>JARYGA010060305.1:7500-2776000 GCA_030545235.1 Helianthus tuberosus
TAAACCCTAAACCCTAACCCTAAACCCTAAACCCTAACACCCAAACCCAAACCCCAAACCCCAAACCCAAAACCCCCAAACCAAACCCCCAAACCCAACCCCAAACCTCAAACCCCAAACCAAACCCAAACCCAAACCAAACCCAAACCCTAACCCCAAAACCAAACCCTGTACCCCAAACCCTGAACCCCAAACCCTGAACCCTAAACCCTGATTTTTCATTTGCTCAATTTTTTTCTCTCTCTTCTTTCTCTCTCTAAGAAATTCTCTCTGTCGACATCCTCACTCTCATGCCCGAAATTTCTTCATCTGGTGGATTAATTCCACCTTCAACACCTCTAATACCTCCTGATCGTCCACCTGATGTAGCCGTAACCACTTTTGTTGCTGATAGTCCAAGATCTGAGCTGTTTGATGGTCATTTAGCCCAGCCGCCACCCTCATTAGCGGAGTTTAGGTCTGATAATGGTGAGGTCGATCAGTCCAATCCCTCTAATTTCGATTCTGCCTCTCAAATTGGGAGAGATTCATACTCAAATCGGAGTGAGCGACCCCCCCTAAGTGCGAAAATCAGTCAATCGGATCCCCAACTAACCCTAAATCCGAAAGCGTGTTCACCAAAGAATAAATCAAAAGCGAAGAAAGGCAGGGGAGCAAAGTCGAGCTCAGGAGACCCAGACTTGGATGCCTCTCGTGCGGCTGCAATTGCTCATGATGCAGCAATTCAACAGGAATTTGATAAGTCTAGAGGTATTAAACGATTTACTCGATCTCGTTCAAACCAAAGCGGTGTACAGATCGCTGGTTTCGGTGCAATCAGGAAACAGAAGAAGGCTGTCAAGTATAGCCCTATGCTTGCAGATTTACGGGTAAAAGAATTTGTTGATAACACGCCTCAGGCCACAAATGGTATCTCAAAGCAGAATACAGATGATGAGCAAATGGAAGCTGTTAACACAGGTAATTATGTCCCTGATTTGGTTAATAATCTGCAACAGGATGATGTTGAACTTGTTTCGGTACACTCTGATGATTCGGAGGAAGAGGATACGCATACCAATTTGCAGGGTCAATATGGGAATTTTGCTATGGGTGAAAAGGATAGTGATGGTGTGGTTACCCAACATTCTGCTGGTAACGATAGTGCTGCTATCCAGCAAACCACTTCGGAGTTTATTGGTGTTGGTAAGGCTGCAATTCTGCAACCATTTGCAGCCCTTACTGATGGTTTAAAACAACCTTCTGCGATCGAGAACTCTCCTGTCTAGCAGCATTCTTCAGGGGATGTTAAACAGGGTTCTGTTTGGGATAGACATGTATCGGGTCCTTTATCATATGGGCAAATGATGCAGCGAATTAGAGATCAAAATGCTATCAAAATGGAATATTTCCCGCCCACTATTACCCCTGAGGGTAATACTAGAATTATGATCTCCGAAGAAGATCTTGTGATTTCTGCTCAGGTTTACCCGTTACACCTTTATGGTTATTTCCTCGGGACTTCCATGGATTTCAGAGTGGTGGATAGGTGTTTACACAGGCTGTGGAGAATGTATGATCTTGCTGAGATTACGAAGAGCCCGACAGGTATTTTTTATTTTAAGTTCAAGAGTGAAAAGGGCCTAAATGATGTCCTAGAAAATGGCCCGTGGATGGTTAATAACATCTCGATTTTTCTAGATAAGTGGGTGCCTGGTCTATGTTTAGAAAAGGTAGAGCCAGCGATTGTGCCATTGTGGGTGACAATTCATAATATCCCGTTAGACTTGTGGACCTCTACGGGAATTAACAAGCTTATGAGTGGAATGGGTGAACCAAAACTCATGGATAAATTGACGCTTGAGAGATGCAAAAATCAAACGCGTAAATTGGGTTATGCTCGGGTCCTTGTGGATGTAAAAGCCTCGAGTAGTCTCCCTTGTGAGGTGGAAGTTATCTATCCGCATCGCTCAACTAAACTTCAAGTTTCATATCAATGGAAACCTCCTATATGCTCCCATTGTGTCGTATTTGGTCATTCTTTAAAACAGTGCAAACATGTCCCGAAGCCCCTCAAGGATGTGGCCATGGCTGACGCTACTGGTAATGCCATTGGGCTCAAGGTGCAGCCAGCGTGTCCGAGTACCTCTCCTAACCCGACTGATTGTCCTGACAAAGGTAAGAACATCGATGTGGACGGGTTTGAAACTGTGGTGAATAAGAAAAAGGGTGTCCAAAGTATGAACAAGTCGTATGGTATTTCTGATGCTTTATGCTCTTACTCGAAACCCCCTGTGAAACAGCAGAGCTCCAACGTTGCTCCTAAATGTGCAGTGAAAAACTCAGCTTCAACCTCTCACAAATCCTCGGGATTTAATTTTAACCGGGCTGTTCAAGGCCCAAAATATGCTCTAAAGGTCCACCATACTAAAGCGACTAGTAACCAAACCAATCCCCCCGTTAAGACTGCCCCAAACCTGAAGCAAACCCACTCAGCGGCAGCTGCCAATAAATAGCAAAATACCATCAGTTCTCAGGCCCAAAAACCTGTTTCAGCAGGTAAAAAGACTGCTTGGAAACCTCCTGCAGTGCCCCTGGAAAATTCTAACAGATTTGCGGCGCTGGATGTTGATCAAACAGCGTATGACGGGTTCTCGGTGTTAGATTTCGAAGCGAGTATCAAGACCAATAGTATCGTGGGCAAACCTGTGGACCTTTACCCTCCGGAAAACAACGGTGATGCGGAATGTACCATCAATATGCAGAATGAGATTGACCCGAGTCGGGTCCTCCCGGATTGGAGTCGTTTTAGTCCGGCGGAGTCCCTAAACAGGATTTTACACAAAGACTACGGCATTACGGATGCCCAGAAAAAACGCATACTTGATGCTCTTCGTGGGGAAAGGAAAGCGGTCAAAGCGAAGGATCAAGAAGAGTGGGTTGACGGGGAATAGGAGTTCTTTTATGATAAATGTAGCGAGCTTGATTTGGATCCGGATTTTTGTGTTGAGGATGTTTACGAGGATGAAAGCGGCTCAACTCAATTTTTATCTCAGCTTGCGAAGGCGGGTAAGTATTTTGATCCCGTTGTTGCGAAACCTCATAAAAAGTAAGATTTATGTGTCCGTCGCTCGTTTCTGAAGGGGTGTGTTGTTGGTTTTTTGTTCTGTGTTTTAGCGTTTTTCGTTTGGTTTTCGGTTGTCCTCGGAAGCTCCTTTTGTTCGGGACCTTCTGTCTGATCCTTTTTGGACGATGGGTGAAAGTTTCTTACAGTCAAAGTGGGTCAAACAGGCTGGAGGGACTGTGTCGTACAAGTTTATCAAATTTGTTGGTGTCAAATTTTTTTCTGTTTGAGTTGCTGGGTTTGGGCAGGAGTCTTTTTCAAATATTTTTGAGTTGTTTTCTGCTGCTGACTGAGCATATTCTGCAGTCCGCAAACCGGGTTTATGCAGCTGTCCAGGTTCACTCCTTTGTCTGGGTGTTAGTCGAGTATCTTGGCCTCCGTATCTTGTCCTACGGGTCTGTTTTATGCTCAAAAAACTGCGCTGAGTCTGCTAATCTGGTATGGGTTTTTGGTTTGGCTACGGGTTTTTGTTTTGGTCCGGTTTTGCCCAGTGGTTTTTCGGTTCCGGGTCTGTGTTATTCTTCCGGGTTTATTGTCCTCGGTGCCTTTTGTTTGAGTTTTGATATCTGGGTTTGGTTCCCCCAGTTTATTCGGACTCATACAGCCCACAATGCAGGCCCAATTTTCTGTTGTTGGTGGTTATATACGGAGCCCTCATGGGGAGCTGTTTGCTATTTGGTTTGGGGTGCTGCCGGCCCATATAATCTTTCAGCTAGGCACGTTTTTTGGGCACCAATAACTGCCTTCATTTTGGCCCAGACTATACACATTGGAGCTGGCCACAATTTTTACACAGTTATTTTGTTTAGGGCCTGGTGGGTTCTAAAGCAGGCCCAGCTCCTATCCATCATTGGGCTAAGCCCTTTTTGCTGCTGCCGTGATATGCTGAAGGCCCACATTTGGGGGTTATTATTTTTGGTGAAGGCCCAATGTTGGGTTGGTAATATTTGGGCTACATTTAATTTACTCCAGCCACTGAGATTTGAAGGCCCAAAATGGGTTTTGTTAATTTTTGTGGTGCGCACCGGATGCCTTTTTGTAGAAAATGTTTGTTGTTTGGTTTCAGTTTGTAATAGTTTCGAGTGTCTTGTTCCTGTTTATTGTTTCCCCCGTGTTTTGTTGGGAAAACATATCATCCCTACTAGGATGTTATATGTTAGTAGGTGTTGTATGTCTTCCGTGTTATCGAATACCAAAGCTTGTTTTGGTATTTCGTTGTTGCTTTGGCGGGGGTATGCCCCTTTAAACATGTATTTTCTTTATTATTTATATAAGTTTGCCGGGTGAAAGCTCATTTACCCAAAAAAAACCCTAAACCCTAAACCCTGGTTCCCACGGGGTTTAGGGTTTAGGGTTTACGGTGCACGATGTTCCTCTGGAATTATGGACAGAAATGGGGATGAGTAAGATTTTTAGTGGAATTGGTGAACTGGTGCTCCTAGATAAAGTTTCGCAAAAACGGGTTCTAGATCAATCAGGAAAACTGGGATATGCTCGGATGCTTGTTGAAGCTAAAGCCTCATCTAACCTCCCTAGTGAGGTTGAAGTTGAATATCCTTGTAGTTCGGACAAGATTGGTCGTGTGGGTACTCTTAAAGTCTCCTACCAATGGAAACCTCCGGTGTGTAGCCATTGTGTTGTATTTGGTCATACCTACAATCAATGTAAGTTGAGGCCGAGGATCGATGGTGATGTTGGTTTGAACGCTGCTCAACGTAATGCAAGTCAAAAGAATGGAGAGTGTTTGGACGATAGAAGAAGTGAAGAAGAGCTTACTCCTGTTACCCTTAAATCCAATCAGACGGGTTTAGTGCCTAATGGAAAATCGACTTCAAACTCGGTTAGTAAGTCCACTATAAAACCTTCTGGTACCATGACTAATATGGTTGGGGCTCCGAGAAACAAAGCTCAGTTGGGTGAATTAAGCGGTACCAAGAAACAGGGAACCGGATTTAATTTCTCTCGAGCAGTTCAAGGCACAACATATGTTAAAAAATCAGCTTCGAAGCCTGGCCAAATTCAGCCCCCTAAAGTGGCCCAAAATCAGTCGCATAAGGAGGTCCAGAATGCCCGAAAACCTGCTGTTACTCAGCCAATTAACCCCCTACAGCAGCTAAGAAGGCTGCCTCAAAACAGCATACTAACCTGTCTTTGAACAGGTTTGCAGCTCTAGCGGAGGATCACATGGATACAACAGGATTTTCGGTTCTTGATATTGCAGCGAGCATTAAGTCTAATAATTTCGTAGGTGAGGCCATGGACCTTAAACCCCAACCCCAACCCCCAACCCCCAAACCCCATACCCCAAACCCCAAACGCTAAACCCCAAACCCCAAACCCCCAACCCAAACCCCAAACCCCAAGCCCAAAGCCCCAAGCCCCAAGCCCCAAGCCCCAAACCCCAACCCCCAACCCCCAAACCCAACCCCAAAACCCGAACCCCCAACCCCGAACCCCGAACCCCGAACCCTAAACCCTGATTTTTCATTTGCTCAATTTTTTTCTCTCTCTTCTTTCTCTCTCTAAGAAATTCTCTCTGTCGACATCCTCACTCTCATGCTTGAAATTTCTTCATCTGGTGGATTAATTCCACCTTCAACACCTCTAATACCTCCTGATCGTCCACCTGATGTAGCCGTAACCACTTTTGTTGCTGATAGTCCAAGATCTGAGCTGTTTGACGGTCATTTAGCCCAGCCGCCACCCTCATTAGCGGAGTTTAGGTCTGATAATGCTGAGGTCGATCAGTCCAATCCCTCTAATTTCGATTCTACCTCTCAAATTGGGAGTGATTCATACTCAAATCGGAGTGAGCGACCCCCCCTAAGTGCGAAAATCAGTCAATCGGATCCCCAACTAACCCTAAATTCGAAAGCGTGTTCACCAAAGAATAAATCAAAAGCGAAGAAAGGCAGGGGAGCAAAGTCGAGCTCAGGAGACCCAGACTTGGATGCCTCTCGTGCGGCTGCAATTGCTCATGATGCAGCAATTCAACAGGAATTTGATAAGTCTAGAGGTATCAAAGGATTTACTCGATCTCGTTCAAACCAAAGCGGTGTACAGATCATTGGTTTTGGTGCAATCAGGAAACAGAAGAAGGCTGTCAAGTATAGCCCTATGCTTACGGATTTACGGGTAAAAGAATTTGTTGATAACACGCCTCAGGCCACAAATGGTATCTCAAAGCAGAATACAGATGATGAGCAAATGGAAGCTGTTAACACAGGTAATTATGTCCCTGATTTGGTTAATAATCTGCAACAGGATGATGTTGAACTTGTTTCGGTACACTCTGATGATTCGGAGGAAGAGGATACGCATACCAATTTGCAGGGTCAAGATGGGAATTTTGCTATGGGTGAAAAGGATAGTGATGGTGTGGTTACCCAGCATTCTGCTGGTAACGATAGTGCTGCTATCCAGCAAACCACTTCGGAGTTTATTGGTGCTGGTAAGGCTGCAATTCTGCAACCATTTGCAGCCCTTACTGATGGTTTAAAACAGCCTTCTGCCATCGAGAACTCTCCTGTCCAGCAGCATTCTTCAGGGGATGTTAAACAGGGTTCTGTTTGGGATAGACATGTATCGAGTCCTTTATCATATGGGCAAATGATGCAGCGAATTAGAGATCAAAATGCTATCAAAATGGAATATTTCCCGCCCACTATTACCCCTGAGGGTAATACTAGAATTATGATCTCCGAAGAAGATCTTGTGATTTCTGCTCAGGTTTACCCGTTACACCTTTATGGTTATTTCCTCGGGACTTCCATGGATTTCAGAGTGGTGGATAGGTGTTTACACAGGCTGTGGAGAATGTATGATCTTGCTGAGACTACGAAGAGCCCGGCAGGTATTGTTTATTTTAAGCTCAAGAGTGAAAAGGGCCTAAATGATGTCCTAGAAAATGGCCCGTGGATGGTTAATAACATCCTGATTTTTCTAGATAAGTGGGTGCCTGGTCTATGTTTAGAAAAAGGTAGAGCCAGCGATTGTGCCGTTGTGGGTGACAATTCATAATATCCCGTTAGACATGTGGACCTCTTCGGGAATTAACAAGCTTATGAGTGGAATGGGTGAACCAAAACTCATGGATAAATTGACGCTTGAGAGATGCAAAAATCAAACGGGTAAATTGGGTTATGCTCGGGTCCTTGTGGATGTAAAAGCCTCGAGTAGTCTCCCTTGTGAGGTGGAAGTTATCTATCCGCATCGCTCAACTAAACTTCAAGTTTCATATCAATGGAAACCTCCTATATGCTCCCATTGTGTCGTATTTGGTCATTCTTTAAAACAGTGCAAACATGTCCCGAAGCCCCTCGAGGATGTGGCCATGGCTGACGCTACTAGTAATGCCATTGGGCTCAAGGTGCAGCCAGCGTGTCCGAGTACCTCTCCTAACCCGACTGTTTGTCCTGACAAAGGTAAGAACATCGATGCGGACGGGTTTGAAACTGTGGTGAATAAGAAAAAGGGTGTCCAAAGTATGAACAAGTCGTATGGTATTTCTGATGCTTCATGCTCTTACTCGAAACCCCCTGTGAAACAGCAGAGCTCCAACGTTGCTCCTAAATGTGCAGTGAAAAACTCAGCTTCAACCTCTCACAAATCCTCGGGATTTAATTTTAACCGGGCTGTTCAAGGCCCAAAATATGCTCCAAAGGTCCACCATACTAAAGCGACTAGTAACCAAACCAATCCCCCCGTTAAGACTGCCCCAAACCTGAAGCAAACCCACTCAGCGGCAGCTGTCAATAAACAACAAAATACCATCAGTTCTCAGGCCCAAAAACCTGTTTCAGCAGGTAAAAAGACTGCTTGGAAACCTCCTGCACTGCCCCTGGAAAATTCTAACAGATTTGCGGTGCTGGATGTTGATCAAACAGCGTATGACGGGTTCTCGGTGTTAGATTTCGAAGCGAGTATCAAGACCAATAGTATCATGGGCAAACCTGTGGACCTTTACCCTCCGGAAAACAACGGTGATGCGGAATGTACCATCAATATGCAGAATGAGATTGACCCGGGTCAGGTCCTCCCGGATTGGAGTCGTTTTAGTCCGGCGGAGTCCCTAAACAGGATTTTACACAAAGACTACGGCATTACGGATGCCCAGAAAAAACGCATACTTGATGCTCTTCGTGGGGAAAGGAAAGCGGTCAAAGTAGAGGATCAAGAAGAGTGGGTTGACGGGGAATGGGAGTTCTTTTATGATAAATGTAGCGAGCTTGATTTGGATCCGGATTTTTGTGTTGAGGACGTTTACGAGGATGAAAGCGGCTCAGCTCAATTTTTATCTCAGCTTGCGAAGGCGGGTAAGTATTTTGATCCCGTTGTTGCGAAACCTCATAAAAAGTAAGATTTATGTGTCCGTCGCTCGTTTCTGAAGGGGTGTGTTGTTGGTTTTTTGTTCTGTGTTTTAGCGTTTTTCATTTGGTTTTCGGTTGTCCTCGGAAGCTCCTTTTGTTCGGGACCTTCTGTCTGATCCTTTTTGGACGATGGATGAAAGTTTCTTACAGCCAAAGTGGGTCAAACAGGCTGGAGGGACTGTGTCGTCCAGGTTTATCAAATTTGTTGATGTCAAATTTTTTTCTGTTTGAGTTGCTGGGTTTGGGCAGGAGTCTTTTTCAAATATTTTTGAGCTGTTTTCTGCTGCTGACTGAGCATATTCTGCAGTCCACAAACCGGGTTTATGCAGCTGTCCAGGTTCACTCCTTTGTCTGGGTGTTAGTCGAGTATCTTGGCCTCCGTATCTTGTCCTACGGGTCTGTTTTATGCTCAAAAAACTGCGCTGAGTCTGCTAATCTGTTCTGGGTTTTTGGTTTGGCTACGGGTTTGTGTTTTGGTCCGGTTTTGCCCAGTGGTTTTTCGGTTCCGGGTCTGTGTTATTCTTCCGGGTTTATTGTCCTCGGTGCCTTCTTTTTGGGTTTTGATATCTGGGTTTGGTTCCCCCAGTTTATTCGGACTCATACAGCCCACAATGCAGGCCCAATTTTCTGTTGTTAGTGGTTATATACAGAGCCCTCATGGGGAGCTGTTTGCTATTTGGTTTGGGGTGCTGCTGGCCCATATAATCTTTCAGCTAGGCATGTTTTTTGGGCCCCAATAACTGCCTTCATTTTGGCCCAGACTATACACATTGGAGCTGGCCACAATTTTTACACAGTTATTTTGTTTAGGGCCTGGTGGGTTCTAAAGCAGGCCCAGCTCCTATCCATCATTGGGCTAAGCCCTTTTTGCTGCTGCCGTGATATGCTGAAGGCCCACATTTGGGGGTTATTATTTTTGGTGAAGGCCCAATGTTGGGTTGGTAATATTTGGGCTACATTTAATTTACTCCAGCCACTGAGATTTGAAGGCCCAAAATGGGTTTTGTTAATTTTTGTGGTGCGCACCGGATGCCTTTTTGTAGAAAATGTTTGTTGTTTGGTTTCAGTTTGTAATAGTTTCGAGTGTCTTGTTCCTGTTTATTGTTTCCCCCGTGTTTTGGTATTTTGTTGTTGCTTTGGCGGGGGTATGCCCCTTTAAACATGTAATTTCTTTATTATTTATATTAGTTTGCCGGGCGAAAGCTCATTTACCCAAAAAAAACCCTAAACCCTAAACCCTAAACCTAAACCCTAAACCCTAAACCCTGGTTCCCACGGGGTTTAGGGTTTAGGGTTTACGGTGCACGATGTTCCTCTGGAATTATGGACAGAAATGGGGATGAGTAAGATTTTTAGTGGAATTGGTGAACTGGTGCTCCTAGATAAAGTTTCGCAAAAACGGGTTCTAGATCAATCAGGAAAACTGGGATATGCTCGGATGCTTGTTGAAGCTAAAGCCTCATCTAACCTCCCTAGTGAGGTTGAAGTTGAATATCCTTGTAGTTCGGACAAGATTGGTCGTGTGGGTACTCTTAAAGTCTCCTACCAATGGAAACCTCTGGTGTGTAGCCATTGTGTTGTATTTGGTCATACCTACAATCAATGTAAGTTGAGGCCGAGGATCGATGGTGATGTTGGTTTGAACGCTGCTCAACGTAATGCAAGTCAAAAGAATGGAGAGTGTTTGGACGATAGAAGAAGTGAAGAAGAGCTTACTCTTGTTACCCTTAAATCCAATCAGACGGGTTTAGTGCCTAATGGAAAATCGACTTCAAACTCGGTTAGTAAGTCCACTATAAAACCTTCTGGTACCATGACTAATATGGTTGGGGCTACGAGAAACAAAGCTCAGTTGGGTGAATCAAGCGGTACCAAGAAACAGGGAACCGGATTTAATTTCTCTCGAGCAGTTCAAGGCACAACATATGTTAAAAAATCAGCTTCGAAGCCTGGCCAAATTCAGCCCCCTAAAGTGGCCCAAAATCAGTGGCATAAGGAGGTCCAGAATGCCCGAAAACCTGCTGTTACTCAGCCAATTAACCCCCTACAGCAGCTAAGAAGGCTGCCTTAAAACATCATACTAACCTGTCTTTGAATAGGTTTGCAGCTCTAGCGGAGGATCACATGGATACAACAGGATTTTCGGTTCTTGATATTGCAGCGAGCATTAAGTCTAATAATTTGGTAGGTGAGCCCATGGACCTTTATCCTCAAGACAGAAGTAGCGAAGAGAGGTGTACTACTAACGAGCAACCTTTAATCGACCCGGGTCGTATTTTACCAGAATGGTGCCAGTTTCGCCCTCCGGAGTCGCTAAACAGAATAGTTTATATTGACTATGGAATAACTGATGGGCAAAAGAAACGGATAATTGATTGCTTGCTCGGGGAAAGCCAAGCGGTTAAAGCGGTTGATCAACAAAATTGGGTCCAAGGCGAACACGACTTCTTTTTCGATAAGTGTATTGAGCTTGGTCTTGACCCGGATTATTGCGTTGAGGATGTGGAAGTGGACGACAGTGGTTCAGCTCAATTCATCGCTCAGTTGGCGAAAACGGGTAAATATTTTGATCCCATTGTTAACAAGGGAAACAAAAAGTAATTATGTCTGGTATGGACTTCGCTTTCTATTTTTTGTTGTCGTGTTGTTTTGAGGCTGTGGGGCTTTTGTTGCTTGTTTTTGGTTGTTTCTTCCTGTTACTGTTCGGGACTGAGAAAATTTTTGGGTGCTGCAAAGAGTTTGCTAGGAGTGCAGATGGGTATAATTTTCTGTTTTGGCTGCATCGTTTGGTGCGGCATGTTCCTGCTTTCCGGATCTTCTTGTTTGGGGCTCCGAGTTTTTGCTTCCAGGTCTGGCTTATGGGTTTATTACATACTATCTACCCCGATTCCAATTTGGTCCAGGTTTTTGTTTTCGGTGCCTGCTATGGTTTTATTTCGATGTCTGGGTTTGTTAATTGTCCCGGCCTTTTTGATGATGCTTTGGGTTTCTACTTTAAAATCCCGGGCTTATTTGTAGTGGTGGGCCGGTATAATTTTCAGACGTTAGGCAAGGCCCAGTGTGGCGCTGGTATAGAGTTATTGGCTGCTGGGTTTTTTCTAGTTAAAGGCCCTTCTCTTTGGGTTATTGAAGGCCCGCAAGGAGGGATGTTATTTTTGCTGCTGCTTTGGGCCGGTTGCACTACAGGCCCATCCGCTTTCTTCATGCCTGATGTTTTTCGTTGCTTTGCTGAAGACCCTTCTCTATTGGGTTTGGGTGGTTTAGCTATCTATGGGCTAGGAGTTTATTTTTGGGTTTATTGTAATTGCGATTGTACGGTTAGTTCGGTAGAAAAGGATATTATTCCTACTAGATGGTTGTATGTTAGTAGGCATAGTATGGTTTTCAGGTTTGTGGGTCACCGAAGCATGTTTCGGGTGCCCAAGTGTTACGGGGGGGGGGGTATGCCCCTCCAAAAAATACATGTAAAATCTTTTTCTTTTTTATGAAAGTTTGCCGGGCGAGAGCTCATTTATCCAAAAAAAACCCTAAACCCTAACCCTAACCCCTAAACCCTAAACCCTAACCCCTAAACCCTAACCCTTAAACCCTAAACCCTAAGCTTGTTTCATTTGTCTATTTTCCTAAACACACACTAATGGTGAGAGAGAAAATGCTCTCCTCTCTTTCTCCTAAACCCTAGCCGCCATCCACCCTAAACCGCCGCTCCACCACCTATTTCCACCTTCTTCCACGTCCATCTCTTTCGTTCATCGTCTAGTTTTCTGTTCCGATTGTGTTTTAGAGAAAGTAACTTCGATTTTTATGAGAAAATGGGGAAGAAAAAGAAAACACCGCCTCTGAAGGTGTATAATACAAGATCTACGGCCAAGGAGGATGATGTTACTATCAAAGAACAAGTAGCCTCGTGGTGGGACAAGCTGATTAGTGGAGATGCTGAAGGATCTGTTAGAACCAGTGAGTTGGAGAAGAAAAATGGTGGAAATGTTCAAGATCCGGAGGTATGTGAAACGAGTAAGTCTGTTTCTACAATTCCGACAGTTTCTAGCTTGAGTTCATCGGAAAAAATGGAGGGTTCTGGGTTCGAATCGACTGGTTCTTCATATCAGAAATCTGGTGATGATTCAGTGAACTCTTCTCCATCTGTAATGAAGAATTCAGGCGAATCTGGGGTTGGTTGGATGTTTAGGTCGATGTCAGAACAGATAAGGAAAGAAACGGTGGTCCTTTCTCCATCTATCATGAAGACTACTGATGATACTGATATTGGCTGGCCTCCGGCGAGATTTAGAAAACCGGTGTTGGAACAGAATTTGCAAAAAGTGGAGTCGGAAACTGGTGCATGTTCGCCGGTGAGTGAGATTCAGGTTAAAATAACACCGGAATTGTCATCGGAAAAGAAGTCAGAGCAGGGGAATGAAAGCTGTGGTTCTTTGGGATCTGAACCGGAATTAAACTTTGTTGGAAATGGAATTGGTTTATCGTCGAAACAGATTTCTACGAGTTTATCGTCGGAATCTTTTTGTGAGAATGGGACCGGAAATCGAGGGAATGACGTCTGTCAACCTATGATGGAACATTCGTTGGCGGCTGCTGAGAAACTCACATCAGGGAATAATTACCCTAATAATTTTCAACCATCAGATGGAATACCTGATCTACGGTCAAGGGTTGATACGTGTTGTGTGGTGGGACCTGCTGTGGTACTGGACAACTCCACTACTGGATCGAATATTAGCCCATATGATAAGAGCCCAGGTGTGTATAATACTGGTTCTGTTTTTAAAAACCCAAATGTAGTAAATGGTAATCCAAATCAGGAGACAGCCTTGCCTTCAGCAGCTGTTGTTGAACCTGACAATATCACTTGGCCAGCTGAACAAGCTAAGGCCCAGAAAAATATGATTTTCATGGATCTGGTTGAATCTGAAATTGGTAGGGAGGGCCTGGATAGTATGCGATTTGGATCTTTGGACCCGGCTAAGCTGAAAAAGCCCACTTTTCAGTTTGTGTGTGATCCAAATTTAAAATTTGGTCCAAATGGTGTTGACGTGGATCCGATCTTTGGTACGAAGTTTTGGAACAAGGAGTTGTTTTCACAATTGACTAAGGGGCTTGATATTGAGGATAGTGAAACGAGATTGTTCTATGAACCGCCTAATGTAGAAGAGGGTGAGGTTATAGTGGATCTTAATGGCCACTTTATGACCAAAAGCATTAAAGCTCATCGCTTACAACTTATGGTTATTTTGTGGGTGAAAGTCTCTCATTTCAAACGGTGAAAGAAAATATAATCAAAATGTGGCATAAATTCGGGCTCAAATCTATCAATAAAAAGAATGGTGGATTTTATTTTTTTACCTTTGAACATGATGAGGGCATGATTCAAGTATTGGAAAGAAACCCATGGTTGGTGAAAAATGTACCACTTGTTTTACAACTATGGCAACCGGATACCATATTGTCAAAACCGGATTTGGATAAAGTTCCAATTTGGGTTACAATAAAAGATCTACCGCTTTGTTTATGGAATGGAGGAAAGATTGGGCAAATTGTAAGTTGTGTGGGAAAGCCGTTAATGTTAGATAAAGCAACTTACTCAAGGTGTGAATCGAAGAAGGGTCCTTTAAGCTTTGCTCGGGTGCTTGTGGA
Source organism: Helianthus tuberosus (assembly GCA_030545235.1). Classification (NCBI taxonomy): domain Eukaryota; kingdom Viridiplantae; phylum Streptophyta; class Magnoliopsida; order Asterales; family Asteraceae; genus Helianthus; species Helianthus tuberosus. The sequence continues at coordinate 21,625 of JARYGA010060305.1, forward strand.
AGCTAAAGTTTCTTTTGGTCTTCCTAGTCGAGTTAAGGTTCGGTTCCCATCTCTTAATGGTTTACCTAGTAAAGTTGGTTATATTGATTTTTCTTATAAATGGAAACCTCCTATGTGTGGAAAGTGTCAAGTGTTTGGTCATTTGGATTCAAACCATGAGGTGGTTCAAAAATCGGTTGAGAAAATGAATTTGAAAGATAAAAATGTTGTAGATCAACCGGTGCAAAAATCTGTGTTGAAAAAGCCCGTGGTTCATGATGATGGTTTTACTTTGGTTACAAGGAAAAAGCCCAAAGTTAAATGGGCTCCTTTACCAAAGAGGGATATTGAAAGGTTGGTTTATGGCCCAAAAGAAAGTGGAGCAGGCCCATCATGTGTTCGGGATAATAATGCTGGCCTCGCAGAAAATGTTGAAGTGTGTTTAGGCCCAATTAAGCCCAGCGATAAGGCTGCTGGGCTTAATAAGGATCAGGCCCACTTCCTGATGCTGAACTTTGTCCGCCTTCAGCAAGCTCATCAGCTGATGTTAATTTGGGCTCGGTTACTTATGGTTTGAAGTCAGGCCCAAATGTATATTTAGTAGATATTTTCCCACCATTAAGCAAGGTTGGACCAACCGGTTCAGGCCCAATTCGTTCTTCTAGTCCGATCATTTCTGGCCCAAATCGAGATCCAAGTTTATCAATTAATAAAGCCCATAGAAAAGGTAGTGGGTATTTTGATGTTTCAAAACAGAATTTTGGGCCCCGTCAAAGCCCGATCATTGGTACCAAAAATCCGTTTGAATCTATTCAAGTAGAGGAAGATTGTTTTGATACCGAGCATGGGTTGTGGGAAAAAGAAATGCTAATTGTTCGAAAATTCTATGAGACGAATACGCAACCACCGGATGATGTATTTTCTTCATGGTCGGAAAAATTGAAGTCTTATTACGTTATGCTTACAAAGTTTGATCCGGTGAGGGAAGCTTTGATTGAAACAAATGTTGGAGATGAAGTAGAGGTTGAATCTGAAACGGATGAATCGGCAAGAGACATTGCTCGTGGAGGTTAGCTTATTTTCATTTTCGAGTTTGGGATCTTTTGTATGTCGGTTTTTGTTTGTGTTCTTTTTTTGAGGTTTGGTCTTTTGGCGAGTCGCCTTGGCCAAATGCTCTTTGTTTGTAATCTCGTTTTGAACATTAATAAAAGGTTTGCCCGGGGGTTTTCCCTCGTTTCCCAAAAAAAACCCCGAAACCCTAAACCCTAACCCCTAACCCTAACCCCTAACCCCTAACCCCTAACCCCTAAACCCTAAACCCTAAACCCTAAACCCTAAACCCTAACCCCTAACCCCTAACCCAAACCCCAAACCCCTAACCCCTAACCCTAAACCCTAAACCCTAAACCCTAACCCCTAACCCTAAACCCTAAACCCTAACCCTAACCCCTAACCCTAAACCCTAGCTTTTCTTGCCACCAGACCTTTCTCCATCAATTAGGAATCTGATGCCGTCACTAAACACATTCCTTAAATTGTAGCCATTTTTTGAGTGTTTTTTTTGTGTCTAACCCGAATATATATCACCATTGCCCTTGATTTTCTTGATTGTATATCTCTTAAATGTCAACATATACACGTGTGATTTAGTTTACGAATATTTTTCAATGTCGAGAACCTCGATCAGAGAGTAAAAAAGGCGTAAGGTTCACAATAATGTAAAATTAAAATAGGATATACCGGGCTAGAATTCGAGTTATAGGAAGTAGGGCCAAACCAACCACCCAAGAATGGAATAGTCGAGAGAAAACACTTGACAACCTCCTAGAAGCAACTTTTCTTGCCACCAGACCTTTCTCCATTATTTAGGAATCTGATGCCGTCACTAAACACATTCCTTAAATAGTAGCCATTTGTTGAATGTTTTTTTTTGGTGTCGAATCCGCATATATATCACCATTGCCCTTGATTTTCTTGACTGTATATCTCTTAAATTTCAACATATACACGTGTGATTTAATTTACGAAGATTTTTTAATGCCGAGAACCTCGATCAGAGAGTAAAAAAGACGTAAGGTTCACAATGGTATAAAACTAAATGGGATATACCGGGCTAGGATTCGAGTTACAGGAACAAGAGCCAAACCAACCACCCAAGAATGGAATCGTCGAGCGAAAACACATGACAACCTCCTAGAAGCAGCTTTTCTTGCCACCAGACCTTTCTCCATCAATTAGGAATCTGATGCCGTCACTAAACACATTCCTTAAATTGTAGCCATTTGTTGAGTGTTTTTTTTTTGGTGTCTAATCCGCATATATATCACCATTGCTCTTGATTTTCTTGACTGTATATCTCTTAAATGTCAACATATACACGTGTAATTTAGTTTTCGAGGATTTTTCATTGCGGAGAATCTCGATCAGAGAGTAAAAAAGGCGTAAGGTTCACAATGGTGTAAAATTAAAATGGGATATACCGGGCTAGGATTCGAGTTACAGGAACAAGGGCCAAACCAACCACCCAAGAATGGAATCGTCGAGCGAAAACACTTGAAAACCTCCTAGAAGCAGCTTTTCTTGCCACGAGACCTTTCTCCATCAATTAGGAGTCTAATGCCGTCACTAAAACATTCCTTAAATTGTAGCCATTTGTTGAGTGTTTTTTTTTTGTGTCTAATCCGCATATATATCACCATTGCCCTTGATTTTCTTGACTGTGTATCTCTTAAATGTCAACATATACACGTGTGATTTAGTTTACGAAGATTTTTGAATACCGAGAACCTCGATCAGAGAGTAAAAAAGGTGTAAGGTTCACAATGGTGTAAAATTAAAATGGGATATACCAGGCAAGGATTCGAGTTTCAGAAACAAGGGCCAAACCAACCACCCCAGAATGGAATCGTCGAGTGAAAACACTTGACAACCTCCTAGAAGCAGCTTTTCTTGCCACCAGACCTTTCCCCATCAATTAGGAATTTGATGCCGTCACTAAACACATTCCTTAAATTGTAGCCATTTGTTGAGTGTTTTTTTTTTGTGTCTAATCCGCATATATATCACCATTGCCCTTGATTTTCTTGACTGTATATCTCTTAAATGTCAACATATACACGTGTGATTTAGATTACGAAGATTTTTCAATGTCGAGAAGCTCGATTAGAGAGTAAAAAAGGCGTTAGGTTCACAATGGTGTAAAATTAAAATGGAATATACCGGCCAAGGATTTGAGTTACAGGAACAAGGGCCAAACCAACCACCAAAGAATGGAATCGTCGAGCGAAAACACTTAACAACCTCCTGGAAGCAGCTTTTCTTGCCACGAGACCTTTCTCCATCAATTAGGAATCTGATGTCGTCACTAAACACATTCCTTAAATTGTATCCAATTTGTTGAGTGTTTTTTTTTTGGTGTCTAATCCGCATATATATCCCCATTGCCCTTGATTTTCTTGACTGTATATCTCTTAAATGACAACATATACACGTGTGATTTAGTTTACGAAGATTTTTCAATGCCGAGAACCTGATCAGAGAGTAAAAAAGGCGTAAGGTTCACAATGGTGTAAAATAAAAATGGGATATACCGGGCTAGGGTTCGAGTTACATGAACAAGGGCCAAACAAACCACCCAAGAATGGAATTGTCGAGCGAAAACACTTGACAACCTCCTAGAAGCAGCTTTTCTTGCCACCAGACCTTTCTCCATCAATTAGGAATCTGATACCGTCACTAAACACATTCCTTAAATTATAGCCATTTGTTGAGTGTTTTTTTTTGGTTTCTAATCCGCATATATATCACCATTGCCCTTGATTTTCTTGACTGTATATCTCTTAAATGTCAACATATACATGTGTGATTTAGTTTACGAATATTTTTCAATGCCGAGAACCTCGATCAGAGATTAAAAAAGGCGTAAGGTTCACAATGGTGTAAAATAAAAAAGGGATATACCGGACTAGGATTCGAGTTACAGGAATAAGGGCCAAACCAACCACCCAAGAATGGAATCGTCGAGCGAAAACACTTGACAACCTCTTAGAAGCAGCTTTTCTTTCCACCAGACCTTTCTCCATCAATTAGGAATCTGATGCCGTCACTAAACACATTCTTAAATTATAGCCATTTGTTGAGTGTTTTTTTTTTTGGTGTCTAATCCGCATATATATCACCATTGCCCTTGATTTTGTTGACTGTATATCTCTTAAATGTAAACATATACGTGTGTGATTTAGTTTACAAAGATTTTTCAATGCCGAGAACCTCGATCAGAGTGTAAAAAAGGCGTAAGGTTCACAATGGTGTAAAATTAAAATGGGATATACCGGGCAAGGTTTCGAGTTACAGGAACAAGGGCCAAACCAACCACCCAAGAATGGAATCGTCGAGCGAAAACACTTGACAACCTCCTAAAAGCAGCTTTTCTTGCCACCAGACCTTTCTCTATCAATTAGGAATCTAATGTCGTCACTAAACACATTCCTTAAATTGTAGCCATGTATTGAGTGTTTTTTTTGGTGTCTAATCCGCATATATATCACCATTGCCCTTGATTTTCTTGATTGTATATCTCTTAAATATCAACATATACACGTGTGATTTAATTTACAAAGAGTTTTCAATGCCGAGAACCTCGATCAGAGAGTAAAAAAGGCGTAAGGTTCACGATGGTGTAAAACTAAAATGGGATATACCGGGCTAGGATTCGAGTTACAGGAACAAGTGCCAAACCAACCACCCAAGAATGGAATCGTCGAGCGAAAACACTTGACAACCTCCTAGAAGCAGTTTTTCTTGCCGCCAGACCTTTCTCCATCAATTAGGAATCTGATGCTGTCACTAAGCACATTCCTTATATTGTAGCCATTTGTTGAGTGTTTTTTTTTGTGTCTAATCCGCATATATATCACCATTGCCCTTGATTTTCTTGACTATATATCTCTTAAATGTCAACATATACATGTGTGATTTAGTTTACGAAGATTTTTCAATGCCGAGAACCCCGATCAGAGAGTAAAAAAGGCGTAAGGTTCACAATGGTGTAAAATTAAAATGGGATATAATGGGTTAGGATTCGAGTTATAAGAACAAGGGCCAAACCAACCACCCAAGAATGGAATCGTCGAGCGATAACACTTGACAACCTCCTTGAAGCAGCTTTTCTTGCCACCAGACCTTTCTATATCAATTAAAAATCTGATGTCGTCACTAAACACATTCCTTAAATTCTAGCCATTTTTTGAGTGTTTTTTTTTGTGTCTAATCCACATATATATCACCATTGCCCTTGATTTTCTTGACTGTATATCTCTTAAATGTCAACATATACACGTGTAATTTAGTTTACGAACATTTTTCAATGCCGAGAACCTCGATCAGAGAGTAAAAAAGGCGTAAGGTTCACAATGGTGAAAAATTAAAATGGGATATACCAGGCTAGGATTCGAGTTATAGGAACAAGGGCAAAACCAACCACCCAAGAATGGAATCGTCGAGCGAAAACACTTGACAACCTCCTAGAAGCAGCTTTTCTTGCCACCAGACGTTTCTCCATCAATTAGGAATCTGATGCCGTCACTAAACACATTCCTTAAATAGTAGCCATTTGTAGAGTGTTTCTTTTTGTGTCTAATCCGCATATATATTACCATTGCCCTTGATTTTCTTGACTGTATATCTCTTAAATGTCAACATATACATGTGTGATTTAGTTTACGAAGATTTTTCTATGCCGAGAACCTTGATTAGAGAGTAAAAAAGGTGTAAGGTTCACAATGCTGTAAAATTAAAATGGGATATATCGGGCTAGGATTCGAGTTACAGGAGCAACGGCCAAACCAACCACCCAAGAATGGAATTGTCGAGCGAAAACACTTGACAACCTCCTAGAAGCAGCTTTTCTTGCTACCAGACCTTTCTCCATCAATTAGGAATCTGATGCCGTCACTAAATACATTCCTTAAATTGTAGCCATTTGTTGAGTGTTTTGTTTGGTGTCTAATCCGCATATATATCACTATTGCCCTTGATTTTCTTGACTGTATATCTCTTAAATGTCAACATATACACGTGTGAATTAGTTTACGAAGATTTTTCAAAACCGAGAACCTCGATCAGAGAGTAAAAAATTCGTAAGGTTCATAATGGTGTAAAATTAAAGTGGGATATACCGGGCGAGGATTCGAGTTACAGGAACAAGGGCCAAACCAACCACCCAAGAATGGAATCGTCGAGCGATTACACTTGACAACCTCCTAGAAGCACCTTTTCTTGCCACCAGACCCTTTTCCATCAATTATGAATCTGATGTCGTCACTAAACACATTTCTTAAATTGTAGCCATTTGTTAAGTGATTTTTTTTTTGTGTCGAATCCGCATATATATCACCATTGCCCTTGATTTTCTTGACTGTATATCTCTTAAATTTCAACATATACACGTGTGATTTAGTTTACGAAGATTTTTTTAATGCCGAGAACCTCGATCAGAGAGTAAAAAAGGCGTAAGGTTCACAATGGTATAAAATTAAAATGGGATATACCGGGCAAGGATTCGAGTTACAGGAACAATGGCCAAGCCAATCACCCAAGAATGGAATGGTCGAGCGAAAACACCTGACAACCTCCTAGAAGCAGCTTTTCTTGCCACCAGACCTTTCTCCATCAATTAGGAATCTAATGCCGTCACTAAACACATTCCTTAAATTGTAGCCATTTGTTAAGTGTTTTTTTTTGTGTCTAATCCGCATATATATCACCATTGCCCTTGATTTTCTTGACTGTATATCTCTTAAATATCAACATATAAACGTGCGATTTAGTTTACGAAGATTTTTCAATGCCGAGAACCACGATCAGAGAGTAAAAAAGGCGTAAGGTTCACAATGGTGTAAAATTAAAATGGGGTATTACGGGCTAGGATTCGAGTTACAGGAACAAGGGCCAAACCAACCACCCAAGAATGGAATCCTCGAGCGAAAACACTTGACAACCTCCTAGAAGTAGCTTTTCTTGCCACCAAACCTTTCTCCATCAATTAGGAATCTGATGCCGTCAATAAACACATTCCTTAAATTGTAGCCATTTGTTGAGTGTTTTTTTTGGTGTCCAATCCGCATATATATCACCATTGCCCTTCATTTTCATGACTGTATATCTCTTAAATGTCAACATATACACGTGTGATTTAGTTTACAAAGATTTTTCAATGCCGAGAACCTCGATCAGAGAGTAAAAAAGGCGTAAGGTTCACAATGGTGTAAAAATAAAATGGGATATAACCGGCTAGGATTCGAGTTACAGGAACAAGGGCCAAACCAACCACCCAAGAATGGAATCGTCGAGCGAAAACACTTGACAACCTCCTAGAAGCAGCTTTTCTTGCCACCAGACCTTTCTCCATCAATTATGAATCTGATGCCGTAACTAAACACATTCCTTAAATTGTAGCCATTTGTTTAGTGTTTTTTAATGTCTAATCCGCATATATATCACCATTGCCCTTGATTTTCTTGACTGTATATCTCTTAAATGTCAACATATACATGTGTGATTTAGTTTACGAATATTTTTCAATACCGAGAACCTCGATCAGAGAGTAAAAAAGGCGTAAGGTTCACAATGGTGTAAAATTAAAATGGGATATACCGGGCTAGGATTCGAGTTACAGGAACAAGGGGTAAACCAACCACCCAAGAATGGAATCGTCGAGCGAAAACACTTGACAACCTCCTAGAAGCAGCTTTTGTTGCCACCAGACCTTTCTCCATCAATTAGGAATCTAATGCCGTCACTAAACACATTCCTTAAATTGTAGCCATTTGTTGAGTGTTTTTTTTTTGTCTAATCCGCATATATATCAACATTGCCCTTGATTTTCTTGACTGTATATCTCTTAAATGTCAACATAAACACGTGTGATTTAGTTTACGAAGATTTTTCAATGCCGAGAACCTCGATTAAAGAGTAAAAAAGGCGTAAGGTTCACAATGGTGTAAAATTAAAATGGGATATACCGGGCTAGGATTCGAGTTACGGGAACAAGGGCCAAACCAACCGCCCAAGAATGGAATCGTCGAGCGAAAACACTTGACAACCTCCCAGAAGCACCTTTTCTTGCCACCAGACCTTTCTCCATCAATTATGAATCTGATGCCGTAACTAAACACATTCCTTAAATTGTAGCCATTTGTTTAGTGTTTTTTAATGTCTAATCCGCATATATATCACCATTGCCCTTGATTTTCTTGACTGTATATCTCTTAAATGTCAACATATACATGTGTGATTTAGTTTACGAATATTTTTCAATACCGAGAACCTCGATCAGAGAGTAAAAAAGGCGTAAGGTTCACAATGGTGTAAAATTAAAATGGGATATACCGGGCTAGGATTCGAGTTACAGGAACAAGGGGTAAACCAACCACCCAAGAATGGAATCGTCGAGCGAAAACACTTGACAACCTCCTAGAAGCAGCTTTTGTTGCCACCAGACCTTTCTCCATCAATTAGGAATCTAATGCCGTCACTAAACACATTCCTTAAATTGTAGCCATTTGTTGAGTGTTTTTTTTTTGTGTCTAATCCGCATATATATCAACATTTCCCTTGATTTTCTTGACTGTATATCTCTTAAATGTCAACATATACACGTGTGACTTAGTTCACGAAGATTTTTCAATGCCGAGAACCACGGTCAGAGAGTAAAAAAGGCGTAAGGTTCACAATGGTGTAAAATTAAAATCGGATATACCGGGCTAGGATTCGAGTTACAGGAACAAGGGCCAAACCAACCACCCAAGAATGGAATCGTCGAGTGAAAACACTTGACAACCTCCTAGAAGCACCTTTTCTTCCTACCAGACCTTTCTCCATCAATTATGAATCTGATGCCGTCACTAAACACATTCCTTAAATTGTAGCCATTTGTTTAGTGTTTTTTTTTGTGTCTAATCCGCATATATATCACCATTGCCCTTGATTTTTTTGACTGTATATCTCTCAAAATGTCAACATATACATGTGTGATTTAGTTTACAAAGATTTTTCAATACCGAGAACCTCGATCAGAGAGTAAAAAAGGCGTAAGGTTCACAATGGTGTAAAATTAAAATGGGATATACCGGGCTAGGATTCGAGTTACTGGAACAAGGGGCAAACTAACCACCCAAGAATGGAATCGTCGAGGGAAAACACTTGACAACCTCTTAGAAGCAGCTTTTCTTGCCACCAGACCTTTCTCCATCAATTAGTAATCTAATGCCGTCACTAAATACATTCCTTAAATTGTAGCCATTTGTTGAGTGTTTTTTTTTTGTGTCTACTCCGCATATATATCAACATTTCCCTTGATTTTCTTGACTGTATATCTCTTGAATGTCAACATATACACGTGTGATTTAGTTTACGAAGATTTTTCAATGCCGAGATCCACGATCAGAGAGTAAAAAAGGCGTAAGGTTCACAATGGTGTAAAATTAAAATGAGATATACCGGGCTAGGATTCGAGTTACAGGAACAAGGGCCAAACCAACCACCCAAGAATGGAATCGTCAAGCGAAAACACTTTACAACCTCCTAGAAGCAGCATTTCTTGCCACCAGACCTTTCTCCATCAATTAGGAATCTGATGCCGTCACTAAACACATTCCTTAAATTGTAGCCATTTGTTGAGTGTTTTTTTGTGTCTAATCCGCATATATATCACCATTGCCCTTGATTTTCTTGACTGTATATCTTTTCAATGTCAACATATACACGTGTGATTTAGTTTACGAAGATTTTTCTATGCCGAGAACCTTGATTAGAGAGTAAAAAAGGTGTAAGGTTCACAATGCTGTAAAATTAAAATGGGATACACCGGGCTAGGATTCGAGTTACAGGAACAAGGGCCAAACCAACCAGCCAAGAATGGAATTCTCGAGCGAAAACACTTGAGAACCTCCTAGATGCAGCTTTTCTTGCCACCAGACCTTTCTCCATCAATTAGGAATCTGATGCCGTCACTAAACACATTCCTTAAATTGTAGCCATTTGTTGAGTGTTTTTTTTGTCTAATCCGCATATATATCACCATTGCCCTTGATTTTCTTGACTGTATATCACTTAAATGTCAACATATACACGTGTGATTTAGTATACGAAGATTTTTCAAAACCGAGAACCTCGATCAGAGAGTAAAAAATTCGTAAGGTTCACAATGGTGTAAAATTAAAGTGTGATATACCGGGCTAGGATTCGAGTTACAGGAACAAGGGCCAAACCAACCACCCAAGAATGGAATCGTCGAGCGATTACACTTGACAACCTCCTAGAAGCAGCTTTTCTTGGCACCAGACCTTTCTCCATCAATTAGGAATCTGATGTCGTCACTAAACACATTTCTTACATTGTAGCCATTTGTTAAGTGTTTTTTTTTGTGTCGAATCCGCATATATATCACCATTGCCGTTGATTTTCTTGACTGTATATCTCTTAAATTTCAACATATACACGTGTGATTTAGTTTACGAAGATTTTTTAATGCCGAGAACCTCGATCAGAGAGTAAAAAAGGCGTAAGGTTCACAATGGTATAAAATTAAAATGGGATATACCGGGGTAGGATTCGAGTTACAGGAACAATGGCAAAACCAATCACCCAAGAATGGAATCGTCGAGCGAAAACACTTGACAACCTCCTTGAAACAGCTTTTCTTACCACCAGACCTTTCTCCATCAATTAGGAATCTGATGCCGTCACTAAACACATTCCTTAAATTGTAGCCATTTGTTAAGTGTTTTTTTTTTGTGTCTAATCCGCATATATATCACCATTGCCCTTGATTTTCTTGATTGTATATCTCTTAAATGTCAACATATACACGTGTGATTTAGTTTACGAAGATTTTTCAATGCTGAGAACATCGATCAGAGAGTAAAAAAGGCGTAAGGTTCACAATGGTGTAAAATTTAAATGGGATATACCGGGCTAGGATTCGAGTTACAGGAACAAGGGCCAAACCAACCACCCAAGAATGGAATCGTCGAGCGAAAACACTTGACAACCTCCTAGAAGCAGCTTTTCTTGCCACCAGACCTTTCTCCATCAATTAGGAATCTGATGCCGTCACTAAAAACATTCCTTAAATTGTAGCCATTTGTTCAGTGTTTTTTTTGGTGTCTAATCCGCATATATATCACCATTGCCCTTGATTTTCTTGATTGTATATCTCTTAAATGTCAACATATACACGTGTGATTTAGTTTACGAAGATTTTTCAATGCCGAAAACCTCGATCAGAGAGTAAAAAAGGCGTAAGGTTCACAATGGTGTAAAATTAAAATGGGATATACCGGGCTAGGATTCGGTTTACAGGAACAAGGGACAAACCAACCACCCAAGAATGGAACGTCGAGCGAAAACACTTGAGAACCTCCTAGAAGCAGCTTTTCTTGCCACCAGACCTTTCTCTATCAATTAGGAATCTGATGCCGTCACTAAACACATTCCTTTAAGTGTAGCCATTTGTTGAGTGTTTTTTTTTTGTGTCTAATCCGCATATATATCACCATTACCCTTGATTTTCTTGACTGTATATCTCTTAAATGTCAACATATACACGTGTGATTTAGTTTAGGAAGATTTGTCAATGCCGAGAACCTCGATCAGAGAGTAAAAAAGGCGTAAGGATCACAATGGTGTAAAATTAAAATGCGATATACCGGGCTAGGATTCGGTTTACAGGAACAAGGGCCAAACCAACCACCCAAGAATGGAATCGTCGAGCGAAAACACTTGACAACCTCCTAAAAGCATTTCTTGCCACCAGACCTTTCTCCATCAATTAGGAATCTGATGCCGTCACTAAACACATTCCTTAAATTGTAGCCATTTGTTGAGTGTTTTTTTTGTGTCTAATCCGCATATATATCACCATTGCCCTTGATTTTCTTGACTGTATATCTTTTCAATGTCAACATATACACGTGTGATTTAGTTTACGAAGATTTTTCAATGCCGAGAACCTCGATTAGAGAGTAAAAAATGCGTAAGGTTCACAATGGTTTAAAATTAAAAAGGGATATACCGGGATAGGATTCGAGTTACAGGAACAAGGGCCAAACCAACCACCCAAGAATGGGATCGTCGAGCGAAAACACTTGACAACCTCCTAGAAGCACCTTTTCTTGCCACCAGACCTTTCTCCATCAATTATGAATCTGATGCCGTCACTAAACACATTCCTTAAATTGTAGCCATTTATTTAGTGTTTTTTTTATGTCTACCCGCATATATATCACCATTTCCCTTGATTTTCTTGACTGTATATCTCTTAAATGTCAACATATACATGTGTGATTTAGTTTACGAAGATTTTTCAATACCGAGAACCTCGATCAAGGAGTAAAAAAGGCGTAAGTTTCACAATGGTGTAAAATTAAAATGGGATATACCGGGCTAGGATTCGAGTTACAGGAACAAGGGCCAAACCAACTACCCAAGAATGGAATCGTCGAGCGAAAACACTTGACAACCTCCTAGAAGCAGCTTTTCTTGCCACCAGACCTTTCTCCATCAATTAGGAATCTGATGCCGTCACTAAACACATTCCTTAAATTGTAGCCATTTGTTGAGTGTTTTTTTTGTGTCTAATCCGCATATATATCACCAATGCCCTTGATTTTCTTGACTGTATATCTCTTCAATGTCAACATATACACGTGTGATTTAGTTTACAAAGATTTTTCAATGCCGAGAACCTCGATCAGAGAGTAAAAAAGGCGTAAGGTTCAAAATGGTGTAAAATTAAAATGGGATATTCCGGGCTAGGATTCGAGTTACAGGAACAAGGGCCAAAACAACCAGCCAAGAATGGAATCGCCAACCGAAAACACTTGACAACCTCCTAGAAGCAGCTTTTCTTGCCACCAGACCTTTCTCCATCAATTAGGAATCTGATGCCATCACTAAACACATTCCTTAAATTGTAGCCATTTGTTGATTTTTTTTGGTGTCTAATCCGAATATATATCCCCATTGCCCTTGATTTTATTGACTGTATATCTCTTAAATTTCAACATATACAAGTGTGATTTAGATTACGAAGATTTTTCAATGCCGAGAACCTCGATCAGAGAGTAAAAAAGGCGTAAGGTTGACAATGGTGTAAAATTAAAATGGGATATACCCGGCTAGGATTCGAGTTACAGGAACAAGGGCCAAACCAACCACCCAAGAATGGAATCGTCGAGCGAAAACTCTTGACAACCTCCTAGAAGCAGCTTTTCTTGCCACCAGACCTTTCTCCATCAATTAGGAATCTGATGCCGTCACTAACCACATTCCTTAAATTGTAGCCATTTGTTCAGTGTTTTTTTTGGTGTCTAATCCGCATATATATCACCATTGCCCTTGATTTTCTGGACTGTATATCTCTTAAATGTCAACATATACACGTGTGATTTAGTTTACGAAGATTTTATAATGCCGAGAACTTCGTTTAGAGAGTAAAAAAGGCGTAAGGTTCACAATGGTGTAAAATTAAATTGGGATATACCGGCCTAGGATTCGAGTTACAGGAACAAGGGCCAAACCAACCACCCAAGAATGGAATCGTCGAGCGAAAACACTTGACAACCTCCTAGAAGCTGCTTTTCTTTCTACCAGACATTTCTCTATCAATTAGGAATCTTATGCCGTCACTAAACACATTCCTTAAATTGTAGCCATTTGTTGAGTGTTTTTTTGGTGTCTAATCCGCATATATATCACCATTCCCCTTGATTTTCTTGACTGTATATCTCTTAAATGTCAACATATACACGTGTGACTTAGTTTACGAAGATTTTTCAATGCCGAGAACCTCGATCAGAGAGCAAAAAAGGCGTTACGTTCACAATGGTGTAAAATTAAAACGGGATATACCGGGCTAGGATTCGAGTTATAGGAACAAGGATCAAACTAACCACCCAAGAATGGAATTGTCGAGCGAAAACAATTGACAACCTCCTAGAAGCAACTTTTCTTGCCACCAGACCTTCCTCCATCAATTAGGAATCTGATGCCGTCACTAAACACATTCCTTAAATTGTAGCCATTTGTTGAGTGTTTTTTTTTGTGTCTATTCCGCATATATATCAACATTGCCCTTGATTTTCTTGACTGTATATCTCTTAAATGTCAACATATACACGTGTGATTTAGTTTACAAAGATTTTTCAATGCCGAGAACCACGATCAGAGAGTAAAAAGGCGTAAGGTTCACAATGGTGTAAAATTAAAATGGGATATACCGGGCTAGGATTCGAGTTACAGGAACAAGGGCCAAACCAACCACCCAAGAATGGAATCGTCGAGCGAAAACACTTGATAACCTCCTAGAAGCAGCTTTTCTTGCCACCATACCTTTCTCCATCAATTAGGAATCTGATGCCGTCACTAAACACATTCCTTAAATTGTAGCCATTTGTTGAGTGATTTTTTTGTGTCTAATCCAAATATATATCACCATTGCCCTTGATTTTCTTGACTGTATATCTCTTAAATTTCAACATATACAAGTGTGATTTAGATTACGAAGATTTTTCAATGCCGAGAACCTCGATCAGAGAGTAAAAAAGGCGTAAGGTTGACAATGGTGTAAAATTAAAATGGGATATACCCGGCTAGGATTCGAGTTACAGGAACAAGGGCCAAACCAACCACCCAAGAATGGAATCGTCGAGCGAAAACACTTGACAACCTCCTACAAGCAGCTTTTCTTGCCACCAGACCTTTCTCCATCAATTAGGAATCTGATGCCGTCACTAAACACATTCCTTAAATTGTAGCCATTTGTTCAGTGTTTTTTTTGGTGTCTAATCCGCATATATATCACCAATGCCCTTGATTTTCTGGACTGTATATCTCTTAAATGTCAACATATACACGTGTGATTTAGTTTACGAAGATTTTATAATGCCGAGAACTTCGATTAGAGAGTAAAAAAGGCGTAAGGTTCACAATGGTGTAAAATTAAAATGGGATATACCGGCCTAGGATTCGAGTTACAGGAACAAGGGCCAAACCAACCACCCAAGAATGGAATCGTCGAGCGAAAACACTTGAGAACCTCCTAGAAGCAGCTTTTCTTGCCACCAGACCTTTCTCCATCAATTAGGAATCTGATGCCGTCACTAAACACATTCCTTAAATTGTAGCCATTTGTTGAGTGTTTTTTTTGGTGTCTATTCCGCATATATATCAACATTGCCCTTGATTTTCTTGACTGTATATCTCTTAAATGTCAACATATACACGTGTGATTTAGTTTACGAAGATTTTTCAATGCCGAGAACCACGATCAGAGAGTAAAAAGGCGTAAGGTTCACAATGGTGTAAAATTAAAATGGGATATACCGGGCTAGGATTCGAGTTACAGGAACAAGGGCCAAACCAACCACCCAAGAATGGAATCGTCGAGCGAAAACACTTGACAACCTCCTAAAAGCATTTCTTGCCACCAGACCTTTCTCCATCAATTAGGAATCTGATGCCGTCACTAAACACATTCCTTAAATTGTAGCCATTTGTTGAGTGTTTTTTTTTGTGTCTAATCCGCATATATATCACCATTGCCCTTGATTTTCTTGACTGTAAATCTTTTCAATGTCAACATATACACGTGTGATTTAGTTTACGAAAAATTTTCAATGCCGAGAACCTCGATTAGAGAGTAAAAAAGGCGTAAGGTTCAAAATGGTGTAAAATTAAAATGGGATATACCGGGCTAGGATTCGAGTTACAGGAACAAGGGCCAAACCAACCACCCAAGAATGGAATCGTCGAGCGAAAACACTTGACAACCTCCTAGAAGCAGCTTTTCTTGCCACCAGACCTTTCTCCATCAATTAGGAATCTGATGCCGTCACTAAACACATTCCTTAAATTGTAGCCATTTGTTGAGTGTTTTTTTTTTGTGTCTAATCCGCATATATATCACCAATGCCCTTGATTTTCTTGACTGTATATCTCTTCAATGTCAACATATACACGTGTGATTTAGTTTACAAAGATTTTTCAATGCCGAGAACCTCGATCAGAGAGTAAAAAAGGCGTAAGGTTCAAAATGGTGTAAAATTAAAATGGGATATTCCGGGCTAGGATTCGAGTTACAGGAACAAGGGCCAAACCAACCAGCCAAGAATGGAATCGCCAACCGAAAACACTTGACAACCTCCTAGAAGCAGCTTTTCTTGCCACCAGACCTTTCTCCATCAATTAGGAATCTGATGCCATCACTAAACACATTCCTTAAATTGTAGCCATTTGTTGATTTTTTTTTGGTGTCTAATCCGAATATATATCCCCATTGCCCTTGATTTTATTGACTGTATATCTCTTAAATTTCAACATATACAAGTGTGATTTAGATTACGAAGATTTTTCAATGCCGAGAACCTCGATCAGAGAGTAAAAAAGGCGTAAGGTTGACAATGGTGTAAAATTAAAATGGGATATACCCGGCTAGGATTCGAGTTACAGGAACAAGGGCCAAACCAACCACCCAAGAATGGAATCGTCGAGCGAAAACTCTTGACAACCTCCTAGAAGCAGCTTTTCTTGCCACCAGACCTTTCTCCATCAATTAGGAATCTGATGCCGTCACTAAACACATTCCTTAAATTGTAGCCATTTGTTGAGTGTTTTTTTTTGGTGTCTAATCCGCATATATATCCACCATTGCCCTTGATTTTCTTGACTGTATATCTTTTCAATGTCAACATATACACGTGTGATTTAGTTTAGGAAGATTTTTCAATGCCGAGAAGCTCGATTAGAGAGTAAAAAAGGCGTAAGGTTCAAAATGGTGTAAAATTAAAATGGGATATACCGGGCTAGGATTCGAGTTACAGGAACAATGGCCAAACCAACCACCCAAGAATCGAATCGTCGAGCGAAAACACTTGACAACCTCCTAGAAGCAGCTTTTCTTGCCACCAGACCTTTCTCCATCAATTAGGAATCTGATGCCGTCACTAAACACATTCCTTAAATTGTAGCCATTTGTTGAGTGTTTTTTTTGTGTCTAATCCGCATATATATCACCATTGCCCTTGATTTTATTGACTGTATATCTCTTAAATTTCAACATATACACGTGTGATTTAGATTTCGAAGATTTTTCAATGCCGAGAACCTCGATCAGAGAGTAAAAAAGGCGTAAGGTTGACAATGGTGTAAAATTAAAATGGGATATACCCGGCTAGGAATCGAGTTACAGGAACAAGGGCCAAACCAACCACCCAAGAATGGAATCGTCGAGCGAAAACACTTGAGAACCTCATAGAAGCAGCTTTTCTTGCCACCGGACCTTTCTCCATCAATTAGGAATCTGATGCCGTCACTAAACACATTCCTTAAATTGTAGCCATTTGTTGAGTGTTTTTTTTGTGTCTAATCCGCATATATATCACCATTGCCCTTGATTTTCTTGACTGTATATCTTTTCAATGTCAACATATACACGTGTGATTTAGTTTACGAAGATTTTTCAATGCCGAGAATGTGACAACTCGAAATTTAGAACCTTTCGTTGTATCTTAGTGTAACCTACTTGAAACATTATGTGACTAGTTGACGTATTGGTGTAATGATAGATGTGAACATCCTATGTGATTATATGTTATGTTATATGTATGCTTGTATGTATGAGTGTGATTATGTGAACCGAGACACAAGGACACGACTCGAGACCATGCGGTCTCGAGTGAACAGTAACAGTTGGGCCGGGTTGGGCCATGCTCCTCTCCACCCCACTCGAAAACCCACTAGGGTAAACAACTTAAGAACTAGTATATATTATACTCCTAGCCATCTTTGCCATTTTTCTTGGACAACACACACACTCCCCTACTCTCTCTCACTAAAACCTAGAAATCAAACATCACATCTCTTCTCCTCCTTCTCGGATCCAACCGGTGACCACAAGGAGTTCTCGGATCGGCTCACACGCACACATTTGGAAGCTTCATCCATTACTCCTTCACACCTTTGAACCCACACTTGAACCGGTTAGTGATTCTTTGCAAATACATGTTTATACATGATTAAAGGTGTTGATGTGTAATGATATAGGTTAGTGATGCATGCTAGGTATTTATTTTGTATGATGATGTTATATATAATGATGTTATTCAGCTAACATGTTTTGATTTCGGATATATTGCACAATGAGCTCATGATATCTTGTGTCTAAATGTGATTCAAACCGTTAAATGTGGGTGTTCATGAAACCGGCTCGCATATGTGTTAATCGGATTAGTGTAGAGTCGAGTTGAGGTGTTATGTGATGATTTGAAACCATTAGATGAGTATGTTCAAGTGTTTTGATGGTTGTTCATGTTATGACTATGACTAATGCTAAAAACCCAAAAATATGATGAACAAGTTTGATGATCAACATGAACATGACTTGAATATATGAAGAACTTGTTGAATATGATATGAATGTGTTATGAATATTTGAAATCTGATTGTTTGATCCATTTTGGTTAATAACTAGACAAGAAAACATGTTTAGTGGATAGTACACAATTGTTGCATGAAATCAAAACCTCATTGGTTTAGTACAATGTCGGAAGTCAGCAGGTGTTCCTGTCGAGACCTCCTGTCTCGACTCGAGACCACATGGATGACAACTCGAGATCACGGTTTCGACACTAAGTTGCGAGTCAAGGACCCCTAGTCTCGACTCGAGACCACACTTGATCAGCACATAAAGCAACATGACTCGAGACCTCGGTTGCGGGTCCGGTTACGACTCGAGATCACCTAGTCTCGACTAGTTCATGCATAACTCGAGAACTCATAAGCATTAACCGAGATCGCACAGTCTCGATTCGAGATCGCACAGTCTCGACTCGAGACCATGTACGCACACTCGCTGGACTGGACTTGCACATTTACGGGCCTAAGTTTGTGGGCCAAATGTATGGGCTTTCTGTGTATTGTTAATTGTGTATGTCGTGCACTGTTTGGACTTGCATTGTTACGGGCTTAGGATTGGGCCGGACTTTTGGGCTTTGCTTACTTGTATACATGCTACTGTTCAACTCATATTATTGTAAACCGCCATGTTTATACGTGTATGCCATGAATAATACCTGTATGCAACTTGCTAGTATACGCGTAGAACATGCATGCACTACTTGGATATGAACCTGACTTAAATGATATCTATGTTAGGACGTAGTTGACCACTTACAACTTGATTGACCTTTCTGTGTATCTGCCGAGCAAACCAATGTGAGTTCACACCCTCTACAAAGCATGGGATTCCCTGGGTTGGGAATGGGGTTAAGGAACGTGGATTCCTCGTCCTCCTTGGGTAGGACAATATTGGTTCAGGAATGTAATTCCTCGTCCTCACGGACAGATAACTCGTAGTAGACCAAAACTCTATCACGAAGTCCCTCATTTTTATATCGACTTAATCGCCGGGCCAATGGCGAGCGGGTCATTAGTTAGATAACGCTATTTAGGCCTGACAAACCTCACACCGTGCCGCAGAGGACGGGCGTGAACTAATGGATCTGGGGCACGTCAATGATGATAGACATTGACAGTTTCAGGGCACATAAACATGACTACAGTCAGCAGTCGATATGGTAACGAGTCTAGTGTATACATGGGGTAGCCCCCACGGCCGAAATGCCAGATAACTAACACGGGGTAGCCCCCACGGCTGGATTGCCAGAATAACCGGGAATAAACAAGTCACTTTTTTCAACTATGGGGTAACCCCCACGGCAGGATGCCAGCTAAAGGAAACTGTTTTCGAAACCACTTAAAACGAACACCCAACCGTGAACTCACTCAACTTGTTGTTGACTCGTTACTACATGCTTTGCAGGACAATAGGTACTTAGCTGGAGCTTGCATGGAAGAGAGTCGTTGTGGGACATGGACAGCTGTGTGCCATGTTAAACTCTGGAACAATTAAACTTATGATTATGGTTTTAAACATTATGCTTCCGCTTGCAACTTAAACTATGTTTTGTTTGGACACCAATTGTATTGGTTGGATTTTTATAACTACTTATATGCTTGTTCAGTATGATTGGTGGTTGGATCCTGGTCAGTCACGCCTCCAAGCGGTGGTACACCGCAGGTGGATTTTGGGGGTGTGACAGATTGGTATCAGAGCCATTGGTTATAGTGAACTTGGTTTTAATAAAGGGGAAAACGTTTTTGTTAAAACCAGACTATAACCTGTACAGTGCTCAACGGTCCACAACGACGCTTCACTCCACATGCAAGGCTCGACATTCTAGGTGATATGATCTGTGTATATATTGCCTACTTGTTAGTTACGTAGTACATTGCTTATGATATGCTTGGTAAGTATAACTACTGTTGCTTGAACACGTGTATGTTTACTCACTTCTGTCATCGCATTTTCGCGAACCCCTTTCACTCACGTTCCTCTTGATATGAAGATCATGTCTGGACGCATTAACATGACACAAGCCCAGTTGACGACCCTGATTAACGAACGGGTTGCTGCGGCACTTGCAGCCGCACACGCAGGAGGTATATCCTGCAGTCCAAACTCATTCTAGGATCTTTAGAATCCTACTCTCGTGAACCAACCTTTGTGTTAAACTCTGTTTCTCTTTCACCTACAATAGGTCAACATGTTCAGCCACCCGTGTGCACCTTCAAAACCTTTATGGACTGCCGACCCACTACTTTTAGCGGCACTGAAGGAGCAGTAGGTCTCCTCCACTGGTTTGAGAAACTAGAATCTGTGTTCGAAATGTGTGAATGCCCTGAGGCGCGCAGGGTGAAGTATGCTACCGGTACTCTCCAGGGTCTAGCCCTCACGTGGTGGAACGCTCAGGTTCAGATGGTGGGGTTGGTTGCTGCCAACGCCACCCCATGGGAAACTTTTAAGGAAATGATCAAGGAGGAATACTGCAGTCGTGATGACATTCATAAGCTGGAAGTCGAGTTCTTCAACCTCAAGATGACGGGGTCAGAAATTGAGGCGTATACCAAGAGGTCGAATGAGCTTGCCTTACTGTGTCCTACTATGGTGTACCCTCCAATTAAGCGAATTGAACTCTTTCTCAAGGGCTTGGCGCCGGAAATCCAAAGTCATGTGACTTCAGCAAACCTCGCCACCATCCAGCAAGTTGTGCAATTGGCTCACCGTCTCACGGACCAGGCTGTAGAACAGAACAAGTTGCCAAAGCGCATAGGTGCGGCAACTACTTCAGGTGCTCTTAGCGACAACAAACGGAAATGGGATGGAACTTCAAGTAAGGGGTCGACTTCTGTTCAGTCTCAGTCTCAGCAGAGAAAGACTGATGACTACAAGAGCCCTAGTCAGCAATCATCTGGTGGTCAAAGTCATGGTGGGTACAAAGGGAATCACCCCAAATGCAATCGCTGCAGCCTGCACCACAGCGGGTCATGCACCAGGGGTAACTGTCATCGGTGCAACAAGCCAGGTCACGCTGCAAAGGATTGCAGGAGCTTATACCCCGCCAATCAGAATCGTCAACAAGCTCAACAGAACCCACGCCAGCAGCAGCAACAACAAGGTGATAACAAAGGGTGCTTTCAGTGTGGAGCTGAGGGCCACTTCAAGAGAGATTGTCCTCAACTGAACAGGAACCACAACAATAACAACAATCAGGGGAATGGTAACAATGGGAACAACAACAATAATGGAGCCAGGGGGTGGGCGTTCGTGATTGGCCAAGGTGAAGCAAGGAATGACCCCAATGTTGTGGCGGGTAAGTTCCTTCTCGACGACTTTTATGTTACAGTTTTATTTGATTCGGGTGCCGATACTAGCTATGTGTCACCAGAAGTTAGTCGAATGCTTAAGCGTATTCCAACACCTTTGAACAACAAGCACACTGTAGAGCTAGCTAATGGTAAGAGTTTAGAGGCCACACACGTAGTCAAGGGTTGTAAACTTATTCTCGCTAACCAGACCTTCTCTATCGACCTCATCCCTATCGTCTTGGGTAGTTTCGACGTTGTCATTGGGATGGATTGGTTATCCCAACACCGAGCAGAGATCCTTTGCAACGAGAAGATTGTTCGTATTCCAGGTTCCGGTAGTGAACCTCTCATGATTCGTGGCGACAAGAGGAGTGCTGTTGAGAACATCATCTCTCTCCTTAAGGCCCAAAAGTGCTTGCGAAAGGGCCACACTGCCATTCTGGCTCTCGTTACTGACACCTCGGAGAAAGAGAAGAAGATAGAAGACTTTCCGATTGTACGCGACTATCCTGAGGTATTCCCTGAGGAATTACCTGGTCTTCCGCCTCATCGCCAAGTCGAGTTTCAGATTGAACTAGCTCCTGGAGCTGCGCCTATAGCTCGTGCACCTTATCGTTTAGCTCCATCAGAGTTGGAAGAACTCTCTACGCAACTACAAGAACTCTTGGATAAGGGCTTTATTC
The DNA here is from genome assembly GCA_030545235.1 of Helianthus tuberosus. NCBI lineage: Eukaryota > Viridiplantae > Streptophyta > Magnoliopsida > Asterales > Asteraceae > Helianthus > Helianthus tuberosus. The sequence goes on from JARYGA010060305.1 coordinate 44,052, forward strand.
GTCCAAGCTCATCACCCTGGGGAGCTCCAGTACTATTTGTAAGGAAGAAGGACGGTACCTTCAGAATGTGCATCGACTACCGGGAACTCAACAAGGTGACGGTGAAGAACCGTTATCCTCTACCGCGTATTGACGACTTGTTCGACCAGCTGCAAGGGTCGAGCTACTATTCGAAGATCGATTTGAGATCGGGTTATCACCAGCTGAGAGTCCGAGAAGAGGACGTCTCCAAAACAGCCTTCAGAACTCGCTATGGGCACTATGAGTTTCTGGTTATGCCTTTTGGGCTGACAAATGCACCTGCGGTTTTCATGGACTTGATGAACCGAGTATGCAAGCCTTACCTGGACAAGTTCGTTATAGTATTCATCGACGACATCCTGATCTATTCTAAGAGTCAGGAGGAACACGAGCAGCATCTACGACTCATTCTGGAACTCCTTCGAACAGAACAACTTTATGAAAAGTTCTCGAAATGCGACTTCTGGCTTCGAGAAGTCCATTTCCTAGGCCATTTGGTGAACGAGGATGGGATTCATGTTGATCCATCCAAGGTAGACTCGATTAAGAACTGGCCTGCACCTCGTACACCAAAGGAAATTCGCCAATTCTTGGGTTTGGCAGGTTACTACAGGAGGTTCATTAAGGACTTTTTCAAGATTGCACAGCCTCTCACCTCACTAACGCAGAAAGGCGTTGTTTATCGATGGGGAAATGCACAGGAGTTAGCATTTCAGCATTTAAAGGATAGACTTTGCAGCGCACCTATCCTTTCATTGCCAGAGGGCACAGACGATTTTGTGGTTTACTGTGACGCATCAATTCAGGGTCTTGGTTGTGTATTGATGCAACGAGATAAAGTTATAGCTTACGCCTCACGCCAACTCAAAGTTCACGAGAAGAACTACACTACACATGATCTAGAGCTGGGAGCTGTCGTTCTTGCACTTAAGTTATAGCGGCATTACCTGTATGGTACCAAGTGCGCCATCTACACCGACCACAGGAGCCTCGAACAGATCTTCAAGCAGAAGGAACTGAATATGCGACAACGACGGTGGGTCGAGCTACTGAATGACTATGAGTGCTCAATCAGGTATCACCCGGGCAAGGCCAATGTTGTGGCTGACGCCCTCAGTCGAAAGGACACTGCACCTAAGCGCGTGCGAGCTTTACAACTCACGATCCATTCTAGTCTTCCTTCCCAAATACGGGCTGCTCAGATAGAAGCACTGAAACCAGAAAACGTCAGGGCTGAAGCCCTACGCGGATCAAGGCAACGCTTAGAACAGAAGGAAAACGGAGCTTACTACGTGACGGGACGCATCTGGGTCCCACTCTATGGCAACTTGCGAGAGCTCGTGATGGAGGAAGCACACAAGTCTCGCTACTCGGTACACCCTGGTTCGGATAAGATGTACCACGACATCAAAGCTACGTATTGGTGGCCTAGCATGAAGGCCCACATAGCAACCTACATCAGTAAGTGTTTGACTTGTGCAAGAGTCAAGTCTGAATATCAGAAACCCTCAGGCCTACTTCAGCAACCAGAGATACCTCAATGGAAATGGGAGCAAATTTCCATGGATTTCGTTACTGGCCTGCCTAGGTCCCAGCGCGGAAATGATACTATTTGGGTGATCGTGGATCGACTCACAAAGTCTGCACACTTCTTGGCTATCAAGGAAACGGATAAGTTCTCCACTCTAGCAGACATATATCTTAAGGAAGTTGTTTCGAGGCACGGGGTGCCCACCTCTATTATCTCAGATCGAGATGCACGCTTTACTTCAGAGCTGTGGCAAGCAATGCACAAATCCTTTGGCTCACGATTAGACATGAGCACAGCGTATCATCCTCAGACGGACGGGCAGTCCGAGCGCACTATTCAAACCTTAGAAGACATGATTCGTGCATGTGTAATCGACTTTGGCAACAGCTGGGAAAAGCATCTGCCACTTGTGGAATTCTCGTATAATAACAGCTACCACACCAGCATTAAAGCTGCTCCGTTTGAGGCATTGTACGGGCGTAAATGCCGGTCACCTCTTTATTGGGCAGAGGTGGGGGATAGTCAGATCACTGGTCCAGAACATGTGGTAGACACAACTGAACGAATTGCTCAAATACAAAAACGCATGGCGGCAGCTCGTGACCGTCAGAAAGTCTACGCCGATAAGGGCAGGAAACCACTAGAGCTCCAGGTTGGGGAGCGGGTACTACTCAAAGTTTCACCCTGGAAGGGTGTGGTTCGTTTTGGTAAACGAGGCAAACTTAACCCACGATACGTTGGACCCTTCGAAATCATTGAGAAAATAGGCAGGGTGGCCTACAGACTGAACTTACCAGCAGAACTCGGTGCAGTTCACAACGTTTTTCACGTGTCGAATCTGAAGAAGTGTCTGTCAGATGAGACCCACATAGTTCCTCTGAAGGAACTCACTATCGACGAGCAGTTACGATTCGTCGAGGAACCAGTCGAAATCACGGACCGGGATGTTAAGGTCCTCAAGAGCACTAGAATACCTCTCGTTCGAGTTTGTTGGAACTCACGTCGCGGCCCAGAGTTCACCTGGGAACGCGAAGATCGAAAGAAACAAAAGTATCCCCAACTGTTCTCAAACAGTACAACCACTACTGAGGCTGAAGCTACGGAATTTCGGGACGAAATTCCAGATCAACGGGGGGTGGATGTGACACCCCAGGAAAACCGGGAAAACCATACAACTTAACTAGCTTCCTCAGTGAGTGCTTACCAAATTTCGGGACAAAATTTCTTTCAACTTGGGGATGATGTGACAACTCGAAATTTAGAACCTTTCGTTGTATCTTAGTGTAACCTACTTGAAACATTATGTGACTAGTTGACGTATTGGTGTAATGATATATGTGAACATCCTATGTGATTATATGTTATGTTATATGTATGCTTGTATGTATGAGTGTGATTATGTGAACCGAGTCACAAGGACACGACTCGAGACCATGCGGTCTCGAGTGAACAGTAACAGTTGGGCCGGGTAGGGCCATGCTCCTCTCCACCCCACTCGAAAACCCACTAGGGTAAACAACTTAAGAACTAGTATATATTATACTCCTAGCCATCTTTGCCATTTTTCTTGGACAACACACACACTCCCCTACTCTCTCTCACTAAAACCTAGAAATCAAACATCACATCTCTTCTCCTCCTTCTCGGATCAAACCGGTGACCACAAGGAGTTCTCAGATCGACTCACACACACACATTTGGAAGCTTCATCCATTACTACTTCACACCTTTGAACCCACACTTGAACCGGTTAGTGATTCTTTGCAAATACATGTTTATACATGATTAAAGGTGTTGATGTGTAATGATATAGGTTAGTGATGCATGCTAGGTATTTATTTTGTATGATGATGTTATATATAATGATGTTATTCGGCTAACATGTTTTGATTTCGGATATATTGCACAATGAGCTCATGATATCTTGTGTCTAAATGTGATTCAAACCGTTAAATGTGGGTGTTCATGTAACCGGCTCGCATATGTGTTAATCGGATTAGTGTAGAGTCGAGTTGAGGTGTTATGTGATGATTTGAAACCATTAGATGAGTATGTTCAAGTGTTTTGATGGTTGTTCATGTTATGACTATGACTAATGCTAAAAACCCAAAAATATGATGAACAAGTTTGATGATCAACATGAACATGACTTGAATATATGAAGAACTTGTTGAATATGATATGAATGTGTTATGAATATTTGAAATCTGATTGTTTGATCCATTTTGGTTAATAACTAGACAAGAAAACATGTTTAGTGGATAGTACACAATTGTTGCATGAAATCAAAACCTCATTGGTTTAGTACAATGACGGAAGTCAGCAGGTGTTCCTGTCGAGACCTCCTGTCTCGACTCGAGACCACATGGATGACAACTCGAGATCACGGTTTCGACACTAAGTTGCGAGTCAAGGACCCCTAGTCTCAACTCGAGACCACACTTGATCAGCACACAAAGCAACATGACTCGAGACCTCGGTTGCGGGTCCGGTTACGACTCGAGATCACCTAGTCTCGACTAGTTCATGCATAACTCGAGAACTCATAAGCATTAACCGAGATCGCACAGTCTCGATTCGAGATCGCACAGTCTCGACTCGAGACTATGTACGCACACTCGCTGGACTGGACTTGCACAGTTACGGGCCTAAGTTAGTGGGCCGAATGTATGGGCTTTCTGTGTATTGTTAATTGTGTATGTCGTGCACTGTTTGGACTTGCATTGTTACGGGCTTAGGATTGGGCCGGACTTTTGGGCTTTGCTTACTTGTATACATGCTACTGTTCAACTCATAGGTATTATTGTAAACCGCCATGTTTATACGTGTATGCCATGAATAATACCTGTATGCAACTTGCTAGTATACGCGTAGAACATGCATGCACTACTTGGATATGAACCTGACTTGAATGATATCTATGTTAGGACGTAGTTGACCACTTACAACTTGATTGACCTTTCTGTGTATCTGCAGAGCAAACCAAGGTGAGTTCACACCCTCTACAAAGCATGGGATTCCCTGGGTTGGGAATGGGGTTAAGGAACGTGGATTCCTCGTCCTCCTTGGGTAGGCCAGTATTGGTTCAGGAATGTAATTCCTCGTCCTCACGGACAGATAACTCGTACTAGACCAAAACTCTATCACGAAGTCCCTCATTTTTATATCGACTTAATCGCCGGGCCAATGGCGAGCGGCTCATTAGTTAGATAGCGCTATTTGGGTCTGACAAACCTCACACCGTGCCGCAGAGGACGGGCGTGAACTAATGGATCTGGGGCACGTCAATGATGATAGACATTGACAGTTTCAGGGCACATAAACATGACTACAGTCAGCAGTCGATATGGTAACGAGTCTAGTGTATACATGGGGTAGCCCCCACGGCCGAAATGCCAGATAACTAACATGGGGTAGCCCCCACGGCTGGATTGCCAGAATAACCGGGAATAAACAAGTCACGTTTTTCAACTATGGGGTAACCCCCACGGCAGGATGCCAGCTAAAGGAAACTGTTTTCGAAACCACTTAAAACGAACACCCAACCGTGAACTCACTCAACTTGTTGTTGACTCGTTACTACATGCTTTGCAGGACAATAGGTACTTAGCTGGAGCTTGCATGGAAGAGAGTCGTTGTGGGACATGGACAGCTGTGTGCCATGTTAAACTCTGGAACAATTAAACTTATGATTATGGTTTTAAACATTATGCTTCCGCTTGCAACTTAAACTATGTTTTGTTTGGACACCAATTGTATTGGTTGGATTTTTATAACTACTTATATGCTTGATCAGTATGATTGGTGGCTGGATCCTGGTCAGTCACGCCTCCAAGCGGTGGTACTCCGCAGGTGGATTTTGGGGGTGTGACAGAGAAGCTCGATTAGAGAGTAAAAAAGGCGTAAGGTTCAAAATGGTGTAAAATTAAAATGGGATATACCGGGCTAGGATTCGAGTTACAGGAACAAGGGCCAAACCAACCACCCAAGAATGGAATCGTCGAGCGAAAACACTTGACAACCTCCTAGAAGCAGCTTTTCTTGCCACCAGACCTTTCTCCATCAATTAGGAATCTGATGCCGTCACTAAACACATTCCTTAAATTATAGCCATTTGTTGAGTGTTTTTTTTTTGTGTCTAATCCGCATATATATCACCAATGCCCTTGATTTTCTTGACTGTATATCTCTTCAATGTCAACATATACACGTGTGATTTAGTTTACAAAGATTTTTCAATGCCGAGAACCTCGATCAGAGAGTAAAAAAGGCGTAAGGTTCAAAATGGTGTAAAATTAAAATGGGATATACCGGGCTAGGATTCGAGTTACAGGAACAAGGGCCAAACCAACCAGCCAAGAATTGAATCGTCGAGCGAAAACACTTGACAACCTCCTAGAAGCAGCTTTTCTTGCCACCAGACCTTTCTCCATCAATTAGGAATCTAATGCCATCACTAAACACATTCCTTAAATTGTAGCCATTTGTTGAGTGTTTTTTTTTTGGTGTCTAATCCGCATATATATCACCATTGCCCTTGATTTTATTGACTGTATATCTCTTAAATTTCAACATATACACGTGTGATTTAGTTTACGAAGATTTTTCAATGCCGAGAACCTCGATTAGAGAGTAAAAAAGGCATAAGGTTGACAATGGTGTAAAATTAAAATGGGATATACCCGGCTAGGATTCGATTTACAGGAACAAGGGCTAAACCAACCACCCAAGAATCGAATCGTCGAGCGAAAACAATTGACAACCTCCTAGAAGCAGCTTTTCTTGCCACCAGACCTTTCTCCATCAATTAGGAATCTGATGCCGTCACTAAACACATTCCTTAAATTGTAGCCATTTGTTCAGTGTTTTTTTTGGTGTCTAATCCGCATATATATCACCATTGCCCTTGATTTTCTGGACTGTATACCTCTTAAATGTTAACATATACATGTGTGAATTAGTTTACGAAGATTTTATAATGCCGAGAACCTCGATCAGAGAGTAAGGTTGGCGTAAGGTTCACAATGGTGTAAAATTAAAATAGGATATACCGGCCTAGGATTCGAGTTACAGGAACAAGGGCCAAACCAACAACCCAAGAATGGAATCGTCGAGCGAAAACACTTGACAACCACCTAAAAGCTGCTTTTCTTTCCACCAGACATTTCTCCATCAATTAGGAATCTGATGCCGTCACTAAACACATTTCTTAAATTGTAGCCATTTGTTGAGTGTTTTTTTTTTGGTGTCTAATCCGCATATATATCACCATTGCCCTTGATTTTCTTGACTGTATATCTCTTAAATGTCAACATATACACGTGTGATTTAGTTTACGAAGACTTTTCAATGCCGAGAACCTCGATCAGAGAGCAAAAAAGGCGTAACGTTCACAATGGTGTAAAATTAAAATGGGATATACCGGGCTAGGATTCGAGTTACTGGAACAAGGGCCAAACCAACCACCCAAGAATGGAATCGTCGAGCGAAAACAGTTGACAACCTCCTAGAAGCAACTTTTCTTGCCACCAGACCTTTCTCCATCAATTAGGAATCTGATGCCGTCACCAAACACATTCCTTAAATTGTAGCCATTTGTTGAGTGTTTTTTTTTTTGGTGTCTAATCCGCATATATATCAACATTGCCCTTGATTTTCATGACTGTATATCTCTTAAATGTCAACATATATACGTGTGATTTAGTTTACGAAGATTTTTCAATGCTGAGAACCACGATCAGAGAGTAAAAAAAGCGTAAGCTTCACAATGGTGTAAAATTAAAATGGGATATACCGGGGCTTGCATTCGAGTTACAGGAACAAGGGCCAAACCAGCCATTTGTTGAGTGTTTTTTTTGGTGTCTAATCCGCATATATATCAACATTGCCCTTGATTTTCCTGACTGTATATCTCTTAAATGTCAACATATACACGTGTGATTTAGTTTACAAAGATTTTTCAATGCCGAGAACCTCGATCAGAGAGTAAAAAAGGTGTAAGGTTCACAATGGTGTAAAATTAAAATGGGAAAAAAGGTGTAAGGTTCACAATGGTGTAAAATTAAAATGGGACATACCCGACTAGGATTCGAGTTACAGGAACAAGGGCCAAACCAACTACCCAAGAATGGATTCGACGAGCGAAAACACTTGACAACCTCCTAGAAGCAGCTTTTCTTGCCACCAGACCTTTCTCTATCAATTAGGAATCTGATGCCGTCACTAAACACATTCCTTAAATTGTAGCCACTTGTTGTGCCCCTTTTTTGTGTCTAATCCGCATATATATCACCATTGCCCTTGATTTTCTTAACTGTATATCTCTTAAATGTCAACATATACACGTGTGATTTAGTTTACGAAGATTTTTCAATGTCGAGAACCTCGATCAGAGATTAAAAAAGGCGTAAGGTACACAATGGTGTAAAAATAAAATGGGATATACCCAGCTAGGTTTCGAGTTACAGGAACAAGGGCCAAACCAACCACCCAAGAATGGAATCGTCGAGCGAAAACACTTGACAAACTCCAAGAAGCAGCTTTTCTTGCCACCAGACCTTTCTCCATCAATTAGGAATCTGATGCCGTCACTTAACACATTCCTTAAATTGTAGCCATTTGTTCAGTGTTTTTTTTGGTGTCTAATCCGCATATATATCACCATTGCCCTTGATTTTCTTGACTGTATATCTCTTAAATGTCAACATATACACGTGTGATTTAGTTTACGAAGATTTTTCAATGCCGAGAACCTCGATCAGAGAGTAAAAAAGGCGTAAGGTTCACAATGGTGTAAAATTAAAATGGGATATACCGGGCTAGGATTCGAGTTACAGGAACAAGGGCCAAACCAACCACCCAAGAATGGAATCGTCGAGCGAAAACACTTGACAACCTCCTAGAAGCAGCTTTTCTTTCCACCAGACCTTTCTCCATCAATTAGGAATCTGATGCCGTCACTAAACACATTCCTTAAATTGTAGCCATTTGTTGAGTGTTTTTTTTGTGTCTAATCCAAATATATATCACCATTGCCCTTGATTTTCTTAACTGTATATCTCTTAAATGTCAACATATACACGTGTGATTTAGTTTACGAAGATTTTTCAATGCCGAGAACCTCGATCAGAGAGTAAAAAAGGCGTAAGGTAAACAATGGTGTAAAAATAAAATGGGATATACCCGGCTAGGATTCGAGTTACAGGAACAAGGGCCAAACCATCCACCCAAGAATGGAATCGTCGAGCAAAAACACTTGACAACCTCCTAGAAGCAGCTTTTCTTGCCACCAGACCTTTCTCCATCAATTAGCACATTCCTTAAATTGTAGCCATTTGTTCAGTGTTTTTTTTGGTGTCTAATCCGCATACATATCACCATTGCCCTTGATTTTCTTGACTGTATATCTCTTAAATGTCAACATATACACGTGTGATTTTTTTACGTAGATTTTTCAATGCCGAGAACCTCGATCAGAGAGTAAAAATGGCATAAGGTTCACAATGGTGTAAAATTAAAATGGGATATACCGGGCTAGGATTCGAGTTACAGGAACAAGGGCCAAACCAACCACCCAAGAATGGAATCGTCGAGCGAAAACACTTGACAACCACCTAGAAGCAGCTTTTCTTTCCACCAGAACTTTCTCCATCAATTAGGAATCTGATGCCGTCACTAAACACATTCCTTAAATTGTAGCCATTTGTTGAGTGTTTTTTTTGTGTCTAATCCAAATATATATCACCATTGCCCTTGATTTTCTTAACTGTATATCTCTTAAATGTCAACATATACACGTGTGATTTAGTTTACGAAGATTTTTCAATGCCGAGAACCTCGATCAGAGAGTAAAAAAGGCGTAAGGTAAACAATGGTGTAAAAATAAAATGGGATATACCCGGCTAGGATTCGAGTTACAGGAACAAGGGCCAAACCATCCACCCAAGAATGGAATCGTCGAGCAAAAACACTTGACAACCTCCTAGAAGCAGCTTTTCTTGCCACCAGACCTTTCTCCATCAATTAGCACATTCCTTAAATTGTAGCCATTTGTTCAGTGTTTTTTTTGGTGTCTAATCCGCATATATATCACCATTGCCCTTGATTTTCTTGACTGTATATCTCTTAAATGTCAACATATACACGTGTGATTTAGTTTACGAAGATTTTTCAATGCTGAGAACCACGATCAGAGAGTAAAAAATGCGTAAGGTTCACAATGGTGTAAAATTAAAATGGGATATACCGGGCTTGCATTCGAGTTACAGGAACAAGGGCCAAACCAGCCATTTGTTGAGTGTTTTTTTTGGTGTCTAATCCGCATATATATCACCATTGCCCTTGATTTTCCTGACTGTATATCTCTTAAATGTCAACATATACACGTGTGATTTAGTTTACGAAGATTTTTCAATGCCGAGAACCTCGATCAGAGAGTAAAAAAGGCGTAAGGTTCACAATGGTGTAAAATTAAAATGGGATATACCGGGCTAGGATTCGAGTTACAGGAACAAGGGCCAAACCAACCACCCAAGAATGGAATCGTCGAGCGAAAACACTTGACAACCTCCTAGAAGCAGCTTTTCTTTCCACCAGACCTTTCTCCATCAATTAGGAATCTGATGCCGTCACTAAACACATTCCTTAAATTGTAGCCATTTGTTGAGTGTTTTTTTTGTGTCTAATCCAAATATATATCACCATTGCCCTTGATTTTCTTAACTGTATATCTCTTAAATGTCAACATATACACGTGTGATTTAGTTTACGAAGATTTTTCAATGCCGAGAACCTCGATCAGAGAGTAAAAAAGGCGTAAGGTAAACAATGGTGTAAAAATAAAATGGGATATACCCGGCTAGGATTCGAGTTACAGGAACAAGGGCCAAACCATCCACCCAAGAATGGAATCGTCGAGCAAAAACACTTGACAACCTCCTAGAAGCAGCTTTTCTTGCCACCAGACCTTTCTCCATCAATTAGCACATTCCTTAAATTGTAGCCATTTGTTCAGTGTTTTTTTTGGTGTCTAATCCGCATACATATCACCATTGCCCTTGATTTTCTTGACTGTATATCTCTTAAATGTCAACATATACACGTGTGATTTTTTTACGTAGATTTTTCAATGCCGAGAACCTCGATCAGAGAGTAAAAATGGCATAAGGTTCACAATGGTGTAAAATTAAAATGGGATATACCGGGCTAGGATTCGAGTTACAGGAACAAGGGCCAAACCAACCACCCAAGAATGGAATCGTCGAGCGAAAACACTTGACAACCACCTAGAAGCAGCTTTTCTTTCCACCAGAACTTTCTCCATCAATTAGGAATCTGATGCCGTCACTAAACACATTCCTTAAATTGTAGCCATTTGTTGAGTGTTTTTTTTGTGTCTAATCCAAATATATATCACCATTGCCCTTGATTTTCTTAACTGTATATCTCTTAAATGTCAACATATACACGTGTGATTTAGTTTACGAAGATTTTTCAATGCCGAGAACCTCGATCAGAGAGTAAAAAAGGCGTAAGGTAAACAATGGTGTAAAAATAAAATGGGATATACCCGGCTAGGATTCGAGTTACAGGAACAAGGGCCAAACCATCCACCCAAGAATGGAATCGTCGAGCAAAAACACTTGACAACCTCCTAGAAGCAGCTTTTCTTGCCACCAGACCTTTCTCCATCAATTAGCACATTCCTTAAATTGTAGCCATTTGTTCAGTGTTTTTTTTGGTGTCTAATCCGCATATATATCACCATTGCCCTTGATTTTCTTGACTGTATATCTCTTAAATGTCAACATATACACGTGTGATTTAGTTTACGAAGATTTTTCAATGCTGAGAACCACGATCAGAGAGTAAAAAATGCGTAAGGTTCACAATGGTGTAAAATTAAAATGGGATATACCGGGCTTGCATTCGAGTTACAGGAACAAGGGCCAAACCAGCCATTTGTTGAGTGTTTTTTTTGGTGTCTAATCCGCATATATATCACCATTGCCCTTGATTTTCCTGACTGTATATCTCTTAAATGTCAACATATACACGTGTGATTTAGTTTACGAAGATTTTTCAATGCCGAGAACCTCGATCAGAGAGTAAAAAAGGCGTAAGGTTCACAATGGTGTAAAATTAAAATGGGATATACCGGGCTAGGATTCGAGTTACAGGAACAAGGGCCAAACCAACCACCCAAGAATGGAATCGTCGAGCGAAAACACTTGACAACCTCCTAGAAGCAGCTTTTCTTTCCACCAGACCTTTCTCCATCAATTAGGAATCTGATGCCGTCACTAAACACATTCCTTAAATTGTAGCCATTTGTTGAGTGTTTTTTTTGGGGTCTAATCCGCATATATATCACCATTGCCCTTGATTTTCTTGACTGTATATCTCTTAAATGTCAACATATACACGTGTGATTTAGTTTACGAAGATTTTTCAATGCCGAGAACCTCGATCAGAGAGCAAAAAAGGCGTAACGTTCACAATGGTGTAAAATTAAAATGGGATATACCTGGCTAGGATTCGAGTTACAGGAACAAGGGCCAAACCAACCACCCAAGAATGGAATCATCGAGCGAAAACACTTGAAAACCTCCTAGAAGCAGTTTTTCTTGCCACCAGACCTTTCTCCATCAATTAGGAATGTGATGCCGTCACTATACACATTCCTTAAATTGTAGCCATTTGTTGAGTGTTTTTTTTTGTGTCTAATCCGCGTATATATCAACATTGCCCTTGATTTTCTTGACTGTATATCTCTTAAATGTCAACATATACACGTGTGATTTAGTTTACGAAGATTTTTCAATGCCGAGAACCACGATCAGAGAGTAAAAAATGCGTAAGGTTCACAATGGTGTAAAATTAAAATGGGATATACCGGGCTTGCATTCGAGTGACAGGAACAAGGGCCAAACCAACCATTTGTTGAGTGGTTTTTTTGGTGTCTAATCCGCATATATATCACCATTGCATTTGATTTTCTTGACTGTATATCTCTTAAATGTCAAAATATACATGTGTGATTTAGTTTACGAAGATTTTTCAATGCCGAGAACGTCGATCAGAAAGTAAAAAAGGCGTAAGGTTCACAATGGTGTAAAATTAAAAAACGGATATACCCGGCTAGGATTCGAGTTACAGGAACAAGGGCCATACCAACTACCCAAGAATGGAATCCTCGAGCGAAAACACTTGACAACCTCCTAGAAGCAGTTTTTCTTGCCACCGGACCTTTCTCCATCAATTAGGAATCTGATGCCGTCACTAAACACATTCCTTAAATTGTAGCCATTTGTTGAGTGTTTTTTTTTTGTGTCTAATCCAAATATATATCACCATTGCCCTTGATTTTCTTAACTGTATATCTCTTAAATGTCAACATATACACGTGTGATTTAGTTTACGAAGATTTTTCAATGCCGAGAACCTCGATCAGAGAGTAAAAAAGGCGTAAGGTACACAATGGTGTAAAAAGAAAATGGGATATACCCGGCTAGGATTCGAGTTACAGGAACAAGGGCCAAACCAACCACCCAAGAATGGAATCGTCGAGCGAAAACACTTGACAACCTCCTAGAAGCAGCTTTTCTTTCCACCAGAACTTTCTCCATCAATTAGGAATCTGATGCCGTCACTAAACACATTCCTTAAATTGTAGCCATTTGTTGAGTGTTTTTTTGGTGTCTAATCCGCATATATATCACCATTGCCCTTGATTTTCTTGACTGTATATCTCTTAAATGTCAACATATACACGTGTGATTTAGTTTACGAAGATTTTTCAATGCCGAGAACCTCGATCAGAGAGTAAAAAAGGCGTAAGGTTCACAATGGTGTAAAATTAAAATGGGATATACCGGGCTATGATTCGAGTTACAGGAACAAGGGCCAAACCAACCACCCAAGAATGGAATCGTCGAGCGAAAACACTTGACAACCTCCTAGAAGCAGCTTTTCTTTCCACCAGAACTTTCTCCATCAATTAGGAATCTGATGCCGTCACTAAACACATTCCTTAAATTGTAGCCAATTGTTCAGTGTTTTTTTTGGTGTCTAATCCGCATATATATCACCATTGCCCTTGATTTTCTTGACTGTATATCTCTTAAATGTCAACATTTACACGTGTGATTTAGTTTACTAAGATTTTTCAATGCCGAGAACCTCGATCAGAGAGCAAAAAAGGCGTAACGTTCACAATGGTGTAAAATTAAAATGGGATATACCGGGCTAGGATTCGAGTTACAGGAACAAGGGCCAAACCAACCACCCAAGAATGGAATCGTCGAGCGAAAACAATTGACAACCTCCTAGAAGAAACTTTTCTTGCCACCAGACCTTTCTCCATCAATTAGGAATCTGATGCCGTCACTAAACACATTCCTTAAATTGTAGCCATTTGTTGAGTGTTTTTTTTGGGGTCTAATCCGCATATATATCAACATTGCCCTTGATTTTCATGACTGTATATCTCTTAAATGTCAACATATATACGTGTGATTTAGTTTACGAAGATTTTTCAATGCTGAGAACCACGACCAGAGAGTAAAAAATGCGTAAGGTTCACAATGGTGTAAAATTAAAATGGGATATACCGGGCTTGCATTCGAGTTACAGGAACAAGGGCCAAACCAGCCATTTGTTGAGTGTTTTTTTTGGTGTCTAATCCGCATATATATCACCATTGCCCTTGATTTTCCTGACTGTATATCTCTTAAATGTCAACATATACACGTGTGATTTTGTTTACGAAGATTTTTCAATGCCGAGAACCTCGATCAGAGAGTAAAAAAGGCGTAAGGTTCACAATGGTGTAATATTAAAATGGGATATACCCGACTAGGATTCGAGTTACAGGAACAAGGGCCAAACCAACTTCCCAAGAATGGAATCGACAAGCGAAAACACCTGACAACCTCCTAAAAGCAGCTTTTCTTGCCACCAGACCTTTCTCTATCAATTAGGAATCTGATGCCGTCACTAAACACATTCCTTAAATTGTAGCCATTTGTTGAGCCTTTTTTTTGTGTCTAATCCGCATATATATCACCATTGCCCATGATTTTCTTAACTGTATATCTCTTAAATGTCAACATATACACGTGTGATTTAGTTTACGAAGATTTTTCAATGTCGAGAACCTCGATCAGAGATTAAAAAAGGCGTAAGGTACACAATGGTTTAAAAATAAAATGGGATATACCCAGCTAGGTTTCGAGTTACAGGAACAAGGGCCAAACCAACCACCCAAGAATGGAATTGTCGAGCGAAAAGACTTGACAAACTCCTAGAAGCAGCTTTTCTTGCCACCAGACTTTTCTCCATCAATTAGGAATCTGATGCCGTCACTTAACACATTCCTTAAATTGTAGCCATTTGTTCAGTGTTTTTTTTGGTGTCTAATCCGCATATATATCACCATTGCCCTTGATTTTCTTGACTGTATATCTCTTAAATGTCAACATATACACGTGTGATTTAGTTTACGAAGATTTTTCAATGCCGAGAACCTCGATCAGAGAGTAAAAAAGGCGTAAGGTTCACAATGGTGTAAAATTAAAATGGGATATACCTGGCTAGGATTCGAGTTACAGGAACAAGGGCCAAACCAACCACCCAAGAATGGAATCGTCGAGCGAAAACACTTGACAACCTCCTAGAAGCAGCTTTTCTTTCCACCAGAGCTTTCTCTGTCACACCCCGACCACGTAGGACAACCCAACGTGGCGGAAACGTCGGGGAGTGTTGTAACAGAATTAATTGTTTCAAATCCATGGCAATTGAAGTTTCGTTTTATTAATCAAACATGAGAGTTTACAATGTTTTAAACAAGAAACAAAGAGTACATAACATAAATTAACTAGTTCTTGTCTCGCTTTAAGTCACTAAGGCACATGTCCACCTAAGTATGTCTTGATAAGTCCTATGCATCATCTCCTGAAAACACATGTGAAAATAGGTACGTCAGCCTAAAAATGCCTGTGAGATACATAGGTTTTGTGAAAACAGAATTCATGACTTAAGTTTGAGAAAATGTTTAGTCATGAACCTTGTAATTTGCTTTGTCTTGTGAATCATTTAAAAAAAAACGATAAGATCAGATGATATATATAAATAAGAGAATAATGTATGGTTAAATGAATAACCATGTAAAATGAGTTTGTATAAGATAAGTTGTTTGTAAATCAATGTCTTGTGAAAAGTATGTTACTTGTATAAAATGTTATATGACTCAAATTGAAATGGTTCAAATAACGCTACGATATGTAATACCATACAGACACTTATATATAGGAAGTACCAGCGGCGTATCCACCATGCTTGTATCATATTACACACGCATCGTTACTTAAATCACTTACTCAAACCAAACCACCAAAGTAATGTTTAACAATTGTAGAAATGTTTATGTATGGTCAAATACGGTTCACACGGTTCACAGATACAAACGGTTCACAGATACAAACGGTTCACAGATACAAACGGTTCACAGATACAAACGGTTCACAGATACAAACGGTTCATAGATACAAACAGTTCCCAGATACAAACGGTTCACATAGTCAAATGATTACAACGGTTCAAAATGCAGTATAATGTGTTCACATGCTGAAATGAGCATATGCAACAGAAATGTAATGTAAAACAATGTACTAAGCATGCACACAATGGACATACATAGCATAAGTGTAATGTAAAACAATGTACTAAGTATGAACTAAATGGACATACATAGCATAAAATGTAATGTAAAACGATGTACTAAGTACGCACACAATGGGCATACATAGCATGAACACAATGAAATCATGTACTATAATGTACTAACGAACATAGCAGGTGTATGATGTGAAAACAGGAAAGCATGAAAGTAACAAGTAGGCACATGTGTTCCATCCCAAAACGTTTGGAAAACAGTAAAAGAGGGGTCTATGTACTCACTTGAGATTGCTTAGTAGTCCTTGAGTAACAACCAAACAATGCTAGAGATCACGGATATCAAACGGCACCTAATATAGGTAACTATGTTAATAAACCGGACCTAAATCGGAAGATCGGGTAGCATGAGGGTTCGTAAACCAAACGAGTGTGGAGACTCGTATAATATGGTTTAACAAAGCCTACATACTAAATGAAACCTTACATAAGTGCTTACGACCCATTACGACTCGTTTAGGTAGCTTATGCTACTTTAACGCGTCGTTCGCGTGAAACGCGTTCGGACCGCCTAACTAGCCCTATGACAAGTGTTATATGCCTAAACATGTTACATAATCAGTTATGTGACAAAAGTTTAGGTTACATATGCTTAATTACCAATTATACATGAAAAGGGTATTCTGGTAATTTACCTAAGGCATATAAACTACCTATCATACAACTACTCAAACGATGTGACCATAGGGTATAACCTCGGAAGGTTATTCCCTATATACTATGGTCACCTAATGTATTTGGTCGGATCCTAATGATCGACCAAATGGGTCGGGTTCGAAGGTATAAGCGATTTATTAGATCGCTTACCCTACGACCCTAAACAACGTGGTAATCAGTAGGCATAGTCCCAAGGGACTATAACCAACGTGATTACACTCACGTTGCGAAGTTCAAACGAACTTCGCATTGACCATAAACTGGTCAACGCAGAAAGTCAAACAAAGTTTGACTTTCAGACTCGAAAAGACTCGAAAAGCAATAAAAGAAGGAAAGAATACTTACGAAGGGTCCCCGAATGCTAATCTAGATCCAAATAACTCAGGTATGAAACAATGGTTCCAACTTAGAGTCTTTTAGATCAGATTCTAGTGAGTTTGAAGTAAATGGGGGTGGGGTATTTATAGTTTTCGGGTAACCGTTAAGATCGTTTCATGGAAACCGTGCTCGAATCTTGTGCGTACACGTGTTCAATTGTTGTGGTAACTAAAAATGATCCCCCATGAGCTGAAAGGGCAAGTTAGAATGTGTGGGTGTGGATTAAACAACTGGAAACAGCTGACTAATCGATCTTATCTATTCTGGAAGGCTGACGCGGCCCGCTTCAGGATACACCAAAACTAATGCGGGCCGCATGGGGGTTCTGATCAGAAAATAAGTTTCAAAAATGACAGTTTTGGTCCCTGTTGTGTATTTAAGCCATTTCCGACACTTCTAAGGCCCGTAAAGCCAACTTTAAGGCCCTAAAATGATGCCTAAACATTGTGGACATGAAACATGCTCAAAAATATCTCGGATGTCAGTTCGTTTGGCCGTACGATCGCGATGTTCGCTTAATTACGACAGAATGCGCATAAGCGCGAAAGACGATCCAAATTGCGCGACGAATGGATTTTTCTCATGCCAAACACTAAAATAAAATATTATAGTGCTTACATAAATTTTTGGATGTCCAGATGTATTCAGAACGTAAGTTATGCGCAAAAGTGCAAACTTGTGCACTTTTTGACACTTTTAGTCCCTGAATGTCCCAAAAGTATATTTTAGCACACCGAACCCCTCAAAGCCTATTTCTAAGCTATGTAAAGGATATTTAAGGTGTGTTTAACTTATGGTCATGTTCCGGAATGTTCGTTACAGTTCAAATTGGCATACTTTCGCAGTTTGTCAACTTTAGTCCCTGTAAGCGATTAAACTAGATTTTGCCATACCAAAGCCTTCAAAACTTATTTCTAAGATATGTAAAGGTTATTTAAGGTATGTTAAGCCTATTTCACTATTTCGGAGTGTTCGTTGGATTAAACTGGTTATATTTACGCATCAGTGCGCGTATAACCTTCTAGAAGCGATTTAAAGCTTGAAATCGAACAAGAGTTGATATGTGTAAACGATACACATATTTTTACAAATCCCAAGTATGAAATACAATATTTCATTGGTTTGGAATTTGTTTTATGGTTGAAGTGACACAGGTGTCACAGTCTCCCCTACTTTAGGAAATTTCGTCCCGAAATTTATTCGTAGGAGTCTATTTGTGACTTTGTGTCAAATAACCACCAGAGATATGTAAGGCATAATCCTGTCATTTCCTTAACGGATATTCTTCAGAACGAAAATGAGCAGACGGAGTCATTTTCCTCAACGAGTATTCTTCAGAAGCGGAAATGAAGGAATAACCAACGGGGATTCATTTCCTCAACGGGAAATCTTCAGAAACGTAAAATGAACTTACGGAGTCATTTTCAACGGGTGCGTCATCAGAAATGGAAATGAAAAGGAGAAACAAACGGATATTCATTTCCTCAACGGACAAATCTTCAGAAACGAAAATGAACAAACGGAGTCATTTTCAACGGGTGCTTTATCAGAAATGGAAATGAAAAGGAGAAACAAACGAATATTCATTTCCTCAACGGACAAATCTTCAAAAACGAAAATGAATAAACGGAGTCATTTTCAACGGGTGCTTCATCAGAAATGGAAATGAAAAGGATAAACAAACGGATATTCATTTCCTCAACGGACAAATCTTCAGAAACAAAAATGAACAAACGGAGTCATTTTCAACGGGTGCTTCATCAGAAATGGAAATGAAAAGGAGAAACAAACGGATATTCATTTCCTCAACGGACAAATCTTCAGAAACGAAAATGAACAAACGGAGTCATTTTCAACGGGTGCTTCATCAGAAATGGAAATGAAAAGGAGAAACAAACGGATATTCATTTCCTCAACGGACAAATCTTCAGAAATAAAAATGAACAAACGGAGTCATTTTCAACGGGTGCTTCATCAGAAATGGAAATGAAAAGGATAAACAAACGGATATTCATTTCCTCAACGGACAAATCTTCAGAAACAAAAATGAACAAACGGAGTCATTTTCAACGGGTGCTTCATCAGAAATGGAAATGAAAAGGAGAAACAAACGGATATTCATTTCCTCAACGGACAAATCTTCAGAAACGAAAATGAACAAACATAATCATTTTCAACGGGTGCTTCCTCATAAATGGAAATGAATAGAGTTAACTTCTAGGCACATGACAAGGCTCGCTGTGGTTTCTGTGCACTAAATTCCATAATTATGTATGCATCCATAATTACGTAATTCCTTGCACAGTCCGCACAGTTTGTCTTGTAATGTTCATAAGCACATAATCACATAGTTGTTTAACTTGGTTATTAATTTGTTATTAATTTGTTATCGATTGAGAACGGATATGGAAACCAGTCGATGGACTTCAATGTCCTCTGGGATCTATCTGAAGAGATAGGAAGATCTCCCAAAAATTCGATTTTGTTTTCAAAGAAACGTAATAGTCGAATTAAGGAACACAACAATTTTAGGATTTACGGAAATACCCTTAGGTACCCTATTAAGGATTTATAGTGGTACTTTGGGTATTCGTCCAGTGTTGTAACTTGCGCTTTGTACTTCGTTTCCTTAGAATAAACGGGTACTTAGGAATTTCGTGGAAACGCAAGAGATCATAGAATGGGAAAATTTTGGGGGTAGTTTGTTCTTCAAGGAATACGGTTCCTTGGTTGTCGATATTATAAGAGATATGTTTTTTTATACATACAACCACATAAATACATTGTAATGTAAATAAAAGATTTATTTATAAACAATGATAACAACTGTTTCATGGACCTTGACAACAAAAGAAAATAATACATAAGGATTGATTATTTCTAAACAGCGTTGTCTTCCATTCGGTCAGATGCTCATCCCTGTGCTGGATTTGCATTAGCAAGTTTTGGGTAATTTCTTCGGAAATGACCCATCTCGCCACAGTTGAAGCAAGAACCTGGTAGAAAACAACCTTGAGCGGTATTGTTGCCAGCTTGGTTTGGTGCAGCTGCAGCTGGGCAGACTCTTGCTGTATGGCCTATAAGCCCACAAGTTTGGCATTTGCGGCACTTTACATTGGCGTGATGATGGAGGCTACATTGGTTGCACAAGGGTGCAGTTCCATTGTATGGCTTCCTAGCAGGGGGTTGAGCTGGTTGGTTGGGGATGGCTTGATCATTGTGAGTAACCATGGCGAAGTTCTGAGAAGTCTTTCGCTTCTTTGACTTTTTTGGGGATCCAATCTGTTCATCCATGGTCTTTGATTCCTCGATTGGGTTCGATTCCTCGACCGGTTTCTTGTCACCTTTTCGGAAAAGTTTACCTTTCCTGATCTTTGATTCAGTCAAGGTTGCAGATAGCTCAATGGCCTGTCTAACTGTAGTAGGGTTGCTGCCAGTCACAATGTCTTGTATTGAGTCAGGGAGGCCATCAATGTACTTTTCTATTGCCTTATCCAAAGGCGTGACCATGTTTGGGCATAACAGACTCAACTCCTCATAACGGTCCGTGTAGGCTCGATGCTCACCGCTGTCTTGCTCAAGATTGTCGAATTCCCTTTCCAAGGCCCTGATCTCGTGACGAGGACAGAATTCCTTCATCATAAGGGCCCTAAGTTCAGCCCATGTCTGTGCTAAAGCAACTTCTGCACCACGATCTCTCATAACCCCGTTCCACCACGTAAGGGCTCTCTTCTGGAACACACTCGAAGCAAACTCGACCTTGCGATTGTCAGGACACTGCACGTGGCGGAAAGTATTCTCAATGCTCTCGAACCATTGCAGAAGCCCAGTCGCTCCCTCAGAACCACTAAACTTGAGTGGTTTCGCCGAGTTAAAACGCTTGAAATTGCATGGACCATTGTTGTTGTTGTTGGCTTGATTCCATTGAGCAAAGAGGTTTGGGAATTGAGCAGCCATTTGCTGTGCAATGATTTCTGCCAATTCGGCAGTCGCTATCTGGCTTTCGCGTCGAGGAGGCATTCTAAAAGAGGAAACATGAAAGGAAACGAGTGAGAGGTTTAGACGAAAAGAATGAGATGAAACAAATCTGATGAAAGCAAGGATAGTGGTCATTTTTTTGTTACTACAAAGCAACAAACGACCTCGGTGATTAATCAAAGTAAATAGGTCAAAAATAATGTATCGCGAAGACATGCTCGCCTATAAGTGAACACTCATCCCAAGAATTCCCAGGTAAGCACAACTGGTCTCGCGTCTGATGAGATGTATACGAAGTGCTTGCCTAGACAGAAAACCCAGAATACAGGCATTCACCCTTCCAGTTTGCACGTGTTCACATTATTTAAAACCCAAAATCTTGACGAGATTTTGAAAACTCAAAGGGGTTCAAAATCATATAACAGAGGGTTCAAAACCTTACCATAGAGGGTTCAAAACCTTGTAATCAATCATCCTAGAACAGATGATTAGTTTTCAAAACGGTTTCGAAAATTATGTTCTTGTTGTGGTAGTCGCCTAAGGATAGGTGACGGTATTGTTTTATGACTAAACGCAAGTAAACTCGCGTTAGGGTCCTAAGAAAGGTTATAGACTAGGTCAAAGCATTACTAATAACCTAATTCCCTATAACCATTGGCTCTGATACCATCTTTTCTGTCACACCCCGACCACGTAGGACAACCCAACATGGCGGAAACGTCGGGGAGTGTTGTAACAGAATTAATTGTTTCAAATCCATGGCAATTGAAGTTTCGTTTTATTAATCAAACATGAGAGTTTACTATGTTTTAAACAAGAAACAAAGAGTACATAACATAAATTAACTAGTTCTTGTCTCGCTTTAAGTCACTAAGGCACAGGTCCACCTAAGTATGTCTTGATAAGTCCTATGCATCATCTCCTGAAAACACATGTGAAAATAGGTACGTCAGCATAAAAATGCCTGTGAGATACATAGGTTTTGTGAAAACAGAATTCATGACTTAAGTTTGAGAAAATGTTTAGTCACGAACCTTGTAATTTGCTTTGTCTTGTAAATCATTTAAAAAAAACGATAAGATCAGATGATATATATAAATAAGAGAATAATGTATGGTTAAATGAATAACCATGTAAAATGAGTTTGTATAAGATAAGTTGTTTGTAAATCAATGTCTTGTGAAAAGTATGTTATTTGTATAAAATGTTATATGTCTCAAATTGAAATGGTTCAAATAACGCTACGATATGTAATACCATACAGACACTTATATATAGGAAGTACCAGCGGCGTATCCACCATGCTTGTATCATATTACACACGCATCGTTACTTAAATCACTTACTCAAACCAAACCACCAAAGTAATGTTTAACAATTGTAGAAATGTTTATGTATGGTCAAATACGGTTCACACGGTTCACAGATACAAACGGTTCACAGATACAAACGGTTCACAGATACAAACGGTTCACAGATACAAACGGTTCATAGATACAAACAGTTCCCAGATACAAACGGTTCACATAGTCAAATGATTACAACGGTTCAAAATGCAGTATAATGTGTTCACATGCTGAAATGAGCATATGCAACAGAAATGTAATGTAAAACAATGTACTAAGCATGCACACAATGGACATACATAGCATAAGTGTAATGTAAAACAATGTACTAAGTATGAACTAAATGGACATACATAGCATAAAATGTAATGTAAAACGATGTACTAAGTACGCACACAATGGGCATACATAGCATGAACACAATGAAATCATGTACTATAATGTACTAACGAACATAGCAGGTGTATGATGTGAAAACAGGAAAGCATGAAAGTAACAAGTAGGCACATGTGTTCCACCCCAAAACGTTTGGAAAACAGTAAAAGAGGGGTCTATGTACTCACTTGAGATTGCTTAGTAGTCCTTGAGTAACAACCAAACAATGCTAGAGATCACGGATATCAAACGGCACCTAATATAGGTAACTATGTTAATAAACCAGACCTAAATCGGAAGATCGGGTAGCATGAGGGTTCGTAAACCAAACGAGTGTGGAGACTCGTATAATATGGTTTAACAAATCCTACATACTAAATGAAACCTTACATAAGTGCTTACGACCCATTACGACTCGTTTAGGTAGCTTATGCTACTTTAACGCGTCGTTCGCGTGAAACGCGTTCGGACCGCCTAACTAGCCCTATGACAAGTGTTATATGCCTAAACATGTTACATAATCAGTTATGTGACAAAAGTTTAGGTTACATATGCTTAATTACCAATTATACATGAAAATGATATTCTGGTAATTTACCTAAGGCATATAAACTACCTATCATACAACTACTCAAATGATGTGACCATAGGGTATAACCTCGGAAGGTTATTCCCTATATACTATGGTCACCTAATGTATTTGGTCGGATCCTAATGATCGACCAAATGGGTCGGGTTCAAAGGTATAAGCGATTTATTAGATCGCTTACCCTACGACCCTAGACAACGTGGTAATCAGTAGGCATAGTCCCAAGGAACTATAACCAACGTGATTACACTCACGTTGCGAAGTTCAAACGAACTTCGCATTGACCATAAACTGGTCAACGCAGAAAGTCAAACAAAGTTTGACTTTCAGACTCGAAAAGACTCAAAAAGCAATAAAAGAACGAAAGAATACTTACGAAGGGTCCCCGAATGCTAATCTAGATCCAAATAACTCAGGTATGAAACAATGGTTCCAACTTAGAGTCTTTTAGATCAGATTCTAATGAGTTTGAAGTAAATGGGGGTGGGGTATTTATAGTTTTCGGGTAACCGTTAAGATCGTTTCATGGAAACCGTGCTCGAATCTTGTGCGTACACTTGTTCAATTGTTATGGTAACTAAAAATGATCCCCCATGAGCTAAAAGGGCAAGTTAGAATGTGTGGGTGTGGATTAAACAGCTGGAAACAGCTGACTAATCGATCTTATCTGTTCTGGAAGGCTGACGCAGCCCGCTTCAGGATACACCAAAACTAATGCGGGCCGCATGGGGGTTCTGATCAGAAAATAAGTTTCAAAAATGATAGTTTTGGTCCCTGTTGTGTATTTAAGCCATTTCCGACACTTCTAAGGCCCGTAAAGCCAACTTTAAGGCCCTAAAATGATGCCTAAACATTGTGGACATGAAACACGCTAAAAAATATCTCGGATGTCGGTTCGTTTGGCCGTACGATCGCGATGTTCGCTTAATTACGACAGAATGCGCATAAGCGCGAAAGACGATCCAAATTGCGCGACGAATGGATTTTTCTCATGCCAAACACTAAAATAAAATATTATAGTGCTTACATAAATTTTTGGATGTCCAGATGTATTCAGAACGTAAGTTATGCGCAAAAGTGCAAACTTGTGCACTATTTGACACTTTTAGTCCCTGAATGTCCCAAAAGTATATTTTAGCACACCGAACCCCTCAAAGCCTATTTCTAAGATATGTAAAGGATATTTAAGGTGTGTTTAACTTATGGTCATGTTCCGGAATGTTCGTTACAGTTCAAATTGGCATACTTTCGCAGTTTGTCAACTTTAGTCCCTGTAAGCGATTAAACTAGATTTTGCCAGACCAAAGCCTTCAAAACTTATTTCTAAGTTATGTAAAGGTTATTTAAGGTATGTTAAGCCTATTTCACTATTACGGAGTGTTCGTTGGATTAAACTGGTTATATTTACGCATCAGTGCGCGTATAACCTTCCAGAAGCGATTTAAAGCTTGAAATCGAACAAGAGTTGATATGTGTAAACGATACACATATTTTTACAAATCCCAAGTATGAAATACAATATTTCATTGGTTTGGCATTTGTTTTATGGTTGAAGTGACACAGGTGTCACATTCTCCATCAGTTAGGAATCTGATGCCGTCACTAAACACATTCCTTAAATTGTCGCCATTTGTTGAGTGTTTTTTTTTTGTCTAATCCGCATATATATCACCATTACCCTTGATTTTCTTGACTGTATATCTCTTAAATGTCAACATATACACGTGTGATTTAGTTTACGAAGATTTTTCAATGCCGAGAACATCGATCAGAGAGCAAAAAAGGCGTAACGTTCACAATGGTGTAAAATTAAAATGGGATATACCGGGCTAGGATTCGAGTTACAGGAACAAGGGCCAAACCAACCACCCAAGAATGGAATCGTCGAGCGAAAACACTTGAGAACCTCCTAGAAGCAGCTTTTCTTGCCACCAGACCTTTCTCCATCAATTAGGAATGTGATGCCGTCACTATACACATTCCTTAAATTGTAGCCATTTGTTGAGTGTTTTTTTTGTGTCTAATCCGCGTATATATCAACATTGCCCTTGATTTTCTTGACTGTATATCTCTTAAATGTCAACATATACACATGTGATTTAGTTTACGAAGATTTTTCAATGCCGAGAACCACGATCAGAGAGTAAAAAAGGCGTAAGGTACACAATGGTGTAAAAATAAAATGGGATATACCCGGCTAGGATTCGAGTTACAGGAACAAGGGCCAAACCAACCACCCAAGAATGGAATCGTCGAGCAAAAACACTTGACAACCTCCTAAAAGCAGCTTTTCTTGCCCCCAGACCTTTCTCCATCAATTAGCACATTCCTTAAATTGTAGCCATTTGTTCAGTGTTTTTTTGGTGTCTAATCCGCATATATATCACCATTGCCCTTGATTTTCTTGACTGTATATCTCTTAAATGTCAACATATACACGTGTGATTTGGTTTACGTAGATTTTTCAATGCCGAGAACCTCGATCAGAGAGTAAAAATGGCATAAGGTTCACAATGGTGTAAAATTAAAATGGGATATACCGGGCTAGGATTCGAGTTACAGGAACAAGGGCCAAACCAACCACCCAAGAATGGAATCGTCGAGCGAAAACACTTGCCAACCTCCTAGAAGCGGCTTTTCTTTCCATCAGACCTTTCTCCATCAATTAGGAACCTGATGCCGTCACTAAACACTTTCCTTAAATTGTAGCCATTTGTTGAGTGTTTTTTTTGGTGTCTAATCCGCATATATATCACCATTGCCCTTGATTTTCTTGACTATATAACTCTTAGATGTCAACATATACACATGTGATTTAGTTTACGAAGATTTTTCAATGCCGAGAACCTCGATCAGAGAGTAAAAAAGGCGTAAGGTTCACAATGGTGTAAAATTAAAATGGGATATACCGGGCTAGGATTCCAGTTACAGGAACAAGGGCCAAACCAACCACCCAAGAATGGAATCGTCGAGCGAAAACACTTAACAACCTCCTAGAAGCAGCTTTTCTTGCCACCAGACCTTTCTCCATCAATTAGGAATCTGATGCCGTCACTAAACACATTCCTTAAATTGTAGCCATTTGTTGAGTGTTTTTTTATTTTGATGTCTAATCCGCATATATATCACCATTGCCCATGATTTTCTTAACTGTATATCTCTTCAATGTTAACATATACATGTGTGATATAGTTTACGAAGATTTTTCAATGCCGAGAACCTCGATCAGAGAGTAAAAAAGGCATAAGGTTCACAATGGTGTAAAATTAAAATGGGATATACCGGGCTAGGATTCGAGTTACAGGAACAAGGGCCAAACTAACCACCCACGAACGGTATCATCGAGCAAAAACACTTAACAACCTCCTAGAAGCAGCTTTTCTTGCCCCCAGACCTTTCTCCATCAATTAGGAATCTGATGCCGTCACCAAATACATTCCTTAAATTGTAGCCATTTGTTGAGTGTTTTTTTTGGTGTCTAATCCGCATATATATCACCATTGCCATTGATTTTCTTGACTGTATATCTCTTAAATGTCAACATATACACGGGTGATTAAGTTTACGAAGACTTTTTCAACGCCAAGAACCTCGATCAGAGAGTAAAAAAGGCGTAAGGTTCACAATGGTGTAAAATTAAAATGGGATATATCGGGCTAGGATTCGAGTTACAGGAACAAGGGGCAAACCAACCACCCAAGAATGGAATTGTCGAGCGAAAACACTCGACTACCTCCTAGAAGCAGCTTTTCTTGCCACCAGACCTTTTTCCATCAATTAAGAATCTAATGCCGTCACTAAAAACATTCCTTAAATTGTAGCCATTTGTTGAGTGATTTTTTTTGGTGTCTAATCTGCATATATATCAACATTGTCCTTGATTTTCTTGACTGTATATCTCTTAAATGTCAACATATACACGTGAGATTTAGTTTACGAAGATTTTTCAATGCCGAGAACCACGATCAGATAGTAAAAAAGGCGTAAGGTTCACAATGGTGTAAAATTAAAATGGGATATACCGGGCTAGGATTCGAGTTACAGGAACAAGGGCTAAACCAACCACCCAAGAATGGAATCGTCGAGCGAAAACACTTGACAACCTCCTAGAAGAAGCTTTTCTTGCCACCAGACCTTTCTCCATCAATTAGGAATCTGATGCCGTCACTAAACACATTCCTTAAATTGTAGCCATTTGTTGAGTGTTTTTTTTGGTGTCTAATCCACATATATAACACCATTGCCCTTGATTTTCTTGGCTGTATATCTCTTAAATGTCAACATATACACGTGTGATTTAGTTTACGAAGATTTTTCAATGCCGAGAACCTCGATCAAAGAGTAAAAAAGGCGTAAGGTTCACAATGGTGTAAAATTAAAATGGGATATACCGGGCAAGGATTCGAGTTACAGGAACAAGGGCCAAACCAACCATCCAAGAATGGAATCGTCGAGCGATAACACTTGACAACCTCCTAGAAGTAGCTTTTCTTGCCACCAGGCCTTTCTCCATCTATTAGGAATCTGATGCCGTCACTAAACACATTCCTTAAATTGTAGCCATTTGTTGAGTGTTTTTTTTTGTGTGTCTAATCCGCATATATATTACCATTGCCCTTAATTTTCTTGACTGTATATCTCTTAAATGTCAACATATACACGTGTGATTTAGTTTACGAAGATTTTTCAATGCCGAGAACCTCGATCAGAGAGTAAAAAAGGCGTAAGGTTCACAATGGTGTAAAATTAAAATGGGATATACCGGGCTAGGATTCCAGTTACAGGAACAAGGGCCAAACCAACCACCCAAGAACGGAATCGTCGAGCGAAAACACTTGACAACCTCCTAGAAGCAGCTTTTCTTGCCACCAGACCTTTCTCCATCAATTAGGAATCTGATGCCGTCACTAAACACATTCCTTAAATTGTAGCCATTTGTTGAGTGTTTTTTTATTTTGATGTCTAATCCGCATATATATCACCATTGCCCATGATTTTCTTGACTGTATATCTCTTCAATGTTAACATATACATGTGTGATATAGTTTACGAAGATTTTTCAATGCCGAGAACCTCGATCAGAGAGTAAAAAAGGCATAAGGTTCACAATGGTGTAAAATTAAAATGGGATATACCGGGCTAGGATTCGAGTTACAGGAACAAGGGCCAAACTAACCACCCAGGAATGGTATCATCGAGCAAAAACACTTAACAACCTCCTAGAAGCAGCTTTTCTTGCCCCCAGACCTTTCTCCATCAATTAGGAATCTGATGCCGTCACCAAATACATTCCTTAAATTGTAGCCATTTGTTGAGTGTTTTTTTTGGTGTCTAATCCGCATATATATCACCATTGCCATTGATTTTCTTGACTGTATATCTCTTAAATGTCAACATATACACGGGTGATTAAGTTTACGAAGACTTTTTCAACGCCAAGAACCTCGATCAGAGAGTAAAAAACGCGTAAGGTTCACAATGGTGTAAAATTAAAATGCGATATATCGGGCTAGGATTCGAGTTACAGGAACAAGGGGCAAACCAACCACCCAAGAATGGAATCGTCGAGCGAAAACACTCGACTACCTCCTAGAAGCAGCTTTTCTTGCCACCAGACCTTTTTCCATCAATTAAGAATCTAATGCCGTCACTAAAAACATTCCTTAAATTGTAGCCATTTGTTGAGTGATTTTTTTTGGTGTCTAATCTGCATATATATCAACATTGTCCTTGATTTTCTTGACTGTATATCTCTTAAATGTCAACATATACACGTGAGATTTAGTTTACGAAGATTTTTCAACGCCGAGAACCACGATCAGATAGTAAAAAAGGCGTAAGGTTCACAATGGTGTAAAATTAAAATGGGATATACCGGGCTAGGATTCGAGTTACAGGAACAAGGGCTAAAGCAACCACCCAAGAATGGAATCGTCGAGCGAAAACACTTGACAACCTCCTAGAAGAAGCTTTTCTTGCCACCAGACCTTTCTCCATCAATTAGGAATCTGATGCCGTCACTAAACACATTCCTTAAATTGTAGCCATTTGTTGAGTGTTTTTTTTGGTGTCTAATCCACATATATAACACCATTGCCCTTGATTTTCTTAGCTGTATATCTCTTAAATGTCAACATATACACGTGTGATTTAGTTTACGAAGATTTTTCAATGCCGAGAACCTCGATCAAAGAGTAAAAAAGGCGTAAGGTTCACAATGGTGTAAAATTAAAATGGGATATACCGGGCAAGGATTCGAGTTACAGGAACAAGGGCCAAACCAACCATCCAAGAATGGAATCGTCGAACGAAAACACTTGACAACCTCCTAGAAGTAGCTTTTCTTGCCACCAGGCCTTTCTCCATCTATTAGGAATCTGATGCCGTCACTAAACACATTCCTTAAATTGTAGCCATTTGTTGAGTGTTTTTTTTTTGTGTGTCTAATCCGCATATATATTACCCTTGCCCTTAATTTTCTTGACTGTATATCTCTTAAATGTCAACATATACACGTGTGATTTAGTTTACGAAGATTTTTCAGTGCCGAGAACCTCGATCAGAGAGTAAAAAGGCGTAAGGTTCACAATGGTGTAAAATTAAAATGGGATATACCGGGCTAGGATTTGATTTACAGGAACAAGGGCCAAACCAACCACCCAAGAATGGAATCGTCGAGCGAAAACACATGAGAACCTCCTAGTAGCAGTTTTCTTGCCACCAGACCTTTCACCATCAATTAGGAATCTGATGCCGTCACTAAACACTTTCCTTAAATTGTAGCCATTTGTTGAGTGATTTTTTTTTGGTGTCTAATATGCATATATATCAACATTGTCCTTGATTTTCTTGACTGTATATCTTTTAAATGTCAACATATACACGTGAGATTTAGTTTACGAAGATTTTTCAATACCGAGAACCACGATCAGATAGTAAAAAAGGCGTAAGGTTCACAATGGTGTAAAATTAAAATGGGATATACCGGGCTAGGATTCGAGTTACAGGAACAAGGGCTAAACCAACCACGCAAGAATGGAATCGTCGAGCGAAAACACTTGACAACCTCCTAGAAGAAGCTTTTCTTGCCACCAGACCTTTCTCCATCAAATAGGAATCTGATGCCGTCACTAAACACATTCCTTAAATTGTAGCCATTTGTTGAGTGTTTTTTTTGGTGTCTAATCCACATATATAACACCATTGCCCTTGATTTTCTTAGCTGTATATCTCTTAAATGTCAACATATACACGTGTGATTTAGTTTACGAAGATTTTTCAATGCCGAGAACCTCGATCAAAGAGTAAAAAAGGCGTAAGGTTCACAATGGTGTAAAATTAAAATGGGATATACCGGGCAAGGATTCGTGTTACAGGAACAAGGGCCAAACCAACCATCCAAGAATGGAATCGTCGAGCGAAGACACTTGACAACCTCCTAGAAGTAGCTTTTCTTGCCACCAGGCCTTTCTCCATCTATTAGGAATCTGATGCCGTCACTAAACACATTCCTTAAATTGTAGCCATTTGTTGAGTGTTTTTTTTTTGTGTGTCTAATCCGCATATATATTACCATTGCCCTTAATTTTCTTGACTGTATATCTCTTAAATGTCAACATATACACGTGTGATTTAGTTTACGAAGATTTTTCAATGCCGAGAACCTCGATCAGAGAGTAAAAAAGGCGTAAGGTTCACAATGGTGTAAAATTAAAATGGGATATACCGGGCTAGGATTCGATTTACAGGAACAAGGGCCAAACCAACCACCCAAGAATGGAATCGTCGAGCGAAAACACCTGAGAACCTCCTAGGAGCAGTTTTCTTGCCACCAGACCATTCTCCATCAATTAGGAATCTGATGCCGTCACTAAACACATTACTTAAATTGTAGCCATTTGTTGAGTGTTTTTTTTGGTGTCTAATCCACATATATAACACCATTGCCCTTGATTTTCTTAACTGTATATCTCTTAAATGTCAACATATACACGTGTGATTTAGTTTACGAAGATTTTTCAATGCCGAGAACCTCGATCAAAGAGTAAAAAAGGCGTAAGGTTCACAATGGTGTAAAATTAAAATGGGATATACCGGGCAAGGATTCGAGTTACAGGAACAAGGGCCAAACCAACCATCCAAGAATGGAATCGTCGAGCGAAAACACTTGACAACCTCCTAGAAGTAGCTTTTCTTGCCACCAGGCCTTTCTCCATCTATTAGGAATCTGATGCCGTCACTAAACACATTCCTTAAATTGTAGCCATTTGTTGAGTGTTTTTTTTTTGTGTGTCTAATCCGCATATATATTACCATTGCCCTTAATTTTCTTGACTGTATATCTCTTAAATGTCAAAATATACACGTGTGATTTAGTTTACGAAGATTTTCCAATGCCGAGAACCTCGATCAGAGAGTAAAAAAGGCGTAAGGTTCACAATGGTGTAAACTTAAAATGGGATATACCGGGCTAGGATTCGATTTACAGGAACAAGGGCCAAACCAACCACCCAAGAATGGAATCGTCGAGCGAAAACACCTGAGAACCTCCTAGGAGCAGTTTTCTTGCCACCAGACCTTTCACCATCAATTAGGAATCTGATGCCGTCACTAAACACATTCCTTAAATTGTAGCCATTTGTTGAGTGTTTTTTTTGGTGTCTAATCCGCATATATATCACCATTGCCCTTGATTTTCTTGACTGTATATCTCTTAAATGTTAACATATACACGTGTGATTTAGTTTACGAAGATTTTTCAATGCCGAGAACCTCTATCAGAGAGTAAAAAAGGCGTAAGGTTCACAATGGTGTAAAATTAAAATGGGATATACCGGGCTATGATTCGAGTTACAGGAACAAGGGCCAAACCAACCACCCAAGAATGGAAGCGTCGAGCGAAAACACTTGACAACCTCCTAGAAGCAGTTTTTCTTGCCACCAGACCTTTCTCCATCAATTTGGAATCTGATGCCGTCACTAAACGCATTCCTTAAATTGTAGCCATTTGTTGAGTGTTTTTTTTTTGTGTCTAATCCGCATATATAACACCATTGCTCTTAATTTTCATGACTTTATATCTCTTAAATGTCAACATATACACGTGTGGTTTAGTTTACGAAGATTTTTCAATGCCGAGAACCTCGATTAGAGAGTAAAAAAGACGTAAGGTTCACAATGGTGTAAAATTAAAATGAGATATACCGGGCTAGGATTCGAGTTACAGGAACAAGGGCCAAACCAACCACCCAAGAATGGAATCGTCGAGCGAAAACACTTGACAACCTCCTAGAAGCAGTTTTTCTTGCCACCAGACCATTCTCCATCAATTAGGAATCTGATGCCATCACTAAACGCATTCCTTAAATTGTAGCCATTTGTTGAGTGTTTTTTTTGGTGTCTAATCCGCATATATAACACCATTGCTCTTAATTTTCTTGACTGTATATCTCTTAAATGTCAACATATACACGTGTGATTTAGTTTACGAAGATTTTTCAATGCAGAGAACCTGGATCAGAGAGTAAAAAAGGTGTAAGGTTCACAATGGTGTAAATTTAAAATGGGATATATCGGGCTAGGATTCGAGTTACAGGAACAAGGGGCTAACCAACCACCCAAGAATGGAATCGTCGAGCGAAAACACTTGACAACCTCCTAGAAGCAGATTTTCTTGCCACCAGACCTTTTTCCATCAATTAGGAATCTAATGCCGTCACTAAAAACATTCCTTAAATTGTAGCTATTTGTTGAGTGTTTTTTTTTTGGTGTCTAATCCGCATATATATTAATATTGCCCTTGATTTTCTTGACTGTATATCTCTTAAATGTCAACATATACACGTGTGATTTAGTTTACGAAGATTTTTCAATGCCGAGAACCACGATCAGATAGTAAAAAAGGCGTAACGTTCACAATGGTGTAAAATTAAAATGGGATATACCGGGCTAGGATTCGAGTTACAGGAACAAGGGCCAAACCAACCACCCAAGAATGGAATCGTTGAGCGAAAACACTTGACAACCTCCTAGAAGCAGCTTTTCTTGCCACCAGGCCTTTCTCCATCAATTAGGAATCTGATGCCGTCACTAAACACATTCCTTAAATTGTAGCCAATTGTTGGTGTCTAATCCGCATATATATTACCATTGCCCTTAATTTTCTTGACTGTATATTTCTTAAATGTCAACATATACACGTGTGATTTAGTTTATGAAGATTTTT
This sequence comes from Helianthus tuberosus, assembly GCA_030545235.1. Taxonomy (NCBI): domain Eukaryota; kingdom Viridiplantae; phylum Streptophyta; class Magnoliopsida; order Asterales; family Asteraceae; genus Helianthus; species Helianthus tuberosus. The sequence goes on from JARYGA010060305.1 coordinate 77,885, forward strand.
CAATGCCGAGAACCTCGATCAGAGAGTAAAAAAGGCGTAAGGTTCACAATGGTGTAAAATTAAAATGGGATATACCGGGCTAGGATTCGATTTACAGGAACAAGGGCCAAACCAACCACCCAAGAATGGAATCGTCGAGCGAAAACACTTGAGAACCTCCTAGGAGCAGTTTTCTTGCCACCAGACCTTTCACCATCAATTAGGAATCTGATGCCGTCAATAAACACATTCCTTAATTTGTAGCCATTTGTTGACTGTTTTTTTGGTGTCTAATCCGCATAAATATCACCATTGCCCTTCATTTTCTTGACTGTATATATCTTAAATGTCAACATATACACGTGTGATTTAGTTTGCGAAGATTTTTCAATGCCGAGAACCTCTATCATAGAGTAAAAAAGGCGTAAGGTTCACAATGGTGTAAAATTAAAATGGGATATACCGGGCTAGGATTCGAGTTACAGGAACAAGGGCCAAACCAACCACCCAAGAATGGAAGCGTCGAGCGAAAACACTTGACAACCACCTAGAAGCAGTTTTTCTTGCCACCAGACCTTTCTCCATCAATGGAATCTGATGCCGTCACTAAACGCATTCCTTAAATTGTAGCCATTTGTTGAGTGTTTTTTTTTGGTGTCTAATCCGCATATATAACACCATTGCTCTTGATTTTCTTGACTGTATATCTCTTAAATGTCAACATATACACGTGTGATTTAGTTTACGAAGATTTTTCAATGCCAATAACCTCGATTAGAGAGTAAAAAAGACGTAAGGTTCACAATGGTGTAAAATTAAAATGAGATATACCGGGCTAGGATTCGAGTTACAGGAACAAGAGCCAAACCAACCACCCAAGAATGGAATCGTCGAGCGAAAACACTTGACAACATCCTAGAAGCAGCTTTTCTTGCCACCAGACCTTTCTCCATAAATTTGTAATCTGATTCCGTCACTAAACACATTCCTTAAATTGTAGCCATTTGTTGGGTGTTTTTTTGTTTCTAGTCCGCATATATATCACTATTTCCCTTGATTTTCTTGACTTTATATCTCTTAAATGTTAACATATACACGTGTGATATAGTTTACGAAGATTTTTCAATCCCGAAAACCTCGATCAGAGAGTAAAAAAGGCGTAAGGTTCACAATGGTGTAAAATTAAAATGGGATATACCGGGCTAGGATTCGATTTACAGGAACAAGGGCCAAACCAACCACCCAAAAATGGAATAGTCGAGCGAAAACACTTGAGAACCTCCTAGAAGCAGTTTTTCTTGCCACCAGACCTTTCTCTATCAATTAGGAATCTGATGCTGTCACTAAACACATTCCTTAAATTGTAGCTATTTGTTGAGTGTTTTTTTTTTGTGTCTAATCCACATATATATCACCATTGCCCTTTATTTTCTTGACAGTATATCTCTAAAATGTCAACATATACACGTATGATTTAGTTTACGAAGATTTTTCCATGCCGAGAACCTCGATCAGAGAGTGAAAAAGGCGTAAGGTTCACAATGGTGTAAAATTAAAATGGGATATACTGGGCTAGGATTCTAGTTACAGGAACAAGGGCCAAACTACCCACCCAAGAATGGAAGCGTCGAGCGAAAACACTTGACAACCTCCTAGAAGCAGCTTTTCTTGCCACCGGACCTTTCTCCAACAATTAGGAATCTGATGCCGTCACTAAACACATTCCTTAAATTGTAGCCATTTGTTGAGTGTTTTTTTTTGTGTCTAATCCGCATATATATCACCATTGCCCTTGATTTTCTTGACTGTATATCTCTTCAATGTCAACATATACACGTGTGATTTAGTTTACGAAGATTTTTCATTGCCGAGAACCTCAATCAGAGAGTAAAAAAGGCGTAAGGTTCACAATGGTGTAAAATTAAAATGGGATATACCGGGCTAGGATTCGAGTTACAGGAACAAGGGCCAAACCAACCACCCAAGAATGGAATCGTCGAGCGAAAACACTTGACAACCTCCTAGAAGCAGCTTTTCTTGCCACCAAACCTTTCTCTATGAATTAGGAATTTGATTCCGTCACTAAACACATTCCTTAAATTGTTTCCATTTGTTGAGTGTTTTTTTTTGGTGTCTAATCCGCATATATATCACCATTTCCATGGATTTTCTTGACTGTATATATCTCTTAAATGTCAACATATACACGTGTGATTTAGTTTACGAAGATTTTTCAATGCCGAGAACCTATATCAGAGAGTAAAAAAGGCATAAGGTTCACAATGGTGCAAAATTAAAATGGGATATACCGGGTTAGGATTCGATTCACAGGAACAAGGGCCAAACCAACCACCCAAGAATGGAATCGTCAAGCGAAAACACTTGACAACCACCTAGAAGCAACTTTTCTTGCCACCAGACCTTTCTCCATCAATTAGGAATCTGATGCCGTCACTAAACACATTCCTTAAATTGTAGCCATTTGTTGAGTGTTTGTTTTTGGTGTCTAATCTGCATATATATCACAATTGCCCTTGATTTTCTTGACTGTATATCTCTTAAATGTCAACATACACACGTATGATTTAGTTTACAAAGATTTTTCAATGCCGAGAACCTCAATCAGAGAGTAAAAAAGGTGTAAGGTTCACAATGGTGTAAAATTAAAATGGGATATACCCGGCTAGGATTCGAGTTACAGGAACAACGGCCAAACCAACCACCCAAGAATGGAATCGTCGAGCGAAAACACTTGATAACCTCCTAGAAGCAGCTTTTCTTGCCACCAGACCTTTCTCCATCAATTAGGAAACTGATGCCGTAACTAAACACATTCCTTAAATTGTAGCCATTTGTTGAGTGTTTTTTTTTTGTGTCTAATCCGCATATATATCACCATTGCCCTTCATTTTCTTGACTGTTATCTCTTAAATGTCAACATACACACGTATGATTTAGTTTACGAAGATTTTTCAATGCCGAGAACCTCGATCAGAGAGTAAAACAAGGCGTAAGGTTCACAATGGTGTAAAATTAAAATGGGATATACCGGGCTAGGATTAGAGTTACAGGAACAAGGGCCAAACCAACCACCCAAGAATGGAAGCGTCGAGCGAAAACACTTGACAACCTCCTAGAAGCAGTTTTTCTTGCCACCAGACCTTTCTCCATCAATGGAATCTGATGCCGTCACTTAACGCATTCCTTTAATTGTAGCCATTTGTTGAGTGTTTTTTTTTTTGGTGTCTAATCCGCATATATAACACCATTGCTCTTGATTTTCTTGACTGTATATCTCTTAAATGTCAACATATACACGTGTGATTTAGTTTACGAAGATTTTTCAATGCCGAGAACCTCGATTAGAGAGTAAAAAAGACGTAAGGTTCACAATGCTGTAAAATTAAAATGAGATATACCGGGCTAGGATTCAAGTTACAGGAACAAGAGCCAAACCAACCACCCAAGAATGGAATCGTCGAGCGAAAACACTTGACAACATCCTAGAAGCAGCTTTTCTTGCCACCAGACCTTTCTCCATAAATTTGTAATCTGATTCCGTCACTAAACACATTCCTTAAATTGTAGCCATTTGTTGGGTGTTTTTTTTGTTTCTAGTCCGCATATATATCACCATTTCCCTTGATTTTCTTGACTTTATATCTCTTAAATGTCAACATATACACGTGTGATTTAGTTTATGAAGATTTTTCAATCCCGAAAACCTCGATCAGAGAGTAAAAAAGGCGTAAGGTTCACAATGGTGTAAAATTAAAATGGGATATACCGGGCTAGGATTCGATTTACAGGAACAAGGGCCAAACCAACCACCCAAAAATGGAATAGTCGAGCGAAAACACTTGAGAACCTCCTAGAAGCAGTTTTTCTTGCCACCAGACCTTTCTCTATCAATTAGGAATCTGATGCTGTCACTAAACACATTCCTTAAATTGTAGCTATTTGTTGAGTGTTTTTTTTTGTGTCTAATCCACATATATATCACCATTGCCCTTTATTTTCTTGACAGTATATCTCTAAAATGTCAACATATACACGTGTGATTTAGTTTACGAAGATTTTTCCATGCCGAGAACCTCGATCAGAAAGTGAAAAAGGCGTAAGGTTCACAATGGTGTAAAATTAAAATGGGATATACTGGGCTAGGATTCTAGTTACAGGAACAAGGGCCAAACTACCCACCCAAGAATGGAAGCGTCGAGCGAAAACACTTGACAACCTCCTAGAAGCAGCTTTTCTTGCCACCGGACCTTTCTCCAACAATTAGGAATCTGATGCCGTCACTAAACACATTCCTTAAATTGTAGCCATTTGTTGAGTGTTTTTTTTGTGTCTAATCCGCATATATATCACCATTGCCCTTGATTTTCTTGACTGTATATCTCTTCAATGTCAACATATACACGTGTGATTTAGTTTATGAAGATTTTTCATTGCCGAGAACCTCAATCAGAGAGTAAAAAAGGCGTAAGGTTCACAATGGTGTAAAATTAAAATGGGATATACCGGGCTAGGATTCGAGTTACAGGAACAAGGGCCAAACCAACCACCCAAGAATGGAATCGTCGAGCGAAAACACTTGACAACCTCCTAGAAGCAGCTTTTCTTGCCACCAAACCTTTCTCTATGAATTAGGAATTTGATTCCGTCACTAAACACATTCCTTAAATTGTTGCCATTTGTTGAGTGTTTTTTTTTTGGTGTCTAATCCGCATATATATTACCATTTCCCTGGATTTTCTTGACTGTATATATCTCTTAAATGTCAACATATACACGTGTGATTTAGTTTACGAAGATTTTTCAATGCCGAGAACCTCTATCAGAGAGTAAAAAAGGCATAAGGTTCACAATGGTGTAAAATTAAAATGGGATATACCGGGTTAGGATTCGATTCACAGGAACAAGGGCCAAACCAACCACCCAAGAATGGAATCGTCAAGCAAAAACACTTGACAACCACCTAGAAGCAGCTTTTCTTGCCACCAGACCTTTCTCCATCAATTAGGAATCTGATGCCGTCACTAAACACATTCCTTAAATTGTAGCCATTTGTTGAGTGTTTGTTTTTGGTGTCTAATCTGCATATATATCACCATTGCCCTTGATTTTCTTGACTGTATATCTCTTAAATGTCAACATACACACGTATGATTTAGTTTACAAAGATTTTTCAATGCCGAGAACCTCGATCAGAGAGTAAAAAAGGTGTAAGGTTCACAATGGTGTAAAATTAAAATGGGATATACCCGGCTAGGATTCGAGTTACAGGAACAACGGCCAAACCAACCACCCAAGAATGGAATCGTCGAGCGAAAACACTTGATAACCTCCTAGAAGCAGCTTTTCTTGCCACCAGACCTTTCTCCATCAATTAGGAAACTGATGCCGTCACTAAACACATTCCTTAAATTGTAGCCATTTGTTGAGTGTTTTTTTTTTGTGTCTAATCCGCATATATATCACCATTGCCCTTCATTTTCTTGACTGTTATCTCTTAAATGTCAACATACACACGTATGATTTAGTTTACGAAGATTTTTCAATGCCGAGAACCTCGATCAGAGAGTAAAACAAGGCGTAAGGTTCACAATGGTGTAAAATTAAAATGGGATATACCGGGCTAGGATTCGAGTTACAGGAACAAGGGCCAAACCAACCACCCAAGAATGGAAGCGTCGAGCGAAAACACTTGACAACCTCCTAGAAGCAGTTTTTCTTGCCACCAGACCTTTCTCCATCAATGGATTCTGATGCCGTCACTTAACGCATTCCTTAAATTGTAGCCATTTGTTGAGTGTTTTTTTTTTGTGTCTAATCCACATATATATCACCATTGCCCTTTATTTTCTTGACAGTATATCTCTAAAATGTCAACATATACACGTGTGATTTAGTTTACGAAGATTTTTCCATGCCGAGAACCTCGATCAGAGAGTGAAAAAGGCGTAAGGTTCACAATGGTGTAAAATTAAAATGGGATATACTGGGCTAGGATTCTAGTTACACGAACAAGGGCCAAACTAGCCACCCAAGAATGGAAGCGTCGAGCGAAAACACTTGACAACCTCCTAGAAGCAGCTTTTCTTGCCACCGGACCTTTCTCCATCAATTAGGAATCTGATGCCGTCACTAAACACATTCCTTAAATTGTAGCCATTTGTTGAGTGTTTGTTTTTGGTGTCTAATCTGCATATATATCACAATTGCCCTTGATTTTCTTGACTGTATATCTCTTAAATGTCAACATACACACGTATGATTTAGTTTACAAAGATTTTTCAATGCCGAGAACCTCAATCAGAGAGTAAAAAAGGTGTAAGGTTCACAATGGTGTAAAATTAAAATGGGATATACCCGGCTAGGATTCGAGTTACAGGAACAACGGCCAAACCAACCACCCAAGAATGGAATCGTCGAGCGAAAACACTTGATAACCTCCTAGAAGCAGCTTTTCTTGCCACCAGACCTTTCTCCATCAATTAGGAAACTGATGCCGTAACTAAACACATTCCTTAAATTGTAGCCATTTGTTGAGTGTTTTTTTTTTGTGTCTAATCCGCATATATATCACCATTGCCCTTCATTTTCTTGACTGTTATCTCTTAAATGTCAACATACACACGTATGATTTAGTTTACGAAGATTTTTCAATGCCGAGAACCTCGATCAGAGAGTAAAACAAGGCGTAAGGTTCACAATGGTGTAAAATTAAAATGGGATATACCGGGCTAGGATTCGAGTTACAGGAACAAGGGCCAAACCAACCACCCAAGAATGGAAGCGTCGAGCGAAAACACTTGACAACCTCCTAGAAGCAGTTTTTCTTGCCACCAGACCTTTCTCCATCAATGGAATCTGATGCCGTCACTTAACGCATTCCTTAAATTGTAGCCATTTGTTGAGTGTTTTTTTTTTGGTGTCTAATCCGCATATATAACACCATTGCTCTTGATTTTCTTGACTGTATATCTCTTAAATGTCAACATATACACGTGTGATTTAGTTTACGAAGATTTTTCAATGCCGAGAACCTCGATTAGAGAGTAAAAAAGACGTAAGGTTCACAATGCTGTAAAATTAAAATGAGATATACCGGGCTAGGATTCGAGTTACAGGAACAAGAGCCAAACCAACCACCCAAGAATGGAATCGTCGAGCGAAAACACTTGACAACATCCTAGAAGCAGCTTTTCTTGCCACCAGACCTTTCTCCATAAATTTGTAATCTGATTCCGTCACTAAACACATTCCTTAAATTGTAGCCATTTGTTGGGTGTTTTTTTGTTTCTAGTCCGCATATATATCACCATTTCCCTTGATTTTCTTGACTTTATATCTCTTAAATGTCAACATATACACGTGTGATTTAGTTTACGAAGATTTTTCAATCCCTAAAACCTCGATCAGAGAGTAAAAAAGGCGTAAGGTTCACAATGGTGTAAAATTAAAATGGGATATACCGGGCTAGGATTCGATTTACAGGAACAAGGGCCAAACCAACCACCCAAAAATGGAATAGTCGAGCGAAAACACTTGAGAACCTCCTAGAAGCAGTTTTTCTTGCCACCAGACCTTTCTCTATCAATTAGGAATCTGATGCTGTCACTAAACACATTCCTTAAATTGTAGCTATTTGTTGAGTGTTTTTTTTTGTGTCTAATCCACATATATATCACCATTGCCCTTTATTTTCTTGACAGTATATCTCTAAAATGTCAACATATACACGTGTGATTTAGTTTACGAAGATTTTTCCATGCCGAGAACCTCGATCAGAGAGTGAAAAAGGCGTAAGGTTCACAATGGTGTAAAATTAAAATGGGATATACTGGGCTAGGATTCTAGTTACAGGAACAAGGGCCAAACTACCCACCCAAGAATGGAAGCGTCGAGCGAAAACACTTGACAACCTCCTAGAAGCAGCTTTTCTTGCCACCGGACCTTTCTCCAACAATTAGGAATCTGATGCCGTCACTAAACACATTCCTTAAATTGTAGCCATTTGTTGAGTGTTTTTTTTTGTGTCTAATCCGCATATATATCACCATTGCCCTTGATTTTCTTGACTGTATATCTCTTCAATGTCAACATATACACGTGTGATTTAGTTTACGAAGATTTTTCATTGCCGAGAACCTCAATCAGAGAGTAAAAAAGGCGTAAGGTTCACAATGGTGTAAAATTAAAATGGGATATACCGGGCTAGGATTCGAGTTACAGGAACAAGGGCCAAACCAACCACCCAAGAATGGAATCGTCGAGCGAAAACACTTGACAACCTCCTAGAAGCAGCTTTTCTTGCCACCAAACCTTTCTCTATGAATTAGGAATTTGATTCCGTCACTAAACACATTCCTTAAATTGTTGCCATTTGTTGAGTGTTTTTTTTTTGGTGTCTAATCCGCATATATATTACTATTTCCCTGGATTTTCTTGACTGTATATATCTCTTAAATGTCAACATATACACGTGTGATTAAGTTTACGAAGATTTTTCAATGCCGAGAACCTCTATCAGAGAGTAAAAAAGGCATAAGGTTCACAATGGTGTAAAATTAAAATGGGATATACCGGGTTAGGATTCGATTCACAGGAACAAGGGCCAAACCAACCACCCAAGAATGGAATCGTCAAGCGAAAACACTTGACAACCACCTAGAAGCAGCTTTTCTTGCCACCAGACCTTTCTCCATCAATTAGGAATCTGATGCCGTCACTAAACACATTCCTTAAATTGTAGCCATTTGTTGAGTGTTTGTTTTTGGTGTCTAATCTGCATATATATCACCATTGCCCTTGATTTTCTTGACTGTATATCTCTTAAATGTCAACATACACACGTATGATTTAGTTTACAAAGATTTTTCAATGCCGAGAACCTCGATCAGAGAGTAAAAAAGGTGTAAGGTTCACAATGGTGTAAAATTAAAATGGGATATACCCGGCTAGGATTCGAGTTACAGGAACAACGGCCAAACCAACCACCCAAGAATGGAATCGTCGAGCGAAAACACTTGATAACCTCCTAGAAGCAGCTTTTCTTGCCACCAGACCTTTCTCCATCAATTAGGAAACTGATGCCGTAACTAAACACATTCCTTAAATTGTAGCCATTTGTTGAGTGTTTTTTTTGTGTCTAATCCGCATATATATCACCATTGCCCTTCATTTTCTTGACTGTTATCTCTTAAATGTCAACATACACACGTATGATTTAGTTTACGAAGATTTTTCAATGCCGAGAACCTCGATCAGAGAGTAAAACAAGGCGTAAGGTTCACAATGGTGTAAAATTAAAATGGGATATACCGGGCTAGGATTCGAGTTACAGGAACAAGGGCCAAACCAACCACCCAAGAATGGAAGCGTCGAGTGAAAACACTTGACAACCTCCTAGAAGCAGTTTTTCTTGCCACCAGACCTTTCTCCATCAATGGATTCTGATGCCGTCACTTAACGCATTCCTTAAATTGTAGCCATTTGTTGAGTGTTTTTTTTTGTGTCTAATCCACATATATATCACCATTGCCCTTTATTTTCTTGACAGTATATCTCTAAAATGTCAACATATACACGTGTGATTTAGTTTACGAAGATTTTTCCATGCCGAGAACCTCGATCAGAGAGTGAAAAAGGCGTAAGGTTCACAATGGTGTAAAATTAAAATGGGATATACTGGGCTAGGATTCTAGTTACAGGAACAAGGGCCAAACTACCCACCCAAGAATGGAAGCGTCGAGCGAAAACACTTGACAACCTCCTAGAAGCAGCTTTTCTTGCCACCGGACCTTTCTCCATCAATTAGGAATCTGATGCCGTCACTAAACACATTCCTTAAATTGTAGCCATTTGTTGAGTGTTTTTTTTGTGTCTAATCCGCATATATATCACCATTGCCCTTGATTTTCTTGACTGTATATCTCTTCAATGTCAACATATACACCTGTGATTTAGTTTACGAAGATTTTTCAATGCCGAGAACCTCAATCAGAGAGTAAAAAAGGCGTAAGGTTCACAATGGTGTAAAATTAAAATGGGATATACCGGGCTAGGATTCGAGTTACAGGAACAAGGGCCAAACCAACCACCCAAGAATGGAATCGTCGAGCGAAAACACTTGACAACCTCCTAGAAGCAGCTTTTCTTGCCACCAAACCTTTCTCTATGAATTAGGAATTTGATTCCGTCACTAAACACATTCCTTAAATTGTTGCCATTTGTTGAGTGTTTTTTTTTTGGTGTCTAATCCGCATATATATTACTATTTCCCTGGATTTTCTTGACTGTATATATCTCTTAAATGTCAACATATACACGTGTGATTAAGTTTACGAAGATTTTTCAATGCCGAGAACCTCTATCAGAGAGTAAAAAAGGCATAAGGTTCACAATGGTGTAAAATTAAAATGGGATATACCGGGTTAGGATTCGATTCACAGGAACAAGGGCCAAACCAACCACCCAAGAATGGAATCGTCAAGCGAAAACACTTGACAACCACCTAGAAGCAGTTTTTCTTGCCACTAGACCTTTCTCCATCAATTAGGAATCTGATGCCGTCACTAAACACATTCCTTAAATTCTAGCCATTTGTTGAGTGTTTGTTTTTGGTGTCTAATCCGCATATATATCACCATTGCCCTTGATTTTCTTGACTGTATATCTCTTAAATGTCAACATACACACGTATGATTTAGTTTACAAAGATTTTTCAATGCCGAGAACCTCGATCAGTGAGTAAAAAAGGTGTAAGGTTCACAATGGTGTAAAATTAAAATGGGATATACCCGGCTAGGATTCAAGTTACAGGAACAACGGCCAAACCAACCACCCAAGAATGGAATCGTCGAGCGAAAACACTTGATAACCTCCTAGAAGCAGCTTTTCTTGCCACCAGACCTTTCTCCATCAATTAGGAAACTGATGCCGTAACTAAACACATTCCTTAAATTGTAGCCATTTGTTGAGTGTTTTTTTTTGTGTCTAATCCGCATATATATCACCATTGCCCTTGATTTTCTTGACTGTTATCTCTTAAATGTCAACATACACACGTATGATTTAGTTTACGAAGATTTTTAAATGCCGAGAACCTCGATCAGAGAGTAAAACAAGGCGTAATGTTCACAATGGTGTAAAATTAAAATGTGATATACCGGGCTAGGATTCGAGTTACAGGAACAAGGGCCAAACCAACCACCCAAGAATGGAAGCGTCGAGCGAAAACACTTGACAACCTCCTAGAAGCAGTTTTTCTTGCCACCAGACCTTTCTCCATCAATGGAATCTGATGCCGTCACTAAACGCATTCCTTAAATTGTAGCCATTTGTTGAGTGTTTTTTTTTTGGTGTCTAATCCGCATATATAACACCATTGCTCTTGATTTTCTTGACTGTATATCTCTTAAATGTCAACATATACACGTGTGATTTAGTTTACGAAGATTTTTCAATGCCGAGAACCTCGATTAGAGAGTAAAAAAGACGTAAGGTTCACAATGCTGTAAAATTAAAATGAGATATACCGGGCTAGGATTCCAGTTACAGGAACAAGAGCCAAACCAACCACCCAAGAATGGAATCGTCGAGCGAAAACACTTGACAACATCCTAGAAGCAGCTTTTCTTGCCACCAGACCTTTCTCCATAAATTTGTAATCTGATTCCGTCACTAAACACATTCCTTAAATTGTAGCCATTTGTGGGTGTTTTTTTGTTTCTAGTCCGCATATATATCACCATTTCTCTTGATTTTCTTGACTTTATATCTCTTAAATGTCAACATATACACGTGTGATTTAGTTTACGAAGATTTTTCAATCCCGAAAACCTCGATCAGAGAGTAAAAAAGGCGTAAGGTTCACAATGGTGTAAAATTAAAATGGGATATACCGGGCTAGGATTCTAGTTACAGGAACATCTATCAGAGAGTAAAAAAGGCATAAGGTTCACAATGGTGTAAAATTAAAATGGGATATACCGGGTTAGGATTCGATTCACAGGAACAAGGGCCAAACCAACCAAGCAAGAAGGGAATCGTCAAGCGAAAACACTTGACAACCACCTAGAAGCAGCATTTCTTGCCACCAGACCTTTCTCTATCAATTAGGAATCTGATGCCGTCACTAAACACATTCCTTAAATTGTAGCCATTTGTTGAGTGTTTGTTTTTGGTGTCTAATCCGCATATATATCACCATTGCCCTTGATTTTCTTGACTGTATATCTCTTAAATGTCAACGTACACACGTATGATTTAGTTTACAAAGATTTTTCAATGCCGAGAACCTCGATCAGAGAGTAAAAAAGGTGTAAGGTTCATAATGGTGTAAAATTAAAATGGGATATACCCGGCTAGGATTCGAGTTACAGGAACAACGACCAAACCAACCACCCAAGAATGGAATCGTCGAGCGAAAACACTTGATAACCTCCTAGAAGCAGCTTTTCTTGCCACCAGACCTTTCTCCATCAATTAGGAAACTGATGCCGTAACTAAACACATTCCTTAAATTGTAGCCATTTGTTGAGTGTTTTTTTTTTGTGTCTAATCCGCATATATATCACCATTGCCCTTGATTTTCTTGACTGTTATCTCTTAAATGTCAACATACACACGTATGATTTAGTTTACGAAGATTTTTCAATGCCGAGAACCTCGATCAGAGAGTAAAACAAGGCGTAAGGTTCACAATGGTGTAAATTTAAAATGGGATATATCGGGCTAGGATTCGAGTTACAGGAACAAGGGCCAAACCAACCACCCAAGAATTGAATCGTCGAGTGAAAACACTTGACAACCTCCTAGAAGCAGCTTTTCTTGCCACCAGACCTTTCTCCATCAATTAGGAATCTGTTACCGTCACTAAACACATTCCTTAAATTGTAGCCATTTGTTGAGTGTTTTTTTTTGTGTATAATCCGCATATATATCACCATTGCCCTTGATTTTCTTGACTGTATATCTGTTAAATGTCAACATATACACGTGTGATTTAGTTTACGAAGATTTTTCAATGCCGAGAACCTGGATCAGAGAGTAAAAAAGGTGTAAGGTTCACAATGGTGTAAAATTAAAATGGGATATACCCGGCTAGGATTCGAGTTACAGGAACAAGGGCCAAACCAACCACCCAAGAATGGAATCGTCGAGCGAAAACACTTGACAACCTCCTTGAAGCAGCTTTTCTTGCCACCAGACCTTTCTCCGTCAATTAGGAATCTGATGCCGTCACTAAACACATTCCTTAAATTGTAGCCATTTGTTGAGTGTTTTTTTTTGGTGTCTAATCCGCATATATATCACCATTGCCCTTGATTTTCTTGACTGTATATCTCTTAAATGTCAACATATACACGTGTGATTTAGTTTACGAAGATTTTTCAATGCCGAGAACCTGGATCAGAGAGTAAAAAAGGTGTAAGGTTCACAATGGTGTAAAATTAAAATGGGATATACCCTGCTAGGATTCGAGTTACAGGAACAAGGGCCAAACCAACCACCCAAGAATGGAATCGTCGAGCGAAAACACTTGACAACCTCCTTGAAGCAGCTTTTCTTGCCTCCAGACCTTTCTTCGTCAATTAGGAATCTTATGCCGTCACTATACACATTCCTTAAATTGTAGCCATTTGTTGAGTGTTTTTTTTTTGGTGTCTAATCCGCATATATATCACCATTGCCCTTGATTTTCTTCACTGTATATCTCTTAAATGTCAACATACACACGTGTGATTTAATTTACGAAGATTTTTCAATGCCGAGAACCTCGATCAGAGAGTAAAAAAGGCGTAAGGTTCACAATGGTGTAAAATTAAAATGGGATATACCGGGATAGGATTCGAGTTACATGAACAAGGGCCAAACCGACCAGCCAAGAATGGAATCGTCGAGCGTAAACACTTGACAACCTCCTAGAAGCAGCTTTTATTTCCACCAGACCTTTCTCCATCAATTATGAATCTGATGCCGTCACTAAACACATTCCATAAATTTTAGCCAGTTGTTGAGTGTTTTTTTTGTGTCTAATTCGCATATATATCAACATTGCCCTTGATTTTCTTGACTGTATATCTCTTAAATGTCAACATATACACGTGTGATTTAGTTTACGAATATTTTTCAATGCCGAGAACATCGATCAGAGAGTAAAAAAGGCGTAAGGTTCACAATGGTGTAAAATTAAAATAGGATATACTGGGCTATGATTCGAGTTACAGGAACAAGGGCCAAACCAACCACCCAAGAATGGAATCGTCGAGCGAAAACACTTGACAACCTCCTAGAAGCAGGTTTTCTTGCCACCAGACCTTTCTCCATCAATTAGGAATCTGATGCCGTCACTAAATACCTTCCTTAAATTGTAGCCATTTGTTGAGTGTTTTTTTTTGTTTGTGTCTAATCCGCATATATATCACCATTGCCTTTGATTTTCTTGACTGTATATCTCTTAAATGTCAACATATACACGCGTGATTTAGTTTACGAAGATTTTTCAATTTCGAGAACCTCGATCAGAGAGTAAAAAAGGTGTAAGGTTCACAATGGTGTAATATTAAAATAGGATATACCGGGTTAGGATTCGAGTTACAAGAACAAGGGCCAACCCAATCACCCAAGAATGGAATTGTCGACCGAAAACACTTGACAACCTTCTAGAAGCAGCTTTTCTTGCCACCAGACTTTTCTCCATCAATTAGGAATCTGATGCCGTCACTAAACACATTCCTTAAATTGTAGCCATTTGTTGAGTGTTTTTTTTGGTGTCTAATCCGCATATATATCACCATTGCCCTTGATTTTCTTGACTGTATATCTCTTAAATGTCAACATATACACGTGTGATTTAGTTTACGAAGATTTTTCAATGCCGAGAACCTCGATCAGAGAGTAAAAAAGGCGTAAGGTTCGCAATGGTGTAAAATTAAAATGGGATATACCGGGTTAGGATTCGATTTACAGGAACAAGGGCCAAACCAACTACCCAAGAATGGAATCGTCGAGCGAAATAACTTTACAAATTCCCAGAAGTAGCTTTTCTTGCCACCAGACATTTCTCCATCAATTAGGAATCTGATGCCGTCAATAAACACATTCCTTAAATTGTAGCCATTTGTTGACTGTTTTTTTGTGTCTAATCCGCATATATATCAGCATTGCCCTTGATTTTCTTGACCGTATATCTCTTAAATGTCAACATACACACGTATGATTTAGTTTATGAAGATTTTTCAATGCCGAGAACCTCGATCAGAGAGTAAAAAAGGCGTAAGGTTCACAATGGTGTAAATTTAAAATGGGATATACCGGGCTAGGATTCGAGTTACAGGAACAAGGGCCAAACCAACCACCCAAGAATGGAATCGTCGAGCGAAAACACTTGACAACCTCCTAGAAGCTGCTTTTCTTGCCACCAGACCCTTCTCCATCAATTAGGAATCTGATGCCGTCACTAAACACATTCCTTAAATTGTAGCCATTTGTTGAGTGTTTTTTTTGGTGTCTAATCCGCATATATATCACCATTGCCCTTGATTTTCTTGACTGTATATCTCTTAAATGTCAAGATATACACGTGTGATTTAGTTTTCGATGAGTTTTCAATGCCGAGAACCTCGATTAGAGAGTAAAAAAGGCGTAAGGTTCAAAATGGTGTTAAATTAAAATGGGATATACCGGGCTAGGATTCGAGTTACAGGAACAAGGGCCAAACCAACCACCCAAGAATTGAATCGTCGAGCGAAAACACTTGACAACCTCCTAGAAGCAGCTTTTCTTGCCACCAGAACTTTCTCCATCAATGAGGAATCTGATGCCGTCACTAAACACATTCCTTAAATTGTAGCCATTTGTTGAGTGTTTTTTTATATTGGTGTCTAATCCGCATATTTATCACCATTGCCCTTGATTTTCTTGACTGTATATCTCTTAAATGTCAACATGTACACGTGTGATTTAGTTTACGAAGATTTTTCAATGCCGAGAACCTCGATCAGAGAGTAAAAAAGGCGTAAGGTTCACAATAGTTTAAAATTAAAATGGGATATACCCGGCTAGGATTCGAGTTACAGGAACATGGGCCAAACCAACCCCCCAAGAATGGAATCGTCGAGCGAAAACACTTGACAACCTCCTAGAAGCAGCTTTTCTTGCCACCAGACCTTTCTCCATCAATTAGGAATCTGATGTCGTCAATAAACACATTCCTTAAATTGTAGCCATTTGTTGAGTGTTTTTTTTGGTGTCTAATCCGAATATATATCACCATTGCCCTTGATTTTCTTGACTGTATATCTCTTAAAGGTCAACATATACACGTGTGATTTAGTTTACGAAGATTTTTCAATGCCGAGACCCTCGATCAGAGAGTAAAAAAGGCGTAAGGTTCACAAAGGTGTAAAATTAAAATGGGATATACCGGGATAGGATTCGAGTTACATGAACAAGGGCCAAACCGACCAGCCAAGAATGGAATCGTCGAGCGTAAACACTTGACAACCTCCTAGAAGCAGCTTTTGTTTCCACCAGACCTTTCTCCATCAATTAGGAATCTGATGCCGTCACTAAACACATTCCATAAATTGTAGCCAGTTGTTGAGTGTTTTTTTTTGTGTCTAATTCGCATATATATCAACATTGCCCTTGATTTTCTTGACTGTATATCTCTTAAATGTCAACATATACACGTGTGATTTAGTTTACGAATATTTTTCAATGCCGAGAACCTCGATCAGAGAGTAAAAAAGGCGTAAGGTTCACAATGGTGTAAAATTAAATAGGATATACTGGGCTATGATTCGAGTTACAGGAACAAGGGCCAAACCAACCACCCAAGAATGGAATCGTCGAGCGAAAACACTTGACAACCTCCTAGAAGCAGGTTTTCTTGCCACCAGACCTTTCTCCATCAATTAGGAATCTGATGCCGTCACTAAATACTTTCCTTAAATTGTAGCCATTTGTTGAGTGTTTTTTTTGTTTGTGTCTAATCCGCATATATATCACCATTGCCTTTGATTTTCTTGACTGTATATCTCTTAAATGTCAACATATACACGCGTGATTTAGTTTACGAAGATTTTTCAATTTCGAGAACCTCGATCAGAGAGTAAAAAAGGTGTAAGGTTCACAATGGTGTAATATTAAAATAGGATATACCGGGTTAGGATTCGAGTTACAGGAACAAGGGCCAACCCAATCACCCAAGAATGGAATTGTCGACCGAAAACACTTGACAACCTTCTAGAAGCAGCTTTTCTTGCCACCAGACTTTTCTCCATCAATTAGGAATCTGATGCCGTCACTAAACACATTCCTTAAATTGTAGCCATTTGTTGAGTGTTTTTTTTTGGTGTCTAATCCGCATATATATCACCATTGCCATTGATTTTCTTGACTGTATATCTCTTAAATGTCAACATATACACGTGTGATTTAGTTTACGAAGATTTTTCAATGCCGAGAACCTCGATCAGAGAGTAAAAAAGGCGTAAGGTTCACAATGGTGTAAAATTAAAATGGGATATACCGGGTTAGGATTCGATTTACAGGAACAAGGGCCAAACCAACTACCCAAGAATGGAATCGTCGAGCGAAATAACTTTACAAATTCCCAGAAGTAGCTTTTCTTGCCACCAGACATTTCTCCATCAATTAGGAATCTGATGCCGTCAATAAACACATTCCTTAAATTGTAGCCATTTGTTGACTGTTTTTTTGTGTCTAATCCGCATATATATCAGCATTGCCCTTGATTTTCTTGACCGTATATCTCTTAAATGTCAACATACACACGTATGATTTAGTTTATGAAGATTTTTCAATGCCAAGAACCTCGATCAGAGAGTAAAAAAGGCGTAAGGTTCACAATGGTGTAAATTTAAAATGGGATATACCGGGCTAGGATTCGAGTTACAGGAACAAGGGCCAAACCAAACACCCAAGAATGGAATCGTCGAGCGAAAACACTTGACAACCTCCTAGAAGCAGCTTTTCTTGCCACCAGACCTTTCTCCATCAATTAGGAATCTGATGCCGTCACTAAACACATTCCTTAAATTGTAGCCATTTGTTGAGTATTTTTTTTGGTGTCTAATCCGCATATATATCACCATTGCCCTTGATTTTCTTGACTGTATATCTCTTAAATGTCAAGATATACACGTGTGATTTAGTTTACGATGAGTTTTCAATGCCGAGAACCTCGATTAGAGAGTAAAAAAGGCGTAAGGTTCAAAATGGTGTTAAATTAAAATGGGATATACCGGGCTAGGATTCGAGTTACAGGAACAAGGGCCAAACCAACCACCCAAGAATTGAATCGTCGAGCGAAAACACTTGACAACCTCCTAGAAGCAGCTTTTCTTGCCACCAGAACTTTCTCCATCAATGAGGAATCTGATGCCGTCACTAAACACATTCCTTAAATTGTAGCCATTTGTTGAGTGTTTTTTTTATATTGGTGTCTAATCCGCATATTTATCACCATTGCCCTTGATTTTCTTGACTGTATATCTCTTCAATGTTAACATATACACGTGTGATTTAGTTTACGAAGATTTTTCAATGCCGAGAAACTCGATCAGCGAGTAAAAAAGGCGTAAGGTTCACAATGGTGTAAAATTAAAATGGGATATACCGGGCTAGGATTCGAGTTACTGGAACAAGGGCCAAACCAACCACCCAAGAATGGAATCGTCGAGCGAAAACACTTGACAACCTCCTAGAAGCAGCGTTTCTTGCCACCAGACCTTTCTCCATGAATTAGGAATCTGATGCCGTCACTAAACACATTCGTTAAATTGTAGCCAATTGTTGAGTGTTTTTTTTGGTGTATAATCCGCATATATATCACCATTGCCCTTGATTTTCCTGACTGTATATCTCTTAAATGTCAACATATACACGTATGATTTAGTTTACGAAGATTTTTCAATGCCGAAAACCTCGATCAGAGAGTAAAAAAGGCGTAAGGTTCACAATGGTGTAAAATTAAAATGGGATATACCGGGCTAGGATTCGATTTAAAGGAACGAGGGCCAAACCAACCACCCAAGAATGGAATCGTCGAGCGAAAACACTTGACAACCTCCTAGAAGCAGCTTTTCTTGCCCCCAGACCTTTCTCCATCAATTAGGAATCTGATGCCATCACTAAACACATTCCTTAAATTGTAGCCATTTGTTGATTGTTTTGTTTGGTGTCTAATCCGCATATATATCACAATTGCCCTTGATTTTCTTGACTGTATATCTCTTAAATGTCAACATATACAAGTGTGATTTAGTTTACGAAGATTTTTCAATGCCGAGAACCTCGATCAGAGAGTAAAAAAGGCGTAAGGTTCACAATGGTGTAAAATTAAAATGGGATATACCGGGCTAGGATTCGAGTTACAGGAACAAGGGCCAAACCAACCACCCAAGAATGGAAGCGTCGAGCGAAAAGACTTGACAACCTCCTAGAAGCAGCTTTTCTTGCCACCAGACCTTTCTCCATCAATTAGGA
The DNA here is from genome assembly GCA_030545235.1 of Helianthus tuberosus. NCBI lineage: Eukaryota > Viridiplantae > Streptophyta > Magnoliopsida > Asterales > Asteraceae > Helianthus > Helianthus tuberosus. The sequence continues at coordinate 97,391 of JARYGA010060305.1, forward strand.
ATCTGATGCCGTCACTAAACACATTCCTTAAATTGTGGCCATTTGTTGAGTGTTTTTTTTTTGGTGTCTAATCCGCATATATATCACCATTGCCCTTGATTTTCTTGACTGTATATCTCTTCAATGTCAACATATAGACGTGTGATTTAGTTTACGAAGATTTTTCAATGCCGAGAACCTCGATCAGAGAGTAAAAAGGCGTAAGGTTCACAATGGTGTAAAATTAAAATGGGATATACCGGGCTAGAATTCGAGTTACAGGAACAAGGGCTAAACCAACCACCCAAGAATGGAATCGTCGAGCGAAAACACTTGACTACCTCCTAGAAGCAGCTTTTCTTGCCACCAGACCTTTCTCCATCAATTAGGAATCTGATACCGTCACTAAACACATTCCTTAAATTGTAGCCATTTTTTGAGTGTTTTTTTTTTTGTGTCTAATCCGCATATATATCACCATTGCCCTTGATTTTCTTGACTGTATATCTCTTAAATGTCAACATGTACACGTGTGATTTAGTTTACGAAGATTTTTCAATGCCGAGAACCTCGATCAGAGAGTAAAAATGGCGTAAGGTTCACAATAGTTTAAAATTAAAATGGGATATACCCGGCTAGGATTCGAGTTACAGGAACATGGGCCAAACCAACCCCCCAAGAATGGAATCGTCGAGCGAAAACACTTGACAACCTCCTAGAAGCAGCTTTTCTTGCCACCAGACCTTTCTCCATCAATTAGGAATCTGATGTCGTCAATAAACACATTCCTTAAATTATAGCCATTTGTTGAGTGTTTTTTTTGGTGTCTAATCCGAATATATATCACCATTGCCCTTGATTTTCATGACTGTATATCTCTTAAAGGTCAACATATACACGTGTGATTTAGTTTACGAAGATTTTTCAATGCCGTGACCCTCGATCAGAGAGTAAAAAAGGCGTAAGGTTCACAATGGTGTAAAATTAAAATGGGATATACCGGGCTAGGATTCGAGTTACAGGAACAAGGGCCAAACCAACCACCCAAGAATGGAAGCGTCGAGCGAAAAGACTTGACAACCTCCTAGAAGCAGCTTTTCTTGCCACCAGACCTTTCTCTATCAATTAGGAATCTGATGCCGTCACTAAACACATTCCTTAAATTGTGGCCATTTGTTGAGTGTTTTTTTTTGGTGTCTAATCCGCATATATATCACCATTGCCCTTGATTTTCTTGACTGTATATCTCTTCAATGTCAACATATAGACGTGTGATTTAGTTTACGAAGATTTTTCAATGCCGAGAACCTCGATCAGAGAGTAAAAAGGCGTAAGGTTCACAATGGTGTAAAATTAAAATGGGATATAACGGGATAGGATTCGAGTTACAGGAACAAGGGCTAAACCAACCACCCAAGAATGGAATCGTCGAGCGTAAACACTTGACAACCTCCTAGAAGCAGCTTTTCTTGCCACCAGACCTTTCTCCATCAATTAGGAATCTGATACCGTCACTAAACACATTCCTTAAATTGTAGCCATTTGTTGAGTGTTTTTTTTGGTGTCTAATCCGCATATATATCACCATTGCCCTTGATTTTCTAGACTGTATATCTCTTAAATGTCAACATATACACGTGTGATTTAGTTTACGAAGATTTTTCAATGCCGAGAACCTCGATCAGAGAGTAAAAAAGCGTAAGGTTCACAATAGTTTAAAATTAAAATGGGATATACCCGGCTAGGATTCGAGTTACAGGAACATGGGCCAAACCAACCCCTCAAGAATGGAATCGTCGAGCGAAAACACTTGACAGCCTCCTAGAAGCAGCTTTTCTTGCCACCAGACCTTTCTCCATCAATTAGGAATCTGATGTCGTCAATAAACACATTCCTTAAATTGTAGCCATTTGTTGAGTGTTTTTTTTGGTGTCTAATCCACATATATATCACCATTGCCCTTGATTTTCTTGACTGTATATCTCTTAAAGGTCTACATATACACGTGTGATTTAGTTCACGAAGATTTTTCAATGCCGAGAACCTCGATCAGAGAGTAAAAAAGGCGTAAGGTTCACAATGGTGTAAAATTAAAATGGGATATACCGGGCTAGGATTCGAGTTACAGGAACAAGGGCCAAACCAACCACCCAAGAATGGAAGCGTCGAGCGAAAAGACTTGACAACCTCCTAGAAGCAGCTTTTCTTGCCACCAGACCTTTCTCCATCAATTAGGAATCCGATGCCGTCACTAAACACATTCCTTAAATTGTGGCCATTTGTTGAGTGTTTTTTTTTGGTGTCTAATCCGCATATATATCACCATTGCCCTTGATTTTCTTGACTGTATATCTCTTCAATGTCAACATATAGACGTGTGATTTAGTTTACGAAGATTTTTCAATGCCGAGAACCTCGATCAGAGAGTAAAAAGGCGTAAGGTTCACAATGGTGTAAAATTAAAATGGGATATACCGGGCTAGAATTCGAGTTACAGGAACAAGGGCTAAACCAACCACCCAAGAATGGAATCGTCGAGCGAAAACACTTGAAAACCTCCTAGAAGCAGCTTTTCTTGCCACCAGACCTTTCTCCATCAATTAGGAATCTGATACCGTCACTAAACACATTCCTTAAATTGTAGCCATTTGTTGAGTGTTTTTTTTTGTGTCTAATCCGCATATATATCACCATTGCCCTTGATTTTCTTGACTGTATATCTCTTAAGTGTCAACATGTACACGTGTGATTTAGTTTACGAAGATTTTTCAATGCCGAGAACCTCGATCAGAGAGTAAAAAAGGCGTAAGGTTCACAATAGTTTAAAATTAAAATGGGATATACCCGGCTAGGATTCGAGTTACAGGAACATGGGCCAAACCAACCCCCCAAGAATGGAATCGTCGAGCGAAAACACCTGACAACCTCCTAGAAGCAGCTTTTCTTGCCACCAGACCTTTCTCCATCAATTAGGAATCTGATGTCGTCAATAAACACATTCCTTAAATTGTAGCCATTTGTTGAGTGTTTTTTTTTTGGTGTCTAATCCGAATATATATCACCATTGCCCTTGATTTTCTTGACTGTATATCTCTTAAAGGTCAACATATACACGTGTGATTTAGTTTACGAAGATTTTTCAATGCCGAGAACCTCGATCAGAGAGTAAAAAAGCGTAAGGTTCACAATAGTTTAAAATTAAAATGGGATATACCCGGCTAGGATTCGAGTTACAGGAACATGGGCCAAACCAACCCCTCAAGAATGGAATCGTCGAGCGAAAACACTTGACAACCTCCTAGAAGCAGCTTTTCTTGCCACCAGACCTTTCTCCATCAATTAGGAATCTGATGTCGTCAATAAACACATTCCTTAAATTGTAGCCATTTGTTGAGTGTTTTTTTTGGTGTCTAATCCGAATATATATCACCATTGCCCTTGATTTTCTTGACTGTATATCTCTTAAAGGTCAACATATACACGTGTGATTTAGTTTACGAAGATTTTTCAATGCCGAGACCCTCGATCAGAGAGTAAAAAAGGCGTAAGGTTCACAATGGTGTAAAATTAAAATGGGATATACCGGGCTAGGATTCGAGTTACAGGAACAAGGGCCAAACCAACCACCCAAGAATGGAAGCGTCGAGCGAAAAGACTTGACAACCTCCTAGAAGCAGCTTTTCTTGCCACCAGACCTTTCTCTATCAATTAGGAATCTGATGCCGTCACTAAACACATTCCTTAAATTGTGGCCATTTGTTGAGTGTTTTTTTTTTTTGGTGTCTAATCCGCATATATATCACCATTGCCCTTGATTTTCTTGACTGTATATCTCTTCAATGTCAACATATAGACGTGTGATTTAGTTTACGAAGATTTTTCAATGCCGAGAACCTCGATCAGAGAGTAAAAAGGCGTAAGGTTCACAATGGTGTAAAATTAAAATGGGATATACCGGGCTAGGATTCGAGTTACAGGAACAAGGGCCAAACCAACCACCCAAGAATGGAAGCGTCGAGCGAAAAGACTTGACAACCTCCTAGAAGCAGCTTTTCTTGCCACCAGACCTTTCTCTATCAATTAGGAATCTGATGCCGTCACTAAACACATTCCTTAAATTGTGGCCATTTGTTGAGTGTTTTTTTTTGGTGTCTAATCCGCATATATATCACCATTGCCCTTGATTTTCTTGACTGTATATCTCTTCAATGTCAACATATAGACGTGTGATTTAGTTTACGAAGATTTTTCAATGCCGAGAACCTCGATCAGAGAGTAAAAAGGCGTAAGGTTCACAATGGTGTAAAATTAAAATGGGATATAACGGGCTAGGATTCGAGTTACAGGAACAAGGGCTAAACCAACCACCCAAGAATGGAATCGTCGAGCGTAAACACTTGACAACCTCCTAGAAGCAGCTTTTCTTGCCACCAGACCTTTCTCCATCAATTAGGAATCTGATACCGTCACTAAACACATTCCTTAAATTGTAGCCATTTGTTGAGTGTTTTTTTTTGGTGTCTAATCCGAATATATATCACCATTGCCCTTGATTTTCTTGACTGTATATCTCTTAAAGGTCAACATATACACGTGTGATTTAGTTTACGAAGATTTTTCAATGCCGAGACCCTCGATCAGAGAGTAAAAAAGGCGTAAGGTTCACAATGGTGTAAAATTAAAATGGGATATATACCGGGCTAGGATTCGAGTTACAGGAACAAGGGCCAAACCAACCACCCAAGAATGGAAGCGTCGAGCGAAAAGACTTGACAACCTCCTAGAAGCAGCTTTTTTTGCCACCAGACCTTTCTCTATCAATTAGGAATCTGATGCCGTCACTAAACACATTCTTTAAATTGTGGCCATTTGTTGAGTGTTTTTTTTTTTGGTGTCTAATCCGCATATATATCACCATTGCCCTTGATTTTCTTGACTGTATATCTCTTCAATGTCAACATATAGACGTGTGATTTAGTTTACGAAGATTTTTCAAGGCCGAGAACCTCGATCAGAGAGTAAAAAGGCGTAAGGTTCACAATGGTGTAAAATTAAAATGGGATATACCGGGCTAGGATTCGAGTTACAGGAACAAGGGCTAAACCAACCACCCAAGAATGGAATCGTCGAGCGAAAACACTTGACAACCTCCTAGAAGCAGCTTTTCTTGCCACCAGACCTTTCTCCATCAATTAGGAATCTGATACCGTCACTAAACACATTCCTTAAATTGTAGCCATTTGTTGAGTGTTTTTTTTGGTGTCTAATCCGCATATATATCACCATTGCCCTTGATTTTCTAGACTGTATATCTCTTAAATGTCAACATATACACGTGTGATTTAGTTTACGAAGATTTTTCAATGCCGAGAACCTCGATCAGAGAGTAAAAAAGGCGTAAGGTTCACAATAGTTTAAAATTAAAATGGGATATACCCGGCTAGGATTCGAGTTACAGGAACATGGGCCAAACCAACCCCTCAAGAATGGAATCGTCGAGCGAAAACACTTGACAACCTCCTAGAAGCAGCTTTTCTTGCCACCAGACCTTTCTCCATCAATTAGGAATCTGATGTCGTCAATAAACACATTCCTTAAATTGTAGCCATTTGTTGAGTGTTTTTTTTGGTGTCTAATCCGCATATATATCACCATTGCCCTTGATTTTCTTGACTGTATATCTCTTAAAGGTCAACATATACACGTGTGATTTAGTTCACGAAGATTTTTCAATGCCGAGAACCTCGATCAGAGAGTAAAAAAGGCGTAAGGTTCACAATGGTGTAAAATTAAAATGGGCTATACCGGGCTAGGATTCGAGTTATAGGAACAAGGGCCAAACCAACCACCCAAGAATGGAAGCGTCGAGCGAAAAGACTTGACAACCTCCTAGAAGCAGCTTTTCTTGCCACCAGACCTTTCTCCATCAATTAGGAATCTGATGCCGTCACTAAACACATTCCTTAAATTGTGGCCATTTGTTGAGTGTTTTTTTTTTGGTGTCTAATCCGCATATATATCACCATTGCCCTTGATTTTCTTGACTGTATATCTCTTCAATGTCAACATATAGACGTGTGATTTAGTTTACGAAGATTTTTCAATGCCGAGAACCTCGATCAGAGAGTAAAAAGGCGTAAGGTTCACAATGGTGTAAAATTAAAATGGGATATACCGGGCTAGAATTCGAGTTACAGGAACAAGGGCTAAACTAACCACCCAAGAATGGAATCGTCGAGCGAAAACACTTGACAACCTCCTAGAAGCAGCTTTTCTTGCCACCAAACCTTTCTCCATCAATTAGGAATCTGATACCGTCACTAAACACATTCCTTAAATTGAAGCCATTTGTTGAGTGTTTTTTTTTTTTGTGTCTAATCCGCATATATATCACCATTGCCCTTGATTTTCTTGACTGTATATCTCTTAAATGTCAACATGTACACGTGTGATTTAGTTTACGAAGATTTTTCAATGCCGAGAACCTCGATCAGAGAGTAAAAAAGGCGTAAGGTTCACAATAGTTTAAAATTAAAATGGGATATACCCGGCTAGGATTCGAGTTACAGGAACATGGGCCAAACCAACCCCCCAAGAATGGAATCGTCGAGCGAAAACACTTGACAACCTCTTAGAAGCATCTTTTCTTGCCACCAGACCTTTCTCCATCAATTAGGAATCTGATGTCGTCAATAAACACATTCCTTAAATTGTAGCCATTTGTTGAGTGTTTTTTTTTTGTGTCTAATCCGAATATATATCACCATTGCCCTTGATTTTCTTGACTGTATATCTCTTAAAGGTCAACATATACACGTGTGATTTAGTTTACGAAGATTTTTCAATGCCGAGACCCTCGATCAGAGAGTAAAAAAGGCGTAAGGTTCACAATGGTGTAAAATTAAAATGGGATATACCGGGCTAGGATTCGAGTTACAGGAACAAGGGCCAAACCAACCACCCAAGAATGGAAGCGTCGAGCGAAAAGACTTGACAACCTCCTAGAAGCAGCTTTTCTTACCACCAGACCTTTCTCTATCAATTAGGAATCTGATGCCGTCACTAAACACATTCCTTAAATTGTGGCCATTTGTTGAGTGTTTTTTTTTTGGTGTCTAATCCGCATATATATCACCATTGCCCTTGATTTTCTTGACTGTATATCTCTTCAATGTCAACATATAGACGTGTGATTTAGTTTACGAAGATTTTTCAATGCCGAGAACCTCGATCAGAGAGTAAAAAGGCGTAAGGTTCACAATGGTGTAAAATTAAAATGGGATATACCGGGCTAGGATTCGAGTTACAGGAACAAGGGCTAAACCAACCACCCAAGAATGGAATCATCGAGCGAAAACACTTGACAACCTCCTAGAAGCAGCTTTTCTTGCCACCAGACCTTTCTCCATCAATTAGGAATCTGATACCGTCACTAAACACATTCCTTAAATTGTAGCCATTTGTTGAGTGTTTTTTTTTGGTTTCTAATCCGCATATATATCACCATTGCCCTTGATTTTCTAGACTGTATATCTCTTAAATGTCAACATATACACGTGTGATTTAGTTTACGAAGATTTTTCAATGCCGAGAACCTCGATCAGAGAGTAAAAAAGGCGTAAGGTTCACAATAGTTTAAAATTAAAATGGGATATACCCGGCTAGGATTCGAGTTACAGGAACATGGGCCAAACCAACCCCTCAAGAATGGAATCGTCTAGCGAAAACACATGACAACCTCCTAGAAGCAGCTTTTCTTGCCACCAGACCTTTCTCCATCAATTAGGAATCTGATGTCGTCAATAAACACATTCCTTAAATTGTAGCCATTTGTTGAGTGTTTTTTTTGGTGTCTAATCCGCATATATATCACCATTGCCCTTGATTTTCTTGACTGTATATCTCTTAAATGTCAACATATAAACGTGTGATTTAGTTTATAAAGATTTTTCAATGCCGAGAACCTCGATCAGAGAGTAAAAAAGGCGTAAGGTTCACAATGGTGTAAAATTAAAATGAGATATACCGGGCTTGGATACGAGTTACAGGAACAAGTGCCAAACTAACCACCTAAGAATGGAATCGTCGAGCGAAAACACTTGACAACCACCTAAAAGCAGCTTTTCTTACCTCCAGACCTTTCTCAATCAATTAGGAATCTGATGCAGTCACTAAACACATTCCTTAAATTGTAGCCATTTCTTGAGTGTTTTTTTTGGTGTCTAATCCGCATATATATCACCATTGCCCTTGATTTTCTTGACTGTATATCTCTTAAATGTCAACATATACACGTGTGATTTAGTTTACGAAGATTTTTCAATGCCGAGAACCTCGATCAGAGAGTAAAAAAGGCGTAAGGTTCACAATGGTGTAAAATTAAAATGGGATATACCGGGCTTGGATTCGAGTTACAGGAACAAGGGACAAACCAACCACCCAAGAATGGAATCGTCGAGCGAAAACACTTGACAACCTCCTAGAAGCAGCTTTTCTTGCCACAGACCTTTCTCCATCAATTAGGAATCTGATGCTGTCACTAAACACATTCCTTAAATTGTAGCCATTTGTTGAGTGTTTTTTTTTTGGTGTCTAATCCGCATATATATCATCATTGCCCTAGATTGTTTTGACTGTATATCTCTTCAATGTCAACATATACACGGATGGGTTAGTTTACGAAGATTTTTCAATGCCGAGAACCTCGATCAGAGAGTAAAAACGGCGTAAGATTCACAATGGTGTAAAATTAAAATGGGATATAACGGGCTAGGATTCGAGTTTCAGGAACAAGGGCCAAACCAACTACCCAAAAATGGAATCGTCGAGCGAAAACACTTGACAACCTCCTAGAAGAAGCTTTTCTTGCCACCAGACCTTTCTCCATTAATTAGGAATCTGATTCCGTCACTAAACACATTCCTTAAATTGTAGCCGTTTGTTGAGTGTTTTTTTTTGGTGTTTAATCCGCATATATATCACCATTGCCCTTGACTTTCTTGACTGTATATCTCTTAAATGTCAACATATACACGTGTGATTTCGTTTACGAAGATTTTTCAATGTCGAGAACCTCGATCAGAGAGTAAAAAAGGCGTAAGGTTCACAATGGTGTAAAATTAAAATGGGATATACCCGGCTAGGATTCGAGTTACAGGTACAAAGGCCAAACCAACCACCCAAGAATGGAATCGTCGAGCGAAAACACTTGACAACCTCCTAGAAGCAGCTGTTCTTGCCACCATACCTATCTCCATCAATTAGGAATCTGATGCCGTCACTAAACACATTCCTTAAATTGTAGCCATTTGTTGAGTGTTTTTTTTTGGTGTCTAATCCGCATTTATATCACCATTGCCCTTGATTTTCTTGACTGTATATCTCTTAAATGTCAACATATACACGTGTGATTTAGTTTACGAAGATTTTTCAATGCCGAGAACCTCGATCAGAGAGTAAGAAAGGCTTAAGGTTCACAATGGTGTAAATTTAAAATGGGATATACCGGGCTAGGATTCGAGTTACAGGAACAAGGGCCAAACCAACCACTCAAGAATGGAATCGTCGAGCGAAAACACATGACAACCTCCTAGAAGCAGCTTTTCTTGCCACCAGACCTTTCTCCATCAATTAGGAGTCTGATGCCGTCACTAAACACATTCCTTAAATTGTAGCCATTTGTTGAGTGTTTTTTTTTTGTGTCTAATCCGCATATATATCACCATTGCCCTTGATTTTCTTGACTGTATATCTCTTAAATGTCAACATATACACGTGTGATTTATTTTTCGAAAATTTTTCAATGCCGAGAACCTCGATTAGAGAGTAAAAAAGGCGTAAGGTTCGCAATGGTGTAAAATTAAAATGGGATATACCGGGCTAGGATACGAGTTACAGGAACAAGGGCCAAACCAACGACCCAAGAATGGAATCGTCGAGCGAAAACACTTGACAACCTCCTAAAAGCAGCTTTTCTTACCACCAGACCTTTCTCAATCAATTAGGAATCTGATGCCGTCACTAAACACATTCCTTAAATTGTAGCCATTTGTTGAGTGTTTTTTTTTGGTGTCTAATCCGCATATATATCACCATTGCCCTTGATTTTCTTGACTGTATATCTATTAAATGTCAATATATACACGTGTGATTTAGTTTACGAAGATTTTTCAATGCGGAGAACCTCGATCAGAGAGTAAGAAAGGCGTAAGGTTCACAATGGTGTAAAATTAAAGTGGGATATACCGGGCTAGGATTCGAGTTACAGGAACAAGGGCCAAACCAACCACCCAATAATGGAATCGTCGAGCGAAAACACTTGACAACCTCCTAGAAGCAGCTTTTCTTGCCACCAGAACTTTCTCCATCAACTAGGAATCTGATGCTGTCACTAAACACATTCCTTAAATTGTAGCCATTTATTGAGTGTTTTTTTTGGTGTCTAATCCGCATATATATCATCATTGCCCTTGATTTTCTTGACTGTATATCTATTCAATGTCAACATATACACGTGTGATTTAGTTTACGAAGATTTTTCAATGCCGAGAACCTCGATCAGAGAGTAAAAAGGAGTAAGGTTCACAATGGTGTAAAATTAAAATGAGATATAACGGGCTAGGATTCGAGTTACAGGAACAAGGGCCAAACCAACCACCCAAGAATGGAATCGTCGAGCGAAAACACTTGACAACCTCCTAGAAGCAGCTTTTCTTGCCACCAGACCTTTCTCCATCAATTAGGAATCTGATGCCGTCACTAAACACATTCCTTAAATTGTAGCCATTTGTTGAGTGTTTTTTTTGGTGTCTAATCCGCATATATATCACCGTTGCCCTTGATTTTCTTGACTGTATATCTCTTAAATGTCAACATATAAACGTGTGATTTAGTTTATGAAGATTTTTCAATGTCGAGAACCTCGATCAGAGAGTAAAAAAGGCGTAAGGTTCACAATGGTGTAAAATTAAAATGAGATATACCGGGCTAGGATACGAGTTACAGGAACAAGGGCCAAACCAACCACCTAAGAATGGAATCGTCGAGCGAAAACACTTGACAACCTCCTAAAAGCAGCTTTTCTTACCACCAGACCTTTCTCAATCAATTAGGAATCTGATGCCGTCACTAAACACATTCCTTAAATTGTAGCCATTTCTTGAGTATTTTTTTTGGTGTCTAATCCGCATATATATCACCATTGCCCTTGATTTTCTTGACTGTATATCTCTTAAATGTCAACATATACACGTGTGATTTAGTTTACGAAGATTTTTCAATGCCGAGAACCTCGATCAGAGAGTAAAAAAGGCGTAAGGTTCACAATGGTGTAAAATTAAAATGGGATATACCGGGCTTGGATTCGAGTTACAGGAACAAGGGACAAACCAACCACCCAAGAATGGAATCGTCGAGCGAAAACACATGACAACCTCCTAGAAGCAGCTTTTCTTGCCGCCAGACCTTTCTCCATCAATTAGGAGTCTGATGCCGTCACTAAACACATTCCTTAAATTGTAGCCATTTGTTGAGTGTTTTTTTTTGTGTCTAATCCGCATATATATCACCATTGCCCTTGATTTTCTTGACTGTATATCTCTTAAATGTCAACATATACACGTGTGATTTATTTTTCGAAAATTTTTCAATGCCGAGAACCTCGATCAGAGAGTAAAAAAGGCGTAAGGTTCGCAATGGTGTAAAATTAAAATGGGATATACCGGGCTAGGATACGAGTTACAGGAACAAGGGCCAAACCAACCACCCAAGAATGGAATCGTCGAGCGAAAACACTTGACAATCTCCTAAAAGCAGCTTTTCTTACCACCAGACCTTTCTCAATCAATTAGGAATCTGATGCCGTCACTAAACACATTCCTTAAATTGTAGCCATTTGTTGAGTGTGTTTTTTGGTGTCTAATCCGCATATATATCACCATTGCCCTTGATTTTCTTGACTGTATATCTCTTAAATGTCAATATATACACGTGTGATTTAGTTTACGAAGATTTTTCAATGCCGAGAACCTCGATCAGAGAGTAAGAAAGGCGTAAGGTTCACAATGGTGTAAAATTAAAGTGGGATATACCGGGCTAGGATTCGAGTTACAGGAACAAGGGCCAAACCAACCACCCAAGAATGGAATCGTCGAGCGAAAACACTTGACAACCTCCTAGAAGCAGCTTTTCTTGCCACCAGAACTTTCTCCATCAACTAGGAATCTGATGCTGTCACTAAACACATTCCCTAAATTGTAGCCATTTCTTGAGTATTTTTTTTGGTGTCTAATCCGCATATATATCACCATTGCCCTTGATTTTCTTGACTGTATATCTCTTAAATGTCAACATATACACGTGTGATTTAGTTTACGAAGATTTTTCAATGCCGAGAACCTCGATCAGAGAGTAAAAAAGGCGTAAGGTTCACAATGGTGTAAAATTAAAATGGGATATACCGGGCTTGGATTCGAGTTACAGGAACAAGGGACAAACCAACCACCCAAGAATGGAATCGTCGAGCGAAAACACTTGACAACCTCCTAGAAGCAGCTTTTCTTGCCACAGACCTTTCTCCATCAATTAGGAATCTGAGGCCGTCACTAAACACATTCCTTAAATTGTAGCCATTTGTTGAGTGTTTTTTTTGGTGTCTAATCCGCATATATATCATCATTGCCCTTGATTTTCTTGACTGTATATCTATTCAATGTAAACATATACACGTGTGATTTAGTTTATGAAGATATTTCAATGCCGAGAACCTCGATCAGAGAGTAAAAAGGCGTAAGGTTCACAATGGTCTAAAATTAAAATGGGATATAACGGGCTAGGATTCGAGTTACAGGAACGAGGGCCAAACCAACCACCCAAAATGGAATCGTCGAGCGAAAACACTTGACAACCTCCTAGAAGCAGTTTTTCTTTTCACCAGACCTTTCTCCATCAATTAGGAATCTGATGCCGTCACTAAACACATTCCTTAAATTGTAGCCATTTGTTGAGTGTTTTTTTTTGGTGTCTAATCCGCATATATATCACCATTGCCCTTGATTTTCTTGACTGTATATCTCTTAAATGTCAACATATAAACGTGTGATTTAGTTTATGAAGATTTTTCAAGGTCGAGAACCTCGATCAGAGAGTAAAAAAGGCGTAAGGTTCACAATGGTATAAAATTAAAATGAGATATACCGGGCTTGGATACGAGTTACAGGAACAAGGGCCAAACTAACCACCTAAGAATGGAATCGTCGAGCGAAAACACTTGACAACCTCCTAAAAGCAGCTTTTCTTACCAACAGACCTTTCTCAATCAATTAGGAATCTGATGCCGTCACTAAACACATTCCTTAAATTGTAGCCATTTCTTGAGTGTTTTTTTTGGTGTCTAATCCGCATATACATCACCATTGCCCTTGATTTTCTTGACTGTGTATCTCTTAAATGTCAACATATACACGTGTGATTTAGTTTACGAAGATTTTTCAATGCCGAGAACCTCGATCAGAGAGTAAAAAAGGCGTAAGGTTCACAATGGTGTAAAATTAAAATGGGATATACCGGGCTTGGATTCGAGTTACAGGAACAAGGGACAAACCAACCACCCAAGAATGGAATCGTCGAGCGAAAACACTTGACAACCTCCTAGAAGCAGCTTTTCTTGCCACAGACCTTTCTCCATCAATTAGGAATCTGATGCCGTCACTAAACACATTCCTTAAATTGTAGCCATTTGTTGAGTGTTTTTTTTGGTGTCTAATCCGCATATATATCACCATTGCCCTTGATTTTCTTGACTGTATATCTCTTAAATGTCAACATATAAACGTGTGATTTAGTTTATAAAGATTTTTCAATGCCGAGAACCTCGATCAGAGAGTAAAAAAGGCGTAAGGTTCACAATGGTGTAAAATTAAAATGAGATATACCGGGCTAGGATACGAGTTACAGGAACAAGGGCCAAACCAACCACCCAAGAATGGAATCGTCGAGCGAAAACACTTGACAACCTCCTAAAAGCAGCTTTTCTTACCACCAGACCTTTCTCAATCAATTAGGAATCTGAAGCCGTCACTAAACACATTCCTTAAATTGTATCCATTTGTTGAGTGTTTTTTTGGTGTCTAATCCGCATATATATCACCATTGCCCTTGATTTTCTTGACTGTATATCTCTGAAATATCAATATATACACGTGTGATTTAGTTTACGAAGATTTTTCAATGCCGAGAACCTCGATCAGAGAGTAAAAAAGGCGTAAGGTTCACAATGGTGTAAAATCAAAATGGGATATACCGGGCTTGGATTCGAGTTACAGGAACAAGGGACAAACCAACCACCCAAGAATGGAATCGTCGAGCGAAAACACTTGACAACCTCCTGGAAGCAGCTTTTCTTGCCACAGACCTTTCTCCATCAATTAGGAATCTGATGCCGTCACTAAACACATTCCTTAAATTGTAGCCATTTGTTGAGTGTTTTTTTTGGTGTCTAATCCGCATATATATCACCATTGCCCTTGATTTTCTTGACTGTATATCTCTTTAATGTCAACATATAAACGTGTGATTTAGTTTATAAAGATTTTTCAATGCCGAGAACCTCGATCAGAGAGTAAAAAAGGCGTAAGGTTCACAATGGTGTAAAATTAAAATGAGATATACCGGGCTTGGATACGAGTTACAGGAACAAGTGCCAAACTAACCACCTAAGAATGGAATCGTCGAGCGAAAACACTTGACAACCTCCTAAAAGCAGCTTTTCTTACCTCCAGACCTTTCTCAATCAATTAGGAATCTGATGCCGTCACTAAACACATTCCTTAAATTGTAGCCATTTCTTGAGTGTTTTTTTTGGTGTCTAATCCGCATATATATCACCATTGCCCTTGATTTTCTTGACTGTATATCTCTTAAATGTCAACATATACACGTGTGATTTAGTTTACGAAGATTTTTCAATGCCGAGAACCTCGATCAGAGAGTAAAAAAGGCGTAAGGTTCACAATGGTGTAAAATTAAAATGGGATATACCGGGCTTGGATTCGAGTTACAGGAACAAGGGACAAACCAACCACCCAAGAATGGAATCGTCGAGCGAAAACACTTGACAACCTCCTAGAAGCAGCTTTTCTTGCCACAGACCTTTCTCCATCAATTAGGAATCTGATGCCGTCACTAAACACATTCCTTAAATTGTAGCCATTTGTTGAGTGTTTTTTTTGGTGTCTAATCCGCATATATATCACCATTGCCCTTGATTTTCTTGACTGTATATCTCTTAAATGTCAACATATAAACGTGTGATTTAGTTTATAAAGATTTTTCAATGCCGAGAACCTCGATCAGAGAGTAAAAAAGGCGTAAGGTTCACAATGGTGTAAAATTAAAATGAGATATACCGGGCTAGGATACGAGTTACAGGAACAAGGGCCAAACCAACCACCCAAGAATGGAATCGTCGAGCGAAAACACTTGACAACCTCCTAAAAGAAGCTTTTCTTACCACCAGACCTTTCTCAATCAATTAGGAATCTGATGCCGTCACTAAACACATTCCTTAAATTGTATCCATTTGTTGAGTGTTTTTTTGGTGTCTAATCCGCATATATATGACCATTGCCCTTGATTTTCTTGACTGTATATCTCTGAAATATCAATATATACACGTGTGATTTAGTTTACGAATATTTTTCAATGCCGAGAACCTCGATCAGAGAGTAAAAAAGGCGTAAGGTTCACAAAGGTGTAAAATTAAAATGGGATATACCGGGCTTGGATTCGAGTTACAGGAACAAGGGACAAACCAACCACCCAAGAATGGAATCGTCGAGCGAAAACACTTGACAACCTCCTGGAAGCAGCTTTTCTTGCCACAGACCTTTCTCCATCAATTAGGAATCTGATGCCGTCACTAAACACATTCCTTAAATTGTAGCCATTTGTTGAGTGTTTTTTTTGTGTCTAATCCGCATATATATCACCATTGCCCTTGATTTTCTTGACTGTATATCTCTTAAATGTCAACATATAAACGTGTGATTTAGTTTATGAAGATTTTTCAATGCCGGGTACCTCGATCAGAGAGTAAAAAAGGCGTAAGGTTCACAATGGTGTAAAATTAAAATGAGATATACCGGGCTAGGATACGAGTTACAGGAACAAGGGCCAAACCAACCACCCAAGAATGGAATCGTCGAGCGAAAACACTTGACAACCTCCTAAAAGCAGCTTTTCTTACCACCAGACCTTTCTCAATCAATTAGGAATCTGATGCCGTCACTAAACACATTCCTTAAATTGTAGCCATTTGTTGAGTGTTTTTTTTTTGTGTCTAATCCGCATATATATCACCATTGCCCTTGATTTTCTTGACTGTATATCTCTTAAATGTATATATATACACGTGTGATTTGGTTTACGAAGATTTTTCAATGCCGAGAACCTCGATCAGAGAGTAAGAAAGGAGTAAGGTTCACAATGGTGTAAAATTAAAATGGGATATACCGGGCTAGGATACGAGTTACAGGAACAAGGGCCAAACCAACCACCCAAGAATGGAATCGTCGAGCGAAAACAGTTGACAACCTCCTAGAAGCAGCTTTTCTTGCCACCAGAACTTTCTCCATCAACTAGGAATCTGATGCTGTCACTAAACACATTCCTTAAATTGTAGCCATTTGTTGAGTGTTTTCTTTGGTGTCAAATCCGCATATATATCATCATTGCCCTTGATTTTCTTGACTGTATATCTATTCAATATCAACATATACACGTGTGATTTAGTTTACGAAGATTTTTCAATGCCGAGAACCTCGATCAGAGAGTAAAAAGGAGTAAGGTTCACAATGGTGTAAAATTAAAATGGGATATAACGGGCTAGGATTCGAGTTATCGGAACAAGGGCCAAACCAACCACCCAAGAATGGAATCGTCGAGCGAAAACACTTGACAGCCTCCTAGAAGCAGCTTTTCTTGCCACCAGACCTGTCTCCATCAATTAGGAATCTGATGCCGTCACTAAACACACTCCTTAAATTGTAGCCATTTGTTGAGTGTTTTTTTTGGTGTCTAATCCGCATATATATCACCGTTGCCCTTGATTTTCTTGACTGTATATCTCTTAAATGTCAACATATAAACGTGTGATTTAGTTTATGAAGATTTTTCAATGTCGAGAACCTCGATCAAAGAGTAAAAAAGGCGTAAGGTTCACAATGGTGTAAAATTAAAATGAGATATACCGGGCTAGGATACGAGTTACAGGAACAAGGGCCAAACCAATCACTTAAGAATGGAATCGTCGAGCGAAAACACTTGACAACCTCCTAAAAGCAGCTTTTCTTACCACCAGACCTTTCTCAATCAATTAGGAATCTGATGCCGTCACTAAACACATTCCTTAAATTGTAGCCATTTCTTGAGTATTTTTTTTGGTGTCTAATCCGCATATATATCCCCATTGCCCTTGATTTTCTTGACTGTATATCTCTTAAATGTCAACATATACACGTGTGATTTAGTTTATGAAGATTTGTCAATGCCGAGAACCTCGATCAGAGAGTAAAAAAGGCGTAAGGTTCACAATGGTGTAAAATTAAAATGAGATATACCGGGCTAGGATACGAGTTACAGGAAGAAGGGCCAAACCAACCACCTAAGAATGGAACCGTCGAGCGAAAACACTTGACAACCTCCTAGAAGCAGCTTTTCTTGCCACCAAAACTTTCTCCATCAACTAGGAATCTAATGCTGTCACTAAACACATTCCTTAAATTGTAGCCATTTGTTGAGTGTTTTTTTTGGTGTCTAATCCGCATATATATCATCATTGCCCTTGATTTTCTTGACTGTATATCTATTCAATGTAAACATATACACGTGTGATTTAGTTTATGAAGATATTTCAATGCCGAGAACCTCGATCAGAGAGTAAAAAGGCGTAAGGTTCACAATGGTCTAAAATTAAAATGGGATATAACGGGCTAGGATTCGAGTTACAGGAACAAGGGCCAAACCAACCACCCAAGAATGGAATCGTCGAGCGAAAACACTTGACAACGTCCTAGAAGCAGCTTTTCTTGCCACCAGACCTTTCTCCATCAATTAGGAATCTGATGCCGTCACTAAACACATTCCTTTAATTGTAGCCATTTGTTGAGTGTTTTTTTTGGTGTCTAATCCGCATATATATCACCATTGCCCTTGATTTTCTTGACTGTATATCTCTTAAATGTCAACATATAAACGTGTGATTTAGTTTATGAAGATTTTTCATGGTCGAGAACCTCGATCAGAGAGTAAAAAAGGTGTAAGGTTCACAATGGTGTAAAATTAAAATGAGATATACCGGGCTTGGATACGAGTTACAGGAACAAGGGCCAAACTAACCACCTAAGAATGGAATCGTCGAGCGAAAACACTTGACAACCTCCTAGAAGCAGCTTTTCTTGCCACCAGAACTTTCTCCATCAACTAGGAATCTGATGCTGTCACTAAACACATTCCTTAAATTGTAGCCATTTGTTGATTGTTTTTTTTGTTGTCTAATCCGCATATATATCATCATTGCCCTTGATTTTCTTGACTGTATATCTATTCAATATCAACATATACACGTGTGATTTAGTTTACGAAGATTTTTTCAATGCCGAGAACCTCGATCAGAGAGTAAAAAGGAGTAAGGTTCACAATGGTGTAAAATTAAAATGGGATATAACGGGCTAGGATTCGAGTTACAGGAACAAGGGCCAAACCAACCACCCAAGAATGGAATCGTCGAGCGAAAACACTTGACAACCTCCTAGAAGCAGCTTTTCTTGCCACCAGACCTTTCTCCATCAATTAGGAATCTGATGCCGTCACAAAACACATTCCTTAAATTGTAGCCATTTGTTGAGTGTTTTTTTTGGTGTCTAATCCGCATATATATCACCGTTGCCCTTGATTTTCTTGACTGTATATCTCTTAAATGTCAACATATAAACGTGTGATTTAGTTTATGAAGATTTTTCAATGTCGAGAACCTCGATCAGAGAGTAAAAAAGGCGTAAGGTTCACAATGGTGTAAAATTAAAATGAGATATACCGGGCTAGGATACAAGTTACAGGAACAAGGTCCAAACCAACCACCTAAGAATGGAATCGTCGAGCGAAAACACTTGACAACCTCCTAGAAGCAGCTTTTCTTACCACCAGACCTTTCTCAATCAATTAGGAATCTGATGCCGTCACTAAACACATTCCTTAAATTGTAGCCATTTGTTGAGTGTTTTTTTTGGTGTCTAATCCGCATATATATCATCATTGCCCTTGATTTTCTTGACTGTATATCTATTCAATATCAACATATACACGTGTGATTTAGTTTACGAAGATTTTTCAATGCCGAAAACCTCGATCAGAGAGTAAGAAAGGAGTAAGGTTCACAATGGTGTAAAATTAAAATGGGATATACCGGGCTAGGATACGAGTTACAGGAACAAGGGCCAAACCAACCACCCAAGAATGGAATCGTCGAGCGAAAACACTTGACAACCTCCTAGAAGCAGCTTTTCTTGCCACCAGAACTTTCTCCATCAACTAGGAATCTGATGCTGTCACTAAACACATTCCTTAAATTGTAGCCATTTGTTGAGTGTTTTTTTTGGTGTCTAATCCGCATATATATCATCATTGCCCTTGATTTTCTTGACTGTATATCTATTCAATGTAAACATATACACGTGTGATTTAGTTTATGAAGATATTTCAATGCCGAGAACCTCGATCAGAGAGTAAAAAGGCGTAAGGTTCACAATGGTCTAAAATTAAAATGGGATATAACGGGCTAGGATTCGAGTTACAGGAACAAGGGCCAAACCAACCACCCAAGAATGGAATCGTCGAGCGAAAACACTTGACAACGTCCTAGAAGCAGCTTTTCTTGCCACCAGACCTTTCTCCATCAATTAGGAATCTGATGCCGTCACTAAACACATTCCTTTAATTGTAGCCATTTGTTGAGTGTTTTTTTTGGTGTCTAATCCGCATATATATCACCATTGCCCTTGATTTTCTTGACTGTATATCTCTTAAATGTCAACATATAAACGTGTGATTTAGTTTATGAAGATTTTTCATGGTCGAGAACCTCGATCAGAGAGTAAAAAAGGTGTAAGGTTCACAATGGTGTAAAATTAAAATGAGATATACCGGGCTTGGATACGAGTTACAGGAACAAGGGCCAAACTAACCACCTAAGAATGGAATCGTCGAGCGAAAACACTTGACAACCTCCTAGAAGCAGCTTTTCTTGCCACCAGAACTTTCTCCATCAACTAGGAATCTGATGCTGTCACTAAACACATTCCTTAAATTGTAGCCATTTGTTGATTGTTTTTTTTGTTGTCTACTCCGCATATATATCATCATTGCCCTTGATTTTCTTGACTGTATATCTATTCAATATCAACATATACACGTGTGATTTAGTTTACGAAGATTTTTTCAATGCCGAGAACCTCGATCAGAGAGTAAAAAGGAGTAAGGTTCACAATGGTGTAAAATTAAAATGGGATATAACGGGCTAGGATTCGAGTTACAGGAACAAGGGCCAAACCAACCACCCAAGAATGGAATCGTCGAGCGAAAACACTTGACAACCTCCGAGAAGCAGCTTTTCTTGCCACCAGACCTTTCTCCATCAATTAGGAATCTGATGCCGTCACAAAACACATTCCTTAAATTGTAGCCATTTGTTGAGTGTTTTTTTTGGTGTCTAATCCGCATATATATCACCGTTGCCCTTGATTTTCTTGACTGTATATCTCTTAAATGTCAACATATAAACGTGTGATTTAGTTTATGAAGATTTTTCAATGTCGAGAACCTCGATCAGAGAGTAAAAAAGGCGTAAGGTTCACAATGGTGTAAAATTAAAATGAGATATACCGGGCTAGGATACAAGTTACAGGAACAAGGTCCAAACCAACCACCTAAGAATGGAATCGTCGAGCGAAAACACTTGACAACCTCCTAGAAGCAGCTTTTCTTACCACCAGACCTTTCTCAATCAATTAGGAATCTGATGCCGTCACTAAACACATTCCTTAAATTGTAGCCATTTGTTGAGTGTTTTTTTTGGTGTCTAATCCGCATATATATCATCATTGCCCTTGATTTTCTTGACTGTATATCTATTCAATATCAACATATACACGTGTGATTTAGTTTACGAAGATTTTTCAATGCCGAAAACCTCGATCAGAGAGTAAGAAAGGAGTAAGGTTCACAATGGTGTAAAATTAAAATGGGATATACCGGGCTAGGATACGAGTTACAGGAACAAGGGCCAAACCAACCACCCAAGAATGGAATCGTCGAGCGAAAACACTTGACAACCTCCTAGAAGCAGCTTTTCTTGCCACCAGAACTTTCTCCATCAACTAGGAATCTGATGCTGTCACTAAACACATTCCTTAAATTGTAGCCATTTGTTGAGTGTTTTTTTTGGTGTCTAATCCGCATATATATCATCATTGCCCTTGATTTTCTTGACTGTATATCTATTCAATGTAAACATATACACGTGTGATTTAGTTTATGAAGATATTTCAATGCCGAGAACCTCGATCAGAGAGTAAAAAGGCGTAAGGTTCACAATGGTCTAAAATTAAAATGGGATATAACGGGCTAGGATTCGAGTTACAGGAACAAGGGCCAAACCAACCACCCAAGAATGGAATCGTCGAGCGAAAACACTTGACAACGTCCTAGAAGCAGCTTTTCTTGCCACCAGACCTTTCTCCATCAATTAGGAATCTGATGCCGTCACTAAACACATTCCTTTAATTGTAGCCATTTGTTGAGTGTTTTTTTTGGTGTCTAATCCGCATATATATCACCATTGCCCTTGATTTTCTTGACTGTATATCTCTTAAATGTCAACATATAAACGTGTGATTTAGTTTATGAAGATTTTTCATGGTCGAGAACCTCGATCAGAGAGTAAAAAAGGTGTAAGGTTCACAATGGTGTAAAATTAAAATGAGATATACCGGGCTTGGATACGAGTTACAGGAACAAGGGCCAAACTAACCACCTAAGAATGGAATCGTCGAGCGAAAACACTTGACAACCTCCTAGAAGCAGCTTTTCTTGCCACCAGAACTTTCTCCATCAACTAGGAATCTGATGCTGTCACTAAACACATTCCTTAAATTGTAGCCATTTGTTGATTGTTTTTTTTGTTGTCTACTCCGCATATATATCATCATTGCCCTTGATTTTCTTGACTGTATATCTATTCAATATCAACATATACACGTGTGATTTAGTTTACGAAGATTTTTTCAATGCCGAGAACCTCGATCAGAGAGTAAAAAGGAGTAAGGTTCACAATGGTGTAAAATTAAAATGGGATATAACGGGCTAGGATTCGAGTTACAGGAACAAGGGCCAAACCAACCACCCAAGAATGGAATCGTCGAGCGAAAACACTTGACAACCTCCTAGAAGCAGCTTTTCTTGCCACCAGACCTTTCTCCATCAATTAGGAATCTGATGCCGTCACAAAACACATTCCTTAAATTGTAGCCATTTGTTGAGTGTTTTTTTTGGTGTCTAATCCGCATATATATCACCGTTGCCCTTGATTTTCTTGACTGTATATCTCTTAAATGTCAACATATAAACGTGTGATTTAGTTTATGAAGATTTTTCAATGTCGAGAACCTCGATCAGAGAGTAAAAAAGGCGTAAGGTTCACAATGGTGTAAAATTAAAATGAGATATACCGGGCTAGGATACAAGTTACAGGAACAAGGTCCAAACCAACCACCTAAGAATGGAATCGTCGAGCGAAAACACTTGACAACCTCCTAGAAGCAGCTTTTCTTACCACCAGACCTTTCTCAATCAATTAGGAATCTGATGCCGTCACTAAACACATTCCTTAAATTGTAGCCATTTGTTGAGTGTTTTTTTTGGTGTCTAATCCGCATATATATCATCATTGCCCTTGATTTTCTTGACTGTATATCTATTCAATATCAACATATACACGTGTGATTTAGTTTACGAAGATTTTTCAATGCCGAAAACCTCGATCAGAGAGTAAGAAAGGAGTAAGGTTCACAATGGTGTAAAATTAAAATGGGATATACCGGGCTAGGATACGAGTTACAGGAACAAGGGCCAAACCAACCACCCAAGAATGGAATCGTCGAGCGAAAACACTTGACAACCTCCTAGAAGCAGCTTTTCTTGCCACCAGACCTTTCTCCATCAATTAGGAATCTGATGCCGTCACTAAACACATTCCTTAAATTGTAGCCATTTTTTGAGTGTTTTTTTTGGTGTCTAATCCGCATATATATCACCATTGCCCTTGATTTTCTTGACTGTATATCTCTTAAATGTCAACATATAAACGTGTGATTTAGTTTATGAAGATTTTTCAAGGTCGAGAACCTCGATCAGAGAGTAAAAAAGGCGTAAGGTTCACAATGGTGTAAAATTAAAATGAGATATACCGGGCTAGGATACGAGTTACAGGAACAAGGGCCAAACTAACCACCTAAGAATGGAATCGTCGAGCGAAAACACTTGACAACCTCCTAAAAGCAGCTTTTCTTACCACCAGACCTTTCTCAATCAATTAGGAATCTGATGCCGTCACTAAACACATTCCTTAAATTGTAGCCATTTCTTGAGTGTTTTTTTTGGTGTCTAATCCGCATATATATCACCATTGCCCTTGATTTTCTTTACTGTATATCTCTTAAATGTCAACATATACACGTGTGATTTAGTTTACGAAGATTTTTCAATGCCGAGAACCTCGATCAGAGAGTAAAAAAGGCGTAAGGTTCACAATGGTGTAAAATTAAAATGGCATATACCGGGCTTGGATTCGAGTTACAGGAACAAGGGACAAACCAACCACCCAAGAATGGAATCGTCGAGCGAAAACACTTGACAACCTCCTAGAAGCATCTTTTCTTGCCACCAGACCTTTCTCATCAATTAGGAATCTGTTCCCGTCACTAAACACATTCCTTAAATTGTAGCCATTTGTTGAGTGTTTTTTTTGGTGTCTAATCCGCATATATATCACCATTGCCCTTGATTTTCTTGACTGTATATCTCTTAAATGTCAACATATAAACGTGTGATTTAGTTTATAAAGATTTTTCAATGCCGAGAACCTCGATCAGAGAGTAAAAAAGGCGTAAGGTTCACAATGGTGTAAAATTAAAATGAGATATACCGGGATAGGATACGAGTTACAGGAACAAGGGCCAAACCAACCACCCAAGAATGGAATCGTCGAGCGAAAACACTTGACAATCTCCTAAAAGCAGCTTTTCTTACCACCAGACCTTTCTCAATCAATTAGGAATCTGATGCCGTCACTAAACACATTCCTTAAATTGTAGCCATTGGTTGAGTGTTTTTTTTGGTGTCTAATCCGCATATATATCACCATTGCCCTTGATTTTCTTGACTGTATATCTCTTAAATGTCAATATATACACGTGTGATTTAGTTTACGAAGATTTTTCAATGCCGAGAACCTCGATCAGAGAGTAAGAAAGGCGTAAGGTTCACAATGGTGTAAAATTAAAATGGGATATACCGGGCTAGGATTCGAGTTACAGGAACAAGGGCCAAACCAACCACCCAAGAATGGAATCGTCGAGCGAAAACACTTGACAACCTCCTAGAAGCAGCTTTTCTTGCCACCAGAACTTTCTCCATCAACTAGGAATCTGATGCTGTCACAAAACACATTCCTTAAATTGTAGCCATTTGTTGAGTGTTTTTTTTGGTGTCTAATCCGCATATATATCATCATTGCCCTTGATTTTCTTGACTGTATATCTATTCAATGTCAACATATACACGTGTGATTTAGTTTACGAAGATTTTTCAATGCCAAGAACCTCGATCAGAGAGTAAAAAGGCGTAAGGTTCACAATGGTGTAAAATTAAAATGGGATATAACGGGCTAGGATTCGAGTTACAGGAACAAGGGCCAAACCAACCACCCAAGAATGGAATCGTCGAGCGAAAACACTTGACAACCTCCTAGAAGCATCTTTTCTTGCCACCAGACCTTTCTCCATCAATTAGGAATCTGTTCCCGTCACTAAACACGTTCCTTAAATTGTAGCCATTTGTTGAGTGTTTTTTTTGTGTCTAATCCGCGTATATATCACCGTTGCCCTTGATTTTCTTGACTGTATATCTCTTCAATGTCAACATATACACGTGTGATTCAGTTTACGGAGATTTTTCAATGCCGAGAACATCGATCAGAGAGTAAAAAAGGCGTAAGGTTCATAATGGTGTAAAATTAAAATGGGATATACCGTGCTAGGATTCGAGTTACAGGAACAAGGGCCAAACCAACCACCTAAGAATGGAACCGTCGAGCGAAAACACTTGATAACCTCCTAGAAGCAGCTTTTCTTGCCACCAGACCTTTCTCCATCGATTAGGAATCTGATACCGTCACTAAACACATTCCTTAAATTGTAGCCATTTGTTGGGTTTTTTTTTGTGTCTAATCCGCATATATATCACCATTGCCCTTGATTTTCTTGACTGTATATCTCATAAATGTCAACATATAAACGTGTGATTTAGTTTACGGAGATTTTTCAATGCCGAGAACATCGATCAGAGAGTAAAAAAGGCGTAAGGTTCACAATGGTGCAAAATTAAAATGGTATATACCGTGCTTGGATTCGAGTTACAGAAACAAGGGCCAAACCAACCACCCAAGAATGGAACCGTCGAGCGAAAACACTTGACAACCTCCTAGAAGCAGCTTTTCTTGCCACCAGACCTTTCTCCATCAATTAGGAATCTGATGCCGTCACTAAACACACACCTTAAATTGTAGCCATTTGTTGAGTGTTTTTTTGGTGTCTAATCCGCATATATATATCACCATTGCCCTTAAATTTCTTGACTGTATATCTCTTAAATGTCAACATACACACGTATGATTTAGTTTACGTAGATTTTTCAATGCCGAGAACCTCGATCAGAGAGTAAAAAAGGCGTAAGGTTCACAATGGTGTAAATTTAAAAGGGGATATACCGGGCTAGGATTTGAGTTACAGGAACAAGGGCCAGACCAACCACCCAAGAATGGAATCGTCGAGCGAAAACACTTGACAACCTCCTAGAAGCAGCTTTTCTTTCCACCAGACCTTTCTCCATCAATTAGGAATCTGATGCCGTCACTAAACACACACCTTAAATTGTAGCCATTTTTTGACTGTTTTTTTTTGTGTCTAATCCGCATATATATATCACCATTGCCCTTGATTTTCATGACTGTATATCTCTTAAATGTCAACATATACACGTGTGATTTAGTTTACGAAGATTTTTCAATGCCGAGTACCTCGATCAGAGAGTAAAAAAGGCGTAAGGTTCAAAATGGTGTAAAATTAAAATGGGATATACCGGGCGAGGATTCGAGTTATAGGATAAAGGGCCAAACCAACCACCCAAGAATGGAATCGTCGAGCGAAAAAACTTGACAACCTCCTAGAAGCAGCTTTTCTTGCCACCAGAACTTTCTCCATCAATTAGGAATCTGATGCCGTCACTAAACACATTCCTTAAATTGAAGCCATTTGTTGAGTGTTTTTTTTTTATTTTGATGTCTAATCCGCATATATATCACCATTTCTCTTGATTTTCTTGACTGTATATCTCTTCAATGTTAACATATACACGTGTGATTTAGTTTACGAAGATTTTTCAATGCCGAGAAACTCGATCAACGAGTAAAAAAGGCGTAAGGTTCAAAATGGTGTAAAATTAAAATGGGATATACCGGGCTAGGATTCGAGTTACAGGAACAAGGGCCAAACCAACCACCCAAGAATGGAATCGTCGAGCGAAAACACTTGACAACCTCCTAGAAGCAGATTTTCTTGCCACCAGACCTTTCTCCATCAATTAGGAATCTGATGCCGTCACTAAACACATTCCTTAAATTGTAGGCAATTGTTGAGTGTTTTTTTTGGTGTCTAATCCGCATATAAATCACCATTGCCCTTGATTTTCTTGACTGTATATCTCTTAAATGTCAACAAATACACGTGTGACTTAGTTTACGAAGATTTTTCAATGCCGAGAACCTCGATCAGAGAGTATAAAAGGCGTAAGGTTCACAATGGTGTAACATTAAAATGGGATATACCGGGCTAGGATTCGATTTACAGGAACAAGGGCCAAACCAACCACCCTAGAATGGAATCGTCGAGCGAAAACACTTGAGAACCTCCTAGAAGCAGCTTTTCTTTCCACCAGACCTTTCTCCATCAATTAGGAATCTAATGCCATCACTAAACACATTCCTTAAATTGTAGCCATTTGTTGAGTGTTTTTTTTAGTGTCTAATCCGCATATATATCACAATTGCCCTTGATTTTCTTGACTGTAAATCTCTTAAATGTCAACATATACAAGTGTGATTTAGTTTACGGAGATTTTTCAATGCTGAGAACCTCGATCAGAGAGTAAAAAAGGCGTAAGGTTCACAATGGTGTAAAATTAAAATGGGATATACCGGGCTAGGATTCGGGTTACAGGAACAAGGGCCAAACCAACCACCCAAGAATGGAAGCGTCGAGCGAAAACACTTGACAACCTCCTAGAAGCAGCTTTTCTTGCCCCTAGACCTTTCTCCATCAATTAGGAATCTGATGCCGTCACTAAACACATTCTTTAAATTGTAGCCATTTGTTAAGTGTTTTTTTTTATGTCTAATCCGCATATATATCACAATTGCCCTTGATTTTCTTGACTGTATATCTCTTAAATGACAACATATACACGTGTGATTTAGTTTACGAAGATTTTTCAATGCCAAGAACCTCGATCAGAGAGTAAAAAAGGCGGAAGGTTCACAATGGTGTAAAATTAAAATGGGATATACCGGGTTAGGATTCGAGTAACATGAACAATGGCCAAACCAACCACCCAAGAATGGAATCGTCGAGCGAAAACACTTGACAACCTCCTAGAAGCAGCTTTTCTTTCCACCAGACCTTTCTCCATCAATTAGGAATATGATGCCGTCACTAAACACATTCCTTAAATTGTAGCCATTTGTTGAGTGTTTTTGTTTTGGTGTCTAATCCGCATATATATCACCATTGTCCTTGATTTTGTTGACTGTATATCTTTTAAATGTCAACATAGACACGTGTGATTTAGTTTACAAAGATTTTTAAATGCCGAGATCCTCGATCAGAGAGTAAAAAAAAATGGGATATACCGGGCTAGGATTCGAGTTACAGGAACAAGGGCCAAACCAACCACCCAAGAATGGAATCGTCGAGAGAAAACACTTGACAACCTCCTAGAAGCAGCTTTTCTTGCCACCAGACCTTTCTCCATCAATTAGGAATCTGATGCTGTCACTAAACACATTCTTTAAATTGTAGCCATTTGTTGAGTGTTTTTTTTTGTGTCTAATCCGCATATATATCATAATTGCCCATGATTTTCTTGACTGTATATCTCTTCAATGTCAACATATACACGTGTGATTTAGTTTACGAAGATTTTTCAATGCCGAGAACCTCGATCAGAGAGTAAAAAAGGCGTAAGGTTCACAATGGTGTAAAATTAAAATTGGATATAACGGGCTAGGATTCGAGTTACAGGAACAAGGAGCAAACCAACCACCCAAGAATGGAACCGTCGAGCGAAAACACTTGACAACCTCCTAGAAGCAGCTTTTCTTGCCACCAGACATATCTCTATCAAATAGGAATCTGATGCCGTCACTAAACACAATCCTTAAATTGTAGCCATTTGTTGAGTGTTTTTTTTGGTGTCTAATCCGCATATATATCACCATTGCCCTTGATTTTCTTGACTGTATATCTCTTAAATGTCAACATATACACGTGTGATTTAGTCTACGAAGATTTTTCAATGTCGAGAACCACGATCAGAGAGTAAAAAAGGCGTAAGGTTCACAATGGTGTAAAATTAAAATGGGATATACCCGCATAGGATTCGAGTTACAGGAACAAGGGCCAAACCAACCACCCAAGAATGGAATCGTCGAGCGAAAACACTTGACAACCTCCTAGAAGCAGCTTTTCTTGCCACCATACCTTTCTCCATCAATTAGGAATCTGATGCCGTCACTAAACACATTCCTTAAATTGTAGCCATTTGTTGAGTGTTTTTTTTGGTGTCTAATCCGCATATATATCATCAATGCCATAGATTTTCTTGACTGTATATCTCTTAAATGTCAACATATACACGTGTGATTTAGTTTACGAAGATTTTTCAATGCCGAGAACCTCGATCAGAGAGTAAAAATGGTGTAAGGTTCACAATGGTGTAAAATTAAAATGGGATATACCGGGTTAGGATTCGATTTACATGAACAAGGGCCAAACCAACCACCCCAGATTGGAATCGTCGAGCGAAAACACTTGACAACCTCCTAGAAGCAGCTTTTCTTGCCACCAGACCTTTCTCCATCAATTAGGAGTCTGATGCCGTCAGTAAACACATTCCTTAAATTGTAGCCATTTGTTGAGTGTTTTTTTTTTGGTGTCTAATCCGCATATATATCACCATTGCCGTTGATTTTCTTGACTGTATATCTCTTAAATGTCAACATATACATGTGTGATTTAGTTTACGAAGATTTTTCAATGCCGAGAACCTCGATTAGAGAGTAAAAAAGGCGTAAGGTTCACAATGGTGTAAAATTAAAATGGGATATACCGGGCTTGGATTCGAGTTACAGGAACAAGGGCCAAACCAACCTCCTAGAAGCATCTTTTCTTGCCACCAGACCTTTCTCCATAAATTAGGAATCTGTTCCCGTCACTAAACACATTCCTTAAATTGTAGCCATTTGTTGAGTGTTTTTTTTGTGTCTAATCCGCATATATATCATCATTGCCCTTGATTTTCTTGACTGTACATCTCTTCAATGTCAACATATACACGTGGGATTTAGTTTACGGAGATTTTTCAATGCCGAGAACCTCGATCAGAGAGTAAAAAAGGCGTAAGGTTCACAATGGTGTAAAATTAAAATGGGATATACCGTGCTAGGATTCGAGGTACAGGAACAAGGGCCAAACCAACCACCCAAGAATGGAATCGTCGAGCGAAAACACTTGACAACCTCCTAGAGGCAGCTTTTCTTGCCACCAGACCTTTCTCCATCAATTAGGAATCTGATGCCGTCACTAAACACATTCCTTAAATTGTAGCCATTTGTTGAGTGTTTTTTTTGGTGTCTAATCCGCATATATATCACCATTGCCCATGATTTTCTTGACTGTATAACTCTTAAATGTCAACATATACACGTGTGATTTAGTTTACGAAGATTTTTCAATGCGGAGAACCTCGATCAGAGAGTAAAAAAGGCGTAAGGTTCACAATGGTGTAAAATTAAAATGGGATATACCGGGAAAGGATTCGAGTTACAGGAACAAGGGCCAAACCAACCACCCAAGAATAGAATCGTCGAGCGAAAACACTTGACAACCTCCTAGAAGCAGCGTTTCTTGCCACCAGACCTTTCTCCATCAATTAGGAATCTCATGCCGTCACTAAATACATTCCTTAAATTGTAACCATTTGTTGAGTGTTTTTTTTGGTGTCTAATCCACATATATATCACCATTGCCCTTGATTTTCTTGACTGTATATCTCTTAAATGTCAACATATACACTTGTGATTTAGTTTACGAAGATTTTTCAATGTCGAGAACCTCGATCAGAGAGTAAAAAAGACGTAAGATTCACAATGGTGTAAAATTAAAATGAGATATACCGGGTTAGGATACGAGTTACAGGAACAAGGGCCAAACCAACCACCCAAGAATGGATTCGTCGAGCGAAAACACTTGACACCCTCCTAAAAGCAGCTTTTCTTACCACCAGACGTTTCTCAATCAATTAGGAATCTGATGCCGTCACTAAACACATTCTTTAAATTGTAGCCATTTGTTAAGTGCTTTTTTTTTGTGTCTAATCCGCATATAAATCACCACTGCCCTTGATTTTCTTGACTGTATATCCCTTAAATATCAACATATACACTTGTGATTTTGTTTACAAAGATTTTTAAAAGCCGAGAACCTCGATCAGAGAGTAAAAAAGGCCTAAGGTTCACAATGGTGTGAAATTAAAATACGATATACGGGGCTTGGATTCGAGTTACAGGAACAAGGGCCAAACCAACCACCCAAGAATGGAATCGTCGAGCGAAAACACATGACAACCTCCTAGAAGCAGCTTTTCTTGCCACCAGACCTTTCTCCGTCAATTAGGAATCTGATGCCGTCACTAAACACATTCCTTAAATTGTAGCCATTTGTTAAGTGTTTTTTTTGGTGTCTAATCCGAATATATATCACCATTGCCCTTGATTTTCTTATCTGTATATCTCTTAAATGTCAACATATACACGTGTGATTTAGTTTACGAAGATTTTTCAATGTCGAGAAACTCGATCAGAGAGTAAAAAAGGTGTAAGGTTCACAATGGTGTAAAATTAAAATGAGATATACCGGGCTAGGATTCAAGTTACAGGAACAAGGGCCAAACCAACCACCCAAGAATGGAATCGTCGAGCGAAAACACTTGACAACCTCCTAGAAGCAGCTTTTCTTGCCACCAGACCCTTCTCCATCAATTAGGAATCTGATGCCGTCACTAAACACATTCCTTAAATTGTAGCCATTTGTTGAGTGTTTTTTTTGTGTCTATTCCGCATATATATCACCATTGCCCTTGTTTTTCTTGACTGTATAACTCTTAAATGTCAACATATACACGTGTGATTTAGTTTACGAAGATTTTTCAATGCGGAGAACCTCGATCAGAGAGTAAAAAAGGCGTAAGGTTCACAATGGTGTAAAATTAAAATGGGATATACCGGGAAAGGATTCGAGTTACAGGAACAAGGGCCAAACCAACCACCCAAGAATGGAATCCTCAAGCGCAAACACCTGATAACCTCTTAGAAGCAGCTTTTCTTGCTACCAGACCTTCCTCCATCAACTAGGAATCTGATGCCGTCACTAAACACATTCCTTAAATTGTAGCCATTTGTTGAGTTTTTTTTTGGTGTCTAATCCGCAAATATATCACCATTGCCCTTGATTTTCTTGACTGTATATCTCTTAAATGTCAACATATACACGCGTTATTTAGTCTACGAAGATTTTTCAATGCCGAGAACCTCGATCAGAGAGTAAAAAAGGCGTAAGTTTCACAATGGTGTAAAAGTAAAATGGGATATACCGGGCTAGGATTCGAGTTACAGGAACAAGGGCCAAACCAACCACCCAAGAATGGAATCTTCGAGCGAAAACACTTGACAGCCTCCTAGAAGCAGCTTTTCTTGCCACCAGACCTTTCTCCATCAATTAGGAATCTGATGCCGTCACTAAACACATTCCTTAAATTGTAGCCATTTGTTGAGTGTTTTTTTTGTGTCTAATCCGCATATATATCACCATTTTCCTTGATTTTCTTGACTGTATATCTCTTAAATGTCAACATATACTCGTGTGCTTTAGTTTACGAAGATTTTTCAATGCCGAGAACCTCGATCAGGGAGTAAAAAAGGCGTACGGTTCACAACGGTGTAAAACTAAAATGGGATATATCGGGCTAGGATCCGAGTTACAGGAAAAAGGGCCAAACCAACCACCCAAGAATGGAATAGTCGAGCGAAAACACTTGAAAACCTCCTAGAAGCAGCTTTTCGTGCCACCAGACCTTTCTCTATCAATTAGGAATCTAATGCCGTCACTAAACACATTCCTTAAATTGTAGGCATTTGTTGAGTGTTTTTTTGGTGTCTAATTCGCATATATATCACCATTTTCCTTAATTTTCTTGACTGTATATCTCTTAAATGTCAACATATACACGTGTGATTTAGTTTACGAAGATTTTTCAATGCCGAGAACCTCGATCAGAGAGTAAAAAAGGCGTAAGGTTCACAAAGGTGTAAAATTAAAATGGGATATACCGGGCTATGATTCCAGTTACAGGAACAAGTGCCAAATCAACCACCCAAGAATGGAATCGTCGAGCGAAAACACCTGACAACCTCCTAGAAGCGGCTTTTCTTGCCACTAGATCTTTCTCCATCAATTAGGAATCTGATGCCGTCACTAAAAACATTCCTTAAATTGTAGCCATTTGTTGAGTGTTTTTTTTGGTGTCTAATCCGCATATATATCACCATTTCCTTGATTTTCTTGACTGTATATCTCTTAAATGTCAACATATACTCGTGTGATTTAGTTTACGAAGATTTTTCAATGCCGAGAACCTCGATCAGAGAGTAAAAAAGGCGTACGGTTCACAATGGAGTAAAATTAAAATGGGATATATCAGGCTAGGATTCGAGTTACAGGAACAAGGGCCAAACCAACCACCCAAGAATGGAATCGTCGAGCGAAAACACTTGACAACCTCCTAGAAGCAGCTTTTCTTTCCACCAGACCTTTCTCCATCAATTAGGAATCTGATGCCGTCACTAAACACATTCCTTAAATTGTAGCCATTTGTTGAGTGTTTTTTTTCGTGTCTAATCCGCATATATATCACTATTGCCCTTGATTTTATTGACTGTATATCTCTTAAATGTCAACATATACACGTGTGATTTAGTTTACGAATATTTTTCAATGCAGAGAACCTCGATCAGAGAGTAAAAAAAGGCGTAAGGTTTACAAAGGTATAAAATTAAAATTGGATATACCGGGCTAGGATTCGAGTTACAGGAAAAAGTGCCAAACCAACCACCAAAGAATGGAATCGTTGAGCGAAAACACTTGACAACCTCCTAGAAGCAGCTTTTCATGCCACTAGATCTTTCTCCATCAATTAGGAATCTGATGCCGTCACTAAAAACATTCCTTAAATTGAAGCCATTTGTTGAGTGTTTTTTTTGGTGTCTAATCCGGATATATATCACCATTGCCCTTGGTTTTCTTGACTATATATCTCTTAAATGTCAACATATACACGTGTGATTTAGTTTACAAAGATTTTTCAATGCCGAGAACCTTGATCAGAGTGTAAAAAAGGCGTAAGGTCCACAATGGTGTAAAATTAAAATGGGATATACCTGGTTAGGATTCGAGTTACAGGAACAAGGGCCAAACCAACCACCCAAGAATGGAATCGTCGAGCGAAAACACTTGACAACCTCCTAGAAGCAGCTTTTTTTGCCACCAGACCTTTCTCCATCAATTAGGAATCTGATGCCATCACTAAACACATTCCTTAAATTGTAGCCATTTGTTGAGTGCTTTTTTTTGTGTCTAATCCGCATATAAATCACCATTTCCCTTGGTTTTCTTGACTGTATATCTCTTAAATGTCAACATATACACGTGTGATTTAGTTTATAAAGATTTTTCAATGCCGAGAACCTTGATCAGAGTGTAAAAAAGGCGTAAGGTTCACAATGGTGTAAAATTAAAATGGGATATACCGGGTTAGGATTCGAGTTACAGGAACAAGGGCCAAACCAACCACCCAAGAATGGAATCGTCGAGCGAAAACACTTGACAACCTCCTAGAAGCAGCTTTTCTTGCCACCAGACCTTTCTCCATCAATTAGGAATCTGATGCCATCACTAAACACATTCCTTAAATTGTAGCCATTTGTAGAGTGCTTTTTTTTGGTGTCTAATCCGCATATAAATCACCATTGCTCTTGATTTTCTTGACTGTATATCTCTTAAATGTCAACATATACACGTGTGATTTAGTTTACGAAGATTTATCAATGCCGAGAACCTCGATCAGAGAGTAAAAAAGGCGTAAGGTTCATAATGGTGTAAAATTAAAATGGGATATACCGGGCTAGGATTCGAGTTACAGGAACAAGGGCCAAACCAATCACCGAAGAATGGAATCGTCGAGCGAAAACACTTGACAACCTCCTAGAAGCAGCTTTTCTTGCCACCAGACCTTTCTCCATCAATTAGGAATCTGATGCCGTCACCAAACATATTCCTTAAATTGTAGCCATTTGTTGAGTGTTTTTTTGGTGTCTAATCCGCATATATATCACCATTGCCCTTGATTTTCTTGGCTGTATATCTCTTAAGTGTCAATATATACACGTGTGATTTAGTTTACGAAGATTTTTCAATGCCGAGAACCTCGATCAGAGAATAAAAAAGGCGTAAGGTTCATAATGGTGTAAAATTAAAATGGGATATACCGGGCTAGGATTCGAGTTACAGGAACAAGGGCCAAACCAACCACTCGAGAATGGAATCGTCGAGCGAAAACACTTGACAACCTCCTAGAAGCAGCTTTTCTTGCCACCAAACCTTTCTTCATCAATTAGGAATCTGATACCGTCACTAAACACATTTCTTAAATTGTAGCCATTTGTTTAGTGTATTTTTTGTGTCTATTCCACATATATATCACCATTGCCCTTGATTTTCTTGACTGTATAACTCTTAAATGTCAACATATACACGTGTGATTTAGTTTACGAAGATTTTTCAATGCCGAGCACCTCGAACAGAGAGTTAAAAAGGCGTAATGTTCACAATGGTGTAAAATTAAAATGGGATATTCCGGGCTAGGATTCAAATTACAGGAACAAGGGCCAAACAAACCACCCAAGAATGGAATCGTCGAGCGAAAACACTTGACAACCTTCTAGAAGCAGCTTTTCTTGCCACCAGACCCTTCTCCATCAATTAGGAATCTGATGCCGTCTCTAAACACATTCCTTAAATTGTAGCCATTTGTTGAGTGTTTTTTTGGTGTCTAATCCGCATATATATCACCATTGCCCTTGATTTTCTTGACTGTATATCTCTTAAATGTCAACATATACACGTGTGATTTAGTTTACGAAGATTTATCAATGCCGAGAAACTCGATCAGAGAGTAAAAAAGGTGTAAGGTTCACAATGGTGTAAAATTAAAATGGGATATACCGGGCTAGGATTCGAGTTACAGGAACAAGGGCCAAACCAACCACCCAAGAATGGAATCCTCAAGCGAAAACACCTGATAACCTCTTAGAAACAGCTTTTCTTGCCACCAGACCTTCCTCCATCAACTAGGAATCTGATGCCGTCACTAAACACATTCCTTAAATTGTAGCCATTTGTTGAGTTTTTTTTTGGTGTCTAATCCGCAAATATATCACCATTGCCATTGATTTTCTTGACTGTATATCTCTTAAATGTCAACATATACACGTGTTATTTAGTTTACGAAGATTTTTCAATGCCGAGAACCTCGATCAGAGAGTAAAAAAGGCGTAAGTTTCACAATGGTGTAAAAGTAAAATGGGATATACCGGGCTAGGATTCGAGTTACAGGAACAAGGGCCAAACCAACCACCCAAGAATGGAATCGTCGAGCGAAAACACTTGACAGCCTCCTAGAAGCAGCTTTTCTTGCCACCAGACCTTTCTCTATCAATTAGGAATCTGATGCCGTCACTAAACACATTCCTTAAATTGTAGCCATTTGTTGAGTGTTTTTTTTTGTGTCTAATCCGCATATATATCACCATTTTCCTTGATTTTCTTGACTCTATATCTCTTAAATGTCAACATATACTCGTGTGCTTTAGTTTACGAAGATTTTTCAATGCCGAAAACCTCGATCAGGGAGGAAAAAAGGCGTACGGTTCACAATGGTGTAAAACTAAAATGGGATATATCGGGCTAGGATCCGAGTTACAGGAAAAAGGGCCAAACCAACCACCCAAGAATGGAATAGTCGAGCGACAACACTTGACAACCTCCTAGAAGCAGCTTTTCGTGCCACCAGACCTTTCTCTAAAAATTAGGAATCTGATGCCGTCACTAAACACATTCCTTAAATTGTAGCCATTTGTTGAGTGTTTTTTTGGTGTCTAATCCGCATATATATCACCATTTCCCTTGATTTTCTTGACTGTATATCTCTTAAATGTCTACATATACACGTGTGATTTAGTTTACGAAGATTTATCAATGCCGAGAACCTCGATCAGAGAGTAAAAAAGGCGTAAGGTTCATAATGGTGTAAAATTAAAATGGGATATACCGGGCTAGGATTCGAGTTACAGGAACAAGGGCCAAACCAACCACCCAAGAATGGAATCGTCGAGCGAAAACACTTGACAACCTCCTAGAATCAGCTTTTCTTGCCACCAGACCTTTCTTCATCAATTAGGAATCTGATGCTGTCACTAAACACATTTCTTAAATTGTAGCCATTTGTTTAGTGTTTTTTTTGTGTCTATTCCGCATATATATCACCATTGCCCTTGATTTTCTTGATTGTATAACTCTTAAATGTCAACATATATCCGTGTGATTTAGTTTACGAAGATTTTTCAATGCCGAGAAACTCGATCAGAGAGTAAAAAAGGCGTAAGGTTCACAATGGTGTAAAATTAAAATGGGATATACCGGGCTAGGATTCGAGTTACAGGAACAAGGGCCAAACCAACCACCCAAGAATGGAATCCTCAAGCGAAAACACCTGATAACCTCTTAGAAGCAGCTTTTCTTGCCACCAGACCTTCCTCCATCAACTAGGAATCTGATGCCGTCACTAAACACATTCCTTAAATTGTAGCCATTTGTTGAGTTTTTTTTTGGTGTCTAATCCGCAAATATATCACCATTGCCCTTGA
Organism: Helianthus tuberosus; assembly: GCA_030545235.1. Taxonomy (NCBI): domain Eukaryota; kingdom Viridiplantae; phylum Streptophyta; class Magnoliopsida; order Asterales; family Asteraceae; genus Helianthus; species Helianthus tuberosus. Next base: position 135,066 of record JARYGA010060305.1, read on the forward strand.
TTTTCTTGACTGTATATCTCTTAAATGTCAACATATACACGTGTTATTTAGTTTACGAAGATTTTTCAATGCCGAGAACCTCGATCAGAGAGTAAAAAAGGCGTAAGTTTCACAATGGTGTAAAAGTAAAATGGGATATACCGGGCTAGGATTCGAGTTACCGGAACAAGGGCCAAACCAACCACCCAAGAATGGAATCGTCGAGCGAAAACACTTGACAGCCTCCTAGAAGCAGCTTTTCTTGCCACCAGACCTTTCTCCATCAATTAGGAATCTGATGCCGTCACTAAACACATTCCTTAAATTGTAGCCATTTGTTGAGTGTTTTTTTTTGTGTCTAATCCGCATATATATCACCATTTTCCTTGATTTTCTTGACTCTATATCTCTTAAATGTCAACATATACTCGTGTGCTTTAGTTTACGAAGATTTTTCAATGCCAAGAACCTCGATCAGGGTGTAAAAAAGGCGTAAGGTCCACAATGGTGTAAAATTAAAATGGGATATACCTGGTTAGGATTCGAGTTACAGGAACAAGGGCCAAACCAACCACCCAAGAATGGAATCGTCGAGCGAAAACACTTGACAACCTCCTAGAAGCAGCTTTTTTTGCCACCAGACCTTTCTCCATCAATTAGGAATCTGATGCCATCACTAAACACATTCCTTAAATTGTAGCCATTTGTTGAGTGCTTTTTTTTGTGTCTAATCCGCATATAAATCACCATTTCCCTTGGTTTTCTTGACTGTATATCTCTTAAATGTCAACATATACACGTGTGATTTAGTTTATAAAGATTTTTCAATGCCGAGAACCTTGATCAGAGTGTAAAAAAGGCGTAAGGTTCACAATGGTGTAAAATTAAAATGGGATATACCGGGTTAGGATTCGAGTTACAGGAACAAGGGCCAAACCAACCACCCAAGAATGGAATCGTCGAGCGAAAACACTTGACAACCTCCTAGAAGCAGCTTTTCTTGCCACCAGACCTTTCTCCATCAATTAGGAATCTGATGCCATCACTAAACACATTCCTTAAATTGTAGCCATTTGTTGAGTGCTTTTTTTTGGTGTCTAATCCGCATATAAATCACCATTGCTCTTGATTTTCTTGACTGTATATCTCTTAAATGTCAACATATACACGTGTGATTTAGTTTACGAAGATTTATCAATGCCGAGAACCTCGATCAGAGAGTAAAAAAGGCGTAAGGTTCATAATGGTGTAAAATTAAAATGGGATATACCGGGCTAGGATTCGAGTTACAGGAACAAGGGCCAAACCAATCACCGAAGAATGGAATCGTCGAGCGAAAACACTTGACAACCTCCTAGAAGCAGCTTTTCTTGCCACCAGACCTTTCTCCATCAATTAGGAATCTGATGCCGTCACCAAACATATTCCTTAAATTGTAGCCATTTGTTGAGTGTTTTTTTGGTGTCTAATCCGCATATATATCACCATTGCCCTTGATTTTCTTGGCTGTATATCTCTTAAGTGTCAATATATACACGTGTGATTTAGTTTACGAAGATTTTTCAATGCCGAGAACCTCGATCAGAGAATAAAAAAGGCGTAAGGTTCATAATGGTGTAAAATTAAAATGGGATATACCGGGCTAGGATTCGAGTTACAGGAACAAGGGCCAAACCAACCACTCGAGAATGGAATCGTCGAGCGAAAACACTTGACAACCTCCTAGAAGCAGCTTTTCTTGCCACCAAACCTTTCTTCATCAATTAGGAATCTGATACCGTCACTAAACACATTTCTTAAATTGTAGCCATTTGTTTAGTGTATTTTTTGTGTCTATTCCACATATATATCACCATTGCCCTTGATTTTCTTGACTGTATAACTCTTAAATGTCAACATATACACGTGTGATTTAGTTTACGAAGATTTTTCAATGCCGAGCACCTCGAACAGAGAGTTAAAAAGGCGTAATGTTCACAATGGTGTAAAATTAAAATGGGATATTCCGGGCTAGGATTCAAATTACAGGAACAAGGGCCAAACAAACCACCCAAGAATGGAATCGTCGAGCGAAAACACTTGACAACCTTCTAGAAGCAGCTTTTCTTGCCACCAGACCCTTCTCCATCAATTAGGAATCTGATGCCGTCTCTAAACACATTCCTTAAATTGTAGCCATTTGTTGAGTGTTTTTTTGGTGTCTAATCCGCATATATATCACCATTGCCCTTGATTTTCTTGACTGTATATCTCTTAAATGTCAACATATACACGTGTGATTTAGTTTACGAAGATTTATCAATGCCGAGAAACTCGATCAGAGAGTAAAAAAGGTGTAAGGTTCACAATGGTGTAAAATTAAAATGGGATATACCGGGCTAGGATTCGAGTTACAGGAACAAGGGCCAAACCAACCACCCAAGAATGGAATCCTCAAGCGAAAACACCTGATAACCTCTTAGAAACAGCTTTTCTTGCCACCAGACCTTCCTCCATCAACTAGGAATCTGATGCCGTCACTAAACACATTCCTTAAATTGTAGCCATTTGTTGAGTTTTTTTTTGGTGTCTAATCCGCAAATATATCACCATTGCCATTGATTTTCTTGACTGTATATCTCTTAAATGTCAACATATACACGTGTTATTTAGTTTACGAAGATTTTTCAATGCCGAGAACCTCGATCAGAGAGTAAAAAAGGCGTAAGTTTCACAATGGTGTAAAAGTAAAATGGGATATACCGGGCTAGGATTCGAGTTACAGGAACAAGGGCCAAACCAACCACCCAAGAATGGAATCGTCGAGCGAAAACACTTGACAGCCTCCTAGAAGCAGCTTTTCTTGCCACCAGACCTTTCTCTATCAATTAGGAATCTGATGCCGTCACTAAACACATTCCTTAAATTGTAGCCATTTGTTGAGTGTTTTTTTTTGTGTCTAATCCGCATATATATCACCATTTTCCTTGATTTTCTTGACTCTATATCTCTTAAATGTCAACATATACTCGTGTGCTTTAGTTTACGAAGATTTTTCAATGCCGAAAACCTCGATCAGGGAGGAAAAAAGGCGTACGGTTCACAATGGTGTAAAACTAAAATGGGATATATCGGGCTAGGATCCGAGTTACAGGAAAAAGGGCCAAACCAACCACCCAAGAATGGAATAGTCGAGCGACAACACTTGACAACCTCCTAGAAGCAGCTTTTCGTGCCACCAGACCTTTCTCTAAAAATTAGGAATCTGATGCCGTCACTAAACACATTCCTTAAATTGTAGCCATTTGTTGAGTGTTTTTTTGGTGTCTAATCCGCATATATATCACCATTTCCCTTGATTTTCTTGACTGTATATCTCTTAAATGTCTACATATACACGTGTGATTTAGTTTACGAAGATTTATCAATGCCGAGAACCTCGATCAGAGAGTAAAAAAGGCGTAAGGTTCATAATGGTGTAAAATTAAAATGGGATATACCGGGCTAGGATTCGAGTTACAGGAACAAGGGCCAAACCAACCACCCAAGAATGGAATCGTCGAGCGAAAACACTTGACAACCTCCTAGAATCAGCTTTTCTTGCCACCAGACCTTTCTTCATCAATTAGGAATCTGATGCTGTCACTAAACACATTTCTTAAATTGTAGCCATTTGTTTAGTGTTTTTTTTGTGTCTATTCCGCATATATATCACCATTGCCCTTGATTTTCTTGATTGTATAACTCTTAAATGTCAACATATATCCGTGTGATTTAGTTTACGAAGATTTTTCAATGCCGAGAAACTCGATCAGAGAGTAAAAAAGGCGTAAGGTTCACAATGGTGTAAAATTAAAATGGGATATACCGGGCTAGGATTCGAGTTACAGGAACAAGGGCCAAACCAACCACCCAAGAATGGAATCCTCAAGCGAAAACACCTGATAACCTCTTAGAAGCAGCTTTTCTTGCCACCAGACCTTCCTCCATCAACTAGGAATCTGATGCCGTCACTAAACACATTCCTTAAATTGTAGCCATTTGTTGAGTTTTTTTTTGGTGTCTAATCCGCAAATATATCACCATTGCCCTTGATTTTCTTGACTGTATATCTCTTAAATGTCAACATATACACGTGTTATTTAGTTTACGAAGATTTTTCAATGCCGAGAACCTCGATCAGAGAGTAAAAAAGGCGTAAGTTTCACAATGGTGTAAAAGTAAAATGGGATATACCGGGCTAGGATTCGAGTTACCGGAACAAGGGCCAAACCAACCACCCAAGAATGGAATCGTCGAGCGAAAACACTTGACAGCCTCCTAGAAGCAGCTTTTCTTGCCACCAGACCTTTCTCCATCAATTAGGAATCTGATGCCGTCACTAAACACATTCCTTAAATTGTAGCCATTTGTTGAGTGTTTTTTTTTGTGTCTAATCCGCATATATATCACCATTTTCCTTGATTTTCTTGACTCTATATCTCTTAAATGTCAACATATACTCGTGTGCTTTAGTTTACGAAGATTTTTCAATGCCAAGAACCTCGATCAGGGAGTAAAAAAGGTGTACGGTTCACAATGGTGTAAAACTAAAATGGGATATATCGGGCTAGGATCCGAGTTACAGGAAAAAGGGCCAAACCAACCACCCAAGAATGGAATAGTCGAGCGAAAACACTTGACAACCTCCTAGAAGCAGCTTTTCGTGCCACCAGACCTTTCTCTAAAAATTAGGAATCTGATGCCGTCACTAAACACATTCCTTAAATTGTAGCCATTTGTTGAGTGTTTTTTTGGTGTCTAATCCGCATATATATCACCATTTGCCTTGATTTTCTTGACTGTATATCTCTTAAATGTCTACATATACACGTGTGATTTAGTTTACGAAGATTTATCAATGCCGAGAACCTCGATCAGAGAGTAAAAAAGGCGTATGGTTCATAATGGTGTAAAATTAAAATGGGATATACCGGGCTAAGATTCGAGTTACAGGAACAAGGGCCAAACCAACCACCCAAGAATGGAATCGTCGAGCGAAAACACTTGACAACCTCCTAGAATCAGCTTTTCTTGCCACCAGACCTTTCTTCATCAATTAGGAATCTGATGCTGTCACTAAACACATTTCTTAAATTGTAGCCATTTGTTTAGTGTTTTTTTTGTGTCTATTCCGCATATATATCACCATTGCCCTTGATTTTCATGACTGCATAACTCTTAAATGTCAACATATACACGTGTGATTTAGTTTACGAAGATTTTTCAATGCCGAGAAACTCGATCAGAGAGTAAAAAAGGCGTAAGGTTCACAATGGTGTAAAATTAAAATGGGATATACCGGGCTAGGATTCGAGTTACAGGAACAAGGGCCAAACCAACCACCCAAGAATGGAATCCTCAAGCGAAAACACCTGATAACCTCTTAGAAGCAGCTTTTCTTGCCACCAGACCTTCCTCCATCAACTAGGAATCTGATGCCGTAACCAAACACATTCCTTAAATTGTAGCCATTTGTTGAGTTTTTTTTTGGTGTCTAATCCGCAAATATATCACCATGGCCCTTGATTTTCTTGACTGTATATCTCTTAAATGTCAACATATACACGTGTTATTTAGTTTACGAAGATTTTTCAATGCCGAGAACCTCGATCAGAGAGTAAAAAAGGCGTAGGTTTCACAACGGTGTAAAAGTAAAATGGGATATACCGGGCTAGGATTCGAGTTACAGGAACAAGGGCCAAACCAACCACCCAAGAATGGAATCGTCGAGCGAAAACACTTGACAGCCTCCTAGAAGCAGCTTTTCTTGCCACCAGACCTTTCTCCATCAATTAGGAATCTGATGCCGTCACTAAACACATTCCTTAAATTGTACCCATTTGTTGAGTGTTTTTTTTGTGTCTAATCCGCATATATATCACCATTTTCCTTGATTTTCTTGACTGTATATCTCTTAAATGTCAACATATACTCGTGTGCTTTAGTTTACGAAGATTTTTCAATGCCGAGAACCTCGATCAGGGAGTAAAAAAGGCGTACGGTTCACAATGGTGTAAAACTAAAATGGGATATATCGGGCTAGGATCCGAGTTACTGGAAAAAGGGCCAAACCAACCACCCAAGAATGGAATAGTCGAGCGAAAACACTTGACAACCTCCTAGAAGCAGCTTTTCGTGCCACCAGACCTTTCTCTATCAATTAGGAATCTGATGGTTGAGTGTTTTTTTGGTGTCTAATCCGCATATATATCACCATTTCCCTTAATTTTCTTGACTGTATATCTCTTAAATGTCAACATATACACGTGTGATTTAGTTTACGAAGATTTTTCAATGCCGAGAACCTCGATCAGAGAGTAAAAAAGGCGTAAGGTTCACAAAGGTATAAAATTAAAATGGGATATACCGGGCTAGGATTCCAGTTACAGGAACAAGTGCCAAACCAACCACCCAAGAATGGAATCGTCGAGCGAAAACACCTGACAACCTCCTAGAAGGGGCTTTTCTTGCCACTCGATCTTTCTCCATCAATTAGGAATCTGATGCCGTCACTAAAAACATTCCTTAAATTGTAGCCATTTGTTGAGTATTTTTTTTGGTGTCTAATCCGCATATATATCACCATTACCCTTGATTTTCTTGACTGTATATCTCTTAAATGTCAACATATACTCGTGTTATTTAGTTTACGAAGATTTTTCATTGTCGGGAACCTCGATCAGAGAGTAAAAAGGCGTAAGGTTCACAATGGTGTAAAATTGAAATGGGATATACCGTGCTAGCATTCGAGTTACAGGAACAAGGGCCAAACCAACCACCCAAGAAGGGAATCGTCGAGCGAAAACACTTGACAACCTCCTAGAAGCAGCTTTTCTTGCCACCAGACCTTTATCCATCAATTAGGAATCTAATGCCGTCACTAAACACATTCCTTAAATTGTAGTCATTTGTTGAGGGTTTTTTTTGTGTCTAATCCGCATATATATCACCATTTCCTTGATTTTCTTGACTGTATATCTCTTAAATGTCAACATATACTCGTGTGATTTAGTTTACGAAGTTTTTTCAATGCCGAGAACCTCGATCAGATGTAAAAAAGACGTACGGTTCACAATGGAGTAAAATTAAAATGGGATATATCGGGCTAGGATTCGAGTTACAGGAACAAGGGCCAAACTAACCACCCAAGAATGGAATCGTCGAGCGAAAACACTTGACAACCTCCTAGAAGCAGCTTTTCTTGCCACCAGACCTTTCTCCATCAATTAGGAATCTGATGCCGTTACCAAACACATTCCTTAAATTGTAGCCATTTGTTGAGTTTTTTTTTGGTGTCTAATCCGCATATATATCACTATTGCCCTTGATTTTCTTGACTGTATATCTCTTAAATATCAACATATACACGTGTGATTTAGTTTACGAATATTTTTCAATGCCGAGAACCTCGATCAGAGAGTAAAAAAATGCGTAAGGTTTACAAAGGTGTAAAATTAAAATTGGATATACCGGGTTGGGATTCGAGTTACAGGAAAAAGTGCCAAACCAACCACCTAAGAATGGAATCGTTGAGCGAAAACACTTGACAACCTCCTTGAAGCAGCTTTTCTTCCCACTAGATCTTTCTCCATCAATTAGGAATCTGATGCCGTCACTAAAAACATTCCTTAAATTGAAGCCATTTGTTGAGTGTTTTTTTTCTGTCTAATCCGCATATATATCACCATTGCCCTTGGTTTTCTTGACTGTATATCTCTTAAATGTCAACATATACACGTGTGATTTAGTTTATAAAGATTTTTCAATGCCGAGAACCTTGATCAGAGTGTAAAAAAGGCGTAAGGTTCACAATGGTGTAAAATTAAAATGGGATATATCGGGCTAGGATTCGAGTTACAGGAACAAGGGCCAAACCAACCACCCAAGAATGGAATCGTCGAGAGAAAACACTTGACAACCTCCTAGAAGCAGCTTTTCTTGCCACCAGACCTTTCTCCATCAATTAGGAATCTGATGCCATCACTAAACACATTCCTTAAATTGTAGCCATTTGTTGAGTGTTTTTTTTTTTGTGTCTAATCCACATATATATCACCATTTCCTTGATTTTCTTGACTGTATATCTCTTAAATGTCAACATATACTCGTGTGATTTAGTTTACGAAGTTTTTTCAATGCCGAGAACCTCGATAAGATGTAAAAAAGGCGTACGGTTCACAATGGAGTAAAATTAAAATGGGATATATCGGGCTAGGATTCGAGTTACAGGAACAAGGGCCAAACTAACCACCCAAGAATGGAATCGTCGAGCGAAAACACTTGACAACCTCCTAGAACCAGCTTTTCTTGCCACCAGACCTTTCTCCATCAATTAGGAATCTGATGCCATCACTAAACACATTCCTTAAATTGTAGCCATTTGTTGAGTGTTTTTTTTTTGTGTCTAATCCGCATATAAATCACCATTGCTCTTGATTTTCTTGACTGTATATCTTTTAAATGTCAACATATACACGTGTGATTTGGTTTACGATGATTTTTCAATGCCGAGAACCTCGATCAGAGAGTAAAAAAGGCGTAAGGTTCACAATGGTGTAAAATTAAAATGGGATATACCGGGCTAGGATTCGAGTTTCAAGAACAAGGGCCAAACCAACCACCCAATAATGGAATCGTCGAGCGAAAACACTTGATAACCTCTTAGAAGCAGCTTTTCTTGCCACCAGATCTTTCTCCATCAATTAGGAATCTGGTGCCGTCACTAAACACATTCCTTAAATTGTAGCCATTTGTTGAGTGTTTTTTTTCTGTCTAATCCGCATATATATCACCATTGCCCCTTGATTTTCTTGACTGTATATCTCTTAGATGTGAACATATACATCTGTGATTTAGTTTACAAAGATTTTTCAATGCCGAGAACCTCGATCAGAGAGTAAAAAAGGCGTAAGGTTCACAATGGTGTAAAACTAAAATGGGATATACCGGGCTAGGATTCGAGGTACAGGAACAAGGGACAAACTAACCACCCAAGAATGGAATCGTCGAGCGAAAACACTTGACAACCTCCTAGAAGGAGCTTTTCTTGCCACCGGACCTTTCTCCATCAATTAGGAATCTGATGCCGTCACTAAACACATTCCTTAAATTGTAGCCATTTGTTGAGTGTTTTTTTTGGTGTCTAATCCGCATATATATCACTATTGCCCTTGATTTTCTTGACTGTATATCTCTTAAATGTCAACATATACACGTGTGAGTTAGTTTACGAAGATTTTTCAATGCCGAGAACCTCGATCAGAGAGTAAAAACGGCGTAAGGTTCACAATGTTGTAAAATTAAAATGAGATATACCGGGCTTGGATTCGAGTTACAGGAACAAGGGCATAACCAACCACCCAAGAATGGAATCGTCGAGCGAAAACACTTGACAACCTCCTAGAAGCAGCTTTTCTTGCCACCAGACCTTTCTCCATCAATTAGGAATCTGATGCCGTCACTAAACGCATTCCTTAAATTGTAGCCATTTGTTGAGTGTTTTTTTTTTTGGTGTCTAATCCTCATATATATCACCATTGCCCTTGATTTTCTTGACTGTATATCTCTTAAATATCAACATATACATGTGTGATTTAGTTTACGAAGATTTTTCAATGTCGAGAACCTCGATCAGAGAGTAAAAAAGGCGTAAGGTTCGCAATGGTGTAAAATTAAACTGGGATATACCGGGCTAGGATTCGAGTTACAGGAACAAGGGCCAAACCAACCACCCAAGAATGGAATCGTCGAGCGAAAACACTTGACAACCTCCTAGAATCAGCTTTTCTTGCCACCAGACCTTTCTCCATCAATTAGGAATCTGATGTCTTCGCTAAACACATTCCTTAAATTGTAGCCATTTGTTCAGTGTTTTTTTTTTTGTGTCTAATCCGCATATATATCACCATTGCCCTTGATTTTCTTGACTGTATATCTCTTAAATGTCAACATATACTCGTGTTATTTAGTTTACGAAGATTTTTCAATGCCGAGAACCTCGATCAAAGAGTAAAAAAGACGTAAGGTTCACAATGGTGTAAAATTAAAATGGGATATACCGGGCTAGGATTCGAGTTACAGGAACAAGGGCCAAACCAACCACCCAAGAAGGGAATCGTTGAGCGAAAACAGTTGACAGCCTCCTAGAAGCAGCTTTTCTTGCCACCAGACCTTTCTCCATCAATTAGGAATCTGATGCCATTACTAAACACATTTCTTAAATTTTTGCCATTTGTTGAGTGTTTTTTTTGGTGTCTAATCCGTATATATATCACCGTTGCGCTTGATTTTCTTGACTGTATATCTCTTAAATGTCAACATATACACGTGTGATTTAGTTAACGAAGATTTTTCAATGCCGAGAACCTCGATCAGAGAGTAAAACAGGCGTAAGGTTCACAATGGTGCAAAATTAAAATGGGATATACCGGGCTAGGATTCGAGTTACGGGAACAAGGGCCAAACCAACCACCCAAGAAGGGAATCGCTGAGCGAAAACAGTTGACAGCCTCCTAGAAGCAGCTTTTCTTGCCACCGAACCTTTCTCCATCAATTAGGAATCTGATGCCGTCAGTAGACACATTCCTTAAATTGTAGCCATTTGTTGAGTGTTTTTTTTGGTGTCTAATCCGCATATATATCACTATTGCCCTTGATTTTCTTGACTGTATATCTCTTAAATGTTAACATATACACGTGTGATTTAGTTTACGAAAATTTTTCAATGCCGAGAACCTCGATCAGAGAGTAAAAAAGGCGTAAGGTTCACAATGGTGTAAAATTAAAATGGGATATACCGGGCTAGGATTCGAGTTACAGGAACAAGGGCATAACCAACCACCCAAGAATGGAATCGTCGAGCGAAAACACTTGACAACCTCCTAGAAGCAGCTTTTCTTGCCACCAGACCCGTCTCCATCAATTAGGAATCTGATGCCGTCACTAAACGCATTCCTTAAATTGTAGCCATTTGTTGAGTGTTTTTTTTTTGTGTCTAATCCTCATATATATCACCATTGCCCTTGATTTTCTTGACTGTATATCTCTTAAATATCAACATATACATGTGTGATTTAGTTTACGAAGATTTTTCAATGTCGAGAACCTCGATCAGAGAGTAAAAAAGGCGTAAGGTTCGCAATGGTGTAAAATTAAAATGGGATATACCGGGCTAGGATTCGAGTTACAGGAACAAGGGCCAAACCAACCACCCAAGAATGGAATCGTCGAGCGAAAACACTTGACAACCTCCTAGAATCAGCTTTTCTTGCCACCAGACCTTTCTCCATCAATTAGGAATCTGATGTCTTCACTAAACACATTCCTTAAATTGTAGCCATTTGTTCAGTGTTTTTTTTGTGTCTAATCCGCATATATATCACCATTGCCCTTGATTTTCTTGACTGTATATCTCTTAAATGTCAACATATACTCGTGTTATTTAGTTTACGAAGATTTTTCAATGCAGAGAAACTCGATCAGAGAGTAAAAAAGACGTAAGGTTCACAATGGTGTAAAATTAAAATGGGATATACCGGGCTAGGATTCGAGTTACAGGAACAAGGGCCAAACCAACCACCCAAGAAGGGAATCGTTGAACGAAAACAGTTGACAGCCTCCTAGAAGCAGCTTTTCTTGCCACCAGACCTTTCTCCATCAATTAGGAATCTGATGCCATTACTAAATACATTTCTTAAATTTTAGCCATTTGTTGAGTGTTTTTTTTGGTGTCTAGTCCGTATATATATCACCATTGCGCTTGATTTTCTTGACTGTATATCTCTTAAATGTCAACATATACACGTGTGATTTAGTTTACGAAGATTTTTCAATGCCGAGAACCTCGATCAGAGAGTAAAACAGGCGTAAGGTTCATAATGGTGGAAAATTAAAATGGGATATACCGGGCTAGGATTCGAGTTACGGTAACAAGGGCCAAACCAACCACCCAAGAATGGAATCGTCGAGCGAAAACACTTGACAACCTCCTAGAAGCAGCTTTTCTTGCCACCAGACATTTCTCCATCAATTAGGAATCTGATGCCGTCACTAAACACATTCCATAAATTGTAGCCATTTATTGAGTGTTTTTTTTATGTCTAATCTGCATATATATCACCATTGCCCTTGATTTTCTTAACTGTATATCTCTTAAATGTCATCATAAACACGTGTGATTTAGTTTACGAAGATTTTTCAATGCCGAGAACCTCGATCAGAGAGTAAAAAAGGCTTAAGGTTCACAATGGTGTAAAATTAAAATGGTATATACCGCGCTAGGATTCGAGTTACAGGAACAAGGGCCAAAGCAACCACCCAAGAATGGAATCGTCGAGCGAAAACACTTGAAAACCTCCTAGAAGCCGCTTTTCTTGCCACCAGGCCTTTCTCCATCAATTAGGTATCTGATGCCGTCACTAAACACATTCCTTAAATTATAGCCATTTGTTGAGTGTTTTTTATGGTGTCTAATCCGCATATATATCACCATTGTCCTTGATTTTCCTCACTGTATATCTCTTAAATGTCAACATATACACGTGTGATTTTGTTTACGAAGATTTTTCAATGCCAAGAACCTCGACCAGAGAGTGAAAAAGGCGTAAGGTTCACAATGGTGTAAAATTAAAATGGTATATACCCGGCTAGGATTCGAGTTACAGGAACAAGGGCCAAACCAACCACCCAAGAATAAAATCGTCGAGCGAAAACACTTGATAACCTCCTAGAAGCAGCTTTTCTTGCCACCAGACCTTTCTCCATCAATTAGGAATCTTATGCCGTCACTAAACACATTCCTTAAATTGTAGCCATTTGTTGAGTGTTCTTTTTTTGGTCTCTAATCCGCATATATATCACCATTGCCCTTGATTTTATTGACTGTATATCTCTTAAATGTCAACATATACACGTGTTATTTAGTTTACGAAGATTTTTCAATGCCGAGAACCTCGATCAGGGAGTAAAAAAGACGTAAGGTTCACAATGGTGTAAAATTAAAATGGGATATACCGAGCTAGGATTCGAGTTACAAGAACAAGGGCCAAACCAACCACCCAAGAATGGAATCGTCGAGCGAAAACACTTGACAACCTCCTAGAAGCTGCTTTTTTTTCTTGCCACCAGACTTTTCTCCATCAATTAGGAATCCGATGCCGTCACTAAACACATTCCTTAAATTGTTGCCATTTGTTGAGTGTTTTTTTTTTGGTGTCTAATCCGCATATATGTCACCATTGCCCTTGATTTTCTTGACTGTATATCTCTTAAATGTCAACATATACACGTGTGATTTAGTTTACGAAAATTTTTCAATTCCGAGAACCTCGATCAGAGTGTAAAAAAGGCGTAAGGTTCACAATGGTGTAAAATTAAAATGGGATATACCGGGCTAGGATTCGAGTTACAAGAACAAGGGCTAAACCAACCACCCAAGAATGGAATCGTCGAGCGAAAACACTTGACAACCTCCTAGAAGCAGCTTTTCTTGCCACCAGACACTTCTCCATCAATTAGGAATCTGATGCCGTCACTAAACGCATTCCTTAAATTGTAGCCATTTGTTGAGTGTTTTTTTTGGTGTCTAATCCGTATATATATCACCATTGCGCTTGATTTTCTTGACTGTATATCTCTTAAATGTCAACATATACACGTGTGATTTAGTTTACGAAGATTTTTCAATGCCGAGAACCTCGATCAGAGAGTAAAACAGGCGTAAGGTTCACAATGGTGTAAAATTAAAATGGGATATACCGGGCTAGGATTCGAGTTACAGGAACAAGGGCCAAACCAACCACCCAAGAATGGAATCGTCGAGCGAAAACACTTGACAACCTCCTAGAAGCAGCTTTTCTTGCCACCAGACCTTTCTCCATCAATTAGGAATCTGAGGCCGTCACTAAACACATTCCTTAAATTGTAGCCATTTGTTGAGTGTTTTTTTTTGGTGTCTAATCCGCATATATATCACCATTGCCCTTGATTTTCTTGACATTATATCTCTTAAATGTCAACATATACACGTGTGATTTAGTTTACGAAGATTTTTCAATGCCGAGAACCTCGATCAGAGAGTAAAAAAGGCGTAAGGTTCACAATGGTGTGAAATTAAAATGGGATATACCGGGCTAGGATTCGAGTTACAGGAACAAGGGCCAAAACAACCACCCAAGAATGGAATCGTCGAGCGAAAACACTTGACAACCTCCTAGAAGCTGCTTTTCTTGCCACCAGACTTTTCTCCATCAATTAGGAATCCGATGCCATCACTAAACACATTCCTTAAATTGTTGCCATTTATTGAGTGTTTTTTTGGTGTCTAATCCGCATATATGTCACCATTGCCCTTGATTTTCTTGACTGTATATCTTTTAAATGTCAACATATACACGTGTGATTTAGTTTACGAAAATTTTTCAATGCCGAGAACGTCGATCAGAAAGTAAAAAAGGCTTAAGGTTCACAATGGTGTAAAATTAAAATGGGATATACCGGGCTAGGATTCGAGTTACAGGAACAAGGGCTAAACCAACCACCCAAGAATGGAATCATCAAGCGAAAACACTTGACAACATCCTAGAAGCAGCTTTTCTTGCCACCAGACCCTTCTCCATCAATTAGGAATCTAATGCCGTCACTAAACACATTCCTTAAATTGTAGCCATTTGTTGAGTGTTTTTTTTGGTGTCTAATCCGCATATATATCACCATTGCCCTTGATTTTCTTGACTGTATATCTCTTAAATGTCAACATATACACGTGTGATTTAGTTTACGAAGATTTTTCAATGCCGAGAACCTCGATCAGAGAGTAAAAAAGACGTAAGGATCATAATGGTGTAAAATTAAAATGGGATATACCGGGCTAGGATTCGAGTTATAGGAACAAGGGCCAAACCAACCACCCAAGAATGGAATCGTTGAGCGAAAACAGTTGACAGCCTCCTAGAAGCAGCTTTTCTTGCCACCAGACCTTTCTCTATCAATTAGGAATCTGATGCCATCACTAAACACATTTCTTAAATTGTAGCCATTTGTTGAGTGTTTTTTTTTGGTGTCTAATCAGTATATATATCACCATTGCACTTGATTTTCTTGATTGTATATCTCTTAAATGTCAACATATACATGTGTGATTTAGTTTACGAAGATTTTTCAATGCCGAGAACCTCGATCAGAGAGTTAAACAGGCGTAAGGTTCACAATGGTGTAAAATTAAAATGGGATTTACCGGGCTAGGATTCGAGTTACAGGAGCAAGGGCCAAACCAACCACCCAAGAATGGAATCGTCGAGCGAAAACACTTGTCAACCTCCTAGAAGCAGCTTTTCTTGCCACCAGACATTTCTCCATCAATTAGGAATCTGATGCCGTCACTAAACACATTCGTTAAATTGTAGCCATTTGTAGAGTGTTTTTTTGGTGTCTAATCCGCATATATATCACCATTGCCCTTGATTTTCTTAACTGTATATCTCTTAAATGTCATCATATACACGTGTGATTTAGTTTACGAAGATTTTTCAATGCCGAGAACCTCGATCAGAGAGTAAAAAAGGCTTAAGGTTCACAATGGTGTAAAATTAAAATGGTATATACCGGGCTAGGATTCGAGTTACAGGAACAAGGGCCAAAGCGACCACCCAAGAATGGAATCGTCGAGCGAAAACACTTGACAACCTCCTAGAAGCAGCTTTTCTTGCCACCAGACCTTTCTCCATCAATTAGGAATCTGATGCCGTCACTAAACACATTCCATAAATTGTAGCCATTTGTTGAGTGTTTTTTATGGTGTCTAATCTGCATATATATCACCATTGTCCTTGATTTTCTTCACTGTATATCTCTTAAATGTCAATATATACACGTGTGATTTAGTTTACGAAGATTTTTCAATGTCGAGAACCTCGATCAGAGAGTGAAAAAGGCGTAAGGTTCACAATGGTGTAAAATTAAAATGGGATATACCCGGCTAGGATTCGAGTTACAGGAACAAGGGCCAAACCAACCACCCAAGAATGGAATCGTCGAGCGAAAACACTTGACAACCTCCTAGAAGCAGCTTTTCTTGCCACCAGACCTTTCTCCATCAATTAGGAATCTTATGCCGTCACTAAACACATTCCTTAAATTGTAGCCATTTGTTGAGTGTTCTTTTTTTGGTCTCTAATCCGCATATATATCACCATTGCCCTTAATTTTCTTGACTGTATATCTCTTAAATGTGAACATATACACGTGTTATTTAGTTTACGAAGATTTTTCAATGCCGAGAACCTCGATCAGAGAGTAAAAAAGGCGTAAGGTTCACAATGGTGTAAAATTAAAATGGGATATACCGTGCTAGGATTCGAGTTACAGGAACAAGGGCCAAACCAACCACCAAAGAATGGAATCGTCGAGCGAAAACACTTGACAACCTCCTAGAAGTAGCTTTTCTTACCACCAGACCTTTTTCCATCAATTAGGAATCTGATCCCGTCACTAAACAAATTCCTTAAATTGTAGCCATTTGTTGAGTGTTTTTTTTTTGGTGTCTAATCCACATATATTTCCCCATTGCCTTTGATTTTCTTGATTGTATATCTCTTAAACGTCAACATATACACGTGTGAATTAGTTTACGAATTTTTTTCAATGCCGAGAACCTCGATCAGAGAGTAAAACAGGCGTAAGGTTCACAATGGTGTAAAATTAAAATGGGATATACCGGGCTAGGATTCGAGTTACAGGAACAAAGGCTAAATCAACCACCTAAGAATGGAATCGTGGAGCGAAAACACTTAACAACCTCCTAGAAGCAGCTTTTCTTGCCACCAGACCTTTCTCCATCAATTAGGAATCTGATGCCGTCACTAAACACATTCCTTAAATTGTAGCCATTTGTTGAGTGTTTCTTTTGGTGTCTAATCCGCATATATATAACCATTGCCCTTGATTTTCTTGACTGTATATCTCTTAAATGTCATCATATACACGTGTGATTTAGTTCACGAAGATTTTTCAATGCCGAGAACCTCGATCAGAGAGTAAAAAAGGCGTAAGGTTCACAATGGTGTAAAATTAAAATGGTATATACCGGGCTAGGATTCGAGTTACAGGAACAAGGGCCAAAGCGACCACCCAAGAATGGAATCGTCGAGCGAAAACACTTGAAAACCTCCTAGAAGCAGCTTTTCTTCCCACCAGACATTTCTCCATCAATTTGGAATCTGATGCCGTCACTAAACACATTGCTTAAATTGTAGCCATTTGTTGAGTGTTTTTTTTGGTGTCTAATCCGCATATATATCACCATTGTCCTTGATCTTCTTCACTGAATATCTCTTAAATGTCAACATATACAAATGTGATTTAGTTTACGAAGATTTTTCAATGCCGAGAACCTCGATCAGAGAGTGAAAAAGGCGTAAGGTTCACAATGGTGTAAAATTAAAATGGGATATACCCGGCTAGGATTCGAGTTACAGGAACAAGGGCCAAAGCAACCACCCAAGAATGGAATCGTCGAGCGAAAACACTTGACAACCTCCTAGAAGCAGCTATTCTTGCCACCAGACCTTTTTCCATCAATTAGGAATCTTATGCCGTCACTAAACACATTCCTTAAATTGTAGCCATTTGTTGAGTGTTTTTTTTTTTGTCTCTAATCCGCATATATATCACCATTGCCCTTAATTTTCTTGACTGTATATCTCTTAAATGTCAACATATACGCGTGTGATTTAGTTTACGAAGATTTTTCAATGCCGAGAACCTCGATCAGAGAGTAAAAAAGGCGTAAGGTTCACAATGGTGTAAAATTAAAAAAGGATTTACCGGGCTAGGATTCGAGTTACAGGAACAAGGGCCAAACAAACCACCCAAGAATGGAATCGTAAAACGAAAACACTTGACAACCTCCTAGAAGCAACTTTTCTTGCCACCAGACCTTTCTCCATCAATTAGGAATCTGATGTCGTCACTAAACACATTCCTTAAATTGTAGCCATTTGTTGAGTGTTTTTTTTTTGTGTCTAATCCGCATATATATCGCCATTTCCCTTGATTTTATTGAGTGTATATCTCTTAAATGTCAACATATACACGTGTGATTTAGTTTACGAAGATTTTTCAATGCCGAGAACCTCGATC
The DNA here is from genome assembly GCA_030545235.1 of Helianthus tuberosus. Classification (NCBI taxonomy): domain Eukaryota; kingdom Viridiplantae; phylum Streptophyta; class Magnoliopsida; order Asterales; family Asteraceae; genus Helianthus; species Helianthus tuberosus. The sequence continues at coordinate 153,201 of JARYGA010060305.1, forward strand.
AGAGAGTGAAAAAGGCGTAAGGTTCACAATGGTGTAAAATTAAAATGGGATATACCGGGTTAGGATTCGAGTTACAGGAACAAGGGCCAAACCAACCACCCAAGAATGGAATTGTCGAGTTAAAACACTTGACAACCTCCTAGAAGCAGCTTTTCTTGCCACCAAACCTTTCTCCATCAATTAGGAATCTGATGTCGCCACTAAACACAATCCTTAAATTGTAGCCATTTGTTGAGTGTTTTTTTTTGTGTCTAATCCACATATATATCACCATTACCCTTAATTTTCTTGACTGTATATCTCTTAAATGTCAACATATACGCGTGCGATTTAGTTTACGAAGATTCTTCAATGCCGAGAATCTCGATCAGAGAGTAAAAAAGGCGTAAGGTTCACAATGGTGTAAAATTAAAAAAAGATTTTCCGGGCTAGGATTCGAGTTACAGGAATAAGGGCCAAAGCCACCACCCAAGAATGGAATCGTCGAGCGAAAACACTTGAAAACCTCCTAGAAGCAGCTTTTCTTGCCACCAGACCTTTCTCCATCAATTAGGAATCTGATGCCGTCACTAAACACATTCCTTAAATTGTAGCCATTTGTTGAGTGTTTTTTTTGGTGTCTAATCCGCATATATATATCACCATTGTCCTTGATCTTCTTCACTGAATATCGCTTAAATGTCAACATATACACTTGTGATTTAGTTTACGAAGATTTTTCAATGCCGAGAACCTCGATCAGAGAGTAAAAAAGGCGTAAGGTTCACAATGGTGTAAAATTAAAATGGTATATACCGGGCTAGGATTCGAGTTACAGGAACAAGTGCCAAACCAACCACCCAAGAATGAAGTTGTCGAGTTAAAACACTAGACAACCTCCTAGAAGCAGCTTTTCTTGCCACCAAACCTTTCTCCATCAATTAGGAATCTGATGCCGTCACTAAACACATTCCTTAAATTGTAGCCATTTGTTGAGTGTTTTTTTTTTGTGTCTAATCCGTATATATATCACCATTGCCCTTGATTTTCTTCACTGTATATCTCCTAAAAGTCAACATATACACGTGTGATTTAGTTTACGACGATTTTTCAATGCCGAGTACCTCGATCAGAGAGTAAAAAAGGCGTAAGGTTCACAAGGGTGTAAAATTATAATGGGATATCCCGGGCTAGGATTCGAGTTATAGGAACAAGGGCCAAACCAACCACCCAAGAATGGAATCGTCGAGCGAAAACACTTGACAACCTCATAGAAGTAGCTTTTCTTGCCACCAGACCTTTCTCCATCAATTAGGAATCTGATGCCGTCAGGAAACACATTCCTTAAATTGTAGCCATTTGTTAAGTGTTTTTTTTTGTGTCTAATCCGAATATATATCACCATTCCCCTTGATTTTCTTGACTATATATCTCTTAAATGTCAACATATACACGTGTGATTTAGTTTACGAAGATTTTTCAATGTCGAGAACCTCGATCAGAGAGTAAAAAAGGCGTAAGGTTCACAATGGTGTAAAATTAAAAAATGATATACCGGGCTAGGATTCGAGTTACAGGAACAAGGGCCAAACCAACCACCCAAGAATGGAATCGTTGAGCGAAAACAGTGGACAGCCTCCTAGATGTAGCTTTTCTTGCCACTAGACCTTTCTCTATCAATTAGGAATCTGATGCCGTCATTAAACACATTTCTTAAATTGTAGACCTTTGTTGAGTGTTTTTTTGGTGTCTAATCCGCATATATATCACCGTTGCCCTTGATTTTCTTGACTGTATATCTCTTAAATGTCAACATATACACGTGTGATTTAGTTTACGTAGATTTTTCAATGCCGAGAACCTCGATCAGAGAGTAAAAAAGGCGTAAGGTTCACAATGGTGTAAAATTATAATGGGATATCCCGGGCTAGGATTCGTGTTACATGAACAAGGGCCAAACCAGCCACCCAAGAACGGAATTGTCGAGCGAAAACACTTGACAACCTCCTAGAAGCAGCTTTTCTTGCCACTAGACCTTTCTCCATCAATTAGGAATTTGATGCCGTCACTAAACATATTCCTTAAATTGTAGCCATTTGTTGAGTGTTTTTTTTGTGTCTAATCCGCATATATATCACCATTGCCCTTGATTTTCTTGACTGTATATCTCCTAAATGTCAACATATAGACGTGTGATTTTGTTTACGAAGATTTTTCAATGCCGAGAACCTCGATCAGAGAGTGAAAAAGGCGTAAGGTTCACAATGGTGTAAAATTAAAATGGGATATACCCGGCTAGGATTCGAGTTACAGGAACAAGGGCCAAAGCAACCACCCAAGAATGGAATCGTCGAGCGAAAACACTTGACAACCTCCTAGAAGCAGCTATTCTTGCCACCAGACCTTTCTCCATCAATTAGGAATTTGATGCCGTCACTTAACATATTCCTTAAATTGTAGCCATTTGTTGAGTGTTTTTTTTGTGTCTAATCCGCATATATATCACCATTGCCCTTGATTTTCTTGACTGTATATCTCCTAAATGTCAACATATAGACGTGTGATTTAGTTTACGAAGATTTTTCAATGCCGAGAACCTCGATCAGAGAGTGAAAAAGGCGTAAGGTTCACAATGGTGTAAAATAAAAATGGGATATACCCGGCTAGGATTCGAGTTACAGGAACAAGGGCCAAAGCAACCACCCAAGAATGGAATCGTCGAGCGAAAACACTTGACAACCTCCTAGAAGCAGCTATTCTTGCCACCAGACCTTTCTCCATCAATTAGGAATCTTATGCCGTCACTAAACACATTCCTTAAATTGTAGCCATTTGTTGAGTGTTTTTTTTTTTGTCTCTAATCCGCATATATATCACCATTGCCCTTAATTTTCTTGACTGTATATCTCTTAAATGTCAACATATACGCGTGTGAATTAGTTTACGAAGATTTTTCAATACCGAGAACCTCGATCAGAGAGTGAAAAAGGCGTAAGGTTCACAATGGTGTAAAATTAAAATAGGATATACCGGGCTAGGATTCGAGTTACAAGAACAAGGGCCAAACCAACCACCCAAGAATGGAATTGTCGAGTTAAAACACTTGACAACCTCCTAGAAGCAGCTTTTCTTGCCACCAAACCTTTCTCCATCAATTAGGAATCTGATGTCGCCACTAAACACAATCCTTAAATTGTAGCCATTTGTTGAGTGTTTTTTTTTGTGTCTAATCCACATATATATCACCATTACCCTTAATTTTCTTGACTGTATATCTCTTAAATGTCAACATATACGCGTGCGATTTAGTTTACGAAGATTCTTCATTGCCGAGAACCTCGATCAGAGAGTAAAAAAGGCGTAAGGTTCACAATGGTGTAAAATTAAAAAAGGATTTACCGGGCTAGGATTCGAGTTACAGGAATAAGGGCCAAAGCCACCACCCAAGAATGGAATCGTCGAGCGAAAACACTTGAAAACCTCCTAGAAGCAGCTTATCTTGCCACCAGACCTTTCTCCATCAATTAGGAATCTGATGCCGTCACTAAACACATTCCTTAAATTGTAGCCATTTGTTGAGTGTTTTTTTTGGTGTCAAACCGCATATATATCACCATTGCCCTTAATTTTCTTGACTGTATATCTCTTAAATGTCAACATATACGCGTGCGATTTAGTTTACCAAGATTTTTCAATGCCGAGAACCTCAATCAGAGAGTAAAAAAGGCGTAAGGTTTACAATGGTGTAAAATTAAAATGGGATATACCGGGCTAGGATTCGAGTTACAGGAACAAGGACCAAACCAACCACCCAAGAATGGAATCGTCGAGCGAAAACACTTGACAACCTCCTAGAAGTAGCTTTTCTTACCACCAGACCTTTCTCCATCAATTTGGAATCTGATGCCGTCACTAAACACATTTCTTAAATTGTAGCCATTTGTTGAGTGTTTTTTTTGGTGTCTAATCCGCATATATTTCACCATTGCCCTTGATTTTCTTGACTGTATATCTCTTAAATGTCAACGTATACATGTGTGATTTAGTTTACGAATATTTTTAAATGCCGAGAACCTCGATCAGAGAGTAAAACAGGCGTAAGGTTCACAATGGTGTAAAATTAAAATGGGATATACCGGGCTAGGATTCGAGTTACAGGAACAAGGGCCAAATTAACCACCCAAGAATGTAATCGTCGAGCGAAAACACTTGACAACCTCCTAGAAGCAGCTTTTCTTGCCACCAGACCTTTCTCCGTCAATTAGGAATCTGATGCCGTCACTAAACACATTCCTTAAATTGTAGCCATTTGTTGAGTGTTTTTTTTGGTGTCTAATCCGCATATATATCACCATTGCCCTTGATTTTCTTGACTTATATCTCTTAAATGTCATCATATACACGTGTGATTTAGTTTACCAAGATTTTTCAATGCCGAGAACCTCGATCAGAGAGTAAAAAAGGCGTAAGTTTCACAATGGTGTAAAATTAAAATGGTATATACCGGGCTAGGATTCGAGTTACAGGAACAAGGGCCAAAGCAACCACCCAAGAATGGAATCGTCGAGCGAAAACACTTGAAAACCTCCAAGAAGCAGTTTTTCTTGCCACCAGACCTTTCTCCATCAATTAGGAATCTGATGCTGTCACTAAACACATTCCTTAAATTGTAGCCATTTGTTGAGTGTTTTTTTTATGTCTAATCCTCATATATATCACCATTGTCCTTGATTTTCTTCACTGAATATCTCTTAAATGTCAACATATACACGTGTGATTTAGTTTACGAAGGTTTTTTAATGCCGAGAACCTTGATCAGAGAGTGAAAAAGGCGTAAGGTTCACAATGGTGTCAAAGTAAATTGGGATATACCCGGCTAGGATTCGAGTTACAGGAACAAGGGCCAAACCAACCACCCAAGAATGGAATCGTCGAGCGAAAACACTTGACAACCTCCTAGAAGCAGCTTTTCTTGCCACCAGACCTTTCTCCATCAATTAGGAATCTTATGGCGTCTCTAAACACATTCCTTAAATTGTAGCCATTTGTTGAGTGTTTTTTTGTCTCTAATCCGCATATATATCACCATTGCCCTTAATTTTCTTGACTGTATATCTCTTAAATGTCAACATATACGCGTGTGATTTAGTTTACGAAGATTTTTCAATGCCGAGAACCTCGATCAGAGAGTAAAAAAGACGTAAGGTTCACAATGGTGTAAAATTAAAATGGGATATACCGGGCGAGGATTCGTGTTGCAGGAACAGGGGACAAACCAACCCCCCAAGAATGTTATAGTCGAGCGAAAACACTTGACAACCTAGAAGCAGCTTTTCTTGCCACCAGAACTTTCTCCATCAATTAGGAATCTGATGCCGTCACTAAACACATTCCTTAAATTGTAGCCATTTGTTGAGTGTTTTTTTTTTTTTGTGTCTAATCCGCATATATATCGCCATTTCCCTTGATTTTATTGAGTGTATATCTCTTAAATGTCAACATATACACGTGTGATTTAGTTTACGAAGATTTTTCAATGCCGAGAACCTCGATCAGAGAGTGAAAAAGGCGTAAGGTTCACAATGGTGTAAAATTAAAATAGGATATACCGGGCTAGGATTCGAGTTACAAGAACAAGGGCCAAACCAACCACCCAAGAATGGAATTGTCGAGTTAAAACACTTGACAACCTCCTAGAAGCAGCTTTTCTTGCCACCAAACCTTTCTCCATCAATTAGGAATCTGATGTCGCCACTAAACACAATCCTTAAATTGTAGCCATTTGTTGAGTGTTTTTTTTTGTGTCTAATCCACATATATATCACCATTACCCTTAATTTTCTTGACTGTATATCTCTTAAATGTCAACATATACGCGTGCGATTTAGTTTACGAAGATTCTTCATTGCCGAGAACCTCGATCAGAGAGTAAAAAAGGCGTAAGGTTCACAATGGTGTAAAATTAAAAAAGGATTTACCGGGCTAGGATTCGAGTTACAGGAATAAGGGCCAAAGCCACCACCCAAGAATGGAATCGTCGAGCGAAAACACTTGAAAACCTCCTAGAAGCAGCTTATCTTGCCACCAGACCTTTCTCCATCAATTAGGAATCTGATGCCGTCACTAAACACATTCCTTAAATTGTAGCCATTTGTTGAGTGTTTTTTTTGGTGTCAAACCGCATATATATCACCATTGCCCTTAATTTTCTTGACTGTATATCTCTTAAATGTCAACATATACGCGTGCGATTTAGTTTACCAAGATTTTTCAATGCCGAGAACCTCAATCAGAGAGTAAAAAAGGCGTAAGGTTTACAATGGTGTAAAATTAAAATGGGATATACCGGGCTAGGATTCGAGTTACAGGAACAAGGACCAAACCAACCACCCAAGAATGGAATCGTCGAGCGAAAACACTTGACAACCTCCTAGAAGTAGCTTTTCTTACCACCAGACCTTTCTCCATCAATTTGGAATCTGATGCCGTCACTAAACACATTTCTTAAATTGTAGCCATTTGTTGAGTGTTTTTTTTGGTGTCTAATCCGCATATATTTCACCATTGCCCTTGATTTTCTTGACTGTATATCTCTTAAATGTCAACGTATACATGTGTGATTTAGTTTACGAATATTTTTAAATGCCGAGAACCTCGATCAGAGAGTAAAACAGGCGTAAGGTTCACAATGGTGTAAAATTAAAATGGGATATACCGGGCTAGGATTCGAGTTACAGGAACAAGGGCCAAATTAACCACCCAAGAATGTAATCGTCGAGCGAAAACACTTGACAACCTCCTAGAAGCAGCTTTTCTTGCCACCAGACCTTTCTCCGTCAATTAGGAATCTGATGCCGTCACTAAACACATTCCTTAAATTGTAGCCATTTGTTGAGTGTTTTTTTTGGTGTCTAATCCGCATATATATCACCATTGCCCTTGATTTTCTTGACTTATATCTCTTAAATGTCATCATATACACGTGTGATTTAGTTTACCAAGATTTTTCAATGCCGAGAACCTCGATCAGAGAGTAAAAAAGGCGTAAGGTTCACAATGGTGTAAAATTAAAATGGTATATACCGGGCTAGGATTCGAGTTACAGGAACAAGGGCCAAAGCAACCACCCAAGAATGGAATCGTCGAGCGAAAACACTTGAAAACCTCCAAGAAGCAGTTTTTCTTGCCACCAGACCTTTCTCCATCAATTAGGAATCTGATGCTGTCACTAAACACATTCCTTAAATTGTAGCCATTTGTTGAGTGTTTTTTTTATGTCTAATCCTCATATATATCACCATTGTCCTTGATTTTCTTCACTGAATATCTCTTAAATGTCAACATATACACGTGTGATTTAGTTTACGAAGGTTTTTTAATGCCGAGAACCTTGATCAGAGAGTGAAAAAGGCGTAAGGTTCACAATGGTGTCAAAGTAAATTGGGATATACCCGGCTAGGATTCGAGTTACAGGAACAAGGGCCAAACCAACCACCCAAGAATGGAATCGTCGAGCGAAAACACTTGACAACCTCCTAGAAGCAGCTTTTCTTGCCACCAGACCTTTCTCCATCAATTAGGAATCTTATGCCGTCTCTAAACACATTCCTTAAATTGTAGCCATTTGTTGAGTGTTTTTTTGTCTCTAATCCGCATATATATCACCATTGCCCTTAATTTTCTTGACTGTATATCTCTTAAATGTCAACATATACGCGTGTGATTTAGTTTACGAAGATTTTTCAATGCTGAGAACCTCGATCAGAGAGTAAAAAAGGCGTAAGGTTCACAATGGTGTATAATTAAAATGGGATATACCGGGCTAGGATTCGAGTTACAGGAACAAGGGCCAAACAAACCACCCAAGAACGGAATCGTAAAGCGAAAACACTTGACAACCTCCTAGAAGCAACTTTTCTTGTCACCAGACCTTTCTCCATCAATTAGGAATCTGATGCCGTCAATAAACACATTCCTAAAATTTTAGCCATTTGTTGAGTGTTTTTTTGGTGTCTAATCCGCATATATATCACCATTTCCCATGATTTTCTTGACTGTATATCTCTTAAATGTCAAAATATACGCGTGTGATTTAGTTTACGAAGATTTTTCAATGCCGAGAACCTCGATCAGAGAGTAAAAAAGGCGTAAGGTTCACAATGGTGTAAAATTAAAATGGGATATACCGGGGTAGGATTCGAGTTGCAGGAACAAGGGCCAAACCAACCTCCCAAGAATGGAATCGTCGAGCGAAAACACTTGACAACCTCCTAGAAGCAGCTTTTCTTGCCACCAGACCTTTCTCCATCAATTAGGAATCTGATGCCGTCACTAGACACATTCCTTAAATTGTAGCCATTTGTTGAGTGTTTTTTTTTTGTGTCTAATCCGCATATATATCGCCATTTCCCTTGATTTTCTTGAGTGTATATCTCTTAAATGTCAACATATACACGCGTGATTTAGTTTACGAAGATTGTTCAATGCCAAGAACCTCGATCAGAGAGTGAAAAAGGCGTAAGGTTCACAATGGTGTAAAATTAAAATGGGATATACCGGGCTAGGATTCGAGTTACAGGAACAAGGGCCAAACCAACCACCCAAGAATGGAATTGTCGAGTTAAAACACTTGACAACCTCCTAGAAGCAGCTTTTCTTGCCACCAAACCTTTCTCCATCAATTAGGAATCTGATGCCGTCACTAAACACATTCCTTAAAATGTAGCCATTTGTTGAGTGTTTTTTTTGGTGTCTAATCCGTATATATATCACCATTGCCCTTGATTTTCTTGATTGTATATCTCTTAAATGTCAACATATACACGTGTGATTTAGTTTACGAAGATTTTTCAATGCCGAGAACCTCGATCAGAGAGTGAAAAACGCGTAAGGTTCACAATGGTGTAAAATTAAAATGGGATATACCGGGCTAGGATTCGAGTTACAGGAACAAGGGCCAAACCAACCACCCAAGAATGGAATTGTCGAGTTAAAACACTTGACAACCTCCTAGAAGCAGCTTTTCTTGCCACCAAACCTTTCTCCATCAATTAGGAATCTGATGTCGCCACTAAACACAATCCTTAAATTGTAGCCATTTGTTGAGTGTTTTTTTGTGTCTAATCCACATATATATCACCATTACCCTTAATTTTCTTGACTGTATATCACTTAAATGTCAACATATACGCGTGCGATTTAGTTTACGAAGATTCTTCATTGCCGAGAACCTCGATCAGAGAGTAAAAAAGGCGTAAGGTTCACAATGGTGTAAAATTAAAAAAGGATTTACCGGGCTAGGATTCAAGTTACAGGAATAAGGGCCAAAGCCACCACCCAAGAATGGAATCGTCGAGCGAAAACACTTGAAAACCTCCTAGAAGCAGCTTTTCTTGCCACACCTTTCTCCATCAATTAGGAATCTGATGCCGTCACTAAACACATTCCTTAAATTGTAGCCATTTGTTGAGTGTTTTTTTTGGTGTCAAACCGCATATATATCACCATTGCCCTTTATTTTCTTGACTGTATATCTCTTAAATGTCAACATATACGCGTGCGATTTAGTTTATGAAGATTTTTCAATGCCGAGAACCTCGATCAGAGAGTAAAAAAGGCGTAAGGTTCACAATGGTGTAAAATTAAAATGGGATATACCGAGCTAGGATTCGAGTTACAGGAACAAGGACCAAACCAACCACCCAAGAATGGAATCGTCGAGCGAAAACACTTGACAACCTCCTAGAAGTAGCTTTTCTTACCACCAGACCTTTCTCCATCAATTTGGAATCTGATGCCGTCACTAAACACATTTCTTAAATTGTAGCCATTTGTTGAGTGTTTTTTTTGGTGTCTAATCCGCATATATTTCACCATTGCCCTTGATTTTCTTGACTGTATATCTCTTAAATGTCAACGTATACACGTGTGATTTAGTTTACGAATATTTTTCAATGACGAGAACCTCGATCAGAGAGTAAAACAGGCGTAAGGTTCACAATGGTGTAAAATTAAAATGGGATATACCGGGCTAGGATTCGAGTTACAGGAACAAGGGCCAAATTAACCACCCAAGAATGGAATCGTCGAGCGAAAACACTTGACAACCTCCTAGAAGCAGCTTTTCTTGCCACCAGACCTTTCTCCATCAATTAGGAATCTGATGCCGTCACTAAACACATTCCTTAAATTGTAGCCATTTGTTGAGTGTTTTTTTTGGTGTCTAATCCGCATATATATCACCATTGCCCTTGATTTTCTTGACTTATATCTCTTAAATGTCATCATATACACGTGTGATTTAGTTTACCAAGATTTTTCAATGCCGAGAACCTCGATCAGAGAGTAAAAAAGGCGTAAGGTTCACAATGGTGTAAAATTAAAATGGTATATACCGGGCTAGGATTCGAGTTACAGGAACAAGGGCCAAAGCAACCACCCAAGAATGGAATCGTCGAGCGAAAACACTTGAAAACCTCCAAGAAGCAGCTTTTCTTGCCACCAGACCTTTCTCCATCAATTAGGAATCTGATGCTGTCACTAAACACATTCCTTAAATTGTAGCCATTTGTTGAGTGTTTTTTTTATGTCTAATCCTCATATATATCACCATTGTCCTTGATTTTCTTCACTGAATATCTCTTAAATGTCAACATATACACGTGTGATTTTGTTTACGAAGGTTTTTTAATGCCGAGAACCTTGATCAGAGAGTGAAAAAGGCGTAAGGTTCACAATGGTGTCAAATTAAATTGGGATATACCCGGCTAGGATTCGAGTTACAGGAACAAGGGCCAAACCATCCACCCAAGAATGGAATCGTAGAGCGAAAACACTAGACAACCTCCTAGAAGCAGCTTTTCTTGCCACCAGACCTTTCTCCATCAATTAGGAATCTTATGCCGTCTCTAAACACATTCCTTAAATTGTAGCCATTTGTTGAGTGTTTTTTTTGTCTCTAATCCGCATATATATCACCATTGCCCTTAATTTTCTTGACTGTATATCTCTTAAATGTCAACATATACGCGTTTGATTTAGTTTACGAAGATTTTTCAATGCTGAGAACCTCGATCAGAGAGTAAAAAAGGCGTAAGGTTCACAATGGTGTAAAATTAAAATGGGATATACCGGGCTAGGATTCGAGTTACAGGAACAAGGGCCAAACAAACCACCCAAGAACGGAATCGTAAAGCGAAAACACTTGACAACCTCGTAGAAGCAACTTTTCTTGTTACCAGACCTTTCTCCATCAATTAGGAATCTGATGCCGTCAATAAACACATTCCTAAAATTTTAGCCATTTGTTGTGTGTTTTTTTGGTGTCTAATCCGCATATATATCACCATTTCCCATGATTTTCTTGACTGTATATCTCTTAAATGTCAAAATATACGCGTGTGATTTAGTTTACGAAGATTTTTCAATGCCGAGAACCTCGATCAGAGAGTAAAAAAGGCGTAAGGTTCACAATGGTGTAAAATTAAAAAAGGATTTACCGGGCTAGGATTCGAGTTACAGGAATAAGGGCCAAAGCCACCACCCAAGAATGGAATCGTCGAGCGAAAACACTTGAAAACCTCCAAGAAGCAGCTTTTCTTGCCACACCTTTCTCCATCAATTAGGAATCTGATGCCGTCACTAAACACATTCCTTAAATTGTAGCCATTTGTTGAGTGTTTTTTTTGGTGTCAAACCGCATATATATCACCATTGCCCTTTATTTTCTTGACTGTATATCTCTTAAATGTCAACATATACGCGTGCGATTTAGTTTATGAAGATTTTTCAATGCCGAGAACCTCGATCAGAGAGTAAAAAAGGCGTAAGGTTCACAATGGTGTAAAATTAAAATGGGATATACCGGGCTAGGATTCGAGTTACAGGAACAAGGACCAAACCAACCACCCAAGAATGGAATCGTCGAGCGAAAACACTTGACAACCTCCTAGAAGTAGCTTTTCTTACCACCAGACCTTTCTCCATCAATTTGGAATCTGATGCCGTCACTAAACACATTTCTTAAATTGTAGCCATTTGTTGAGTGTTTTTTTTTGGTGTCTAATCCGCATATATTTCACCATTGCCCTTGATTTTCTTGACTGTATATCTCTTAAATGTCAACGTATACACGTGTGATTTAGTTTACGAATATTTTTCAATGCCGAGAACCTCGATCAGAGAGTAAAACAGGCGTAAGGTTCACAATGGTGTAAAATTAAAATGGGATATACCGGGCTAGGATTCGAGTTACAGGAACAAGGGCCAAATTAACCACCCAAGAAGGGAATCGTCGAGCGAAAACACTTGACAACCTCCTAGAAGCAGCTTTTCTTGCCACCAGACCTTTCTCCATCAATTAGGAATCTGATGCCGTCACTAAACACATTCCTTAAATTGTAGCCATTTGTTGAGTGTTTTTTTTGGTGTCTAATCCGCATATATATCACCATTGCCCTTGATTTTTTCTTGACTTATATCTCTTAAATGTCATCATATACACGTGTGATTTAGTTTACCAAGATTTTTCAATGCCGAGAACCTCGATCAGAGAGTAAAAAAGGCGTAAGGTTCACAATGGTGTAAAATTAAAATGGTATATACCGGGCTAGGATTCGAGTTACAGGAACAAGGGCCAAAGCAACCACCCAAGAATGGAATCGTCGAGCGAAAACACTTGAAAACCTCCAAGAAGCAGCTTTTCTTGCCACCAGACCTTTCTCCATCAATTAGGAATCTGATGCTGTCACTAAACACATTCCTTAAATTGTAGCCATTTGTTGAGTGTTTTTTTTATGTCTAATCCTCATATATATCACCATTGTCCTTGATTTTCTTCACTGAATATCTCTTAAATGTCAACATATACACGTGTGATTTAGTTTACGAAGGTTTTTTAATGCCGAGAACCTTGATCAGAGAGTGAAAAAGGCGTAAGGTTCACAATGGTGTCAAATTAAATTGGGATATACCCGGCTAGGATTCGAGTTACAGGAACAAGGGCCAAACCATCTACCCAAGAATGGAATCGTCGAGCGAAAACACTTGACAACCTCCTAGAAGCAGCTTTTCTTGCCACCAGACCTTTCTCCATCAATTAGAAATCTTATGCCGTCTCTAAACACATTCCTTAAATTGTAGCCATTTTTTGAGTGTTTTTTTTGTCTCTAATCCGCATATATATCACCATTGCCCTTAATTTTCTTGACTGTATATCTCTTAAATGTCAACATATACGCGTTTGATTTAGTTTACGAAGATTTTTCAATGCTGAGAACCTCGATCAGAGAGTAAAAAAGGTGTAAGGTTCACAATGGTGTAAAATTAAAATGGGATATACCGGGCTAGGATTCGAGTTACAGGAACAAGGGCCAAACAAACCACCCAAGAACGGAATCGTAAAGCGAAAACACTTGACAACCTCCTAGAAGCAACTTTTCTTGTCACCAGACCTTTCTCCATCAATTAGGAATCTGATGCCGTCAATAAACACATTCCTAAAATTTTAGCCATTTGTTGAGTGTTTTTTTGGTGTCTAATCCGCATATATATCACCATTTCCCATGATTTTCTTGACTGTATATCTCTTAAATGTCAAAATATACGCGTGTGATTTAGTTTACGAAGATTTTTCAATGCCGAGAACCTCGATCAGAGAGTAAAAAAGGCGTAAGGTTCACAATGGTGTAAAATTAAAATGGGATATACCGGGCTAGGATTCGAGTTGCAGGAACAAGGGCCAAACCAACCTCCCAAGAATGGAATCGTCGAGCGAAAACACTTGACAACCTCCTAGAAGCAGCTTTTCTTGCCACCAGACCTTTCTCCATCAATTAGGAATCTGATGCCGTCCCTAGACACATTCCTTAAATTGTAGCCATTTGTTGAGTGTTTTTTTTTTGTGTCTATTCCGCATATATATCGCCATTTCCCTTGATTTTCTTGAGTGTATATCTCTTAAATGTCAACATATACACGCGTGATTTAGTTTACGAAGATTGTTCAATGCCGAGAACCTCGATCAGAGAGTGAAAAAGGCGTAAGGTTCACAATGGTGTAAAATTAAAATGTGATATATCGGGCTAGGATTCGAGTTACAGGAACAAGGGCCAAACCAACCACCCAAGAATGGAATTGTCGAGCGAAAACACTTGACAACCTCCTACAAGCAGCTTTTCTTGCCACCAGACCTTTCTCCATCAATTAAGAATCTGATGCCGTCACTAAACACATTCCTTAAAATGTAGCCATTTGTTGAGTGTTTTTTTTGGTGTCTAATCCGTATATATATCACCATTGCCCTTGATTTTCTTGATTGTATATCTCTTAAATGTCAACATATACACGTGTGATTTAGTTTACGATGATTTTTCAATGCCGAGAACCTCGATCAGAGAGTAAAAAAGGCGTACGGTTCACAATGGTTTAATATTAAAATGGGATATCCCGGGCTAAGATTCGTGTTATAGGAACAAGGACCAAACCAAACACCCAAGTATGGAATCGTCGAGCGAAAACACTTGACAACCTCCTAGAAGCAGCTTTTCTTGCCACCAGACCTTTCTCCATCAATTAGGAATCTGATGCCGTCACTAAACACATTCCTTAAATTGTAGCCATTTGTTAAGTGTTTTTTTTGGTGTCTAATCCGAATATATATCACCATTGCCCTTGATTTTCTTATCTGTATATCTCTTAAATGTCAACATATACACGTGTGATTTAGTTTACGAAGATTTTTCAATGTCGAGAAACTCGATCAGAGAGTAAAAAAGGTGTAAGGTTCACAATGGTGTAAAATTAAAATGAGATATATCGGGCTAGGATTCGAGTTACAGGAACAAGGGTCAAACCATCCACCCAAGAATGGAATCGTCGAGCGAAAACACTTGACAGCCTCCTACAAGCAGCTTTTCTTGCCACCAGACCTTTCTCCAACAATTAGGAATCTGATGCCGTCACTAAACACATTTCTTAAATTGTAGCCATTTTTTGAGTATTTTTTTGGTGTCTAATCCGCATATATATCACCATTGCCCTTGATTTTCTTGACTGTATATCTCTTAAATGTCAACATATACGCGTGTGATTTAGTTTACGAAGATTTTTCAATGCCGAGAACCTCGATCAGAGAGTAAAAAAGGCGTACGGTTCACAATGGTGTAAAATTAAAACGGGATTTACCTTGATAGGATTCGAGTTACAGGAACAAGGGGCAAACCAACCACCCAATTATGGAATTGTCGAGCGAAAACACTTGACAACCTCTTAGAAGCAGCTTTTCTTGCCACCAGACCTTTCTCCATCAATTAGGAATCTGATGCCGTCACTAAACACATTCCTTAAAATGTAGCCATTTGTTGAGTGTTTTTTTTTGGTGTCTAATCCGCATATATATCACCATTGCCCTTGATTTTCTTGACTGTATATCTCTTAAATGTCAACATACACACGTGTGAATTAGTTTACGAAGAGTTTTAAATGCCGAGAACCTCGATCAGAGAGTAAAAAAGGCGTAAGGTTCACAATGGTGTAAAATTAAAATGGGATATACCGGGCTAGGATTCGAGTTATAGGAACAAGGGCCAAACCAACCACCCAAGAATGGAATCGTCGAGCGAAAACACTTGACAACCTCCTAGAAGCAGCTTTTCTTGCCACCAGACCTTTCTCCATCAATTAGGAATCTGATGCCGTCACTAAACACATTCCTTAAATTGTTGCCATTTGTTAAGTGTTTTTTTTTGTGTCTAATCCGAATATATATCACCATTGCCCTTGATTTAATTGACTGTATATCTCTTAAATTTCAACATATACACGTGTGATTTAGTTTACGAAGATTTTTCAATGCCGAGAACCTCGATCAGAGAGTAAAAAAGGCGTAAGGTTCACAGTGGTGTAAAATTAAAATGGGATATACCGGGCTAGGATTCGAGTTACAAGAACAAGGGCCAAACCAACCACCCAAGAATGGAATCGTTGAGCGAAAACACTTGACAACCTCCTAGAAGCAGCTTTTCTTGCCACCAGACCTTTCTCCATCAATTAGGAATTTGATGCCGTCACTAAACACATTCCTTAAATTGTAGCCATTTGTTGAGTGTTTTTTTTTTTTGGTGTCTAATCCGCATATATATCACCATTGCCCTTGATTTTCTTGACTGTATATCTCTTAAATGTCAACATATACACGTGTGATTTAGTTTAGGCAGATTTTTCAATGCCGAGAACCTCGATCAGAGAGTAAAAAAGGCGTAATGTTCACAATGGTGTAAAATTAAAATGGGGTATAACGGGCTAGGATTCGTGTTTCAGGAACAAGGGCCAAACCACCCACCCAAGAATGGAATCATTTAGCGAAAACACTTGACAACCTCCTAGAAGCAGCTTTTCTTGCCACCAGACCTTTCTCCATCAATTAGGAATTTGATGCCGTCACTAAACACATTCCTTAAATTGTAGCCATTTGTTGAGTGTTTTTTTTGGTGTCTAATCCGCATATATATCACCATTGCCCTTGATTTTCTTGACTGTATATCTCTTAAATGTCAACATATACACGTGTGATTTAGTTTAGGCAGATTTTTCAATGCCGAGAACCTCGATCAGAGAGTAAAAAAGGCGTAATGTTCACAATGGTGTAAAATTAAAATGGGGTATAACGGGCTAGTATTCGTGTTACAGGAACAAGGGCCAAACCACCCACCCAAGAATGGAATCATTTAGCGAAAACACTTGACAACCTCCTAGAAGCAGCTTTTCTTGCCACCAGACCTTTCTCCATCAATTAGGAATTTGATGCCGTCACTAAACACATTCCTTAAATTGTAGCCATTTGTTGAGTGTTTTTTTTGGTGTCTAATCCGCATATATATCACCATTGCCCTTGATTTTCTTGACTGTATATCTCTTAAATGTAAACATATACACGTGTGATTTAGTTTACGAAGATTTTTCAAAGCCGAGAACCTCGATCAGAGAGTAAAAAAGGCGTACCATTCACAATGGTGTAAAATTAAAATGGGATATACCGGGCTAGGATTCGTGTTACAGGAACAACGGCCAAACCAACCACCCAAGAATGGAATCGTCAAGCGAAAACACTTGACAACCTCCTAGAAGTAGCTTTTCTTGCCACAGACCTTTCTCCATCAATTAGGAATCTAATGTCGTCACTAAACACATTCCTTAAATTGTAACCATTTGTTGAGTGTTTTTTTTAGTGTCTAATCCGCATATATATCACCATTGCCCTTGATTTTCTTGACTGTATATCTCTTAAATGTCAACATATACACGTGTGATTTAGTTTACGAAGATTTTTCAATGCCGAGAACCTCAATCAGAGAGTAAAAAATGCGTAATGTCCACAATGGTGTAAAATTAAATTGGGATATATCGGGCTAGAATTCGAGTTACAGGAACAAGGGCCAAACCAACCACCCAAGAATGGAATCGTTGAGCGAAAACACTTGACAACCTCCTAGAAGCAGCTTTTCTTGCCACAAGACATTTCTCCATCAATTAGGAATCTGATGCCGTCACTAAACACATTTCTTAAATTGTAGCCATTTGTTGAGTGTTTTTTTTGGTGTCTAGTCCGCATATATATCACCATTGCCCTTGATTTTCTTGACTGTATATCTCTTAAATGTCAACATATACACCTGTGATTTAGTTTACAAAGATTTTTCAATGCCGAGAACCTTGATCAGAGAGTAAAAAAGGCGTAAGGTTCACAATGGTGTAAAATTAAAATGGGATATACCGGGCTAGGATTCGAGTTACATGAACAAGGGCCAAACCAACCACCCAAGAATGGAATCGTCGAGCGAAAACACATGAAAACCTCCTAGTAGCAGCTTTTCTTGCCACCAGACCTTTCTCCATCAATTAGGAATTTGATGCCGTCACTAAACACATTCCTTAAATTGTAGCCATTTGTTGAGTGTTTTTTTTTTGGTGTCTTATCCGCATATATATCACCGTTGCCCTTGATTTTCTTGACTGTATATCTCTTAAATGTCAACATACACACGTGTGAATTAGTTTACGTAGATTTTTCAATGCCGAGAACCTCGATCAGAGAGTAAAAAAGGCGTAAGGTTCACAATGGTGTAAAATTAAATTGGGATATATCGGGCTAGAATTCGAGTTACAGGAACAAGGGCCAAACCAACCACCCAAGAATGGAATCGTTGAGCGAAAACACTTGACAACCTCCTAGAAGCAGCTTTTCTTGCCACCAGACCTTTCTCCATCAATTAGTAATCTGATGCCGTCACTAAACACATTTCTTAAATTGTAGCCATTTGTTGAGTGTTTTTTTTTGGTGTCTAGTCCGCATATATATCACCATTGCCCTTGATTTTCTTGACTGTATATCTCTTAAATGTCAACATATACACGTGTGATTTAGTTTACAAAGATTTTTCAATGCCGAGAACCTTGATCAGAGAGTAAAAAAAGCGTAATGTTCACAATGGTGTAAAATTAAAATGGGATATACCGGGCTAGGATTCGAGTTACATGAACAAGGGCCAAACCAACCACCCAAGAATGGAATCGTCGAGCGAAAACACATGAAAACCACCAAGTAGCAGCTTTTCTTGCCACCTGACCTTTCTCCATCAATTAGGAATCTGATGCCGTCACAAAACACATTCCTTAAATTGTAGCCATTTGTTGAGTGATTTTTTTGGTGTCTAATCCGCATATATATCACCATTGCCCTTGATTTTCTTGACTGTATATCTCTTAAATGTAAACATATACACGTGTGATTTAGTTTACGAAGATTTTTCAATGTCGAGAACCTCGATCAGAGAGTAAAAAAGGCGTACCATTCACAATGGTGTAAAATTAAAATGGGATATACCGGGCTAGGATTCGTGTTACAGGAACAAGGGCCAAACCAACCACCCAAGAATGGAATCGTCAAGCGAAAACACTTGACAACCTCCTAGAAGTAGCGTTTCTTGCCACAGACCTTTCTCCATCAATTAGGAATCTAATGTCGTCACTAAACACATTCCTTAAATTGTAACCATTTGTTGAGTGTTTTTTTTTGTGTCTAACCCGCATATATATCACCATTGCCCTTGATTTTCTTGATTGTATATCTCTTAAATGTCAACTTATACACGTGTGATTTAGTTTACGAAGATTTTACAATGCCGAGAACCTCGATCAGAGAGTAAAAAAGGCGTAATGTTCACAATGGTGTAAAATTAAATTGGGATATATCGGGCTAGAATTCGAGTTACAGGAACAAGGGCCAAACCAACCACCCAAGAATGGAATCGTCGAGCGAAAACACTTGACAGCCTCCTAGAAGCAGCTTTTCTTGCCACCAGACCTTTCTCCATCAATTAGGAATCTTATGCCGTCACTAAACACATTCCTTAAATTGTAGCCATTTGTTGAGTGTTTTTTTTGGTGTCTAATCCGCATATATATAACCATTGCCCTTGATTTTCTTGACTGTATATCTCTTAAATGTCATCATATACACGTGTGATTTAGTTCACGAATATTTTTCAATGCCGAGAACCTCGATCAGAGAGTAAAAAAGGCGTAAGGTTCACAATGGTGTAAAATTAAATTGGTATATATCGGGCTAGGATTCGAGTTACAGGAACAAGGGCCAAAGCGACCACCCAAGAATGGAATCGTCGAGCGAAAACACTTGAAAACCTCCTAGAAGCAGCTTTTCTTCCCACCAGACATTTCTCCATCAATTTGGAATCTGATGCCGTCACTAAACACATTCCTTAAATTGTAGCCATTTGTTGAGTGTTTTTTTTGGTGTCTAATCCGCATATATATCACCATTGTCCTTGATCTTATTCACTGAATATCTCTTAAATGTCAACATATACAAATGTGATTTAGTTTACGAAGATTTTTCAATGCAGAGAACCTCGATCAGAGAGTGAAAAACGCGTAAGGTTCACAATGGTGTAAAATTAAAATGGGATATACCCGGCTAGGATTCGAGTTACAGGAACAAGGGCCAAAGCAACCACCCAAGAATGGAATCGTCGAGCGAAAACACTTGACAACCTCCTAGAAGCAGCTATTCTTACCACCAGACCTTTCTCCATCAATTAGGAATCTTATGCCGTCACTAAACACATTCCTTAAATTGTAGCCATTTGTTGAGTGTTTTTTTTTGTCTCTAATCCGCATATATATCACCATTGCCCTTAATTTTCTTGACTGTATATCTCTTAAATGTCAACATATACGCGTGTGATTTAGTTTACGAAGATTTTTCAATGCCGAGAACCTCGATCAGAGAGTAAAAAAGGCGTAAGGTTCACAATGGTGTAAAATTAAAAAAGGATTTACCGGGCTAGGATTCGAGTTACAGGAACAAGGGCCAAACAAACCACCCAAGAATGGAATCGTAAAACGAAAACACTTGACAACCTCCTAGAAGCAACTTTTCTTGCCACCAGACATTTCTCCATCAATTAGGAATCTGATGTCGTCACTAAACACATTCCTAAAATTTTAGCCATTTGTTGAGTGTTTTTTTGGTGTCTAATCCACATATATATCCCCATTTCCCTTGATTTTCTTGACTGTATATCTCTTAAATGTCAAAATATACACGTGCGATTTAGCTTACGAAGATTTTTCAATGCCGAGAACCTCGATCAGAGAGTAAAAAAGGCGTAAGGTTCACAATGGTGTAAAATTAAAATGGGATATACCGGGCTAGGATTCGTGTTGCAGGAACAGGGGCCAAACCAACCACCCAAGAATGTTATAGTCGAGCGAAAACACTTGACAACCTCGTAGAAGCAGCTTTTCTTGCCACCAGACCTTTCTCCATCAACTAGGAATCTGATGCCGTCACTAAACACATTCCTTAAATTGTAGCCATTTGTTGAGTGTTTTTTTTTTGTGTCTAATCCACATATATATCACCATTACCCTTAATTTTCTTGACTGTATATCTCTTAAATGTCAACATATACGCGTGCGATTTAGTTTACGAAGATTCTTCAATGCCGAGAACCTCGATCAGAGAGTAAAAAAGGCGTAATGTTCACAATGGTGTAAAATTAAAATGGGATATACCGGGCTAGGATTCGAGTTACAGGAACAAGGGCAAAACCAACCACCCAAGAATGGAATTGTCGAGTTAAAACACTTGACAACCTCCTAGAAGCAGCTTTTCTTGCCACCAAACCTTTCTCCATCAATTAGGAATCTGATGTCGCCACTAAACACAATCCTTAAATTGTAGCCATTTGTTGAGTGTTTTTTTTTGTGTCTAATCCACATATATATCACCATTACCCTTAATTTTCTTGACTGTATATCTCTTAAATGTCAACATATACGCGTGCGATTTAGTTTACGAAGATTCTTCAATGCCGAGAACCTCGATCAGAGAGTAAAAAAGGCGTAAGGTTCACAATGGTGTAAAATTAAAAAAGGATTTACCGGGCTAGGATTCGAGTTACAGGAATAAGGGCCAAAGCCACCACCCAAGAATGGAATCGTCGAGCGAAAACACTTGAAAACCTCCTAGAAGCAGCTTTTCTTGCCACCAGACCTTTCTCCATCAATTAGTAATCTGATGCCGTCACTAAACACATTCCTTAAATTGTAGCCATTTGTTGAGTGTTTTTTTTTTGTGTCTAATCCGCATATATATCACCATTGTCCTTGATCTTCTTCACTGAATATCTCTTAAATGTCAACATATACACTTGTGATTTAGTTTACGAAGATTTTTCAATGCCGAGAACCTCGATCAGAGAGTAAAAAAGGCGTAAGGTTCACAATGGTGTAAAATTAAAATGGTATATACCGGGCTAGGATTCGAGTTACAGGAACAAGGGCCAAACCAACCACCCAAGAATGAAGTTGTCGAGTTAAAACACTTGACAACCTCCTAGAAGCAGCTTTTCTTGCCACCAAACCTTTCTCCATCAATTAGGAATCTGATGCCGTCACTAAACACATTCCTTAAATTGTAGCCATTTGTTGAGTGTTTTTTTTGTGTCTAATCCGTATATATATCACCATTGCCCTTGATTTTCTTCACTGTATATCTCCTAAAAGTCAACATATACACGTGTGATTTAGTTTACGACGATTTTTCAATGCCGAGTACCTCGATCAGAGAGTAAAAAAGGCGTAAGGTTCACAAGGGTCTAAAATTATAATGGGATATCCCGGGCTAGGATTCGAGTTATAGGAACAAGGGCCAAACCAACCACCCAAGAATGGAATCGTCGAGCGAAAACACTTGACAACCTCCTGGAAGTAGCTTTTCTTGCCACCAGACCTTTCTCCATCAATTAGGAATCTGATGCCGTCACGAAACACATTCCTTAAATTGTAGCCATTTGTTAAGTGTTTTTTTTTTGTGTCTAATCCGAATATATATCACCATTCCCCTTGATTTTCTTGACTATATATCTCTTAAATGTCAACATATACACGTGTGATTTAGTTTACGAAGATTTTTCAATGTCGAGAACCTCGATCAGAGAGTAAAAATGGCGTAAGGTTCACAATGGTGTAAAATTAAAAAATGATATACCGGGCTAGGATTCGAGTTACCGGAACAAGGGCCAAACCAACCACCCAAGAATGGAATCGTTGAGCGAAAACAGTGGACAGCCTCCTAGATGTAGCTTTTCTTGCCACTAGACCTTTCTCTATCAATTAGGAATCTGATGCCGTCATTAAACACATTTCTTAAATTGTAGCCCTTTGTTGAGTGTTTTTTTGGTGTCTAATCCGCATATATATATCACTGTTGCCCTTGATTTTCTTGACTGTATATCTCTTAAATGTCAACATATACACGTGTGATTTAGTTTACAAAGATTTTTCAATGCCGAGAACTTCGATCAGAGAGTAAAAAAGGCGTAAGGTTCACAATGGTGTAAAATTATAATGGGATATCCCGGGCTAGGATTCGTGTTACATGAACAAGGGCCAAACCAGCCACCCAAGAATGGAATAGTCGAGCGAAAACACTTGACAACCTCCTAGAAGCAGCTTTTCTTGCCACCAGACCTTTCTCCATCAATTTGGAATTTGATGCCGTCACTAAACATATTCCTTAAATTGTAGCCATTTGTTGAGTGTTTTTTTTGTGTCTAATCCGCATATATATCACCATTGCCCTTGATTTTCTTGACTGTATATCTCCTAAATGTCAACATATAGACGTGTGATTTAGTTTACGAAGATTTTTCAATGCCGAGAACCTCGATCAGAGAGTGAAAAAGGCGTAAGGTTCACAATGGTGTAAAATTAAAATGGGATATACCCGGCTAGGATTCGAGTTACAGGAACAAGGGCCAAAGCAACCACCCAAGAATGGAATCGTCGAGCGAAAACACTTGACAACCTCCTAGAAGCAGCTATTCTTGCCACCAGACCTTTCTCCATCAATTAGGAATTTGATGCCGTCACTAAACATATTCCTAAAATTGTAGCCATTTGTTGAGTGTTTTTTTGTGTCTAATCCGCATATATATCACCATTGCCCTTGATTTTCTTACCTGTATATCTCCTAAATGTCAACATATAGACGTGTGATTTAGTTTACGAAGATTTTTCAATGCCGAGAACCTCGATCAGAGAGTGAAAAAGGCGTAAGGTTCACAATGGTGTAAAATTAAAATGGGATATACCCGGCTAGGATTCGAGTTACAGGAACAAGGGCCAAAGCAACCACCCAAGAATGGAATCGTCGAGCGAAAACACTTGACAACCTCCTAGAAGCAGCTATTCTTGCCACCAGACCTTTCTCCATCAATTAGGAATTTGATGCCGTCACTAAACATATTCCTAAAATTGTAGCCATTTGTTGAGTGTTTTTTTTGTGTCTAATCCGCATATATATCACCATTGCCCTTGATTTTCTTACCTGTATATCTCCTAAATGTCAACATATAGACGTGTGATTTAGTTTACGAAGATTTTTCAATGCCGAGAACCTCGATCAGAGAGTGAAAAAGGCGTAAGGTTCACAATGGTGTAAAATTAAAATGGGATATACCCGGCTAGGATTCGAGTTACAGGAACAAGGGCCAAAGCAACCACCCAAGAATGGAATCGTCGAGCGAAAACACTTGACAACCTCCTAGAAGCAGCTATTCTTGCCACCAGACCTTTCTCCATCAATTAGGAATCTTATGCCGTCACTAAACACATTCCTTAAATTGTAGCCATTTGTTGAGTGTTTTTTTTGTGTCTAATCCACATATATATCACCATTACCCTTGATTTTCTTGACTGTATATCTCCTAAATGTCAACATATAGACGTGTGATTTAGTTTACGAAGATTTTTCAATGCCGAGAACCTCGATCAGAGAGTGAAAAAGGCGTAAGGTTCACAATGGTGTAAAATTAAAATGGGATATACCCGGCTAGGATTCGAGTTACAGGAACAAGGGCCAAAGCAACCACCCAAGAATGGAATCGTCGAGCGAAAACACTTGACAACCTCCTAGAAGCAGCTATTCTTGCCACCAGACCTTTCTCCATCAATTAGGAATTTGATGCCGTCACTAAACATATTCCTAAAATTGTAGCCATTTGTTGAGTGTTTTTTTTGTGTCTAATCCGCATATATATCACCATTGCCCTTGATTTTCTTGACTGTATATCTCCTAATTGTCAACATATAGACGTGTGATTTAGTTTACGAAGATTTTTCAATGCCGAGAACCTCGATCAGAGAGTGAAAAAGGCGTTAGGTTCACAATGGTGTAAAATTAAAATGGGATATACCCGGCTAGGATTCGAGTTACAGGAACAAGGGCCAAAGCAACCACCCAAGAATGGAATCGTCGAGCGAAAACACTTGACAACCTCCTAGAAGCAGCTATTCTTGCCACCAGACCTTTCTCCATCAATTAGGAATCTTATGCCGTCACTAAACACATTCCTTAAATTGTAGCCATTTGTTGAGTGTTTTTTTTGTGTCTAATCCGCATATATATCACCATTGCCCTTGATTTTCTTGACTGTATATCTCCTAAATGTCAACATATACGCGTGTGATTTAGTTTACGAAGATTTTTCAATCCCGAGAACCTCGATCAGAGAGTAAAAAAGGCGTAAGGTTCACAATGGTGTAAAATTAAAAAAGGATTTACCGGGCTAGGATTCGAGTTACTGGAACAAGGGCCAAACAAACCACCCAAGAATGGAATCGTAAAACGAAAACACTTGATAACCTCCTAGAAGCAACTTTTCTTGCCACCAGACCTTTCTCCATCAATTAGGAATCTGATGTCGTCACTAAACACATTCCTTAAATTTTAGCCATTTGTTGAGTGTTTTTTTGGTGTCTAATCCGCATATATATCACCATTTCCCTTGATTTTCTTGACTGTATATCTCTTAAATGTCAAAATATACACGTGTGATTTAGCTTACGATGATTTTTCAATGCCGAGAACCTCGATCAGAGAGTAAAAAAGGCGTAAGGTTCACAATGGTGTAAAATTAAAATGGGATATACCGGGCGAGGATTCGTGTTGCAGGAACAAGGGCCAAACCAACCACCCAAGAATGTTATAGTCGAGCGAAAACACTTGACAACCTCCTAGAAGCAGCTTTTCTTGCCACCAGACCTTTCTCCATCAATTAGGAATCTGATGCCGTCACTAAACACATTCCTTAAATTGTAGCCATTTGTTGAGTGTTTTTTTTTTGTGTCTAATCCGCATATATATCGCCATTTCCCTTGATTTTATTGAGTGTATATCTCTTAAATGTCAACATATACACGTGTGATTTAGTTTACGAAGATTTTTCAATGCCGAGAACCTCGATCAGAGTGTGAAAAAGGCGTAAGGTTCACAATGGTGTAAAATTAAAATGGGATATACCCGGCTAGGATTCGAGTTACAGGAACAAGGGCCAAAGCAACCACCCAAGAATGGAATCGTCGAGCGAAAACACTTGACAACCTCCTAGAAGCAGCTATTCTTGCCACCAGACCTTTCTCCATCAATTAGGAATTTGATGCCGTCACTAAACATATTCCTAAAATTGTAGCCATTTGTTGAGTGTTTTTTTTGTGTCTAATCCGCATATATATCACCATTGCCCTTGATTTTCTTACCTGTATATCTCCTAAATGTCAACATATAGACGTGTGATTTAGTTTACGAAGATTTTTCAATGCCGAGAACCTCGATCAGAGAGTGAAAAAGGCGTAAGGTTCACAATGGTGTAAAATTAAAATGGGATATACCCGGCTAGGATTCGAGTTACAGGAACAAGGGCCAAAGCAACCACCCAAGAATGGAATCGTCGAGCGAAAACACTTGACAACCTCCTAGAAGCAGCTATTCTTGCCACCAGACCTTTCTCCATCAATTAGGAATCTTATGCCGTCACTAAACACATTCCTTAAATTGTAGCCATTTGTTGAGTGTTTTTTTTGTGTCTAATCCACATATATATCACCATTGCCCTTGATTTTCTTGACTGTATATCTCCTAAATGTCAACATATAGACGTGTGATTTAGGTTACGAAGATTTTTCAATGCCGAGAACCTCGATCAGAGAGTGAAAAAGGCGTAAGGTTCACAATGGTGTAAAATTAAAATGGGATATACCCGGCTAGGATTCGAGTTACAGGAACAAGGGCCAAAGCAACCACCCAAGAATGGAATCGTCGAGCGAAAACACTTGACAACCTCCTAGAAGCAGCTATTCTTGCCACCAGACCTTTCTCCATCAATTAGGAATTTGATGCCGTCACTAAACATATTCCTAAAATTGTAGCCATTTGTTGAGTGTTTTTTTTGTGTCTAATCCGCATATATATCACCATTGCCCTTGATTTTCTTGACTGTATATCTCCTAAATGTCAACATATAGACGTGTGATTTAGTTTACGAAGATTTTTCAATGCCGAGAACCTCGATCAGAGAGTGAAAAAGGCGTAAGGTTCACAATGGTGTAAAATTAAAATGGGATATACCCGGCTAGGATTCGAGTTACAGGAACAAGGGCCAAAGCAACCACCCAAGAATGGAATCGTCGAGCGAAAACACTTGACAACCTCCTAGAAGCAGCTATTCTTGCCACCAGACCTTTCTCCATCAATTAGGAATCTTATGCCGTCACTAAACACATTCCTTAAATTGTAGCCATTTGTTGAGTATTTTTTTTGTGTCTAATCCACATATATATCACCATTGCCCTTGATTTTCTTGACTGTATATCTCCTAAATGTCAACATATAGACGTGTGATTTAGTTTACGAAGATTTTTCAATGCCGAGAACCTCGATCAGAGAGTGAAAAAGGCGTAAGGTTCACAATGGTGTAAAATTAAAATGGGATATACCCGGCTAGGATTCGAGTTACAGGAACAAGGGCCAAAGCAACCACCCCAGAATGGAATCGTCGAGCGAAAACACTTGACAACCTCCTAGAAGCAGCTATTCTTGCCACCAGACCTTTCTTCATCAATTAGGAATTTGATGCCGTCACTAAACATATTCCTAAAATTGTAGCCATTTGTTGAGTGTTTTTTTTGTGTCTAATCCGCATATATATCACCATTGCCCTTGATTTTCTTGACTGTATATCTCCTAATTGTCAACATATAGACGTGTGATTTAGTTTACGAAGATTTTTCAATGCCGAGAACCTCGATCAGAGAGTGAAAAAGGCGTTAGGTTCACAATGGTGTAAAATTAAAATGGGATATACCCGGCTAGGATTCGAGTTACAGGAACAAGGGCCAAAGCAACCACCCAAGAATGGAATAGTCGAGCGAAAACACTTGACAACCTCCTAGAAGCAGCTATTCTTGCCACCAGACCTTTCTCCATCAATTAGGAATCTTATGCCGTCACTAAACACATTCCTTAAATTGTAGCCATTTGTTGAGTGTTTTTTTTGTGTCTAATCCGCATATATATCACCATTGCCCTTGATTTTCTTGACTGTATATCTCCTAAATGTCAACATATACGCGTGTGATTTAGTTTACGAAGATTTTTCAATCCCGAGAACCTCGATCAGAGAGTAAAAAAGGCGTAAGGTTCACAATGGTGTAAACTTAAAAAAGGATTTATCGGGCTAGGATTCGAGTTACAGGAACAAGGGCCAAACAAACCACCCAAGAATGGAATCGTAAAACGAAAACACTTGACAACCTCCTAGAAGCAACTTTTCTTGCCACCAGACCTTTCTCCATCAATTAGGAATCTGATGTCGTCACTAAACACATTCCTAAAATTTTAGCCATTTGTTGAGTGTTTTTTTGGTGTCTAATCCGCATATATATCACCATTTCCCTTGATTTTCTTGACTGTATATCTCTTAAATGTCAAAATATACACGTGTGATTTAGCTTACGATGATTTTTCAATGCCGAGAACCTCGATCAGAGAGTAAAAAAGGCGTAAGGTTCACAATGGTGTAAAATTAAAATGGGATATACCGGGCGAGGATTCGTGTTGCAGGAACAGGGGCCAAACCAACCACCCAAGAATGTTATAGTCGAGCGAAAACACTTGACAACCTCCTAGAAGCAGCTTTTCTTGCCACCAGACCTTTCTCCATCAATTAGGAATCTGATGCCGTCACTAAACACATTCCTTAAATTGTAGCCATTTGTTGAGTGTTTTTTTTTTGTGTCTAATCCGCATATATATCGCCATTTCCCTTGATTTTATTGAGTGTATATCTCTTAAATGTCAACATATACACGTGTGATTTAGTTTACGAAGATTTTTCAATGCCGAGAACCTCGATCAGAGAGTGAAAAAGGCGTAAGGTTCACAATGGTGTAAAATTAAAATGGGATATACCCGGCTAGGATTCGAGTTACAGGAACAAGGGCCAAAGCAACCACCCTAGAATGGAATCGTCGAGCGAAAACACTTGACAACCTCCTAGAAGCAGCTATTCTTGCCACCAGACCTTTCTCCATCAATTAGGAATTTGATGCCGTCACTAAACATATTCCTAAAATTGTAGCCATTTGTTGAGTGTTTTTTTGTGTCTAATCCGCATATATATCACCATTGCCCTTGATTTTCTTACCTGTATATCTCCTAAATGTCAACATATTGACGTGTGATTTAGTTTACGAAGATTTTTCAATGCCGAGAACCTCGATCAGAGAGTGAAAAAGGCGTAAGGTTCACAATGGTGTAAAATTAAAATGGGATATACCCGGCTAGGATTCGAGTTACAGGAACAAGGGCCAAAGTAACCACCCAAGAATGGAATCGTCGAGCGAAAACACTTGACAACCTCCTAGAAGCAGCTATTCTTGCCACCAGACCTTTCTCCATCAATTAGGAATCTTATGCCGTCACTAAACACATTCCTTAAATTGTAGCCATTTGTTGAGTGTTTTTTTTGTGTCTAATCCACATATATATCACCATTGCCCTTGATTTTCTTGACTGTATATCTCCTAAATGTCAACATATAGACGTGTGATTTAGTTTACGAAGATTTTTCAATGCCGAGAACCTCGATCAGAGAGTGAAAAAGGCGTTAGGTTCACAATGGTGTAAAATTAAAATGGGATATACCCGGCTAGGATTCGAGTTACAGGAACAAGGGCCAAAGCAACCACCCAAGAATGGAATCGTCGAGCGAAAACACTTGACAACCTCCTAGAAGCAGCTATTCTTGCCACCAGACCTTTCTCCATCAATTAGGAATTTGATGCCGTCACTAAACATATTCCTAAAATTGTAGCCATTTGTTGAGTGTTTTTTTTGTGTCTAATCCGCATATATATCACCATTGCCCTTGATTTTCTTGACTGTATATCTCCTAAATGTCAACATATAGACGTGTGATTTAGTTTACGAAGATTTTTCAATGCCGAGAACCTCGATCAGAGAGTGAAAAAGGCGTAAGGTTCACAATGGTGTAAAATTAAAATGGGATATACCCGGCTAGGATTCGAGTTACAGGAACAAGGGCCAAACAAACCACCCAAGAATGGAATCGTCGAGCGAAAACACTTAACAACCTCCTAGAAGCAGCTATTCTTGCCACCAGACCTTTCTCCATCAATTAGGAATCTTATGCCGTCACTAAACACATTCCTTAAATTGTAGCCATTTGTTGAGTGTTTTTTTTTTGTCTCTAATCCGCATATATATCACCATTGCCCTTGATTTTCTTGACTGTATATCTCTTAAATGTCAACATATACGCGTGTGATTTAGTTTACGAAGATTTTTCAATGCCGAGAACCTCGATCAGAGAGTAAAAAAGGCGTAAGGTTCACAATGGTGTAAAATTAAAAAAAGGATTTACCGGGCTAGGATTCAAGTTACAGGAACAAGGGCCAAACAAACCACCCAAGAATGGAATCGTAAAACGAAAACACTTGACAACCTCCTAGAAGCAACTTTTCTTGCCACCAGACCTTTCTCCATCAATTAGGAATCTGATGTCGTCACTAAACACATTCCTAAAATTTTAGCCATTTGTTGAGTGTTTTTTTGGTGTCTAATCCGCATATATATCACCATTTCCCTTGATTTTCTTGACTGTATATCTCTTAAATGTCAAAATATACACGTGTGATTTAGCTTACGACGATTTTTCAATGCCGAGAACCTCGATCAGAGAGTAAAAAAGGCGTAAGGTTCACAATGGTATAAAATTAAAATGGGATATACCGGGCGAGGATTCGTGTTGCAGGAACAGGGGCCAAACCAACCACCCAAGAATGTTATAGTCGAGCGAAAACACTTGACAACCTCCTAGAAGCAGCTTTTCTTGCCACCAGACCTTTCTCCATCAATTAGGAATCTGATGCCGTCACTAAACATTCTTTAAATTGTAGCCATTTGTTAAGTGTTTTTTTTTTGTGTCTAATCCGCATATATATCGCCATTTCCCTTGATTTTATTGAGTGTATATCTCTTAAATGTCAACATATACACGTGTGATTTAGTTTACGAAGATTTTTCAATGCCGAGAACCTCGATCAGAGAGTGAAAAAGGCGTAAGGTTCACAATGGTGTAAAATTAAAATGGGATATACCGGGCTAGGATTCGTGTTACAGGAACAAGGGCCAAACCAACCACCCAAGAATGGAATTGTCGAGTTAAAACACTTGACAACCTCCTAGAAGCAGCTTTTCTTGCCACCAAACCTTTCTCCATCAATTAGGAATCTGATGTCGCCACTAAACACAATCCTTAAATTGTAGCCATTTGTTGAGTGTTTTTTTTTTGTGTCTAATCCACATATATATCACCATTACCCTTAATTTTCTTGACTGTATATCTCTTAAATGTCAACATATACGCGTGCGATTTAGTTTACGAAGATTCTTCATTGCCGAGAACCTCGATCAGAGAGTAAAAAAGGCGTAAGGTTCACAATGGTGTAAAATTAAAAAAGGATTTACCGGGCTAGGATTCGAGTTACAGGAATAAGGGCCAAAGCCACCACCCAAGAATGGAATCGTCGAGCGAAAACACTTGAAAACCTCCTAGAAGCAGCTTTTCTTGCCACCAGACCTTTCTCCATCAATTAGGAATCTGATGCCGTCACTAAACACATTCCTTAAATTGTAGCCATTTGTTGAGTGTTTTTTTTGTGTCTAATCCGCATATATATCACCATTGTCCTTGATCTTCTTCACTGAATATCTCTTAAATGTCAACATATACACTTGTGATTTAGTTTACGAAGATTTTTCAATGCCGAGAACCTCGATCAGAGAGTAAAAAAGGCGTAAGGTTCACAATGGTGTAAAATTAAAATGGTATATACCGGGCTAGTATTCGAGTTACAGGAACAAGGGCCAAACCAGCCACCCAAGAATGAAGTTGTCGAGTTAAAACACTTGACAACCTCCTAGAAGCAGCTTTTCTTGCCACCAAACCTTTCTCCATCAATTAGGAATCTGATGCCGTCACTAAACACATTCCTTACATTGTAGCCATTTGTTGAGTGTTTTTTTTTTGTGTCTAATCCGTATATATATCACCATTGCCCTTGATTTTCTTCACTGTATATCTCCTAAAAGTCAACATATACACCTGTGATTTAGTTTACGACGATTTTTCAATGCCGAGTACCTAGATCAGAGAGTAAAAAAGGCGTAAGGTTCACAAGGGTGTAAAATTATAATGGGATATCCCGGGCTAGGATTCCAGTTATAGGAACAAGGGCCAAACCAACCACCCAAGAATGGAATCGTCGAGCGAAAACACTTGACAACCTCCTAGAAGTAGCATTTCTTGCCACCAGACCTTTCTCCATCAATTAGGAATCTGATGCCGTCACGAAACACATTCCTTAAATTGTAGCCATTTGTTAAGTGTTTTTTTTTTGTGTCTAATCCGAATATATATCACCATTCCCCTTGATTTTCTTGACTATATATCTCTTAAATGTCAACATATACACGTGTGATTTAGTTTACGAAGATTTTTCAATGTCGAGAACCTCGATCAGAGAGTAAAAAAGGCGTAAGGTTCACAATGGTGTAAAATTAAAATATGATATACGGGGCTAGGATTCGAGTTACAGGAACAAGGGCCAAACCAACCACCCAAGAATGGAATCGTTGAGCGAAAACAGTGGACAGCCTCCTAGATGTAGCTTTTCTTGCCACTAGACCTTTCTCTATCAATTAGGAATCTGATGCCGTCATTAAACACATTTCTTAAATTGTAGCCCTTTGTTGAGTGTTTTTTTGGTGTCTAATCCCCATATATATCACCGTTGCCCTTGATTTTCTTGACTGTATATCTCTTAAATGTCAACATATACACGTGTGATTTAGTTTACGTAGATTTTTCAATGCCGAGAACCTCGATCAGAGAGTAAAAAAGGCGTAAGGTTCACAATGGTGTAAAATTATAATGGGATATCCCGGGCTAGGATTCGTGTTACATGAACAAGGGCCAAACCAGCCACTCAAGAA
Organism: Helianthus tuberosus; assembly: GCA_030545235.1. Taxonomy (NCBI): domain Eukaryota; kingdom Viridiplantae; phylum Streptophyta; class Magnoliopsida; order Asterales; family Asteraceae; genus Helianthus; species Helianthus tuberosus. Next base: position 186,118 of record JARYGA010060305.1, read on the forward strand.
TGGAATCGTCGAGCGAAAACAATTGACAACCTCCTAGAAGCAGCTTTTCTTGCCACCAGACCTTTCTCCATCAATTAGGAATTTGATGCCGTCACTAAACATATTCCTTAAATTGTAGCCATTTGTTGAGTGTTTTTTTTGTGTCTAATCCGAATATATATCACCATTGCCCTTGATTTTCTTGACTGTATATCTCCTAAATGTCAACATATAGACGTGTGATTTAGTTTACGAAGATTTTTCAATGCCGAGAACCTCGATCAGAGAGTGAAAAAGGCGTAAGGTTCACAATGGTGTAAAATTAAAATGGGATATACCGGGCTAGGATTCGAGTTACAGGAACAATGGCCAAACCAACCACCCAAGAATGGAATTGTCGAGTTAAAACACTTGACAACCTCCTAGAAGCAGCTTTTCTTGCCACCAAACCTTTCTCCATCAATTAGGAATCTGATGTCCCCACTAAACACAATCCTTAAATTGTAGCCATTTGTGGAGTGTTTTTTTTGGTGTCAAACCGCATATATATCACCATTGCCCTTAATTTTCTTGACTGTATATCTCTTAAATGTCAACATATACGCGTGCGATTTAGTTTACGAAGATTTTTCAATGCCGAGAACCTCGATCAGAGAGTAAAAAAGGCGTAAGGTTCACAATGGTGTAAAATTAAAATGGGATATACCGGGCTAGGATTCGAGTTACAGGAACAAGGACCAAACCAACCACCCAAGAATGGAATCGTTGAGCGAAAACACTTGACAACCTCCTAGAAGTAGCTTTTCTTACCACCAGACCTTTCTCCATCAATTTGGAATCTGATGCCGTCACTAAACACATTTCTTAAATTGTAGCCATTTGTTGAGTGTTTTTTTGGTGTCTAATCCGCATATATTTCACCATTGCCCTTGATTTTCTTGACTGTATATCTCTTAAATGTCAACGTATACACGTGTGATTTAGTTTACGAATATTTTTCAATGCCGAGAACCTCGATCAGAGAGTAAAACAGGCGTAAGGTTCACAATGGTGTAAAATTAAAATGGGATATACCGGGCTAGGATTCGAGTTACTGGAACAAGGGCCAAATTAACCACCCAAGAATGGAATCGTTGAGCGAAAACACTTGACAACCTCCTAGAAGCAGCTTTTCTTGCCACCAGACCTTACTCCATCAATTAGGAATCTGATGCCGTCACTAAACACATTCCTTAAATTGTAGCCATTTGTTGAGTGTTTTTTTTGGTGTCTAATCCGCATATATATCACCATTGCCCTTGATTTTCTTGATTTATATCTCTTAAATTTCATCATATACACGTGTGATTTAGTTTACCAAGATTTTTCAATGCCGAGAACCTCGATCAGAGAGTAAAAAAATCGTAAGGTTCACAATGGTGTAATAATAAAATGGTATATACCGGGCTAGGATTCGAGTTACAGGAACAAGGGCCAAAGCAACCACCCAAGAATGGAATCGTCGAGCGAAAACACTTGAAAACCTCCAAGAAGCAGCTTTTCTTGCCACCAGACCTTTCTCCATCAATTAGGAATCTGATGCTGTCACTAAACACATTCCTTAAATTGCAGCCATTTGTTGAGTGTTTTTTTTATGTCTAACCCTCATATATATCACCATTGTCCTTGATTTTCTTCACTGAATATCTCTTAAATGTCAACATATACACGTGTGATTTAGTTTACGAAGGTTTTTTAATGCCGAGAACCTTGATCAGAGAGTGAAAAAGGCATAAGGTTCACAATGGTGTCAAATTAAATTGGGATATACCCGGCTAGGATTCGAGTTACAGGAACAAGGGCCAAACCAACCACCCAAGAATGGAATCGTCGAGCGAAAACACTTGACAACCTCCTAGAAGCAGCTTTTCTTGCCACCAGACCTTTCTCCATCAATTAGGAATCTTATGCCGTCTCTAAACACATTCCTTAAATTGTAGCCATTTGTTGAGTGTTTTTTTTGTCTCTAATCCGCATATATATCACCATTGCCCTTAATTTTCTTGACTGTATATCTCTTAAATGTCAACATATACGCGTGTGATTTAGTTTACGAAGATTTTTCAATGCTGAGAACCTCGATCAGAGAGTAAAAAAGGCGTAAGGTTCCAATGGTGTAAAATTAAAATGGGATATACCGGGCTAGGATTCGAGTTACAGGAACAAGGGCCAAACAAACCACCCAAGAACGGAATCGTAAAGCGAAAACACTTGACAACCTCCTAGAAGCAACTTTTCTTGTCACCAGACGTTTCTCCATCAATTAGGAATCTGATGCCGTCAATAAACACATTCCTAAAATTGTAGCCATTTCTTGAGTGTTTTTTTTTTTTGTGTCTAATCCGTATATATATCACCATTGCCCTTGATTTTCTTCACTGTATATCTCCTAAAAGTCAACATATACACGTGTGATTTAGTTTACGACGATTTTTCAATGCCGAGTACCTCGATCAGTGAGTAAAAAAGGCGTAAGGTTCACAAGGGTGTAAAATTATAATGGGATATCCCGGGCTAGGATTCGAGTTATAGGAACAAGGGCCAAACCAACCACCCAAGAATGGAATCGTCGAGCGAAAACACTTGACAACCTCCTAGAAGTAGCTTTTCTTACCACCAGACCTTTCTCCATCAATTAGGAATCTGATGCCGTCACGAAACACATTCCTTAAATTGTAGCCATTTGTTTAGTGTTTTTTTTTTGTGTCTAATCCGAATATATATCACCATTCCCCTTGATTTTCTTGACTATATATCTCTTAAATGTCAACATATACACGTGTGATTTAGTTTACGAAGATTTTTCAATGTCGAGAACCTCGATCAGAGAGTAAAAAAGGCGTAAGGTTCACAATGGTGTAAAATTAAAATATGATATACGGGGCTAGGATTCGAGTTACAGGAACAAGGGCCAAACCAACCACCCAAGAATGGAATCGTTGAGCGAAAACAGTGGACAGCCTCCTAGATGTAGCTTTTCTTGCCACTAGACCTTTCTCTATCAATTAGGAATCTGATGCCGTCATTAAACACATTTCGTAAATTATAGCCCTTTGTTGAGTGTTTTTTTGGTGTCTAATCCGCATATATATCACCGTTGCCCTTGATTTTCTTGACTGTATATCTCTTAAATGTCAACATATACACGTGTGATTTAGTTTACGTAGATTTTTCAATGCCGAGAACCTCGATCAGAGAGTAAAAAAGGCGTAAGGTTCACAATGGTGTAAAATTATAAAGGGATATCCCGGGCTAGGATTCGTGTTACATGAACAAGGGCCAAACCAGCCACCCAAGAATGGAATCGTCGAGCGAAAACAATTGACAACCTCCTAGAAGCAGCTTTTCTTGCCACCAGACCTTTCTCCATCAATTAGGAATTTGATGCCGTCACTAAACATATTCCTTAAATTGTAGCCATTTGTTGAGTGTTTTTTTTGTGTCTAATCCGCATATATATCACCATTGCCCTTGATTTTCTTGACTGTATATCTCCTAAATGTCAACATATAGACGTGTGATTTAGTTTACGAAGATTTTTCAATGCCGAGAACCTCGATCAGAGAGTGAAAAAGGCGTAAGGTTCACAATGGTGTAAAATTAAAATGGGATATACCGGGCTAGGATTCGAGTTACAGGAACAATGGCCAAACCAACCACTCAAGAATGGAATTGTCGAGTTAAAACACTTGACACCCTCCTAGAAGCAGCTTTTCTTGCCACCAAACCTTTCTCCATCAATTAGGAATCTGATGTCGCCACTAAACACAATCCTTAAATTGTAGCCATTTGTGGAGTGTTTTTTTTTGGTGTCAAACCGCATATATATCACCATTGCCCTTAATTTTCTTGACTGTATATCTCTTAAATGTCAACATATACGCGTGCGATTTAGTTTACGAAGATTTTTCAATGCCGAGAACCTCGATCAGAGAGTAAAAAAGGCGTAAGGTTCACAATGGTGTAAAATTAAAATGGGATATACCGGGCTAGGATTCGAGTTACAGGAACAAGGACCAAACCAACCTCCCAAGAATGGAATCGTCGAGCGAAAACACTTGACAACCTCCTAGAAGTAGCTTTTCTTACCACCAGACCTTTCTCCATCAATTTGGAATCTGATGCCGTCACTAAACACATTTCTTAAATTGTAGCCATTTGTTGAGTGTTTTTTTTTGTGTCTAATCCGCATATATTTCACCATTGCCCTTGATTTTCTTGACTGTATATCTCTTAAATGTCAACGTATACACGTGTGATTTAGTTTACGAATATTTTTCAATGCCGAGAACCTCGATCAGAGAGTAAAACAGGCGTAAGGTTCACAATGGTGTAAAATTAAAATGGGATATACCGGGCTAGGATTCGAGTTACAGGAACAAGGGCCAAATTAACCACCCAAGAATGGAACCGTTGAGCGAAAACACTTGACAACCTCCTAGAAGCAGCTTTTCTTGCCACCAGACCTTTCTCCATCAATTAGGAATCTGATGCCGTCACTAAACACATTCCTTAAATTGTAGCCATTTGTTGAGTGTTTTTTTTGGTGTCTAATCCGCATATATATCACCATTGCCCTTGATTTTCTTGACTTATATCTCTTAAATGTCATCATATACACGTGTGATTTAGTTTACCAAGATTTTTCAATGCCGAGAACCTCGATCAGAGAGTAAAAAAGGCGTAAGGTTCACAATGGTGTAAAATTAAAATGGTATATACCGGGCTAGGATTCGAGTTACAGGAACAAGGGCCAAAGCAAACACCCAAGAATGGAATCGTCGAGCGAAAACACTTGAAAACCTCCAAGAAGCAGCTTTTCTTGCCACCAGACCTTTCTCCATCAATTAGGAATCTGATGCTGTCACTAAACACATTCCTTAAATTGTAGCCATTTGTTGAGTGTTTTTTTTAATGTCTAATCCTCATATATATCACCATTGTCCTTGATTTTCTTCACTGAATATCTCTTAAATGTCAACATATACACGTGTGATTTAGTTTACGAAGGTTTTTTAATGCCGAGAACCTTGATCAGAGAGTGAAAAAGGCGTAAGGTTCACAATGGTGTCAAATTAAATTGGGATATACCCGGCTAGGATTCGAATTACAGGAACAAGGGCCAAACCAACCACCCAAGAATGGAATCGTCGACCGAAAACACTTGACAACCTCCTAGAAGCAGCTTTTCTTGCCACCAGACCTTTCTCCATCAATTAGGAATCTTATGCCGTCTCTAAACACATTCCTTAAATTGTAGCCATTTGTTGAGTGTTTTTTTTTTGTCTCTAATCCGCATATATATCACCATTGCCCTTAATTTTCTTGACTGTATATCTCTTAAATGTCAACATATACGCGTGTGATTTAGTTTACGAAGATTTTTCAATGCTGAGAACCTCGATCAGAGCGTAAAAAAGGCGTAAGGTTCACAATGGTGTAAAATTAAAATGGGATATACCGGGCTAGGATTCGAGTTACAGGAACAAGGGCCAAACAAACCACCGAAGAACGGAATCCTAAAGCGAAAACACTTGACAACCACCTAGAAGCAACTTTTCTTGTCACCAGACCTTTCTCCATCAATTAGGAATCTGATGCCGTCAATAAACCCATTCCTAAAATTTTAGCCATTTGTTGAGTGTTTTTTTGGTGTCTAATCCGCATATATATCACCATTTCCCATGATTTTCTTGACTGTATATCTCTTAAATGTCAAAATATACGCGTGTGATTTAGTTTACGAAGATTTTTCAATGCCGAGAACCTCGATCAGAGAGTAAAAAAGGCGTAAGGTTCACAATGGTGTAAAATTAAAATGGGATATACCGGGCTAGGATTCGAGTTGCAGGAACAAGGGCCAAACCAACCTCCCAAGAATGGAATCGTCGAGCGAAAACACTTGACAACCTCCTAGAAGCAGCTTTTCTTGCCACCAGACCTTTCTCCATCAATTAGGAATCTGATGCCGTCACTAGACACATTCCTTAAATTGTAGCCATTTGTTGAGTGTTTTTTTTTGTGTCTAATCCGCATATATATCGCCATTTCCCTTGATTTTCTTGAGTGTATATCTCTTAAATGTCAACATATACACGCGTGATTTAGTTTACGAAGATTGTTCAATGCCGAGAACCTCGATCAGAGAGTGAAAAAGGCGTAAGGTTCACAATGGTGTAAAATTAAAATGGGATATTTCGGGCTAGGATTCGAGTTACAGGAACAAGGGCCAAACCAACCACCCAAGAATGGAATTGTCGAGCGAAAACACTTGACAACCTCCTACAAGCAGCTTTTCTTGCCACCAGACCTTTCTCCATCAATTAAGAATCTGATGCCGTCACTAAACACATTCCTTAAAATGTAGCCATTTGTTGAGTGTTTTTTTTGGTGTCTAATCCGTATATATATCACCATTGCCCTTGATTTTCTTGATTGTATATCTCTTAAATGTCAACATATACACGTGTGATTTAGTTTACGATGATTTTTCAATGCCGAGAACCTCGATCAGAGAGTAAAAAAGGCGTAAGGTTCACAATGGTTTAATATTAAAATGGGATATCCCGGGCTAAGATTCGTGTTATAGGAACAAGGGCCAAACCAAACACCCAAGTATGGAATCGTCGAGCGAAAACACTTGACAACCTCCTAGAAGCAGCTTTTCTTGCCACCAGACCTTTCTCCATCAATTAGGAATCTGATGCCGTCACTAAACACATTCCTGAAATTGTAGCCATTTGTTAAGTGTTTTTTTTTGGTGTCTAATCCGAATATATATCACCATTGCCCTTGATTTTCTTATCTGTATATCTCTTAAATGTCAACATATACACGTGTGATTTAGTTTACGAAGATTTTTCAATGCCGAGAAACTCGATCAGAGAGTAAAAAAGGTGTAAGGTTCACAATGGTGTAAAATTAAAATGGGATATACCGGGCTAGGATTCGAGTTACAAGAACAAGGGTCAAACCATCCACCCAAGAATGGAATCGTCGAGCGAAAACACTTGACAGCCTCCTACAAGCAGCTTTTCTTGCCACCAGACCTTTCTCCATCAATTAGGAATCTGATGCCGTCACTAAACATATTTCTTAAATTGTAGCCATTTTTTGAGTATTTTTTTGGTATCTAATCCGCATATATATCACCATTGCCCTTGATTTTCTTGACTGTATATCTCTTAAATGTCAACATATACGCGTGTGATTTAGTTTACGAAGATTTTTCAATGCCGAGAACCTCGATCAGAGAGTAAAAAAGGCGTACGGTTCACAATGGTGTAAAATTAAAACGGGATTTACCTTGATAGGATTCGAGTTACAGGAACAAGGGGTAAACCAACCACCCAATTATGGAATTGTCGAGCGAAAACACTTGACAACCTCTTAGAAGCAGCTTTTCTTGCCACCAGACCTTTCTCCATCAAATAGGAATCTGATGCCGTCACTAAACACATTCCTTAAAATGTAGCCATTTGTTGAGTGTTTTTTTTTGGTGTCTAATCCGCATATATATCACCATTGCCCTTGATTTTCTTACTGTATATCTCTTAAATGTCAACATATACACGTGTGAATTAGTTTACGAAGAGTTTTAAATGCCGAGAACCTCGATCAGAGAGTAAAAAAGACGTAAGGTTCACAATGGTGTAAAATTAAAATGGGATATACCGGGCTAGGATTCGAGTTATAGGAACAAGGGCCAAACCAACCACCCAAGAATGGAATCGTCGAGCGAAAACACTTGACAACCTCCTAGAAGCAGCTTTTCTTGCCACCAGACCTTTCTCCATCAATTAGGAATCTGATGCCGTCACTAAACACATTCCTTAAATTGTTGCCATTTGTTAAGTGTTTTTTTTGTGTCTAATCCGAATATATATCACCATTGCCCTTGATTTTCTTGACTGTATATCTCTTAAATTTCAACATATACACGTTTGATTTAGTTTACGAAGATTTTTCAATGCCGAGAACCTCGATCAGAGAGTAAAAAAGGCGTAAGGTTCACAGTGGTGTAAAATTAAAATGGGATATACCGGGCTAGGATTCGAGTTACAGGAACAAGGGCCAAACCAACCACCCAAGAATGGAATCGTTGAGCGAAAACAGTTGACAGCCTCCTAGAAGCAGCTTTTCTTGCCACTAGACCTTTCTCCATCAATTAGGAATCTGATGACGTCACTAAACACATTTCTTAAATTGTAGCCATTTGTTGAGTGTTTTTTTTTGTGTCTAATCCGCATATATATCACCATTGCCCTTGATTTTCTTGACTGTATATCTCTTAAATGTCAACATATACACGTGTGATTTAGTTTAGGTAGATTTTTCAATGCCGAGAACCTCGATCAGAGAGTAAAAAAGGCGTAAGGTTCACAATGGTGTAAAATTAAAATGGGGTATAACGGGCTAGGATTCGTGTTACAGGAACAAGGGCCAAACCACCCACCCAAGAATGGAATCATTTAGCGAAAACACTTGACAACCTCCTAGAAGCAGCTTTTCTTGCCACCAGACCTTTCTCCATCAATTAGGAATCTGATGCTGTCACTAAACACATTCCTTAAATTGTAGCCATTTGTTGAGTGTTTTTTTTTATGTCTAATCCTCATATATATCACCATTGTCCTTGATTTTCTTCACTGAATATCTCTTAAATGTCAACATATACACGTGTGATTTAGTTTAAGTAGATTTTTCAATGCCGAGAACCTCGATCAGAGAGTGAAAAAGGCGTAAGGTTCACAATGGTGTCAAATTAAATTGGGATATACCCGGCTAGGATTCGAGTTACAGGAACAAGGGCCAAACCAACCACCCAAGAACGGAATCGTAAAGCGAAAACACTTGACAACCTCCTAGAAGCAACTTTTCTTGTCACCAGACCTTTCTCCATCAATTAGGAATCTGATGCCGTCAATAAACACATTCCTAAAATTGTAGCCATTTGTTGAGTGTTTTTTTTGTCTCTAATCCGCATATATATCACCATTGCCCTTAATTTTCTTGACTGTATATCTCTTAAATGTCAACATATACGCGTGTGATTTAGTTTACGAAGATTTTTCAATGCTGAGAACCTCGATCAGAGAGTAAAAAAGGCGTAAGGTTCACAATGGTGTAAAATTAAAATGGGATATACCGGGCTAGGATTCGAGTTACAGGAACAAGGGCCAAACAAACCACCCAAGAACGGAATCGTAAAGCGAAAACACTTGACAACCTCCTAGAAGCAACTTTTCTTGTCACCAGACCTTTCTCCATCAATTAGGAATCTGATGCCGTCAATAAACACATTCCTAAAATTGTAGCCATTTGTTGAGTGTTTTTTTTTGTGTCTAATCCGTATATATATCACCATTGCCCTTGATTTTCTTCACTGTATATCTCCTAAAAGTCAACATATACACGTGTGATTTAGTTTACGACGATTTTTCAATGCCGAGTACCTCGATCAGTGAGTAAAAAAGGCGTAAGGTTCACAAGGGTGTAAAATTATAATGGGATATCCCGGGCTAGGATTCGAGTTACAGGAACAAGGGCCAAACCAACCACCCAAGAATGGAATCGTCGAGCGAAAACACTTGACAACCTCCTAGAAGCAGCTTTTCTTGCCACCAGACCTTTCTCCATCAATTAGGAATCTTATGCCGTCTCTAAACACATTCCTTAAATTGTAGCCATTTGTTGAGTGTTTTTTTTGTCTCTAATCCGCATATATATCACCATTGCCCTTAATTTTCTTGACTGTATATCTCTTAAATGTCAACATATACGCGTGTGATTTAGTTTACGAAGATTTTTCAATGCTGAGAACCTCGATCAGAGAGTAAAAAAGGCGTAAGGTTCACAATGGTGTAAAATTAAAATGGGATATACCGGGCTAGGATTCGAGTTACAGGAACAAGGGCCAAACAAACCACCCAAGAATGGAATCGTAAAGCGAAAACACTTGACAACCTCCTAGAAGCAACTTTTCTTGTCACCAGACCTTTCTCCATCAATTAGGAATCTGATGCCGTCAATAAACACATTCCTAAAATTGTAGCCATTTGTTGAGTGTTTTTTTTGTGTCTAATCCGTATATATATCACCATTGCCCTTGATTTTCTTCACTGTATATCTCCTAAAATTCAACATATACACGTGTGATTTAGTTTACGACGATTTTTCAATGCCGAGTACCTCGATCAGTGAGTAAAAAAGGCGTAAGGTTCACAAGGGTGTAAAATTATAATGGGATATCCCGGGCTAGGATTCGAGTTATAGGAACAAGGGCCAAACCAACCACCCAAGAATGGAATCGTCGAGCGAAAACACTTGACAACCTCCTAGAAGTAGCTTTTCTTGCCACCAGACCTTTCTCCATCAATTAGGAATCTGATGCCGTCACTAGACACATTCCTTAAATTGTAGCCATTTGTTGAGTGTTTTTTTTTGTGTCTAATCCGCATATATATCGCCATTTCCCTTGATTTTCTTGAGTGTATATCTCTTAAATGTCAACATATACACGCGTGATTTAGTTTACGAAGATTGTTCAATGCCGAGAACCTCGATCAGAGAGTGAAAAAGGCGTAAGGTTCACAATGGTGTAAAATTAAAATGGGATATATCGGGCTAGGATTCGAGTTACAGGAACAAGGGCCAAACCAACCACCCAAGAATGGAATTGTCGAGCGAAAACACTTGACAACCTCCTACAAGCAGCTTTTCTTGCCACCAGACCTTTCTCCATCAATTAAGAATCTGATGCCGTCACTAAACACATTCCTTAAAATGTAGCCATTTGTTGAGTGTTTTTTTTTGTGTCTAATCCGTATATATATCACCATTGCCCTTGATTTTCTTCACTGTATATCTCCTAAAAGTCAACATATACACGTGTGATTTAGTTTACGACGATTTTTCAATGCCGAGTACCTCGATCAGTGAGTAAAAAAGGCGAAAGGTTCACAAGGGTGTAAAATTATAAAGGGATATCCCGGGCTAGGATTCGAGTTATAGGAACAAGGGCCAAACCAACCACCCAAGAATGGAATCGTCGAGCGAAAACACTTGACAACCTCCTAGAAGTAGCTTTTCTTGCCACCAGACCTTTCTCCATCAATTAGGAATCTGATGCCGTCACTAGACACATTCCTTAAATTGTAGCCATTTGTTGAGTGTTTTTTTTTGTGTCTAATCCGCATATATATCGCCATTTCCCTTGATTTTCTTGAGTGTATATCTCTTAAATGTCAACATATACACGCGTGATTTAGTTTACGAAGATTGTTCAATGCCGAGAACCTCGATCAGAGAGTGAAAAAGGCGTAAGGTTCACAATGGTGTAAAATTAAAATGGGATATACCGGGCTAGGATTCGAGTTACAAGAACAAGGGTCAAACCATCCACCCAAGAATGGAATCGTCGAGCGAAAACACTTGACAGCCTCCTACAAGCAGCTTTTCTTGCCACCAGACCTTTCTCCATCAATTAGGAATCTGATGCCGTCACTAAACATATTTCTTAAATTGTAGCCATTTTTTGAGTATTTTTTTGGTGTCTAATCCGCATATATATCACCATTGCCCTTGATTTTCTTGACTGTATATCTCTTAAATGTCAACATATACGCGTGTGATTTAGTTTACGAAGATTTTTCAATGCCGAGAACCTCGATCAGAGAGTAAAAAAGGCGTACGGTTCACAATGGTGTAAAATTAAAACGGGATTTACCTTGATAGGATTCGAGTTACAGGAACAAGGGGCAAACCAACCACCCAATTATGGAATTGTCGAGCGAAAACACTTGACAACCTCTTAGAAGCAGCTTTTCTTGCCACCAGACCTTTCTCTATCAATTAGGAATCTGATGCCGTCACTAAACACATTCCTTAAAATGTAGCCATTTGTTGAGTGTTTTTTTTTGGTGTCTAATCCGGATATATATCACCATTGCCCTTGATTTTCTTGACTGTATATCTCTTAAATGTCAACATATACACGTGTGAATTAGTTTACGAAGAGTTTTAAATGCCGAGAACCTCGATCAGAGAGTAAAAAAGACGTAAGGTTCACAATGGTGTAAAATTAAAATGGGATATACCGGGCTAGGATTCGAGTTATAGGAACAAGGGCCAAACCAACCACCCAAGAATGGAATCATCGAGCGAAAACACTTGACAACCTCCTAGAAGCAGCTTTTCTTGCCACCAGACCTTTCTCCATCAATTAGGAATCTGATGCCGTCACTAAACACATTCCTTAAATTGTTGCCATTTGTTAAGTGTTTTTTTTTTGTGTCTAATCCGAATATATATCACCATTGCCCTTGATTTTCTTGACTGTATATCTCTTAAATTTCAACATATACACGTTTGATTTAGTTTACGAAGATTTTTCAATGCCGAGAACCTCGATCAGAGAGTAAAAAAGGCGTAAGGTTCACAGTGGTGTAAAATTAAAATGGGATATACCGGGCTAGGATTCGAGTTACAGGAACAAGGGCCAAACCAACCACCCAAGAATGGAATCGTTGAGCGAAAACAGTTGACAGCCTCCTAGAAGCAGCTTTTCTTGCCACTAGACCTTTCTCCATCAATTAGGAATCTGATGACGTCACTAAACACATTTCTTAAATTGTAGCCATTTGTTGAGTGTTTTTTTTTGTGTCTAATCCGCATATATATCACCATTGCCCTTGATTTTCTTGACTGTATATCTCTTAAATGTCAACATATACACGTGTGATTTAGTTTAGGTAGATTTTTCAATGCCGAGAACCTCGATCAGAGAGTAAAAAAGGCGTAAGGTTCACAATGGTGTAAAATTAAAATGGGGTATAACGGGCTAGGATTCGTGTTACAGGAACAAGGGCCAAACCACCCACCCAAGAATGGAATCATTTAGCGAAAACACTTGACAACCTCCTAGAAGCAGCTTTTCTTGCCACCAGACCTTTCTCCATCAATTAGGAATCTGATGCTGTCACTAAACACATTCCTTAAATTGTAGCCATTTGTTGAGTGTTTTTTTTATGTCTAATCCTCATATATATCACCATTGTCCTTGATTTTCTTCACTGAATATCTCTTAAATGTCAACATCTACACGTGTGATTTAGTTTACGAAGGTTTTTTAATGCCGAGAACCTTGATCAGAGAGTGAAAAAGGCGTAAGGTTCACAATGGTTTCAAATTAAATTGGGATATACCCGGCTAGGATTCGAGTTACAGGAACAAGGGCCAAACCAACCACCCAAGAATGGAATCGTCGAGCGAAAACACTTGACAACCTCCTAGAAGCAGCTTTTCTTGCCACCAGACCTTTCTCCATCAATTAGGAATCTTATGCCGTCTCTAAACACATTCCTTAAATTGTAGCCATTTGTTGAGTGTTTTTTTTGTCTCTAATCCGCATATATATCACCATTGCCCTTAATTTTCTTGACTGTATATCTCTTAAATGTCAACATATACGCGTGTGATTTAGTTTACGAAGATTTTTCAATGCTGAGAACCTCGATCAGAGAGTAAAAAAGGCGTAAGGTTCACAATGGTGTAAAATTAAAATGGGATATACCGGGCTAGGATTCGAGTTACAGGAACAAGGGCCAAACAAACCACCCAAGAACGGAATCGTAAAGCGAAAACACTTGACAACCTCCTAGAAGCAACTTTTCTTGTCACCAGACCTTTCTCCATCAATTAGGAATCTGATGCCGTCAATAAACACATTCCTAAAATTTTAGCCATTTGTTGAGTGTTTTTTTGGTGTCTAATCCGCATATATATCACCATTTCCCATGATTTTCTTGACTGTATATCTCTTAAATGTCAAAATATACGCGTGTGATTTAGTTTACGAAGATTTTTCAATGCCGAGAACCTCGATCAGAGAGTAAAAAAGGCGTAAGGTTCACAATGGTGTAAAATTAAAATGGGATATACCGGGCTAGGATTCGAGTTGCAGGAACAAGGGCCAAACCAACCTCCCAAGAATGGAATCGTCGAGCGAAAACACTTGACAACCTCCTAGAAGCAGCTTTTCTTGCCACCAGACCTTTCTCCATCAATTAGGAATCTGATGCCGTCACTAGACACATTCCTTAAATTGTAGCCATTTGTTGAGTGTTTTTTTTGTGTCTAATCCGCATATATATCGCCATTTCCCTTGATTTTCTTGAGTGTATATCTCTTAAATGTCAACATATACACGCGTGATTTAGTTTACGAAGATTGTTCAATGCCGAGAACCTCGATCAGAGAGTGAAAAAGGCGTAAGGTTCACAATGGTGTAAAATTAAAATGGGATATATCGGGCTAGGATTCGAGTTACAGGAACAAGGGCCAAACCAACCACCCAAGAATGGAATTGTCGAGCGAAAACACTTGACAACCTCCTACAAGCAGCTTTTCTTGCCACCAGACCTTTCTCCATCAATTAAGAATCTGATGCCGTCACTAAACACATTCCTTAAAATGTAGCCATTTGTTGAGTGCTTTTTTTGGTGTCTAATCCGTATATATATCACCATTGCCCTTGATTTTCTTGATTGTATATCTCTTAAATGTCAACATATACACGTGTGATTTAGTTTACGATGATATTTCAATGCCGAGAACCTCGATCAGAGAGTAAAAAAGGCGTAAGGTTCACAATGGTTTAATATTAAAATGGGATATCCCGGGCTAAGATTCGTGTTATAGGAACAAGGGCCAAACCAAACACCCAAGTATGGAATCGTCGAGCGAAAACCCTTGACAACCTCCTAGAAGTAGCTTTTCTTGCCACCAGACCTTTCTCCATCAATTAGGAATCTGATGCCGTCACTAAACACATTCCTTAAATTGTAGCCATTTGTTAAGTGTTTTTTTTTGTGTCTAATCCGAATATATATCACCAGTGCCCTTGATTTTCTTATCTGTATATCTCTTAAATGTCAACATATACACGTGTGATTTAGTTTATGAAGATTTTTCAATGCCGAGAAACTAAATCAGAGAGTAAAAAAGGTGTAAGGTTCACAATGGTGTAAAATTAAAATGGGATATACCGGGCTAGGATTCGAGTTACAGGAACAAGGGTCAAACCATCCACCCAAGAATGGAATCGTCGAGCGAAAACACTTGACAGCCTCCTACAAGCAGCTTTTCTTGCCACCAGACCTTTCTCCATCAATTAGGAATCTGATGCCGTCACTAAACACATTTCTTAAATTGTAGCCATTTTTTGAGTATTTTTTTGGTGTCTAATCCGCATATATATCACCATTGCCCTTGATTTTCTTGACTGTATATCTCTTAAATGTCAACATATACGCGTGTGATTTAGTTTACGAAGATTTTTCAATGCCGAGAACCTCGATCAGAGAGTAAAAAAGGCGTACGGTTCACAATGGTGTAAAATTAAAACGGGATTTACCTTGATAGGATTCGAGTTACAGGAACAAGGGGCAAACCAACCACCCAATTATGGAATTGTCGAGCGAAAACACTTGACAACCTCTTAGATGCAGCTTTTCTTGCCACCAGACCTTTCTCCATCAATTAGGAATCTGATGCCGTCACTAAACACATTCCTTAAAATGTAGCCATTTGTTGAGTGTTTTTTTTTTGGTGTCTAATCCGCATATATATCACCATTGCCCTTGATTTTCTTGACTGTATATCTCTTAAATGTCAACATATACACGTGTGAATTAGTTTACGAAGAGTTTTAAATGCCGAGAACCTCGATCAGAGAGTAAAAAAGACGTAAGGTTCACAATGGTGTAAAATTAAAATGGGATATACCGGGCTAGGATTCGAGTTATAGGAACAAGGGCCAAACCAACTACCCAAGAATGGAATCGTCGAGCGAAAACACTTGACAACCTCCTAGAAGCAGCTTTTCTTGCCACCAGACCTTTCTCCATCAATTAGGAATCTGATGCCGTCACTAAACACATTCCTTAAATTGTTGCCATTTGTTAAGTGTTTTTTTTGTGTCTAATCCGAATATATATCACCATTGCCCTTGATTTTCTTGACTGTATATCTCTTAAATTTCAACATATACACGTGTGATTTAGTTTACGAAGATTTTTCAATGCCGAGAACCTCGATCTGAGAGTAAAAAAGGCGTAAGGTTCACAGTGGTGTAAAATTAAAATGGGATATACCGGGCTAGGATTCGAGTTACAGGAACAAGGGCCAAACCAACCACCCAAGAATGGAATCATTGAGCGAAAACAGTTGACAGCCTCCTAGAAGCAGCTTTTCTTGCCACTAGACCTTTCTCCATCAATTAGGAATCTGATGACGTCACTAAACACATTTCTTAAATTGTAGCCATTTGTTGAGTGTTTTTTTTTGTGTCTAATCCGCATATATATCACCATTGCCCTTGATTTTCTTGACTGTATATCTCTTAAATGTCAACATATACACGTGTGATTTAGTTTAGGTAGATTTTTCAATGCCGAGAACCTCGATCAGAGAGTAAAAAAGGCGTAAGGTTCACAATGGTGTAAAATTAAAATGGGGTATAACGGGCTAGGATTCGTGTTACAGGAACAAGGGCCAAACCACCCACCCAAGAATGGAATCATTTAGCGAAAACACTTGACAACCTCCTAGAAGCAGCTTTTCTTGCCACCAGACCTTTCTCCATCAATTAGGAATCTGATGCTGTCACTAAACACATTCTTAAATTGTAGCCATTTGTTGAGTGTTTTTTTTTATGTCTAATCCTCATATAGATCACCATTGTCCTTAATTTTCTTCACTGAATATCTCTTAAATGTCAACATATACACGTGTGATTTAGTTTACGAAGGTTTTTTAATGCCGAGAACCTTGATCAGAGAGTGAAAAAGGCGTAAGGATCACAATGGTGTCAAATTAAATTGGGATATACCCGGCTAGGATTCGAGTTACAGGAACAAGGGCCAAACCAACCACCCAAGAATGGAATCGTCGAGCGAAAACACTTGACAACCTCCTAGAAGCAGCTTTTCTTGCCACCAGACCTTTCTCCATCAATTAGGAATCTTATGCCGTCTCTAAACACATTCCTTAAATTGTAGCCATTTGTTGAGTGTTTTTTTTTGTCTCTAATCCGCATATATATCACCATTGCCCTTAATTTTCTTGACTGTATATCTCTTAAATGTCAACATATAT
This sequence comes from Helianthus tuberosus, assembly GCA_030545235.1. Lineage (NCBI taxonomy): Eukaryota > Viridiplantae > Streptophyta > Magnoliopsida > Asterales > Asteraceae > Helianthus > Helianthus tuberosus. Next base: position 203,293 of record JARYGA010060305.1, read on the forward strand.
GCGTGTGATTTAGTTTACGAAGATTTTTGAATGCTGAGAACCTCGATCAGAGAGTAAAAAAGGCGTAAGGTTCACAATGGTGTAAAATTAAAATGGGATATACCGGGCTAGGATTCGAGTTACAGGAACAAGGGCCAAACAAACCACCCAAGAACGGAATCGTAAAGCGAAAACACTTGACAACCTCCTAGAAGCAACTTTTCTTGTCACCAGACCTTTCTCCATCAATTAGGAATCTGATGCCGTCAATAAACACATTCCTAAAATTTTAGCCATTTGTTGAGTGTTTTTTTGGTGTCTAATCCTCATATATATCACCATTTCCCATGATTTTCTTGACTGTATATCTCTTAAATGTCAAAATATACGCGTGTGATTTAGTTTACGAAGATTTTTCAATGCCGAGAACCTCGATCAGAGTGTAAAAAAGGCGTAAGGTTCACAATGGTGTAAAATTAAAATGGGATATACCGGGCTAGGATTCGAGTTGCAGGAACAAGGGCCAAACCAACCTCCCAAGAATGGAATCGTCGAGCGAAAACACTTGACAACCTCCTAGAAGAAGCTTTTCTTGCCACCAGACCTTTCTCCATCAATTAGGAATCTGATGGCGTCACTAGACACATTCCTTAAATTGTAGCCATTTGTTGAGTGTTTTTTTTTGTGTCTAATCCGCATATATATCGCCATTTCCCTTGATTTTCTTGAGTGTATATCTCTTAAATGTCAACATATACACGCGTGATTTAGTTTACGAAGATTGTTCAATGCCGAGAACCTCGATCAGAGAGTGAAAAAGGCGTAAGGTTCACAATGGTGTAAAATTAAAATGGGATATATCGGGCTAGGATTCGAGTTACAGGAACAAGGGCCAAACCAACCACCCAAGAATGGAATTGTCGAGCGAAAACACTTGACAACCTCCTACAAGCAGCTTTTCTTGCCACCAGACCTTTCTCCATCAATTAAGAATCTGATGCCGTCACTAAACACATTCCTTAAAATGTAGCCATTTGTTGAGTGTTTTTTTTGGTGTCTAATCCGTATATATATCACCATTGCCCTTGATTTTCTTGATTGTATATCTCTTAAATGTCAACATATACACGTGTGATTTAGTTGACGATGATTTTTCAATGCCGAGAACCTCGATCAGAGAGTAAAAAAGGCGTAAGGTTCACAATGGTTTAATATTAAAATGGGATATCCCGGGCTAAGATTCGTGTTATAGGAACAAGGGCCAAACCAAACACCCAAGTATGGAATCGTCGAGCGAAAACACTTGACAACCTCCTAGAAGCAGCTTTTCTTGCCACCAGACCTTTCTCCAACAATTAGGAATCTGATGCCGTCACTAAACACATTCCTTAAATTGTAGCCATTTGTTAAGTGTTTTTTTTTTGGTGTCTAATCCGAATATATATCACCATTGCCCTTGATTTTCTTATCTGTATATCTCTTAAATGTCAACATATACACGTGTGATTTAGTTTACGAAGATTTTTCAATGCCGAGAAACTCGATCAGAGAGTAAAAAAGGTGTAAGGTTCACAATGGTGTAAAATTAAAATGGGATATACCGGGCTAGGATTCGAGTTACAGGAACAAGGGTCAACCCATCCACCCAAGAATGGAATCGTCGAGCGAAAACACTTGACAGCCTCCTACAAGCAGCTTTTCTTGCCACCAGACCTTTCTCCATCAATTAGGAATCTGATGCCGTCACTAAACACATTTCTTAAATTGTAGCCATTTTTTGAGTATTTTTTTGGTGTCTAATCCGCATATATATCACCATTGCCCTTGATTTTCTTGACTGTATATCTCTTAAATGTCAACATATACGCGTGTGATTTAGTTTACGAAGATTTTTCAATGCCGAGAACCTCGATCAGAGAGTAAAAAAGGCGTACGGTTCACAATGGTGTAAAATTAAAACGGGATTTACCATGATAGGATTCGAGTTACAGGAACAAGGGGCAAACCAACCACCCAATTATGGAATTGTCGAGCGAAAACACTTGACAACCTCTTAGAAGCAGGTTTTCTTGCCACCAGACCTTTCTCCATCAATTAGGAATCTGATGCCGTCACTAAACACATTCCTTAAAATGTAGCCATTTGTTGAGTGTTTTTTTTGGTGTCTAATCCGCATATATATCACCATTGCCCTTGATTTTCTTGACTGTATATCTCTTAAATGTCAACATATACACGTGTGAATTAGTTTACGAAGAGTTTTAAATGCCGAGAACCTCGATCAGAGAGTAAAAAAGACGTAAGGTTCACAATGGTGTAAAATTAAAATGGGATATACCGGGCTAGGATTCTAGTTATAGGAACAAGGGCCAAACCAACCACCCAAGAATGGAATCGTCGAGCGAAAACACTTGACAACCTCCTAGAAGCAGCTTTTCTTGCCACCAGACCTTTCTCCATCAATTAGGAATCTGATGCCGTCACTAAACACATTCCTTAAATTGTTGCCATTTGTTAAGTGTTTTTTTTTGTGTCTAATCCGAATATATATCACCATTGCCCTTGATTTTCTTGACTGTATATCTCTTAAATTTCAACATATACACGTGTGATTTAGTTTACGAAGATTTTTCAATGCCGAGAACCTCGATCAGAGAGTAAAAAAGGCGTAAGGTTCACAGTGGTGTAAAATTAAAATGGGATATACCGGGCTAGGATTTGAGTTACAGGAACAAGGGCCAAACCAACCACCCAAGAATGGAATCGTTGAGCGAAAACAGTTGACAGCCTCCTAGAAGCAGCTTTTCTTGCCACTAGACCTTTCTCCATCAATTAGGAATCTGATGACGTCACTAAACACATTTCTTAAATTGTAGCCATTTGTTGAGTGTTTTTTTTTTTGGTGTCTAATCCGCATATATATCACCATTGCCCTTGATTTTTTGACTGTATATCTCTTAAATGTCAACATATACACGTGTGATTTAGTTTAGGTAGATTTTTCAATGCCGAGAACCTCGATCAGAGAGTAAAAAAGGCGTAAGGTTCACAATGGTGTAAAATTAAAATGGGGTATAACGGGCTAGGATTCGTGTTACAGGAAGAAGGGCCAAACCACCCACCCAAGAATGGAATCATTTAGCGAAAACACTTGACAACCTCCTAGAAGCAGCTTTTCTTGCCACCAGACCTTTCTCCATCAATTAGGAATTTGATGCCGTCACTAAACACATTCCTTAAATTGTAGCCATTTGTTGAGTGTTTTTTTTGGTGTCTAATCCGCATATATATCACCATTGCCCTTGATTTTCTTGACTGTATATCTCTTAAATGTAAACATATACACGTGTGATTTAGTTTACGAAGATTTTTCAATGCCGAGAACCTCGATCAGAGAGTAAAAAAGGCGTACCATTCACAATGGTGTAAAATTAAAATGGGATATACCGGGCTAGGATTCGTGTTACAGGAACAAGGGCCAAACCAACCACCCAAGAATGGAATCGTCAAGCGAAAATACTTGACAACCTCCTAGAAGTAGCTTTTCTTGCCACAGACCTTTCTCCATCAATTAGGAATCTAATGTCGTCACTAAACACATTCCTTAAATTGTAACCATTTGTTGAGTGTTTTTTTTGGTGTCTAATCCGCATATATATCACCATTGCCCTTGATTTTCTTGACTGTATATCTCTTAAATGTCAACATATACACGAGTGATTTAGTTTACGAAGATTTTTCAATGCCGAGAACCTCGATCAGAGAGTAAAAAAGGCGTAATGTCCACAATGGTGTAAAATTAAATTGGGATATATCGGGCTAGAATTCGAGTTATAGGAACAAGGGCCAAACCAACCACCCAAGAATGGAATTGTTGAACGAAAACACTTGACAACCTCCTAGAAGCAGCTTTTCTTGCCACCATACATTTCTCCATCAATTAGGAATCTGATGCCGTCACTAAACACATTTCTTAAATTGTAGCCATTTGTTGAGTGTTTTTTTTGGTGTCTAGTCCGCATATATATCACCATTGCCCTTGATTTTCTTGACTGTATATCTCTTAAATGTCAACATATACACGTGTGATTTAGTTTACAAAGATTTTTCAATGCCGAGAACCTTGATCAGAGAGTAAAAAAGGCGTAAGGTTCACAATGGTGTAAAATTAAAATGGGATATACCGGGCTAGGATTCGAGTTACATGAACAAGGGCCAAACCAACCACCCAAGAATGGAATCGTCCAGCGAAAACACATGAAAACCTCCTAGTAGCAGCTTTTCTTGCCACCAGACCTTTCTCCATCAATTAGGAATTTGATGCCGTCACTAAACACATTCCTTAAATTGTAGCCATTTGTTGAGTGTTTTTTTTTTGGTGTCTTATCCGCATATATATCACCATTGCCCTTGATTTTCTTGACTGTATATCTCTTAAATGTCAACATACACACGTGTGATTTAGTTTACGAAGATTTTTCAATGCCGAGAACCTCAATCAGAGAGTAAAAAAGGCGTAAGGTTCACAATGGTGTAAAATTAAATTGGGATATATCGGGCTAGAATTCGAGTTACAGGAACAAGGGCCAAACCAACCACCCAAGAATGGAATCGTTGAGCGAAAACACTTGACAACCTCCTAGAAGCAGCTTTTCTTGCCACCAGACATTTCTCCATCAATTAGTAATCTGATGCCGTCACTAAACACATTCCTTAAATTGTAGCCATTTGTTGAGTGTTTTTTTTTTTGGTGTCTAGTCCGCATATATATCACCATTGCCCTTGATTTTCTTGACTATATATCTCTTAAATGTCAACATATACACGTGTGATTTAGTTTACAAAGATTTTTCAATGCCGAGAACCTTGATCAGAGAGTAAAAAAAGCGTAAGGTTCACAATGGTGTAAAATTAAAATGGGATATACCGGGCTAGGATTCGAGTTACATGAACAAGGGCCAAACCAACCACCCAAGAACGGAATCATCGAGCGAAAACACATGAAAACCTCCTAGTAGCAGCTTTTCTTGCCACCAGACCTTTCTCCATCAATTAGGGATCTGATGCCGTCACTAAACACATTCCTTAAATTGAAGCCATTTGTTGAGTGTTTTTTTTTTGGTGTCTAAAACGCATATATATCACCATTGCCCTTGATTTTCTTGACTGTATATCTCTTAAATGTCAACATATACACGTGTGATTTAGTTTACGAAGATTTTTCAATTCCGAGAACCTCGATCAGAGAGTTAAAAAGGCGTAAGGTTCACAAAGGTGTAAAATTAAAATGGGATATACCGGGCTAGGATTCGAGTTACATGAACAAGGGCCAAACCAACCACCCAAGAATGGAATCGTCGAGCGAAAACACATGAAAACCTCCTAGTAGCAGCTTTTCTTGCCACCAGACCTTTCTCCATCAATTAGGAATCTGATGCCGTCACTAAACACATTCCTTAAATTGTAGCCATTTGTTGAGTGTTTTTTTTGGTGTCTAATCCGCATATATATCACCATTGCCCTTGATTTTCTTGACTGTATATCTCTTAAATGTAAACATATACACGTGTGATTTAGTTTACGAAGATTTTTCAATGTCGAGAACCTCGATCAGAGAGTAAAAAAGGCGTACCATTCACAATGGTGTAAAATTAAAATGGGATATACCGGGCTAGGATTCGTGTTACAGGAACAAGGGCCAAACCAACCACCCAAGAATGGAATCGTCAAGCGAAAACACTTGACAACCTCCTAGAAGTAGTGTTTCTTGCCACAGATCTTTCTCCATCAATTAGGAATCTAATGTCGTCACTAAACACATTCCTTAAATTGTAACCATTTGTTGAGTGTTTTTTTTGGTGTCTAATCCGCATATATATCACCATTTCCCTTGATTTTCTTGATTGTATATCTCTTAAATGTCAACTTACACACGTGTGATTTAGTTTACGAAGATTTTTCAATGCCAAGAACCTCGATCAGAGAGTAAAAAAGGCGTAATGTTCACAATGGTGTAAAATTAAATTGGGATATATCGGGCTAGAATTCGAGTTACAGGAACAAGGGCCAAACCAACCACCCAAGAATGGAATCGTTGAGCGAAAACACTTGACAACCTCCTAGAAGCAGCTTTTCTTGCCACCAGACATTTCTCCATCAATTAGGAATCTGATGCCGTCACTAAATACATTCTTTAAATTGTAGCCATTTGTTGAGTGTTTTTTTTGGTGTCTAATCCGCATATATATCATCATTGCCCTTGATTTTCTTGACTGTATATCTCTTAAATGTCAACATATACACGTGTGATTTAGTTTACAAAGATTTTTCAATGCCGAGAACCTTGATCAGAGAGTAAAAAAGGCGTAAGGTTCACAATGGTGTAAAATTAAAATGGGATATACCGGGCTAGGATTCGAGTTACATGAACAAGGGCCAAACCAACCACCCAAGAATGGAATCGTCTAGCGAAAACACATGAAAACCTCCTAGTAGCAGTTTTTCTTGCCACCAGACCTTTCTCCATCAATTAGGAATTTGATGCCGTCACTAAACACATTCCTTAAATTGTAGCCATTTGTTGAGTGTTTTTTTTTGGTGTCTTATCCGCATATATATCACCATTGCCCTTGATTTTCTTGACTGTATATCTCTTAAATGTCAACATACACACGTGTGATTTAGTTTACGAAGATTTTTCAATGCCGAGAACCTCGATCAGAGAGTAAAAAAGGCGTAAGGTTCACAATGGTGTAAAATTAAATTGGGATATATCGGGCTAGAATTCGAGTTACAGGAACAAGGGCCAAACCAACCACCCAAGAATGGAATCGTTGAGCGAAAACACTTGACAACCTCCTAGAAGCAGCTTTTCTTGCCACCAGACCTTTCTCCATCAATTAGTAATCTGATGCCGTCACTAAACACATTTCTTAAACTGTAGCCATTTGTTGAGTGTTTTTTTTTGGTGTCTAGTCCGCATATATATCACCATTGCCCTTGATTTTCTTGACTGTATATCTCTTAAATGTCAACATATACACGTGTGATTTAGTTTACAAAGATTTTTCAATGCCGAGAACCTTGATCAGAGAGTAAAAAAGGCGTAAGGTTCACAATGGTGTAAAATTAAAATGGGATATACCGGGCTAGGATTCGAGTTACATGAACAAGGGCCAAACCAACCACCCAAGAATGGAATCGTCCAGCGAAAACACATGAAAACCTCCTAGTAGCAGCTTTTCTTGCCACCAGACCTTTCTCCATCAATTAGGAATTTGATGCCGTCACTAAACACATTCCTTAAATTGTAGCCATTTGTTGAGTGTTTTTTTTTGGTGTCTTATCCGCATATATATCACCATTGCCCTTGATTTTCTTGACTGTATATCTCTTAAATGTCAACATACACACTTGTGATTTAGTTTACGAAGATTTTTCAATGCCGAGAACCTCGATCAGAGAGTAAAAAAGGCGTAAGGTTCACAATGGTGTAAAATTAAATTGGGATATATCGGGCTAGAATTCGAGTTACAGGAACAAGAGCCAAACCAACCACCCAAGAATGGAATCGTTGAGCGAAAACACTTGACAACCTCCTAGAAGCAGCTTTTCTTGCCATCAGACCTTTCTCCATCAATTAGTAATCTGATGCCGTCACTAAACACATTTCTTAAATTGTAGCCATTTGTTGAGTGTTTTTTTTTGGTGTCTAGTCCGCATATATATCACCATTGCCCTTGATTTTCTTGACTGTATATCTCTTAAATGTCAACATATACACGTGTGATTTAGTTTACGAATATTTTTCAATTCCGAGAACCTCGATCAGAGAGTAAAAAAGGCGTAAGGTTCACAATGGTGTAAAATTAAAATGGGATATACCTGGCTAGGATTCGAGTTACATGAACAAGGGTGTGACAACTGTGTTCTGTAATCCTCGTATAATGTAAAACAGTGTTGGTTATCAATAAAACAATGTGCTTTGGTGTTATTATATGTGTTATTATGTTTGATGATTTTACAATTTGATTCGATTCAGATTTCAAGCTTTAAATCGCTTTTTGGAAGGTTATACGCAAACTGGTGCGTAAACGCAGTCAGTTTAACGCGACAAAACACTCCGGAATAGTGACATAGGCTTAACATACCTTAAATAACCTTTACATAACTTAGAAATAAGTTTCGAAGGATTTGGTATGGCGAAAACATGTTTATTTGAACTAAAGAACTAATTACGACAAAACTGCGAAACGAACGTTGGTGACCGCCCGGATAATATCTAAATCCTGAAAATATTCTGTTATGATTAAAATTTTATTTTTAATCAGGTCCGTGTTGAAAAATAAATTAAAACGCTTAAAAACGTTATTTTTCAAGTTTAAAGCGCGTACCGCGTGTTACTACGCAACACAGTGCTCATACTGCAAAACACGGACAACGCAACCAGTCTTGGCAACTGAAATTTATTTCAGTAATATTTTGGCAAGTTTATTTTTATAGAATAATAAAAATAATTTAGAACGCCATAAACCGGGATTTAAACGCTAGATAAAATACCCGGTATCCAGTTAAATACCTATTTTATCTATTTTTACCAAACAAAACTTACATTTAACCCCCCCCCCCCATATATATTTACGATCACATGGAGGGTGTCCCCACCAACAAATTTTGCGAAGATTCTTCATATCTTACTTGATCCTTACATGACACTTGTAATTGCATGACACTTTCATATCTCCACCATATCTCTTATTATATCTTATAAATATTTCTAAGATCTTAACATATCCTACAAGATCACTCAACCCCTTCTTCTCTCTCCTCCATAACCGTCCAAACCCCTCTCTCTCCATCTTCAAACCCTTCAATCTTGTTCTTGAGAATTCAACACCATTCCAAGCATATTTCAAGTGGTTGTGAAGATCCATAGGTGTTTCCAAGGTGCTTTCAAGTGATTTCAAGCTCCATATCATCAAAACCTCATCCAACAACTTACTTGAATCTTGAAGGTATAACATTTATGTTTAAATCATACTCTTGATTCTTGGTTGTTCTTGATGATTTGTAGTTTCTCTTGAATCTTAGAATTTTCACAAACTTGAAATCTAACTTGAAATGGGTCTTGATACAAATTAAAAATGGTGATGTTTATGTGTGTGTGTATGACCGTACATACATATACATGTGTGTATGAGTTTTGAGCTTTATTTTTGATAAGTACATGTTTAGGTGGTTGCTTGATCTTGAATAATAGTTAAAAATGCAAGTGTTTAATAATCTATGCATGATATGATACATGTTAAATTACATCAGCAAATAAATATAAATAAGTTGCATTTTGGATGCATTTAGTTCATATGAAATGTTGATGAAATGATAGTGTACTTTAGGCACTTGTACATGAAGTTACATGTTGATTTAAAGCTCAAGAAATGGTAAAAAAGAAGGGTTGTATGACAAAAATGTTTTTGAACAGGTTATAAACACTAAAAATAATATTATTTGATGTATTATAATGGCATGGAACTTTGACATAGGTTTGATAGCTTTGCATGTTGTACATATAACTTAAAAAGTGGTAAATTATGTGAAATTTGCATGATTTATGTGCTTTATGTAAGACCTGCACTATCATGAGTATAACCACTATTTTATTCAGTAAATAACATGGGTTATGTTAAAATATCAAGTCATTTCGATTTGGTATGATTCGGGTAACGTTTGATGCAAAACTATGCGGTAAAACGGTTAAAAATCGCCTTTTCGGAGGATTTTTATTAAACTCTTTAGATCAGTAAGTAAACTGATATTTTTGAAAGAAAAATAAGTATTTTAACTTAAATTAAGTTTACATGGTGTTTGGTTAGTCATACGTGACTTCCGACGCCCAAAAATGTTACCGAATCGCTAAAATACATGTTTTTCAATGTACACTAGAATGGGTTGTTCATGGGTAAATTTTATGTGTTACAATGTGCTATGTGTTTTACAATATGTGTATGATGATGTGTTAGTGTTGACGGGATTATGTGTAATACGCTAACCCATGTATATAAATACACTAATATAATAAAAAATAACAACTTTTTGGGAAAAATCTCAAAGTTATGTGAAAATTCTAAGTATCGGAGAAACTTATGTATTTTGTGGGTTTTTGATTATTAAATCATTCTTATTTAACTTAAGACGAATAAACAATTTGAGGGATTGTGTTAACATATAAAAACGCACCCAAAGGTGAGTACATAGATCCCCTCTTTTACAGTTTTCGATTGTTTTGGGGTGATTCATATGTATCAAAATGATTTCGATATTTTACGATGATTTCAAAAACGATTAAGATGGTTTATACTAAATTAATAACGATTTCGACAATGTGAACGAACTTGTTGGTTGTAGTTACATAACGAATGACATTCATTAATTTTGGCCGAACCGACCAGTATTAGGTTATGGTACCATAGGATCCGACAAATCCCGTTATCAGACTGCACCCATGGTTATGTGTGGGTTAGGTAGGTAACGACTGAACCTGATGATTGTTAACTTACCCTTTGGTGGTTTGTTAATACGAGTTGAACGAGATGAACGATGAACGAGTCACGAAGGTTTGAATGTTATTAGCGAGACGACCAAAAGTAGTTTTTCACAATTAAAACGAGAATGATTGGAACGAGAACGATATTAAACGATTGTACGATTTTGAACGATTGAACGATTATGAACGATTTAAACAAACGAACGATGATCTATAACGAGAACGAGTTAAACGATGTCACACAACGATGTTTACGAAACTATATAAACCATACGAGTTTTATTACGAGAACGATTTATGATTTGGTTTACATAAACAAATGTTTTGGGTTAAGATTCATGGCATCGAGGTTTATAAATTATAACCAATCTGTTTTGACTTGGTTATTTATTTTACAATACAAACATTTTACAAAACAAGGTTTCAAATATCGATTAACGAAGTTGTACGAGATATTTCAACGAGCCATGAATCTGACACTCACACAAAAACTATGTGCTCGCCAGCATTTCTTTGCTGACTTTGTTTTTACATATGTTTTAGGTAAAGTTGCTTGATGTTGATTGCTAGGATGTATGAGTCACATAGGATCTGGACGAGGCCTTAGTGACATAATAATAATGATAGTCGATTTATAACTTGCTTGTTCAATTTCAAAGACAATGTTAATGTTTAATATTTAATAAAACGAAACTCTTTTGTATCCATGGTTGTGAAACGATAATTCTATTACAACACTCCCCGACGTTTCCGCCACGGTTTGTTGTTTTACGTGGTCGGGGTGTGACAGAATAAGTTGGTATCAGAGCCAATGGTTATAGGGAATTAGGTTATTAGTAATGTTTTGACCTAGACTATAACTTTCTAGGACCCCAACGCAAGTTGATTTACGTTTAGAGTTTTAAAAACAAAACCGTCACCTACCCTTAGGTGATAACCACAATGAGAACACAAAATCCAAATCTGCTTCGAAAATTAATCATCCGTTCTAGGATGATTGATTACTAGGTTTTGAACCCTCTGTTGTAAGGTTTTGAACCCTTCCAGTTTGACTCATTTTTGGCTTAGTGCCTTCTGAGTTTTCAAAATCTCGTCAAAGTTTGGGTCAAAATAATGTGAACACGTGCAAACTGGAAGAGTGAATGCCTGTACCCTGAGTTTTCTGTCGAAGGCTAGAGTGTTCGTACAAATCCGCATAATCGGACCAGTCACTCTTACCTGGGAACTCTTGGGGTGAGTGTTCACTTATAGGCGAGCATGTCTTCGCGATACATTATTTTGATTCATTACTTTGATTAGTCACTGCATGTCGTTTGTTTGTTCGAGGTAACGAACAAATGATCGCCTTCCTTATGTTTCGTCAATATTTTCAATACCTCTTTTGTTTTCCTAATTATCGACCTCACTCGTTTCTCATATTTCCTTGTTAGACAATGCCTCCTCGACGTGATGCACAAACTTTTACTGCTGAAGAAGTCACAGCCCTTGTCTCTTAGCAAATGGCTGCTGTGCTTCCAGGCGTTGTGACCCAAATCCATGAGCTATACAACAATAATAATAACAATGCACAATGTAATTTCAAGAATTTCAATTCTGCTAAGCTGCTAAAGTTTTCTGGGTCACAAGGAGCAACTGCACTCCTTCAATGGTTCGAAAGTATCGAGAGCACATTCAGATATGTGCAATGTCCGAATGGGCGTAAGGTTGAATTTGCATCAAGTGTGTTTGAGAAGCGTGCTCTTACTTGGTGGAACGGAGTGATGCGCGATAGGGGTGCCAAAGTGGCATTGGCACAAACATGGGAAGAGCTTCGAGCTCCCATGATGAGAGAGTTCTGTCCCCGTCATGAAATTCGAGCCTTGGAATGAGAGTTTGACGATCTAAAACAAGATGGGGGAGAACACTGTGCGTATACGGATCGATTTGAGGAACTCAGTCTTTTGTGTCCTACTATGGTTACCCCGTTGGAGAAAGCGATAGAGAGGTATATCGATGGTTTACCCGATTCCATACAGGATATTGTGACTGGCGTTAATCCTACTACTGTTCGTCACGCGATCGAGTTATCTGCTACCCTGACTGAGTCGCAAGTCAGGAAGGGTAAACTTACCTGCATGGGTGATAAGAAGAAGTCGACCGAATCTGTCAAGGAAAAGGGTAAGGGTAAGAAAGGTGTGTCATCGAAGAAGTCGAGGAAGCGAAAGGGTGCTTAGAACTTTGCAGTTACTGCTCAGAACCCTCAGAACCCACCAGCTCAACCGCCTATGAAGAAAGCGTATGCTAGTACCGCACCTCATTGTGCTCGCTGCAACGGTCATCATGTTGCACAACAAGCTTGTAGGCAATGCACAACGTGTGGTAAGCTTGGGTCAGAATCAGATTGTTCAGAATCAGATTGTTCAGAATCAAGCTCCAGTTCCGGGGAATGCTGCTAGATTCCCACCGAGTTCATGTTTCAATTGTGGAGAGTTTGGTCACTTCCGCAACAACTGTCTGAGGCTGGTGAATGCAAACGCGAATGCTAATGCGAATCCGAACGCGAATGTCAACGCAAATGTGAATCCCGCTCATGGGCGAGCGTACAATATGAATGCTAACGAAGCGAGGGCTGACAACGAGGTGGTTAATGGTACGTTTCTTGTTAACAATTGACCTGCATCTATTCTTTTTTATTCTGGTGCCGATAGAAGTTTTGTTTCATTATCTTTTGAACCTTTGCTTGCGATACCTAGAACTAAACTGAGGAAACCCTTATCTGTCGAAGCTGCTACTGGTAAACCTCTTGTTCTCGATTATGTTATTCGTGATTGTCAGTTAAACCTTGATAACCATCTTTTTCCCATTGACCTCACGCCGATGCAACTTGGGAGTTTCAATATTATCGTGGGGATGGATTGGTTAACCAAACATCATGCTGAGGTGGTTTGTTTCGATAAGATTGTTCGTATTCCTCTTCCGTCTGGCGAGGTTTTAGAAGTTCGTGGCGAGAAACCATCTGGTGGATTGAAGCTTATGTCGTGTACAAAGGCCCAAAGATATTTGCGAAAAGGATATGTTGCTTTCCTGGCACATGTCACCGAGGAGAAAGGCAAGAGCAAGAGTATTCAGGATATTTCGATTGTTCGGGATTATCCAGAGGTGTTTCCCGATGAACTGCCTGGTTTGCCTCCAGTTCGTCAAGTCGAGTTTCATATTGACCTTGTACCCAATGCCAACCCGATTGCGAAAGCACCTTATCGTCTTGCACCATCGGAGATGCAAGAGTTATCGAAACAGCTTCAAGATTTGTCTGATAAAGGATTCATCCGTCCGAGCTTTTCGCCTTGGGGAGCTCCTGTCCTCATTGTGAAGAAGAAAGATGGATCTTTTCGAATGTGTATCGATTATCGTGAGCTTAATAAGCTTACCATCAAGAATCGATATCCCCTACCTAGAATTGATGATCTCTTCGACCAGCTGCAAGGTGCTTCATGCTTTTCCAAGATCGATCTGCGTTCTGGTATCATCAACTTCGTGTTCTCGAAGAAGATATTCCCAAAACTGCATTCCGTACGAGATATGGGCACTACGAGTTCACTGTCATGCCTTTTGGTTTGACAAATGCCCCAGCTATCTTCATGGACTTAATGAATAGGGTTTGTAAACCTTATTTAGATAAGTTCATCATTGTGTTCATCGACGATATTCTCATTTATTCAAAGTCTCGAGCCGACCATGAGCAACACCTTCGTTTGACCTTGGAACTTCTGAAGAAGGAACAACTTTTTGCTAAATTCTCCAAGTGTGAATTTTGGCTTAGAGAAGTTCAGTTTTTGGGTTATATAGTCAATAAGCAGGGTATCCATGTGGATCCTTGCAAAATAGCTACTATTAAGGATTGGAATACACCGATGACACCTACAGAGATTCGATCATTACTTGCTATTGCTGGTTATTATCGTCGATTCATTTCTAATTTCTCAAAGATCGCGGTTCCACTCACTGCTTTGACTCAGAAAAATAAGCCTTTTGAGTGGGGACCTAAGCAAGAAGAAGTGTTCCAAACGCTGAAACGGAAGCTCTGTGATGCTCCTGTTTTATCTCTACCTGAGTGAAACGATGATTTTGTTGTCTATTGTGACGCGTCGAATCTAGGACTTGGTTGCGTTCTTATGCAACGAGGTAAAGTCATAGCTTATGCATCTAGACAGCTGAAAATTCATGAGAAGAACTATACTACTCATGATCTTGAATTAGGAGCTGTGGTTTTTGCACTTAAAATCTGGAGACACTACCTCTATGGAACGAAGTGTGTGGTTTTCACAGACCACAAAAGTCTCCAGCATATTCTCAATCAGAAGGAGCTGAACATGAGGCAACGACGATGGGTTGAACTCTTAAACGATTATGATTGTGAGATCCGCTACCATCCTGGTAAGGCGAATGTCGTAGCCGATGCGCTTAGTCGAAAGGAACGAGTCAAGCTTCATTCTGTTCGAACTCTATATGATATTCAATCTCGTGTCCTTCAAGCTCAACGATCTTATGTGATCAAAGACTTATTGAAATATGAGCTACCGCTTCAACTCGAACTTAAACTCGAAACGAAGGACGATAGGTTGCTATATTTCAAGGATCGTTTGTGGATTCTGAAACAAGACGATCTTCGCACCTTGGTAATGGACGAATCTCACAAGTCTCGATATTCTATCCATCCTGGTGCTGATAAAATGTACAAGGATCTTCGTACTCAGTTCTGGTGGCCTGGTATGAAGAAAGATGTTGCCTTGTATGTATCGAAATGCCTAACTTATCTCAAAGTCAAGCCTGAACATCAACGACCTTCTGGTTTGCTTGTACAGCCAGAGATACCGGTTTAGAAGTGGGAGAACATTACAATGGATCTCATCACTAAGTTACCGCGTACATCTAAAGGTCACGATGCTATTTGGGTTGTTATTGATCGATTAACGAAATCAGCTCATTTTATACCGATTCGCGAGGATCTATCTGCTGATAAACTTGCAAAGATTTATGTTGATGAGATAGTATCTTGACATGGTGTTCCTTTGGATATCATTTCCGATCGTGATGCTCGGTTTTCATCTCATTTTTGGAAGACCATGCAATCTGCGTTGGGAACCCAACTGAATCTAAGCACTGCTTATCATCCACAAACAGATGGACAATCTGAGAGAACAATTCAAACTTTGGAGGATATGCTTAGAGCATGCGTGATAGACTTTGGTGGTAATTGGGATTCTCATCTACCACTGATCGAGTTCTCTTACAACAACAGTTATCATGCTAGTATTAATATGGCACCATTCGAAGCTCTCTACGGTCGAAAATGTCGTTCACCTGTATGTTGGAATGAGATCGGTGAAGCTCAGCTTACTGGACCTGAGCTCATTCTGGAAACAACAGACAAAATCAAGAAAATCCGCGATAATCTTGTGACAGCTAGAAGCCGTCAAAAGAGTTATGCGGATATGCGACGCAAGCCCTTAGAATTTCAAATCGGAGACCGTGTCCTACTCAAGGTGTCACCTTGGAAGGGAGTGGTGAGATTTGGAAAGAAAGGAAAACTTGCACCCTGATATGTTGGACCATTTAAGATTGTTGAAAGAATTGGAAAGGTTGCCTATCGACTAGAGCTACCTCCAGAGCTTGGAAATATTCATCCGACTTTTCACGTGTCCAATTTGCGAAAGTGTTTAGCTGATGCTGATCTTCACATTCCTCTCAACGAGATTCAAATCGATGAAACAATGCACTTTGTCGAGAAACCTGTGGAAATAGTGGACCGTACATTCAAACAGTTGAAGAACAAACGGATTCGATTGGTTAAAGTTCGCTGGGAATCCAAACGTGGCCCTGAGTTTACTTGGGAACGTGAGGACCAGATGAAGATGAAATATCCGCAATTGTTTTCACAAGTTTCCTCTAAATAAAATTTCAGGACGAAATTTCCTAAAGTAGGGGAGACTGTGACAACTGTGTTCTGTAATCCTCGTATAATGTAAAACAGTGTTGGTTATCAATAAAACAATGTGCTTTGGTGTTATTATATGTGTTATTGTGTTTGATGATTTTACAATTTGATTCGATTCCGATTTCAAGCTTTAAATCGCTTTCTGGAAGGTTATACGCAAACTAGTGCGTAAACGCAGTCAGTTTAACGCGACAAAACACTCCGGAATAGTGACATAGGCTTAACATACCTTAAATAACCTTTACATAACTTAGAAATAAGTTTCGAAGGATTTGGTATGGCGAAAACATGTTTATTTGAACTAAAGAACTAATTACGACAAAAATGCGAAACGAACGTTGGTGACCGCCCGGATAATATCTAAATCCTGAAAATATTCTGTTATGATTAAAATTTTATTTTTAATCAGGTCCGTGTTGAAAAATAAATTAAAATGCTTAAAAACGTTATTTTTCAAGTTTAAAGCGAGTACCGCGTGTTACTACGCAGCACAGTGCTCATACTGCAAAACACGGACAACGCAGCCAGTCTTGGCAACTGAAATTTATTTCAGTAATATTTTGGCAAGTTTATTTTTATAGAATAATAAAAATAATTTAGAACGCCATAAACCAGGATTTAAACGCTAGATAAAATACCCGGTATCCAGTTAAATACCTATTTTATCTATTTTTACCAAACAAAACTTACATTTAACCCCCCCCCCCCATATATATTTACGGTCACATGGAGGGTGACCCCACCAACAAATTTTGCCAAGATTCTTCATATCTTACTTGATCCTTACATGACACTTGTAATTGCATTACACTTTCATATCTCCACCATATCTCTTTTTATATCGTATAAATCTTTCTAAGATCTTAACATATCCTACAAGATCACTCAAGCCCTTCTTCTCTCTCTTCCATAACCATCCACACCCCTCTCTCTCCATCTTCAAACCCTTCAATCTTGTTCTTGAGAATTCAACACCATTCCAGGCATATTTCAAGTGGTTGTGAAGATCCATCGGTGTTTCCAAGGTGCTTTCAAGTGATTTCAAGCTCCATATCATCAAAACCTCATCCAACAACTTACTTGAATTTTGAAGGTATAACATTTATGTTTAAATCATACTCTTGATTCTTGGTTGTTCTTGATGATTTGTAGTTTCTCTTGAATCTTGGAATTTTCACAAACTTGAAATCTAACATGAAATGGGTCTTGATACAAATTAAAAATGGTGATGTTTATGTGTGTGTGTATGACCATACATACATATACATGTGTGTATGAGTTTTGAGCTTTATTTTTGAGAAGTACATGTTTAGGTGGTTGCTTGATCTTGAATAATAGTTAAAAATGCAAGTGTTTAATAATCTATGCATGATATGATACATGTTAAATTACATCAGCAAATAAATATAAATAAGTTGCATTTAGTTCATATGAAATGTTGATGAAATGATAGTGTACTTTAGGCACTTGTACATGAAGTTACATGTTGATTTAAAGCTCAAGAAATGGTAAAAAAAGGGTTGTATGACAAAAATGTTTTTGAACAAGTTATAAACACTAAAAATAATATTATTTGATGTATTATAATGGCATGGAACTTTGACATAGGTTTGATAGCTTTGCATGTTGTACATATAGCTTAAAAAGTGGTAAATTATGTGAAATTTGCATGATTTATGTGCTTTATGTAAGACCTGCACTATCATGAGTATAAGCACTATTTTATTCAGTAAATAACATGGGTTATGTTAAAATATCAAGTCATTTCGATTCGGGATGGTTCGGGTAACGTTTGATGCAAAACTATGCGGTAAAACGGTTAAAAATAGCCTTTTCGGAGGATTTTTATTAAACTGTTTTAGATCAGTAAGTAAACTGATATTTTTGATATAAAAATAAGTATTTTAACTTATATTAAGTTTACATGGTGTTTGGTTAGTCATACGTGTCTTCCGACGCCCAAAAATGTTACCGAATCGCTAAAATACATGTTTTTCAATGTACACTAGAATGGGTTGTTCATGGGTAAATTTTATGTGTTACAATGTGCTATGTGTTTTACAATATGTGTATGATGATGTGTTAGTGTTGACGGGATTATGTGTAATACGCAAACCCATGTATATAAATACACTAATATAATAAAAAATAACAACTTTTTGAGAAAAATCTCAAACTTATGTGAAAATTCTAAGTATCGGAGAAACTTATGTATTTTGTGGGTTTTTTATTATTAAATCATTCTTATTTAATTTAGGATGAATAAACAATTTGAGGGATTGTGTTAACATATAAAAACGCACCCAAAGGTGAGTACATAGATCCCCTCTTTTACTGTTTTCGATTGTTTTTGGGTGATTCATATGTATCTAAATGATTTCGATATTTTACGATGATTTCAAAAACGATTAAGATGGTTTATACTAAATTAATAACGATTTCGACAATGTGAACGAACTTGTTGGTTGTAGTTACATAACGAATGACATTCATTAATTTTGGCCGAACCGACCAGTATTAGGTTATGGTACCATTGGATCCGACAAATCCCGTTATCAGACTACACCCATGGTTATGTGTGGGTTAGGTGGGTAACGACTGAACCTGATGATTGTTAACTTACTCTTTGGTGGTTTGTTAATACGAGTTGAACAAGATGAACGATGAACGAGCCCATGGTTATGTTTGGATGTTGTTAGCGAGACGACCAAAAGTAGTTTTTCACAATTAAAACGAGAACGATATTAAACGATTGTACGATTTTGAATGATTGAACGATTATGAACGATTTAAACAAACGAATGATGATCTATAACGAGAACGAGTTAAACGATGTCACACAACGATGTTTACGAAACTATATAAACCATACGAGATTATTACGAGAACGATTTATGATTTGGTTTACAAAAACAAATGTTTTGGGTTAAGATTCATGGCATCGAGGTTTATAAATTATAACCAATCTGTTTTGACTTGGTTATTCATTTTACAATACAAACATTTTACAAAACAAGGTTTCAAATATCGATTAACGAAGTTGTACGAGATATTTCAACGAGCCATGAATCTGAAACTCTTTTGTATCCATGGTTGTGAAACGATAATTCTGTTACAACACTCCCCGATGTTTCCGCCACGGTTTGTTGTTTTACGTGGTCGGGGTGTGACAAAGGGCCAAACCAACCACCCAAGAATGGAATCGTCGAGCGAAAACACTTGACAACCTCCTAGACGCAGCTTTTCTTTACACCAGACCTTTCTCCATCAATTAGGAATCTGATGCCGTCACTAAACACATTCCTTAAATTGTAGCCATTTGTTGAGTGTTTTTTTTTTGGCCTAATCCGCATATATATCACCATTGCCCTAGATTTTCTTGACTGTATATCTCTTAAATGTCAACATATACACGTGTGATTTAGTTTACGAAGATTTTTCAATGCCGAGAACCTCGATCAGAGAGTAAAAAAGGCGTAAGGTTCACAATGGTGTAAAATTAAAATTTGATATACCGGGGTAGGATTCGAGTTACAGTAACAAGGGCCAAACCAACCACCCAAGAATGGAATCGTTGAGGGAAAACACTTGACAACCTCCTAGAAGCAGCTTTTCTTGCCACCAGACATTTCTCCATCAATTAGGTATATGATGCCGTCACTAAACATATTTCTTAAATTGTAGCCATTTGTTGAGTGTTTTTTTTGGTGTCTAATCCGCATATATATCACCATTGCCCTTGATTTTCTTAACTGTATATCTCTTAAATGTCAACATATACACGTGTGATTTAGTTTACGAAGATTTTTCAATGCCGAGAACCTCGATCAGAGAGTAAAAAAGGCGTAAGGTTCACAATGGTGTAAAATTAAAATGGGATATACCGGGCTAGGATTCGAGTTACATGAACAAGGGCCAAACCAACCACCCAAGAATGGAATCGTCGAGCGAAAACACATGACAACCTCCTAGTAGCAGCTTTTCTTGCCACCAGACCTTTCTCCATCAATTAGGAATCTGATGCCGTCACTAAACACATTCCTTAAATTGTAGCCATTTGTTGAGTGTTTTTTTTTTGGTGTCTAATCCGCATATATATCACCATTGCCCTTGATTTTCTTGACTGTATATCTCTTAAATGTCAACATATACACGTGTGATTTATGTTACGAAGATTTTTCAATGCCGAGAACCTCGATCAGAGAGTAAAAAAGGCGTAAGGTTCACAATGGTGTAAAATTAAAATGGGATATACCGGGCTAGGATTCGAGTTACAGGAACAAGGGCCAAACTGTCACACCCCGACTTTCCACGTGTCACCGGTGGGCCCGGTGGGGAGTATCGTGACGTAGTTGATGTCATCATAGTCAACAACACAATATATATAAATGCACAGCGGAAGCAAAAGATAATTATATTACAATCCGAATAAAAAGTAATATCAAGTATTACAACGGAAAGTAAAGGATCCACAGGCGGATTTTAAAACATAAGCAGCGTTCAACAGACTTTAGACGCCTAGAACTTGCAAGATTTCCTTATTATCGTCCTGAGCAGCTTCCAGCCTATTACGTACTTGTACCTGTCACTTAGACTTTTGAAAATACGTCAGTTTTCACTGGTAAATACACTCAACCGACTCATTTGAAAAGAGTTTAAGAAAATTGATTTAGATGCACTAGGCACAAAATATTTTGACACTTTGATTAAAATGCACAAGGCAAAATTAATTATTTTACATATTTAAGGCATGTTAACTTAGGAAACCTGTTTAGGACTCTTATGGTTACCCGTTACGCTTCATACGCGTTCGGTTCGGTTTATGTAACTAGTTTACATAAGTTAACCGAAACGGGTCAAACCTTATCGGTTTTATCTCAAAATCCAGAATGTGTATAATATACCCATATTAAGCAAGTCTTCAAACTTGTCGGGTCTAAATCACATTCTCTCCGGTCTTCGCTTAATCGTGCGTACGAACCGTATCTTTAAAACTAACCGGTCTAAGCGTAAGCTTAACTAAAGACCCGTTAGGATTCTAATAGGTTATTATTAAACCTTCGTTCTAGATTAGGAGAACCGGTAAAAGATACTTGCACTCGCTGATTTTGATTTATACTTACTCAGGTAAATACTTTTAACTTATTTTCCCTATACGGGCTTGGGGTACGGTATATAAAATACCGCTTGGTCGGGCATTGAATCTTTAATTGTTTTATGGTTAAAGTATTGAGATGTCTCGTTTAATTTGTTTTGTTTGCTTAAAGCCTTTGGGGGGTTAATGACCATGTCCCGGATATCCCTGGCATCATTTTACGAAATGGCCACGACCTTAGCACACAGGTGTAGGCGTACACCTGTCAGTGTCTCATTTAAATAATGTGGTGTGTCTATTGATCTTTAACCCGGCTCGATCCGGGCTACTGAACGCATAAGTAACATGTAAATCCTTTACAAGCATTATATTCAAATAATTATCCCAAGTTATAAAATATTATTTGTGCCTTGTGCCTTAAATGCATTTTCTTAAACTCCTTTCAAAATGAGTCGGTTGATTGTATTTACCAGTGTAAACTGACGTATTTTCTCAAAAAGGTTAAGTGCAGGTACTACGCGTAATAGGCTGGCTTTTCTCCTAGCGTCCTCAATAAGTCTCGCAAGCTTGGATGTAATAGACTGTTGAACATTGTTTCCTTTTATTTTGATCTACCTGTGGATTTATATTCGACTACTTGTGATACTTAATATTACAATATTGTATGGTTGAAATAAATCTATACTTTGCTTCCGCTGTGCATTTAAATATTGTGTTGTTTGACTATTGTGTTGCCAACCACGTCACGATACTCCCCTACCGGGTCCACCGGTCACACGTGGAAATCCGGGGTGTGACACAAACCAACCACCCAAGAATGGAATCGTCGAGCGAAAACACTTGACAACCTCCTAGAAGCAACTTTTCTTGCCACCAGACCTTTCTCCATCAATTAGGAATCTGATGCCGTCACTAAACACATTTCTTAAATTGTAGCCATTTGTTGAGTGTTTTTTTTGGTGTCTAATCCGCATATATATCACCATTGCCCTAGATTTTCTTGACTGTATATCTCTTAAATGTCAACATATACATGTGTGTTTTAGTTTACGAAGATTTTTCAATGCCGAGAACCTCGATCAGAGAGTAAAAAAGGCGTAAGGTTCACAATGGTGTAAAATTAAAATTTGATATACCGGGGTAGGATTCGAGTTACAGGAACAAGGGCCAAACCAACCACCCAAGAATGGAATCGTCAAGCGAAAACACTTGACAACCTCCTAGAAGCAGCTTTTCTTGCCACCAGACATTTCTCCATCAATTAGGAATCTGATTCCGTCACTAAACACATTCCTTAAATTGTAGCCATTTGTTGAGTGTTTTTTTTGTGTCTAATCCGTATATATATCACCATTGCCCTTGATTTTCTTAACTGTATATCTCTTAAATGTCAACATATACACGTGTGATTTAGCTTACGAAGATTTTTCATTGCCGAGAACCTCGATTAGAGAGTAAAACAGGCGTAAGGTTCACAATGGTGTAAAATTAAAATGGGATATACCGGGCTAGGATTCGAGTTACAGGAACAAGGGCCAAACCAACCACCCAAGAATGGAATCGTCGAGCGAAAACACTTGACAACCTCCTAGAAACAGCTTTTCTTGCCACCAGACCTTTCTCCATCAATTAGGAATCTGATGCCGTCACTAAACACATTCGTTAAATTGTAGCCATTTGTTGAGTGTTTTTTTTTTGTGTCTAATCCGCATATATATCACCATTGCCGTTGATTTTCTTCACTGTATATCTCTTAAATTTCAACATATAAACGTGTGATTTAGTTTACGAAGATTTTTCAATGCCGAGAACCTCGATCAGAGAGTAAAAAAGGCGTAAGGTTCACAATCGTGTAAAATTAAAATGGAATATACCGGGCTAGGATTCGAGTTACAGGAACAAGGGCCAAACCAACCACCTAAGAATGGAATCGTCGAGCGAAAACACTTGACAACCTCTTAGAAGCAGCATTTCTTGCCACCAGACCATTCTCCATCAATTAGAAATCTGATGCCGTGACTAAACACATTCCTTAAATTGTAGCTATTTGTTGAGTATTTTTTTTTGCTGTCTAATCCGCATATATATATCACCATTGCCCTTGATTTTCTTGACTGTATATCTCTTAAATGTCAACATATACACGTGTGATTTAGTTTACGATGATTTTTCAATGCCGAGAACCTCGATTAGAGAGTAAAAAAGGCATAAGGTTAACAATGGTGTAAAATTAAAATGGGATATACCGGGCTAGGATTCGAGTTACAGGAACAAGAGCCAAACCAACCACCCAAGAATGGAATCGATGAGTGAAAACACTTGACAACCTCCAAGAAACAGCTTTTCTTGCCACCAGACATTTCTCCATCAATTAGGAATCTGATCCCATCACTAAACACATTCCTTAAATTGTAGCCATTTGTTGAGTGTTTTTTTTTTGTGTCTAATCCGTATATATATCACCATTGCCCTTGATTTTCTTGACCGTATATCTCTTGAATGTCAATATATACACGTGTGATTTAGTATACGAAGATTTTTCAATGCCGAGAACCGCGATCAGAGAGGAAAAAAGGCGTAAGGTTCACAATGGTGTAAAATTAAAATGTGATATACCGGGCTAGGATTCGAGTTACAGGAACAAGGGCCAAACCAACCACCTAAGAATGGAATCGTCGAGCGAAAAATACTTGACAATCTCCTAGAAGCAGCTTTTCTTGCCACCAGACCTTTCTCCATCACTTAGGAATCTGATGCCGTCACTAAACACATTCCTTAAATTGTAGCCATTTGTTGAGTATTTTTTTTTTGTCTAATCCGCATATATATCACCATTTCCCTTGATTTTCTTGATTGTATATCTCTTAAATGTCAACATATACACGTGTGATTTAGTTTACGAAGATTTTACAATGCTGAGAACCTCGATCAGAGAGTAAAAAAGGTGTAAGGTTCACAATGGTGTAAATTTAAAATGGGATATACCGGGCTAGGATTTGAGTTACAGGAACAAGGGCCAAACCAAACACCCAAGAATGGAATCGTTGAGCGAAAACACTTGACAACCTCCTAGACGCAGCTTTTCTTGCCACCAGACCTTTCTCCATCAATTAGGAATCTGATGCCGTCACTAAACACATTCCTTAAATTGTAGCCATTTGTTGAGTGTTTTTTTTTTGTGTCTAATCCGCATATATATCACCATTGCCCTTGATTTTCTTGACTGTATATTTCCTGAATGTCAACATATACACGTGTGATTTAGTTTACGAAGATTTTTCAATGCCGAGAACCTCGATCAGAGAGGAAAAAAGGCGTAAGGTTCACAATGGTGTAAAATTAAAATGGGATATACCGGGCTAGGATTCGAGTTACAGGAACAAGGGCCAAACCAACCACCCAAGAATGGAATCGTCGAGCGAAAACACTTGACAACCTCCTAGAAGCAGCTTTTCTTGCCACCATACCTTTCTCCATCAATTTGGAATCTGATGCCGTCACTAAACACATTCCTTAAATTGTAGCCATTTGTTGAGTGTTTTTTTTGGTGTCTAATCCGCATATATATCACCATTGCCCTTGATTTTCTTGACTGTATATCTCTTAAACGTCAACATATACACGAGTGATTTAGTTTACGAAGATTTTTCAATGCCAAGAACCTCGATCAGAGAGTCAAAAAGGCGTAAGGTTCACAATGGTGTAAAATTAAAATGAGATATACCGGGCTAGGATTCGAGTTACAGGAACAAGGGCCAAACAAACCACCCAAGAATGGAATAGTCGAGCGAATACACTTGACAACCTCCTAGAAGCAGCTTTTCTTGCCACCAGACCTTTCTCCATCAATTAGGAATCTGATGCCGTCACTAAACACATTCCTTAAATTGTAGCCATTTGTTGAGTTTTTTTTTTGTGTCTAATCCGCATATATATCACCATTACCCTTGATTTTATTGACTGTATATCTCTTAAATGTCAACATACACACGTGTGATTTAGTTTACGAATATATCACCTCCTAGAAGCAGCTTTTCTTGCCACCAGACCTTTCTCCATCAATTAGAAATCTGATGCCGTCACTAAACACATTCCTTAAATAGTAGCCATTTGTTGACTGTTTTTTTGTGTCTAGTCCGCGTATATATCACCATTGCCCTTGATTTTCTTGACTGTATATCTCTTAAATGTCAACATATACACGTGTGATTTAGTTTACGAAGATTTTTCAATGCTGAGAACCCCGATCAGAGAGTAAAACAGGCGTAAGGTTCACAATGGTGTAAAATTAAAATTTGATATACCGGGGTAGGATTCGAGTTACAGGAACAAGGGCTAAACCAACCACCTAAGAATGTAATCGTCGAGCGAAAACACTTGACAACCTCCTAGAAGCTGCTTTTCTTGCCACCAGACATTTCTCCATCAATTAGGAATCTGATGCCGTCACTAAACACATTCCTAAAATTGTAGCCATTTGTTGAGTGTTTTTTTTGGTGTCTAATCCGCATATATATCACCATTGCCCTTGATTTTCTTGACTGTATATCTCTTAAATGTCAACATATACACGGGTGATTTAGTTTACGAAGATTTTTCAATGCCGAGAACCTCGATCATAGAGTAAAAAAGGCGTAAGGTTCACAATGGTGTAAATTTAAAATGGGATATACCGGGCTAGGATTTGAGTTACAGGAACAAGTGCCAAACCAAACGCCCAAGAATGGAATCGTCGAGCGAAAACACTTGACAAACTCCTAGAAGCAGCTTTTCTTGCCCCCAGATCTTTCACCATCAATTAGGAATCTGATGCCGTCACTAAACACCTTCCTTGAATTATAGCCATTTGTTGAGTGTTTTTTTTTTGTGTCTAATCCGCATATATATCACCATTACCCATGATTTTATTGACTGTATATCTCTTGAATGTCAACATATACACGTGTGATTTAGTTTACGAAGATTTTTCAATGCCGAGAACCTCGATCAGAGAGGAAAAAAGGCGTAAGGTTCACAATGGTGTAAAATTAAAATGGGATATACCGGGCTAGGATTCGAGTTACAGGAACAAGGGCCAAACCAACCACCCAAGAATGGAATAGTCGAGCGAATACACTTGACAACCTCCTAGAAGCAGCTTTTCTTGCCACCAGACCTTTCTCCATCAATTAGGAATCTGATGCCGTCACTAAACACATTCCTTAACTTGTAGCCATTTGTTGACTTTTTTTTTTGTGTCTAATCCGCATATATATCACCATTACCCTTGATTTTATTGACTGTATATCTCTTAAATGTCAACATATACACGTGTGATTTAGTTTACGAATATTTTTCAATGCCGAGAACCTCGATCAGAGAGTAAAAAAGGCGTAAAGTTAAGAATGGGGTAAAATTAAAATGGGATATACCGGGCTAGTATTCGAGTTACGGGAACAAGGGCCAAACCAACCACCCAAGAATGGAATCGTCAAGCGAAAACACTTGACAACCTCCTAGAAGCAGCTTTTCTTGCCACAAGACCTTTCTCCATCAACTAGGAATCTGATGTCGTCACTAAACACATTCCGTAAATTATAGCCATTTGTTGAATGATTTTTTTGTTGTCTAATCCGCATATATATCACCATTGCCCTTGATTTTCTTGACTGTATATATCTAAAATGTCAACATATGCACGTGTGATTTAGTTTACGAAGATTTTTCAATGCCGAGAACCTCGATCAGAGAGTAAAAAAGGCGTAAGGTTCACAATGTTGTAAAATTGAAATGGGATATACCGGACTAGAATTCGAGTTACAGGAAAAAGGGCCCAACCAACCACCCAAGAATGGAATAGTCGAGCGAAAACACTTGACAACCTCCTAGAAGCAGCTTTTCTTGCCACCAGACTTTTCTCCATCAATTAGGAATCTGATGCCGTCACTAAACACATTCCTTAAATAGTAGCCATTTGTTGACTGTTTTTTTGGTGTCTAGTCCGCATATATATCACCATTGCCCTTGATTTGCTTGACTGTATATCTCTTAAATGTCAGCATATACACGTGTGATTTAGTTTACGAAGTTTTTTCAATGCCGAGAACCTCGATCAGAGAGTAAAAAAGGCGTTAGGTTCACAATGGTGTAAAATTAAAATTTGATATACCGGGGTGGGATTCGAGTTACAGTAACAAGGGCCAAACCAACCACCTAAGAATGGAATCGTCGAGCGAAAACACTTGACAACCTCCTAGAAGCAGCTTTTCTTGCCATCAGACCTTTCTCCATCAATTAGGAATTTGATGCCGTGACTAAACACATACCTTAAATTGTAGCCATTTGTTGAGTGTTTTTTTTTGGTGTCTAATCCGCATATGTATCACCATTGCCCTTGATTTTCTTGACTGTATATCTCTTGAATGTAAACATATACACGTGTGATTTAGTATACGAAGATTTTTCAATGCCGAGAACCGTGATCAGAGTGGAAAAAAGGCGTAAGGTTCACAATGGTGTAAAACTAAAATGAGATATACCGGGCTAGGATTCGAGTTACAGGAACAAGGGCCAAACAAACCACCCAAGAATGGAATCGTCGAGCGAAAACACTTGACAACCTCCTAGAAGCAGCTTTTCTTACCACCAGACCTTTTCCATCAATTTGGAATCTGATGCCGTCACTAAACACATTCCTTAAATTGTATCCATTTGTTGAGTGTTTTTTTTTTGTGTCTAATCCGCATATATATCACCATTGCCCTTGATTTTCTTGATTGTATATCTCTTAAATGTGAACATATACACGTGTGATTTAGTTTTCGAAGATTTTTCAATGCCGAGAACTCGATCAGAGAGTAAAAAAGGCGTAAGGTTCACAATGGTGTAAAATTAAAATGGGATATACCAGGCTAGGATTCGAGTTACAGGATCAAGGGCCAAACCAACCACCCAAGAATGGACTCGTCGAGCGAAAACACTTGACAACCTCCTAGAAGCAGCTTTTCTTGCCACCAGACCTTTCTCCATCAATTTGGAATCTGATGCCGTCACTAAACACATTCTTTAAATTGTAGCCATTTGTTGAGTGTTTTTTTTTTGTGTCTAATCCGCATATATATCACCATTGCCCTTGATTTTCTTGACTGTATATCTCTTGAATGTCAACATATACACGTGTGATTTAGTATACGAAGATTTTTCAATGCCGAGAACCGCGATCAGAGAGGAAAAAAGGCGTAAGGTTCACAATGGTGTAAAATTAAAATGGGATATTCCGGGCTAGGATTCGAGTTACAGGAACAAGGGCCAAACAAACCACCCAAAAATGGAATCGTCGAGCGAAAACACTTGACAACCTCCTAGAAGCAACTTTTCTTGCCACCAGACTTTTCTCCATCAATTTGGAATCTGATGCCGTCACTAAACACATTCCTTAAATTGTATCCATTTGTTGAGTGTTTTTTTGGTGTCTAATCCGCATATATATCACCATTTCCCTTGATTTTCTTGATTGTATATCTCTTAAATGTGAACATATACACGTGTGATTTAGTTTACGAAGATTTTTCAATGCCGAGAACCTTGTTCAGAGAGTAAAAAAGGCGTAAGTTTCACAATGGTGTAAAATTAAAATGTGACATACCGGGATAGGATTCGAGTTACAGGATCAAGGGCCAAACCAACCACCCAAGAATGGAATCGTCGAGCGAAAACACTTGACAACCTCCTAGAAGCAGCTTTTCTTGCCACCAGACCTTTCTCCATTAATTAGGAATCTGATGCCGTCACTAAACAGATTCCTTAAATTGTAGCCATTTGTTGAGTGTTTTTTTTTTGTGTCTAATCCGCATATATATCACTATTGCCCTTGATTTTCTTGACCGTATATCTCTTGAATGTCAATATATACACGTGTGATTTAGTATACGAAGATTTTTCAATGCCGAGAACCGCGATCAGAGAGGAAAAAAGGCGTAAGGTTCACAATGGTGTAAAATTAAAATGGGATATACCGAGCTAGGATTCGAGTTACAGGAACAAGGGCCAAACAAACCACCCAAGAATGGAATCGTCGAGCGAAAACACTTGACAACCTCCTAGAAGCAGCTTTTCTTGCCACCAGACCTTTCTCCATCAATTTGGAATCTGATGCCGTCACTAAACACATTCCTTAAATTGTATCCATTTGTTGAGAGTTTTTTTGGTGTCTAATCCGCATATATATCAACATTGCCCTTGATTTTCTTGATTGTATATCTCTTAAATGTGAACATATACACGTGTGATTTTGTTTACGAAGATTTTTCAATGCCGAGAACCTCGATCAGAGAGTAAAAAAGGCGTAAGGTTCACAATGGTGTAAAATTAAAATGGGATATACCGGGCTAGGATTCGAGTTACAGGATCAAGGGCCAAACCAACCACCCAAGAATGGAATCGTCGAGCGAAAACACTTGACAACCTCCTAGAAGCAGCTTTTCTAGCCACCAGACCTTTCTCCATCAATTAGGAATCTGATGCCGTCACTAAACACATTCCTTAAATTGTAGCCATTTGTTGAGTGTTTTTTTTTTGTGTCTAATCCGCATATATATCACCATTGCCCTTGATTTTCTTGACTGTATATCTCTTGAATGTCAACATATACACGTGTGATTTAGTATACGAAGATTTTTCAATGCCGAGAACCGCGATCAGAGAGGAAAAAAGGCGTAAGGTTCACAATGGTGTAAAATTAAAATGGGATATACCGGGCTAGGATTCGAGTTACAGGAACAAGGGCCAAACAAACCACCCTAGAACTGAATCGTCGAGCGAAAACACTTGACAACCTCCTAGAAGCAGCTTTTCTTGCCACCAGACCTTTCTCCATCAATTTGGAATCCGATGCCGTCACTAAACACATTTCTTAAATTGTATCCATTTGTTGAGTGTTTTTTTGGTGTCTAATCCGCATATATATCACCATTTCCCTTGATTTTCTTGATTGTATATCTCTTAAATGTGAACATATACACGTGTGATTTAGTTTACGAAGATTTTTCAATGCCGAGAACCTCGTTCAGAGAGTAAAAAAGGCGTAAGTTTCACAATGGTGTAAAATTAAAATGTGACATACCGGGATAGGATTCGAGTTACAGGATCAAGGGCCAAACCAACCACCCAAGAATGGAATCGTCGAGCGAAAACACTTGACAACTTCCTAGAAGCAGCTTTTCTTGCCACCAGACCTTTCTCCATCAATTAGGAATCTGATGCCGTCACTAAACAGATTCCTTAAATTGTAGCCATTTGTTGAGTGTTTTTTTTTTGTGTCTAATCCGCATATATATCACTATTGCCCTTGATTTTCTTGACCGTATATCTCTTGAATGTCAATATATACACGTGTGATTTAGTATACGAAGATTTTTCAATGCCGAGAACCGCGATCAGAGAGGAAAAAAGGCGTAAGGTTCACAATGGTGTAAAATTAAAATGGGATATACCGAGCTAGGATTCGAGTTACAGGAACAAGGGCCAAACAAACCACCCAAGAATGGAATCGTCGAGCGAAAACACTTGACAACCTCCTAGAAGCAGCTTTTCTTGCCACCAGACCTTTCTCCATCAATTTGGAATCTGATGCCGTCACTAAACACATTCCTTAAATTGTATCCATTTGTTGAGTGTTTTTTTGGTGTCTAATCCGCATATATATCACCATTGCCCTTGATTTTCTTGATTGTATATCTCTTAAATGTGAACATATACACGTGTGATTTAGTTTACGAAGATTTTTCAATGTCGAGAACCTCGATCAGAGAGTAAAAAAGGCGTAAGGTTCACAATGGTGTAAAATTAAAATGGGATATACCGGGCTAGGATTCGAGTTATAGGATCAAGGGCCAAACCAACCACCCAAGAATGGAATCGTCGAGCGAAAACACTTGACAACCTCCTAGAAGCAGCTTTTCTAGCCACCAGACCTTTCTCCATCAATTAGGAATCTGATGCCGTCACTAAACACATTCCTTAAATTGTAGCCATTTGTTGAGTGTTTTTTTTTTGTGTCTAATCCGCATATATATCACCATTGCCCTTGATTTTCTTGACTGTATATCTCTTGAATGTCAACATATACACGTGTGATTTAGTATACGAAGATTTTTCAATGCCAAGAACCGCGATCAGAGAGGAAAAAAGGCGTAAGGTTCACAATGGTGTAAAATTAAAATGGGATATACCGGGCTAGGATTCGAGTTACAGGAACAAGGGCCAAACAAACCACCCAAGAACGGAATCGTCGAGCGAAAACACTTGACAACCTCCTAGAAGCAGCTTTTCTTGCCACCAGACCTTTCCCCATCAATTTGGAATCTGATGCCGTCACTAAACACATTCCTTAAATTGTATCCATTTGTTGAATGTTTTTTTGGTGTCTAATCCGCATATATATCACCATTTCCCTTGATTTTCTTGATTGTATATCTCTTAAATGTGAACATATACACGTGTGATTTAGTTTACGAAGATTTTTCAATGCCGAGAACCTCGTTCAGAGAGTAAAAAAGGCGTAAGTTTCACAATGGTGTAAAATTAAAATGTGACATACCGGGATAGGATTCGAGTTACAGGATCAAGGGCCAAACCAACCACCCAAGAATGGAATCGTCGAGCGAAAACACTTGACAACTTCCTAGAAGCAGCTTTTCTTGCCACCAGACCTTTCTCCATCAATTAGGAATCTGATGCCGTCACTAAACAGATTCCTTAAATTGTAGCCATTTGTTGAGTGTTTTTTTTTTGTGTCTAATCCGCATATATATCACTATTGCCCTTGATTTTCTTGACCGTATATCTCTTGAATGTCAATATATACACGTGTGATTTAGTATACGAAGATTTTTCAATGCCGAGAACCGCGATCAGAGAGGAAAAAAGGCGTAAGGTTCACAATGGTGTAAAATTAAAATGGGATATACCGAGCTAGGATTCGAGTTACAGGAACAAGGGCCAAACAAACCACCCAAGAATGGAATCGTCGAGCGAAAACACTTGACAACCTCCTAGAAGCAGCTTTTCTTGCCACCAGACCTTTCTCCATCAATTTGGAATCTGATGCCGTCACTAAACACATTCCTTAAATTGTATCCATTTGTTGAGTGTTTTTTTGGTGTCTAATCCGCATATATATCACCATTGCCCTTGATTTTCTTGATTGTATATCTCTTAAATGTGAACATATACACGTGTGATTTAGTTTACGAAGATTTTTCAATGTCGAGAACCTCGATCAGAGAGTAAAAAAGGCGTAAGGTTCACAATGGTGTAAAATTAAAATGGGATATACCGGGCTAGGATTCGAGTTATAGGATCAAGGGCCAAACCAACCACCCAAGAATGGAATCGTCGAGCGAAAACACTTGACAACCTCCTAGAAGCAGCTTTTCTAGCCACCAGACCTTTCTCCATCAATTAGGAATCTGATGCCGTCACTAAACACATTCCTTAAATTGTAGCCATTTGTTGAGTGTTTTTTTTTTGTGTCTAATCCGCATATATATCACCATTGCCCTTGATTTTCTTGACTGTATATCTCTTGAATGTCAACATATACACGTGTGATTTAGTATACGAAGATTTTTCAATGCCAAGAACCGCGATCAGAGAGGAAAAAAGGCGTAAGGTTCACAATGGTGTAAAATTAAAATGGGATATACCGGGCTAGGATTCGAGTTACAGGAACAAGGGCCAAACAAACCACCCAAGAACGGAATCGTCGAGCGAAAACACTTGACAACCTCCTAGAAGCAGCTTTTCTTGCCACCAGACCTTTCCCCATCAATTTGGAATCTGATGCCGTCACTAAACACATTCCTTAAATTGTATCCATTTGTTGAATGTTTTTTTTGTGTCTAATCCACATATATATCACCATTTCCCTTGATTTTCTTGACTGTATATCTCTTAAATGTCAACATACACACGTGTGATTTAGTTTACGAAGATTTTTCAATGCCGAGAACCTCGTTCAGAGAGTAAAAAAGGCGTAAGGTTCACAATGGTGTAAAATTAAAATGGGACATACCGGGCTAGGATTCGAGTTACAGGATCAAGGGCCAAACCAACCACCCAAGAATGGAATCGTCGAGCAAAACACTTGACAACCTCCTAGAAGCAGCTTTTCTTGCGACCAGACCTTTCTCCATCAATTAGGAATCAGATGCCGTCACTAAACACATTCCTTAAATTGTAACCATTTGTTGAGTGTTTTTTTTGTGTCTAATCCGCATATATATCACCATAGCCCTTGATTTTCTTGACTGTATATCTCTTAAATGTCAACATATACACGTGTGATTTAGTTTACGAAGATTTTTCACTGCCGAGAACCTCGATTAGAGTGTAAAAAAGGCGTATGGTTCACAATGGTGTAAAATTAATATGTGATATACCGGGCTAGGATTCGAGTTACAGGAACAAGGGCCAAAGAAACCACCCAAGAATGGAATAGTCGAGCGAATACACTTGACAACCTCCTAGAAGCAGCTTTTCTTGCCACGAGACCTTTCTCCATCAATTAGGAATCTGATGCCGTCACTAAACACATTCCTTAACTTGTAGCCATTTGTTGACTTTTTTTTTTGTGTCTAATCCGCATATATATCACCATTACCCTTGATTTTATTGAATGTATATCTCTTAAATGTCAACATATACACGTGTGATTTAGTTTACGAATATTTTTCAATGCCGAGAACCTCGATCAGAGAGTAAAAAAGGCGTAAGGTTCATAATGGTCTAAAATTAAAATGGGATATACCAGGCTAGTATTCGAGTTACAGGAACAAGGGCCAAACCAACCACCCAAGAATGGAATCGTCGAGTGAAAACACTTGACAACCTCCTAGAAGCAGCTTTTCTTGCCACAAGACCATTCTCCATCAACTAGGTATCTGATGTCGTCACTAAACACATTCCGTAAATTGTAGCCATTTGTTGAATTTTTTTTTTTGGTGTCTAATCCGCATATATATCACCATTGCCCTTGATTTTCTTGACTGTATATCTCTAAAATGTCAACATATACACGTGTGATTTAGTTTACGAAGATTTTTCAATGCCGAGAACCTCGATCAGAGAGTAAAAAAGGCGTAAGGTCCACAATGTTGTAAAATTGAAATGGGATATACCGGACTAGAATTCAAGTTACAGGAACAAGGGCCAAACCAACCACCCCAGAATGTAATAGTCGAGCGAAAACACTTGACAACCTCCTAGAAGCAGCTTTTCTTGCCACCAGACCTTTCTCCATCAATTAGGAATCTGATGCCGTCACTAAACACATTCCTTAAATTGTAGCCATTTGTTGAGTTTTTTTTGGTGTTTAATCAGCAAATATATCACCGTTGCCCATGATTTTATTGACTGTATATCTTTTAAATGTCAACATATACACGTTTGATTTAGTTTACGAAGATATTTCAATGCCGAGAACCTCGATCAGAGAGTAAAAAAGACGTAAGGTTCATAATGGTGTAAAATTAAAATAGGATATACCGGGCTATTATTCGAGTTACAGGAACAAGGGCCAAACCAACCACCCAAGAATGGAATCGTCCAGCGAAAACACTTGACAACCTCCTAGAAGCAGCTTTTCTTGCCACCAGACCTTTCTTCATCAATTAGAAATCTGATGCCGTCACTAAACACATTCCTTAAATAGTAGCCATTTGTTGACTGTTTTTTTTTTGGTGTCTAGTCCGCATATATATCACTATTGCCCTTGATTTTCTTGACTGTATATCTCATAAATGTCAACATATACACGTGAGATTTAGTTTACAAAGATTTTTCAATGCCGAGAACCTCAATCAGAGAGTAAAAAGGGCGTAAGGTTCACAATGGTGTAAAATTAAAATGGGATATACCGGGCTGGGATTCGAGTTACAGGAACAAGGGCCAAACCAACCACCCAAGAATGGAATCGTCGAGTGAAAACACTTGACAACCTCCTAGAAGCTGCTTTTCTTGCCACCAGACCTTTCTCCATCGATTTGGAATCTAATGCCGTCACTGAACACATTCCTTAAATTGTAGCCATTTGTTGAGTGTCTTTTTTGGTGTCTAATCCGCATATATATCACCATGTCCCTTGATTTTCTTGACTGTATATCTCTTAAATGTCAACATACACACGTGTGATTTAGTTTACAAAGATTTTTCAATGCCGAGAACCTCGATCAGAGAGTAAAAAAGGCGTAAGGTTCACAATGGTGTAAAATTAAAATGGGATATACCGGGCTAGGATTCGAGTTACAGGAACAAGGGCCAAACCAACCACCCAAGAATGGAATCGTTGAGCGAAAACACTAGACAACCTCCTAGAAGCAACTTTTCTTGCCATCAGACCTTTCTCCATCAATTAGGAATCTGATGCTGTCAATAAACACATTCCTTAAATTGTAGCCATTTGTTGAGTGTTTTTTTTTGTGTCTAATCCGCATATATCTCACCATTACCCTTGATTTTATTGACTGTATATCTCCTAAATGTCAACATATACACTTGTGATTTAGTTTATGAATATTTTTCAATGCTGAGAACCTCGATGAGAGAGTAAAAAAGGCGTAAGGTTCACAATGGTGTAAAATTAAAATGTGATATACCGTGGTAGGATTCGAGTTACAGGAACAAGGGAAAAACCAACCACCCAAGAATGGAATCGTCGAGGGAAAACACTTGACAACCTCCTAGAAGCAGCTTTTCTTGCCACCAGACCTTTCTCCATCGATTAGGAATCTGATGCTGTCACTGAACACATTCCTTAAATTGTAGTCATTTGTTGAGTGTTTTTTTGGTGTCTAAT
Source organism: Helianthus tuberosus (assembly GCA_030545235.1). NCBI lineage: Eukaryota > Viridiplantae > Streptophyta > Magnoliopsida > Asterales > Asteraceae > Helianthus > Helianthus tuberosus. Next base: position 239,717 of record JARYGA010060305.1, read on the forward strand.
CCGCATATATATCACCATGTCCCTTGATTTTCCTGACTGTATATCTCTTAAATGTCAACAAACACACGTGTGATTTAGTTTACGAAGAATTTTCAATGCCGAGAACCTTGATCAGAGAGTAAAAAAGGCGTAAGGTTCACAATGGTGTAAAATTAAAATGGGATATACCGGGCTAGGATTCGAGTTACAGGAACAAGGGCCAAACCAACCACCCAAGAATGGAATCGTCGAGCGAAAACACTTGACAACCTCCTAGAAGCAGCTTTTCTTGCCATCAGACCTTTCTCCTTCAATTCGGAATATGATGCCGTCAATAAACACATTCCTTAAATTGTAGCCATTTGTTGAGTGTTTTTTTTGGTGTCTAATCCGCATATATATCACCATTGCCCTTGATTTTCTTGACTGTATATCTCTTAAATGTCAACATATACACGTGTGATTTAGTTTACGAAGATTTTTCAATGACGAGAACCTCGATCAGAGAGTAAAGAAGGCGTAAGGTTCACAATGGTGTAAAATTAAAATGGGATATACCAGTGTAGGATTCGAGTTACAGGAACAAGGGACAAACCAACCACCCAAGAATGGAATCGTCGAGCGAAAACACTTGACAACCTCCTAGAAGCAGCTTTTCTTGCCACCAGACCTTTCTCCATCAATTAGGAATCTGATGCCGTCACTAAACACATTCCTTAAATTGTAGCCATTTGTTGAGTGTTTTTTTGTGTGTCTAATCCGCATATATATCATGTCACACCCCCAAAATCCACCTGCGGAGTATCACCGCTTGGAGGCGTGACTGACCAGGATCAAGCCACCAATCATATTGAACATTGTAAGTAATAAATAAAATTCAATCCAACAATACGAAAGGTGTTCAAAACAAAACATATTTAAGTGTTTAGCGGAAGCATAAATGTGAAAACCCAACTTAAGTATTAAGTTCGAAATGTTATAATGTTTTTAACATGGCACCCACTTTCCATGTCCCACAACGACCGCGCCTCCCTGTGCAAGCTCCATGAGTACCTATCGACCTGCAAGGCATGTAACAACGAGTCAACAACAAAGTTGAGCGAGTTCACAGTTGATTGTTCAGTTATTGAGTTCGTTTCAGAAATCGTAAGTTTGTTTCAGAGTCAAGTGTTACCCAGTATCCTTGTTTCCCAAACCTTTACGATATTTAGTGGGGGCTTCCCATGTTGTATATTACTAGACTAGTTGTATCTATAGGTGTCCTTCCCAGTCCGAGGATGTTGGTACACTTTATGTGGACGCGACTCGACTCGGTTCGATTCGGTTCGGGTCGACTCGGTTAGGTCCGGCTCAAGCCTGAAGACACGACATTCCTCCGTCGTGCTCCCCAGAGTTCGACACGCGAAGCACGGAACGCCGCAAGCCATTCCCGTTTACACATCATCATGACATCATCAATGTGATGTCATGATGATGTCATAACTTTGTCCTACCTTTGAAATTGTGCAAAGTTGTAAACAGAAAATAGTCTGGGCCGTAACCTCTTCATTTGGGCCGAATACTTATGTTGGACTTTGACTTCTACTTGGGCTCATAACATGTCGACGAAACAAAGATTAGAATTAATATGTTTGTCGACGAAACAGAATGTGTTTCGTTGACTTTGTTGTTTCGTCGTGTCCTTTATGCGTTTCGTCAGTCTGTGTCTGTGTCTAGTATAAATACCCCTCACAGTTTCTGTGTGAAACTGATGAGCGCTGTGAGACTTTGAGAGAGTCTGTAAAACATTGTTTGTATATGTTTGTATCCGTTCTCATCCCTAATCAATAGATATTGAATCTTTGGTTACGTGTGTGTTTTACACTTTGTTTGGTTTGCACCGTTACGGGGATTCCGCACCCGTTACCGTGTTTGTGATAAACAAGGATAGGTGTTCGTTATCGATCCTCACCGGAAAAACGGGACCTACAAGTGGTATCAGAGCTTTGGCTCTAATCGTTGTTTAAGACCAAACATATTTGGGTTTTTATCAAGTTTGAAACTGATTGTTTATGATTTTCTGAAAAAGTGTTCTTGAAAAGTTTATATATTTTCTGAAAAAGGTTCGAAAATCAGTGTTTATCTTGTTGTTTTGCTAAAAGTTTGTTCAAAAACCTTGTTTGTTTGAGTGTTTACATATTAGCATTTGGTTTTTGTTGAAAGTTTTAAGCAAAATCGTGTTTCGGAAAATTGTTCGGTCACCGGAATCTTCAAATATTTATCGTGTTCTTCAGTGATCTTCAAAGTGTTTCTTCATAATATCATCTTTTTGATCTTTTGTAAATTTACTGTGCAAGTTGTTGAATTAGAAATCATGATTGTTTGAAAATTGGGTTTTCGAGGTGTCTTGGTAAGGTAAAGTTTGAAATTTGTGGCTTGTGTCAGGGATAAGATTTAAAAAAAAAATATCTCACAAGGGTCCAAATCTGTTTCGTCAATTATATATTTAATTCTGTTTCGTCAAACATAATATTTAATCCAGTTTCGTCACTTAAATATAATATTCACAAATATCAAATCATTTCGCCAACTTAAATATTGTATACTTGTTTCGTCGGCATCATATAACAAATCATTTTCGTCGATACATCACCTTTACATTTGTTTAGTCAACAGTCAAAAGTTTCGGCTCTTTTAATTAATATCTTTATGTGTTTCGTCATTCAACAACAAATATCATTCTTGTTTCATCGCACAAGAGAACAAAAACTGTTTCGTCGATCATATTAAACTTCTGTTTCGTCGACCAAGAGTACACATCAACATAAATCTGTTTCGTCGCACATGAGATAAGATCTGTTTCGTCGAACAAAATCTGTTTCGTCAAAGTACACATCATCAATCAGTTTCGTCGCAAGTCAATATCAAACCTGTTTCGTCGATAGCGTTTCGTCGAGTTTGTTATCAATTTTAAACAGAAGACTTGGAAAAGTGTTTTAGCAGTTTGTTATTGAGTGTGTGATCAGTTTTTCACATACATACATCAAATATGAGTTGTACTAGCCCTTGGGATTGGAGTACGGACTCACAACCAGTTCAAAAACCGACTTCGATGGCCGAATATATGAGAAGTACCATACCTCAACAGCAACAATATATTAGTTCAAGTCAATGGGCTTTGGTGTCGAATCAAAATCAAAACATACAAAATCTTTTGGTAGTGAGAGGAGAAGGAAATGCAGCTACTAGAAAGACACGTCATGATCTGTTGAAGAAGAAATTCGAATCATTTCATTTCTTAGAGAATGAAACCCTAAATGATATAACTACTCGTTATTATCATTTGATGAGTGAAATGTATTATTTTGGTGTTCTTGCATCTCAACATGAAATTGTAGCACGGTTTGCTGATGCTCTACCTCCAAAGTGGAGCCCATTCATTGAGCTTTTAAAGCATACGGGCGTTCTAGATGTTGTCAATGTTAATATTTATGAACTCATTCAGAAGTTGGAGCACAAGAACGAAGAGGAAATTCGGAAAGCTAACAGGATTGCACCTACTCAAAACACATAAATGTATTTGCCGGGTTTTGGTCCTTCAGCTAGTTCTAGTTCCATTCAGCAACCGAAGCTTCAAACGACGTTTGTATCAAATATAAGCTCATCTCCGTTTCCACAGTTCAATCAAAGTGCTTATCTTTCGCAATCTAAACCCCAACCTCAACCTCAAGTTTCCACAACACAACCTCAATTCGATCCAAGTATCAATTGTGGTCTGGCCATACAGTTGGGAAACGGTGATCAAACAAGAACTGCGTTTTACGCTGAAATTGTCAAGGATGTCAATGATGGTGAATCTTCAGGAAAAGATGATAGTTCGGGATACGGTGGCAGTTCGGATGAAGAATCGAATTTGAATGAAAGAACTGATTCTGAACCTGATAGTTTGTCGAATGGTGCCAAGGAGATGAAATGTCAAAATTCTGACTCGATCAAGAAAGTTGATGCTACATCAGAAGAAATGGAGAAGATTCTCACTGAAGATGGGTCTTTCTCTTCTCAGACTGTCTTTATGGCTAATGTCACAGCTTCTACAAGTCAGGTAAAATCTGAAACTCCTAGCATATGTAGTGTTTGTGCTGATATGAAACATGAATGTGCTGAATTGAAACGTGAATCTGAAACGGTTCATAGTCACAATCAGAGTTTGGTTATTGAACTGTCAAAGTGCAAAGAGGCAAATATGGCTCTAGTTAGAAACGAAAAGGATTTTAAATCTGTAATTGAAACCTTAAAGAAAAGTGTTTCCGAAGTGACCAAAACTGTTTATCATAAACAAGTTAGCATTAACGATTACATTAACATTGTTGAGGAAACCAAAAAGGAACTAGCCATTGCCAAATGCGAGCATGATGCAATCAAGCTCAAGTTAGAGAGTTATCCTAACTCCCGATTTGTGCTCGATCACATTATTGACGTTCAACAACTGAAGGGAAATGTGAGTGGTGTTGGGTATAAGAAATGTTCGCCCCCTTTGAGACAAAATTATACTCGAATGCCCGATGAGGAGGAAATGCCACGTTTTGAGCCAACTGTACCTCTTGATTATGGGGAACTTACAACTGGCTTGGGGTTCAAAACGGACAATTCATCGGAGGGCTCATCTGATCGGAAAGAAAAGTCATCACGTGCTTCAAATAAAAGTCCTCCCACAGTTGAGGACTATGATTCGTCCGATGATGAACCAGATGTGAGTGATGAGGATAAATCTCTTGAGAAGAACAAAGGAGTAGAAGTGCCTTTTGAGAATCACATTCTGTGTGATCCTCCTACTCCTGTTGTGCAATCAACTGGTGCTAAACAAGAGATAGATCCTATCACTGAGACAATGTCTACCATTAAAAGTGATAACGTGTTGTATACTTTAGTCGGTGATGACAAAATTTATTCAAACACAGCTTTTCCAATTAAAAATGTCAATCAATCTTTGATTGATAAAGTGTTTGAAGATACTACCAGTAAGTTTTTGGAAAAGGAGATTCCGAGAGTTTCAGTAACTCAGTGTAATCCGATTCCAAAAGCTGAAGTTAGAAGAAAATTTGGAAATAAAAAATCACCAACAAAGCAACAACCTGTCGCTTTTAAGGGTAAACAACAACAAAAGCGAGCTCAAAATTCTAAAGGTTCACAATCGAAGGTTGAGACCAAAGGAGCTCGTTTCAAGAAGAAAATCAATGATGTTAAATTTGTAGCATCCAATGGTACTGATAAAATTGAGACTTTTGAAAACAAATCAAACACCGATTTTGTCCAACAAGTCAAGATTTTAAAACGTAACGCTCAAAACAATTACACCCAACACACAAACGGGTGTGATGAAGGAACAAGTACCTCTGGGTCTACAGGTTCAACATGTGAAAGTCGAACCAGATCTCCCAAGTTTGTTGAGAGGAGATCGTGTTTCAAATGCGGGGAGTTTGGCCACATTATCAGAAATTGCACAAACTCTCCAAAACCAAATTTTGTAGAAAGAGCCCCTTCTGAACAAGGTCACTCACAACGTCGTCCTGTTTCTCCAAAACATGATAAAAGAACTATTAAAGAACAGGAAACAAAACAACGACATAAGAATGTGAAGGTGATCAAAAAGGCTTTAAAACCGGAAAATGTTAAAAGGAAACCAAGTTCACAACAACCGTTAAAACCAAAAATTGTAATTAATACACAATCTGGTAAATGGAAACAAGCTTGGAAACCGAAAACAGGTGAAGGTTCAGGGGGAGGCGTGAAATTTCCAAATCATCAAGAGATTGAAATTACATTTCTTGATTCTCAGGGGCAACCCAAGTCTATGAAGGCTTGGGTCCCCCTCTCCAACTAATCTCTGAGTAAGTGTGCAGGATGTTCCAGGAGGAACTATCGATAGTCATCGGATTGTTGATAGTGGAGTGTCCATGCACAAGATCGGCGACAAAGAAGTTGTTGCCTTTGATGGAGAGGAAAAGAAAAGAAGACAGAATTGTCTGTCGAAAGAAATTGAAACCTTCAACAAAATGAAAATCATTCAAAAGTTTGATTGTTCAAGGCTTTAATCGGGTCCCCAGGGTAGATTCAAATCAAAATGTACGCACCTGCAGCACGTCAGAAGTTCAAAATCAACAAGATGAATGTGCAGTGTACATTTCTTCGCGGTGTGATTGGAGAAAAGGTGTTTGTTGAACAAACCAACCGGGTGTGCGGATGCCTTGGCTTGGATTGAACAACCGCACACTACTTCTGAAAGAGAAAGAGAAAGACAAAGACCTTCGCTGGTGCAATGTGGAAGACCAGCCGGACCCAGAGGTTTATGATCTTGTTGCTGTCAAGAGATTTCTCAGTAGCTACAAAATCGACTTTGAAATCCACACCGGGTGGATATCCAGTTTGGGAGAGCGCTCAGATTCCTTGCAATGCACGAAGCAGTTGCAGGATACGGTTTTAAATTTCTAATCTCTCCTATACTTGTCGATATTTAAGCTGCTTTATAAATTGTTATCCTCTCGTAGCACTCTTTGGCCAGACACGTTGATCTCGAATATCACCTCACACGTGATTGTTTCACTATGAAACTCGTCAATGTTGTCATGGTTTGCACCGCTTACCGACATGCCAACTGATTTTTCCAAACTTCGATAAATCATTTCTGATTAAAATTAATTTTGGTAAATGGCATTGAGGTAAAACCATGAGTTAAACCGACATCGGGTAATCGTTTTTGTAAATATCTTTGTGTCTTTTAAATTTATCATAGTTTATCGCATTTTAGGGGGAGTAAATGATAGTAAATCAGTGGTCTGTCGAAACCTCTTCGAACTGAACTTGAAAATGAAAAATGTTAAGCAGCTCTATATAAGATGTATCGGTAGGCTCACAATCATATTAAAGTGTGCAGGGTGATATAAATCTTAAATCGACTGAAGACTAGGTGGGAACCGCACATTGGCATATGGTCTTAGTACCGAAATTTCGTTTGAGAGATTGCCGAGGTTCTGAGATATTCGGTCTTTATGCTGCTTATCATCTGGGTATCATGGTTGTTTCTTTTACCGAAATAAAAGGGAGACGAAGTCTAGATCTTCCATGATACCATACATACGTGTACATATTGCATTCGACCTCAATAAGTGATCAACAATCACATGTCCAAACAAAATAAGTGATAAAATATCACAGATTCTTTGCGGGAGTCAAGTTCGTCTCTTTGCTGTATGAAAGTATTGACCTGTTCACGGACTTGCTCCTGTGCCCTCATGCATCTGAAAATCAAGTTCCTCATCAATAAGTGATTTTATCACATAGGGCTTGTTTTCAATCAAATAAGTGAGTTTCTCACATCTTTTATACGGTCAAACAGATGATAATCGGTATACTCACCGGTAAGATGAACTCTCGTGCATACCTTGATACGGGAATATGTCGTGTGTGGATGAACACCGGTCGGTAAGTATAAATCATACCTTAACGTATCCCCTCGCCATGATTACATCTGATAAGTTGAGCTTATGTGGACAACAATACCGATAATTGTTATAGGATGCTTATCTAAATGTTAACTAATTGAACAAAAAGAGCGTTTTGGCGTGACCGTATACTGATATGATTCTCTTACCCTCGAAACTCGCAAAAAGAATTTATGTAAATATTTATTTATTGCTTTCAGTTTCTGTATCTTTGTATATATTTATTTATTTATTGCTTTCCGTCTTTACATTTGAAAAATGAAAAATTCCAAAAAGATTTTAGGTGTGTTTTATTCTAAACTTTATAAAATCAAAAAAGATTTTGCTTCTAGTTTATTTTTGATTGACCGATGTTGGAACTCGAGTCTATCCTACCCAAAATCCTGATCGTAAGCCGGAAAACAATTGCACCTTCATAAACTGTTGAAGTTAACGAGTTTTGAAAGTTAAAGGACTAAAATTGAATAATTTGTTAAACTTTCAAACTGTTGTCGGTCGGTGTTTGATTGAGATTTGATCTCATATGTGTCATTTGTTTAATTTGTCTAAATTCCAAACGGTTGTTCTCATTACGTGTTTAGCTTTCTTGTATGTGCAGATGCGACATCAGAATCAGCTAAAGGCGAAGAGAACGTGTCAGATGACAAGCCGTAAAGTGAAGACATGACGTTGATGCAATCAGAAGATCAAGATGATCGGATTGCAGTTGATCACTCATCAACACCACAAGGATCTGAAGAATTGACAAATCAAATGATTCACGAGCATGACTCAATGGAGAGTTCATTCTAAGGGGGAGTTTGTTAACACACTACCTAAATGAAAAGGGAGTTTGTTGATACACTTTCTACTTACGAAGCGTGAAGACTTTGAAGATCCTCCGACACAAAAGACACGGAAGACGAACCTCATGAGTAGCGTCCAAGGGGGAGTTTGTTGGTACACTTTATGTGGACGCGACTCGACTCGGTTCGATTCGGTTCGGGTCGACTCGGTTAGGTCCGGCTCAAGCCTGAAGACACGACATTCCTCCGTCGTGCGCCCCAGAGTTCGACACGCGAAGCACGGAACGCCGCAAGCCATTCCCGTTTACACATCATCATGACATCATCAATGTGATGTCATGATGATGTCATAACTTTGTCCTACCTTTGAAATTGTGCAAAGTTGTAAACAGAAAATAGTCTGGGCCGTAACCTCTTCATTTGGGCCGAATACTTATGTTGGACTTTGACTTCTACTTGGGCTCATAACATATCGATGAAACAAAGATTAGAATTAATATGTTTGTCGACGAAACAGAATGTGTTTCGTCGACTTTGTTGTTTCGTCGTGTCCTTTATGCGTTTCGTCAGTCTGTGTCTGTGTCTAGTATACATACCCCTCACAGTTTCTGTGTGAAACTGATGAGCGCTGTGAGACTTTGAGAGAGTCTGTAAAACATTGTTTGTATATGTTTGTATCCGTTCTCATCCCTAATCAATAGATATTGAATCTTTGGTTACGTGTGTGTTTTACACTTTGTTTGGTTTGCACCGTCACGGGGATTCCGCACCCGTTACCGTGTTTGTGATAAACAAGGATAGGTGTTCGTTATCGATCCTCACCGGAAAAACGGGACCTACAGAGGACAGTGATAAGTATGAGATTACGTAGGTTTTACGTAAGTTCCGTTCCCAATCCGAGGACAGTGGTACGTAGCAAGTACGTAGATTTAGCGCTGGCGTCCTTCCCAATCCGAGGACGGGGGTACGTAGGTTTTACGTAGGTTTAGTGCTGGTGTCCTTCCCAATCCGAGGATAGTAGTACGTAGGTTTTACGTAGGTTTTAGCATAGGCGTCCTTCCCAATCCGAGGACGGTGATAAGTAGTCTAGTAGTGTTGAAAGTATGAGTAGTTATTCAATCCCATTCCCAACTCACCGGGAATCCCATGCCTTAGAAGTGTGAACTCACCTCGGTTTGCTCGGTTTGCTAATTTATGTGCTCACAAATATTCAGTCAAAGCCTATAGCAATCATACATACATAATCAGTTGGCATCCACATTGTTTGCATATAGGTCATGATCATGGATATATACCCAGGCAATACTATCACATAGACTTAACAGTTGTTCTAGTTCATATCAGTCCATAGTTCACATGTATGATACGTAATCAATATCTAACAGTTGAGTGTATTGATTGCAAGAACCATCCTATATCATTTGTCTACAATCATAACAATCTTAATCTCATAGACAACCAATAATATTCACACAGTAGTCATGACATACTAACCCACTGATCATGCAAAGACCCTTACGGCGAAACCCAGAGTGACGAAACCCCCACCTGTTTCGTCAACAAGGCCATGACGAATCCCCCTTGTGTTTCGTCAGCAACACAGCGGTGAAACCCCCTGGTGTTTCATCGGCTATGCTAACAGTTTCAGCATACATACACACAGAAAACCCTAATCCGTATCGCCGCTATCATCAATCATGCAATTGTCGTCCAAACACAGTAAACGTTAATGCTACCAAACATCATTCCAATTACATCATGGCACTTAACATCTAGCATGAACCCTAAATCACAAAGCAACCGTATACGATCTAATTTACATATGTATATATTCGACAGACACATAGGCTCCAGTTAGCAAACATGTATGAATACAGTTCCATGGATTTTTCATCCTGTAGTTTCTAAACACATTGATTTGCACTGGAACACCCGAAACCCTAATTACATGATTCCCAAGTTTAGCATATATCACAGACAAATCATCTAAGCATCATATTGCAGGTAATCAAATTCACTATTACAGGTATCCTTCTCATCAACAACTAAATCCCGCTATACATACTCATCGTGACAATCATCATGAATCAGTCATTGAAATCAAGATATGATATCAAGAATTTACACAAATAATCTAATAATTTGATCGAGTCAGGTTATCATAAAACTAACCGGATGTGCGATGGGTTAAGCAAGAACTTCTAGAGAGAGAATGGTTGACGTCAAGTTGTTTTGAGAGAGAAAGCCTAGGGTTTCACGAATGGTGGTGTGTGTGCAATATATAACGTAACTGTCATCTCGATTGGGCCTTACTTAGGCCGAAGCCCACTATGGCGAAACTCTCTAGTTTCGTCGAAAGATAAATGACGAAACTCCATACGTTTCGTCGTGGTGTTGACGAAACTCATACGTTTCGTCGTGGTGTGTGTGTGTGTGGCTCACAAGGTTTCGTTTATAACATTCATTAATCAAGCAGAAACACCATAACTCAAGCATAATCCAGCATGTACAATAACAAAGCAAAAAAGTTTTGCAAATACAGTTGTGAAACAAATAACGTAAACAATTAACGTGCAATTAATGCGAAGATAGAATCTTGGAAACTCGAGTTGTCACATTATCCCCAACTTGAAAGAAATTTTGTCCCGAAATTTAGCATACGGTTACTGAGGAAGCTAGTTAAGTTGCGTGGTTTACTGGTTTTCCTGGGGTGTCACATCATCCCCCTGTTGATTTGGAATTTCGTCCCGAAATTCCGCAGTAGTTCCAGCCTCAGTAGTAGTTGCATTGTTCCTGAAAAACTGGGGATACTTGAGTTTCATTTGATCTTCTCGTTCCCAGGTGAACTCTGGGCCACGACGGGAGTTCCAACGAACTCGAACAAGAGGTATTCTGGTGTGCTTGAGAACCTTAACGTCTCGGTCCATGATTTCGACTGGTTCCTCGACGAATCGCAACTGATCGTCGATAGTGAGCTCCTTCAAAGGAACTATGAGGGTCTCATCTGACAGACACTTCTTCAGATTTGACACGTGAAAAACGTTGTGAACTCCACTAAGTTCTGCTGGTAGGTTCAGTTTGTAGGCCACTTTGCCAATTTTCTCTATGATTTCGAACGGTCCAACGTATCGCGGGTTAAGTTTGCCTCGTTTGCCAAAACGAACTACACCTTTCCAAGGTGAGACTTTGAGTAGCACTCGATCCCCAACCTGGAACTCGAGTGGTTTCCTGTGCTTGTCAGCGTAGCTTTTCTGACGGTCGCGAGCTGCCGCCATTCGTTGCCGTATCTGAGTAATTCTTTCCGTTGTGTCTACTACAAGTTCTGGACCCGTGATCTGACTATCTCCCACCTCTGCCCAACAAAGAGGTGATCGGCACTTACGCCCGTACAATGCCTCAAATGGAGCGGCCTGAATACTGGTGTGGTAACTGTTATTATACGAAAACTCCACCAAAGGGAGGTGTTTTTCCCAGCCGTTGCCGAAATCGATTACACATGCACGAAGCATGTCTTCAAGAGTTTGGATGGTGCGTTCAGACTGCCCATCCATTTGCGGGTGATAGGCTGTGCTCATGTCTAATCGAGAGCCAAAAGATTTGTGCATCGCTTGCCACAGTTCTGAAGTAAAACGTGCATCACGATCGGAAATAATAGAGGTTGGCACCCCGTGCCTCGAAACCACTTCCTTTAAGTAAATGTCGGCTAAGGTGGAGAACTTATCCGTTTCTTTGATAGCCAAAAAGTGTGCAGACTTTGTGAGTCGATCCACGATCACCAAAATAGTATCATTTCCACGTTGAGATCTAGGCAGGCCAGTAACGAAATCCATGGAAATTTGCTCCCATTTCCATTGTGGTATTTCTGGTTGTTGGAGTAGGCCCGATGGTTTCTGATATTCAGTCTTGACTCTCGCACAAGTCAAACACTTGCTTACGTAAGTTGCTATGTGAGCTTTCATGCTAGGCCACCAATACGTAGTTCTGAGATCGTGGTACATCTTATCCGAACCAGGATGTACCGAGTAACGAGACTTATGTGCTTCATCCATTACAAGTTCTCGTAAATTGCCATAGAGTGGGACCCAGATGCGTCCTGTTACGTAGTAGGTGCCGTCTTCCTTTTGTTCTAACCGTTACCTTGAGCCGCGTAGGGCTTCAGCCCTGACGTTTTCTGGTTTCAATGCTTCTGCCTGAGCGTCTCGTATCTGGGAAGGAAGACTAGATTGAATGGTGAGTTGTAATGCTCGCACACGCCTAGGTGTAGTATCCTTGCGACTGAGGGCGTCGGCCACAACATTGGCTTTGCCCGGATGGTACTTGATGGAACATTCGTAATCATTCAAAAGCTCGACCCATCGACGTTATCGCATGTTCAACTCCTTTTGCTGGAAGATGTGCTCAAGACTCATGTGATCGGTGTAAATGGTGCATTTGGTACCGTACAGGTAATGTCTCCATATCTTAAGTGCGAAAACAACAGCTCCCAGCTCCAGATCGTGTGTAGTGTAATTCCTTTCGTGAATCTTAAGTTGGCACGAGGCGTAAGCAATGACTTTATCCCGTTGCATCAATACACAACCAAGACCCTAAATTGACGCGTCACAATAAACCACGAAATCGTTTGTGCCCTCTGGCAATGAAAGAATAGGTGCGCTACAAAGTCTATTCTTTAAATGTTGGAATGCTGATTCTTGAGCATCACCCCAACGATAGGTGACACCCTTCCGAGTTAGCAAAGTAAGCGGCTGCGCAATCTTGGAAAAGTATTTGATAAACCTTCTGTAGTAGCCCGCCAAACCCAAGAATTGGCGAATTTCTGTTGGTGTACGCGGTGCAGGCCAGTTCTTGATCGAGTCGACTTTGGATGGATCAACGTGAATCCCATTCTCGTTTACCACATGGCCTAGGAAATGGACTTCACGAAGCCAGAAGTCGCATTTCGAAAACTTAGCATAATGTTGCTCTGTTCGAAGCAGTTCCAAAATAATCCGCAGATGCTGCTCGTGCTCCTCCTGACTCTTAGAATAGTTCAGGACGTCGTCGATGAAAACAATAACAAACTTATCCAGGTAAGGTTTGCACACTCTGTTCATAAGATCCATGAAGACTGCGGGTGCATTTGTCAATCCAAAAGGCATAACCAGGAACTCGTAGTGTCCATAGCGAGTCCTGAATGCTGTCTTAGAGATGTCCTCGTCTCGGACTCTCAGTTGATGGTAGCCTGACCTCAGGTCAATCTTCGAATAGTAGCTCGACCCTTGCAGCTGATCGAACAAGTCATCAATGCGTGGAAGAGGATAGCGATTCTTCACGGTCACCTTGTTGAGTTCGCGGTAATCTATGCATATACGGAAGGTACCGTCTTTCTTCTTTACGAACAATACTGGAGCTCCCCAGGGCGAAGAGCTAGGACGAATGAAACCCTTATCCAAGAGTTCTTGCAATTGTTTGGACAGTTCTTCCAGTTCGGTTGGGGCTAAGCGATAAGGTGCTCGAGCTATGGGCGCTGCTCCAAGAGCTAGCTCGATTTGGAATTCGACCTGGCGATGAGGCGGCAGGCCAGGTAATTCCTCGGGAAACACTTGAGGAAAGTCACGTACTACTGGAATATCCTCTATTTTCTTCTCTTTCGATGACGCGTCAGTAACAAGTGCTAAAATAGCAGTGTGGCCCTTTCGCAAACACTTATGGGCCTTAAGGAAGAGATGATACCTACAACTGCGCCACTCTTTTCACCATGAATCACTAAAGGTTCTTCACTAGAACGAGGAATGCGGACGATCTTCTCCTTGCAAAGGATCTCTGCTCGATGTTGCGATAACCAATCCATACCAACAACAACGTCGAAACTACCCAAAACAATAGGAATGAGGTCGATAGAGAAGGTTTGACCAGCTAAGATGAGATTACAACCCCTAACTATGTGTGTGGCTTCAAGACTTTTACCGTTTGCTAGCTCTACCATGTGCTTGGTGTTCAAAAGTGTTGGGACGCGCTTAAGCATTTGACTAACTTTTAGGGACACATAACTGGTATCGGCACCCAAATCAAATAAAACATTAACATAAAAGTCATCCAGTAGAAACTTACCCATCATGACGTTGGGATCATTCCTAGCATCACCCTGACCAATCACGAACACACGGCCCCGGGCGCCATTGTCTCCATTGTTTCCCCCGTTGTTACCCCCATTGTTGTTTCTGTTCCCTTGGTTATTGTTCTGATTCTGATTCTGATTTAACTGCGGGCAGTGTCTCTTGAAGTGACCTTCAGCGCCACACTGAAAGCATCCCCTGTTGCCCTGTTGCTGTTGCTGATTCTGCGGTGCTTGCTATTGCTGCTGACGATTCTGATTTGCAGGCCGTGAGCTCCTGTAATCCTTGGCTTCATGACCCATCTTGAGACACCTCTGACAACGTCCCTTGTTACACTGACCACTGTGGTGCCTGTTGCATTTGTTGCATTTTGGGTGGTTTCCTCGATATCCACCCTGCCCTTGACTACCAGAAGATTGCTGACCAGGACTCTGGTAGTCATCAATCTTTCGCTGCTACGCCTGGGACTGAACTGTAGCCGAACCCTTGCTGGAGGCTCCATCCCATTTTTGTTTGTTGTCACTGGGAATAGCAGAAGTAGTAGTAGCAGTAGCACCTATACGCTTAGGCAGCTTGTTCTGTTCCACTGCCTGGTCTGTGAGACGATGAGCAAGACGAGTAACATCCTGGATGGTAGCAAGGTTAGCAGCAGTCACATGGCTTTGAATCTCTGGTACTAAGCCTTTGAGGTACAGCTCGATACGCTTGATGGGAGGATCCACCATAGTTGGACATAACACTGCCAGTTCGTTGGATCGCTTCGTATACGCCTCTATCTCTGACCCCGTCATCTTCAAGTTAAAGAACTCCACTTCCAGCTTGTGGATGTCATCACGATTACAGTATTCTCGCTTGATCAGTTCCTTTAAGTCGTTCCATGGGGTGGCATTAGCAGCTGCCAGCCCTAACATTTGAACTTGCGCGTTCCACCAAGTCAGCGCAGTGCCTTCGAGGGTACCAGTGGCATACTTCACCCTACGAGCCTCAGGGAATTCACACATTTCGAAGACAGATTCGAGCTTCTCGAACCAGTGGAGGAGTCCTACGGCTCCTTCAGTGCCACTGAAAGTACTAGGATGACAGTCCATGAACGTCTTGAACGTGCACACAGGTGGCTGAGCATGCTGACCTGTTGCGTATATAAAAACAGGCCAAAATTAAACACAAGAGTTGGTTTATGAGGGTAGGATCTAAAGATCCTAGAGTGAGTTGCGACTGCAGGGTATACCTCCTGCTTGAGCGGCTGCAAGTGCCGCAGCAACTTGTTCGTTGATTAAAGCCGTCAGCTGGGCTTGAGTCATGTTGACACGTCCACTCATGATCTTCATACCAAAGGAAACATGAGTGAGATAGGTTCGCGAATGTGCGATGACAGAAGAGAGTAAGCACGCATGTGTTTCAAGAAATAGTTGTTACATTTATCTAAGCATACTATGAGCAATGTACTATGTAATTAACAAGTAAGCAATATAAACATGAATCATATCACCTATAATGTCGAGTCTTGCACGTGGAGTGAAGCGTCGTTGTGGATCGTTGAGCACTATTCAGGTTATAGTCTGGTTTTATCCCAAAAGTTTCCCCTTTTTAAAACCAAGTTCACTATAGCCAATGGCTCTGATACCAATCTGTCACACCCCCAAAATCCACCTGCGAAGTATCACCGCTTGGAGGCGTGACTGACCAGGATCAAGCCACCAATCATATTGAACATTGTAAGTAATAAATAAAATTCAATCCAACAATACGAAAGGTGTTCAAAACAAAACATAGTTAAGTGTTTAGCGGAAGCATAAATGTGAAAACCCAACATAAGTATTAAGTTCGAAATGTTATAATGTTTTTAACATGGCACCCACTGTCCATGTCCCACAACGACCGCGCCTCCCTGTGCAAGCTCCATGAGTACCTATCGACCTGCAAGGCATGTAACAACGAGTCAACAACAAAGTTGAGCGAGTTCACAGTTGATTGTTCAGTTATTGAGGTCGTTTCAGAAATCGTAAGTTTGTTTCAGAGTCATGTGTTACCCAGTATCCTTGTTTCCCAAACCTTTACGATATTTAGTGGGGGCTTCCCATGTTGTATATTACTAGACTAGTTGTATCTATAGGTGTCCTTCCCAGTCTGAGGACAGTGATAAGTATGAGATTACGTAGGTTTTACGTAAGTTCCCTTCCCAATCCGAGGACAGTGGTACGTAGCAAGTACATAGATTTAGCGCTGGCGTCCTTCCCAATCCGAGGACGGTGGTACGTAGGTTTTACGTAGGTTTAGTGCTGGTGTCCTTCCCAATCCGAGGACAGTAGTACGTAGGTTTTACGTAGGTTTTAGCACAGGCGTCCTTCCCAATCCGAGGACGGTTATAAGTAGTCTAGTAGTGTTGAAAGTATGAGTAGTTATTCAATCCCATTCCCAGCCCACCGGGAATCCCATGCCTTAGAAGTGTGAACTCACCTCGGTTTGCTCGGTTTGCTAATTTATGTGCTCACAAATATTCAGTCAAAGCCTATAGCAATCATACATACATAATCAGTTGGCATCCACATTGTTTGCATATAGGTCATGATCATGGATATATACCCAGGCAATACTATCACATAGACTTAACAGTTGTTCTAGTTCATATCAGTCCATAGTTCACATGTATGATACGTAATCAATATCTAACAGTTGAGTGTATTGATTGCAAGAACCATCCTATATCATTTGTCTACAATCATAAAAATCTAAATCTCATAGACAACCACTAATATTCACACAGTAGTCATGACATACTAACCCACTTATCATGCAAAGACCCTTACGGCGAAACCCAGAGTGACGAAACCCCCACCTGTTTCGTCGACAAGGCCATGACGAATCCCCCTTGTGTTTCGTCGGCAACACAGCGGCGAAACGCCCCTGGTGTTTCGTCGGCTATGCTAACAGTTTCAGCATACATACACACAGAAAACCCTAATCCGTATCGCCGCTATCGTCAATCATGCAATTCTCGTCCAAACACAGTAAACGTTAATGCTACCAAACATCATTCCAATTACATCATGGCACTTAACATCTAGCATGAACCCTAAATCACAAAGCAACCGTATACGATCTAATTTACACATGTATATATTCGACAGACACATAGGCTCCAGTTAGCAAACATGTATGAATACAGTTCCATGGATTTTTCATCCTGTAGTTTCTAAACACATTGATTTGCACTGGAACACCCGAAACCCTAATTACATGATTCCCAAGTTTAGCATATATCACAGACAAATCATCTAAGCATCATATTGCAGGTAATCAAATTCACTATTACAGGTATCCTTCTCATCAACAACTAAATCCCGCTATACATACTCATCGTGACAATCATCATGAATCAGTCATTGAAATCAAGATATGATATCAAGAATTTACACAAATAATCTAATAATTTGATCGAGTCAGGTTATCATAAAACTAACCGGATGTGCGATGGGTTAAGCAAGAACTTCTAGAGAGAGAATGGTTGACGTCAAGTTGTTTTGAGAGAGAAAGCCTAGGGTTTCACGAATGGTGGTGTGTGTGCAATATATAACGTAACTGTCATCTCGATTGGGCCTTACTTGGGCCGAAGCCCACTATGGCGAAACTCTCTAGTTTCGTCGAAAGATAAATGACGAAACTCCATACGTTTCGTCGTGGTGTTGACGAAACTCATACGTTTCGTCGTGGTGTGTGTGTGTGTGGCTCACAAGGTTTCGTTTATAACATTCATTAATCAAGCAGAAACACCATAACTCAAGCATAATCCAGCATGTACAATAACAAAGCAAACAAGTTTTGCAAATACAGTTGTGAAACAAATAACGTAAACAATTAACGCGCAATTAATGCGAAGATAGAATCTTGGAAACTCGAGTTATCACATATCACCATTTCCCTTGATTGTCTTGACTGTATATCTCTTAAATGTCAACATATACACGTGAGATTTAGTTTACAAAGATTTTTCAATGCCGAGAACCTCGATCAGAGAGTAAAAAAGGCGTAAGGTTCACAATGGTGTAAAATTAAAATGGGATATACCGGGCTGGGATTCGACTTACAGGAACAAGGGCCAAACCAACCACCCAAGAATGGAATCGTCGTGTGAAAACACTTGACAACCTCCTAGAAGCAGCTTTTCTTGCCACCAGACCTTTCTCCATCAATTAGGAATCTGACGCCGTCACTGAACACATTCCTTAAATTCTAGCCATTTGTTGAGTGTTTTTTTTGGTGTCTAATCCGCATATATATCACCATGTCCCTTGATTTTCTTGACTGTATATCTCTTAAATGTCAACATACACACGTGTGATTTAGTTTACGAAGATTTTTCAATGCCGAGAACCTCGATCAGAGAGTAAAAAAGGCGTAAGGTTCACAATGGTGTAAAATTAAAATGGGATATACCGGGCTAGGATTCGAGTAACAGGAACAAGGGCCAAACCAACCACCCAAGAATGGAATCGTCGAGCGAAAACACTTGACAACCTCCTAGAAGCAGCTTTTCTTGCCATCAGACCTTTCTCCATCAATTAGGAATCTGATACCGTCAATAAACACATTCCTTAAATTGTAGCCATTTGTTGAGTTTTTTTTTTGGTGTCTAATCCGCATATATCTCACCGTTACCCTTGATTTTATTAACTGTATATCTCTTAAATGTCAACATATACATGTGTGACTTAGTTTACGAATATATTTCATCGCCGTTAACCTCGATCAGAGAGTAAAAAACGCGTAAGGTTCACAATGCTGTAAAATTAAAATGGGATATACCGGGCTAGGATTCGAGTTACATGAACAAGGGCCAAACCAACCACCCAAGAATGGAATCGTCGAGCGAAAACACTTGACGACCTCCTAGAAGCGGCTTTTCTTGCCACCAGATCTTTCTCCATCAATTAGGAATCTGATGCCATCACTAAACACATTCCTTAAAATGTAGCCATTTGTTGAGTGTTTTTTTTGGTGTCTAATCCGCATATATGTCACCATTGCCTTTGATTTTCTTGACTGTATATCTCTTAAATGTCAACATATACACGTGTGATTTAGTTTACGAAGATTTTTCAATGCCGAGAACCTCGATCAGAGAGTAAAAAAGGCGTAAGGTTCACAATGGTGTAAAATTAAAATGGGATATACCGGGGTAGGATTCGAGTTTAGAGGAACAAGGGACAAACCAAGCACCCATGAATGGAATCGTCGAGCGAAAACACTTGGCAACCTCGTAGAAGCGGCTTTGCTTGCCATCAGACCTTTCTCCATCAATTAGGAATCGGATTCCGTCACTAAACACATTCCTTAAATTGTAGCCATTTGTTGAGTGTTTTTTTTGGTGTCTAATCCGCATATATATCACCATTGCCCTTGATTTTCTTGACTTTATATCTCTTAAATGTCAACATATACACATGTGATTTAGTTTACGAAGATTTTTCAATGTCGAGAACCTCGATCAGAGAGTAAAAAAGGGGTAAGGTTCACAATGGTGTAAAATTAAAATGGGATATACCGGGCAAGGATTCGAGTTACATGAACAAGGGTCAAACCAACAACCCAAGAATGGAATCGTCGAGCGAAAACACATGACAACCTCCTAGAAGTAGCTTTTCTCGCCACCAGACCTTTCTCCATCAATTAGGATTCTGTGCCGTCACTAAACACATTCCTTAAATTGTAGCCATTTGTTGAGTGTTTTTTTTTGTGTGTAATCCGCATTGCCATTAATTTTCTTGACTGTATATCTCTTAAATGTCAACATATACACGTGTGATTTAGTTCACGAAGATTTTTCAATGCCGAGAACCTCAATCAGAGAGTAAAAAAGGCGTAAGGTTCACAATGGTGTAAAATTAAAATGGGATATACCGGGATAGGATCCGAGTTACAGGAACAAGGGCCAAACCAACCACCCAAGAATGGAATCGTCGAGCGAAAACACTTGACAACCTCCTAGAAGCAGCTTTTCTAGCCACCAAACCTTTCTCCATCAATTAGGAATCTGATGCCATCACTAAACACATTCCTTAAAATGTAGCCATTTGTTGAGTGTTTTTTTTTGTGTCTAATCCGCATATATGTCACCATTGCCTTTGATTTTCTTGACTGTATATCTCTTAAATGTCAACATATACACGTGTGGTTTATTTACGAAGATTTTTCAATGCCGAGAACCTCGATCAGAGAGTAAAAAAGCGTAAGGTTCACAATGGTGTAAAATTAAAATGGGATATAGCTGGCTAGGATTCGAGTTCCAGGAACAAGGGCCAAACCAACCACCCAAGAATGGAATCGTCGAGCGAAAACACTTGGCAACCACCTAGAAGCAGCTTCTCTTGCCACCAGACCTTTCTCCATCAATTAGGAATCTGATGCCATCACTAAACACATTCTTTAAATTATAGCCATTTGTTGAGTGTTTTTTTTGGTGTCTAATCCGCATATATATCACCATTGCCCTTCATTTTTTTGACTGCATATCTCTTAAATGTCAACATATACACGTGTGATTTAGTTTACGAAGATTTTTCAATACCGAGAACTTCGGTCAGAGAGTAAAAAAGGCGTAAGGTTCACAATGGTGTAAAATTAAAATGGGATATACCGGGCTAGGATTCGAGTTACAGGAACAAGGGCCAAACCAACCACCTAAGAATGGAATCGTGGAGCGAAAACACTTGACAACCTCCTAGAAGCACCTTTTCTTGCCACCAGACCTTTCTCCGTCAATTAGGAATCTGATGCCGTCACTAAACACATTCCTTAAATTGTAGCTATTTGTTGTGTGTTTTTTTTTTTTGTGTCTAATCCGCATATATATCACCATTGCCCTTGATTTTCTTGACTGTATATCTCTTAAATGTCAACATATACACGTGTGATTTAGTTTATGAAGATTTTTCAATGCCGAGAACCTCGCTCAGAGTGTAAAAAAGCGTAAGGTTCACAATGGTGTAAAATTAAAATGGGATATACCGGGCTAGGATTCGAGTTACAAGAACAAGGGCCAAACCAACCACCCAAGAAAGGAATCGTCGAGCGAAAACACTTGACAACCTCCTAGAAGCAGCTTTTCTTGCCACCAGACCTTTCTCCATCAATTAGGAATCTGATACCGTCACTAAACACATTCCTTAAATTGTAGCCATTTGTTGAGTGTTTTGTTTTTGGTGTCTAATCCGCATATATATCACCATTGCCCTTGATTTTCTTGACTGTATATCTCTTAAATGTCAACATATACACGTGTGATTTAGTTTACGTAGATTTTTCAATGCCGAGAACCTCGATCAGAGAGTAAAAAAGGCGTAAGGTTCACAATGGTGTATAATTAAAATGAGATATACCGTGCTAGAATTCGAGTTACAGAACAAGGGCCAAACAAACCACCCAAGAATGGAATCGTCGAGCGAAAACACTTGACAACCTCCAAAAGCAGCTTTTCTTGCCACCAGACCTTTCTCCATCAATTAGGAATCTGATGTCGTCACTAAACACATTCCTTAAATTGTAGCCATTTGTTGAGTGTTTTGTTTTTGGTGTCTAATCCGCATATATATCACCATTGCCATTGATTTTCTTGACAACAACATACACACGTGTGATTTTGTTTACAAAGATTTTTCAATGCCGAGAACCTCGATCAGAGAGTAAAAAAGGCGTATGGTTCACAATGGTGTAAAATTAAAATGGGATATACCAGGCTAGGATTCGAGTTACAGGAACAAGGGCCAAACCAACCACCCAAGAATGGAATCTTCGAGCGAAAACACTTGAAAACCTCCTAGAATCTGCTTTTCTTGCCACCAGACCTTTCTCCATCAATTAGGAATCTGATGCCGTCACTAAACACATTCCATAAATTTTAGCCATTTGTTGAGTGTTTTATTTTAGTGTCTAATCCGCATATATATCACCAATGCCCTTGATTTTCTTGACTGTATATCTCTTAAATGTCAACATATACACGTGTGATTTAGTTTACGAAGATTTAACAATGCCGAGAACCTCGATCAGAGAGTAAAAAAGGCGTAAGGTTCACAATGGTGTAAAATTAAAATGGGAAATACTGGGCGAGGATTCGAGTTACAGGATCAAGGGCCAAACCAACCACCCAAGAATGGAATCGTCGACCGAAAACACTTGAAAACCTCTTAGAAGCAGCTTTTCTTGCCACCAGACCTTTCTACATTAATTAGGAATCTGATGCCGTCACTAAACACATTCCTTAAATTGTAGCCATTTGTTGAGTGTTTTTTTTTGGTGTCTAATCCGTATATATATCACCATTGCCCTTGATTTTCTTAACAGTATATCTCTTAAATGTCAACATATACACGTGTGATTTAGTTTACGAAGATTTTTGAATGTCTTGAACCTCGATCAGAGAGTAAAAAAGTCGTAAGGTTCACAATGGTGTAAAATTAAAATGGGATATACCGGGCTAGGATTCGAGTTACAGGAACAAGGGCCAAACCAACCACCCAAGAATGGAATCGTCGAGGGAAAACACTTGACAACCTCCTAGAAGCAGCTTTTCTTGCCACCAGACCTTTTTCCATCAATTAGGAATCTGATGCCGTAACTAAACACATTCCTTAAATTGTATCCATTTGTGGAGTGTTTTTTTTGGTGTCTAATCTGCATATATATCACCATTGCCCTTGATTTTCTTGACTGTATATCTCTTAAATGTCAATATATACACGTGTGATTTAGTTTACGAAGATTTTTCAATGCCGAGAACCTCGATCAGAGAGTAAAAAAGGCATAAGGTTCACAATGGTGTAAAATTATAATGGGATATAGGGGGCTAGGATTCGAGTTACAGGAACAAGGGCCAAACCAACCACCTAAGAATGGAATCGTCGAGTGAAAACACTTGACAACCTCCTAGAAACAGCTTTTCTTGCCACCAGACCTTTCTCCATCAATTAGGAATCAGATGCCGTCACTAAACACATTCCTTTAATTGTAGCCATTTGTTGAGTGTTTTTTTGTGTGTAATCCGCATATATATCACCATTGCCCTTGATTTTCTTGACTGTATATCTCTTAAATGTCAACATATACACGTGAGATTTAGTTTACCAAGATTTTTTAATGCCGAGAACCTCGATCAGAGAGTAAAAAAGGCGTAAGGTTCTCAATAGTGTTAAATTAAAATAGGATATACCAGGCTATGATTCGAGTTACAGGAACAAGGGCCAAACCTACCACCCAAGAATGGAATCGTCGAGCGAAAACACTAGACAACCTCCCAGAAGCAGCTTTTCTTACCACCAGACCTTTCTCTATCAATTAGGAATCTGATGACGTCTTTAAACACATTCCTTAAATTTTAGCCATTTGTTGAGTGTTTTTTTTTTGTGTCTAATCCGCATATATATCACCATTGCCCTTGATTTTCTTGACTGTATATCTCTTAAATGTCAACATATGCACGTGTGATTTTGTTTACGAAGATTTTTCAATGCCGAGAACCTCGATCAGAGAGTAAAAAAGGCGTAAGGTTCACAATGGTGTAAAATTAAAATGGGATATACCGGGCAAGGATTCGAGTTACAGGAACAAGGGCCAAACCAACCACCCAAGAATGGAATCGTCGAGCGAAAACACTTGACCACCTCCTAGATGCAGCTTTTCTTTCCACCAGACCTTTCTCCATCAATTAGGAATATGATGCCGTCACTAAACACATTCCTTAAATTGTAGCCATTTGTTGAGTGTTTTTTTTGGTGTCTAATCCGCATTTATATCACCATTGCCCTAGATTTTCTTGACTGTATATCTCTTAAATGTCAACATATACACGTATGATTTAGTTTACGAAGATTTTTCAATGCCGAGAACCTCGATCAGAGAGTAAAAAAGGCGTAAGGTTCACAATGGTGTAAAATTAAAATGGGATATACCGGGCAAGGATTCGAGTTACAGGAACAAGGGCCAAACCAACCACCCAAGAATGGAATCGTCGAGCGAAAACACTTGACAACCTCCTAGAAGCAGCTTTTCTTGCCACCAGACTTTTCTCTATCTATTAGGAATCTGATGCCGTCAGTAAACACATTCCTTAAATTGTAGCCATTTGTTGAGTGTTTTTTTTTGTGTCTAATCCACATACATATCACCATTGCCCTTGATTTTCTTGACTGTATATCTCTTAAATGTCAACATATACATGTGTGATTTAGTTTACGAAGATTTTTCAATGCCGAGAACCTCGATCAGAGAGTCAAAAAGGCGTAAGGTTCACAATGGTGTAAAATTAAAATGAGATATACCGGGCAAGGATTCGAGTTACAGGAACAAGGGCCAAACCAACCACCCAAGAATGGAATCGTCGAGCGAAAACACTTGACAGCCTCCTAGAAGCAGCTTTTCTTGCCACCAGACCTTTCTCCATCAATTAGGAATATGATGCCGTCACTAAACACATTCCTTAAATTGTAGCCATTTGTTGAGTGTTTTATTTGGTGTCTAAACCGCAAATATATCACCATTGCCCTTGATTTTCTTGACTGTATATCTCTTAAATGTCAACATATACACGTGTGATTTAGTTTACGAAGATTTTTTTCAATGCTAAGAACCTCAATCAGAGAGTAAAAAAGGCGTAAGGTTCACAATGGTGTAAAATTAAAATGGGATATACCGGGCTAGGATTCGAGTTACAGGAACAAGGGCCAAACCGACAACCCAAAAATGGAATCGTCGAGCGAAAACACTTGATAACCTCCTAGAAGCAGCTTTTCTTGCCACCAAACATTTCTCCATCAATTAAGAATCTGATGCCGTCACTAAACACATTCCTTAAATTATAGCCATTTGTTGAGTGTTTTTTTTTGGTGTCTAATCCGCATATATATCACCATTGCCCTTGATTTTCTTGACTGTATACCTCTTAAATGTCAACATATACACGTGTGATTTAGTTTAAGAAGATTTTTCAATGCCGAGAACCTCGATCAGAGAGTAAAAAATGCGTAAGGTTCACAATTGTGTAAAATTAAAATGGGATATACCGGGCAAGGATTCGAGTTACAGGAACAAGGGCCAAACCAACCACCCAAGAATGGAATCGTCGAGTGAAAACACTTGACAACTACTTAGAAGCAGCTTTTTTTTGCCAACAAACCTTCCTCCATCAATTAGGAATCTGATGCCGTCACTAAACACATTCCTTAAATTGTAGCCATTTGCTGAGTGTTTTTTTTTTGGTGTCTAATCCGCATAGACATCACCATTGCCCTTGATTTTCTTGACTGTATATCTCTTAAATGTCAACATATACACGTGTGATTTAGTTTACGAAGATTTTTCAATGCCGAGAACCTCGATCAGAGAGTAAAAAACGCGTAAGGTTCATAATGGTGTAAAATTAAAATGGGATACACCGGGCTAGGATTCGAGTTACAGGAACAAGGGCCAAACCAACCACCCAAGACTGGAATCGTCGAGTGAAAACACTTGACAACCTCCTAGAAGCAGCTTTTCTTGCCACCAGACCTTTCTCCATCAATTAGGAATCTGATGCCGTCACTAAACACATTCCTTAAATTGTAGCAATTTGTTGAGTGTTTTTTTTTGTGTCTAATCCGCATATATATCACCATTGCCCTTGATTTTCTTGACTGTATATATCTTAAATGTCAACATATACACGTGTGATTTAGTTTACGAAGATTTTTCAATGCTGAGAACCTCGATTAGAGAGAAAAAAGACGTAAGGTTTACAACGGTGTAAAATAAAATGGGATATACCGGGCTAGGATTCGAGTTACTGGAACAAGGGCCAAACCAACCACCCAAGAATGGAATCGTCGAGCGAAAACACTTGACAACCTCCTAGAATCAGCTTTTCTTGCCACCAGACATTTCTCCATCAATTAGGAATCTGATGTCAATTTTAGTTCTGAACAGAAGAACAGCCAAGATATCCCCGGATGATACAACAATATAAAGACCCGAAACCTCAGATGTTGGCTATCTATCAACGCAAGATTTAAGACCATAAAATCATACGCCGTTGGTATGTTACCCACATGGTACATCGTTCGTTATGTTTATATCACTTAGTATCTTTTATCATGTTGAGCGTCAAGCCTATCGACATATCGCAGTAGATCCTAGTCTTTTCAGCTATGGCACCTTACATGTGTTAGTCAAAACCCTTTAACACGAACATTTATTTCACTTCCCATAACATGAAATCTTTCTTTTTGGCTTTTTCATTTTCTAATGTTTTTGTATTTTTCTCATTTTCTCCCCTTAAAACAATACATATTTACAGCAAACTCTTTTTGTATTTTCTGAGTTTTCTCCTCCTAAACTCTATATCTATTTATGTGTTCCTCTCCCCCCCCTAAATTTGTGCATAAATCTTGTATTTTTGCGCAAATTTACCATTTACTAGAGAAAGGACACTTTATATACAAAGTATAAACTAAGAAAAAGAAAAAAATATTTTTGCTTAACCATTCTGTCATCAGATTGAAGACTAATCAATATTCAAATCAAAGTACTGAATTTAAACGGTACCTTTTGCTGATCTTTTCTTACTTCTCTAATCTCCTCCAAAGGAAACATATCATCTGTAAAAAAAAATTTGAACTTTTTGCAACAGTGAAATGTTACCCGTTTTTTATCTCTGGAACAACCGCTATCAACATTCCAGAGATTGTCAACAGCTCCTCCTTGGTTGTTCCTGAAAGGTAAGGAGATTAGTAAGACATGGGTACCCAGGCCATCGTGGTCCTGGGATTTCCTGAAGCATCAAAATAAGACACTTCCTTTAAACATAAGTCCCCTTTCATTTCAAGGATTGGAGACGTTGCTGCTTTGGATTTGGGTTTCCAAATCTGTTTCTGTCTAGCAAACGCGTTTGTTGCCTTCGGTTGAGCAACTTTAACTGTTTCAGGTTTGTTAATTTTAGAAACACGTTTTTGTTCCAGAAAAGCTTTGCGTTTGTTTTTAGCAGCGTTCCAATCCCCATCAGAAGGTTTAACCTTGGGATTCACATTCTTCATTGCCTTAGGTGAAGATGCCTTCATTGGCTTAGAATGGTAGTTATCCTTTGGTGTAACCCTCTGATTTTGCATATAATAGGGTACATTGGGACGGTGAATGCAGTTTCGAGCAATGTGACCAGCAATGCCGCAATTGAAGCACGTTTGTCTCTTTATATAGAACGCATTCTGATCAGCTGGATTTGCTCTTGTAGGCCCCGAAGGATGAACTGGTCCTTTCTGTGCTTGTTTTTGTTGCACATTTCCTGCAGACGACGATGAATTTGGATGCCTATACTTGTCATTTGCAGGGGCCTTCTGTGGTGGAGATTTCCTTTGATTCTTCTTGTTTTCCTTAGACTGCAAGTCTTGTTCAGAAATCTCACCAGTCTTTCTGAAACCTTTGTTAGCACAGTCAAATGCATATTTCTCACATTTGCCATTACAGACTGGCTTAACAAAGACATTTTTCACATCACGGGCCTTTTGAGGACTATTACTGCCCGTTGAGGACTGTGGAGAGCCTGCTTGTCTTTGATGTTTAGGCCTCTTCTTTCCACGTCCTTTACTTGCTTGCTTCGGCTCTTGTTGCTTGATCTGAACCTTTTCATCACTAACAGAAGGCTCAGATTGTTCAGCTTGCGTACTTGGAGCCTTGTTCACATCAGTTTTCACTTCATCAGCTTTGGTAGGATCCGAGACTTCTGGTTTATCAGATGAAACACCAGAAACTTCAGCAAAAACTTCAGCTGAAACATTAGACAAATTTTCAGCATAAAACGGTTCTGCACATGACGCCTTTGAGCTGAATCCACTAGAATCAACTGATTCCAATTTCTCAGAATCAGTTGCTTCAGATGATTCACATTTGAAATCAGATGGTTCAACTGGCTCATTCGTTTCATTTGTCGTTTCAGTCTTTGTTTCACAAGCATCAACGTTTTCGCCCAAACCGTCAGGCCTGAAATTAATCACAGAGTAAAAAACCGAGTTAAAAATATCACATGACGAAATGGAGTCTTGATTAAGTTCATTTGTTAAATGTTCATAAGAACCAGACTCTGATGCTTGTTCATCCCTAACTACATTTTCAACTGTTACTTCATCTGCAAAAGAAGAAGAAGCATTAGTATCATTTGCACAATTAGCAACAAACGTGATCGACTGTGTTGCTCGACTCTCAACATGTTCACTGTTGATTGATGACTTACCAGTTTTTGGGCCATAAGTCATCTTGTCCTCATTCATCAATTCCTCCTCAGTCATGGGTAAATATGTGTAGTTTTCATTATATGGAGGAGGAACTTGATTGAAACCCAATCCACGCCCTTTATTTTCTTTGTATGCGAGCTGTTGATCACACAAGTTTTTGACTAATTTGCTGGAAGAATCAAATTTCTTTATGTTTAGCTCATTTATTTGATATCTATCTCTGATATCTTCCAGTTCCTTAGTCAAAATACATACTTTCTCCTGAGCTTCTAGGAAATGGGTTGTTTTTACACTTACATCATCTTTGAGTTTGATGATGTCTTTTCGCTGAGCTTCAATTTTATCTTTATAAAGCTTTTCATTCTTTGATAAAGTAAAATTTTTATTTTTTATGTCGTTGTAGTCTTGAATCAACTCAGCGTTGTGTAACCTATATGCCTCATTTCTTTCTCTACACTTAGGAGTGCAAAAGACAGAAAGTATATCTTCACGAGTGGGTGAGCAAATTGCTTCACGAGTGGGTGAGCAAACTGCATCAGATGTGTTGCCTTGAGTAGACTGCTTGTCAGCATTGTCATACGATTTTATGAGTGAAATTAGCTCATCCGGCTTCATTTTGTAACAATCGGTTGTTACTATTATCTGATTAACATTGGTAAACCAACTACAGTTTGCCTGATCTGGAATCTCTTTTATAGCATTCAGAAGCATTCTGTTGCTCATGCGAGTAGACACCACCATCTCTGCCTTCTCCATTTCAGAGAGCAGTTTAGCAAACCGACATGTAAGTGATTCTATAGATTCACCATATGAGTATCTGAATCCTTGGAGTTCCTGCTCCAGCACCTCTCTCTTAGAAGACATTTTAAGAAGAGATCCCCCAAAAATGTGATCTTTTAACTGTTTTCTCAACACAAGCCCAAAACGAGAACCTGTGTACTCGCTAACTCAAACTCTTTACAGACGAATGAACCTGCTATCTGAACCGCGCCTCAAAATCCTGTCAAAACTTAACACAACCAAACAAACAAACCCCCCCCCCCCTTTTTTTTTTTTAATAAATAAACTCCTTTTTTTTTTTAATTAATAAGTTTATAATTAATATTATTAATAATAATGAAATGATTAAGTGATGATTGTTATTATTATTATACTATTATTATTATAATAACTAATTATTATTATTATTAAAACCAATGATAAGGTAATGATTAATATTATAATTATTATTATTATTATAATAAAACCAAAAGAGAATCAACGTTGTTGTCTGTCTTCTTCTTCGTTAAACAAACCGAAACGAAACCCTAGTATCACTTCAGCCGCCAAGATGATGATGATGAGGAGTATAACCGGCGATGAGACGACAGTGATCGGAGAAGATGACCGGTGATGATGAGGGTTGATCACAGATGATGATGATGATGAACAGTGGAACAATGCACGGTGGTTGGGTTGATGTCGACGGAGGACGGCAGTCAACGGTGATGATGGAAGTGGCGGTGATAACAGATGAAAAGATGACCAGTAAAGAACGGAGATTATCAAGCAGTGATGATGATTCGAAGCGAAGGAGTTGCAGGTTTCCGGCGATTCAAATATCCGTGACTCGAGACCTTTGATGATTGCGACTCGAAAACAAAACAAGATGAATCGAGATCTCGGTTGCGACTCGAGACTAATTGATGATTGCGAGTCGAAACCAAAGCAGGATGAGCCGAAACTGATGATGGTTGCGAGTCGAAACCAAACAGGATGAGCCGAAACCGGTGGAGGTTGCGAGTCGGAACCGTGAAACCGTGAAGAGTCGAGATGATGGTTGCGAGTCGAAACCAAACAGGATGAGCCGAGACCGGTGGAGGTTGCGAGTCGGAACGGTGATGAATGATGATGATGATTGCGAGTCAGAACAAAAATTTCGTGATGAGTCGAGACTGTGGAGAGAGACTTCCAAACTTTTGCACGTGATTTTTAAAAGTCAAACAAGATATTTGTGATTTTGGCAATTTTGGAAATCAAGAATGTTTCGAAAATTTTCAACTACAATATCGAAAATTTTGGGATTTTTCTAAAATAAAGAATTTTAAAATCTTTTGAAGATTTGATAAAATCCCTTTAACACAATTGAGAACAGATCACTAAGCAAAATATAATGAATTTTTCTAAACAAAACGAAGAACACTTTGAATACCGCGAAGAACACGAAGAACACTAACTCAAAAATTTCGGAAAACTTGAATCTTTGATATCACAACGAGCCTAGAAACAGGTTCTTTGGCTCTGATACCACTTGTAAGTCCCGTTTAACGGATCTTTCAATGATATCAAACAACCTATTGATTGTGCGGAATCCAATCAATAGGTGATTCAAGAAATAAGATGAAAACGAATAAGAACACCGAAATAACTTTTAACTCACACACGTTTCTATTACTTGAACAAGCAAAAACGTCTGGTATGAGTACACCACAATCAAATCGCCTCCACTCTAGCTCTCTAACAATTCTGTAACTTGAAAGTTCCTAGAGGTTCCCAAAGGTTCAAACCCTAAAACAAGTTAAAAACTTGTTTATATACTAACTCAAGCCCAATTCCCTACATGGGCTCCCCTTGGGCCTGCTTGGCCCACATGGCCTAAAGCTTGGCCCAAGTGACCTATAAAGGTCCACAACCTAATACTAACTAACCCGGTAAGGCCCAACTCGTAACCATAACCCGTTGTGTTAATTTGATGCGTCAGTCTCACACTTTAGGGCCTAACAATGTCTCTTAAATGTCAACATATACACGTGTGATTTAGTTTACGAAGATTTTTCAATGCCAAGATCCTCGATCAGAGAGTAAAAGAGGCGTAAGGTTCACAATGGTGTAAAATTAAAATGGGATATACCGGGCTAAGATTCGAGTTACAGGAACAAGGGCCAAACCAACCACCCAAGAATGGAATCGTCGAGCGAAAACACTTGACAACCTCCTAGAAGCAGCTTTTCTTGCCACCAGACCTTTCTCCATCAATTAGGAATATGATGCCGTCACTAAACACATTCCTTATGTTAGGCCCTAAAGTGTGAGACTGACGCATCAAATTAACACAACGGGCTATGGTTACGAGCTGGGCCTTACCGGGTTAGTTTATATTAGATTATGGACCTTTATAGGTCACTTGGGTCAAGCTTTAGGCCATGTGGGCCAAGCAGGCCCAAGGGGAGCCCATGTAGGGAAGTGGGCTTGTCTATGTATATAAACAAGTTTCTAACTTGTTTTAGGGTTTGAACTTCATAGTTACAAAATTCCTCTAGAGTTAGAGAGAGAGGCGATTGGTTGTGAGCTTGTACCAGACAATTTTGCTAATTCATAGTAATAGAATCGTGTGCAAGTTTAAAGGTTATTTCTGTGTTCTTGTTCCTTTCGTTTTGATTTCTTGAATCACCCATTGATTGGATTCCGCACAATCAATTGGATTGTTTGATATCATTGAAAGATCCGTTTCACGGGACTTACAAGTGGTATCAGAGCCTTAAGAACCTGTTTCTAGGCTCGGTGTGATATCAAAGATTCAAGATTTTTGTTATTTTTGGTTCGGTGTTCTTCGCGTTCTTCGTAGTGTTCATTGAAAGTTTTTTTTTTGAAAGTTGGCATATTTTGGTGGTTTTGATCTTTTAAAGGTTGTTATAATTTGTTAAATTTGAAAAAGGATTTTAAAACCCAAAAGTTTCGAGATTATGGTTGATATTTTTTGAAACATATTTTATTTCCAAAATTGCCGAAATGACAAAAATCTCGGGATATTTTGTTTGACTTTGTGTTTTGAAAGACAATTATTGTAATTTTCAAATTTTTAAATTTATCTATACAAGTTCACAGTTTCGAGCTTTTTCACGTGCAAAAGAGTTATCCACAACATTCATATCACGTGCAAAAGAGCTCTTCAACGGTTACGAGTCGCAACAAGAGATCTCGGTTCATCACGTTCTATTCTCGAGTTACGGTTTCGACTCGCAACCATCTCTGTTGCGGTTCATCACGTTCTGGTTACGACTCGCAACCATCAAAGTTGCGGTTCATCACGTTTTGGTTTCGACTCGCATTCACCACGGTTTCGGTTCATCCTGTTTCAGTTGCGACTCGCAACCAGTAGTCAGTCTCCACTCGCAACCAAAATCATCATCCACGGTCTCGAGTCGCAAGCTATAGAGGTTTCAAGTTGTCATCTGTTTCAAGTCATCACTATTACAACCATCATCACCGGAACCTGCAACTTTAGTTATCTTCTCCGGTTTCACTTCCATCATCTCCTTTTAACTTCCGACGACCCGCCTTCATCACCAACCAGTTGCATCCATAATCACCTTACACAACCTGCTTCTTTACTCACTGTCATTTGTTGTCATCGATCTTCGTATCTGGTCCATCATCTTCAGTCATATCTACCACCACAAACTGCTCGTTCACTAGCTGCCATCACCGTAACTCTTCACCATCTACGACCACTCTACATCGATCTTGTTCGACATCATCATCTGTCTCAACGTAGTGTCTAAAACGTTAATCAGTTTGGTGGCGTTCATTTTTGGTTCAGCAGGTTTAACGAAGAAGACGGTGTGGACTTTATGTTAGGTTATTTTTAATATAATAATAATAATTATAATAATCATAACTTCATCATTACATTATCATTAGGTGTCTTTAATAATAATAATAATAATTGTTTAATTAAAATAGTTTATATATTCTAATTTAAAAAAAAAAAAGGGGGTTTATATTATAAAAAAAAAAAAAAGGGTCACATTTTTGGGAATCATATCTTAAAATGTCTTCTAAAAGAGAGATGCTTGAGCAGGAATTCGAAGGATTCAGTTACTCATACGGTGAATCTATAGAAGCACTTACAGGTCGGTTTGCTGAACTGCTCTCTAAAATGGAGAAGGCAGAGATGGTGGTGTCTACTCACATGAGCAATAGAAAGCTTCTGAATGCTATAAAAGAGATTCCAGATCAGGCAAACTGTAGTTGGTTTACCAATGTTAATCAGATAATAGTGACAACCGATTGTTACAGAATGAAGCCGGATGAGCTGATCTCAATCATCAAATCATATGACAATGCTGGCAAACAGTCTACTCAAGGCAACACATCTGCTGCAGTTTGCTCATCCACACAAAATTCAGCATTTATGTTTAACAAACCCCTGGCTCAAGAAATTACTCGTGATCGTGAAGAGATACTTTCTGTCTTTTGCACTCCTGAGTGTAGAGAAAGAAATGAGGCATATCGGTTACACAACGCTGAGTTGATTCAAGACTACAACGACATAAAAAATAAAAATTTTACTTTATCAAAGAATGAAAAGCTTTATAAAGATAAAATTGAAGCTCAGCGAAAAGACATCATCAAACTTAAGGATGATGTAAGTGTAAAAACAGCCCATTTCTTGGAGGCACAGGAGAAGGTATGCATTTTGATCAAAGAACTGGAAGATATCAGAGAAAGATATCAAATTAACGAACTTAACATTAAAAAGTATGATTCTTCCAGCAAATTGGTCAAAAACTTGTGTGATCAACAGCTCGCATACAAAGAAAATAAAGGGCGTGGTTTGGGTTTCAATCAAGTTCCTCCTCCATATAATGACAACTACACATATTTACCCATGACTGAGGAGGAATTGATGAATGAGGACAAGATGGCTTACGGTCCTAAAACTGATAAGTCATCAATCAACAGCAGACCTTTTGATAAACGAGCGAGTCCTTCGGTAAATTTTGTTTCAAAGGGTACTTTTGATCCTAATGCTTCGTCTTCCCCTGCAGATGAAGTAGATGAAGTAACAGTTGAAAATGTAGTTAGGGATGAACAAGCATCAGAGTCTGGTTCTTATGAAAATTTAATAAATGAACTTAATCAAGACTCTATTTCGACGTGTGATATTTTTAACTCGGTTTTTTACTCTGTGATTAATTTCAGGCCTGACGGTTTGGGCGAAAACGTTGATGCTTGTGAAACTAAGACTGAAACGACAAATGAAACGAATGAGCCAGTTGAACCATCTGATTCCAAATGTGAATCATCTGAAGCAACTGATTCTGAGAAATTGGAATCAGTTGATTCTAGTGGATTCAGCTCAAAGGCGTCATGTGCAGAACCGTCTTGTGCTGAAAATTTGTCAAATGTTTCAGATGAAGTTCCTGCTAAAGTTTCTGGTATTTCATCTAACAAACCAGAACTCTCCGATTCTGTCAAAGCTGATGACATGAATGATGAAGAGAAGATTGACGTGAACAAGGCTCCAAGTGCGCAAGCTAAACAATCTGAACCTTCTGTTAGTGATGAAAATGTTCAGATCAAGCAACAAGAGCCGAAGCGAGTAGGTAAAGGACGCGGAAATAAGAAGCCTAAACATCACAGACGATCAGGCTCTCCACAGTCCTCAACGGGCAGCAATAGTTCTCAAAAGACCCGTGACGTGAAAAATGCTTTCGTTAAGCCAGTCATTAATGGCAAATGTGAAAAATATGCATTTGACTGTGCTAACAAAGGTTTCAGAAAGACTGGTGAGATTTCTGAACAAGACTTGCAGTCTAAGGAAACCAAGAAGAATCATAGGAAATCTCCACCACAGAAGGCCCCTGCAAACGACAAGTATAGGCACCCAAATTCATCTTCGTCTGCAGGAAATGTGCAACACAAACAAGCACAGAGAGGACCGGTTCGTCCTTCAGGGCCTGCAAGAGCAAATCCAACTGATCAGAATGCTTTCTACATGAAGAGACAGACATGCTTTAATTGCGGCATTGCTGGTCACATTGCTCGGAACTGCATAAACCGTCCCTATGTACCCTACTATATGCAAAATCAGAGGGTTACACCAAAGGATAACAATCATTCCAAGCCAATGAAGGTATCTTCACCTAAGGCAATGAAGAATGTGAATCCCAAGGTTAAACCTTCTGATGGGGATTGGAACACTGCTAAAAACAAACGCAAGGCTGTTCAAGAACAAAAACGTTTTTCTAAAACTAACAAGCCTGAATCAGCTAAAGTTGCTCAATCGAAGCCAACAAACACGTTTGTTAAACCGAAACAGATTTGGAAACCCAAATCCAAAGCAGCAATGTCTCCAATCCTTGAAACGAAAGGGGACTTGTGTTTAAAAGAAGTGTCTTATTTTGATGCTTCAGGAAATCCCAGGACCACGATGGCCTGGGTACCCATGTCTTACTAATCTCCTTACTTTTCAGGAACAACCAAGGAGGAGCTGTTGACAATCTCTGGAGTGTTGATAGCGGTTGTTCCAGAGATAAAAATGGGTAACATTTCACTGTTGCAAAAAGTTCAAATTTTTTTTACAGATGATATGTTTCCTTTGGAGGAGATTGGAGAAATAAGAAATGATCAGCAAAAGGTACCGTTTAAATTCAGTACTTTGATTTGAATTTGATTAGTCTTCAATCTAATGACGGAACGGTTAAGCAAAAATATTTTTCTCTTTTCTTAGTTTATAACTTTGTACATATTGTGTCCTTTCTCTAGTAAATGGTAAATTTGCGCAAAAATACAAGATTTATGCACAAATTTAGGGGGGGAGAGGAACATATAGATAGATATAGAGTTTAGGAGGAGAAAACTCAGAAAATACAAAAAGAGTTTGTTGTAAATATGTATTGTTTTAGGGGGAGAAAATAAGAAAAATACAAAAACATTTGAAAAAATGAAAAAGCCAAAAAGAAAAATTGCATGATATGGGAAGTGAAATAAATGTTCGTGTTAAAGGGTTTAACTAACACATGTAAGGTGCCATAGCTGAAAAGACTAGGATCTACTGCGATATGTCGATAGGCTTGACGCTCAACATGATAAAAGATACTAAGTGATATAAACATAACGAACTATGTACCATGTGGGTAACATACCAACGGCGTATGATTTTATGGTCTTAAATCTTGCGTTGATAGATAGCCAACATCTGAGGTTTCGGGTCTTTATATTGTTGTATCATCCGGGGATATCTTGGCTGTTCTTCTGTTCAGAACTAAAATTGTACATGAACCCAGGAAAGAAAGTCACTTGGAATTAGCTCATTTCTATTTGAATGTCTGTATGCTGTCCCGATACACACAATTTTGATCTGATTCTGAAATCTTCTCTGAAAAAGTCGTGTACCTCCTCTGCTGCATCCAGATATATGCTGACCTGGAGGTGCTAGGCAACGTCAGCTTCTGCTGCATCCAGATACATGCTGACCTAGCTGTACGTTGTCGCTCTGTAGATCAATTATACACCCAAAAGAGGCCCTCAAGTGCCCAAAAGAAACCCAAGAAACCTATATCAAACTGAGAAAAACTCATTTGATCTGTATATTATACCATCTCTACTTAAGATCTATTATGTTCTCTTCTCAACCTATTCCCAGTTAAGATTTCAGAAATCTGGATTGGACTTGTGAAATATGTGGTAGGGAAGATACTTGCATGATAGAGTGTGCTGTATATATTTCCAGGATTTGATTAGTATTTATTTGGGTGTTCATTGTTAAGAAATCAAAACATGATAAAACAGATTATATGCAGACCTAGACACAGTCAGGATATCTTAAAGGATGACATCAGTATACTCACCTGCTACGATGAATCGTTGTGCTTACCTTGATCGCTGGGGTATGCCTTGGAATGGGACACACGGGTATAATAGTATAATATTGCCTTAAGCATATCACGAAGTTGAAAAATTGAAAGTTGAGCGTTAAAGTTTAAGTGGACAAACATATTGGCAATCGCATAGACCAGTTTGATTATGCTCATACTGAAAAGTGTTCCTTAGTCTGCCTGAGAACGAATTTTGATCCCATTGCAATTGTAATTGTATATTATGGTAGTTGTTTATATTTTGAGTTTTTATTTGTTTCTAGTTCTTAATATTAAAAAAAAAAAAAAAAAATACAAAAATATTGTCTTGTTTTTCTATAAAACCAAAAATCCAAAAATAGAGTGTTTAATTGTTTTTCTTAAAATAAAGAAATGTAACCGTTCTTGAAGATTTGACTGGTCATCAAAAGTTGAAAGAATTTAAATTGTGAAATCCGAGTACAAGTACTTGGATGTACCTAGTGTTCATGTGGTACGTTCCTCTGTTGCATAAGAAATGTTTGCTTATGAGTTTGTGAGCATGTGCAGAACTTGATTTCAATCAAGAACAGGGGTTGATGAAGACTGAGATGCTGTTAGTTGCTGAAGAAGCCTGAAGCAGCACAACAACAAGATGTACCTGAGTCAGAAGAACCGGATACGAAACGACGTCTGACAATGAAAGTGCATTTGAAGAAGTACCATGAACCTGCTTGAAAAAAAAAACTGAAGAAGAAAAGAGCTGTTGAGAATCCTCCTCTCACATTCTTTCTAACAAAGATGTTTCAAGCAAAGCTGATCGAGATCCTGATATGAAGCTAACCACAAGAGTTGAAGAAAAGAGACCCAGTGCTGAGAGTTCAGAAGTCAAGAACTTCCACAACATCTGCAGCATTATGACAACCATAGACTTAGTTGAAGACGTTGCTGAATTCATGGTATGAAGACAATTTGATGGCATCAGTCTAGGGGGAGATTGTTAGGCCCTAAAGTGTGAGACTGACGCATCAAATTAACACAACGGGCTATGGTTACGAGCTGGGCCTTACCGGGTTAGTTTATATTAGATTGTGGACCTTTATAGGTCACTTGGGTCAAGCTTTAGGTCATGTGGGCCAAGCAGGCCCAAGGGGAGCCCATGTAGGGAAGTGGGCTTGTCTATGTATATAAACAAGTTTCTAACTTGTTTTAGGGTTTGAACTTCATAGTTACAAAATTCCTCTAGAGTTAGAGAGAGAGGCGATTGGTTGTGAGCTTGTACCAGACGATTTTGCTAATTCATAGTAATAGAATCGTGTGCAAGTTTAAAGGTTATTTCTGTGTTCTTGTTCCTTTCGTTTTGATTTCTTGAATCACCCATTGATTGGATTCCGCACAATCAATTGGATTGTTTGATATCATTGAAAGATCCATTTCACGGGACTTACACCTTAAATTGTAGCAATTTGTTGAGTGTTTTTTTTTGGTGTCTAATCCGCATATATATCACCATTGCCCTTGATTTTCTTGACTGTATATCTCTTAAATGTCAACATATACATGTGTGATTTAGTTTATGAAGATTTTTCAATGCCGAGAACCTCGATCAGAGAGTAAAAAAGGTGTAAGGTTCACAATGGTGTAAAATTAAAATGGGATATACCGGGCTAGGATCCGAGTTACAGGAACAAGGGCCAAACCAACCACCCAAGAATGGAATCGTCGAGCGAAAACACTTGACAACCTCCTAGAAGCAGCTTTTCTTGCCACCAGACCTTTTTCCATCAATTAGGAATCTGATGCCGTAACTAAACACATTCCTTAAATTGTATCCATTTGTGGAGTGTTTTTTTTGGTGTCTAATCCGCAGATATATCACCATTTCCCTTGATTTTCTTGACTGTATATCTCTTAAATGTCAATATATACACGTGTGATTTAGTTTACGAAGATTTTTCAATGCCGAGAACCTCGATCAGAGAGTAAAAAAGGCGTAAGGTTCACAATGGTGTAAAATTAAAATGGGATATACCGGGCTAGGATTCGAGTTACAGGAATAAGGGCCAAACCAACCACCCAAGAATGGAATCGTCGAGCGAAAACACTTGACAACCTCCTAGAAGCAGCTTTTCTTGCCTCCAGACCTTTCTCCATCATTTAGGAATCTGATGCCGTCACTAAACACATTCCTTAAAATGTAGCCATTTGTTGAGTGTTTTGTTATTGGTGTCTAATCTGCATATATATCACCATTGCCCTTGATTTTCTTGATTATATATCTCTTAAATGTCAACATATACACGTGTGATTTAGTTTACGAAGATTTTTCAATGCCGAGAACCTCGACCTGAGAGTAAGAAAGGAGTAAGGTTTAGAATGGTGTAAAATTAAAATGGGATATACCGGGATAGGATTCGAGTTACAGGAACAAGGGCCAAACCAACCACCCAAGAATGGAATCGTCGAGCGAAAACACTTGACAACCTCCTAGAAGCAGCTTTTCTTGCCACCGTACCTTTCTCCATCAATTAGGAATCTGATGCCGTCACTAAACATATTCTTTAAATTGTAGCCATTTGTTGAGTGTTTTTTTTTGTTGTCTAATCCGCAGATATATCACCATTGCCCTTGATTTTCTTCACTGTATATCTCTTAAATGTCAACATATACACGTGTGATTTAGTTTACGAAGATTTTTCAATGCCGAGAACCTCGATCAGAGAGTAAAAAACGCGTAAGGTTCACAATGGTGTAAAATTAAAATGGGATATACCGGGCTAGGATTCGAGTTACAGGAACAAGGGCCAAAGCAACCACCCAAGAATGGAATCGTCGAGCGAAAACAATTGACAACCTCCTAGAAGCAGCTTTTCTTGCCACCAGACCTTTCTCCATCAATTAGGAATCTGATGCCATCACTAAACACATTCCTTAAATTGTAGCCATTTGTTGAGTGTTTTTTTTTTGTGTCTAATCCGCATATATATCACCATTGCCCTTGATTTTCTTGACTGTATATCTCTTAAATGTCAACATATACACCTGTGATTTTTCAATGCCAAGAACCTCGATTAGAGAGTAAAAAAGGCGTAAGGTTCACAATGGTGTAAAATTAAAATAGGATATACCGGGCTAGATTTTGAGTTACAGGAACAAGGGCCAAACCAACCACCCAAGAATGGAATCGTCGAGCAAAAACACTTGACAACCTCCTAGAAGCAGCTTTTCTTGCCACCAGACCTTTCTCCATCAATTTGGAATCTGATGCCGTCACTAAACACATTCCTTAAATTGTATCCATTTGTTGAGCGTTTTTTTTTTGTGTCTAATCCGCATATATGTCACCATTGCCCTTGATTTTCTTGACTGTATATCTCTTAAATGTCAACATATACACGTGTGATTTAGTTTACGAAGATTTTTCAATGCCGAGAACCTCGATCAGAGAGTAAAAAAGGCGTAATGTTCACAATGGTGTAAAATTAAAATGGGATATACCGGGCTAGGATTCGAGTTACAGGAACAAGGGGCAAACCAACCACCCAAGAATGGAATCGTCGAGCGAAAACACTTGACAACCTCCTAGAAGCAGCTTTTCTTGCCACCAGACCTTTCTCCATCAATTAGGAATCTGATGCCGTCACTAAACACATTCCTTAAATTGTATCCATTTGTTGAGCGTTTTTTTTGGTGTCTAATCCGCATATATGTCACCATTGCCCTTGATTTTCTTGACTGTATATCTCTTAAATGTCAACATATACACGTGTGATTTAGTTTACGAAGATTTTTCAATGCCAAGAACCACGATCAAAGAGTATAAAAGGCGTAAGGTTCACAATGGTGTAAAATTAAAATGGGATATACCGGGCTAGGATTCGAGTTACAGGAACAAGGGCCAAACCAACCACCCAAGAATGGAATCATCGTGCGAAAACACTTGATAACCTCCTAGAAGCAGCTTTTTCTTGCCACCAGACCTTTCTCCATCAATTAGGAATCTGATGCCGTCACTAAACACATTCCTTAAATTGTATCCATTTGTTGAGTGTTTTTTTTTGTGTCTAATCCACAAACATAT
Source organism: Helianthus tuberosus (assembly GCA_030545235.1). Classification (NCBI taxonomy): domain Eukaryota; kingdom Viridiplantae; phylum Streptophyta; class Magnoliopsida; order Asterales; family Asteraceae; genus Helianthus; species Helianthus tuberosus. Next base: position 280,984 of record JARYGA010060305.1, read on the forward strand.
CACCATTGCCCTTGATTTTCTTGACTGTATATCTCTTAAATGTCAACATATACATGTGTGATTTAGTTTACGAAGATTTTTCAATGCCGAGAACCTCGATCAGAGAGTAAAAAAGGCGTAAGGTTCACAATGGTATAAAATTAAAATGGGATATACCGGGCTAGGATTCGAGTTACAGGAACAAGGGCCAAACCAACCACCCAAGAATGGAATCGTCGAGCGAAAACACTTGACAACCTCCTAGAAGCAGCTTTTCTTGCCTCCAGAACTTTCTCCATCAATTAGGAATCTGATGCCGTCACTAAACACATTCCTTAAAATGTAGCCATTTGTTGAGTGTTTTGTTATTGGTGTCTAATCCGCATATATATCACCATTGCCCTTGATTTTCTTGATTATATATCTCTTAAATGTCATCATATACACGTGTGATTTAGTTTACAAAGATTTTTCAATGCCGAGAACCTCGACCTGAGAGTAAAAAAGGCGTAAGGTTTAGAATGGTGTAAAATTAAAATGGGATATACCGGGATAGGATTCGAGTTACAGGAACAAGGGCCAAACCAACCACCCAAGAATGGAATCGTCGAGCGAAAACACTTGACAACCTCCTAGAAGCAGCTTTTCTTGCCACCATACATTTCTCCATCAATTAGGAATCTGATGCCGTCACTAAACACATTCCTTAAATTGTAGCCATTTGTTGAGTGTTTTTTTTTTGTTGTCTAATCCGCAGATATATCACCATTGCCCTTGATTTTCTTGACTGTATATCTCTTAAATGTCAACATATACACGTGTGATTTAGTTTACGAAGATTTTTCAATGCCGAGAACCTCGATCAGAGAGTAAAAAAGGCGTAAGGTTCACAATGGTGTAAAATTAAAATGGGATATACCGGGCTTGGATTCGAGTTACAGGAACAAGGGCCAAACCAACCACCCAAGAATGGAATCGTCGAGCGAAAAGAATTGACAACCTCCTAAAAGCAGCTTTTCTTGCCACCAGACCTTTCTCCATCATTTAGGAATCTGATGCCGTCACTAAACACATTCCTTAAATTGTAGCCATTTGTTGAGTGTTTTTTTTGTGTCTAATCCGCATATATATCACCATTGCCCTTGATTTTCTTGACTGTATATCTCTTAAACGTCAACATATACACCTGTGATTTAGTTAAGAAGATTTTTCAATGCCAAGAACCTCGATTAGAGAGTAAAAAAGGCGTAAGGTTCACAATGGTGTAAAATTAAAATGGGATATACCGGGCTAGATTTTGAGTTACTGGAACAAGGGCCAAACCAACCACCCATGAATGGAATCGTCGAGCGAAAACACTTGACAACCTCCTAGAAGTAGCTTTTCTTGCCACCAGACCTTTCTCCATCAATTTGGAATCTGGTGTCGTCACTACGCACATTCCTTAAATTGTAGCCATTTGTTGAGTGTTTTTTTTTTGTCTCTAATCCGCATATATATCACCATTGCCCTTGTTTTTCTTGACTGTATATCTCTTAAATGTCAACATATACACGTGTGATTTAGTTTACGAAGATTTTTCAATGCCGAGAACCTCGATCAGAGAGTAAAAAAGGCGTAGTGTTCACAATGGTGTAAAATTAAAATGGGATATACCGGGCTAAGATTCGAGTTACAGGAACAAGGGCCAAACCAACCACCCAAGAATGGAATCGTCGAGCGAAAACACTTGACAACCTCCTAGAAGCAGCTTTTCTTGCCACCAGACCTTTCTCCATCAATTAGGAATCTGATGCCGTCACTAAACACATTCCTTAAATTGTAGCCATTTGTTGAGCGTTTTTTTTGGTGTCTAATCCGCATATATGTCACCATTGCCCTTGATTTTCTTGACTGTATATCTCTTAAATGTCAACATATACACGTGTGATTTAGTTTACGGAGATTTTTCAATGCCAAGAACCACGATCAAAGAGTAAAAAAGGCGTAAGGTTCACAATGGTGTAAAATTAAAATGGGATATACCGGGCTAGGATTCGAGTTACAGGAACAAGGGCCAAACCAACCACCCAAGAATGGAATCGTCGAGCGAAAACACTTGACAACCTCCTTGAAGCAGCTTTTTCTTGCCACCGGACCTTTCTCCATCAATTAGGAATCTGATGCCGTCACTAAACACATTCCTTAAATTGTAGCCATTTGTTGAGTGTTTTTTTTTTGTCTCTAATCCGCATATATATCACCATTGCCCTTGATTTTCTTGACTGTATATCTCTTAAATGTCAACATATACACGTGTGATTTAGTTTAAGAAGATTTTTCAATGCCGAGAACCTCGATCAGAGAGTAAAAAAGGCGTAATGTTCAAAATGGTGTAAAATTAAAATGGGATATACCGTGCTAGGATTCGAGTTACAGGAACAAGGGCTAAACCAACCACCCAAGAATGGAATCGTCGAGCGAAAACACTTGACAACATCCTAAAAGCGGCTTTTCTTGCCACCAGACCTTTCTCCATCAATTAGAAATCTGATGCCGTCACTAAACACATTCCTTAAATTGTAGCCATTTGTTGAGTGTTTTTTTTGGTGTCTAATCCGCATAAATGTCACCATTGCCTTTGATTTTCTTGACTGTATATCTCTTAAATGTCAACATATACATGTGTGATTTAGTTTACAAAGATTTTTCAATGCCGAGAACCTCGATCAGAGAGTAAAAAACGCGTAAGGTTCACAATGGTGTAAAATTAAAATGGGATATACCAGGCTTGGATTCGAGTTACAGGAACAAGGGCCAAACCAACCACCCAAGAATGGAACCGTCGAGCGAAAACACTTGACAACCTCCTAGAAGCAGCTTTTCTTGCCACCAGACCTTTCTCCATCAATTAGGAATCTGATGCCGTCACTAAACACATTCCTTAAATTGTAGCCATTTGTTGATTGTTTTTTTTGGTGTCTAATCCGCATATATGTCACCATTGCCCTTGATTTTCTTGACTGTATATCTCTTAAATGTCAACATATACACGTGTGATTTAGTTTACGAAGATTTTTCAATGCCGAGAACCTCGATCAGAGAGTAAAAAACTGTAGGTCCCCTTGATGTATGGATCTTTCACAGAGTTGTCTATCTAATCAAGAGTGCGGAATCCTCTTGATCAGAATATAGCAGAATGAGTAGAAACATAAATCACTTTCAAATCGGGTTTCTATTGATTATCAATTACAAGAATTACAATCAATCAAACCCTAACCAACACTCAAATCCGTCCAAGCTAGTAATGCTCTCACGAAATTCTCACAAACTCTGTTTTTGGCTGATTAACCTAAACCCTAAAGCCTAACCTTGTTTATATAACACAAGGTTGCTACTTGGGCTAGAGTTTCCTACATGGGCAAGGCCCATTTCGTCCACCCTTGTCCCAACTGGGTTTTGTTTAGCCCAAACTCTATAACCAAACTATTACAAAGCTAAACCCGCTAACTGTTTATCGTTTAACTAATTACAAGATATCCAAAGACCAAATCTAAGCTATTGTCACAAATATGCACCAATAAACTCCCCCTTGACAATAGCTTCATAAAATAACTTTGTCTTCAGTCTTCATAAAATAACTTTGTCTTCAGTCTTCTTGCAATCTTCATGTAGTCTTGCACTTTCTTTGGTCTTTGGATAGCTTCAGCTTCAATAGCTTCTGTCAGCAACAGACTCCCCCTAAGCTGATGCATCCAATCACCAAATCTTCAAAAACTTTAGCGTTTGAGTAAACTCCAGTTCAGCATTTGTATAGCAATCTTCAAACTCTTCAACTTGTTTGCAATGTAGAAAGGAGGTTCTACCATGCATCCAATCAAACTCTCATCTTCACAGCAACTCATCACTTTAACTTCTCAGCAACATACTGCTTCAATCTGTATACTATAAAACAAACATCTCGAGAAACCATAAGAATTTTTCAACACGGTTAAATAAATTATTATCATTCAAGAGATTATATCACAGATTAAGCATTTTCAATTTATCACCAACACGCAAAACTTTTTTAATCACACACCCTATAACCCGCATGATTTAAAATTTTTAACTCACTTTCTAACACCGTCTCCCCCTATCAGTAACAATTCCTCCAAGAATAACAGTTTTTCGTACATTAAGAAATTTCAACAAAAAAAAGACACTATTTTTGGATTTTTATATTTTCTGAAAGCAAGTAAATAACAAAAGCAATAAACACTCTATTTTTGTGAGAATCACTGGTAAGAAGATCATATCAGCACAATCAAACTGTTTCACACTATTAGATAATTCTTTATTTAATTTTTCGTGAAAAGCAGTCCAAGACGATTACCAGTATGTTTGTCCACTTAAACAAAATGCATGAACATTTCAAGTACCATTACCGTATGATACGTTAAGGTAATTTTATTACTGAAATACTAGTGTGCCCCACTTCAGGATATACCCCCGCGATCAAGGTATGCACAACGATTCATCGTAGTAGGTGAGTATACTGAATTCGTCCGTTTTATTTTACAACGTTTAGATAATTGGTGAACAGGTCAGTACTTCCGTACAGCAAAGAGACCAAAATATCTAACGAGGGCTATGGCAAATACCATTTTTGGTACGATTTATGCATTTTGCACATTTGAATGACTCTCTATGAGAGCTTCTTCATTTTCAGGGTTTTGGCATTTTTAGCTCTTTTAAGATATCCTGGGTGTGTCTAGGTCAGCATATATCTGGATGCAGCAGAAGGACACCCCTGATATCCCCAGATGAAATAACAGTATAAAGACCCAAAACTTCAGATTTTGGCAATCTATCAACGCAAGATTTAAGGTCATTAAACCATACACCACTGATGTGTTCCCCACTCATATTCAGTTCGTTTACGTTTATATCACATTGGTAAGTTGATTATTTCATGCTTTTGCCTACTGATACATCATATGATGAAGCTGCTATCACACTTAAGCAATTTAATTCATTTTCAGTGTGACAGTCTAACTTGCTGATGTACTATCATTTATTCTTTTTCACACAGTGATAACTCATTTTTTATTTTCTATTTTTTTTTATTTTTCATTTTTCAATGTTTTTGGATTTTGTGATTTTCTATTTTTTTATTTTTGATTTTAAAGAAAAACAGTAAACTATTTACAAAATTCTTATGAAAAACCAGTTATTCAGGATTCCTCATCCCGTTGAGTTCGACTAAATGTTCAAAGCGAGCCCTGTCAAATGCTTTTGTATAAAGATCTGCCAGGTTATCTAGTGTGTCGACTCGATGTAATTCAATTAGTCTCTTTTCAGCACAATCCCGTATAAAATGATGACGTATGTCAATATGTTTTGTGCGACTGTGTTTCACGGGATTATTAGTTATAGAAATTGTGGCATTATTGTCTATCATAATAGGAGTACGAGTGAAATCCAAACCGTAATCGCGCATTTGCTGTTGTATCCAGAGAACCTGAGAGCAGCAGCTACCCGCAGCAATATATTCAGCTTCACACGTAAAGGTAGACACACAAGATTGCTTCTGGCATTGCCAAGACACAATCCTGCCTCCTAAGAACTGACAACCACCTGTTGTAGACTTTCTGTTCGACTTGCATCCTCCAAAGTCTGAGTCAGTGTATGCGACAAAATTCATATCACTATCAGCTGGATACCACAAACCAAGTTTAGGTTTCCCCTTCAAGTAACGAAGAATACGCTTCACTGCTTTCATGTGTGACTCTTTCGGATTCGCCTGATATCTGGCACACAAGCATACTGCAAACATAATGTCAGGTCTTGAAGCAGTCAAGTACATTAGAGAACCAATCATCGCCCTATATTGAGTTGGATCAACGTCTTCAGTACTTTCATGATCTGGGCCAAGATTGTGATTTTCGCAAATGGGTGTGTTGAAAGTAGAGCAATCATTCATTTTGAACCGATCCAAAATGTCATACACATACTTCGTTTGATGAATAAACATCCCATCCTCCTTCTGTTCAACTTGTAATCCCAGAAAGTAAGACAGCTCACCCATAGCGCTCATTTCGAACTTGCTCTTCATTACCTGCTCGAACTCTTTACACATGCTCTCATCTGATGACCCAAAGATGATGTCATCCACATACACCTGTACTAGCAGAAAATCTTCCTTCTTCCTCTTGATGAACAGTGTACTGTCAATCTGACCTCTTTCAAAACCATTCTTGATCAGATGTGTAAACAGTGTCTCGTACCACACCCTGGGAGCTTGATGTAATCCATATAAAGCCTTATCAAGCTTGTACACTCGATCTGGATAATCTGGATCAACGAACCCATCTGGTTGTGAGACATACACCACTTCTTGGACTTTCCCGTAAAGAAACGCACTCTTCACGTCTAGTTGGTAAACTTTGAAGCCCTTGAATGATGCGAAGGCTAGGAACAAACGAATTGCTTCCAACCTTGCCACTGGTGCAAACACTTCATTGTAATTTATTCCTTCTTGCTGATTGAAACCTTTTACCACCAATCGAGCCTTGTTTCGCTTGACTATCCCTCTTTCATCCTTCTTGCACCTAAATACCCACTTAGTGCCTATCTCTTTTTCACCTTTAGGAAGGTCAACTAACTCCCAAACCTTCAACTTCGCAAACTGGGCCAATTCCTCTTGCATAGCCTCAACCCATGAATTGTCTTTAAGGCCATGTGTATGTTCTTCGGCTCCTCTTGGGAAATAAAGCAACTATACAAGCATTCGTTCACAATTCCAGTCTTTTCAATCGACACAAATAAGCCAGAATTCGCTGCTATGCTTCTTCTCGTCTGAACACCTGCATTAGGATCCCCAAGTATCATGTCAACTGGATGATCTCTATTTGCTCGGGTAGTAGCAACATCATCGACTTCTAGATTGTCACCCAGGTTTGATCCAACCTCCCCCTGAATGTTCTGATTTGCAAACGGATTAATGAAATCCTCCCCCTCAATGGGTTCAGAGTCACTATCGCTTGAATCAGGATCAGCAGCACCTTGGGAAGTTTCTGGAGCATCTGTCATATCAACATTCGATCTAGGCATGAACTCGCCTTCATCGTCTCCACCAATCACTGCTTGAATCAACTGAGAATCATCTGCATTTGGAAACTCAGGAATATTAAATGATTTAAAAGTGCTTTCATAATCATATAATATAGTAGGACCACTCGTTGATTGTTGAGGTTTGTATATAGTAATTTCAACATTGTAAACAACCTCAATTTTACCAGTTTTTAGATTAAAAACCCTTTTATTCGGTGTGCCAGGCACATAGCCTAGAAAGTAGTCATCATCAGCCACCTCACCGAATTTTTGTTTATCTTTATTTCGCACAATGGTGCAGGGTAATCCAAATAGTTCAAAGCCTTCCAAGTTTGGTTTCTTGTTAAACATCAATTCATGACAAGTTTTATTAAAACGTTTAACAGTCAACACTTTGTTTAGGACGTAGCAGGCTATATTCACAGCTTCTCCCCAGAAAAGAACTGGTAGCTTTGAATCTGAAAGCATCGTCCTAGCGGCTTCAATCAACGTCCTGTTTTTCCTCTCAGCAACTCCATTTTGTTGAGGTGTATAAGGAGCAGAATATTGATGTTCAATTCCCTTTCGAAGACAGTAGAGATCCAGAATTTGATTCTTGAACTCCGTGCCATTATCACTCCTTATCCTCTTGATCCTTGCATCATGAACGTTTTCCAATTTCGTAAAAAGATCTATCAGCATCTCCGCCGTCTCATCTTTTGTACCTAAAAAGAAAACCCATGAATAATGTGAGTAATCATCAGTGACAACTAAACAATAGTACTTTCCACCTATGCTCCTTACGTTCACTGGACCGAATAAATCCATGTGAAGTAATTCATAAGGGGCATCTATGGAATTTACTGTTTTAGACTTATGAGGTTTCTTGTGTTGTTTTCCCTTTTGACATGGAAGACATTTATCTTCCACTTGAAACCTCTGCATTGGAACCCCTTTCACTAGCTCATTTTTAACAAGGTAATTCATTTTTCGATAGTGAATATGGGCCATGCGTCTGTGCCACAACATCGATTCAGCTTCAGATGCTTTTGATAGTAAACATGCCACCACAGCAGTCGGATCCTTAGCACCCATGTCCATGACATAAGTGTCATTTCTCCTTGGCGCTCTCATCACTATCCAATCGTCCGGAATCTCCAAACCTGTTTTCAATACTAATGCTTCATTCTTGGTAAAATGGACCGAGTGACCCTTGTCGCAGACTTGTGACACGCTCATCAGATTGTGTTTAAGCTGCTCAACATAGTTCACTTTGTCCAGTGTGATCTTCCCATTCGTCACTTTTCCTCGTCCAGTAATCCTACCACCTTTAGCACCCGCAAAATTCACATGTCCTCCATCATAATCTTCAAACTCAGTTAACAATCTCGCATCCCCCATCATGTGCCTGGAGCAGCCACTATCAACATACCATAAGTTGATAATCCTCCTTAGCAGCTCCTGCACACACCAACCAAGAAATTAGTTAGATTGGGGGACCCAAGCCTTAATGGTCTTGGGTCGTCCAAATTCACCAACTACTGGAACATCTATCCAATATCCATTACTCCTAACTAGAGTCTTGGATCTCAGACCTGTTGATGGAATTTGATTTTGATTTCCACTAGGTCTTTGGTCCTGAGGGTTCCTATATGTGTTTGGACTATTTGTCCTTTGAAAATTTTGATTTTGATATCTTGAATTTTGATTCCAAGAAGCTTGATTATCATAATTTCTAAAGCCATTGTTATAAAAAGTTCGACCACCATTATTTTGGTATCGATTTTGATATTGACCTTGACTTCTGAAATTATTTGGATTATTATTGTTCATTCTTGGTGAACTGCTTCTAGGTCTCTCATATCTGCCTGGTGGAGATCTAGGCTGAAATCTTGGTTGATTTCTTTGAAAACGAGGAACTTGTGGAGTTCCTTTTTCAGCCTTATCTTCACTAACAGCAACATTCTCTGGTTGCTTAGCAGCAGATTTCTTTGGAGAATTTGCAACTTTCTCCTCATTATCACCTTTCTTCTCAGGTGATTTCCCCCTCTGTTTCTCACTAATTTGTGCTTCACTCTTTTTGTTAGGACAGCAGCTAGCTACATGTCCCTTGGTGTGACATTTGAAGCACGATCTCTTTTTCGAAGACTTCTTTTCTGAAGCCTTTGAACTAGATTCGGGTTTTGATGATGATGCCTTAGAAGGATTTGGTTCAGTTTGCTTAGTTTCAGAATTTTCTTTGTTCTTATTTTTAGCAAACTCTACATTAGATTTGTTTTCAATAACAGATGTTTCATCTTTCATGTCACTTCCTTGAACAAAATTAATACTTTTAACAAAAGTTGGATTTTTATTCTTAGGATGTGATGTTTTCTTTTTCAAAACAGGTTTGCTGTTATTATCCTTCTTAGCATCAGCACTCTCAAACACATTTCCTTGACTTGACGTGGAACTACTTGGTGATGTTGACCCAAAGTCCATGAGCTCATCTTCATCAGGCAAGAAAGAATAGTCATGACTAACAGGAGGTGGAACTTCATTGAAACCATGGAATCCCACACTGGTTTTGTCATTACTTTTCTTCAAGCCACCCATCATATGTTTCATAAAAAAAGTAGAGTCCCTGAATTGACCTAATTTCTTTTCAAGTTCAACAATTTTGAGTTGTGCATCTGACAACTCTTTGCATTTTTCAGAAATCTCTTTTGTTTTCTCAGCCATCATTTCATGAGCTAAGTCTATAACTTGAAGTTTTTCGTTTAGTTTGCAGGTTAATGAGTCAATTTTACTTTCATAACCTTTTATCTTCTTCAAGTATGAAGATTCGTTTCTTTTAGCAAAAAAATTAGATTCTTTAATGTTAGACATCTCGCTCACCAGACTTTGGTTTTGTGTTGACAGCCTGTCTACCTCACCCTGTAGTTCACGACATTTTAAACACACAGAATTCGACTTTACCTCTCCTGTTTGTTTGTCAAGATTGGCCATTAGCGCTGCAAGTTGAGCTTCCATTCTCTTGTATTTAGCTTCTTTTTCTTCAGCTTCCTTTTCATAGTCAGACTTTTGCTTTTCTTCTTTAGCATCTTTTGTCTGATCACTCTTCTTTTCTTCAGCTTTACTTTCTATTTTCACCTCAGCCTCATCATCACTTTTCTTCTCAACTTTAACATCATCTACTGTAGCTTCACCATCATCAACTGGCATTATCTCTGCCATGAATGCCTGAGTGACATTGTCATCATTCTCCAAGTGAACACTCCAGTCATATGAACCTTCTCTAGCAGTAAAGATCAGCGCTCTCGAGTTAGAGTTGTTTGAAGCATTCCTATTGTTTGAACTCTGACTCGAAGTCTCCTGCTTTTGTTTTTGACATTCCCTAGCAAAATGCCCATAACTTTGACAGTTGAAGCATCTCACTTTGGTCTTATCGAAACCAACAGTCTTTCCTATAAACTTCCTTCCCGTTCGGTTCATAAACCTCTTCACTCGTCTAGTAATCATGGCCATTTGCCACTGCAAATCCATATCTTCAAGATCATCAGAGTCAATCTGATCGTAATCTTCATCTAAAGTGGCAGGATCAGATATCTTCCCCTGAATGTAATTCTCATAAGAAGCAACAAATGAAGCAAGTAGAGCAAGATGCTCTTCAGCAGACTTCACACTCATTGGCATCGACTTAACACCACTACTCTGCTTAGAACCTGATGTTCTCTTGGCTCCTGATGATCCTCCTGAAGCAGCTACAAAACACACATCACCATCCTCATTCACTGTGACCTGCTCATTCTCACACGATAGAAACGCAGTAGCAGAGTCGCTAGAAGCGTTGTGAGATGAAGAAGATGTAAGCCCATTGTAAATCGCTGGATCTTGAACCTGATCATATCCAGTGTCTTTCTTCTTCATACTGAGCTCATAAGCTCTCAGCTTTCCAACTACTTCTTCCAGCTCCTTTGTCTCATAATCTGCCTCTCCCTTAATCATGAGAGTGTAAATATCCCACTTAGTAGGTAAGGCATCGAGCAGCTTGTCATTCTTCTCTACGTCAGAATAGCAATCGATCTCATAGTTTTCCATTTCTGACATCAGATGGTAGTAACGAGTGATGATGTCCTCAAGTGACTCATGTTTCATGTATTTGAAAACAGCAAACTGCTTCTTCAGAAGATCAACCTTGTTTTTCTTGACATCTGCATTTCCCACATATCTTTTCTCTAATGCATCCCACATATCCTTTGAGTTTGTGTACTTCTTGAAAGTATGCTTGATGCTATCAGGTAAGGACATTTTGATTGCAGCCAAGGCTCTCTTTTCAGCCTCATACATCTTTTTATCAGCATCTTCCATGTTCACATAGGCAGTTCTACGTGGTCTGCCCTCAAAGTCGTGTGTTGGGTTTGTGTACCCATCTTCAATGCATATCCACATGCGAGTGTCCTGGTATTCAATGAAGGATTGAAAACGATCCTTCCATGTCAAATAATTTTCCACCTTCATCATCTTAGGTGGTTTGTTGGTAGTGCCAACCTCATGCTCCATTTTCAAAAGCTCATTCATTTTAAACGTTGCAGACTGTTAAAACCGTACAAAATATCTCCAAAAACAGTGGTTACCAAATTACACCGTTAGAATCGTCTCGACAAGACGAATCCAATGATATCTAATGTCGAAAACTGAATTCGGAATTTTCCAGAGTTTTTTTTTTTGTCCTAAAAATATGAGGAATTTAACGGTGCAGACGGTTCTGTCAAACGAGCTACGGATCAATTTCTATTTGCAAAACACTGAAATTTTATCGACGCTTGCCAATTAAGATTCCACCACTTTAATTAATTTCGCTGGATTAAATATGCTAGGTCAATTTCGCTGGTTTAATTCGCTGAACAAATTCGCAGTTAATTTCGTCTGTTAATTTCGCCGGGTAACCAGTTCGCTATTACGACGACCAGTATAGTCGCCGAAAACCGTAATAATTTCACTGTGGAAAATTATACGGTTACCAAAGTCGCCTTTGGATTTAACTTCGCCGGTAATTTCGCTTATCAGTTAATTTCGCAGGTCCAGTAATTTCGCTGATCTGTAAATCTGGAAACTTAATCTTTTCGAAATTCTGATTATTTTCCAGATTCTCCTAACAACTTCCTGCAAAATCGAAACAGCAAATCAGCAACCTTTTGACAAAAATTCTGATAAACTTAATGAAGAACACGAAGACAGTCTCCGAATCTTCAAAGAAATTAGCCAAAAATTCTGCCAGAATCAACCAAAAACTTTCCTGAAAACCCTAAAACCTGCAAAACAGAAATCAAACAAAGCAGAAGATCAAAACAACCAAAGAATATCGAAAACTTTATCAAACACACAAAAAATTTCGAAACCCTAATTTTTTGTATTCAAAAATTTTCGAAATAAAAACTTCCTGTTTCAGCAGCCAACAATTCTGAACCGAGCCTTCAAGAGCCTTATGCTCTGATACCAATTGTATGTCCCCTTGATGTATGGATCTTTCACAGAATTGTCAATCTAATCAAGAGTACGGAATCCTCTTGATCAAAATATAGCAGAATGAGTAGAAACAGAAATCACTTTCAATCCGGGTTTCTATTGATTATCGATTACAAGAATTACAATCAATCAAACCCTAACCAACACTCAAATTCGTCCAAGCTAGTAATGCTCTCACGAAATTCTCACAAACTCTGTTTTTGGCTGATAAACCTAAACCCTAAAGCCTAACCTTGTTTATATAACACAAGGTTACTACTTGGGCTAGAGTTTCCTACATGGGCAAGGCACATTTCGTCCACCCTTGTCCCAACTGGGTTTTGTTTAGCCCAAACTCTATAAGAAAACTATTACAAAGCTAAACCCGCTAACTGTTTATCGTTTAACTAATTACAAGATATCCAAAGACCAAATCTAAGCTGTTGTCACAAATATGCACCAACAAAAACGCGTAAGGTTCACAATGGTGTAAAATTAAAATGGGATATACCGGGCTAGGATTCGAGTTACAGGAACAAGAGCCAAACCAACCACCCAAGAATGGAATCGTCGAGCGAAAACACTTGACAACCTCCTAGAAGCAGCTTTTCTTGCCACCAGACCTTTCTCCATCAATTAGGAATCTGATGCCGTCACTAAACACATTCCTTAAATTGTAGCCTTTTGTTTAGTGTTTTTTTTTTGGTGTCTAATCCACATATATATCACCATTGCCCTTGATTTTCTTGACAGTATATCTCTTAAATGTAAACATATACACGTGTGATTTAGTTTACGAAGATTTTTCAATGCCAAGAACCTCGATCAGAGAGTAAAAAAGGCGTAAGGTTCACAATGGTGTAAAATTAAAATGGGATATACCGGGCTAGGATTCGAGTTACAGGAACAAGGGCCAAACCAACCACCCAAGAATGGAATCGTCGAGCGAAAACACTTGACAACCTCCTAGAAGCAGCTTTTCTTTCCACCAGACCATTCTCCATCAATTAGGAATCTGATGCCGTCACTAAACACATTCCTTAAATTGAAGCCATTTGTTGAGTGTTTTTTTTGGTGTCTAATCCGCATATATATCACCATTGCCCTTGATTTTCTTGACTGTATATCTCTTAAATGTCAACATATACACGTGTGATTTAGTTTACGAAGATTTTTCAATGCCGAGAACCTCGATCAGAGAGTAAAAAACGCGTAAGGTTCACAAGGTGTAATATTAAAATGGGATATACCGGGCTAGGATTCGAGTTACAGGAACAAGAGCCAAACCAACCACCCAAGAATGGAATCGTCGAGCGAAAACACTTGACAACCTCCTAGAAGCAGTTTTTCTTGCCACCAGACATTTCTCCATCAATTAGGAATCTGATGCCGTCACTAAACACATTCCTTAAATTGTAGCCATTTGTTGAGTGTTTTTTTTTGGTGTCTAATCCGCATATATATCACCATTGCCCTTGATTTTCTTGACTGTATATCTCTTAAATGTCAACATATACACGTGTTCTTTAGTTTACGAAGATTTTTCAATGCCGAGAACCTCGATTAGAGAGTAAGAAAGGCGTAAGGTTCACAATGGTGTAAAATTAAAATGGGATATACCGGGATAGGATTCGAGTTACAGGAACAAGGGCCAAACCAACCACCCAACAATGGAATCGTCGAGCGAAAACACTTGACAACCTCCTAGAATCAAATTTTATTTCCACCAGACCTTTCTCCATCAATTAGGAATATAATGCCGACACTAAACACATTCCTTAAATTGTAGCCATTTGTTGAGTGTTTTTTTTGTGTCTAATCCGCAAGTATATCACCATTGCCCTTGATTTTCTTGACTGTATATCTCCTAAATGTCAACATATACACGTGTGATTTAGTTTATGAAGATTTTTCAATGCCGAGAACCTCGATCAGAGAGTAAAAAAGGCGTAAGGTTCACAATGGTGAAAAATTAAAATGGGATATACAGGGCTAGGATTCGAGTTACAGGAACAAGGGCCAAACCAACCACCCAAGAATGGAATCGTCGAGCGAAAACCCTTGACAACCACCTAGAAACAGCTTTTCTTGCCACCAGACTTTTCTCCATCAATTAGGAATCTGATGTCGTCACTAAACACATTCCTTAAATTATAGCCATTTGTTGAGTGTTTTTTTTGGTGTCTAATCCGCATATATATCACCATTTCCCTTGATTTTCTTGACTATATATCTCTTAAATGTCAACATATACATGTTTGATTTAGTTTACGAAGATTTTTCAATGCCGGGAACCTCAATCAAACAGTAAAAAAGGCGTAAGGTTCACAATGGAGGAAAATTAAAATGGGATATATCGGGCTAGGATTCGAGTTACAGGAACAAGGGCCAAACCAACTACCAAAGAATTGAATCGTCGAGCGAAAACACTTGACAACCTCCTAGAAGCAGCTTTTCTTGCCACCAGACCTTTCTCCATCAATTAGGATTCTGATGCCATCATTAAACACATTCCTTAAATTGTAGCCATTTGTTGAGTTTTTTTTTTTGTGTTTAATCCGCATATATATCACCATTAGCCTTGATTTTCTTGACTGTATATCTCTTAAATGTCAACATATACATGTGTGATTTAGTTTAAGAAGATTTTTCAATGCCGAGAACCTCGATCAGAGAGTAACAACGGCGTAAGGTTCACAATTGTGTAAAATTAAAATGGGATATACCGGGCTAGGATTCGAGTTACAGGAACAAGGGCCAAACCAACCACCCAAGAATGGAATCGTCGAGCGAAAACACTTGACAACCTCCTAGATGCAGCTTTTCTTGCCACCAGACCTTTCTCCATCAATTAGGAATCTGATGCTGTCACTAAACACATTCCTTAAAATGTAGCCATTTGTTGAGTGTTTTTTTTTTTGTGTCTAGTCCGCATATATATCACCATTGCCCTTGATTTTCTTGATTGTATATCTCTTAAATGTCAACATATACACGCGTGATTTAGTTTACGAAGATTTTTCAATGCCGAGAACCTCAATCAGAGAGTAAAAAAGGCGTAAGGTTCATAATGGTGTAAAATTAAAATGGGATATACCGGGATAGGATTCGAGTTACGGGAACAAGGGCCAAATTACACCGTTTGAATCGTCTCGACAAGACGAATCCAATGATATCTAATGTCGAAAACTGAATTCGGAATTTTCCAGAGTTTTTTTTTTGTCCTAAGGATATGAGGAATTTAACGGTGCAGACGGTTCTGTCAAACGAGCTACGGATCAATTTCTATTTGCAAAACACTCAAATTGTATCGACGCTTGCCAATTAAGATTCCACCACTTTAATTAATTTCGCTAGATTAAATATGCTAGGTCAATTTCGCTGGTTTAATTCGCTGAACAAATTCGCAGTTAATTTCGTCTGTTAATTTCGCCGAGTAACCAGTTCGCTATTACGACGACCAGTATAGTCGCCGAAAACCGTAATAATTTCGCTGTGGAAAATTATACGGTTACCAAAGTCGCCTTTGGATTTAACTTCGCAGGTAATTTCGCTTATCAGTTAATTTCGCAGGTCCAGTAATTTCGCTGATCTGTAAATCTGGAAACCTAATCTTTTCAAAATTCTGATTATTTTCCTGATTCTCCTAACAACTTCCTGCAAAATCGAAACAGCAAATCAGCAACCTTTTGACAAAAACTCTGATAAACTTAATGAAGAACACGAAGACAGTCTCCGAATCTTCAAAGAAATTAGCCAAAAATTCTGCCAGAATCAACAAAAAACTTTCCTGAAAACCCTAAAACCTGCAAAACAGAAATCAATCAAAGCAGAAGATCAAAACAGCCAAAGAATTTTGAAAACTTTATCAAACACACAAAAACTTCCTGTTTCAGCAGCCAACAATTCTGAACCGAGCCTTCAAGAGCCTAATGCTCTGATACCAATTGTATGTCCCCTTGATGTATGGATCTTTCACAGAATTGTCAATCTAATCAAGAGTGCGGAATCCTCTTGATCAGAATATAGCAGAATGAGTAGAAACAGAAATCACTTTCAAACCGGGTTTCTATTGATTATCGATTACAAGAATTACAATCAATCAAACCCTAACCAACACTCAAATTCGTCCAAGCTAGTAATGCTCTCACGAAATTCTCACAAACTCTGTTTTTAGCTGATTAACCTAAACCCTAAAGCCTAACCTTGTTTATATAACACAAGGTTGCTACTTGGGCTAGAGTTTCCTACATGGGCAAGGCCCATTTCGTCCACCCTTGTCCCAACTGGGTTTTGTTTAGCCCAAACTCTATAACCAAACTATTACCAAGCAAAACCCGCTAACTGTTTATCGTTTAACTAATTACAAGATATCTAAAGACCAAATCTAAGCTGTTGTCACAAATATGCACCAACAAAAACGCGTAAGGTTAACAATGGTGTAAAATTAAAATGAGATATACCGGGCTAGGATTCGAGTTACAGGAACAAGAGCCAAACCAACCACCCAAGAATGGAATCGTCGAGCGAAAACACTTGACAACCTCCTAGAAGTAGCTTTTCTTGCCACCAGACCTTTCTCCATCAATTAGGAATCTGATGCCGTCACTAAACACATTCCTTAAATTGTAGCCATTTGTTGAGTGTTTTTTTTTGTGTCTAATCCACATATATATCACCATTGCCCTTGATTTTCTTGAATGTATATCTCTTAAATGTAAACATATACACATGTGATTTAGTTTACGAAGATTTTTCAATGCCGAGAACCTCGATCAGAGAGTAAAAAAGGCGTAAGGTTCACAATGGTGTAAAATTAAAATGGGATATACCGGGCTAGGATTCGAGTTACAGGAACAAGGGCCAAACCAACCACCCAAGAATGGAATCGTCGAGCGAAAACACTTGACAACCTCATAGAAGCAGTTTTTCTTTCCACCAGACCTTTCTCCATCAATTAGGAATCTGATGCCGTCACTAAACACATTCCTTAAATTGTAGCCATTTGTTGAGTGTTTTTTTTTTGGTGTCTAATCCGCATATATATCACCATTGCCATTGATTTTCTTGACTGTATATCTCTTAAATGTCAACATATACACGTGTGATTTAGTTTAAGAAGATTTTTCAATGCCGAGAACCTCGATCAGAGAGTAAAAAATGCGTAAGGTTCACAATGGTGTAAAATTAAAATGGGATATACCGAGCTAGGATTCGAGTTACAGGAACAAGAGCCAAACCAACCACCCAAAAATGGAATCGTCGAGCGAAAACACTTGACAACCTGCTAGAAGCAGCTTTTCTTGCCACCAGACATTTCTCCATCAATTAGGAATCTGATGCCGTCACTAAATACATTCCTTAAATTGTAGCCATTTGTTGAGTGTTTTTTTTTTGTGTCTAATCCGCATATAGATCACCATTGCCCTTGATTTTCTTGACTGTATATCTCTTAAATGTCAACATATACACATGTGATTTAGTTTACGAAGATTTTTCAATGCCGAGAACCTCGATCAGAGAGTAAAAAAGGCGTAAGGTTCACAATGGTGTAAAATTAAAATGGGATATACCGGGCTTGGATTCGAGTTACAGGAACAAGGGCCAAACCAACCACCCGAGAATGGAATCGTCGAGCGAAAACAATTGACAACCTCCTAAAAGCAGCTTTTCTTGCCACCACACCTTTCTCCATCATTTAGGAATCTGATGCCGTCACTAAACACATTCCTTAAATTGTAGCCATTTGTTGAGTGTTTTTTTTGTGTCTAATCCGCATGTATATCACCATTGCCCTTGATTTTCTTGACTGTATATCTCCTAAATGTCAACCAATACACGTGTGATTTAGTTTATGAAGATTTTTCAATGCCGAGAACCTCGATCAGAGAGTAAAAAAGGCGTAAGGTTCACAATGGTGAAAAATTAAAATGGGATATACCGGGCTAGGATTCGAGTTACAGGAACAAGGGCCAAACCAACCACCCAAGAATGGAATCGTCGAGCGAAAACACTTGACAACCTCCTAGAAGCAGCTTTTCTTGCCACCAGAACTTTCTCCATCAATTAGGAATCTGATGCCGTCACTAAACACATTCCTTAAATTATAGCCATTTGTTCAGTGTTTTTTTTGGTGTCTAATCCGGATATATATCACCATTTCCCTTGATTTTCTTCACTATATATCACTTAAATGTCATCATATACACGTTTGATTTAGTTTACGAAGATTTTTCAATGCCGAGAACCTCAATCAAACAGTAAAAAAGGCGTAAGGTTCACAATGGAGTAAAATTAAAATGGGATATACCGGGCTTGGATTCGAGTTAAAGGAACAAGGGCCAAACCAACCACCAAAGAATTGAATCGTCGAGCGAAAACACTTGACAACCCCCTAGAAGCAGCTTTTCTTGCCACCAGACCTTTCTCCATCAATTAGGAATCTGATGCCATCATTAAACACATTCCTTAAATTGTAGCCATTTGTTGAGTGTTTTTTTTGTGTCTAATCCGCATATATATCACCATTTCCCTTAATTTTCTTGACTGTATATGTCTTAAATGACAACATATACACGTGTGACTTAGTTTACGAACATTTTTCAATGCCGAGAACCTCGATCAGAGAGTAAAAAAGGCGTAAGGTTCACAATGGTGTAAAATTAAAATGGGATATAACCTGGCTATGATTCGAGTTACAGGAACAAGGGCCAAACCAACCACCCAAGAATGGAATCGTCCAGCGAAAACACTTAACAACCTCATAGAAGCAGCTTTTCTTGCCACCAGACCTTTCTCCATCAATTAGGAATCTGATGCCGTCACAAAACAATTTCCTTAGATTGTAGCCATTTGTTAAGTGTTATTTTTTGGTGTCTAATCCGCATATATATCACCATTGCCCTTGATTTTCTTGACTGTATATCTCTTAAATGTCAACATATACATGTGTGATTTAGTTTACGAAGATTTTTCAATGCCGAGAACCTCGATCAGAGAGTAACAACGGCGTAAGGTTCATAATTGTGTAAAATTAAAATGGGATATACCGGGCTAGGATTCAAGTTACAGGAACAAGGGCCAAACCAACCACCCAAGAATGGAATCGTCGAGCGAAAACACTTGACAACCTCCTAGAAGCAGCTTTTCTTGCCACCAGACCTTTCTCCATCAATTAGGAATCTGATGATGTCACTAAACACATTCCTTAAAATATAGCCATTTGTTGAGTGTTTTTTTTGGTGTCTAATCCGCATATATATCACCATTGCCCTTGATTTTCTTGACTGTATATCTCTTAAATGTCAACATATACACGCGTGATTTAATTTACGAAGATTTTTCAATGCCGAGAACCTCGATCAGAGAGTAAAAAAGGCGTAAAGTGTACAATGGTGTAAAATTAAAATGCGATATTCCGGGCTAGGATTCGAGTTACAGGAACAAGGGCCAAACCAACCACCCAAGAATGAAATCGTTGAGCGAAAACACTTGACAACCTCCTTGAAGCAGCTTTTCTTGCCACCAGACCTTCCTCCATCAATTTGGAATCTGATGCCGTCACTAAACACATTCCTTAAATTGTTGCCATTTGTTGGGTGTTTTTTTTGTGTCTAATCCGCATATATATCACCATTGCCCTTGATTTTCTTGAATGTATATCTCTTAAATGTCAACATATACACGTGTGATTTAGTTTACGGAGATTTTTCAACGCCGAGAAGCTCGATCAGAGAGTAAAAAAGGCGTAAGGTTCACAATGGACTAAAATTAAAATGGGATATACCGGGCTAGGATTCGAGGTACAGGAACAAGGGCCAAACAAATCACCCAAGAATGGAATCGTCGAGCGAAAACACTTGACAACCTCCTAGAAGCAGCTTTTCTTGCCACCAGACCTTTCTACATCAATTAGGAATCTGATGCCGTCACTAAACACATTCCTTAAATTGTAGCCTTTTGTTGAGTGTTTTTTTGGTGTCTAATCTACATATATATCACCATTGTCCTTGATTTTCTTGGCTGTATATCTCTTAAATGACAACATATACACGTGTGATTTAGTTTACGAAGATTTTTCAATGCCGAGAACCTCGATCAGAGAGTAAAAAAGGCGTAAGGTTCACAATGGTGTAAAATTAAAATGGGATATACCGGGCTAGGATTCGAGTTACATGAACAAGGGCCAAACCAACCACCCAAGAATGGAATCGTCGAGCGAAAACACTTGACAACCTCCTAGAAGCAGCTTTTCTTGCCACCAGACCTTTCTCCATCAATTAGAAAACTGATGCCGTCACTAAACACATTCCTAAAATTGTAGCCATTTGTTGAGTGTTTTTTTTTATGTCTAATCCACATATATATCACCATTGCCCTAGATTTTCTTAACTGTATATCTCTTAAATGTCAACATATACACGTGTGATTTAGTTTACGAAGATTTTTCAATGCCGACAACCTCGATCAGAGAGTAAAAAAGGCGTAAGGTTCACAATGGTGTAAAATTAAAATGGGATATACCGGACTAGGATTCGAGTTACAGGAACAAGGGCCAAACCAACCACCCAAGAATGGAATCGTCGACCAAAAACACTTGACAACCTCCTAGAAGCAGCTTTTCGTGCCACCAGACCTTTCTCCATCAATTAGGAATCTGATGTTGTCACTACACACATTCCTTAAATTGTAGCCGTTTGTTAAGTGTTTTTTTTGGTGTCTAATCCGCATATATATCACCATTGCCCTTGATTTTCTTGACTGTATATATCTTAAATGTCAACATATACACGTGTGATTTAGTTTACGAATATTTTTTAATGCCGACAACCTCGATCTGAGAGTAAAAAAGGCGTAAGGTTCACAATGGTGTAAAATTAAAATGGGATATACCGGACTAGGATTCGAGTTTCAGGAACAAGGGCCAAACCAACCACCCAAGAATGGAATCGTCGACCGAAAACACTTGACAACCTCCTAGAAGTAGCTTTTCTTGCCACCAGACGTTTCTCCATCAATTAGGAATGCCATCACTAAACACATTCCTAAAATTGTAGCCATTTGTTGAGTGTTTTTTTTATGTCTAATCCGCATTTATATCACCATTGCCCTTGATTTTCTTGACTGTATATCTCTTAAATGTCAACATATACACGTGTGATTTAGATTACGAAGATTTTTCAATGCCGAGAACCTCGATCAGAGAGTAAAAAAGGCGTAAGATTCACAATGGTGTAAAACTAAAATGGGATATACCGGGCTAGGATTCGAGTTACAGGAACAAGGGCCATACCAACCACCCAAGAATGGAATTGTCGAGCGAAAACACTTGACAACCTCATAGAAGCAGCTTTTCTTGCCACCAGACCTTTCTCCATAAATTAGGAATCTGATGCCATCACTAAGCACATTCCTTAAATTGTAGCCATTTATTGAGTGTTTTTTTTTGGTGTCTAATCCGCATATATATCACCATTGCTTTTGATTTTCTTGACTGTATATCTCTTAAATGTCAACATATACACGTGTTATTTAGTTTACGAAGATTTTTCAATGCCGAGAACCTTGATCAGAGAGTAAAAAAGGCGTAAGTTCACAATGGTGTAAAATTAAAATGGGATATACCGGGCTAGGATTCGAGTTACAGGAACAAGGGCCAAACCAACCACCCAAGAATGGAATCGTCGAGCGAAAACACTTGACAACCTCCTAGAAGCAGCTTTTCTTTCCACCAGACCTTTCTCCATCAATTAAGAATCTGATGCCGTCACTAAACACATTCCTTAAATTGTAGCCATTTGTTGAGTGTTTTTCTTTTTGGTGTCTAATCCGCATATATATCACCATTGCCCTTGATTTTCTTGACTATATATCTCTTAAATGTCAACATATACACGTGTGATTTAGTTTACGAAGATTTTTCAATGCCGAGAACCTCGATCAGAGAGTAAAAAAGGCGTAAGGTTCACAATGGTGTAAAATAAAAATTGGATATACCGGATAAGGATTCGAGTTACAGAAACAAGGACCAAACCAACCACCCAAGAATGGAATCGTGTAGGATCGAATTTCGACCCGAACGAGTCGCGTAGAAGAGTTTTTCACCAAAACAAGAGGCGGAAACAAGTGTTTCGATGTAATTCAGCACATATTAACTTTTAACTGTCGATATTATTGATCTGAAAGACGTTTACAACCTGTCGACACTTCGGCAGCACTTCGTGGCTCACCGGAAGACAACACCTAGAACTATACAAAGTGATTCCGCTCATACGACCTATATATAGGTAGCATGATTCCGCTCATATGGTCATGACACAAAAGCGGAATCACATGTTGACATAAAAGCGAAATCATGCATGCCATATAAGCGATACCTATCACTTTGACAAATGAGCGATACCTAGTTCTAATGCATGTTGACTGAAATCTAACATTTTACAATCTAAACTTTTTGTCTTTTGTGTGATTATGTCATTGTGACATCACTTGGATGATGTCATGATGACATCATGTTTGACCAATCTTCGCAACGAACTGAGACACAACTGAAGACGTAGACGACAGACGGATGCACCAACAAACTCCCCCTCGGATGTTGACGGAGTCTTCAGTGTCGAGTCTTTGCATCTTTAGTCTTTATCAGTCCTCTCTAACTCTTTGAAGTGTCTGACATTGTAAGTATCCTCAATCTCTATATCAGGTATTGGAACTTGACACTCTATCTTCATGCTTAAAATTGAAATCTGACTATACCTGCACATGCTCTACCCAAAAATAAATTTTCTGATGATAACTTGAACACAATCAGACATCACTTGAAAATATCACAAAAATGATCTAACATTTATAGTTTATGATGAACCATTTGAAAAAAATATCATTTTCAAATTAAAAAAAAACACACTCTCCCAAACCATCTGTTCATCATGTTTAGCACTTGGAATTTTGAAAATCAGCTCTCCAACACCAGTTGTCGAAAATCTTTTTGAATTTTTCAAAATTTATGCTAAAACACACCGAAAATCTTTTTGGATTTTGTATATAACAGAAATGAAATGCAGTAAAGAAATATTTACATACAATATTTTTGTGAGTTTGTGTAAGAGGATCATATCAGTTCTTGAGACAAATCACTAACACCGTTAAGCTACATTTCATTTTAAGCTCTAAACGATTCACTTAGATTGTCAGTATATTGATCCACTTAAATTTTCACACAAAGTTCAATTGATCTGAGATACGAGGTTAATGTTTTAAGCTCTTGAACTTATTCGTGTGTCCCACTACTTGAATATACTCCCGTATCCAGATCCTAATATTCAGTCTTACAGGTGAGTATACCACAGATGATATCTGTAAGGGAATAAATTATAGTGCGAGGGCCGTGAGAGCTCAGGTCGATCTTTCGATACGCAGAGAGATGACGGCTTCGACTTTTGGTGGGTCCCCTTTAGAGGATCTTTTGCATTACAACAGCAGCGACTATCAATTTTATTGTTTCATCAGCTTGCTGAGGGCGATGCTATGTTTCAAGCATTTGCAGAAAGCATTATCCGGGGACTAGGTCAGAAATTTCTTTCAGCAGAAGTCCCGGGATAATACCCCAGATATCACTGAGCATAAAGACCTAGTATCTCAGAATAAGGGACCTTTCAAACAAGATTTCAGGGGTTACCTATATATCCAAGTTTATGTTAACCCACAGAACAAGCAAGTTTGAAATTTATGTTTATATCTCGTCACAATTTACTAAATGTGTAAAAACCTACTGACACATCCACAGTGAGATCGTTTATCACTATTTAACTTTTCATTTCTTTAGCATGCCGTGATCGTCCACTGATGTACTATCATTTCCTCTTTTAGACAACAAAACTCATTTTTTATTTTATCATGTTTTTGGCTTTTTTTTTTTTCAAATTTTCAAATGTTTTTGGATTTTCTGAAAATTTTTACTCCCCCTAAAATGCAAACACATTTTAGGAAATTTGAAAATAAACTGTACAATAAAGTGACAACTGATATCGAATCACTTCAATTCGCCATCCTCTTGGCATAAACAAATCAGAACTCCCCCTTTCACAAACCATTTTCTCATTTAGATCTCAAAACACTTAAGTTTGTTTTAATCAAAATGATTTTTTCGGAAAATGAGTTTGTTTTTACCACTTGTAAGTTTACCACTTGTTATGTATGGGGATATGGTTCATCATCTTGTCAGTTTTTATCAAATGTAGTAAATCAAGTACAACTTAATGTCCCTGATTTACCATTTGCATTTAAGCAACCTCTGTACCACTTGTAAAAATAACATATAACAGTTTAAATATACCACCTGTACTTTACCAACTGTATCACTTGAAGGATCATTTGCTAAGAAAGATGCCGATTCCTGCTCCACTCTTACCAACCTGGGAGCTCCGGCAAGTCAGGAATTTATGGTGAAAATGCTGTCACCCAAGCCTGACCAGCCTTGGGTGATTTTGGTGGCAAACATCTGTCCCACCAACATTTTGATTTGTAAAAATCTTTTGCACTTTTAACCTTCCCATCAACCATCTTCCCGAAAATATGTTTGACTTTCCTATTGAAAGCCTTCTCAACATCAAATTCTCCTTTATCAGCGAAGAATTGATTTGAGATCTCTACCTTTCCCACTTTCTTCATCAAATTTTCCTTTGACAATGGAGGAAAATCTTCATCATTCATTTCTGGAACGGAATTCTCATTCTTTTTCTCAACACATGACTCCTCTGATTTTATGGAATCAGATTCATTGTCAGAATTACCTTCAGATTTAACAACCCATTTTTGTTTACTCAAATCAACTTATCTTTTGTAAAAACGTTTTGAACTTTCTCCTTCCTCAGAAGTAGAATTTTCAAACTTTTTAACATGTTTTACAGGTTGTTCTTTCTTATCAACACAAGTCTTTCTCAAAACAGATTTAGAAGAAACTTCCTGTTTTTGGTAGTTGGTCTTGGGGCAATTCCAAGCTATGTGTCCAACTTCCTGGCATTTGAAACAGGTTCTTCTGTCAACTCTTTCAGCAAACCTTCTCACATTCTTCTTCACTTCAGCAAGAAACTCTTTATTCGACTGCTTCCAGAATGGTTTCTTTTGTTCATCCTCTGAACTTCCTCCTGAAACAAATTTTGTTTTTGGTTTATAAGTTTTCTGATTTTTATAATTTTCTGGGGAAATGAAACCTAATCCATTCTTTTTGTAATTACGGTTATGGTTCGGTTTCTTTCGATAACCTGAACCAGAACTGTAACCCTTTTTCTTGTTCAATCTCTGTTGAACTCTTGAAGTGTACTTTTTAGGTTTTTCAGCAAGATTTAAATCTTTTATTTCAGAAATATTAATTTCTGTTAGTTTGAAAACCTGTTTGATCATTTCAGTTTTAACACTTCTTATTGGAAATTCCTCATCAGAATATAATTTGTCTGAATCAAACAAAGTATATGCCACTTTGATTGACCCGTCATTCAAATTAGATTTTGATAACAGGAATTCTTTGTTGTAAACCCTTTTAACCGGTGAACTCGGACTCTTTTCTGATGAACTCGAACTTTCAGACTTAGACTCCGATTTTGACTCTTTATCCGTATCCAACACCTGATCGACAACTTTCTTTACTAACTCAGACTCATGATCAGTGTCAGACGCTGTGAATGTAACATCAATATTGTCTGGTAATTCATCAATGATTTCAGACTTTAACTTGATGTTGACTGCCTTTTTAGACGCTCCTCATTAGGATTCCTGGGAGAATAAGTTTCATGGATCGGGGGCGGACATCTGTTATACTTGACACTTGGTTTCTTACCAGTATCAGTATCTTCAATCTTTTTATCCATGAATGCTTCAAGACCTGCAACAGTAGGATAAACACGATCAATCAAATAATCACATGTAGTATAACTCAACAGTAATCGTTTAATCCTTTCACTTTCAATCTTTTCAAGTTCCACTTCTTTCTTCAAATTAGCACAATCTTCAATATAATCATTGATGACGCTCTGCTTTGTCATTAAAGTTGCACTTATTTTATCCATTGCTTTTTCAATTTCTGTATTCGTCTTTTTCAAACGATCAACTGTGTTGTTGAGCACATCATATGACTCTTTCACATACTTTACATCACACAATAAGTCTTCTTTGATCTTCTCTAAATCATCAATCTTCTTATCTTTCTCCTCACAAGCTTCACAAAATTCTGAACACTTTGAACACGGTTTTTCAACTTCAATCACTTTTTCAATTATCTTTTCAACCTCGACAATCTTTTCAACTTCAATGACTTTTTCAACTTCTACAACCTTTTCTACTTCAACTTCTGCTTTCTCCATTTCTACTTTTGCTTCCAACTCATGTTCTTCAATTTTCTTAATAAACTGTGCCAGATTCATATTCTCAGATTTCCTCATGTTTTTCACTGTCATCAAATAAGTTCCCCATTTCTGCTGTGGTAACGCATCAGCAAGTTTATCAATACATTCATCATCATCTTTCTTAATTTTCAATCTTTCCATTTCCACGACTAAATGACAATATCTATCAATGGTCATCGTTGTTGTTTCATGGTCAAAAGCTACAAACATGTCAAATGACTTCTTCAACAACTCCTTTTCCATGTTTCAAAATCAAAGTTTCACAAACACAAACAATTTATAACAAACCTACAATCACTAACAACCTCATGCTCAAACAAACACTATTTAATGATCACATGTAATATAATGCCATTTAATAAAAGCCTAAATCCAATTAATCTTCTATGTAAAGCTGACCGACAAATTCAATGAACAAACATATGAATTTTTTATTTCCGAGATACTTACAAACAAAATTCTGACTACACAATTAATATCACTGACACAACATATGCAAACATCATGAATCAAAATATCCAGATAATCAAATGACAAACAATTTTGACATTAGAATATTAACAGTCGACATAACACAATTATCAACTAAACTTTATTGGGTCGATATATGAGTGAGTCTTGGGCCGATGAACCATCATTTCACATATAACATCAACTTTGTTTTTAAAAGAAAACACATGGGTCTTAGTCAACATAAAATGATCTGATACAATTTACTTTTATTGGACCTCTTATCTTTGCATGAATATCAATTGGACCTTAAAATCCACTAAATCGACAACTATATCTTATTTTCAACACTTTCATTTTATCAAAACTCACAAGCAGACAAGTTTATGACATATATTCATTGAACCTCACATGCAAACTGATTAACATACATGCAAAACGACAATTTAGATTTATGTATCACACAATTCAAAGCACATTTAAACAGTTCACACTACTCAATGTTCAAACACATGAATTAAACGGTGCACTAAATCACATGATTACACTGTTCTATGACCTTAGTTGTCACAAAGTCGAAATCACTCTTGGTCACAAAAGCGGAACCCAACTGTTCAAATGAGCGGAATCAAATTGTACATATGAGCGAAATAGTCACTGTCCAAATAAGCGGAACCAGGTGATGATGTCACCTTTTCACGAGTCCGTAAAAGCGAAACCTCAAAAATTCGATGTTTTAGGTCGATTCAAGCTTTGAAACTTACAAGGATTTGCTTATCTATGATTACGAATGTTATGTGTGAATTTGAAGCGATTTTGACCGTAAAAAGTTTTGTTTTTCGAAAAAGAAAGATGTAGAAACAGAATTATTGGCTGAAATAACAAAAACTCTTCTTCACTGGCTCTGATACCAATTGTAGGATCGAATTTTGACCCGAACGAGTCGCGTAGAAGAGTTTTTCACCAAAACAAGAGGCGGAAACAAGTGTTTCGATGTAATTCAGCACATATTCACTTTTAACTGTCGATATTATTGATCTGAAAGACGTTTACAACCTGTCGACATTTCGGCAGCACTTCGTGGCTCACCGGAAGACAACACCTAGAAATATACAAAGTGATTCCGCTCATACGACCTATATATAGGCAGCATGATTCCGCTCATATGGTCATGACACAAAAGCGGAATCACATGTTGACATAAAAGCGAAATCATGCATGCCATATAAGCGATACCTATCACTTTGACAAGTGAGCGATACCTAGTTCTAATGCATGTTGACTGAAATCTAACATTTTAAAATCTAAACTTTTTGTCTTTTGTGTGATTATGTCATTGTGACATCACTTGGATGATGTCATGATGACATCATGTTTGACCAATCTTCGCAACGAACTGAGACACAACTGAAGACGTAGACGACAGACGGATGCACCAACAAATCGTCGAGTAAAAACACTTGACAACCTCCTAGAAGCAGCTTTTCTTGCCACCAGACCTTTCTCCATCAATTAGGAATCTGATGCCGTCACTAAACACATTCCTTAAATTGTAGCCATTTGTTGAGTGTTTTTTTTGGTGTCTAATCCGCATATATATCACCGTTGCCCTTGAGTTTCTTGACTGTATATCTCTTAAATGTCAACATATACACGTGTGATTTAGTTTACGAAGATTTTTCAATGCTGAAAACCTCGATCAGAGAGTAAAAAAAGCGTAAGGTTCACAATGGTGTAAAATTAAAATGGGATATACCGGGCTAGGATTCGAGTTAAAGGAACAAGGGCCAAACCAACCACCCAAGAATGGAATCGTCTAGCGAAAACACTTGACAACCTCCTACAAGCAGCTTTTCTTGCCACCAGACCTTTCTCCATCAATTACGAATCTGATGCCGTCACTAAACACATTCCTTAAATTGTAGCCATTTGTTGAGTGTTTTTTTTTTGTGTCTAATCCGCATATATATCACCATTGCTCTTGATTTTCTTGACTGTATATCTCTTAAATGTCAACATATACACGTGTGATTTAGTTTACGAAGATTTTTCAATGCCGAGAACCTCGATCAGAGAGTAAAAAAGGCATAAGGTTCACAATTGTGTAAAATTAAATTGGGATATATCGGGCTAGGATTCGAGTTACAGGAACAAGGGCTAAACCAACCACCCAAGAATGGAATCGTCGAGCGAAAACACTTGACAACCTCCTAGAAGCAGTTTTTCTTGCCACTAGACCTTTCTCCATCAATTAGGAATCTGATGCCATCACTAAACACATTCCTTAAATTGTAGCCATTTGTTGAGTGTTTTTTTTTGGTGTCTAATCCGCATATATATCACCATTGCCCTTGATTTTCTGGACTGTATATCTCCTAAATGTCAACATATACACGTGTCATTTAGTTTACGAAGATTTTTCAATGCCGAGAACCTCAATCAGAGAGTAAAAAAGGCGTAAGGTTCACAAAGGTGTAAAATTAAAAGGGTATATAATGGGCTATGATTCGAGTTACAGGAACAAGGGCCAAACCAACCACCCAAGAATGGAGTCGTCGAGCGAAAACACTTTATAACCTCCTAGAAGCAGCTTTTCTTGCCACCAGACCTTTCTCCATCCATTAGGAATCTGATGCC
The DNA here is from genome assembly GCA_030545235.1 of Helianthus tuberosus. Taxonomy (NCBI): domain Eukaryota; kingdom Viridiplantae; phylum Streptophyta; class Magnoliopsida; order Asterales; family Asteraceae; genus Helianthus; species Helianthus tuberosus. The sequence goes on from JARYGA010060305.1 coordinate 310,989, forward strand.
GTCACGAAACACATTTCTTAAATTGTAGCCATTTGTTGAGTGCTTTTTTTGGTGTCTAATCCGCATATAAATCACCATTGCCCAAGTTTTTCTTACCTGTATATCTCTTAAATGTCAACATATACACGTGTGACTTAGTTTACGAAGATTTTTCAATGCCGAGAACCTCGATCAGAGGGTAAAAAAGGCGTAAGTTTCATAATGGTGTAAAATTAAAATGGGATATACCGGGCTAGCATTCGAGTTACAGGAACAATGGCCAAACCAACCATCCAAGAATGGAATATCCGAGCGAAAACACTTGACAACCTCCTAGAAGCAGCTTTACTTGCCACCAGACCTTTCTCCATCAATTAGGAATCTGATGCCGTCACTAAACACATTCCTTAAATTGTAGTCATTTGTTGAGTGTTTTTTTTGTCTAATCCGCATATATATCACCATTGCCCTTTATTTTCTTGACTGTATATCTCTTAAATGTCAACATATACACGTGTGATTTAGTTTACGAAGATTTTTCAATGTCGAGAACCTCGATCAGAGAGTAAAAAAGGCATAAGGTTCAAAATTATGAAAAATTAAATTGGGATATATCGGGCTAGGATTCGAGTTACAGGAACAAGGGCAAAACCAACCACCCAAGAATGGAATCGTCGAGCGAAAACACTTGACAACCTCCTAGAAGTAACTTTTCTTGCCACTAGACCTTTCTCCATCAATTAGGAATCTGATGCCATCACTAAACACATTCCTTAAATTGTAGCCATTTGTTGAGTGTTTTTTTTTTGTCTAATCCGCATATATATCACCATTGCCCTTGATTTTCTTGACTGTATATCTCCTAAATGTCAACATATACACGTGTCATTTAGTTTACGAAGTTTTTCAATGCCGAGAACCTCGATCAGAGAGTAAAAAAGGCGTCAGGTTCACAAAGGTGTAAAATTAAAATGGGATATAATGGGCTATGATTCGAGTTACAGGAACAAGGGCCAAACCAACCACCCAAGAATGGAGTCGTCGAGCGAAAACACTTTTCAACCTCCTCGAAGCAGCTTTTCTTGCCACCAGACCTTTCTCCATCCATTAGGAATCTGATGCCGTCACTAAACACATTTCTTAAATTGTAGCCATTTGTTGAGTGTTTTTTTTTTGTGTCTAATCCGCATATAAATCACCATTGCCCAAGATTTTCTTGAGTGTATATCTCTTAAATGTCAACATATACACGTGTGACTTAGTTTAGGAAGATTTTTCAATGCCGAGAACCTCGATCAGAGGGTAAAAAAGGCGTAAGTTTCATAATAGTGTAAAATTAAAATGGGATATACCGGTCTAGGATTCGAGTTACAGGAACAAGGGCCAAACCAACCATCCAAGAATGGAATCGTCGAGCGAAAACACTTGACATCCTCCTAGAAGCAGCTTTTCTTGCCACCTGACCTTTCTCCATCAATTAGGAATCTGATGCCGTCACTAAACACATTCCTTAAATTGTAGTCATTTGTTGAGTGTTTTTTTTTTTGTCTAATCCGCATATATATCACCATTGTCCTTGATTTTCTTGACTGTATATCTCTTAAATGTCAACATATACACGTGTGATTTAGTTTACGAAGATTTTTCAATGCCAAGAACCTTGATCAGAGAGTAAAAAAGGCGTAAGGTTCACAATGGTGTAAAGTTAAAATGGGATATACTGGGCTAGGATTCGAGTTACAGGAACAAGGGCTAAACCAACCACCCAAGAATGGAATCGTCGTGCGAAAACACTTGACAACTTCCTAGAAGCAGCTTTTCTTGCCACCAGACCTTTCTCCATCCATTAGGAATCTGATGCCGTCACTAAACACATTCCTTAAATTGTAGCCATTTGTTGTGTGTTTTTTTTGTCTCTAATCCGCATATATATCACCATTGCCCTTGATTTTCTTGACTGTATATCTCTTTAATGTCAACATATACACGTGTGACTTAGTTTACCAAGATTTTTTCAATGCCGAGAACCTCGATCAGAGAGTAAAAAAGGCGTAAGGTTCACAATGGTGTAAAATTAAAATGGGATATACTGGGCTAGGATTCGAATTGCCGGAACAAGGGCCAAACCAACCACCCAAGAATGGAATCGTCGAGCGAAAACACTTGACAACCTCCTAGAAGCAGCTTTTCTTGCCACCAGACCTTTCTCTATCAATTAGGAATCTGATGACGTTACTAAACACATTCCTTAAATTGCAGCCATTTGTTGAGTGTTTTTTTTGTGTCTAATCCGGATATATATCACCACTGCCCTTGATTTTCTTGACTATACATCTCTTAAATCTCAACAAATACACGTGTGATTTAGTTTACGAAGATTTTTAAATGCTGAGAACCTCTATCAGAGAGTAAAAAGGCGTAAGGTTCGCAATGGTGTAAAATTAAAATGAGATATACCGGGCCTGGATTCGAGTTACAGGAACAAGGGCCAAACCAACCACCCAAGAATGGAATCGTTGAGCGAAAACACTTGACAACCTCCTAGAAGCAGTTTTTCTTGCCACCAGACCTTTTTCCATCAATTAGGAATCTGATGCCGTCACTAAACACATTCCTTAAATTGTAGCCATTTGTTGAGTGTTTTTTTTTGTGTCTAATCTGCATATATATCACCAATGCCGTTGATTTTCTTGATTGTATATCTCTTAAATGTCAACATATACACGTGTGATTTAGTTTACGAAGATTTTTTAATGCCGAGAACCAAGATCAGAGAGTAAAAAAGGCGTAAGGTTCACAAAGGTGTAAAATTAAAATGGGATATACCGGGCTAGGATTCGAGTTACAGGAACAAGGGCCAAACCAACCACCCTAGAATGGAATCGTCGAGCGAAAACACTTGACAACCTCCTAGAAGCACATTTTCTTGCCACCAGACCTTTCTCCATCAATTAGGAATCTGATGTCGTCATTAAACACATTCCATAAATTGTAGCCATTGTGAGTGTTTTTTTTGGTGTCTAATCCGCATATATATCACCATTGCCCTAGATTTTCTTGACTGTATATCTCTTAAATGTCAAAATATACACATGTGACTTAGTTTACGAAGATTTTTCAATGCCAAGAACCTTGATCAGAGAGTAAAAAAGGCGTAAGGTTCACAATGGTGTAAAATTAAAATGGGATATACCGGGCTAGGATTCGAGTTACAGGAACAAGGGCCAAACAAACCACCCAAGAATGGAATCGTCGAGCGAAAACACTTGACAACCTCCTAAAAGCAGCTTTTCTTGCCACCAGACCTTTCTCTATCAATTAGGAATCTGACGACGTCACTAAACACATTCCTTAAATTGTAGGCATTTGTTGAGTGTTTTTTTTTTGTGTCTAATCCGCATATATATCACCATTGCCCTTGATTTTCTTGACTGTATATCTCTTAAATGTCAACATAAACATATACACGTGTGATTTAGTTTACAAAGATTTTTCAATGCCGAGAACCTAGATCAGAGAGTAAAAAAGGCGTAAGGTTCACAATGGTGTAAAATTAAAATGTGATATACCGGGCTAGGATTCGAGTTACAGGAACAAGGGCCAAACCAACCACCCAAGAATGGAATCGTCGAGCGAAAACACTTGACAACCTCCTAGAAGCAGCTTTTCTTGCCACCAGACCTTTCTCCATCAATTAGGAATCTGATGCCGTCACTAAACACATTCCTTAAATTGTAGCCATTTGTTGAGTGTTTTTTTTTGGTGTCTAATCTACATATATATCACTGTTGTCCTTGATTTTCTTGGCTGCATATCTCTTAAATGACAACATATACATGTGTGATTTAGTTTACGAAGATTTTTCAATGCCGAGAACCTCGATCAGAGAGTAAAAAAGGCGTAAGGTTCACAAGGGTGTAAAATTAAAATGGGATATACCGGGCTAGGATTCGAGTTACAGGAACAAGGGCCAAACCAACCACTCAAGAATGGAATCGTCGAGCGAAAACACTTTACAACCTCCTAGAAGCAGCTTTTCTTGCCACAAGAGCTTTCTCCATCAATGAGGAATCTGATGCCGTCACAAAACACATTCCTTAAATTGTAGCCATTTGTTGAGTGTTTTTTTGTGTCTAATCCGCATATATATCACCATTGCCCTAGATTTTCTTGACTCTATATCTCTTAAATGTCAACATATACACGTGTGACTTAGTTTACGAAGATTTTTCAATGTCGAGAACCTCGATCAGAGAGTAAGAAAGGCGTAAGGTTCACAATGGTGTAAAATTAAAATGGGATATACCGGGCTAGGATTCGAGTTATAGGAACAAGGGCCAAACCAACCACCCAAGAATGGAATCGTCGAGCAAAAACACTTGACAACCTCCTAGAAGAAGCTTTTCTTGCCACCAGACCTTTCTCCATCAATTAGGAATCTGATACCGTCACTAAACACATTCCTTAAATTGTAGCCATTTGTTGAGTGTTTTTTTTTTTTGTGTCTAATCCGCATATAAATCACCATTGCCCAAGATTTTCTTGACTGTATATCTCTTAAATGTCAACATATACACATGTGACTTAGTTTACGAAGATTTTTCAATGCCGAGAACCTCGATCAGAGGGTAAAAAAGGCGTAAGTTTCATAATGGTGTAAAATTAAAATGGGATATACCGGGCTAGGATTCGAGTTACAGGAACAAGGGCCAAAACAACCATCCAAGAATGGAATATCCGAGCGAAAACACTTGACAACCTCCTAGAAGCAGCTTTTCTTGCGACCAGACCTTTCTCCATCAATTAGGAATCTGATGCCGTCACTAAACACATTACTTAAATTGTAGTCATTTGTTGAGTGTTTTTTTTGTCTAATCCGCATATATATCACCATTGCCCTTTATTTTCTTGACTGTATATCTCTTAAATGTCAACATATACACGTGTGATTTAGTTTACGAAGATTTTTCAATGTCGAGAACCTCGATCAGAGAGTAAAAAAGGCATAAGGTTCACAATTGTGAAAAATTAAATTGGGATATATCGGGCTAGGATTCGAGTTACAGGAACAAGGGCCAAACCAACCACCCAAGAATGGAATCGTCGAGCGAAAACACTTGACAACCTCCTAGAAGTAGCTTTTCTTGCCACTAGACCTTTCTCCATCAATTAGGAATCTGATGCCATCACTAAACACATTCCTTAAATTGTAGCCATTTGTTGAGTGTTTTTTTTTTGTGTCTAATCCGCATATATATCACCATTGCCCTTGATTTTCTTGACTGTATATCTCCTAAATGTCAACATATACACGTGTCATTTAGTTTACGAAGTTTTTCAATGCCGAGAACCTCGATCAGAGAGTAAAAAATGCGTAAGGTTCACAAAGGTGTAAAATTAAAACGGGATATAATGGGCTATGATTCGAGTTACAGGAACAAGGGCCAAACCAACCACCCAAGAATGGAGTCGTCGAGCGAAAACACTTTACAACCTCCTAGAAGCAGTTTTTCTTGCCACCAGACCTTTCTCCATCAATTAGGAATCTGATGTCGTCACTAAACACATTCCTTAAATTGTAGTCATTTGTTGAGTGTTTTTTTTTTGTCTAATCCGCATATATATCACCATTGCCCTTGATTTTCTTGACTGTATATCTCTTAAATGTCAACATATACACGTGTGATTTAGTTTACGGAGATTTTTCAATGCCAAGAACCTTGATCAGAGAGTAAAAAAGGCGTAAGGTTCACAATGGTGTAAAATTAAAATGGGATATACTGGGCTAGGATTCGAGTTACAGGAACAAGGGCTAAACCAACCACCCAAGAATGGAATCGTCGTGCGAAAACACTTGACAACCTCCTAGAAGCAGCTTTTCTTGCCACCAGACCTTTCTCCATCCATTAGGAATCTGATGCCGTCACTAAACACATTCCTTAAATTGTAGCCATTTGTTGAGTGTTTTTTTTTTGTGTGTCTAATCCGCATATATATCACCATTGCCCTTGATTTTCTTGACTGTATATCTCTTTAATGTCAACATATACACGTGTGACTTAGTTTACGAAGATTTTTTCAATGCCGAGATCCTGGATCAGAGAGTAAAAAAGGCGTAAGGTTCACAATGGTGTAAAATTAAAATGGGATATACTGGGCTAGGATTCGAGTTGCCGGAACAAGGGCCAAACCAACCACCCAAGAATGGAATCGTCGAGCGAAAACACTTGACAACCTCCTAGAAGCAGCTTTTCTTGCCACCAGACCTTTCTCTATCAATTAGGTATCTGATGACGTTACTAAACACATTCCTTAAATTGCAGCCATTTGTTGAGTGTTTTTTTTGTGTCTAATCCGGATATATATCACCACTGCCCTTGATTTTCTTGACTATACATCTCTTAAATCTCAACAAATACACGTGTGATTTAGTTTACGAAGATTTTTAAATGCTGAGAACCTCTATCAGAGAGTAAAAAGGCGTAAGGTTCGCAATGGTGTAAAATTAAAATGAGATATACCAGGCCTGGATTCGAGTTACAGGAACAAGGGCCAAACCAACCACCCAAGAATGGAATCGTCGAGCGAAAACACTTGACAACCTCCTAGAAGCAGCTTTTCTTGCCACCAAACCTTTTTCCATCAATTAGGAATATGATGCCGTCACTAAACACATTCCTTAAATTGTAGCCATTTGTTAAGTGTTTTTTTTTTGTGTCTAATCTGCATATATATCACCAATGCCGTTGATTTTCTTGATTGTATATCTCTTAAATGTCAACATATACACGTGTGATTTAGTTTACGAAGATTTTTCAATGCCGAGAACCAAGATCAGAGAGTAAAAAAGGCGTAAGGTTCACAAAGGTGTAAAATTAAAATGGGATATACCGGGCTAGGATTCGAGTTACAGGAACCAGGGCCAAACCAACCACCCAAGAATGGAATCGTCGAGCGAAAACACTTGACAACCTCCTAGAAGCACATTTTCTTGCCACCAGACCTTTCTCCATCAATTTGGAATCTGATGTCGTCATTAAACACATTCCATAAATTGTAGCCATTTGTTGAGTGTTTTTTTTGGTGTCTAATCCGCATTTATATCTCCATTGCCCTAGATTTTCTTGACTGTATATCTCTTAAATGTCAACATATACACATGTGACTTAGTTTTCGAAGATTTTTCAATGCCGAGAACCTCGATCAGAGAGTAAAAAAGGCATAAGGTTCACAATGGTGTAAAATTAAAATGGGATATACCGGGCTAGGATTCGAGTTACAGGAACAAGGGCCAAACAAACCACCCAAGAATGGAATCGTCGAGCGAAAACACTTGACAACCTCCTAGAAGTAGCTTTTCTTGCCACCAGACCTTTCTCTATCAATTAGGAATCTGACGCCGTCACTAAACACATTCCTTAAATTGTAGGCATTTGTTGAGTGTTTTTTTTTTGTGTCTAATCTACATATATATCACCGTTGTCCTTGATTTTCTTGGCTGCATATCTCTTAAATGACAACATATACACGTGTGATTTAGTTTACGAAGATTTTTCAATGCCGAGAACCTCGATCAGAGAGTAAAAAAGGCGAAAGGTTCACAATGGTGTAAAATTAAAATGGGATATACCGGGCTAGGATTCGAGTTATAGGAACAAGGGCCAAACCAACCACTCAGGAATGGAATCGTCGAGCGAAAACACCTGACAACCTCCTAGAAGCAGCTTTTCTTGCCACAAGAGCTTTCACCATCAATGAGGAATCTGATGCCGTCACTAAACACATTCCTTAAATTGTAGCCATTTGTTGAGTGTTTTTTTGTGTCTAATCCGCATATATATCACCATTGCCCTAGATTTTCTTAACTGTATATCTCTTAAATGTCAACATATACACGTGTGACTTAGTTTACGAAGATTTTTCAATGCCGAGAACCTCGATCAGAGAGTATGAAAGGCGTAAGGTTCACAATGGTGTAAAATTAAAATGGGATATACCGGGCTAGGATTCGAGTTATAGGAACAAGGGCCAAACCAACCACCCAAGAATGGAATCGTCGAGTAAAAACACTTGACAACCTCCTAGAAGAAGCTTTTCTTGCCACCAGACCTTTCCCCATCAATTAGGAATCTGATACCGTCACTAAACACATTCCTTAAATTGTAGCCATTTGTTGAGAGTTTTTTTTTGTGTCTTATCCGCATATATATCACCATTTCCCTTGATTTTCTTGACTGTATATCTCTTAAATGTCAACATATACACGTGTGATTTAGTTTACGAAGATTTTTCAATACCGAGAACCTCGATCAGAGAGTAAAAAAGGCGTAAGGTTCACAATGGTGTAAAATTAAAATGGGATATACCGGGCTAGGATTCGAGTTACAGGAACAAGGGACAAACCAACCACCCAAGCAGGGAATCTTCGACCGGAAACACTTGACAACCTCCTAGAAGCAGCTTTTCTTGCCACCAGACCTTTCTCCATCAATTAGGAATCTGATGCCGTCACTAAACACATTCCTTAAATTGTAGCCATTTGTTGAGTGCTTTTTTTTGGTGTCTAATCCGCACATATATCACCATTGCCCTTGATTTTCTTGACTGTATATCTCTTAAATGTCAACATATACACGTGTGATTTAGTTTACAAAGATTTTCCAATGCCGAGAACCTCGATCAGAAAGTAAAACAGGCCTAAGGTTCACAATGGTGTAAAATTAAAATGGGATATACAGGGCTAGGATTCGAGTTACAAGAACAAGGGCCAAACCCACCACCCAAGAATTGAATCGTAGAGCGAAAGCACTTGTCAATCTCCTAGAAGCAGCTTTTCTAGCCACCAGACCTTTCTCCATGAATTAGGAATCTGATGGCGTCACTAAACACATTCCGTAAATTGTAGCCATTTGTTGAGTGTTTTTTTTTGTGTCTAATCCGCATATATATCACCATTGCCCTTGATTTTCTTGACTGTATATGTCTTAAATGTCAACATATACACGTGTGATTTAGTTTATGAAGATTTTTCAATGCCGAGAACCTCGATCAGAGAGTAAAAAAGGCGTAAGGTTCACAATGGTGTAAAATTAAATTGGGATATACCGGGTTAGGATTCGAGTTACAGGAACAAGGGCTAAACAAACCACCCAAGAATGGTATCGTCGAGCGAAAACACTTGACGACCTCCTTGAAGCAGCTTTTCTTGCCACCAGACCTTTCTCCATCAATTATGAATCTGATGCCGTCACTAAACACATTCCTTAAATTGTAGCCATTTATTGAGTGTTTTTTTTTTTGGTGTCTAATTCGCATATATATCACCATTGCCCTTGATTTTCTTGACTATATATCTCTTAAATGTCAACATATACACGTGTGATTTAGTTTACCAAGATTTTTCAATGCCGAGAACCTCGATCATAGAGTAAAAATGGCGTAAGGTTCACAATGGTGTAAAATTAAAATGGGATATACCAGGATAGGATACGAGTTACAGGAACAAGGGCCAAACCAACCACCCAAGAATGGAATCGTTGAGCGAAAACACTTGACAACCTCTTATAAGCAGCTTTTCTTTCCACCAGACCTTTCTCCATCAATTAGGAATATGATGCCGTCACTAAACACATTCCTTAAATTGTCGCCATTTGTTGAGTGTTTTTTTTTTGTGTCTAATCCGCATATATATCACCATTGCCCTTGATTTTCTTAACTGTATATCTCTTAAATGTCAACATATACACGTGTGATTTAGTTTACGAAGATTTTTCAATGCCGAAAACCTCGATCAGAGAGTAAAAAAGGCGTAAGGTTCACAATGGTGTAAAATTAAAATGGGATACACCGGGCTAGGATACGAGTTACAGGAACAAGGGGCAAACCAACCACCCAAGAATGGAATCGTCGAGCGAAAACACTTGACAACCTCCTAGAAGCAGCTTTTCTTTCCACCAGACCTTTCTCCATCAATTAGGAATATGATGCCGTCACTAAACACATTCCTTAAATTGTCGCCATTTGTTGAGTGTTTTTTTTTTGTGTCTAATCCGCATATATATCACCATTGCCCTTGATTTTCTTAACTGTATATCTCTTAAATGTCAACATATACACGTGTGATTTAGTTTACGAAGATTTTTCAATGCCGAGAACCTAGATCAGAGAGTAAAAAAGGCGTAAGGTTCACAATGGTGTAGAATTAAAATGGGATATACCGGACTAGGATTCGAGTTACAGGAACAAGTGCAAAACCAACCACCCAAGAATGGAATCGTCGAGCGAAAACACTTGACAACCTCCTAGAAGCAGCGTTTCTTGCCAACAGACCTTTCTCCATCAAATAGGAATCTGATGCCGTCACTAAACACATTCCTTCAATTATAGCCATTTGTTGAGTGTTTTTTTTGTCTAATCCGCATATATATCACCATTGCTCTAGATTTTCTTGACTGTATATCTCTTAAATGTCAACATATACACGTGTGATTTAGTTTACGAAGATTTTTCAACGCCGAGAACCTCGATCAGAGAGTAAAAAAGGCATAAGGTTCACAATGGTGTAAAATTAAAATTGGATATACCGGGCTAGGATTCGAGTTACAGGAACAAGGGCCAAACCAACGACCCAAGAATGGAACCGTCGAGCGAAAACACTTGACAACCTCCTAGAAGCAGCTTTTCTTGCCACCAGAACTTTCTCCATCAATTAGGAATCTGATATCGTCACTAAACACATTCCTTAAATTGTAGCCATTTGTTGAGTGTTTTTTTTTGTATCTAATCCGCATATATATCACCATTGCCCTAGATTTTCTTAGCTGTATATCTCTTAAATGTCAACATATACACGTGTGATTTAGTTTACGAAGATTTTTCAATGCCGAGAACCTCGATCAGAGAGTAAAAAAGGCGTAAGGTTAACAATGGTGTAAAATTAAAATGGGATATACCGGGCTAGGATTCGAGTTACAGGAACAAGGGCCAAATCAACCACCCAAGAATGGAATCGTCAAGAGAAAACAATTAACAACCTCCTAGAAGCAGCTTTTCTTGCCACCAGACCTTTCTCCATCAATTAGGAATCTAATGCCGTCACTAAACACATTCCTTAAATTGTAGCCATTTGTTGAGTGTTTTTTTTTGTGTCTAATCCGCATATATATTACCATTGCCCTTGATTTTCTTGACTGTATATTTCTTAAATGTCAACATATACCCGTGTGATTTAGTTTACGAAGATTTTTCAATGCCGAGAACCTCGATCAGAGAGTAAAAAAGGCGTAAGGTTCACCATGGTGTAAAATATAAATGGGATATACCGGGCTAGGATTCGAGTTACAGGAACAAGGACAAACTAACGACCCAAGAATGGAATCGTCGAGCGAAAACACTTGACAACCTCCTAGAAGCAGCTTTTATTGCCACCAGAACTTTCTCCATCAATTAGGAATCTGATATCGTCACTAAACACATTCCTTAAATTGTAGCCATTTGTTGAGTGTTTTTTTTTTGTATTTAATCCGCTTATATATATCACCATTGCCCTTGATTTTCTTGACTGTATATATCTTAAATGTCATCATATACACGTGTGATTTAGTGTACGAAGATTTTTCAATGCTGAGAACCTCGATCAAAGAGTAAAAAAGGCGTAAGGTTCACAATGTTGTAAAATTAAAACGGGATATACCGGGCTAGGATTCGAGTTACAGGAACAAGGGCCAAACCAACCACCCAAGAATGGAATCGTCGAGCAAAAACACTTGACAACCTCCTAGAAGCAGCTTTTCTTGCCACCAGACCTTTTTCCATCAATTAGGAATCTGATGCCGTCACTAAACACATTCCTTAAATTGCAGCCATTTGTTGAGTGTTTTTTGTTGGTGTCTAATCCGCATATATATTACCATTGCCCTTGATTTTCTTGACTATATATCTCTTAAATGTCAACATATACCCGTGTGATTTAGTTTATGAAGATTTTTCAATGCCGAGAACCTCGATCAGAGAGTAAAAAAGGCGTATGGTTCACAATGGTGTAAAATATAAATGGGATATACCGGGCTAGGATTCGAGTTACAGGAACAAGGGCCAAACCAGCGACCCAAGAATGGAATCGTCTAGCGAAAACACTTGACAACCTCCTAGAAGCAGCTTTTCTTGCCACCAGAACTTTCTCCATCAATTAGGAATCTGATATCGTCACTAAACACATTCCTTAAATTGTAGCCATTTGTTGAGTGTTTTTTTTTTTTGTATCTAATCCGCATATATATCACCATTGCCCTTGATTTTCTTGACTGTATATCTCCTAAATGTCATCATATACACGTGTGATTTAGTTTACGAAGATTTTTCAATGCCAAGAACCTCGATCAGAGAGTAAAAAAGGCGTAAGGTTCACAATGTTGTAAAATTAAAATGGGATATACCGGGCTAGGATTCGAGTTACAGGAACAAGGGCCAAACCAACCACCTAAGAATGGAATCGTTGAGCAAAAACACTTGACAACCTCCTAGAAGCAGCTTTTCTTGCCACCAGACCTTTCTCCATCAATTAGGAATCTGATGCCGTCACTAAACACATTCCTTAAATTGTAGCCATTTGTTGAGTATTTTTTTTGTGTCTAATCCGCATATATATCACCATTGCCCTTGATTTTCTTAACTGTATATCTCTTAAATGTCAACATATACACGTGTGATTTAGTTTATGAAGATTTTTCAATGCCGAGAACCTCGATCAGAGAGTAAAAAAGGTGTAAGGTTCACAATGGTGTAAAATTAAAATGGGATATACCCGGCTAGGATGCGAGTTACAGGAACAAGGGCCAAACCAACCACCCAAGAATGGAATCGTCGAGCGAAAACACTTGACAACCTCCTAGAAGCAGCTTTTCTTGCCACCAGACCTTTCTCCATCAATTAGGAATCTGATGTCGTCACTAAACACATTCCTTAAATTGTAGCCATTTGTTGAGTGTTTTTTTTGGTGTCGAATCTGCATATATATTACCATTGCCCTTGATTTTCTTGACTGTATATCTCATAAATGTCAACATATACCCGTGTGATTTAGTTTACAAAGATTTTTCAAAGCCGAGAACCTCGATCAGAGAGTAAAAAAGGCGTAAGGTTCACAATGGTGTAAAATTAAAATGGGAAATACCGGGCAAGGATTCGAGTTACTGGAACAGGGACCAAACCAACTACCCAAGAATGGAATCGTCGAGCGAAAACACTTGACAACCTCCTAGAAGCAGCTTTTCTTGCCACCAGACCATTCTCCATCAAGTAGGAATCTGATGCCGTCACTAAACACATTCCTTAAATTGTAGCCATTTGTTGAGTGTTTTTTTTGGTGTCGAATCTGCATATATATTACCATTGCCCTTGATTTTCTTGACTGTATATCTCTTAAATGTCAACATATACCCGTGTGATTTAGTTTACGAAGATTTTTCAATGCCGAGAACCTCGATCAGAGAGTAAAAAAGGTGTAAGGTTCACAATGGTGTAAAATTAAAATGGGATATACCGGGCAAGGATTCGAGTTACTGGAACAAGGACCAAACCAACTACCCAAGAATGGAATCATCGAGCGAAAACACTTGATAACCTCCTAGAAGCAGCTTTTCTTGCCACCAGACCTTTCTTAATCAATTAGGAATCTGGTGCCGTCACTAAACACATTCCTTAAATTGTAGCCATTTGTTGAGTGTTTTTTTTTGTGTTTAATTCGCATATATATCACCATTGCCCTTGATTTTCTTGACTATATATCTCTTAAATGTCAACATATACACGTGTGATTTAGTTTACAAAGATTTTTCAATGCCGAGAACCACGATCAGAGAGTAAATAAGGCGTAAGGTTCACAATGGTGTAAAATTAAATTGGGATATACCCGGCTAGGATTCGAGTTACAGGAACATGGGCCAAACCAACCACCCAAGAATGGAATCGTCGAGCGAAAACACTTGACAACCTCCTAGAAGCAGCTTTTCTTGCCACCGGACCTTTCTCCATCAATTAGGAATCTGATGCCGTCACTAAACACATTCCTTAAATTGTAGCCATTTGTTGAGTGTTTTTTTTTTTGTGTCGAATCCGCATATATATTACCATTGCCCTTGATTTTCTTGAGTGTATATCTCTTAAATGTCAACATATACCCGTGTGATTTAGTTTACGAAGATTTTTCAATGCCAAGAACCTCGATCAGAGAGTAAAAAAGGCGTAAGGTTCACAATGGTGTAAAATTAAAATGGGATATACCGGGCTAGGATTCGAGTTACAGGAACAAGGGCCAAACCAACCACCCAAGAATGGAATCGTCGAGCGAAAACACTTGACAACCTCCTAGAAGCAGCTTTTCTTACCACTAGACTTTTCTCCATCAATTAGGAATCTGATGCCGTCACTAAACACATTCCTTAAATTGTAGCCATTTGTTGTGTGTTTTTTTTTTGGTGTCTAATCCACACATATATGACAATTGCCCTAGATTTTCTTGACTGTATATCTCTTAAATGTCAACATATACACGTGTGGTTTAGTTTACGAAGATATTTCAGTGCCGAGAACCTCGATCAGAGAGTAAAAAAGGCGTAAGGTTCACAATGGTGTAAAATTAAAATGGGATATATTGGGCTATGATTCGAGTTACAGGAACAAGGGCCAAACCTGTCACACCCTGCTTGTAGCGGAAGCGCGAGGTGTGATCTGTTGTTTCTCATTGCATAACGATATAAGTAAACATACTAGATGAATAAAACATACTCCATTGCCATTACCATAATTGTTCAAAAGATGCGCAACATACATTAAGTTTATAATTTACAAACCATTCAAAGAAATTAAGTTGTTATTATTTCATACATCCAAAACGAAAGTTTTAAACATTAAGGCTTTGTCCACTATAACACCGCAAAGCGGCAGTATAATAGATAAACCCTTCAAAAGATGGCACGGAGTCTTGATACTTGTTTCCTGAATTAGAATCCCTAACAAGGTCCACTAATTCCCTGAAATACATGTTTAAGTAGAAAAATCAACAAAGGTTGAGCGAGTTCATGCAGTTTAATTGTGTATGATACATCCGAAAAATGTAGAATGTATTTGTATTTGAATCAAATATAATATGAAAAGCGTCAATGAAATCGTGATCATTAATTTTTTGCAAGAACATTAATATGTGTGACGAAATAGGAAGCAATCCAACCCTAGACGATTTTAATTGTATCGACACCATGTTGTAGGGCAACAAACGCACCCCTAGGCAAATGAATGGCCATGAGTGGGGCTCGCCAAAACCCATTAGATCTAACCCTTTGTTCCTTGGTCCAAACTGGATTAATGGTGCTTTAGTTATGGCCCTAATTTCGCACATGATCTAAGGTGTTTCATTCCTTGACTTATCATACTTATTGTACATGTATTTTCCCCGATAGTTGTAAAGCTTGAAAAGTATTTAAAACAAAAAGGGGACATGAACTCACAGTATCGTGTCAGTGAGTAGAAGTAAATATGATTTCACTTGCGGTAGTCCTGAACAGTGTTGCGACCTACAGTTGTTGTTATATTTGTTAGACACTTCGGTCTTTGTAAATAACTTGAGTACAAGTCTTGTGTCTTAAATATGTGTAAGACTTGTATGTCTTTATTGTTCATTGAACTTTGTATTAGATGTATTTACTGTTTAACTGTTATATATATATATATATTTCCAAATATATATATATATATATATATGTAAGTAATTGTGTATCTTGTATGACATATAGTCGGATCTAGTCCTCTTGATTTCGTGCTTAGTATGTATCAATCGTATACTTGTATTTCTTTACAATTTATGTCATTGGACTTAGCCCAAGAAATTATGATATTGGGCCCAAATAGTGTTGGGCCCAAATAGTGTTGGGCCCAAATAGTGTTGGGCTTAAATAGTGTTGGGTTTTTGGGCCCATAAGTTTGGTATTGGGCTTAGCCCATAAGTTATTGATATTGGGCTTAGCCCATGTATTTAGTTTAAGCCCATTTTAAATATAAGTCCATTAAGAGGTATAAGCCCATTTATATAAAAATAGCCCATTTGAAAAATATAAGTCTTTCATAAACAAAAAAAACATTTTTATAATATTAACTAAATATACTTTTTAGTTAATAAAAACATAATAGTTTTTATAAGTTTCAAAATGTCCGAATTTCGTTAATGGTAACGTAATTTTTGTGTCCGTGTCGAAAGATCGTCTAGATGTCGTATTAAGTCCTCGGATTGGTAATATGTCCATAAGTTCGTCCGTCGTCCGTTTTGACCATAATTTATGTCCGATTGTTCGTATTGTCCGTAACATGTCTTTAAGGCATATTTATATGTAGTTTTGTAAGACTTTAATTATAAAATCTCTTGAGTTTATTATTACCATTTTAATCAAGTTCCTATCTTTGATATATATAACTAATACACAAATTATTACATATCACATAACTTGTTAAAATGAACAAATATATATTTTCTCAAAAATATATATTTATCTAATCTTTTCTTTTTATAAAAACCTTTCTTTAAGATCTTTTTAAATCTTGTAAAGATTTAACCAAAAATGCTAGTTTTTATAACATAATGTTTTTAAGAAAATTTGCCATATAACCTTTGTTTTAATCACTTTGCCATGTTTAATAAACATATCTTTTTCTTTTTAAATCAACATCAACAATTTACTCATAATTTTTATAAATAATACACATAAGATTTATAACATAACCTTGTCAAGATGATCTCAAAATCATGTAGGGTTTTGAACTTGCTCATAACATATGTTAACTAGTTCAAAAACCAAGTTTACTTCTAGTTTTAACAACTTTTACAAAAATCTCATGTTGTATGTTACTTTTTATAATCTTGTAACAAGTCTTGTTTTTAATTAAAAACCTTAGATACTTTAATTACACCATAAATTTTGATCATCCATTATCTTTTAAATAAATAAAAAAAACTTTAACATATTCATGTGTACTTGTTAGATCATATTTTTAGAACATCATCTAACAAGTTATACATGTCTTAATCATCTCAGCAAGATCAAATATGCAAATAACAATCTTAATTACAACATAAACAAACATATTCATATCATGATTTGTATTTTTGCTTCTTTGTATCTTCATATTATTAGGTATGATTATTTTGTTTATTACTAGTTATAATAATAATCATAACATAAATAAGTAAGAAAAAAAATAAGTTTAGAAGCTCACTTTTAGCTCTAGGCTAGGGATGATCTAGATGATGTTAAGAAACAAAGAAGATGAAGATCTTGTTGGTAGAAAACTCTTGGATGGATGAAAATGCTTGATTTAGCTTGCAAGTGCTTTAGATCTTCTTAGGTTCCATGAAACTCCATATTGATCATCAAAGAAAGTGATTAAGTAAGATGGGTTTTTTAAGGTGTTCTTGATGAAGATATGAAGAGAGAGTTCTTAAGTGTGTGAAAAATAAAGGTGTAAAAGAGTTGTAATTTGTGTTAGTGATTAATGAAGAGTGTTATAACTCTTCCACCTCATGACTAACTCTTCCACCTCATAATCCACCTAAGTATTTGGATAAGTATCCATTAAATAAAATAATAAAAAAAACAAAGAGTGGGGGGGGGGGGGGCACTTGTTTACGGTTCAACATGGGGGGGGGGGGGTCTTTTGTGGTAAAAATGTGATGGTGAATTTTTGTTAAGGTTAAAAGATAAAAAAAAGTTTAAATGTTTAGGTTTTTATATATTACCAAGTTTCAAGATGTTTCAAGACTTAGAATGATCACAAATAGGATGAAAATGACCAAAAATAATGTTCACTAGTTCACTACATATGTCAAATTGTAGTTCGGATAGTCTTTTGTCGCTCGTTCCGCAAGAAGATAGTCGAAAGGTTTGCTTATGAAAGTTGTAGAGAAACATTTGGTTATATTTTTATATGATGTTCCCTATGTATTTTCATATGGAATTTGAGTTTAAACAACCCATTTTACACTTTGTAATAAAAACACTAATGCTGAATTTTGCGGAAAAATATTGAAATGGTCACTTTTGGTGCTTTTTGGCAGTTTTCGGGCAGTTTTTTGTGCTATCGGACATTGGTAATATATTAGACCAAACCCTTGCATTTCCAATTAGGGTATATTGTATAATTGATGTTGGACTTTCGTATGAGTCCTAAATATATCGTTACACTAGTTTCTGCGGATCCTGAGTTTTTGTCAGCACGCTAGTTTACTAGGCACTACTCTAGTTGTTTCGATGCACTGTTTACACTGTTTCAAATGTAACCACTAAAAATGAATCATGTGCATCATAAATGAATATTCCATAAGTATTCTAAGATGTATATCATGAAATCATGCATTTCGGATATTCTAATCACGTATTTGTATAATGTAATTCATTGCTTTAAATGTAAGTAATTTACCAGAAAGTGGCAGTTGTCACATTCTCCCCCTGTTATTGAGAATTTCGTCCCGAAATTCGAGATTTGTTATTCTTTGTAGGAGTCTTCAGAAACAGGTGAGGATATTTTGCTTTCATTTGGTCTTCACGTTCCCAAGTATACTCAGGTCCGTGACGAGAGTTCCAACGAACTTTTACTAACTTGATACGACTTCTCCGTGTTTTCTGAACCTTCCAGTCTGTGACCTCAACAGGTTCTTCGGTGAATTGGAGTTTGTCGTCAATGTGAATTTCATCCGCAGGGATGATAACGGTATCTTGTGTTGGACTCTTTCTAAGATTCGACACATGAAACGTGTGGTGCACACTGCTAAGTTCATCTGGTAACTTCAGCTTGTAGGCAACAGTGCCAATCTTTTCTAAGATTTCAAATGGTCCAATGTAACGTGGGTTTAGCTTTCCACGCCTACCGAACCTCGCTACGCCTTTCCCGGGCGAGACTTTCAACAAGACTTTGTCTCCGACCTCGAAAGATAATTGTTTTCCCTTTTTGTTTGCGTAGCTCTTTTGTCGATCGCGAGCCGCCTTGATACGGTCTCGGATCTGGAAAATTTTATCCGTAGTCTCTTGGACTAGCTCCGGAACAATTAACTGACTATCGCCTGTTTCCGCCCAACATAGCGGAGAGCGACACTTTCGACCATAAAGAGCTTCAAATGGTGCAGCTTGTATACTAGTATGGTAGCTGTTATTGTAGGAAAACTCAACTAAAGGTAGATGAGTATCCCAATTTCCGCCTAAATCCATAACACACGCACGAAGCATATCTTCGAGTGTTTGGATTGTCCGTTCGCTCTGGCCGTCAGTTTGCGGATGAAAGGCCGTGCTCAGATTTAATTGCGATCCAAAGGCCTATTGAAATGATTTCCAAATTCTAGAAACAAAACGACCATCTCGGTCCGAAATGATTGAAATAGGTACCCCATGACGAGCCACTATTTCTCTGA
Source organism: Helianthus tuberosus (assembly GCA_030545235.1). Taxonomy (NCBI): domain Eukaryota; kingdom Viridiplantae; phylum Streptophyta; class Magnoliopsida; order Asterales; family Asteraceae; genus Helianthus; species Helianthus tuberosus. Next base: position 330,415 of record JARYGA010060305.1, read on the forward strand.
CATAGAGTTTCGCTAGTTTCTCAGTACTATCATTCTCCCGAATTGGCAAGAAGTGTGCGGACTTTGTCAATCTATCGACGATTACCCATATCATGTCATGGCCTTTTGAGGTCCTGGGTAACTTCGTAATGAAGTCCATCGATATTTGTTCCCATTTCCAAACGGGAATCTCAGGTTGTTGTAACAAGCCCGAGGGTTTCTGATATTCAACCTTGATCTTCGCGCAGGTTAAGCATTTTCCGACATAAGTCGCGATATCACCTTTGAGTTTAGGCCACCAATAGTACTCTTTCAAATCCTGGTACATTTTATCCGATCCAGGATGAATCGAGTATTTAGACCTATGTGCTTCCTGAAAAATACCATCTCGAAGGCCTCCAAAGAGTGGAACCCAAATTCGACCCATAAGGTATAAAGTTCCATCTTCTTTTGGCACTAATTGTTTTTCCATGCCTCGAAGTGTTTCAGCTTGAATATGCTCTTCCTTGAGCGCTTCTTGTTGTGCATTATGAATCCGAGTGATAAGATCTGTGTGAATTGTTATTTCAAATGCTCGGACTCTTAGTGTTTTAACTTGCTCCTTGTGGCTCAAGGCATCAGCTACAACATTCGCCTTGCCTGGATGGTATTTGATTTCACAATCATAATCGTTTAACAATTCAACACAACGTCGTTGACGCATATTTAATTCTTTTTGGTTGAATATGTGTTGTAGACTTTTATGATCCGTGAAAATGGTACATTGAGTACCATATAGATAATGTCGCCATATTTTCAGAGCAAATACCACTGCGCCTAATTCAAGGTCGTGAGTGGTATAGTTCTTTTCGTGAACTTTTAGTTGGCGAGATGCGTACGCGATAACTTTTTCACGTTGCATGAGTACGCAACCCAAACCTTGATGCGAAGCATCACAGTATACAACAAAATCATCGGTACCATCGGGTAATGATAAGATTGGTGCAATGCACAACTTGTCTTTAAGAAGTTGAAATGCTGCTTCTCGTTTCTCTCCCCAATCGAATTTCTTGTCTTTCTGTGTAAGAGAAGTTAGCGGTTGAGCAATCTTTGAAAAATTCTCAATAAATCTCCGATAATATCCCGCTAAGCCCAAAAATTGTCGCACTTCAGTAGGAGTCTTGGGCGCTTCCCAATTCTTAATCGCTTCTATCTTCGACGGGTCTACTTGAATGCCTTTCTCGTTCACTACATGCCCGAGAAATTGTACTTTGCGAATCCAAAATTCGCAATTGGAAAATTTCGCGTATAGTTTCTCCGTCTTTAGCAACTCCAAAATTGTTCTCAAATGTTGTTCATGTTCATCAGTCGATCGAGAGTATATCAAAATATCGTCAATAAACACTATGACGAATTTGTCGAGATACGGCTTGCACACGCGATTCATTAGATCCATGAAGACCGCTGGTGCATTCGTTAAGCCAAATGGCATAACGAGAAACTCGTAATGATTGTAACGAGTCTGAAAACCCGTTTTCGGTATGCTTTCCTCTTGAATCCGTAATTGATGATACCCCGATCGTAAGTCTATCTTTGAGTATAAGCTCGACCCTTGTAGTTGATCGAATAGATCATCAATCCTCGATAATGGATACCGATTCTTGATGGTAAATTTATTCAACTCGCGATACTCGATGCACATCCTGAAAGTTCCGTCCTTCTTCTTTACAAACAAGACTGGAGCTCCCCAAGGCGAGTAGCTCGGTCTAATGAATCCTTTATCCAACAACTCTTGAAGTTGTGTGGATAACTCTTGCATTTCAGAAGGTGCTAACCGATATGGAGATTTAGCTACGGGGCCGGCTCCTGGTACCAAATCGATGTGAAATTCGACTTGTCGATAAGGTGGTAGTCCTGGTAACTTCAGGAAAGACTTCAGGAAATTCTTTTACTATTGGAATATCTGTCAACTTTGGCCCATCAGCCTTCTTGTCCACAACATGTGCTAGAAAAGCAATACACCCTTTCCGTAAGCACTTCTGGGCTTTCATGCAATTGATGATCCATAATGGGGTGTCGCGCTTCTCTCCATGTATCACCAGTGTCTCTTCGTTCAGTAGTGGTATGCGAATGATCTTTTCATGGCAAACGACTTCGGCTCGATTATTGGATAGCCAATCCATGCCAACCACTACATCAAAACTACCCAAATCAACAGGTAAGAGATCGATAGTGAATTTTTGTTCTCCAAGTTGTAAGGAACACTCCGTAACAACTTCCCCTGATTCTACTAGTTTACCATTAGCCAATTCTATAGAATATGGGACATCTAGTTTACTAGATTTTAGTCCCAGAGTATTTTTAAATTCCACAGAGATAAAGCTAAAATTGGCACCAGTATCAAATAATATGGATGCAAAATGACTGTTGAGGAGGAACGTACCAGTGACCACATTAGGGTCTTGGCGCGCATCCTTGGCTCCAATCACAAATGATCGACCACGAGCTTGGTTTTCTTTAGGGCAATCCTTTTTGAAGTGATCTTTGCTTCCGCATCCAAAACATCCTTGCTCACGCCCATTTCCATTCTTATTTTTGTTTCTATTCTCCGTTCCTGATCTATGTCCTGATCCCCAGCATGACTCGGTACGGTGGCCAAGCTTGCCACACTTGTCACATTTCCTACAATTACCCACATGATGATATGCACATCGCTCACACTTGGGCATAGTACCTGAGTACTTCTTCGGGCCAGTATCATTGGTGGCTACAAACGCCTTTGCATCTCTTGCCTGAGTATTCTCTTGTTTTATGTTATAATTGTTGGGGTTGTTGTGATTGCGGTTGTTTTTATTGTTGTTGTGGTTATTGTGGTTGTAGTTGTTGTTGTTGGGGTTGGTGTTGTTGTTGTAGTTGTTGTTCCTACGTGTTCCCTTCTTGAAACTTGAGTACTTCCTTTTTCCACCATTGGAAGACTCAACATGTGATTCTTTCTTCTCATCTCCTTTCACATTATATTTCTTCATCCGGATCGCGTCTACATTAAGGCTCACAGCTAAAGTTACTGCCTGCGTGATAGTTGTGGGTTCTGCTGCAGTAACATGGCTTCGGATCTCAGGAGAAAGTCCCCAAATATAGCGTTCAATACGCTTGTATTCTGGTGTAACCAAATAAGGAATCACACGAGACAGGTCGTGAAACCTTTAGGTATACCCGGTAATATCAGATCCGACCATAGTAAGATTCCAAAATTCGTTCTCCAACTTCTGTAGTTCAGCACGGGAACAATATTTTTCTCTCATCCTTTCTTTCAACTCTTCCCATGTCAATCCGTATGCTACACTATCACCCAAAGTTTGCACTTGTAAATTCCACCATGTAAGGGCCTCATTAATGAACAAGCCAGTGACGTAGGTGACTTGCTGATCAATAGAGCATCTGCTCATTCTTATGGTGGAATCCGTTTTCTCTGTCCAACGCACATAAGCCACAGCACCGCCTGTGCCATCATAATTGAGTGGCTTGCAGTCTAGAAACTGCTTGAATGTGCATCCTGAAATAGACAAATAAACGGATTAAGAATGAGCAAACAATGAAACGCACGAATAGATTATAAAAGGAATTGGGTAAGTTGTGACAAAACAACTAAGTGTTACCATTGGTATTGGTTCCGCCAGAGGTACCGCCGTGTCCTGGGCCTCCTGATCCGCCAGTGCCACCGCTGTGTTCGGCACATGAGGCCTCATAGAGGGCTATAGCTTGGGAAATCCTTTCTTCTATTAGTGCATTCAATTCCGCCTCATTTGTAGGCATTGGTGGAGGTGGGGGTGGATTAGATGTTCGTGTACTTGGAGGTTTTCTTCTCGGCGCCATTATTCTTCCAAAAGAATATACGATTAAGTTTAGGCGTTGGTTTGTTAATAAATATTTTTACTAAGTATATAAAACACATTTATAACATTAATAAAAATATAATCAAGCAATATATCATGCGAATAGACCAAACAATACAAGCAACAAAACATGTATCATATAACATTTAGATGCACATAAAGGATAACACCAAGTTTTCTTATATATATAACTGACAACCGATTACATGATTGTTTTTGAAAAGGAAATCAAAATAGACTCGGGCTACATCCCCCGGTCTTACTAGACTAGTACATATACAAGGTGGCAAATTTTTTCCTTCATTCCATGCGGTCTTTAGCCTTTCAGTTGTCTTGAAACTTGGTGTGAGTCTATGTACACAAAATGCTGATATAGCTACCTGTCACAAAAGAAGTACCTGCAAACACAAAGTCTATGGTGGAGGAAAAACTTGTGGTGGAGTCGGAAATAACAAGCTGATGAAGTAAGACATCCTCTCCTCCAAATCATGAACCAAACGGATAAGGAAATCAACCTGCTGCTCGAGTGTCAGCACTCGAGCCGGTAACTCTGCCTATGGCCTCTGTGGTGGTAGTGGGGGTAACGGTGGTGATCCTGGTGGGGGTGGGGGTAGGGCGCCAGCAAGCTGCTGAAGCTCATGAACGCCGTGAGAAAGTATGTCAAACTGAGACTGCAAAGAGAGGATAAGGGCATCAGTAGAAATGCTCTGGTAGTGCAATGGATGGTACAGATCTGTAATAGGCATAACATGTGGTGGAGAGTGTGGTGCAATAAGAGGCTTGACAGGGACCTGTAGGACTGAGCGAAACTGCTGATAGTATAGGTCCATATCACTGGGTGGTATGTGGGCATGTCCAGAGGGTCCAGCCTCATCGGTATGATCAGTGCGCATGAGGCGAATGTGCTCAGGAGATATATCTGCAGCAGGGACCTGAACAGGAGCAGGGATGGCTGGCTCTGCTGGCATGACGTCATCCCCAAATTCTGCGTTGCGCTGTAGGCCAATGACCTGCAGTGCAGACGAAGTAACGGATGCATAAGAGGAAGCATCTGAGTCGGTATCTGCATCCGAAGAAATATCGATCACCGAGACCACTGGTGATACAATGTCTAAGATAACCACATCATAAACATCCCCGTCTCCTAAGTCGTCATCTATATGCTCTACGGGAATCACCGGGACAATGTTGTCATCATCCTCGTCGAGGTCGACGAAAGGCACCATAGCAAGAGGAAGTACATCCAAAGGTATAATCTCGACTACATGTTCACCCTCCGGGTGACCTATGATAACTATGTCATTGAGTAGTGGAGGTACAGCTAATACGTCATCGTCAACAATATCCCCTAGAAATGCGAATGGCTGGAAATCATCCATATCGCTATCAGATCCCGTCTCACTATCCGATGTAATGACCTGAACCTCTGGTATGTAATCATCATCGGAAGAAGGTGTCATAGGATCCACATCATCATAAATGTTGCTTCCTTCAGATGAAGACATGATATCCTGGAAAATAATTGGTTTGACGTATGTATTAATAAATAAATTTTTCAATTAATATATATATACACAAAATGTTGAAATCACATAAGTTCATTTTAAGTTATTCTATTTGTGTTCTGTGGATTAACTTAAGGTTTCATTTCTACCATTTAGAGACTAAGGCACTTAATGTCCTTGCTTGATTTGTATGATATGAATTTTGTTTTTATTGTGCTGGACCTTGAGAAAAAAAAATTTATGCAATGAAAACTCTTGTTTTTGTATAAATTGTTTTCGTGAGAGGTTCCCTAGTGATTGTAGACTAGACTCGAGAAAGAATCCTGGTTCACTACAATCGAAGCTCTGATACCAATCTGTCACACCCTGCTCGTAGCGGAAGCGCGAGGTGTGATCTGTTGGTTCTCATTGCATAACGATATAAGTAAACATACTAGATGAATAAAACATACTCCATTGCCATTACCATAATTGTTCAAAAGATGCGCAACATACATTAAGTTTATAATTTACAAACCATTCAAAGAAATTAAGTTGTTATTATTTCATACATCCAAAACGAAAGTTTTAAACATTAAGGCTTTGTCCACTATAACACCGCAAAGCGGCAGTATAATAGATAAACCCTTCAAAAGATGGCACGGAGTCTTGATACTTGTTTCCTGAATTAGAATCCCTGACAAGGTCCACTAATTCCCTGAAATACATGTTTAAGTAGAAAAATCAACAAAGGTTGAGCAAGTTCATGCAGTTTAGTTGTGTATGATACATCCGAAAAATGTAGAATGTATTTGTATTTGAATCAAATATAGTATGAAAAGCGTCAATGAAATCGTGGTCATTAATGTTTTGCAAGGACATTAATATGTGTGACGAAATAGGAAGCAATCCAACCCTAGACGATTTTAATTGTATCGACACCATGTCGTGGGGCAACAAACGCACCCCTAGGCAAATGAATGGCCATGAGTGGGGCTCGCCAAAACCCATTAGATCTAACCCTTTGGTCCTTGGTCCAAACTGGATTAATGGTGCTTTAGTTATGGCCCTAATTTCGCACATGATCTAAGGTGTTTCATTCCTTGACTTATCATACTTATTGTACATGTATTTTCCCCGATAGTTGTAAAGCTTGAAAAGTATTTAAAACGAAAAGGGGACATGAACTCACAGTATCGCGTCAGTGAGTAGAAGTAAATATGATTTCACGTGCGGTAGTCCTGAACAGTGTTGCGACCTACAATTGTTGTTATATTTGTTAGACACTTCGATCTTTGTAAATAACTTGAGTACAAGTCTTGTGTCTTAAATATGTGTAAGACTTCTATGTCTTTATTGTTCGTTGAACTTTGTATTAGATGTATTTACTGTTTAACTGTTATATATATATATATATATATATATTTCCAAATATATATATATATATATATGTAAGTAATTGTGTATCTTGTATGACATATAGTCGGATCTAGTCCTCTTGATTTCGTGCTTAGTATGTATCAATCGTATACTTGTATTTCTTTACAATTTATGTCATTGGACTTAGCCCAAGAAATTATGATATTGGGCCCAAATAGTGTTGGGCCCAAATAGTGTTCGGCTTAAATAGTGTTGGGCTTAAATAGTGTTGGGCTTTTGGGCCCATAAGTTTGGTATTGGGCTTAGCCCATAAGTTATTGATATTGGGCTTAGCCCATGTATTTAGTTTAAGCCCATTTTAAATATAAGTCCATTAAGAGGTATAAGCCCATTTATATAAAAATAGCCCATTTGAAAAATATAAGTCTTTCATAAACAAAAAAAACATTTTTATAATATTAACTAAATATACTTTTTAGTTAATAAAAACATAATAGTTTTTATAAGTTTCAAAATGTCCGAATTTCGTTAATGGTAACGTAATTTTTGTGTCCGTGTCGAAAGATCGTCTAGATGTCGTATTAAGTCCTCGGATTGGTAATATGTCCATAAGTTCGTCCGTCGTCCGTTTTGACCATAATTTATGTCCGATTGTTCGTATTGTCCGTAACATGTCTTTAAGGCATATTTATATGTAGTTTTGTAAGACTTTAATTATAAAGTCTCTTGAGTTTATTATTACCATTTTAATCAAGTTCCTATCTTTGATATATATAACTAATACACAAATTATTACATATCACATAACTTGTTAAAATGAACAAATATATATTTTCTCAAAAATATATATTTATCTAATCTTTTCTTTTTATAAAAACCTTTCTTTAAGATCGTTTTAAATCTTTTAAAGATTTAACCAAAAATGCTAGTTTTTATAACATAATGTTTTTAATAAAATTTGCCATATAACCTTTGTTTTAATCACTTTACCATGTTTAATAAACATATCTTTTTCTTTTTAAATCAACATCAACAATTTACTCATAATTTTTATAAACAATACACATAAGATTTATAACATAACCTTGTCAAGATGATCTCAAAATCATGTAGGGTTTTGAACTTGCTCATAACATATGTTAACTAGTTCAAAAACCAAGTTTACTTCTAGTTTTAACAACTTTTACAAAAATCTCATGTTGTATGTTACTTTTTATAATCTTGTAAAAAGTCTTGTTTTTAATTAAGAACCTTAGATACTTTAATTACACCATAAATTTTGATCATCCATTATCTTTTAAATAAATAAATAAAAACTTTAAATTATTCATGTGTACTTGTTAGATCATATTTTTGGAACATCATCTAATAAGTTATACATGTCTTAATCATCTCAACAAGATCAAATATGCAAATAACAATCTTAATCACAACATAAACAAACATATTCATATCATGATTTGTATTTTTGCTTCTTTGTATCTTCATATTATTAGGTATGATTATTTTGTTTATTACTAGTTATAATAATAATCATAACATAAATAAGTAAGAAAAAAAAAATAAGTTTAGAAGCTCACTTCTAGCTCTAGGCTAGGGATGATCTAGATGATGTTAAGAAACAAAGAAGATGAAGATCTTGTTGGTAGAAAACTCTTGGATGGATGAAAATGCTTGATTTAGCTTGCAAGTGCTTTAGATCTTCTTAGGTTCCATGAAACTCCATATTGTTCATCAAAGAAAGTGATTAAGTAAGATGGGTTTTTGAAGGTGTTCTTGATGAAGATATGAAGAGAGAGTTCTTAAGTGTGTGAAAAATAAAGGTGTAAAAGAGTTATAATTTGTGTTAGTGATTAATGAAGAGTGTTATAACTCTTCCACCTCATGACTAACTCTTCCACCTCATAATCCACCTAAGTATTTGGATAAGTATCCATTAAATAAAATAATAAAAAAAACAAAGAGTGGGGGGGGGGGGGGGGGTCTTTTGTGGTAAAAATGTGATGGTGAATTTTTGTTAAGGTTAAAAGATAAAAAAAAGTTTAAATGTTTAGGTTTTTATATATTACCAAGTTTCAAGATGTTTCAAGACTTAGAATGATCACAAATAGGATGAAAACGACCAAAAATAATGTTCACTAGTTCACTACATATGTCAAATTGTAGTTCGGATAGTCTTTTGTCGCTCGTTCCGCAAGAAGATAGTCGAAAGGTTTGCTTATGAAAGTTGTAGAGAATGGAATCTTCGAGCGAAAACACTTGACAACCTCCTAGAAGCAGCTTTTCTTGCCACCAGACCTTTTTCCATCAATTAGGAATCTGATGCCGTCACTAAACACATTCCTTAAATTGTAACCATTTGTTGAGTGTTTTTTTTTTGTGTCTAATCCGCATATATATGACCATTGCCCGTGATTTTCTTGACTGTATATCTCTTAAATGTCAACATATACACGTGTGATTTATTTTACGAAGATTTTTCAATGCCGAGAACCTCGATCAGAGAGTAAAAAAGGCATAAGGTTCACAATGGTGTAAAATTAAAATGGGATATACCGGGCTAGGATTCGAGTTACAGGAACAAGGGCCAAACCAACCACCCCAGAATGGAATCGTCGAGCGAAAACACTTGACAACCTCCTAAAAGCAGCTTTTCTTGCCACCAGACCTTTCTCCATCAATTATGAATCTGATGCCGTCACTAAACACATTACTTAAATTGTAGCCATTTGTTGAGTGTTTTTTTTTGGTGTCTAATCCGCATATATATCAACATTGCCCTTGATTTTCTTGACTGTATATCTCTTGAATTTCAACATATACACGTGTGGTTTAGTTTACGAAGATTTTTCAATGCTGAGAACCTCGATCAGAGAGTAAAAAAGGCGTAAGGTTCACAATGGAGTAGAATTAAAATGGGATATACAGGACTAGGATTCGAGTTACAGGAACAAGGGCAAAACCAACCACCCAAGAATGGAATCATCGAGCGAAAACACTTGACAACCTCCTAAAAGCAGCTTTTCTTGCCACCAGACCTTTCTCCATCAATTAGGAATCTGATGCCGTCACTAAACACATTCCTTAAATTGTAGCCATTTGTTGAGTATTTTTTTTGTGTCTAATCCGCATATATATCACCATTGCCCTTGATTTTCTTGACTGTATATCTCTTAAATGTCAACATATACACGTGTGATTTAGTTTACGAAGATTTTTCAATGCCGAGAACCTCGATCAGAGAGTAAAAAAGGCGTAAGGTTCACAATGGTGTAAAATTTAAATGGGATATATCGTGCAAGGATTCGAGTTACAGGAACAAGGGCCAAAGAAACCATCCAAGAATGGAATCATCGAGCGAAAACACTTGACAACCTCCTGGAAGCAACTTTTCTTGCCACGGGTCCTTTCTCCATCAATTAGGAATCTGATGCTGTCACCAAACACATTCCTTAAATTGTAGCCATTTGTTGAGTGTTTTTTTGTTGTCTAATCCGCATATATATCACCATTGCCCTTGATTTTCTTGACTGTATATCTCTTAAATGTCAACATATACATGTGTGATTTAGTTTACGAAGATTTTTCAATGCCGAGAACCTCGATCAGAGAGTAAAAAAGGCGTAAGGTTCACAATGGTGTAAAATTAAAAGGAGATATACCGGGCAAGGATTCGAGTTACAGGAACAAGGGCCAAACCAACGACCCAAGAATGGAATCGTCGAGCAAAACACTTGACAACCTCCTAGAAGCAGCTTTTCTTGCCACCAGACCTTTCTCCATCAATTAGGAATCTGATGTCATCACTAAACGCATTCCTTAAATTGTAGCCATTTGTTTAGTGTTTTTTTTTTTTGTGTCTAATCCGCATATATATCACCATTGCCCTTGATTTTCTTGACTGTATATATATCTAAAATGTCCACATATATACGTGTGATTTAGTTTACAAAGATTTTTCAACGCTGAGAACCTCGATCAGAGAGTAAAAAAGGCGTAAGGTTCACAATGTTCTAAAATTAAAATGGGATATACCGGGCTAGGATTCGAGTTACAGGAACAAGGGCCAATCTAACCACCCAAGAATGGAATCGTCAAGCGAAAACACTTAACAACCTCCTAGAAGCAGCTTTTGTTGCCAGCAGACCTTTCTCCATCAATTAGGAATCTGATGCCGTCACTAAACACATTCCTTAAATTGTAGCCATTTGTTGAGTGTTTTTTATTGGTGTCTAATCCGCATATATATCACCATTGCCCTTGATTTTCTTGACCGTATATCTCTTAAATGTCAACATATACACGTGTGATTTAGTTTACGAAGATTTTTCAATGCCGAGAACTCGATCAGAGAGTAAAAAAGGCGTAAGGTTCACAATGGTGTAAAATTAAAATTGGATATACGGGGCTAGGATTCGAGTTACAGGAACAAGGGCCAAACCAACTACCCAAGAATGGAATCGTCGAGCGAAAACACTTGACAACCTCCTAGAAGCAGCTTTACTTGCCACTAGACTTTTCTCAATCAATTAGGAATCTGATGCCGTCACTAAACACATTCCTTAAATTGTAGCCATTAGTTGAGTGTTTTTTTTTGTGTCTAATCCGCATATATATCACCATTGCCCTTGATTTTGTTGACTGTATATATCTCTTAAATGTCAACATATACACGTGTCATTTAGTTTACGAAGATTTTTCAATGCCGAGAACCTCGATCAGAGAGTAAAAAAGGCGTAAGGTTCACAATGATGTAAAATTAAAATGGGATATACCGGGATAGGATTCGAGTTACTGGAACAAGGGCCAAACCAACCACCCAAGAAAGGAATCGTCGAGCGAAAACACTTGACAACCTCCTTGAAGCAGCTTTTCTTGCCACAAGATTTTTCTCCATCAATTAGGAATCTGATGCCGTCACTAAACACATTCCTTAAATTGTAGCCATTTGTTGAGTGTTTTTTTGTGTCTAATCCGCATATATATCACCATTGCCCTTGATATTCTTGACTGTATATCTCTTAAATGTCAACATATACACGTGTGATTTAGTTTACGAAGATTTTTCAATGTCGAGAACTCGATCAGAGGGTAAAAAAGGCGTAAGGTTCACAATGGTGTAAAATTAAAATGGGATATACGGGGCTAGGATTCGAGTTACAGAAACAAGGGCCAAACCAACTACCCAAGAATGGAATCGTCGAGCGAAAACACTTGACAACCTCCTAGAAGCATATATATCACCATTTCCCTTGATTTTCTTGACTGTATATATATCTTAAATGTCCACATTTATACGTGTGATTTAGTTTACGAAGATTTTTCAATGCTGAGAACCTCGATCAGAGAGTAAAAAAGGCGTAAGGTTCACAATGGTGTAAAATTAAAATGGGATATACCGGGCTAGGATTCGAGTTACAGGAACAAGGGCCAAACCAACCACCCAAGAATGGAATCGTCGATCGAAAACACTTGACAACCTCCTAGAAGCAGCTTTTCTTGCCACCAGACCTTTCTCCATCAACTAGGAATCTGATGCCGTCACTAAACACATTCCTTAAATTGTAGCCATTTGTTGAGTATTTTTTTTTTTTGTGTCTAATCCGAATATATATCACCATTGCCCTTGATTTTTTTGACTGTATATCTCTTAAATGTCAACATATACACGTGTGATTTAGTTTACGAAGATTTTTTAAAGCCGAGAACCACGATCAGAGAGTAAAAAGGCGTAAGGTTCACAATGTTCTAAAATTAAAATGGGATATAACGGGATAGGATTCGAGTTACAAGAACAAGGGCCAATCTAACCACCCAAGAATGGAATCGTCAAGCGAAAACACTTGACAACCTCCTAGAAGCAGGTTTTCTTGCCACCAGACCTTTCTCCATCAATTAGGAATCTGATGCCGTCACTAAACACATTCCTTAAATTGTAGCCATTTGTTGAGTGTTTTTTTTTTTGTGTCTAATCCGCATATATATCACCATTGCCCTTGATTTTCTTGACTGTATATCTCTTAAATGTCAACATATACATGTGTGATTTAGTTTACGAAGAATTTTCAATGCCGAGAACGTCGATCAGAGAGTAAAAAAGGCGTAAGGTTCACAATGGTGTAAAATTAAAATGGGATATACGGGGCTAGGATTCGAGTTACAGGAACAAGGGCCAAACCAACGACCCAAGAATGGAATCGTCGAGCGAAAACACTTGACAACCTCCTAGAAGCAGCTTTACTTGCCACCAGACTTTTCTCAATCAATTAGGAATCTGATGCCGTCACTAAACACATTCCTTAAATTGTAGCCATTAGTTGAGTGTTTTGTTTGTGTCTAATCCGCATATATATCACCATTGCCCTTGATTTTCTTGACTGTATATCTCTCTTAAATGTCAACATATACACGTGTGATTTAGTTTACGAAGATTTTTCAATGCCGAGAACCTCGATCAGAGAGTAAAAAAGGCGTAAGGTTCACAATGATGTAAAATTAAAATGGGATATACCGGGGGCTAGGATTCGAGTTACTAGAAAAAGGGCCAAACCAACCACCCAAGAAAGGAATCGTCGAGCGAAAACACTTGACAACATCCTTGAAGCAGCTTTTCTTGCCACAAGATTTTTCTCCATCAATTAGGAATCTGATGCCGTCACTAAACACATTCCTTACATTGTAGCCATTTGTTGAGTGTTTTTTTTTGTGTCTAATCCGCATATATATCACCATTGCCCTTGATTTTCTTGACTGTATATCTCTTAAATGTCAACATATACACGTGTGATTTAGTTTACGAAGATTTTTCAGGGCCGAGAACCTCGATCAGAGAGTAAAAAAGGTGTAAGGTTCACAATGGTGAAAAATTAAAATGGGATATACCGAGCTAGGATTCGAGTTACAGGAACAAGGGCCAAACCAACCACCCAAGAATGGAATCATCGAGCGAAAACACTTGACAACCTCCTAGAAGCAGCTTTTCTTGCCACCAGACCTTTCTCCATCAATTAGGAATCTGATGCCGTCACTAAACACATTCCTAAAATTGTAGCCATTTGTTGAGTGTTTTTTATTGGTGTCTAATCCGCATATATATCACCATTGCCCTTGATTTTCTTGACTGTATATCTCTTAAATGTCAACATATACACGTGTGATTTAGTTTACGAAGATTTTTCAATGCCGAGAACTCGATCATAGAGTAAAAAAGGCGTAAGGTTCACAATGGTATAAATTAAAATGGGATATACGGGGCTAGGATTCGAGTTACAGGAACAAGGGCCAAACCAACTACCCAAGAATGGAATCGTCGAGCGAAAACACTTGACAACCTCCTAGAAGCAGCTTTACTTGCCACCAGACTTTTCTCAATCAATTAGGAATCTGATGCCGTCACTAAACACATTCCTTAAATTGTAGCCATTAGTTGAGTGTTTTTTTTGTGTCTAATCCGCATATATATCACCATTGCCATTGATTTTCTTGACTGTATATCTCTTAAATGTCAACATATACACGTGTGATTTAGTGTACGAAGATTTTTCAATGCCGAGAACCTCGATCAGAGAGTAAAAAAGGCGTAAGGTTCACAATGGTGAAAAATTAAAATGGGATATACCGGGCTAGGATTCGAGTTACAAGAACAAGGGCCAAACCAACCACCCAAGAATGGAATCATCGAGCGAAAACACTTGACAACCTCCTAGAAGCAGCTTTTCTTGCCACCAGACCTTTCTCCATCAATTAGGAATCTGATGCCGTCACTAAACACATTCCTTAAATTGTAGCCATTTGTTGAGTGTTTTTTTTGGTGTCTAATCCGCATATATATCACCATTGCCCTTGATTTTCTTGACTGTATATCTCTTAAATGTCAACATATACACGCGTGATTTAGTTTACAAAGATTTTTCAATGCCGAGAACCTCGATCAGAGAGTAAAAAAGGCGGAAGGTTCACAATGGTGTAAAATTAAAATCGGATATACCAGGCTAGGATTCGAGTTACAGGAACAAGGGCCAAACCAACGACCCAAGAATGGAATCGTCGAGCAAAACACTTGACAACCTCCTAGAAGCAGCTTTTCTTGCCACCAGACATTTCTCAATCAATTAGGAATCTGATGTCGTCACTCAACACATTCCTTAAATTGTAGCCATTTGTTGAGAGTTTTTTTGTTGTCAAATCCGCATATATATCACCATTGCCCTTGATTTTCTTGACTGTATATCTCTTAAATGTCAACATATACACGTGTGATTTAGTTTACGAAGATTTTTCAATGCCGAGAATTCGATCAGAGAGTAAAAAAGGCGTAAGGTTCACAATGGTGTAAAATTTAAATGGGATATACCAGGCTAGGATTCGAGTTACAGGAAAAAGGGACAAAGCAACCACCCAAGAATGGAATCATCGAGCGAAAACACTTGACAACCTCCTAGAAGCAACTTTTCTTGCCACGGGTCCTTTCTCCATCATTTAGGAATCTGATGCCGTCACCAAACACATTCCTTAAATTGTAGCCATTTGTTGAGTGTTTTTTAGTTGCCTAATCCGCATATATTTCACCATTGCCCTTGATTTTCTTGACTGTATATCTCTTAAATGTCAACATATACATGAGTGATTTAGTTTACGAAGATTTTTCAATGCCGAGAACCTCGATCAGAGAGTAAAAAAGGCGTAAGGTTCACAATGGTGTAAAATTAAAAGGAGATATACCGGGCTAGAATTCGAGTTATAGGAACAAGGGCCAAACCAACGACCCAAGAATGGAAACGTCGAGCAAAACACTTGACAACCTCCTAGAAGCAGCTTTTCTTGCCACCAGACCTTTCTCCATCAATTAAGAATCTGATGTCGTCACTAAACACATTCCTTAAATTGTAGCCATTTGTTGAGTGTGTTTTTAGTGTCTAATCCGCATATATATCACCATTTCCCTTGATTTTCTTGACTGTATATATATCTTAAATGTCCACATTTATACGTGTGATTTAGTTTACGAAGATTTTTCAATGCTGAGAACCTCGATCAGAGAGTAAAAAAGGCGTAAGGTTCACAATGGTGTAAAATTAAAATGGGATATACCAGGCTAGGATTCGAGTTACAGGAACAAGGGCCAAACCAACTACCCAAGAATGGAATCGTCGAGCGAAAACACTTGACAACCTCCTAGAAGCAGCTTTTCTTGCCACCAGACCTTTCTCCATCAACTAGGAATCTGATGCCGTCACTAAACACATTCCTTAAATTGTAGCCATTTGTTGAGTATCTTTTTTTTGTGTCTAATCCGAATATATATCACCATTGCCCTTGATTTTTTTGACTGTATATCTCTTAAATGTCAACATATACACGTGTGATTTAGTTTACGAAGATTTTTTAATACCGAGAACCACGATCAGAGAGTAAAAAGGCGTAAGGTTCACAATGTTCTAAAATTAAAATGGGATATACCGGGCTAGGATTCGAGTTACAGGAACAAGGGCCAATCTAACCACCCAAGAATGGAATCGTCAAGCGAAAACACTTGACAACCTCCTAGAAGCAGGTTTTCTTGCCACCAGAGCTTTCTCCATCAACTAGGAATCTGATGCCGTCACTAAACACATTCCTTAAATTGTAGCCATTTGTTGAGTATTTTTTTTTTGTGTCTAATCCGCATATATATCACCATTGCCCTTGATATTCTTGACTGTATATCTCTTAAATGTTAACATATACACGTGTGATTTAGTTTACGAAGATTTTTCAATGTCGAGAACTCGATCAGAGAGTAAAAAAGGCGTAAGGTTCTCAATGGTGTAAAATTAAAATGGGATATACGGGGCTAGGATTCGAGTTACAGGAACAAGGGCCAAACCAACTACCCAAGAATGGAATCGTCGAGCGAAAACACTTGACAACCTCCTAGAAGCAACTTTTCTTGCCACGGGTCCTTTCTCCATCAATTAGGAATCTGATGCCGTCACCAAACACATTCCTTAAATTGTAGCCATTTGTTGAGAGTTTTTTTGTTGTCTAATCCGCATATATATCACCATTGCCCTTGATTTTCTTGACTGTATATCTCTTAAATGTCAACATATACACGTGTGATTTAGTTTACGAAGATTTTTCAATGTCGAGAATTCGATCAGAGAGTAAAAAAGGCGTAAGGTTCACAATGGTGTAAAATTTAAATGGGATATACCGGGCTAGGATTCGAGTTACAGGAACAAGGGACAAAGCAACCACCCAAGAATGGAATCATCGAGCGAAAACACTTGACAACCTCCTAGAAGCAACTTTTCTTGCCACGGGTGCTTTCTCCATCAATTAGGAATCTGATGCCGTCACCAAACACATTCCTTAAATTGTAGCCATTTGTTGAGTGTTTTTTAGTTGTCTAATCCGCATATATTTCACCATTGCCCTTGATTTTCTTGACTGTATATCTCTTAAATGTCAACATATACATGTGTGATTTAGTTTACGAAGATTTTTCAATGCCGAGAACCTCGATCAGAGAGTAAAAAAGGCGTAAGGTTCACAATGGTGTAAAATTAAAAGGAGATATACCGGGCTAGGATTCGAGTTACAGGAACAAGGGCCAAACCAACGACCCAAGAATGGAATCGTCGAGCAAAACACTTGACAACCTCCTAGAAGCAGCTTTTCTTGCCACCAGACCTTTCTCCATCAATTAGGAATCTGATGTCGTCACTAAACACATTCCTTAAATTGTAGCCATTTGTTTTGTGTTTTTTTTTTTTTTGTGTCTAATCCGCATATATATCACCATTACCCTTGATTTTCTTGACTGTATATATATCTTAAATTTCCACATATATACGTGTGATTTAGTTTACGAAGATTTTTCAATGCTGAGAACCTCGATCAGAGAGTAAAATAGACGTAAGGTTCACAATGGTGTAAAATTAAAATGGGATATACCGGGCTAGTATTCGAGTTACAGGAACAAGGGCCAAACCAACCACCCAAGAATGGAATCGTCGAGCGAAAACACTTGACAACCTCCTAGAAGCAGCTTTTCTTGCCACCAGACCTTTCTTAATCCATTAGGAATCTGGTGCCGTCACTAAACACATTCCGTAAATTGTTGCCATTTGTTGAGTGTTTTTTTTTGTGTCTAATCCGCATATATATCACCATTGCCCTTGATTTTCATGACTGTATATCTCTTAAATGTCAACATATACATGTGTGATTTAGTTTACGAAGAATTTTCAATGCCGAGAACCTCGATCAGAGAGTAAAAAAGGCGTAAGGTTCACAATGGTGTAAAATTAAAATGGGATATACGGGGCTAGGATTCGAGTTACAGGAACAAGGGCCAAACCAACTACCCAAGAATGGAATCGTCGAGCGAAAACACTTGACAACCTCCTAGAAGCAGCTTTACTTGCCACCAGACTTTTCTCAATCAATTAGGAATCTGATGCCGTCACTAAACACATTCCTTAAATTGTAGCCATTAGTTGAGTGTTTTGTTTGTGTCTAATCCGCATATATATCACCATTGCCCTTGATTTTCTTGACTGTATATATCTCTTAAATGTCAACATATACACGTGTGATTTAGTTTACGAAGATTTTTCAATGCCGAGAACCTCGATCAGAGAGTAAAAAAGGCGTAAGGTTCACAATGATGTAAAATTAAAATGGGATATACCGGGCTAGGATCCGAGTTACAGTAAAAAGGGCCAAACTAACCACCCAAGAAAGGAATCGTCGAGCGAAAACACTTGACAACCTCCTTGAAGCAGCTTTTCTTGCCACAAGATTTTTCTCCATCAATTAGAAATCTGATGCCGTCACTAAACACATTCCTTAAATTGTAGCCATTTGTTGAGTGTTTTTTATTGGTGTCTAATCCGCATATATATCACCATTGCCCTTGATTTTCTTGACTGTATATCTCTTAAATGTCAACATACACACGTGTGATTTAGTTTACGAAGATTTTTCAATGCCGAGAACTCGATCAGAGAGTAAAAAAGGCATAAGGTTCACAATGGTATAAATTAAAATGGGATATACGGGGCTAGGATTCGAGTTACAGGATCAAGGGCCAAACCAACTACCCAAGAATGGAATCGTCGAGCGAAAACACTTGACAACCTCCTAGAAGCAGCTTTACTTGCCACCAGACTTTTCTCAATCAATTAGGAATCTGATGCCGTCACTAAACACATTCCTTAAATTGTAGCCATTAGTTGAGTGTTTTTTTTGTGTCTAATCCGCATATATATCACCATTGCCCTTGATTTTCTTGACTGTATATCTCTTAAATGTCAACATATACACGTGTGATTTAGTGTACGAAGATTTTTCAATGCCGAGAACCTCGATCAGAGAGTAAAAAAGGCGTAAGGTTCACAATGGTGAAAAATTAAAATGGGATATACCGGGCTAGTATTCGAGTTACAGGAACAAGGGCCAAACCAACCACCCAAGAATGGAATCATCGATCGAAAACACTTGACAACCTCCTAGAAGCAGCTTTTCTTGCCACCAGACCTTTCTCCATCAATTAGGAATCTGATGCCGTCACTAAACACATTCCTAAAATTGTAGCCATTTGTTGAGTGTTTTTTTTGGTGTCTAATCCGCATATATATCACCGTTGCCCTTGATTTTCTTGACTGTATATCTCTTAAATGTCAACATATACACGCGTGATTTTATTTACAAAGATTTTTCAATGCCGAGAACCTCGATCAGAGAGTAAAAAAGGCGGAAGGTTCACAATGGTGTAAAATTAAAATCGGATATACCAGGCTAGGATTCGAGTTACAGGAACAAGGGCCAAACCAACGACCCAAGAATGGAATCGTCGAGCAAAACACTTGACAACCTCCTAGAAGCAGCTTTTCTTGCCACCAGACCTTTCTCAATCAATTAGGAATCTGATGTCGTCACTCAACACATTCCTTAAATTGTAGCCATTTGTTGAGTGTTTTTTTTGTGTCTAATCCGCATATATATCACCATTGCCCTTGATTTTTATGACTGTATATCCCTTAAATGTCAACATATACACGTGTGATTTAGTTTACGAAGATTTTTTAATGCCGAGAACCACGATCAGATTGTAAAAAAGGCGGAAGGTTCACAAAGTTCTAAAATTAAAATGGGATATACCGGGCTAGGATTCGAGTTACAGGAACAAGGGCCAATCTAACCACCCAAGAATGGAATCGTCAAGCGAAAACACTTGACAACCTCCTAGAAGCAGCTTTTGTTGCCACCAGACCTTTCTCCATCAATTAGGAATCTGATGCCGTCACTAAACACATTCCTTAAATTGTAGCCATTTGTTGAGTGTTTTTTTTGGTGTCTAATCCGCATATATATCACCATTGCCCTTGATTTTCTTGAGTGTATATCTCTTAAATGTCCACATATATACGTGTGATTTAGTTTACGAAGATTTTTCAATGCTGAGAACCTCTATCAGAGAGTAAAAAAGGCGTAAGGTTCACAATGGTGTAAAATTAAAATGGGATATACCGGGCTAGGATTCGAGTTACAGGAACAAGGGCCAAACCAGCCACCCAAGAATGGAATCGTCGAGCGAAAACACTTGACAACCTCCTAGAAGCAGCTTTTCTTGCCACCAGACCTTTCTCCATCAACTAGGAATCTGATGCCGTCACTAAACACATTCCTTAAATTGTAGCCATTTGTTGAGTTTTTTTTTTTTGTGTCTAATCCGAATATATATCACCATTGCCCTTGATTTGTTTGACTGTATATCTCTTAAATGTTAACATATACACGTGTGATTTAGTTTACGAAGATTTTTTAATGCCGAGAACCTCGATCAGAGAGTAAAAAAGGCGTAAGGTTCACAATGTTCTAAAATTAAAATGGGATATACCGGGCTAGGATTCGGGTTACAGTAACAAGGGCCAATCTAACCACCCAAGAATGGAATCATCAAGCGAAAACACTTGACAACCTCCTAGAAGCAGCTTTTGTTGCCACCAGACCTTTCTCCATCAATTAGGAATCTGATGCCGTCACTAAACACATTCCTTAAATTGTAGCCATTTGTTGAGTGTTTTTTTTTGTGTCTAATCCGCATATATATCACCATTGCCCTTGATTTTCTTGACTGTATATCTCTTAAATGTCAACATATACATGTGTGATTTAGTTTACGAAGAATTTTCAATGCCGAGAACCTCGATCAGAGAGTAAAAAAGGCGTAAGGTTCACAATGGTGTAAAATTAAAATGGGATATACGGGGCTAGGATTCGAGTTACAGGAACAAGGGCCAAACCAACTACCCAAGAATGGAATCGTCGAGCGAAAACACTTGACAACCTCCTAGAAGCAGCTTTACTTGCCACCAGACTTTTCTCAATCAATTAGGAATCTGATGCCGTCACTAAACACATTCCTTAAATTGTAGCCATTAGTTGAGTGTTTTGTTTGTGTCTAATCCGCATATATATCACCATTGCCCTTGATTTTCTTGACTGTATATATCTCTTAAATGTCAACATATACACGTGTGATTTACTTTACGAAGATTTTTCAATGCCGAGAACCTCGATCAGAGAGTAAAAATGGCGTAAGGTTCACAATGATGTAAAATTAAAATGGGATATACCGGGCTAGGATTCGAGTTACTGTAAAAAGGGCCAAACTAACCACCCAAGAAAGGAATCGTCGAGCGAAAACACTTGACATCCTCCTTGAAGCAGCTTTTCTTGCCACAAGATTTTTCTCCATCAATTAGGAATCTGATGCCGTCACTAAACACATTCCTTAAATTGTAGCCATTTGTTGAGTGTTTTTTTTTTTGTGTCTAATCCGCATATATATCACTATTGCCCTTGATTTTCTTGACTGTATATCTCTTAAATGTCAACATATACACGTGTGATTTAGTTTACGAAGATTTTTCAGTGCCGAGAACCTCGATCAGAGAGTAAAAAAGGTGTAAGGTTCACAATGGTGAAAAATTAAAATGGGATATACCGGGCTAGGATTCGAGTTACAGGAACAAGGGCCAAACCAACCACCCAAGAATGGAATCATCGAGCGAAAACACTTGACAACCTCCTAGAAGCAGCTTTTCTTGCCACCAGACCTTTCTCCATCAATTAGGAATCTGATGCCGTCACTAAATACATTCCTAAAATTGTAGCCATTTGTTGAGTGTTTTTTATTGGTGTCTAATCCGCATATATATCACCATTGCCCTTGATTTTCTTGACTGTATATCTCTTAAATGTCAACATACACACGTGTGATTTAGTTTACGAAGATTTTTCAATGCCGAGAACTCGATCAGAGAGTAAAAAAGGCATAAGGTTCACAATGGTATAAATTAAAATGGGATATACGGGGCTAGGATTCGAGTTACAGGATCAAGGGCCAAACCAACTACCCAAGAATGGAATCGTCGAGCGAAAACACTTGACAACCTCCTAGAAGCAGCTTTACTTGCCACCAGACTTTTCTCAATCAATTAGGAATCTGATGCCGTCACTAAACACATTCATTAAATTGTAGCCATTAGTTGAGTGTTTTTTTTGTGTCTAATCCGCATATATATCACCATTGCCCTTGATTTTCTTGACTGTATATCTCTTAAATGTCAACATATACACGTGTGATTTAGTGTACGAAGATTTTTCAATGCCGAGAACCTCGATCAGAGAGTAAAAAAGGCGTAAGGTTCACAATGGTGAAAAATTAAAATGGGATATACCGGGCTAGTATTCGAGTTACAGGAACAAGGGCCAAACCAACCACCCAAGAATGGAATCATCGAGCGAAAACACTTGACAACCTCCTAGAAGCAGCTTTTCTTGCCACCAGACCTTTCTCCATCAATTAGGAATCTGATGCCGTCACTAAACACATTCCTTAAATTGTAGCCATTTGTTGAGTGTTTTTTTTGGTGTCTAATCCGCATATATATCACCATTGCCCTTGATTTTCTTGACTGTATATCTCTTAAATGTCAACATATACACGCGTGATTTTATTTACAAAGATTTTTCAATGCCGAGAACCTCGATCAGAGAGTAAAAAAGGCGGAAGGTTCACAATGGTGTAAAATTAAAATCGGATATACCAGGCTAGGATTCGAGTTACAGGAACAAGGGCCAAACCAACGACCCAAGAATGGAATCGTCGAGCAAAACACTTGACAACCTCCTAGAAGCAGCTTTTCTTGCCACCAGACCTTTCTCAATCAATTAGGAATCTGATGTCGTCACTCAACACATTCCTTAAATTGTAGCCATTTGTTGAGTGTTTTTTTTGTGTCTAATCCGCATATATATCACCATTGCCCTTGATTTTTATGACTGTATATCCCTTAAATGTCAACATATACACGTGTGATTTAGTTTACGAAGATTTTTTAATGCCGAGAACCACGATCAGATTGTAAAAAAGGCGGAAGGTTCACAAAGTTCTAAAATTAAAATGGGATATACCGGGCTAGGATTCGAGTTACAGAAACAAGGGCCAATCTAACCACCCAAGAATGGAATTGTCAAGCGAAAACACTTGACAACCTCCTAGAAGCAGCTTTTGTTGCCACCAGACCTTTCTCCATCAATTAGGAATCTGATGCCGTCACTAAACACATTCCTTAAATTGTAGCCATTTGTTGAGTGTTTTTTTTGGTGTCTAATCCGCATATATATCACCATTGCCCTTGATTTTCTTGACTGTATATCTCTTAAATGTCCACATATATACGTGTGATTTAGTTTACGAAGATTTTTCAATGCTGAGAACCTCTATCAGAGAGTAAAAAAGGCGTAAGGTTCACAATGGTGTAAAATTAAAATGGGATATACCGGGCTAGGATTCGAGTTACAGGAACAAGGGCCAAACCAGCCACCCAAGAATGGAATCGTCGAGCGAAAACACTTGACAACCTCCTAGAAGCAGCTTTTCTTGCCACCAGACCTTTCTCCATCAACTAGAAATCTGATGCCGTCACTAAACACATTCCTTAAATTGTAGCCATTTGTTGAGTTTTTTTTTTGTGTCTAATCCGAATATATATCACCATTGCCCTTGATTTGTTTGACTGTATATCTCTTAAATGTCAACATATACACGTGTGATTTAGTTTACGAAGATTTTTTAATGCCGAGAACCTCGATCAGAGAGTAAAAAAGGCGTAAGGTTCACAATGTTCTAAAATTAAAATGGGATATACCGGGCTAGGATTCGGGTTACAGTAACAAGGGCCAATCTAACCACCCAAGAATGGAATCATCAAGCGAAAACACTTGACAACCTCCTAGAAGCAGCTTTTGTTGCCACCAGACCTTTCTCCATCAATTAGGAATCTGATGCCGTCACTAAACACATTCCTTAAATTGTAGCCATTTGTTGAGTGTTTTTTTTTTGTGTCTAATCCGCATATATATCACCATTGCCCTTGATTTTCTTGACTGTATATCTCTTAAATGTCAACATATACATGTGTGATTTAGTTTACGAAGAATTTTCAATGCCGAGAACCTCGATCAGAGAGTAAAAAAGGCGTAAGGTTCACAATGGTGTAAAATTAAAATGGGATATACGGGGCTAGGATTCGAGTTACAGGAACAAGGGCCAAACCAACTACCCAAGAATGGAATCGTCGAGCGAAAACACTTGACAACCTCCTAGAAGCAGCTTTACTTGCCACCAGACTTTTCTCAATCAATTAGGAATCTGATGCCGTCACTAAACACATTCCTTAAATTGTAGCCATTAGTTGAGTGTTTTGTTTGTGTCTAATCCGCATATATATCACCATTGCCCTTGATTTTCTTGACTGTATATATCTCTTAAATGTCAACATATACACGTGTGATTTACTTTACGAAGATTTTTCAATGCCGAGAACCTCGATCAGAGAGTAAAAATGGCGTAAGGTTCACAATGATGTAAAATTAAAATGGGATATACCGGGCTAGGATTCGAGTTACTGTAAAAAGGGCCAAACTAACCACCCAAGAAAGGAATCGTCGAGCGAAAACACTTGACAACCTCCTTAAAGCAGCTTTTCTTGCCACAAGATTTTTCTCCATCAATTAGGAATCTGATGCCGTCACTAAACACATTCCTTAAATTGTAGCCATTTGTTGAGTGTTTTTTTTTTGTGTCTAATCCGCATATATATCACTATTGCCCTTGATTTTCTTGACTGTATATCTCTTAAATGTCAACATATACACGTGTGATTTAGTTTACGAAGATTTTTCAGTGCCGAGAACCTCGATCAGAGAGTAAAAAAGGTGTAAGGTTCACAATGGTGAAAAATTAAAATGGGATATACCGGGCTAGGATTCGAGTTACAGGAACAAGGGCCAAACCAACCACCCAAGAATGGAATCATCGAGCGAAAACACTTGACAACCTCCTAGAAGCAGCTTTTCTTGCCACCAGACCTTTCTCCATCAATTAGGAATCTGATGCCGTCACTAAACACATTCCTAAAATTGTAGCCATTTGTTGAGTGTTTTTTATTGGTGTCTAATCCGCATATATATCACCATTGCCCTTGATTTTCTTGACTGTATATCTCTTAAATGTCAACATACACACGTGTGATTTAGTTTACGAAGATTTTTCAATGCCGAGAACTCGATCAGAGAGTAAAAAAGGCATAAGGTTCACAATGGTATAAATTAAAATGGGATATACGGGGCTAGGATTCGAGTTACAGGATCAAGGGCCAAACCAACTACCCAAGAATGGAATCGTCGAGCGAAAACACTTGACAACCTCCTAGAAGCAGCTTTACTTGCCACCAGACTTTTCTCAATCAATTAGGAATCTGATGCCGTCACTAAACACATTCATTAAATTGTAGCCATTAGTTGAGTGTTTTTTTTGTGTCTAATCCGCATATATATCACCATTGCCCTTGATTTTCTTGACTGTATATCTCTTAAATGTCAACATATACACGTGTGATTTAGTGTACGAAGATTTTTCAATGCCGAGAACCTCGATCAGAGAGTAAAAAAGGCGTAAGGTTCACAATGGTGAAAAATTAAAATGGGATATACCGGGCTAGTATTCGAGTTACAGGAACAAGGGCCAAACCAACCACCCAAGAATGGAATCATCGAGCGAAAACACTTGACAACCTCCTAGAAGCAGCTTTTCTTGCCACCAGACCTTTCTCCATCAATTAGGAATCTGATGCCGTCACTAAACACATTCCTTAAATTGTAGCCATTTGTTGAGTGTTTTTTTTTGTGTCTAATCCGCATATATATCACCATTGCCCTTGATTTTCTTGACTGTATATCTCTTAAATGTCAACATATACACGCGTGATTTTATTTACAAAGATTTTTCAATGCCGAGAACCTCGATCAGAGAGTAAAAAAGGCGGAAGGTTCACAATGGTGTAAAATTAAAATCGGATATACCAGGCTAGGATTCGAGTTACAGGAACAAGGGCCAAACCAACGACCCAAGAATGGAATCGTCGAGCAAAACACTTGACAACCTCCTAGAAGCAGCTTTTCTTGCCACCAGACCTTTCTCAATCAATTAGGAATCTGATGTCGTCACTCAACACATTCCTTAAATTGTAGCCATTTGTTGAGTGTTTTTTTTGTGTCTAATCCGCATATATATCACCATTGCCCTTGATTTTTATGACTGTATATCCCTTAAATGTCAACATATACACGTGTGATTTAGTTTACGAAGATTTTTTAATGCCGAGAACCACGATCAGATTGTAAAAAAGGCGGAAGGTTCACAAAGTTCTAAAATTAAAATGGGATATACCGGGCTAGGATTCGAGTTACAGGAACAAGGGCCAATCTAACCACCCAAGAATGGAATTGTCAAGCGAAAACACTTGACAACCTCCTAGAAGCAGCTTTTGTTGCCACCAGACCTTTCTCCATCAATTAGGAATCTGATGCCGTCACTAAACACATTCCTTAAATTGTAGCCATTTGTTGAGTGTTTTTTTTGGTGTCTAATCCGCATATATATCACCATTGCCCTTGATTTTCTTGACTGTATATCTCTTAAATGTCCACATATATACGTGTGATTTAGTTTACGAAGATTTTTCAATGCTGAGAACCTCTATCAGAGAGTAAAAAAGGCGTAAGGTTCACAATGGTGTAAAATTAAAATGGGATATACCGGGCTAGGATTCGAATTACAGGAACAAGGGCCAAACCAACCACCCAAGAATGGAATCGTCGAGCGAAAACACTTGACAACCTCCTAGAAGCAGCTTTTCTTGCCACCAGACCTTTCTCCATCAACTAGGAATCTGATGCCGTCACTAAACACATTCCTTAAATTGTAGCCATTTGTTGAGGATTTTTTTTTTGTGTCTAATCCGAATATATATCACCATTGCCCTTGATTTTTTAACTGTATATCTCTTAAATGTCAACATATACACGTGTGATTTAGTTTACGAAGAGTTTTTAATGCCGAGAACCACGATCAGATAGTAAAAAAGGCGTAAGGTTCACAATGTTCTAAAATTAAAATGGGATATACCGGGCTAGGATTCGAGTTACAGGAACAAGGGCCAAACTAACCACCCATGAATGGAATCGTCAAGCGAAAACACTTGATAACCTCCTAGAAGCAGCTTTTGTTGCCACCAGACCTTTCTCCATCAATTAGGAATCTGATGCCGTCACTAAACACATTCCTTAAATTGTAGCCATTTGTTGAGTGTTTTTTTTTTGTGTCTAATCCGCATATATATCACCATTGCCCTTGATTTTCTTGACTGTATATCTCTTAAATGTCAACATATACACGTGTGATTTAGTTTACGAAGATTTTTCAATGCCGAGAACTCGATCAGAGAGTAAAAAAGGCGTAAGGTTCACAATGGTGTAAAATTAAAATGGGATATACGGGGCTAGGATTCGAGTTACAGGAACAAGGGCCAAACCAACGACCCAAGAACGGAATCGTCGAGCGAAAACACTTGACAACCTCCTAGAAGCAGCTTTACTTGCTACCAGACTTTTCTCAATCAATTAGGAATCTGATGCCGTCACTAAACACATTCCTTAAATTGTAGCCATTAGTTGAGTGTTTTTTTGTGTCTAATCCGCATATATATCACCATTGCCCTTGATTATCTTGACTGTATATATCTCTTAAATGTCAACATATACACGTGTGATTTAGTTTACGAAGATTTTTCAATGCCGAGAACTCGATCAGAGAGTAAAAAAGGCGTAAGGTTCACAATGGTGTAAAATTAAAATGGGATATACGCGGCTAGGATTCGAGTTACAGGAATAAGGGCCAAACCAACCACCCAAGAATGGAATCATCGAGCGAAAACACTTGACAACCTCCTAGAAGCAGCTTTTCTTGCCACCAGACCTTTCTCCATCAATTAGGAATCTGATGCCGTCACTAAACACATTCCTTAAATTGTAGCCATTTGTTGAGTGTTTTTTTTGGTGTCTAATCCGCATATATATCACCATTGCCCTTGATTTTCTTGACTGTATATCTCTTAAATGTCAACATATACACGCGTGATTTTATTTACAAAGATTTTTCAATGCCGAGAACCTCGATCAGAGAGTAAAAAAGGCGGAAGGTTCACAATGGTGTAAAATTAAAATCGGATATACCAGGCTAGGATTCGAGTTACAGGAACAAGGGCCAAACCAACGACCCAAGAATGGAATCGTCGAGCAAAACACTTGACAACCTCCTAGAAGCAGCTTTTCTTGCCACCAGACCTTTCTCAATCAATTAGGAATCTGATGTCGTCACTCAACACATTCCTTAAATTGTAGCCATTTGTTGAGTGTTTTTTTTGTGTCTAATCCGCATATATATCACCATTGCCCTTGATTTTTATGACTGTATATCCCTTAAATGTCAACATATACACGTGTGATTTAGTTTACGAAGATTTTTTAATGCCGAGAACCACGATCAGATTGTAAAAAAGGCGGAAGGTTCACAAAGTTCTAAAATTAAAATGGGATATACCGGGCTAGGATTCGAGTTACAGGAACAAGGGCCAATCTAATCACCCAAGAATGGAATTGTCAAGCGAAAACACTTGACAACCTCCTAGAAGCAGCTTTTGTTGCCACCAGACCTTTCTCCATCAATTAGGAATCTGATGCCGTCACTAAACACATTCCTTAAATTGTAGCCATTTGTTGAGTGTTTTTTTTGGTGTCTAATCCGCATATATATCACCATTGCCCTTGATTTTCTTGACTGTATATCTCTTAAATGTCCACATATATACGTGTGATTTAGTTTACGAAGATTTTTCAATGCTGAGAACCTCTATCAGAGAGTAAAAAAGGCGTAAGGTTCACAATGGTGTAAAATTAAAATGGGATATACCGGGCTAGGATTCGAGTTACAGGAACAAGGGCCAAACCAACCACCCAAGAATGGAATCGTCGAGCGAAAACACTTGACAACCTCCTAGAAGCAGCTTTTCTTGCCACCAGACCTTTCTCCATCAACTAGGAATCTGATGCCGTCACTAAACACATTCCTTAAATTGTAGCCATTTGTTGAGGATTTTTTTTTTCTGTCTAATCCGAATATATATCACCATTGCCCTTGATTTTTTACTGTATATCTCTTAAATGTCAACATATACACGTGTGATTTAGTTTACGAAGAGTTTTTAATGCCGAGAACCACGATCAGATAGTAAAAAAGGCGTAAGGTTCACAATGTTCTAAAATTAAAATGGGATATACCGGGCTAGGATTCGAGTTACAGGAACAAGGGCCAAACTAACCACCCATGAATGGAATCGTCAAGCGAAAACACTTGATAACCTCCTAGAAGCAGCTTTTGTTGCCACCAGACCTTTCTCCATCAATTAGGAATCTGATGCCGTCACTAAACACATTCCTTAAATTGTAGCCATTTGTTGAGTGTTTTTTTTTTGTGTCTAATCCGCATATATATCACCATTGCCCTTGATTTTCTTGACTGTATATCTCTTAAATGTCAACATATACACGTGTGATTTAGTTTACGAAGATTTTTCAATGCCGAGAACTCGATCAGAGAGTAAAAAAGGCGTAAGGTTCACAATGGTGTAAAATTAAAATGGGATATACGGGGCTAGGATTCGAGTTACAGGAACAAGGGCCAAACCAACGACCCAAGAACGGAATCGTCGAGCGAAAACACTTGACAACCTCCTAGAAGCAGCTTTACTTGCTACCAGACTTTTCTCAATCAATTAGGAATCTGATGCCGTCACTAAACACATTCCTTAAATTGTAGCCATTAGTTGAGTGTTTTTTTGTGTCTAATCCGCATATATATCACCATTGCCCTTGATTATCTTGACTGTATATATCTCTTAAATGTCAACATATACACGTGTGATTTAGTTTACGAAGATTTTTCAATGCCGAGAACTCGATCAGAGAGTAAAAAAGGCGTAAGGTTCACAATGGTGTAAAATTAAAATGGGATATACGCGGCTAGGATTCGAGTTACAGGAATAAGGGACAAACCAACTACCCAAGAATGGAATCGTCGAGCGAAAACACTTGACAACCTCCTAGAAGCAGCTTTACTTGCCACCAGACTTTTCTCAATCAATTAGGAATCTGATGCCGTCACTAAACACATTCCTTAAATTGTAGCCATTAGTTGAGTGTTTTTTTGTGTCTAATCCGCATATATATCACCATTGCCCTTTATTTTTTTGACTGTATATATCTCTTAATGTCAACATATACACGTGTGATTTAGTTTACGAAGATTTTTCAGGGCCGAGAACCTCGATCAGAGAGTAAAAAAGGTGTAAGGTTCACAATGGTGAAAAATTAAAATGGGATATACCGAGCTAGGATTCGAGTTACAGGAACAAGGGCGAAACCAACCACCCAAGAATGGAATCATCGAGCGAAAACACTTGACAACCTCCTAGAAGCAGCTTTTCTTGCCACCAGACCTTTCTCCATCAATTAGGAATCTGATGACGTCACTAAACACATTCCTAAAATTGTAGCCATTTGTTGAGTGTTTTTTATTGGTGTCTAATCCGCATATATATCGCCATTGCCCTTGATTTTCTTGACTGTATATCTCTTAAATGTCAACATATACACGTGTGATTTAGTTTACGAAGATTTTTCAATGCCGAGAACTCGATCAGAATAAAAAAGGCGTAAGGTTCACAATGGTATAAATTAAAATGGGATATACGGGGCTAGGATTCGAGTTACAGGAACAAGGGCCAAACCAACTACCCAAGAATGGAATCGTCGAGCGAAAACACTTGACAACCTCCTAGAAGCAGCTTTACTTGCCACCAGACTTTTCTCAATCAATTAGGAATCTGATGCCGTCACTAAACACATTCCTTAAATTGTAGCCATTAGTTGAGTGTTTTTTTTTTGTGTCTAATCCGCATATATATCACCATTGCCCTTGATTTTCTTGACTGTATATCTCTTAAATGTCAACATATACACGTGTGATTTAGTGTACGAAGATTTTTCAATGCCGAGAACCTCGATCAGAGAGTAAAAAAGGCGGAAGGTTCACAATGGTGTAAAATTAAAATCGGATATACCAGGCTAGGATTCGAGTTACAGGAACAAGGGCCAAACCAACAACCCAAGAATGGAATCGTCGAGCAAAACACTTGACAACCTCCTAGAAGCAGCTTTTCTTGCCACCAGACCTTTCTCAATCAATTAGGAATCTGATGTCGTCACTCAACACATTCCTTAAATTGTAGCCATTTGTTGAGTTTTTTTTTTGTGTCTAATCCGCATATATATCACCATTGCCCTTGATTTTTTTGACTGTATATCTCTTAAATGTCAACATATACACGTGTGATTTAGTTTACGAAGATTTTTTAATGCCGAGAACCACGATCAGAGAGTAAAAAAGGCGTAAGGTTCACAAAGTTCTAAAATTAAAATGGGATATACCGGGCTAGGATTCGAGTTACAGGAACAAGGGCCAATCTAACCACCCAAGAATGGAATCGTCAAGCGAAAACACTTGACAACCTCCTAGAAGCAGCTTTTGTTGCCACCAGACGTTTCTCCATCAATTAGGAATCTGATGCCGTCACTAAACACATTCCTTAAATTGTAGCCATTTGTTGAGTGTTTTTTTGGTGTCTAATCCGCATATATATCACCATTGCCCTTGATTTTCTTGACTGTATATCTCTTAAATGTCCACATATATACGTGTGATTTAGTTTACGAAGATTTTTCAATGCCGAGAACTCGATCAGAGAGTAAAAAAGGCGTAAGGTTCACAATGGTATAAATTAAAATGGGATATACGGGGCTAGGATTCGAGTTACAGGAACAAGGGCCAAACCAACTACCCAAGAATGGAATCGTCGAGCGAAAACACTTGACAACCTCCTAGAAGCAGCTTTACTTGCCACCAGACTTTTCTCAATCAATTAGGAATCTGATGCCGTCACTAAACACATTCCTTAAATTGTAGCCATTAGTTGAGTGTTTTTTTTTGTGTCTTATCCGCATATATATCACCATTGCCCTTGATTTTCTTGACTGTATATCTCTTAAATGTCAACATATACACGTGTGATTTAGTGTACGAAGATTTTTCAATGCCGAGAACCTCGATCAGAGAGTAAAAAAGGCGTCAGGTTCACAATGGTGAAAAATTAAAATGGGATATACCGGGCTAGGATTCGAGTTACAGGAACAAGGGCCAAACCAACCACCCAAGAATGGAATCATCGAGCGAAAACACTTGACAACCTCTTAGAAGCAGCTTTTCTTGCCACCAGACCTTTCTCCATCAATTAGGAATCTGATGCCGTCACTAAACACATTCCTTAAATTGTAGCCATTTGTTGAGTGTTTTTTTTGGTGTCTAATCCGCATATATATCACCATTGCCCTTGATTTTCTTGACTGTATATCTCTTAAATGTCAACATATACACGCGTGATTTAGTTTACAAAGATTTTTCAATGCCGAGAACCTCGATAGAGAGTAAAAAAGGCGGAAGGTTCACAATGGTGTAAAATTAAAATCGGATATACCAGGCTAGGATTCGAGTTACAGGAACAAGGGCCAAACCAACGACCCAAGAATGGAATCGTCGAGCAAAACACTTGACAACCTCCTAGAAGCAGCTTTTCTTGCCACCAGACCTTTCTCAATCAATTAGGAATCTGATGTCGTCACTCAACACATTCCTTAAATTGTAGCCATTTGTTGAGTGTTTTTGTTTTGTGTCTAATCCGCATATATATCACCATTGCCCTTGATTTTTTTAACTGTATATCTCTTAAATGTCAACATATACACGTGTGATTTAGTTTACGAAGATTTTTTAATGCCGAGAACCACGATCAGATAGTAAAAAAGGCGTAAGGTTCACAATGTTCTAAAATTAAAATGGGATATACCGGGCTAGGATTCGAGTTACAGGAACAAGGGCCAAACTAACCACCCATGAATGGAATCGTCAAGCGAAAACACTTGACAACCTCCTAGAAGCAGCTTTTGTTGCCACCAGACCTTTCTCCATCAATTAGGAATCTGATGCCGTCACTAAACACATTCCTTAAATTGTAGCCATTTGTTGAGTGTTTTTTTTGGTGTCTAATCCGCATATATATCACCATTGCCCTTGATTTTCTTAACTGTATATCTCTTAAATGTCAACATATACACGTGTGATTTAGTTTACGAAGATTTTTCAATGCCGAGAACTCGATCAGAGAGTAAAAAAGGCGTAAGGTTCACAATGGTGTAAAATTAAAATGGGATATACGGGGCTCGGATTCGAGTTACAGGAACAAGGGCCAAACCAACGACCCAAGAATGGAATCGTCGAGCGAAAACACTTGACAACCTCCTAGAAGCAGCTTTACTTGCTACCAGACTTTTCTCAATCAATTAGGAATCTGATGCCGTCACTAAACACATTCCTTAAATTGTAGCCATTAGTTGATTGTTTTTTTGTGTCTAATCCGCATATATATCACCATTGCCCTTGATTATCTTGACTGTATATATCTCTTAAATGTCAACATATACACGTGTGATTTAGTTTACGAAGATTTTTCAATGCTGAGAACTCGATCAGAGAGTAAAAAAGGCGTAAGGTTCACAATGGTGTAAAATTAAAATGGGATATACGCGGCTAGGATTCGAGTTACAGGAATAAGGGCCAAACCAACTACCCAAGAATGGAATCGTCGAGCGAAAACACTTGACAACCTCCTAGAAGCAGCTTTACTTGCCACCAGACTTTTCTCAATCAATTAGGAATCTGATGCCGTCACTAAACACATTCCTTAAATTGTAGCTATTAGTTGAGTGTTTTTTTGTGTCTAATCCGCATATATATCACCATTTCCCTTGATTTTTTTGACTGTATATATCTCTTAATGTCAACATATACACGTGTGATTTAGTTTACGAAGATTTTTCAACGCCGAGAACTCGATCAGAGAGTAAAAAAGGCGTAAGGTTCACAATGATGTAAAATTAAAATGAGATATACCGGGCTAGGATTCGAGTTACTGGAACAAGGGCCAAACCAACCACCCAAGAAAGGAATCGTCGAGCGAAAACATTTGACAACCTCCTAGAAGCAGCTTTTCTTGCCAAAAGATTTTTCTCCATCAATTAGGAATCTGATGCCGTCACAAAACACATTCCTTAAATTCTAGCCATTTGTTGTGTGTTTTTTTTTTGTGTCTAATCCGCATATATATCACCATTTCCCTTGATTTTCTTGACTGTATATCTCTTAAATGTCAACATATACACGTGTGGTTTAGTTTACGAAGATTTTTCTTTGCCGAGAACCTCGATCAGAGAGTAAAAAAGGTGTAAGGTTCACAATGGTGTAAATTTAAAATGGGATATACTGGGCTATGATTCGAGTTACAGGAACAAGGGCCAAACCAACCACCCAAGAATGGAATCATCGAGCGAAAACCTTGACAACCTCCTAGAAGCAGCTTTTCTTGCCACCAGACCTTTCTCCATCAATTAAGAATCTGATGCCGTCACTAAACACATTCCTTAAATTGTAGCCATTTGTTGAGTGTTTTTTTGGTGTCTAATCCGCATATATATCACCATTGCCCTTGATTTTCTTGACTGTATATCTCTTAAATGTCAACATATACACGTGTGATTTAGTGTACGAAGATTTTTCAAGGCCGAGAACCTCGATCAGAGAGTAAAAAAGGCGTAAGGTTCACAATGGTGAAAAATTAAAATGGGATATACCGGGCTAGGATTCGGGTTACAGGAACAAGGGCAAATCTAACCACCCAAGAATGGAATCACTGAGCGAAAACACTTGACAACCTCCTAGAAGCAGCTTTTCTTGCCACCAGACCTTTCTCCATCAATTAGGAATCTGATGCCGTCACTAAACACATTTCTTAAATTGTAGCCATTTGTTGAGTGTTTGTTTTGGTGTCTAATCCGCATATATATCACCATTGCCCTTGATTTTCTTGACTGTATATCTCTTAAATGTCAACATATACACATGTGATTTAGTTTACGAATATTTTTCAACGCCGAGAACACGATCAGAGAGTAAAAAAGGCGTAAGGTTCACAATGGTGTAAAATTAAAATGGGATATACGGGGCTAGGATTCGAGTTACAGGAACAAGGGCCAAACCAACTACCCAAGAATGGAATCGTCGAGCGAAAACACTTGACAACCTCCTAGAAGCAGCTTTACTTGCCACCAGACTTTTCTCAATCAATTAGGAATCTGATGCCGTCACTAAACACATTCCTTAAATTGTAGCCATTAGTTGAGTGTTTTTTTGTGTCTAATCCGCATATATATCACCATTGCCCTTGATTTTCTTGACTGCATATATCTCTTAAGTGTCAACATATACACGTGTGATTTAGTTTACGAAGATTTTTCAATGCCGAGAACCTCGATCAGAGAGTAAAAAAGGCGTAAGGTTCACAATGATGTAAAATTAAAATGGGATATACCGGGCTAGGATTCGAGTTACTGGAACAAGGGCCAAACCAACCACCCAAGAAAGTAATCGTCGAGCGAAAACACTTGACAACCTCCTAGAAGCAGCTTTTCTTGCCACAAGATTTTTCTCCATCAATTAGGAATCTGATGCCGTCACTAAACACATTCCTTAAATTGTAGCCATTTGTTGAGTGTTTTTTTTTGTGTCTAATCCGCATATATATCACCATTGCCCTTGATTTTCTTGACTCTATATCTCTTAAATGTCAACATATACATGTGTGATTTAGTTTACGAAGATTTTTCAGTGCCGAGAACCTCGATCAGAGAGTAAAAAAGGTGTAAGGTTCACAATGGTGTAAAATTAATATGGGATATACTGGGCTATGATTCGAGTTACAAGAACAAGGGCCAAACCAACCACCCAAGAATGGAATCAT
Organism: Helianthus tuberosus; assembly: GCA_030545235.1. Lineage (NCBI taxonomy): Eukaryota > Viridiplantae > Streptophyta > Magnoliopsida > Asterales > Asteraceae > Helianthus > Helianthus tuberosus. The sequence continues at coordinate 366,553 of JARYGA010060305.1, forward strand.
CGATCGAAAAACTAGACAACCTCCTAGAAGCAGCTTTTCTTGCCACCTGACCTTTCTCCATCAATTAGATATCTGATGCCGTCACTAAACACATTCCTTAAATTGTAGCCATTTGTTGAGTGTTTTTTTGGTGTCTAATCCGCATATATATCACCATTGCCCTTGATTTTCTTGACTGTATATCTCTTAAATGTCAACATATACACGTGTGATTTAGTGTACGAAGATTTTTCAAGGCCGAGAACCTCGATCAGAGAGTAAAAAAGGCGTAAGGTTCACAATGGTGAAAAATTAAAATGGGATATACCGGGCTAGGATTCGGGTTACACGAACAAGGGCCAATCTAACCACACCAGAATGGAATCATCGATCGAAAAACTTGACAACCTCCTAGAAGCAGTTTTCTTGCCACCAGACCTTTCTCCATCAATTAGGAATCTGATGCCGTCACTAAACACATTCCTTAAATTGTAGCCATTTGTTGAGTGTTTTTTATTGGTGTCTAATCCACATATATATCACCATTGCCCTTGATTTTCTTGACTGTATATCTCTTAAATGTCAACATATAGACGTGTGATTTAGTTTACGAAGATTTTTCAATGCCGAGAACTCGATCAGAGAGTACAAAAGGCGTAAGGTTCACAATGGTGTAAAATTAAAATGGGATATACGGGGCTAGGATTCGAGTTACAGGAACAATGGCCAAACCAACTACCCAAGAATGGAATCGTCGAGCGAAAACACTTGACAACCTCCTAGAAGCAGCTTTACTTGCCACCAGACTTTTCTCAATCAATTAGGAATCTGATGCCGTCACTAAACACATTCCTTAAATTGTAGCCATTAGTTGAGTGTTTTGTTTGTGTCTAATCCGCATATATATCACCATTGCTCTTGATTTTCTTGACTGTATATATCTCTTAAATGTCAACATATACACGTGTGATTTAGTTTACGAAGATTTTTCAATGCCGAGAACCTCGATCAGAGAGTAAAAAAGGCGTAAGGTTCACAATGATGTAAAATTAAAATGGGATATACCGGGCTAGGATTCGAGTTACTGGAAAAAGGGCCAAACCAACCACCCAAGAAAGGAATCGTCGAGCGAAAACACTTGACAACCTCCTTGAAGCAGCTTTTCTTGCCACAAGATTTTTCTCCATCAATTAGGAATCTGATGCCGTCACTAAACACATTACTTAAATTGTAGCCATTTGTTGAGTGTTTTTTTGTGTCTAATCCGCATATATATCACCATTGCCCTTGATTTTCTTGACTGTATATCTCTTAAATGTCAACATATACACGTGTGATTTAGTGTACGAAGATTTTTCAATGCCGAGAACCTCGATCAGAGAGTAAAAAAGGCGTAAGGTTCACAATGGTGAAAAATTAAAATGCGATATACCGGGCTAGGATTCGAGTTACAGGAACAAGTGCCAAACCAACCACCCAAGAATGGAATCATCGAGCGAAAACACTTGACAACCTCCTAGAAGCAGCTTTTCTTGCCACCAGACCTTTCTCCATCAATTAGGAATCTGATGCCGTCACTAAACACATTCCTTAAGTTGTAGCAATTTGTTGAGTGTTTTTTTTGGTGTCTAATCCGCATATATATCACCATTGCCCTTGATTTTCTTGACTGTATATCTCTTAAATGTCAACATATACACCTGTGATTTAGTTTACGAAGATTTTTCAATGCCGAGAACCTCGATCAGAGAGTAAAAAAGGCGGAAGGTTCACAATGGTGTAAAATTAAAATCGGATATACCGGGCTAGGATTCGAGTTACAGGAACAAGGGCCAAACCAACGACCCAAGAAAGGAATCGTCGAGCAAAACACTTGACAACCTCCTAGAAGCAGCTTTTCTGGCCACCAGACCTTTCTCCATCAATTAGGAATCTGATGTCGTCACTAAACACATTCCTTAAATTGTAGCCATTTGTTGAGTGTTTTTTTTTGTGTCTAATCCGCATATATATCACCATTGCCCTTGATTTTTTTGACTGTATATCTCTTAAATGTCAACATATACACGTGTGATTTAGTTTACGAAGATTTTTTAATGCCGAGAACCACGATCAGAGAGTAAAAAAGGCGTAAGGTTCACAATGTTCTAAAATTAAAATGGGATATACCGGGCTAGCATTCGAGTTACAGGAACAAGGGCCAATCTAACCACCCAAGAATGGAATCGTCAAGTGAAAACACTTGACAACCTCCTAGAAGCAGCTTTTGTTGCCACCAGACCTTTCTCCATCAATTTGGAATCTGATGCCGTCACTAAACACATTCCTTAAATTGTAGCCATTTGTTGAGTGTTTTTTTTGGTGTCTTATCCGCATATATATCACCATTGCCCTTGATTTTCTTAACTGTATATCTCTTAAATGTCAACATATACACGTGTGATTTAGTTTACGAAGATTTTTCAATGCTGAGAACTCGATCAGAGAGTAAAAAAGGCGTAAGGTTCACAATGGTGTAAAATTAAAATGGGATATACGGGGCTAGGATTCGAGTTACAGGAACAAGGGCCAAACCAACTACCCAAGAATGGAATCGTCGAGCGAAAACACTTGACAACCTCCTAGAAGCAGCTTTACTTGCTACCAGACTTTTCTCAATCAATTAGGAATCTGATGCCGTCACTAAACACATTCCTTAAATTGTAGCCATTAGTTGAGTGTTTTTTTGTGTCTAATCCGCATATATATCACCATTGCCCTTGATTTTCTTGACTGTATATATCTCTTAAATGTCAACATATACACGTGTGATTTAGTTTACGAAGATTTTTCAATGCCGAGAACTCGATCAGAGAGTAAAAAAGGCGTAAGGTTCACAATGGTGTAAAATTAAAATGGGATATACGGGGCTAGGATTCGAGTTACAGGAACGAGGGCCAAACCACCTACCCAAGAATGGAATCGTCGAGCGAAAACACTTGACAACCTCCTAGAAGCAGCCTTACTTGCCACCAGACTTTTCTCAATCAATTAGGAATCTGATGCCGTCACTAAACACATTCCTTAAATTGTAGCCATTAGTTGAGTGTTTTTTTGTGTCTAATCCGCATATATATCACCATTGCCCTTGATTTTCTTGACTGTATATATCTCTTAAATCTCAACATATACACGTGTGATTTAGTTTACGAAGATTTTTCAATGCCGAGAACTCGATCAGAGAGTAAAAAAGGCGTAAGGTTCACAATGATGTAAAATTAAAATGGGATATACCGGGCTAGGATTCGAGTTACTGGAACAAGGGCCAAACCAACCACCCAAGAAAGGAATCGTCGAGCGAAAACACTTGACAACCTCCTAGAAGCAGCTTTTCTTGCCAAAAGATTTTTCTCCATCAATTAGGAATCTGATGCCGTCACTAAACACATTCCTTAAATTGTCGCCATTTGTTGAGTGTTTTTTTTTTGTGTCTAATCCGCATATATATCACCATTTCCCTTGATTTTCTTAACTGTATATCTCTTAAATGTCAACATATACACGTGTGATTTAGTTTACGGAGATTTTTCAGTGCTGAGAACCTCGATCAAAGAGTAAAAAAGGTGTAAGGTTCACAATGGTGTAAAATTAAAATGGGATATACTGGGCTATGATTCGAGTTACAGGAACAAGGGCCAAACCAACCCCCCAAGAATGGAATCATCGAGCGAAAAACTTGACAACCTCCTAGAAGCAGCTTTTCTTGCCACCAGACCTTTCTCCATCAATTAGGAATCTGATGCCGTCACTAAACACATCCCTTAAATTGTAGCCAATTGTTAAGTGTTTTTTTGGTGTCTAATCCGCATATATATCACCATTGCCCTTGATTTTTTTGACTGTATATCTATTAAATGTCAACATATACACGTGTGATTTAGTTTACGAAGATTTTTTAATGCCGAGAACCACGATCAGAGAGTAAAAAAGGCGTAAGGTTCACAATGTTCTAAAATTAAAATGGGATATACCGGGCTAGCATTCGAGTTACAGGAACAAGGGCCAATCTAACCACCCAAGAATGGAATCGTCAAGTGAAAACACTTGACAACCTCCTAGAAGCAGCTTTTGTTGCCACTAGACCTTTCTCCATCAACTAGGAATCTGATGCCGTCACTAAACACATTCCTTAAATTGTAGACATTTGTTGAGTGTTTTTTTTGGTGTCTAATCCGCATATATATCACCATTGCCCTTTATTTTCTTGACTGTATATCTTTTAAATGTCCATATATATACGTGTGATTTTGTTTACGAAGAGTTTTCAATGCTGAGAACCTCGATCGGAGAGTAAAAAAGGCGTAAGGTTCACAATGGTGTAAAATTAAAATGGGATATACCGGGCTAGGATTCGAGTTACAGGAACAAGGGCCAAACCAACCACCCAAGAATGGAATCGTCGAGCGAAAACACTTGACAACCTCCTAGAAGCAGCTTTTCTTGCCACTAGACCTTTCTCCATCAACTAGGAATCTGATGCCGTCACTAAACACATTCCTTAAATTGTAGCCATTTGTTGAGTATTTTTTTTTTGTGTCTAATCCGAATATATATCACCATTGCCCTTGATTTTTTTGACTGTATATCTCTTAAATGTCAACATATACACGTGTAATTTAGTTTACGAAGATTTTTTAATGCCGAGAACCACGATCAGAGAGTAAAAAAGGCGTAAGGTTCACATTGTTCTAAAATTATAATGGGATATACCGGGCTAGGATTCGAGTTACAGGAACAAGGGCCAAACTAACCACCCAAGAATGGAATCGTCAAGCGAAAACACTTGACAACCTCCTAGAAGCAGCTTTTGTTGCCACCAGACCTTTCTCCATCAATTAGGAATCTGATGCCGTCACTAAACACTTTCCTTAAATTGTAGCTATTTGTTGAGTGTTTTTTTTGGTGTCTTATCCGCATATATATCACCATTGCCCTTGATTTTCTTGACTGTATATCTCTTAAATGTCAACATATACACGTGTGATTTAGTTTACGAAGATTTTTCAATGCTGAGAACTCGATCAGAGAGTAAAAAAGGCGTAAGGTTCACAATGGTGTAAAATTAAAATGGGATATACGGGGCTAGGATTCGAGTTACAGGAACAAGGGCCAAACCAACTACCCAAGAATGGAATCGTCGAGCGAAAACACTTGACAACCTCCTAGAAGCAGCTTTACTTGCTACCAGACTTTTCTCAATCAATTAGGAATCTGATGCCGTCACTAAACACATTCCTTAAATTGTAGCCATTAGTTGAGTGTTTTTTTGTGTCTAATCCGCATATATATCACCATTGCCCTTGATTTTCTTGACTGTATATATCTCTTAAATGTCAACATATACACGTGTGATTTAGTTTACGAAGATTTTTCAATGCCGAGAACTCGATCAGAGAGTAAAAAAGGCGTAAGGTTCACAATGGTGTAAAATTAAAATGGGATATACGGGGCTAGGATTCGAGTTACAGGAACGAGGGCCAAACCACCTACCCAAGAATGGAATCGTCGAGCGAAAACACTTGACAACCTCCTAGAAGCAGCCTTACTTGCCACCAGACTTTTCTCAATCAATTAGGAATCTGATGCCGTCACTAAACACATTCCTTAAATTGTAGCCATTAGTTGAGTGTTTTTTTGTGTCTAATCCGCATATATATCACCATTGCCCTTGATTTTCTTGACTGTATATATCTCTTAAATCTCAACATATACACGTGTGATTTAGTTTACGAAGATTTTTCAATGCCGAGAACTCGATCAGAGAGTAAAAAAGGCGTAAGGTTCACAATGATGTAAAATTAAAATGGGATATACCGGGCTAGGATTCGAGTTACTGGAACAAGGGCCAAACCAACCACCCAAGAAAGGAATCGTCGAGCGAAAACACTTGACAACCTCCTAGAAGCAGCTTTTCTTGCCAAAAGATTTTTCTCCATCAATTAGGAATCTGATGCCGTCACTAAACACATTCCTTAAATTGTCGCCATTTGTTGAGTGTTTTTTTTTTGTGTCTAATCCGCATATATATCACCATTTCCCTTGATTTTCTTGACTGTATATCTCTTAAATGTCAACATATACACGTGTGATTTAGTTTACGGAGATTTTTCAGTGCTGAGAACCTCGATCAAAGAGTAAAAAAGGTGTAAGGTTCACAATGGTGTAAAATTAAAATGGGATATACTGGGCTATGATTCGAGTTACAGGAACAAGGGCCAAACCAACCACCCAAGAATGGAATCATCGAGCGAAAAACTTGACAACCTCCTAGAAGCAGCTTTTCTTGCCACCAGACCTTTCTCCATCAATTAGGAATCTGATGCCGTCACTAAACACATCCCTTAAATTGTAGCCAATTGTTAAGTGTTTTTTTGGTGTCTAATCCGCATATATATCACCATTGCCCTTGATTTTTTTGACTGTATATCTATTAAATGTCAACATATACACGTGTGATTTAGTTTACGAAGATTTTTTAATGCCGAGAACCACGATCAGAGAGTAAAAAAGGCGTAAGGTTCACAATGTTCTAAAATTAAAATGGGATATACCGGGCTAGCATTCGAGTTACAGGAACAAGGGCCAATCTAACCACCCAAGAATGGAATCGTCAAGTGAAAACACTTGACAACCTCCTAGAAGCAGCTTTTGTTGCCACCAGACCTTTCTCCATCAATTAGGAATCTGATGCCGTCACTAAACACATTCCTTAAATTGTAGCCATTTGTTGAGTGTTTTTTTTGGTGTCTAATCCGCATATATATCACCATTGCCCTTTATTTTCTTGACTGTATATCTCTTAAATGTCCACATATATACGTGTGATTTAGTTTACGAAGATTTTTCAATGCTGAGAACCTCGATCGGAGAGTAAAAAAGGCGTAAGGTTCACAATGGTGTAAAATTAAAATGGGATATACCGGGCTAGGATTCGAGTTACAGGAACAAGGGCCAAACCAACCACCCAAGAATGGAATCGTCGAGCGAAAACACTTGACAACCTCCTAGAAGCAGCTTTTCTTGCCACTAGACCTTTCTCCATCAACTAGGAATCTGATGCCGTCACTAAACACATTCCTTAAATTGTAGCCATTTGTTGAGTATTTTTTTTTTGTGTCTAATCCGAATATATATCACCATTGCCCTTGATTTTTTTGACTGTATATCTCCTAAATGTCAACATATACACGTGTAATTTAGTTTACGAAGATTTTTTAATGCCGAGAACCACGATCAGAGAGTAAAAAAGGCGTAAGGTTCACAATGTTCTAAAATTATAATGGGATATACCGGGCTAGGATTCAGGTTACAAGAACAAGGGCCAATCTAACCACCCAAGAATGGAATCATTGAGCGAAAACACTTGACAACCTCCTAGAAGCAGCTTTTCTTGCCACCAGACCTTTCTCCATCAATTAGGAATCTGATGCCGTCACTAAACACATTTCTTAAATTGTAGCCATTTGTTGAGTGTTTTTTTTTGTGTCTAATCCGCATATATATCACCATTGCCCTTGATTTTTTTGACTGTATATCTCTTAAATGTCAACATATACACGTGTAATTTAGTTTACGAAGATTTTTTAATGCCGAGAACCACGATCAGAGAGTAAAAAAGGCGTAAGGTTCACAATGTTCTAAAATTATAATGGGATATACCGGGCTAGGATTCGAGTTACAGGAACAAGGGCCAAACTAACCACCCAAGAATGGAATCGTCAAGCGAAAACACTTGACAACCTCCTAGAAGCAGCTTTTGTTGCCACCAGACCTTTCTCCATCAATTAGGAATCTGATGCCGTCACTAAACACTTTCCTTAAATTGTAGCTATTTGTTGAGTGTTTTTTTTGGTGTCTTATCCGCATATATATCACCATTGCCCTTGATTTTCTTGACTGTATATCTCTTAAATGTCAACATATACACGTGTGATTTAGTTTACGAAGATTTTTCAATGCTGAGAACTCGATCAGAGAGTAAAAAAGGCGTAAGGTTCACAATGGTGTAAAATTAAAATGGGATATACGGGGCTAGGATTCGAGTTACAGGAACAAGGGCCAAACCAACTACCCAAGAATGGAATCGTCGAGCGAAAACACTTGACAACCTCCTAGAAGCAGCTTTACTTGCTACCAGACTTTTCTCAATCAATTAGGAATCTGATGCCGTCACTAAACACATTCCTTAAATTGTAGCCATTAGTTGAGTGTTTTTTTGTGTCTAATCCGCATATATATCACCATTGCCCTTGATTTTCTTGACTGTATATATCTCTTAAATGTCAACATATACACGTGTGATTTAGTTTACGAAGATTTTTCAATGCCGAGAACTCGATCAGAGAGTAAAAAAGGCGTAAGGTTCACAATGGTGTAAAATTAAAATGGGATATACGGGGCTAGGATTCGAGTTACAGGAACGAGGGCCAAACCACCTACCCAAGAATGGAATCGTCGAGCGAAAACACTTGACAACCTCCTAGAAGCAGCCTTACTTGCCACCAGACTTTTCTCAATCAATTAGGAATCTGATGCCGTCACTAAACACATTCCTTAAATTGTAGCCATTAGTTGAGTGTTTTTTTGTGTCTAATCCGCATATATATCACCATTGCCCTTGATTTTCTTGACTGTATATATCTCTTAAATCTCAACATATACACGTGTGATTTAGTTTACGAAGATTTTTCAATACAGAGAACTCGATCAGAGAGTAAAAAAGGCGTAAGGTTCACAATGATGTAAAATTAAAATGGGATATACCGGGCTAGGATTCGAGTTACTGGAACAAGGGCCAAACCAACCACCCAAGAAAGGAATCGTCGAGCGAAAACACTTGACAACCTCCTAGAAGCAGCTTTTCTTGCCAAAAGATTTTTCTCCATCAATTAGGAATCTGATGCCGTCACTAAACACATTCCTTAAATTGTCGCCATTTGTTGAGTGTTTTTTTTTTGTGTCTAATCCGCATATATATCACCATTTCCCTTGATTTTCTTGACTGTATATCTCTTAAATGTCAACATATACACGTGTGATTTAGTTTACGGAGATTTTTCAGTGCTGAGAACCTCGATCAAAGAGTAAAAAAGGTGTAAGGTTCACAATGGTGTAAAATTAAAATGGGATATACTGGGCTATGATTCGAGTTACAGGAACAAGGGCCAAACCAACCACCCAAGAATGGAATCATCGAGCGAAAAACTTGACAACCTCCTAGAAGCAGCTTTTCTTGCCACCAGACCTTTCTCCATCAATTAGGAATCTGATGCCGTCACTAAACACATCCCTTAAATTGTAGCCAATTGTTAAGTGTTTTTTTGGTGTCTAATCCGCATATATATCACCATTGCCCTTGATTTTTTTGACTGTATATCTATTAAATGTCAACATATACACGTGTGATTTAGTTTACGAAGATTTTTTAATGCCGAGAACCACGATCAGAGAGTAAAAAAGGCGTAAGGTTCACAATGTTCTAAAATTAAAATGGGATATACCGGGCTAGCATTCGAGTTACAGGAACAAGGGCCAATCTAACCACCCAAGAATGGAATCGTCAAGTGAAAACACTTGACAACCTCCTAGAAGCAGCTTTTGTTGCCACCAGACCTTTCTCCATCAATTAGGAATCTGATGCCGTCACTAAACACATTCCTTAAATTGTAGCCATTTGTTGAGTGTTTTTTTTGGTGTCTAATCCGCATATATATCACCATTGCCCTTTATTTTCTTGACTGTATATCTCTTAAATGTCCACATATATACGTGTGATTTAGTTTACGAAGATTTTTCAATGCTGAGAACCTCGATCGGAGAGTAAAAAAGGCGTAAGGTTCACAATGGTGTAAAATTAAAATGGGATATACCGGGCTAGGATTCGAGTTACAGGAACAAGGGCCAAACCAACCACCCAAGAATGGAATCGTCGAGCGAAAACACTTGACAACCTCCTAGAAGCAGCTTTTCTTGCCACTAGACCTTTCTCCATCAACTAGGAATCTGATGCCGTCACTAAACACATTCCTTAAATTGTAGCCATTTGTTGAGTATTTTTTTTTTGTGTCTAATCCGAATATATATCACCATTGCCCTTGATTTTTTTGACTGTATATCTCTTAAATGTCAACATATACACGTGTAATTTAGTTTACGAAGATTTTTTAATGCCGAGAACCACGATCAGAGAGTAAAAAAGGCGTAAGGTTCACAATGTTCTAAAATTATAATGGGATATACCGGGCTAGGATTCAGGTTACAAGAACAAGGGCCAATCTAACCACCCAAGAATGGAATCATTGAGCGAAAACACTTGACAACCTCCTAGAAGCAGCTTTTCTTGCCACCAGACCTTTCTCCATCAATTAGGAATCTGATGCCGTCACTAAACACATTTCTTAAATTGTAGCCATTTGTTGAGTGTTTTTTTTGGTGTCTAATCCGCATATATATCACCATTGCCCTTGATTTTCTTGACTGTATATCTCTTAAATGTCAACATATACACGTGTGATTTAGTTTACGAAGATTTTTCAATGCCGAGAACTCGATCAGAGAGTAAAAAAGGCGTAAGGTTCACAATGGTGTAAAATTAAAATGGGATATACGGGGCTAGGATTCGATTTACAGGAACAAGGGCCAAACCAACTACCCAAGAATGGAATCGTCGAGCGAAAACACTTGACAACCTCCTAGAAGCAGCTTTACTTGCCACCAGACTTTTCTCAATCAATTAGGAATCTGATGCCGTCACTAAACACATTCCTTAAATTGTAGCCATTAGTTGAGTGTTTTTTTGTGTCTAATCCGCATATATATCACCATTGCCCTTGATTTTCTTGACTGTCTATATCTCTTAAATGTCAACATATACACGTGTGATTTAGTTTACGAAGATTTTTCAATGCCGAGAACTCGATCAGAGAGTAAAAAAGGCGTAAGGTTCACAATGGTGTAAAATTAAAATGGGATATACGGGGCTAGGATTCGAGTTACAGGAACAAGGGCCAAACCAACTACCCAAGAATGGAATCGTCGAGCGAAAACACTTGACAACCTCCTAGAAGCAGCCTTACTTGCCACCAGACTTTTCTCAATCAATTAGGAATCTGATGCCGTCACTAAACACATTCCTTAAATTGTAGCCATTAGTTGAGTGTTTTTTTGTGTCTAATCCGCATATATATCACCATTGCCCTTGATTTTCTTGACTGTATATATCTCTTAAATGTCAACATATACACGTGTGATTTAGTTTACGAAGATTTTTCAATGCCGAGAACTCGATCAGAGAGTAAAAAAGGCGTAAGGTTCACAATGATGTAAAATTAAAATGGGATATACCGGGCTAGGATTCGAGTTACTGGAACAAGGGCCAAACCAACCACCCAAGAAAGGAATCGTCGAGCGAAAACACTTGACAACCTCCTAGAAGCAGCTTTTCTTGCCAAAAGATTTTTCTCCATCAATTAGGAATCTGATGCCGTCACTAAACACATTCCTTAAATTGTCGCCATTTGTTGAGTGTTTTTTTTTTGTGTCTAATCCGCATATATATCACCATTTCCCTTGATTTTCTTGACTGTATATCTCTTAAATGTCAACATATACACGTGTGATTTAGTTTACGAAGATTTTTCAGTGCTGAGAACCTCGATCAGAGAGTAAAAAAGGTGTAAGGTTCACAATGGTGTAAAATTAAAATGGGATATACTGGGCTATGATTCGAGTTACAGGAACAAGGGCCAAACCAACCACCCAAGAATGGAATCATCGATCGAAAAACTTGACAACCTCCTAGAAGCAGCTTTTCTTGCCACCAGACCTTTCTCCATCAATTAGGAATCTGATGCCGTCACTAAACACATCCCTTAAATTGTAGCCAATTGTTAAGTGTTTTTTTGGTGTCTAATCCGCATATATATCACCATTGCCCTTGATTTTTTTGACTGTATATCTCTTAAATGTCAACATATACACGTGTGATTTAGTTTACGAAGATTTTTTAATGCCGAGAACCACGATCAGAGAGTAAAAAAGGCGTAAGGTTCACAATGTTCTAAAATTAAAATGGGATATACCGGGCTAGCATTCGAGTTACAGGAACAAGGGCTAATCTAACCACCCAAGAATGGAATCGTCAGGTGAAAACACTTGACAACCTCCTAGAAGCAGCTTTTGTTGCCACCAGACCTCTCTCCATCAATTAGGAATCTGATGCCGTCACTAAACACATTCCTTAAATTGTAGCCATTTGTTGAGTGTTTTTTTTTGGTGTCTAATCCGCATATATATCACCATTGCCCTTTATTTTCATGACTGTATATCTCTTAAATGTCCACATATATACGTGTGATTTAGTTTACGAAGATTTTTCAATGCTGAGAACCTCGATCGGAGAGTAAAAAAGGCGTAAGGTTCACAATGGTGTAAAATTAAAATGGGATATACCGAGCTAGGATTCGACTTACAGGAACAAGGGCCAAACCAACCACCCAAGAATGGAATCGTCGATCGAAAACACTTGACAACCTCCTAGAAGCAGCTTTTCTTGCCACTAGACCTTTCTCCATCAACTAGGAATCTGATGCCGTCACTAAACACATTCCTTAAATAGTAGCCATTTGTTGAGTATTTTTTTTGTGTCTAATCCGAATATATATCACCATTGCCCTTGATTTTTTTGACTGTATATCTCTTAAATGTCAACATATACACGTGTAATTTAGTTTACGAAGATTTTTTAATGCCGAGAACCACGATCAGAGAGTAAAAAAGGCGTAAGGTTCACAATGTTCTAAAATTATAATGGGATATACCGGGCTAGGATTCGAGTTACAGGAACAAGGGCCAAACTAACCACCCAAGAATGGAATCGTCAAGCGAAAACACTTGACAACCTCCTAGAAGCAGCTTTTGTTGCCACCAGACCTTTCTCCATCAATTAGGAATCTGATGCCGTCACTAAACACTTTCCTTAAATTGTAGCTATTTGTTGAGTGTTTTTTTTGGTGTCTTATCCGCATATATATCACCATTGCCCTTGATTTTCTTGACTGTATATCTCTTAAATGTCAACATATACACGTGTGATTTAGTTTACGAAGATTTTTCAATGCTGAGAACTCGATCAGAGAGTAAAAAAGGCGTAAGGTTCACAATGGTGTAAAATTAAAATGGGATATACGGGGCTAGGATTCGAGTTACAGGAACAAGGGCCAAACCAACTACCCAAGAATGGAATCGTCGAGCGAAAACACTTGACAACCTCCTAGAAGCAGCTTTACTTGCTACCAGACTTTTCTCAATCAATTAGGAATCTGATGCCGTCACTAAACACATTCCTTAAATTGTAGCCATTAGTTGAGTGTTTTTTTGTGTCTAATCCGCATATATATCACCATTGCCCTTGATTTTCTTGACTGTATATATATCTTAAATGTCAACATATACACGTGTGATTTAGTTTACGAAGATTTTTCAATGCCGAGAACTCGATCAGAGAGTAAAAAAGGCGTAAGGTTCACAATGGTGTAAAATTAAAATGGGATATACGGGGCTAGGATTCGAGTTACAGGAACGAGGGCCAAACCACCTACCCAAGAATGGAATCGTCGAGCGAAAACACTTGACAACCTCCTAGAAGCAGCCTTACTTGCCACCAGACTTTTCTCAATCAATTAGGAATCTGATGCCGTCACTAAACACATTCCTTAAATTGTAGCCATTAGTTGAGTGTTTTTTTGTGTCTAATCCGCATATATATCACCATTGCCCTTGATTTTCTTGACTGTATATATCTCTTAAATGTCAACATATACACGTGTGATTTAGTTTACGAAGATTTTTCAATGCCGAGAACTCGATCAGAGAGTAAAAAAGGCGTAAGGTTCACAATGGTGTAAAATTAAAATGGGATATACGGGGCTAGGATTCGAGTTACAGGAACGAGGGCCAAACCACCTACCCAAGAATGGAATCGTCGAGCGAAAACACTTGACAACCTCCTAGAAGCAGCCTTACTTGCCACCAGACTTTTCTCAATCAATTAGGAATCTGATGCCGTCACTAAACACATTCCTTAAATTGTAGCCATTAGTTGAGTGTTTTTTTGTGTCTAATCCGCATATATATCACCATTGCCCTTGATTTTCTTGACTGTATATATCTCTTAAATGTCAACATATACACGTGTGATTTAGTTTACGAAGATTTTTCAATGCCGAGAACTCGATCAGAGAGTAAAAAAGGCGTAAGGTTCACAATGATGTAAAATTAAAATGGGATATACCGGGCTAGGATTCGAGTTACTGGAACAAGGGCCAAACCAACCACCCAAGAAAGGAATCGTCGAGCGAAAACACTTGACAACCTCCTAGAAGCAGCTTTTCTTGCCAAAAGATTTTTCTCCATCAATTAGGAATCTGATGCCGTCACTAAACACATTCCTTAAATTGTCGCCATTTGTTGAGTGTTTTTTTTTTGTGTCTAATCCGCATATATATCACCATTTCCCTTGATTTTCTTGACTGTATATCTCTTAAATGTCAACATATACACGTGTGATTTAGTTTACGAAGATTTTTCAGTGCTGAGAACCTCGATCAGAGAGTAAAAAAGGTGTAAGGTTCACAATGGTGTAAAATTAAAATGGGATATACTGGGCTATGATTCGAGTTACAGGAACAAGGGCCAAACCAACCACCCAAGAATGGAATCATCGATCGAAAAACTTGACAACCTCCTAGAAGCAGCTTTTCTTGCCACCAGACCTTTCTCCATCAATTAGGAATCTGATGCCGTCACTAAACACATCCCTTAAATTGTAGCCAATTGTTAAGTGTTTTTTTGGTGTCTAATCCGCATATATATCACCATTGCCCTTGATTTTTTTGACTGTATATCTCTTAAATGTCAACATATACACGTGTGATTTAGTTTACGAAGATTTTTTAATGCCGAGAACCACGATCAGAGAGTAAAAAAGGCGTAAGGTTCACAATGTTCTAAAATTAAAATGGGATATACCGGGCTAGCATTCGAGTTACAGGAACAAGGGCTAATCTAACCACCCAAGAATGGAATCGTCAGGTGAAAACACTTGACAACCTCCTAGAAGCAGCTTTTGTTGCCACCAGACCTCTCTCCATCAATTAGGAATCTGATGCCGTCACTAAACACATTCCTTAAATTGTAGCCATTTGTTGAGTGTTTTTTTTTGGTGTCTAATCCGCATATATATCACCATTGCCCTTTATTTTCATGACTGTATATCTCTTAAATGTCCACATATATACGTGTGATTTAGTTTACGAAGATTTTTCAATGCTGAGAACCTCGATCGGAGAGTAAAAAAGGCGTAAGGTTCACAATGGTGTAAAATTAAAATGGGATATACCGAGCTAGGATTCGACTTACAGGAACAAGGGCCAAACCAACCACCCAAGAATGGAATCGTCGATCGAAAACACTTGACAACCTCCTAGAAGCAGCTTTTCTTGCCACTAGACCTTTCTCCATCAACTAGGAATCTGATGCCGTCACTAAACACATTCCTTAAATTGTAGCCATTTGTTGAGTATTTTTTTTGTGTCTAATCCGAATATATATCACCATTGCCCTTGATTTTTTTGACTGTATATCTCTTAAATGTCAACATATACACGTGTAATTTAGTTTACGAAGATTTTTTAATGCCGAGAACCACGATCAGAGAGTAAAAAAGGCGTAAGGTTCACAATGTTCTAAAATTATAATGGGATATACCGGGCTAGGATTCGAGTTACAGGAACAAGGGCCAAACTAACCACCCAAGAATGGAATCGTCAAGCGAAAACACTTGACAACCTCCTAGAAGCAGCTTTTGTTGCCACCAGACCTTTCTCCATCAATTAGAAATCTGATGCCGTCACTAAACACAATCCTTAAATTGTAGCCATTTGTTGAGTGTTTTTTTTGGTGTCTTATCCGCATATATATCACCATTGCCCTTGATTTTCTTGACTGTATATCTCTTAAATGTCAACATATACACGTGTGATTTAGTTTACGAAGATTTTTCAATGCTGAGAACTCGATCAGAGAGTAAAAAAGGCGTAAGGTTCACAATGGTGTAAAATTAAAATGGGATATACGGGGCTAGGATTCGAGTTACAGGAACAAGGGCCAAACCAACTACCCAAGAATGGAATCGTCGAGCGAAAACACTTGACAACCTCCTAGAAGCAGCTTTACTTGCTACCAGACTTTTCTCAATCAATTAGGAATCTGATGCCGTCACTAAACACATTACTTAAATTGTAGCCATTAGTTGAGTGTTTTTTTGTGTCTAATCCGCATATATATCACCATTGCCCTTGATTTTCTTGACTTTATATATCTCTTAAATGTCAACAAATACACGTGTGATTTAGTTTACGAAGATTTTTCAATGCCGAGAACTCGATCAGAGAGTAAAAAAGGCGTAAGGTTCACAATGGTGTAAAATTAAAATGGGATATACGGGGCTAGGATTCGAGTTACAGGAACAAGGGCCAAACCAACTACCCAAGAATGGAATCGTCGAGCGAAAACACTTGACAACCTCCTAGAAGCAGCCTTACTTGCCACCAGACTTTTCTCAATCAATTAGGAATCTGATGCCGTCACTAAACACATTCCTTAAATTGTAGCCATTAGTTGAGTGTTTTTTTGTGTCTAATCCGCATATATATCACCATTGCCCTTGATTTTCTTGACTGTATATATCTCTTAAATGTCAACATATACACGTGTGATTTAGTTTACGAAGATTTTTCAATGCCGAGAACTCGATCAGAGAGTAAAAAAGGCGTAAGGTTCACAATGATGTAAAATTAAAATGAGATATACCGGGCTAGGATTCGAGTTACTGGAACAAGGGCCAAACCAACCACCCAAGAAAGGAATCGTCGAGCGAAAACACTTGACAACCTCCTAGAAGCAGCTTTTCTTGCCAAAAGATTTTTCTCCATCAATTAGGAATCTGATGCCGTCACTAAACACATTCCTTAAATTGTCGCCATTTGTTGAGTGTTTTTTTTTGTGTCTAATCCGCATATATATCACCATTTCCCTTGATTTTCTTGACTGTATATCTCTTAAATGTCAACATATACACGTGTGATTTAGTTTACGAAGATTTTTCAGTGCTGAGAACCTCGATCAGAGAGTAAAAAAGGTGTAAGGTTCACAATGGTGTAAAATCAAAATGGGATATACTGGGCTATGATTCGAGTTACAGGAACAAGGGCCAAACCAACCACCCAAGAATGGAATCATCGAGCGAAAAACTTGACAACCTCCTAGAAGCAGCTTTTCTTGCCACCAGACCTTTCTCCATCAATTAGGAATCTGATGCCGTCACTAAACACATCCCTTAAATTGTAGCCAATTGTTAAGTGTTTTTTTGGTGTCTAATCCGCATATATATCACCATTGCCCTTGATTTTCTTGACTGTATATCTCTTAAATGTCAACATATACACGTGTGATTTAGTGTACGAAGATTTTTCAATGCCGAGAACCTCGATCAGAGAGTAAAAAAGGCGTAAGGTTCAGAATGGTGAAAAATTAAAATGGGATATACCGGGCTAGGATTCAGGTTACAGGAACAAGGGCCAATCTAACCACCCAAGAATGGAATCATTGAGCGAAAACACTTGACAACCTCCTAGAAGCAGCTTTTCTTGCCACCAGACCTTTCTCCATCAATTAGGAATCTGATGCCGTCACTAAACACATTTCTTAAATTGTAGCCATTTGTTGAGTGTTTTTTTTGGTGTCTAATCCGCATATATATCACCATTGCCCTTGATTTTCTTGACTGTATATCTCTTAAATGTCAACATATACACGTGTGATTTAGTTTACGAAGATTTTTCAATGCCGAGAACTCGATCAGAGAGTAAAAAACGCGTAAGGTTCACAATGGTGTAAAATTAAAATGGGATATACGGGGCTAGGATTCGATTTACAGGAACAAGGGCCAAACCAACTACCCAAGAATGGAATCGTCGAGCGAAAACACTTGACAACCTCCTAGAAGCAGCTTTACTTGCCACCAGACTTTTCTCAATCAATTAGGAATATGATGCCGTCACTAAACACATTCCTTAAATTGTAGCCATTAGTTGAGTGTTTTTTTGTGTCTAATCTGCATATATATCACCATTGCCCTTGATTTTCTTGACTGCATATATCTCTTAAATGTCAACATATACACGTGTAATTTAGTTTACGAAGATTTTTCAATGCCGAGAACCTCGATCAGAGAGTAAAAAAGGCGTAAGGTTCACAATGATGTAATATTAAAATGGGTTATACCGGGCTAGGATTCGAGTTACTGGAACAAGGGCCAAACCAACCACCCAAGAAAGGAATCGTCGAGCGAAAACACTTGACAACCTCCTAGAAGCAGCTTTTCTTGCCACAAGATTTTTCTCCATCAATTAGGAATATGATGCCGTCACTAAACACATTCCTTAAATTGTAGCCATTTGTTGAGTGTTTTTTTTTTGGTGTCTAATCCGCATATATATCACCATTGCCCTTGATTTTCTTGACTGTATATCTCTTAAATGTCAACATATACATGTGTGATTTAGTTTACTATGATTTTTCAGTGCCGAGAACCTCGATCAGAGACTAAAAAAGGTGTAAGGTTCACAATGGTGTAAAATTAAAATGGGATATACTGGGCTATGATTCGAGTTACAGGAACAAGGGCCAAACCAACCACCCAAGAATGGAATCATCGAGCGAAAAACTTGACAACCTCCTAGAAGCAGCTTTTCTTGCCACCAGACCTTTCTCCATCAATTAGGAATCTGATGCCGTCACTAAACACATTCCTTAAATTGTAGCCATTTGTTGAGTGTTTTTTTGGTGTCTAATCCGCATATATATCACCATTGCCCTTGATTTTCTTGACTGTATATCTCTTAAATGTCAACATATACACGTGTGATTTAGTGTACGAAGATTTTTCAATGCCGAGAACCTCGATCAGAGAGTAAAAAAGGCGTAAGGTTCACAATGGTGAAAAATTAAAATGAGATATACCGGGCTAGGATTCGAGTTACAGGAACAAGGGCCAAACCAACCACCCAAGAATGGAATCATCGAGTGAAAACACTTGACAACCTCCTAGAAGCAGCTTTTCTTGCCACCAGACCTTTCTCCATCAATTAGGAATCTGATGCCGTCACTAAACACATTCCTTAAATTGTAGCCATTTGTTGAGTGTTTTTTTTGGTGTCTAATCCGCATATATATCACCATTGCCCTTGATTTTCTTGACTGTATTTCTCTTAAATGTCAAAATATACACGTGTGATTTAGTTTACTATGATTTTTCAGTGCCGAGAACCTCGATCAGAGAGTAAAAAAGGCGGAAGGTTCACAATGGTGTAAAATTAAAATGGGATATACCGGGCTAGGATTCGAGTTACAGGAACAAGGGCCAAACAAACGACCCAAGAATGGAATTGTCGAGCAAAACACTTATCAACCTCCTAGAAGCAGCTTTTCTTGCCACCAGACCTTTCTCCATCAATTAGGAATCTGATGTCGTCACTAAACACATTCCTTAAATTGTAGCCATTTGTTGAGTGTTTTTTTTTGGTGTTTAATACGCATATATATCACCATTGCCCTTGATTTTCTTGACTGTATATCTCTTAAATGTCAACATATACACGTGTGATTTAGTTTTACGAAGATTCTTCAATGCCGAGAACCTCGATCAGAGAGTAAAAAAGGCGTAAGGTTCACAATGGTGTAAAATTAAAAAGGGATATACCGGGTTAGGAATCGAGTTACAGGAACAAGGGGCAAACCAACCACCCAAGAATGGAAGCGTCGAGCGAAAACACTTGACAACCTCCTAGAAGCCGCTTTTCTTGCCACCAGACCTTTCTCCATCAATTAGGAATCTGATGCCGTCACTAAACACATTCCATAAATTGTAGCCATTTGTTGAGTGTTTTTTATTTGGTGTCTAATCCGCATATATTTCACCATTGCCCTAGATTTTCTTGACTGTATATCTCTTAAATGTCAACATATACACGTGTGATTTAGTTTACGAAGATTTTTCAATGCCGAGAACCTCGATCAGAGAGTAAAAAAGGGGTAAGGTTCACAATGGTGTAAAATTAAAATGAGATATACCAGGATAGGATTCGAGTTATAGGAACAAGGGCAAAACCAACTACCCAAGAATGGAATAATCGAGCGAAAACCCTTGACAACCTCCGAGAAGCAGCTTTTTTTGCCACCAGACTTTTCTCAATCAATTAGGAATCTGATGCCGTCACTAGACACATTCCTTAAATTGTAGCCATTTGTTGAGTGTTTTTTTTGGTGTCTAATCCGCATATATATCACCATTGCCCTTGATTTTCTTGACTGTATATCTCTTAAATGTCAACATATACACGTGTGATTTAGTTTATGAAGATTTTTCAATGCCGAGAACCTCGATCAGAGAGTAAAAAAGGCGGAAGGTTCACAATGGTGTAAAATTAAAATGGGATATACCGGGCTAGGATTCGAGTTACAGGAACAAGGGCCAAACCAACGACCCAAGAATGGAATCGTCGAGCAAAACACTTAACAACCTCCTAGAAGCAGCTTTTCTTGCCACCAGACCTTTCTCCATCAATTAGGAATCTGATGTCGTCACTAAACACATTCCTTAAATTGTAGCCATTTGTTGAGTGTTTTTTTTTTTGTGTCTAATCCGCATATATATCACCGTTGCGCTTGATTTTCTTGACTGTATATCTCTTAAATGTCAACATATACACGTGTGATGTAGTTTACGAAGATTTTTCAATGCCGAGAACCTCGATCAGAGAGTAAAAAAGGCGTAAGGTTCACAATGGTGTAAAATTAAAATGGGATATACCGGGATAGGATTCGAGTTACAGGAACAAGGGGCAAACCAACCACCCAAGAATGGAAGCGTCGAGCGAAAACACTTGACAACCTCCTAGAAGCAGCTTTTCTTGCCACCAGACCTTTCTCCATCAATTAGGAATCTGATGCCGTCACTAAACACATTCCATAAATTGTAGCCATTTGTTGAGTGTTTTTTATTTGGTGTCTAATCCGCATATATTTCACCATTGCCCTAGATTTTCTTGACTGTATATCTCTTAAATGTCAACATATACACGTGTGATTTAGTTTACGAAGATTTTTCAATGCCGAGAACCTCGATCAGAGAGTAAAAAAGGGGTAAGGTTCACAATGGTGTAAAATTAAAATGAGATATACCAGGATAGGATTCGAGTTATAGGAACAAGGGCAAAACCAACTACCCAAGAATGGAATAATCGAGCGAAAACCCTTGACAACCTCCGAGAAACAGCTTTTTTTTGCCACCAGACTTTTCTCAATCAATTAGGAATCTGATGCCGTCACTAGGACACATTCCTTAAATTGTAGCCATTTGTTGAGTGTTTTTTTTGGTGTCTAATCCGCATATATATCACCATTGCCCTTGATTTTCTTGACTGTATATCTCTTCAATGTCAACATATACACGTGTGATTTAGTTTATGAAGATTTTTCAATGCCGAGAATTTCGATCAGAGAGTAAAAAAGGCGGAAGGTTCACAATGGTGTAAAATTAAAATGGGATATACCGGGCTTGGATTCGAGTTACAGGAACAAGGGCCAAACCAACGACCCAAGAATGGAAGCGTCGAGCAAAACACTTAACAACCTCCTAGAAGCAGCTTTTCTTGCCACCAGACCTTTCTCCATCAATTAGGAATCTGATGTCGTCACTAAACACATTCCTTAAATTGTAGCCATTTGTTGAGTGTTTTTTTTTTGGTGTCTAATCCGCATATATATCACATTGCCCTTGATTTTCTTGACTGTAAATCTCTTAAATGTCAACATATACACGTGTGATTTAGTTTACGAAGATTTTTCAATTCCGAGAACCTCGATCAGAGAGTAAAAAAGGCGTAAGGTTCACAATGGTGTAAAATTAAAATGGGATATACCGGGCTAGGAATCGAGTTACAGGAACAAGGGGCAAACCAACCACCCAAGAATGGAAGCGTCGAGCGAAAACACTTGACAACCTCCTAGAAGCAGCTTTTCTTGCCACCAGACCTTTCTCCCATCAATTAGGAATCTGAAGCCGTCACTAAACACATTCCATAAATTGTAGCCATTTGTTGAGTGTTTTTTATTTGGTGTCTAATCCGCATATATTTCACCATTGCCCTTGATTTTCTTGACTGTATATCTCTTAAATGTCAACATATACACGTGTGATTTAGTTTACGAAGATTTTTCAATGCCGAGAACCTCGATCAGAGAGTAAAAAAGGCGTAAGGTTCACAATGGGGTAAAATTAAAATGAGATATACCGGGCTAGGATTCGAGTTATAGGAACAAGGGCAAAACCAACTACCCAAGAATGGAATCATCGAGCGAAAACCCTTGACAACCTCCTAGAAGCAGCTTTTTTTGCCACCAGACTTTTCTCAATCAATTAGGAATCTGATGCCGTCACTAGACACATTCCTTAAATTGTAGCCATTTGTTGAGTGTTTTTTTTTTGTGTCTAATCCGCATATATATCACCATTCCTCTTGATTTTCTTGACTGTATATCTCTTAAATGTCAACATATACACGTGTGATTTAGTTTACGAAGATTTTTCAATGCCAAGAACCTCGACCAGAGAGTAAAAAAGGCGTAAGGTTCACAATGATGTAAAATTAAAATGGGATATACCGGGCTAGGATTTGAGTTACAGGAACAAGGGCCAAACCAACCACCCAAGGATTGAATCGTCGAGCGAAACCACTTGACAACTACCTAGAAGCAGCTTTTCTTGCCACCAGACCTTTCTCCATCAATTAGGAATCTGATGCCGCCACTAAACACATTCCTTAAATTGTTGTCATTTGTTGAGTGTTTTTCTTTTGATGTCTAATCCGCATATATATGACCATTGCCCTTGATATTCTTGACTGTATATCTCTTAAATATCAACATATACACGTGTGATTTAGTTTACGAAGATTTTTCAGTGCCGAGAACCTCGATCAGAGAGTAAAAAAGGCGTAAGGTTCACAATGGTGTAAAATTAAAATGGGATATACTTGGCTAGTATTCGAGTTACAGGAACAAGGGCCAAACGAACCACCCAAGAATGGAATCGTCGAGCGAAAACACTTGACAACCTCCTAGAAGCAGCTTTTCTTGCCACCAGACCTTTCTCTATCAATTAGAAATCTGATGCCGTCACTAAACACATTCCTTAAATTGTAGCCATTTGTTGAGTGTTTTTCTTTTTGTTGTCTAATCCGCATTTATATGACCATTGCCCTAGATTTTCTTGACTGTATATCTCTTAAATGTCAACTTATACACGTGTGATTTAGTTTACGAAAATTTTTCAATGCCGAGAACCTCGATCAGAGAGTAAAAAAGGCGGAAGGTTCACAATGGTGTAAAATTAAAATGAGATATACTGGGTTAGGATTAGAGTTACAGGAACAAGGGCCAAACCAACCAACCAAGAATGGAATCGTCGAGCGAAAACACTTGACAACCTCCTAGAAGCAGCTTTTCTTGCCACGAAACCTTTCTCCATCAATTGGAATCTGATGCCGTCACTAAACAAATTCCTTAAATTGTAGCCGTTTGTTGAGTGTTTTTTTTTTGGTGTCTAATCCGCATATATATGACCATTGCCCTTGATTTTCTTGACTGTATATCTCTTAAATGTCAACATATATATGTGTGACTTAGTTTACGAAGATTTTTCAATGCCGAGAACCTCGATCAGAGAGTAAAAAAGGCGTAAGGTTCACAATGGTGTAAAATTAAAATGAGATATACCGAGATAGGATTCGAGTTAAAGGAACAAGGGCCAAACCAACCACCCAAGAATGGAATCATCGAGCGAAAACACTTGACAACCTACTAGAAGCAGCTTTTCTTGCCACCAAACCTTTCTCCATCAATTAGGAATCTGATGCCGTCACTAAACACATTCCTTAAATTGTAGCCATTTGTTGAGTGTTTTTTTTGGTGTCTAATCCGCATATATATCACCATTGCCCTTGATTTTCTTGACTGTATATCTCTTAAATGTCAACATATACACGTGTGATTTAGTTTACGAAGATTTTTCAATGCCGAGAACCTCGATCCGAGAGTAAAAAAGGCGGAAGGTTCACAATGGTGTAAAATTAAAATGGGATATACCGGGCAAGGATTCGAGTTACAGGAACAAGGGCCAAAACAACGACCCAAGAATGGAATCGTCGAGCAAAACACTTGACAACCTCCTAGAAGCAGCTTTTCTTGCCACCATTCCTTTCTCCATCAATTAGAAATCTGATGTCGTCACTAAACACATTCCTTAAATTGTAGCCATTTGTTGAGTGTTTTTTTTCTTGACTGTATATCTCTTAAATGTCAACATATACACGTGTGATATAGTTTACGAAGATTTTTCAATGCCGAGAACCTCGATCAGAGAGTAAAAAAGGCGTAAGGTTCACAATGGTGTAAAATTAAAATGGGATATACCGGGCTAGGAATCGAGTTGCAGGAACTAGGGGCAAACCAACCACCCAAGAATGGAATCGTCGAGCGAAAACACTTGAAAACCTCCTAGAAGCAGCTTTTTTTGCCACCAGACCTTTCTCAATCAATTAGGAATCTGATGCCGTCACTAGACACATTCCTTAAATTGTAGCCATTTGTTGAGTGTTTTTTTTTGGTGTCTAATCCGCATATATTTCACCATTGCCCTTGATTTTCTTGACTGTATATCTCCTAAATGTCAACATATACACGTGTGATTTAGTTTACGAAGATTTTTCAATGCCGAGAACCTTGATCAGAGAGTAAAAAAGGCGTAAGGTTCACAATGGTGTAAAATTAAAATGGGATATACCGGGCTAGGATTCGAGTTACAGAAAAAAGGGCAAAACCAACTACCCAAGAATGTAATCGTCGTGCGAAAACCCTTGACAACCTCCTAGAAGCATCTTTTCTTGCCACCAGACCTTTCTCCATCAATTAGGAATCTGATGCCGTCACTAAACACATTCCTTAAATTGTAGCCATTTGCTGAGTGTTTTTTTTTTGTCTCTAATCCGCATATATATCACAATTGCCCTTGATTATCTTGACTGTATATCTCTTAAATGTCAACATATAAACGTGTGATTTAGTTTACGAAGATTTTTCAATGCCGAGAATCTCGATCAGAGAGTAAAAAAGGCATAAGGTTCACAATGGTGTAAAATTAAAATGGGATATACCGGGGGCTAGGATTCGAGTTACAGGAACAAGGACCAAACCAACCACCCAAGAATGGAATCGTCGAGCGATAACACTTGAAAACCTCCTAGAAGCAGCTTTTTTTTGCCACCAGACCTTTCTCAATCAATTAGGAATCTGATGCCGTCACTAGACACATTCCTTAAATTGTAGCCATTTGTTGAGTGTTTTTTTTGGTGTCTAATCGGCATATATTTCACCATTGCCCTTGATTTTCTTGACTGTATATCTCTTAAATGTCAACATATACACGTGTGATTTAGTTTACGAAGATTTTTCAATGCCGAGAATATCGATAAGAGAGTAAAAAAAACGTAAGGTTCACAATGGTGTAAAATTAAAATGGGATATACCGGGCTAGAATTCGAGTTACAGGAACAAGGGCCAAACCAAGCACCCAAAATGGAATCGTCAAGCAAAAACACATGACAACCTCCTTGAAGCAGCTTTTCTTGCCACCAGACCTTTCTCCAACAATTAGGAATCTGATGCCGTCACTAAACACATTCCTTAAATTGTAGCCATTTACTGAGTGTTTTTTTTTTGTCTCTAATCCGCATATACATCACAATTGCCCATGATTTTCTTGACTGTATATTTCTTAAATGTCAACATATACACGTGTGATTTAGTTTACGAAGATTTTTCAATGCCGAGAATCTCGATCAGAGAGTAAAAAAGGCTTAAGGTTCACAATGGTGTAAAATTAAAATGGGATATACCGGGCTAGGATTCGAGTTACAGGAACAAGGACCAAACCAACCACCCAAGAATGGAATCGTCGAGCGAAAACACTTGACAACCTCCTAGAAGCAGCTTTTCTTGCCACCTGACCTTTCTCCATCAATTAGGAATCTGATGCCGTCACTAAACACATTCCTTAAATTGTAGCCATTTGTTGAGTGTTTGTTTGGTGTCTAATCCGCATATATATCACCATTGCCCTTGATTTTCTTGACTGTATATCTCTTAAATGTCAACATATAGACGTGTGATTTAATTTACGAAGAATTTTCATTGTCGAGAACCTCGATCAGAGTGTAAAAAAGGCTTAAGGTTCACAATGGTGTAAAATTAAAATGGAATATACCGGGCTAGGATTCGATTTACATGAACAAGGGCCAAACCAACCACCCAAGAATGGAATCGTCGAGCGAAAACACTTGACAACCTCCTAGAAGCAGCTTTTCTTGCCACCAGACCTTTCTCCATCAATTAGGAATCTGATGCCGTCACTAAACACATTCCTTAAATTGTAGCCATTTGTTGAGTGTTTTTTTGGTGTCTAATCCGCATATATATCACCATTGCCCTTGATTTTCTTGACTGTATATCTCTTAAATGTCAACATATACACGTGTGATTTAGTTTACGAAGAATTTTCAATGCCGAGAACCTCGATCAGAGAGTAAAAAAGGCGTAAGGTTCACAATGGTGTAAATTTAAAAGGAGATATACCGGGATAGGATTCGAGTTACAAGAACAAGGGCCAAACCAACGACCCAAGAATGGAATCGTCGAGCAAAACACTTGACAACCTCCTAGAAGCAGCTTTTCTTGCCACCAGACCTTTCTCCATCAATTAGGAATCCGATGTCGTCACTAAACACATTCCTTAAATTGTAGCCATTTGTTTAGTGTTTTTTTTTTTGTCTCTAATCCGCATATATATCACCATTGCCCTTGATTTTCTTGACTGTATATATATCTTAATTGTCCACATATATACGTGTGATTTAGTTTACGAAGATTTTTCAATGCTGAGAACCTCGATCAGAGAGTAAAAAAGGCGTAAGGTTCACAATGGTGTAAACTTAAAATGGGATATACCGGGCTAGGATTCGAGTTACAGGAACAAGGGCCAAACCAACCACCCAAGAATGGAATCGTCGAGCGAAAACACTTGACAACCTCCTAGAAGCAGCTTTTCTTGCCACCAGACCTTTCTCCATCAACTAGGAATCTGATGCCGTCACTAAACACTTTCCTTAAATTGTAGCCATTTGTTGAGTTTTTTTTTTTTTGTGTCTAATCCGAATATATATCACCATTGCCCTTGATTAGTTTAATTGTATATCTCTTAAATGTCAACATATACACGTGTGATTTAGTTTACGAAGATTTTTTAATGCCGAGAAACTCGATCAGAGAGTAAAAAAGGCGTAAGGTTCACAATGTTCTAAAATTAAAATGTGATATACCGGGCTAGGATTCGAGTTACAGGAACAAGGGCCAAACCAACTACCCAAGAATGGAATCGTCGAGCGAAAACACTTGACAACCTCCTAGAAGCAGCTTTACTTGCCACCAGACTTTTCTCAATCAATTAGGAATCTGATGCCGTCACTAAACACATTCCTTAAATTGTAGCCATTAGTTGAGTGTTTTGTTTGTGTCTAATCCGCATATATATCACCATTTCCCTTGATTTTCTTGACTGTATATATCTCATAAATGTCAACATATACACGTGTGATTTAGTTTACGAAGATTTTTCAATGCCGAGAACCTCGATCAGAGAGTAAAAAAGGCGTAAGGTTCACAATGATGTAAAATTAAAATGGGATATACCGGGGTAGGATTCGAGTTACTGGAAAAAGGGCCAAACCAACCACCCAAGAAAGGAATCGTCGAGCGAAAACACTTGACAACCTCCTTGAAGCAGCTTTTCTTGCCACAAGATTTTTCTCCATCAATTAGGAATCTGATGCCGTCACTAAACACATTCCTTAAATTGTAGCCATTTGTTGAGTGTTTTTTTTTGTGTCTAATCCGCATATATATCACCATTGCCCTTGATTTTCTTGACTGTATATCTCTTAAATGTCAACATATACACGTGTGATTTAGTTTACGAAGATTTTTCAGTGCCGAGAACCTCGATCAGAGAGTAAAAAAGGTGTAAGGTTCACAATGGTGAAAAATTAAAATGGGATATACCGGGCTAGTATTCGAGTTACAGGAACAAGGGCCAAACCAACTACCCAAGAATGGAATCGTCGAGCGAAAACACTTGACAACCTCCTAGAAGCAGCTTTACTTGCCACCAGACTTTTCTCAATCAATTAGGAATCTGATGCCGTCACTAAACACATTCCTTAAATTGTAGCCATTAGTTGAGTGTTTTGTTTGTGTCTAATCCGCATATATATCACCATTGCCCTTGATTTTCTTGACTGTATATATCTCTTAAATGTCAACATATACACGTGTGATTTAGTTTACGAAGATTTTTCAATGCCGAGAACCTCGATCAGAGAGTAAAAAAGGCGTAAGGTTCACAATGATGTAAAATTAAAATGGGATATACCGGGATAGGATTCGAGTTACTGGAAAAAGGGCCAAACCAACCACCCAAGAAAGGAATCGTCGAGCGAAAACACTTGACAACCTCCTTGAAGCAGCTTTTCTTGCCACCAGACCTTTCTCCATCAATTAGGAATCTGATGCCGTCACTAAACACATTCCTAAAATTGTAGCCATTTGTTGAGAGTTTTTTATTGGTGTCTAATCCGCATATATATCACCATTGCCCTTGATTTTCTTGACTGTATATCTCTTAAATGTCAACATATACACGTGTGATTTAGTTTACGAAGATTTTTCAATGCCGAGAACTCGATCAGAGAGTAAAAAAGGCGTAAGGTTCACAATGGTATAAATTAAAATGGGATATACGGGGCTAGGATTCGAGTTACAGGAGCAAGGGCAAAACCAACTACCCAAGAATGGAATCGTCGAGCGAAAACACTTGACAACCTCCTAGAAGCAGCTTTACTTGCCACCAGACTTTTCTCAATCAATTAGGAATCTGATGCCGTCACTAAACACATTCCTTAAATTGTAGCCATTAGTTGAGTGTTTTTTTGTGTCTAATCCGCATATATATCACCATTGCCCTTGATTTTCTTGACTGTATATCTCTTAAATGTCAACATATACACGTGTGATTTAGTGTACGAAGATTTTTCAATGCCGAGAACCTCGATCAGAGAGTAAAAAAGGCGTAAGGTTCACAATGGTGAAAAATTAAAATGGGATATACCGTGCTAGGATTCGAGTTATAGGAACAAGGGCCAAACCAACCACCCAAGAATGGAATCATCGAGCGAAAACACTTGACAACCTCCTAGAAGCAGCTTTTCTTGCCACCAGACCTTTCTCCATCAATTAGGAATCTGATGCCGTCACTAAACACATTCCTTAAATTGTAGCCATTTGTTGAGTGTTTTTTTTTGGTGTCTAATCCGCATATATATCACCATTGCCCTTGATTTTCTTGACTGTATATCTCTTAAATGTCAACATATACACGAGTGATTTAGTTTACAAAGATTTTTCAATGCCGAGAACCTCGATCAGAGAGTAAAAAAGGCGGAAGGTTCACAATGGTGTAAAATTAAAATCGGTTATACCGGGCTAGGAGTCGAGTTACAGGAACAAGGGCCAAACCAACGACCCAAGAATGGAATCGTCGAGCAAAACACTTGACAACCTCCTAGAAGCAGCTTTTCTTGCCACCAGACCTTTCTCAATCAATTAGGAATCTGATGTCGTCACTCAACACATTCCTTAAATTGTAGCCATTTGTTGAGTGTTTTTTTTTGTGTCTAATCCGCATATATATCACCATTGCCCTTGATTTTTTTGACTGTATATCTCTTAAATGTCAACATATACACGTGTGATTTAGTTTACGAAGATTTTTTAATGCCGAGAACCACGATCAGAGAGTAAAAAAGGCGTAAGGTTCACAATGTTCTAAAATTAAAATGGGATATACCGGGCTAGGATTCGAGTTACAGGAACAAGGGCCAATCTTACCACCCAAGAATGGAATCGTCAAGCGAAAACACTTGACAACCTCCTAGAAGCAGCTTTTGTTGCCACCAGACCTTTCTCCATCAATTAGGAATCTGATGCCGTCACTAAACACATTCCTTAAATTGTAGCCATTTGTTGAGTGTTTTTTTTGGTGTCTAATCCGCATATATATCACCATTGCCCTTGATTTTCTTGACTGTATATCTCTTAAATGTCCACATATATACGTGTGATTTAGTTTACGAAGATTTTTCAATGCTGAGAACCTCGATCAGAGAGTAAAAAAGGCGTAAGGTTCACAATGGTGTAAAATTAAAATGGGATATACCGGGCTAGGATTCGAGTTACAGGAACAAGGGCCAAACCAACCACCCAAGAATGGAATCGTCGAGCGAAAACACTTGACAACCTCCTAGAAGCAGCTTTTCTTGCCACCAGACATTTCTCCATCAACTAGGAATCTGATGCCGTCACTAAACACATTCCTAAAATTGTAGCCATTTGTTGAGTTTTTTTTTTTTTGTGTCTAATCCGAATATATATCACCATTGCCCTTGATTTTTTTGACTGTATATCTCTTAAATGTCAACATATACACGTGTGATTTAGTTTACGAAGATTTTTTAATGCCGAGAACCACGATCAGAGAGTAAAAAAGGCGTAAGGTTCACAATGTTCTAAAATTAAAATGGGATATACCGGGCTAGGATTCGAGTTACAGGAACAAGGGCCAAACTAACCACCCAAGAATGGAATCGTCAAGCGAAAACACTTGATAACCTCCTAGAAGCAGCTTTTGTTGCCACCAGACCTTTCTCCATCAATTAGGAATCTGATGCCGTCACTAAACACATTACTTAAATTGTAGCCATTTGTTGAGTGTTTTTTTTGGTGTCTAATCCGCATATATATCACCATTGCCATTGATTTTCTTGACTGTATATCTCTTAAATGTCAACATATACACGTGTGATTTAGTTTACGAAGTTTTTTCAATGCCGAGAACTCGATCAGAGAGTAAAAAAGGCGTAAGGTTCACAATGGTGTAAAATTAAAATGGGATATACGGGGCTAAGATTCGAGTTACAGGAACAAGGGCCAAACCAACTACCCAAGAATGGAATCGTCAAGCGAAAACACTTGACAACCTCCTAGAAGCAGCTTTACTTGCTACCAGACTTTTCTCAATCAATTAGGAATCTGATGCCGTCACTAAACACATTCCTTAAATTGTAGCCATTAGTTGAGTGTTTTTTTGTAACTAATCCGCATATATATCACCATTGCCCTTGATTTTCTTGACTGTATATATCTCTTAAATGTCAACATATACACGTGTTATTTAGTTTACGAAGATTTTTCAATGCCGAGAACTCGATCAGAGAGTAAAAAAGGCGTAAGGTTCACAATGGTGTAAAATTAAAATGGGATATACGGTGCGAGGATTCGAGTTACAGGAACAAGGGCCAAACCAACTACCCAAGAATGGAATCGCCGAGCGAAAACACTTGACAACCTCCTAGAAGCAGCTTTACTTGCCACCAGACTTTTCTCAATCAATTAGGAATCTGATGCCGTCACTAAACACATTCCTTAAATTGTAGCCATTAGTTGAGTGTTTTTTTGTGTCTAATCCGCATATATATCACCATTGCCCTTGATTTTCTTGAATGTATATATCTCTTAAATGTCAACATATACACGTGTGATTTAGTTTACGAAGATTTTTCAATGCCGAGTACTCGATCAGAGAGTAAAAAAGGCGTAAGGTTCACAATGATGTAAAATTAAAATCGGATATACCGGGCTAGGATTCGAGTTACTGGAACAAGGGCCAAACCAACCATCCAAGAAAGGAATCGTCAAGCGAAAACACTTGACAACCTCCTAGAAGCAGCTTTTCTTGCCAAAAGATTTTTCTCCATCAATTAGGAATCTGATGCCGTCAATAAACACATTCCTTAAATTGTAGCCATTTGTTGAGTGTGTTTTTTTTTGGTGTCTAATCCGCATATATATCACTATTTCCCTTGATTTTCTTGACTGTATATCTCTTAAATGTCAACATATACACCTGTGATTTAGTTTACGAAGATTTTTCAGTGCCGAGAACCTCGATCAGAGAGTAAAAAAGGTGTAAGGTTCACAATGGTGTAAAATTAAAATGGGATATACTGGGCTATGATTCGAGTTACAGGAACAAGGGCCAAACCAACCACCCAAGAATGGAATCATCGAGCGAAAAACTTGACAACCTCCTAGAAGCAGCTTTTCTTGCCACCAGACCTTTCTCCATCAATTAGGAATCTGATGCCGTCACTAAACGCATTCCTTAAATTGTAGCCATTTGTTGAGTGTTTTTTTGGTGTCTAATCCGCATATATATCACCATTGCCCTTGATTTTCTTGACTGTATATCTCTTAAATGTCAACATATACACGTGTGATTTAGTGTACGAAGATTTTTAAATGCCGAGAACCTCGATCAGAGAGTAAAAAAGGCGTAAGGTTCACAATGGTGAAAAATTAAAATGGGATATACCGGGCTAGGATTCAGGTTACAGGAACAAGGGCCAATCTAACCACCCAAGAATGGAATCATTGAGCGAAAACACTTGACAACCTCCTAGAAGCAGCTTTTCTTGGCACCAGACCTTTCTCCATCAATTAGGAATCTGATGCCGTCACTAAACACATTTCTTAAATTGTAGCCATTTGTTGAGTGTTTTTTTTTGTGTCTAATCCGCATATATATCACCATTGCCCTTGATTTTCTTGACTGTATATCTCTTAAATGTCAACTTATACACGTGTGATTTAGTTTACGAATATTTTTCAATGCCGAGAACTCGATCAGAGAGTAAAAAAGGCGTAAGGTTCACAATGGTGTAAAATTAAAATGGGATATACGGGGCTAGGATTCGAGTTACAGGAACAAGGGCCAAACCAACTACCCAAGAATGGAATCGTCGAGCGAAAACACTTAACAACCTCCTAGAAGCAGCTTTACTTGCCCCCAGACTTTTCTCAATCAATTAGGAATCTGATGTCGTCACTAAACACATTCCTTAAATTGTAGCCAGTAGTTGAGTGTTTTTTTGTGTCTAATCCGCATATATATCACCATTGCCCTTGATTTTCTTGACTGCATATATCTCTTAAATGTCAACATATACACGTGTGATTTAGTTTACGAAGATTTTTCAATGCCGAGAACCTCGATCAGAGAGTAAAAAAGGCGTAAGGTTCACAATGATGTAAAATTAAAATGGGATATACCGGGCTAGGATTCGAGTTACTAGAACAAGGGCCAAACCAACCACCCAAGAAAGGAATCGTCGAACGAAAACACTTGACAACCTCCTAGAAGCAGCTTTTCTTGCCACAAGATTTTTCTCCATCAATTAGGAATCTGATGCCGTCACTAAACACATTCCTTAAATTGTAGCCATTTGTTGAGTGTTTTTTTTTTGTGTCTAATCCGCATATATATCACCATTGCCCTTGATTTTGTTGACTGTATATCTCTTAAATGTCAACATATACACGTGTGATTTACTTTACGAAGATTTTTCAGTGCCGAGAACCTCGATCAGAGAGTAAAAAAGGTGTAAGATTCACAATGGTGTAAAATTAAAATGGGATATACTGGGCTATGATTCGAGTTACAGGAACAAGGGCCAAACCAACCACCCAAGAATGGAATCATCGAGCGAAAAACTTGACAACCTCCTAGAAGCAGCTTTTCTTGCCACCAGACCTTTCTCCATCAATTAGATATCTGATGCCGTCACTAAACACATTCCTTAAATTGTAGCCATTTTTTGAGTGTTTTTTTGGTGTCTAATCCGCATATATATCACCATTGCCCTTGATTTTCTTGACTGTATATCTCTTAAATGTAAACATATACACGTGTGATTTAGTTTACGAAGATTTTTCAATGCCGAGAACTCGATCAGAGAGTACAAAAGGCGTAAGGTTCACTATGGTGTAAAATTAAAATGGGATATACAGGGCTAGGATTCGAGTTACAGGAACAAGGGCCAAACCAACTACCCAAGAATGGAATCGTTGAGCGAAAACACTTGACAACCTGCTAGAAGCAGCTTTACTTGCCACCAGACTTTTCTCAATCAATTAGGAATCTGATGCCGTCACTAAACTCATTCCTTAAATTGTAGCCATTAGTTGAGTGTTTTGTTTGTGTCTAATCCGCATATATATCACCATTGCCCTTGATTTTCTTGACTGTATATATCTCTTAAATGTCAACATATACACGTGTGATTTAGTTTACGAAGATTTTTCAATGCCGAGAACCTCGATCAGGAAGTAAAAAAGGCGTAAGGTTCACAATGATGTAAAATTAAAATGGGATATACCGGGCTAGGATTCGAGTTACTGGAAAAAGGGCCAAACCAACCACCCAAGAAAGGAATCGTCGAGCGAAAACACTTGACAACCTCCTTGAAGCAGCTTTTCTTGCCACAAGATTTTTCTCCATCAATTAGGAATCTGAAGCCGTCACTAAACACATTCCTTAAATTGTAGCCATTTGTTGAGTGTTTTTTTGTGTCTAATCCGCATATATATCACCATTGCCCTTGATTTTCTTGACTGTATATCTCTTAAATGTCAACATATACACGTGTGATTTAGTGTACGAAGATTTTTCATTGCCGAGAACCTCGATCAGAGAGTAAAAAAGGCGTAAGGTTCACAATGGTGAAAAATTAAAATGGGATATACCGGGCTAGGATTCGAGTTACAGGAACAAGGGCCAAACCAACGACCCAAGAATGGAATCATCGAGCGAAAACACTTGACAATCTCCTAGAAGCAGCTTTTCTTGCCACCAGACCTTTCTCCATCAATTAGGAATCTGATGCTGTCACTAAACACATTCCTTAAATTGTAGCCATTTGTTGAGTGTTTTTTTTGGTGTCTAATCCGCATATATATCACCACTGCCCTTGATTTTGTTAACTGTATATCTCTTAAATGTCAACATATACACGTGTGATTTAGTTTACGAAGATTTTTCAATGCCGAGAACCTCGATCAGAGAGTAAAAAAGGCGGAAGGTTCACAATGGTGTAAAATTAAAATCGGATATACCGGGCTAGGATTCGAGTTACAGGAACAAGGGCCAAACCAACGACCCAAGAAAGGAATCGTCGAGCAAAACACTTGACATCCTCCTAGAAGCAGCTTTTCTTGCCACCAGACCTTTCTCCATCAATTAGGAATCTGATGTCGTCACTAAACACATTCCTTAAATTGTAGCCATTTGTTGAGTGTTTTTTTTTTTTTTGTGTCTAATCCGCATATATATCACCATTGCCCTTGATTTTTTTGACGGTATATCTCTTAAATGTCAACATATACACGTGTGGTTTAGTTTACGAAGATTTTTTAATGCTGAGAACCACGATCAGAGAGTCAAAAAAGCGTAAGGTTCACAATGTTCTAAAATTAAAATGGGATATACCGGGCTAGGATTCGAGTTACAGGAACAAGGGCCAATCTAACCAACCAAGAATGGAATCGTCATGCGAAAACACTTTACAACCTCCTAGAAGCAGCTTTTGTTGCCACCAGACCTTTCTCCATCAATTAGGAATCTGATGCCGTCACTAAACACATTCCTTAAATTGTAGCCATTTGTTGAGTGTTTTTTTTGGTGTCTAATCCGCATATATATCACCATTGCCCTTGATTTTCTTGACTGTATATCTCTTAAATGTCCACATATATACGTGTGATTTAGTTTACGAAGATTTTTCAATGCTGAGAACCTCGATCAGAGAGTAAAAAAGGCGTAAGGTTCACAATGGTGTAAAATTAAAATGGGATATACCGGGCTAGGATTCGAGTTACAGGAACAAGGGCCAAACCAACCACCCAAGAATGGAATCGTCGAGCGAAAACACTTGACAACCTCCTAGAAGCAGCTTTTCTTGCCACCAGACCTTTCTCCATCAACTTGGAATCTGATGCCGTCACTAAACACATTCCTTAAATTGTAGCCATTTGTTGAGTATTTTTTTTTGTGTCTAATCCGAATATATATCACCATTGCCTTTGATTTTTTTGACTGTATATCTCTTAAACGTCAACATATACACGTGTAATTTAGTTTACGAAGATTTTTTAATGCCGAGAACCACGATCAGAGAGAATAAAAGGCGTAAGGTTCACCATGTTCTAAAATTATAATGGGATATACCGGGCTAGGATTCGAGTTACAGGAACAAGGGCCAAACTAACCACCCAAGAATGGAATCGTCAAGCGAAAACACTTGACAACCTCCTAGAAGCAGCTTTTCTTGCCACAAGATTTTTCTCCATCAATTAGGAATCTGATGCCGTCACTAAACACATTCCTTAAATTTTAGCCATTTGTTGAGTGTTTTTTTTTTTGTGTCTAATCCGCATATATATCACCATTGCCCTTGATTTTGTTGACTGTATATCTCTTAAATGTCAACATATACACGTGTGATTTAGTTTACGAAGATTTTTCAGTGCCGAGAACCTCGATCAGAGAGTAAAAAAGGTGTAAGATTCACAATGGTGTAAAATTAAAATGCGATATACTAGGCTATGATACGAGTTACAGGAACAAGGGCCAAACCAACCACCCAAGAATGGAATCATCGAGCGAAAAACTTGACAACCTCCTAGAAGCAGCTTTTCTTGCCACCAGACCTTTCTCCATCAATTAGATATCTGATGCCGTCACTAAACACATTCCTTAAATTGTAGCCATTTTTTGAGTGTTTTTTTGGTGTCTAATCCGCATATATATCACCATTGCCCTTGATTTTCTTGACTGTATATCTCTTAAATGTCAACATATACACGTGTGATTTAGTTTACGAAGATTTTTCAATGCCGAGAACTCGATCAGAGAGTACAAAAGGCGTAAGGTTCACAATGGTGTAAAATTAAAATGGGATATACAGGGCTAGGATTCGAGTTACAGGAACAAGGGCCAAACCAACTACCCAAGAATGGAATCGTCGAGTGAAAACACTTGACAACCTGCTAGAAGCAGCTTTACTTGCCACCAGACTTTTCTCAATCAATTAGGAATCTGATGCCGTCACTAAACACATTCCTTAAATTGTAGCCATTAGTTGAGTGTTTTGTTTGTGTCTAATCCGCATATATATCACCATTGCCCATGATTTTCTTGACTGTATATATCTCTTAAATGTCAACAGATACACGTGTGATTTAGTTTACGAAGATTTTTCAATGCCGAGAACCTCGATCAGAGAGTAAAAAAGGCGTAAGGTTCACAATGATGTAAAATTAAAATGGGATATACCGGGCTAGGATTCGAGTTACTGGAAAAAGGGCCAAACCAACCACCCAAGAAAGGAATCGTCGAGCGAAAACACTTGACAACCTCCTTGAAGCAGCTTTTCTTGCCACAAGATTTTTCTCCATCAATTAGGAATCTGAAGCCGTCACTAAACACATTCCTTAAATTGTAGCCATTTGTTGAGTGTTTTTTTGTGTCTAATCCGCATATATATCACCATTGCCCTTGATTTTCTTGACTGTATATCTCTTAAATGTCAACATATACACGTGTGATTTAGTGTACGAAGATTTTTCAATGCCGAGAACCTCGATCAGAGAGTAAAAAAGGCGTAAGGTTCACAATGGTGAAATATTAAAATGGGATATACCGGGCTAGGATTCGAGTTACAGTTACAGGAACAAGAGCCAAACCAACCACCCAAGAATGGAATCGTCGAGCAAAACACTTGACATCCTCCTAGAAGCAGCTTTTGTTGCCACCAGACCTTTCTCCATCAATTAGGAATCTGATGTCGTCACCAAACACATTCCTTAAATTGTAGCCATTTGTTGAGTGTTTTTTTTTGTGTCTAATCCGCATATATATCACCATTGCCCTTGATTTTTTTGACGGTATATCTCTTAAATGTCAACATATACACGTGTGGTTTAGTTTACGAAGATTTTTTAATGCTGAGAACCACGATCAGAGAGTAAAAAAGGCGTAAGGTTCACAATGTTCTAAAATTAAAATGGGATATACCGGGCTAGGATTCGAGTTACAGGAACAAGGGCCAATCTAACCACCCAAGAATGGAATCGTCAAGCGAAAACACTTTACAACCTCCTAGAAGCAGCTTTTGTTGCCACCAGACCTTTCTCCATCAATTAGGAATCTGATGCCGTCACTAAACACATTCCTTAAATTGTAGCCATTTGTTGAGTGTTTTTTTTGGTGTCTAATCCGCATATATATCACCATTGCCCTTGATTTTCTTGACTGTATATCTCTTAAATGTCCACATATATACGTGTGATTTAGTTTACGAAGATTTTTCAATGCTGAGAACCTCGATCAGAGAGTAAAAAAGGCGTAAGGTTCACAATGGTGTAAAATTAAAATGGGATATACCGGGCTAGGATTCGAGTTACAGGAACAAGGGCCAAACCAACCACCCAAGAATGGAATCGTCGAGCGAAAACACTTGACAACCTCCTAGAAGCAGCTTTTCTTGCCACCAGACCTTTCTCCATCAACTTGGAATCTGATGCCGTCACTAAACACATTCCTTAAATTGTAGCCATTTGTTGAGTATTTTTTTTTGTGTCTAATCCGAATATATATCACCATTGCCTTTGATTTTTTTGACTGTATATCTCTTAAATGTCAACATATACACGTGTAATTTAGTTTACGAAGATTTTTTAATGCCGAGAACCACGATCAGAGAGAATAAAAGGCGTAAGGTTCACCATGTTCTAAAATTATAATGGGATATACCGGGCTAGGATTCGAGTTACAGGAACAAGGGCCAAACTAACCACCCAAGAATGGAATCGTCAAGCGAAAACACTTGACAACCTCCTAGAAGCAGCTTTTCTTGCCACAAGATTTTTCTCCATCAATTAGGAATCTGATGCCGTCACTAAACACATTCCTTAAATTTTAGCCATTTGTTGAGTGTTTTTTTTTTGTGTCTAATCCGCATATATATCACCATTGCCCTTGATTTTGTTGACTGTATATCTCTTAAATGTCAACATATACACGTGTGATTTAGTTTACGAAGATTTTTCAGTGCCGAGAACCTCGATCAGAGAGTAAAAAAGGTGTAAGATTCACAATGGTGTAAAATTAAAATGGGATATACTAGGCTATGATACGAGTTACAGGAACAAGGGCCAAACCAACCACCCAAGAATGGAATCATCGAGCGAAAAACTTGACAACCTCCTAGAAGCAGCTTTTCTTGCCACCAGACCTTTCTCCATCAATTAGATATCTGATGCCGTCACTAAACACATTCCTTAAATTGTAGCCATTTTTTGAGTGTTTTTTTGGTGTCTAATCCGCATATATATCACCATTGCCCTTGATTTTCTTGACTGCATATATCTCTTAAATGTCAACATATACACGTGTGATTTAGTTTACGAAGATTTTTCAATGCCGAGAACTCGATCAGAGAGTACAAAAGGCGTAAGGTTCACAATGGTGTAAAATTAAAATGGGATATACAGGGCTAGGATTCGAGTTACAGGAACAAGGGCCAAACCAACTACCCAAGAATGGAATCGTCGAGTGAAAACACTTGACAACCTGCTAGAAGCAGCTTTACTTGCCACCAGACTTTTCTCAATCAATTAGGAATCTGATGCCGTCACTAAACACATTCCTTAAATTGTAGCCATTAGTTGAGTGTTTTGTTTGTGTCTAATCCGCATATATATCACCATTGCCCATGATTTTCTTGACTGTATATATCTCTTAAATGTCAACAGATACACGTGTGATTTAGTTTACGAAGATTTTTCAATGCCGAGAACCTCGATCAGAGAGTAAAAAAGGCGTAAGGTTCACAATGATGTAAAATTAAAATGGGATATACCGGGCTAGGATTCGAGTTACTGGAAAAAGGGGCAAACCAACCACCCAAGAAAGGAATCGTCGAGCGAAAACACTTGACAACCTCCTTGAAGCAGCTTTTCTTGCCACAAGATTTTTCTCCATCAATTAGGAATCTGAAGCCGTCACTAAACACATTCCTTAAATTGTAGCCATTTGTTGAGTGTTTTTTTGTGTCTAATCCGCATATATATCACCATTGCCCTTGATTTTCTTGACTGTATATCTCTTAAATGTCAACATATACACGTGTGATTTAGTGTACGAAGATTTTTCAATGCCGAGAACCTCGATCAGAGAGTAAAAAAGGCGTAAGGTTCACAATGGTGAAATATTAAAATGGGATATACCGGGCTAGGATTCGAGTTACAGTTACAGGAACAAGAGCCAAACCAACCACCCAAGAATGGAATCGTCGAGCAAAACACTTGACATCCTCCTAGAAGCAGCTTTTGTTGCCACCAGACCTTTCTCCATCAATTAGGAATCTGATGTCGTCACCAAACACATTCCTTAAATTGTAGCCATTTGTTGAGTGTTTTTTTTTGTGTCTAATCCGCATATATATCACCATTGCCCTTGATTTTTTTGACGGTATATCTCTTAAATGTCAACATATACACGTGTGGTTTAGTTTACGAAGATTTTTTAATGCTGAGAACCACGATCAGAGAGTAAAAAAGGCGTAAGGTTCACAATGTTCTAAAATTAAAATGGGATATACCGGGCTAGGATTCGAGTTACAGGAACAAGGGCCAATCTAACCACCCAAGAATGGAATCGTCAAGCGAAAACACTTTACAACCTCCTAGAAGCAGCTTTTGTTGCCACCAGACCTTTCTCCATCAATTAGGAATCTGATGCCGTCACTAAACACATTCCTTAAATTG
This sequence comes from Helianthus tuberosus, assembly GCA_030545235.1. Classification (NCBI taxonomy): domain Eukaryota; kingdom Viridiplantae; phylum Streptophyta; class Magnoliopsida; order Asterales; family Asteraceae; genus Helianthus; species Helianthus tuberosus. The sequence goes on from JARYGA010060305.1 coordinate 407,578, forward strand.
TAGCCATTTGTTGAGTGTTTTTTTTGGTGTCTAATCCGCATATATATCACCATTGCCCTTGATTTTCTTGACTGTATATCTCTTAAATGTCCACATATATACGTGTGATTTAGTTTACGAAGATTTTTCAATGCTGAGAACCTCGATCAGAGAGTAAAAAAGGCGTAAGGTTCACAATGGTGTAAAATTAAAATGGGATATACCGGGCTAGGATTCGAGTTACAGGAACAAGGGCCAAACCAACCACCCAAGAATGGAATCGTCGAGCGAAAACACTTGACAACCTCCTAGAAGCAGCTTTTCTTGCCACCAGACCTTTCTCCATCAACTTGGAATCTGATGCCGTCACTAAACACATTCCTTAAATTGTAGCCATTTGTTGAGTATTTTTTTTTGTGTCTAATCCGAATATATATCACCATTGCCTTTGATTTTTTTGACTGTATATCTCTTAAATGTCAACATATACACGTGTAATTTAGTTTACGAAGATTTTTTAATGCCGAGAACCACGATCAGAGAGAATAAAAGGCGTAAGGTTCACCATGTTCTAAAATTATAATGGGATATACCGGGCTAGGATTCGAGTTACAGAAACAAGGGCCAAACTAACCACCCAAGAATGGAATCGTCAAGCGAAAACACTTGACAACCTCCTAGAAGCAGCTTTTCTTGCCACAAGATTTTTCTCCATCAATTAGGAATCTGATGCCGTCACTAAACACATTCCTTAAATTTTAGCCATTTGTTGAGTGTTTTTTTTTTGTGTCTAATCCGCATATATATCACCATTGCCCTTGATTTTGTTGACTGTATATCTCTTAAATGTCAACATATACACGTGTGATTTAGTTTACGAAGATTTTTCAGTGCCGAGAACCTCGATCAGAGAGTAAAAAAGGTGTAAGATTCACAATGGTGTAAAATTAAAATGGGATATACTAGGCTATGATACGAGTTACAGGAACAAGGGCCAAACCAACCACCCAAGAATGGAATCATCGAGCGAAAACACTTGACAACCTCCTAGATGCAGCTTTACTTGCTACCAGACTTTTCTCAATCAATTAGGAATCTGATGCCGTCACTAAACACATTCCTTAAATTGTAGCCATTAGTTGAGTGTTTTTTTGTGTCTAATCCGCATATATATCACCATTGCCCTTGATTTTCTTGACTGTATATATCTCTTAAATGTCAACATATACACGTGTGATTTAGTTTACGAAGATTTTTCAATGCCGAGAACTCGATCAGAGAGTAAAAAAGGCGTAAGGTTCACAATGATGTAAAATTAAAATGGGATATACCGGGCTAGGATTAGAGTAACTGGAACAAGGGCCAAACCAACCACCCAAGAAAGGAATCGTCGAGCGAAAACACTTGACAACCTCCTAGAAGCAGCTTTTCTTGCCAAAAGATTTTTGTCCATCAATTAGGAATCTGATGCCGTCACTAAACACATTTCTTAAATTGTAGACATTTGTTGAGTGTTTTTTTTGGTGTCTAATCCGCATATATATCACCATTGCCCTTGATTTTCTTGACTGTATATCTCTTAAAAGTCAACATATACACGTGTGATTTAGTTTATGAAGATTTTTCAATGCCGAGAACCTCGATCAGAGAGTAAAAAAGGCGGAAGGTTCACAATGGTGTAAAATTAAAATGGGATATACCGTGCTAGGATTCGAGTTACAGGAACAAGGGCCAAACCAACGACCCAAGAATGGAATCGTCGAGCAAAACACTTAACAACCTCCTAGAAGCAGCTTTTCTTGCCACCAGACCTTTCTCCATCAATTAGGAATCTGATGTCGTCACTAAACACATTCCTTAAATTGTAGCCATTTGTTGAGTGTTTTTTTTTTGGTGTCTAATCCGTATATATATCACCATTGCCCTTGATTTTCTTGACTGTATATTTCTTAAATGTCAACATATACACATGTGATTTAGTGTACGAAGATTTTTCAATGCCGAGAACCTCGATCAGAGAGTAAAAAAGGCGTAAGGTTCACAATGGTGTAAAATTAAAATGGGATATACGGGGCTAGGATTCGAGTTACAGGTACAAGGGCCAAACCAACTACCCAAGAATGGAATCGTCGAGCGAAAACACTTGACAATCTCCTAGAAGCAGCTTTACTTGCCACCAGACTTTTCTCAATCAATTAGGAATCTGATGCCGTCACTAAACACATTCCTTAAATTGTAGCCATTAGTTGAGTGTTTTTTTGTGTCTAATCCGCATATATATCACCATTGCCCTTGATTTTCTTGACTGCATATATCTCTTAAATGTCAACATATACACGTGTGATTTAGTTTACTAAGATTTTTCAATGCCGAGAACCTCGATCAGAGAGTAAAAAAGGCGTAAGGTTCACAATGATGTAAAATTAAAATGGGATATACCGGGCTACGATTCGAGTTACTGGAACAAGGGCCAAACCAACCACCCAAGAAAGGAATCGTCGAGCGAAAACACTTGACAACCTCCTAGAAGCAGCTTTTCTTGCCACAAGATTTTTCTCCATCAATTAGGAATATGATGCCGTCACTAAACACATTCCTTAAATTGTAGCCATTTGTTGAGTGTTTTTTTTTTGGTGTGTAATCCGCATATATATCACCATTGCCCTTGATTTTCTTGACTGTATATCTCTTAAATGTCAACATATACATGTGTGATTTAGCTTACTATGATTTTTCAGTGCCGAGAACCTCGACCAGAGAGTAAAAATGGTGTAAGGTTCACAATGGTGTAAAATTAAAATGGGATATACTAGGCTATGATTCGAGTTACAGGAACAAGGGCCAAACCAACCACCCAAGAATGGAATCATCGAGCGAAAAACTTGACAACCTCCTAGAAGCAGCTTTTCTTGCCAACAGACCTTTCTCCATCAATTAGGAATCTGATGCCGTCACCAAACACATTCCTTAAATTGTAGCCATTTGTTGAGTGTTTTTTTGGTGTCTAATCCGCATACATATCACCATTGCCCTTGATTTTCTTGACTGTATATCTCTTAAATGTCAACATATACACGTGTGATTTAGTGTACGAAGATTTTTCAATGCCGAGAACCTCGATCAGAGAGTTAAAAAGGCGTAAGGTTCACAATGGTGAAAAATTAAAATGGGATATACCGGGCTAGGATTCGAGTTACAGGAACAAGGGCCAAACCAACCACCCAAGAATGGAATCATCGAGTGAAAACACTTGACAACCTCCTAGAAGCAGCTTTTCTTGCCACCAGACCTTTCTCCATCAATTAGGAATCTGATGCCGTCACTAAACACATTCCTTAAATTGTAGCCATTTGTTGAGTGTTTTTTTGTTGTCTAATCCGCATATATATCACCATTGCCCTTGATTTTCTTGACTGTATATCTCTTAAATGTCAAAATATACACGTGTGATTTAGTTTATGAAGATTTTTCAATGCCGAGAACCTCGATCAGAGAGTAAAAAAGGCGGAAGGTTCACAATGGTGTAAAATTAAAATGGGATATACCGGGCTAGGATTCGAGTTACAGGAACAAGGGGCAAACCAACTACCCAAGAATGGAATCATCGAGCGAAAACCCTTGACAACCTCCTAGAAGCAGCTTTTCTTGCCACCAGACCTTTCTCCATTAATTAGGAATCTGATGTCGTCACTAAACACATTCCTTAATTTGTAGCCATTTGTTGAGTGTTTTTTTTTTGGTGTCTAATCCGCATATATATCACCATTGCCCTTGATTTTCTTGACTGTATATCTCTTAAATGTCAACATATACACGTGTGATTTAGTTTACGAAGATTTTTCAATGCCGAGAACCTCGATCAGAGAGTAAAAAAGTCGTAAGGTTCACAATGGTGTAAAATTAAAATGGGATATACCGGGCTAGGAATCGAGTTACAGGAACAAGGGGCAAACCAACCACCCAAGAATGGAAGCGTCGAGCGAAAACACTTGACAACCTCCTAGAAGCAGCTTTTCTTGCCACCAGACCTTTCTCCATCAATTAGGAATCTGATGCCGTCACTAAACACATTCCGTAAATTGTAGCCATTTGTTGAGTGTTTTTTATTTGGTGTCTAATCCGCATATATTTCACCATTGCCCTTGATTTTCTTGACTGTATATCTCTTAAATGTCAACATATACACGTGTGATTTAGTTTACGAAGATTTTTCAATGCCGAGAACCTCGATCAGAGAGTAAAAAAGGGGTAAGGTTCACAATGGTGTAAAATTAAAATGAGATATACCGGGCTAGGATTCGAGTTATAGGAACAAAGGCAAAACCAACTACCCAAGAATGGAATCATAGAGCGAAAACCCTTGACAACCTCCTAGAAGCAGCTTTTTTACCACCAGACTTTTCTCAATCAATTAGGAATCTGATGCCGTCACTAGACATATCTCTTAAATTGTAGCCATTTGTTGAGTGTTTTTTTTGGTGTCTAATCCGCATATATATCACCATTGCCCTTGATTTTCTTGACAGTATACCTCTTAAATGTCAACATATACACGTGTGATTTAGTTTATGAAGATTTTTCAATGCCGAGAACCTCGATCAGAGAGTAAAAAAGGCGGAAGGTTCACAATGGTGTAAAATACAAATGGGATATACCGGGCTAGGATTCGAGTTACAGGAACAAGGGCCAAACCAACGACCCAAGAATGGAATCGTCGAGTAAAACACTTAACAACCTCCTAGAAGCAGCTTTTCTTGCCACTAGACCTTTCTCCATCAATTAGGAATCTGATGTCGTCACTAAACACATTCCTTAAAATGTAGCCATTTGTTGAGTGTTTTTTTTGTGTCTAATCCGCATATATATCACCATTGCCCTTGATTTTCTTAACTGTATATCTCTTAAATGTCAACATATACACGTGTGATCTAGTTTACGAAGATTTTTCAATGCCGAGAACCTCGATCAGAGAGTAAAAAAGGCGTAAGGTTCACAATGGTGTAAAATTAAAATGGGATATACCGGGCTAGGATTCGAGTTACAGGAACAAGGGGCAAACCAACCACCCAAGAATGGAAGCGTCGAGCGAAAACACTTGACAACCTCCTAGAAGCAGCTTTTCTTGCCACCAGACCTTTCTCCATCAATTAGGAATCTGATGCCGCCACTAAACACATTCCTTAAATTGTTGTCATTTGTTGTGTGTTTTTCTTTTGATGTCTAATCCGCATATATATGACCATTGCCCTTGATATTCTTGACTGTATATCTCTTAAATGTCAACATATACACGTGTGATTTAGTTTACGAAGATTTTTCAATGCCGAGAACCTCGATCAGAGAGTAAAAAAGTCTTAAGGTTCACAATGGTGTAAAATTAAAATGGGATATACCGGGCTAAGATTCGAGTTACAGGAACTAGGGGTAAACCAACCACCCAAGAATGGAAGCGTCGAGCGAAAACACTTGACAACCTCCTAGAAGCAGCTTTTCTTGCCACCAGACCTTTCTCAATCAATTAGGAATCAGATGCCGTCACTAAACACATTCCATAAATTGTAGCCATTTGTTGAGTGTTTTTTATTTGGTGTCTAATCCGCATATATTTCACCATTGCCCTTGATTTTCTTGACTGTATATCTCTTAAATGTCAACATATACACGTGTGATTTAGTTTACGAATATTTTTCAATGCCGAGAACCTCGATCAGAGAGTAAAAAAGGCGTAAGGTTCACAATGGTGTAAAATTAAAATGAGATATACCGGGCTAGGATTCGAGTTATAGGAACAAGGGCAAAACCAACTACCCAAGAATGGAATCATCGAGCGAAAACCCTTGACAACCTCCTAGAAGCAGCTTTTTTTGCCACCAGACTTTTCTCAATCAATTAGGAATCTGATGCCGTCACTAGACACATTCCTTAAATTGTAGCCATTTGTTGAGTGTTTTTTTTTTGTGTCTAATCCGCATATATATCACCATTGCCCTTGATTTTCTTGACTGTATATCTCTTAAATGTCAACATATACACGTGTGATTTAGTTTATGAAGATTTTTCAATGCCGAGAACCTCGATCAGAGAGTAAAAAAGGCGGAAGGTTCACAATGGTGTAAAATTAAAATGGGATATACCGGGCTAGGATTCGAGTTACAGGAACAAGGGGCAAACCAACCACCCAAGAATGGAAGCGTCGAGCGAAAACACTTGACAACCTCCTAGAAGCCGCTTTTCTTGCCACCAGACCTTTCTCCATCAATTAGGAATCTGATGCCGCCACTAAACACATTCCTTAAATTGTTGTCATTTGTTGTGTGTTTTTCTTTTGATGTCTAATCCGCATATATATGACCATTGCCCTTGATATTCTTGAATGTATATCTCTTAAATGTCAACATATACACGTGTGACTTCGTTTACGAAGATTTTTCAGTGCCGAGAACCTCGATCAGAGAGTAAAAAAGGCGTAAGGTTCACAATGGTGTAAAATTAAAATGGGATATACCGGGCTAGTATTCGAGTTACAGGAACAAGGGCAAAACCAACCACCCAAGAATGGAATCGTCGAGCGAAAACACTTGACAACCTCCTAGAAGCAGCTTTTCTTGCCACCAGACCTTTCTCCATCAATTAGAAATCTGATGCCGTCACTAAACACATTCCTTAAATTGTAGCCATTTGTTGAGTGTTTTTTTTTTTTTTGTCTAATCCGCATTTATATGACCATTGCCCTAGATTTTCTTGACTGTATATCTCTTAAATGTCAACTTATACACGTGTGATTTAGTTTACGAAAATTTTTCAATGCCGAGAACCTCGATCAGAGAGTAAAAAAGGCGGAAGGTTCACAATGGTGTAAAATTAAAATGAGATATACTGGGCTAGGATTCGAGTTACAGGAACAAGGGCAAAACCAACCACCCAAGAATGGAATCGTCGAGCGAAAACACTTGACAACCTCCTAGAAGCAGCTTTTCTTGCCACCAGACCTTTCTCCATCAATTTGGAATCTGATGCCGTCACTAAACAAATTCCTTAAATTGTAGCCATTTGTTGAGTGTTTTTTTTTGTGTCTAATCCGCATATATATGATCATTGCCCTTGATTTTCTTGACTGTATATCTCTTAAATGTCAACATATACACGTGTGATTTAGTTTACGAAGATTTTTCAATGCCGAGAACCTCTATCAGAGAGTAAAAAAGGCGAAAAGTTCACAATGGTGTAAAATTAAAATGGGATATACTTGTCTAGGATTCGTGTTGCAGGAACAAGGGCCAAACCAACCACCCAAGAATGGAATCGTCGAGCGAAAACACTTGACAACCTCCTAGAAGCAGCTTTTCTTGCCACCAGACCTTTCTCCATCAATTAGGAATATGATGTCGTCACTAAACACATTCCTTAAATTGTATTCATTTGTTGAGTGTTTTTTTTTGGTGTCTAATCCGCATATACATGACCATTGCTCTTGATTTTCTTGACTGTATATCTCTTAAATGTCAACATATACACGTGTGACTTAGTTTACGATGATTTTTCAATGCCGAGAACCTCGATCAGAGAGTAAAAAAGGCGTAAGGTTCACAATGGTGTAAAATTAAAATGGGATATACCGGGATAGGATTCGAGTTAAAGGAACAAGGGCCAAACCAACCACCCAAGAATCGAATCGTCGAGCGAAAACACTTGACAACCTCCTAGAAGCAGCTTTTCTTACCACCAGACCTTTCTCCATCAATTAGGAATCTGATGCCGTCACTAAACACATTCCTTAAATTTTAGCCATTTGTTGAGTGTTTTTTTTGTGTCTAATCTGCATATATATTACCATTGCCCTTGATTTTCTTCACTGTATATCTCTTAAATGTCAACATATACACGTGTGATTTAGTGTACGAAGATTTTTCAATGCCGAGAACCTCGATCAGAGAGTAAAAAAGGCGTCAGGTTCACAATGGTGAAAAATTAAAATGGGATATATCAGGCTAGGATTCGAGTTACAGGAACAAGGGCCAAACCAACCACCCAAGAATGGAATCGTCGAGCGAAAACACTTGACAACCTCCTAGAAGCAGCTTTTCTTGCCACCAGACCTTTCTCCATCAATTAGGAATCTGATGCCGTCACTAAACACATTCCTTAAATTGTAGCCATTTGTTGAGTGTTTTTTTTTGTATCTAATCCGCATATATATCACCATTTCCCTTGATTTTCTTGACTGTATATCTCTTAAATGTCAACATATACACGTGTGATTTAGTTTACGAAGATTTTTCAGTGCCGAGAACCTCGATCAGAGAGTAAAAAAGGCGTAAGGTTCACAATGGTGTAAAATTAAAATGGGATATACTTGGCTAGGATTCGAGTTACAGGAACAAGGGCCAAACCAACCACCCAAGAATGGAATCGCCGAGCGAAAACACTTGAAAACCTCCTAGAAACAGCTTTTCTTGCCAATAGACCTTTCTCCATCAATTAGGAATCTGATGCCGTCACTAAACACATTCCTTAAATTGTAGCCATTTGTTGAGTATTTTTTGTTGTTGTCTTATCCGCATTTATATGACCATTGCCCTTGATTTTCTTGACTGTATATCTCTTAAATGTCAACATATACACGTATGATTTAGTTTACGAAAATTTTTCAATGCCGAGAACCTCGATCAGAGAGTAAAAAAGGCGGAAAGTTCACAATGGTGTAAAATTAAAATGCGATATACTGGTCTAGGATTCGTGTTGCAGGAACAAAGGCCAAACCAACCACCTAAGAATGGAATCGTCGAGCGAAAACACTTGACAACCTCCAAGAAGCAGCTTTTCTTGCCACCAGACCTTTCTCCATCAATTTGGAATCTGATGCCGTCACTAAACAAATTCCTTAAATTGTAGCCATTTGTTGAGTGTTTTTTTTTTGGTGTCTAATCCGCATATATATGAACATTGCCCTTGATTTTCTTGACTGTATATCTCTTAAATGTCAACATATACACGTGTGATTTAGTTTACGATGATTTTCCAATGCCGAGAAACTCGATCAGAGAGTTAAAAAGGCGAAAAGTTCACAATGGTGTAAAATTAAAATGCGATATACTGGTCTAGGATTCGTGTTGCAGGAACAAGGGCCAAACCAACCACCCAAGAATGGAATCGTCGAGCGAAAACACTTGACAACCTCCTAGAAGCAGCTTTTCTTGCCACCAGACCTTTCTCCATCAATTAGGAATCTGATGTCGTCACTAAACACATTCCTTAAATTGTATTCATTTGTTGAGTGTTTTTTTTTGTGTCTAATCCGCATATATATGACCATTGCCCTTGATTTTCTTGACTGTATATCTCTTAAATGTCAACATATATATGTGTGACTTAGTTTACGCAGATTTTTCAATGCCGAGAACCTCGATCAGAGAGTAAAAAAGGCGTAAGGTTCACAATGGTGTAAAATTAAAATGGGATATACCGGGATAGCATTCGAGTTAAAGGAACAAGGGCCAAACCAACCACCCAAGAATGGAATCATCGAGCGAAAACACTTGACAACCTACTAGAAGCAGCTTTTCTTGCCACCAGACCTTTCTCCATCAATTAGGAATCTGATGCCGTCACTAAACACATTCCTTAAATTGTAGCCATTTGTTGAGTGTTTTTTTTTTGTGTCTAATCTGCATATATATTACCATTGCGCTTGATTTTCTTCACTATATATCTCTTAAATGTCAACATATACACGTGTGATTTAGTGTACGAAGATTTTTCAATGCCGATAACCTCGATCAGAGTGTAAAAAAGACGTAAGGTTCACAATGGTGAAAAATTAAAATGGGATATACCGGGATAGGATTCGAGTTACAGGAACAAGAGCCAAACCAACCACCCAAGAATGGAATCGTCAAGCGAAAACACTTGACAACCTCCTAGAAGCAGCTTTTCTTGCCACCAGACCTTTCTCCATCAATTAGGAATCTGATGCCGTCACTAAACACATTCTTTAAATTGTAGCCATTTGTTGAGTGTTTTTTTTTGGTGTCTAATCCGCATATATATCACCATTGCCCTTGATTTTCTTGACTGTATATCTCTTAAATGTCAACATATACACGTGTGATTTAGTTTACGAAGATTTTTCAATGCCGAGAATCTCGATCAGAGAGTAAAAAAGGCGGAAGGTTCACAATGGTGTAAAATTAAAATAGGATATACCGGGCTAGGATTCGAGTTACAGGAACAAGGGCCAAACCAACCACCCAAGAATGGAATCGTCGAGCGAAAACACTTGAAAATCTCCTAGAAGCAGCTTTTCTTGCCACCATTCCTTTCTCCATCAATTAGGAATCTGATGTCGTCACTAAACACATTCCTTAAATTGTAGCCATTTGTTAAGTGTTTTTTTTCTTGACTGTATATCTCTTAAATGTCAACATATACACGTGTGATTTAGTTTACGAAGATTTTTCAATGCCGAGAACCTCGATCGGAGAGTAAAAAAGGAGTAAGGTTCACAATGGTGTAAAATTAAAATGGGATATACCGGGCTAGGAATCGAGTTGCAGGAACTAGGGGCAAACCAACCACCCAAGAATGGAATCATCGAGCGAAAACACTTGAAAACCTCCTAGAAGCAGCTTTTTTTGCCACCAGACCTTTCTCAATCAATTAGGAATCTGATGCCGTCACTAGACACATTCCTTAAATTGTAGCCATTTGTTGAGTGTTTTTTTTTTGGTCTAATCCGCATATATTTCACCATTGCCCTTGATTTTCTTGACTGTATATCTCCTAAATGTCAACATATACACGTGTGATTTAGTTTACGAAGATTTTTCAATGCCGAGAACCTTGATCAGAGAGTAAAAAAGGCGTAAGGTACACAATGGTGTAAAATTAAAATGGGATATACCGGGCTAGGATTCGAGTTACAGGAACAAGGGCAAAACCAACGACCCAAGAATGGAATCGTCGAGCAAAACACTTGACAACCTCCTAGAAGCAGCTTTTCTTGCCACCAGACCTTTCTCAATCAATTAGGAATCTGATGCCGTCACTAGACACATTCCTTAAATTGTAGCCATTTGTTGAGTGTTTTTTTTGGTGTCTAATCCGCATATATTTCACCATTGCCCTTGATTTTCTTGACTGTATATCTCTTAAATGTCAACATATACACGTGTGATTTAGTTTACGAAGATTTTTCAATGCCGAGAATCTCGATAAGAGAGTAAAAAAACGTAAGGTTCACAATGGGATATACCGGGCTAGGATTCGAGTTACAGGAACAAGGGCCAAACCAAGCACCCAAGAATGGAATCGTCAAGCAAAAACACTTGACAACCTCCTAGAAGCAGCTTTTCTTGCCACCAGACCTTTCTCCATCAATTAGGAATCTGATGCCGTCACTAAACACATTCCTTAAATTGTAGCCATTTGCTGAGTGTTTTTTTTGGTCTCTAATCCGCATATATATCACAATTGCCCTTGATTTTCTTGACTGTATATCTCTTAAATGTCAACATATACACGTGTGATTTACTTTACGAAGATTTTTCAATGCCGAGAATCTCGATCAGAGAGTAAAAAAGGCTTAAGGTTCACAATGGTGTAAAATTAAAATGGGATATACCGGGCTAGGATTCGAGTTAAAGGAACAAGGACCAAACCAACCACCCAAGAATGGAATCGTCGAGCGAAAACACTTGACAACCTCATAGAAGCAGCTTTTCTTGCCACCAGACCTTTCTCCATCAATTAGGAATCTGATGCCGTCACTAAACACATTCCTTAAATTGTAGCCATTTGTTGAGTGTTTTTTTGGTGTCTAATCCGCATATATATCACCATTGCCCTTAATTTTCTTGACTGTATATCTCTTAAATGTCAACATATACACGTGTGATTTAATTTACGAAGAATTTTCATTGTCGAGAACCTCGATCAGAGAGTAAAAAGGCGTAAGGTTCACAATGGTGTAAAATTAAAATGGGATATACCGGGCTAGGATTCGAGTTACAGGAACAAGGGCAAAACCAACTACCCAAGAATGGAATCGTCGAGCGAAAACCCTTGACAACCTCCTAGAAGCAGCTTTTCTTGCCACCAGACCTTTCTCCACCAATTAGGAATCTGATGCCGTCACTAAACACATTCCTTAAATTGTAGCCATTTGCTGAGTGTTTTATTTTGTCTCTAATCCGCATATATATCACAATTACCCTTGATTTTCTTGACTGTATATCTCTTAAATGTCAACATATACACGTGTGATTTAGTTTACGAAGATTTTTCAATGCCGAGAACCTCGATCAGAGAGTAAAAAAGGCGTAAGGTTCACAATGGTGTAAAATTAAAATGGGATATACCGGGCTAGGATTCGAGTTACAGGAACAAGGACCAAACCAACCACCCAAGAATGGAATCGTCGAGCGAAAACACTTGAAAACCTCCTAGAAGCAGCTTTTTTTGCCACCAGACCTTTCTCAATCAATTAGGAATCTGATGCCGTCACTAGACACATTCCTTAAATTGTAGCCATTTGTTGAGTGTTTTTTTTGGTGTCTAATCCGCATATATTTCACCATTGCCCTTGATTTTCTTGACTGTATATCTCTTAAATGTCAACATATACACGTGTGATTTAGTTTACGAAGATTTTTCAATGCCGAGAATCTCGATAAGAGAGTAAAAAAACGTAAGGTTCACAATGGTGTAAAATTAAAATGGGATATACCGGGCTAGGATTCGAGTTACAGGAACAAGTGCCAAACCAAGCACCCAAGAATGGAATCGTCAAGCAAAAACACTTGACAACCTCCTAGAAGCAGCTTTTCTTGCCACCAGACCTTTCTCCATCAATTAGGAATCTGATGCCGTCACCAAACACATTCCTTAAATTGTAGCCATTTGCTGAGTGTTTTTTTTTGTCTCTAATCCGCATATATATCACAATTGCCCTTGATTTTCTTGACTGTATATCTCTTAAATGTCAACATATACACGTGTGATTTAGTTTACGAAGATTTTTCAATGCCGAGAATCTCGATCAGAGAGTAAAATAGGCTTAAGGTTCACAATGGTGTAAAATTAAAATGGGATATACCGGGCTAGGATTCGAGTTACAGGAACAAGGACCAAACCAACCACCCAAGAATGGAATCGTCGAGCCAAAACACTTGACAACCTCCTAGAAGCAGCTTTTCTTGCCACCAGACCTTTCTCCATCAATTAGGAATCTGATGCCGTCACTAAACACATTCCTTAAATTGTAGCCATTTGTTGAGTGTTTTTTTGGTGTCTAATCCGCATATATATCACCATTGCCCTTGATTTTCTTGACTGTATATCTCTTAAATGTCAACATATACACGTGTGATTTAATTTACGTAGAATTTTCATTGTCGAGAACCTCGATCAGAGAGTAAAAAGGCGTAAGGTTCACAATGGTGTAAAATTAAAATGGGATATACCGGGCTAGGATTTGAGTTACAGGAACAAGGGCCAAACCAAGCACCCAAGAATGGAATCGTCAAGCGATAACACTTGACCACCTCCTAGAAGCAGCTTTTCTTGCCACCAGACCTTTCTACATCAATTAGGAATCTGATGCCGTCAGTAAACACATTCCTTAAATTGTAGCCATTTATTGAGTGTTTTTTTTTTTGTCTCTAATCCGCATATATATCACCATTGCCCTTAATTTTCTTGACTGTATATCTCTTAAATGTCAACATATACACGTGTGATTTTGTTTACGAAGATTTTTCAATGCCGAGAACATCGATCCGAGAGTAAAAAAGGCGTAAGGTTCACAATGGTGTAAAATTAAAATGGGATATACCGGGCTAGGATTCGAGTTACGGGAACAAGGGCCAAACCAACCACCCAAGAATGGAATCGTCGAGCGAAAACACTTGACAACCTCCTAGAAGCAGCATTTCTTGCCACCAGACCTTTCTCCATCAATTAGGAATCTGATGCCGTCACTAAACACATTCCTTGAATTGTAGCCATTTGTTGAGTGTTTTTTTGGTCTCTAATCCGCATATATATCACCATTGCCCTTGATTTTCTTGACTTTATATCTCTTAAATGTCAACATATACACGTGTGATTTTGTTTACGAAGATTTTTCAATGCCGAGAACCTCGATCCGAGACTAAAAAAGACGTAAGGTTCACCATGGTGTAAAATTAAAGTGGGATATACTGGGCTAGGATTCGAGTTACGGGAACAAGGGCCAAACCAACCACCCAAGAATGGAATCGTCGAGCGAAAACACTTGATAACCTCCTAGAAGCAGCTTTTCTTGCCACCAGACCTTTCTCCATCAATTAGGAATCTGAGGCCGTCACTAAATACATTCCTTAAATTGTAGCCATTTGTTGAGTGTTTTTTTTGTGTCTAATCCGCATATATATCACCATTGACCTTGATTTTCTTGATTGTATATCTCTTAAACGTCAACATATACACGTGTGATTTAGTTTACGAAGATTTTTCAATGCCGAGAATCTCGATCAGAGAGTAAAAATGGCGTAAGGTTCACAATGGTGTAGAATTAAAATGGGATATACCGGGCTAGTATTCGAGTTACAGGAACAAGGGCCAAACAAACCACCCAAGAATGGAATCGTCGAGCGAAAACACTTGACAACCTCCTAGAAGCAGCTTTTCTTGCCACCAGACCTTTCTCCATCAATTAGGAATCTGATGCCGTCACTAAACACATTCCTTAAATTGTAGCCATTTGTTGAGTGTTTTTTTTTTGGTGTCTAATCCGCTTATATATCACCATTGCCCTTGATTTTCTTGACTGTATATCTCTTAAATGTCAACATATACACGTGTGATTTAATTTACGAAGAGTTTTCAATGCCGAGAACCTCGATCAGAGAGTAAAAAAGGCGTAAGGTTCTCAATGGTGTAAAATTAAAATGGGATATATCGGGCTAGGATTTGAGTTACAGGAACAAGGGCCAAACCAAGCACCCAAGAATGGAATCGTCAAGCGAAAACACTTGACAACCTCCTAGAAGCAGCTTTTCTTGCCACCAGGACTTTCTCCATCAATTAGGAATCTGATGCCGTCACTAAACACATTCCTTAAATTGTAAGCATTTGTTGAGTGTTTTTTTGGTCTCTAATCAGCATATATATCACCATTGCCCTTGATTTTCTTGACTGTATATCTCTTAAATGTCAACATATACACGTGCAATTTTGTTTACGAAGATTTTTCAATGCCGAGAACCTCGATCCGAGAGTAAAAAAGGCGTAAGGTTCACAATGGTGTAAAATTAAAATGTGATATACCGGGCTAGGATTCGAGTTACGGGAACAAGGGCCAAACCAACCACCCAAGAATGGAATCATCGAGCGAAAACACTTGACAACCACCTAGAAGCATCTTTTCTTGCCACCAGACCTTTCTCCATCAATTAGGAATCTGATGCCGTCACTAAACACATTCCTTAAATTGTAGCCATTTGTTGAGTGTTTTTTTTTTGTGTCTAATCCGCATATATATCACCATTGCCCTTGATTTTCTTGACTGTATATCTCTTAAATGTCAACATATACACGTGTGATTTAATTTACGAAGATTTTTCAATGCCGAGAACCACGATCAGAGAGTAAAAAAGGCGTAAGGTTCACAATGGTGTAAAATTAAAATGGGATATACCGGGCTAGGATTTGGGTTACAGGAACAAGGGCCAAACCAAGCACCCAAGAATGGAATCGTCAAGCGAAAACACTTGACAACCTCCTAGAAGCAGCTTTTCTTGCCACCAGACCTTTCCCCATCAATTAGGAATCTGATGCCATCACTAAACACATTCCTTAAATTGTAGCCATTTGTTGAGTGTTTTTTTTTTGTCTCTAATCCGCATATATATCACCATTGCCCTTGATTTTCTTGACTGTATATCTCTTAAATGTCAACATATACACGTGTGATTTTGTTTACGAAGATTTTTCAATGCCGAGAACCTCGATTTCGAGAGTAAAAAAGGTGTAAGGTTCACAATGGTGTAAAATTAAAATGGGATATACCGGGCTAGGATTCGAGTTACGGGAACAAGGGCCAAACCAACCACCCAAGAATGGAATCGTGGAGCGAAAACACTTGATAACCTCCTAGAAGCGGCTTTTCTTGCCACCAGACCTTTCTCCATCAATTAGGAATCTGATGCCGTCACTAAATAAATTCCTTAAATTGTAGCCATTTGTTGAGTGTATTTTTTTTGTGTGTAATCCGCATATATATCACCATTGCCCTTGATTTTCTTGACTGTATATCTCTTAAATGTCAACATATACACGTGTAATTTAGTTTACAAATTTTTTTCAATGCCGAGAATCTCGATCAGAGAGTAAAAAAGGCGTAAGGTTCACAATGGTGTAAAATTAAAATGGGATATACCGGGCTAGGATTCGAGTTACAGGAACAAGGGCCAAACCAACCACCCAAGAATGGAATTGTCGAGCGAAAACACTTGACAACCTCCTAGAAGCAGCTTTTCTTTCCACCAGACCTTTCTCCATCAATTAGGAATCTGATGCCGTCACTAAACACATTCCTTAAATTGTAGCCATTTGTTGAGTGTTTTTTTTTGTGTCTAATCCGCTTATATATCACCATTGCCCTTGATTTTCTTGACTGTATATCTCTTAAATGTCAACATATACACGTGTGATTTAATTTACGAAGATTTTTCAATGCCGAGAACCTCGATCAGAGAGTAAAAAAGGCGTAAGGTTCTCAATGGTGTAAAATTAAAATGGGATATATCGGGCTAGGATTTGAGTTACAGGAACAAGGGCCAAACCAAGCACCCAAGAATGGAATCATCAAGCGAAAACACTTGACAACCTCCTAGAAGCAGCTTTTCTTGCCACCAGGACTTTCTCCATCAATTAAGAATCTGATGCCGTCACTAAACACATTCCTTAAATTGTAAGCATTTGTTGAGTGTTTTTTTGGTCTCTAATCAGCATATATATCACCATTGCCCTTGATTTTCTTGACTGTATATCTCTTAAATGTCAACATATACACGTGCAATTTTGTTTACGAAGATTTTTCAATGCCGAGAACCTCGATCCGAGAGTAAAAAAGGCGTAAGGTTCACAATGGTGTAAAATTAAAATGTGATATACCGGGCTAGGATTCGAGTTACGGGAACAAGGGCCAAACCAACCACCCAAGAATGGAATCATCGAGCGAAAACACTTGACAACCTCCTAGAAGCATCTTTTCTTGCCACCAGACCTTTCTCCATCAATTAGGAATCTGATGCCGTCACTAAACACATTCCTTAAATTGTAGCCATTTGTTGAGTGTTTTTTTTTTGGTGTCTAATCCGCATATATATCACCATTGCCCTTGATTTTCTTGACTGTATATCTCTTAAATGTCAACATATACACGTGTGATTTAATTTACGAAGATTTTTCAATGCCGAGAACCTCGATCAGAGAGTAAAAAAGGCGTAAGGTTCACAATGGTGTAAAATTAAAATGGGATATACCGGGCTAGGATTTGAGTTACAGGAACAAGGGCCAAACCAAGCACCCAAGAATGGAATCGTCAAGCGAAAACACTTGACAACCTCCTAGAAGCAGCTTTTCTTGCCACCAGACCTTTCCCCATCAATTAGGAATCTGATGCCATCACTAAACACATTCCTTAAATTGTAGCCATTTGTTGAGTGTTTTTTTTTTGTCTCTAATCCGCATATATATCACCATTGCCCTTGATTTTCTTGACTGTATATCTCTTAAATGTCAACATATACACGTGTGATTTTGTTTACGAAGATTTTTCAATGCCGAGAACCTCGATCCGAGAGTAAAAAAGGCGTAAGGTTCACAATGGTGTAAAATTAAAATGGGATATACCGGGCTAGGATTCGAGTTACGGGAACAAGGGCCAAACCAACCACCCAAGAATGGAATCGTGGAGCGAAAACACTTGATAACCTCCTAGAAGCGGCTTTTCTTGCCACCAGACCTTTCTCCATCAATTAGGAATCTGATGCCGTCACTAAACAAATTCCTTAAATTGTAGCCATTTGTTGAGTGTATTTTTTTTGTGTGTAATCCGCATATATATCACCATTGCCCTTGATTTTCTTGACTGTATATCTCTTAAATGTCAACATATACACGTGTAATTTAGTTTACAAATTTTTTTCAATGCCGAGAATCTCGATCAGAGAGTAAAAAAGGCGTAAGGTTCACAATGGTGTAAAATTAAAATGGGATATACCGGGCTAGGATTCGAGTTACAGGAACAAGGGCCAAACCAACCACCCAAGAATGGAATTGTCGAGCGAAAACACTTGACAACCTCCTAGAAGCAGCTTTTCTTTCCACCAGACCTTTCTCCATCAATTAGGAATCTGATGCCGTCACTAAACACATTCCTTAAATTGTAGCCATTTGTTGAGTGTTTTTTTTGGTGTCTAATCCGCTTATATATCACCATTGCCCTTGATTTTCTTGACTGTATATCTCTTAAATGTCAACATATACACGTGTGATTTAATTTACGAAGATTTTTCAATGCCGAGAACCTCGATCAGAGAGTAAAAAAGGCGTAAGGTTCTCAATGGTGTAAAATTAAAATGGGATATATCGGGCTAGGATTTAAGTTACAGGAACAAGGGCCAAACCAAGCACCCAAGAATGGAATCATCAAGCGAAAACACTTGACAACCTCCTAGAAGCAGCTTTTCTTGCCACCAGGACTTTCTCCATCAATTAAGAATCTGATGCCGTCACTAAACACATTCCTTAAATTGTAAGCATTTATTGAGTGTTTTTTTGGTCTCTAATCAGCATATATATCACCATTGCCCTTGATTTTCTTGACTGTATATCTCTTAAATGTCAACATATACACGTGCAATTTTGTTTACGAAGATTTTTCAATGCCGAGAACCTCGATCCGAGAGTAAAAAAGGCGTAAGGTTCACAATGGTGTAAAATTAAAATGTGATATACCGGGCTAGGATTCGAGTTACGGGAACAAGGGCCAAACCAACCACCCAAGAATGGAATCATCGAGCGAAAACACTTGACAACCTCCTAGAAGCATCTTTTCTTGCCACCAGACCTTTCTCCATCAATTAGGAATCTGATGCCGTCACTAAACACATTCCTTAAATTGTAGCCATTTGTTGAGTGTTCTTTTTTTGGTGTCTAATCCGCATATATATCACCATTGCCCTTGATTTTCTTGACTGTATATCTCTTAAATGTCAACATATACACGTGTGATTTAATTTACGAAGATTTTTCAATGCCGAGAACCTCGATCAGAGAGTAAAAAAGGCGTAAGGTTCACAATGGTGTAAAATTAAAATGGGATATACCGGGCTAGGATTTGAGTTACAGGAACAAGGGCCAAACCAAGCACCCAAGAATGGAATTGTCAAGCGAAAACACTTGACAACCTCCTAGAAGCAGCTTTTCTTGCCACCAGACCTTTCCCCATCAATTAGGAATCTGATGCCATCACTAAACACATTCCTTAAATTGTAGCCATTTGTTGAGTGTTTTTTTTTTGTCTCTAATCCGCATATATATCACCATTGCCCTTGATTTTCTTGACTGTATATCTCTTAAATGTCAACATATACACGTGTGATTTTGTTTACGAAGATTTTTCAATGCCGAGAACCTCGATCCGAGAGTAAAAAAGGCGTAAGGTTCACAATGGTGTAAAATTAAAATGGGATATACCGGGCAGGATTCGAGTTACGGGAACAAGGGCCAAACCAACCACCCAAGAATGGAATCGTCGAGCGAAAACACTTGACAACCTCCTAGAAGCAGATTTTCTTGCCACCAGACCTTTCTCCATCAATTAGGAATCTGATGCCGTCACTAAACACATTCCTTAAATTGTAGCCATTTGTTGAGTGTTTTTTTTTATGTCTAATCCGCATATATATCACCATTGCCCTTGATTTTCTTGACTGTATATCTCTTAAATGTCAACATATACACGTGTGATTTAGTTTACGAAGATTTTTCAATGCCGAGAACCTCGATCAGAGAGTAAAAAAGGCGTAAGGTTCACAATGGTGTAAAATTAAAATGGGATATACCGGGCTAGGATTCGAGTTACAGGAACAAGGGCCAAACCAACCACCCAAGAAAGGAAACGTCGAGCGAAAACACTTGACAACCTCCGAGAAGCAGCTTTTCTTGCCACCAGACCTTTCTCCATAATTTTGGAATCTGATTCCGTCACTAAACACATTCCTTAAATTGTAGCCATTTGTTGATGTTTTTTTTTGTGTCTAATCCGCATATATATCGCCATTGCCCTTGATTTTCTTGACTGTATATCTCATAAATGTCAACAAATACACGTGACATTTAGTTTACGAAGATTTTTCAATGCCCAGAACCTCGATCAGAGAGTAAAAAAAGCGTAAGGTTCACAATGGTGTAAAATTAAAATGGGATATACCGGGCTAGGATTAGAGTTACAGGAACAAGGGCCAAACCAACCAACCAAGAATGGAATCGTCGAGCGAAAACACTTGACAACCTCCTAGAAGCAGCTTTTCTTGCCACCAGACCTTTCTCCATCAATTAGGAATCTGATGCCGTCACAAAACACATTCCTTAAATTGTAGCCATTTGTTGAGTTTTTTTTTGGTGTCTAATCCGCATATATATCACCATTGCCCTTGATTTTCTTGACTGTATATCTCTTAAATGTCAACATATACACGTGTGATTTAGTTTACGAAGATTTTTCAATGCCGAGAACCTCGATCAGAGAGTAAAAAGGCGTAAGGTTCACAATGGTGTAAAATTAAAATGGGATATACCGAGCTAGGATTCGAGTTACAGGAACAATGGCCAAACTAACCACCCAAGAATGGAATCGTCGAGCGAAAACACTTGACAACCTCCTAGAAGCAGCTTTTCTTGCCACCAGACCTTTCTCCATCAATTTGGAATCTGATGCCGCCACTAAACACATTCCTTAAATTGTAACCATTTGTTGAGTGTTTTTTTTTTTGTGTCTAATCCGCATATATATATATATATCACCATTTCCCTTGATTTTCTTGACTGTATATCTCTTAAATGTCAACATATACACGTGTGATTTAATTTACGAAGATTTTTCAATGCCGAGAACCTCTATCAGAGAGTAAAAAAGGCGTGTAAAATTAAAATGTGATATACAGGGCCAGGATTCGAGTTACAGGAACAAGGGCCAAACCAACCACCCAAGAATGAAATCGTCGAACGAAAACACTTGACAACCTCCTAGAAGCAGCTTTTCTTGCCACCAGACCTTTCTCCATCAATTATGAATCTAATGCCGTCACTTAACACATTCCTTAAATTGTAGCCATTTGTTGAGTGTTTTGTTTTGTGTCTAATCCGCATATATATCACCATTGCCCTTGATTTTCTTGACTGTATATCTCTTAAATGTCAACATATACACGTGTGATTTAGTTTACGAAGATTTTTAATGCCGAGAACCTCGATCAGAGAGTAAAAAAGGCGTAAGGTTCACAATGGTGTAAAATTAAAATGGGATATACCTGGCTAGGATTCGAGTTACAGGAACAAGGGCCAAACCAGCCACCCAAGAATGGAATCGTCGAGCGAAAACACTTGACAACCTCCTAGAAGCAGCTTTTCTTGCCACCAGATCTTTCTCCATCAATTAGGAATCTAATGCCGTCACTAAACACATTCCTTAAATTGTAGCCATTTGTTGAGTGTTTGTTTTGTGTCTAATCCTCTTATATATCACCATTGCCCTTGATTTTCTTGACTGTATATCTCTTAAATGTCAACATATACACGTGTGATTTAGTTTAAAAAAGATTTTTCAATGCCGAGAACCTTGATCAGAGAGTATAAAAGGCGTATGGTTCACAATGGTGTAAAATTAAAATGGGATATACCGGGCTAGGATTCGAGTTACAGGAACAAGGGTGTTGGTGCATGCGTCTGTCGACTTCGTCTTGTATCGAGTCTTTTATTAGAATTGTTAGATCAGGGCGCGTTGTTCGAGAAAATAGGAGGTTTTAGGATATTTTAGTTGTAATTTCGCTTGAAGGAGACATGTGGCATGTTCAAGCGAAATCAACTATGTTAATTTCGCTTGAACTGACTCATGACCCTTTCAAGCGAAATCTCTGCTCTATAAATAGGACCTCAAGCGAAATCATATGTAACTATTCATCATTCCGGAGCCGAAGTGCTGCCGACGCGTCATTTGATGTGTATTCGTTTTATTATCAATATACAAGACGTTTATTAGTGAAACAAGCTGTTTTCCATGTCTGTTTCTTAGTTTCCGCCTCTGAACCAGACTAGAGCTCTTCTGAACAACTCGTTTGGGTCACAAATCGATCCTACAAGTGGTATCAGAGCTCAGGAATTAGAGTTCTTGCCAAATTCAGCTTGAAAATCTGTTTTCTACACCTTCTTTCACAAAACAAACATTTTTCACGGTCAAAATGGTCTGATTTTCACATATTATAAGCATTACAGTGTTTTAAAAGATCCTTGAGAGTTTTGGACCATAACTCAAACTAAAAGTTGATCAAACTTGTAATTCCGTTTGAAATCAGATCGATTTGTGATGACGTCAGCAGCTTTCAAGCGAGATTAGCTTGTGATTCCGCTTGAAATTCGATATTTCGCTTGAAATTTTGAACTGATTCCGCTTGAATTTGTTGATTCCGCTTCAGAGGGTTATTCCGCTTGAGTTATTTCAAGCGAAATCAGATATTTCGCTTCAAGGAGTGTTTTCGCTTGAAAGTGTGTCAGTTCAAGTGAAATTTGTGATTTCACTTCAAGTTTATTTTGCTTGAGTGACTATTTTGCTTGGATTTCGTTTGAATCTTTGTTTCAGTTTGAGACTTGAAATTTTGTGAAAAATTTTGTCGAAACATGAGTGAAGAATTTTACAACGCGTTTGCAACATCCCCGACTACTCCGGCTACCATTGCTCAAAACATGAACTTGGAAAATGAAACTGGAACTACACAAAAACCCCCAAAGCTAATGAGCATTGAGGAGTATTACGGTTGGAAAGATCGGTTTGAAAACTGGGTTCAAGCAAACCATTTGAGATCTTGGGAGTGTATTTTGAAGAAGTATGTTCTACCACGTACTGATCTGCAAGTTGAGAAAGAAATTTCTGAATTCACTGACAAAGAACGAGACATGTACAGAGCTGAAAAGATGATGATTAGTCTACTTCAGCAAGCTATTAAAGAAGACATTTTTGTATTGCTGCAACATGACAAAACTTCAAACTCTATTTGGGATGCTCTTAAAATCAAGTTTGAGGGAAGTGAAAACATGATCAAAAGTAAAAAGTCATTACTTAAGAAAGAATTTGATCTGTTCACAAGTTTGCCAGGGGAAGATACAAAGAAGTTGATTGAAAGATACTGCCACTTAGTGCGTTCTATGTCTTTGCTAAGTATAACCAAAGACCGAGAGGAATGGGTTGGCAAACTAGCTAATGCGTTACCTCAAAAAGAATGGGGTACATTTTTATGATCTTAAAGAACACTGGAGTTTATGATGGTTTGACGATATCTCAGTTCATTGAGAAGATTGAGGGTCAAGATCTAGAACAACAAAAGATTGCAAGGATGAGTAATCCGATTGGACAACAAGATGTGAAAATGTACTACAAAGGCAATGTTCAAGAAGCTGAAAAGAGTTCGAAAATTCAAACTGCGTTTAGTGCTGGAAACTCATCAGAAAATGTTGAACAAAGTCCAAACAGTAGCAGTGGTTTTTCTTCATATCCAAGTGTTAATCCAAAGAGTTCAAATACAAGTTTTCATTCTCAAAGCTCAAAAAATGGAAACGGTTGTGTGATACAGTGCAACATTGCATTGAATCTTCCAGATGGTCAAAGTTTTTCTGAAGAAATTGCAAAAGATCACATGGCGTTACTTGCAACTGTGCTACAATCCAATGAAGGTTTGGTTGCAGGGAGGATCGGAAATCCTATGCTGACGAAAGAGGATTACAATCAAATAGACGCTGAAGAGATGGAGCTCATGGACATTAAATGGTGTCTAGCTAGTGTTTTGAGGAGAGCAGAAAAGTTTAAAATGATCACAGGGAGAAATGATTTTCTGGATGCACATGTGTCTACTTTGGGTTTTGATAAATCTAAAGTTACTTGTTTTCGATGCAAGGAGAAAGGTCATTTCAAAAGAGAATGCAAAAATCAAGAAGCTAGTGGAGCAAAGAATCCATTTGGAAAAGATGACTACTATCGGAAAGCCATATATCAACAAGTTGCTCATCAACCATATCAACAAAAAGAAACACAAACTGCTCATGGGAAAATGATCGAAGATGCAAATAAGGAAGCTTATTCTGGTATTATTGATCAAGATGAGGAGAAAATGGCTCCAGATTTCAGTTGGAACAAATTTATATCATCTGATAGTAAAGCATGTTTAATAAACCAAGATGATGAAAAGTTACCTGAAGGGTTCAGCTGGGATCAATTTGCGGATGAGAATGGGAATTTTAAAGCTTTCATTGCAAAGATAGTTCAAGAACCTGAATTGTTTACAGAATGGATGAAAGCGATTGGTGTTCATGAGAAGAAACAAGAAGAAGAATCTGTTTCATCTGATGAAAGTTCAGAAGAAGCAACTGTTGTTGATCAAACATCAATTGATTCTGGTTCTTCAGATGAAAGTTCCGAAAGAGCATTAGATTTTGATCAAACACCATCTGATTCTGGTTCTTCAGATGATAGTTCTGAAAAAGCGATAGATTTTGATCAATCATCAACTGATGATAGTGGTGATGATGAGGAAGAAAAACATATTAATATTGCTAAAACTCATCTATCTCCTGAAAGTTTTCATTTCTATTTTGCAAATCGCTTGGAGAAGTTGAAGGAGAGACGTTCAGCAAAAGCACAAAAGAAAATGAAGAATGAAAGTGTTGATAAAAAAGAAGAGACTGTTCGAAATGAAGAGATTAAAACTGTTGCTGAGGAGATGGTTGAGACAAAGAAGGTCATTAAAGCAGAAAAAGAGTTTGAGAAAGTTGTTGAAGTTGAGAAAGTCATCGAAGTTGAAAAGATTACGGAAGTCATAAAACCTTGTTTGAAGTGTTTAGAATCTTGCAAGCAATGTGCAGAAAAAGATGAGAAATTGAGCGAGATAGAAAAAATGAAAGAACAATTATTGTTCAATCTCAACTACGTGAAAGAATCTTACGGTGTACTAAACAGAACAGTAACTAGTCTACAAAAGACTAACTCTGAAAGAGAAGATGCATTGACCATGATGAATGATGTGATGATGACAAAGCAAAAGGCAATAAATCATTACATCGAAGAATGTGAAAAATTGCAGCGGGAGTTGGAGATTGAAAAGATTGAGAATGAGAGAATCAGACGTTTATTACAGAGTTATTCTAGTTCTGATTATCTTATTGATCGAATTTATTCAACTGTCCGCCTCCGATTTGGGAAGGGTATTCTCCTAGAAAACCGAATGAGGAACAAGTTGGATACAAATGAGGAGTCCGATATAAAGTTAAAGTCCGATATAACCGATGAATTACCAGAAAACATTGATGTGGTTTTTACATCGTCTGACACTGATCATGAGTCCGAGTTAATAAAAAAGGTGGTCGATCAAGTGTTGGATACAAATGAGGAGTCGGAGTTAAAGTCTGAGTCAAAGTCCGAGTCTGGGTGTTCAAGTTCGTCCGTCAAAAGTTTGAGTTCGTCGGTCAACAGTTCAAAGACGTCGGTTAAAAGGGTTTACAATAAAGAATTCCTGTTATGAAAATCTAATTTGAATGACGAAGCAATCAAAGTGGCATATACATTGATTGATTCTAACAAATTATATTTTGATGAGGAATTTCCAATAAGAAATGTTAATTTTGAAAAGATCAAAAAGGTTTTCAAATTAACAGAAATCAATATTTCGGAAATTAAAGATGTAAATCTTACTGAAAAACCTAAAAAATACACTTCAAGAATTCAACAATGATTAAACAAGAAAAAAGGTTACGATTCTAGTTATGGTTTTCAAAAGAAACCAAATCATAACAGTAATTTCAAAAAGAAAGGTCTTGGCTTTATTCCATCTGAAAATCATAAAAATGAAAAATATGTTCGAGATTTAAAATCAAAAATGAAATTTGTTTCAGGGACAAGCTGTGAAGAAGAACAGAAGAAACCTTTCTGGAGACAATCTAACCAGGAGTTTCTTGCTGAGAAAAAGAGAATAGGAACTGGAGTTTTTCACAGAAAGGATACTCGAACCTGTTTTAGATGCAATGAAGCTGGTCACATTGCATGGAATTGTCCGTTGGATACAAAGAAAAAACAGGGAGTTTCTGAAAAACTTAAAGAAAAAGTTTTTGAGAAAGATGAATCACCAACTGAAAAATTCAAAATTTTTGAAAATTCAACTTATGAAGTTGGTGAGTGTTCAAAGAAAAATTTTTACAAAAAGAGAGCCAAAGACAACCAAATGTGGGTTGTTAAGAAGTTTGATGAGAAAAATGGCGATGAATCTAACTCCACAAAGTTAGACGAGCCACAAATTGTGTAGGATCGGTTTGCCAATCAAATGAGTCGTTCAGAAGAGGTCTCAGACTGAATCAGAGGCGGAATTCATTGATTCGGTCTTCGTTTAGCTTGGATTCACTATTAACTGTCTATTTTATTGAAAACACACGGTTTACAACTCAGTAGACACTTCGGCAGCACTTCGGCTCACCGGAACACTTTCTCTAATCTCGTTACAAATGAAATCAAGGCAACCCTATATATAGGCAAGTAATTTCGTGTGGAAATACTTCACACGAAATTAACTTTCATGCAGAATTAAATTCCATGCGGAATTACAACATAATTTCATACGGAATTACCATAGGGTAATTTCGTGCGGAATTACCTCCAAGCCTAATTTTGACATATTTCTCGAAATACGTGCCCTGATCTATCTAATACAAACTAAGACTCGAACGAAGATGAAGTCGACAGACAACTGCACCAACAGACTCCCCCTTGAATGTTGCTGAAATCTTCAGTGAGAGTCTTCAACATAACGACTCTTCAATCTTGATCGGTCTTCTTCAGAACTTTCTCCTGGAATGATGTACCCAGATCTTTCTCTAGCTCTAACCTCGTCAGGCTTCCCCTTTCATCAAGCTGGGATTTTCAGTCTGGAATTAGTTATCACCTTTGAAATCAAATCCTGGCTTTTCTTTGTTTAAGCTCTTCACAGGTTCTGAATCATCTCCTGGCTCCTCGTAGCAACAGGATCAGAAACCTTTCTTTCACCTACATACATCTCAACCACTCATAAGATAAACAAATTTTCACATTTGAAAATCTTATCAAAATTTGAAACATTCTAAATTCTGATTCAACTTAATGAATCATCTAAATATTTCAAAAATTTTCTCAACTCAACCCAATTTCCCAAACCAAAATTCATCATGTTTAGCCTTGGAATTTTGAAAATCAGCTCTCCAACATCAGTTGTCGAAAATCTTTTTGTATTTTTCAAAATTTATGCTAAAACAAACTAAAATGTTTTTGGATTTTTGAATAAAAAGAAATGCAGTAAAGTAATATTTACAGACAATATTTTGGTGAGTTTGTGTAAGATGATCATATCAGTTTTTGAGACAAATCACCAACACCGTTAAGCTTTAAACATTTTCAATTCTAAACAATTCACGTTGATTGACGATATTGTTGTCCACATAAACTCAATCTAAAAACTTTCGAAATGCTTACCGATACGTTAAGGTATATTAATTTTGCACTAAGTTCTTATGGACCACACGATCTCAGCATATCCCCTCATCATGTAATACACTAACTCAAGTAATGCCTTTAAACTTTGATCAACTGTGATTTGTGCGAAAACAACTCAGAATGTTTAAACATTAACAATCAGGTCGATACTTCCGTATACGCAGAGAAAGTCCAATGTTTAAACAAAACAAGAAAATAAAAATAAGTTGAAGTTGTTTAGGCTTTAACCACCAGGTCGATACTTCCGTATACGCAGAGGAGGTCCAAAGCTTAAACGAAACACCAAAGAAAATAAAGCAGAACGTTTAGGCACTAACATCCAGTTCGATACTCACGTATACGCAGAGGATGTCCAATGCTTAAACAAAATAAAGAAATAAAACAAGTTTAAATCTTTGCAAAATAAAATGCACAATCACAGTGATTTTTCAGCAAAGTTGTGAAAGTTCACAAACTTAACCAGTTTTATGTCTTTCGACAATCAGCGATTACTGAGTAGGCACACAATCAAGAAGGACAAAACTAAGTACTATGCTTTTGACCATGTTTCCCACTAGAACTAGGCTTTTACATTTAAATTTGTATCGTTATCGCAAATCTACTAGTCTAGCTGAGCCTACCGTCACATCTTTAGTAAGACTGTTTATCACATTTTATCATTCCATTTCTTTAGCGTGCTGTGACAGTCTAACTGATCTACTATCATCTCCTCTTTTTCACAACAGAACTCATTTTTTCATTTTTCAATGTTTTTGGTATTTTCAAATTTTCTAATTTTTTTTAAATTTTTCTCCCCCTAAAATCAAAATATATTTCAATTTTGATTTTCTGGGAAAATTTGAAATCAAACTGTACAAACTTGACAACATGATGAGAATTGCTGTTGATGCAGATTTGTGTCCGATGCTTGTCGAATAGATTAGATTTATTATTTTACGCTGAATTTGTAATAGTTAGTGAAACGGTCTATCGAACGTGTATAGACCCGCTCGTTTGAAGTGGTCAAACGAGAGGGTTATTCGGTTGACCGTGTGTGTTTGAAAGACAAAGGGGTGTAGCTATAAATAGCAACCCTTTGCCATTTCAAACACGTGGAGATTTTAGGAGGTTCAAGTCCTCACCAGGGAGAGAGCACCACTTGCTCTCTCCCCGGATGTATACTTCTTTGGTATGGTTCGGTTAGCTTGTTAATCGGGCCGGTTTGCTTTGTTATGTTATCAAATCTATACAAGTAAGTATTTCATCCGTCTCTAATCTTCCCGTCTATGAACATAATCATGATAATCACGGTTTCGGTCACGAAAACTCGGTCCTACAAGTGGTATCAGAGCCATGGTGCCCGATTTAGTGAATCTAACAGTTTGCTAAATCACATGTGCTCTAGATCTGAGTTTATTATGATTTTTGTTCAAGATGTTAAAAAGGTGTAAAAGAAGAAAAACCCAGATCTGACCCGAATGGATGGGTCTGACCTGAAACGAAATGCATCAGAGGGTTATGTTTTATGTTTACACCACATATTTCAAGTTTTCATCATCAAATGTGTGATTTTCGTCAAATCTGCAAAATTAACAGTACACTCTGTTCTTGATGTTCTTGGCGGCTGCTTAAAGAAACTAGGGTTTCTTCATATCCACCCCCCACGAAACGCCCCCACCCCCGACGAAACTGACTCTGTGACGAAACGCCACCACCCACGACGAAACAACAAATCTGTTTCGTCAGACCTTATACTTTCTGTTTCGTCGAACTCATTCAAAGTCCTGTTTCGTCGATCAACAAACAAGACAACCTCACTGTTTCGTCAACATGTTATAAAGGTGTGCCGTGCGATGTCAGCTCTATTCTGGTTGTTTGAGCCACTGTTCAACTGGAACATAGTTCTCCGGCATCACTTCAATCAACGGCTGAACCCTTTGATTTCAGAGATTTGGTGCTTTCATTCGAGAAAAATGAAATCAGCGGCTGAAATGGTTAAGGTTGATGTTGAATCGCTGAAGAGATCGTCGACTGAAACTGATTGGTTTGATGATGTCTGCACGATTTGTTTTTGGGGGTTTTGCTGTTGAAGACAAAGAAAAGAAGAGTTGTCGGCTGGTAATTGAGTGTACCAACTGAAGTGAAGTTGTGTATTGAAGGGGATGTCTTTTATTTGTTTGGTTTTGTTCATCGCAGAGAACAACCAAGAGGGAAGAAGATGACCAGCAAAATTTTTTTTCTTCTTGGGGTTTTGTTTTGTATCGAGACAATCAGAGAGACATTAAAGGATTGTTGACTTTTGGGGTTATTAGCTGCATCAAATGAAATGGGCAGAGATAAAAGGGTTTTGTCTTGAAATTTGAAATACGGGGCAATGGATTTTTTTTTTTTACAAAAGTAATCCATTGTAAAAAATGAACCAATTACTAGTGGGAGTGGGTTCGGGTATTCGCGGAGTTGATTTGAATCGCGTTTCTAAATTTCAACGTCAAATTTGTACGGATTCATGAAGCGCGCGGGATGATGTGAGATGATGAAGTTTGATGAAAACTTGATTTTTGAAAAATGTGGGGTAGTCACGGTTACCGATGCAAACGTCAAATTTTGGTGACTTGACTACTATGGGCCAAAAACAAAACGGTATGTTCACTTCCGCACGTCAGTATTTATGTTTGTTATCGGTTATTTGAAGATGTTCGAAAGCATTTTGTTT
The DNA here is from genome assembly GCA_030545235.1 of Helianthus tuberosus. NCBI lineage: Eukaryota > Viridiplantae > Streptophyta > Magnoliopsida > Asterales > Asteraceae > Helianthus > Helianthus tuberosus. The sequence goes on from JARYGA010060305.1 coordinate 438,075, forward strand.
ATTGTCATATTTTCGCATTTGAAAACGAACGTATGAACCTAGATTCTCAATACCGGTCCTAACGAGTTCACAAAGTCGAGTTATGCCTATGATGAAAGTTTTCGGATTAGGTGTTAGCAGAACTTTGGAGGGATACAAGTCGGATCCTACGAGGCTAGGGGACTTTCATTTTCAACTAGAATATGCAAAGAAGAAAGCCGTTTTCGTGATTTTTCGAACAACCGAGAACAGTCAGTAAAGATTGACGACAGTTCCGCTAAGTGAAGGGAACTGGTGAACATTTGAAACTTAACGACAGTTCCTTTAAAGTGGAAGGGAATCTGTTAAGGTTTAGAGATCTTACCAAAGAAATGGGGGAATAAAAATTTTCGTATGTTGAATTTCTTCAGTAAATTTCTAAACGCAATCACAGGTGGTAGAGTTTGTGATTTTCTAGTGACACAAAGACGGTTTACAGAAGACAGTTCACCAGAAACCTCTACCAATGTAGTATGCTTGAAGATCAAGACTTGATGCAGTTTTTAAAAGAATGGAACCCTTATCAAATGCCGGTTGGAGTATTGGAAGATCAGCGGAAGATCGGTCAATTGAGCCTTTTTGAGGAAATTGCACAACGCCCAACACGGATACGCGTACTTTGAGGGGGAACTATTATACAAGAAGCGTCAAAATACTACTTACCTGGATCATCGGTCAAGGGGGAATTTGTTAACACAGAGAAGATGAATACTTGACTGAAGATCGATTGCAGTTGCATTTTCAGCATTCGACAGCAACGGACAAGGGGGAATTTGTTGATGCAGATTTGTGTCCGATGCTTGTCGAATAGATTAGATTTATTATTTTACGCTGAATTTGTAATAGTTAGTGAAACGGTCTATCGAACGTGTATAGACCCGCTCGTTTGAAGTGGTCAAACGAGAGGGTTATTCGGTTGACCGTGTGTGTTTGAAAGACAAAGGGGTGTAGCTATAAATAGCAACCCTTTGCCATTTCAAAAACTTGGAGATTTTAGGAGGTTCAAGTCCTCACCAGGGAGAGAGCACCACTTGCTCTCTCCCCGGATGTATACTTCTTTGGTATGGTTCGGTTAGCTTGTTAATCGGGCCGGTTTGCTTTGTTATGTTATCAAATCTATACAAGTAAGTATTTCATCCGTCTCTAATCTTCCCGTCTATGAACATAATCATGATAACCACGGTTTCGGTCACGAAAACTCGGTCCTACAATTGCTTCAATTCTCCATCCATTTGGCATAAACAATCAAAACTCCCCCTTACAACAAACTAATTTCCCATTATGATTTCAAAACACTTAAGTTTGTTTTAATCAAAATGGTTTTTCCAGAAAAATTAGTTTGTTTACCAATCACTTGTAGGTTCGGGGTTATCACATCACCTTGTTCCTTTTAATCACATGTAGATTTATCATTTTCCGATTTTAACAACAAAACCACTTGTAGGAAATCAAGTACAATTTAATGTCCTTGATTAACCACTTGTAAGTCGAAATATCACAAACGTGAATTTCTCAAGAACTGTGCCGATTCCTGCTCCTCGCTTACCAACCTGGGAGCTCCGGCAAGTCAGGTTTTTCTATTTGAAAAGATTCACCCAAGCCTGACGATCCTTGGGTGTTTTTGAATTCTTGTTCAACAATGGTGGAAAATTTGCATTTTTTGGTGCATCTACTGTCTGTTAACTACGTCTTATCGAGTCTTATGTCTAGATAGGTTAAATGAGTGCACAATAGTGATTGAATCAGGGTTTGGTTATATTTTAGGTAGTGAGTCCGTTTGAAGCAGTCCGTTTGAAGCAGTCCGTTTGAAGCAGGTTCGTTTGAACATGGTTGTGCCACTTTCAAATGGAATAGGCTTAGTCTATATATAGATGTTGTGCATGTTCATTTGAAACGGAACAGTTGTGTGTATGAGCGAAGGTGCTACCGGAGTTTTGTCAGAATTCATTGTAAAATCTCAGCAATTCAGTAATAGAGAAAGATTAAAAGGATACAAGTTGTTTGACGTTGTTTACTTTGATTCTGCCTCTGTAAATGAGATGATGAACTACCTTTACTGACTGTTTAGGGTCACGTACACGATCCAACAAGTGGTATCAGAGCTCAGGACGAGGAGTTCATACCATTGCAGCTTGATTATACCGGATTTTCTCACTTCTACCTTTCTTTTCTGATTTGAACTAGTTGTCACGGTTAAAATGGTCTAAAACTCTCACATATCAAACGAAATACTGTGTTAACTAATCCTTGAAGATTTGAGACTAAAATTCAACTTAAAACTGATCGAAAACACCTAATCCGTTTGAAAGTGTTCGTAAAATGCTGACATCATCCGTTTGAACGAAGCCTGGTTTCCATTTGAAACTGTCACTTCGTTTGAAATTGGTGTTAGTTCTGTTTGTACATCACCTTTCCGTTTGAAAATCTCTTGTCTCGTTTGAAATAAGGGTTCCCGTTTGAACTGTTCGTTTGAAAGTGGTTTCCGTTTGAAAAGTGTCTAACCGTTTGAAAAGTGGTTCGTTTGAGAAGAACCATTTTGTTTGAGACACTATACCGTTTGAACAATTCTGTTTCGACAGATTACGTTTGAATCTGTCATTTTACAAAACCAAGAATTTTCTAAGATTTTGTTAATCGTTTCAGGTACATACAAGATGGATGATATATTCATGAACCCGTTTAGCGACATGTATGCTTTTGCCGGAAATTCTGGAGATGATACTTCTTCTAGCAATACTAATGAGAACACGCCAAACACAAAGAAAAAGTTATCGGATGCATTGGAGGTTGAAAGTGCTTTTGGAACCTATAACAAACCCCCAAAGTTGATGGCTATCGAAGAATACAGTCGGTGGGCTAAGAAGTTTGAAGATTGGTTGAGAGCCTTTGCTTTTCCCAGCTGGAAGAGTCTAAAAAATGGTTACAATGATGGAGGCAAAAGTGGCGAAAGCTTGACAACATCTGAAGAAATAGAGGCATTTGTCGCTGAGCAAAAATGCGTTGCACTGCTATTTCAGTCTGTTCGAGAAGATATAATATCTTTGATCGAGTACAGCAATTCTAAAGATCTCTGGAAAAAGTTAGAAACCAAATGTTTAGGAAGTACAAAAATAGTGAAGAACAAAAAGAAATTACTTAGAAAGGAGTTTGATTTGTTTGGGTGTTTAAAGAATGAATCAGTTTGTAAAATGATTGAGAGGTTTGGGCACCTGAAGCTGGAACTAGCGAGACATGGAATTTTCTATACTCAAGATGAGCTAGTCGACAAATTGTTTGATTCGTTGCCAGATGAGATGGATTGGCAATATTATGCGTTGATGCTAAAGAATACTATCAAGCCGCCAGAAGTGTTGACAGTAGACTTGCTGATTGAGAGACTAGAGAGTCACGAGTTGGAATTAAAGAAGACACACAAAGTCAATCATTCGTCTTATCAGCAGAACTTGGATTTGTATTATCCAAAGAGCATGATGCCAAAGAGTACATCCCCCAAGACAGCTTTTTCTGCCGAAAATGTTAACACATCAAACTAAGAAAGTCAAAGCAGTGGATTTCGGAGTGGATCTTCGTCATCTGCAAATCATTCTGATGCAAAGAATCTATTTCAATGCAACATCGCTGTAGACTTAAAGAACGCTCAAAACTTCAGCGAGGAGTCAGCAAAGCAACAGATGGTTTTCTTAGCATCTGTGCTAGAATCTTATGAAAGTCTTGTAGCAGGGAAGATAGGCAACACCAACCTGATGAAGGAAGATTATGATCAGATTGATCCTGAGGAGATGGAACTGATTGACATAAGGTGGTGTATGGCCAGTGCAGTTCGTCGGGCACAGCGTTTTATGGAGATAACTGGGAGAAAGTCTATTGGTGTACCTTCTACCAAATTGGGCTTTGACAAGTCTAAAGTGACATGCTTCAAGTGTAAACAGAAAGGTCACTTTAAGCGCGAATGTCGAAACGTATATGCTGATGAATCTGAGAACCCGTTCAGAGAAGATTACTACAAGAAAGCGATTTATCATCAGAATAAATCAGAGCCGCCAAGATTGAAGCAGCTTGAAGAGAACAAAGAGAAGTCAAGAGCTCTTACTGTAATTCACGACGATGAAGGTTACGACTGGAGTGAGTTGTTACCTGAGGAGGATGCGGTTGGTTATGCATTCATGGAAAAATCTGAGCCTGTTCCTTGGAAAGACAACAGAACTGAAGAACAGAAGTATGGTCACAGAAAGCTGTTGGCCACGAACAGATTAATCAGAATATCTGGTATCTTTTCTGAGGCAAAAAGAGCAAATAGATGGGATCCAGACAGGGAATGTTATCTTGACCCCCAGGGAAACATTGCTATTGATTATAACACTCTTGATTTGGAAACCATAATCAAAGAGTTTAAAGAAGAAGATGATTATTGGCAAAGGAAATGGTGGGGAAGCGGAGAAGAGAAAGAGAAAGAAGAGAAAGAAAAAGAAGAGAAAGAGAAAACAAAGAAGATTGACAATGGAATCATTGACACGACTCAAGAGTTGAATGTTGAAAACATGGGAAAGATGGCTGACAAGGTGCTGGCTGCTAATGCACTTGAGGTAGACTCTAAATCCGTCTCTGAGTCTAAAAGCCAAGTCAGTTCAAACGCGTCAACAACTGAGCCAGGTAAGAAAGTTAGTGGTGATGTTGACTGCAAAAATTGCATCAAAGAATGCAAGGTTTGTAGTACAAACACTTATCTCAAAGGTAAGAAGATTGATGATCTGACTGCTAAAGTCAGAAGTGTTGAGGATCAAATCCTTGATCGTGATAAAATGGTGAAAGCTTCAACTGAACGATTAAAAGAATTAACTAACAAAATTGAAACTGATAAAATTGATCAAGAAAAGGTTAGGAAAGAAAATGAGAGGTTAGTTCTTGAAAATCGTCAGATTACTGAAAAATTTGAGAAGCTTAAAAGCACGGTTAAAGATAATGATGATAGAAACGGTAAAACATACAAAGAAAATTGCCAATTGCAATGTGTTTTGAGGATTAAAGAAGAATTAATCAATAAACAATTGGATGAGATTGCTAAATTGAAGCTTCAATTTGAAGAAGCTAAGATTGAGAATGAGCGAATAAATTTGAAATTGAACAGTTACAACTCTGCAAGCTTTGTGTTGCAACACATTATTCCCAAACCCATCGGGAAAGACAAAGCAGGCGAAGATGTATACTGTGATGGAACTGGGGTCGGGTTTCATCAAGTTCCACCACCAGTTCTAGACAATTATTCGAAAAAGCAATCTGGGTTGGTTAATCTTGAAGATGAAAATGAAGTGAAACTTCCTGATTCAATTGATGTGACATTTTCTTCATCATCATCTGATGATAGTGTTCAAACTGAGATTGTTAAAGGCATGGCTGAAAGTGTTTTGGATAGTGATTCAGCTGAGGATGAAGAATGTTTCTTGAACAAATACATTCCGAAACAAAAGTCCAAAAGCAACTTAAATGATGAACCTACTCTTGTCATGTACAAGATGTCGGGATCTGATAAGTTGTATTCGGATTCTGAGTTTCCTCTGGAGAATGTAAATGTTTCAAAATTGACAAATGTGTTCAAAATGGTTGAAATTGATTTGACTGAAGTAAAAAGTTTATAACAAACAAAAAGGCAGATGAATTTTGAGAAAGATAAAGCTTACTACAAGAAACCTGTAGTTCCACCGTGGTTTTATAACAACAATCGAAACAATTGGTCGGGAGGATATCAGGGTGGTAAGAACTATCAAAGAAAGAATTTTCAAAACAAAAGGTTTGCTGAAAAGAAGGTGTTTGTGAACGGTTCAAGTTCACTTTCTGATGAGGAAAATGAATTTTTTTCAAAATCAAATGAAGAGTTTTTTGAGAAGAGGGCTTCACAACCTCAGTTTGAAGGCACAAGTCGGGTAATTGATACTCGTACATGTTTTAGATGCAACAAAGTTGGTCATATTGCAAGAAATTGCACCAACTCCAAGCCTAAGACTGAAGTTGTTGAGAATCGAAAGAAGAAGGTTGATGCTAAAGGCAAAGCTCCATTGGTTGTTGAGAAAATTTTGAAAAATGAGAAAACAAAAGTCAAATTGAACCTGTTAAGAATGTGGTAACTAAAAATGACAAATTTTATAAACGGGTTGCATCATCTCAACAAACATGGAAGCCAAAAGTTGTTGAAAAACCAAAGGTTTCAGTGTCGGAAAAACAATCATCTTCTACCATTCCGGTAAAGATGGATGTTCCATTGGATTATTATGAAAAGTTGGAGAAACAAACTTCTACTCAACTTGAGAAGAAGAATGTTCAAAAGAAAAATCAATCAACCGGTCAACTTAAGATAGATGAATTTTTCTTATACAAAAAGGTTGAGGTTGGATCTGAGGAAAGCTTAAAAATGAATGATAAAAATTTTCCGCCACTTTACACTGCTAAAACTCACATTAAAGTCCAGTTACCTGAGTCGAAAGAGGCTTGGGTAGCATCAAAATCTCACTGAAGATTTTGGACTTGCCGGAGCTTCCTAGTTGGTAATTGTGAAGCATGAATCGGCATCTTTATTGAAATGTGTTTTTAAAATCAATTTGTGATATGTGCAGGAACTTCTGAGAGCTATTTCACGATGGATTATGGACAGTGGAGCGTCTCGACATATGACAGGGAAGACTGCATTGTTGTACGATGTTAGAAATTTCAATGGTGGTTATGTGGGATTTGCAGGAAATCAAGGTGGTAGAATTATTGGTGAAGGAACGTTATCCAATGGGATTGTTACGTTTGAAAGAGTTAACTACATTGCTAAGCTGGAGAATAATCTGCTGAGTATCTCACAGATTTGTGACAGGATGTATACTACTCACTTCACAGACAAAGAATGTTTGATCTTGAAACCAGGATTTGTTATCCCTGAAGAATGGATTATCATGAGGGCACCTAGAGTGAATGATTTATATGTGTTGGACATGAGTGTAGGAACTACAACAACAGGTCAGACACATTGTTTTGTGTCTAGAGCAACTGAGAAAGAATCGAAATTGTGGCACAGGAAGATGGGTCATATACATCTGAGAAAAATGAATCACCTGGTGCACAATGATTTGGTTATTGGAGTTAATATCAAAGGTTTTCATCTGGAAGGGGAGTGCATTAGTTGCATCAAAGGCAAGTAGAAGAAAAAGTCACACCCTAAAAAGCAAGTCAATTCAGTTTCCAGACCGTTAGAGAGACTACATATGGATCTGTTTGGTCCAGTAAACGTCAAAAGTATTACAGGGGATCTCTACTGTCTTGTGGTTACTGATGATTATTCTAGATTTTCGTGGGTATCATTCTTGAAGTCGAAAGATGAAATGTTTGATAGTTTGATGGCGTTATTCAGAAAGATTGAAAATCTATACCAAAGGCATATCAGAAGAATTAGAAGTGATAATGGTACTGAGTTCAAGAACAACAAGATGGGAGAGTATTGTGATGAAAGGGGTATATTGCATGAGTTTAGTGCTCCGTACACTCCGCAGCAGAATGGAGTTGCAGAACGTAAAAACAGGACGCTAATCGAAACGGCCAGAACAATGCTTGCTGATTCAAAGTTACCAATAAATTTTTGGGCAGAAGCAGTTTCCGCCGCATGCTATACACTCAACAGAGTTCTCACTGTCAAGAAATTCAAAAAAACATGCTTTGAGTTGATCAATAACCGCAAACCAAATCTGAAGTATCTTGAACCGTTTGGGTCACCCTGTACTGTTCTAGAGCCTTTTGGAAAGTTTGGTCCAAAGAGTATTGAAGGGATATTCATAGGTTATGCAAGTCCATTACGACGAGTCTTCGTTCCAAGTCTGAAGCGGATTATTGAAGCTCCAAATGTTGAATGTCAAGGTTATACAATGTCGCTGCAGAATCCTGGAGATTCATGGCGTTATCATTATGACAAGTTGTGGGATTCGTTTGACATGATGGAAGAACAAGAAGAAGAAGAAGATTTCTTTGATGAGTTGGATATTCTGAGAGAGTATGAAGAATCGCAGGAAAGGTTCCCAGCTGAGTATTCAAGACGACCACGACAAACTTCAAATGATGATGAAGCAGGTTCAAGTAATGCTGGAGAACATGATGATGTCCAACAAAATGAAGTTGCTCAAGATAATCAGACGGCACAGAATGATAATCAAGAATCTGAGAATATGCCAGTATTTGATCATGGTGATTCAGATTCTGAGGGGGAGCAAATTCAGATCTCAAGCCAAATAAACCCAGTCAGTGAACAAGGTGCAAATCAGAATGTTACTAATCTGGAAGGCGATGTAGATGTTCCAGGCGAAGTGATGCCACGAACTCTTTCATACCATCCAGAGGAATTGATCATTGGAGAATTGCAAACAGGCGTTCGCACTAGACGTCAAATTGACCAAGGCCTTACTTGTTTTTATTCTAAAGTAGCACCTTTACAAACGGAATTTTCACTAAGTTGTTTTATTTCGCAGATTGAACCACGAACATACAAAGAGGCACTAACTGAAGATTCTTGGGTCAATGCTATGCAAGAGGAGCTGAGTCAGTTTGAGAAGTTGGGAGTGTGGAAGTTAGTAGACTTGCCTGATGGTCAGAGGAAGATAAACACCAAGTGGGTGTTCAAGTGTAAGAGAGACGATAGAGGAGTTGTGGTTCGTAATAAAGCTCGACTCGTAGTCCAGGGTTTCAATCAGCAGGAGGGTATAGATTTTACTGAAGTATATGCTCCGGTAGCTCGACTAGAAGCAATCAGAATCTTCCTAGCATTTGCGTCTTGGAAAAATTTCAAAGTATATCAGTTAGATGTAAAATCGGCGTTTCTCTACGGGAAGGTAAAAGAGGAGGTATATGTCGGTCAGCCACCGGGCTTCACCGATCCAATCCACAAAGACAAGGTCTACTTGCTAGACAAAGCGCTGTATGGTTTACACCAGGCCTCGAGAGCTTGGTACGAGACATTGTCTCAACACCTGCTAGCCAACAGTTTCATCCGTCGAAAAGTGGATGCCACTCTCTTCACCAAAGAGGTCGATGGACATCTTCTGATTGTTCAGATATATGTGGACGATATCATATTTGGGTCAACAAATGAACATTTGTGCAAAGATTTCGAAAGAGTTATGAAGCAGAAATTTGAAATGTCATCGATGGGTGAGATGAAATTCTTTTTGGGACTGTAGGTTGATCAACTACCCAAAGGAATTTTCATACATCAAACGAAGTACGTTCATGATATTTTGGAGAAATTCAAGATGTCAGGTTCTACTCCAGCTTCCACCCCATTAGCAACGAATCATGGGATAAACCCTGATCTCACCGGAGAGAAGGTAGATGAAACGATGTATCGTTCCATGATCGGATCGCTGATGTATTTGACAGCTTCAAGACCCGATATTATGTACCCAACCTGCCTCGCAGCAAGATTTCAATCTAACTCGAGAGCTTCGCATATGGTGATTGTGAAAAGGATATTACGCTACCTGAAAGGAATTCTATCATTGGGGTTGTGGTATCCAAGAGAAGGCGATTTCATGCTCGAAGGGTATTCCGATTCCGATTTCGGATGCTGCAAAGTTAATGCTAAATCAACAACAGCAGGGTGCCAGTTTTTCGGATCAAGATTGGTTACCTGGCAATGTAAAAAGCAAACCTCTGTGGCTTTATCCACATGTGAAGCGGAGTATGTATCTGCTAGCAGCTGCTGCTCACAGATCTTGTGGATCCAGCAACAGATGCGCGACTACGGTTTGCAATTTCTAAACACCCCTATCTTTGTTGATAATGAGGCAGCGATTAACATTACGAAAAATCCAGTTCATCGCGCTAAAACGAAACATATTGAGATTCGTCATCACTTTATTCGAGATTGTTTCGAGAAGAAGTTGATACGAATTGAGAAAATCCACACTGACGATCAAAAAGCTGATTTAAATACCAAAGCATTTGATAAAACACGTTTTCAGTATTTGCTAAAACTGAATGGTATGAAGCTTTTATCGGTGTTGGAGGATATTCTTGGCGTTGATGAAGGAGACATTGTAGATGATGTTGAGAAGCAATCTGCAATGGTTTGTCGATTTTTTACCTGTTTTGGTATTTAGGGGGAGAGTATAGGGTAATATTTTTCAGAAAATACAAAAACATTAAAAAATGAAAAAAATACAAAATCATGAGATATTTTCAAAATTCAAAAACAATAAAAAATGAAAAAGAGCTTGTGTAAAAAGGGAAAATGATAGTACATCGGCTTGACAGTTATGGTATGATAAAGAAATGGAATGTTTAAATGCGTTAAACAGTCTCGCTGATGATGTGCCGATAGGTTTTTGCACATTTAGTAGGTTTGTTCGGGATATAAATCTAAATCTTTACTTACTTATTTCGTGGGGAACACTACTTGGATATATAGGTAACCCCTGAAATCTTGTTTGAAAGATTCCTTTTTCTGATATACTAGGTCTTTATACTCAGTGATATCTGGGGTATTATTCCGGGACTTCTGCTGAATGGAAGTTCTGACCTAGTCCTCGAATAATATTTTCCACAATGCTTGAAACATAGCATCACCCTCAGCATAAATGATAAGACAATAAAATTGCTTAGCAATGCTGTTGTAAAAAAGATCCTCTAAAGGGGACACACCCAAGTCGATTTGTGATCTCTCTGCTGAACGGTAGTTCTGACCTGAGCTCTCACGGATTCGATCATAATTTATTCACTTACAGATATCATTTGTGGTATACTCACCTGTAAGACTGAATATTGGGATCTGGATACGGGAGTATATTCAAGAGGTGGGACACACGTATAAGTTTAAGTCTTTAAAACACTTAATCCGTATCCTGGACAGATTGAAATGTGTGTGAAAATTTAAGTGTATCAGTATATTGACAATCTAAGCGAATTGTTTAATTCTGAGTATGTAATTGAAGCTTAACGGTACTTGTGACTTGTCGAATAGCTAATATAATTCCCTAACACGCTCAACTAAAAATATGTTTGTAAATAGTTTACTTTTACTGCATTTTAGTTCTGTATTTCATTTTTAGTTTAGAAACTTTATTAAAAATTCAAAAAGATTTTACACTTCTGCTTTATTTTTGACAAACCAAAGTGGAGAGTTGATCTTCGGATTCGAAAGATGAAAGCAGATGCAGGAGGTTTCTGGACTGGATGATGAGTCGTGAGCTGAAACATGATAAGTTTGTGAAAGTTGAAAAGTTTAAACAAGTTCATTAATTTGAAACTTGTAAATTTTCAGAAAAACAAATTGAACTGAATATCAGTGTGATTTATCTCAGATCAACCAAGGTCATTAATTTGGACTTGGTAGATTAATTGAGTAATCAGGGTCATTTATTTGGACCTGAATACTTAAGTGAATTTCTAAACACTGGTTAGACTATCAATTGTGGTTGAATGGTAAGTTTGAATTGTAACTGTTATTGTCATATATCTTATATTTGGGTAGAGTATATGCAGGTAACAGGAATTCCGATGGCAACAAAATGTCAAAGTTTGAACCAGAATTTAAGTCCTAGCTGATCGAGAGGGGGAGTCTGCGAAAGGGGGAGTTAGAGTTCTGGATCAACAGTCAAAGGGGAGATTGAAGATGGAGCTAGTTTGAGTTCCTAAACCTGTGAAGAAAGAGTTTTTGCAATGAGAAGACAAAATTTGGAGAGAGACAAAGACTAAAGACTCGACGTCGAAGACTTCGTCAACATCCAAGGGGGAGTCTGTTGGTGCATCTACTGTCTGTTAACTACGTCTTATCGAGTCTTATGTCTAGATAGGTTAAATGAGTGCACAATAGTGATTGAATCAGGGTTTGGTTATGTTTTAGGTAGTGAGTCCGTTTGAAGCAGTCCGTTTGAAGCAGGTTCGTTTGAACATGGCTGTGCCACTTTCAAACGGAATAGGCTTAGTCTATATATAGGTGTTGTGCATGTTCATTTGAAACGGAACAGTTGTGTGTGTGAGCGAAGGTGCTACCGGATTTTTGTCAGAATTCATTGTAAAAGCTCAGCAATTCAGTAATAGAGAAAGATTAAAAGGATACAAGCTGTTTGACGTTGTTTACTTTGATTCCGCCTCTGTAAACGATGATGAACTACCTTTACTGACTGTTTAGGGTCACGTACACGATCCAACAGCATCATCCATTGTTAGACCAGAATTCTCATTTTTTACCTCAACACATGGCTCTTCTAGCTTTACCACACCAGATTCATTGCCTGAACATGGCTTGTCTGGCTTTGAAGAGTCAGATTCATCGCCAACAACTGGCTCCTTTGTTTCCGGAGAAACAAATTCATCACCAGATTTGTTAATCTCTTGATTAACCATCTTCTCTTTCTTTTTCTTTACTCTCTCCTTTGTCCTCAGATTTGTATCTGATGAATTCGTTTTGATTGATTTGTCATTCTTTGGCGAGCAAGACGATTTATCAGAACTTTTATCTGTTTTACCAGTTGTATCCGAGGACAAAATATTTTCGAGATATTCTCTCGCTTTCTTCCTCTTTTTCCTCAGTCTGTCTTTCTGCCCCTGTTAAAGCTTTACTTTCTTTTCTAGAACTTTCTGTTCTTTGGGCTTTTCTTCGACTTTGACTGATTTCTTTGCCTTTTTCTGAGATTCAGCCCTCGATCTTTCATTTGATCTCATTGGGCAATCTCGGGCAATGTGACCTTTGATATTGCATTCAAAGCATCTTCTCGTCTCATAACTCCATCTTTGGCAGTTAACAACAATGTGTCCTCTCACTTCACAAGTGTAACACACTCTGTTATCGTACCAATCACCATTTTCAGTCCAAACATTCAAATCATAGCACTGTTTGGCTTGGTGATATCCATCTCTCCTCTTGTATGCTGGATTTGGCTTTTGAGCACTGTGGTCAAACCTGCACCACTTATTACCAACATTTTTTGAGTTTTGATTTTTCAATTTTTGTGATTTTTTATCACGATTGGATGATTGAACTGATGAGCTTTTATTTTCTTTTTGAAGATTTTTCGGCTTTTTATCCTTTTGTTTTTGTTCCACATTCTTCTTTACAGGTTTTTGCGTTGAGCATTCACCTTTCTCAGTAGAATGTAAAACGGTTTCTTTAAACATTTCATTTAATTTCAAAAATATTTTTCTTTTCTCATCATCATCAGTTTTCTCATCACAATCTTCAACTTTGACTTTATCAAAGTTTGTGACCTTGTCACTTATTAGAACAGAATTGATCGGTTTTGGACATGGATAATCTGGTGTTGATGACGAAGTCTCAAAACCTTTCAATTTCTCTTCAAGCTCTTTGATTTTAATTCGAGCTTTTTCAGCTTCTTTTTCAAGTCGAATAATCGTCTGAAGATAAGAATTTATTACTTTTTGTTTTTCAATATTATTTTTGCTAAAAACAGATCTCCCATCTTCAAGAATCTTTATTTGACTTTGAAATTCTTTTTCAATTTTTAATTTTTCATTTTCAAAACTTTTGATTTTATCTTCAAAAATTTTTGCATTTTCTTTCAAATTTTTGTTTTCTAATGTCAAACTGTTCAAACCATTTAACAGTTTGACATTTTCAGATTTCAATATCTCCACATTTTCCTGCAAAATAAGAATCTGTTTATCATCAGATTGCTTCTCATCCTTCATCTTTTTGACTTCCAATGTCAAACTTTCTGCATCCTTCAAGAGTTTGGCATTGTCAGCTTCAAATTTCTCACATTTAGTGCATACTGATTCAGAATTCGAAGATCCATTCTTCACAGATTCTTCATTCTTAGGAACTTGCTCTGTCTCTTTTCTTGTCAAAAATTTGCCTACACAAAAAATTTTAACAAAATCAAGAGGATTCAAATTATTATCAATGTAACATCCTCTTTTATTGTCATATCTCATGATTCTTTGTGCAGCAAAACATATACAAATTCTTTTATCTATTTCAGTAAGTACATCCAAATTTATTTTATCAAGATTCCCCAAATTCATTTCATCTAGACTCCCTTTTATTTTATTCATCAATTTTTTTCTTCTTCTCATAATTTTCATCACTGTTCATTTTAAGTTTCTTCATGAAATCAGATGGATGTAATTTTGAAAATTTAAGCTCTTGTTTTATCTTTTTTAATACATCGTCCCATTCAGCAGGTAATGCATCTACAAGCTTTGATACTTTTTCAGGATCTGTCAACTTTATCTCAAACCTTTCCAATTTGTCCATTAAGTAATCAAATCTGCTTTTCATCTCTTTCACAGTCTCATTCTTTTGACACACAAAATCTTTAAGTCTGAGAGTCCAAATATGCTTATCATCTTGTTCATACATGCTTACTCTACACCAACCATATCCACTATTTATTCTTTCAATATACTCATTTTCCTTTTCATCAAACATTTTTGCCATATTTCAAACAGAATTACAAGTTTCAAACGAAATCCCTCCAAGCGAAATTAACCGGAAGACAGCTTCAAACGAGATTAGTTCAAGCGAAATTAGACACTTCAAACGATATTACCTAATTTCGTTTGAACTTGACAAGCTAGATGTAATTTCGCACGGAATTAGGACCAAATTCAAATGGAATTACGTTTTTGAAACGGAATTATAATTTCGTTTAAAAGATTTCAAGCGGAAAAACTAATTCCGTGCGGAATTAGTTGCAGATTCAAACGAGATTACCAAATTTAGTTAATTCCGTGCGAGATTAAAACTTAATTCCACGCGGAATTAAGATGATGTCATCATGTTCAAACAGAATTTCAAGCAGAATTACAAATTTTGTCAATTTTAGATTGAATTAAGGTCCAATTTTCTCAAGGCTTTGTTAAAAGAGTGTTTTGCATAAAATATGTGAAAATCAGTCCATTTCAACCGTTAAATCCTGATAAATTTGTAAAAGAAGGTGTAGAAGTCAGAATTTTCCGCGAAAACGAGCTAAACAGTAAGAACTCTTCCTCCTGAGCTCTGATACCACATGTAGGATCGGTTTGCCAATCAAATGAGTCGTTCAGAAGAGGTCTCAGACTGAATCAGAGGCGGAATTCATTGATTCGGTCTTCGTTTAGCTTGGATTCACTATTAACTGTCTATTTTATTGAAAACACACGGTTTACAACTCAGTAGACACTTCGGCAGCACTTCGGCTCACCGGAACACTTTCTCTAATCTCGTTACAAATGAAATCAAGGCAACCCTATATATAGGCAAGTAATTTCGTGTGGAAATACTTCACACGAAATTAACTTTCATGCAGAATTAAATTCCATGCGGAATTACAACATAATTTCGTACGGAATTACCATAGGGTAATTTCGTGCGGAATTACCTCCAAGCCTAATTTTGACATATTTCTCGAAATACGTGCCCTGATCTATCTAATACAAACTAAGACTCGAACGAAGATGAAGTCGACAGACAACTGCACCAACAAATTGAGGTTAAAGATGAAAACTCAGTACCTCCAATGGATGATGTTCATTTTCCACCATTGAGGGCTGAAATTTTTAAATCAAAGATTGGAAAGATTGATATCTCGAATCAATTTTATTCTGAAAAGGATGAATTTGATGTTGAGAAAGCTTTTAATGGAAAAGTGAAAAAGATTTTTGGAAAAATGATTGAGGGTAAAGTCAAAGGGGTAAAAGAATTTTATGAAACAAAGAAAGCAACATTTTACCCAAGTAAAGTTGAGGAGGAAACATCCAAGTTTGGTGAAACTTGGATGTCTGTTTTTCACAAGTAAACTAACCGGACTTGCCAGAGCTCCCAGGTTTGTAAGCGTGGAGCAGGAATCGGCATCTTTCTTGGTTGATAATCTTACAAGTGGTACAGTTGGTAAAGATACAGGTGGTATTTTCTTAAACTGTTATATTTTTCAAGTGGTTGGAGAATGAATCTACAAGTGGTTGAAGAAATTTTCAACTGCAAGTGGTAAATCAGGGTCATTAAGTTGAATTTAATTTGACCATACATACAGATGTTTGTTTGGAAAACAATATGATGAACCCCTAAATTTATAAGTGGTAAAATCAACAAAACTTATTTTACGGAAAAATCATTTTGGTTAAAACAAACTTAAGTGTTTTGAAATCATAATGAGAAAATAGTTTTGTGTAAGGGGGAGTTCGGATTGTTTATGCCAAGTGGATGGCGAATTGAAGCAATTTGATATCAGTTGTCACATTACTTGTATAGTTTGTTTTCAAATTTCCTTTAAATGTGTTTGCATTTTAGGGGGAGTAAGAATTTTTCAGAAAATCCAAAAACATTTAGAAAATTTGAAAAAGTCAAAAACATGATAAAATTCAAAATGAGTTTTGTTGTATAAAAGAGGAAATGATAGTACACCAGTGGATGATCACAGTATGCTAAAGATATGTAATGATTAAATAGCGTTAAACGGTCTCACTGATGATATGTCGATATGTTTTTACACATTTAGTAAACTTTTTCGGGATATAAACTTAAATTCAAACTTGCTTATTTCGTGGGGAACACTACTTGAATATATAGGTAACCCCTGAAATTTCGTTTGAAAGGTCCCTCTTTCTGAGATACTAGGTCTTTATACTCAGTGATATCTGGGGTATTATCCCGGGACTTCTGATTTTGCGGAAGCAATGGCCTATTCCCCGGAGAATACTTTCTGTTGCTTGAAATATAGCGCCGCCCTCAGCAAAAATGATGAAACAATAAAATTGATAATCATTGCTGTTATAAAAAAGATCCTCTAAAGGGGACCCACCAAAAGTCGAAGCCATCATCTATCTGCTGAACGGAAGTTCTGAACTGAGCTCTCACGGTTTTGCAATTTAATCCCTTACAGATATCATCTGTGGTATACTCACCTGTAAGACTGAATATTGGGATCTGGATACGGGAGTATATTCAAGAGGTGGGACACATGAATGAGTTTAAGTTCTTAAAACACCTAACTCATATCCTGAATCAGTTGAAATTTGTGTGAAAATTTAAGTGGATCAGTATATCGGCAATCTAAGTGAATTGTTTAATTCTTAATGGGTAACTAAGCTCAACGGTACTTGTGATTTGTCAAAAACTGATATGATCCTCTTACACAAACTCACAAAAATAGTGTCTGTAAATATTTCTTTACTACATTTCTTTTCATTCAAAAATCTAAAAAGATTTTCGGTGTGTTTTAGCATAAATTTTTGAAAAATTTAAAAAAGATTTTAGACAACTGATGTTGAAGAGCTGATTTTCAAAATTCCATGTGCTAAACATGACGAACAGGTTTGGGAGTGTGTGTTTAGAAAGAAAACGATATTTTTACAAGTGGTTCATCAGAAAGTAACATGATAAATAATTATTGGTTGATTCTTGAAAATGATGTGATCAGATTGTGTTTTCAAGAGGTTAGCTTGGTTTCTAAATTTGTAATATCTTATTTTTATGAAACTTATGTTTTGGGTAGAGATTCTGCAGGTTAGCCAGATTTCGATCCTGAGCAAGTATTGAGCCAGATCACGATCTTGGAACTGTTGTTGATGATTAACTTAAGGAATCAAGAGATCTGATCAAGAGAATTAGAAGATTCAAAAGCTAGTCTACGATTCCAGCACAAGTTGAGGAAGAGTATGTTAGAGCCCAAAGATTGATAAAGACTGAAGACGTTGAAGACTCGACACTTAAGACTCGTCAACATTCGAGGGGGAGTCTGTTGGTGCATGCGTCTGTCGACTTCGTCTTGTATCGAGTCTTTTATTAGAATTGTTACATCAGGGCGCGTTGTTCGAGAAAATAGGAGGTTTTAGGATATTTTAGTGGTAATTTCGCTTGAAGGAGACATGTGACATGTTCAAGCGAAATCAACTATGTTAATTTCGCTTGAACTGACTTATGACCCTTTCAAGCGAAATCTCTGCTCTATAAATAGGACCTCAAGCAAAATCATATGTAACTATTCATCATTCCGGAGCCAAAGTGCTGCCGACGCGTCATTTGATCTGTATTCGTGTTATTATCAATATACAAGACGTTTATTAGTGAAACAAGCTGTTTTCCACGTCTGTTTCTTAGTTTCCGCCTCTGAACCAGACTAGAGCTCTTCTGAAGAACTCGTTTGGGTCACAAATCGATCCTACAAAGGGCCAAACCAACCACCCAAGAATGGAATAGTCGAGCGAAAACACTTGACAACCTCCTAGAAGCAGCTTTTCTTGCCACCAGACCTTTCTCCATCAATTAGGAATCTGATGCCGTCACTAAACACATTCCTTAAATTGTAGCCATTTGTTGAGTGTTTTTTTTTTGTCTGATCCGCATATATATCACCATTGCCTTGGATTTTCTTGACTGTATATCTCTTAAATGTCAACATATACACGTGTGATTTAGTTTACAAAGATTTTTCAATGCCGAGAACCTCGATCAGAGATTATAAAAGGCGTAAGGTTCATAATGGTGTAAAATTAAAATGGGATATACCGGGCTAGGATTCGAGTTACAGGAACAAGGGACAAACCAACAACCCAAGAATGGAATCGTCGAGAGAAAATACTTGACAACCTCCTAGAAGCAGCTTTTCTTGCCACCAGACCTTTCTCCGTAATTTTGGAATCTGATGCCGTCACTAAACACATTCCTAAAATTGTAGCCATTTGTTGAGTGTTTTTTTTTTTGTGTCTAATCCGCATATATATCACCATTACCCTTGATTTTCTTGACTGTATATCCCTTAAGTGCCAACAAATATACGTGTGATTTAGTTTACGAAGATTTTTCAATGCCGAGAACCTTGATCAGAGAGTAAAAAAGGCGCAAAGTTCACAATGGTGAAAAATTAAAATGGGATATACCGGGGTAGGATTCGAGTTACTGGAACAAGGGCCAAACCAGCCACCCAAGAATGGAATCATCGAGCAAAAACACTTGACAACCTCCTAGAAGCAGCTTTTCTTGCCACCGGATCTTTCTCCATCAATTAGAAATCTAATGCCGTTACTAAACACATTCCTTAAATTGTAGCCATTTGTTGAGAGTTTTTTTTTGGTGTCTAATCCGCATATATATCACCAGTGCCCTTGATTTTCTTGACTGTACATCTCATAAATGTCAACATATACACGTGTGATTTAGTTTACGAAGATTTTTCAATGCCGAGAACCTCGATCAGAGAGTAAAAAAGGCGTATGGTTCACAATGGTGTAAAATTAAAATGGGATATACCGGGGTAGGATTCGAGTTACAGGAACAAGTGCCAAACCAACCACCCAAGAATGGAATCGTCGAGTGAAAACACTTGACAATCTCCTAGAAGCAGCTTTTCTTGCCTCCAGACCTTTCTCCATCAATTAGGAATCTGATGCCGTCACTAAAAACATTCCTTAAATTGTAGCCATTTGTTGAGTGTTTTTTTTGGTGTCTAATCCGCATATATATCACCATTGCCCTTAATTTTCTTGACTATATCTCTCTTAAATGTCAACATATACACGTGTGATTTAGTTTACGAAGATTTTTCAATGCCGAGTACCTCGATCAGAGAGTAAAAAAGGCGTAAGGTTCACAATGGTGTAAAATTAAAATGGGATATACCGGGCTAGGATTCGAGTTACAGGAACAAGGGCCAAACCAACCACCCAAGAATGGAATCGTCGAGCAAAAACACTTGACAACCTCCTAGAAGCAGCTTTTCATGCCACCAGACCTTTCTCCATCAATTAGAAATCTGATGCCGTCACTAAACACATTCCTTAAATTGTAGCCATTTGTTGAGTGTTTTTTTTTTTGTGTCTAATCCGCATATATATCACCATTGCCCTTGATTTTCTTGACTGTATATCTCTTAAATGTCAACATATACTCGTGTGATTTAGTTTATGAAGATTTTCCAATGCCGAGAACCTCGATCAGAGAGTAAAAAAGGCGTAAGGTTCACAATTGTGTTAAATTAAAATGGGATATACCGGGCTAGGATTTGAGTTACAGGAACAAGGGCCAACAAACCACCCAAGAATGGAATCGTCGAGCGAAAACACTTGACAACCGCCTAGATGCCGCTTTTCTTGCCACCAGACCTTTCTCCATCAATTAGGAATCTGATGCCGTCACCTAACACATTCCTTAAATTGTAGCCATTTGTTGAGTGTTTTTTTTGGTGTCTAATCCGCATATATGTCACCATTGCCCTTGATTTTCTTAACTGTATATCTCTTAAATGTCAACATATACACGTGTGATTTAGTTTACGAAGATTTTTCAATGCCGAGAACCTCGATCAGAGAGTAAAAAAGGCGTAAGGTTCACAATGGTGTAAAATTAAAATGGGATATATCGGGCTAGGATTCGAGTTTCAGGAACAAGGGCCAAACCAACCACTCAAGAATGGAATCGTCGAGCAAAAACACTTGACAACCTCCTAGAAGCAGCTTTTCTTGCCACCAGACCTTTCTCCATCAATTTGGAATCTGATGCCATCACTAAACACATTCCTTAAATTGTAGCCATTTGTTGAGTGTTTTTTTTGGTGTCTAATCCGCATATATATCACCATTGCCCTTGATTTTCTTGACTGTGTATCTCTTAAATGTCAACATATACACGTGTGATTTAGTTTACGAAAGATTTTTCAATGCCGAGAACCTCTATCAGAGAGTAAAAAAGGCGCAAAGTTCACAATGGTGTAAAATTAAAATGGGATATACCGGGGTAGGATTCGAGTTACAGGAACAAGGGCCAAACCAGCCACCCAAGAACGGAATCATCGAGCGAAAACACTTGACAACCTCCTAGAAGCAGCCTTTCTTGCCTCCAGATCTTTCTCCATCAATTAGAAATCTAATGCCGTCACTAAACACATTCCTTAAATTGTAGCCATTTGTTGAGTGTTTTTTTTTGTGTCTAATCCGCATATATATCACCATTGCTCTTGATTTTCTTAACTGTATATCTCTTAAATGTCAACATATACACGTGTGATTTAGTTTACGAAGATTTTTCATTGCCGAGAACCTCGATCAGAGAGTAAAAAAGGCGCAAAGTTTTCAATGGTGTAAAATTAAAATGGGATATACCGGGGTAGGATTCGAGTTACAGGAACTAGGGCCAAACCAGCCACCCAAGAACGGAATCATCAAGCGAAAACACTTGACAACCTCCTAGAAGCAGCTTTTCTTGCCACCAGATCTTTCTCCATCAATTAGAAATCTAATGTCGTCACTAAACACATTCCTTAAATTGTAGCCATTTGTTGAGTGTTTTTTTTTTGTGTCTAATCCGCATATATATCACCATTGCTCTTGATTTTCTTAACTGTATATCTCTTAAATGTCAACATATACACGTGTGATTTAGTTTACGAAGATTTTTCAATGCCGAGAACCTCGATCAGAGAGTAAAAAAGGCGTAAGGTTGACAATGGTGCAAAATTAAAATGGGATATACCGGGCTAGGATTCGAGTTACAGGAACAAGGGCCAAACCAACCTCCTAGAAGCAGCTTTTCTTGCCACCGGACCTTTCTCCATCAATTAGGAATCCGATGCCGTCACTAAACACATTCCTTAAATTGTAGGACCAAAAAAAAACAGTATAATTGGAAAATCCCGAATTTGGTTTTTGACATTATATATCATTGGATTCGTTTTTTCGAGACGATTCTAACGGTATAATTTGGTAAAAACAGATTTCGGAAAAATTTTGTACGGTTTTTATCAGTACGCTTAAGGAAAAACGTGTTTAAAGATGGTCAAAATGGATAAGGTCAGTGAGATTGTTAAGATTTGGCCAAAGCTTACAAACGTCAAAGTATATGTTGACTGGAAAGAGAAGTTTGAATCGGTTGTGATGAGTGAAGATTTCAGAATGTGGTGTTGTATGATTGATGGATATGTTGCTCCTACACGTCGTGTTGAAGGAAGGGTTAAGGTGATTTCTTATGAGATGATGGATGAATCTGAGAAACAGGTGGTTGATGCTGAGAAGAAAGCTTTAGCTGCAATAAAAAATGTCCTTACCTGATAGCATCAAGCATACTTTTATAAAGTGCACTAATTCAAAGGATATGTGGGATGCATTAGAAAAGCGATATCAGGGAAATGCAGATGTTGTGGTAGAAGAGAAGAAGAAAGTTGTTGAGAAGAAGGAGACAGAAGTTTCAAAGTGCATGAATGCTGTGAATGAACTTACAACAGAGGTGAAGGTAACATAAGAACCTGTAAGTCATACGTGTCATAATTGCACTGAACTACAGGGCAAGGTTAACAGACTATCGGAGCAGAACAAAATTATGTTAGCTGAATTGGAAAAATTAAAAGAGTCAAATGTTCTTTTGATTAAAAAAGAGTCAAATTGCTTAAATGAACTCAAATCAAATGAACAAAAAATCAGCAGTTTAACAAGCAAAGTCAATGAACTGTTACAGATCATTGATTTGGCTCGTGAAACTATGAAGGACAAAACTAATGAATTTTCTGAAAAGTGCAGGGAATTGGCCATTGCACAAGACCAAATTCTTGAACTAAAAGGAAAGTTATACAAGTTTGGAAAATATTCATTAGTTAGGACTCAAATTCAAGCAAGTTTGAAAAAGAGTAATGATAAAAAGGGTTTGGGGTTTAGTAAAGCCTCATCTTCTAAAAATCAAGAATACTCTTTTTTACCCGATGAAAATGAGTTAATTGATTTTGTGCCTACTACACCAGCTGTAGTGGATCCGATAGCTGTGGACTTGCCAAGTAGTCCAGAATCTTTGAAAGAATCTGTTGAATCTAACAGTACACCTCATAAATCGGATGAGGATACTGAAAAGGAAAAGAAGAAAACATTTAAAAAGAGATTTCAGAAAAAGAGAAGTTATAAGACAAAATCTTGTTTTAAATGTCACACTAAAGGGCACGTGGCAAGTTGTTGTCCTTTAAAGAAAAATAAGCAAAAAGTTGATGAGGTTAAGGATGGGAATAGGGTTGGTTTGAATAATAATGTTCAACAACATTTTCAATATAATCAACCAAGATTTCAATCTAAACCTTCATCATCAAGACGATTTGATAGACCAAGAAGCAATCCTACACAATTTAGTCATTTTAATGGTAAATCAAATTGGTTTCAAAATCAAAGTAGAAAATTTGGATTTCAAAATCGATACCAGAATTCTGGTAATCGAAATTTTCAAAGAAGAAACGAACATAGGGGTTTTAGTAACTCAAATGTTCAACAACATCCAAAATTTTTCCAAAATTCATGGTTTGATAATGGGAGAAGAAGGTATCAAGATAATAATTTTCAAAGGTCAGAAAATCCGAGATTTTATTGGAACTCTCGTGATCAAAGACCTAGTGGAAGTTATAAATCTTGTTCAACAACAAGTACAACATCCAAGACACCAGTAAGGTGTGATGGATATTGGTTAGAAGCATCGTATATGGATTTACATGGTCAACCCAAAACCGGTCAGGTTTGGGTTGTTAAGTCTAACTAAGTTGTTGAGTGTGTGCAGGATGACCAAGAAGGACTGTTGATGTGTTCGGCAGTGGTTATTCCTGTAAAGCGTCTGAGGTGAATAGTAGGTTAACCTTGGTAACGAACTATTTACTTTAGTGATTATTATGATTATTCTAAAACTTTAAAAGTGAAAAACTTGTTGTCAGATTTAAGTGGGAGTCTGTCTGGTTGTAAATTTGTGTTTTCAAAACTTACTCCATAAAAACAAAAATTTAGGGGGAGAAATTTCCCTAAGCCAAAAAGAGTTTAGATAGTGCGTGTGTTTAGGGGGAGTAAGTTAGTGCGTGTGTTTAGGTGGAGTAAGTTATAAAATTTCAAAAATACAAAAACATTGAAAAATCAAAAACATAAAAAATTATAAAATAAAAAAATGAGTTATCATTGTGTGAAAAAGAAGAAATGATAGTACATCAGCAAGTTACACTGTCACACTGAAACTGAAATTAAATTGCTTAAGTGTGATAGCAGCTTCATCATATGATGTACCAGTAGGCAAAAAGCATGAAATAATCAACTTACCAATGTGATATAAACCTAAATAAACTGTGTATGAGTGGGGAACACATCAGTGGTGTATGGTTTTATGACCTTAAATCTTGCGTTGATAGATTGCCAAAATCTGAAGTTTTGGGTCTTTATACTGTTATTTCATCTGGGGATATCATGGTTGTCCTTCTGCTGCATCCAGATACATGCTGACCTAGGCACACCCAGGATATCTTAAAAGAGCAAAAAATGCCAAATCCCATAAATGAAGAAGCTCTCATAGAGAGTTAGTCAAATGTGCAAAAAGCATAAATCGTACCAAAAATGGTATTGGTCATAGCCCTCGTTAGATATTTTGGTCTCTTTGCTGTACGGGAGTACTGACCTGTTCACCAATTATCTAAACGTTGAAAAATAAAACGGATGAATTCAGTATACTCACCTACTACGATGAATCTTTGTGCATACCTTGATCGCGGGGGTATATCCTGAAGTGGGACACACTAGTATATCAGTAATAATATTACCTTAATGTATCATACGGTAATGGAACTTGAAATGTTCATGCATTTTGTTTAAGTGGACAAACATACTGGTAATCGTCTTGGACTGCTTTTCACGAAAAATTAAATAAAGAATTATCTAATAGTGTGAAAACAGTTTGATTTTGCTGATATGATCTTCTTGCACATGATTCTCACAAAAAGATGAAATTGTAAATATTTTTGAGTTTAGTTTAGTTTGTTTTGAAAAAAAAATCAAAAATACCAAAAATATTTCTTTTTAAAAGACTTCCATTTTGAACTGACAGATTGTTGTTTTTGCAAACTAAGATAAAATATTGGTTTATCTTAAAATGTGAAAAAGACTAATGGTTTTTCGAGATACTTGCTTGTGTTGCTAAACAGATTGATGCAGTTATCAAAATGAAGTGCAGAATACAAGTAAAGTGCAGATTGAGAGTGAAGTAAAGATGTGTGAAGATGCATGGTAGGATCCTTCTACTACATTGCAGAAAGAGAGAGATTTGGAAGAGTTGGAGATTACTTACTTAACCAAAGATTGCTAGCTAACTGATCTACAACGAATGAAAGTTTTGGAGATTGGAAGCATCAGCTAAGGGGGAGTCTGTTGATGTCAGAAACTGTGTAGCTGACGCTATCCAAAGACCAAAAGAACACAAGATGTTTGAAGACAAAGTTACACTATGAAGCTATTGTCAAGGGGGAGTTTGTTAGTGCATGTTCTGTGACAACAGCTTAATAGTTTGATTAATTAGTCTTTGGATATTTTGTAATGGGCTTAGCATATTGGTTAGGGAGTTATTTAGTGTAATGGGCTAGGAGAATGGCCAAGCCCAGACTAAAGCCCAATATGCAAACATGGTTGTAGTATATAAACAACATGTTGCATTAGGGTTTTAGTTAGTCAGTTAGAGTTCTTGGAGGCTAGAGAGAGAAAGTCTAGAGAGAGAAGAATTTCGAAATTAGGGGTGAGGCAATATCACGGAGATAGGCTGTGAGGTTGTGAGGTCTTGAATTGATTGTAAAACTTCTAGTTTGGATAATCAATAGAAGACCTGTTTATTGTGAATTCTGTTTTCTACTCGTTTCTGTGATATTCTGATCAAGAGGATTCTGCACTCTTGATTGGATTGACAATTCTATGACGATCCATAAGAATAAGGGGACCTACAGAATCGTCGAGCGAAAACACTTGACAACCTCCTAGAAGCAGCTTTTCTTGCCACCAGACCATTCTCCGTCAATTAGGAATCTGATGTCGTCACTAAACACGTTCCTTAAATTGTAGCGATTTGTTGAATGTATATTTTTTTGGTGTCTAATCCGCATATATATCACCATTGCCCTCGATTTTCTTGACTGTATATCTCTTAAATGTCAACATATACACGTATGATTTAGTTTACGGAGATTTTTCAATGCCGAAAACCTCGATCAAAGAGTAAAAAAGGCGTAAGGTTCACAATGGTGTAAAATTAAAATGGGATATACCGGGCTAGGATTCGAGTTACAGGAACAAGGGCCAAACCAACCAGCCAAGAATGGAATCGTCGAACGAAAACACACGACAACCTCCTAGAATCAGCTTTTCTTGCCACCAGACCTTTCTCCGTCAATTAGGAATCTGATGTCGACACTAAACACGTTCCTTAAATTGTAGCGATTTGTTGAATGTTTATTTTTTTGGTGTCTAATCCGCATATATATCACCATTGCCCTCGATTTTCTTGACTGTATAACTCTTAAATGTCAACATATACACGTGTGATTTAGTTTACGAAGATTTTTCAATGCCGAGAACCTCGATCAGAGAGTAAAAAAAGGCGTAAGGTTCACAATTGTGTAAAATTAAAATGGGATATACCGGGCTAGGATTTGAGTTACAGGAACAAGGGCCAAACGAACCACCCAAGAATGGAATCGTCGAGCGAAAACACTTGACAACCTCCTAGAAGCAGCTTTTCTTGCCACCAGACCTTTCTCCATCAATTAGGAATCTGATGCCGTCAATAAACACATTCCTTAAATTGTAGCCATTTGTTGAGTGTTTTTTTTTGTGTCTAATCCGCATATATATCACCATTGCCCTTGATTTTCTTGACTGTATATCTCTTAAATGTCAACATATACACTTGTGATTTAGTTTACAAAGATTTTTCAATGCCGAGAACCTCGATCAGAGAGTAAAAAACGCGTAAGGTTCACAATGGTGTAAAATTAAAATGGGATATACCGGGCTAGGATTCGAGTTACAGGAACAAGGGCCAAACCAACCACCCAAGAATGTAATCGTCGAGCGAAAACACTTGACAACCTCCTAGAAGCGGCTTTTCTTGCCATCCAGACCTTTCTCCATCAATTAGAAATCTGATGCCGTCACTAAACACATTCCTTAAATTGTAGCAATTTGTTGACTGTTTTTTTTTTGTGTCTAATCCGCATATATATCAACATTGCCCTTGATTTTCTTGACTGTATATCTCTTAAATGTCAATATATACACGTGTGATTTAGTTTACGAAGATTTTTCAATACCGAGAACCTCGATCAGAGAGTAAAAAAGGCGTAAGTTTCACAATGGTGTAAAATTAAAATGGGATATATCGGGCTAGGATTCGAGTTACAGGAACAAGGGCCAAACCAACCACCCAAGAATGGAATCGTCGAGCGAAAACACTTGACAACCTCCTAGAAGCAGCTTTTCTTGCCACCAGATCTTTCTCCATCAATTTGGAATCTGATGCCGTCACTAAACACATTCCTTAAATTGTAGCCATTTGTTGAGTGTTTTTTTTTTTGGTGTCTAATCCGCATATATATCACAATTGTCCTTGATTTTATTGACTGTATATCTCTTAAATGTCAACATATACACGTGTGATTTAGTTTACGAAGATTTTTCAATGCCGAGAACCTCGATCAGAGAGTAAAAAAGGCGTAAGGTTCACAATGGTGTAATATTAAAATGGGATATACCGGGCTAGGATTCGAGTTACAGGAACAAGGGCCAAACCAACCACCCAAGAGAGGAATCATCGAGCGAAAACACTTGACAACCTCCTAGAAGCAGCTTTTCTTGCCACCAGACCTTTCTCCGTCAATTAGGAATCTGATGTCGTTACTAAACACGTTCCTTAAATTGTAGCGATTTGTTGAATGTTTATTTTTTTGGTGTCTAAGCCGCATATATATCACCATTGCCCTCGATTTTCTTGACTGTATAACTCTTAAATGTCAACATATACACGTGTGATTTAGTTTACGAAGATTTTTCAATGCCGAGAACCTCGATCAGAGAGTAAAAAAAGGCGTAAGGTTCACAATGATGTAAAATTAAAATGGGATATACCGGGCTAGGATTTGAGTTACAGGAACAAGGGCCAAACGAACCACCCAAGAATGGAATCGTCGAGCGAAAACACTTGACAACCTCCTAGAAGCAGCTTTTCTTGCCACCAGACCTTTCTCCATCAATTAGGAATCTGATGCCGTCAATAAACACATTCCTTAAATTGTAGCCATTTGTTGAGTGTTTTTTTTTTTGTGTCTAATCCGCATATATATCACAATTGTCCTTGATTTTATTGACTGTATATCTCTTAAATGTCAACATAGACACGTGTGATTTAGTTTACGAAGATTTTTCAATGCCGAGAACCTCGATCAGAGAGTAAAAAAGGCGTAAGGTTCACAATGGTGTAATATTAAAATGGGATATACCGGGCTAGGATTCGAGTTACAGGAACAAGGGTCAAACCAACCACCCAAGAGAGGAATCATCGAGCGAAAACACTTGACAACCTCCTAGAAGCAGCTTTTCTTGCCACCAGACATTTCTCCGTCAATTAGGAATCTGATGCCGTCACTAAACACGTTCCTTAAATTGTAGCCATTTGTTGAATGTTTATTTTTTTGGTGTCTAATCCGCATATATATCACCATTGCCCTCGATTTTCTTGATTGTATACCTCTTAAATGTCAACATATACACGTGTGATTTAGTTTACGAAGATTTTTCAATGCCGAGAACCTCGATCAGAGAGTAAAAAAGGCGTAAGGTTCACAATGGTGTAAAATTAAAATGGGATATACCGGGCTAGGTTTCGAGTTACAGGAACAAAGGCCCAAACCAACCACCCAAGAATGGAATCATCGAGCGAAAACACCTGACAACCTCCTAGAAGCCGCTTTTCTTGCCAACCTTTCTCCATCAATTAGGATTCTGATGCCGTCACTAAACACATTCCTTAAATTGTAGCAATTTGTTGAGTGTTTTTTTTTTGTGTCTAATCCACATATATATCACCATTGCACTTGATTTTCTTGACTGTATATCTCTTAAATGTCAACATATACACGTGTGATTTAGTTTACGAAGATTTTTCAATGGCGAGAACCTCGTTTAGGGAGTAAAAAACGCATAAGGTTCACAATGGTGTAAAATTAAAATGAGATATACCGGGCTAGGATTCGAGTTACAAGAACAAGGGCCAAACCAACCATCCAAGAATGGAATCGTCGAGCGAAAACACTTGACAACCTCCTAGAAGCCGCTTTTCTTGACACAAGACCTTTCTTCATCAATTAGGAATTTGATGCCGTCACAAAACACATTCCTTAAATTGTAGCAATTTGTTGAGTGTTTTTTTTTTGTGTCTAATCCACATATATATCACGATTGCACTTGATTTTCTTTACTGTATATCTCTTAAATGTCAACATATACACGTGTGATTTAGTTTACGAAGATTTTTCAATGCCGAGAACCTCTATTAGAGAGTAAAAAACGCGTAAAGTTCACAATGGTGTAAAATTAAAATGAGATATACCGGGCTAGGATTCGAGTTACAAGAACAAGGGCCAAACCAACCCCCCAAGAATGGAATCGTCGAGCGAAAACACCTGACAACCTCCTAGAAGCAGCTTTTCTTGCCATCCAGACCTTTCTCCATCAATTAGGAATCTGATGCCGTCACTAAACACATTCCTTAAATTGTAGCCATTTGTTGAGTGTTTTTTTTTTTTGTGTCTAATCCGCATATATATCACCATTGCCCTCGATTTTCTTGACTGTATATCTCTTAAATGTCAACATATACACGTGTGAATTAGTTTACGAAGATTTTTCAATGCCGTGAACCTCGATCACAGAGTAAAAAAGGCGTAAGGTTCACAATGGTGTAAAATTAAAATGAGATATACCGGGCTAGGATTCGAGTTACAGGAACAAGGGCCAAACCAACCACCCAAGAATGGAATCTTCGAGCGAAAACACTTGACAACCTCCTAGAAGCCGCTTTTCTTGCCACCAGACCTTTCTTCATCAATTAGGAATCTGATGCCGTCACCAAACACATTCCTTAAATTGTAGCCATTTGTTTAGTGTTTTTTTTTGTGTCTATTCCGCATATATATCACCATTTCCCTTGATTTTCTTGAATGTGTATCCCTTAAATGTCAACATATACACGTGTGATTTAGTTTACGAAGATTTTTCAATGCCGAGAACCTCGATCAGAGAGTAAAAAAGGCATAAATTTCACAATGGTGTAAAATTAAAATGGGATATAACGGGCTAGGATTCGAGTTACAGGAAAAAGGGCCAAACCAACCACCCAAGAATGGAATCGTCGAGCGAAAACACTTGACAACCACCTAGAAGCAGCTTTTCTTGCCCCCAGACCTTTCTCCATCAATTAGGAATCTGATGCCATCACTTAACACATTCCTTAAATTGTAGCCATTTGTAGTGTGTTTTTTTGGTGTCTAATCCGCATATATATCACCATTGCCCTTGATTTTATTGACTCTATATCTCTTAAATGTCAACATCTACACGTGTGATTTAGTTTACGAAGATTTTTCAATGCCGAGAACCTCGATCAGAGAGTAAAGAGGGCGCAAGGTTCACAATGGTGTAAAATTAAAATGGGATATACCCAGCTAGGATTCAAGTTACAGGAACAAGGGCCAAACCAGCCACCCAAGAATGGAATCGTCGAGTGAAAACACTTGACAACCTCCTAGAAGCAGCTTTTCTTGCCACCAGATCTTTCTCCATTAATTAGAAATCTAATGCCGTCTCTAAACACATTCCTTGAATTTTGGCTATTTGTTGAGTGTTTTTTTGTGTCTAATCCGCATATATATCTCCATTGCCCTTGATTTTCTTGACTGTATATCTCTTAAATGTCAACATATACACGTGTGATTTAGTTTACGAAGATTTTTCAATGCCGAGAACCTCGATCAAAGAGTAAAAAAGGCGTAAGGTTCACAATGGTGTAAAATTAAAATGGGATATACTGGGGTAGGATTCGAGTTATAGGAACAAGGGCCAAACCAACCACCCAAGAATGGAATCGTCGAGCGAAAACAATTGACAACCTCCTAGAAGCAGCTTTTCTTGCCTCCAGACCTTTCTCCATCAATTAGGAATCTGATGCCGTCACTAAAAACATTCCTTAAATTGTAGCCATTTGTTGAGTTTTTTTTTGGTGTCTAATCCGCATATATATCACCATTGCTCTTGATTTTCTTGACTGTATACCTCTTAAAAGTCAACATATACACCTGTGATTTAGTTTATAAAGATTTTTCAATGCCTAGAACCTCGATCAGAGAGTAAAATAGGCGTAAGATTCACAATGGTGTAAAATTAAAATGGGATATACCGGGCTAGGATTCGAGTTACAGGAACAAGGAACAAACCAACCACCCAAGAATGGAATCGTCGAGCGAAAACACTTGACTAACTCCTAGAAGCAGCTTTTCTTGCCCCCAGACCTTTCTCCATCAATTAGGAATCTGATGCCGTCACTAAACACATTCCTTAAATTGTAGACATTTGTTGAGTGTTTTTTTTTTGTGTCTAATCCGCATATATATCACCATTGCCCTTGATTTTCTTGACTGTATATCTCTTAAATGTCAACATATACACGTGTGATTTAGTTTACGAAGATTTTTCAATGCCGAGAACCTCGATCAGAGAGTAAAGAAGGCGTAAGGTTCACAATGGTGTAAAATTAAAATGAGATATACCGGGCTAGGGTTCGAGTTACAGAAACAAGGGCCAAACCAACCACCCAAGAATCGAATCGTCGAGCGAAAACACTTGATAACCTCCTAGAAGCAGCTTTTCATTGCCACCAGACCTTTCTCCATCAATTAGGAATCTCATGCCATCACTAAACACATTCCTTAAATTGTAGCCATTTGTATAGTGTTTTTTTGGTCTCTAATCCGCATATATATCACCATTGCCCTTGATTTTATTGACTTTATATCTCTTAAATGTCAACATCTACACGTGTGATTTAGTTTACGAAGATTTTTCAATGCCGAGAACCTCGATCAGAGAGTAAAGAAGGCGCAAGGTTCACATTGGTGTAAAATTAAAATGGGATATACCGGGCTAGGATTCAAGTTACTGGAACAAGGGCCAAACCAGCCACCCAAGAATGGAATCGTCGAGCGAAAACACTTGACAACCTCCTAGAAGCAGTCTTTCTTGCCACCAGATCTTTCTCCATTAATTAGAAATATAATGCCGTCACTAAACACATTCCTTGAATTTTAGCTATTTGTTGAGTGTTTTTTTGTGTCTAATCCGCATATATATCACCATTGCCCTTGATTTTCTTGACTGTATATCTCTTAAATGTCAACATATACACGTATGATTTAGTTTACGAAGATTTTTCAATGCCGAGAACCTCGATCAAAGAGTAAAAAAGGCGTAAGGTTCACAATGGTGTAAAATTAAAATGGGATATACTGGGGTAGGATTCAAGTTACAGGAACAAGGGCCAAACCAACCACCCAAGAATGGAATCGTCGATCGAAAACACTTGACAACCTCCTAGAAGCGGCTTTTCTTGCCTCCAGACCTTTCTCCATCAGTTAGGAATCTGATGCCGTCACTAAAAACATTCCTTAAATTGTAGCCATTTGTTGAGTGTTTTTCTTTTGTGTCTAATCCGCATATAAATCACCATTGCCCTTAGTTTTCTTGACTGTATACCTCTTAAATGTCAACATATACACCTGTGATTTAGTTTACAAAGATTTTTCAATGCCTAGAACCTCGATCAGAGAGTAAAATAGGCGTAAGGTTCACAATGGTGTAAAATTAAAATGGGATATACCGGGCTAGGATTCGAGTTACAGGATAAAAAGGACCAAATCAACCACCCAAGAATGGAATCGTCGAGCGAAAACACTTGACAAACTCCTAGAAGCAGCTTTTCTTGCCCCCAGACCTTTCTCCATCAATTAGGAATCTGATGCCGTCACTAAACACATTCCTTAAATTGTAGACATTTGTTGAGTTTTTTTTTTTTGTGTCTAATCCGCATATATATCACCATTGCCCTTGATTTTCTTGACTGTATATCTCTTAAATGTCAACATATACACGTGTGATTTAGTTTACGAAGATTTTTCAATGCCGAGAACCTCGATCAGAGAGTAAAAAAGGCATAAGGTTCACAATGGTGTAAAATTAAAATGGGATATACCGGGCTAGGATTCGAGTTACAGGAACAAGGGCCAAACCAACCACCCAAGAATGGAATCGTCGAGCGAAAACACTTGATAACCTCCTAGAAGCAGCTTTTCATTGCCACCAGACATTTCTCCATCAATTAGGAATCTGCTGCCGTCACTAAACACATTCCTTAAATTGTAGCCATTTGTTGAGTGTTTTTTTTTGTGTCTAATCCGCATATATATCACCATTGCCCTTGATTTTCTTGACTGTATATCACTTAAATGTCAACATATACACGTGTGATTTAGTTTACGAAGATTTTTCAATTCCGAGAACCTCGATCAGAGAGTAAAAAAGGCGTAAGGTTCACAATGGTGTAAAATTAAAATGGGATATACCGGGGTAGGATTCGGGTTACAGGAACAAGGGCCAAACTAACCACCCAAGAATGGAAGCGTCGAGCGAAAACACTTGACAAACTCCTAGATGCAGCTTTTCTTGCCCCCAGGCCTTTCTCCATCAATTAGGAATCTGATGCCGTCACTAAACACATTCCTTAAATTGTAGACATTTGTTGAGTGTTTTTTTTTTGTGTCTAATCCGCATATATATCACCATTTCTCTTGATTTTCTTGAAAGTGTATCCCTTAAATGTCAACATATACACGTGTGATTTAGTTTACGAAGATTTTTCAATGCCGAGAACCTCGATCAGAGAGTAAAAAGGGCGTAAGGTTCACAGTGGTGTAAAATTAAAATGGGATATACCGGGCTAGGATTCGAGTTATAGGAACAAGGGCCAAACCAACCACCCAAAATGGAATCGTCGAGCGAAAACACTTGACAACCTCCTAGAAGCAGCTTTTCTTGCCACCAGACCTTTCTCCGTCAATTAGGAATCTGAAGCCGTCACTAAACACATTCCTTAAATTGTAGCGATTTGTTGAATGTTTATTTTTTTGGTGTCTAATCCGCATATATATCACCATTGCCCTCGATTTTCTTGAATGTATATCTCTTAAATGTCAACATATACAAATGTGATTTAGTTTACGAAAATTTTTCAATGCCGAGAACCTCGATCAGAGAGTAAAAAAGGCGTAACGTTCACAATGGTGTAAAATTAAAATGGGATATACCGGCCTAGGATTCGAGTTACAGGAATCAGGGCCAAACCAACCACCCAAGAATGGAATCGTCGAGCGAAAACACTTGACAACCTCCTAAAGCAGCTTTTCTTGCCACCAGACCTTTCTCCATCAATTAGGAATCTGATGCCGTCACTAAACACATTCCTTAAATTGTAGCCATTTGTTGATTGTTTTTTTTTTGTGTCTAATCCGCATATATATCACCATTGCCCTTTATTTTCTTGATTGTATATCTCTTAAATGTCAACATATACACGTGTGATTTAGTTTACGAAAATTTTTCAATGCCGAGAACCTCGATCAGAGTGTAAAAAAGGCGTAAGGTTCACAATGGTGTAAAATTAAAATGGGATATACCGGGCTAGGATTTGAGTTACAGGAACAAGGGCCAAACCTACCACCCAAGAATGGAATCGTCGAGTGAAAACACTTAGCTTTTCTTTCCACCAGACCTTTCTCCATTAATTAGGAATCTGATGCCCTCACTAAACACATTCCTTAAATTGTAGCCATTTGTTGAGTATTTTTTTTTTTTTGGTGTCTAATCCGCAATATATCACCATTGCCCTTGATTTTCTTGAGTGTATATCTCTTAAATATCAACATATACACGTGTGATTTAGTTTATGAAGATTTTCCAATGCCGAGAACCTCGATCAGAGAATAAAAAAGGCGTAAGGTTCACAATGGTGTAAAATTAAAATGGGATATACCGGGCTAGGATTCGAGTTATAGGAACAAGGGCCAAACCAACCACCTAAGAATGGAATCGTCGAGCGAAAAAACTTGACAACCTCCTAGAAGCAGCTATTCTTGCCGCCAGACCTTTCTCCATCAATTAGGAATCTGACGCCGTCACTAAACACATTCCTGCCGAGAACCTAGATCAGAGGGTAAAAAAGGCGTATGGTACACAACGGTGTTAAACTAAAATGGGATATACCGGGCTAGGATTCGAGTTACAGGAACAAGGGCTAAACGAACTACCCAAGATTGGAATCATCGAGCGAAAACACTTGACAACCTCCTGGAAGCAGCTTTTCTTACCACCAGACCTTTCTCCATCAATTAGGAATCTGATGCCGTCACTAAACACATATCTTAAATTGTAGCTATTTTTTGAGTGTTTATTTTTTGGTGTCTAATCCGCATATATATCACCATTGCTCTTGATTTTCTTGACTGTATAACTCTTAAATGTCAACATATACACGTGTGATTTAGTTTACGAATATTTTTCGATGCCGAAAACCTCGATCAGAGAGTAAAAAAGGCGTAAGGTTCACAATGGTGTAAAACTAAAATGGGATATACCGGGCTAGAATTTGAGTTACAGGAACAAGGGCCAAACGAACCACCCAAGAATGGAATCGTCGAGCGAAAACACTTTACGAACTCCGGGACGCAGCTTTTCTTACCACCAGACCTTTCTTCATCAATTAGGAATCTGATGCCGTCACTAAACACATACCTTAAATTATAGCAATTTTTTGAGTGTTTATTGTTTGGTGACTCTTCCGCGTATATATCACCATTGCACTTGATTTTCTTGACTATATATCTCTTAAATGTCAACATATACACGTGTGATTTAGTTTACAATGATTTTTCAATGCCGAGAACCTCGATCAGAGAGTAAAAAAGGCGTAAGGTTCACAATGGTGTAAAACTAAAATGGGATATACCGGGCTAGGATTCGAGTTACAGGAACAAGGGCCAAACCAACCACCCAAGAATGGAATCATCGAGCGAAAGCACTTGACAACCTCCTGAACGCAGCTTTTCTTGCCACGACCTTTCTCCAACAATTAGGAATCTGATGCCGTCACTAAACAAATATCTTAAATTGTCGCTATTTTTTGAGTGTTTATTTTTTGGTGTCTAATCCGCATATATATCACCATTGCTCTTGATTTTCTTGACTGTATAACTCTTAAATGTCAACATATACACCTGTGATTTAGTTTACGAAGATTTTTCAATGCCGAGAACCTCGATCAGAGAGTAAAAAAGGCGTAAGGATCACAATGGTGTAAAAATAAAATGGGATATATCGGGCTAGGATTCTTGTTACAGAAACAAGGGCTAAACGAACCATTCAAGATTGGAATCATCGAGCGAAAACACGTGACAACCTCCTGGAAGCAGCTTTTCTTACCACCAGACCTTTCTCCATCAATTAGGAATCTGATGCCGTCACTAAACCCATACCTTAAATTCTAGCTATTTTTTTAGTGTTTATTTTTTGGTGTCTAATCCGCATATATATCACCATTGCTCTTGATTTTCTTGACTGTATATCTCTTAAATGTCAACATATACACGTGTGATTTAGTTTACGAAGATTTTTCAATGACGAGAACCTCGATCGGAGAGGAAAAATGGCATAAGGTTCACAATGGTGTAAAACTAAAATGGGATATACCGGGCTAGGATTCGTGTTACAGGAACAAGGGCCAAACCAACTACCCAAGAATGGAATCGTCAAGGGAAAACACTTGACAACCTCCTGGAAGCAGCTTTTCTTGCCACCAGACCATTCTCCGTCAATTAGGAATCTGAGGCCGTCACTAAACACATACCTTAAATTTTAGCTATATTTTAGTTTTTTTTTTTTTTTTGCCTATCCGCATATATATTACCATTGCTCTTGATTTTCTTGACTTTATATCTCTTAAATGTCAACATATACACGTGTGATTTAGTTTACGAAGATTTTTCAATACCGAGAACCTCGATCAAAGATAAAAAAGGCGTAGAGTTCACAATGGTGTAAAACTAAATGGGATATACTGGGCTAGGATTCGGTTACAGGAACAAGGGCCAAACGAACCACCCAAGAATGGAATCGTCGAGCGAAAACACTTGACAACCTCTTGAACGCAGCTTTTCTTACCACTAGACCTTTTTTCATAAATTAGGAATCTGATGTCGTCACTAAACACATACCATAAATTGTAACTATTTTTTGAGTGTTTATTTTTTGGTGTCTCTTCCGCATATATATCACCATAGCTCTTGATTTTCTTGACTGTATATCTCTTAAATGTCAACATATACATGTGTGATTTAGTTTACGAAGATTTTTCAATGCCGAGAACCTCGATCAAAGAGTAAAAAAGGCGTAAGGTTCACAATGGTGTAAAACTAAAATGGGATATACCGAGCTAGGATTCGGTTACAGGAACAAGGGCCAAACGAACCACCCAAGAATGGAATCGTCGAGCGAAAACACTTGACAACCTCCTGAACGCAGCTTTTCTTACCACTAGACCTTTTTTCATCAATTAGGAATCTGATGTCGTCACTAAACACATACCATAAATTGTAGCTATTTTTTGAGTGTTTATTTTTTGGTGTCTCTTCCGCATATATATCACCATAGCTCTTTATTTTCTTGACTTTGTATCTCTTAAATGTCAACATATACATGTGTGATTTAGTTTACGAAGATTTTTCAATGCCGAGAACCTCGATCAAAGAGTAAAAAAGGCGTAAGGTTCACAATGGTGTAAAACTAAAATAGGATATACCGGGCTAGGATTCGAGTTACAGGAATAAGGGCCAAATGAACCACCCAAGAATGGAATCGTCGAGCGAAAACACTTGACAACCTCCTGAACGCAGCTTTTCTTACCACGAGACCTTTTTACATCAATTAGCAATCTGATGCCGTCACTAAACACATACCATAAATTGTAGCTATTTTTGAGTGTTTATTTTTTGGTGTCTAATCCGCATATTTATCACCATTGCTCTTGATTTTCTTGACTGTATATCTCTTAAATGTCAACATATACATGTGTGATTTAGTTTACGAATATTTTTCAATGCCGAGAACCTCGATCACAGAGTAAAAAAGGCGTAAGATTCACAATGGTGTAAAACTAAAATGGGATATACCGGGCTAGGATTCGAGTTACAGGAACAAGGGCAAACGAACCACCCAAGAATGGAATCATCGAGCGAAAACACTTGACAACCTCCTGAACACAGCTTTTCTTTCCACTAGACCTTTTTTCATCAATTAGGAATCTGATGTCGTCACTAAACACATACCATAAATTGTTGCTATTTTTTGAGTGTTTATTTTTTGGTGTCTAATCCGCATATATATCACCATTCCTATTGATTTTCTTGACTGTATATCTCTTAAATGTCAACATATACAAGTGTGATTTAGTTTACAAAGATTTTTCAATGCCGAGAACCTTGATCAGAGAGGAAAAAAGGCGTAAGGTTCAAAATGGTATAAAACTAAAATGGGATATATCGGGCTAGGATTCGAGTTACAGGAACAAAGGCCAAACCAACCACCCAAGAATGGAATCGTCGAGCGAAAACACTTGACATCCTCCTGGAAGCAGCTTTTCTTGCCACCAGACCTTTCTCTATCAATTAGGAATCTGATGCCGTCACTAAACACATACCTTAAATTGTAGTTATTTTTTTAGTGTTTATTTTTTGGTGTCTAATCCGCATATATATCACCATTGCTCTTGATTTTCTTGACTGTATATCTCTTAAATGTCAACATATACACGTGTGATTCAGTTTACGAAGATTTTTCAATGCCGAGAAGCTCGATCAGAGAGTAAAAAAGGCGTAAGGTTCACAATGGTGTAAAACTAAAATGGAATATACCGGGCTAGGATTCGAGTTACAGGAACAAGGGCCAAACAAACCACCCAAGAATGGAATCGTCGAGCGAAAACACTTGTCAACCTCCTAGAAGCAGCTTTTCTTACCACCAGACCTTTCTCCATCAATTAAGAATCAGATGCCGTCAGTAAACACATACCTTAAATTGTAGCTATTTTTTGAGTGTTTATTTTTTCGTGTCTAATCCGCATATATACCACCATTGCTCTTGATTTTCAAGACTGTATATCTCTTAAATGTCAACATATACATGTGTGATTTAGTTTACGAAGATTTTTCAATGCCGAGAACCTCGATCAGAGAGTAAAAAGGGCGTAAGATTCACAATGGTGTAAAACTAAAATGGGATATACCGGGCTAGGATTCGAGTTACAGGAACAAGGGCCAAACCAACCACCCAAGAATGGAATCGTCGAGCGAAAACCCTTGACAACCTCCTGAAAGCAGCTTTTCTTGCCACGACCTTTCTCGATCAATTAGGAATCTAATGCCGTCACTAAACACATACCTTAAATTGTAGCTATTTTTTGAGTGTTTATTTTTTGGTGTCTAATCCGCATATATATCACCATTGATCTTGCTTTTCTTGAGTGTATATCTCTTAAATGTCAACGTATACACGTGTGATTTAGTTTACGAAGATTTTTCAATGCCGAGAAGCTCGATCAGAGATTAAAAAGGCGTAAGGTTCACAATGGTGTAAAACTAAAATGGAATATACCGGGCTAGGATTCGAGTTACAGGAACAAAGGCCAAACCAACCACACAAGAATGGAATCATCAAGCGAAAACACTTGACAACCTCCTGGAAGCAGCTCTTCTTGCCACCAGGCCTTGCTCCATCAATTAGGAAACTGATGCCGTCAGTAAACACATACCTTAAATTGTAGCTATTTTTTGAGTGTTTATTTTTTGGTGTCTAATCCGCATATATATCACCATTGCTCTAGATTTTCTTGACTATATATCTCTTAAATGTCTATATATACACGTGTGATTTAGTTTACGAAGATTTTTCAACTTCGAGAACCTCGATCAGAGAGTAAAAAAGGCGTAAGGTTCACAATGGTGTAAAACTAAAATGGGATATATCGGGCTAGTATTCGATTTACAGGAACAAGGGCCAAACGAACCACCCAAGAATGGAATCGTCGAGCGAAAACCCTTGACAACCTCTTGAACGCAGCTTTTCTTACCAACAGACCTTTTTTCATCAATTAGGAATCTGATGCCGTCACTAAACACATACCATAAATTGTAGCTATTTTTTAAGTGTTTATTTTTTGGTGTCTCTTCCGCATATATATCACCATTGCACTTGATTTTCTTGACTATATATCTCTTAAATGTCAACATATACACGTGTGATTTAGTTTATGAAGATTTTTCAATGCCGAGAACCTCGATCAGAGAGTAAAAAAGGCGTAAGGTTCACAATGGTGTAAAACTAAAATGTGATATACCGGGCTAGGATTCGAGTTACAGGAACAAGGGCCAAACCAACCACCCAAGAATGGAATCGTCGAGCGAAAACACTTGACAACCTCCTGGAAGCAGCTTTTCTTGCCACAACCTTTCTACATCAGTTAGGAATCTGATGCCGTCACTAAACACAAACCTTAAATTGTAGCTATTTTTTGAGTGTTTATTTTTTGGTGTCTAATCCGCATATATATCACCATTGCTCATTATTTTCTTGACTGTATATCTCTTAAATCTCAACATGTACACGTTTGATTTAGTTTACGAAGATTTTTCAATGCCGAGAACCTCGATCATAGAGTAAAAAAGGTGTAAGGTTCACAATGGTGTAAAACTAAAATGGGATATACCGGGCTAGGATTCGAGTTACATGAACATGGGCCAAACCAACCACCCAAGAATGGAATCGTCAAGCGAAAACACTTGAAAACCTCCTGGAAGCAGCTTTTCTTGCCACCAGACCTTTTTCCATCAATTAGAAATCTGATGCCGTCACTAAATACATAACTTAAATTGTAGCTATTTTTTGTGTGTTTATTTTTTGGTGTCTAATCCGCATATATATCACCATTGCTCTTGATTTTCTTGACTGTATATCTCTTAAATGTCAACATATACAAGTGTGATTTACTTTTACAAAGATTTTTCAATGCCGAGAAACTCGATCAAAGAGGAAAAAAGGCGTAAGGTTCACAATGGTGTAAAACTAAAATGGGATATACCGGGCTAGGATTCGAGTTACAGGAACAAGGGCCAAACCAACCACCCAAGAATGGAATCGTCGAGCGAAAACACTTGACAACCTCCTGGAAGCAGCTTTTCTTGCCACAAGACATTTCTCCATCAATTAGGAATCTGATGCCGTCACTAAACACATACCAAAAATTGTAGCTATTTTTTAGTGTTTATTTTTTGGTGTCTAATCCGCATATATACCACCATTGCTCTTGATTTTCATGACTGTATATCTCTTAAATGTCAACATATACATGTGTGATTTAGTCTATGAAGATTTTTCAATGCCGAGAACCTCGATCAGAGAGTAAAAAAGGCGTAAGATTCACAATGGTGTAAAACTAAATTGGGATATACCGGGCTAGGATTCGAGTTACAGGAACAAGGGCCAAACCAACCACCCAATAATGGAATCGTCGAGCGAAAACACTTGACAACTTCCTGGAAGCAGCTTTTCTTACCACCAGAACTTTCTCCATCAATTAGGAATCTGATGCCGTCCGTAAACACATACCTTAAAACGTAGCTATTTTTTTAGTGTTTATTTTTTGGTGTCTAATCCGCATATATATCACCATTCTCTTGATTTTCTTGACTGTATATCTCTTAAATGTCAACATATACACGTGTGATTTAGTTTACGAATATTTTTCAATGCCGAGACCTCGATCAGAGATTAAAAAGGCGTAAGGTTCTCAATGGTGTAAAACTAAAATGGAATATACCGGGCTAGGATTCGAGTTCCAGGAACAAGGGCCAAACGAACCACCCAAGAATGGAATCGTCGAGCGAAAACACTTGACAACCTCCTGAACGCAACTTTTCTTACCACCAGACCTTTTTTCATCAATTAGGAATCTGATGCCGTCACTAAACACATACCATAAATTGTAGCTATTTTTTAATTGTTTGTTTTTTGGTGTCTCTTCCGCATATATATCACCATTGCTCTTGATTTTCTTGACTGTATATCTCTTAAATGTCAACAAATACACGTGTGATTCAGTTTATGAATATTTTTCAATGCCGAGAAGCTCGATCAGAGAGTAAAAAAGGCGTAAGGTTCACAATGGTGTAAAACTAAAATGGGATATACCAGGCTAGGATTCTAGTTACAGGAACAAGGGCCAAACAAACCACCCAAGAATGGAATCATCGAGCGAAAACACTTGTCAACCTCCTAGAGGCAGCTTTTCTTACCACCAGATCTTTCTCTATCAATTAAGAATCTGATGCTGTCAGTAAACACATACCTTTAATTGTAGCTATTTTTTGAGTGTTTAGTTTTTGGTGTCTAATCCGCATAGATACCACCATTGCTCTTGATTTTCATGACTGTATATCTCTTAAATGTCAACATATACATGTTTGATTTAGTTTACGAAGATTTTTCAATGCCGAGAACCTCGATCAGAGAGTAAAAAAGGCGTAAGATTCACAATGGTGTAAAACTAAAATGGGATATACCGGGCTAGGATTCGAGTTACAGGAACAAGGGCCAAACCAACCACCCAAGAATGGAATCGTCGAGCGAAAACACTTGACAACCTCCTGAAAGCAGCTTTTCTTGCCACGACCTTTCTCCATCAATTAGGAATCTAATGCCGTCACTAAACACATACCTTAAATTGTAGCTATTTTTTTAGTGTTTATTTTTTGGTGTCTAATCCGCACATATATCACCATTGATCTTGATTTTCTTGAGTGTATATCTCTTAAATGTCAACGTATACACGTGTGATTTAGTTTACGAAGATTTTTCAACGCCGAGAACCTCGATCATAGAGTAAAAATGTGTAAGGTTCACAATGGTGTAAAATTTAAATGGGATATACCGGGCTAGGATTCGAGTTACAGGAACAAGGGACAAACGAACCACCCAATAATGGAATCGTCAAGCGAAAACACTTGAGAACCTCCTGGAAGCAGCTTTTCTTACCACCAGAACTTTCTCCATCAATTAGGAATCTGATGCCGTCAGTAAACAAATACCTTAAAACGTAGCTATTTTTTGAGTGTTTATTTTTTGGTGTCTAATACGCAAGCATATATATCACCATTGCTCTTGATTTTCTTGACTGTATATCTCTTAAATGTCAACATATACACGTGTGATTTAGTTTACGGAGATTTTTCAATGCCGAGAACCTCGATCATAGATTAAAAAGGCGTAAGGTTCACAATGGTGTAAAACTAAAATGGAGTATACCGGGCTAGGATTCGAGTTACAGGAACAAGGGCCAAACCAACCACACAAGAATGGAATCATCAAGAGAAAACACTTGACAACCTCCTGGAAGCAGCTCTTCTTGCCACCATACCTCTCTCCATCAATTAGGAATCTGATGCCGTCAGTAAACACATACCTTAAATTGTAGCTATTTTTTGAGTGTTTATTTTTTG
The DNA here is from genome assembly GCA_030545235.1 of Helianthus tuberosus. Taxonomy (NCBI): domain Eukaryota; kingdom Viridiplantae; phylum Streptophyta; class Magnoliopsida; order Asterales; family Asteraceae; genus Helianthus; species Helianthus tuberosus. The sequence continues at coordinate 481,508 of JARYGA010060305.1, forward strand.
GTGTCTAATCCGCATATATATCACCATTACTCTTGATTTTCTTGACTGTATATCTCTTAAATGTCTATATATACACGTGTGATTTAGTTTACGAAGATTTTTCAATGTCGAGAATCTCGATCAGAGAGTAAAAAAGGCGTAAGGTTCACAATGGCGTAAAACTAAAATGGGATATATCGGGCTAGGATTCGATTTACTGGAACAAGGGCCAAACGAACCACCCAAGAATGGAATCGTCGAGCGGAAACACTTGACAACCTCCTGAACGCAGCTTTTCTTACCACCAGACCTTTTTTCATCAATTAGGAATCTGATGCCGTCACTAAACACATACCATAAATTGTAGCTATTTTTAAGTGTTTATTTTTTGGTGTCTCTTCCGCATATATATCACCATTGCTCTTGATTTTCTTGACTATATATCTCTTAAATGTCAACATATACATGTGTGACTTAGGTTATGAAGATTTTTCAATACCGAGAACCACGATCAGAGAGTAAAAAAGGCGTAAGGTTCACAATGGTGTAAAACTAAAATGTGATATACCGGGCTAAGATTCGAGTTACAGGAACAAGGGCCAAACCAACCACCCAAGAATGGAATCGTCGAGCAAAAACACTTGGCAACCTCCTAGAAGCAGCTTTTCTTGCCACGACCTTTCTCCATCAATTAGGAATCTGATGCCATCACTAAACACACACCTTAAATTGTAGCTATTTTTTGAGTGTTTATTTTTTGGTGTCTAATCCGCATATATATCACCGTTGCTCATTATTTTCTTGACTGTATATCTCTTAAATCTCAACATGTACACGTGTGATTTAGTTAAAGAAGATTTTTCAATGCCGAGAACCTCGATCATAGAGTAAAAAAGGTGTAAGGTTCACAATGGTGTAAAACTAAAATGGGATATACCGGGCTAGGATTCGAGTTACATGAACAAGGGCCAAACCACCACCCAAGAATGGAATCGTCAAGCGAAAACACTTGAAAACCTCCTGGAAGCAGCTTTTCTTGCCACCAGACCTTTTTCCATCAATTAGAAATCTGATGCCGTCACTAAACACATAACTTAAATTGTAGCTATTTTTTGAGTGTTTATTTTTTGGTGTCTAATCCGCATATATATCATCATTGCTCTTGATTTTCTTGACTGTATATCTCTTAAATGTCAACATATACAAGTGTGATTTACTTTTACAAAGATTTTTCAATGTCGAGAAACTCGATCAGAGAGGAAAAAAGGCGTAAGGTTCACAATGGTGTAAAACTAAAATGGGATATACCGGGCTAGGATTCGAGTTACAGGAACAAGGGCCAAACCAACCACCCAAGAATGGAATCTCTAGCGAAAACACTTGACAACCTCCTGGAAGCAGCTTTTCTTGCCACAAGACATTTCTCCATCAATTAGGAATCTGATGCCGTCACTAAACACATACCTTAAATTGTAGCTATTTTTTAGTGTTTATTTTTTGGTGTCTAATCCGCATATATATCACCATTGCTCTTGATTTTCTTGACTGTATATCTTTTAAATGTCAACATATACACGTGTGATTCAGTTTACGAATATTTTTCAATGCCGAGAACCTCGATCAGAGAGTAAAAAAGGCGTAAGGTTCACAATGGTGTAAAACTAAAATGGGATATACCGGGCTAGGATTCGAGTTACAGGAACAAGGGCCAAACAAACCCACCAAGAATGGAATCGTCGAGCGAAAACACTTGACAACCTCCTAGAAGCAGATTTTCTTACCGCCAGACCTTTCTCCATCAATTAGGAATAGGAATCTGATGCCGTCAGTAAACACATACCTTAAATTGTAGCTATTTTTTGAGTGTTTATTTTTTCGTGTCTAATCCGCATATATACCACCATTGCTCTTGATTTTCATGACTGTATATCTCTTAAATGTCAACATATACATGTGTGATTTAGTTTATGAAGATTTTTCAATGCCGAGAACCTCGATCAGAGAGTAAAAAAGGCGTAAGATTCACAATGGTGTAAAACTAAAATGGGATATACCGGGCTAGGATTCGAGATACAGGAACAAGGGCCAAACCAACCACCCAAGAATGGAATCATCGAGCGAAAACACTTGACAACCTCCTAAAAGCAGATTTTCTTGCCACGACCTTTCTCCATCAATTAGGAATCTAATGCCGTCACTAAACACATACCTTAAATTGTAGCTATTTTTTGAGTGTTTATTTTTTGGTGTCTAATCCGCATATATATCGCCATTGATCTTGATTTTCATGAGTGTATATCTCTTAAATGTCAACATATACACGTGTGATTTAATTTCGAAGCTTTTTCAACGTCGAGAACCTCGATCAGAGAGTAAAAAATGTGTAAGGTTCACAATGGTGTAAAACTAAAATGGGATATACCGGGCTAGGATTCGAGTTACAGGAACAAAGGCCAAACGAACCGCCTAAGAATGGAATCGTCGAGCGAAAACACTTGACAACCTCCTGGAAGCAGCTTTTCTTACCACCAGAACTTTCTCCATCAATTAGGAATCTGAGGCCGTCAGTAAACACATACCTTAAAACGTAGCTATTTTTTGAGTGTTTATTTTTTGGTGTCTAATCCGCATATATATATCACCATTCTCTTGATTTTCTTGACTGTATATCTCTTAAATGTCAACATATACACGTGTGATTTAGTTTACGAAGATTTTTCAATGCCGAGAACCTCGATCAGAGATTAAAAATGCGTAAGGTTCACAATGGTGTAAAACTAAAATGGAATATACCGGGCTAGGATTCGAGTTACAGGAACAAGGGCCAAACCAACCACCCAAGAGTGGAATCGTCGAGCAAAAACACTTGACAACCTCCTGGAAGCAGCTCTTCTTGCCACCAGACCTTTCTCCATCAATTAGGAATTTGATGCCGTCAGTAAACACATACCTTAAATTGTAGCTATTTTTTGAGTGTTTATTTTTTGGTGTCTAATCCGCATATATATCACCATTGCACTTGATTTTCTTGACTGTATATCTATTAAATGTCAATATATACACGTGTGATTTAGTTTACGAAGATTTTTCAATGTCGAGAACCTCGATCAGAGAGTAAAAAAGGCGGAAGGTTCACAATGGTGTAAAACTAAAATGGGATATACCGGGCTAGGATTCGAGTTACAGGAACAAGGGCCTGATATGTGCAAAATGCAACATATAAATTACATCAAATGTGGCATAAAACTAACCCTTTTTAGTACTAATGTTGGAAAAAGTGTGTTTTTTGTCTTCCTTTTGTATTTTCAGGATTAAAAGATCTTAAACGGACAAAAGAAGTAAAAAATGCAGTCAAATCTAACAATAATAGAAGAAAAGGAATAAACATGGCATGCCCAACCCCTCGACAGCATCCTCCCAAGCAAAAACAAGAGAACAGAAGGCTGAACACGCCCCGTGCTCACTGAGCATGGGGGCGTGCCCAAGTGTCTGCAGAAAAGACAAATTTGGAGAAGCTTCTATCACCCACCACGGGGGCATGCCCAGCGGACACGGGGCCGTGGTCAATGCAAAGATTCGCAGAATCTAGGCAAATCTTGATAGTACAGATACGCTTCTGAACACAGGGCCGTGCCCAGCGGACACGGGGGCGTGGTCAACTAATGCAGACAAACTGCAATTAATGAAGAAAGAGAAGATGGGTGGACACGGGGCCGTGTCCGGGCTTCTGTGCAAGCTATAAATAGGGGTGCTTGGCTCACTTGCAAACCATCCCTTGGCAAACCACCTCTCTTACACTTCACCCACCTACCACCACCATCACAACCCACATCCACCACCATCATCCATCATCCATCATAGAGTGTGTGAGTAGTCTCGGGATCCAAGATTGATTGTAAGAGTTCTTGGCAATCAAAGGCCATGTTTGCCTAAGTCTCTTACATCACTTGGTGAAGACAAGTGTTTAGTGTAATACTTTTTATTTTTAATCTTTTCGCACTTTTTATTTGGTTATGTATTAATGACTTTAATAACTAGTTTCTTATGTTGAAGGTGAATCTTCCTTATCATTTGTCCGTGGTGTCTTGGCGTTAATTTACTGTCTATATAAAATAAAAGATTTTCACCATTCATATCTCCACGGTCTATATGGAGATATGTTGGCTACCTGGTCGGGGGTTAAGGGAATGGTTTGGTAAGAGTCTTGCCTTGTTCAGTGTATAGATCCTGCAAGGACCTGGGTCAAGTTTAGTAGGACCTCCTTCAATACCCATTGGTATTGGATGGTGGGGGTCCGACCTCCTTGACCCCCCTCATATGTAACGTCACCTTCAAAAGAGGGGCCTATTTAGGATTGTATCCCTGCTGACTCAAACTACTTAGCCGAGGGTAACGTCACCTTCAAAAGAGGGGCCTACCACATTACGCATTAATAACTTAATTAATTATCTTTCAATAATCCAACCCTTTAGGATTGTATCCTTGCTGACTCAAACTACGGGGTTGAGGGTAACGTCACCTTCAAAAGAGGGACCTCCTACTATAACTAATATAATCTCTTAAAAAATGCAAAAGTACGAAAATAATCAAAGGTTACACTAAAAGCTAGTCAGATCCAAGTGACTCATCTTGTCTATCTGTTTTTATTTTTATTTTTATTTTTCAGCATTTTTTGTTTTTATTTTCTAGTTTAAAACATTTTTATAAAATTTTGATTTGATTAGACGTTGAGGATAAACCGGTACTAAAAGCTCTTGTGCCCTTGGATGACCTCGGTATCTTACCAACACTATACTACGCTCACGATGGGTGCACTTGCCCATATGTGTGTTTGGTGTTAGTAATATATCATTTTTATAAATTTAAAACGTGACTAAAGTGTAAAAAGGGCTAAAAATATATATAAAAACCTATAAAACACGACATGCATCAGGCCAAACCAACCACCCAAGAATGGAATCGTCGATCGAAAACACTTGACAACCTCCTGAAAACAGCTCTTCTTGCCACCAGACCTTTCTCCATCAATTAGGAATCTGAAGCCGTCACTAAACACATACCATAAATTGTTGCTATTTTTTGAGTGTTTATTTTTTGGTGTCTAATCCGCATATATATCACCATTCCTATTGATTTTCTTGACTGTATATCTCTTAAATGTCAACATATACAAGTGTGATTTAGTTTACAAAGATTTTTCAATGCCGAGAACCTTGATCAGAGAGGAAAAAAGGCGTAAGGTTCAAAATGGTATAAAACTAAAATGGGATATACAGGGCTAGGATTCGTGTTACAGGAACAAGGGCCAAACCAACCACCCAAGAATGGAATCGTCGAGCGAAAACACTTGACAACCTCCTGAACGCAGCTTTTCTTACCACCAGACCTTTTTTCATCAATTAGGAATCTGATACCGTCACTAAACACATACCTTAAATTGTAGCAATTTTTTGAGTGTTTATTTTTTGGAGTCTCTCCCGCATATATATCACCATTGCTCTTGATTTTCTTGACTGTATATCTCTTAAATGTCAACATATACACGTGTGATTTAGTTTACGAAGATTTTTCAATGCCGAGAACCTCGATCAGAGAGTAAAAAAGGCGTAAGGCTCACAATGGTGTAAAACTAAAATGGGATACACCGGGCTAGGATTCGAGTTACAGGAACAAGGGCCAAACCAACCACCCAAGAATGGAATCGTCGAGCGAAAACACTTGACAACTTCCTGAACGCAGCTTTTCTTACCACCAGAACTTTTTTCATCAAATAGGAATCTGATGCCGTCACTAAACACATACCTTAAATTATAGCTATTTTTTGAGTGTTTATTTTTTGGTGTCTCTTCCGCATATATATCACCATTGCTCTTGATTTTCTTGACTTTATATCTCTTAAATGTCAACATATACACGTGTGATTTAGTTTACGAAGATTTTTCAATGCCGAGAACCTCGATCAAAAAGTAAAAAAGGTGTAAGGTTCACAATGGTGTAAAACTGAAATGGGATATACCAAGCTAGGATTCGAGTTACAGAAACAAGGGCCAAACGAACCACCCAAGAATGGAATCGTCGAGTGAAAACACTTGACAACCTCCTGGAAGCAGCTTTCCTTACCACCAGACATTTCTCCATCAATTAGGAATCTGATGCCGTCAGTAAACACATACCTTAAATTGTAGCTATTTTTTGAGTGTTTATTTTTTGGTGTCTAATCCGCATATATATCTCCATTGCTCTTGATTTTCTTGACTGTATGTCTCTTAAATGTCAACATATACATGTGTGATTTAGTTTACGAAGATTTTTCAATGCCGAGAACCTCGATCAGATAGTAAAAAAGGCGTAAGGTTCACAATGGTGTAAAACTAAAATGGGATATACCGGGCTAGGATTCGAGTTACAGGAACAAGGGCCAAACCAACCACCCAAGAATGGAATCGTCGAGCGAAAACACTTGACAACCTCCTGGAAGCAGCTCTTCTTGCCACCAGACCTTTCTCCATCAATTAGGAATCTTATGCCGTCACTAAACTAATACCTTAAATTGTAGCTATTTTTTAGTGTTTATTTTTTGGTGTCTAATCCGCATATATATCACCATTTCTCTTGATTTTCTTGACTGTATATCTCTTAAATATCAACATATACAAGTGTGATTTAGTTTACGAAGATTTTTCAATGCCGAGAACCTCGATCTGAGAGGAAAAAAGTCGTAAGGTTCACAATGGTGTAAAACTAAAATGGGATATACCGGGCTAGGATTCGAGTTACAGGAACAAGGGCCAAACCAACCACCCAAGAATGGAATCGTCAAGAGAAAACACTTGACAACCTCCTGGAAGCAGCTTTTCTTACCACCAGACCTTTCACCATCAATTAGGAATCTGATGCCGTCACTAAACACATACCTTAAATTGTAGCTATTTTTTAGTATTTTTTTTTGTGTCTAATCCGCATATATATCACTATTGCTATTGATTTTCTTGACTGTATATCTCTTAAATGTCAACATATACATGTGTGATTTAGTTTATGAAGATTTTTCAATGCCGAGAACCTCGATCAGAGAGTAAAAAAGGTGTAAGGTTCACAATTGTGTAAAACTAAAATGGGATATACCGGGTTTGGATTCGAGTTACAGGAACAAGGGCCAAACCAACCACCCAAGAATGGAATCGTCGAGCGAAAACACTTGACAACCTCCTGGAAGCAGCTCTTCTTGCCACCAGACCTTTCTCCATTAATTAGGAATCTGATGCCGTCGCTAAACTCATACCTTAAATTGTAGCTATTTTTTTAGTGTTTATTTTTTGGTGTCTAATCCGCATATATATCACCATTGCTCTTGATTTTCTTGACTGTATATCTCTTAAATGTCAACATATACACATGTGATTTAGTTTATGAAGATTTTTCAATGCCGAGAACCTCGATCTGAGAGTAAAAAAGGCGTAAGATTCACAATGGTGTAAAACAAAAATGGGATATACCGGGCTTGGATTTGAGTTACATGTACAAGGGCCAAACCAACCAGCCAAGAATGGAATCGTCAAGCGAAAACACTTGACAACCCACTAGAAGCAGCTTTTCTTGCCACCAGACATTTCTCCATCCATTAGGAATCTGATGCCGTCACTAAACACATACCTTAAATTATAGCTATTTTTTGAGTGTTTATTTTTGGTGTCTAATCCGCATATATATCACCATTGCTCCTGATTTTCTTAACTATATATCTCTTAAATGTCAACATATACACGAGTGATTTAGTTTACGAAGATTTTTTAATGCCGAGAACCTCAATCGGAGAGTAAAAAAGGCGTAAGGTTCCCAATGGTGTAAAACTAAAATGGGATATACCGGGCTAGGATTCGAGTTACAGGAACATGGGCCAAACCAACCACCCAAGAATGGAATCGTCGAGCGAAAACACTTGACAACCTCCTGGAAGCATCTTTTCTTGCCACCAGACCTTTCTCCATCAATTAGGAATCTGATGTCGTCACTAAACACATACCTTAAATTGTAGCTATTTTTTGAGTGTTTATTTTTTGGAGTCTCTCCCGCATATATATCACCATTGCTCTTGATTTTCTTGACTGTATATCTCTTAAATGTCAACATATACACGTGTGATTTAGTTTACAAAGATTTTTCAATGCCGAGAACCTCGATCAGAGAGTAAAAAAGGCGTAAGGTTCACAATGGTGTAAAACTAAAATGGGATACACCGGGCTAGGATTCGAGTTACAGGAACAAGGGCCAAACCAACCACCCAAGAATGGAATCGTCGAGCGAAAACACTTGACAACTTCCTGAACGCAGCTTTTCTTACCACCAGAACTTTTTTCATCAAATAGGAATCTGATGCCGTCACTAAACACATACCTTAAATTATAGCTATTTTTTGAGTGTTTATTTTTTGGTGTCTCTTCCGCATATATATCACCATTGCTCTTGATTTTCTTGACTTTATATCTCTTAAATGTCAACATATACACGTGTGATTTAGTTTACGAAGATTTTTCAATGCCGAGAACCTCGATCAAAAAGTAAAAAAGGTGTAAGGTTCACAATGGTGTAAAACTGAAATGGGATATACCAAGCTAGGATTCGAGTTACAGAAACAAGGGCCAAACGAACCACCCAAGAATGGAATCGTCGAGTGAAAACACTTGACAACCTCCTGGAAGCAGCTTTCCTTACCACCAGACATTTCTCCATCAATTAGGAATCTGATGCCGTCAGTAAACACATACCTTAAATTGTAGCTATTTTTTGAGTGTTTATTTTTTGGTGTCTAATCCGCATATATATCTCCATTGCTCTTGATTTTCTTGACTGTATGTCTCTTAAATGTCAACATATACATGTGTGATTTAGTTTACGAAGATTTTTCAATGCCGAGAACCTCGATCTGAGAGGAAAAAAGGCGTAAGGTTCACAATGGTGTAAAACTAAAATGGGATATACCGGGCTAGGATTCGAGTTACAGGAACAAGGGCCAAACCAACCACCCAAGAATGGAATCGTCAAGAGAAAACACTTGACAACCTCCTGGAAGCAGCTTTTCTTACCACCAGACCTTTCACCATCAATTAGGAATCTGATGCCGTCACTAAACACATACCTTAAATTGTAGCTATTTTTTAGTATTTTTTTTTGTGTCTAATCCGCATATATATCACTATTGCTATTGATTTTCTTGACTGTATATCTCTTAAATGTCAACATATACATGTGTGATTTAGTTTATGAAGATTTTTCAATGCCGAGAACCTCGATCAGAGAGTAAAAAAGGTGTAAGGTTCACAATTGTGTAAAACTAAAATGGGATATACCGGGTTTGGATTCGAGTTACAGGAACAAGGGCCAAACCAACCACCCAAGAATGGAATCGTCGAGCGAAAACACTTGACAACCTCCTGGAAGCAGCTCTTCTTGCCACCAGACCTTTCTCCATTAATTAGGAATCTGATGCCGTCGCTAAACTCATACCTTAAATTGTAGCTATTTTTTTAGTGTTTATTTTTTGGTGTCTAATCCGCATATATATCACCATTGCTCTTGATTTTCTTGACTGTATATCTCTTAAATGTCAACATATACACATGTGATTTAGTTTATGAAGATTTTTCAATGCCGAGAACCTCGATCAGAGAGTAAAAAAGGCGTAAGATTCACAATGGTGTAAAACAAAAATGGGATATACCGGGCTTGGATTTGAGTTACATGTACAAGGGCCAAACCAACCAGCCAAGAATGGAATCGTCAAGCGAAAACACTTGACAACCCACTAGAAGCAGCTTTTCTTGCCACCAGACATTTCTCCATCCATTAGGAATCTGATGCCGTCACTAAACACATACCTTAAATTATAGCTATTTTTTGAGTGTTTATTTTTTGGTGTCTAATCCGCATATATATCACCATTGCTCCTGATTTTCTTGACTATATATCTCTTAAATGTCAACATATACACGAGTGATTTAGTTTACGAAGATTTTTTAATGCCGAGAACCTCAATCGGAGAGTAAAAAAGGCGTAAGGTTCCCAATGGTGTAAAACTAAAATGGGATATACCGGGCTAGGATTCGAGTTACAGGAACATGGGCCAAACCAACCACCCAAGAATGGAATCGTCGAGCGAAAACACTTGACAACCTCCTGAACGCAGCTTTTCTTACCACCAGACCTTTTTTCATCAATTAGGAATCTGATACCGTCACTAAACACATACCTTAAATTGTAGCAATTTTTTGAGTGTTTATTTTTTGGAGTCTCTCCCGCATATATATCACCATTGCTCTTGATTTTCTTGACTGTATATCTCTTAAATGTCAACATATACACGTGTGATTTAGTTTACGAAGATTTTTCAATGCCGAGAACCTCGATCAGAGAGTAAAAAAGGCGTAAGGCTCACAATGGTGTAAAACTAAAATGGGATACACCGGGCTAGGATTCGAGTTACAGGAACAAGGGCCAAACCAACCACCCAAGAATGGAATCGTCGAGCGAAAACACTTGACAACTTCCTGAACGCAGCTTTACTTACCACCAGAACTTTTTTCATCAAATAGGAATCTGATGCCGTCACTAAACACATACCTTAAATTATAGCTATTTTTTGAGTGTTTATTTTTTGGTGTCTCTTCCGCATATATATCACCATTGCTCTTGATTTTCTTGACTTTATATCTCTTAAATGTCAACATATACACGTGTGATTTAGTTTACGAAGATTTTTCAATGCCGAGAACCTCGATCAAAAAGTAAAAAAGGTGTAAGGTTCACAATGGTGTAAAACTGAAATGGGATATACCAAGCTAGGATTCGAGTTACAGAAACAAGGGCCAAACGAACCACCCAAGAATGGAATCGTCGAGTGAAAACACTTGACAACCTCCTGGAAGCAGCTTTCCTTACCACCAGACATTTCTCCATCAATTAGGAATCTGATGCCGTCAGTAAACACATACCTTAAATTGTAGCTATTTTTTGAGTGTTTATTTTTTGGTGTCTAATCCGCATATATATCTCCATTGCTCTTGATTTTCTTGACTGTATGTCTCTTAAATGTCAACATATACATGTGTGATTTAGTTTACGAAGATTTTTCAATGCCGAGAACCTCGATCAGATAGTAAAAAAGGCGTAAGGTTCACAATGGTGTAAAACTAAAATGGGATATACCGGGCTAGGATTCGAGTTACAGGAACAAGGGCCAAACCAACCACCCAAGAATGGAATCGTCGAGCGAAAACACTTGACAACCTCCTGGAAGCAGCTCTTCTTGCCACCAGACCTTTCTCCATCAATTAGGAATCTTATGCCGTCACTAAACTAATACCTTAAATTGTAGCTATTTTTTAGTGTTTATTTTTTGGTGTCTAATCCGCATATATATCACCATTTCTCTTGATTTTCTTGACTGTATATCTCTTAAATATCAACATATACAAGTGTGATTTAGTTTACGAAGATTTTTCAATGCCGAGAACCTCGATCTGAGAGGAAAAAAGGCGTAAGGTTCACAATGGTGTAAAACTAAAATCGGATATACCGGGCTAGGATTCGAGTTACAGGAACAAGGGCCAAACCAACCACCCAAGAATGGAATCGTCAAGAGAAAACACTTGACAACCTCCTGGAAGCAGCTTTTCTTACCACCAGACCTTTCACCATCAATTAGGAATCTGATGCCGTCACTAAACACATACCTTAAATTGTAGCTATTTTTTAGTATTTTTTTTTTGTGTCTAATCCGCATATATATCACTATTGCTATTGATTTTCTTGACTGTATATCTCTTAAATGTCAACATATACATGTGTGATTTAGTTTATGAAGATTTTTCAATGCCGAGAACCTCGATCAGAGAGTAAAAAAGGTGTAAGGTTCACAATTGTGTAAAACTAAAATGGGATATACCGGGTTTGGATTCGAGTTACAGGAACAAGGGCCAAACCAACCACCCAAGAATGGAATCGTCGAGCGAAAACACTTGACAACCTCCTGGAAGCAGCTCTTCTTGCCACCAGACCTTTCTCCATTAATTAGGAATCTGATGCCGTCGCTAAACTCATACCTTAAATTGTAGCTATTTTTTTAGTGTTTATTTTTTGGTGTCTAATCCGCATATATATCACCATTGCTCTTGATTTTCTTGACTGTATATCTCTTAAATGTCAACATATACACATGTGATTTAGTTTATGAAGATTTTTCAATGCCGAGAACCTCGATCAGAGAGTAAAAAAGGCGTAAGATTCACAATGGTGTAAAACAAAAATGGGATATACCGGGCTTGGATTTGAGTTACATGTACAAGGGCCAAACCAACCAGCCAAGAATGGAATCGTCAAGCGAAAACACTTGACAACCCACTAGAAGCAGCTTTTCTTGCCACCAGACATTTCTCCATCCATTAGGAATCTGATGCCGTCACTAAACACATACCTTAAATTATAGCTATTTTTTGAGTGTTTATTTTTTGGTGTCTAATCCGCATATATATCACCATTGCTCCTGATTTTCTTGACTATATATCTCTTAAATGTCAACATATACACGAGTGATTTAGTTTACGAAGATTTTTTAATGCCGAGAACCTCAATCGGAGAGTAAAAAAGGCGTAAGGTTCCCAATGGTGTAAAACTAAAATGGGATATACCGGGCTAGGATTCGAGTTACAGGAACATGGGCCAAACCAACCACCCAAGAATGGAATCGTCGAGCGAAAACACTTGACAACCTCCTGGAAGCATCTTTTCTTGCCACCAGACCTTTCTCCATCAATTAGGAATCTGATGTCGTCACTAAACACATACCTTAAATTGTAGCTATTTTTTGAGTGTTTATTTTTTGGAGTCTCTCCCGCATATATATCACCATTGCTCTTGATTTTCTTGACTGTATATCTCTTAAATGTTAACATATACACGTGTGATTTAGTTTACAAAGATTTTTCAATGTCGAGAACCTCGATCAGAGAGTAAAAAAGGCGTATGGTTCACAATGGTGTAAAACTAAAATGGGATATACCGGGCTAGGATTCAAGTTACAGGTTGCACTTGTGCGTTCCACCAAGATAGCGCACTTCCTTCGAGTGTTCCAGTCGCAAACTTCACTTGATTGTTGACAGGGCATTCACACATCTCGAACACAGACTCATTCTTCTCGAACCAGTGCAGTAGACCCACGGCTCCCTCTGTGCCGCTGAAGGAACTGGATCGGCAATCCATAAAAGTCTTGAAGGTGCATGCTCGAGGCTGAGCAGGTTGACATGTCGCGTGAGAAAGAAGGGATAAGGTTAAGAATGACAGAATGTCACGAGAGTAGAATCTAACATCCTAGGATAGGTTGAAATGGCAGGATTTACCTCCTGGTTGGGCTGCTAAAGCTTCAGCAACCCGTTCATTGATTAGGGTCGTCAGTTGAGCCTGAGTCAAGTTGAGGTGTCCACTCTTGATCTTCACATCCATAAAACACAAGTGAGAATGATGATGTAGGAGTGCGAAAAGAATGACAGAAGAGAGTTAGCATGTAAGGTTCTATGTAAACAGTTGAATGTCAAAGAGAGCACATTAGGGCTAATAGGCAACATGCTACTATACTAACTAGGCATACCATAAGCAACACACCATGCAGAATTAAACTATCAAGTAGGCAATATAAACATAAATCAAACCACCTAAAGTGTTGAGCCATGCATGTGGAGCAAAGTGTCGTTGTGGATCGTTGAGCACTGAACCGGTTATAGTCTGGTTTTTGTTAAAAAGATTTTCCCTTTTTAAAACCAAGTTCACTATAACCAATGGCTCTGATACCAATCTGTCACACCCCAAAATCCACAAGCGGATTATTACCGCGAGGCGTGTGACTGAACAGGATCACAATCCAAAAGTTTAATGTTTACGAAAACAATATCCCAAACCAAGTTTAAGTGTTAGCGGAAGCATAAAGTTCAAAACCCATTGAGCAAATTAAAAGTCATAATGTTTAAGATTAGGAACCCAACAGTTGGTTCCTTGCCACAACGTCCACTCCTCGTGCAAGCTCCAGCCATGTACCTAACAACCTGCAAAGCATGCAGTAGTGTGTCAACATAAAGTTGGCGAGTTCACAATTGTTTTGTTTAGTGTTGTTCCAAAAATCATAAGTTGTTACGTTCCTTAGTTCTTTATAAAAACATGCCATGGGGAGCTACCCCACTGTTTTAAACCACTAGACCCATACCATACTGACTACTGACTGTAGTTATGTTGAGTGCCCCAAGTCAATGTCTATCATCATTGACTAAGTGCCCAAGTATATTAGTCTACTCCCGTCCTCTGTGGCACGGTGTGAGGCTTGTCAAACCTAAAAGCGCTATTTAACTAATACCACGTTCGCCATTGGCCCGGCGATTAAGTCGGTATAAAAATGAGTGGGGACTTTAAGATAGAGTTGTTGTCTAGTATGCTTAAGACATGTATTATAACGGTTGTCGTCCTTCACCAGGAGGACGGGTTGTACGCATTCTACCCAAGGAGAATACGCAGGTTGCATCCCACCCAAGGGGGATAGTTGTTGTTTGACCCATTCCCAAACCACCGGGAATTACATGCTTTTTAGAAAGATGTGAACTCACCTTAGATTAGCTCGGCAGATAAATGTAACTTGAGCTAATGTGGTCAACCACGTCCTATTATGGTTACTATACAAGTCAGGTTTGTAATCAAGTTAAACACGTAATAAACTACACGTATACTAGCAAGTTGTATTCAATAATAGTCATGGCATTCATGTATAGCATAATAGTTAGAACATATGTTCACCATAAAGGTTTACAAGTGTATGAGTTAGGTGTACGGCCCACTATACTTGGCCCATTCTGAGTGTGCGGCTCCCGAACTACTGTGCAAGTCCGAAAGGTGTGCGGCCCAAGTCTCCGGCCCACAAACCAGAGTGTGCGACCACCTCTGGGTTGTGCGACCTAAGAGTGTGCGACTCACCATGGGCCTGTGGTCCAATACCCGTGTGCGGCCCATTCCGAGTAGTGTGCGATCCGTATAAGTTGTGCGATCCAGTTAAGTGCATGGCCCAAATCCTTGCCCGTTCCAAGCCAAACCCAAGTGTGCGGCCTACTACGGTGTGCGACCCACGTGAGAGTGTGTGACTACACCGTAGTGTGCGGTCATGCATTCGAGGATTGTACCATGTGTAGTTCAAGTGTACCAAAAGGTAGTGTGTGGTTTAGCTAGTGTGCGATCACACTAATGTGCGATCAGTTCCAGATTTCCTTATAACATGGAAATCAGTTACACCTTCCATTTACACGATCCATTCTAACAACTTCCAACTTTACATCCACTCGATCAAACCAACCAATTTACCCACTGATTTGCATGAACCCTAATTACCAACTACACATCAAATAACAATTAACATATGATCAACGTTCACGTCGGATCGATTCACATCCAATCCCTAAGCATCAACTGATCACTAATCAATTATCATATTTAACATTACATGACACAAATCATCGTCTCATCAAACATCCTGAAATCTATCACCCCCAACCCCAACCCCAACCCAAACCCGAAGCCGTTTCATCCTAACAAACCACAGTTTTCATAACGATTTACATGATCACACAACTAACCACCTAGGGTTCTATTATCATGCAAACCCTAACACACGTATCATCGTGTACGAACATAGTCAATTAACAACCATCATGTATTGATACAACTATACATAACAAGAGAATGTGATTCGAACAATAGTAAGATTATACTAACCGAAGGAAATCAAGATGAAATCGGTAGGGACTTCGAGATGAAGGGAGGGCTGTCGTCGGGTTTCAAAGGAGAGAAGGAAGAAGTTTAGGGTTTGCTTATTTTATGTTTTGATGTATTATGAGGATCACACACAAAACCTTTGTGTGTTATGCGCATATGGAACGAGTCGGGCCCAACTTGTGGGTTTCGTTTTGGGCTGCGAATCAGTCATAAGGGATGAGTGTTTGGGCCGAAAACTGTTAACAAGGAAAGGAAGTGTGCGGCCCGGTTCCATTATGCGACTACGGTTTGGACTGTCACACCCCGATATTTCCACGTATTACCGGTGGGGAGTATCGTGACGTAGTTGATATCATCATAGTCAAACAACACAAATTTAAATGCATAGCGGAAGCAAAAGATGAATATATTACAAACCGATATAAAGTAACATCAAAGTATTACAAACGGAATGTAAAGGATCCACAGGCGGATAAATTAAAAGATAATTGTCCAATAGATTTTAACATCTAAGTTTGCGAGACTCTTTATTGATGCTAGGAGTAGCCAGCCTATTCCGATTAGTACCTGCACTTAGTCTTTTTGGGAAAATACGTCAGTTTACACTGGTAAATACAATTAACTGACTCATTTTGAAAAGGTTTAGAAAATTGATTTGAATGCACAGGGCATAAAATTATTTTATAACATGGGATAATTATTTATATATAAACTTGTAAAAGAATTACATGTTCCTTATGCGTTCAGTAGCCCGGATTGACGTCGGGTTAGAGCTTAATAGACACACCACATGATATAGTCCCGCGGCGGGTTATTCCCGAAACCGACGGTTATACCTTATTATTTATATATGCACTAACGGGTGTACGCCTACACCCGTGTGCTTAGGTCGTGGCCATTTCGTAAAATGATGCCAAGGATATCCGGGACATGGTCATTAACAACCCAAAGGCGTTAAGCAAACAAAACCAAATTTTTAAACCGGTCATCTCGATAATATTTAACCACCAAACGATTAAAGTCGAATGCCCGACCAAGCGGTATTTTATATACCGTACCCCAAGCCCGTATAAGGGAAAATAAGTTAAAAGTATTTACCTGAGCTAAATATAAATTCAATCCCAGCCGTATATCAAATCAGCAAGTATAGATAGCTTTTACTGGGCTCCTAAATCTGGAACGAAGGTTTTTAATAACCTATTAGATTCCTAACGGGTCTTTAATTAAGCCTATGCTTAGACCGGTTAGTTTTAAAGGAGGATACGGTTCAAAACGCATGATTAAGCGAAGACCGAAATGGAATGTGGTTTAGACCCGACAAGCTTGTATACTTGTGTAATAAGGGTAAACTAAACACATTCTGGATTTTGAGATGAAAACGATATGGTTTGACCCGTTTCGGCTAATATATGCAAACTAGTTACATAAGCCGATCCGAACGCGAAAAGTGCGTAACGGGTAACCAAAATGAGTCATACACAGGTTTCCTAAGTTAATATGCCTTAAATATGTTGTGACATCAGTAAGATATCTTCTATTATGCCCCAAATGAATTTAAACTCAAATTATGCCCTGAAGGGGTATTTTGGTCATTTAAAATGTTATAAAAGAGATTTAATATGATTCTGAGTTTCAGATCTGATATAAACAGTAAATATACTCAAATTAATAGGTTATATCAGTAGGGTATTACCTATATGTGAAATTTACCATTTATAACTAAACTATGCACCGAAGGGGCATTTTTGTAATTTCACTTAAGCCTAAAAGGTCAAAACTGGAAACCTGAGTTTAAAAACTTTTACTTACTGTTAGAATATAAAAATTTACTTAACATATCAGTAGGTATTAAGTCTTATATATCTAAAATGGTTTTAATACATACTATGCGTTTAGAACGCGTAAAAAGGCGATTTCAAGCGATTACCGGGTTTTATAAAGAAAGCTGATATTTTTATTATTCTAGAAGGCTTAAAATATTTTATTTATCATATTAGATCAGTAGAAAAAGGTTTGGTATCAAAAAGATTTGTAAAACTCATTTTATAGGGCAAAACCGACAATTACCGAATCAAGCTTAGAACTCTATGTTATGCTCAGCCTAAAATTAAATAAAAATCTTCAAAAATCCCAAAATATTATTTTATATCAGTAGGTAAAAATATTGGTATCAAAAAATGGGTTTAGATAGGCTATATGCTAATTACGCCGTTTAATTAATAAAAGGCTTTCTAATTACGCTAATGAGCATAACTCTTAATCTAGACCTCCAATTCATGTGAAAATTTAGGGACATGTTTATAAATTAGTAATAAAGATTATTGTCCTCTCACATTTTCAAAATTCTTGTTTTAAGGTCAAAGGGGCATATTGGTCAACATTTAGGCATATAACGGAAACTTGCATATGAATCGGATAACTAATGAACCAAGTTGTATAACCTCAGAGGGTTACACTAATCAATAACCTGGTCCTAATAGGGCTCTAAGGAAATTCTAAAACATGCTCAAATGGGTCAGAACTGAAAGTCAAAGCAAAAGTCTACTTTTGCGACTTTCGGTTCCGAACCGAGCTTAAACTGAAAATTGTCGGGTTGAACATGCTTAGACATGTTCTTACATTAATTACCAAGTTATATGAGTGATAAAACAGGTTTCATAGCTTCTATATTGTTAATTATGTGTTTATACGAAAATTCACTTTCTGTTGACTTTTTAAAATTAACTTTGACCCGACAATTGACCTAGTTAGAGTGGGAATCAGAGGGTGCCCTTTTAAGGGTTTATTGCCCACATAATTACCAACTCATAGGTACTTTCAATTTGAAATTTGACTGGACAAATTAAGATTAACGGCGAAGTCAAATCTTAATTACGACGGTTTGACTTTAGGCTAATTAACTAAGCTAAACAGAATAAGGAAAGTTAAGGACACTTACTGAAGTCCTATGCACGACTAAGAATGCTAGGGAAATGCCCTTGAGCTCCAGAAATCTTCAGAACAAAGGTTTGGAAGCTTTCCAAGTGAATTGCTCAAAGTGTGAGTTCATAAGTTGCAACAATTGGTCCTATATATAGCCATGGAGGGTCAAGGAGATGGATACAAGTGTTAGGGCATCTCCAGGGATGAATACAAGTGTTATGGGACATGTTTCAAGGAGCTAGAGGGTGGCAAACTCGCGGATTCGAGCACACATGCAAGCTGCCACGTTAAGGAAGAGTTTGCTGAACTGCCAGTCCGTCGCGTGGTGCCGTGGATGGGTGCCCAGGTGGTGGCGCTACGCCAGCACCCCACATATCAGCCAACATGTTTCAAAATGTGACACTTTCACCCCCTGGACCTTCAAATGCGTAATTTCTTCCATTTTAGGCACTTTTAACCCTTGAAATTTATATTTCTATGATCCATGAGATAAAACCAATTATCAATAGGTCCGGTTTCGTTAAACGATAACCGAAAACACAAGTTATGTCTCGTTGACGCTTTTAACCCCTCGTACACGAATATTATCATAACTTTCTCATACTTTATCGAAACCTTGTGAAATTTTTATCACTTATTCTCGTGAGCATAATTAATTATTACAAAGCTTCGGGTTTGCTAAAAGGTCAGTCAGAGGTATACTTTAAACATGTTGACACGTTTAACCCCTGTAGTTTGCAATCTCTCACTCTCTTCCACAATTAGCTTCGTATGATCCATAATTTATTCATTTAAGGGTATAAACATCGTGTAGGGTTATTATAAGGCATATTTATCCGTTGTTGACATTTTGAATCCTTTATATTCACATACTTTCTTTGTTTGTCAACTTTAGTCCTTCATAAGTAATCTTTTACGCGTTTAAAGCTCATGACACGTGTCGATACATCATTGGACGTGATTTTTACGAGGTGTTACATCCTCACCCCCTTAAAAGAAATCTCGACCTCGAGATTTTCTAAAATGCTGGAAGTTCTTTTTGTCGCATAATGGACTTAACTTCTATAGCCTATCTGGAGTCTCTCCTAGCTCCCAAAGTGACCTTTATATTAGGTACATGTATCCTTTTGGAGCTTCTTAACCTGTCGATCTTTAATCGGTACAGGTTGCTCATCATATCACAAATCTGCATATCATTATGTGATAATGCTTCTCAACTGATTGGCGAAACACATCCTTAAATCATTAGTGTGTATTGCGAGCTCCGCTAAGCTCCTTAAATAGGTTTTAGTTTATAAGCTATGTGATCTTGATACATTCGATTTCCTTCGAATGATTCTATATATTCAGAGCTTAACTAGCCTGATAATTAACAAATTGGCACACCCTTCCAGGGTGATATCTTTTGTTGAACCTTATTTCTTAACAAGAACTTAGGAGGGTTGCTACTTTCATTAATCCTTGATTTTCTGCCGAATACTGGCAACTTACAGATGATTATGGATTTGTATGGTCTTATTCGTTGTTTCCAAGGCAACTTTCAGATCTTGATAATTGGACTTGCCAATCTTTTGTCCAATAATAAATGTTTAACATTTCATCTATACAAGGTATATAGAAAATCTTATTTTAAGGTGAGATGGTTATTCCAACCACTGCTTAAAACTAATCTTAAGGAATAGCTAATCATTGCTGTTAGTCGAACAAATCGACGATCCTGGGCAGCTGATGGCAATTCTTAATTGTTGCCTAATTAGGGTTGCGGTAATCAATACATAAGCAAAATGAACCGTCTTTCATAATTAACTATACTGAATTCTCAGGATATTGAGTTAGGCTATATGAACCTTTATTTTAAAACTAACTTAATCAGGGTTTCGATTCTTCCAATGATGGTACTAGCCGTCTTGGAGGTTTCATAATAATACAGCCCTAAATGGGATATAAATCTTAACTCTATTTGCCTCTCAGGAGGTAAACAGGGTAATCTTAGGAGAAGATAATCAAGATACAAGGAGGTTACAGAGATTTTCCAAATCTCAGGCTCCAGTTCATCCATCCTTGCTTGTGTCAAATGAGTGACACATTTATGTTACGAGTCCATGAATTCCTTAATCGGAGGAATTTACTTGGACAATTCCATTCTGGATATCTTCTTTGAATACCATTGGCTGACTTTAATACCATATGACCATCGGAATATTTTTGTGGTCCCATGCATTAAACATCCATACTGATCAGGCATGGAAGCAATCTATGGAACATATTAAGATACACCAATCCTCATATGGCGCTTTTTATCATACCGTCTGGTATTCGTAATCGATAGAGATCAAAGAGATATCAACTATATATGCTGACGCACTTCCTCTAGAGAGGATACTTCAAAAATTCTGCGACTGAAGGCTTCTGACAGGAACAGAAGAAATGGTTCCTATGATTTTGCATGTAAGTTTTTTCCTTACACTTAATATCTGGGGTTCTTACGGGAAAATTTCTAAGAGTTTGCTAAACTTATGGTCTTATGAGAGACCAGACGTAACTCCTAGCAATAAAATCACAATGAGGGATTTATCTGGTGTCATTATTAATGTGAACTGCCTCTAATCATTCATCAGGAGGGTTAAATGCCTCCATTCTTAATCCTTTTAAACTTAGCTGCAAAATCTTTGGAAATTTTAGGGCAGTCTCAGCTTTGACTGGTTATTTCTTAATCTATATAACGTGAGTAACTGAGGTAGATCCATAATGGATTTAGAATGAGCAGGCTTTGAAACCTTAATGTGCCCTCTTATTGTCGTTGCTAACCACCAATAATTATTTGCATTAAGCTTAGATTTTTGGGTAAATGGAATAGGGTACTATCTCAACCAATGAATTTAAAATTTGTAACATATTGACGACAGTCTAGAACTTTTATGGTGAGAGTCAGAAAATTCTTATTCCATCTTTTTCCATTTCGTGATGCGGATAATAGGTTTTTCTAATAGGGTCCTTAAAACTTGGACCATCCCATATTGTATAAGAGGATCTTTCTTGGGGACTTCATTAATGTCCTCACTAATTAAGGGTATTGCCATCAAGCGACTGTGATGCATACCTCACCGTGTCCTTTCCAGCATAACTGCTGATACACCTAGTGGTTTCTACTTCATCCAACAATTTCCTGCAATCGTTGGCCCCTTTTTACTATTGAAGTCTCTTGACTTCCAAGAGACGAAGTACTTTTAAGTACATCCTAAAAGGAATGGGCTCCTTGCCACATATGATTTTGTTTGGGTTATTCCTCGCATTTGAAGTATGAATAAAGCTCTTCTCATGAGCAGGGACATGTGTTTTTAGAGTGAGCAGCATTTGGCTCCTTAAACCTTTTCATGACTTTTCTCATAGCCTTCCTAACAGCTGCGTTAATTACAGTTTTGGAGATTAACTCCATCAACATTGAGGTTCACATTGGATGCACCATTAACATTTGTCGCATCTCCAGCATCGCGACTGTTGTTTATCTCTTCTGATTTTTCCATACCCGAATCTTTGGTATTAAATACAATATTCAACAAGTGCTTAGGCAATCCGTACCATGTGTCTCCTTGAATTGTCAAAGGCTCGCCATAAGGAGTTTTGATAACTACTTGCTCCTTATCACACACATTATGGGCTTGGTTACAAAATGACCAATCCGTTCCTATCACTATATCGAGTCCCTCTATTTTAACGGAAACAAGGACAACGGAAAAGAAAAATTCCTAATGGACATAAAACATCCATCTAATATTGCTGAAGCAGTCTCCGAGGTTCTATCGGCCAATTCTACTTCATACTGAACGCTTAAAGTTTTAACAGGCAGATTTAATAATTTACAGAATTTATTGTCTACGAAAGACTTATCTGAACCTGAATCAAATAATACTCTAGCATGAACGTCACTAACAAGGAAAGTACCTGTTGTGGCATTGTCATCCTGAACGGCCTCTTGAGCATTCATTTGAGAGTCTCCAGCTTTGGTCTTCTTAGCCTCCCCAGGCTTCTTGGTTTTATTTGGGAAATTTGTCTTGATGTGCCCTTTTTCATTGCAACCATAGCAGGTTGCGTCTTCCAACTTCTTGCAATCCAAGGTCTTATGCTCCTTGGACTTGCAGATTCCACAGGGTAGAGGCTGAGGTTCAAATCTGCATTTCCCGAGGTGGTATTTCCTACAGGTTTTGCATCTAGTCTTTTCACCTGACTGCTGGTTGTCCTTCAAGTCCTTGCATTCATGGGTCTTGTGATCCCTCTCTTTACAGATGACACATCCCCTGGTCTGATCATAGAAACATTTTCCGAAGTGCTTCTTCCCGCAGGTTTTACATTCGGGTTTTGCCTCCTTTGGCTTGGACTGGTTATAGCTTGAACCGGCCTTACCCTTTTTGAATCCCTTATTCGAGGTATTATCACATTTTCGCTTATGATCCTTTAACGCTCGGTCCACGGCCTTTTTTACGGCTGTATCTAACATAGCCTGTAACTCGGCGCCCGTTAAGTTCAGTCTTGCATCATTATTCTGATCAGCTGGATGATTATGAGCTTCAAATAAGTCGGCCATGGTGAAGCTTTGAAGGCTACAAACCAAGTGGTAATAATTGGTTTAATTATATGGTGAATTGTCGAATTTGATGATTAAATAGCCATGGTACAAATAAGCCATATAGGCGAATAGATAGTATTAAATTTATTTGATTATGTTTTGCCTAAGTTTTTAAATAAACCATCTTTGGCGTTTTAACGGAATATAATCCTTCATATCTATTAGACAGGGGACATAAGTCACGACTGTCAATGTCGTACTGACATTTTATATATAGCACAAGGGCTTGTTCCAAAGGACTTTTTGATGGCACTGATGCCTTGTCACTAGGGAAATTTTAAAACATAATCGATGATTCCTTTGGATCGGAAAATTTCATAGTTCATTGTCTTGACAAGAAGTTATGAAATAAAACTATCTTTTTCATGTATACATCTTTGCCCGAAGGTATTCATCCTAATGGATGTTTTGATGTGTACATCATGTTCGACGTTTATTAACCATGATTCATATTGATCATTTAGGCTAAATAAGGGGTTTGGAAAAAATCCTAATATAAAGATGGCAAGTGTGATTTTATCGCATCACTGTTGTCAGGAGTGTTAACATGTTTTCAGATGTTAACAAGGATCTGAATTTCTTTTAAACAGGTCTTACCATCGTAGCTAGGTCTTTAATGACATTCAAGCTAGGTTATACCTTTTAAACTTTCTTTTAGTATGTATACTGGCAGGAAAGAAATTATATTTATTTTATTCAGGATTTTCATTATAATTATCCTAGATTTAATTGAAATATAACTATGGCACAAAAGGCCAAGTCACAAGGGCAACTTTAAATTATAAACCATGATTTTGTAGAATCAAGGTATTTAGGCTTGAACGTTGTTCATGCCTTTTCTTGACAGGGAGTTGTAGGCTACGACTGTCTTTTGTCTTATATGACAATGAATACGGCCCGTAAGCATTATATCCCTAATGGATGTTTAATTCACCAAATAAGAAAGGATTTCGGAAGAATCCAGTATAAGGATGATTTATGTGATTGAATCGCATTTGCCAGGAATGTTAACACGTTTACAGGTGTTAACAAGGATTTGAATCTTTTGAATAGGTTCTACCATCTTGGCCTTGTCTGAAATGACATATAGGCTAGGTTGTACCTTTAAGATTCTTTTTAATATTTAACGCAGAAAAATCCTAAATTGAGATGTTAATAAGGATCTGAATCTAATTAAGGAACTACCATCTTGGCCCTGTCTTAAAACGACACATGGCTAGGTCCTGCCCTTTTTAGATTTTGCCATTTTATTATAATGGTAGATCTTATAAAAGGAATGTTATTATTTCATATTTTATGTTCATATGCAATGATAAATAAATTTAGATAAAACATTCCAATGATTTTTAAAAGAGGTACAGAATTTCCCTAAACGGGACTTGAAAGAAATGATGTTGTCCATGAAGGGACTGAAAGATAAATATGTCCTTATAAGGACTACTAAGGAAACGATCTTCATCAAAAGGGGTTTCTTCATCATTTTCTTTCTGAATGCTTTCTCCTTGGTTGCACGTTAATCTTAGTCGCAGTACGAAGCTCGGCCTTCCCTAGGCTTCAAATGGGGAGAATTTCCATTATGGCTTCTTTGCTTGGCGACATATTAAAATATATAGAAAAAAAATCTCCGAATAGAGACGAGAGCATTCCTATGTTAAGTCTAGACTCAGAAGGTCAAGGAATGTGCTACTGTGTCATTGAGATTAAACACAAAAGGCTAGTGTTTAATTCACTCAATGTTGGCTCTGATACCAACCTGTCACACCCCGATATTTCCACGTATTACCGGTGGGCCCGGTGGGGAGTATCGTGACGTAGTTGAT
The DNA here is from genome assembly GCA_030545235.1 of Helianthus tuberosus. Lineage (NCBI taxonomy): Eukaryota > Viridiplantae > Streptophyta > Magnoliopsida > Asterales > Asteraceae > Helianthus > Helianthus tuberosus. The sequence continues at coordinate 506,651 of JARYGA010060305.1, forward strand.
ATCATCATAGTCAAACAACACAAATTTAAATGCACAGCGGAAGCAAAAGATGAATATATTACAAACCGATATAAAGTAACATCAAAGTATTACAAACGGAATGTAAAGGATCCACAGGCGGATCAATTAAAAGATAATTGTCCAATAGATTTTAACATCTAAGTTTGCGAGACTCTTTATTGATGCTAGGAGTAGCCAGCCTATTCCGATTAGTACCTGCACTTAGTCTTTTTGGGAAAATACGTCAGTTTACACTGGTAAATACAATTAACTGACTCATTTTGAAAAGGTTTAGAAAATTGATTTGAATGCACAGGGCATAAAATTATTTTATAACTTGGGATAATTATTTATATATAAACTTGTAAAAGAATTACATGTTCCTTATGCGTTCAGTAGCCCGGATTGACGTCGGGTTAGAGCTTAATAGACACACCACATGATATAGTCCCGCGGCGGGTTATTCCCGAAACCGGCGGTTATACCTTATTATTTATATATGCACTAACGGGTGTACGCCTACACCCGTGTGCTTAGGTCGTGGCCATTTCGTAAAATGATGCCAAGGATATCCGGGACATGCTCATTAACCCCCCAAAGGCGTTAAGCAAACAAAACCAAATTTTTAAACGGGTCATCTCGATAATATTTAACCACCAAACGATTAAAGTCGAATGCCCGACCAAGCGGTATTTTATATACCGTACCCCAAGCCCGTATAAGGGAAAATAAGTTAAAAGTATTTACCTGAGCTAAATATAAATTCAATCCCAGCCGTATATCAAATCAGCAAGTACAGATAGCTTTTACTGGGCTCCTAAATCTGGAACGGAGGTTTTTAATAACCTATTAGATTCCTAACGGGTCTTTAATTAAGCCTATGCTTAGACCGGTTAGTTTTAAAGGAGGATACGGTTCAAAACGCATGATTAAGCGAAGACCGAAATGGAATGTGGTTTAGACCCGACAAGCTTGTATACTTGTGTAATAAGGGTAAACTAAACACATTCTGGATTTTGAGATGCCAACGATATGGTTTGACCCATTTCGGCTAATATATGCAAACTAGTTCCATAAGCCGATCCGAACGCGAAAAGTGCGTAACGGGTAACCAAAATGAGTCATACACAGGTTTCCTAAGTTAATATGCCTTAAATATGTTGTGACATCAGTAAGATATCTTCTATTATGCCCCAAATGAATTTAAACTCAAATTATGCCCTGAAGGGGTATTTTGGTCATTTAAAATGTTATAAAAGAGATTTAATATGATTCTGAGTTTCAGATCTGATATAAACAGTAAATATACTCAAATTAATAGGTTATATCAGTAGGGTATTACCTATATGTGAAATTTACCATTTATAACTAAACTATGCACCGAAGGGGCATTTTGGTAATTTCACTTAAGCCTAAAAGGTCAAAACTGGAAACCTGAGTTTAAAAACTTTTACTTACTGTTAGAATATAAAAATTTACTTAATATATCAGTAGGTATTAAGTCTTATATATCTAAAATGGTTTTAATACATACTATGCGTTTAGAACGCGTAAAAAGGCGATTTCGAGCGATTACCGGGTTTTATAAAGAAAGCTGATATTTTTATTATTCCAGAAGGCTTAAAATATTTTATTTATCATATTAGATCAGTAGAAAAAGGTTTGGTATCAAAAATATTTGTAAAACTCAATTTATAGGCCAAAAGGGCAAAACCGACAATTACCGAATCAAGCTTAGAACTCTATGTTATGCTCAGCCTAAAATTAAATAAAAATCTTCAAAAATCCCAAAATATTATTTTATATCAGTAGGTAAAAAGCTTGGTATCAAAAATTGGGTTTATATAGGCTATATGCTAATTACGCCGTTTAATTAATAAAATGTTTTCTAATTACGCTAATGAGCATAACTCTTAATCTAGACCTCCAATTGATGTGAAAATTTAGGGACATGTTTATAAATCAGTAATAAAGATTATTGTCCTCTCACATTTTCAAAATTCTTGTTTTAAGGTCAAAAGGGGATATTGGTTAACATATAGGCATATAACGGAAACTTGCATATGAATCGGATAACTAATGAACCAAGTTGTATAACCTCAGAGGGTTACACTAATCAATAACCTGGTCCTAATAGGGCTCTATGACAATTCTAAAACATGCTCAAATGGGTCAGAACTGAAAGTCAAAGCAAAAGTCTACTTTTGCGACTTTCGGTTCCGAACCGAGCTTAAACTGAAAATTGTCGGGTTGAACATGCTTAGACATGTTCTTACATTAATTACCAAGTTATATGAGTGATAAAACAGGTTTCATAGCTTCTATATTGTTAATTATGTGTTTATGCGAAAATTCACTTTTTGTTGACTTTTTAAAATTAACTTTGACCCGACAATTGACCTAGTTAGAGTGGGAATCAGAGGGTGCCCTTTTAAGGGTTTATTGCCCACATAATTACCAACTCATAGGTACTTTCAATTTGAAATTTGACTGGACAAATTAAGATTAATGACGAAGTCAAATCTTAATTACGACTGTTTGACTTTAGGCTAATTAACTAAGCTAAACAGAATAAGGAAAGTTAAGGACACTTACTGAAGTCCTATGCATGACTAAGAATGCTAGGGAAGTGCCCTTGAGCTCCAGAAATCTTCAGAACAAAGGTTTGGAAGCTTTCCAAGTGAATTGCTCAAAGTGTGAGTTCATAAGTTGCAACAATTGGTCCTATATATAGCCATGGAGGGTCAAGAAGATGGATACAAGTGTTAGGGCATCTCCAGGGATGAATACAAGTGTTATGGGACGTGTTTCAAGGAGCTAGAGGGTGGCAAACTCGCGGATTCGAGCACACATGCAAGCTGACACGTTAAGGAAGAGTTTGCTGAACTGGCAATCCGTCGCCTGGTGCCGTGGACGGATGCCCAGGTGGTTGCGCTACGCCAGCACCCCACATATCAGCCAACATGTTTCAAAATGTGACACTTTCACCCCCTGGACCTTCAAATGCGTAATTTCTTCCATTTTAGGCACTTTTAACCCTTGAAATTTATATTTCTATGATCCATGAGATAAAACCAATTATCAATAGGTCCGGTTTCGTTAAACGATAACCGAAAACACAAGTTTTGTCTCGTTGACGCTTTTAACCCCTCGTACACGAATATTATCATAACTTTCTCATACTTTATCGAAACCTTGTGAAATTTTTATCACTTATTCTCGTGAGCATAATTAATCGTTACAAAGCTTCGGGTTTGCTAAAAGGTCAGTCAGAGGTATTTTTTAAACATGTTGACACGTTTAACCCCTGTAGTTTGCAATCTCTCACTCTCTTCCACAATTAGCTTTGTATGATCCATAATTTATTCGTTTAAGGGTATAAACATCGTGTAGGGTTATTGTAAGGCATATTTATCCGTTGTTGACATTTTGAATCCTTTATACTCACATACTTTCTTTGTTTGTCAACTTTAGTCCTTCATAAGTAATCTTTTACGCGTTTAAAGCTCATGACACGTGTCGATACATCATTGGACGTGATTTTTACGAGGTGTTACATGGACACACACAAACATTCACTAATAATACTCAAGTATACTCAAACACTTCATTCAAATAGTTCAGTCATTCAAACATGTACACGTAATTACAATGCAAGACAATCATGAAAGGAACTAGTACGTAGAAAAGGCTCTGCAAGCTACGAGTTGTCACAGCAATGTAGATATCAAGTGTGGGGAGGGGAGATTATTGTCTAAAAAAGAAAAAAATTTGAAAAAATTAAAAATTTAAAAATGTCCTGTAAATGTTTTTGCACAAAATGGAAGATGATAGGGATAATCGGATCATTGGTTTTTAATTACTATATATATGAGATAATGAAACAGTTGAACACGCGTCTAACTTAGGATATGTGGGTAGGCCCAGCCGGTTGAAAGGGCTCTTATGATCGATATAATCTACTTAAATATTAGGATTCTTGTGGGTTCTTGCCTTAGGAGCTATAGCAAAAACTGAAACTGTAGAAAGTATAAGGGAACCCGTTATAAATAAAAAAACTTAGAAGTATTCCAGTTAAGTGGCACATCTGTTTCTTTTTATAAAAATAAATCCGAAAATAGGTAGCGCCCGAAAATAAATATTCCATCCATTTATCTGAGCTAGCTATGTAGTAACAAAGCCTATGGTATTGCCACTGGGATGATGACTCAGGTGGTACATATCCTCTGGGTGGAATTAGAAAAAAAAAATGATAAATATGTGAAACTTATGGCATTAACCACTGGGATGGTGACTCGGGTGGGGTATGTCCGCTAAGCTGATCATAAGCAAAGCATATCAAAGCTCATAATCATCATCCACCATCCATCATAACATTAATTGGAATTACATAAGAGTTTCTTTTATATAAGACGGTAATCTCATAAGCTTGAAACGGGATAGGTGGCGATATGGTTTTTGAGTGTTAGACCCATAGATGAATACTTCACATGAACTTAACGGATCGTGAATAAGGGCTTGGAAACCGGCGGTTGGGTTTAAGTGGATAGTATACCCGCAATCCTAGTTAATGTGTGATTAGATTTGTTAATAAGTAACTTGATAAATTGAAAGCCAGTTATCTGATTGTGATTTCATTGCAAATAATTTTCTCGAGACGAAAAAAGATAAGTGTGGGGATTTTGATCGGTGCATTTTAAGTAAACTCTAGTTCATATTAATTATGGTAAAAATGCATTGATTTTGATATAAAATATATTACATTGGTTAAATTTGCTACACATCAATTAATTAATTAATTGTAATATACACATATAAGTTTAATTATTACTGAATCAATTTAAGTTTGTTTCATATTTTTGGCAGCCAATTATGTGGAGGTTTATCCAAGCCACGAGAAGGATAATCAAAAGAGTAAAATTTAAGTTAAAGAAGCCTATCATGGGTCATGGTCTAAGTATGAAAATGATTTGGCTGGTATCGCAAGAGTGGAATCAAAAGACAAGGCCCAAAGAATTGAAAACATAAGTTGGTGGAGAAAATTATAAAAGAAACAACGCATAGAATTAAAGGAGGAGGATTTGACGGCTGAGTTTTGGACAGCCGAAGGAACAGGAGGGGACGCATGGTGAAGGCAGCCGCCTTTTGCGGCTATGCACGGTTCAAGCCATGAGCGTTTAGGTGGTTTTCTCTAGGCGTACGGTTCGTAGGGTTTAACACTTTTCTTAGTTTTTTTTCATGTTTGGATTTGTTTTTGACATTGACAACATCTATAAACAATTTGATGTGTTGGTTTATTTAAACTATTTGCATGTGTTTTGAGTTCTTGCTTTACAACTTGCTCACTTGATGACAAGACCTTGTAGCTTGTTGGGTGACATAGAGTAGGTTGACTCACATTAATAAATAGGGTAATTGAATTGTAAAAGATCTGATGACAAAGACCTGTTTTTTATTACCATTAAAATTAACCGACTTTTAGCACCATGCCTATGTGGTGTCCAATTAATGATTAAACTGAGTTTGGTGTGAACCTAGAATCTGAAACTTGGAGAACGTTACCTTTATCTCTTATGACTTTCCTCGGATGATTGATTTTTAGATTTTCACATTAAACTCTGTTTTTTTTATTCTTATTGACTGGTAAATCTTGACCAATTGTGTTGATTTTGTGAAACGTTTATTATATTTGGATTGTTTGTCGTTTGTCAAGCGTATTGGCGATTTCCTTGCATCGCTAGCGGGTTAGTAAATTGGTGGGTAATTGGTATAATCAAACGGGTTATTAGGTTGTATGGTGAGTCTTAAAAACTATCCCTAATAATTAATCAAAGTCATTAATTCCAAGGTCATGTCTATGTGGTGTTATGAATCTGTAAACGGGTTTTTGTGTTAAACTTGCAATCGGGATTCTGGGTGGGAGTTGCTTTTCTTTAATATATAATAAGTCTCTAGTTAAACACTAACAACAAATTTCACATGGATACGATACCCTACTTACGCTATCTATTTAGTTTAATTAGATTTTTGGATGAACTTTACGACAGTCATCACAGAGCAAAATACCACAATTGGGCCACAAGATGGGCAAGAACAGAAGGTCCAGGTAGAACAACCCAGAAGGGGAGAAAGGATCCAGGAGAAATCACACTTGTTGAATGACCATGTGCTCACCATGCATGTGGGGACCACCTCAGAAAAGGGCAAGAATAAATAGACGTCACAGGTGGGTATCAAAATTCCCCTTTGCCCTACTTGAACTATTGTTATTTCAATCTATATTCATTACAACATGTTTAGCTAATTTAATGGGTCATAGGTTAGTTTTCCTTTTCTTTAGGTGCAAGTTTGGTTTTTTTTCTGTATAATGTAAGTTCTTTCGTTATATAACTTATATTAATGCAAGGGTTTTGAAGCAATAAAATTGCTCTTCTTGTGAGTTTGTATTTCTTGTGTCATTGGAGCTTGAAAACCAAACAAGTACAATGTATATATACATGCTAGCTTAACCATAATACCAAGCCCGTTATGTGCTATTCTGTCTCTCGCTAGTAGTACATACGTCAACATATGACTACTATATAGAAGCAAGATTATCACAATCAGTTAGCAACATTGGTTTGATCCATATTCAACAATAATATTGTGATCTTAACTCGATAGATGCTAGTGTTGGTGGTCATGACTATTAGGGGAAGGGGAAATACTTGAAACTTGAAAAACTTGAAATTTTATTATCTTTAGGACCTCAAACAAAACCATCAATGGTTTTGATGTATGTTCACCACTTAAAAGTAGCAAATAAATAAAAGTTGATGAGGTAATCAAGTGTATCTTACGGATCAACTATCTGAATTAGCAAAAGCCAGGTCAATGATTGAGTTCACTAGTCTAATTGTTGCTGGTGTTGCTCATTTGAATAAGGCATTCCCACCATGTTCCCGTTATAGTCTCTCTTCCCACAAAGACCACCTGGTTCTACCCCCAAGAAATCAACTGTCATAATTTTCTCACTGCCTCCCATGAATTCTTGCCTTTCAAAGAGGTTGCCTTTTGATGAATGCATAAGAAGAGAAGAATCGTATAACCCACTTTTATCAGTAGTAGTACTGATACCATAACCAGCTTCCATAGCAAACATTTCTGGGCTTATATCCATGGGGGTGGAGGAGGAGGAGTAGCCAGTGAATCCCCTCAAGAGAATTGGGGTGATGGTGCTGTCACTTACCTTTGCACCCATCTCTGCTGCTTTCTGTAGCAAGGCAGTGGCTGAGGTATAAGCAGCAGCCATGGGAGAGTTATGGGGTTCCCCGAAGCATGGCCGCAGATTAAACATGGGATCAAAATCCGTAGACTGTAATGATTTATCATGGTTGGTGTCTCTCATCATGATATTTGGTCCTCCAGCTTCCTCAGTTAGTGCATCACAAAAGGCTCTGTGGGTCACGAAGCTGTCCTTCCTGCATGCGTGAAGGTAAGTAAAGTAGTAATGTATAATGGTGTAAATTAGAGACGAAATATATACAATCAGTAAGTAAAGTAAAGTAAAGTGAAGACCTTGAAAAGATGGTTCCACAATCACAATGATATTCACGTGTGCCGCAAATCTTGGCATGAGCTTTCCAGTCAGACTGTACAGCATAACGCTTGGAGCACTTGTCACACTTCCATTTCTTCTCTCCATGCTTCCTACAGAAATGCTTCTTTATGCCAGTCAAGTCACCTAGAGCCCGAGTAGGTTCATGGTGCACGCAGTTTGGCTCTGGACAAATATACACCCTCTTTTTCACTTGAATGTTGGCTGGCCTTTGCTTTAGCTTCCATGGCAAATTGTGGCCCCTCCTGTGGAGTTGAAGGTTCTGATCCCTCTGGAATCCTTTGTGACACACTTCACATATATACCGATTTGTAGCCATTAGAGTCCTTGGAGACAAGGCCACAACTTCCGCATCAGGGTCTGAAATGAACATGTAATTGTTTACTATCAAACTACAAATTATTAGTAATCAATTTAATTAAACTAGCTAGCTTAGGTTGTGTAATTAACATGCATGCCTGGATTCCCAGGGAGATTGCGTTTCTTCTTTAGTTTCAAGGTTGTAGGGGCATCATGTGATTGGTTGAGTCTAGGATGGTGGTGGAACTGCTCGTCATCTTCTTCGAAATCGTTGGACATGCTAGCTAGCTAACTAGGAAGATATACTACTGTTGGGAAGAAGGGAACCACTAATATATTTATATGGGGTCCCGAGCACAGTAGCAGACAAAAGCATACCGTCCTTAATCAATCATATACTTAAATTACAATACCAGCTGACTAGTAGAAGCTTTGGGTTTATGTTCTTGTCTACCGGTTGATCAATCTCCCGTGGGTGAAGACAAATGATGAAGTGACAAGCAATCAGACTCCAAACGAGAGATCTGTGTGAAAAGACAACTTGGCCTTCTTAGAATCACGATTATCGTTTAATTAAAATGCATATCTTTTGTCAGTGTATGCCTGATTACTTGTCGTTCAGTTTGCACTCTTTTCTTTGTTTGTTTATATTAATACTTGATGCTTCGAATCTATGGACCTTGAATAGAAGATGGTACAACACTTCATAGCAAGCTTAGTGGTCTACCAAGTAAAATGTTATATAAATAGTAAAATGTCATATCAATGTCCTCATCTTTTACTCTTCTCCCTTGTTTTTGCCGTATCTCATCATTAATTTCTTAACTAGAGAATACAATGCATCAGTTTTATAATAAGCTTCTCAAATGCTGAATGAAGAAGATATATTAGTTTTGTGTTGTACTCCTAAAATACAAAAGGTTATGTGTTTTTGGGCTTGGTTGGGGGCATGGTTGAGAAAAAAGTGTTGTCACGTAGCTCATACATTGGCACACTTTTTTCTCACTCAGAAATACCTAAAATGGGCGTAATGGGAGTTGCTTGATTCAGGGCTTAGTTTGTGATTAGGTAATAATTATTTTGTATTTATTTATTTATATATTAAATTGTGTAAAAAATAATGAATTTAACATTACTTTAATTAGGGGATGTTTGGTAGCCTCTGAATGGTCATTAAGAGGCTACCTCTTAATGGAACCATTAAGAATTTTACCAATGAGAAGGTAGAAGAATGTGACATGTGATGATTTACCATTCAGAGGTTAACTCTTAACCATTCAGACTTGAGGTTACCTCTTATTCATTCAGAGGTTTTAAACCATTAAAAGATAGCATATGAATGGTCATTAAGAGGCTATCAAACAGCCCCTTAGTATCTTAAGGAATTTGATCATCAATATTTTATTTAAATATTTTTTTAAAAGATATTTTGATATGCTTTAAAATATACATCTTTTTATGTCAATATCTCTACACTTTTGAGTAATTTTTGGGTTATTTTTTTTATAAAATTCTACACATGACTAGTTCATAGTTGAATTTAAATGGTTTCAAAAAAAGATGAGCTAAAAAGATGTGATTTTGTATTAAAATGAAGTTAATCTAAATCATTATCTATATTAATTGGAAGTTATCATGAACAGTAAACATATTTTACTAATTAGTCCATTGGGTAAACTTCATCCATTATTTTTGTTAACGAGAAGGGCAATTCGGTCATTTTATATGGCCGAATTGTCTTTCTAGTTAACAGAATTACATATAAAATGACCGAATTGTCCTTTCTCATTAACAGAAAAAATGGATGAAGTTAACCTAGTGGACTAAAATGGCAACAGTGAAATCTTTTTGGACCCATAGACGAAAAATGAAATCTTTGGACTAAACTGGCAAAATGACCCAAACCACGGGGACTAAAATGGCATTTAACTCTATAGTAAATAATAACTATATATTATACCCCTATACTATATATATTATACGTTTTTAGTCCGTTTAAAGTTTTAATAATTTGATTTTTCTTCAATTGCTTTCATTCTTTTGTTTAAAAGAAAGTTAAATAAATTAAAGTTGAGTGTTCAAGCAAATATTGTCTGAGCATAATTCTAAAAAAAAGAAAAGCTAATTGGTAGGCTATATCCTTTTTTTTCTCAAACGTTCTTGTATAAATTTTATTAAAAACGCGGTTGTATTCGAAATATAGTCTTTTTGGTATCTGGGTTATATCAAGTGTCGGTGTCATAGTGGTACCATGGCGAACGAAAACGACACCAAGCCACGTCGATACCCGTATCTGTATTCTCATAACCGGTATCGATATATACTTACAAAAATATACGCTTTTAACCCATTTAGTTCTATTTTATTTGATTTTCATCCGATATCTCGCGTTCAATATAGTTTTTATAAAGTAGAATACGTGACTTTCTTTCTTAAAAAAAATCTAGCCAGCCAACCAATACAGGCATTGGTGCTGCTATAGTTATTATTGGAACCCACACCGGTATTCGTTTCTTTATGATTTTCAATGTAAACCACACTCTTTTGAACATATCATGACTTTAAACTGAGCGTCAGTACTATAAAGATACATACGGTAACATGCTAAACCGAATTAACCGAATTCCTGTCGCCTCACGCAGGCAAATCCACCTAGTTATTATACATTATATTATACATATTATACATAACTGCGCATAAATAGTATTCATGAAGTATGATTAATTTATATTATTATGATTAATTTTCATGAGCTATGATTAATTTATATTATTATGATTAATTTTATACATATTAATAGTAAATCTAATAATTGTTATATATTACTTTTAAAATATAAATTTTATTTTTATTTAATAAACGAAACTTTTGATAATATTGCACTAATAAAGTTATATACACATTTATTATTAATTATTTTCTCTCAACATTCTAATATAAATTTTGTTGAAACGGAGTTGTGTTTGAAATGAAGTATACTTTGGTAGTGTTAGCTATACGAGTGACGGTACCGTTACGATTCTAACCGAACATTGGTACCGGTATCAACCAAACATTAGTACCGTATCGGTATTATTTGAACCTGTATTTGCTTTTAGGGTTTTCTATCAATGTAAAATACGTGATCTTTTGGGCATATCACAACTTAATTTTTTGGGTTTTCTCATTTGGTTGCTATAACGAGTGCCGATATCGTAATGAAACAAACTGATACCGATCGAAATCCCGTCACGTAGCACGGAGGAATCCCACTAGTTAGGATGATAAAAGATTGAAAAGAAAAAAAAATAATAAACAATCTTGAATTGTTATTGGTTTTGCGAAATAAAATTGATATATGAATGTTTTGATGTTTGTTTATTCTTGTTGCAGTTGCATTCCATGAGTTAATGGACATTGGGCTTAAATCAAGGTCTTTGGGATTTTTGTTCGGCTGCAAAGTAAAGGTTGGAAAGAATTTGAAATGGGCTTATTTAACAAGCCTTATTAAAAACAATAATACATGATCAAAGTTGGTGAATTAATAGAATTAAGAGGGGCACATAGCCCAAATCAAATACAAAGTCACTTAATTAGTTGATAGAAAAACGGTTTTTTTGACTTGACGAAAAGGAATTAAAAGGACAGAAGATTATAGGGGTGATTCAAGGAGGAGAAAGTGTACCGGATCAAATTTCAGTTCAAGGATCAAGATTTGAGTCAGGGTTCGTAAACGAGTTAGTTTGGTTTTTTATTACTTTGTGTTATTTATTTGTTATTCCAGACTTGTTTCATGTTTTTACTTAGGTTTATAAGAGTTAATTATAGAGACTACTCTCTGTGCTTTACACAAAGTAACAATCTAAGGTACTAATAGTTTAAAATCACTTCTTAGGGTACTAACGTTTCATTTTTTAACATGTGAGGGTATTAACGTTAATTCCCTGGTTAACTATTAGTACCTTAGATTGTTAGTTTGTGTAAACCGCAGGGACTAACTATGTAATTAACTATGTAGTTAATACCCCCACATGTTAAAAAGTGAAAAGTTAGTACCCCAAGAAGTGATTTTAAACTATTAGTACCTTAGATTGTTAGTTTGTGTAAACCACAGGGACTAACTATGTAATTAACTCGGTTTATAATGAATATTTGTTGATAATTAGTAATTTCTTGGTATTTCGTAATTTATTGATGTAATAAATATTTAAGTAAGAGACCTAATTATTTTTCACTAGATGTATGTGCATATTTTATTCTGATTTATTATCTCATAATTGTTCCTTACGTGTCTTTGTGAATGTCTTTCATGTATGCAGATGTTCCATCAGCTTAAGAACATGGAGCCCCAACAACACTTGCTCAATATTCGAAAACTTCACGAGGAGAAACTGAAGTTGAGGATGGTTGCATTCGATTCTGGATCCAAGGAAGAAGATGCACCACTAGCTGCTAACATCATGTCTGAAACATTCCGTCAAATAATTCCTCTTGCAAATATGTGAACAATTTTCCAAACAGCTGGTCACCATCCCTCTTAGATCAGAACGTAACCTCGTGGATGACAAAGATGATGTCGTTTGTAATTGTGAGTTAGCAATTATTGTGGCAAGGTTTTCGGATGTGATAATGGTGAAGGGATGGCGATGGTGGGGTGGGGTGGAAATAGATAGAAGAAGTAAGGGGTTGGCGATTGTGGGGGTTTGTTTTGGCCAACCAAGATGGTGGTGACGATGGCAATGGTGGTGACCAGAACCTAGCAACAAGGATAATGAACACGGTAGGGGTTGTTATTAGCCTATGCGGTATGGTAGAGGCTCATCCTTGGAGGATGACCCGCCACGTAAGCGCCACGTCAAAGTCCTTGGAGGATGCCCCTCCAAGGATGAAACCATGGAAATGGATGATGAGCCTACCCCCACCAACTTTATTTATTTATTTTTTTAACTTCATCTACTTTTTTAACATTTATTGAATAAGGGGGTATTGGATTTTAATAATCCCAAGTTTCACTAATTGGCCGGTAATAATCCCAACTTCAAAAATTGCCTACAACAGTCCCAACTTGTAAGATTTTGGCCACCAATGATCCTTGTCTAACTGGGTTAGTTAAATGTGACGTGGCAGCTGACGTTTTAAAAACTTAAATGTTGGGCTGCTGACGTGGCACCATCACCACCTCCACCTCCTCCTCCTCCACTGCCACCACCATCTCCTCCAGTCACCACCATCATCTCCGACCACCTCCATCATCTGCCACCGGAAACCACTATCACCTCCGACCACCTCCATCATCTACCCAACTCCGGTGACCTGCAACTTATTCCGACGACCCGTTTTACCCCTGAAACCACCAAACGAGACCACCACCAATCATCTCCGACCTCCTGTAATCTTCTCCGCTGCTCAAAAGTTTAAAATACCCAACTCTGGTGACCTGCAACTTATTCCGGCGACCCGTTTTACCCCTGAAACCACCAAACGAGACCACCACCAATCATCTCCGACCTCCTGTAATCTTCTCCGCTTCTCAAAAGTTTAAAATTTCCACCATCTACGCAACTCCGGTGACCTGCAACTTATTCCGACGACCTTCTTTACCCCTGAAACCACCAAAGGAGACCACCACTTGTCATCTCCAACCTCTAGTGACCTTCTCCGCCGCTCAAAACTTCAAAATTTCCACCATATCTAGGTATCACGTTTTTTCGGTGAAGCGGTTGGAGTTGTGGATGGCAGTTTAATGGTGGTGGCCGGAGGTTGGAAGGGTGGGGTATTCGGTGGATATGGTGAATCGGAGGTGATAGTGTTTTTCCGGTGCTGGAAGACTGTGGGTGGAGGTGGAGGTGGAGGTGGTCGGAGGTGATGGTGGTGGTCGGAGATGATGGTGGTGGCTGGAGGAGATGGTGGTGGCAGTGGAGGAGGAGGAGGTGGAGGTGGTGATGGTGCCACGTCAGCAGCCCAGTCAGCAAAAAACTAACTGGGTTATAACCCAGTTAGCAAAGGATCATTGGGGGCCAAAATCATACAAGTTGGGATTGTTACAGGGAATTTTTGAAGTTGGGATTATTAGTGGCCAACGGGTGAAACTTTGGATTATTAAAATCCAATATCGGCTCCATTGAAGGATGACCAACTCGGCTCCGTTGACAGAAAATTGAGAGGTTGACAGAAAATTGAGAGGATGACCAAAAGCGTTGACATAAAATACGCTGAATATATACATTTTATTTTTTGAAAAATCAATCTTTCATTAAAACAGAGACGATTACAGACTAATAGCAGGTAGACAGGCAACAAGCTGCGCCGCTACCCCCTTCTGAATAGCAAACCCTACTCTGCTAAACACAAAATTTTGCCCCTTAACATGTGCGGTGTTACTGCTTACCACCTACTGAACCCGCTTGAGGAACCGCACCGCGTCACGAGCGAGAGCATCAAAGGTATCCAAAGCGAACGGGACGAACACGTGCTGATTCTCGATTCAAGCTTTTTCGTGCTTAGCTGCTTTGCCCGCCTCCGCCTTGGTTATCGCCTGGCCTGCCACAAACCCGTGGTCCCTTAGCCCAACGAGGGGGGCACACCTGTCAAATTGACGCACACGTGTTTCCCTCCTTCTCATCCAAAAACAAGAATGTCAGCGGGTCGTATGGATCAATCAAGAAGTTCACCAGGGCTTCCTTTTTTGCCGAAATCCCGGCCCGCTTAAGAACGTCATGAAGCACATCTCGAACTAAATCATGTCGATATTTAAAGCCCGGTAATTCTTTGCAATTGACTGCATGTTCTTCAAAAGAATCCAAGCAAGCCTTCCGACATACGAGACACGGGTCATCAACCGGGAAAAGGGGTACCATCAGCCGGTACTTGAGGATAGCCCGGTATTCCACAGCCGACATACATTGCCCTAAACCTTCGATGGGAACAACAGACAGGAAATCCTAAACATGGGGGCTCGCAAACACTCGAACACGGCTCGAAGCCGCGGTGACAAGGCAAACTTCTCTTCAACTGTCTTGACAATTTCACCATATAAGGCATTCGCCAGAATTTTCTGGGCTTTAAGGGGTGCAGTGTCTTTAATGTAGAAACCGCCAAGATCAAGATCGGGAAGAGAATTATGTAGAGTGTACAACGCACCCCTGTAATCCCACCACCACATTTACGAAGAATGTGGTCTTGAAGAACCCAAGATTGGGCCCTTGAAGCCACAAAAGCGTAGGAAGAGGTATTCTCAGCTGAGCAAATCCCAAGACCCCCAAAACGGGTCAGGAGGGAAGCTAACCTCTATTGAAGGTCCCCGAAAAAGGTACACCCACAAACAACAATGCCCTCAATCGCATTCCGAAGCCCCTTGTCAAAAACAGAGACGGCTACCCTGACACAGGAAGGCTGACACGTCCTGAGCCCAAACATCAGTTTAGCAACCCCCATGCACGAACGAAGCAGGATGAGTTCACTCTGAGGGTCCCGAAGACGTTTGAGGCATCCCATCAGCTCAACCGCACATTTGGCTCTTTTGAGGGCCAAACCACTAATAAACTCCTCATCTCTACTGACAACACCACCCAAGAGTTAAATTCGGAAGCTCAAGATAGGATTGTATGGAGATCTAGGGAAGGAGCTGACATGGTGTACAGTACTTACATCGTTTGGGATGATATTCGCCAGATGCAGAATCAGGTTCCTTGGGCTCGTATAGTATGGTTTCCTCAGGCTATCCCACGTCATGCGTTTCTAATGTGGCTTCTAGTTTGCAAAAAACTTAAAACTCGGGATCTGATGAGTAGATGGGGATCGAACTATAACCTCATGTGTTGTTCTTTATGCATGTCGGGGCCTGACTCTCATGAACACATCTTCTTTAAGTGCGCTTTTGCATCGCAGATTTGGAAGGGGGTTCGTGACAAAGCTGACATGGGATCTATTGAAGAGAACTGGGAGGATATATTTGATTTTCTGTTGCAGCATGCTGAATCCAAACGAGCTAATCATATCATTGGCAAGTTAGTGGTTGGGGCGACGGCTTATTTCGTGTGGCAGGAACGAAATAACCGGTTGTTTTCGACGAAGAAAAGGAATGCTAATCAACTGATTGAGGTGATTTTAACAACAATTCGTATGAAGCTACACACAATGAAGTTTAGGGGAACGAGTCATGTGAATCAAGTGTTGCTCGAGTGGAAGCTGCCGAGAGCTTTGCTTATGGATCAAGACGAATGCGGATAAGAAGCTGAAAGATGGTCGATGTAGGTTGACTACTTGTTTTGTCATGTAGACTTTGTTTTATTGTTAGCGTTATCTTTTGTATACGTGTGGTTACTCTAGTAGTGGCAGGTCACGCTAGAGAACTGAGGGATACATAGTTCCTCACTTGTTATATTTGGTTGATGAATAAAATTTTACCGGGGTAACCCTTTACCCAAAAAAAAAAACACCACCCAAGAGTTTCACACCATGCACCGGCCTACTAATCTCCCACGAAAATAAACCCTCTTGAGTCTTTAACCCGTCACATGTAGGCCAAAAAACTTCAGTTTTTTTTTTTTATGTTGAGAAGGAGGCCCAAGAAGGGGACCTCCACTCTAATGATGTTTAAAGCCTTGGCAACCTGAGTAGCATCTCCAACAAGGGACCCATCATCCAAGTTCCAGGCGTGAAAAAGAAGCTTGCAACGATCTCTGATTCGAAGTACAAGGGGTGTAAAAAAGGGCAAAAAGGAGAGGCCCTAAGGGATCCCCCTGCTAAAGCCCGTGGAAGACTAAATATTATCACTCCCCACATAAAGCCTAGCTGATTGCCCGTATAAAAAATCAACCCAAGCAGAGATGGATTGACACATTTTCCTTGCCTCATTTAAAAGAGAAGTTCTATCCACAAGGTTAAAGGCATTCGAGAAATCGACGGTAAGCACAGCCAACGACCCGTCTCGGTGGTACGCATTTAAAAACATGTTCGCACTATGAAGAACCGCCTCAGCCCCGTTTGGAACCCCGACCCCAAACTGAAAGTCGCCAAGATATTTGGCCATATCCTTCCCCACCCCCTTCATCGCTACCTTGGATACCACTCTCCTCCAGATCGAACCCACTGCAATAGGCCTAATCCCATTATCGGGCTTGAGAAGGGGCGTAAGGGGAGCAGATGCAACAAACTCCGCCAAACTCCTCGGACATCTCCCCCGCAAACATAAGTTAATCACAGCTGACATCGCCCTGAGCAGACTAACCGCAATCACGGACCCTTCCCCACAAAGGGCGTCCCCAAAAGGTGTTGAGCCCTCAAACCATCTCTCCCACATGACGTCCCTTTAGGGAAGGATTTGATACACCCTATAACACTGTCGGTCTCCGCTACAAGGTGAGGCTCTGACGGTAAGAAAGCAGGCATAGTAGGGGGCATGCACGAGTGTTTATCCACGAGAGCCTTCATAGTTTTCTTATCAAGTGGTGCGACCCCAGAAGAACAAAGGACTTTAACCGGAGCGGTAAAATGACCACCGGCAACCTTACATAAACACTCCTCGACATTAGAACTCGCATTCTCGCTTTTTTTATCAGACATTTTCTTAAAATCCTTCGGACCCTCCTTCACTGGTTGAGCAAACAAAGACTGAATGAGAATGCCAAAACCCTCACGGTCACCCCATTGGGCCAACGCCCGCTGTATACTAAGACATTGACCATTTTTCCTGTTGCCCGACCTTTTATCCTAGCGGCTGACCGGCGTAAATACACGCAAGGTACACCGAGGTATTAGTAGAAGTTGAATCCATGCATCAACCGAATCAGGCATAGTCACCACATTATCCAAAGCTGTGGTTAAGACTTGGGCAAACGCCATGCGACAACTAAAGAGGATGCTCTTAACAGTTTTAATAGGAAGAGAGAAAACTCGGTCAAGGAGGGCAACATCAACACATACCTCTTCAGACGGGGAAGCCTCTGTTGCGACACACGGTCTAGGGACTCCCATAATAAAACCCACTTCACCCACTTCCATTGGCACAAACCGAACAACCCGATCTTTATGGTGACACCCTCGCTGGAAAGAATGAAGGCACATGCACTCACAACATAACCATTGTTCAGACAACCTAAGGGCTTCACAAACAGAGATAAAAAGAATGGGGTCTTCAGTAATGGCACGCCTCAAAGAATCTCTTCTATCATCCGAACCAAAATGGTGACGTTTAATATGAGTCATAAGCCTTAGGATCCCCTTAGACCCAGCAACCCCTTCGGGGCAACAATGGAACCCCTTGAAGGGGCAAGGCCAAAAACCATTCGAAATGGCCTAAAAAACCGAAATGAAAACAACTTCAGCCAAGACACTTAGGCAACGTCTCCGCCCCAAAACAAGAAGGAAAAACGGAACTAGAGCTAACACCCGACGATTCAAAGGCTTTTTGAACCTGAGCACATTGAAAACTTACTCCGAGCATTTTCATCGAGCACCTTGTGGGCACAAACCCCACAAGGAAGCGAACACCCCACCTCTCTTACAAATCAGCATGCAAAAAGGAAGACAGATACAAGGAAACCAAAATGAACCGTGATGAAAGTGGTAAAGGTTATAGGGAAAGGGAAAAGATGGTTGCTGCTGCTCAGTGAGCTCTAGTAACAATTCACGCATCCAAAATGAATAATAAAATATATCCCTAAATCCTTAAGTACAAAACCACACGTACATATACAGCAGAATACACCATTAGCAGATAAAATATGAACCTCTAAAATCATTTTTTTCTGCAATTGAACATCAAAGAATCCACAACAAAATAGAAAAGCAACCGATACCCGTGATTCGATTCAAACCATGATGTTGAAATTGAAGACCAGGAATTAATCTTCTAATTTAAATCCGCAGATAACATGGTATTACAATATAATTAATCTTTAATGTCGTTATGCCATAGGTAAACCCGCAGATTAGTGGTACTGTGGCAGATTACTCGGGACGAAACACGTACACACGTCTTGAAGCTGAATTACATTTTGTATGCGTAAATGAATAATTTGGTTAATTTATGGTTTTCAAACTAGTTTGGAAAGTATGTAAATAAGTTATGTTGAAAGAAAAAAAAAACATAAAGATACTTGAGTGGTTATTTTCTTTTTCTTGTAATGTCAAGTTTTGGTTGTCAGAACGTAATGCATGTGATGTGAATGAAAACCTACATTGATTACATGATCGTATCTCTTCATCTTCTAAAGAGCAAAGAAAATCAAGCAAGCACGCTACTACAAATTGTTCAAAAACTAAAGGAAAAGGATTTCCACATACAAAATGGAGAAAAAGCAGCAGAAATCACAAGCACATCAACAACTGCTATTTAAATCAGTAGTAGTATCCTCTTAATTCATCAAAATTTAGAAGCTCCACGTTGTTTTGAAACTTCCCCATGTCCACTAGAAGCATTCCTCAGGAGCACATAGTAGTACACAAAGTCTTAAAAGTCATTTTGTTTTAACCTCACCCATCCCTCAATGTACATTAGAAAATTTGAGGTGGGATTACCTGGTATCTAGAACGGTAAGGTTAGCACGAACAAAAAGGAGTGGGGTGGGGCCCTCATTCAAAATCCTTTGTGGAACCTGATGATGAGTCCCCACCGTTTGAAGATGCCTCACCATTCGCCGCATCTTGCGAGCCTTCCTCATTTGTGTTTGTCCGGTTTTTGTTCACTCTTGATCGAACATTAACACCCATAGGAAAAGGTACCTGATCACCTGCATTTGGACCGTCGGTGTGGAAAAGGATGGGACGACAACGCTTATCTTCATTCATCAAACTTGAATTCTGAAAGTGGGCAATCAGTGCAGCTTTTCCCTGTATGCGAGCATATGCAATGGATGCTACTTTTTCACTGTTGAACTTCTCCCACTTCTTCCCGTTAAATGCCTGTTTCATACTTGTTAATATCTAAAACCCAAACTACCTTGAAAGAGAATAAAAGATATACAAACCTGATAGAATGGAATAATAAGAGAAGGCTCAGTCATGTTGATGAACGCGTAACCCACGTTGCATTTGTTCTGCCAACAAAAAATATACCACTCTTAAAATCATAGTTCGTTCCATTTGCATACACATAAAATCAAACACAGGAAATTCACTAGCCTTGAAATCTATGGGTAAGTAGATAAAATCATATGTTCCACGATGACGTTCATCAATTGCAGCCAACAGCATCTTAGAAGTGTACCTGCGGTTCAAATTCTTAACTCGATCAATGATCAGATTTCACTATAGGATCTTAGAGTATGATGTTTTATATAAAAATCAAAACATATCTGATCAAAGGTTAAGCTTATACATACTTGTTAGGGATGTTCTTGATCATTAGAGTAGTTCTTCTGTCATCGCCTCGCATGATACGGTCCAGATCAAGTTCAAATTGTTTCTTGTTGTCAGCTTGATTTGAGCTACCCTCATTTCTACGGTTGTTTCTAGTGCGGTCACTTGGAGAATCAAATGAAGTCATCATAGGAATCAGTTGCCCTCCTCTACTAGGAAACATTACACTATTCTGATGATGGGAAACCAGCCCAATACTTTTTGATGGAATCGGTAACTCCATTGAGTTTCCACCCATACGAGGAAACATATTATGAGAAACGAAATCCAGAGGGACCCCCCTCATATTCCCGAGAGAACCTGGATGGAAAACTGATGCTGTGTCGGCAGGGGATTCCCCTGCATAAGAGTGTCGTCTATCCCAGATAGAAGGATTCACAGATGGTGCAGACCCCACATGGTGGTTGTTAATGTGCAGAAAAGTGTTTGCCATATGAGACGGTGCTCTAGGAGCAGCATTTCCCCCCACTCCATTCATCAGTGATGGTGAATTGGGTGGCCACATCATGTTATGAGGCTGAGGCTGATGAGAAGGATGATTCCACATATAATGATGATTGCCAGCAGGGGAGCAACTAGAGGGACCAAACACTGATAAATGGATACATAGCCAGTTAGTCAATCATCAAACCTCTATTTTTTAAGATAATGAAGTACATGATGGTTAAAAGTTAAAACATCCCTTACCATTGTCATTACTAAGTTCAAGTGACCGTCTGTTGAACTGCATATTTCCCACCCTTTCAGACATTCTACCAGCAGCCATGGTGCTGCTGTTGGTTAAGCCATCTGGAAGTGAATGAGGGTGGTAATTTGGCGAGCTCCTGAAATCATATTTCAGTTGGTTATGCAAACTGGATGGCATGCCACCACCTGATTCCACCCCAATTATGGACGAAAAACTTTTTGATACGCTAGCTGGGATGCCCGTGTCTAATAATTGACTGCCAGCAACACTCAATAGACTCCCATGTTCCATGCCACCACGGATATTTGGAACTGCTCCTGGAAATAATTCACATCACCCGGCTATATTAATTAATTCATTCATATTAGAATTTCTGATATTGACCGTAGGAGTCATACCAGAAATGTCTCTAGTGAAATCAGTAGGTGGGCTACACATTTGCAACAAGGCACTGGTTTCATCAAGATCCAGCTCTGGAAATGGACTGTTCAAGCAAACACTATAAGAACCTAATGCTTCTAATATTCCAAGATATGAAACTTTTTTTATAAGTTACTACCGTTTAGATGCACCAGGATGTCCGGGTTCAAGCTTCATCTGTTTCCCTGCCATGTCATTCTTGTTTAATTCACGCAAAGCAGTTTCTGCAGCTCTTATATCATAGAATTCTATGGACTTATGACGACTTCCTTGTGGAGTTTCACGAATCTGCATTCCAGAACCATGATTACCCAACTAAATAACATACTCAAGTCAAGGTCAAAACATCAAAACGTAGAATCAATCTTACCTCCTTAACCTCACCATACACGCCAAAAACATGGCGAAGTTCATCATTTGAAATAGTAGAATCAAGGTTATAAATCACAACAGTGCCTTGATTAATATCTTTGTCTGAATGATTATCCTAAAAAACATTAAATATTATGATTAATTAGAGTGAGCAGCCCTGCAAATAGCATTTTAACAGAAAAAGGGGAAAGGAAAACGGTGTCTAACAAGATAATAACATTTTGGTATATTAAGTTTACTCATTGGAGACAAAATCCTCTGTTCTAGTGTACTTGTCAACTTCATTAAAATTGAATTGGTTGGGAATGTCAGGATCAGTCCCGCTAATTTCAACATTTTGGGAGTGTTGACACACAGACGACATATAACGGCTTAATTAGGATTATAGATGAATCACAGGCATTTTTACATGTCCTAAGAAGATTTCATGATCAATAATAGTTATCAAACATCAACATCCTGACACTCATTATGCAATAAATCATAGATGTAAAAAAAGATTGGAAAATGAATGAAAAAACAACCTTTGGAATTGAATAATGAATATCAAGCTTTCTACGCCTCAATGGTTTGTTCTGAAGAGCTTGCATGGCACGTCTGGCTGCTCTTATATCATAGTATGATATCATCACAAACCCACGATGCTTGCAGGCTGTGTAAAGAGTGTGGATTTCCCCGTATTGCTGCATCGTCATTTATTGTTTCCATTATACACATTTGGTTATTAAAAATACAAAAGCAAAAGAAAGAAAGAGAAACATACCTCAAACAGGATTCTTAATTCGGAATCTTCCACATTGCTATTTATATTTCTCACAAAAAGTGTTCTTGATGGGTGTTGTCCATGGGGGTGTTGTTCCGCAGAAATTTCATAATTTCTTTGTCCTGCGCCATCTTCTCCCAATTCCATCCCCCCCACACTGCTAAAAAAGTCCAATTCTTCCACATCATCACCACTGCCTGGTTGTACCTTATTACAGTCAAGCCCATCTGTCACTCCGGACAGCAAATCATCATCATCAGGAAGAAGATTCCCAATAGTTTGGGCCTCAATCTCTTCAAGGGATTCAAACGGTTCCTCTTCTGCATACTGGGAGGCACCAACAGAATGACCATACATACTGTTGTTGTTTGCTGATAATCTCACTGCACAATCATAATTCAGACAAGATCAGAAACAGTAAATTGAACAAAGTGACAATTATGCACCTCTGAAAAGAAAGATGGAGGAATAGAACTTGCATTTTCTACTGAAAAGATCAGATAATGAACTTGAAAAGAGGCCATTCTCATAGTGATCACCCATGACATTATACTTGTTCCCTGCTGTATGATAAGATTTATGATCCGTACCAAAAATTGGTCTATTTCCCTTATTATTATTATCAAGAGGTCTCTGCAGAGGATGGCCAATGGATCCCACAGAGTTATTCTCTGAGCTAAGATGGTCTTGGTTCAAGTAAAGATTAGGGGCATCAAAGTGGTTCAATTTATGAGAATCAGATGACATCTTGTGTTTCTCCAGGGGCAATGACGCAAGTGAGGTGCCACCAACTACACGTACTTGACCATCTTTTACACCTGAACATAGATCATAAACTCAAATAATGATAAATCATATACAAGTTGCCATAGGCGGTGGTGTTAGTAATTTAGTTGTCATAGATACAAAACCTTTATTTGGCATGAGACAAACATACATACATACATACATACATACATACATACATATAGATCCTAATGACTGGAAAAGAGAGATGTCTGTCTTGGGTTGATTTATGAAAAAAGATGGCAATTGCAGAAAAACACAAGGTAAATAATTGGTAAAAGCATACCACCATAGTTGTTGTCAGCATCTGTCTTCCAGAAGCCAACCTGTCTCTGGAAAATGAAGTAAATCAGAGAATTAGGCAAGCATATATGAAATTGAAAGGTATCTGGCTGCTACGTACCTCATTAGGAGGAAGTTCAGAAGGCGGTGAGTCCATGAGTTCAGATGGCATGCTGCTTTGCTTGCTTGCTTGCTTAACCAACCCTAGGCTAGGCTGGTTTGACTAGAAGTTTTGGGGAATTCTGAAAGAAAAACATAAAATTGAGAGAGAGATAACTAAATTGAGGTGTGATAAGACATAAAAGGAAGTAGATCTAACAAGTAGAATGGAATGGAATGGAGGAGAAAAGTCAGGTCAGGTCAGAAGAGCCGATCTGGAGGAGAATTGCATATATAGTTGAACAAACAAACAAGATGGAGAGGAAGAGAGAATAGATTACGGCATAAGGCAAGGGGAGAAAGGAGATTTGGAGAAGGGATCTGGGTTTCTGTGCCGTGCAAGAACCTCCTTCCTTCTTCTCTTCTGTCTGTCTTTCTCTCTCTACTTTTTTTTCCTACATTGCACGTTAACCACATGAATTAGCTCAATCAATATTTATTATTACTTTTTTTTTTTTACAATTCTTACTCACAAGAAACCTCCCCTGCCTGAAAACGTACCAACCTAACGCCGAGATTCCCCGCTCCCCACCCCCCGGAGTGAGAGAGAGAGAGAGAGAGAAGAATAATTTGCCGAAAGAAAGAAGTACTTCCTTTCTTCTTAAAAAAAATAAATAAATAAATAAAATTAAGCAATTCAAAAAACAGAAGACTGAAATTGAAATCGAATAGCAAGCAGGAAGAAGTAGAAGACTAAATTGACGAAGAGAAGAAGAAGATTAAGGAGCTGGTGGTGATCATGCCATCTGTGTGAAGAGAGAGAGAGAGAGAGAGAGAGAGAGAAAACAGGAGATAGATCGGGTTGGGTTGGGTTTGGGCAGGTTGCCGTTATTTACATTCAACGCCGTTACCCACGCCGGTTTGTTGGGTTGGGACATCTATCTATCTCTCTCTTAGAGCATTCACATCCTAACTATCAAATTATGTGAGAAGGGGTTTTTATATTATAAAGGGTATAAAAAGTGGTTGTGAGTAGAGGAGAGAGAAAATGTTACTGTTCATCTGTATATTTAGGGGGACACTGTTCACCCGTTAAAATTTTTTAATATATTTTGAAAGTGGTTGTGAGTGGAAGTGAGAGAAAAATGTAATGATAATATTATTTAATTGAAAGGAGAGAGAAAAAATATTTGTTTTTAGTGGAAATATATTGATATAGGAGTTGTTTTTTAGTGGAATGTATGTATAATTTGATGGATTGGATGTGAATGCTCTTATAATTTACAACTTCAACCCCTCCCCCCAACCCCAACTACATCCTCCATCCACCCAACTACAACTGACAATCAAAGTGCTTTCCAATTAATGCAACTCAAACCTATGCTTTACACACTAAATTCCTTCACTCAAATGTTTTATAAAACAAACTAGTTTTTACCATCATCGCGTTGCGACGAACTTATTTTGTTTTTTAATCTGTGTTTACATGTGTTTTGAAATCACTACAAGTGCGTTGCGCACGAAACCGCTGACAAAAATAAAAAGAAAATATATAAAAACACACTAAAAGATAACCAAAAGAAAATCAACCAAAAAAGTTGTATGGTAATGATGTTTGTTCGTATGAAACCTGTGGTCAGAGATGAGAAAATGATATTGGGTACCGGTACCGAATTTCCCGAACCGAAAGGTCTTAAGTACTAATTCGGTACGACTTTTGGCGTTCCTGGTATTGGTTCGCTACCTATTTTTACCTTCATATACCGGTACCGTAACTGGTATTTTTGGTACAAGTATTGATTTGATATTGGTTGGCACCGAGCTCATCCCTACCCTTGAAACTAAAAAAAGAAATCATTAAAAGTTGAAAAAATCAACAAAAAAAGTTGCACGACACCGTTGTTGTTCGTACAGTACCCGTGATCAGAGATGAGCAAATGGTACCGGGTAGCAGTACCGAATTTCCCTAACTAAAAGATTTTCAAAATCAATTCGATACCGACTTTTGGCGTTTTCTGTACCAAGTTGGTGTCGGTTTTTACCTTCATGCACCGATAACCGTACCGGTATTTTCGATACCCGTACCGGTTACCACAAGCTTATCCAACTTAAAAAGTAAAGAAGACAATAAAAGTATTAACTAAAAGATTTTCAAAATCAATTTGATACCAACTTTTGGCGTTTTCTGTACCAAGTTGGTGTCGGTTTTTACCTTCATGCACCGATAACCGTACCGGTATTTTCGCTATCCGTACCGGTTACCACAAGCTTATCCAACTTAAAAAGTAAATTTACGGAACTCGTAAACCACAAACTTGTGGTGTAAAAAACTACACGAACGGCGTTTTTTTTTTAAAATTTTTTTACGAATGTGTTTATAATACATGCATCTACGTTTTTGAAAAAAAAATTTGGTCCACCTCGCCCCGTACGGTGTGGTTCTCGCGGTTCTTATAACTCGAGGTGGTTCTCATTCTAGCGGCCCTATATATATATATATATATATATATATATATATATATATATATATAATTAATTAATCTCAATTAAATTAACCTTTTTTATTTAGAAATTTTTAAAAACTATTTGCATATTAGCAACCCTTTTATGCATCATGATACCATACCTTATACTAATTTCATCTACTATGTATAACAAGTAATCAATTCTAAAACGTTTAATACGATTTTTCAAAGGTTCATTATCAATATTTTCATCAAATTTTTCATTTTTATAAATAATACATATCTCACAAAAAAAACACGTCTTTTGCTTGTATTTTATTACTAGTTGTGTTAATAACACATACAAAATGACCAGTGACGGATCCAGGATTATTTTCCAAGGGGTTCACTTTTTTAAATGTCTCAATTTTATATGTCCGAACATAAAAAAATTCGGGTCGATTCGCTGGTTCGGTTCGGGTCGGGTAAGTTCATCTATGGCATTTAGTCCTTTATTACAACTAAGTAACAACTTAGTGTTATGCATTCAATCAAATAACAACTTATATATTCAATTAATTCACAGCCCCTAGTGACTGTCTTATGCATTCGATTAAGTAGTAACTTTTAATTTTGGGACTATCCTAATTGCAAGCTCTCCTTGTTGAGAAACCATGGTGGCCAATTTGAAGGTCTGATTCAGGTTATGGTTTCTCTCTAACAAGTTAGATAATTAACTTAAAAGAGAATGAGTCAAATTAGTCGAAAGTCGCTCAATGTATATTGTTAATAGCTAGTGATATGTATACCAACATAATTTGCTTTGCTACGAGTCATTTATTGAAGTGGCAATGAAAGGGTAAAAGCAACAAATCAAACCTTTTCTTGTGTGCATAATAAGTTGTGTTGTATACAAATCACCTCTCATTGTTACCTTTAAAATAATTTTATTCAAAAATTAAACTATCATCGATCTAATACAACTTTGTAAAATATCTTTGGAAAAAAATAAAATATATTTGGAATATCTATACAAAACTTAAAAGTTTGAAGAGAAAATGTATTGGTTAGCCCAACCTGACCTATACCCCATAATCATCACTTTCAACCTAAATGATTTAATAAATTAAACAAAATTACTAAATGATTTAATCAATTAAACAAACTGTGTTTCTCCTCTTTACCTGGGGAATAAGGGAGAGGAAGGGGCAGGTAGGGAGATGAAGGGCCGAAGGGGCTGACTGCACGCGCTTAAGGGAATCGAACTCGGGACTTCAACCTTAACAACAACACGCTTTACCAGTAAACCACTATACATGTTTTGTTAAGGGTTCCTCTAAAAAATACTAAAGGATTCCTTCGCTATTTTCTATATGGCTTTACACTATAAATTACAAACCGAACGGGTTCCTGGGTGTCACACCCCAACCGATGGCGGAAACATCGGGGCGCGGCAATAGGCGAACCAGATTGCTCAAGAGAATCCATAACAACTATTAAATGGCAATATTTAAAAGGTTCATTGTCCCATACCAATAAACAAACAGTTATCACAGAGTCACATCTCTTAAACAAGACAAGTCCGACAACCTAGATTTCTATTAGATGAGTTTCTAGACTGCCTATCTTGATTTCAGCATAACATTCCATCAACCTGTCACATACGTTAAAATAAAAGTCAATACATAAAGTAAAGGTGAGTACACAAGTTTGCATAATAATAGTATAAAAAGCGTTTACGCATAACCAGCATGTAACACGTAACGGGCGAAGCATGTAACTACCAACAATGATACAACCTAACCACGAGACTGCGTTGTAGAGTATGCGCGACACATGTTCACCGAAGCGAACACGTGAAGTAAAGTAATGTGATCCCTAGCAACCCCTGTCACACAGGTGCTGAGTCCAAACTATAGTACTATCGTTGCTAGAGGCTGTCTAGTGTAACACTGTATAAGCATAGTAACAAGCATTCAACAAATCACGTTTAGCATGCGGGAGCGGTTAGCGTTTAAAGTGTTTGCGTTGTGTGTTGTGTTTTGATATAGAACGTATGTAACACCGAAAAGTGCGTTAAATGAAAATGGGTTCGAGTATACTCACAGTGTGTGTTTAGCAAGTAAACACAAGCTGGATTGGATTGAAGGGAGCGCGTCGGGTCAGCCTGTGCACGGAAACAGAAGTATAAGTTGTCGCAACCCCCGCCCCCTATCTGTCCTGGGAACGGGCGGCAGCGAACAACAGTGTCGGTGGTATCGGTGTTTATTAATTTGGCAGCGAAAATTACATCAGGACCGTAGTTAGGAAATATTTTATCAGAGTAAAACACCACATTTTATACAGATAAATACATTGGGACAAAACCCAAGTTTTCATTACAAACTGATTTATAGGGATAAATCCCATTTTATTGAAATAAACGCCTTCTTTTATTTAGGTAACTTTTATAGCCACTTTTTCCAAGCCTTCAGTGCTGTCCAGCTGGCTTCTAATTGGCTTTCACATTGTGTTACCTGAAACGCGTTTAAAAACATTTTGTCAGTGGGAAATACTGGTGAGTGAATCCCAGTTTAATCAGGAAAAGTTTTATTAATTTAAACAGTATTGAGAGCGATTACAATGTTTACATCTACCCAATTACTCATTCAGTACTGTCAATCCTGACTGGTGGGTCATATTACACATTGGCTAACTCTTTATCCAATGGTAACGTGTCTCACATTTTGTATACAAAACCCCAACATACCGGCAGTAATCGTAGAATTACAAAGACTCAATCACCGCTAAATTGCATTGTAAAATGTTTAAGGTTTTGTAAAAACTGTTTGCAAAAAGGAGATTACCCACATTGTTGTCTTAGATTTTCTGTAAGGATTTCCTGAGAATTATCTATAATTTACACAAATGCACACGTGTTAGTATAATAACCCATTTTAACATTAGTAATACCCTCCCCGAGACGGCATTCCAACGACTACGTCGGGCAGAACCACGACAGCCGTTACGGAACCCTAGATCAATCGGGCAGCGTATCTAATACGTATCCAGGGGTTATGATACTTACAACGGAGCAGAACCTCGTTATTTAAGGGGTATTATACCCGAGTATAGTGCCTACTATGTGAAAATTGAGAGAAAAAGAAAGATTTTGAGCGACGAAAATGAACTGCAAAGCTCCAACTTTAAAGGGCTGGTCGGGCAAGGCGTCG
Organism: Helianthus tuberosus; assembly: GCA_030545235.1. NCBI lineage: Eukaryota > Viridiplantae > Streptophyta > Magnoliopsida > Asterales > Asteraceae > Helianthus > Helianthus tuberosus. Next base: position 535,953 of record JARYGA010060305.1, read on the forward strand.
CGCCCGGCGACGGAAATCAGGAGGGGCCGTCGCGCCCCATGACATAGGGGTCTACGGCGTAGCTTTGATGTGTCACCACTCTAGCTTCGCCACGTGTTGCCACGTGGCGGCTTCCGGAGGAGGGCGGGTGGCCAGGTTCGTCGCGGCCCGCGACGATGTTAGCTAGGGGCGTCGCGCCCCGCGATAGCCCAATAATTTTTTGTTTTTATTTAATTTTTAATGTTTTAACGTATTTTGGGCTCGGTTTTTGCATACGGGTTATATTCTAAGACATATTGGGATATTTTAATATATTTTTAGGGTGTCGGAAAAATTTCGAGGGTTGTTATATCCTCCCCACCTTGTTTTAGAGCTCGTCCTCGAGATCTACTGGAACAGATGTGGATATTTCCTTTGCATTTCTGATTCAAGTTCCCATGTGTATTATGGTCCTCTTTTGGAGTCCCACTTTACTTTGACCAGAATTAATCTCTTATGCTTGAGGTTCTTGACTTTCCTGTCTTCAATTTGTATTGGTCTTTATACAAACTTAAGTTGTTCATTAACCTCTACATCCTTAAGAGGTACTACTAGTGATTCATCAGCTAAGCATTTCTTGAGATTAGATACATGAAATACATCATGTATTCCTGCCATTTCCTCTGGCAGTTGTAGCTGATAGGCTTCAGGTCCTATTCTTCTAATAATCTCAAAAGGTCCAACATACCTGGGACTTAGCTTTCCCCGTTTGATGAATCTTACCATTCCTTTCCAATGAGAGACTTTTAATAACACTTTATCTCCTATTTGAAATTCCAACGGTTTGCGTCTGTTATCAGCGTAGCTCTTTTGTCGATCACGTGCTGCTTTTCAGTCGTTCCTTGACGTAAATAATCTTGTCAGTGGTTTCTTGCACTATTTCAGGTCCAGATAGTTGCTTTTCCCCAATTTCTGCCCAACAGACTGGGGTTCGGCACTTTCGGCCATAAAGTGCTTCGAATGGTGCAGCATTGATACTTGTGTGATAACTGTTATTATAAGAAAATTCTATTAAAGGTAAGTGTTTATCCCAATTACCTCCGAAATCAATTACACAAGCTCTAAGCATGTCCTCCATTGTTTGAATTGTCCTTTCGCTTTGTCCGTCCGTTTGAGGATGATAAGCTGTGCTTAGATTTAACTTGGTTCCCATTGCTTTTTGGAAACTTGTCCAAAAATGAGAGGTAAAACGGCTATCCCTATCAGAAACAATTGATAAAGGAAGTCCATGTAATGAAACTATTTCATTTACATATAACTCGGCTAATTGTTCCATACTGAAAGTTTCCTTCATTGGTAGAAAATGGACTGACTTAGTTACCCTATCTACAATCACCCAGATTGTATGATTACCTTTCCTTATTTTGGGTAATTTAGTAACAAAATCCATTGTTATTAATTTCCATTTCCACACTGGCATTTCTAATTGTTGCAGTAATCCTGAGGGTTTCTGATGTTCAGCTTTAACTTGTGAACAAGTTAGAGGGTGTTTGGGATTACGTTTTGAAGTGATTATTTGATTATTGCATTTGTAAAACATAAATAATCTAAAAAAGTGTTTGGATGAAAAAGTGATTATCTGCCTCCAAAACGCAGTTTTGGAGAAGCATGTACCTACATGCTTTTGCAAAACGCAGTTTTGAAAACGCATAATCTATTTTGAAAACGCAACACCAAACACCCCCTTAAACACTTAGAAACGTAAGTTGCTATATCCTTTTCATTCCTATCCACCAGAAATTCTTCCTTAAATCCTGGTACATTTTATCACTTCCTGGATGCATTGTATACTTAGATATATAGGCTTCTTCTAATATACGGTGGCGTAGGTTTCCTAATTTGGGTATCCACATTCTTTTCTTATGGAATCTCCAAATTCCATATGTTCCTTGTTCTAATTCCTTAATCATTCCTTTTAATTTTTCAGTATCATCCTTGATTACTGATTCTTGTGCTTTTCTAATCTGATCATTTAAATCTACTTGTAGATTTAATTTAAGAGAACGTACCCTTTTTGGCTTTTCATGATATTTTCGACTTAAAGCATCAGCCACTACATTTGCCTTTCCTACATGATATTGGATATTACAATCATAATCACTAATAATTTTCATCCAGCGTCTTTGTCTCATATTTAGCTCTTTTTTCCCGAAAACATACCTTAAACTCTTATGATCTGTGAAAATGATAAACTTACTACCGTAAAGGTAATGTCTCCAAATTTTCAGGGCAAAAATTATGGCTCCTAATTCTAAATCATGGGTTGAATAATTCTCTTCATGGCTCTTAAGTTGTCTAGATGCGTAAGCTATAACATTTTGACGTTGCATCAATACACATCCATAACCTAACTTAGAAGCGTCACAATAGACTACAAAGTCTTTAGTTCCTTCTGGTAACGCTAGTATGGGTGCATGGGTTAATCTTTGTTTAAGAATTCTAAAGGCTTCTTCCTGTTTTGGTCCACATTCAAACTTAATGGATTTACAAGTTAACTTAGTTAAGGGAATGGCTATTCTAGAGAAATCTTGAATAAACCTTCTATAATAACCAGCCAATCCTAAGAAACTTCTAACCCCGGTTGGTGATTCAGGGGTTTTCCATTTGGTAATCGCCTCGATATTGGTAGGATCCACATGAATTCCTTCATGATTGACTAAGTGTCCAAGAAACTGTACTTGTTCTAACCAAAACTCACACTTTGAAAATTTAGCATAAAGCTTTTCCTTTCTTAGTAAACTTAAAAGTGCGTGCAGATGCTTTGCATGATCCTCTTTACTTTTAGAATAGATAAGAATATCATCTATGAAGACAATTATGAATTTATCCAAATATGGCTTACATATTCGGTTCATCATGTCCATAAATGCAGCTGGGGCATTGGTTAAACCAAATGGCATGACAGTAAATTCATAATGGCTATACCTTATTCTGAAAGCGGTTTTAGGAATGTCCTCTTCCTGTACCTTTAATTGATGATATCCTGACCTTAAATCGATTTTCGAGAAAAATCGAGCTCCTTGCAACTGATCGAACAGATCATCGATTCTTGGTAATGGATACCGATTCTTAATCGTGATCTTGTTCAATTCACGGTAGTCAATGCACATACGCATCGATCCGTCTTTCTTTTTAACGAATAAAATCGGTGCTCCCCATGGCGATGAACTTGGCTGTATGAATCCTTTCTCCAATAATTCGTCCAATTGTTTCTTCAGTTCCTGCATTTTTGCGGGTGCCAAACGGTAAGGTGCTTTGGCAATCGGTGTCGTTCCTGGTAGAAGATGGATTCTGAATTCGACTTCCCTGTCTGGTGGTAGTCCTGGTAATTCTTCGGGGAATACGTCTAAAAACTGAGACACTACTGGAATGTCTTTTAGTTATTTTCCTTTAGTGTTAGTGATTATAGAAATCAAATACACTAAAGATCCTTTTCTTATACAACTTGTTGTTTTCATCACAGAGATGAATTTTGTGGATCTAGATGGCTTATCCCCTTTAATTGTGATCTTTTCACCTTTTGGTGAATTTACTTGAATTGAATTTTGATCACATAAAATACTGGCTTTATTGGCTATTAACCAATCCATTCCTAATACAATATCAAATCCTACCAGATTCATTGGGTAAATGTTTGCAATAAACTTTTGGTTTAAAAATTATATTCTTGCTCCCTGCAAGATTTCAGGAATCCTATCGGTTTCCCCATTGACTGTCTCTACTAGACATTCTTGTGAGAGTTTAGTTAATAAATGATTTAGAAGTTTGCAAAATGAAGTATTAATAAAACTTTGGTTCGCACCAGAGTCGAATAATACTTTAGCAAAAACATCATTAACTAAAAACGTACCGGCTATCACGTCGGGAATCATCTTGGCTTCATCTGCAGTCAGAACAAATGCTCTAGCATTTTTTGGTATTCTTGTTGTTCGTAGCTGGAGCTAATTTTGGACAATTTGGCTTGATATGGCCTTGTTCTCCGCAGTTGTAGCATATCCTGTTATTAGCTTTCTTCCTGCAGTCTTCTTCCTTGTGTCCCGATATTTTGCAAAAATTGCAGTATATGGAGCATCTTCCAGAATGCTTCCTTTTGCATTACTTGCAATAAGGTGCAAATGTGGAACCTACATTTTTCCCACGGTTGGAATTTCCAGAACGGAATTCCTGGGTAAGCCTTTGAGCTAGGTTCCTCCTTTGATCCTCTTCCTGTGTACGCACTAACTCATCTGTCAAGGTATTTGCTAGTTCTACAGCTTCTTCTATGGTTTGAGGTCTAGCTGCCTTGACTACATGTCTAATCTCCCCGATTAATCCCCAGATGTAACGGGAGATTAATACTGGTTCAGGTGATGCAAGGGTTGGCACTATTCTAGCATATTCAAAGAATGTGGTAGTATAACCCTTACTATCTACCCCGGTCATCCTAAGGTTCAGAAACTTATTTGCTATCTGTTCCTTTTCATTGGGAGGGCAGAATTTCCTTTCTACCATGTTCTTAAATTCCTCCCATTCCATGTTGTAAATCCTATCACTTCCCCTCGACTGGAGGTGTAACACCACGTAAAAACGTGTCCAATTATGTATAGACACGTGTCCTAAACTCTAATTATGTGAAAGATTGAGTTTGAAGGACTAAAGTTGACAAACAGTGAAAATATGTATGCGAAGGGACTAAAGTGTCAACATGCCAAACTTGAGCCTCTGAATGACCATACGTGAAGAATATATTCTTAAACGAGTGATTAATTGGATATAAGAAGCCGTTTGTGAAAATAATCGGAAGATTATAAAACTACAAGGGTTAAACGTGTCAACATGTTAATTCTGACCTCTGACTGACCTTTTAACGAACCCGGGGCTTTGAAATATTCAAATATACTCTCAAGAATAAGTGGTAAAAATTTAACGTGGTTTCAAGATCGTTAAGCGAGTTTTCAAGACTTTGGGTGAAAAGTGTCAATATGATGAAACTTGCATTTATAGTGATATTTAACGAAACCGAGCCTAACGAAGTTTGATTATACCTCCTTGAGCCTCTACAAACCAACTACAAGGGCCTTACATGTCAAAAATCAAGTTATATAAGGTTTATAATGGCCAGGGACTGAATCTGCCATGTTTGAAAGTATTTTAACCTGAACAGCAGGTTCAGGCGGGCCGCGTAAGACCCTTACCAAGCCTACGCGGGCCGCGTAGAAGTGCCCAGCGCAGAAAATCTTGGACAGATGTGTGTTTTTAGCTTTAAACCGACTTTAACTCATTTGAATCGATACCAGGGGCTATTAAACGGATTTATTTTACTACTAGGACACCTGGGGTGATCCTAGGAGGTCCCATTACAGCTGCAACTGATCTATGAACTTGGAATTTAGTATATAAGACATGCTAGTTCATTGTTCTTATGCACTTCATTTGCAACAATCTTCAAAACACACATCTCTGGAGCTTGCAAGCATTAGGAGAAGAACTTCAAGTGTAGAAAAGATAGCAAGGACCATTAGTAAGAGTCTTAATCCTTGCTTAGTCCATTTAATTAGTTTAAAAACCGAAAAGTCAAACATATCATAATTAAGCTTTGACTTTTGGTTTAATCACAAATGGTCCAGCCACTGATCGAAACGAAAGTGGTTATGGAACCATATTAAGGTAGGTGCTTAACCCTTAAAAGGGCACCTCCTAATTATTTCGTTTGACTAGTTAATTGTCGGGTCAAACTAGTTTGACAAAAAGTCAAATTGGACAGAAAGTTTAAAAATGAATTAAATTAATAAAACAGAGGTTCTAAATTATATTTTAACATTCTAATGACTTGGTAATTAATATTAGAACATGTTTTATCAGTCCTAACCCGACAATTATCAGTCTAATGTCAGTTTATAACCGAAAGTCGCAAAAGCTTGACTTTTGCTTTGACTTTCAGTTCTGACCCGTTCAAGCTTAATTCTCCCATATTTTAAGCTTCCATTAGGACCACATTATTCAGTATCATAACCCTCTGGAGTTATATTGCATGGTTCTTAGTGGTTTGAATTATATGCTCTTGATCGTTAATATGCTTATAAATGCTGTAAATGCCCTTTTGACACACAAATGAGATTTTTAGAAATGTGAGTGGACATAAACCTTTGCTACTGATATATAAGCTTGTCCCGAAAATTTTACATCAGTTATTGGTCTCAAATAGGAGTTATGCGCGATATCGTAATTAGAAGTTTTTTATTAATTAATTTGCGATATCATGCACAATACATGTTTAAACTTGGATTTTGAACCAAAACTCATTACCTACTGTTAAGATATTATTTTTAAGGAATTTAATATTTTTGGTCAGATTATAATATGTTTAAAACATAGAGTTCTTGTGTAATTCGGTTAATGACGATAATACCCTTTTTAGGCACAAAATGAGATTAACAAAGGATTTGAATGCCAAAATTTTTCCTACTGGTTTATACATTAAATAAATTATTTTGAGCATTTAAAACTGATCAAAATCTCAGATTTATATAAACATCTTGATTATCGTCAATTAGCGAGTTTTACACTAGTTAGGTGCATAGTATGGTTTAAAACCATGTTTAACATCTAAGACTTGTTACCTACTGAATTTTTAAAAAAAATTAAATATAATTACAGTAGGTATAAGTTATGAACTCAGGTTTCCAAAAATATCCTTAAAAGCCTATGTGAAATGACCAAAATGCCCTTTCGGGGCAAAGTTTGGTCATAAATAGTAAATTTCACATATGTATGATATCTTACTGATGTAATGTGATAAATTAAATATTTTTACTGATCTCAAAAGACCAGAACGTCAGTTTGTTATAAAATCTCTTTTATAAGCATTAAAATTACCAAAATGCCCTTGTGGGACTTAAATTGGTTTTAAATACTTTTTGGGCATATATGTTAACATCCTACTGATGTATTAACATATTTTAAGCATAATAACATTTAAGACCTGTATATAATTCATTTGGTTACCCGTTACGCGTTTATGCGTTCGGATCGGTTTATGTGACTAGTTTACGTAAAATAGCCGAAACGGGTTTAACCTTATCATTAAGTTCTCAAATTCCAGAATGTGATTAGTTTACCCATATTATACAAGTATCCAAGCTTGTCGGGTCTAAACCACATTCTATTCCGGTCTCCGCTTAATCTAGCGTTTAAAACCGTAAAGTTTCTTTCTAGCTAGCCGGTCTAAGTCTTTGACTTAACTAAAGACCCGTTAGCATCCTAATAGGTAATTAAACCTTCTATACAGATTAAGTAGCATCCAGTAGAAGGTACCATCATAAAGCTTTAGGATTATACTGCTGAGTTACCTATCACATTAGCTCAGGTAAATACTTTTAACTTATTTTCCCTTATACGGGCTTGGGATATGGTATTATAATGATACCACTTGGTCGGGTATGAAATCATTTAATCGGATTGTGATTAATAAATTTACATAACCCGTTTTAATCTGTCTTGTTTGATAACATAAACATTGGGGGTTAATTCGACCGTGTCCTGGATATCCTCGGCTCATTTCATTTGAAAATGGCCACGATCTACGCACGGGGTGTAGGCATACACCTGATAGATGCAAATGCTAAAATATAAACCCACATGTTGGGGATAACTCCTTTATGGGTTCTATAAGTGGTGGGTCGGTTAATCATGACCGGCTTCCAACCGGCCCCAATTGTATGACAAACATGTAAATCTGTATACAAGATTATCTTTAAATAATTGTCCCAAGTTATAAATGATTTGTGCCTTGTGCACTTAAATCAATTTTCATAAATGTTTTCAAAAGAGTCAGTTAATTGTATTTACCAGTGTAAACTAACGTATTTTCTTAAAAGACTGATTGACAGGTACCTCTCGTAATAGGCTGGAGCTGTTAGGTGTCGTATAAGAGGATCTTCCAAATCCCTAAGATACCTGAAGTCTGTTATTTTGTTTCTTTGTACTTTATTTATGATCCGTCTGTGGATCTTATTACAATCCAGTCTGTATATTCTTTCATTCGAACACTCAGACATTATGGTTTGTAATAGTTTATTCACCAAGCCTTCCGCTGTGCTATTATATTGTGTGTATTGACAATGATGATATCAACTACGTCACGATACTCCCCGCCGGGCCCACCGGTAATATGTGGAAAATATCGGGGTGTGACAGGAGGATTGTGTTCCACCATTCTAAGGCTGAGTTCTTAAACAAATTAGAAGCAAACATTATCTTATCCTCTTCCACGCATTTGCTTATTTTTAGAACAACCTCAGTCTTTTCTATCCAGCGTAGAGTTGCATTGGGTCCTTCATTGCCCGAGAATTCTATTGGTTTGCAGGACCAGAATTCTTTGTAAGAACAACCATAAGATATGGTTCTTCTTCTTTTGGGAATGGGCACTTGAAGTACGGGTCCATTGTTTATGCTGTGCTCAGGTTCAGTTGGTCGCTTACTGCTATGTTTACTTTTATTATCAACTTCCTTAACAGTTTGAATAATAAATGGCATTGCATCTATAATTCCTTGTGCCACTATGTGTTGGATGACACTATTATCCACTTGGTTTCCATTGTTATTGTTGTTTGGATTCTCATTATTCAGATTATCGTTATTCGGGTTGTTGTCATTCAGGTTTTCATTGTTCAGGTTTTCCTGGTTCACTTCGTTGTCCATCTGAATTTTAAACATTTTCCACGTATTAATATCACAAAATAATATTTAATATAGTCGATCACATGACACGCATTTTGGTCAAAAGCGTCGATCATTGCGACTTTACTCTATTTTTATATATAATATGCATCTACTACAAACCGATACTGGAAATTAAAATTACAATACCGACTGAAATTTAAAACTACACTACTAGTAGTAGGCATCCGTAGTTTTTTTTTTCATACACACATATTTATTATTATATTATTACTACCATCTCCACCATCACATTCAAGGATATGGATTCATCCAGAAATCCATATTGCGCTTGTCGTACTTCCAGACGAGTCGCTCTCCCACCTGTCTCATCCTTTCACTACTCTCTAAAATTTCCTCACCAAATGTCCTGAGTTCTTGTACGTTTTCTGCACTCATTGGGGGTGCAGGTTCTAGGACTGGGTTTGGAATCTGGGGTACGGGTTCCTGGTATGGGGGTGTGGGTGTGGGTGCCTGAAACAGGTAAGGATTCTCTAAAATCTCCCTAATGTATACATCGTTATCGTAATAGGGATCTAGAGGGTCCAAACCTGGGTAGGCTCCGAGATTTTGCATGGGCATGTCTTCATGTATGGGGTAACGTTGCACATAGTCCCTAATGTCGTCCCACCATGGGTCGTAATTTGGGTCTAAGGGATTGGGTGCAGGTACCCTAGGTATCTCCTCCGGGTTAAAATCATGCATTTCTACTTGATTTTCAGGGTTCTCTATTTCCATTGGTTGGTCAGGAAATGGTGGTTGTGGTTGGGGTGCTAGCATTTGTTCCAGGTTAGGGTCAGCTGCAGTGGTTGCTAAGATATGGAAATTAGCTAAACCCCTATTAATCATGTCTTGGGCATGGGCATCGGTTTCTCTTTTGGCTGCTGCTAGTGCTCTCTGCTCTTGCAACTTTTTCATGCGTTTCCTACGCTCATGTGCTCCCCTACTGAACCATCATCTCTTTTTCTGAGGGAATGGCTCTTCGGACTGAGCCTTAAACACGAATATTCCTTCTTCAGTATCAGCAGAGTACCCTGAGAAGGCAGGTTGTGAAGAGGCACCTTCGCTTCTAGGCAAACCAGACAACTGACGATACGCGTCGGATGGTCCTTGGTCGCTCATACTGTAAACTAACAAATAGTCAAATAACACATAACAATAATATACAATTATGCACGTATTTCCGTAGTTTATTTCCTGACACTTTAGATAAATTTTGGGTGTCAGCAGAACACTTCTGTGGCTGAATCAGTGGCTTAGCTCTGATACCACCTTCTGTCGCAACCCCCGCCCCCTATCTATCCCGGGAACGGGCGGCCGCGAATAACAGTGTCGGTGGTATCGGTGTTTATTAATTTGGCAGCGGAAATTACATCAGGACCGTAGTTAGGAAATATTTTATCAGAGTAAAACACCACATTTTATATAGATAAATACATTGGGACAAAACCCAAGTTTTCATTACAAACTGATTTATAGGGATAAATCCCATTTTATTGAAATAAACGCATTCTTTTATTTAGGTAACTTTTATAGCCACTGTTTCCAAGCCTTCAGTGTTGTCCAGCTGGCTTCTAATTGGCTTTCACATTGTGTTACCTGAAACGCGTTTAAAAACATTTTGTTAGTGGGGAAATACTGGTGAGTGAATCCCAGTTCAATCAGGAAAAGTTTTATTAATTTAAACAGTATTGAGAGCGATTACAATGTTTACATCTACCCAATTACTCATTCAGTACTGTCAATCCTGACTGGTGGGTCATATTACACATTGGCTAACTATTCGTCCAATGGTAACGTGTCTCACATTTTGCATACAAAACCCCAATATACCGGCAGTAATCGTAGAATTACAAAGACTCAATCACTGCTAAATTGCATTGTAAAATGTTTAAGGTTTTGTAAAAACTGTTTGCAAAAAGAAGATTACTCACATTGCTGTCTTAGATTTTCTGTAAGGATTTCCTGAGAATTATCTATAATTTACACAAATGCACACGTGTTAGTATAATAACCCATTTTAACATTAGTAATACCCTCCCCAAGACGACATTCCAACGACTACGTCGGGCAGAACCACGACAGACGTTACGGAACCCTAGATCAATCGGGCAGCGTATCTAATACGTATCCAGGGGTTATGATACTTACAACGGAGCAGAACCTCGTTATTTAGGGGGTATTATACCCGAGTATAGTGCCTACTATGTGAAAATTGAGAGAGAGAAAGATTTTAAGCGACGAAAATGAACTGCAAAGCTCCAACTTTATAGGGCTGGTCGGGCAAGGCGTCGCGCCCCGCGACGGAAATCAGGAGGGGCTGTCGCGCCCCGCAACATAGGGGTCTATGGTGTAGCTTTGATGTGTCACTACTCTAGCTTCGCCACGTGTTGCCACGTGGCGGCTTCCGGAGGAGGGCTGGTGGCCAGGTTCGTCGCGGCCCGCGACGATGTTAGCTAGTGGCGTCGCACCCCGCGACAGCCCAATAATTTTTTTGTTTTTATTTAATTTTTAATGTTTTAACGTATTTTGGGCTCGGTTTTTGCATACGGGTTATATTCTAAGACATATTGGGATATTTTAATATATTTTAGGGTGTCGGAAAAATTTCAAGGGCTTTTATATAAGTTTTCCTCAGGGCTGAATGGTCATAAACAGAATGTCGGACGGGATAAGCGTTCAACAGTCTATCCGGACTGATGGGTCTCATCCGGACGGATGGCCATCCGGGCGGATGGCCATTCGAATAGACTGCGGTTATTTGCGAAAAATTTGAAGTTTAGTTAAAAGCGTTTAAACAATGGGAAATGTAAGGGTCAGGTCATTCGGACGGATGGTCATCCGGACGGATGGCCATTCGGGCGAATGATCTGTAGTTGAAGTTTTGTAAAACTTTTCTTTAAACAACGGTTTTGGTTAACGGAGATGGTGTGAAGACATGTCAAACAACGGAAAAATACCAAGTCAAGTTCATTCGGCCGAATGGGCCCTACCCATTCGAACAAACGTGCTGTTCTTGATGAGGATTCATGTTTGACCCGTTAATCGGTCCATCTCTTTGGTGGAAATCAGTTTTTAAACAGGCTTTTAACTAAGGAACGTGTCGAGAGTCTGATTGAGTCCAGATTCCATCAATATTGTGTAAAAACCGAAAGAAAGTTCGAAATAAGTTGAAAAAGTGTTGAATTCTTTCATAACTATGTTGAAAACTGTGAAATCCTTTAGATCTTGAACCAATCTCGATGGAATGGAGCTCCATAACAGTTTGCCTAAGCAAACCGAGAGGAAAACCACCTTTAAGAGGTCCAAATCAAATTGTTTAGGGAAAAAGTTTAAGTGTGTGTGTGATTTTGATGAAGAAGATGGAGTAGAAGTGATTAGAGGTGAAGATTTGAAAGAAAAAGCTTACAAAATGGCCTTGAATCGCGACAGAGTCTTGGGGAGCGGATGAGAGTGTCAAAGTCTGAGAATGAGGGTGTACGGCTAGTATTTGTAGAGGGAGTGCGAGGTTTAAGTCGGTACGCGAGGGGCTGTGTTCGGATGGCTCCGTCCGGACGAATGGTCATCCGAGCGGATGGTCATCCGGACGGCCGGGCTACGTTTGTTAGTTTTCCAACTTTTGGTTCGTTTGTTAAGCGTTACGTTGCGTTTAATCGAGTTGCGAGTGAGCGTTTGAGCGTATAAGCGTTGCGTTGTTAACCACACCACATTCAAAACAAGTAATCACACAGTTAACACACACATAACATAATATAAATAATCCGTGTTTCGAGTTTGCGTTGCGATAAGCGTTTAGTCTAAATAAGCGATGTGAAATGCGATAAAATGCGTTTAAGTAGTAAGCGTTATAAACAATGTTTTAAATGCGATAATCGTGATCAAGTAAGCATTGTAATATGCGTTAAAATGTGTTGAAAATATAGTTTAACCCATTGCGTAAATCGAATCCCATGAGTGCAAGCGTTTACGAAAGAAAAGACAGCGATAGGTAACGATCCGAAAAGTCGGGTTGTTACACTGGGAACCCGCTTATTAGCTATAGATCCACCCCTGAAAATGGCCATCCCTAATAAAAATTCGAAATCTTCAAACTCATATGTAGTTTGAAATCTAATTGCTTTAACACTTTCTAATCGATTTTCCCAACGTGTTTGTGACAATGATTTAAGAGTTAAATTTGGTATGTTATCTTTTAAAAATTTTCATCTTTTTTAGGGGATGATAAAATCACACGATAAATACGTTGTATTACGTAAAAAAAATCCTTAACTTTTGTACAAGAGTTGGCCATATCACAAAGTACTATATTTAAACTATGGTAACCACATGGAGTGTAAAATGCTCTAAGTTAATGCATAATATTCGTTTTTGCACTCCATTATACTTTCATTTGATATTCAATCCATTATCATAACCTTGCCCCCTAATGTCATTTACATCAAGTCCTATTTTATTAAGTTCTTCATCAATAGCATAAAAAGTCTTTTACCAGTTGTATCATCTACTATAAAAAATCTAGAAAATATTCTTTAACTTGTACTGGAATTGACGAAATATCTAAACAACGTAAAATAACAGACATTTATTCTTTAAGACTTGTATCGGGAGTAAAATCAAATATAATCGAAAAATAATTAGCCTCTCTAACTTTATTAACAATTTTAGTCTTCAATTCATTTCCTAACAAATTAATTAGTTGATTTTGCATATTGTTCCCAAGGTAATGATTATAAATTTCTTATTAGTTATGCGGTGTACATGTTCTTGCATTACAGAATCAAATTCCGCAATCATCTCGACTAAACTTAAAAAATATATTATTGTTTTCTTCATGTTATTCTTGCCACAAGCTTTTATAAGGACGATAATTCTTTTTAGCATATTTCTCCAATGTTCCTTATCTCTATTTATTTGATCTTGAGTTTCTTTATCGATTGTTTTATTTTTCGACAATCTTAACTCAAATTCCATCCATGTTCTCATATTCATAATATGTGCATTACTTGTTTCATGTTCTTCTAGTAGAGAACTAATATTTCTCCAATCATTACTATCGGCGTTTGCTAAATAACTTGTACATTAATTCACATTAGAAAAACTTACAACAAAAACAAAATGCTTTATCTAACTCTATAGAATAAATCAATCATTTTCTTTCGTATTTTTCTCCATTGGGTAACTTTTGCATATAAAGAGAAGTATTAAAACTTCTTGAAAATCATCTTTTGGAAAATTATAATCATAAATTTTAACCGGCCCTTTTTCTACAAGTAAATCTTTTAAATTAGTACTTATATTATTCCATTGACTTAGATCAACAATATTTATAGGTTCGTTAACTTGATTCTCATAACGCTAAAACAAAATTCATTCGAAAACATAGCCTTTATATTACCTATTTGTTCATTTTTATTATATTTATATAAACAAACTACATTAACCAAGAGAACATAAATATATAAAAGTTTAAATATTAAGTGGATACAAATGTTATAAGATGATACATATTGTTGATACATATATAAAGTTTAAATAATAGGTATCGAATTTTCCTTTGAGATGATACATATTGTTGTTTTTTTCCTACATCCACGTTAATACCATACATGCCTACGCCAAATTAACAATGGTACCTAAGATTAGGTGTGTTGGTCGTGTCGGGTTGGCATTCTAAAGAATGAGTTCGAACAGACTCATCAATTTAAAGAAGAACACACTTTAAATTGTGCCATTTTTGACCCAACAAAAGGGAGAGAAATCAGTTACAGTGAATCAGACTTTGTTACTAGAAAGGGAAAGCAACAAGAAGAGTGATTGTAAATTAATAACCAAACCAAACAGTGCACAATCCCTTATACCGTCAGTAGTTCCTTATGACAGGTCAACCAACACCTAATCCACGTAATCAGAATGGTTTTTGTTTTTTTTCTATAATCTCGGGTTCCTGGTTAACAAACGTGACACAAAAAGATCATACTTGGGTTGCATAATATAAAATGTTTTGGTTGACTAATAATCAGGTTTTTGACGTTTTTGGTTAGTTTAAATTCGAAATCTAATTAGATCTAAAATCGTATGATATAAGTAAACCTGTTTTGTATGGATTGTATGTTATTTTTACTAAAAAAATATACACGTATGAAATAAAAGTACAAATATCCATACATGATAAAAAAAAAAAGACGTGTATCATATGTGTTGGTCATTCCATTCACACCATACATGCCTCCATTTAATACATGAAAATTTGCAGTATCATGTCTATCCATGTCAAGCAAGCAACTAACACACATTTTGTATTTGTTTAACCAACCAAAACTAAAATTTGTTGATTTATATAACCTCATATTTAATTAATCACACCTTATATTATAACTCGGTTATATGTGTATTTATAATTATAAATGTTATATAAAAAACTTAAAAAGTGATGATTATAATAGTTTTAGGGGGTGTTTGTTTTTTGCAAGAAGAACTTCCTGACCTCTTATGTCTGCGCCGCGCAGACCACGCGCAAACCTTTGGGTCTGCAGCGTGTTTGTTTTTTGGAAGAAATTTCACTAAAGAAAACTCTTCTAGAGCTCTTCCTCGCGCAGATCTTGACTCACCTCTTCAAACCTCTTCATGCCTCCTCTCCAATGTTTTAAAAACCGGTTTTTAAATCAAACCGGATTAGGCTAAAAAATGGTTCAAGAGCGGTTCAATCGGGTTGACTAGCTAACTCTATAATTTCATAAATTAAAACATCAACTCAAAAGTTAATCTAAAAATGTATGATTACATATTAAAAGATGATCCAAAAGTAAATCCATAATAAAAAAATAATCCAAAAGATAATCGAAAATCATTCAATTTTCCAACAATCTCTTTTAAATGAAAGTGTGTGATATGTTTAAGCCATTTGCGTGTTGAATACATCAACTATTTTCGTTTCATACAATATAAAATAAGAACTTTTAGTAACAAATAATCATAATATATAAAAATTACGTAAGATAAGTAACATGTATAATAAAAATAAGTAACAACCCAAACTAAAATAACTCTGGGCCGGTACCGGTATTACTTTTAAAACTGGTATACCGGATTTTACCGCCGGTACAAACATTATGCCGTTTCACTTATTTACCGGGGTGTTTCCTACCGTATTTACATCTGAAAATGGTAATACCGGTATAACCGGCCGATATTTACCGGTTTTTAAAACATTGCTCCTCTCTCATCTTCAAACCTCAAAACCCTAGCACCAATCTCCACTTCTCCAGCCGACACCTCGCCTCCTCCGCCACCCCCTCCACCTCCGCCGCCCCTCCACCATCGTTCACCTCACCTCCACCGTCGTTCACCTCACCTCCTCTGCCGTCGACCCAAAATTTTAGGGTCTGATCAAAGATGACACCCAAAGCAATTAATACGGTGAGGTTTTGTATTATTGTATTTTTGTCGTTCACAACTCTATTAGTGAATATTTTTTATTTTAGTTATTTTGTTAAATATTTTGCTTAGGGATTTTGCTTGTCATCCATGTTTAGGGATTCAGAGATTTAACAAGGTAAAGATTTGATATTTTTTGTTGTTTTTTTCTTGATTTTGGCTGTGAAAGATGAAACTATGGTGTTGTTTGTGAAAGATGAAACTATGGTGTTGTTTGTTGTTTGCAGAAGTTAAAAAAAAACAGTCTTCTTCTTGCAGACTGTAGAGGTTTGGTCCACCTATTCAGCTGCAGATGTCTGCAGTTGTGGTCCGCAAACTACAGACGTTTTACCTCTGAAAAAAACAAACAACACCTTATACTAATACAACCATTAATAATTTGTAGTTTTGGATATATATATGGCATTTCAAGCTTTGATTTCGGAAAGCGTGAAACTAGAATAATAAACACTTAGATCAATAATATGGTCTTTAACAATTGGATAAAAGAATTTTCATTTTGCCTCCTCATTTAATCCATACATGTTTTTTTACTCTAAACCAAACCGACTACCACCAAACTCGCATAGAAAAGTTAACATAAATATTAAAAACTTGTAAAACCTCCAACAAAAAAAACTTGTAAACAATCAAGTTTTTACCCAAAACCTCAATCAAACTCTTCTAAAATTTTTACCTTCTTCAAGTCTCCCATTCTTGAAGCTCTTTAACCTTTTCCCATACATTCTTAGCACTCCTTCCCCCTTTCGGTGACCAAAGCGCCCAATCTTATTGTGGGTTAATGCGCACCGCTCGAGCTTCACATGTAGCTTATTCTCGCATATTACTTATAAAACCTATCTCACATTCAACATCTTCATCAAAGGTTTTAACTATAAAATATTGTATCGTATTATTGTACGGGTAAGCCACGGTAAATTATAAGTCCCCGAAAACCTGGGAAGCTCTACAGCTGGTATATGGTAGCACACATAATTCTAGACCAAATTTTTGAACCAATCGTAACGGAATTTAAAACATCAAAGTGCAAAAAATGTCAAAAAGTAATCAATACGGATATGTCAATGTCTTAGGAATGCAATGTAACCATACCAGAGGTTAGTGAACATGATGTTTAAAGAGAAATTGGGGGACACGATGGAGGTCTACGTAGATGACATGGTAGTTAAATCAAGAAAAGTTGAGGATCATCTTAGGGATCTTAAAGAAGCCTTTGATATCCTGGACCAATATAATATGAAGTTAATGTGACACCCGAGTATTTTGAGTCTGTACCGTACTAATGTGACATGTATTATCAATGAATAAAGGCAATATTTTATTTAATTTGGTGTTAAATTGATGGTAATTGATGTGTTGATAAATCCAAACTTTGTTAAAAATTATGTTGGCAAAAACAAGATATACGTTTATCTGTAACACCACGTAAAAACGTGTCCAATTATGTAAAGACACGTGTCCTAAACTCTAAATATGTGAAAGATTGAGTTTAAAGGACTAAAGTTGACAAACGGTGAAATTAAGTATGCGAAGGGACTAAAAGTGTGAACATGCCAAACTTGTGCCTCTGAATGACCATACGCGAAGAATATATTCTTAAACGAGTGATTAATTGGATATAAGAAGCCGTTTATAAAAATAATCGGAAAATTATAAATTATGGGGGGTTAAACGTGTCAACATGTTAATTCTTACTTTTGAGTGACCTTTTAACGAACCCGAGGCTTTGAAATATTCAAATATACTCTCAAGAATAAGTGGTATAAATTTCACGTGGTTTCGAGATCGTTATACAAGTTTTCAAGACTTTGGGTGAAAAGTGTCAATGTGATGAAACTTGTGTTTATGGTGATATTTAACGAAACCGGGCCTAACGGAGTTTGGATATACTCCCTTGAACCTCTACAAACTAACTACAAGGGCCTTATATGCCAAAAATGAAGTTGTATAAGGTTTAAAATGGCCAGGGACTGAATCTGCCAAGTTTAAAACATTAATCACCTGAACAGACAGTCATCGCGGCCCGCGTAAACTCTTGCTGAGTCTTACGCGGCCCGCGTAGAAGTTCCCAGCATAGAAAAATGTGGACAACTGCGAGTTTATGTTCAGAACCACCTTAACCTTATTCCAATTGATACTAGGGGCTGTATGTCGGTCTTATATTACCACTAGGACACCTGGGGTGATCCTAGGTACCTCCAAAACAGATGAAAACATCTTAGAGCATGACATTTTGCTATATAAGGAGCCTTAGTTCTTTGTTCATATGCACATTCACTTACAACAACATTCAAACCTAATTCTGGAGATAGCAAGCATAAGGAGAAGATTAAGAAGTGTAGAAAAGATAGCAAGGACCTTATGTAAGTGTCTTAGTCCCTGCTTAGTCCATTTTATTAGCTTAAAAACCGAAAAGTCAAACATATTGTAATTAAGCTTTGACTTTCGGTTTAATCATAAATGGTCCAGCCACTGACCGAAATGAAAGTGGTTATGGAACCATATTAAGGTAGGTGATTAACCCTTAAAAGGGCACCTCCTAATTATTTCGTTTGACTAGTTAATTGTCGGGTCAAACTAGTTAGTCAAAAGTCAAACTGGACAGAAACTTTAAAAATGATTTAAACTAATAAAACAGAAGATATAAATTATATTTTAACAATCTAATGACTTGGTAATTAGTATTAGAACATGTTTAATCAGGTCTAACCTGACAATTATCAGTCAAAGGTCAGTTTATAACCGAAAGTCGCAAAAGCTTGACTTTTGCTTTGACTTTCAGTTCTAACCCGTTTAAGCTTAATTCTCCCATGTTTTAAGCTTCCATTAGGACCATATTATACAGTAGTATAACCCTCTGGAGTTATGTTGCTTGGTCCTTAGTAGTTTGAATTATATGCTCTTGTTTGTTAATATGCTTATAAATGCCGTAAATGCCCTTTTGACATATAAATGAGATTTTTAGAAATGTGAGACGACAAAAACCTTTGCTACTGATATATAAGCTTGTCCCGAAAATTTGACATCAGTTCTTGGTCTCAAACGGAAGTTATGCTCGATATCGTAATTAGAAGCTTTTTATTAATTAAATTGCGATATCTTGCATAAGACATGTTTAAACTTGGATTCTGAACAAAAACTCATTACCTACTGTTAAGATATTATTTTTAAGGATTTTTAAGATTTTTTGTCAGATTATAATCTGTTTAAATCATAGAGTTCTTGTGTAATTCGGTAAATGACGATAATACCCTTCTCATGCATAAAATGAGATTAACAAATGATTTGAATGCCAAACCTTTTTCTACTGATTTCATACATTAAATAAATTATTTTGAGCATTTAAAACTGATGAAAATCTCAGATTTACATAAACATCTTGATTATCGTCAATTAGCGAGTATTACACTAATTAGGTGCATAGTATGGTTTAAAACCATATTTAACACCTAAGACTTGTTACCTACTGAATTTTTAAATAAATTTTAATATTATTACAGTAGGTATAAGTCATGAACTCAGAATTCCAAAAATGTCCATAAAAACTTATATGAAATGACCAAAATGCCCTTTAGGGACATAGTTTGGCCATAAATGGTAAACCTCACATATATGTAGTATCTTACTGATGTAATGAGATAAAATAAATATTTTTACTGATTACCAAAGACCAGAACTTCGGTTTGTTATAAAATCTCTTTTATAATTATTAAAATGACCAAAATGCCCTTACGGGACTTAAATTGGTTTTAGATACTTTTTGGGCATATATGTTAACATCCTACTGATGTATTAACATATTTTAAGCATAATAACATTTAAGACCTGTATATAATTCATTTGGTTACCCGTTACGCGTTTATGCGTTTGGATCGGTTTATGTGACTAGTTTACATAAAATAGCCGAAACGGGTTTAACCTTTTCATTAAATCCTCAAATTCCAGAATGTGTTTGTAACACCTGTGCCTCCACGGCCATCAAACAAATACCAAACCAATGAAATATTATATTTCATACTTGGGTTTTGTAAAAATATGTGTATCATTTGCACATATCAATTCTTGTTCAATTTCAAACTCTAAATCGCTTTCTGGAAGGTTATACGCGCACCGATGCGTAAATATAGCCAGTTTAATGCAACAAACACTCCGGAATAGTGAAATAGGCTTAACATACCTTAAATAACCTTTACATAACTTAGAAATAAGTTTTGAAGGCTTTGGTATGGCAAAATCAAGTTAAATCGCTTACAGGGACTAAAGTTGACAAACTGCGAAAGTATGCCAATTTGAACTGTAACAGACATTCCGGAACATGACCATAAGTTAAACATACCATAAATATCCTTTACATAGCTTAGAAATAAGCTTTGAGGTGTTCGGTGTGCTAAAATAAACTTTTGGGTCATTCAGGGACTAAAAGTGTCAAAAAGTGCACAAGTTTGCACTTTCGCGCATAACTTACGTTCTGAATACATCCGGACATCCAAAAATTTATGTAAGCATGACTATATTATATTTTAGTGTTTGGCATAAGAAAAATCCATTCGTCATGCCATTTGGATCGTTTTTCGCGCTTATGCGCATTCCGTCGTAATTAAGCGAACATCGCGTTCGTACGACCAAACGAACTGACATCCGACATATTTTTGAGCATGTTTCATGTCCACAATGTTTAGACATCATTTTAGGGCCCTAAAGTTGGCTTTAAGGGCCTTAGAAGTGTCGGAAATGGCATAAACACATAACAGGGACCAAAACTGTCATTTCTGAAAGATGTTTGCTTATACATCGAATCTAGTCCTTCCCACTTGTTGCACATGGTTTTGGGAATCTATGGGCTGGTATTTTGGGCACATGGTATTACAATACCATGGGTGCTAGTGTATGGCCAAGATTGAAGCACTTTTTCCAAGAAACGATCCTAACGGTTCGGGAAATCCTATAAATACCCCACCCCCCATGCTTCAAAATTACAAGAACTTTGATTTGAGAAACTCTAAGTTGAAACTATTGTTTCATACCTGAGATTTTTGAATCGAAGTTAGCATTCGGGGACCCTTCGTAAGTATTCTTTCGTTCTTTTATTGCTTTTCGAGTCTTTCGAGTCTGAAAGTCAAACTTTGTTTGACTTTCTACATTGACCAGTTATGGTCAATGCGAAGTTCGTTTGAACTTCGCAACGTGAGTGTAATCACGTTGGTTATAGTCCCTTGGGACTATGCCTACTGATTACCACGTTGTCTAGGGTCGTAGGGTAAGCGATCTAATAAATCGCTTATACCTCGAACCCGACCCATTTGGTCGATCATTAGGATCCGACCAAATACATTAGGTGACCATAGTAGGTAGGGAATAACCTTCCGAGGTTATACCCTATGGTCACATCGTTTGAGTAGTTGTATGATAGGTAGTTTATATGCCTTAGGTAAATTACCAGAATACCCTTTTCATGTATAATTGGTAATTAAGCATATGTAACCTAAACTTTTGTCACATAACTGATTATGTAACATGTTTAGGCATATTCTACTTGTCATAGGACTAGTTAGGCGGTCCGAACGCGTTTCACGCACACGACGCGTTAAAGTAGCATAAGCTACCTTAATGGGTCGCGATGGGTCGAAAGCACTTAGGTTTGGTTTCATTGTAGTATGTAGGCCTTGTTAAACCATATCATATGAGTTCCAACACTCATTTGGTTTACCAAGCCTCATCCTATCCGATCTCCCGATTTAAGTCCGGTTTATTTATATAGTTTTAGATTGTCGACTGATTCCGTGCTCTCTCTAGCTTTGTTTGGTTGTTGTTCAAGACCTCTAAGCATTCTCAGGCGAGTACATTATTCCCCTATTTTACTGCTTTCAATTGTTTTGGGGTGACTCATATGTGCTAAATGTTTTCGATGTTATAACGATGGTTTCAAAAACAATTAAGACGATTTATACAAAACTAATAACGATTTCAAAAAGTGAACAAACTTGTTGGTTGTATTTACATAACAAATGACATTCATTAGCAATGATCAAGCCGACCAGTATTAAGTTATGGTACCATAGGATCTGACAAATCCCGTTATTTACTACACCCGTAGTTATGTGTGGGTGTTGTGGGTAGCGACTGAATCTGTAATTATTAATTTACTCTTTGGTAAGGGTTTATTAATGCGAGATGTTAATCTATCCTTTGGTAAGGGTTTATTAATGCGAATTATTAATCTATCCTTTGGTAAGGGTTTATTAATGCGAGTCAAGAAGGTTTGAATGTTATTAGCGAGACGACCATTTAAGTAGTTTCACGACCTAAAACGAATTTAACGATTGGGTAAACAATTGGTTTTCACACGATGTTTTAACGATTGGGTAAACGATTGGCTTCAAAGCGATATACGATTGGGTTTTGGTTATACATATTACATGATTTACATTGGGCATGAACATTACTTTGGTGGTTTGGTTTGGCTAAGTGATTAAGTAACAATGCGTGTGGAATATGATACAAGCATGGTGGATACGCCGCTGGTACTTCCTATATATAAGTGTTTGTATGGTATTACATATTGTAGCGTTATTTGAATCATTTCAGTTTGAGACATAGAACATTTTATACAAGTAACATACTTTTCACAAGACAATCATTTACAAACAACTTATCTTATACAAACTCATTTTACATGGTTATTCATTTAATCATGCATTATTCTCTTATTTATACATATCACTTGAACTTATCGTTCTTCAAATGATTTACTAAGACAAAGCAAATTACAAGGTTCATGACTAAACATTTTCTTAAAACAGAAGTCATGAATCTTATTTTCACAAAACCTATGTACTCGCCAGCATTTCTTTGCTGACCTCGTTTTCACATATGTTTCAGGTAATTGTTGAATGATATCGATTGATAAGATGCATGCTCACATAGGACTGGACAAGGCCTTAGTGACTCAATAACAATGATAGATTATGTTTAAATTGTGTATTTAGATTTCCAGACGATGTAATTATTCAATGTTTAATAAAACGAAACACTTTTGATATCCATGGTTATGAAACATTAATTCTGTTGCAACACGCCCCGATGTTTCCGCCGCGATTTGTTGTTTTACGCGGTCGGGGTGTGACAGAAAGATGGTATCAGAGCCAATGGTTATAGGGAATTAGGTTATTAGTAATGCTTTGACCTAGTCTATAACCTTCTTAGGACCCTAACGCGAGTTTACTTGCGTTTAGTCATAAAACAATACCGTCACCTATCCTTAGGCGACGACCACAACAAGAACATAAATTTCAAAACCGCTTTGAAAACTAATCATCTGTTCTAGGATGATTGATTACTAGGTTTTGAACTCTCTATTATATGGTTTTGAACCCCTTTGAGTTTTCAAAACTTCGTCAAGGTTTTGGGTTTTAAATAATGTGAACACGTGCAAACTGGAAGGGTGAATGCCTGTATTCTGGGTTTTCTGTCTAGGCAAGCACTTCGTATACATCTCATCAGACGCGAGACCAGTTGTGCTTACCTGGGAATTCTTGGGATGAGTGTTCACTTATAGGCGAGCATGTCTTCGCGATACATTATTTTTGACCCATTTACTTTGATCAGTCACCGTCTCATTTGTTTTCCTTAGGTAACAAACAAATGATCGCAATCTTCATGCGTTATCATTCTGTTTTGATTGTCCAATAATCTTTCACCTGTTTCTCCCTACGCCTTTCTTTTTCTTCAAGAATGTCTCTTCATCACGATGACGCCCAGATATCTGAGCAAGCAGCCAAAATTCGCTCAGCGAATAGGCGAAGTAGTCCTGAAGACTGTTGAATTAGCTACTGCCATGTATCATCTCCAGGATGAAACCACTCAAGAGTCACCAAGACAGGCAGGACCTAGTCAGGCGACAACACCATCAGCCAATAAACCAATCGAGGAATCAAAGACCATGGATGAACGATCCCCTAAGAAGTCAAAGAAGCGAAAGGCTTCTCAGAACTTCGCCATGGTCGCTCACAATGGTAAAGCAGTCCCCAACCAACCAGCTCAACCCCCTGCTAGGTGTGTATGGCTTTTCCTATGATACCTACATCAAGGAACTATGTACCTTACAAACTACTCTTGTGATTTCTCTCTTTCAAATGATTGCTCATGATTCCCTCGAAAATTTTAAGTACTCGTTTCACTCTAAGAAACAAAGTACAGAAAATTAAGTGACATTATGAGTAATCGTGCTTTTCGCACATCTGTGCCTTTAAATCCTTGGTTAGATAACTAAGGGTATTTTCAAATCTCATACCCATTACGTTTTGATTTTTCAACATACACAGTACCAGTATTTCAAAACAATCTTCATGATCTCAAAACATTTCATATAGTTTGAAAACAATTTTTCTAGATGCATTGTCTATGTTATTTCAAAAACATTGGCCATGTTATCAAAACCAACCTTTCTAATTTCAAAACATTTCATATAGTTTGAAAACAATTTTTCTAGATGCATTGTCTATGTTATTTCAAAAACATTGGCCATGTTATCAAAACCAACCTTTCTAATTTCAAAATATTTCATATAGTCTGAAGACAATATTAACACAATACATTTTCTGATCAAGTGCATGATTTCGAAAAACATCATTCATGTCTTTCAAAAACCTTATACATAATTTCAAAATTCATCTCGCATGATTTTAAAACATTTTTGTAAATATATCTACCTAATACACCTACTTTATTTCAAAAGTATTATATATAAGGTTTCAAAAACGTTAAACACATTTTTCTTAAAAGAACCCCATGCATAGTTTTCAAAAATATTTTCCTCATACATTGACTTAACCTTCAAAATTCTGCTTCATATGTCGCCTTGACATATCAAGCATCTCAACTTCATAAGCATTTTACATCATGTTTTGACCTAAGCACATCCAGTGCAAGGTTTCAAAACATCTTCAACTTCTAAAATTCATATAGGATCTTTTTATTAGATCCTTGTGGATGATTATCGTTCAAATCAGAGTCCTTAATTGGATTCCTTATGTACAATAATTCGAACACTTCGGTTCCTAGTAATCGAAATCGAATTTTCTTTTTGAATCTTTCTATCTTTATAGTTGGATTCTTGATAAAGTTTAAAGTACCAAATGAAATCCACGGAATGGATTCCAAGTGTGCTTTAAATGCATGTACGCAATTTACAAGACAAATTAACGAACAATTTTGTGGTTATGTGATATGTGTTTATGTGTTCTCCTCTATGATTTTGTGTTATCCGATTTTCAAATCCTCATAGAATCTTTCATGTTTTCATATGAGAGATTCATAGTAGGATATTCAAAAGGTACTACCTTAAATCCTTATGGGCTTCTACGTAGTAGTTAAGACCCTTGGGTTATATAGTATCACTCCATGATTCATAAGAGACCCTCTTAGTAGTCTAGTCAAAAAGATTGATTCACAATTTGGTTAGAGAACGACATCTAGTGATGTAGCTGAACAGACTCCTTGATAGTCTATTTAGATCATTTATTGATTTAATTTAAAGGACTCTATGGCGGTCTAGTCACACTCATCACAGGTTCATTCATTTGGTTTTCCCCTACATATTATAAAATAGACTGTGTAAACTGTGCAAGGAATTGTCTGATTATGGACGCGTACATAATTATGAAATTTAGTGCACAGAAACCCAGTATGGTTTATTATGTGTAAGAACCGATAGTGACAACAATAACAAAATGAGAACGATGTAATGGAGGTATGGTGGACGCACCAATGACGCTTCATATACTTGTATATAAGTATCCCTCTTACATTACAATCATGATGTTATTAAGGTTACTAGAAGTTCAAGAACCCTAACCAATGTTGTTCGATCTTTTCAACTTCATGTTTTAAACTCTCACAAGTTTCCTCTAAATAAATTTCGGGACGAAATTTCCTAAAGTAGGGGAGACTGTAACACCTGTGCCTCCACGGCCATCAAACAAATACCAAACCAATGAAATATTATATTTCATACTTGGGTTTTGTAAAAATATGTGTATCATTTGCACATATCAATTCTTGTTCAATTTCAAACTCTAAATCGCTTTCTGGAAGGTTATACGCGCACCGATGCGTAAATATAGCCAGTTTAATGCAACAAACACTCCGGAATAGTGAAATAGGCTTAACATACCTTAAATAACCTTTACATAACTTAGAAATAAGTTTTGAAGGCTTTGGTATGGCAAAATCAAGTTAAATCGCTTACAGGGACTAAAGTTGACAAACTGCGAAAGTATGCCAATTTGAACTGTAACAGACATTCCGGAACATGACCATAAGTTAAACATACCATAAATATCCTTTACATAGCTTAGAAATAAGCTTTGAGGTGTTCGGTGTGCTAAAATAAACTTTTGGGTCATTCAGGGACTAAAAGTGTCAAAAAGTGCACAAGTTTGCACTTTCGCGCATAACTTACGTTCTGAATACATCCGGACATCCAAAAATTTATGTAAGCATGACTATATTATATTTTAGTGTTTGGCATAAGAAAAATCCATTCGTCATGCCATTTGGATCGTTTTTCGCGCTTATGCGCATTCCGTCGTAATTAAGCGAACATCGCGTTCGTACGACCAAACGAACTGACATCCGACATATTTTTGAGCATGTTTCATGTCCACAATGTTTAGACATCATTTTAGGGCCCTAAAGTTGGCTTTAAGGGCCTTAGAAGTGTCGGAAATGGCATAAACACATAACAGGGACCAAAACTGTCATTTCTGAAAGATGTTTGCTTATACATCGAATCTAGTCCTTCCCACTTGTTGCACATGGTTTTGGGAATCTATGGGCTGGTATTTTGGGCACATGGTATTACAATACCATGGGTGCTAGTGTATGGCCAAGATTGAAGCACTTTTTCCAAGAAACGATCCTAACGGTTCGGGAAATCCTATAAATACCCCACCCCCCATGCTTCAAAATTACAAGAACTTTGATTTGAGAAACTCTAAGTTGAAACTATTGTTTCATACCTGAGATTTTTGAATCGAAGTTAGCATTCGGGGACCCTTCGTAAGTATTCTTTCGTTCTTTTATTGCTTTTCGAGTCTTTCGAGTCTGAAAGTCAAACTTTGTTTGACTTTCTACATTGACCAGTTATGGTCAATGCGAAGTTCGTTTGAACTTCGCAACGTGAGTGTAATCACGTTGGTTATAGTCCCTTGGGACTATGCCTACTGATTACCACGTTGTCTAGGGTCGTAGGGTAAGCGATCTAATAAATCGCTTATACCTCGAACCCGACCCATTTGGTCGATCATTAGGATCCGACCAAATACATTAGGTGACCATAGTAGGTAGGGAATAACCTTCCGAGGTTATACCCTATGGTCACATCGTTTGAGTAGTTGTATGATAGGTAGTTTATATGCCTTAGGTAAATTACCAGAATACCCTTTTCATGTATAATTGGTAATTAAGCATATGTAACCTAAACTTTTGTCACATAACTGATTATGTAACATGTTTAGGCATATTCTACTTGTCATAGGACTAGTTAGGCGGTCCGAACGCGTTTCACGCACACGACGCGTTAAAGTAGCATAAGCTACCTTAATGGGTCGCGATGGGTCGAAAGCACTTAGGTTTGGTTTCATTGTAGTATGTAGGCCTTGTTAAACCATATCATATGAGTTCCAACACTCATTTGGTTTACCAAGCCTCATCCTATCCGATCTCCCGATTTAAGTCCGGTTTATTTATATAGTTTTAGATTGTCGACTGATTCCGTGCTCTCTCTAGCTTTGTTTGGTTGTTGTTCAAGACCTCTAAGCATTCTCAGGCGAGTACATTATTCCCCTATTTTACTGCTTTCAATTGTTTTGGGGTGACTCATATGTGCTAAATGTTTTCGATGTTATAACGATGGTTTCAAAAACAATTAAGACGATTTATACAAAACTAATAACGATTTCAAAAAGTGAACAAACTTGTTGGTTGTATTTACATAACAAATGACATTCATTAGCAATGATCAAGCCGACCAGTATTAAGTTATGGTACCATAGGATCTGACAAATCCCGTTATTTACTACACCCGTAGTTATGTGTGGGTGTTGTGGGTAGCGACTGAATCTGTAATTATTAATTTACTCTTTGGTAAGGGTTTATTAATGCGAGATGTTAATCTATCCTTTGGTAAGGGTTTATTAATGCGAATTATTAATCTATCCTTTGGTAAGGGTTTATTAATGCGAGTCAAGAAGGTTTGAATGTTATTAGCGAGACGACCATTTAAGTAGTTTCACGACCTAAAACGAATTTAACGATTGGGTAAACAATTGGTTTTCACACGATGTTTTAACGATTGGGTAAACGATTGGCTTCAAAGCGATATACGATTGGGTTTTGGTTATACATATTACATGATTTACATTGGGCATGAACATTACTTTGGTGGTTTGGTTTGGCTAAGTGATTAAGTAACAATGCGTGTGGAATATGATACAAGCATGGTGGATACGCCGCTGGTACTTCCTATATATAAGTGTTTGTATGGTATTACATATTGTAGCGTTATTTGAATCATTTCAGTTTGAGACATAGAACATTTTATACAAGTAACATACTTTTCACAAGACAATCATTTACAAACAACTTATCTTATACAAACTCATTTTACATGGTTATTCATTTAATCATGCATTATTCTCTTATTTATACATATCACTTGAACTTATCGTTCTTCAAATGATTTACTAAGACAAAGCAAATTACAAGGTTCATGACTAAACATTTTCTTAAAACAGAAGTCATGAATCTTATTTTCACAAAACCTATGTACTCGCCAGCATTTCTTTGCTGACCTCGTTTTCACATATGTTTCAGGTAATTGTTGAATGATATCGATTGATAAGATGCATGCTCACATAGGACTGGACAAGGCCTTAGTGACTCAATAACAATGATAGATTATGTTTAAATTGTGTATTTAGATTTCCAGACGATGTAATTATTCAATGTTTAATAAAACGAAACACTTTTGATATCCATGGTTATGAAACATTAATTCTGTTGCAACACGCCCCGATGTTTCCGCCGCGATTTGTTGTTTTACGCGGTCGGGGTGTGACAGAAAGATGGTATCAGAGCCAATGGTTATAGGGAATTAGGTTATTAGTAATGCTTTGACCTAGTCTATAACCTTCTTAGGACCCTAACGCGAGTTTACTTGCGTTTAGTCATAAAACAATACCGTCACCTATCCTTAGGCGACGACCACAACAAGAACATAAATTTCAAAACCGCTTTGAAAACTAATCATCTGTTCTAGGATGATTGATTACTAGGTTTTGAACTCTCTATTATATGGTTTTGAACCCCTTTGAGTTTTCAAAACTTCGTCAAGGTTTTGGGTTTTAAATAATGTGAACACGTGCAAACTGGAAGGGTGAATGCCTGTATTCTGGGTTTTCTGTCTAGGCAAGCACTTCGTATACATCTCATCAGACGCGAGACCAGTTGTGCTTACCTGGGAATTCTTGGGATGAGTGTTCACTTATAGGCGAGCATGTCTTCGCGATACATTATTTTTGACCCATTTACTTTGATCAGTCACCGTCTCATTTGTTTTCCTTAGGTAACAAACAAATGATCGCAATCTTCATGCGTTATCATTCTGTTTTGATTGTCCAATAATCTTTCACCTGTTTCTCCCTACGCCTTTCTTTTTCTTCAAGAATGTCTCTTCATCACGATGACGCCCAGATATCTGAGCAAGCAGCCAAAATTCGCTCAGCGAATAGGCGAAGTAGTCCTGAAGACTGTTGAATTAGCTACTGCCATGTATCATCTCCAGGATGAAACCACTCAAGAGTCACCAAGACAGGCAGGACCTAGTCAGGCGACAACACCATCAGCCAATAAACCAATCGAGGAATCAAAGACCATGGATGAACGATCCCCTAAGAAGTCAAAGAAGCGAAAGGCTTCTCAGAACTTCGCCATGGTCGCTCACAATGGTAAAGCAGTCCCCAACCAACCAGCTCAACCCCCTGCTAGGTGTGTATGGCTTTTCCTATGATACCTACATCAAGGAACTATGTACCTTACAAACTACTCTTGTGATTTCTCTCTTTCAAATGATTGCTCATGATTCCCTCGAAAATTTTAAGTACTCGTTTCACTCTAAGAAACAAAGTACAGAAAATTAAGTGACATTATGAGTAATCGTGCTTTTCGCACATCTGTGCCTTTAAATCCTTGGTTAGATAACTAAGGGTATTTTCAAATCTCATACCCATTACGTTTTGATTTTTCAACATACACAGTACCAGTATTTCAAAACAATCTTCATGATCTCAAAACATTTCATATAGTTTGAAAACAATTTTTCTAGATGCATTGTCTATGTTATTTCAAAAACATTGGCCATGTTATCAAAACCAACCTTTCTAATTTCAAAACATTTCATATAGTTTGAAAACAATTTTTCTAGATGCATTGTCTATGTTATTTCAAAAACATTGGCCATGTTATCAAAACCAACCTTTCTAATTTCAAAATATTTCATATAGTCTGAAGACAATATTAACACAATACATTTTCTGATCAAGTGCATGATTTCGAAAAACATCATTCATGTCTTTCAAAAACCTTATACATAATTTCAAAATTCATCTCGCATGATTTTAAAACATTTTTGTAAATATATCTACCTAATACACCTACTTTATTTCAAAAGTATTATATATAAGGTTTCAAAAACGTTAAACACATTTTTCTTAAAAGAACCCCATGCATAGTTTTCAAAAATATTTTCCTCATACATTGACTTAACCTTCAAAATTCTGCTTCATATGTCGCCTTGACATATCAAGCATCTCAACTTCATAAGCATTTTACATCATGTTTTGACCTAAGCACATCCAGTGCAAGGTTTCAAAACATCTTCAACTTCTAAAATTCATATAGGATCTTTTTATTAGATCCTTGTGGATGATTATCGTTCAAATCAGAGTCCTTAATTGGATTCCTTATGTACAATAATTCGAACACTTCGGTTCCTAGTAATCGAAATCGAATTTTCTTTTTGAATCTTTCTATCTTTATAGTTGGATTCTTGATAAAGTTTAAAGTACCAAATGAACGACGAATTTAAGCGCATACTGCGCGATACCGCGCGTATCTTACAAAATATAAACGACGAAGCCAGTCAAGGCAAATAATATATTGTTCAGCAATATTTTGGTGAGTTAATTTTTATAGAATGATAAAATGATTTAAAACGCCTTAAAACACAATTAAGACATGAGACAAAATACCCAGTAGCCAGTTAAATATCTGTATTTAACTAAATATTATATATATATATATATATATATGTCTCTGTGTGTGTGTGTGTTTCTGTGTGTGTATGCATGTAGGTGGCGGCCCCATAGGGTGCCCACCTTTTTCCTTTTTGCCTAGTATTGAAGCTATGAAAGATTTCAATCATTAAATCTTCTACACACAACACTTATCATTTCCAAGATCAAAACCTTTCATCCCTTCCACTCTCTCTTTCTAAAACCGTAAACCCACCACCATCACTTCCATTTTCAAAATTTGTTCATCTCTTGAAGATTGAAGTCCATTCCAAGCAAGTTTCAAAGGTGTTTGAAGATCCAAGGGAGTTCCAAGGTGATTCCAAGGAGGTGCAAGCTTAACATCATCAAAAATCTCATCAAAACCCACTAAAATTCTTGTAAGGTATAAACTTACTTTTAAAAATTTATGTTTTTTTTCTTGATGATGATGATAATGTGATCGGAATGTCGCGCCCCGGTTAAAGATAAAATTTTATAATCCCAAATTACCTTTAACAATGTGTTAGTGGTAGTAAGGCGTCGAACCACGAAGAGTTTATGCTTTGTGTGCGGACTTGATTGACTTTAAAGGTTTTGTCACAAATTATGAAGCTTGCTAAGAAATTTATCAGTTTGTTTGTTTGAAAGTGTGTCGGAATGGACCGACAAATTTGCTTTGATTATTTAACTACCAGGAACTTGAAATAATGCACGAAAACTTTAATTAACGATTGAAACAATAAATGAGAACAAGGTTCACACCCGGTTCAACAATTGCAATGCCTAGGGTTACTAAATGTTTTAACTCGATTTAGATGAATTAATTCATTAACGGTTTTAGGATCACGAGGCTTAGGTGCCAATTGCTATCAACGTTTAAGACGGACCACAATGCTGTAAGACCTTTACTTTATTTAACAATATTAATATAAGTTTCGACTATAATTGGGTATTTACGATTACACATACGTTTAAAAATGAGGGTTTCTTAAAACATTTTAAGAAATTAAAACATTTCAACATCATATTTATATAATCGTCGCTTAAAATGTGACGACGAAACGTAATGCAGAAGCTTGAATCTTGATCGTGTTCGGTTCTTCATTGAGCTTGATCGTCATCCGGCACTTCACGGTATACCTACATTCCATAAACATGGAATGCTTTAGTTAAATGTTGTTTATAACATGTCCAAATAAGATCGCAAAACAAAACAAGCAACTACAAAATTTTTCTGCCAGCTTTAAGCCTGTCACGGGCCGCGACAGGTATTGCTCTCTTCCTTCGCGGGGAGCGAGGGCCGTCGCGTAGCGCGACGCCACAACCCTTTCACCATCGCGGGGCGCGAAGCCCTGTTTTCCACAGAAGGTTTTGATCCTGGTGCTGCATATTCCCAGCAAACTCAATTTCCACTTAAACGGTCATAACTTTCTAAGTTTTTGCCCATTTTACGATCCGTTTCTTCCTACATGATCGTAATTCGATTCTCCATTATATGGAGTAAAAATCCAACATCTGAATTAAATTAATTCTATATTTTAAGCCATCGGCTTAAAATTCAATTACTAAACTTTTGACCCGTTTCAAGATTTATTAAACAAACTTGTCTAATTACTTATGATTTCATACGAACATTATAACCATAAATGTTTCCTAGTACTCGGGGCTTTAATCATAATATTTATGCACCCGTTATCAATCATGTGTTATGTTTATTTTGACCCTTTAAGGATTTAAGTATTTTAAACTCATAACACGCCCTCCCTTTTTGCTTATGTCTTATTCTCACATTAAGATATCTACTTATTATCCACCACAACTATATTTGTGGTGGATTCAATATAATGAACTATTTATTGCGAATTCTGCCCTTCGGTTAGTCATTTTACGGAAAAGACCCATTTTGAGGCGTTTGACCCAAAAAGGCTTATACCTATAACTTTTTTTTTACTTATCAAAGACTTACTTGATCATAATACTTATTTCTAAACAACCCTTAAGGGTCGTTTGCCCGGTTTATCGATCAAGGGAATTTTGGTCAACTTTAATCCCTCCTTTTACGATGAAGGACTTTCAATAACATATTTGACCAAAATCGCACATTTTAGCTAAAATCTTATTTACACATACCTGGCTCGGGTCAAAGTATTGACCCGTTTTTATACCTCATCATATAAGTTGCTAATCAATAACAACGGCATCTCACGCGCTATTCGTACCTGTGAGCATAAAACTCGACAACAACATTAATCACTAATGATATCATCACATTTTGACCCGTTTAGTCCATTTAACCAATTATTCATCGTGAGATGGTATTTATTTACCATCCCATCCATGTACCCGTTCTGGTTTACACCATACTATCATATTGCTAAAAATCATTTCTTAATTCTTTTGACACATCACGTTTTACGTTGTATAGCATCTTTTTCAAAAAAAAAACAATTGTTTGTCCGTTAGCTCGTAGCCAAATTATCATATTACCCTTTTACTCATTATGGTTTACCCCATAATATGTCATTTCTCAAAACTCATTGTTTATTCGGTTTATAAAAGACCGAATTACCGTTTTACCCCTTTTTACTTATTCCGACCTGTATCGTTTCGCGTCGGATCACCATAATTAATTTACCGTTTTATCATAATCATAACAACTACAACAAGTAGGTGATCTAATAGAAAAGTGTAAGCTTTACTTACCTTGCATCCAAATTACGCTTTTCCTTCATACTTGATTCGTTTGACCCGCTTCCTTCCCAAGCTTCCACCTAGCTTGTCTAGAGTCAAACTATCATTCATCATTCGCAAGGTGGTTAGATTAATCATTATTTAATACGATTATTCCACCTTACACATTTTATATCAAAACTATCATTCAATCGCATTATAGGTCAGTTTAACTTTTTAAATGTCAAATGCCTAGTAGCATATGAAATGCACAACCAAGTTCAACAACTAATTTAGGCATTCCATTAATTACCTGGTAGGCGTTATTTTTAAGCCACCGTTTTAACTAAATTCTAACCAAGTTCATCACATTTCTATCACTCTAACTAATTTTAGCGATTATTAATATCAAATCAACTTAGCTCTCGATTATCAAAGCTAATTTATCCATTCATTACGAAAGAATTAAGGGTGTTCATCTATATGAAAAACTCGTTTCATCGTATTACTAGGCATTCATCCGAATACCTAATCTAATCAAGTTCTACATACAAACTAGTAGACAACACTATTTCACTTAGACATTTTAACGAGCATCTTGTGGGCGAGATTTTTATGCATCCAATATCAAGTTCATGTTTAACTTTTAACCAAGTTTTAACATCATAATCAAGCCTCTATGTCTAGTGTACATGAATAACATCTAGAACTTGTATCATAACATCAATTTTCATAGATTTAACACTCTAATTCAAGTGTTCAACATATTATCATAAAACCCATTAGTACATACATGATTAGCTAACTAATCACTAGTTTATGGCACTAATGCAACAAGTTTACATCTAGGGTTTGTTCCTAGACTTGTTCTCCTTTCAATTTCACAAACACATTCAACATCAACTCTTGAATTTCGTTTATGAGTGTTCATCATAATTTCAAGATATCACCAAATGTTAAAATTAAACTTACCTTGTGATCTTCTAACTCGAGTGATCACAACCTTGGCTTGGGGACCGATTTGTAGCCCATATTCTCTTTGATTTTGATAAATTTTTGTGAGTTAGGGTTTTAAAGAGAACCATTTTGTTCTCCTGTGTAATCGTCGACCAACACACACACATATGTGTGTTTTTGGCTTTTATTTGTTTTAATTAAAACCACTTTCATAACTTGCTCCTTTTAGTCCCTTTAGTTCCAGTTTTTTTTTATAAAAAGGTTTACTAGTTCATGTTTCTTTATTGTTTTCAAACAATTAACTAACTAGGTTAATTATTCCTAGTTACTTTACCCTCGGTTATGACCAACTCATGTGTATATATACATATAATTTTATATTTTTGGGGTGTTACAAATGCACTTCGTTACCTCGGACAATTAAATCCTAACACAAGACAAAACATAAATACACATATTCGTTTCACGCTTTGTTGTTTGGGTCATAGGGTCGAATTACGGCAGTCCTTGGAAGAATATGGAAACTGACAAGCTAATTGATAGCTTGATCGTCAAATGTGTAGACTTCCTCCTCTGTAGCTTGAAGGATCCCAAAGTCGGAGAACTCGGGAGGTTGGGGAGTACGATGAGATTTTTTGGCCATTGGAATAGAAGTCGAAGAAAATACAGAGAAAATAAAATAAGATAGAAAGGAACTAACCTGGAAACCCTTGAAACTCTGATGGTAAAGTAAATGCAGAATTGTAGGTTATAATGGTAGTCTAATCGAATGGGTAAAAGAGAGCCATCAACCCTAGCTGCATGATAAACATCTTCAATCCTATGTTTTGATCCTAACCATGAGTTTAAAACGAATTTCAAAAATTGTACAACTGTTTTATACCTATAAAATTGGGGTAATTGTTTGGGATAGAATTTCTATCGTTAGGATCCTGGACATGCTGAGCCTGCGATAGGATCTTGATGTGCTTTGTCTGAGCTAGGATCCTGGAAAGGCTTAGGATCCTAAACTTATTTGTTACTAACTAACTATTTCTATGCTGAAGGGATATTTTGCAAGAATATTCTTTCATTACGACTACAGAGAAACTTGGACCTGAATTATCACGAAGTTAGTTGACGAAGATGTAACACCCGTCTCATTTATACAAGAATTTAATATAAAATAAGCATTTTTAAACCAAAATACTTCGATTAATATTTTATACCAAACGGAAGTTTTCATAATGTTAGCATTCTAGTTAACTACAAACTAGTTAAACATCCCAAAAACAAATATTTAAGTGTCTACAAAGAGAACTTTGTTTATAACAAGGTTAAATTAACGCGAAAGCTTCAAAAGGTAGTGTTCGGTTCTTGGAAACATGCTTGATCGCCATCCGGATTGAGTCCAGCATCACCTAGTGTCAAAACCACTTAAATTGTTAGTTTTAACATTGTTAAAATACATATAAACAAGTTCTAGTGTCAAACAATTGAAAAGAAATAAAAATTTTCGAAATGTAGTATGTCGCGCCACGCGATAGATACACTTGTATCTTTCGCGCCCCATGAGCGCCTTAGCGTGTCGCACAGGGATTGATGTCCCCTGTCGCGTGCAGCGGGGGAACCCATTTTCCAGCAGGTTCAGTTTTGAAACCTGCATTTTCCTGCCAGCTCTGTTTTTCATATAAACAAACTTCAAAAGCTCCTAACTTTTGATCCAAAGGTCCGTTTTAGGCGATTCTTTTTCCTACGCGTCTGTAATTTAATTACCGACGCGTCTATTACATTTATTTTACCAAAATTTAAGATTACGGACCGAATGTCTAAAATCACTATTTTGTTTATTCAACCTACAAAATTTGCACCAATTCAACTACCAATATTGATGTAACTTCAAGGCGCATTTACCCAACATCCGGGGCTTACGATCACCGGCATTTCATTACCCAAAACTATGATTTCATGCTCTTGTGATCCATCATCTCCAAATACTATCCGAAACACAATTTCTACTACTTACAACACATTTATTCGACCCGTTTGGCTCATTTATGGAACCCTCCATTCCTAATGACTACCAAAAGTTTCTCTAAGCCAATTTGATTCGATCAATTAAGTAGTGATCATCATCACTTCAACTAATACAATTCCTTATTCTAGAACACAACTTCAAATATCTAAAATATCAAATTTACATAATGTAACGAGACATGTTACATACCTTCAAAGCACACTGTAAGGACTCTCAAAATTGTCCTAAAAATACCCGTAAGTAAAATCCCGGACCCCTAAAACCATACTGTGCATGAAAAAACAAGAAAACAAGAAATATGGTCTTCAGGCGGACCGCGTAAAGGTTAAGCACATCTTACGCGGGCCGCGTCAAGGTGTGGTTTGACCGGATAAGTATCCGGATCCACGTATCACCCATCTGGCCAACCTATGCATGACTATGCAAACCTATACGTAGACTAGGCTGCTCTCGCGGGCCGCGTAAAGAACAAAGGGAAGTTCACGCGGGCCGCGTGAACCTCTAATTTTAGCTATAAATAGCTTGTCACAGGAGCTATCCTCTGGTGTCGAAATCACATCAGAAAAACCAAAGTATACACTCCAAAAGTCGAAATTTCAATTAAAATTAGCGAGGCGCTGCTCCAATACCGGGTATTAACTCGATCGCTGCTACGATTCAATGTCCGATCGATTAAAACTATCCAATGGATATTTAAGCGCTGCCCAC
Source organism: Helianthus tuberosus (assembly GCA_030545235.1). NCBI lineage: Eukaryota > Viridiplantae > Streptophyta > Magnoliopsida > Asterales > Asteraceae > Helianthus > Helianthus tuberosus. The sequence goes on from JARYGA010060305.1 coordinate 573,786, forward strand.
ATTAGGGTTTATGCTTTGTCATTCGTCGTAAATTCGATGGATGTTAAGTATCGCACTTTGTCATTCGTTGTGAGGGTTTAATCTCGTGAGTTATCATAAATGCTGTATTAGTTATTGACCGAGTTCGTGTGCATGTTGTTTAAATTTAGGTTAAAAGGCTAATCAGTAGGCGAAGCTCTGCCCATATAAATATGCAATGTGAGTCATTCTCTTTTTATCAACTATTTTACAATACCTCAAATTATTTTCAAATGTTATAATTACAGGGAGTAAGTCGTGGTAATCTTAATCAATGGCTAGTGGGGTATTGTGCACATTACTAATTTATCACGGGTTAGGCTAATAAGCCCTAACACAGGTTAGGCTAATAAGCCCTAACAGTGATATATCATCACTAATTGGGTGACATGACCCAATAGTGGTATGACCATCGTCACCAGGAGGTGACACGGCGCCATATAACAATAAGATAGAAACCATTGTAATCGCTCTTATGCTGTAATTTATAACTGTGTCATTTTCTTAAATTGAGTGACTCGCCAGCATTTCCCCGCTGATAAAATATTTTTAAAACATGTTTCAGGCAACCTGCTGTAAATTAAGGAAAACGTGCTACGGAGCACTATCAAGCTTGAAGAGGTGGCTCAGTTAAAAATGAATAAACATGTTTTAATAAATCAGGGAATTTCCTAGTTAAATTCCTCTATTGTAAATTACGGGGTTTATCTCCAATTTATGGAATAAAATAATTGGGTATTTGAGTTTTAAAAAGATCCTGTTGAAAATCTTCCGCTGTCGCATCATTGATACCACGGGTTCCTGTCCCGCGGCTCCTGACCGGGTCAAACCGGGGCTAGGGCCGTGACAGGAAAAGGTGGTATCAGAGCCACACTGATCAAGCCACTTATTTAAGCCAATTAAGTATTTAGAAAATACTTAATTTTACTGATTGCTATTTTTGTGATTATATGTTTTATTATTTGAAAATTTGTTTACAGTATGGGTAAGCAAAGACTTTCGGATATCTACTATAAATTAGATACTTCACCAAAAGAAAAAGGAACTTCATCCTCAAAATACCCAACAGATATTGAGGAAGGAATATTTGTTCGAAAGGCACAATATGAGGAACCACTTTCTCCTAATAAAAGAAGTTTGATTATTAGAAAAAGTCAGGAGAAAATAAAGAAATCACAATCAAAAGAAATGAAAGTTAATCAGAAAACCCAAGAACTAGGCAGTAACCCACCATGGGAAGACAAGTTAGATGAAAAATGGGCGGATCTCTATATGCTAGCCACTGTAGCAGTAAATGCAAATAGGATTCGGGAGGTAGGAGAACAGATCTCCTGGAAGTACGACGAAAGGGAACGTCGTTACTAAAGTACCAACTGACAAGGGATAGTGGGGTTGTGAAACTGTGATTGTATAATAATAATAATAATAGTAAACTATAATCTTGTAAAATAACTACAAATAAAACTTTGTAAGATAACGGTGTGTATTGATGCATATTATAATATATAAAAATGGGAATCGAGAAATCAATAATTTTGGTTATCCATGTATTATGAAATTGTGTGATTATTTGTGTATTGCTATTAATTATTTTATGCTAATAATTTATATATATTAATTATCAGATGGAAAATGCTAATAATGAACCAGTTAACGAGATTAACCAATCTGAGCAACACCAGGAGGATCACTTTATGACTAAGCAAGATATAGAAAATATTGTTGCTCAAGGAATAGCCAATGCTATTCCAGCAATCCTTGCTACTGCCCAAAAACCTGTTGAACCTCAACAAATCATTCCTAGCAAACGTATTTCTGAAGATAACTTCAGTAATAGTGTAAACGGAGGCAGTAATCATACTAATCACGATAATGATCCACGGCAAGCTCCACTCCTCAAGAAAATGAAAGTTGCAACGCCTGGTTGAACTTACAAAGAATTTCTTGCCTGTAAACCAGCTGAGTTTGCAGGTAACGAAGGGGCGACTGCAGCACTACGTTGGTTAGAGAAAACCGAGGAAGTAATTTCCATAAGTAAATGTGCTGAAGAAGACCAGGTCATGTATGCGTCGAATCTTTTTAAAGAAGGGACGCTAGAATGGTGGAACACGGTGTTACAAACAAAAGGAAGGATGATGGCATATGCTATGAACTGGGAAGAATTTAAGAGTCTTGTAGAAAGAAAATTCTGTCCCGAGTATGAAAAGGAACAAATGGCGAATAAGTTCCTGAATCATCGGATGGTGGATGTAGACTGTCGAGGATATACTTCGACATTCTTTGAGTATGCGAGAGTAGTACCAACTCTGGCTTCGCCAGAGCCAGTACTTATTTCCCGCTATATTTGGGGATTGATTGGTGAAATCCGTAATATCGTCAAGGCTGCGAAACCCCGCACGATTGATGATGCGGTGGATTTAGCCAATACTCTGACTGGCGAACTGGTACGGACGCGAGAAGAAAATAGAAAGAAGGAAGTAGCCCAAAAGATTACCCAAGGATTTCGTATGGGTAACCGTAACAATTTCAAGCGAAGGGGAACCGGACAATCTTCCACTGGTCCATTTTGAGGAAGATTGCAGGAAGAAGAGATTCACAGTCTGCTACAACTGTGGAGAAGCTGGACATATTAGGCCAGATTTCCCAAAACTGAACAAACCAGCTGATAATAAAGCTAAACCTGCAGAAGGAACGAATAAGAAGAACGTTAGAGCTTTCCAACTGACGACTCAGGAAACCGAACTGATTCCTGATGTGATAGCTGGTACGTTCCTAGTTCACAATGTCTATGCAAAAGTATTATTTGACTCTGGTGCAAACCAAAGTTTTATAAATACTTCATTCTGCCAAGCACTTAATTTACCCTTAACTCAACTTAGACAAATCTTTACAGTCGAAACGGCAGACGGAAATTCTGTCAAAATAAATAAGGTTGTGCGAGAAGGAAAAATAGAACTGTTAGGCTATAAATTCTCTGCAAACCTGTTACCTATGAAATTAGCCGGATTCGATGTTGTGTTAGGAATGGATTGGCTAATAGCCAACCATGCTCGAATTCTTTGTGATAAGAATTCCGTAGAAATTCATACACCCACAGGAGAATTAGTGGTGATTACAGGAGATAAGCCACGAAAGCCACTGAAATTCATTTCAGTAATGAAATTGGCCAGTTATTCCAGAAAACAAGAAACGGTGTATATGATTTCAGTAATCATTAATACAAAAAGTAAAGAGCTTAAAGAAATTTCAGTAGTATCGGAATATCCCGATGTATTCCCAGAAGAACTACCTGGATTACCACCTGATAGGGAAGTCGAATTTAGAATTCATCTAATTCCTGGAACTACACCGATAGCTAAAGCACCTTATCGGTTAGCACCCACCAAAATGCTAGAATTGAAAAAGCAATTAGATGAATTACTAAGTAAAGGTTTCATACAACCTAGTTCATCCCCGTGGGGAGCACCTGTGTTGTTTATAAAGAAGAAGGATGGATCGATGCGAATGTGTATCGATTATAGGGAGTTGAATAAGGTTATAATTAAGAATCGATACCCATTACCTAGGATTGATGATCTTTTCGATCAACTTCAAGGAGCTAGATACTTTTCTAAGATCGACTTGCGCTCCGGATATCATCAATTGAAAGTACAAGAAGAAGACATACCTAAAACTGCTTTCAGAACTAGGTATGGTCATTACGAGTTTACAGTCATGCCATTTGGGTTAACAAATGCTCCTGCAGCATTTACGGACATGATGAATAGAATCTGTAAACCGTACTTGGATAAATTTGTAATTGTTTTCATCGACGATATACTTATTTATTCCAAAAGTCAGGACGAGCATTGTAAGCACCTGCATGCACTCTTAACTTTGTTAAGAAAAGAAAAACTTTATGCCAAATTCTCGAAATGTGAATTCTGGCTACAGGAAGTGCAATTTTTAGGTCACATGGTGAATCACGAAGGTATTCACGTAGATCCTGCTAAAATAGAAGCGATCACCAAATGGAAGGTTCCGCAATCCGCAATGGAAATTAGAAGTTTTATAGGTTTAGCCGGATATTATAGACGGTTTATTAAGGATTTTTCCAAAATAGCTATACCATTAACTAAGCTAACCTGTAAAGCAGTTAAGTTTGAATGGGGACCTAGGCAAGAAGAGGCGTTTAAGATTTTAAAGCAAAAATTAACAAATGCCCCAATCTTAGCCTTGCCAGAAGGAACCGAAGATTTTGAATTTTTCTGTGATGCTTCAAAACTAGGATTAGGATGTGTGCTAATACAACGCAAGAAGGTAATTGCGTATGCTTCAAGGCAATTGAAAAAGCATGAAGAAAACTATACGACTCATGACTTAGAATTAGGAGCCATAATTTTTGCCCTTAAGATTTGGAGACATTATCTGTACGGAAGTAAATTTACTGTCTATACAGATCATAAGAGTTTAAGATATATATTTGGGCAAAAAGAATTAAACATGAGGCAAAGGAGATGGATGGAAATCCTAAGTGATTACGATTGTGATATTCAATATCACGAAGGAAAAGCAAATGTAGTTGCTGACGCCTTAAGTCGTAAGTACCATGATAAACAACGACGGGTTCGTGCTCTTAGATTAAATCTACAGTTAGATTTAATGGAACAACTAAAGCATTTTCAAGAAACAGCGATCAAGGATGATGCTGAAGGAATGAAAGGACGAATAAAAGAATTAGAACAAGGAGCTGATGGAATTTGGAGATTCCACAAAAGAAGGATTTGGGTACCTAAGCAAGGAGAATTAAGAAATAAGATTTTAGAAGAAGCCCATAAATCTAGGTATACCATGCACCCTGGAAACAATAAAATGTACCAAGATTTAAGAAATAACTTTTGGTGGATAGGAATGAAAAAGGACATAGCTCGATATGTTTCTAAGTGTCTTACTTATTCACAAGTTAAGGCAGAACACCAGAAACCCTCAGGTCTACTACAACAACTAGAAATGCTTGTATGGAAATGGGAACTCATAACAATGGATTTTTTTTACTAAGTTACCCAAAACCAGAAAAAGGTAATGACGCGATTTGGGTAATTGTGGATCGATTAACCAAATCAGCTCACTTTCTACCTATGAAAGAAACTTTTAGCATGGAAAGGTTGGCAAAGTTGTATGTAGATGAAGTAGTATCCTTACATGGATTTCCACTCTCCATTGTATCAGATAGGGATAGTCGTTTCACTTCCCATTTCTGGACTAGTTTCCAAGAAGCAATGGGAACTCGACTAAATCTAAGCATTGCATATCATCCTCAAACAGATGGACAAAGTGAACGGACGATCCAAACTTTGGAGGACATGCTTAGGTCATGTGTGATAGATTTTCGTGGAAATTGGGATGATCATTTACCCTTAATCGAATTCTCCTACAACAATAGTTATCATTCAAGCATTGAAGCTGCCCCATTTGAAGCATTGTACGGACGAAAGTGCAGAACTCCAGTTTGTTGGGCCGAGATAGGAGAAAGTCAATTATCAGGTCCCGAGATAGTGCAAGAGACTACCGACAAAATCACACAGATCAAGGAAAGATTAAAGACTGCTCAAGATCGTCAAAAGAGTTATGCAGACAATAGACGGAAGCCACTCGAGTTTCAAGTTGGAGACAAAGTACTATTGAAAGTTTCACCTTGGAAGGGAATAGTTCGATTTGGTAAGAAAGGAAAGTTAAGTCCAAGATACGTAGGACCATTCCTAGTGATCCAACGTATAGGACCAGTTGCTTATCGTTTACAACTACCAGAAGAATTGGCCGGAGTACATGATGTATTCCATGTATCCAACCTCAAGAAATGCCTATCAGATGAATCTTTGGTAGTGCCTCTCCAAGATATAGATGTAAATGAGAAATTAAAATTTGTTGAGAAACCTCTTCAAATCGAAGATCGAAAGATCAAATTTCTCAAACACAAAAGATTGGTGCTAGTTAAAGTCAAGTGGGATTCAAAGAGAGGACCCGAATACACTTGGGAGCTGGAATTGGAGATGAAGCGAAAGTATCCTCACTTATTCCAATGAATCTCGAGGATGAGATTTTAAATAAGGTGGGGAGGATGTAAGGACTCTCAAAATTGTCCTAAAAATACCCGTAAGTAAAATCCCGGACCCCTGAAACCATACTGTGCATGAAAAACCAAGAAAACAAGAAATATGGTCTTCAGGCGGACCGCGTAAAGGTTAAGCACATCTTACGCGGGCCGCATCAAGGTGTGGTTTGACCGGATAAGTATCCGGATCCACGTATCACCCATCTGGCCAACCTATGCATGACCATGCAAACCTATACGTAGACTAGGCTGCCCTCGCGGGCCGCGTAAAGAACAAAGGGAAGTTCACGCGGGCCGCGTGAACATCTAATTTTAGCTATAAATAGCTTGTCACAGGAGCTATCCTCTGGTGTCGAAATCACATCACAAAAACGAAAGTATACACTCCAAAAGTCGAAATTTCAATTAAAATTAGCGAGGCGCTGCTCCGATACCGGGTATTAACTCGATCGCTGCTACGATTCAATGTCCGATCGATTAAAACTATCCAATGGATGTTTAAGTGCTGCCCGTATTAGGGTTTATGCTTTGTTATTCGTCATAAATTCGATGGATGTTAAGTATCGCACTTTGTCATTCGTTTTGAGGGTTTAATCTCGTGAGTTATCGTAAATGCTGTATTTGTTACTGACCGAGTTCGTGTGCATGTTGTTTAAATTTAGGTTAAAAGGCTAATCAATAGGCTAAGCTCTGCCCATATAAATATGCAATGTGAGTCATTCTCTTTTTATCAACTATTTTACAATACCTCAAATTATTTTCAAATGTAATAATTACAGGGAGTAAGTCGTGGTAATCTTAATCAATGGCTAGTGGGGTATTGTGCACATTACTAATTTCTCACGGGTTAGGCTAATAAGCCCTAACACAGATTAGGCTAATAAGCCCTAACAGTGATATATCATCACTAATTGGGTGACAGGACCCAATAGTGCTATGACCATCGTCACCAGGAGGTGACACGGCGCCATATAACAATAAGATAGAAACCATTGTAATCGCTCCTATGCTGTAATTTATAACTGCGCCATTTTCTTAAATTGAGTGACTCGCCAGCATTTCCCCGCTGATAAAATATTTTTAAAACATGTTTCAGGCAACCTGCTGTAAATCAAGGAAAACGTGCTACGGAGCACTATCAAGCTTGAAGAGGTGGCTCAGTTAAAAATGAATAAACATGTTTTAATAAATCAGGGAATTTCCTAGTTAAATTCCTCTATTGTAAATTACGGGGCTTATCTCAAATTTATGGAATAAAATAATTGGGTATTAGAGTTTTAAAAAGATCCTGTTGAAAATCTTCCGCTGTCGCATCATTGATACCACGGGTTCCTGTCCCACGGCTCCTGACCGAGTCAAACCGGGGCTGGGGCCGTGACACACACCCTTTAAACGCGCGTCACCATCGGCTTATCCACTTGACGCTCTGATTTCCTTTCCTATAGAGTTCAACCGCAAACCATTTAGAACTCTTTTCTTACTTATGATGCATAGTTCGCTATAATTTTACAAACATGCGTTTTAACTCAAATTTCCAGTTTTTTAAGCCTTCTTTTAGGCATTTTTACAAACATCTTAAGGGCATAATTTCTAACCATTTATTATCAATTTCAATTCTTGTCATTTGGCCAAGATTAACATCATTTAGGCATATTCACATCAATTTTAACATCAATAAATCAGAAATTACTTCATAGATTTCCGATTACACTAGAACAACAATCATAACCTTAGTGTTTATCATGTTTCTACAAAACCCATTAATCACCTACAATGGTGATTATGAATCTCTCAAGTATTAAGCCAAATTTCAACAAATAATTGACTAGGGTTTATCCCTAAACACTATTTCATTCCTATTTCATCCAAGCAACTATCATGCATCATTAATTTCGAGTTTCAAGTGTTGATTCAGAATTTTATTTGGAATCATTCAACGAAATTTCACATACCTTATGATCCCTTTACTAAGGAGATCATAAATCTTTGCTTGGATTTCATTTTGGGACAGATTTAAGCCTTCAATTTTGATCAAATAGCTGGAACTAGGGTTTGGAGATGTCTGGTCGCCCCCCCCCCCCTCTGTGTTCTATTCGATCCACACACACCAGTGTGTGTTGGATTTTAATTTTTTTTGTTTTTAATAAAATTTGTTTCACATTTGGCACCTTTAACCCTCCTACTTTCATGAGGTTTTTATTTTAGGTGTTTTTAACACTCTAAAATATTATCACTAGACTCCAATCTAACTAGGTTATTTTTATTCCTAGTTAGTTTATTTCATTTAATATCGACGTCGAATTTATAATAAAAGGTTTATATTTTAGGGGTGTTACAAGTCCACCCCCTTAAAAAGGGTTTCGTCCTCGAAACCGGAATACATACCGAATAATGTTGGGTAGAGACGTCGCATCTCTTCTTCGGATTCCCATGTAGTATCCGAACCTTTTCTATGTTCCCACTTGATCTTCACTTGATCAATTTTCTTATTCTGCAAATCCTTAACCTTCCGATCTAGAATCTCAATTGGCCTTACCGCATAGTTAAGGCTATTGTCCACCTTGATATCATCATAGTGGATATAAGTTGTTTCCTCCGCTAAGCACTTTCGGAGTTGTGACACATGGAACGTGCCATGGATTCCGCTCAATTCTTCCGGTAATTTAAGGCGATATGCTACCTTGCCAACCCGTTCAATGATTTTGAATGGCCCGATAAACCTCGTGCTTAGTTTCCCTCTTTTTCTGAATCGGATAACGCCCTTCCATGGGGAAACCTTTAACATAACCATGTCGCCCACCTGAAATTCAATCGGTTTCCGTCTTTTGTCGGCATAAGACTTTTGTCTGTCTTGGGCTGCTTTTCAAATGAGCTCGTACCACGTCAATTTTCTCGTTAGTAGCTTGGACTACATCTTTATGGGCCAGTTCACGCGGACCCACCTCACCCCAACACACCGGGGTTCTACATTTTCTACCATATAGCATCTCATACGGGGCCATGCCGATACTGGCATGATAACTGTTGTTATAAGAAAATTATGCTAATGGCAAATACACATCCCAACTGCCCCCGAAATCGATGATACACGCCCTCAGCATGTCTTCTAGTGTCTGTATCGTTCTCTCACTCTGTCCATCCGTTTGAGGATGGTATGCAGTGCTGATGAAAAGTTTCGTCCCCATCTGTTCTTGGAAATCTCGCCAGAAGTGTGAAGTAAATCGAGTATCCCTGTCAGACACAATGGATACCGGTACTCCGTGGCGTGCCACTATTTCATTGGTATATACCTCCGACATCTTTTCTGACATATAAGTCTCACGTATAGGAATAAAGTGAGCACTTTTTGTCAGTCTATCAACAACTACCCATATAGCATCGAATCATCGGTTCGTCCTAGGCAGTTTGGTCAACAGGTCCATGGTGATATGTTCCCATTTCCAAACTGGAATCTCCAATGGTTGCAGTTTACCATATGGTTTTTGGTGTTCCGCCTTGACTTGTAAACAAGTCAAGCACTTCTCTACATACTTTACAACATCTCTTTTCATTCCGGGCCACCAATAGTTTTGCTTTAAATCATTATACATCTTGGTTGCCCCCGGATGGATAGAATAACGGGATTTATGAGCTTCATCAAGTAGAAGCGTCTTGACTCCACACGAATTTGGGACCCATATTCTTTCGAACCGAGTATTTAACCCGTTGTTACCATCCGCTAAATCTTTCAATTGACCAACTATCCTTTCCTTTTTCAAGTTTTCCTTTTTTACCGCCTCGGCTTGTGCTTCTCGGATTCGTTCAAGTAAACCCGAGGTTACAACAAGCTGCATCGACCGCACTCGTATTGGGACATAGTCTGTTTTCCTGCTCAAGGCATCTGCCACAACATTGGCCCTTCCGGGGTGGTAATGTATCTCGCAGTCATAGTCTTTTACCATTTCCAACCATCGCCTTTGCCGCATGTTTAACTCCTTCTGATCGAAGAAGTATTTTAAACTCTTGTGGTCGGTAAATACGGTGCACTTTACCCCGTATAAATAGCGCCTCCATATTTTTAACACAAACACCACCGCCGCCAATTCGAGATCGTGCGTGGGATATTTCTTTTCGTGCACCTTTAATTCGAGGCATAAGCTATCACTTTGCCTCGTTGCATCAAAACACATCTGAGCCCCGAATGTGACGCATCCGAGTAGACTACTGAGTCTTCGACTCCGTCCGACAATGTTAATACCGGAGCGTGAGTTAACTTCTCTTTTAGCGTTTGGAACGCCCTTTCTTGTTCAACGCCCCATATGAATCTTTCCTCTTTTCGAGTTAATTTAGTTAACGGCGAAGCAATCTTTGAGAAATCTTGGATGAATCTCCTATAGTATCCCGCAAGCCCTAAGAAACTTCTAATTTCTAAAGGATTCTTCGGAGGGCTCCATTTCGACACGGCCTCTATCTTTGACGGATCTACCAATATTCCATCGGCACTTATGATGTGGCCGAGGAATTGTACCTCTCGTAACCAAAAGGCACACTTCGAAAATTTCGCATACAACCTTTCTCATCTGAGTGTCTCTAACACCTCCTATAAATGATGCGCATGATCCGCCTTACTTTTCGAATACACTAGAATGTCGTCGATAAACACGATTACCGACTTGTCTAACATTGGCTTGCAAACCCGGTTCATGAGGTCCAAGAAAGCCGCGGGTGCATTCGTCAATCCACAAGACATCACGAGGAACTCGTAATGTCCGTACCGCGTACGGAAGGCTGTCTTCGGTACATCCTCTTCCTTGACCTTCAACTGATAATACCCCGATCTAAGGTCAATTTTTGAAAACCAATTCGCACCTTTTAACTGGTCGAATAAATCATCTATTCTCGGAAGCGGGTATCGATTCTTTACCGTGAGTTTGTTTAACTCCCGGTAATCGATACACATTCGCATGCTTCCGTCTTTCTTTTTCACGAATAATACCGGTGCGCCCCAAGGAGACACACTCGGCCTTATAAATCCTTTGTCAAGCAAATCTTGAATTTGCGACATTAACTCTTGTAACTCCGATGGCGCAAGTCGGTACGGCGCCTTGGCTACGGGTTTCGCGCTTGGAACCAATTCGATTCCGAACTCTACTACCCGTTCGGGCGGTATTCCCGGTAAGTCTTCAGGAAACACATCCTCGAAATCACGTACCACCGGTATGTCTCCAATCTTCGGCGGTTCCTTCCCAGGTTCATTCGTGTATATCATAAACGCTCTACATCCGTGCCTCATGAGCTTGTGAGCTTTTAACATCGAACATATTATAGGATTGCCTCCTTTCTCACCATAAATGCTAACGTGTTTTCCGCTCGGAGATGTTAACTTTATCTCCTTACGGTAACACACGACTTTGGCGTGGTGTCGAGATAGCTAATCCATCCCAACAACCACTTGGAATTCTCCCATTGACATCGGGATCAGATCTATCGAGTATTCTTCGTCATCGATACTCAATTTACAGCCTTGACAGACATCACACACTATGAAACTCTTGTTATCCCCTATTTCAACTTCTAAGGGAACAGATAATTTATCAATACAAATGAAGGATGTCGAATAAATCCATGTGAAATAAAGGATTTATTCGCACCCGTATCAAATAATACACGTGCAGGAATCAAGTTTATTGCGAATATACCTGAGACCACATCGGGTTCCGTTTTCGCTTCAGCCGCTGTTAGTTGGAAGGACCTGGCCTTCGCCTTCAGAATTTCTGTTGGAGATTCTTTGGTGTCTTTCTTTCATACCAAGTCCGGACATTCGGACTTCTTATGGCCCGGTTGGTAACACTTGTAGCAAATAGAGACCTTTCCCGGACATAATGACGCGGTGTGCCCCGTCTTCCCGCATATGGGACACGGTTTGTGTTTGAAGCGGCACTCACCCTTGTGCCCTTTTCCACATACTTTGCAACTCGGCGATTCACCCTTCGCATCTGTCTTCTTTACCAACTCAGTCGTTCGAGCCTTCTTTGTAGGGCTCGAGTTAACATCCACTACCCTTCGTTCACCTCGTTCTATTTGTTTTTTAAGTTCAATTTCTCTTTCCCGAGCCGTATTTATGATCTCAGTGAGCGTCTCATACTTGGAGGGAGTCATAAACTATCGATATTCAGCACTTAACATATTATAATAATAATAATATATTTTCTGCTCCTCGGTAGTCACTAGCTCATCGCAGAATCTCAGCTTATCCATGAATATACCCATGATTTTATCAATTGTTTCACCACTTTGCCTTAACTGGATGAACTCCTCATTGATTCTGTTGATGACCGCCTTGGGACTGTGATGTTTAAGGAACGGTACCTTAAACTCGTCCCATGTCATGGCCCTTGCCGCTTCGGCTCCAATCTCTTTATTTTTATTATCCCACCAATCTTTGGCTTGACCCCTCAACTGACCCGTTCCGTAAGCCACAAAATCGCTCACGTCACAGCGGGTCCTCTCAAATACCCCTTCAACATCACTTAGCCATCTTTGGCATATTATCGGGTCAACCTCCCCGTTGTAAATCGGCGGTTTACACGCCATAAACTCTTTGTATGAACAACCCTTACATTCTCCGGATTTTTCTTTCACAAGGTTGATATTGTCTTCCAACCTTTTAACCCGTTCCTCGACTAACGATAGCACCGTACTTTGGATTTTGTCTATGAAACCGGATAGACTATTCTCAATTGCCTTCCCTACTTCTTCGGCAATTACCTCTTTCATTTGTTCGGTGACTGTCGGCACCGGATCATTGTTACCCCTTTCCGTCATCTTGAAACTGAAATGTTTACATCAATTATTAAACATTTCATTTATAACATAACTTTATTTGCTTCGGTTTAGCCAAGTTCATAACTTGCTTTGACCGTTCTCATTTAGTGCACTTTCCGGGTTTGAGTGTGTTAACACGCTCTTCCCGTGCACATTAATTCACATCCCTTTTTCTCACATATGATAAGATCTACTAAAATAATTAATTCTTACCGGATGATTGATCAAGCTTGAACCGAACACACTTTGTTGACAACCTTGAGCTCTGATTATCAACTTGTAACACCCGTCTCATTTATACAAGAATTTAATATAAAATAAGCATTTTTAAACCAAAATACTTCGATTAATATTTTATACCAAACAGAAGTTTTCATAATGTTAGCATTCTAGTTAACTACAAACTAGTTTAAACATCCCAAAAACAAATATTTAAGTGTCTACAAAGAGAACATTGTTTATAACAAGGTTAAATTAACGCGAAAGCTTCAAAAGTTTGTGTTCGGTTCTTGGAAACATGCTTGATCGCCATCTGGATTGAGTCCAGCATCACCTAGTGTCAAAACCACTTAAATTGTTAGTTTTGACATTGTTAAAATACATATAAACAAGTTCTAGTGTCAAACAATTGAAAAGAAATAAAAATTTTCGAAATGTAGTTTGTCGCGCCACGCGACAGATACACTTGTATCTTTCGCACCCCGCGAGCGCCTTCGCGTGTCGCGCAGGGATTGATGTCCCCTGTCGCGTGCCGCGGGGTAACCCATTTTCCAGCAGGTTCAGTTTTGAAACCTGCATTTTCCTGCCAGCTCCGTTTTTTCACATAAACAAACTTCAAAAGCTCATAACTTTTGATCCAAAGGTCCGTTTTAGGCGATTCTTTTTCCTACGCGTCTGTAATTTAATTACCGACGTGCCTATTACATTTATTTTACCAAAATTTAAGTTTACAGACCGAATGTCTAAAATCACTATTTTGTTTATTCAACCTACAAAATTTGCACCAATTCAACAACCAATATTGATGTAACTTCAAGGCGCATTTACCCAACATCTGGGGCTTACGATCACCGGCATTTCATTACCTAAAACTATGGTTTCATGCTCTTGTGATCCATCATCGCCAAATACTATCCGAAACACAATTTCTACTACTTACCACACATTTATTCGACACGTTTGGCTCATTTATGGAACCCTCCATTCCTAATGACTACCAAACGTTTTTCTAAGCTAACTTGATTCGTTCAATTAAGTAGTGATCATCATCACTTCAACTAATACAATTCCTTATTCTAGAACACAACTTCAAATATCTAAAATATCAAATTTACATAATGTAACGAGATGTCACACCCCGATATTTCCACGTATTACCGGTGGGCCCGGTAGGGAGTATCGTGACGTAGTTGATATCATCATAGTCAAATAATCACAGTTCAATGCACAGCGGAAGTCAAAAGTGAATATATTACAAACTGATTCAAAAGTAACATCAATGTTATAAACAGATTGTAAGGTGGATCCACAGGCGGATCTTAAAACAGAAAGATAAACACTGTTCAACAGACTTTAGGCATCTAGAACTTGCAAGATTCCCTATTAACGCCCTGAGCTCCCAGCCAATTACGTACAGTACCTGTCACTTAATATTTTTGAAAAAATACATCAGTTTACACTGGTAAATACAATTAACTGACTCATTTTGAAAATGTTTTAGAAAATTGATTTGAATGCTCAAGGCACAAAAATTCTTTTATAACTTGGGACAATTATATAAAAATAATCTTGTATACAGATTTACATGTTCGTTATACATTTAGGGCTCGATGTTAGAAACCGAGTCAAGATTAACAGACACACCACAAGTATAGGCCCACAAAAGAGTGAGATACCGTTTCCCTTATGCAACTGTCAGGTGTATGCCTACACCCCGTGCATAAGACGTGGCCATTTTTATTTTATAATGATGCCAAGGATATCCGGGACATGGTCATTAACCCCTAAAGGCCTTTATTTCAAACAAGACAGATTAAAACAGGTTATCTCAATAATTTAATCACAATCCGATTAAACATTCAATACCCGACCAAGCGGTATTATTATAATACCGTATCCCAAGCCCGTATAGGGAAAATAAGTTAAGAGTATTTACCTGAGCAAAAATATAATTTTATCCTCAGCCGTATATCAATCAGTAAGCACAAGTACCTCTACTGGGGCTCTCAATCTGGAACGAAGGTTTTATTAACCTATTAGATTCTTAACAGGTCTTATTTAAGTTTAAACTTAGACCGGTTAGTTTTAAGGAAAGGTTTACGGTTCAAAACGCAAGATTAAGCGAAGACCGGATTAGAATGTGATTTAGACCCGACAAGTATGGAGACTTGTATAATATGGGTAAACTAAACACATTCTGGATTTTGAGATAAAAATGATAAGGTTTGACCCGTTTCGGTCAATTTATGCAAACTAGTTACATAAACCGTACCGAACGCGAAAAATGCATAACGGGTAACCATAAGAGTCATATACAGGTTTCCTAAGTTAATATGCCTTAAATATGTTGTGATATCTATTAGGATCTGAGTTTGGCTTTGATTGTGTTTTACGTTTGAATTAAAATGGACAATGAACGAGTAGTGCAGCAGAATATAAATGGTAACAAACTTTTCACAATCAAACAGGAGAATTGCTTTCAACACACATTTTCAACAATGAACTGAATGCTTAAATTTATTCCAAACACCGATTACACTTGCATGTATGTAACAAAACTCCCCCTTAGCCTGAGCTCACAATTATTTGTTCGTACAGGAAGAAAGATGGTGAAGAGCTAATAGAACAGTACAGGGTACTGTTCTATTTATAGGCATGTACAAACCACTGTGGCATCTTTGCTGACGTCACCATGAAAGTGACATCTAACCTCCTAACAAACTCTAACCTCTGATCTATACAAGTACTGCTGTGCTAACAACTGTTATTACAATACATTACATAAAGACAAACTAAACTACTACTGAAACCTTCCACTGATGTGAACCTAGCAGTACTTGATATAACCCAGCAGTGCTTGACTCAAGGCGGTAGATTGAACAGCAGGGCTTTAGTCTTCATCAGCCTTTGACTTGATCAGCAGTTGTAGGTCAACATTTGTACCGATCAGTAGATAGGAGGTCAGCAGATGTTGAAACCACTTTCAAGGGGAGAGACTTGTTTATATAACATCTGCTTATTCTGGATCCACTGCTCTGATCCAGTTTTGGCTTTAATTATCTGTTCCTCTGATAGGGCTCAATCCCAATAATCTCCCCCTGGAACAGATAATGCCAAAACCCTTCATTATTGGTAGATCTTTATTGCCTCATCAACAGTTCCCTTATTTGCCCTTTGAGTTGTAACTCAAAGGCTAAGGCATCTGTGTCATCTTCATCCCTACACAGTGGAAGATCAAGGAGATCCTGCAAATCTTGAAGACTTAGGCTAAGTGCTTGTTCCCTTGTTATTTTCTTCACTTCTCCACTAGACTTGATCACTGTCAGTACGTGGGTCTGTTTGTCAGTTTTCCACTTTAGTACTTTTGAGTCTGGTGGGTTTCTTGGGAGATTTTTATTAGATGAGGAGTTTGGTGATGCTGGCCTTGTGATGACTGTTTGAGCAGTGCTTGCAGGTTGATTTAGGCCAAGAGTTTCAGCTATCATCTTCTTAATACCCTCTTTTACAAGTTCATCTCCTGCCATTAATTCTGCCACTGTTTCAGTATCCAACTATTGTTGCTGTCTTCTTTTATAGATGGCAGCACCAGCTGGAGCAGTGGATCTCCTGATTTGCAGCTTTGATGGTCTTGTTGAAACCTCTGCTTCAGGGTAGTCAGGTTTTTGTGGAACTTTAGGATCTTTCTTCCTTAGTTCCTCCAACCTTTTGTAGGTGGCCCTGACTTTATCTTCTCTCCATCTCATCACTTGATTTTCAGACCCATAATCAGCAGCAATTAATTCCTCTTTCATTCTCCTCAGCTCTACCTTTTTGTCAGGTACATTCTTCTTGTACTTTGCCCAATCAGGAGGAGTATGTTTGACTTTGTTTTTGATCATTTCCTGAATTCTAGCTGCTTCACTTTCCAGCCCAGGAATGGTCCAGTCTTTATACATGTATTTTTCTCCCTTGTATTTCTTGTGAGCCATGATGTTTTCAACATAATCTTTTCTCAGGGATTCATCTGCTCTTTCTGATATCTGCTGGCACACATTTTTTGCAAATTATTCCAAAGATCTGACTTGTGTGAGAAAAAATTGATAATGTCTCTGAATTTCTTTGTCAGTCTTTCCTTGAGCATCTCTTTTGGAGATATCCTCTGCTTGTTTAGCTTTGACTTTCAAATATTCTTCAATGTTATTGGGCCTGGGATATCCTTCAATAGATGGTAATCTCCTTTTTGCAGGGTCATCCTCATAATAGAAAGATTTGATTTCTTCTCTGACTGCTATGAGCTCAAGAGGAAATTGAACACCTGCAGGAGCTATTGGCTTTAGAATCTGAGCTGATGAGAGAGGAACAGGGTTTGGTATGGTAACAAGTGAAAGAGATTGTGAGGATGTTGGTGGAGGTGATGGAGAATCATCATCAGGTATGAAAATCCTTCTCCTTTTTATTGTAGGAGAGGCTGATGATGTTTTGGGTGGATCAGTGGTGGTGTTTTGAGTGGTGGAAGGTGGCTGACTAACAGTTGTTGAAACAACTGGTGTTTCAACCACTGTTGCCATTACAGCAGATGTTGTAACATCTGTTGTCTTCTGCTTTTTGGCAGAAGGTGATGGTGGTGAGATTGTTTTTAGTAGTGATGGTGGTTTTGGTGATGAGATAATTTTTGGAGGTGGTGGTAAGGCAGTAGTTGTGGTGTGTGTTGAAGTGATAGCAGATGTTGAAACTACTGAAGTACCAGTAGTTGTTGATACAGCAGGAGTTACAACAACTGTTTGAGTGGAAGATTGATGTTGGGAGCTTTTGGACGGTGGTTTGGGAGTATGCTTTGTGAGTCTGGATGGTGTTGATTTGGGTTCCCTCACTTTTCGAGTGGGATTTCTTTTTGGCTCGGGATTTTTAACATCCTTTGGCTCAGAACAACCCTGCGCATTCAGCTCCATATAAGCTTTTTTCTCCTCATTCCACCTGGACATATCCTTTGCCTCTCTGTCCCTTTTTACACTTGCTTTTGCTTCAGCAAGTGCATTTGTGGTAACATCAATCTTTTTGCTACCATCTGGCAAGGGAATCTTTTTAGTCATTGTATATTTTTCTGGTTTAATATACAGACCATCATCTATTCCCTTCTTCTTCCACTCCTTGATTTTCTCCCCCTTTTTGGCATTATCTGGGGGTAATTGATCAATGAAGAGAACAGTGGGAGGAGCAGTGCCAATGGTGTTTAGGATGTGGGCCTTTATAGCCTTGATGTCTGCTTGGGTGTTTCTAAACCTGGACTCCATTATGTTTCTCATCTCTTGTATATGTATTGCATGTTGCTGATCAGCTGTTTGTCTTTGTTGTTGGAGCAGGGGTTGAAATAAACTCCATAACTCATTTGCAGCAGGTGCTTGTGGGGGAGCAGGTGCTTGAGTTGGAATAGCAGTGGGTTGCACCTTTTGAACTTTCAACAACTGTTGCAGCATTTCTTTGATTTCTGCAACAGAGGTATCCAGTTTTTCAACTCTATCCGTCAATTCTAGGTACTTTAAACCATCACCCAATTTAATGGGATCATCTGATTTCCCACTAACAGTGGTTGACTCAGGAATTGTATTCCAAAAGTCATCCACTGATGCCCCTTTATCTTGGTACTAGGGACTTCTTCCCTCAACACTTGATAACCTTTTGATGGTACCAGTGGTCAAAACAAACTTACTGGTGGTTATCAGAGGTGCTATAGAAGGAATTGCCTCCAAGGAAGTCTTATTGATGTAACCACTGTCCAAATGCAAACCAGTGGGTTCAACACTTGTAGTGGCTGCTTCACTTGGAATACCACCAAGAGTTACTTGTAACTCAAGGGGTGTAATCTCCTCAGGTCTTGTTGGTGGGTTAGCTATGATTGATACATCAGGCCCAGTCGTTTGTTGAAGTATGTTCTCATTGATAGGTGAGTGAGAAGGACTGGTTTGTGCCTGGTTCAGATCAATAGCATCCAATGATAATTTAGTTGGTGGAGGAATTGTGGAGGTGAGGTTGGGTGTAGAAAGAGAATTTGCCCCGGGCATTGGGCTGTGGATGATGGAAGCAAGTGATTCCAGAGCATCATATTGTGGTGTCCCTATTTGTACAACCTGTTCTTTTTGAGAAGAAGCAGGAGGAGTTTCAGGCATGGGTTGAGATATTTCTACCAACTGCTGTGAGGAAGTAGCAGCAGTGGTTTCTTGTGACTTTTGTACTGTCACAGGCAGTTGCTCTGGTATCTTATCCTCCAGAGTTGCCTTTTTGGTAGGTTTGGGGGGCTTTTGAGATTTTTGTTTTGGACTTTTGGTGATTTTAGGTGTGGGTTTCAAAGCAGTTGTTTTGCTGCTATGATCACCTGGAGCAGTTGGCTCAGCAGCAGATACCTGAGGAGCAGTGGTAGCTGCTAAATTCTGCTCAGGCACCTATGCTTATGTTTTGCAAGGTGTTGACATTCTTGTAAAAGTTTCAGCAGTTAAGCTGTTTATTTGAAAAGATACACCTTGTTTTATTGCAGAAGCATCATCCTTACCAAATTTCTTTTCAAAATAGTAGCTTAGAAATCTTGGAAAAAGTAAGAATGGCTTTTTATCAACATTTTTAACCAAATCATTAAAGATTTCCTGGGAGTAATTGAAATTTTCATCTTGAAGAATAGCATATCCCATGTTTTGAATCTTTAATGATATTTCATTAAAAGAAGTGGTTTTGTTTGAAACACACATAAGCAGAGTATGGAACATAAATCTTGTTGCAGGTGGAAAATTACCTTTTTGTAAGGTATCATTTTTAATTTGTTCTGCATACCCCCTTTCAAGGAAATCAATTTTTAACTCATTTTTAGGAAAAGAAGTTTTACCTTGCTGATCATTGAGTTCAAAGACTTCCGAGATGGATTGTGGTGTGATTTTGACAGGTTTACCCATGAGAGAAGAGTTAATAGCTATGACATCCTCGCCTTGTTTATCAAGGGTAATATTCTTCCAGAACTCTCTTTGGGTGTCCAAGTAAATTGGAGCATCTGCTGTTAACAAAGTTTTGTACTTTGATGCAGACATGATGTCAATGATGGAATCGAAAGCATCGGTGGTGCCTGGTTTTGTCAAAAGACCCAGATAATTGTGAGGTGCTTTGTATGGGATTTCGATGGGTGTAGCCTTTGGAGCGGCCTTTTTACGAGAGGATTTTGAAGTGGGTGTTGCAGATGATTTCGATTTTGTCATTTTTAGAGAAGACGATCGAAGAAGGTTGTGAAGAAATTTGAGGAAATGAGATGAAAAACTGCTTTGAGAAAGGAATTTTTAAGAATTCAATTCGACAGTAAAACCCTGTTTGGGGTTTTGAAGGGGGTTTTATAGAGAAAAAGTGAATGCTGACGTGGCAGCGGTTACAAAAGGTCTGACCACAATGTACTGTCCACGTGCCAACCCCTGATGAAGAAAACAACAACTCTTTTATGAAGACCACTGTTGGAACAAGATCAGTGGGCATAACTGTTACAATGAGAGCAGTGGGTGATTTTTACTATCAGTGGATAGCATATCAGTGGATAAAACCAATGTTGTAGAAGGCGCTAGGCGCTAGTCGAGCGGTGAGGTACAGCCTAGGGATTAATCGGGATTAATCAGAATGGGATTTTTATATGTATTTTTTCAAAATTATATATATATACCCAATAATATAAAAATAATACTTTAAAATTCACATAAATACTTCAAGTTTCAGATAGTATGGTTCGATTTTGACCGATTTTGACCGCCTAGGACCGCCTAGGACCGATTTTGACCGACTAATATTGTCCGATTAATCTGATTTTTGACCGCCTAGGACCGATTTTGACCGATTTTTTACCATGACCGATTAATTGACTGCCTAGCTCAAAATTAGGCAGTCAGTAACCGCCTAGCGCCTAGGCGCCGATTAATCGGCCACCTAGACCGATTTCTGCAACCATGGATAAAACACTGATTTTGAACAACAGTGTTTATCAAGGAAATGAGAGAGCAGGGGTTGACTTTCAGCAGTGGACAGATTTTTAAGTAGAACAAACTTTTGAACAAAGCAGTGGTTATGGCAGACTTTTAAGGATTTTAATGAAAAATTCATTTTTAGCTATTTTTAAGGATGGATTTTTGATTTTCTAAAAACATTTTAATGCTTTTATTCATAGAAAACCAGGATTTTGCCTGTTATTCCATGTTTAGCATGCCAATCCTAGAGATTAAGCTTTCAAAGGTGGATGTGTCTAATGCTTTTGTTAGCACATCTGCCAGCTGATCCTTGGTTGGAACATGGTGCAGAGAAATCAAACCTTTTTCATAGCAATCCCTCACAAAGTGATGTCTGATGTCAATGTGCTTGGTGGTTGAATGGGAAACTGGATTTTGAAGCCAAAGCAGTTGGGCTGTACAGCTTGCAGCAGCTATATACTCTGCCTCAGCAGTGGATGTGGAAACAGCTGCTTGCTTTTTGCTTTGCCAAGACACTAAAAAACTGCCTAGGAATTGGCACCCTCATGAAGTGGACTTCCTTGTCTTGTCACATCCAGCAAAGTCACTATCTGAGAAACCTGAAAGCTCAATTTTACCATCAGCTGGATACCAGATACCAAGTTTGGGAGCACCTTTTAGGTATCTGAATATCCTTTTTACAGCAATAAGGTTTGACTTTCTAGGGGCTGATTGGGATCTTGCACAAACATATGTTGAAAACATGATGTCTGGTCTAGATGCAGTTAGGTACAATAAAGACCCAATCATGCTTCTATATAAAGTTTGATCAACCAAATCATCCTTCTCATCAGACATGACTAATTTATTGGTTGCAATGGGTGTACTACATGGCTTGCAATCATCCATCTCAAATTTCTTTAAAAGTTCTTTGGCATATTTGCCTTGATGGATAAAAGTGCCATTTTGCAGTTGCCTTACTTGGAGACCAAGAAAGCACTGGAGTTCACCCATTGCACTCATTTCAAACTCAGCTATCATGAGTTGCCTAAACTCTTCACACATTTTATTACATGTGCTTCCAAAGATGATGTCATCTACATAAATCTGGACAATCATCAAATCCTTTCCTCTCCATTTTAGAAACAATGTTTTGTCTATCTTACCTCTTGTGAAACCAATGGAAATTAGAAAGGTGGAAAGAGTTTCATACCAGGCCCTTGGTGCTTGTTTCAGGCCATACAAAGCTTTATTCAGCTTGTAGACATGATTTGGATTAAATGGATCCTCAAAGCCTGGAGGTTGACAAACATAAACCTCCTCTTGAATCTTACCATAGAGGAATGCACATTTGATATCCATTTGGTACACCTTGATGTTGTGGTTGACAACAAAGGCCAGAAATAATCTGATAGCTTCAAGTCTTGCTACAGGGGCAAATGTTTCATCATAGTCAATGCCCTCTTCTTGTCTGAAACCTTGAACCACAAGCCTAGCTTTATTCTTGACAACAATACCCCTTTCATCAGTTTTATTTTTGAAGACCCATTTTGTGCCAATAGGACTTACACCCTCTGATAATGGTACAAGCTCCCAAACTTGTTGTCTTCTAAACTGTTGGAGCTCCTCTTGCATGGCCTCTACCCAGCTGTTGTCTTTCAGTGCCTCTTGGTACTTGACTGGCTGATGGAGAGATAGAAAGCCAGCAAAAAGATAAATGTTTTGGGATTGACTTCTTGTGAGTACCCCTTCATTGATGTTGCCAATAATTTGGTCTGGTGGATGAGATTTCAAGAAGATAAGATCTCCTTGGTATGGAATAATGGCATTGAGTGGGGAGGGCTGCAGATGTGAATCATCTGAGCTAGCCACTGCTGGTGACTTTGATGATCCAGCAGTGGCTTCAAAAGGTAGTGGAATGGGAGGCAATGGTGTGGACACATGCTGACTTTGATCCACTGTTTGAGGACTTTTATCAACAGTGTTTGATGATGTGGAAGCAGGGGTTAAGGGGCTACTTTGGTCAACAACTGTTGAGGTAGCAGTGGTTGAGCTTTGACAGCTGTTTTGAACATCTGCTGCTCTACCCATTTTGACAGACTTTTGTTGAGGAATGATGATTTCATACCCATAGTCTGGTGTTGAATCCTCTGATGGACCTGCACTGTTAGTCTTGACAGCAGTATTTTCAAAAGTGAATTTATCAAGATCAAACAATTCTGCAGGGTTTGCTGGGATTTTCATTGATGAAAGTTCATTGAACTTTACATTCAAAGTCTCCTCCACTGTTTTGGTCCTTGTGTTAAACACTTTGTAGGCCTTAGCAGTGGTTGAGTATCCTAGATGATAACCACAATCAATTTTTGCTGCAAACTTTGAGATAGAATCTTTTAAGTTTAAAATGAAGCATGGGCAGCCAAAAACTTTGAAATATCAAATCGATGGCTTTATTTTATACAGCAGTTCATAGGCAGTCTTTTGATGCCTAGGGTTGATTAAAACTCTGTTTTGGACATAGCAAGCAGTGTTTACTGCCTCTGCCCAAAAAGTTAATGGCAAACCTGAATCAGCAAGCATGGTTCTGGCAGCCTCAATCAAAGTTCTGTTCTTTCTTTCAACAACCCCATTTTATTCTGGTGTTCTTGGAATGCTGTATTGCCTCACAATTCCTTTTGACACACAGAAATCATCCAAGTCCTTGTTCCTGAACTCTGTGCCATTGTCACTTCTGAAGATTTTTACTGGAAGGTCAAACTGCTTTTCAACCTGTTTCACAAAGTCTTGCAGAATGCCTGCAGTCTCATCTTTTGAGTGTAAAAAGTAAGTCCATGTAAACCTAGAAAAGTTATCAACAATAACCAAACAATACCTCTTTTTCTTAAGACTCATGACTTTAACTGGGCCAAACAAATCCATATGAAGCATTTGCAAACATTTGGTTGTTTTGGACTCATCAATGGACTTGTAGGATATTTTATGTTGTTTTCCTTTTAGGCAGGAAACACAATGCTCAGGACAGATGAACAGTTTTTTAGGTAAACCTCTTACTAACCCCTATTTTGAAATGGCAGTGATTGTCTTGAGATTTGTGTGCCCCAATCTCCTGTGCCATAATTCTGTCTCTTTGTTTGATGCAGCTGAGAACAGACAGGCATCAGTTCTGGGGCTCTCTTTTGACATATCCACCACATAAACATTGCCACTTCTTTGAGCAACAAGTTTGGTTTTTCCAGTTTTTATTATTGCTTCAATCTTTTCAACCATTTTTGGTCCAACAATCCTACAACACTCCTTTGTGAAGAATGATCCATACCCCTTATCACTCATTTGTGATACACTCAGGAGGTTGAATTTTAGATTGTCTATCAGATTGACATTTTCAAATTTTACATTACCAGACTTTACTGTACCAGACCCCAGAACTTTCCCTTTACTATTATTACTAAAGGATATATCACCCCCTCCATGGGTTTTGAAATCTTTGAGAAGGGCTTTACATCCTGTCATGTGTCTGGAGCCTCCACTATCTACATACCAAAGGCTATCTAAGCATGCAGAAGCTCCCTGCACATGAAGTAAAAGGATTAGTTCATTAGGGTCTCCAAAGCCAATAAGGCTTTGGATGGGGTCTCAACAGTGTCTGGGATGAGTTCAGATGCATGGGCAGTGGTTAGGTTAGGGGTTTGGACAGTTTTAGGATTGTTTCTCTCTAACCACTGTTGTGGGTTTTGACCAATCACCTGTTGATACCCAAAAGGATGCCTGTTCACTCTTGGTTTAGAGGGCCTTTTGTAGGTCTCATAAACATGTGGAATCCTTTGGTAAGATGATTGTCCCTTGCCTCTTCTGAATTGGTTGGCAGGGGGTGCATCAGTCACTTGAACATCTCTTTGGATAGATGTTTGATTTAGCTGTTTTGTAACAGCTGTTTGGACTGGTACAAACAGTGGTTGATTCTTGGTGAATTTGACAGATGATGTTGATGGACTCAAGGATGTTTTAGCAGTGTACTCATTCTTTTTTACATCAAAGTTTTTGAGATACACACATGCTTGAGTTTTGTGGTTTGTTTTACCACAGATGGTGTAGCTTTCAGCAGGTACAATGACACTTGTTTTGTTTAGATCATATGCTTTTAGATGAAAACAGTCTTTTGTTAGATGGTTTCTCTTTTCACAAAAATCACAAAACAGGTTTTTGATCTTTTCTCTTTTCTTCCTTTTCTCAGACTCCTTAGCAACAGAGTTTTGAACCACTGTTGGGATATCTTTGATAGGAATGACCTTTGCTTTTGGAGCTGTGACACCATCAGTGGTTGTGAAATCCATGGGCTGGAAATTTTCAAGAATGTCACACTCATTAGACCATGTGGGTTTAAATTGGTATTTCTCAATTTCCTCAAAGGTTGAGGACCCCACAGATCTTTCCAAAGTTATTTTGTTACCAAGTTTGTCGGTTATTTTAACCTCTTGGCCATTCTTGTTGGTTGGTTTAATTTCAGATGAACCAGCTTGTTTTGCAGCAGTGTTTACAAGATCATCATATTTTCTATATCCTACACCAAACTTGACATTGCTTTCAAGCTGTTTCTCAAGCATAACCTCATACCCTTTACAAGATTCCACCCATCTTTCACAAGTGATCTGGGTGGACTCCAACTCCTTTTTATAAACTTGGTATTTTTCTACCATAGTTTGGAGTTGAGTCTTGGTTATGCTCTGCTCTTCTTTGAGACTGCTGATTTCTTTGTCTTTTTCAGCCAATTTGTTTCTAAGTTCTTTTAATAACTTTTCAAATTTGGCTTCATCAGTTAAGACTTTATCCCTAAGGTTTTCATTTACCTCTTTGATGTTAGCAAATGCAATAATGCATTTGTCTGAACACAGTTTTTCAAGAAGTTGAGGTGATACCTTAGCAGCAGCCATCATGGCACAATCACATTGATGATCACCTTCTTCATCAGCTCTAACTTCTTCCTCACCTGCCATCTTCTCTTCCTTTTCTTCTGTGTCTTCTTTGGACCAGGGGTCAGACAGTGGTTCAATCAGGGTTTCTGAATTTTCTCCCAGCAGTAGTTCACCAGCAACTGCAGTAACCACTGCTTCAGCCACTTCATCCACTGTTTCAGCACTTAGCTGTTCACCTTCAGTTTCCACCCCTTCTGGTATTGACTCTAATGCCATCAAACAAAATTCATCATTAGAAGGATCATTAAAGGCATAAAGTGCAAAATTTTCATCACCAAGCTCATCAGGCATGCTGCTCCAGTCAACAAAGCCTTGGGTGAAAAAGCTTTGTTGATCTGGTTGTACCACTGTTGGAACAGCTTGTTGAGGTGCAGCAGGTTGCACTTGTGCCTGAGGGACAGGGGCTTGAACATACTGAATTTGTGGAACAGTGGTTTGAACATAATGCACATGCACAGGGGTTGCAGCATAGTGAGCAGTGTTAACATGTGCTGCAGGGGTATATTGGGTATAGTGCACAGTGCTTTGGTGTTGTGGTCTAGGGTTTGAGCTGGGATGAGTTATTATTGGACCAGTGGTTTGACTCCTGCATTCCCTAGCAAAATTACCTAGCCTATTGCACTTGTAACACTTCAGCTTTGATTTATCCAACCCCACTCTTAAATTCCCATGTAACCCTGGGAATTTTCTCCCTGTTCTTTTATAGAATTTGCTTGTTCTTACACTAAGCAAAGCCAATTGATGCAAAATGTCCATCTCCTCTAAGTCAGTGGGATCAAACTGTTGCAAATCATTTAGTTCAAAACACAAGTTATCTGACATCTGGTTTTCACAATTTGCAGTAAAAGCATAATTTGCAGAGTGAGAATCAGAGTTGTTAAAATTTCCACCAGCAGTTATATCAATAAAATGATCAAAACTCTGATCCTTACTACTGCTACCAGATTCTTCCTGACCAAAAAGAGTTGTGCTGCCAAATGCATAGTCATCAGCAACTTTGCCAGACTCTTGCAACTTCTTTTTCTGGTTTAACTCCCTTTCATAGGCCAGGAGTCTACCATGAAGTTGGGTCAGGGTCAGATCTTTGAACTCAGCTGAATTTCTAGTTACAAAAGCAATTGTGTCCCATTTTTCAGGTAGTGATCTAAGAAACCGACTATTTTGTGTTGAATTAGGAAATGTAACTTTAACAAGTCTTAGCTCACTAATTAGACAGCTAAATCGCTCAAACTGTTGGGTCAATGATTCACCCTTGATGTGACAAAAGGTTTCATACTGCTGATTCAGAATTTTCCTATTATTTTCAATAACTTCTTCAGTTCCCCCAAACTGTTCCTTCAGTGCATCCCATAGCTCTTTGGCACTGTTACAATGTAACAGCCCAGCATAGATTTCATTGGGTAATGCAGATGCAATGATGCTAAATGCTTTGGCATCGAGTTCGAACTTTTGGAAATCAGTTTCAGTATAATTTTCAGGTTTTTTAGGTTCGAACTTCTTTGTATCCTCAGCACTTGGCACCATAGGAACATGGGGCCCAAAAACAACAGATCTCCAACATCCAGTGTTCTGTTGAGCAAGGATGTGACCCATCCTTCTCTCCCAGATGTTGTATTCAATACGTTTAAGCATGGGTGGTTTGAAAAGAAAGCCAATGTTATTCTTATCATCTTGTGATTGTGACGTCATCCTGGTTGTTTTACAGGCACTGATTAATCAACTTTGATGGTGATTAAACCTTGCTCTGTTTTTCAACAAAACGAACAAACTATTAGTATCAACGATTGTAAGCTGAACTATTTATGTCAAAATGATTGTTAAATCAAATTTGACTGTCCTGCTCTGATACCAATTGTTAGGATCTAAGTTTGGCTTTGATTGTGTTTTACGTTTGAATTAAAATGGACAATGAATGAGTAGTGCAGCGGAATATAAATGGTAACAAACTTTTCATAATCAAACAGGAGAATTGCTAGCAACACACATTTTCAACAATGAACCGAATGCTTAAATTTATTCCAAACACCGATTACACTTGCATGTATGTAACAAAACTCCCCCTTAGCCTGAGCTCACAATGATTTGTTCGTACAGGAAGAAAGATGGTGAAGAGCTAATAGAACAGTATAGGGTACTATTCTATTTATAGGCACGGACAAACCACTGTGGCATCTTTGCTGACGTCACCATGAAAGTGACATCTAACCTCCTAACAAACTCTAACCTCTGATCTATACAAGTACTGCTATGCTAACAACTGTTATTACAATACATTACATAAAGACAAACTAAACTACTGCTGAAACCTTCCACTGATGTGAACCCAGCAGTACTTGATATAACCTAGCAGTGCTTGACTCAAGGCAGTAGATTGAACAGTAGGGCTTTAGTCTTCATCAGCCTTTGACTTGATCAACAGTTGTAGGTCAGCAGTTGTACTGATCAGTAGATAGGAGGTCAGCAAATGTTGAAACCACTTTCAAAGGGAGAGACTTGTTTACATAACATATGCTTATTCTGGATCCACTGCTCTGATTCAGTTTTGGCTTTAATTATCTATTCCTCTGATAGGGTTCAATCCCAACAATATCAGTAAGATACCTTCCATTATGCCCAAAACGAATTTAAACTCGAATTAAGCCCCGTAGGGGTATTTTGGTCATTTTAAAGGTTATAAAAGGGATTAAATATTTATCTGAGATTCAGGTCTGATATAATCAGTAAAAATACTCAATTTAATAAGTTATGTCAGTAGGGTATTGCATATATGAGAAATTAATCATTTATAACCAAACTATGCACCGTAGGGGCATTTTGGTAATTTCACATAAGCTTTAAAGGTTAAATCTGGAAATCTGGGTTTAAAACTTTTGCTTACTGTTTAATTATAAAAATTTACTTAAAATATCAGTAGGTATTAAGTTTCATATGCCAAAATATTTTTAACTCATACTATGCGCTTAAAACGCGTAAAAGCCGGTTTTAAGCGATTTTTAGGTTAAAATAGGAAATCTGAGTTTTTGATCAGTTTATAAAGTTCAAAATATTTTATTTATCATATAAAATCAGTAGCAAAAAGTTTGGTATCAAAATATTATGTAAAACTCATTTTATGCAAGAAAAGGTATAACCGAAAATTACCGAAAAGCTAGAATCCTATGTTATGCTCAGTCTAAAAATAAATAAAAATCTTCAAAAATCCCAAAATATTATTTTACATCAGTGGGTAAAAATTTTGGTGTCAAAATTTGGGTTTAGAAAGGCTTTATGCTAATTACGCCGTTTAATTAATAAAAAGCTACTTAATTACGATATTGAGCATAACTCCTAGTCTAGACCCCAAACTGATGTGAAAATTTAAGGACATGTTTATAATTCAGTAACAAAGGTTATTGTCCTTTCACATTTTTAAAATTCTCGTTTTAAGGTCAAAAGGGTATAATGGTAAACAAAGGCATATAACGGAAACATGCATATGAATCGGATAACTAAAGATCCAAGTTGTATAACCTCAGAGGGTTATACTAACCTATAACATGGTCCTAACGGAATCCTAAGGCATATCTAAACTAAGCTAAATCGGGTCAGAACTGAAAGTCAAAGCAAAAGTCAACTTTTGCGACTTTCGGTTCCGAACCGAGCCTAAACTCAGAATTGTCGGGTTGAACATGCTTAGACATGTTCAACTAATATTTACCAAGTTATTAAAGTGAGAAAACTGATTTTATGGCTTCTATATTAATAGTTATGAATTTTATTTAAAACTAACCCGTTTGACTTTTATTTTAATTATTTTGACACGACAATTTAACTAAGTAAACGTGATAATTAGGAGGTGCCCTTTTGAGGGTTTAACACCTACCTAATTACGGTCACGTAGCCATGTTCGATGCGAACAATGGCTCAACCGTTTAAAAGTCAAAGCGTTTATCGAAAACGCTTGACTTTTCGGCTATAAACGCTAAATAAAACAAACTAGTCACGAAAGGACACTTACAAGGGTCCAATGGACTGATGGAGGTTCTCAAAAGAGTTCAAGATCCTCTTAATTCAGAGAGCATAGCAGATTTGGAGGAATGGTGTGAAAAAACCAAGTGAAACCCACCTCCCTTATATAGTTTTCGGGACTTCGTAGGATCGTGACAAGTGTCGGGAGGTTATAACCAGATGACAACAAGTGTAAAACCACCTTTACAATCAGTGGGCAGCCCCTAGAGTCGAATATGTGAGTATGGAAACCATTTTCAGCAAAAACCAGCAACTAAAACCAGTTTTCTGCTTCTGATCATGTCTCATGGCCCGCGTAGGGGATTTGTGTGGCCTTACGCGGCCCGCCTAAGGTTCTGGCCCAGTTCAAAGTTTGGTAAACTTGCAGAAATGGTCCCTGTCATCATATAAGTGTGTTTCTGATACATCTAAGGCCTGTTAACCTCATTTCAAGGCTCTACTATAATGCCTAAACATAGAGGACATGAAACATGGTCAAAAACATGTCGAATGTCGGTTCGTTTGGCCGTACGGTCACGTTGTTCGACTAATTACGACGAAACACGAACGGACGCGAAAAACGATCCAAATTACGCGACGAATGGAATTCTATCAAGCCAAACACTAAAATAGAATATTTTAGTGGTTACATAAATTTTTGGATGCCCGGATATATTCAGAACGTAAGATATGCGCGAAAATGCAAACTTGTGCACTTTTTGACGCTTTTAGTCCTTGTTGATCAAATAAGTTTATTTTTGCACATCAAACACCTCTAAGCCTATTTCTAAGCTATGTAAAGGATATTTGGGGCATGTTTAACTTATGATCATATTCCAGAAGGTTCGATACCATACGAATCGATAGACTTTTGCAGTTTGACGCAAATAGTCCCTCTAATGCGCAAACTTGGGCATATCATCGTTTAATAGCATCAAAGCCTTATCTAATCCATATTAGGGATTCTTAGGAGTATTATTAAACATCACGATGCTTCGGGTTCGCTAAAAGGTCACCCAGAGGTATAATTTAAACATATTGACACTTTTAACCCCTTAAAATTACAAAGTTGCGCGTAAGGTCACTTAAAGGCATGAAAACCTTAGACGGCCAATAATTGGAATTCCCGAGAGTATAATCAAATATCATGAAGCTCCTGGTTTGTTAAAAGGTCACTCAGAGATAAGAATTAACATGTTGACGCGTTTAACCCTTCATTGCGCAAACTTTCAATTAATTACGCAAACGGCTACACTCGATCAACAAGTGGCTTATTTGTGAATATAAATATCGTAAGAGGTTATTTAGGAACTTATTTTAGGTATGTTAACACTTCCAGTCCTTTCATAATCAAAATTTTCGATTTTTCGAAAAATTAGTCCCTTAAATTCAATGTTTGACTTTATTAGGGTTTATTACACGTGTCAATACATCATTGGACGTGTTTTTACGAGGTGTTACATCCTCACCCCCTTAAAAGAAATCTCGACCTCGATATTTGATAAAATAATGGAAGTACTTTCTGACGTATCATGGACTTAATCTCCATAGCATATTTGGGCCTTTATAGGCGTCTTAGTTGACCTATTCAATAGGTACATACTTTCTTTCGGAGTTTCTTAACCTGTCGATCCATAATCGATATGGGTTTCTCATCAAACCATAAATTTCATTAGTCTGCATGTCATTATGTGACAATGCTTTCGACTTATTGGCGAAACATATCCTTAAATCACTAATGTGGGTCACATTGATTTCCATTAAGTTCCTTAGGTAATTTTTAGCTTATAGGTTACAAATGTTGATATATTCGATTTCCTCGAATGATCCTATATGTCAGAACTTAACTAGCCCGAAAATTTAAAAAATTCAGCACACCCTTCTTGGGGTGATACCTTCAATTGAACCTTATTCCTTATTAAGGACTTGAGAGGGTTGCGACTTTCATCAATCCTTGATTTCCCGCCGATTACTGGTAACTTTCGGACGATTATGGATCTGTATGATCTTATTCGTTGTTTCCAAGGCAACCTTCAGATCCTGATAATTGGACTTACCAATCTTCTGTCTAGCAACAGATATTTATCATTCCATCTATACAAGGTCCTCAAAGGAGCAGCCTTGACACTTACATAATAATTATTATCGAAAAGCTTATTTAAGGTGAAATGGCTATTTCAACCAATGCTTAAAACCAATCTTAAGGAATAGCTAATCCTTACAGCTAGTCGAACAAATTGACGATCTTGGGCAGCTGATGGTAGAATCGTTGCCTAAATAAGGTTACGGTAATCAATGCATAAGCAAGAGGAACCGTCTTTCTTAATTAACTATACCGAACTCTCAGAATAATGAATTAGGATTTATGAACCTTTATCTTAAAACTCTCTTAATCAGGGATTCGATTATTCCATAATCAATATGGAGTTTTTACAATACTGCAGCCCTAAGTGGGATGTTAATCTTAACTCTACTTGCCTCTCAGGAGGTAAACAGGGTAATCTTTGGAGAAGATAACCAAGACACAAGGAGGTTACAGAGATTTTCCAAATCTCAGGCTTCATTTCGTCCATCATTGCCTGTGTCAGATAAGTGACACATCTATGTTATGAGTCCATGGATTCCTTAATCAGAGACATTTACTTGGATAATTCTATTCTAGATATCTTCTTTGAATACCATTAGCTGACTTTAATACCGTATGACTATTGGAATATCTTTGTGGTTCCATGCATTAAACCTCCATACTGATCAGGCATGGAAGCAATCTATGAAACGTATTAAGATACACCAATCCTCATATGGCGCTTTTGTCATACCATCTGGTATCCGCAATCGATAGAGATCAAAGAGATATCAACTACATATGCTGACGCACTTCATCTGGAGAGAGGGTACACTAGAATTTTACGACTGAAGATTTCTGACAGGAACAGAAGAAATGGTTTCTATGATTTCCGCCTGTAAGTTTTACCTTACACTTAATATCTAGGGTTCTTATAGAAGACTTTAAGAGTTTGCTATACTTATAATTTATGAAGGATTTATTGGTATCCTATTCAAAACAGAACTCTTAGCGTTTATTCTACTTCATATTTTATGCTTAGGGTTCTAACAGGCAGATTAAATAACTTACAAATTTATTATCCATAAACGACTTATCTGCACCCGAATCGAACAATATCCTTTCATATACATCATTGATAAGGAACGTACCGGTTATAACATTGTCATCTTGTATGTCTTCTTTTGCACCCATCTGAAAGACCTTAGTGTTGGCCTTCTTAACTTCTTCAAGCTTCTTTGCATATTTTGGGCAATTTGACTTGATATGCCCTTTCTCGTTACAGTTGTAACAAGTCGCGTCTCCTATCTTCTGGCATTCTAATGTCCTATGCTCATTAGATTTGCAGATCCCACAAGCCCTAGGCTGCGATTGGGATTTTGATTTGAACCTGCACTTCCCATAATGGCGTTTCTTGCAGGTCTTGCATACAGGTTTCTTGTTGGGCTTTTGTTTGTTCTTTTTCTTAGAACTCTGGGAGTTATCTTCCTCCCTTTTCCTTTTTAGTTCATCCTTTGCATTTGAGGCATGAACTAAATCCTTCTCGTGAGTAAGGAAGTGTTGTCTTAGATGAGATTTGGAGCAAGTAGCATTGGGCTCCTTGAACTTTTTCACGGCCTTCCTCACAACTTTTCCAACAGCTGCGTCTATCATAGCTTGGAGAACATCTTTGTTAATTATGAGGTTTACAATTGTAGCATCATTAGCATGTGTCGCATCATCCATGACACGATCGACGGCTGTCTTATCCGAGTTTGTCATACTCGATATTTGGTTCCTAACACCAAATGAAACAATTACTTAGTTGCAATCCAACAACCGTTATTCATCATCCTGATGACCTAACATATACTAACCATGGTATCATTAAACCATACAGGCTAATATAGTATGAACATTCTCAATGAACATTATTTAGATACGTATATATATCAATTATACTTAGCCTAGGCCATAAAAGACCATCAATGGCAATTAAGGTTTGGACCTGGTCCATCACCTTTTTGACAGGGGATCAAATGTCACATCGGTCTTGATCATATTGATGACTTTGGATAGTTTGAAGGTTTGTTATAAGGACATTGGATAAGAGCGCTTCTTAATGGATATAAAGCATCTATCTAAAGTTGTTGAAGCAATCTCTAAAGTATCATCGGCCAATTCCACTTCGCGTTATAGGTCTAGAGTCCTAATAGGCGGGTACAACGGCTTACAACATTTATTGTCCATGATAGACTTTTCTGCGCCATGATCAAACAATTCTCGCCTACACATCATTGATATGGAAAGGTACCTGTCATGTCGTCATCGTTCTGCACCATCTCATGGGGTTCATTTGAAAGATTTACGCGTTTGTTTTCTTGGCCTCTTCAGGCTTCTTCTGATTCCTAGGGCAGTTGGTCTTGATGTGCCTCTTCTCGTTGCAACCATAACAGGTTGCATCTTTCAACTTCTTGCAATCCAAGGTTTTATATTCCTTAGACTTGCAGATTCCACAGGGTAGAGGCTGAGATTCAAATATGCATTTCCCGAGGTGGTATTTCTTACATGTTTTGCACCTGGTCTTCTCACCCGACTGCTGATTGCCTTTCTTAGACCCGGAACTCTTTTGATGACCAGAGTTCCCCTTTTTGTCCTTATCGGAGTGATGAGAATTCTTATCCTCCCTTTTACGCTTTCCTTCATCAGAAGCTTTGGCAGCCTTGTTTCTGACTACATCGAGTGTGAGAGATAGCGACAGATCTGCCGCTGACCTTAATGTAGTAGGTCTCGATGCTTTCACGCTCGCCTTGATTTCTGGGGCTAGACCTCCAATAAAGCGAGCTATACGCTTTGGTTCCGGTGTGATCAAGTAGGGAACCAACCGAGACATAGTATTGAAACTTGTAAGATATGCCTGGTAATCTAAGTTCTTCATGACCAAGGTCAAGAAATCAGTCTCAATTTTCTCAACTTCATGTTGAGGGCAGTAATTTTCTTTGATAAGAGCAACAAACTGATCCCATGTTAGATTATATAACGGGATTTTCCCTGTAGCCTGGATCAGTGACCTCCACCAAGCTAGAGCTTCTCCTTTAAAAGATGGCGAAACAAACTTCACAATGTCTTGCTCTGCACATCCGCTAATATCAACAACGGTGTCCATCTCATCGAGCCATGTCATGCAATCGATGGCTCCTTTTTTCTCCTGTGAAGTCTCTGGGCTTACATGAGACAAAATATTTATATGAACAGGTTTTAACACGTGGCTCTTGATGAAGCACAACCTGTCTAGACGGAACACTCCTCTGATTTGATGGGTGATGAACATTTTCCTCCTTTGACTCGTGTGATTTAAAAGGGGGCTTACTACGAGCCACAGATAGAGTCTTAGAGTGTGCACCACTTGATTCATTATTCTGTCTGTCGAGAGCTCGTGTAACGGCATTATCTATTAATGCCTGCAGTTCCGCACCAGTTATATTAAGGGGTTGTTTGGTAGCCTCTGAATGGTCATTAAGAGGCTACTTCTTAATGGAACCATTAAGAATTTTACCAATGAGAAGGTAGAAGAATGTGACATGTGATGATTTACCATTCAGAGGTTACCTCTTAACCATTCAGACTTGAGGTTACCTCTTATTCATTCAGAGGTTTTAAACCATTAAGAGGTAGCATCTGAATGATCATTAAGAGACTACCAAACAGCCCCTAACTCTGGTAGCATCATTATTTTCCTTCGGGTGGCTGTTAACCTCATCTGATCCGGTCATATAGCTTGATTGCTACATAAATATTGACAATGATTTATTTAGAGGTTATTATGGAATCATCATTTTTGACGATTCATTAACCACGGTAATATAAACCATATTGGTTAATTTGTTAATTATATTAGTATTTTCATTATAATTTATCCTAGTATATAAAACATTAAGGATATTAAAGTGGCACAACAGGCCTAATCACAAGGATAGTTTTAAATTTATAAGCCATGATTTTAGAGAATCGAGACATTAAGGTTTGAACGTAGTTCATTACCTTTCTTGACAGAGAGTCAAAGACTACAACAGTCTTTTATCTTTTAGGACAATAGATATGGCCCGTAGACATTTCATCACTTTAGGGATGTTTATGATAAGATCATCTTAGCTGATGATATTAGTCAAGATCGCATTGATCATAGAGACTATTATGCTTGGACGTAGTCCAACATCTTTAGACAGGGGTCAAAGACCACCACTGTCGTTGTCTTATCAGACAACAAGTTTAGCCTGTAGGCACTTCATCACTAATGGATGTTTATAATATGATCATATTTATTTGATGATTTAAGCCATGATTTCTAAATCATTAGGCTAGATAAGGGGTTAGAAATTCCCAATAAAAAGATGACAAGTGTGATTTTATCGCATCACCGTTGTCAGGAGTGTTAACATGTTTTCAGATGTTAACAAGGATCTGAATCTCTTTTAAACAGGTTTTACCATCATAGTTTGGTCCTTATTGACATACAAGCTAGGTTATACCCCTTTAAGATTCTTTTTAATATATATACTGGTAGATCAATTACGAAAAGGAATAATAATTTGAATTATTTCATATATTATATTCATATATAATGATAAAATGAAATTTAGATAAAATATTCCAATGATTTTAAAAGAAGCACATAATTGCCCTAAACGGGACTTGGAAGAAATAATGTTGTCCATGAAGGGACTAGAAGATAAATATGTCCTTATAAGGACTATTAAGGAAACGATCTTCAGCAAAAGGAGTTTCTTCTTTACTTTATTTCTGAATGTTTTCTCCTTGGTTGCACGTTTATCCTAGCCGCGGTACGAAGCTCGACATTTATAGGCTTCGGATGGGGAGAATTTCCATTACGGCTTCTTTGCTTGGCGACATGTTCAAAATATATAAAATCGGAAGCTATAGTTTTCAGATTAGGGTTGAGAGTATTCCTATGTTAAGTCTAGACTCAGAAGGTCAAGGAATGTGCTATTGTGTCATTGAGATTAAACACAAAAGGCTAGTGTTTAATTCACTCAATGTTGGCTCTGATACCAACCTGTCACACCCCGATATTTTCACGTATTACCGGTGGGCCCGGTGGGGAGTATCGTGACGTAGTTGATATCATCATAGTCAAATAATCACAGTTCAATGCACAGCGGAAGTCAAAACTGAATATATTACAAAATGATTCAAAAGTAACATCAATGTTACAAACAGATTATAAGGTGGATCCACAGGCGGATCTTAAAACAGAAAGATAAACACTGTTCAACAGACTTTAGGCATCTAGAACTTGCAAGATTCCCTATTAACGCCCTGAGCTCCCAACCAATTACGTACAGTACCTGTCACTTAATCTTTTTGGAAAAATACGTCAGTTTACACTGGTAAATACAATTAACTGACTCATTTTGAAAATGTTTTAGAAAATTGATTTGAATGCTCAAGGCACAAAAATTCTTTTATAACTTGGGACAATTATATAAAAATAATCTTGTATACAGATTTACATGTTCGTTATACATTTAGGGCTTGATGTTAGAAACCGAGTCAAGATTAACAGACACACCACAAGTATAGGCCCACAAGAGAGTGAGCTACCGTTTCCCTTATGCAACTGTCAGGTGTATGCCTACACCCCGTGCATAAGACGTGGCCATTTTTATTTTATAATGATGCCAAGGATATCCGGGACATGGTCATTAACCCCTAAAGGCCTTTATTTCAAACAAGACAGATTAAAACAGGTTACCTCAATAATTTAATCACAATCCGATTAAACATTCAATACCCAACCAAGCGGTATTATTATAATACCGTATCCCAAGCCCGTATAGGGAAAATAAGTTAAGAGTATTTACCTTAGCAAAAATATAATTTTATCCTCAGCCGTATATCAATCAGTAAGCACAAGTACCTCTACTGGGGCTCTCAATCTGGAACAAAGGTTTTATTAACCTATTAGATTCCTAAAGGGTCTTATTTAAGTTTAAACTTAGACTGGTTACTTTTAAGGAAAGGTTTACGGTTCAAAACGCAAGATTAAGCGAAGACCGGATTAGAATGTGATTTAGACCCGAAAGGTATGGAGACTTGTATAATATGGGTAAACTAAACACATTCTGGATTTTGAGATAAAAATGATGAGGTTTGACCCGTTTCGGTCAATCTATGCAAACTAGTTACATAAACCGTACCGAACGCGAAAAATGCATAACGGGTAACCATAAGAGTCATATACAGGTTTCCTAAGTTAATATGCCTTAAATATGTTGTGATATATGTTAGGATCTGATTTTGGCTTTGATTGTGTTTTACGTTTGAATTAAAATGGACAATGAATGAGTAGTGCAGCGGAATATAAATGGTAACAAACTTTTCACAATCAAACAGGAGAATTGCTTTCAACACACATTTTCAACAATGAACTGAATGCTTAAATTTATTCCAAACACCGATTACACTTGCATGTATGTAACAAAACTCCCCCTCAGCCTGAGCTCACAATGATTTGTTCATACAGGAAGAAAGATGGTAAAGAGCTAATAGAACAATACAGGGTACTGTTCTATTTATAGGCACGGATAAACCACTGTGGCATCTTTGCTGACGTCACCATGAAAGTGACATCTAACCTCCTAACAAACTCTAACCTCTGATCTATACAAGTACTGCTATGCTAACAACTGTTATTACAATACATTACATAAAGACAAACTAAACTACTGCTGAAACCTTCCACTGATGTGAACCCAGCAGTGCTTGACTCAAGGCAGTAGATTGAACAGCAGGGCTTTAGTCTTCATCAGCCTTTGACTTGATCAGCAGTTGTAGGTCAGCAGTTGTACCGATCAGTAGATAGGAGGTCAGTAGATGTTGAAACCACTTTAAAGGGGAGAGACTTGTTTACATAACATCTGCTTATTCTGGATCCACTGCTCTGATCCAGTTTTGGCTTTAGTTATCTGTTCCTCTGATAGGATTCAATCCCAACAATATCAGTAAGATACCTTCCATTATGCACAAAACGAATTTAAACTCGAATTAAGCCCCGTAGGGGTATTTTGGTCATTTTAAAGGTTATAAAAGGGATTAAATATTTATCTGAGATTCAGGTCTGATAATCAATAAAAATACTCAATTTAATAAGTTATGGCAGTAGGGTATTGCATATATGTGAAATTTATCATTTATAACCAAACTATGCACCGTAGGGGCATTTTGGTAATTTCACATAAGCTTTAAAGGTCAAATCTGGAAATCTGGGTTTAAAACTTTTTCTTACTGTTTAATTATAAAAATTCACTAAAAATATCAGTAGGTATTAAGTTTCATATGCCGAAAATATTTTTAACTCATACTATGCGCTTAAAACGCGTAAAAGCCGGTTTTAAGCGATTTTCGGGTTAAAATAGGAAATCTGAGTTTTTTATTAGTTTATAAAGTTCAAAATATTTTATTTATGATATAAAATCAGTAGCAAAAAGTTTGGTATCAAAATATAATGTAAAACTCATTTTATGCAAGAAAAGGTATAACCGAAAATTACCGAATCAAAGCTAGAATCCTATGTTATGCTCAGTCTAAAAATAAATAAAAATATTCAAAAATCCCAAAATATTATTTTACATCAGTGAGTAAAAAGTTTGCTGTCAAAATTTGGGTTTAGATCGGATTTATGCTAATTACGCCGTTTAATTAATAAAAAGCTTATTAATTACGATATTGAGCATAACTCCTAGTCCAGACCCCAAACTGATGTGAAAATTTAAGGACATGTTTATAATTTAGTAACAAAGGTTATTGTCCTTTCACATTTTCAAAATTCTCGTTTTAAGGTCAAAAGGGCATAATGGTAAACATTTAGGCATATAACGGAAACATGCATATGAATCGGATAACTAAGGATCCAAGTTGTATAACCTCAGAGGGTTATACTAACCTATAACATGGTCCTAACGGAATCCTAAGGCATATCTAAACTAAGCTAAATCGGGTCAGAACTGAAAGTCAAAGCAAAAGTCAACTTTTGCGACTTTCGGTTCCGAACCGAGCCTAAACTCAGAATTGTCGGGTTGAACATGCTTAGACATGTTCAACTAATATTTACCAAGTTATTAAAGTGAGAAAACTGATTTTATGGCTTCTATATTAATAGTTATGAATTTTATTTAAAACTAACCCGTTTGACTTTTATTTTAATTATTTTGACCCGACAATTTAACTAAGTAAACGTGGTAATTAGGAGGTGCCCTTTTGAGGGTTTAACACCTACCTAATTACGGTCACGTAGCCATGTTCGATGCGAACAATGGCTCAACCGTTTAAAAGTCAAAGCGTTTATCGAAAACGCTTGACTTTTCGGCTATAAACGCTAAATAAAACAAACTAGTCACGAAAGGACACTTACAAGGGTCCAATGGACTGAGGGAGGTTGTCAAAAGAGTTCAATATCCTCTTAATTCAGAGAGCATAGCAGATTTGGAGGAATGGTGTGAAAAAAACAAGTGAAACCCACCTCCCTTATATAGTTTTCGGGACTTCGTAGGATCGTGACAAGTGTCGGGAGGTTATAACCAGATGACAACAAGTGTAAAACCACCTTTACAATCAGTGGGCAACCCCTAGAGTCGAATATGTGAGTATGGAAACCATTTTCAGCAACAACCAGCAACTAAAACCAGTTTTCTGCTTCTAATCATTTCTCGCAGCCCGCGTAGGGGATCTGTGTGGCCTTACGCGGCCCGCCTAAGGTTCTGGCCCAGTTCAAAGTTTGGTAAACTTGCAGAAATGGTCCCTGTCATCATATAAGTGTGTTTCTGATACATCTAAGGCCTGTTAACCTCATTTCAAGGCTCTACTATAATGCCTAAACATAGAGGACATGAAACATGGTCAAAAACATGTTGGATGTCGGTTCGTTTGGCCGTACGGTCACGTTGTTCGACTAATTACGACGAAACACGAACGGACGCGAAAAACGATCCAAATTACGCGACGAATTGAATTCTATCAAGCCAAACACTAAAATAAAATATTTTGTGGTTACATAAATTTTTGGATGCCCGGATATATTCAGAACGTAAGATATGCGCGAAAATGCAAACTTGTGCACTTTTTGACGCTTTTAGTCCTTGTTGATCAAATAAGTTTATTTTTGCGCATCAAACACCTCTAAGCCTATTTCTAATCTATGTAAAGGATATTTGGGGCATGTTTAACTTATGATCATATTCCGGAAGGTTCGATACCATACGAATCGATAGACTTTTGCAGTTTGACGTAAATAGTCCCTCTAATGCGCAAACTTGCGCATATCATCGTTTAATAGCATCAAAGCCTTATCTAATCCATATTAGGGATTATTGGGAGTATTATTAAACATCACGATGCTTTGGGTTCGCTAAAAGGTCACTCAGAGGTATAATTTAAACATATTGACACTTTTAACCCCTTAAACTTACAAAGTTGCGCGTAACGTCACTTAAAGGCATGAAAACCTTAGACGGCCAATAATTGGCATTCCCGAGAGTATAATCAAATATCATGAAGCTCCTGGTTTGTTTAAAGGTCACTTAGAGATAAGAATTAACATGTTAACGCTTTTAACCCTTCATTGCGCAAACTTTCAATTAATTACGCAAACGGCTACACTCGATCAACAAGTGGCTTATTTGTGAATATAAATATCGTAAGAGGTTATTTAGGAACTTATTTTAGGTATGTTAACACTTCCAGTCCTTTCCTAATCGAAGTTTTCGATTTTTCAAAAAATTAGTCCCTTAAATTCAATGTTTGACTTTATTAGGGTTTATTACACGTGTCAATACATCATTGGACGTGTTTTTACGAGGTGTTACACGAGACATGTTACATACCTTCAAAGCACACCCTTCAAACGCGCGTCACCACTGGCTTGTCCACTTGACGCTCCGGTTTCCTTTCCTAGAGTTCAACCGCAAACCATTTAGAACTCTTTTCTTACTTATGACGCATAGTTCGCCATAATTTTACAAACATGCGTTTTAACTCAAATTTCCAGTTTTTTAAGCCGTCTTTTAGGCATTTTTACAAACATCTTAAGGGCATAATTTCTCACCATTTATTATCACGTTCAATTCTTGTCATTTGGCCAAGATTAACATCATTTAGGCAAATTCACATCAATTTTAACATCAATAAATCAGAAATTACTTCATAGATTTTTGATTACACTAGAACAACATTCATAACCCTAGTGTTTATCATGTTTCTACAAAACCCATTAATCACCTACAATGGTGATTATGAATCTCACAAGTATTAAGCCAAATTTCAACAAACAATTGACTAGGTTTTATCCCTAAACACTATTTCATTCCTATTTCATCCAAGCAACTATCATGCATCATTAATTTCGAGTTTCAAGTGTTGATTCAGAATTTTATTTGGAATCATTCAATGAAATTTCACATACCTTATGATCCCTTTACTAAGGAGATCACAAATCTTTGCTTGGATTTCGTTTTGGGACATATTCAAGCCTTCAATTTTGATCAAATAGCTGGAACTAGGGTTTGGAGATGTCTGGTCGCCCCCCTCTGTGTTCTATTCGATCCACACACACCAGTGTGTGTTGGATTTTAATTTTTTTTTTGTTTTTAATAAAACTTGTTTCACATTTGGCACCTTTAACCCTCCTACTTTCATGAGGTTT
The DNA here is from genome assembly GCA_030545235.1 of Helianthus tuberosus. Taxonomy (NCBI): domain Eukaryota; kingdom Viridiplantae; phylum Streptophyta; class Magnoliopsida; order Asterales; family Asteraceae; genus Helianthus; species Helianthus tuberosus. The sequence continues at coordinate 616,573 of JARYGA010060305.1, forward strand.
TTATTTTAGGTGTTTTTAACACTCTAACATATTATCACTAGACTCCAATCTAACTAGGTTATTGTAACACCCCAAAACCCGAATGTTTATATTGTCGTATGTTCCTATAGGACATATCATGAAATAAGTAACTAGACTATTAACCTAGTTAAATGGGTAGTCAAAAATACTAAATAACGAAATTTTGTGACAATTATGTTTAATTAACAAACACTGTAGGATCGTTTTACCGACCAAACGAGTCGTTCAGAAGAATTCTTAGACAGAATCAGAGGCGGAATTCATTGATTCAGTCTTCGTTTAGCTTGTATAACACTGGAATCACTATTAACTGTCTTGTTTATTGATCTGATAACAATTTATAGGCCAGAGACACTTCGACAGCACTTTAGCGTCGGAAAGTAATTTTGTACGAAATGACACGATCAAGCACATATATATAGGCATCTAATTTCATATGAACTGGTTCACATGAAATTAGGTTTCACACGAAATTACAATTCCGTGCGAAATCACAAGCTAATTTCGTGCGAAATTACATCACGTAATTTCGTACGAAATTACCTATTATCCTATTTTTATCATTTTTCTTGTACTTCGTGCCTTGATCTATCAATACTAATCTAAGACTCGGACGAAGACGAAGTCGACAGACGTATGCACCAATAGACTCTCCCTCGGATGTTGACGAGTCTTCGGTACGAGTCTTCATCATGTCAACTCTTCGATCTTGATCAATCTTCTTTATCTTTCCAAAATATTCTCCATTGTAAGAATCCTTCAAACTCTATCTTCTCTTCTTCAGCATCAACACTCCCCTTTGAATTTTGCTTCAGGATCTTTCTCAGGCTCTAACCTCGTCAGAATCCCCCTTTCATCAAGCTGGTATCACAGTCTGGAATTAGCTATCGCTTTGAGATTGCATCCTGGCTCAAACTCTTCTTTTTAGGCTTTCACAGGTTCTAGATCGTAGCCTGACTTTCTGGAATCACTCAGAATCAGGAACCTGGCTTTAACCTGCATAATTCTCAACCACTTATAAGAAAAACAAATTTAACATTTATAAGCTATGAAGATCACTTGTAGGTTAACATTCAACTTTAATTTCAAGTTAATGAACCATTTAAACAATTCAAAATCTTCACATTTCCAACACACTTTCCCAAATCTCTAGTTCAACATGTTTAGCACTTGGAATTTTGAAAATCAGCTCTTCAACATCAGTTGTCGAAAATCTTTTTGGATTTTTCAAAATTTATGCTAAAACACACTGAAAATCTTTTTGGATTTTTGAATATAAAGGAATGCAGTAAAGAAACATATACAAACAATATTTTTTGTGAGTTTGTGCAAGAGGATCATATCAGTATTTGAGACACATCACTAGCACCATTAAGCGTTAAACATTTTAAGTTCTAAACGATTCACGTTGATTGACGATATATTTGTCCTCTTAAGCTCAATCTAAAAACTTTCAAAATGCTTACTGATATGTTAAGGTATGTTAATTTTGCACTAAGTTCTTATGGACCCCACGATCTCAGCATAACCCTCATCATGCAATACACTGACTCAAGTAATGCTTTTAAACTTTCATCAACTGTGATTTGTGCAAAAACAAAGCAGAATGTTTAAACATTAACAATCAGGTCGATACTTTCGTATACGCAGAGAAAGTCCAATGTTTAAACAAAATAAGAAATAAAACCAAGTTGAAATTGTTTAGGCTTTAACCACCAGTTCGATACTCCCGTATACGCAGAGGTAATCCAAAGCTTAAACGAAACACTAAAGAAAATAAAGCAGAACGTTTAGGCACTAACATCCAGGTCGATACTCACGTATACGCAGAGGATGTCCAATGCTTAAACAAAATAAAGAAATAAAACAAATTTAAGTCTTTGCAAAATGAAAACACAGAATCACAGTGACTTTTCAGTAAAGTTGTGAAAGCTCACAAAATTAACCGGTTTTATGTCCTAAGACAATCAGCGATTACCGAGCAGGCACATAATCAAGAAGGACAAAACTAAGTACTATGCTTTCAATCGTGTTTCCCACCAGACTTGGGCATTTTGCGTTATGTTTGTATCGTTTTCGCAAATATACTAGTCTAGCTGAGCCTATCGCCACATCTTTAGTGAGACCGTTTACCACATTTGACTTTCCAATTCTTTAGCGTGCAGTGATAGTCCACTGATTTTCTATCATTTCCTCTTATTCACAACAAAACTCATTTATTCTTTTTCAATGTTTTTGACATTTTCAAATTTTCTAATTTTTTTAAAATTTTTACTCCCCCTAAAATCAAAATATGTTTCAATTTTGATTTTCTGGGAAAATTTGAAAACAAACTGTACAAAGAATGTGACAAACTGATGTGAATTACTTCAAATCGCCATCCACTTGGCATAAACAATCAAAACTCCCCCTTACAACAAACTATTTTCCCATTATGATTTCAAAACACTTAAGTTTGTTTTAATCAAAATGGTTTTTCCAGAAAAGTTAGTTTTGTTGAATTCACAAACCATTTGTAGGTTAGGGGTTTTACTCATCATTTTGTTCCTCTTCAACCACTTGAAAAATTTAACATTTTTCAGTTCAATCAACAAATACCACTTGTAGGAAATCAAGTACAAATTAATGTCCCTGATTTACCACTTGTATGTCAAAATATCACAAACGTGAATTTCTCAAGAAAAATGCCGATACCTGCTTCACACTTACCAACCTGGAAGCTCCGGCAAGTCAGGTTTTTCATTTAAAGAGATCCACCCAAGCCTGACGAGCCTTGGGTGTCTTTGAGTGATCATCACTCGGTTTCTTTTCAATTTTTTGTTTTAAATTTTCGTTTGACAATGATGGAAAATTTGCATCATCAATTGTCGACACAGAAACATCACTTTTTACCTCAACAAATGGCTCTTCTGGCTTTGACGAACCAGATTCATCGCCTGATCGTGGCTTGTCTGACTTTTATAAGTCAGATTCATCGCCAAAATGTGGTTCCTTTGTTTCCGAAGAAACAAACTCATCACCAGAAAGTGAAAATTTCACTTTCTTTGGTTTGTTAATCTCTTGATTCACTGCATTTTCTTTCTTTAATATCCCTTTCGTCCTCAGATTTGTACCTGATGAATTCGTTTTGCTTGATTTGTCATTCTTTGGCGAACAAGACGATTTATCAGAACTGCTATCTAATTTTCCTGTTGTATCCGAGGACAAAATCTTTTCAAGATACTCCCTTGCTTTCTTCCTTTTCTCCCTCAGTCTGTCTTTCTGCCCTTGTGAAAGCTTCACTTTCTGTTCTAGAACTTTCTGTTCTTTGGGCTTTTCTTCGACTTTGACTGGTTTCTTTGCCATTTTCTGAGATTCAGCCCTCGATCTTCCCTTTGATCTCATTGGGCAATCTCTAGCAATGTGTCCTTTGATTTGACACTCAAAACATCTCCTCGTCTCAAAACTCCGACTCTGGCAGTTAACAGCAATGTGTCCTCTAAAATCACAGTTGTAGCACACTCTGTTATCGTACCATTCACCACTTTTACACCACACACTTAGATTATAACATTGTTTGGCTCTGTGGTAATCATTGCTCCTCTTGAAAACTGGATTTGGCTTTTGAGCACTATGGTCAAACCTGCACCACTTATTACCAACTGTTTTTGAGTTTTGATTTTCATATTTTTGTGATTTTTTATCACGATTGGATGATTGAACTGATGACCTTTTATTTTCTTTTTGAAAACTGTTTGAATTTTTAACACTTTGTTTTTGTTCTGCAATCTTCTTCAAAGGTTTCTGTGTTGAGCATTCACCTTTTTCTGTAGATTGCAAAACAATTTCTTGAAATTTTTCTTTTAATTTCAGAAACGTTTTCTTTCTTTCATTTTCATCATCAGATCTTTCATCACAATCTTCAATTTTGACTCTATCAAAATTTGTGACATCATCACTTATTGGAACTGAATTGATCGGTTTTGGACAAATATAATCTGGTACTGATGACGAAGTCACAAAACCTTTCAATTTATTCTCTAACTCCTTGATTTTATTTATAGCAAGTTCAGCTTCATTTTCAAGTCGAATGATTTTCTAGAGATGAGAATTTATTGCAATCTGTTTTTCAATATTATTTTTACTAAAAATAGAATTTTCATCTTCTAAAATCTTTATTTGATTTTGAAAATCTTTTACAATTTTTATTTTTTCATTTTAAAAAATGTTTAATTTGTTTTGAAATTCTTTTTCATTTTCTTTTAACATATTGTTTTCCAATGTCAAACTCTCTACTTCTTTCAAGAGTTTGACATTTTCTGCTCCAAATATATTACATTTTAAGCACACAATTTCAGACATCTTTTCAACTTCAACTTTCTTCTCAGTCCTGAAAGCTGGAATTTCTTCAACCTGTTCTTTTATCACTTGAACTCTTTCTACAGATTTGATGTCATTGTTTTGTAACAACTCAGTTGTCTCATCTTGTTCAGATGTTTCTTGATGAACACTTTCAACCTGTTTCTCCTCAGATTTTACATTTTCTTCCACATTTGCTGCTTCATGATTCTTCTTTTTCGCCGCTAGTTTATTCTTGAGCTTTCCAATTTGTTCTGCAAAGGATTCATTAAACATTTCAGATGAAAATAACCTCTTATAAAATTCAAGTTTTTCAAGTTCTCTACTATCGTCATCACACTCTTCATCAGATGAGTATGAATGATCAAAAACTGGAGCTCTTTCTGAAACAACTTCCGAATCATTTTCATTCTTTTCTGAAACATCATCTAAACCCTTTTCAACTTTTTCTAAAACAATTTCTGAATCATTTTCAGATTTTTCTGAATCAACTTCTGAACTCTTTTCAGCTTTATCTAAAACAATTTCTGACTCCTTTTTTATTGAAACTGGTTCTCTTGAAATAATTCTTTTAAAACTGGTTCTTTTTCAATCTTAAAAGGACTCTCCTCTTGAGATATATAGTAATACAACAATATATCTTCTTCAAAATCCATGCTTTGATAACAAATTTCACAATATGATTCACTTTCAAACGAAATCAGCCTTTCAAACGAAATTCTTCAAGCGAAATTCCTCTTCAAGCGAAATAACCTGCAAGACAGCTTCACACCAAATTAGCTCAAACTAAATAAGGATTTTCAAATGAAATTAGGTTTTTCACATATTTCGTGTGAAATTACCAAACGAAATATGGTTTCAAGTGAAATCAGCTAATTTTGTATGGAATAGCTGAATTTTCAAGCGAAATTACGTGATTTCGAACAAAATAAGTAATTTTGTACGAAATTAAGCAATCTTTTCAAACGGAATTACAATCTGAAACGAAATAATGCAATTTCGTTTGAAATTATATCCTAATTTCGTGCGAAAATATGCTGATGTCATTATCTTGAGCTGAATTTCAAGCGAAATAATCAATTTTATCAGTTTTAGATCGAATTAATGTCCAATTCTTTCAAGGATTTGTTAAAACACTGTTTCGCTTGTTATATGTGAAATTCAAGTCATTTTGACCGTAAAATTCTGTTTAATTTTGAAAAGAAGGTGTAGAAATCAGAATTTTCCAGCGAAAACGAGCTAAACGGTAAGAACTCTTCCTCCTGAGCTCTGATACCACATGTAGGATCGTTTTACTGACCAAACGAGTCGTTCAGAAGAATTCTTAGACAGAATCAGAGGTGGAATTCATTGATTCAGTCTTCGTTTAGCTTCTATAACACTGTAATCACTATTAACTATCTTGTTTATTGATCTGATAACAATTTACAGGCCAGAGACACTTCGGCAGCACTTCAGCGTCGGAAAGTAATTTCGTACGAAATGACATGATCAAGCACATATATATAGGCATCTAATTTCGTATGAACTGGTTCACACGAAATTAGGTTTCACACGAAATTACAATTCCGTGCAAAATCACAAGCTAATTTCGTGCGAAATTACATCCTGTAATTTCTTGCGAAATTACCTATTATCCAATTTTTATCATTTTTCTCGTACTTCGTGCCTTGATCTATCAATACTAATCTAAGACTCGAACGAAGACGAAGTCGACAGACGTATGCACCAATAAACACGGGGGACTAAAGTGGGTTAAAACGAAAGTTGAAATATTAAAAGTAAATATAACACGCACAAACACACATTCATGTGTGTGTTCTGGATCGTTCAGGAGCTCTCCAAAGGAGACAAACCCTAGCTCAATCTTAAATGATCAATTGAAGGGTAAATCGAAGCTCAAATTCATGAATAAACGTGGATTAATGATCACCATCACAACGGGAGCATAAGGTATGTCTCAAAACTAAGATTGGTGATCTTGTATGAAGTGGGTTATGTTCCAATCCGTGAATTGGGATGAAATTGAGTATGAGTATGTGTTAATATCATGATATAGAACCAAGATTATACATGGTTTGGGCTAATTTGATGATTAGAGGTGAAACCCATTTGTTTTGGTAAGAATGATGACTTGAATGATCATCCATGTTTAATTAATCATGATTGTTGATGTATTATGATGGATAGGATGGATTCTTATTAGAGGAATTGAAAGAAATATGATGATAATATGCTTGAATGTTTATGTGTGAATGATATATGATTATTAGTAGGAGGATTTGATGAATTATGTATGAAATTAGGAGATTGTGCATGAATTAATTGTACCTTATGTTTAGAAGGTTGTACACACACCAAGGGTATGATGAAATTAGAGATAACTGAGCTTAGATCATTAGTAAGTGATTACCAATGTAGTTATGAAGTGGGTTTTGTATAATATGATGATATGTTATTGTTAATGATGTTTGAAATCACATACGTGTGTATATGTTTAAAGGATTTCGGCTAGGATTTGATAGATTAGTATGTTTTGAGTTTGAATGATAATTTCTGAAACGAGATCCGCGTGATGAAGGATGAACAAGCTAACTATCTTAAGAATGATATATGATAGTTGATGTTTGATAAGCGACATGGAAGCTTGGCAAAGAAGCAGGTCAAACGGGACTTATGTGCACGGGAATCATATTTGGATGAGAGGTAAGTAAGCTTACACCCCTTTTTGTAGAATATCTATTCGTTGTATTGATTACGAACATGGTAAGTAAATATGTGAAGTATGATGTTCCGACAAGTATTTGATACGGGTCGGAATATTTGGGTATGATAAGAAATTAAAGTTGATGTTTAAAAAGGGTAAAATGGACATTTGGAGCTAACGGGTCAAATGGTGGAGATGTCACCATTTGGCATTATCGACTAATGAATTGTTTTGTCAAGTATTATGAATTCACAGAATGAATAGCGAAAGGATCTCGCTGTTATCATCTAACAATTTGGTGGATGAAGTATTAAACGGATCTTAGCTTTGATCCGAGCAAGGTATGTGTGTTTAGAGTTGTAGTTAAGTGATAGGATTGGTTGAATGTGCAATGAAGTCCTTTGTTGTAAAGGATGGAGTGAAGTTGACAAAAATGCCCTTGATAGGTATATCGGGCAAACGACTTTAAAATGTTGTTTAGAAACAAGCCATTAGATTAAATGATTACTTTGGACAAGTATGAAAGCAAAAAGTATGATCTTTGCGAGTCAAAGTCCTTAAAAATGCGTAAATACCCTTAACGGGTCAAAATAACATTTAAGTGGAAATGGGTTGGGATGTTGTAAGAAACCCGTGATTGGAACCTTATATGATATACGACGTTGAAATTATAAGGTTCATGAGGAATTTTGGTCAAACAAACATGTTATTTTGATAAATGCATGAATGGGTCAAAACTTAGTAAAAAGGTGATAAGTCGATAGCTTAAAAGTCTAGAATTTTGTTAATCCGGATGTCGGATGTTAACTTCATGTGATGGAGAATTAAATTACGATCACGTAGGAAAAAAAATCGGGTAAAACGGATCAAAAACGAGAAAGTTATGCTCGTTTCCGTAAAACTGAGTTATGCTATGAATATACAGCAACAACTGCGAACATTCTGTCCATTTCAGACGGTGGCGCGACGCGACGGCGAAGGCCATAGGCCGTCGCGCGACGCCACGTGCTCTAGAATGTTGAAAAAAATCATATTTTAATTGTATATGCAACGCAAACCCGTTTAGACCGTTTTTAAACGCTTATACACTAAGTATGACTGATTTATTTCATGTTTTAGGAGATGTAGACATGGGTGAGGATATGTATGTATGTATGTATGTATGTATGTATGTGCGTACGTATGTATGTATGTATGTATGTATGTATGTATGTATGTATGTATGTATGTATGTATGTATGTATGTAGGATTGTTGGTATGTATGGAAGTAGTTATGTAATAACGTATACAAGTATGTAGTTATGCTTGAAAGTATGTATGTATGTGGGTACGTATCTATGCATGTAATGCAAGTAAGTATGCATGGTTGTACGCAAGTTTTCAATACGATCGAGTATCGACATTATTAATAGTGTACCTTGTGAACGAGGTGTAACGCAGGAATAGCAAAGAAGTCTCACCGCGGATTGTATGATCGGATGGAAAGCCGGAATGTAAAGAGTTAACGGAACGAAAAGTAAACGTGAGTAAATCTTATATGTTTATGATGCGTACTAATGTTATGAATTTTATGTGGTGAACGCGGGTAGTACGAAACACGAGGATCATCAAGGGATAGAGATCTAGGACCGAGTCACTTGAAGGATTGTACGGGATTGTCTGAGAATGTAATTTGATACACATAAGTTATGTTTTATTCTGTAAATGAGTTAGATTGATGTATTCAATATAAAAGAGTTGTTTTAAAAATGAACTTTCAAGTAAGGCATAAAGTTTATAATAAAAGAAATTTTATGGCACAAATTTTCCGCTGCGACTTTTTGGTCAAATACGAACTAGGGCCTTACAAGTTGGTATCAGAGCCATGGTTTGAGTGAAATCAAGTATGATGAGATAAATACTTGAACTCAAACCTGTGTGCTCTCGTGACAAGGAACCCGTACGATCCGAGACTTGATCAAGATCTAAAGGTAGAAGTAAAGGTAAGTATATGCTTAAGTATGTATTTGAATAAAACTAATAGTATGTTATGTGTAAGGTAAGCGTAGTTGCTTGGAAAGGATGATCCGTGAATGCGGTCTAGGACCGGCATCAAGGCAAGTAATAAGACGAATTGACCCCAGGTACGTAAACTTAACGTGTGGGCGTATGAAATGGTATAATTAAGCAAGTGAAAGAAAATTTTAAATGAAATATAATAATGACATGGTAAAGAAGTTTTGAAAATGTTACACGTGCCGAAACTTAATTCTTCGGACATAAGGTGGCGATTACACGAAGACACGAAACTAGTATGTGGATTGTGTACCTGGCCTGTACACAAGAAACGTATAACATTCGTGAGACCGTGATAATTGTTACAGGTATGTCCGTTAGAATCAGGTAGTAGGTGGACGTGAGGGTGAAGAGAAATGTAAGACTTTTAGGAATGAAAGTATGAATGATATGTTAGAATCCGCGGGACGGATTCGAAACATGAAAGGAATGAAAGTATGAATGATGTGTTAGAATCCGCGAGACGGATTCGAAGCATGAAAGGAATGAAGTATGAATGACCTGTTTGAATCCACGAGACGGATTCAACATATGTAAGGAATGGAAGATATGAATGATATGTTTGAAACCGCTAGACGGATTCAAACATAGAAGGAATGAAGGGTAGGGATGTTACGTTTGAATCCGCGAGATGGATTTAAAACACAAAAAGGATGAAATTAGCCCACCTCAGGATGCGTCGATAGTTTGACCATGTTTACATCAAACAAGTCATATAAGTAAATGTAAAGCAAATGAACAAAAGAATGATCGTAATTGGCTCGCAAACCTAAATTTTAAAACGAAAGAAAGAAGTTTTGAACATGTTATGTGTTAGATGTGTTAGTAGTCGACTCTTAGGAGTCGTAATGATTGACGGGCTACGACCCAGACAATAGTCTAAGTATGATTGGGAAGAGTGAGTTTTGGCAAGAATACGGAAATGATGTAATGAATGTTTGAATGAAAGGTGCTAACCGCTGATTTTGTAGATGTTACTGGTAGAGTTATGAATGTGATGAAACCAATCGAATTGGTGAAAGACTGTGCATGAGTGGAAGCCCATTACAAGGATGAATGAAAGCTGGCCTGGTACAGTTAGTACTCGTGAAGAAGCAGATCGTTGAGTTGTGAAATGAAAATGTGGTTAGTAACATATTTAACTCATGTTGAATAGGTATGGTAGAGTATGGTATGTGATGTTTGACTTTTAACAGTCAACATAAGGAGAAAATTATATCATTAAAAAGTAAATCTCAAAAGTTTGAACGGAAGTGTCGGGTATTGATTAAACCCTCGTATGATGAACTAGAACGGCACATTTACTTAAGAAGAATAAGTAATGCATGATATGGGAGTAATGGTAATGTAAAAGGAATGGGATGATTTGAAGGTAACGTAAGAGTATGTATAGTACAAATAACTATAGGAAACGTAGAACGATGTCAACTTGGAGTTAAGCGCGTATATGTGACTATGAAATAGTAGTTTTGTTGCGATAACAAAACAAGAACTAAATGTTATATGATATATGCATAGAATGTAATTTTAAGAGATGAGATGAAGGTATTAGATCAGTTATAACGGATCATATGAATGTAAGTATCATTACAAGTTTGAATAAGTATGAATATTGACCTGTTGCAAACGGGTCAAGGAAATGAGAATGTTATGTAAAAGTAAAGTGTGAAAAGTATGGATTTGTTAGAAAAGAGTCAATTATATGAATAGTTTATGAATCAAGAATGGATAGTTACTTAGTATTATGATGTGCCCATCGAAGTTAAACTTAGATGTGTAGGTATAAATTACGAAATTAGATTGTATGGTCGATGAAAATAAGATGAATGTTGAAATAAACAAAAAGGAATGTTATTAATGGGGGTTGGACTTGTCTTAAGTAAGCAAAATGGTATATCGAGCGTGATATACGAGTATTGGAATGATGAATAAACCGCTAGCTATGAAGCGTGATAGACACTAGCAATATTTAGTGGAAGTAACATTAATAAGAACTCTGGGACGGGTTCTTGAAGATAGAAGGTTGTTATTAGATGGGCTAGTGGTCGTGATGATGGAGCAAGGGGGAAAAGATAATAAGTGTTTAATGGAAATGAGAAAGGTTTCGGGGACGAAACCTCATTTAAGGGGGGTAGATTTGTAACACCCCAAAACCTGAATGTTTATATTATCGTATGTTCCTATAGGACATATCATGAAATAAGTAACTATACTATTAACCTAGTTAAAGGGGTAGTAAAAAATACTAAATAACGAAAGTTTGTGCCAATTATGTTTAATTAACAAACACGAGGGACTAAAGTGGGTTAAAGCGAAAGTTGAAATATTAAAAGTAAATATAACACACACAAACACACATTCGTGTGTGTGTTCTGGATCATTCAGGAGCTCCCCAAAGGAGCCAAACCCTAGATCAATCTTAAATGATCAATTGAAGGGTAAATCGAAGCTCAAATTCATGAATAAACGTGGATTAATGATCACCATCACAACGGGAGCATAAGGTATGTCTCAAAACTAAGATTGGTGATCTTGTATGAAGTGGGTTATGTTTCAATCCATGAATTGGGATGAAATTGAGTATGAGTAAGTGTTAATATCATGATATAGAACCAATATTATACATGGTTTGGGCTAATTTGATGATTAGAGGTGAAACCCATTTGTTTTGGTAAGAATGATGACTTGAATGATCATCCATGTTTAATTAATCATGATTGTTGATGTATTATGATGGATAGGATGTATTCTTGTTAGAGGAATTGAAAGAAATATGATGATAATATGTTTGATTGTTTATGTGTGAATGATATATGTTTATTAGTAGGAGGATTTGATGAATTATGTATGAAATTAGGAGATTGTCAATGAATTAGTTGTACCTTATGTTTAGAAGGTTGTACACACACCAAGGGTATGATGAAATTAGAGATAACTGATCTTAGATCATTAGTAAGTGATTACCAATGTAGTTATGAAGTGGGTTTTGTATAATATGATGATATGTTATTGTTAATGATGTTTGAAATCACATACGTGTGTATATGTTTAAAGGATTTCGGCTAGGATTTGATAGATTAGTATGTTTTAAGTTTGAATGATAATTTCTGAAACGAGATCCGTGTGATGAATTATGAACAAGCTAACTATCTTAAGAATGATATATGATAGTTGATGCTTGATAAGCGACATGGAAGCTTGGCAAAGAAGCAGGTCGAACGGGACTTATGTGCACGGGAAGCATATTTGGATGAGAGGTAAGTAAGCTTACACCCCTTTTTGTAGAATATCTATTCGTTGTATTGATTACGAACATGGTAAGTAAATATGTGAAGTATGATGTTTCGAAAAGTATTTGATACGGGTCGGAATATCTGGGTATGATAAGAAATTAAAGTTGATGTTTAAAAATGGTAAAATGGACATTTGGAGCTAACGGGTCAAATGGTGGAGATGTCACCATTTGGCATTATCGACTAATGAATTGTTTTGTCAAGTATTATGAATTCACAGAATGAATAGCGAAAGGATCTCGTTGTTATCATCTAACAATTTGGTGGATGAAGTATTAAACGGATCTTAGTTTTGATCAGAGCAAGGTATGTGTGTTTAGAGTTGTAGTTAAGTGATAGGATTGGTTGAATGTGCGATGAAGTCCTTTGTTGTAAAGGATGGAGCGAAGTTGACAAAAATTCCCTTGATAGGTATATCGGGCAAACAACTTTAAAAGGTTGTTTAGAAACAAGCCATTAGATTAAATGATTACTTTGGAAAAGTATGAAAGCGAAAAGTATGATCTTTGCGAGTCAAAGTCCTTAAAAATGCGTAAATACCCTTAACGGGTCAAAATAACATTTAAGTGGAAATGGGTTGGGATGTTGTAAGAAACCCGTGATTGGAACCTTATATGATAGACGACGTTGAAATTATAAGGTTCATGAGGAATTTAGGTCAAACAAACAGGTTATTTTGATAAATGCATGAACGGGTCAAAACTTAGTAAAAAGGTTATAAGTCGATAGCTTAAAAGTCTAGAATTTTGTTAATCCGGATGTCGGATGTTAACTCCATGTGATGGAGAATTAAATTACGATCACGTAGGAAAAAGAATCGGGTAAAACGGATCAAAAACGAGAAAGTTATGCTCCTTTCCGTAAAACTGAGTTATGCGGGGAATACGCAGCAACAGTTGCGAACATTCTGTCCATTTCAGACGGTGGCGCGATGCGACGGCGAAGGCCATAGGCCGTCGCGCGACGCCACGGGCTCCAGAATGTTGAAAAAAATCATATTTTAATTGTATATGCAACGTGAACCCGTTTAGACCGTTTTTAAACGCTTATACACTAAGTATGACTGATTTATTTCATGTTTTAGGAGATGTAGACATGGGTGAGGATATGTATGTATGTATGTATGTATGTAGGATTGTTGGTATGTATGGAAGTAGTTATGTAATAACGTATACAAGTATGTAGTTATGCTTGAAAGTATGTATGTATATGGGTACGTATCTATGCATGTAATGCAAGTAAGTATGCATGGTTGTACGCAAGTTTTCAATACGATCGAGTATCGACATTATTAATAGTGTACCTTGTGAACGAAGTGTAACATAGGAATAGCAAAGAAGTCTCACCGCGGATTGTATGATCGGATGGAAAGCCGGAATGTAAAGAGTTAGCGGAACGAAAAGTAAACGTGAGTAAATCTTATATGTTTATGATGCGTACTAATGTTATGAATTTTATGTGGTGAGCGCAGGTAGTACGAAACACGAGGATCACCAAGGGATAGAGATCTAGGACCGAGTCACTTGAAGGATTGTACGGGATTGTCTGAGAATGTAATTTGATACACATAAGTTATGTTGTATTCTGTAAATGAGTTAGATTGATGTATTCAACATAAAAGAGTTGTTTTAAAAATGAACTTTCAAGTAAGGCATAAAGTTTATAATAAAAGAAATTTTATGGCACGAATTTTCCGCTGCGACTTTTTGGTCAAATACGAACTAGGGCCTTACAGTTATTTTTATTCCTAGTTAGTTTATTTCATTTAATATCGATGTCGAATTTATAATAAAAGGTTTATATTTTAGGGGTGGTACAGAAGATGGTGGAGAATAACGTTGGAAGCCATCAACAGTCGAAGACCAGTTCTCTCAGGATCCTAGGAATCTCGAAGTGATAGTTAGGATATATTTTTTACATGTATTATAAATGAGCTTGATCAGATCAACTAGAACATACACACTCGTTGTAGACACTGAATACACTTACACATTCGAAATACTCATTTATAACACCTAGATTCAATCGATCAAACTTCAAACTTTGTACCATTTATATACTAATCATAGTGGAGTTGTGTAGTTTCCAGCTCTTGGGTTTTTTGTATTGGAGATCATCTTCCCCAAGAGGATCAAGGGCTTTTTCCCCGTAACAAATCGTTTGTGTTAATTATTGTTCTTCAATTATATAAGTGTTCCCCGCAAATTCGAGGTCTTCACAAGTAAAACTCATTTTCAGAATTGAGGATCCTGACGAGAAACTCAGGATCCTGAACACAAAATATAACAATTTCACAAGAACCAAACCTCACTTTCGTATTTTGGTTACTAAATTTATTTTACAGATTTTTGACCAAAATACATATGATTTTATAAAAACAAGATTGTAAAGATCTGTTTTAGAATACTTAACTACCTTGTAAGGATCCTAGAATGAGTTTTCAAAATGTTAAGAGGAATTTATATCTGTGGATCCTCATTTACAAAAGAATAAACATCACAAACAAACTATGGCAAGTATTCAAAAGCTAGCATATTTACTAATGATTAAAGTGCAGGAAATTGAAATAAGTGATCCAGGCCGGATCACCATTGTCACAAATTAAACCAGATGACGGCTTGAGCTTCACCCAAAACGTGGGCCAATCCCCTCAAGCCACCAACTACCTGTTTGGGGTAGAATTTTGATAGTCAGGATCTTGAGTTCTGTAAGTTTGTGGTAGGATACTGGTATGTTTAGCATGTAGCAGGATCCTGATGGAACTTAAGATCCTAAACATTATTGTTACTAATCAATTGCTTCTGTATTTAGGGGATATCTTATAGGAATATTCCAATATTAACGGCTAGTGGATGGCTTGCACCCTAACTGTCGCAGAAGTGGTTCGAGAAAACGTGTGGAAATAGAGCTAAAGCCGCTAACAGTCACTGACTTATTCTCTTCAGAATCCCTGATTTCTCGGAAGCTTAGTTAGGATTCATTAATGTTGTCAAACCCCGATATTTCAACCTTAACCCGGTGGGCCCGGTGGGGAGTATCATGACGTAGTTGATATCATCATAGTCAATGTACACAAAATAACACAACGGAAGTCTTGGAGTATAAATTATTATTACAAACCAAAGTGTCCAAAGTTCAAAATAATATACAGACGGTTCGTAATAAAAGATCCACAGGCGGATCATAAAAATGTACAAGAGATGTTCAACAAACTTTAGGCATATCTAAGGATTTGCAAGATCCTCTTATATCAATACCAAGCAGCTTCCAGCCTATTACGTGTTGTACCTGTAACTTAGTCTTTTGAAAACATGTCAATTTACACTGGTAAATACAATTAACCGACACATTTTGAAAACATTTCCAAAATTGATTTAAGTGCACAAGGCACATGAAAATCTTTTATAACTTGGGACAATTAAAATTTTTAATCTTGTATACGGTTTTACATGTTTGTCAATACATATGGGGCCCAATATAGAAACCGAGACATGATTAACTGACACACCACTTATAAACCCACAAACGAGTTATTCCCAACTTGTGGGTAAACACATTTTAGCATTCGCATCTGTCGGGTGTATGCCTACACCCCGTGCTTTGCTCGTGGCCATTAGTAACTTAAATGAGCCGAGGATATCCAGGACACGGTCGCGTTAACCCCCAATGTTTTAGTTATCAAACAAAACAAATTTAAATGGGTTATGCGTATTTTGTAGCCACAATCCGACATATGATCCCATACCCGACCAAGCAGTAATAATTTACCGTATCCCAAGCCCGTATAGGGAAAATAAGTTAAAAGTATTTACCTGAGCTAAAACTCGATCAAGTGCATGATTTAAATAACTCAGTCGTATAATCAATAGGTAAGTGTAGGTAGCATTTACTTAGACCGGCTAGCTTAAAGTGTTAAAACGGTACGATACGCTAGATTAAGCGATGACCGGAATAGAATGTAGTTTAAACCTAACAAGTATTAAGGCTTGTATAATATGGGTAAACTATTTACATTCTGGAATTGGAGATTAAAATGATAAGGTTAAACCCATTTCAGTAAACTTATGTAAACTAGTTACATAAGTCGAACCGTACGCGTATAAGCATTAACAGGTAACCGGATGAGTTATGTACAAGTTCCAAATGTCATTATACTTTAAACAAGTTATAATATCAGTAGGATATCAACTTGTATGCCCGTTAAGGTTTTAAAATCGAATTAAGCCTCATAAGGGAGTTTTGGTCATTTAGCGACTTATAAAAAGGAGCTTGCATGTAAACTGATGTTATGATCATAAACATTCTGGAAAAATAGTTAATTTATGATATATATCAGTAGGATATCAAATATATGTGTGGATTATAGTTTGAGACCAAACTACGCACCGTAGGGGCATTTTGGTCATTTCACACGTAGTTTAAAAGCTTATTTGGGATCTGAGTTTATAACATGTACCTACTATAAAAATATTTTAAATAAGTTTTAAAATCAGTAGGCAACAAGTCTTGGTTGCTAAATATGGTTTAAAAACCATACTATGCGCCGTAACGGCGTTAAAGTCGTTAGATGGCGATAATTTCGATGTTTTATGAAAATTGATGTTATAACCGGGTTTATATGGTCAAAAATAAGTTATTTAGTATAACACATCAGTAGGTAAAAAGGTTTTGTATGAAAAGCATGATTAAAACCATTTTGAGTGCCATAAGGGCATTATCGTCATTTATCGACATAATACAAGAACTTGTAGTTAAACTCAGAATATAATCTGACTTGACATCCCAAATAATTCTAATTATGACATTACATCAGTAGGTATTAAGTTTTATAAAGAAATTATGTTAAAAACCATTTTAGATGCTAAAAGGGCATTTTGGTCCTTTAAAAGCATAATTTACAATATCATAATAAAACTCAGTTTATGATCAGAATCTTAACATCAAAATATACTAAACATGTTAACATATCAGTAAGTAAACCATTTGCAAGTTCATTAATGTTTAAAACCTTATTTTTATATAAAAGGGCATTTTAGTCAAAGTTTAGCATAATAATGGAACTTGCATAAAAACTCAGATTAATATTATGACCAAACAATATAACCTTAGAGGATTATACTACATAATAATATGGTCATAATGGAACCTTAAAACAGTAGGAAACTAATCTAACTCGAGTCAGAATCGAAAGTCAAAGCAGAAGTCAAACTTCGCGACTTTCGGTTGCGAACCGACCCTAAACCTGGAATTGACGGGCTGACATGTTTACACATGTTCTAATAATTATTACCAAGTTATGAAAGTGTTAAAACATATTTTATAACACCTACATTATTAGATTATGATTATTTTCAAAACTGACCCCTTTGACTTTTTAATATTAATAACTTTGATCCGTCAATTGACCAATCAAAATTGATTCTTAGGAGGTGCCCTTTTGAGGGATTAATATTTACCTAATTATGATCACGTAGCCATGTTTTCCTCGAACAATGGCTGGACCATTAAGGTCTAAACCGAAAGTCAAAGCTTTTATCGAAAAAACTTGACTTTTGGCTTTTAAAAGCCTAAAAACGAAAATGTAGGAGGTAGGAACACTTACAAAAGGTCCTAGCTCGAACTTGCACTAAAGAGGAGTCTCCCTTCAGCTGGGAATCTCCAGAGAGAGCAAGAAGATTGATAAAAGAAGGTGCAAGTTGTGATGAATGAACTTAGCACCTATTTATACTTGAGGAAAGGGATCCATGTTGCTACCAGGTGTTAAGGGGTGTCTTGAGAGAGTTACAAGTGTCCCAAGACGTGTCCAAAACCAGCTATAAGCCCTTGGTATTGATTCTGACTCGTTTTGGCTGTTTGTTTGGAGGCCAAGGCAGAATTTTCGAGTTGGGCACCCCCTGTCGACCCGCGACGGAATCAACCAAGGGGGCCGCGGGCCGCAGCGGCCTCCTATGAGTTTCAGTTGTTGGCAGTTTTAGTCCCTATGCCATTAATCTCTTGTATAACTTTCATATTTGACATATTTGGCACAATAACTCCCTAAGACCATTAGTAGGTATACCCGGGAGTATAACCGAACATCATAAGGCTCTCAGTTCGTTAAAAGGTCACTCAGAGGTATGAATTAACATGTTGACGCTTTTAACCCTCCAATACACAAACTTTCAATTACTTTCACTAACGGTTTCGTTCGTCCAATTAGTGGCTCGTGTAGAGAATACAAACACCGTATAAGGTTACTCAGAGGCATAGTTTATGCATGTTGACACTTTTAGTCCCTCCACATTCATCTTTTCATTGTTTGGCAAAAATAGTCCCTCCTAGTCAACGTTTGACATAATTAGGATTAGGGACACGTGTCAACACATTATTAGACACGATTTTTACGAGGTGTTACAAATGTATTGCACTCTGAAAAGGGTTGATTGAATCATTTTAGAGACACAGTTCACTCACTACAAACACTCTACACTCACTCGCAATCACTGTTATTGCAATTGTAACACATAGTTCGATCGATCAATCTTCACCTTTGTAATACATTACGACATTAATACTAGTGGGGATGTGTAGTTTCCAGCTCTCGGGGTTTTTTGTGCCGATGATCGTCCTCAAGAAGAAGATCAAAGGCTTTTTCCCCGTGATCAATTCTTTGTGTTCATCGCATTCAATATATTTTACTTTACAAACTGTTTTCTTAAACCAGGATCCTGACTGTCAATTTAGGATCTTGAGCATAATACTTGTTATTTCCACAAGCACCTTACTTCACTTTCTCAATTCGGTTAAATAAATCTTATTGTCAATTTTTAACCAAAACACTACCATTGTTCAAATCCCACGTTAGATAGAGAAAAGTAAAAAAAAAATTCCCACAACCATAACCACAAGTTAAACCAAATAAAAGCTTCATAAAAACAGGGCTCTGCCCTATGCAATAATATCCATCATTGCCCTGTTCAACCACCTACACTGCTCACCACCCGATCCGGCCTCATGATCATCACCTGCATTGATAGCCTCAGCCTCTTCTGCCCCTGGCTTCTCTACTTCAACCTTCCCACCAAGCCTCGCAACTATCTCCTTCAGCCCTTGAGATCCCAATCCTTAGCATCAAAACTCTCAGCCAAAACCTCCTCTTCTATCTCTATCTTGGCCTGAAGAACACTCAGGGCAACAGACCTTTTAGCATCATCGGCAAGCTAGAGGACCTGCTTCTGATGCACCACTTGGATATCCTTCTGCTCCTGCTACAGAGAGACAACTTGTGGCGCAACTCTGCTGAGTGGCTTTTCCTGACGTCAGGAAGCTTAGCCATGTCATCAATATTCTTGGAAAGTTCTTCATTAGTCTTCTTAGAAGCCTCGAGATTGGCGTGCAGCTTGGCCAGGCCCTATCAAATTACAGGATATTAAGAAATGCTATGGATCTTGAAAATGTTGTGGGATCTTAGAAACACACACAACATTCACAAAGCATACTGTATTCACTTAGCAATGATCAAACAATTCCATACTTGTAACATTTGTGCATTATTAATAATATCAGAGCTAGGTAGTTTCCAACTCCCGGGGTTTTTGTGCCGATGATCATCTCTCTAAGATATTAAGGGCTTTTCCCCGTAACAAATCGTTTGTGTTCATCCATACTTACTGTTTTCTTTATATGATCATTCCATTTTTACCGATTGATCCAGTTTTACAACCCAGAAACCTGTTTTCTAAACCGGGATCTTGAAACTTATTCCAGGGATCCTCAGACTTAAACGCACTATTTCGAAAAGCACACTACCTCACTTTCTATGTTTGGTTACTAAATTAAACTTGTTAGTTTTTGACCAAAACAGTAGGAAACCTAATAAGTTTAGTTTCTTAAAAATACACTCTCTTTTACTCTTATTTCTGTGTAGTATTTTCTTAACCATCCTCCTGTAAAATTGTTTTGCGAAGTCTTGGTAAAAAAAAGGGAACAACAAACTTGTACCATATCGATGAATTATGGCCATCACACACCTTTCAAATAATCCATCATGACCACACATAAGTCGATCGTGCCTCCCGATCTTTGGTTTATGCTCGCATTTTTAGCTATATATATGAATTGCATTTGTATTTGAGTTTAGTGTCTCATCACCCTCTCCTTATTGGTCACGTTAATCCATAACATTTTGTCTTCATTAACAGAAAAAAAAGATGTAAGTAGCATCAATATAAAAAAGGACACACCCAGTTTAGTTAGATGCCGTCTTCCACAAATTATAATCCCTTAATCGATTATGGTTCCTATGTCTCTCTTGATATCATTAAGGGTTTGAAATAATCCCATTGTTGCATGTGAATTAGCTCAACCACAATTTTCATACCTGAAGAAACACTAGATAATTGACCGGAATCGAATTATCTAGGGGGTTTGGATCTGCATAAAAGGTTGGTTTTCTCTCGTTCGATCTGATGGAACAGTTCTTCTTCTCCGATAAAGCCTCGTCAAGGGGAGAAGAGGGGTTCTCTCCTTGACCCGACTCCGGCGTGAGAATAAGTATGTATGTATGAAGAAGAAGAAGTATTGACGAAGTGTGTGTCACTTGAAGTTCATACCTGAATTATCCTCATATTTATAACCGAGAGTTTGGGCGGGAAAACTTGTTGGTGAAATGTTGACGGAAGATGCTAACCCTGTAAGCGGTTACATTTCCTTCCGTTAAGCCTCTCGATCCGACGTGAGTGCACACGGATAGCTGTTTAGATCTATGGCTGGGGGTTTGCCACGTGGAAAGTGATCAAGTGGAGGTTTCTCTCCAATTACATGCTCTCATTGTGATTTCAGGGATGCCTGAGGTGATGACACGTGTCCAGACGGTTATAACCGTCCTAGTGGTGCACGATTGAATTCTTCTAGAAGATTACTGCTGTAATCTGGTGTGACTCTTTATCGTGTGGTATCAGTTAAGTAAATAATATCCAAGTCTGGATAGTATTAAGCGGAAGTGCTTGACTCGGGATTTTCATCCTTTATGAAAGCGCGAGGATTTATGATTTCCTTTTGGCGCGCGAGTGTTGTCTGCTATCTGTCTCTTAAGCCTTTCTTTTGTAAAACCAGTGCGCGGCCGCGCAAGGTAAAAAGGGCTGAAGGACGAGGTTGTGGTATGGTCCCAAGTACTTATTATGAGGTTTTTGGGACCTTACCCCTTCAAGTCCCCCAAGTCTAGTGTTGCTCTTATGCAAGTAAGTGGAGCACTGGACTTATGAGAGGGGAAATGCTTTTTGGCGCAAAAATAGGGAATCTTCTAAGAGAAGATTTACTTTGCTTATTAAAATCCTTTAGGGGAAGTTGTGATTTTTCCCTTTGTTGATTTGACCTTTTTGTAATCATGATCTGACGTTTAATGTCGTCATTTGTAAAAAAGAATTATTATTTGCGATACTTTTTTCCCTATTGTCTTGGAATATGCACCGCCGTTTGTCAAACTTTATTTATGGGGACATGACGATTAATCCTGTAGCGCTGTTCAGAAAAGACACTTGATGGTTGATCATGATGATTAGCTTTTCCCTTTCCCGGAGTTATCTCCTCTATATATGCATTTGAGGATTCTTTTCCACTTGTTTTGATCTGGAAAAGATGAAGGCCAAACGTTCCTTCCGTACCCGACGTCTTTTGGATATTCTGAATATGTATGAGGCTGCTGAGAGTCTCTTACTCCTCGCTAATTCGCCACCATTAGTAGCTACCGGAGGTGGGAAACCGGTGTATCCCATAGTGGTGGGTTCTGGTTCTGAAGCGTGTCGGCCGGAGGTTGTTGAAGAAGAGGCAGTTGTTTTATCTGTTGATGCCTTAACGGCTCGTTTTCCGATGATTCAGCACGGTGGTTGTGAGCTGGTGTATTGTCATCGGAAGAATGGCCGTGTTGATCATGTGCCGGTTCTTGCTGCTGATTAGGTTAGGTGTAGGGAACGGTGTATTCCCCTCTTTTGACGTTTATGTTGGTTTTGCTGGGGATTTTTTGAAGATCACTGTCGTGATCGTTGTGAATGGTTGTTTATAGATAATATATATATATATATGTTTTGATGCACTGTCGTGCATGTATGTTTTGGTGGTTTGCTGACTTGTGTTTAGATTACAATATGTTGCATATGTTTAATTGCTTTTAGTAGGTAGAGCGAATGAGAATGGTATTGTGCTCATGTATGAACGTTTGTCTAAAAGGCGTGTGAGTTTTGCATTTTTTGGACTGTTCATGAGGTGTACAATGTCTACCATATTGTTTTCGCGTAAACCAAAAGAAATATATGCAATTTGTTATAAACAGCAACATGCGGAAGGACGATGCTTGCATTGATAAGGGCGCAATGCCAATAATACAAAGTACAATGGAAAAATACATTGCCTGTATAGTTTCGTCTTCTTGGGATGTTTTTGGCTTATATATAACACCTGCGCAGCTGTTGCGCGTTCCAGGTGCGGGGAACTAGTGTCCCATCAATTCTCTTTAGTGTGTAAGCGCCTTTGCCCAGAACTTTGTTGATGATGTATGGGCCTTCCCATTTTGGCGCTAACTTGCTTGGTTTTTGTAACACCTCGAAAATTCGTGTTCAATGAAATAACGACACGTGTCATGTAAGACAAAACGCGTTGTAAACCCGGATTTAATAAAGATGTTTTGACAGGATTTAAAAGTGGCGTCATGTAAATTATTACCTCTGAACGACCTCATTTATAAATCCCAAGACCCAATTATATTTTACACACATCTAATATATCCAAAATCCAGAAATTCATTGTCGATAAACGAATTCAAAGTGCATGATAGGTTTCTATGAAAATTTCTATGGTTAACCTTTTTGTTCGGCACTTTTGAAAAGAATTCAATGGATCCAAGCAAACAATTCAAAATGGTAGGGTTATTAACTGTTGAAGACCCATAATAGAGGCCCCAAACTGATAAAATAAGTCCCAATTACGGAATATGAGGTTGCCCCTTCGAAACACCAAAGAACAAGCAATTTTTGTGTCTGATGTCCAGCTTACGGACCTCAACATTGTTGAGGTTGAGGTCCGTAAGGTAGTGCCCAGCGACCAGAAACCGGCTGTTGCCTGTTTTAAGCGCAATTTTCGACTTTTAAACGGTTTTCCTCATATCCCTTGGCCCCTAAACAATCCCTAAACATATAGGACACATGTTGGTAACTTATGGTCAGTGCTAGACTTATTTGTCAACATGTTGTGGAGCCTTGATCACTATATAAGAAGCTCACAAGTGCAACACTTTGATCATTCATTCCTCAACATCTTCTGATCAATTGTGGAGCACAAGAGCACTCTCCAGGCCTTCCTAATCAACCATTAGACACTTGTAAGTTTGCTAATCCTTTCTTAATTAAGTTTAGCTTAGTTATTTAGCTAAAAGTCAAACCATCGTAATTACGGTTTGACTTCGAGATTAATTAATAATGGCTCAGTCAAATCTCGAATCAAAAGTAGTTATAAGTTGGTAATTAAGTGGGTAATAAAACCTCAAAAGGGTTCCCCCTAATTCCCATTCTAACCAGGTCAAAAGTCGGGTCAAACTTGCTAAGAAAAAGTCAACAGGATACTTAACTTTCAATTTATGCATAATTAGCAATGTAGAACATATACAACCTGTTTGATCATTAATATAACTTGGTAATTAGTGTAAGGACATGTCTAAACATGTTCAACCCGACAATTTCCTGTTTAGACCCGGTTCGGAACCGAAAGTCGCATAGTTTGACTTATACTTTGACTTTCAGTTCTGACCCGTTATGGCATGTTTTAGAAATGCCTTAGAGCTTTATTTGGACCAGGTTACATGCTAGTATAACCCTCTGTGATTATACACCTCGGATCATTAGTTATCCAATTAATATGCATGATTCCGTTAATTGCTCATATGTTGACCATTATGCCCTTTTCACCTTAAAACGTGATTTTTGAAAATGTAAAAGAGTAGAAACCTTAATTTCTGATATATAGACTTGTATGCAAAGTTTGACATCAGTTTGAGGTGTAGAATAAGAGTTATGCTCGTTAGCGTAAAATTAAAGCTTTATGTTAATAAAACGGCGTAATTAGCGTATAGCCTAGTTAAGCCTACTTTTTGATATCAAATCTTTTACCCACTGATGTAATATATTATTTTGGGATTTTTAAATATTTTTAATTAATTTTAGGCTGAGCATAACTAGTAGTCGTAGGCTTAATCCGGTAATTGTCGGTTTTGCCCTTACGGGCTATAAAATGAGTTTTACATATCTAAACGACTCCAAACCTTTTGCTACTGATCACATATGATAAATAAATTATTTTAAGCCTTCTGGAAGTATAAAAATATCAGATTTAAGTATCGAACCCGGAAATGGCTTCTAATCGCCTTTTAAGCGTTTTTAACGCATAGTATGTGCTATAACCATATTAAACATACAAGGGTTGATACCTACTGATATTTGAGGCAAATTATAATATTTTAACAGTAAGCAAAGGTTGTTAAACTCAGACTTTAGTTTTGAGCTTTTCGGCCTATGTGAAATTACCAAAATACCCCTACGGGGCATAGTTTGGTAGTAATTGATAAATTTCACTTATATACTTTAACCTACTGATATGACTTGGAAAATTGAGTATATTTGCTGATTACATCAGGCCTGTAACTCAGGTTAACACTTAAACTCTTTTACAACCTTTAAAATGACCAAACTACCCCTACGGGGCATAGTTTGTGTTTAAATTCATTTCGGGCATAATAAATGATATCTTACTGATGTCACAACATATATGGAGCATATTAACTTAGGAAACCTGTAAATGGCTCTCATTATTACCCATTACGCTTATTACGCGTTCGGTTCGGTTTATGTAACAAGTTTACATAAATTAGCCGAAATGGGTCAAACCTTATCGGTTTTATCTCAAAATCCAGAATGTGCATGAAGGACCCATATTAAACAAGTCTCTGAACTTGTCGGGTCTAAATCACATTCTATCCGGTCTTCGCTTAATCGTGCGTACGAACCGTATCTTTGAAACTAGCCGGTCTAAGCTTAAGCTTAACTAAAGACCCGTTAGGATTCTAATAGGTTATTATAAACCTTCGTTCCAGATTAGGAGAACCAGTAAAAGCTACTTGCAATTTGCTTATTGTGATTTATACATTGCTCAGGTAAATACTTTTAACTTATTTTCCCTATACGGGCTTGGGTTACGGTATATAGCATACCGCTTGATCGAGCATCAAATCCTCCACCGTTGAGTGGGTAATTGACTAATTTGATCGGCTCGTTTAAACAGTCTTGTTACTTAAAGCCTTTGGGGGGTTAATGACCATGTCCCGGATATCCTTGGCATCATTTTACGAAATGGCCACGACTGAAGCGCGGGGTGTAGGCGTACACCCGTCAGTGCACAAAAGTATATTGTGGTGTGTCTATTGATCTTTAACCCGGACAAGATCCGGGCTACTGAACGCACAAGGAACATGTAATCCGTTCACAAGATTATAATATTAAATAATTCTCCCAAGTTAAATAAAATGTTTATGCCACGTGCATCCAAACCAATTTTTAATCATTTTCCAAAATGAGTCAGTTGATTGTATTTACCAGTGTAAACTGACGTATTTTCCCAAAAAGATTAAATGCAGGTACTAAGCGTAATTGGATGGGATTTCTCCTTAGCATCACTAGAAGTCTCGCAAGCTTAAGATGCCTGAAGTCTGTTGAACCATTAATACTATTTTATTTACGATCCATCTGTGGATAAACTTCCGAATATTGTGACATTTGATATTACAATATTAAATTCGGTTGTATCATATTTTAAATTTTGCTTCCGCTGTGCATATTGATTATTGTGTTGTTTGACTATTATGTTGCCAACCACGTCACGATACTCCCCCACCGGGCCCACCGGTGACACGTGGAAACCGGGGTGTGACAGGTTGGTATCAGAGCCAACACTGAGTGAATTAAACACTAGCCTTTTGTGTTTAATCTCAGTTACACAATTGCACAATTCTAAACTTTCGAGTCTAGACATATAACATAGGACAAATTCCACTTTGTTTGTGTTGTCCTTTATTTTGCATATATTTTTGTTTTGTTATCTCATGCTATATTGACAGGATTTACAAAATGCCGCCAAGATTCTTCAGGAGAAGAGGAAGAGGCAAGGGGCCAATCACCGCCCCCAATGATAATGAAGCTGGACCATCACATGCGCGAGCTCCGTCTACTACCGAGAGTGACGACCCTCGGCAGAATAGGAGGAACTTGTTTGAACCAGCCAGACGATCGGTATCACACAGCTCTACACCTCCGGTCCAAAACCCTTACGGGCCACAACCGGAATACGAGCCCAACAACCCTCAGCCTTCGTATATACCCTTACAGCGATCCTTATCGCATCATTCTTTCGGGGACCCCACACCTGTTTTCAGGGGCCAGTTTAACCCGGCCAATTACATCCAAGAACCCGTGGGTTTTAACCCACTGGGGCCAGAAGATCACTACTCCGGAGATCACGCAGAGGATATGGACGAGGACACTGATCCCGTCGAACCGGCAAGTGGTACACCGAACCACCCCATAGAGATCTCCGACGGATCTTCCTTCCACGGATCACCCTACGGTGGTCCAGACAGTTTTCAAGCTTTGTTCAACCGGCACGAGTGGTACTTTACACCTCCTCACCATTCGTCGCCTCAGCAGCAACAGCCGCAACAACAACAGGATCCCTCTGTGGATTCCAGATTCGTGGCAGTCACGCCACCGCCTCCACCGCCGCCAGTACAACCGGCACCTCTGCAACCGCCGAGGCGAAGGAGAACCGGTGCGCGCATGTCGTCACGGGCAGGGGACTTCCATTTCAGTTCCCCACGTCAATCCAGTGGCAGCCACTATCCGCCACATCAGGAGGACCCACAAATGGGTAGACCCTCCAACCCAGCTGTACCACAGCCACCGCCAATGGGTTTTGACAACCCAATTCCGGCATATACGGGTTCCATGGCGTATAACCCGTTTGAACCGCCGACTCACCACAACTATGGTTACGCGGAGGCCGACCCTTACATGGTAGCGGCTAACTACAACACCCAAGGACCCTATGGAGATCCATGGGGAGTAGGGTACCCAACACATGGGTACCAGATACCTCCTAGGCCTATTATCCGGACGCAATCGCAGCCGCCACGGTTTTCTCCCCCAGAAAGGGAGGAAATCCTACAAAGGTTGGATGAAGTAGAGCGAGGCTTCCACCGTGACCGTAGGGAGAGACAGAGCTTCTTCCAAGGATTGGCAAGCTTGATCAAAGGGAAGAACAAGAAGGATCATTGAATCCTTCCACTTGTATCAGTTGAGCCCCTGCGTGGGCCTGTATTTGCTGTATTTGTTTAAGCCCCTGCGTGGGTATGTATGTATGTTTGTTTTGACCCCTGAGTGGGTCTATCTTCCGTTAACCCCTGCGAGGGTATGATGTTTGCTTAAAGTCCCTGCGTGGACTAGTTTGTTTGTTTAAGGTCCCTGCGTGGACTATTATGTTTGTTTAAAGTCCCTGTGTGGACGATCATGATGATTGACCCCTGCGTGGGAAATTGTTTGTTGAAAAAGACCCGTTTAGGGCAGCGTGTAATATTATAATAAATTAATGGAATGGATGTTTTATAAATTTCATGTTTGCCATTATGTGCATATATAAATTATAAATGAAATAAATAAATTAAAATCATTCCTTTTGAAATAATTTGCCTATGCAATTATTAATTAAGAATCTTAAAGTGTGAAACCTAGCCTTTGGGTCATTATAAGACCGGGCCAAGATGGTAAGACCTGTTTAAAAGATTCAAATCCAAGTTAACATCTGAAAACATGTTAACACTCCTGGCAGACGTGATTCGTTAAAATCACATGTCATTTTTATATGTATAAGGATTCTTTAGAAGATTCCTAACCCAATTTAATGATCTCTGAATCATGGGTTAAGATCATCAATTAAGATGATCATATTTTTACCATACGTTGGTAATATAATGCCTACGGGCCTTGCTCATTTCCATATGAGACAAAAGACAGTGGTAGCGATGACTCCCTGTCAAATAAAGGTAATGAACTAGGTTCAAACCTTCATTCTTTGATTCTCTGAAATCATAGCTTAAAATTTATAAACGTCCTTGTGACTAGGCCTATTGTGCCAGTATACCTTAATGTTTTGATTCTCTGAAATCATAGATTAAATTATAAGTGTCCATGTGACTAGGCCTTTTGTGCCACAAATAAAACTGTTAAGTTTTATAATTAGGATAAATTATAATAGAAATCCTAAATAAATATGATTTATAAATTAACCAAATATGGTCTCTGTACCATGGTTAATGAATTGCCATAAAAGACAATTCCATAATAAACTCCCAAATAAACTATTGTCCTTGTTTTCTGCAACAGTTCAATTTAAAATGGCTAACTCGGACGAGGGTAATAGTCATCCAGCGGAGGAAAACGATAACGCCTGAATTACTTTGACGGGTGCTGAATTGAAAGCGCTAGTTGATGGCGCAGTTACAAGGGCCTTGGAACGGCTGTACGAAGATTATAGTGGGACTCGGAGTAGGACCCTATCTACGCCGCCCTCAAAGCCCAAAACACACTCTGAGGCTCACAGCAAGCCACCTCCCAAAAAGGATGGACCCAAGAAAGATGGTGATGACCGTCAGTCCACCAACCATCAAAGTGTCCCATCTCAGCAGATAGTGCTGAATCAAGAACCCCGTAACAAGGGTTACTCCTATAAGTGCTTCGTGTCTTGTAAGCCCAGGGATTTTACTGGGGAAAAGGGAGCCGTCGACTGCATGATGTGGTTAGACGAGATGGACACGGTGGTAGATATCAGCGGATGCGCTGAAAAGGATGTGGTTAAGTTTGTGTCGCAGTCCTTTAAGGGTGAAGCTTTAGCATGGTGGAGATCTCTGATTCAAGCCACCGGGAAAATCCCATTGTACAATATGTCGTGGGATCAATTTGTTGCCCTTATCAGGGAAAATTACTGCCCTCATCATGAGGTGGAGAAGATAGAATCTGATTTTCTATCATTGGTGATGACAAACCTTGACTGTCAAGCTTACCTAACGAGCTTCAACATGATGTCCCGGTTGGTTCCATATCTGGTAACCCCGGAGCCAAAAAGAATAGCTCGTTTTATCGGTGGTTTAGCCCCGGAAATCAAGGCAAGCGTAAAAGCTTCTCGGCCAGCTACCTTCAGGTCTGTAGCTGACATATCTTTGTCACTTACTCTGGATGCGGTCCGACAAAGATCGCTGAGAAACAAAGAGGCTGAGAAGAGAAAACGTGAAGATGATGGTTCACGTAGATCGAACAAGAAACACCGTGGGAACGGTGACAACAAGAAGGGGTCGGAGTCAAGGAAGGATGGGCATCACTCTGGTGAGAAGCCCAAATGCAAAATTTGCAAGAAGCAGCACTTTGGAAAGTGCAGACTTGAGTCGAACTCACAGACTCAATCAAAAACCTATGCTTATGGTATATGCAAGTCCACGGATCATAAAACCTTGGATTGCAAGAAGATGAAAGACGCAACGTGCTACCGTTGCAATGAAAAGGGCCACATTAAAACCAACTGCCCTAAGTACACCAAGAAGCCTGAAGAGGCCAAGAAGACTAATGCTAGAGTCTTCAGAATGGACGCAAAGGAAGCGATTCTAGACGACAACGTTATTACAGGTACTTTCCTTGTAAATGACGTCTTTGCTAGAGTACTTTTCGATTCAGGCGCTGATAAGTCGTTTGTAGATCATAAATTTTGTGAATTGCTGAAATTACCTGTCAAAACCTTAAAAGTAAACTATGAGGTGGAGTTAGCAGATGGCACCCTAGAAACCGTCTCTTCTGTGTTAGATGGATGTGTTATATCCATTAAGAACCATTTTTTTCCTCTGTCTCTACTTCCCTTTAAGTTGGCCGGTTTTGACATAGTTCTGGGTATGGACTGGTTATCTCGCAACCAGGCCCAAATCGTTTGCAACAGAAAGCAAGTGGTGATAAAGACTCCGTCTGGTGAATCACTTACCATTCGGGGAGATACCCAGTATAGGCTGCCTGAGCAAGTGACTATGCTCAAGGCTTCAAAATGTTTAAAGAAAGGTTGTGTCATCTACATGGCACAAGTGATTATTGATGAGCCTAAACCGAAGATAGAAGACATCCCTGTCATCTCTGAATTCCCAGAAGTTTTTCCAGAAGAACTACCTGGTTTGCCACCAGATAGGCAAGTGGAATTCAGGATTGACATCATCCCCGGAGCAGCACCAGTTGCCAGAGCTCCCTATAGGTTGGCTCCAACGGAGATGAAAGAATTGAGGACACAGCTAGACGAATTGCTAGCCAAGGGTTTCATAAAACCTAGTTCGTCTCCTTGGGGAGCGCCAGTCCTGTTTGTCAAGAAGAAGGACGGATCGATGTGTCTGTGCATCGATTATCGTGAGCTTAATAAGGTCACGATCAAGAATAGGTATCCTTTACCCAGGATCGACGATTTATTCGATCAATTGCAAGGAGCAAGTTATTTCTCGAAGATTGATTTGAGGTCAGGCTACCATCAACTGAAGGTCAGAGATGAAGACGTGCACAAAACTGCATTTAGGACTCGTTATGGTCATTACGAGTTCCTAGTGATGCCTTTTGGGCTCACTAATGCACCGGCCGCATTCATGGATCTCATGAATCGCGTTTGCAAGCCGTACTTAGATAAATTCGTCATCGTTTTCATCGACGACATTCTCATTTATTCTAAGAACCAAGCTGACCACGAGAAACACCTTCGATGCATTCTCAAACTTCTACATCAGGAGAAGCTCTATGCCAAATTCTCTAAGTGTGAATTCTGGCTACGAGAAGTCCAATTTCTTGGACATGTGGTCAGTGAGTATGGTATCCAAGTGGACCCCGCTAAAGTTGAAGCAGTTATGAACTGGCAAGAACCAAAGACGCCTACAGAGATTCGTAGCTTCCTGGGATTGGCAGGATATTACAGGCGTTTCATCGAAAATTTTTCAAGGATTGCTGCACCCCTAACTTCCTTGACTAAGAAAAAAGTAAAGTTCATTTGGGGCCCTAAGCAGCAAGAATCCTTTGATATTCTGAAGCAAAAGTTGAGCAACGCCCCAGTACTGACATTGCCAGATGGAATAGAAGAATTTGTGGTTTATTGTGATGCTTCGCACACTGGCATGGGGTGTGTGCTTATGCAGAAAGGCAAAGTTATTGCCTACTATCACGACAATTGAAAGTGCATGAAAAGAATTACACCACCCATGACTTGGAGCTGGGTGCCGTTGTATTCGCACTGAAGCTTTGGAGGCACTATCTATATGGTGTCAAGTGTGTGATTTATTCTGATCACAAGAGCCTCCAACATCTGTTTAATCAGAAGGAATTAAATATGAGGCAACGCCGCTGGATGGAGACTTTAAATGATTATGATTCTAAAATCAGATACCATCCCGGTAAGGCGAATGTAGTCGCCGATGCCTTGAGTCGAAAGGAGAGGGTGAAACCCATCCGAATCAATGCCAAGCGCATGGAGATAAAGAATAATTTGATTGAAAGGTTGTTAGCTGCACAGAAGGAAGCTGTGTTGGAAGCTAACTATCCTAATGAAAAGTTAGGAGTAACTGAGGAGCAGTTAACTCTTAGCAAGGACGGAATTCTAAGATTAAATGGACGAATATGGGTTCCAATTTATGGAGGACTTCGAGATGTCATCCTCCAGGAAGCCCATAGTTCCAAATACTCCGTTCATCCTGGAGCTGATAAGATGTACCAGGATCTAAGGGCAAATTATTGGTGGATAGGCTTGAAGAAGTCTGTAGCCACTCATGTAGCAAAATGCTTGACATGTGCGCAAGTCAAAGCCGAGCATCAAAAGCCGTCAGGTTTGCTACAACAGCCTGAACTTCCTACGTGGAAGTGGGAAATGGTAACTATGGATTTTATCACCAAGTTACCTAACACAAGGAAAGGGAATGATACAATATGGGTTATAGTTGATAGACTGACTAAGTCAGCACATTTCTTACCCATCAAGGAGACTTATAGCTCCGACATGTTAGCCTGTGTCTATTATCTCTGACAGAGATACTAGATACACGTCACATTTTTGGAAGAGTTTCCAACAATCTTTGGGCATGCGTTTGAATTTCAGTACAGCTTACCATCCTCAGACAGACGGTCAAAGTGAGCGCACTATTCAAACGTTGGAAGACATGCTACGTGCATGTGTGATCGATTTGGGTGGTAGTTGGGATAAGCACCTACCACTAATTGAGTTCTACTACAACAATAGCTACCACACCAGCATAAAGGCTGCGCCCTTCGAGGCATTATACGATAGAAAGTGTAGATCGCCCGTTTGTTGGGCGGAAGTTGGAGACGTCCAATTATCAGGACCAGAGATAGTGTTCGAGACGACGGACAAGATTGTCCAGATTCGTGACCGTCTCAAAGCTGCCCGAGATAGGCAGAAGAGCTACGCAGATCCGAAGCGTAAAGCTTTTCACTTCGAAGTAGGTGACAAAGTATTGCTTAAAGTGTCACCCTGGAAGGGGGTGATGCGATTTGGTAAGAAAGGCAAGCTAAGCCCGAGATACATAGGACCTTTCGAGGTTATCGAACGTGTCGGGTCAGTTGCCTATAAGTTAAACTTACCTGAAGAGCTCAGTGGAATTCACAATGTGTTCCACATCTGCAATCTGAAAAAGTGTTTCGCTGATGAATCACTGGTAATACCGCATTCAGATGTGCATATAGATGAGAGCTTAAAATTTGTGGAAAAACCTTTGTCGATTGAGGACCGACAGGTTAAGAAGCTTCGAAGGAAGCATGTACCTATTGTTAAGGTCAAGTGGGATGCCCGTAGAGGTCCCGAGTATACGTGGGAGGTTGAATCCACCATGAAAGAAAAGCACCCTTATTTATTTTAGTAAATCTCGGGTCGAGATTTATTTTAAGGGGGTGAGGATGTAACACCTCGAAAATTCGTGTTCAATGAAATAACGACACGTGTTATGTAAGACGAAACGCGTTGTAAACCCGGATTTAATAAAGATGTTTTGGCAGGATTTAAAAGTGGCGTCATGTAAATTATTACCTCTGAACGACCTCATTTATAAATCCCAAGACCCAATTATATTTTACACACATCTAATATATCCTAAATCCAGAAATTCATTGTCGATAAACGAATTCAAAGTGCATGACAGGTTTCTATGAAAATTTCTATGGTTAACCTTTTTGTTCGGCACTTTTGAAAAGAATTCAATGGATCCAAGCAAACAATTCAAAATGGTAGGGTTATTAACTGTTGAAGACCCATAATAGAGGCCCCAAACTGATAAAATAAGTCCCAATTACGGAATATGAGGTTGCCCCTTCGAAACACCAAAGAACAAGCAATTTTTGTGTCTGATGTCCAGCTTACGGACCTCAACATTGTTGAGGTTGAGGTCCGTAAGGTAGTGCCCAGCGACCAGAAACCGGCTGTTGCCTGTTTTAAGCGCAATTTTCGACTTTTAAACGGTTTTCCTCATATCCCTTAGCCCCTAAACAATCCCTAAACATATAGGACACATGTTGGTAACTTATAGTCAGTGCTAGACTTATTTGTCAACATGTTGTGGAGCCTTGATCACTATATAAGGAGCTCACAAGTGCAACACTTTGATCATTCATTCCTCAACATCTTCTGATCAATTGTGGAGCACAAGAGCACTCTCCAGGCCTTCCTAATCAACCATTAGACACTTGTAAGTTTGCTAATCCTTTCTTAATTAAGTTTAGCTTAGTTATTTAGCTAAAAGTCAAACCATCGTAATTACGGTTTGACTTCGAGATTAATTAATAATGGCTCAGTCAAATCTCGAATCAAAAGTAGTTATAAGTTGGTAATTAAGTGGGTAATAAAACCTCAAAAGGGTTCCCCCTAATTCCCATTCTAACCAGGTCAAAAGTCGGGTCAAACTTGCTAAGAAAAAGTCAACAGGATACTTAACTTTCAATTTATGCATAATTAGCAATGTAGAACATATACAACCTGTTTGATCATTAATATAACTTGGTAATTAGTGTAAGGACATGTCTAAACATGTTCAACCCGACAATTTCCTGTTTAGACCCGGTTCGGAACCGAAAGTCGCATAGTTTGACTTATACTTTGACTTTCAGTTCTGACCCGTTATGGCATGTTTTAGAAATGCCTTAGAGCTTTATTTGGACCAGGTTACATGCTAGTATAACCCTCTGTGATTATACACCTCGGATCATTAGTTATCCAATTAATATGCATGATTCCGTTAATTGCTCATATGTTGACCATTATGCCCTTTTCACCTTAAAACGTGATTTTTGAAAATGTAAAAGAGTAGAAACCTTAATTTATGATATATAGACTTGTATGCAAAGTTTGACATCAGTTTGAGGTGTAGAATAAGAGTTATGCTCGTTAGCGTAAAATTAAAGCTTTATGTTAATAAAACGGCGTAATTAGCGTATAGCCTAGTTAAGCCTACTTTTTGATATCAAATATTTTACCCACTGATGTAATATATTATTTTGGGATTTTTAAAGATTTTTAAAGATTTTTAGGCTGAGCATAACTAGTAGTCGTAGGCTTAATCCGGTAATTGTCGGTTTTGCCCTTACGGGCTATAAAATGAGTTTTACATATCTAAACGACTCCAAACCTTTTGCTACTGATCACATATGATAAATAAATTA
This sequence comes from Helianthus tuberosus, assembly GCA_030545235.1. Taxonomy (NCBI): domain Eukaryota; kingdom Viridiplantae; phylum Streptophyta; class Magnoliopsida; order Asterales; family Asteraceae; genus Helianthus; species Helianthus tuberosus. The sequence continues at coordinate 651,781 of JARYGA010060305.1, forward strand.
TTTTAAGCCTTATGGAAGTATAAAAATATCAGATTTAAGTATCGAACCCGGAAATGGCTTCTAATCGCCTTTTAAGCGTTTTTAACGCATAGTATGTGCTATAACCATATTAAACATACAAGGGTTGATACCTACTGATATTTGAGGAAAATTATAATATTTTAACAGTAAGCAAAGGTTGTTAAACTCAGACTTTAGTTTTGAGCTTTTCGGTCTATGTGAAATTACCAAAATACCCCTACGGGGCATAGTTTGGTAGTAATTGATAAATTTCACTTATATACTTTAACCTACTGATATGACTTGGAAAATTGAGTATATTTGCTGATTACATCAGGCCTGTAACTCAGGTTAACACTTAAACTCTTTTACAACCTTTAAAATGACCAAACTACCCCTACGGGGCATAGTTTGTGTTTAAATTCATTTCGGGCATAATAAATGATATCTTACTGATGTCACAACATATATGGAGCATATTAACTTAGGAAACCTGTAAATGGCTCTCATTATTACCCATTACGCTTATTACGCGTTCGGTTCGGTTTATGTAACAAGTTTACATAAATTAGCCGAAACGGGTCAAACCTTATCGGTTTTATCTCAAAATCCAGAATGTGCATGAAGGACCCATATTAAACAAGTCTCTGAACTTGTCGGGTCTAAATCACATTCTATCCGGTCTTCGCTTAATCGTGCGTACGAACCGTATCTTTGAAACTAGCCGGTCTAAGCTTAAGCTTAACTAAAGACCCGTTAGGATTCTAATAGGTTATTATAAACCTTCGTTCCAGATTAGGAGAACCAGTAAAAGCTACTTGCAATTTGCTTATTGTGATTTATACATTGCTCAGGTAAATACTTTTAACTTATTTTCCCTATACGGGCTTGGGTTACGGTATATAGCATACCGCTTGATCGAGCATCAAATCCTCCACCGTTGAGTGGGTAATTGACTAATTTGATCGGCTCGTTTAAACAGTCTTGTTACTTAAAGCCTTTGGGGGGTTAATGACCATGTCCCGGATATCCTTGGCATCATTTTACGAAATGGCCACGACTTAAGCGCGGGGTGTAGGCGTACACCCGTCAGTGCACAAAAGTATATTGTGGTGTGTCTATTGATCTTTAACCCGGACAAGATCCAGGCTACTGAACGCACAAGGAACATGTAATCCGTTCACAAGATTATAATATTAAATAATTATCCCAAGTTAAATAAAATGTTTATGCCACGTGCATCCAAACCAATTTTTAATCATTTTCCAAAATGAGTCAGTTGATTGTATTTACCAGTGTAAACTGACGTATTTTCCCAAAAAGATTAAATGCAGGTACTAAGCGTAATTGGCTGGGATTTCTCCTTAGCATCACTAGAAGTCTCGCAAGCTTAAGATGCCTGAAGTCTGTTGAACCATTAATACTATTTTATTTACGATCCATCTGTGGATAAACTTCCGAATATTGTGACATTTGATATTACAATATTAAATTCGGTTGTATCATATTTTAAATTTTGCTTCCGCTGTGCATATTGATTATTGTGTTGTTTGACTATTATTTTGCCAACCACGTCACGATACTCCCCCACCGGGCCCACCGGTGACACGTGGAAACCGGGGTGTGACAGTTTTTCCGCGTTGGAAGCCTCATTGTCGCGCAAGACGAAGTCATCAGGGACAAAGGTACATACGCGTACGCGTGCATTGTAGTATTTTTCGAGTTTGGATTTGTACCTTGCCTCTGCGATGGCGGCATTCTCGCGCCTTTCTTCGAGAGGGTCTAAATTCAGTATTCGTTCTTGCTCATTATTTTATCTTTCCATGGTGAGCATGCGCGATGATGGAAGACCAATCTCTGCTGGTATTACCGCTTCTAATCCATAGACCAGACTGAATAGAGTTTCTCCTGTGCTAGTCTTTGTCATGGTGCGATGAGCCCATAAGATGCTTGGGAGCTCATCAACCCATCCCCTGCGCGCTGTTCCAAGTCGCGCTTTAATGCCATCGACTATTTGTTTGTTGACGCTCTCGACTAGGCCATTTGCCTGTGGGTGTGCTACAGAAGCAAAGTTGTGTTCGATCTTCATTTCTTTGAACCACTTTTGAAGATCTTCCGAGGAAAAGTTGGTACCGTTGTCGGAGATGATGCGCAATGGTAATCCGAATCTGCAAATAATATGTTCCCATATAAATTTGCGGATTACCATTGCTGTTGTTGAAGCTAACGCCTTAGCTTCAACCCACTTTGTGAAGTAGTCTACTGCTACGATGATGAATTTTACTGCGCCTGGCGCGTCGGGAAATGGGCCAACAAGATCGATGCCCCATTGTTGGAAAGGCCAGGCGGACGTGATTGGTATTAGCGGATTCTTTGGCCGGAGTGTATTTGGCGCGTGGCGCTGACATGCTGTGCATTTCCGTAGTATTTCTACCGCGTCTACGTGCATTCCCGGCCAATAGTCGCCTGCGTTCATTATTTTTGCGACTACCATGCGCGGTCCGGCATGTATCCCGCACAAGCCTTCATGGATTTCCCTGATTAAGTATTGTGTGTCTGTTTTGTCAACGCATCGTAGTAATGGCCCCATGAATGACTTTATGTATAGAATTCCATCCACCATTTCATAGTTTATTGCCTTGTTCTGGATTTTCCGAGCCTCCGCCTTTCCGTCTGGGAGTTTCCCATGTTGTAGGTATAAGATAATCGGAGACATCCAGGATGGACTGCCGATTTCGATAACGTTCACTTGTTTGAGAGGGACGGAAGGGTTGGACAACACTTCGATGCGTACCTCTTTTGCTAAATGTTTGAAACTAGTGGCAGCCAATTTGCTCAGTGCATCCGCGTGTTTGTTCTCGCTTCTGTTTATGTGATTAACCTTGAATATTTGGAACTTGCTGATTAGCATTCGCGCTTGTTCCAGGTATAGAGCCATTGCTTCTCCTTTTGCGTCATAATGACCATTGACCTGTTCAGCCACTAATTTTGAATCTACATTGGCTTCGAGGTTTCTTGCCCCCATCTTGAGTGCTAAACAAAGGCCTGCTAGGAACGCTTCGTACTCTGCCTCGTTGTTTGTGCTTCAGAAATCTAGGCGTATAGCGTATGTAAGTTCGTGGTCATCTGGGCTGACTAATCGGAGACCCGCACCTGCTCCATCATCATTAGAAGCGCCGTCTGTGTGCAGAGTCCAGACCCTATCGTTGAAAACAGGAACAGGGTTTTGGATTGCCTCGCACTCTTGGACTTTGTCGATAGGAACTTCTGTGGCAAAATCTGCTAGAACTTGCCCCTTGATTGCCGGTCGTGGCCTGTATAGGATATTGTATCCTCCGAGCTCAATAGCCCATTTGGCCAATCTTCCCGCGACGTCGGGCTTGGATAAGATTTGACCTAAATGGTAATTGGTGAGAACTGTGATGACATGACCAGAAAAGTACCGACGTAAGCACCGTGATGCATGTACTAGCGCTAGGACTAGTTTTTCTATCATGGAGTAACGTGTTTCTGGGCCAGTGAGCATCTTGCTTATATAGTAGATTGGAGTTTGAACGTTTTCTCGTTCCACCATTAATACTGCGCCTACTGCTACTTCCGCAGCAGATAAATATAAGATCAGTGGCTCTTTTTCTCGTGGTGCTGTTAGCGTTGGCAACTGAATTAAACATTCTTTCATTTGCTTGAAGGCTGCTTCCGCTTCGGGTGTCCACTGGAAGTGGGTTTTCTTGGCGAAGTTCCGTAGTGTGCTAATGAATGGATAGGATTTTGCTGCGTGATTTGCTAAGAATCTGTTTAGGGCTGCTAGACGTCCGACGAGTCTTTGCATTTCTTTTATTGTTGCAGGTGATGGCATTAACTGGATGGCCTGCACTTTCTTCGGGTTTACTTTAAAACCATCCCTTGTTATTATGAAACCCAGAAATTTCCCTTCTTCCATTCTGAAGGAACATTTAGTTGGGTTGAGCTTTAAGTTTACGCTGCGCAAAGAATCGAACGTGCGTTGGATATTTGCGAGCATTGTATCTTCCTGGTGGCTCATGATGACGAGGTCATCCATGTATACCTCGACTGTCTTACCGATATCGCCTTTGAAGACCGTGTCCATTAGGCGCTGGTATGTTGCGCCGGCGTTGCGTAAGCCAAAGGGCATTTTGGTGTAACAGAAGATGCCCTTGTCTGTGCGGAACGCGGTCTTGTCTTCGTCTTCTTCTTTCATCTGGACCTGATGATAACCTTTGTAACAGTCAAGAAAGCACTTCCATCGAAATGACACTAGAGAATCAACTTTTTTGTCTATCTCAGGAAGCGCGTAGCAATCTTTTGGGCATGCTTTATTCAGGTCTTTGAAGTCGACGCACATTCTCCATCTGCCACTGTGTTTTTGAACCATTACTGGGTTGGCGACCCATGTATGGTATTGAACCTCGTGCAAGATTCCGGCATTAAGTAGTTCTGTCACTTGCTCGTCCATGGCTTTTGCTTTCTCATCGCTGAAGCTGCGCCTCCCCTGTGCACCAGGTTCTGCTGGAGGTCGGATGTTCAGACAATGTTGTGCTATATCGCGCGGAACCCCAGTCATGTCTGCTGGGCACCAAGCCAATATATCTTTATTGTTGGACATTAATTCTTTTAATTGTATTCGTGTTGTTGGGGAAATGGCGTGTCCTAGCAGGATGGTCTGTTCTGGATATTCATTGTTCAGAACCCATTTCTCCGGCTCATTTGATGTTGAGGGTTTGGCCATTTTTGCTGGTGGCTCATCGTCCACGTACATGACCTCTTTACTTGAGTATAAAATTGCAACTCCAGTTTCTGTTGGAAATCCGCATGCGGCATGTGGAATAGAAGTGATCATGCTGAATTCTCTTTATGACCTTCTTCCGAGCAATACATCATGGCGTGATGTTGCCGGCATGACCATGAAATTTACTGTGACTGTGCGCGAATGCTCGCCATCAGATAGAGTCACGGGGAATACTATTTGCCCTAACGGGAATACATCTTCATTACAAAATCCGGTGAGAGGGAAATCGACCGGCTCCAGACGTGCTTTGTCTTCTGGATCGAGTTGTTTAAAGCATTGCTCGTATATGATATCCATCGAGCTTCCTGGATCTATAAACATATAGTCCGTTCGATAATGGCCGAAGATGCCCGTAATAATTACTAGTCGCTCTTCCTGGGGGCCTCCTGGAACAACAGGAAACACGACTTGCTGTTCTCGCCAATGCTGATCATGGTGTCGTTTGTTTGGCCTTCGTGAAGGGCCTCCTTGTACCATGTTTATTTGTTTTGATTTAGCTTTCTGATAGTTGATATCTCTTGATTGTTGACGTATCTCCACATAACTGTTAGATTGAATGTCCCACTGACAGGGTGTCTGTGGGTCCAATATTACAGTGTCAATTTCACCACCAGATCTGATGTTTGGGGACTCAGATCTGGTAATTTGTGTGAAAATTGTGTTTAAAGTAACCTGGCATCTGTCAAAGCAGTATTCTGGAGGTCTCTCTATGAGTTGATCTGAGGAATTCTTTTCGTTTGAATGACTGTTACTTTTGTTGATTCCCATGATTCCGTCGATCTGGGTATTTTGGGTTGTAGAACCCTCGAACTCAGATCGAGGACCTGATGGGTGAGATGATGAATTCTCTGCCATGTGAAAACAGAGAATAAGGAAAACTGAATCGAAACGAGATAAAACTGAAAAAACAGAGAAATCGGTGGGCGCCAATGAAGAAACACTAGATAATTGACCGGAATCGAATTATCTAGGGGGTTAGGATCTGCATAAAAGGTTGGTTTTCTCTCGTTCGATCTGATGGAACAGTTCTTCTTCTCCGGTAAACTCTGTAAAACAAAGCACCGTTAGCCTCGTCAAGGGGAGAAGAGGGGTTCTCTCATTGACCCGACTCCGGCGTGAGAATAAGTATGTGTGTATGAAGAAGAAGAAGAAGTATTGACGAAGTGTGTGTCACTTGAAGTTCATACCTGAATTATCCTCATATTTATAACCGAGAGTTTGGGCGGGAAAACTCGTTGGTGAAATGTTGACGGAAGATGCTAACCCCGTAAGCGGTTACATTTCCTTCCGTTAAGCCTCTCGATCCGACGTGAGTGCACACGAATCGCTGTTTAGATCTATGGCTGGGGGTTTGCCACGTGGAAAGTGATCAAGTGGAGGTTTCTCTCCAATTACATGCTATCATTGTGATTTCAAGGATGCCTGAGGTGATGACACGTGTCCAGATGGTTATAACCGTCCTAGTGGTGCACGATTGAATTTTTCTAGAAGATTACTACTGTAATCTGGTGTGACTCTTTATCGTGTGGTATCAGTTAAGTAAATAATATCCAAGTCTGGATATTATTAAGCGGAAGTGCTTGACTCGGGATTTTCATCCTTTATGAAAGCGCAAGGATTTATGATTTCCTTTTGGCGCGCGAGTGTTGTCTGCTATCTGTCTCTTAAGCCTTTCTTTTGTAAAACCAGTGCGCGGCCGCGCAAGGTAAAAAGGGCTGAATGACGAGGTTGTGGTATGGTCCCAAGTACTTATTATGAGGTTTTTGGGACCTTACCCCTTCAATACCCATTCAACTTCCATCCAAAATATTGTAAACCCATTTTAATCTTCCTTTAGTCGACTCATATTTGATACCGATCACCAAGGGTGTGTAGAAAAACTGAATTAAACGACCCATAATCAAATGAATTGAACTGAAGCATACCAAAAACTGATGGGTTGGTTTAATGATTATATCTAGACAAAATTGCAGAAAACAACCTTTATGTATACCCAAAACTGCACTTTATACCTTTCACTATGAAATCCGCCAAAACCAACCTTTACGTTCATGTTTTGCTACAAGTTCAACCTTTACACCTAACCTAGTCAAAAAAGTCAGTTAAATGCAGTCACATGCCTTGCATGTGAGGGCATATCTGTCATTTCCTTTCACCCCTTTTACTATGAATATTATATTTAAAGCTTTGTCTTTTTCCACTTTGTCTTCCCCAATTCATCCCCTCAATCACATACACTTGATCAAACCCAGATTTTAATATTTATGTTTGAAATAATGCAAAACAGTTTATGTATATGATAGAAAAACGGCATCGTCAAATAAGCTAACCTCATATAATCACAACTTTCAATCTCAAATAAAGCTAACCTCATATAATCACAACTTTCAATCTTTCCTTTTCATCTCAAACTTCAACACCAGAAGCAACTCAGATCTAAATCAAATGCAAATCTGAAAGTTCAGTTCGTAAAATCTTTAACAAATGGTGTTTCTGAACGAATCAAATCTGTTTTTTTCTGAAAATCTGCACAAAATCTGATTCAATGAATGTTCAAATCTGATTTAATGAATGCTAAATTCTGAGATCAGATCGTAAAAACACCATATACCGATCAAATCAAAACAACTGAAATGTTCACACTCAATTCAAAACAAACCGACAATCAATCGAAATCAATTCGATTTCACCGAGCAACTCAGATCTAAATCAAATGCAAATCTGAAAGTTCAGTTCGTAAAATCTTTAACAAATGGTGTTTCTGAACGAATCAAATCTGTTTTTTTCTGAAAATCTGCACAAAATCTGATTCAATGAATGTTCAAATCTGATTTAATGAATGCTAAATTCTGAGATCAGATCGTAAAAACACCATATACCGATCAAATCAAAACAACTGAAATGTTCACACTCAATTCAAAACAAACCGACAATCAATCGAAATCAATTCGATTTCACCGAAACATAATCGAAGCAATGTAAACAGTTCGGATTTATCACAATTTCAACGGAAAATGTCAAATCAGTCCGAAATTCATCAATACTTATTCTGAAAATCGATTGTTTTCACCGAAACTGATCGAAAATCAACCAAACCACATGAACAATACACCGAAATTCATCAATACTTATTCCATAGAAGCAGTTTCGATTTTACTGATTTTCTGATTTTACCTTTGGTTGGTGTTCCCCATTCTGATCTGCAGAGTTGGTTGATTTTGACTAGGGTTTTGACAACAAGAAGATGATGCAAATATCAATCAACCGTATGTACAGAAGCGGTACTTGAAGCGGAACAGGATCCATTTCACCTTTGTTATAATCGATTGTGATGAAGATGACGAGGGTTTACGAATGGGGGGGGGGGGGTGGGGATTTGATCAGGGTTTATGAATTGGGGGGAATCTGATATTTAGGTTAGTTGTAGGAAATAAATAAAAAGCTTTAAATATAATATTCATAGTAAAAGGGGTGAAAGGAAATGACAGATATACCCTCACATGCAAGGCATGTGACTGCATTTAACTGACTTTTTTGACTAGGTTAGGTGTAAAGGTTGAACTTGTAGCAAAACATGAACGTAAAGGTTGGTTTTGGCGGATTTCATAGTGAAAGGTATAAAGTGCAGTTTTGGGTATACATAAAGGTTGTTTTCTGCAATTTTGTCTTATATCTAATATATACAAATGGGCACTAAAAACATATTCTATGGTTAAAAAATTTTAAGGTCAAACTTTCAGGCCCAAATAATGCCTAATTAGACTAAAGGGTATGGGGGCCGGCTAGGCCCGGCTAGGACCGGCGCCGGTCCCCCACACCGCCCCCCTGAGGGTCGGCTCGGCCCAAACGACTCCCCACAGCCGAATGAGACGGGGCCCACTTCAAATTTTTAGCCGTTTGCAACGGCTCTTTTATTTAAAAAAAAAATTCATTTTTCAATTTAAATACCCTCTATCTCATCCATTTTTATACAATTCTATCATATTCTACTCCCATTCTTCTCCAATTCTCTTCCTTTTTTATAAAAAATACTCCATATTTTTATACCTTTTTCTCTAATCATGCATCCTTTCGACTCGGTTCCGGAGGAGGAACGAGTGGTTTATCGGAGGATGAAGGAAGAAGTGATGAAAAAATGGACGTCGTAGGTTTTTTTTTTATTTTTATGAAATGTAATTTTTTATTTTTATTTTTTGGTAATTTTTTTTTTTAGGAAATGTAATTTTTTTTTATGTTATGAAATGAAATTATTTATGTTGTTTTATGTTGTATTTTTTAAATTTTATAAAGTTTTTATTAAGTTAATAAATTAAAACTTAGAAAATTATAAAATAATGAGGTGGGGCCCCATCCTCCATCCCCCTCAAATATGATGGAGGCTCATCCCCCACGAGCCGCCCACGTGGCGCCTACGTGGAGGCTCATCCCCATGGGGATGAGCCCCACCATACCCTTTAGTCTTATATTGTTCTGAGCTATTTTTAGCTAGACTCAAGTTCATGGTTAAATACCCATAACTAAGTCGCCATAATCTTTAAAACCGATTAACCGAAACCACGATAGCTAATCGGCTATGATTATGATTATCGAGATGTTTAAGCAAATCAAAAGCCCAATATGTTGGGCTGGTTGTATCTCCCGCTTGTCGTTCAAAGTATTGAATATTATTTTGGTACTTTCTTTCTCCTTCCCCAAAAGCCCAAGTCAGTCAGTCAGTCAGTCAGTCAGATCTTCTTCTTCTTCCCTGGATCGATCGTGTATGTACTTTCTTCTTCTTCTTCATCTGAATGCTGCTGCTGCTGCTGCCATTGATGTTGTTTTGTGGGTTCATGCTGATGATGTTTAAAAGCCTGCCCTAGGGGCTGTGATTTTGATCGAATGCTGTGTTTGTTTGTTTGTTTTTTTTTGTCAGAAACCCTAGGCGAATGGAGTCTTTGGGCAATGGGACATTGGATGTTTCAGTCACCAAAAAATTCGGGCAGCGGGTCCAGAAGAAGGAATCTGAGGAGAAGAAAAGATGCAGTCCGCGGCTAAGAGAAATCCATGAGAGTAAAAGACCTTATTACGGGCCCCCTCGCAAACACCACCCACCAATTCTTTTTGAGGGCCTGGATGCTGCTGCTGCTGTTGAAACTCCTTCCGCTCAATTGTTGGATTTGAGTGCATTTTCTTATGTGCCTCATACCCGAACTGATAAAGCAAGGGTCAAAAAAGCTCTTAGAATATACAACAAATATTACCTTCACTTTTTTCAGGTATTTTCAACTAAATTATTCCCTCCCATCATCTTTTCCACTTTATTTACACATCATTCATGCAGGAAGAATATGCATGTGAAAATGACACCATACCACTTGCAAAACATCTTGATTTCGAGGTTACATGTTTCTTGTATTAGCTGCTGTATTTTATTATTTTATCACTACTGTCTTCAATCTTTGAGCATTGCAGCAGCAAGAGGGTGTATGTGAAATTGGGGGTAAGCGTCCTGATTTGAAGGCCATCTCTAAGGTATCTTTTCTTTGCTTTACTTTTTAGTTCAAAATCTATTGTATTACTGATTGCACTGTTTTCCTTTACTTATATATGATGTAGATGATAGAGTGTAATGAAGTCTTGTTTCCTACAAAAAGATTTGGTCACTTGCCTGGTAAGTGAATAGTTGATTCTTTAAAAAAATACAAATTTAGATCTTGCTTTATGTATGATGTTAATGAGTGAACTTTGTAGTATCCTGCCAGCTTGTCTGCATGACAATATATTCTTTTACGCAATATCTACATTCACCATGAATAATGGTCTTTCTTTCATATGTATATTGTGTTTGATACCCAAGGAGACAATTTTCTTGCTTAGGAGAGAATAAAACCACATCATTCTTGGTAGTTTTTACCTACCAAAAGGTTCCTTACGTGAACATTGACGAAGTTTGAGTACATGCTCTCTCCTAGAATCTTTTTCTTTAACTCAAGATAACATGTAGTCAAACTTCGTCAATTTCCACTTTTTAGGCACTATCATCAAACCAGTCAACACCTTAAAAAGGTTTTTGGCATCAACTTGTTCTTTCTACTTGTGTGCCTGTCTTGTACACCTTGTTTGTCTTTTTAAATATGGCCTTGACTTGCCTTTTGACTTATCTGGAGTCTTGGCTTAGCTTCAACTTTAATGCTTGCCTTAAGTTGAGTTAAAAGGGGAATAAGATCAATAGGGGTGAGTGGAATTACACTCAACTTGAGTTTTGGCTGTTGAATGGTATGTTAACTTGGCTTGATATCCCAATCCTTCAAATATTTCTTGATCAAGATCTGAAAGCGATCTATTAGTCATATCGACATTATTTTCTCAAGCCTTTTTATTTGTATTGATTTTCCAATCTTTAAATTGGAAATTCCAACGAAGAGAGTCCAGTTGGTTGGCTATTGTTAGTTATATTGAGTTGTGGAGTCTGATGAACTTCCATTGTGGAGGGGGCTGTGATAGGGTTACAAATGGGTCGGATGCTACAAACGGGTCAATATGCGGTGGACTTAGTTTGGATCATATGGAGCCCCGTGATGGAGGTTAAAAAACCATGCATGGCCCTTACCCACGTCACCACCATGAGTGGGTTATTCCCACTTCTTTTATTTCCATATTTCTGCAGTTATTTTCTAAGCTTTATCTAGTTGTTTTTCTTGCTTCATAAGTAGTACTTCAGTTTGTTTGTTTTCCCTGAATTTAGGACGTGAGGTAGTGGGTTTCATTCTATATGTAAACAACTTTTGAATGTTAATGGCGGTGCTTTTTTATGTTTAAAACTTTCGACTGTGTTTTCTCATTTTGAGTTACCGGTTTGTTATTCTCCATTGCTAACTCAAGTTTGGCCACTTGGGTGGTGTTCTTTGGACCCTGATCGTGAGTCTCGGTGGTGTTTCTGTATCCGAACTTCGTTTAGGTTCGCCCGGCGGAACTGATCAAGTGGTGTTTCTGTATCTTGATCGACCGTTGTCATTCGTTTCGTTTGAAACTTCGAAAATCCTATCCGTTGATACTTTGATATACAACAGGCTGGGAGCTGGGCCTTCCATTGCCAAACAAAAATTAGAAATGGAATTGCAAGTCAGATGAAGGAAACCTTGTTTGGGTCCAATTTCCTGACAGTTTTTGATTGCATGCAGGTATTGATGTCGGTTATCAGTTTTATTCACGAGCAGAAATGGTTGCTTTAGGTCTTCATAGTCACTGGCTTAATAGCATTGATTATATGGGAGTATCTTGCAAAATAACGGTATGACTTCATTTAAGTCTAGACTAGATGAATAATGTTTCACCCACTGTATGACTATTGTGACCTCTTCAAACTATCTTTTTTCAGAATAACAATTTATATCACTATCTCCTTGTACAGGAGGAGTTCAAAGGGTACACTTTTCCAATAGCCATAGCAATTGTATTATCTGGTGAATATGTAGATAACTCTGAAGATATTGTTTATACTGGTGAAGATGGAAATAGATTTACGGGTAGTGAACATCAAGAGATGTCATGTGGTAATTTGGCTTTAAAGGTAAGGGAGAAAAACTTATCATTCATGTCAATTGCCTTATTTTATTATATGCATATTTTTTTATGTTATATTGTGTCTGTGTATACAGAACAGTATGAAACAATCTATACCTGTCAGGGTTATTCGGGGTCATGCAGGTGACAATCACTTGAAAATATACACTTATGACGGCCTCTACAAGGTAAATGCTTTTCATTTCTCTCTCGCTATGTGTCTTGATTTAGTTACTTACTGCCATAAATTTACAAGAAGACAAACAAAACCGATACAAATTTAATACATGAGATGATTTAATGAAATATAAGAACATTAATATGACAGAACAGAATGATGTCCTATGCAATTCTAACATCTGAGCACATAGCATATGATATGTAAAACAACAAAACATTGTCATTTTTTTAAACCGAATTAGTTGAAGTTGATGATTTTTAATGCACATTAATTTAAATTGCGTGGCTCATATCATTCAAGTATATATTCATAGTTTCATACATCCGTGCATCTGCAAATGAGTACCAACAAGAAATTGCCCAATCCTGTATGATTTGTAAAAGATAAAATCACTCTATAGCCATGTCCATAGTCACATAAATCGCTTAATAGGCCACGATCTACGATCCGGATCGAGCGTACCGATTCGCGGTACGAACACGTGCCGGGAACGCTCCAAATCGCGAATTCGACAGTGAAATTAGCATTCCGAACAATTAATTGAGTCATACCTGTTGATATAGGAATCACGAATTCCTAATTTGCAAAACACGTTTCTTGAGTATTCTGACTTCCGACTTCCCTCATTCCCATTCTCAATTACAATTCTGATTTTTTATTGAAATGTTGAACCATTGTATTTGGAAAGAAAACCAAAAGGTGGAATGAGGAAGACGATGAAAGTGACGGCAGTTGTTTTTTTAGGGTTTACAATACATCCTATTATTTCCTTCATGTTACAGTTTAATCCTTAATGATACAGTTTTGGTCAAATTTGACCCTAATTTTTTTATAATTTGTTTATTTTCTTCTTTTTTGAGTTTATTTATTGTACATATAGCTTGGTTAGTTGTACATTGAATGTATTAAAGAGTTTTCGTGCTTCTTTATGTTGTAATCGTACCACATTATATGGTACATCGTACTGAAGCGATCCGAAATGAGCCTACCCCTCCTCGTACCGAATTTTAGGGACCTAGCGAATTGTGATCCCGTTTTAAGTTCCCGTACCGGAGCGTACCGCGAACTATGTGACTATGGCCATGTCACATATCCCTTTTAATCTATCAGCGCAGGCTGAAAGTCATATTGTAGATGACCTTGTTGTATTGTTAACAAAACACACTTGGACAATCTTCATTTATAAATTATAAGATTCGTGTATATGGTTATTAGTATTTCTGTGTAGTATAATTTGTCCAGATACTGGTCAACTGCATGAGAAAGTACATAAGAGCAAATTTGAAGAGTGTTTTTGCTACATGAGGCTGTTTTATCTGGTCAGTTTTGCGCCTTGACAAAACCAAGGCGCTCGCTTCACGTGTCTTGTGTGTATGAGGCGCCTATGCCTCGAGCACTTGTCTACATAGATTCATATATTTTTGTGAATAAGTTCTAGATAATTGAAAGTAAATACAAATTAATATATTAATAACCTCTATGTAAGTTTATATACAACTAAAGTAGCTCAATATATATAAAAGCTTTATGTAGAAACTACAACGTAAGAAGCATTTCACAGAAATTTACAAAATATGTATACAACTCTCCAATTCAAGAAGCGTATTTATTGTTCACATATTCAACTTTTTAGCATTTTTTTAGTAACCAACGCCTCACTCATCGGCCTTTGGGATCACATATGTGGCGTTTCATTTGTGTAAACATTGTGGTTTCAGGTTTCTGAATGCTGGCCTGCAGAAGGTGTGTCTGGTTTTGTTGTATACAAGTATCACCTGAACCGGCTTGAAGGACAGCCTAAATTGACAAGCAATCAGGTTAATTATGCTGTTTAATTTATCATATTATATAGTATGTAATTTGTAAATCCTATAAGTAACAGTTGAGCGTTATTTTTAAACAGGTCGAGTGTAGCAATGGGCGTTCAAGGGTTCCTGCCAAAGCACCCCTGTATGACTTACTTAACACATGGCTGTAAAAATTATTTACTTTTGTATTAACTCTAAAAACAGTCAACTTATTTCCACGGTTACCTTTTTAAGGATGGTGTGCCTGGATATAAGTGAAGGTCAAGAAGATGTGCATATACCTGTTGTCAATACAATCGATGATACCACTATTACTGGTAAGCTGAACTATATATCTGGTGTTGGTGTTTATATATAGTTGCAACTTGTAGCTTACTAGGTCTAACACATCAAGTTTGAAAATTGATAGGATTTACGTATACCAAGTATAACCAAATTTTGAGCAATCTGAAACTCCCTCCTAATGCGGATGGATGTGATTGCAAAGGATCTTGTAAAAATCCCAAGAGGTGTTCTTGTGCTAGACTTAACGGTGTTGATTTTCCATATGTACGAAGCAACGGGGGGAGGTTAGTAACTAACCCATCCTAGTAAGGGGTTCTCTCTTGTCTTTAGTTAGTTAGCGTTGTGAGGTTATTATGATGTTCCAGATTGATTGAAGCAAAGGACGTTGTGTTTGAATGTGGACCAAACTGCGGATGTGGACCTGGTTGCATCAACCGCATATCGCAGCAAGGGATAAAATATCAACTTGAGGTTTTCCGTACTAGTGATAGAGGGTGGGCTGTGAAGACCAAAGACTTTATCCCATCAGGTGCACCAGTATGTGAATATATTGGAGAGCTTAGGAGGACAAATGAGCTGGACAGTGTTGCTGAAAATGACTATATATTTGAAATTGATTGCTGGCAAACGATCAAGGGGATCGGAGGAAGAGAGGTGAGATAATTACAATTCATAATCATAATCATAATATGGTTTTCTAACTAAGGTTTATTTTATGTATTTTCCAGAGGAGGCTGGGAGATGTATTTGAAAATATAAGTAGTAATAACTTGGGAAGAAGAGATGAAAAGGAATTTGCTGAGCCTGAGTTTTGCGTAGATGCGGGGCGTATTGGTAATGTTGCGAGGTTCATCAACCACAGCTGTGATCCAAACCTTTTTGTACAGTGTGTTTTAAGCTCACACCATGACTTAAAACTAGCAAGAATAGTTCTGTTTGCTTCTGACGATATAGCCCCCATGCAGGTAGGTAGGTAGGTCATGTTTTTAGGTAATCAAGAAAGAGTATCATCATATGTGCTAACAACAACGAGATGGTGTTTGAAACAGGAACTTACATATGACTACGGTTATGCCCTTGATAGCGTTGTAGACAAGAATGGGAAGGTAAGGATGCTGCCATGTCATTGTGGGACATCAGAATGTAGAAAGAGATTGTATTAAGGATGATCATGATGATGCTTCTTCTATCTTTTGTATTGCTACTGCCATCATTTATGTTAACTATAGACTGGCTGGCTGGCTATCCATTTATTTATTTTATCCTATGATTCGATTTTAGTAGTTTGGGTGAAAAACGAATGTTAAAAAAAAGGGTGTGTTGGTGTTTGTGTATAATAATAATAATAATAATAATAATAATAATAATAATAATAAACGGAGGGAGGGTGGATATAATTAGGGGTGTTAGTAATAAATGATGCGTTTGGTGTAAAAGAAAATGAAAATATAATAATAATAATAATAATAATAATAATAATAATAATAATAAAGATGAGAAGAGAAGAAAGGGACGTTTAAGTTGATAAGGCATATTATTATGGTTGAGTGGCAGGGTAGAGATAACAATAATAATTATTATCTAAGGAAAAAAGAAAAGAAAAGAGAGTTGATTAATGGGAAGGAAAGAAAGTGATTAGCAGCAAGCACTAACTAACCTCCCATGACATGACCTGCCCTGTCCCTTCCCACCTCTAAACGGAAAGGACCCCTCCCCTACCACAAACAACAACAACGCCGTTACAGTTAAAACCTCACATGTATGTATGGCGCTTGAGCGGTTGACTCTCGCCCCCGTCGTCCTCCCCCCCGACGAAGACCTCAACAGCAAGGCTCCCAGGCTGCCCCGGTGGACCAGGCAGGAGCTCCTTGTGCTTATTCAGGGCAAGAGGGTCGCAGAGAACCGGGTCCGCCGTGGCAGGACCGCCGTTCTCGCTCAGCTGGAGCCCAAGTGGTCTTCCGTCTCCTCTTACTGTAAGCGCCATGGGGTCAACCGTGGCCCTGTTCAGTGCCGGAAAAGATGGAGCAATCTCGCCGGAGATTTCAAGAAAATTAAGGAATGGGAGTCCCAGATTAAAGAAGAAGCCGACTCTTTCTGGGTCATGAGAAATGATTTGAGGAGAGAGAGGAAGCTGCCTGGGTTTTTTGATAGAGAAGTCTATGATATACTGGATGGTGGAGGTCCCTCGCCCGCCTCCTTGGTTCTGTCACTAGCGCCGTCGGCTGAGACGACAGAGAACGAAGTTGTGTTCGATAGTGGAAGGACGGCCGCCGCAGATGATGGCCTCTTCTCTGACGAGGTCATCAAGGAAGCTGCTCCAGCTCCAATATCAGGTATTGGAAATGATGGCTATTGTAACTTTTTATTCTTAAAACTATTTAATAATGGCCAAGATTATTATTATTATTATTATTATTATTATTATTATTATGCAGCCACAGAGTATGAGTCATTCTCTCAAGGGGTTCCCCCTCCCCCTCCAGCTCCAGCAGCAGCACAAGGTAAGTTGTTTCTGTTTGGATCAAGATTCTAGTGGCTTGTAATGTGGATATCATTAACTAGTTAGGTTTTTGTTTTGATGTAGACAAAGAAACTAGCCCAGGCCCCCAAGGAAGGGAGAGGGAGAGGGACAGGAAGAGGAAAAGAGATGCAGAAGAAGAAGAAGTAGAAGAAGAGATGTCTTTAGAGAAGCAATTGATTGAAGCCATGGAAAGGAATGGCAGATTGCTTAGCTCCCAACTTGAAATTCAGAATGCCAACTCTCAGTTAGACAGGGAACAACGCAAAGATGAGGCAAATACCCTATTTTCAGTTCTTAATAAGCTTGCAGATGCAATGGTCAGGATTGCAGATAAGTTGTAGTCTCCATCACATCACTTGTTGTACAGCCTGGGAATTCACCAATATTTCGCTTTATAGTATAGTTGCTATACACATGATCATTCTGTTTATGTATCAATGATTATTTATTATATACAGTTGAGGTTTTTATACCATAATAAAACTGATTGCTTTCAATCACATAAACAATCCATTCATTATCACCGTGTGTCATACAACTGTAAAACAGCCATGCGTTTTAGATATGGCACCCGATAAAACAAGCAAGTGCTCTCTTCTTACAAAGAAGATGAGACCAGTCACCAAAACCAGTTTAGTTTTGCTAATGTTCTCAAGTTTAAAAGCTGAAAAAACAATCTAAACAAAACTGAAACATAACATCAAGAAATATCATCGTCATCATATTCCTCCATTTTGGACCTATATTGACGAACCGGCTTCTGACTCCTAGCTTTGGTATAAACACCATCTTCTTGCATTTCACTAATTTCACCCTGCTGTACCTCCACTGCAGCAATGCCAACGGTCGAGCATGCTTGAGTAGATGACTGCTTAACCTGTTCCTCACTGTTATATCCTGCATCACCTCTTTTTTTTCTTGGAATAAAAACTACCGATTTAGGCAATTCACCACATGATTTCTGCCCCACAGCGTCATGTTTTGATGACTTGCTAATTTGCTCCAACAACTTTAAATAAGCTTCACTATTAGATTCATCATCAAAAGTATAGCGTGTGTACTTTGAAGGATTCAAAATGTAATCTGGAACGCTATGACCGTTTCCTGATGTTTTGTGGGTTAGACCAAAACTCTCGGGAGGAGGGGCGGCATCAGCACTCTTGCAAGTTGAGTGAAACCTGACACGTTTTGCAGGCTTGGCTGCCTCACAGTCATAAATTTGCCTCCTTTTCAGTATCGGCTTAATGCTTACAATAGCATCTTCAGAAGTCAACATTGGTTCATCACTTCCCTGCAGTGCAGCAGCATCATCATCATCATCATCGTCATTGAGCCTAGTTTTTGCAGCACGGGGATCCTGATGGAGAGATGTAGGGAGAACATGAACATTATGAGCATTCAAATAAAGGCCATGGTCAGTGACGTCCTTCATATATAAGCGATCGCCACCATTCTCCCTCCCTTGTGCCATCTTATCATATGCATCTTCCTCTTCCTACAATCAACAGCATAAGTAAATCTACCTGATTGAATAATAATAATAATAATAATAATAATAATAATAATAATAATAATAATAATAATACCTCACCTCATTATCGAGGGTAGGATCCAATCCGATTGAAGAGCGAATGTCCAGGTCGTCGTCGTCGTTGAAAGAAGAAGAAAAGACGGGGATTCGATCATCGTCTCTTTGAGTTTCATCGCGCCTCCACTCTCTTCTTTGGACCTGTGCGTCGGTGAGAGACCATGACGTTGATGAGGATGAGATTGACCCGAACACCTTATCCACCCGATCCTTGAAACCATCATCTATGGGCACCGCCTTCGCAGTTTCAGGAGGGTCACCCAATTTATAACCCTAACCACGTCGTCTACTGTTTCCCATCTCAAAACTTACCATAAGGAAGGACTTTTTCGAAATTCTATCTTACATTAAATTGGAGGGGTTGTTATTTAACGTAAAAGTTGTCTGTATTTAATTTTCTAAACTCTTGTGCGTTCTGTACTTTAGACCGCGGGGAGTGGTGGCGTTGGTTGGGCAGGGGAAGTCAACCAATGCTGGATAAGCCACTCTGTGCCAGCGTTGGTTTTGACGTTGCCCAACCAGCGTCGCTATGGTGCCTGGCGTGGGGCGGGGGGCGTTAGCTAGCCATGATTAGACCTTTATTTTTGACCGTTAGCCATAGCCGTTTGGCATGGCAGTCTAATGGTAAAAATCATTTTTTTTAAAAAAACCTTACATATTTTTACCTATAAATACACCCCCCCACCTTAATTTTTTTTTTTTTACAAAATTCTTCAACCCACTCACACAAAACTCTCAATTTTTTCCAACCAAACAACAAAACCGAAAATGGTGAACTGGACGGAGGAGATCGCGCTCGTGACTTCCATCGTTGACGCACAGTGTACGTTGAAACGCGGTCAAACCGCATACTGGGGACAAGCGTTCCAACAATACCAACAACACGTTGGTAACAATCGCCACAATCTAAACACGTGCCAACACAAGTGGCGCGAACTAAGACCGAAACTGGATCGGTTTAAAATTTGTTTCGGTCGTGCCCCTGCGGGGGACCTAAGCCACGACGATCAAATTGAGATCGCGAAGATCGAGTGGAGGCATGACAGGAATCCCGAATTTAAGTGGGTTCCCCACTTTAATATTTATAGAACTTTGTAATTTTTTTTAGGAATTATTAACTACTTTTTTTGTATTTTTTAGGATTTAATAAGTAGTCTTTTTTTTATTTTTTAGGATTTATTAATGGTCTTTTTATTTTTTAGGATTTATTAAGTGGTCTTTTTATTTTTATTTTTTAGGATTTAATAAGTTTGATTTTATTTTATAAATCTCAACTATTAAAAAAAAGCTAGCCAACATGGCTGCCCAACGCCGCTAACCCACGCCGCACCACTCCCCATTTTTTTGGGGTGGTCTGGTGGACCCCACTATCTCCACGTGTCGAGCAAAGCCTCTCTCTTAATCTAAAACTCCCTCCCTCTCTCTCTTCTCTCTCTCTCTCTCCCTCTCTCTTTAAAAACAGGTTGGCCACCACTCTTTGTGGCGGCTCACGGCGGCGGTGGTGGAGGTGGTTGTGGTGTTAGGTGATGGTGGGTGGAAGTGTTTTTGTGCGTTGTGGTGACGCGACGACAACAGCAGTGGTGGTTCTAGTCAGATCTGTTAAGATCCCGATTCAGGGTAGTTGTGATAGTGGGTTAGGGGGCGGCGGTGGGTGAAGGGGTGGTTGTGATGGTGAGTTAGGGGGCGACTGATACGTGGTTGAAAACCGGTGCTTTAGTATGTTTAAGTTGATGTTTTTACATAACTCTTAGTTTCGAATAGCCTACTAATTGGAATTGTGTTTTGCAGGTTTAACGAAGTTTAAGGGGCTATTCGGGAACTATACGGAGCATCAGGATGGAAAACGGGTCACCCGGGAACAAGAAATGAACAAAACGGAAACCACAAAATAGACATGCCGTCGCCGACGCCTTGTAGGGCCGTCGGCGACACCTCTCAGTGATCTCCGTAGCCCACATTCGTTCGTAAACAGGAGATTCAACCATCGGAGAAAAGCCACCTCCACTGTCACGCACCTCTGCCACCAAAATGGCGGGGCTGATGTACCCCCTTCATAATAAATAAAAACAAAATCACTAACAACCTAAAACCCAGTTTATTATTTACCCCCTTCATAAATCTATCAACCAAAAACTCGATAAGGTTTGCAATAATCCAACAATGGCATACACATACGGCTTATGCTCTTCATCTTCCATTTCTTTCAATTAAAGAACATTCAATCACCCAATAATTTCTTAATCAAGACTCCCCCAGCCCAAAATCACTCAAATTTCACTATAAGAATCAGTTTCAGAAGTAAGCCCAAAAGCCCCAAAGCTTTAACCTTCAAGCAAAAATCATATGATTAAGTGTACAATTCTCTTGTTCAAGTAACATAAGCCTAAAATTCTTGTTTTCCAGTAATTGATCTAGAGAGAGGGTGAGATAGAGAGTAAAACGAAGGAGACGAGCATAGTGACGGAGGTGTTATGGAGACAGTGGTTCTGTTGATTCCTACGGCAGCTGAAGGTAACGGTGGTTTCTGGTGACGGAAGGGGGTTAAGTGAAGGTTGCGGGCGGAGGTGAACGTGTGTTGCGGAGGTGGGTGGTGGTGTGTTGCGGAGGTGGGCGGTGGTGTGCGGCGGAGGTGGACGGTGGTGGGTGACGGTGGAGGTTGTTGTGAGGGTTGTATGAAGAAGAAGAGAGTACAGAGATTAGAGAAAGAGAGATTAATGATTTTTTTATATTAATATGTGTTTTTATTTTTTTTAATTAAAGAATTTTTATATATATGGAGGTGAGTGCCGGAAGTGGGTGACGGCGATGGAAGCGGGCAACACTGGTGGTGGACCTGGTGGTTGTGAACTTGTGATGAAAGGTTGTAGGGAGAAAGTAGAGTGATGAAGAACTAGGGGTAATGAGATTTTAAATATATATAAATGATTGAAAGAAAAAACTATATAAAAATGGTTTTAGATGAAAATGGCAATTTAGAAACCATTTTTTGTTAATGTCAAAACTACCCCTGGTTAGGGCTGTAAACGAATCGAACGTTCAGCGAACAGTTCGTGAACCGTTCGGCGGGAAGTTCGTTTATGTTCGTTCGTTTAATAAACGAACGAACATGAACAGAGGTCTCGTTCGTTCGATTGTGTTCGTGAACGTTCGGTAAGATGTTCGTGAACGTGTTCGTGAACATTCGTTGATTTGCGTTCGTTTATGTTCGTATGTTTGTGTTTTAATTGAAGATCTTTGTGCTTTCTTATATTTTATTTGTACTTTTTATATTATTAAAGTTTTATTTATTTTATTTCCCTAATAATTAAACTAGGAAACCCACTTTCACCTTGTTTATGCATTATTTCACTTTCATTTCTCATTATTTACATCCACGAATACGATCGACCTCCGTTCCACAATAAGGGATTCAAGTTCGAGTGCTACTCTCTGGGCCATCTATCTTTATCCTTCGTCGTGTTCACCAAATTTATTTGTGTTCGTTTGTGTTCGTGAACCGTTCGCGAACACGCTCATTTCCTTAATGAACGAACACGAACATAAAATCTCGTTCGGTAAGTGTTCATGAACCGTTCGTGAACACATTTATTTCCTTAACGAACGAATACGAACAAGGCCTTGTTCATGTTCGTTCGGTTCGTTTACAGCCCTACCCCTGGTTATAACTAGGTTTTTTGACTGAGTTAGACAATGTAATCAAAACGACAAAAAATAGAAAAAGTCAGAGACCCGAAGGAGAAAAAAAACTATTTGAACTAAAGTGGCAATTTAGACTAACCACTAGAGACTAAAATGGAAATTTACTCTTTTATTTTTGAACGTTTAGAGTTTTCTGAAAGTTATTTATTTTTACATAAATGAAACTAGCTTAGGGGGGACGGGGTGGTTCACTAGTGATAGATTCTAGTGATGGGAGCACCCAATCAAATCATGCCATGTCAGCACCCAATATTCTAGTGATAGTGATAGAAATGTAGTGGGGGTGGTATCACTAGTGATGGGATTTCAATGTACAAGTATTAATGCACAATGTACAAGTCCATACCCTATCATCCTCAAAGTTCAACGCGTTACCACCATCACTCGTTATACTTCAACGAGTGATAGAAAGGGGTGGCGGCGGTGTTGAGTGATGAAATAACGAGTGATGGCACCTCCATCACGGACCACCCCGGGTGGCCTAATACATCAATTTTTTTAGGTGATGGCATGATAGTTGATACATCATTTTTCATTTGTATGTATGTTGTGATGGGATACTGGATAGAAAAAGTTAGGTTATTTATACTTTCAATAAAAAAACAAAAGCTTCTGTGCCCTGGGTTGCTTTTTCCATCTTTTCATGTAATTATCTTTCTTTATAGAAACTGACGTCAAGTATGGTACAAAGAAAGAGAGGTAGTTAAAACATTTTAGTTGGGTATTTGTATGATTTTGATTTTTGAAGGGTGTATCCACACCAAAAAGGGTTTTTTTTCCCTATATGCACACCCTGCAGTGTTGAGCTGTAGCTAAAGTGTGGCGTTTTGATCCGGTTAACCAGACGAAAGACTGACGAGTGTCTAACAGGTCTGTTGACCAGACCAAAACGCCGAGCTTTGGCCGCTTTTTGGTCCTGTCAACCAGACAAAAGACTGACCGGGTGTCTGGTTGACAGGACCAAAACGCGGCCAAAGCTCGGCGTTTTGGTCCGGTCAACAGACCCGTCAGACACCTGTCAGTCTTTATCTGGTTGACCGGACCAAAACGCCGCACTTTGGCCACAGCTCGACACTGCAGGGTGTGCATATAGGAAAAAAAAAACCCTTTTTGGGCTGACTATCTACATACCAAGTGTGCAAATAGTCTCCCATTTTTGAATTAGATAAGGGTGGGGGGTATGATGTGCGGGGAGTGGGTGTTTGAGTGGTGTCACCGATCGGTGACCACACCATCATGATTGAGTTAGGGTCTTTGAGTAGGAGAGATGGTGAGAATTGGGGTATGGTCACCGATGTGGAGAAGAGTGATGGAGGGGAGAGAGAGGAAGAACCAATCAAAAAATATATAACTCAAACACCCTAGAGTGATTAGCCATACCCCCTGATTGAGTGTAAAATGAGGAGTGGAATGGAGAGTTGACATGCCATAATATTATTGGGTAGAGAATCACAGTGATTAACCATATCCCCACCCTAAGGTGATGGATGTTAAGGGGGTTTATTATTACTAGAGTAAACTGCCATTTTGGTCCTGTGGTTTGGTCAATTTTGGCACTTTAGTCCAAAACTCAAACTTTTTGCATCTGGGTCCCTGTGGTTTCAGTTTTATTGCCATTTTGGTCCAAAAATGAAATCAGGTCATATTTGTCTTATAAAATCCTGTTATTTTGTCATTTTCTGCAGGGGCAAAATGATCATTTCTTTTTTATAAATAAATACCATATTTTATAAGACAAATATGACCTGATTTGCCCTTGAGGAAAATGACAAAATTGCAGGATTTTATAAGACAAGTATGACCTGGTTTCATTTTTGGACCAAAATGGCAACAAAACTGAAACCACAGGGACCCA
This sequence comes from Helianthus tuberosus, assembly GCA_030545235.1. Classification (NCBI taxonomy): domain Eukaryota; kingdom Viridiplantae; phylum Streptophyta; class Magnoliopsida; order Asterales; family Asteraceae; genus Helianthus; species Helianthus tuberosus. The sequence goes on from JARYGA010060305.1 coordinate 676,067, forward strand.
GATGCAAACGGTTTGAGTTTTGGACTAAAGTGGCAAAAATAACCAAACCTCAGGGACCAAAATGGCAGTTTATTCTTATTACTAAGTTAATAATTTTTTTTTTTGAACGGCCAACAAACTCAATCTCGAGCACTCTCGGGGCACCCACTGGACAAACGGAGTACTCCGAGAGTAACCTGAGTCCACCACCAATTTCGAGGAAAACCCGGTAACCCACCCACCCGTAGGCACGACGGTGAAATTACCGGTAAAACCCGTTTGGCTCAAGGATCTAACCCAAGTTTCTCTGGGTCTCCTATCATTGCCCACCAGTGCCTCACTCTGCGCCAAGTGAAAGCCGAACCTGCATCTCTCAAGAGAAATACAGACCCTCCACCAGTTGATCTAGAGATCATTGGCATTACTAAGGGGCTGTTTGGCTAAGCTTTTCAGAATGACTTATTTGCTTATTTGCTTTCTGAAAAGCAAATAAGCAAATAAGTCATTTTGAAAAGCTCCATTTTAAAGCTTTTCAAAACTACTTATTTGCTTTTCAGAAAAGCAAATAAGCAAATAAGTAGTTTTGAAAAGCTTAGCCAAACAGCCCCTGACTTAATAATGGGGCTTGATTCCAAATGGATCGATTCTGGCTTCCTTCCTTCCGACTGACGTTTGTTTCATTCCATCTCGTGATTCCTTCCTTCTTTCCTTGCCTGCTGCTAAATTGGAATCTTTTCATTCAGGTAAAGTCTCTCTCTCTCTCTCTGAAATGGGGAGAAAGCTGAAGGTAGTGTTTGTGTGTGTGTTGGTGGTGTACACCTGTTGTGTTGAATGCCACGGAGGAGGAGGAGGAGGAGAAAGCCTCCTCCACGGCCCCGCAAGGAGGGTTATGGTGAGCATCTTGCTGGGAAGCATAAGCGGTTGTGGGTGTGCTCTTCTGTGTGCTTGTCTGCTCAGCTTCATCTTTCGATACATGAGGAGGCCTCCTATTCTCAAGGGCCCTGTCGTCTTTTCACCACAAATCTCCCCCAAATCTCTGCAAGCCGCTCTGCAGCAAAATGAGCTTAGTAGTAGTAGTAGTGACGACGGCAAGACGGTCCTCGACAACGGTTTCACTGTTGCAGTGAAGAAGCTTCAGGCGGCGGCCTCCTCTCAGAACAACAGGAGACGGGTACAGAGGGAGCTTCAGATTCTTGCCGCCCTCAGGCATAGGCATTTGCTCAGCCTAATGGCTTATTATTATTATGTCGTTGGTGACAACAGGTGTTTCTACTACTTGGTTTATGAATACGTTCCCACGGGCAGCCTGGAAGATGCCATCAGGAGGCGGAGGCAGCAGATGGGGTGGGATGCAAGGCTTCGAATTGCCGTTGGGATTATCAAAGCCCTTCACCATCTCCACTTCAACTCTACCCCTCCACTCTTGCACTACGACTTGAAGCCTTCCAATGTGTTGTTGGATGCAGACTTTGAACCCCGCCTCGCCCTTTCTGCCTTGGCCAACACTTTTCATGGACTTAGGTCACCACAACCCCCCGCCCCCTATTACGCCCCTGAATGCTTCCCTAATTTCAGGTATATTTATTACCACCTGTTAGATTAGATTAGATTAGATGCAACTGCTGCTAATCAGAGAGAGTTGTGGTTTGTTTTGATTTCAGCATATACACGGAGAAGAGTGACATATTCAGCTTTGGGGTGATACTGGGGATGCTGCTAACTGGCAGAGATCCAACTGACCCGTTGTTTGGGGAAGTGACTTCAAGTGGGAGGGGTGGCATGGGAGTGTGGTTCAGACAGGTTTTGGAAGCAGGGGATGGTCGAGAAGCACTTGATAAGAGTCTGCTGGGAGAAGAAATGGAGGAAGACGAGATGCTCATGGCTGTAAGAATAGCTGCTGTTTGCCTCTCTGATATGCCTCTCGATCGTCCTTCAAGCGATGAGCTTGTTCCCATGCTCACCCAGCTCCACAGTTTTTGATCATTTCCTCTCACTCTCTCTTATCCTATTATTATTATTGTCGTTTCACACCTTTTCCCCAACATCAAATTTAGTGGTTTCTCCCTCCATTTATTGTGATGAATGAATGAATCGTAAGTCTGTCTTAATTATATTTTCGTCTTATGGTTAACTAATTTATGAATCTTCAAAATTTACTTCAATTTTTAGATCATATCTTGTTCTCCCATGCCAAGACTTCCCTGAGACCAAACTCAAACAAGAACTTACTTCACAAACACAACAGGTGGGGGGCTCAAAAGTGTGTGTCCATGCGTGCCGTGGTCCAGACTGTCTCTCTCTGGCGCACTTGGCTTTACCAGTTTAGATTATGTACATTATTCGGTTTGGACCAAAGGAACACCACAACTCAGTTAGGTTTAAACCATGAAGCATCTGCATGTATATTAATAATAGGGTGATGGTATCTACACATCCCCTAAAATTTTTGTACATCCCTCAATAGAAACCATATAGGCCAATACGCTTCCCATAGGGTTTGAAGCATTAAATGCGACGCCAATAGGAAGCGTATTGGGCAATACGGTTCCTATTGGTACAATATTCTCTGACGCGCACGCAGTTCAAAACTCTAAGGCGATGTTACTGAGGTTCGAACCCTTGACTTGCCGCTCTCAACTCCAATAACTTTGTCATCAAACCCAACCCCCCATCCTATCTTTCTCTGCATTTCGCCACTTTAATTAACTTTGCCACATATTTATCTTGTTAGGCTATTAATAGTTCTCATCTACTAGATTACATAGGAAAATAATATGATATGGTTGGCTAACAATTAATATATAGCATCACCCAACTGCTGCTAATTGAAGTTTTGTTGCAAAAATCTTGTGAGACTCTCTCCACTCATGTGATTGCTTTAATGTGGTTACCACCACCACCACCAATATATTTAAATTCTACACCGCCATATATTCATTCATCTACTTTGTTTCATCAGATAGATATGAAAGACTTGTCCTTTTTCCTCCTCAACAAGTCACACATGAAAAGAGGCCTCAACAACTTGTGCACCGGTCATGCCTCAACCTCCACTCTCAACCAGCAAAACTCACCGGAGAGCCACCGCCAGCAGCAGCCCACCCTCGAGGAGATGATCATGCAACTTGACTTGGAGGAAAAAATGGCCGCTAGACCAAGCCTTCACCTTCACCACCGGATGTCGTGTGTCAACAGTTCTGACATTCTACGGTCTGCCAGAAACGCCCTGAATCAGTACCCGAGGTTTTCTCTTGATGGCAAAGACGCCATGTATCGATCTTCATTCCGAAATTTTGATCATGGAAACCGACGGTTGCCTGCAAAAGTTGCAGGGGAGAGGGTGATCTGGTGCAGACCGGGTGTGGTAGGTAGGCTAATGGGGCTTGAGGCCATGCCGATTCCCATAAGACCAAAGCACAAGAAGATGAACATGAACTACTCTTCTTCCTCTTCGTCTTCTTGTCTTGTTAGAAAGAAAAATCTGATGAGAAGTTCCGCCAGACAAGAAGAAATTCAAAGGACAAAGGATCAAGTGGGCTGGCCCATGGGTCGCTTTATGTAGTAGTAAGGAGTTTTCCTATTGTACTAGAAATGAATAACATTATTTATACTTGTTTCAACTCCACGTTTCATTCGTAATACAACAAAACATTTCTTACATATATAGCTAGGCTTTCCCTCAAGTAATTTCAAAAGACCTGACCTGACCTAAACAAGAATCCATGATTCAAACTGCACGCATTAGCAACACTTTATTTACTTAGAAAGGGCTGTTGTTTACATATATAGCTAGGCTTTCCCTCAAGTAATTTCAAAAGACCTGACCTGACCTGAGCAAGAATCCATGATTCAAACTGCACGCATTAGCAACACTTTATTTACTTAGAAAGGGCTGTTGTTATTATATGCTCAATATTAAATTATCTCAAAGTAATATGGGTCAAAATGTAAATCTGTATTTAAGGTAACAGTGTCAATAAGCGTTACGGGTGGTTATACTAAACGCCCTTCCTAGGCTCAAGGGTGTGGTTCACTAGTGAACCCTCATCCACTATTCAGCGCCCTGTCAACATCATATTATTTATAGAAGTGCATTGTATTCTTAATTCACTTTGTTGAATCATTTTCCAATTCAACCAAGTACATTTTTGTGGCTTCTTGATTCAAACATTCCATTCCATTTTCATAAATTAAAACAAGGGAAAGCCAACAATCATGAAAGCCATTTCACCAACAAAATTGAAACCACAGGACCCAAATTCAAAAGGTTTGAGTTTTGGAATAAAGTAGCAAAAGTGATCAAACCTTAGGGACCATTTTAGCAGTTTACTCTTTATAGATTGACATAGATGTTATAAATTGGGTTTTTGTCATTGTAAGCTCATCCGAAGAATGAAGATGATCTGAACAATGGTATGAATTGTGAATTTGCTAATTTAGAAGTGCATGATGTTCGTCTCATAGTTGGCAAGATGAGGTGGTGGCGGTAGGATGTGGTGGTGGTGGCGGCGACAGGATGAGGTGGTGGTTGGGGTTTTAGGGTTAGGAAATTGGGGAAGATGAAGTGTAAATGAGTTTTAAATAAAAGAATGAATTGACCAGAATACCCTTAGGTGAATAAACTTAACTAGAAAATTTTAATCTGGTTAGTGCTAAATGACGTAGACTGTAACGGATTTTGCAAATAAATGATTATGACTGTAATTATTGAAGTTAAAGGTTATCCGTTAGTAACGGACCGTTACAATCCGATACAAACATAAAGGACGAAAAGTGTAATTTACCCTAAACTCAATTCATACTCTAGAAATTAAATAATCAAATGTGAACATTATTCATGTGTATAACTTTATAATCCTATTTTTTATTCCAGTAAAGTAAAAAAAAAAAAAGTATTTATAATCCTGTTTAACCACTAAATATCGTATTGCGGCCCATGTAACTGCTTCAGCCCAACTTTAAGTATCCGTCCAACAATTAAGTTGGTTATTCATTTGAGCCCATATCATCTATCAATGCAGCCTTTAGTTAACGAATGGCCCAAGTAGTTTAATTAGGCAATTAGCCACCATTTTTTTAAGACCAATAAAAGCTGGATCACCCGGGCAAATCCAATACAAAAGGCCATTTACTCCTGTGAACGTAGATGGCGCTGGTGACCTGGCCCGCCACTATTCCAGAGGAAACTCATCACCCGAAGGCCCACTGTGGTAAAACCCATTGCTCAACCCAGAGCAAGCAAGACTCGAAACCATGACTTCCACTTTAAAAGGTCATGAGGCTGCTAATACAACAGAAGGTAAATGACAATTAGCAACCAATTGAATGTCAAAAAACTTGTTAAACACTTTCAAATCATTGTAGATGAATTTCATATTCATATCGATGCATTTAATAACTAAAAATTAATTTCAAATAAATTTACCTAGCACTGCATGCATCTAAGATAAACTGCTAGTTTATAAGAAATATTAGTATATCGTTTGATTTGGCTTCTGTTATTTATCCCCAGCTGCCATGTTTGAATTAATCTTATTATTATGTCCCTTTGTCAAGTGTTTTTGATATAGAATACATGTTGCATCCCAAAAGTGTTAAAGCAAAAAGGGATCGAGTATACTCACAGTGGGTGCTTAGAACCAAACACTGCCTAATTGGATCGAAGGGGGCGCTGGATCAGCCTGCGTGCGGGGAACAGAGAATAAGTCCTCTAAGTGCTGACCCGATTGGGGACATTGTGTCGAATGGTGCGAAAATCGAGTTAAAGTGTCTGACGGTCTACCTGAGCTGATGGTCATCCGGACGGATGGTCATCCGGACTGATGACCGCCATCCGATCGGATGGAGCCCATCCGAATGGATGGCCATTCGAACAATGCGTAGGTGCTTGTGAACTGTTTTAAGTTTCTGATCCTAGTGTCCTGTAAAACAAACAACAAATGTGATAGAAATCAGATCATCTGGATGGATGGTCATCCGATCGGATGACCATTCGAACAGATGGTCAGTGGGTGAAGTTTTTGTGAAATTCTCTAAGTTTTGCGTAACGACGTGACAACGTATCACACAACGGAAAAACACACCAAACCCAGCTCGTTCGATCGGATGGGTATCACCCCGTCGGATAGACGAGCTGTTTTCAGTGGAATTTCATGTTTGACCCGTTAATCGGTCCGTTTTCCGGTGTAAATCAGTTTCCAAGCCGACTCTTGACTAAGGAACGAGTCGAGAGCCTGTTTGAGTCCGATTTCACCAAGGTTTTGTATAAAACAGAAGTAAAGTTCAGAAATCAGTTGTAAAACGTGAAGTTTATCAGCAGATTTATAAATAATTGGATTGGACACCCACCAACAAAAACCACCCAATTAATTGAATCACATGTCATTGTTTTCATCAAACTTCTAACAGAAAGAAAAAAAAGTAGAAACAAAAAATCACACTTGTTGTTAACAACCACCACTCACGGACTCAATTATATGTCACTTAATGTCATCATCTTCTTATTCTTACCACCTATATATATAATATATATGTATCATCATCCACCATACTTGATAACAACATCTTGGAAAAGAAAGCCATGAATCCAACCTTTCTTCTTCTCCTTCTTCTTGTTTCTCCATTACATGCTCAATCAGCCTCTCATATCACCGTCACTGGCTCAGTGTTTTGTGACGTTTGCTACGATAACTCCTTCACCAAACACAGTTATTTCTTACCAGGTAAACTAACACTTGAAACCACTTATCTTAATTCTTACCACCACATGATCCATCCATGATTACTACATTATTATGCAATGCAGGTGTGGATGTTCACTTACAATGTAAATTTCAAGCCAATGCTCCAAAAACAAAAACTAGTGAGCAGATTACTTTTTCAGTAAACAGAACAACAAACAGATACGGTGTTTACATGTTGGATATACCATCGGTTGAGGGGGTTGACTGTGTGGATGGCCCGACCGTTGAGTCATTCTGTGAAACAACCTTGATAGGGAGCCCACTCCCCACCTGCGATGTTCCCGCTGTATCGACCTCATCCAAAGAGATAACTGTCAAATCCAGATCAACTAATCTTTGTTTTTATAGTGTAAGTGCACTCACTTATAAACCATCTAGCAGGAACTCAACGCTTTGCGGTGCTCATCACATCAACCTTGAGGAAGAAAAAAATTCATTGGATTCCTCAAAGTTTTTCCTCCCTTATTTTCCTTGGCCTCAATTCCCACCATGGCCATCTTTGCCACCATTGCCACCTTTCCCTTCACTTCCTCCACTGCCACCTTTTCCTTCATTTCCGCCGTTTCAGTTCCCTCCCCAGTCGCCTTTGCCACCACTACCTAAGTTACCGCCACTTCCTCAGTTACCGCCACTTCCTCAGTTACCGCCAGTGTTGAATCCTGGGACCCCTCCACCTCCGGTCAATCCAACAACTTGGATACCTTTTCCCATTCAATCAGCACCACCACCACCTGGGTTTAATCTAAGAGATCCAAGAACATGGTTTCCCCCATCTCCTGATAGCCAGCAGCAGCAACCTTAGCCACTTGCTCATATGTACATATAAAGATTCTTATGTAATGCTTATACACAACCTGTATTACCTTATTGTAATCAACATATATAGTTGAATTTGGTCAAATATATGTATTATCAAAATATAACTCTATATAGTAAAATGTTTTAAAGCAAGGGAAATGCGTTAAAAAAAGTTGAAACTAGAGCATGCATGCATCATGTATTACAGTTGCCACTTTAACTAATCACTCTGCTGCCTTTCGGAAAAAAAAACACTAATCACTCTGCTTCTTTGCAACTTCTATTTGCTTGCGTAACTCTTCAACGGTTTTCGTAGCCTCCTACAAAAAGCAAAAACTTATATTATACACAAATTTAAATGTACAATTAAACGAATATTTTCTAAGAAACTTTGTACGAATAAATCCCCTTTCAAAATGGAACACATTTTGATGATTTAATTATAAATTAGTTGACTTATATTTGATTTGAATACATAGATCAGCATGAGTAAATTTTATTTTTATTATCTCTTCCCTAGCTTAGCTAACCTTCAACTTGTTTCTCAGTGTCTCTTCCATTTCTTCTCGTCGTTGTCTTTCTTCAGAAAATATGTCAATAAGCGTTAAATGGTCTTGGTCCAACTTTTCTATTGTTTCTTGTGCCTTTAGTAGCTGCAGAGTATTATACAAAAACCATTCATTCCATCTTCGGATAAATCTTGTGTCCAAAAACATTAAAAGAAAAAAAAAAGCAGATTTACTTGATTTTCAAGCATCACATTCTTGTCTCTCTCAGACCGCAGATCAAGTAACAAGTTATTAATCATCACACTTTCGCTACTCCCTAATCTGGAAAACAATTAGACCCGCCTTAATTATTTGGATAGGTAAAATGAAAGAAATAAAGATTTTAATTTAAAAAGCTCAATGATTTGAACCTACCTCCGCCTAAGTTCAAGATTCACTTCCCTCAGTTCAGCTCCATTTGTTGCCTGGTAAAGCTATATAATCAAAGAAACATAAGTATATCAACCTAGTTCATAGTAAAAAAAAAAAAGGGTAATTGCACGGTACCCCTGACCGCGGAAGGGATCTCCCTTCCCAGTTCACCACCCGACAAGGATCCCTGGCGGCAAATACCCATAGCCATCAAAGAGGGGTAAGAAACATGTTTCGAACCCGAGACCTCGAGTGTCCTCGGTCCGGCTTTAAAGCGGGTGTCGGTGGCCACCAAAGTGGCACTAATGGGAATTGAACTTGGGTCTCCATTGGAGAACCCAAGTCACTCCACCACTAGGCCACTTGTGGTGGTTAACCTAGTTCATAGTAGATTTAACATAAACCAGTTACTTATAAAAACTTTTAACTACTAGAGCATTATGCACTAGAATAATTACTTGTTTTACATACTGTTATAGATAGCAAAAAAAAAAAAAAAAAAATCCAGTAATATCCTGGAATTTAGAAAAAAATTATGCGAATTTGAACTTCAAGAAGCATATATATGAAATTAATGCCATTGTTGGGTTAATAATAATAATAATAAATCTAATAATAAAAGGTAAGTGTGTAAACAAAATCTCACCTTTGAGGGTAAGATACTGATGCTTGCTCTTGATTCTTTCAATGATGTTGACGATTTACACTGACTCTTTCTTACTGTACACGTATAGGCTTCTTCATCATTCTGTGCAGATTCCACAGGAGGTCTCAGGTTCACTTTACTAGCATCATTGGAGTCTGTTCCAGTTGAGACTCTACCTTCTTCAAATTTATCTATTATTGAAGGTTTACATTTTGTAACTGAAGCGCCCTTGCAACGTTTTGCATAGCCGATTTCTTGGCAATTTGTAGACCTGAAAAAAATTATTAGTCAGAAAAATCTGAACCAACATCATTTAGATTAAAATATGCTAAGCTAAGCGAACAAACCAGTATTTCTTCTGTATAGCAATTAATCGGTTCTCAAGCCTTGAAAGTACAGGTGTGCGTTCAAACTCCTGCTTATCATGTGCTGGTTCAACAAAATCAGCTTCTAATACACCTGTTCATTTAATCATCATATAAGAAATGGCTTGGATATTATATATATAAATATATAAGAGTGCTACAAAACTTCATACCGATAACTCCACGACCATCACTTCCAGCAGCATTCCAAACCCTCCAGAAAGGCTGCCAGAAACAACAGAGAAATCATGCAAAATGTCAGTAATATGAAACATTAGAAGCCCCAAAAATAAAAGACAATTCAAAACCTTAATGAGTCGATTCTTATGATAAACGTTAAATCCTTGGACATCAATATGATCTTTTGCATCTTTCACAAAGCCAAGAGTCACTTCAGTACTCATCTGCTGCAAAACATGAAATGCTTAATACTACTAAAAAACACAACGTAAAAACAAAATCTGAAACATCTTAATTGTTAGAGTAGATACGTTTTGATCATTCCTTGTCTTCCCATCAGCAGTTGGCTTATACATAACCTTCTGAGCCAGCATCATGTCATCAGTTATTTTATGATGGTTGACATCTTTTCCACGGAGGATAATTCTAAATCCATTTGGAAGACTCAAGTATAAAATTGCTGCATAGCTCTGCATCAGTAAATTCAGTATTATATTGTTGATAGACTAGTAACAATTTGTTTAAAATGAGAAATACCAAGTTAATGAAAGAAGTAATTACTCTTAAGGAATGGCGGTAGGTTAAAAAAAATCTAGAATTCGGGTAATCTTTTGCCATCTCTATCTTCTTTGGATCCCTATTGACCCCCCTAATTTGGATGTCCTGTTAAATAAAAACATGATTAGTCAATTATAAAATCACCAAGTGAAAAAGCAAAAAACAAAAATACAAGCATGCATGTAATGGAAAGATCAGTAAATACATACATCCTTGTTAGTATCAAAATCGAGCTCTAATTGTCCTTCTTCATCCTCCCAAAGGTTGTATATGATAATGCGTGTGCCTTGATCCTTAAGAAAATCAAACTACAAGAAAAAAAAAAAACAAAAGATTTATTAGTGAAAAATGTAAAGTGAGTCTCTATCTTCTTAAAAAAACATTCATGTAATGCATAGGCTAACATTACCTGTTGTAGAAGGCGTTCTTCAGTTGAGTATGGAGACCAATGGACAATTGTCTCCTTGTTTCTTTCCCAGTCAGCATGTGAAGATTTCGTAATCATTTCCCATTCTTCTCCTCTTTTCTCAAAATCAATCTAGTATCAATCAAATAAAGAAAACATAAATAAGCCAACACGTACTTGTTTGTTGGTTTTATGCACAAGCAAATATATATGATAAAAAAGGGTTATAGTATAGAAACAAAACAAAACAAAGTTAGGTTCTGTACCATTGGAACAACAATATCTTCCTTCCCAGTTTCCATCAAGAATGTGTATGAGAGCATCCCTATACTTTGAGTTGGTCTATGATAACAAAGTTAATTTTGTTAGCTAGCTAACTAACATCATCTCGATCAGGCTTAAATAAAATAAAATGTAGTGTACCTGCTACCATCTTCTTCTCCCGGGCAACGTGTAAATACCAAAACATCAGCTCCAAGCCTCATTGTACTCGTCTTGAAGCCATTCCCATCTAAAAAAAAGAAAGAAAGAAAGAAAGGCTCTTATATTAGTATATATATGCTAAGGGTAATTGATAATTATTTATAGTTCAGATGTACTCACATTGACCTATAGTGTTGGCCACTTTGCTTTTTACAGAATAGCCAAGGGACATGCACCTCCGCATTTTATCAGGAGTCATTCCACCACCATTATCTGCCAGGCCAGAAATCATCAACTTGAGAACTAGTTGTATGCACATTCCTCCACCAAAAGGTGGTAAGTTAAAAAACGATTGAAAATAACTAATACAAATTGATCTGTTGCTTCTAGTTGTTGATTTACTATAAGGACAAGCTACATTATAAAGACTCATCATAAACCTTGAGAAAAATGATAGGAAATATTGAATAACTTGTAGTGATATTTCACCTTCAATCAGCAACATCTTATTGCGGGGATCTATTTCATTATCCAGCACGTCTACATTAACATAAGTAGCTCCAGTGCGCACCTGATTGAGGAGAATATAATTAAGTATATGAAAAAATCAGCACATAAAAAGATTCATTGTACAACGTACCTCATCGAAAGAATTGTCAAGAAGCTCAGCAAAAGCTATAATTGAACAGAATGAGTACGTGATGACTATATATATAATAATAATAATTTGAAAACTAATATAAGTGAAAAGTTGAAGTTACCTCCGAGTGCCCACTTGTGGCTGGTAGCATTAGAATGCAAGAACCTGGGATGAACCCTAAGGTGATCCATGCCGGCTGAACCAATGATAACAATAATAACCAAGCCAAGGGTTTAGTTAGTAATCTCTCTCTCTCTCTCTCTCTCTCTCTCTCTCTCTCAGTGTGTGTGTATAATATATATATATATATATATAACAAAGCAGCAAATTAGTACATACAACTAACTAGGATCAAGAAACAAAGAAGCATACATATACAATGTTGAAAATAAATGTTATATATATAAAAGACCGTACCAAGGTGTGATGTGGATTGATTGTTGTTAAGAGGAGGCTCATAATCCCCAGCCTTCCAAAATTGTTTGGACATAGAAGGAGAAGAAGAAGAAGAAGTATTGTCCAGTACTGCTAGGGTTGAGGGTCGAATAATAGGATCAAGAAATCCTTCTGGCAATGCATATTCAAGTTTAGGTTTTTTAGAAGGCCTCTCTTCTATCGCCATATTTGTTGAAACGGCCGTCTGCATCGCCGATTCGTCTTCCATCGTCTTCAACAACAGTTGGAGGGAGGGAGGGTTTCGTCCAATTAATTAACTGTGCAAAAAACGCGGGAGATATATATAGAGAGAGGACGAAACTCACGGTGACGTGCGCTATAATAAGATATTATTTGGAATCCCATCCCTATGCAAATAATGCTTCCTCTTTTCCGATTTCACCCCTTACACATACCTTTATTTCACTTTGCCCCTTCTAAATCTTTCTTATTTACTTTTCTAGGCCCTATCACGTCCTAGTACGGAACATAATCGTAAACAAACTTAGGAAAGAAGACTTGTGATTTAATAACAAAGTTAAGGTGTAGAGGCTAGTCACCTAAATACTCTATGGAAGGGAGTCTTCCTTACGATAAAATCCATTTCCTCCATCACTATCAACGACCATTATTTCTGCACAAGTGTAAATTTCGTTGGATCTTGTATGTTCATGTATGAACATAATCAATAACGCTAGTTAAGTTGATCCTAGGGCCAGCCAACGAATAACACAAATGATCAATTGATTTAAAAGAATTTAGATGTTAAACAAATCAAAATTGATACATATGATCTTTAGAATAATAATCGATTATTATGAGATAATAATGTTGATCATTTAAGAAAATTAAACAACTAAAGAAATAGTATTTATCGTTTTAAACGTTCATAACTTTTATACGATATTTTTTTTTTAAGTTGCACCATAAAATCGAGCACTTTTTATCTTTAATTTAAGTACTATATTGCTATATAAAATATGACCACTTAAAAAACCTCAAAAATTGTGTTATAATTTCTATGTTGTATAACATTTTTGTAATACATTTTTTTGTGCTGAATTTTTTCACTTATCTTATTGTACAAGATTTTTTGTATTAGATTTTTTGTGTTGTATTTTTATGTTGTATTTTGAGAAAACCAAAAGGGTAAGAGTTTGTATTTTAGGACCAAAATGCTACTTACAAGGAATCTCTTGTTTCAACGTGGTGTAACAAGGGTTGAGAGGCTGTGATTAGATATCTGGAAATTACTTTTTTTTCTATTTAATGAGTAAAACTAAACTTGTATGTGAGGGATTCTATTCAAAAGTTAGAGGAATTTATCACATTAGAGATGAAATTTACAAAAAAGTATATTTGACTACATGAAGAGAGTGACGTCTCCATGCACAGACACGACGAGTGCTTCTCCGGTAGTGGCAGAAGGCTAACAAGCACCAATGTCGTCATTCCAGACTGCTTCATGATCGTAGAGTTGAGCTTCATGATCGGAACAAGTTACAATGGAATCGATAATGAACGAACCGAGCCACTGATTTGTTACTAGAACACGGAAAGGATGAGTATGAGACAACAAAAGGAGATTAAGAATGGTGGCTTAGGGTCAGTTGATAATAGAGAGTTGGTTGATGATGATAATGAATATGATATTGAAATTGACGAGGAGGTGGTTGATTTAACCTGGAAAGATGACGGGAGCCCAACTGATTATGATGCTAGTTGTGCAATACAGGTAATGATCATATTATTTGTTTAAACTGTATTTTCCTTCATTAAAGAATGTTACTAATGTTTTTTAATCACGTTAAATCTCTCAAAATGTAAGGGATATATATATATATATATCAAGAAGCATCTCTGCGTTGTGTAATGAGGCAGAGGCTGTGAAACAGAAGTTAAATGGAGCCATATCAAAGTTTGCACGTTGTCATCCAAATACAGCCGAGATATTGCCCCTGGTAGAACGCTACAAACACATTTATAAAACAAGTGTTGATATCGGGGAGAAGGCATCTGTATGTACTGATAAAGGGGGAGAATCGAAGACAAACATCTATTGCTTCTAAATTCAATGATTCAAATTAGAACAATACCTATTTACATATCGTGAATTACGGTTAAACATATGTATACATCACGTTCTTAAACGTATGTTTGTAGGTGAAAGTATAAACAGTATCCAAGAGTGCGGTGGAAATGGAAACGAAGCCGCAAACATCTTTTCAACACCGTACGTTGCGTCAACATAGACACAACATACAGTATAGTTTGCTGACATTGTTGGAGAACTCGCGCCTCGTGAGTTTGATCATGAAGGCGTGTCTGTTACTGATTTCCTGAATGATAACAACGGTCCTTCAAGCAAACTTGGAATCGCACAAGAGAAAGTTTATGCATCACGTGCCACTTGCATAACCTACGACAGGCATCGACAAATACAACAGAAATAGCCTTCTTCATTGCTGGATCTTGATCAGTGACAACAACTTTTGGTTGATCAATGACGACTTTTAAAAAACTCTCAACAACCAAATATATGTATCAGCAGTTTATGAAGCCAATAATGCAGCACCAAATGTAACATTGCAGTGATGATTATCTATACCAGTAAAAGGTACAAATACCATAGGGTATCTAAAAAGAAAAATAGTAGACAAAAATCGTTAATCCTTAAAATGCCACTAAGAATAAAAACGCCAAATAGAAAAAATTGAATTCTAGTTCATACTTGTTGGACCGATATGTCACACCCGTTCGATGGCGGAAGCGTGCGGTGTGAACTTGATTAGTTTTCATCGCAAACGACATAACAAACAACTATATAATTAAAAACACACGATGTTCATCCATTGACATAATTAAAAGATACGCACCATAAGTTGTTTAAAGTACAAGACGACATATGTTATAAGCTTTCACAAAAGACTAGTTCAACATAGTTTCAAAATACAAGGCTTTGCCTCCTATATCTCATTGAAGATGAGATATACTGATCAAACCCCTTCAAAAGGATGACATCGTTAGCATAATAACCCAAAAGCTTCTTGAGAACCGACAACACCAAGATCCATTCATTTACTTGAAATACATGTAAGTTTTGAAAACATCAACAAAAGTTAGCGAGTTCATGCGGTTTGATAACAAATGATCTTAAAAACATTTGAAAGTTCGTATATAACAATGTGGTATGTAAAGCGTCAATGAACATATGATCATTAATGTTTTGCAAGGACATTAATATGTGTGCCGACATAGGAAGTACTCAACCTGGTAGACGATTTAAGTGTCAATTAACCTCGACTGAGACACAAAAGCACTCTAAGTGGCTTCACAAGGACCGTGAGTGGGGCTCGCCCATACCCGATAGAACTACCCCTTTTGTTCCTTGGTCCTTAACAGGATTAATGGTGCCTAAGTTCGAGCTTATTCGCACGTGATCCAATAATTTATTCCATAGCTTAACCATACCCTTGTTAACATGTATTTCCCCCCCGAGAGTTATAAAACCGAAAACGTTTAAAAGAAAATGGGGACATGAACTCACAGTATTGTGTCCAGCAGATAGTGCTAGCAATTGTGTTCCAAAAGCGAGAGTTAACCTACAAGGGTTCTAACTCATTAGACACGTCGGCCTCTTCAAGACCTTGTACTCGTTGTTCATCTTGAACGTTATTGTATTCGTTTTTTTTTTTGAACACTTGTGTATTTTTAGTAATATGTTGGCATTTGTTTTATATGTATGCTTTGATTCGAGACTATATATTTGTTACACAAATATGATTGTAAATCTTTTTATAGATATAAGTGTTAAAACTATTCATTTTTAACATCGTAAATATGTTGTCGTACGTGTACGACATCCTTGTGAGAGTACACTTCAACAAGTGTATTTGAGTACATCATCATGTACTTGAGTCTTTTATTTGTATACGTATACCGTATTTATACGTGTGGTATACTGTATTTATACGTGTAGGTATACCATATTTATATGTGTATGTATATCGTATTATACGTGTAGGTATACTGTATTTATACATGTAGGTATACCGTATTTATACGTGTAGGTATATGACGTGAGGTCGAAGTCTCAGTCAAATTTAATCCAATTACTACTAATAGCTAGCGGTAAGTGGGTATCGAACACAGGGAGTTTGTGGAATGTGCGTTATCTAAATGTATGTCCAAATTGACTAAAGTAAAATAAATTGCAAAAGTGTATTCAGAGATTTGGTTGTTTGGTTTTGAAAACTAAAATTAACTAATTTAATTGCAAAAGAAGGATTTGGTTTGTAAACAGAATAAGAGAATAGTGATCATCTCGAGGTTCAGGTTTTAAGTGACAACCAATGTTTATGTTCAACTGGAAAAAACTACATAGACATAGCTCATGCAAGATCAATTATTTGTGATGAAAGGGAATTAAGTACTTGGATTCCTAGAACGCGAGGTTGTTACCCGATGATCAATTAACATATATCTAACCCCTAATCCCTCCCATGATATCTCGATTGCCAACGGCACCAAGAACGTATGGTTTAGAATTATAAGCAAACACACATTAACAATTTACAAACTATCAATCAAGCACCATAATAAATTAAACAACACATGCAAAGTCTATTATTCTAGAAATTCAAGAACAAAAACATGATTATCACAAGCAAACCTTACATTCGAGATGATCCCTAATGAAATTAGCCACTCATGTCTTGGGAAATCCTCATCATACACATATCCATGTTCATATGAATCAAAAATACCAAAACAATCGTTTAAAAATGTTCAAAACCAAGCTAGAACACCCAAAATCGCCTCTAGACTGCTATGTAACCGAATACAATGATTGGACTTGAAAGGACATCATAAAACCGAATTAAAAGGTGGGAGTTACACATTTACGCAGGTCAGCGCCGTAACCTACGGCACCCGCCGTAGGCTACGACGGTCATAAAAGTGCTACGGTGGCTCTATACTGGACTACGGCGGTCAAAAATTGCCAGTCGGCGCCGTAAGCTACGTCCCTTGCCGTAGCCTACGGTAGGCTTCAACAGGAAATTTTGTTTTCAGCATAACTTTTTCGTTTCAACTCCGTTTTCTTCACCGTTTTCGCCTACGTTCTCGTAATTTCATCCTCTATCATGTTATCTTCTTAATTCTTCAATTCCAATAATTGATTTTTTTCATTTATTCTCCGTCTTTCAATCTCCAATCCTGTTGCGCCTATTCGAAGCTTCATTTCCACACTTTTAAGCCCCAAATGTACCTGAAACACAAGCAAACGTAGTCATCTAATTCCAGACAATTACTCGATTAAATGTAGGATTGAAATACCATTTATAGCACTTAAGGGTCGTCCTACAGACTACCCGTCAGTATACCATATTTATACGTGTAGGTATACCGTATTTATTTGTGTTCATGTACATTCCTTTTATTTAAAGTGTATTTTTACAATATATATTTTTATATATATGTACAAGTATTTTCATTGGGCCTAGCCCACTTCCTTGTGTTATTGGGCCTAACCCATGTTTTTATTGTAATTGGGCCTAGCCTAGGTCTTTATGTTATTGGGCCTAGCCCATATTCTCATTGTATTTGGGCCTAGCCCAAATTCTATATTATAAATGGCCTTTAGATATGCGTTTTGTTGAAATGGGCCATGCCCATGTATTTAGGGAATTGGGCCTAGTCCAACATCTATTATACAAGCCCAATATAAATTTTTATAAGCCCAAAGTTGTATTCTTGTATATTTTGTGAACTTTTACTAAGTATGGTATTATTAATAAACATACTAGTAAACTTGTATAATTATTCTTAGTGTCGTTTACCTATTAAATTTTCCGATTTTTGTTGTCGTTAATATGTATTAGTCAAGTGTCTAAAAATTATAATATTTTTAGACACGTCGTCGTAGTCGTTTAATATGTATAACATTGTGTCGAAAGTTGCCCAACGTCGTAGTAGCTCCTCGAGGTACCGATATGTCCGTTTCGTCGATGAAATATATGTTATTATCTCGTCGATATATATAGTTATAAAAGGTGTCGCCCGATGTTCGTTGTCCGCGTCTTGTTTTATGATATCACATAAGTGTGCGTTTTATGTGTTCACGAAGGTTCGTGATCATCGTCATGCTTGTAAGTATTTATGAGGTTTTCGGTTATGGTGTATGTGTATATTTTTCATAGGTATTGTATTTAGTATTTTAGTATGTATTTCCTAGCACTAATACATACAAATATACAAACATTATACACCAAGCAATGCGTTTAAAGTATATAATTTTTACCAAGAATTATATTGACATATACTTATTATTTTTACCCATCTATTTAGTAAAAATATATATGTGAGTTTATAAAAATACTTAGATGTTTAGGGCTTAAACCTTTCATCAAAACTTCCTTAATGATGATTAAAGTTACTAACCACATTTAACCCTTTAATCAACCCATTAATCTCAATTTAATCGCGATTAGATTTTTAGAAAATTTCGCCATAGTTTCCCCTAAACTATGCCGTTTTCCCACGTTTTCAAAACGCGTTTAAACCAAATTTCAATTTCCAAATCATCATTAACTTACTAATTTCATCAAACTTTATCTTTCAAGCAACTAATACTACAATTTTATCTCCACACTTCATGAGCTTTTATACATTGAATTTTCTAAAAATTTCAAGACTCTTATGTGTTAAAAAGTTAAGACTTTTTAAGTGCACTTTTTATATACATTCAATTTTGTCACTTATTTTATAAAAATCAAGCTCATTTGTTCTTAAACATCAACTTTAAGTCTATAAAAGTCCTTAATCTTTCAAGTAACAAACATGTATTCAAAGCTCATGAGTGATGAAGATGATGATCCTTCTTGATTTAAACATCTAGTTGTTTAAATCATATTTTTAAGCTTAATATAACAAGATCATCACTAATATAAGTTACTACACTAAACAAACATCCTGATCATCATAAATCTCAAGTTTAAACAACCTATTTTAATCAAATCAACATGATCATACAACTTATTCAACGGTAATACACATAATAATCACATAATACTTCATATTTAGTAAGTTGTTAAGATGTGATTAGGGTTTTTAAGTTAGATTTTTCTTAATCTTCAAGATGATCAACAAGTACTTTTATAATCTACACGTAATAATAAGCTTAAAATGGTAAGAAAAGGGCTTACAACTTTGCACAAGCTTAGAATGAAGATTAAGAAGAGGTTAAGCTCCAAACAAAGCTCTAATGATGCTCCATGCCTTAACTATGCTTAGATGATCTTGTAATGGCTTGATTATGGGAAAATATGGTGTTTTAGAAGTGAAAATGGACTGTGTTAGGGGTGTTGTTTGAGCCGAAAATGGAGAAGGAAGAAGGAGGGGTTTGTGAGTTTTTGAGTGATGGTAATGGTTGAATGAAATGATGGTGGTGATGGTTATAAAATTCAAATCTTCCAAAGTCTAAAAAAATCTTGCAAACCATACTCCTTTATCCAATTTGTTTGAAGTTGTAGGTTAATGGGGTGGGCCCCATTTTGACCGAAATAGGGGGGGTATAGGTTTTTTTTTTTTATAAAAGTTTACTTATATATAAGTTGTAAATTTATAAAAATGTTTAGGGGTTTAGGGGGGTTTAAGGAATTCTTGTGCCATTAGCGTTACGACACTATTTTTGACGCCAAAATATGGCTTACTAGTTCACTAGAATGTTAGTTTAGGTGTTAGAGTGGTAAAAATACAACTAACTAGTTCGTCGGCGCAAAATCGGCAAAGTTGTAATCGTTGCGACGTAGCACCGGAAACTTGTGTTTCGGATATCCAATTGATATCCCCAAGCTTATTTAGGGTGTATTATATTATTTACAAGTCCTATGGACATTAAAATGCTGGATTTTAGTGTCGCAGACATTTCATTTTGTTATAATTTAGCGCGGAACGGACAAAGTGCAGTTATGTGCGTTTACCGGAAAGTTAGGGTGTTTTAGTGTTTAGTGTCCCTAATTAGGGATTTTTATTTGTATTTCATCTATAAAGTGCGTTCATGCCATTCGTTGCTCGTTTAGACAGTTTTCGGAACTTGCTGGCATGAATAGTGTGATCCGATGAATAGTGTTTTCAGCATTTTGCCAACATATTAGGACATAGTTTGCAGTTTTCTCGCTACGCAGCGATTGTATCAATATTGTTTGACATATTTAACCATGTCCTATGATTGCTAGACTTTACACGACCTAATCATGAAATAATTAAATCGTAATGAACGCAATTAAATGTTTAATCAAGTAGTTAAGTTGTACGGAATTGCCATTATTTTTGCCAGTTGTCACATTCTCCCCCCGTTAAAAGAATTTCGTCCCGAAATTCAAGTCGTGTTACCGGTTGCAGGGGAGCCTTGAAACAAATGAGGGTACTTGGACTTGATTTGGTCTTCACGTTCCTACGTATACTCGGAATCGTGACGCGAGTTCCATCGAACTTTAACTAGTTTTATACGGCTCCTCCGTGTCTTGTGGACCTTCCAGTCCGAAACCTCAACAGGTTCTTCAGTAAACTGGAGTTTATCGTAATATGTATCTCATCCGCTGGGATGACAACCGTTTCTTGAGTAGGACTTCTCTTGAGATTAGACACGTGAAACGTGTCGTGTACACTACTGAGCTCTTCTGGTAGTTTTAACTTATAAGCAACGGTTCTGATCTTTTCCAAAATTTCGAAAGGTCCAATGTAGCGCGGGTTCAACTTTCCACGTTTACCAAATCTTACTACGCCCTTCCAAGGTGAGACTTTCAACAATACCATGTCTCCGACCTCGAAAGCTAATGGTTTGTGTTGCTTTTCGGCGTAGCTCTTTTGTCTATCGCGAGCCGCCTTGATACGGTCTAGTATTTGAATGATCTTATCTATAGTCTCTCCTGGACTAATTCCGGGCCAATGAGTTGTTTATCTCCGGTCTCCGCCCAACATAGCGGGGACCAGCACTTCGTCCATATAGAGCTTCAAACGGGGAGGACTGAATGCTAGTGTGATAACTATTATTGTATGAGAACTCCACTAGGGGCAAGTGAGTATCCCAATTTCCACCCAAATCCATCACACAAGCACGTAGCATATCCTCCAAAGTTTGTATCGTCTGTTCACTTTGGCCATCCGTTTGAGGGTGAAAGGTCGTACTAAGATCTAACCGCGATCCACATGCCTTTTGAAATGATTGCCAAATCCTTGAAACGAACCGACCGTCTCGGTCCGATATAATAGAGATAGGCACTCCGTGCCGTGCCGCAATTTCCTTAAGATATATTTCGGCTAGCTTCTTAGTACTATCCTTCTCACATATAGGTAGGAAATGTGCGGACTTCGTAAGTCGATCAACGATTACCCAAATCATGTCGTGACCTATCGAGGTTCGGGGTAACTTAGTAATGAAGTCCATTGAAATTTGTTCTCATTTCCATACGGGAATTTCAGGTTGTTGCAGCAACTCTGAAGGCTTTTGGTATTCCGCCTTAACCTTGGCGCATGTAAGGCATTTGCCGACATAAGTAGCAATGCCACCCTTAAGGTTAGGCCACCAATAAAATTATTTTAAGTCTTGGTACATTTTATCCGATCCCGAATGCATAGAGTACTTTGACTTATGAGCCTTGTCCAAAATAATCGCCCGTAGGTCGCCAAAGAATGGGACCCAAACTCGTCCCATAAAATGCAGTGTTCCCTCCTCCTTTGGCACGAAATGTGCTTCCATTCCTTATAATGATTCGGACTGAATATTCTCTGGCTTAAGCGCTTCTTGCTGATCCTCGTGAATCCGAGAAGTAAGGTTAGTTTGTATGGTCATCTCTAAGGCTCGCACCCTTAGGGGTTTCGTACGTTCTTTGCGGGTCAAGGCATCCGCCACAAAGTTTGCCTTGCTCGGGTGATACTTTATCTCGCAGTCGTAATTGTTCAATAACTCGACCCATTGTCGTTGCCACATATTTAATTCCTTCTGATCAAATATGTGTTGCACACTCTTGTGATCATTAAAAATTATACATCGAGTACCATATAAGTAGTGACGCTATATTTTTAACGCGAATACCACTGCACCTAACTCAAGATCGTGCGTGGTGTAATTTTTCTCGTACAACTTCAATTGTCGAGTCGCGTACGCGATGACTTTGTCTTGTTGCATCAACACGCAACCAAGTCCTTGATGCGACGCATCCTAGTAAACCATGAAATCATCGGTACCGTTGGGTAAGGATAAAATAGGCGCGTCACAAAGTTTATCTTTTAGTAGTTGGAAAGCAGCCTCTTGTTTCTCTCCCCGGTCAAACATCTTATCCTTTTGTGTTTAGGGACGTTAGCAGTTGAGCAACTTTGGAAAAGTTCTCTAGGAATCGTCCATGATAGCCTGCTAATCCCAAAAGTTGTCGTACTTCAGTAGGGTCTTAGGCGTTTCCCAGTTCTTGATCGCCTCAATCTTAGCCGGATTGACATGAATTCCTTTCTCATTTACCACGTGTCCAAGAAACTGTACCTCGTGAATCCAAAATTCGTTTTTGAAGAACTTTGCATAAAGCTGTTCCTTTTTCAAAAAGCTCGAAAATTGTTCGTAAATGTTGCTAGTGCTTGTCCTTCGATCGTGAATATATTGGTACATCGTCGATAAATACTATTACAAATTTGTCCAAGTACGGCTTACACACACGGTTCATGAGATCCATGAACACCGCCGATGCATTTGTAAGCCAAATGGCATAACAAGAAACTCGTAGTGGCCGTAACGAGTTCTAAAAGCCGTCTTGAGGATGCTTTCTTCTTGTATTCTCAGCTGATGGTATCCCGATCTCAAATCGATCTTAGAGTAATAACCTTAGCCTTGTAGTTAATCGAACAAATCGTCGATTCCCCTTTGGGGTATCGGTTCTTGATGGTGAGTTTATTCATCTCTCGATAGTATATACACATGTAGAAGCTCCCGTTCTTTCTTTTTAACAAATAATACTGGAGCTCACTAGGGTGAGAGACTCGGTCTAATAAATCCTTTATCTAGCAACTCTTGAAGTTGCGTAGATAGCTCTTGCATCTTGGATGGAGCTAATCGGTATGGAGACTTCGCCACCGATGCCGCTCCAGGAACCAAATCAATGTGAAACTTGCCTTGGCGTTGTGGAGGCAGTCCTGGCAAGTCCTTCGGAAAGACTTCTGGAAACTCCTTCACGATGGGGATGTCTTCTAACTTCGGCTCATTCGTTTCCTTGTTGACTACGTGGGTGAGGAAAGCTATACAACCTTTTCAGAGATACTTTTGTGCCTTCATGCAGTTAATAATCCGTAGGGGCGTCTCGTGTTTTTCCCCATGGATTACAAGCGTTTCTTTGTTGGATAAGGGGGATACGGATGGTTTTCTTGTGACAAACCACCTCCGCCCGGTTGTCGGACGACTAATCCATCCTGACAACCACGTCAAAACTACCCAAGTCAATGGGTAAAAGATCGATAGAAAATTTTCGTGCTCTAAGTTCGAGTGTGCAACCTCTAATAATTCCTCTCGATTCGACAATTTTCCGTTCTCCAATTCTATAGAATATGGGACATCTAGTTTACTCGACTCTAAGCCAATCATATTTTTGAGTTTTATAAATATAAAACTAAAGTCGGTGCCAATATAAAAAAAAGAATAGATACAAAGTGTTGGTTGATAGGGAACGTACCCGTGGCCATCTGAGGGTCTTGGCGTGCGTCTTTAGCTCCCATCACAAAAGCTCTCCCCTGAGTTTGGATTTCCTTTGGGTAATCCTTCCAATAATGCCCCTTTTCATCACATCCGTAGCAACCTTGACTTTTCCCATTCTCATTGCCATTCCCGTTTCTGCCACCCTTTTTGCTTACCCAACATTTCTCGGTGCGGTGACCCAACTTCCCGCACTTGTCACACATCATGGTCCAGCAAAAATCGTGGTGATGATATTTGCACTTATCACACTTTGGTAGTTTTCCCTGATAGTTCTCACCACCGTTTTAGTCGTGGCAACGAATGCCTTTACTTTCTTAGTCGTAGCGGTTTCCTTATGTTTGTTGTTTGGTTTAGAGCCTTGCTTGAAATGCGCATACTTCCTCTTATTTCTATCTGAAGAAGACTCCACACGCGTCTTCTTTTTCACCGGGCTTTTATTCGATTTCTCCATCATTACTCCAACCTCGGTAGGACTTAACGTAAGAGTTATCGTCTGAGCAATTTTCAATATGGTTCCTCTCATCCCGCCATTGTTGGCGATGCGGTTTGCTTCGTATTGGACGATCGCTTTAGCGACTTGATGGTTCACTAGAGCATCGAGCTCAGGTCGTGTTGTAGGTAATGATCTCGATTGGGCTTGACCAGCGTTCCTTCATTGTGGTGCCATGAGCATCATATATTTGAAACATATCAACGAAATTAGACATATGTATGAGTGAAAGTAAAGCTCATTTGTCACGCACTACGAATATAAGGGTAAGATAATTCAAAATGATGCTTATGCAAATCCTTCACACTATAATTCTCACACCATTGTAGGGAAGTAAAATGGGTTACAACAATGTCTTGCTAAGGAAATACCGACTTTTATATATAACATATCAACCTGTTATAATTAGTTTTGTGAAGAAAACCTCCTCGGAGTCATCTCACTCCGTTCGATACAAGTCGTACAGTAATATAAAAAATATGGTGAGGTCTTTTCTTAACCTTGCTTTTTTATTGATTCCTCAAATCTCCAACTCTTTAATAGTCTTTGGTTCTACAAAAACGGGTATACTTTCCAAAAGATGGGGGTTGTGCATAACTACCACGTATGGGGTGTGAAAGTGAGAGCGCATAAATAAGGATGTGAGAGTACGTAACCTCTTCCTCGAGATCAAAATTGTGCCTTATAGTGGCCGTAGAGCGGGTTTCAAGGGTACGAACGCACTACTAAATGATGGGGTGCACTGTGGAATGGAGAGTGTGGAGGTACTGATAGGGGTGATGGTGGTGGTGATGTGGGTAGTGGGTGATAGAGTGCATGTGAGGTGAAAAACAAGAAGAATCTTTTTGTGTGCGCCGTCCATGTGCCTAAATGGAGCAGCAATCTGTTGAGGAGGGGAGTATCGAGTGGTCGCCTCCGTCCTTAGGTACTATTTGGTATGCAGGAATGGGAGGTGGAATGGAATGAACTATTGTGAGGGAATGAAAAAAAAATGTGTTGGGTTGGTCAACGTAATGGAATCACCTATTACATAAGTCATTTCATTCCCTCAAATTCATTCCATCCACCCCCCCCCCTGTTTTTTTCCATTCCATTCCCTCTCTCAGCCTACGTCACAAACACCGCCCATCACCTCCACCATCTACTACTACCACCGCCACCACCTGCCGTCGTCACCACCCGCCACCAACCTCCGCTGACCACCACCACTGTCCCGCCGCCCACCGCCACCGCCACCGCCATCGACTACAATCGCTGACACCCGCCATCGCAAGCCACCGCCACCCCGACCACGATCGGCACCCTCCGCCGACCACCACCACCATCCTCCGCTGCCACCACCCGCTACCGTCGACCACCACCACCTATCATCGTCGCCGCCACCACCACCCGTCGCCACCACCATCGACCACCATCGCCGCCACCCGCCACCACCTACCACCACCACCCCGACCACTACCGCCACCCTCCGCCGACCACCACCACCATCCTCTGCGGCCACCTCCCGCTACTATCGACCACCACCACCCACCGTCGTTGTCACCACCACCATCGACCACCATCGCCGCCACCTGCAACCACCGACAACCGCAACCCCGACCACTACCGCCACCCACCGCCGAACACCACCACCATCCTCCGCGCCCACCACCTGTCACGGCCTCCGACCCGTTTTGTCTGGTTCAGAAGCCGCGGGACAGAAACCCGTGGTATTTAAATGGGCAGCAGAACTTTCAACAGGACCGTTTAAACAGAAAAACACTGCATTATTTTATTATTAACATCAGGACAAACCCCGTATTTTACAAGAAAGGAATTTCACTGGGAAATCCCCTGGTTACAGAAAACATGTTTATTTCTATTTACTGAGCCACTTTATTCAAGCTGGAGTGCTACGCGACACTTTTCCTTTTTCACAGTAAATCACCTGAAACATGTTTTAAAAAGATTTTATCAGGGAAAAATACTGGCGAGTGCATTCAATTTA
Source organism: Helianthus tuberosus (assembly GCA_030545235.1). NCBI lineage: Eukaryota > Viridiplantae > Streptophyta > Magnoliopsida > Asterales > Asteraceae > Helianthus > Helianthus tuberosus. The sequence goes on from JARYGA010060305.1 coordinate 702,374, forward strand.
CAAAAGACACATTGTTATCATCTACAGTATTAAGAGCGATTACAATTGTTTCTATCTTATAATTAGCTGACCCAGTTGTTACTCGACCGGATCTGTGACTGTGGTCAAATCACTATTGGGTCCGTTCACCCAAAAGTGACGTTATCACTATTTAGGTCCGTTCACCTAAAAGTGACGCTAAATAAGTAATGTATACAAAACCCCACGTACTGTCAGTAATTTAAGATAGCAAAGACTTAATCACTGTAAATAAGTAATGTATAACAAATCGTAGCAGAGGTTCGGGACTCGGATTGTATTTTTGAAAGAAACGGAGGTTTGAGCAACGTAACGAAGTGATTTTTACGCCGTAACATGCAAACATGTCAAGTGCCAAGTCCCTGAGTTTTATACTGGATTTGGGTCTCCCCCGCGTGTCGCGCCGGCTACCCTAGCCACTGGCGCGTGTCGCGACGGCGACCCACCTAGGCTAGGGTAGCCTGGTGTCGGGTATAGCCTTGATGAGTCGTCATACTTCGAAATTACTTGATTTATAACCATTTTAAGAGGATAAAATCAATTAGGGGATCCCCCCTCCTTCAGTTTTAGGGGGCCCTGTTGCTGGTTTCGTCCATTTTTCAAATTTTGGGTCGCACCGTATCACCTGGGGTAATCAATTAGGGTTTCTTAGTGCACCTTTTTGGGATGGGTAATAGAAAATTTTGCGAGGGTTGTTACATCCTCCCCACTTTGTTTAAAATCTCGTCCTCGAGATTTACTGGAACAAATAAGGATACTTTCGTTTCATTTCTGATTCCAGCTCCCACGTGTATTCAGGTCCTCTCCTGAAATCCCATTTTACTTTGACCATAATCAACCTCTTGTGTTTGAGATTCTTGACCTTTCTGTCTTCTATTTGAAGAGGTTTCTCAAGAAACTTTAACTTCTCATTTACCTCTTTATCTTGGAGAGGTACTGCCAGTGATTCATCCGATAAACACTTCTTAAGATTAGATATATGAAATACATCATGCACACCGGCTAATTCTTCTGGTAATTGTAATTGATATGCGACTGGTCCTATTCGTTGGATGACTGTGAATGGTCCTACATACCTTGGACTTAGTTTTCCTTTCTTACCGAATCGGACTACTCCTTTCCAGGGAGAAACTTTCAATAGTACTTTGTCTCCAACTTGAAATTCTAACGGCTTACGTCGATTATCGGCATAACTCTTTTGGCGATCTCGAGCCGTTTTTAGTCTTTCCTTGATTTGAGTTATCTTGTCGGTGGTTTCCTGTACAATCTCGGGACCTGATAACTGGCTTTCTCCTATTTCTGCCCAGCATACTGGAGTTCGGCACTTTCGTCCATAGAGTGCTTCGAACGGGGCAACATTTATGGTCGTGTGATAACTGTTGTTATAGGAGAATTCTATTAATGGTTGGTGGTCATCCCAATTTCCGCCGAAATCTATAACACATGCTCTTAACATGTCTTCCAGGGTTTGGATCCTCCTTTCACTTTGTCCATCTGTCTGGGGATGGTATGTTGTACTTAAATTCAATCGTGTCCCCATGGCTTGTTGGAAGCTTGTCCAAAAATGCGAAGTGAAACGACTATCCCTATCTGACACAATGGAGAGTGGAACTCCATGTAGTGACACTACCTCGTCTACGTATAGCTTAGCTAGTCTTTCCATGCTAAAGGTTTCCTTCATTGGTAGGAAATGAGCTGATCAGGTTAATCGATCTACAATCACCCAGATTGCATCGTTATCTTTCCTGGTTTTGGGTAGCTTAGTAACAAAGTCCATTGTTATTAATTCCCATTTCCATACGGGCATTTCTAATTGTTGAAGTAAACCTGAAGGTTTCTGGTGTTCTGCCTTAACTTGTGAACAAGTTAAACACTTAGAAACGTATCTAGCTATGTCATTTTTCATTCCTATCCACCAAAAGTTATTCCTTAAGTCTTGATACATCTTGTTGTTACCAGGATGCATCGTATACCTAGATTTATGGGCTTCCTCTAATATTCTATCTCGTAGATTCCCTTGTCTAGGTACCCAAACTCGTTTCTTATAGAATCTCCAAATTCCATCAGTTCCTTGTTCTAATTCCTTTACTCTTCCTTTCATTCCTTCAGCATTATCCTTGATTGTTGTCTCTTGAATATTTTTCAGTTGTTCCATTAAATCTAAATGTATATTCAATCTAAGAGCACGAACTCGTCTTTGTTTCTCATGGTACTTATGACTTAAGGCATCTGCTACTACATTTGCTTTTCTTTCGTGATATTGAATATCACAGTCGTAATCACTTAAGATTTCCATCCATCTTCTTTGCCTCATGTTCAAATTTTTTTGCCCAAATAGATATCTTAAGCTTTTATGATCTATAAAGACAGTAAACTTACTACCATACAGATAATATCTCCAAATCTTAAGGGAAAATCTTGATGCATACGCGACCACTTCCTTGCGTTGCATTAACACACAGCCTAATCCTAGCTTAGAAGCATCGCAGTAGACCTCAAAATCTTTTGTTCCTTCTGGTAAGGCAAGAATAGGGGCATTTGTTAATTTTTGCTTTAGAATTCTAAAGGCTTCTTCCTATTTAGGTCCCCACTCAAACTTAACAGTTTTACAGGTTAACTTAGTTAAGGGAACAACTATCTTAGAAAAGTCTTGGATAAAACGCCTATAGTATCCAGCTAATCCTAGAAAACTTTGGACTTCTGTAGCTGACTTTGGGGCTTTCCAACTTATGATAGCTTGTATCTTGGAAGGATCTACCTGAATGCCTTCATGATTAACCATGTGTCCTAAAAATTGTACTTCTTGTAACCAAAATTCACACTTAGAAAATTTAGCATAAAGCTTTTCTTTTCTTAACAGGGTTAAGAGTGCATGCAGGTGCTCACAGTGTTCATCCTGGCTTTTGGAATAAATAAGTATATCTTCGATGAAGACAATTACAAATTTATCCAAGTACGGCTTACAGATCCTATTCATCATATCCATGAATGCTGCAGGAGTGTTCGTTAATCCAAATGGCATGACTGTAAACTCGTAGTGACCATACCTAGTCCTGAAAGCAGTTTTAGGTATGTCTTCTTCCTGTACCTTCAATTGATGGTATCCGGACAACAAATCTATCTTAGAGAAGTACCTAGCTCCATGAAGTTGATCAAAAAGATCATCAATCCTAGGTAACAGGTATCGATTCTTAATGGTAACCTTATTCAATTCTCTATAATCGATACGCATTCGCATCGAACCATCCTTCTTTTTCACGAACAACACCGGTGCTCCCCAAGGGGATGAACTGGGTTGTATGAATCCTTTTCCTAACAATTCATCTAACTGCTTTTTCAGTTCTAACATTTCTGTTGGTGCTAAGCGATAAAGTGCCTTAGCTATTGGAGCAATTCCAGGTATTAGATGAATTCTAAACTCTACATCCCTATCTGGTGGTAATCCATGTAGATCTTCCGGGAATACATCGGGGTACTCTGAACTACTGGAATTTCCTGAAGTTCTTTTCTTTTAGTGTTAATGATTATTGAAATCATATACACCATGCCTTGCTTTCGTTCGTAATTAGCGACTTTCATTACCGAAATGAACTTCATTGTCTTGCGTGATTTATTTCCTGTAATCATAATTATTTCTCCTGTTGGCATACGGATTTCTAAGGAATTCTGATCACATAGGATTTGAGCATGGTTGGCTACTAACCAATCCATTCCTAACACGACATCGATCCCTGCTAAATTCATAGGTAGAAGGTTTGCTTAGAACTTATGGCCAGAGAGTTCTATTTTTCCTTCTTGAAGTACCGTATCTATACTGATAGAGTTCCGTCTGCCGTTTCTACCGTATAAACTTGACTAAGTTTGGTTAAGGGTTGCTTAAGAGCTTGGCAGAATGAAGTATTTATAAAACTTTGGTTTGCACCAGAGTCAAATAATACTTTCGCATAAACGTCATGAACAAGAAACGTACCAGCTATCACATCCGGTATCAGATCTGCTTCTTGTGTTGTCAGCTAAAAAGCTCTTGCATTCTTCTTATTATTTCCATCGGTCGCTTTTGCTTTGTTGTCAGCTGTCTTGACCAATTTAGGGCAATTCGGCTTAAAATGCCCTGCCTCTCCGTAATTGAAGCAAACTGTGGATTTTTTCCTGCATTACTCCTCTCGGTGCCCCGGTATTTTGCAGAAATTGCAGTATGCCTTACATTTTCCAAAATGCTTTCTTTTACAGTTACTGCAAAATGGCGGGGTTGAAGACTACCCGGCTCCCTTTTTCTTGGAGTTATTACTATTACCCAAACGGAAACCTTGGGTAATTTTCTAAGCCAATTCCTTTTTTCTATTTTCCTCCCTCGTACGAACCAATCCGTCGGTCAAGGTATTGGCCAATTCGATAGCATCGTCGATTGTCCTAGGTCTCGCAGCCTTGACTATGTCGCGGATCTCGTTAATCAATCCCCAAATGTAGCGAGAAATGAGTACAGGTTCTGGCGAAGCCAGAGTCGGTACTATTCGTGCATACTCGAAGAATTTCGAAGTATATTCACGGCAATTAACATCCACCATCCGGTGGTTCAGGAACTGGTTTGTCATTTGTTCCTTTTCGTAGGAAGGACAAAATTTCCTTTCTACCAGTTCCTTAAACTCCTCCCAACTCATGGCATATGCCACGTCACTTCCTTTGGCTTGTAACACCGTGTTCCACCATTCTAATGCCTCTTCTTTGAAAAGGTGGGATGCATACATTACCCTGTCTTCTTCTTCGCACTTACTTATTTTGATCACAACTTCCGTCTTTTCTAACCAACGTAGTGCAGTAGTTGCTCATTCTTTGCCTGCGAATTCGATTGGCTTAAAGGCGAGGAATTCTTTATAAGTGCAACCAGTCGTTATCACTTTCCTCTTCTTAGGGAATGGGGCTTGAATTACGTTATTATTATTGCCTCCATTTATGCTATAACTGAAATTATCGTCGCGGGTGCGTTTGCTATGGTTGGTTTTGGAAGGTTCAACGGGATTCTAAACGGCTGCGATGATTGTCGGGATAGCATTTGCTATACCCTGAGCAACTATATTTTCTATATCTTCTCTATTGAGAAAATGTTCCTGATTATTTGGTTCCGATTGATTAACTTCATTTGCCGATTGGTTTACTGCGTTATCCGTCTGAATTATAACATACGGATTAATATCACAAAGATAGATAGCAAATAAACACAACATTGTAGACACATATTAAGTCAGCACATATAACCAAAGTCGTCGACATTGCGACATTTCGATTTATATATATATATATATTTATGCATCCATACAAGCCTTGTATTTACAGATGTTTGATGTATATTATTATACATTATTTTATTATTATTACTATTATATATTATTTTTATTATATATATATATATATATTTTCACATATTACTATTACACAAAAACTTCTACACTAGGGTTAACGGACTTCAGAAGTGAAATTCCCTTTCGTCGTACTTCCAGGAGATGTTCTCACCCACAGCTCGGATCCGGTTCCCTGCATCCACCAATTCTTCGCCGTAGCGGCGTAGTTCAGCAACATTTTCTGGGTTCATGGTGGAAAAGTAGCGGGGGCAGGTTCAAACTGTGGGTAATAAGGGTTAGGATTATTCATGACGTTTTGGAAGTGCCAGTCATTGGTCCACTACTCTTTAATTGGGTTAGGCAGGGGTAGTGGGTTGACAATAGGTTCAGGGATGGCAGGTTCCAGGTTTATTGGAAGTTCGTTTTGAATGGGAATGTTCACAAGGTTTTCATCAGCTGGGCCAAAAAGGTCGCAGTTGGCCAACTTCCTGTCTAGTTCCTCCCAGGGTGGTAAAGTTGGAGCTTGGCCAGAACTTTCTCCTACTTCTTTCTCTTTTCCTTTTGGCTCAACAGTTTTCTTCACTTTTTGAGCTGCACGCTTCTTCTTTCTCCCCCTTTTCCAGTCTAAAAGTCTCCTTCTCTTTTTGGGTTTAGGTTTTTCCTGGGCTTGGAACACTATTGGCTCGTCTGTATCAGCCTGGTACCCGGTCTGGTTCCCGGTAGTCTCCATTTCAGTGGAATGTATCGTGAAGTTTCGGAGAGCTTCTGATAATTCATTCATGCTGTTAGTCACACATAAGGAAACACAAAATTCCAAATTAAATTTTAATTATTGCAATTAAATTTCACAGAAGCACAAAATTTCTAATTAAACGTTAAGTATTTTTCAAATACTTAATTTGCTTAAACCAGTGGCTCTGATACCAAATTTTCTGTCACGGCCCCCGACCCGTTTTGTCTGGTTCAGAAGCCGCGGGACAGAAGCCCATGGTATTAGTATTTACATGGGCAGCGGAACTTTCAACAGGACCGTTTAAATAGATAACACTGCATTATTTTATTATTAATATCGGGACAAACCCCGTATTTTACAAGAAAGGAATTTCACTGGGAAATCCCCTGGTTACAGAAAACATGTTTATTTCTATTTACTAAGCCACTTTATTCAAGCTGGAGTGCTACACGGCACTTTTCCTTTTTCACAGTAAATCACCTGAAACATGTTTTAAAAAGATTTTATCAGCGAAAAATATTGGCGAGTGCATTCAATTTACAAAAGACACATTGTTATAATCTATAGTATTAACAGCGCTTACAATTGTTTCTATCTTATAATTAGCCGATCCAGTTGTCACTCGACCGGATCTGTGACTGTGGTCATATCACTATTGGGTCCGTTCACCCAAAAGTGACGTTATCACTATTTAGGTCCGTTCACCTAAAAGTGACGCTAAATAAGTAATGTATACAAAACCCCACGTACTGTCAGTACTTTAAGATAACAAAGACTTAATCACTGTAAATATAACGAAAAACATTTAGGGTTTTGAAAAGCACTTTGATAAAAATAGAATGACTCGCATTGCAGATTTAAACAGTCACAGGTTGCCTACTGGTTATGCTGGTAAACCTAGTAAAATATACAATGCAAACGAAACTAGGTTAGTAGCTTAATTCAACATTTACGATAATTCATGAGATCGAAACCCTCACGACGAATGACAAAGTATAGCCCTAATGCAGGCAGTACTTAAACATTCATCGGATCGGTTTTAATCGATCGGACATTGTATCGTAGCAGTGATCAAGTTCTTACCCTGTTATCGTAGCAGAGGTTCGGGACTCGAATTGTATTTTTTAAAGAAACGGAGTTTTGAGCAACGTAACGAAGTTATTTTTACGTCGTAACATGCAAACATGTCAAGTGCCAAGTCCCTTAGTTTTATACTGGATTTAGGTCTCCCTCGCGTGTCGCGCCGGCTACCCTAGCCACTGGCGCGTGTCGCGACGGCGACCCACCTAGGCTAGGATAGCCTGGTGTCGGGTATTGCCTTGATGAGTCGTCATACTTTGAAATTACGTGTTTTATAACCGTTTTAAGAGGATAAAATCAATTAGGGGATCCCCCTCCTTGAGTTTTAGGGGGCCCTATTGCTGGTTTCGTCCGTTTTTCAAATTTTGGGTCGTACCGTATCACTTGGGGTTCTCGATTAGGGTTTCTTAGTGCACCTTTTTGGAATGGGTAATAGAAAATTTTGCAAGGGTTGTTACACCACCCGCTACCGTCAACCACCATCACCCACCTTCGTCGCTACCACCATCGCCGCCACCTGCCACCGCCAACCACGACCATCGTCGCCGCCACCGCTAACAACCGTCACCCACCAACCACCGCCACCCACCACTGCTACCACCGACCACCGCCACCCATTGCTGCCGCCACCGATCACCGCCACCACCCATCGCCGATTTAATTCATTCCTCTTTTCTTACCTACCAAACAAAACAACACAACACAATGTAGTAATTTATTCCTTTCCTGCATGGTAACTAAACAAGACTATGGAATGTAATGATCCATTTCATTCCTTTGTCCATTTCATTACCTCGTCCATTCCATTCCTTCATTTATTCCATTACGCCATACCAAACATACCCTTATAGTATGTATTCCATACTCCATGGACCTCGATTGTCCAATGTAGGGAGGACCCCTTTGTCGCACTGAACTGTGCGACGAATACATTGATTTTGCTTGAGCTCCATGAGTTCCAATAAGGTTGGTATGGTTTCCATGAATGTCAAATAGAGTGCGGTAAATGGGTTACACTATAGCTCACACCATACTACCCTTTTTGGGGTAAAACGGATGTCAAATGGTGGGGTCTATCGTAGCAACTACAATGGATAAGATAGGGTGTTATAGATACTGTACAAATTTAAGCACAAGAATCCTAAAGTGTTGAGAAAAAACTTTCCTGAGTGCTTAACCATCTTCAGTTGTCTAGTTACCGGGTCCCAAACGACTCGTACTATATATAAAAGTGTTAGACAAGAAGGTAAACAAAGACATATTTCCTACTTTGTAAAGTGTTATAGTAACTATCCCGGTTAGTGTTCTACTAGATAGAGATTTTGAACAACTTAAGAATTTCGAATGGATAGTGATCATTAGTTTGACCCGCAGAGCCCACCAGGATTTCCATGCACCACAAGTTGTTATTACGTGGTCCCCCGTAATAATAAATTGTCTTGCATGGTCACTCTAGTGTTCTCTCGTTCAAAGCAAACGATCAGTCAGTGAGAGGACACTATTGTCTACATACCTTCAACATAGGAGGGACCTTCGTGATGGTCCACATGCTAATGCCCATTGTCATTGTTTGTGAAAGGGCACACGTTAGACGAAATAGAAATAGAGAGAATCTGCAACAACAATAACTGGAGGGCACCTTCAAGATGAGTACTTCATCTTCCTTGTCTGGACAAGGGTGTCGTCAATCATGATTAGTGTGAGCCACAGAGACCTCGTCCCACAAATAGAGTTGTTGTCCAAGGTTACCACCTCCGCCTCGTCGTCACTGCCGTAGTTAGGAACCTTCGCATCCGAGGGGAAAAACAACCATCTTCTATGGAATAAAGCTTAGGGTCTAATTTAGGACCCACGTCCGCCTTAAGCACCGCAATAGACACGAGATCGACATTCTCATCGTGTGAATAAGGAATAATAGTAGAATTCGAAGTCGAAGGTATTTCGTTCTTGGCAAAATAATCCATACAACATGTATATATTTCAATAAATAAAATCATTACTTATTATATATATATATATATGGGCATAGCAAATATAATCACGTTGGTTTTGCTTGAAATCTTTTTGATAAAACCGTTAATGAAGAAATCGCCTGGTAGAGAGAGAGCGAAGAAGATGATCTCGTCTGCTTTTTTGGGTTATGAAGAGAGAGAAATACTTTGATTAAGTATATGTAGAGGTAGTTTATGATGAAGCTATGAAGCTACAACTGCTAGGGCGATTATTATAGGTTTTAAAATTTTCACGGATGCATGATTAAAAGTATTTTTGTGGGGATCGATGATAATTGATAACAAAAGAATTATGAATATGCCTTAAAGCAGTTATTTAAATCAGATATTTTATTTTAATAATTTAAAAATTCATTTATTTCCTAAAAGCATGATCTCCTCATTCAACGGCCAGGATCTGTTCATTTTTCTTCAAAAAATTAACATTGTTCACTTTTAAACCCCACCACACGCACACACATACACACACACACACACACACACACATATATATATATATATATTAAAGAGTTAACTGGGTTGGGGTTTTATGCTTTCATTTTGTAACAATGTTGGTTATTAAAACATACCCCACTTGCAAACCCTAGTCCTTACGTATTGTAATTTCGGATTTCAATTTATAAAAGAGTCGAACAATGAGTTTCTGATCAAGTTCCTTACGTATTGAAATTTACGATACCAATTTATAAAAGAGTCGATGAGTTATTTTCTGATCTATGGTGTGTTATTTGTTAGTTTAATTGTGGTGTAACGAGGGACGGGAGGTTGTCAACGAATATAGATTGGTAGTGTTGAGGAAAGTGATTGTGGTGGAGACATGAGGAACATATCCATATTTTGTTCGGCGATGGAAAGGGGCTTAAGTATCGATTTGACATTCAGAACCTATTGTGTGGCTTTTATCGTAAGACTCGTAATTCTGGCTTTATATGGCTTTCATAATTCAAAAGTATCTTTTTTGTCCCTTTTTTATGGGTTCAATGCAAGATACTACTCATTTGGAACTTATAGGAATTTAATACACTAAAAACGGAATTTACAAGAAAAGAATATATTTGACTACGTGAAGAGAGTGACAACGTCTCTACGATAACCTCGAACAATAAGTATCCTGGGCACACTTTCCACCAACAAATCCATATATTCCATGTACAGATACGACGGGTGCTTCTCCGGTGGCGGCGGAAGGCTCACAAGCACCACTGCCGCCATTCCAGACTGCTTCATAATCGTAGAGTTCAGCTTCAGAGTCGTATACAAAAATTTATCCACCTGTTGCTCATCCACACCAACACTTCCCTGCATCTCTGCTAGGTAAGTCTTGATCCGCCCCTGTGCCGTCGTGAGCGCCTCCACATTTTCATCCTCCCCCCCACCCCGATGATCCCACGACTTTATGGATATAACAATCACCTCCGCTTGCATTCGAAGATCATAAAGAAACTTCTTAACATCTGTCTTGAGTTCTTCCGCATCAGAATCCTCTTCAGCAGCACAAAACACCCTGATCTTGCAACTCTCAAATATTTGTTTGGTCAACAAAAGCTGAGATAAAAGCAACATCAAACCACCGTCTCTCACAATCCAATACAAATCGATGGTCCCGTATTGTCGTTGATATTCGTTGGGCCATTCATCCAAGCCCTTCACTATAACCACTGCTTTGTTAGCAACTATACAATCATTGATAATAGACACAAAAGTAGCCGGGATGTCCTTGAGATTCTCCTGCCGCCATATTTCGGGATACCGGATGACCACTATGTTAGGCTTTAAGTTACCCAGGCCCATGGTCTGAATGATTCCCCGGAAGCCTTCTGACATGGTAGGGGCGACTATGATCTCCGCCACACTCTCGCAGCGTCTGTAGTCAGTGTAGGCGGCGAGCTGCTTGCAGGCGTTTTTGGCATCTTCTGCACACTCTTGATAGTTTCCGTCTAGGATAGACACGAATATTGACATTCCCCTCCCTTTTTTTCTTCATGCAGTTTGCGAAATCAGCAAGCTTTGGATGGCAGGGCACATTTTCCGGCAGCTTTCCCCATGGCCGGCAGAATACCAACGGTATAGGGTACCAGTTCTTTGGGTGAACATTGTTTGCTGCACATTTACAATATCGATCACTCAATTTTCATCTAAAACATTAAATTAACACTATTCTTACTCACCTCCTAAAGATCGAAGACTACGAAGAGCCAGCTGAAAATAAGCACTCTTAAACCCATCTCCCCAGTCACCTGCTTTTCCCTTAAGGCACACGTAATAGTATATCAAGCTAACAAGAGCAAGTGACACCACCGTGAATAACCAAGAAATCAAAAACATGATCACTGCAACCAAATCAAGAGTTATTCAAATACTAGCCGATATATATATATATATATATAAGTATAGAAGAACTTGAATCATACCAATACAAAGACATGCTGCAAAAAGAGAGGCGCTCCAGTGATGGAATTTCCAGCGAGGACGCCAGCTTGGCGCATCTAACAGGTCCAGAAGAAAGCAGGATAAGTTGACCCCCGCATAACACAGAAGATAAAACATTGTTATGGTCGGGGAAATAAGATCCAGATTCCCAATTATGACACACCCAATACATAGGATTGCTGTAAATAATGTAGCAATGTGTGGTTCACTGCCATCTGCCACCTTAAAGTAGTTAAGAAGAGGTAGGATGTTGTCATTGGCTATTGCTGCAAGCAGACGTGGGGCCCCGGTAAGGCTTTGCAGAGCCGCACCCAAGGTTGAAAGAATAATTCCCACGTATATTATGCTTGAAGATGGCCATGCAATGGTAGCTGTCAATAATCTGTACAACAAAACTTTCACTTCACTTTCAGTTAAATTTGTGTATTATTATATGCATAATGTTAGAACCACAGAACAGAATTCACCTGTCTGTATACAGTTTCTCCCTGGTAGCAACTGATCCAAAAAGGAATACAGATATAATGTACATGAAAGTAGTTGTCAGTGTTGCAGCCAAAGTCCCAATAGGAATAGACCGTTGTGTGTTTTTTAATGAAGACGAACGATTAGAACCAGCCATAATTCCCGTTACAGCAGGAAAATAAAGTCCTACCAATGCACTGTGTATGTATGGAAAAGACTAGAGTTAAAATACTATTAAATCAATTTGAAGAATTGAGTCATATCAACTTATGTTCACGTTTGACTTACTTGAAGTTCCAGTATCTATCTCCATTGGGATCAGGTATTCCAGCATCATTTGTCTTCTGATAATCAGAATTCCAATTATCTCTAAATGATTTCAAACTCAACCCAGTAACCCCGTCAACTAAAATAATTGTGAAAAAAAAACTAGTTGTTATGTTTGTCAAATAAAGAAAATGAACTCTTCAATAAAACCGCACCTGGATTATCCCTTCTTGCCAAAAGCATCCCAATGAATATGCATAAGAGTGAAAATAAAACAGGTATAAGAAAGGCTGGTGCCACCTTATTAATAGTTTTTACACCACCAAAAACTACAAAAGCTAAAATTATTGTGACAACAATCCCATAAATTTGCAAGTCGTGCAAACTTGGACTAGCAATTGGTTCTCCGACTTCTGCACCATTTACTTCTGTAACAGTCTCTGTATTAATAATAAATTATTTTCAGCCTATATTGTTATTAGCTACAAGAAGAAGAAGAAGAAGAAGAAGAAGAAGAAGAAGAAGAAGAAGTTGTATATATCTATTGTAATATGTTAAGTTGCCAATTAATTACCTCTAAAGATCCCCGCTTTGGGAACAGCATTTAAAAATGTTTCAACTGCTCCCAACACATACCTAAAACAGTTACGAGTATAGATTTTAGTACAACAAAAATTATGATAGTTGCAACAAGAAACTCACAGTATATGCTCACATAGCACCAGCAACTGCATTCCCTAAAAAGAAACATAGTCCTATGCTCACTCCAACTTCAGGCCCTAGAGCCCTACCGATAAGATAGTATGGGCCGCCACCCTAAAAATTAAAATAGAAAGAGCATATAAACATCAAGAAATAAGGATTATCCCATTTGGGCCATTATAGGGTATTTTATCCCAAAAAAAAAACTTACACATAAAGCTACTAATAATAGAAAAAAATGTAAATTGAAAAGGAAACAAATATACACCTTCATTGCACCATTAGTTGCAATTGCACTCAAGGATACTGCGGTTAAAAAAGTACACAACCCACACAAGGCTACTAATAAAAGGGAATCACTTATTCCTGCAATGCCAACAATCCTACAAAGTTCCAAATTCACAGTATAGTCAGTCAATATATTTTTTTTTTTTTTTTTTTTACATAAGAATAGCAGGTAGACGAGCAACAAACTGCGCCGCCATCCCTTTCTGAATAGAAAACCCTAATCTACTAAAAACAAAGCCTCGCCCCTGAGGGGTCAATATTTGAATCATAAACATATTATTAGCTACAAAAAGATATACCAAGAAAAGCGGATGTAGTAGATAATTCCCAAAATGTTCTGCAAGCATGGGATAAAAACTCCCATCATTGTTCCTAATTTGACACTACCAATAACCTGCATTGAGTGACAAGCACCATATGACATAATAGCTCATGAAATCATTGTAGGCTTGTTGTATAGCAGCAGCAGAACCATAGAAAACAATATAATTTGTAGTAGGTACCTTTGGGTGTTGTGAAGCATCTTCACCATCTTTTGGACTAGTAGGCACGGACGTTTGCTCTCCGGTCATGCTGATATTGGTATGGAGTTATTGTGAAAAAACAATATACAAATTAACATTTACATGTTCACACGCATTGAAGCATCAAACCACATATTTCATATAACAACAAATAGATGTCAACTTCTGTGAAGAAGTTCATGCAAACTTAAGCTGAGTTGATGTGGCAAAAAAGAAAATAAATAAATAAAAAGAGTGGTCGGTACCTTTTAAGACCAAGAATATTTACAAGAGAATCGAAGCCAAATAATTCCAGTTTAGATTCTCCACGTATTGACTCTTTTCTTCTAATTTTTACTTTCCTGGCACATCACATATAAATGATTTCAAGGTGACATATATGCTACTTTTGACGTATAAATCCCTTCATACAATCTTCTTCCTCATTTGATTATTCCAACAGTAACCATAAAAAGTAGTGGAAATAAATAAAACTAACTTGAAAGATTTGTTGGCCTTAGATGAAGAGGCGGGATCAATGGAAGACATTTCCAGGACGACGGGATCATTATCTTGGGTGTAAGTCTGGCCTGACGACGACGTTTCATCGTCGTCGTCATCGGAGCCTTGGATCACTTCATTTCTCATTTAATCAAGCAACAAATTTATGAAATGACGATGAATGATCCCAAAATTTGTTTTTCAAATACAAGTGAGGGAATGTAGGATGGGAGAATTTTGTATTTTCTGTTTGTTCAAATTTTAGATTTTATTGACGGTGCACATAATCAAAAAAATTAAAACCACTGATTTGTTTCCATTGTATTAATAATAGAACATCTACGTCACAAAGAATCGCCACTATATCTCACGTTATCTAAATATAGAAAAAAAAAACATAAGTAACAGAATTCACATGAATAAATAAATTTTATTGTTTACTTTATTATGAATTGTAGTGTTCAAATAGTTATGCATTCTATACCCCTTAATTCATATAATTGTAGGAGAAATAAATTACCATTATTAATTAATTAATAATAATAAAATAACTTTGTTAGACCAATATGTAATGTATGTTTTTAAGTAATTAAAAAAATTCAAAGGTAAGAATTGATAAATGATGCAACGAAAACTCTCCTTTATTTTGGAGTAGATTATATAAGTAATGAAAAATGTATTTTTTAGGTTTAAATTTAATATTGTTAACCAAAACAAGGTTTGCAAACAGTATTGTGTTTTAATCTAAAGAGCATCAATGCAAGATGGATCTGAATGAAAAAGCTTACAAATCTTGATATTGATTTGCTTAAATTTGATAATTCATCACTTCGCCAATATAATAGTGATTATCTGGTTGATAAACCTGAATAGATGTAAACTTAGTTCATTTAAAATTCATATGTTATTTATTTATTGCCTTAGGGGAGTGGGGGTGGTATCACTTGCAAAAATTCTATCACTCACAAACATCCAATCAAGTTCCGTCATGTCATCAACCATTTTCCATCACTCACATCCTTTTATAGTGGCAATGGTCATCACTCACAATACCTAACAATAAACCCCCACACCCCCTCACATCCATCATTTTTCACGCGTGATGGTCATCACGGAAATCCATCACGTTCAAACCATCACTCGTTGAACTAATCGGTGGCGGTGGACTTTTTGTTTCTTCCACGCGTGATCAAGGGTGCATCACGCACCACCCCGCCTCCCCTTATGCTTTTTGATTTTTTTATTTGTGTTAATGGTGGAGTGAAAGAATGGCATATCTTTTTCAAATTCCCACCAATAATTCATCTTAGTGTGGTTATGGATTACGAAGAACATGCTTTTCTTTAATTATTGTTTTGCATAGGTGGAAGATCCCATTATATGTTCAAAACGATTTGAAATGCAGTCACTGTATATAAACCTAACCTAGCTTGAATTGTGTTGTGGCATCAAATCATACACCACACACTATATATATTATTCTCTTTAAGGGGGTAGGATGGAATCTGCTACAACATAATTAATTAGAAAGGGACATACATTACGATTATTATTGACATGAGGAAAATGCAAAGAACATGTAAAAATTGAAAGTTGAGGCATGTGTTTAAGACTGTTTTTTTAAAACAAATTTTGTGCTCCCGGGAACAATGAAAGCATATTGTACTATCAGAATTAACCATTGACAGATCATGTAATTCACTATGGAAAATTGTGTGTTAGAGAAGTTCTAGTTTTTTTTTTCTTTTTTCTCTCAACTAAGACAACACCTTAATTGTATATAGCTGAACTTGGTTATTTAGTTATATTAACATGAAATATCTCAACATTAAACACATGTTCTAAATTGTATCAAACACCGTTGATAAGAATCTAATTGTTTTAAGTTTTCATTTCAACTCAGGTGCTAAACGTCTTTACCACCTTAGTTAAACAATTTGTTGTTTCAAAATAAAAAAAGGAAACATATAAACATATTAGTTTGATAGTTTTTTATGTATATGATGGCCACATTCATATTAAAGAATTAAAATACATAAAAAGCATGAACCATTGATAAAGAAAAGTAGAGTTAATTACTGTTTTCGTCCCTGAGGTTTGTCAAAAATAACGGTTTCAGTCCATTAGTTTAAAAATTGCGATTTCAGTCCATTAATTTCATTTTCGTAACCATTTCAGTCCACTAACTTAACTCCATCCGTTTATTTTGTTAACTTTGAGTTAACTAACTAATTCAGGGTCGGTTTGCGTCAGTTTTAGAAACACAGGGACTTAAGTGTAAACTCTAAAACATTAAAACAAAAAAAATAGTAAATTCCAAAAAATCAAAAAAATTCCAAAAAACCAAATAAATTCCAAAAAATTCTAAAAAATAATAAAAATTCTAAAAAATCATAAAAATTCTAAAAAATCCAAAAAATCCGTTTCGGCGCGAACTGTTTCGAACCCGAACCGTTTCGAGCTGAACCGTTTCGACGCGAACCGTTTCGACCCGTACCGTTTCGAAGCCGAACCGTTTCGACCCGTACCGTTTCGAAGCCGAACCGTTTCAAGCCGTCCCGTTTCAAACCGAACCGCGCCGTTTCGAACCGAACCGTTTCGAGCTGAACCGTTTCGAACCGAACCGTTTCGAGCTGTACCGTTTCGACGCGAACCGTGCCGTATCGAACCGAAACGGTTCGGCTTCGAAACGGTTCGCGTCGAAACGGTTCGGGTCGAAACGGTTCGGGTCCAAAGGGTTCGGTTCGAAACGGTTCGCATCGAAACGGTACGGTTCGAAACGGTACAGCTCGAAACGGTTCGGTTCGAAACGGTTCAGCTCGAAACGGTTCGGTTCGATACGGCAAAGTTCGGTTCGAAACGGTTCAGCTCGAAATGGTTCGGTTCGAAACGGCACGGTTCGGTTCGAAACGGTACGGCTTTGAAACGGTAGGGGTCGAAACGGTTCGGTTCGAAACGGTTCAGCTCGAAACAGTTCGGCTTCGAAACGGTACGGGTCGAAACGGTTCGGCTCGAAACGGTACGGGTCGAAACGATTCGCGTCGAAACGGTTCAGCTCGAAACGGTTCGGGTCGAAACGGTACGGACGGTTCAGCTCAAAACGGTACGGGTCGAAACGGTTCGCGTCGAAACGGTTCAGCTCGAAACGGTTCGGGTTCGAAACAGTTCGCGCCGAAACGGATTTTTTGGATTTTTTAGAATTTTTATGATTTTTTAGAATTTTTATTATTTTTTAGAATTTTTTGGAATTTGTTTGGTTTTTTTGAATTCTTTTGATTTTTTGGAATTTACTATTTTTTTTGTTTTAATGTTTTAGAGTTTACACTTAAGTCCCTGTGTTCTAAAACTGACGCAAACCGTCCCTGAATTAGTTAGTTAACTCTAAGTTAACAAAATAAATAGATGGAGTTAAGTTAGTGGACTGAAATGGTTACGAAAATGAATCTAATGGACTGAAATCGCAATTTTTAAACTAATGGACAGAAACCGTTATTTTTGACAAACCTCAGGGACGAAAACAGTAATTAACTCAGAAAAGTATATGATATAGGTTTGTTTTAGATGTTATCACAATAATTAATTTTTTGTATGATGACTGTCGTCAGAGTCAATCAAAAACCTAATTAAACTACGTAGATAGCGTAAGTAGGGTATCGTATCCACGGGGAATTTGTGATTAGTGTTTAACTAGAGATTTATTATATATTAAAGAAAACCAACATCCACCCAGAATCCAGATTGCAAGTTTAACACAAAAACCTGTTTACAGATTCATAACACCACATAGACATGGCCTCGGAATTAATGAATTTGATTAATTATTAGGGATAGTTTTTAAGATTCACCATACAACCTAATAATCCATTTATTTATATCAACTACCCACCAATTTACCAACCCGCTAACGATGCAAGTATATCGCCAATACGCTTGATAAACGACAAATAATTCAAATATAAAAAACGTTTACCAAGAATTCAACACAAGTGGTCAAGCTTTACCACTTAAAAAGAATCCGTGAACAAAGTTTAATGAAAAACAAAGTAATCGTTCATCCGGACAGAAGCCACAAGCAAAAAGATAAAGGTAACGTCCTCCAAGTTTCGGATTCTAGGTTCACACCAAACTCAATTTAATCATTAATTGGACAACACATAGACATGGTGCTGAAAAGTCGGTTACTTTAAGTGGTAATAAAAAATAGGTTTTTGTCATCAGAGCCTTTTACAATTCAATTACCCTATTTACTAGTGTGAGTCAACCTACTCTATGTCACCCAACAAGCTACAAAGTTTTGTCATCAACGGAGCAAGTTGTAAAGTAAGAACTCAAAACACATAAAAATAGTTCAAAGAAACCAACACATCAAATTGTTTAACAACGTTGTCAATGTCAAAAACAAATCCAATAATGAATAAAACTACGAAAAGTAATAAACCCTACAAACCGTTCACTTGGAGAAAGCCACCTAGCCAATCATCTCTTAAACCATGTACAGCCGCCCGAAGGCGGCTGCCTTCCGTGCGTCCACTCCCCCCAAAAGCTGCCGTCAATCCCCCCCCTCCCTATATGTATGATGTCGATTTATATATATATGATCCACTAGATTTCATGAACATAATAATGCATTCCTAATTGTCAAAAAGGCCCACAATCCTCAATCCAAGTAATAGCTGAACCTTTAATTCTTGCAAATAAACTACTCCAATTCGTCGTGCATCTAACTAATTCACTTTCATATTTGGCGGCCCATGTGCATTCTGTAGTCAACTCCCTTTTTTTCAACAAGGCCAAAAATAAATGCTCCCTTCATTGAACTGGGCCGCGCTTTGCGGAATGTTCCGCCACACCGCCGTGTGTCGCGGTGGTCATCAACTTGACCGACACATCTTTTATTTAGCCGACTTAGCTCGGATAGCTCTGTCGTGTCGCGGAGGTGGATCAGATTCTGGCGCGTGTCGCCTACAGTGCCGGGTTTAATTTCTTTCATTACATATCCCGTATTCAAGCTCGTTTCTCTCGTTTAAACTTGTTTAATACCTGTTAAGCCACAAATAACAACACATAATAAATATATAAACCATAACGACTTAACGTATTTAACACATTAAAACTCGATGCGAACTAGTATAAACACAACTTATTTTAACCCGACATCACATCCCCACACTTATCTTTTTTCGTCCCGAAAAAATTATCTGCAATGGAATCACAATTAGAAACATTGGCATTCAATTTACTCGGTTATTTTATTAACAAGTCTAATCATACGTTAACCAAGATTGCGAGTATATGATCCACCTAAACCCAACACCAGTTTTCAAGCCCTTAATCACGATTCATTTAAGTTCAAGTAAGTAATAGTTATCTATGGATCTCACACTCAAAAGACTACAACGCCACCTAATCTCGTTTCAAGCTTATGAAGTTAAAAGATTTATAATCTACCGTCTTATATAAAAAACCGTTATGTTATTCCGATTAAACTTATGATTGATAGATGGATGATATTGCGAGCTTTACATGCCTTGCTTATGATAAGTTTAGCGGACATACGCCACACGAGTCACCATCCCATGGTTAATGATATAAACTTCACATATTTTTAGAACTCCACCTAGAGGGTATGTACCGCATGAGTCGCTATCCCTGCGGCAATAACATAGGCTTCGTTTTTCTTTTCTTTTTTTTTTCTTCAACATGTGCTCAAATGAATAGATGGAATGTTTTTTTTTTCGGGCGCCACACTGTTTCAGATTTGTTTTCACAAAAAGAAACAGGTGTGCCAATTTAATCGGAAAAACTTATAAGTTTTTTACTTATGACGTACCTCTTATACTCTCCACAGTTTCAGTTTTGTCATAGCTCCTAAGATGAAAACCCACAAGATTCCTAATTTAAGATATATTATATCGATCCTAAGAAACTCTTCAACTGGCTGGGCCTACCCACATATCCTAAGTTAGACGCATGACTGACTATTTATTATCTCATATGTATAGTAATCAAATGCCAACAATCTAATTATACCTATCATTTTCCATTTTGCAAAAACTATCTCGAGACATTTTCTATTTTTTCCAAAAAAAAATTTAATTTTTTTTTTTGAATTTTTCAATTTTTTTTTTTTAGACACTACACTAATCTCCCCTCCCCACACTTAAAATCTACATTGTCCCCGGCAACGGCGCCATTTTGATGACTGTCGTCAGAGTCAATCAAAAACCTAATTAAACTACGTAGATAGCGTAAGTAGGGTATCGTATCCACGGGGAATTTGTGGTTAGTGTTTAACTAGAGATTTATTATATATTAAAGAAAAGCAACATCCACCGAGAATCCCGATTGCAAGTTTAACACAAAAACATGTTTACAGATTCATAACACCACATAGACATGGCCTCGGAATTAATGAATTTGATTAATTATTAGGGATAGTTTTTAAGATTCACCATACAACCTAATAATCCATTTATTTATATCAACTACCCACCAATTTACCAACCCGCTAACGATGCAAGTATATCGCCAATACGCTTGATAAACGACAAATAATTCAAATATAAAAAACGTTTACCAGGAATTCAACACAAGTGGTCAAGCTTTACCACTTAAAAAGAATCTGTGAACAAAGTTTAATGAAAAACAAAGTAATCGTTCATCCGGGCAGAAGCCACAAGCAAAAAGATAAAGGTAACGTCCTCCAAGTTTCGGATTCTAGGTTCATACCAAACTCAATTTAATCATTAATTGGACACCACATAGACATGGTGCTGAAAAGTCGGTTACTTTAAGTGGTAATAAAAAATAGGTCTTTGTCATCAGAGCCTTTTACAATTCAATTACCCTATTTACTAGTGTGAGTCAACCTACTCTATGTCACCCAACAAGCTACAAAGTTTTGTCATCAACGGAGCAAGTTGTAAAGTAAGAACTCAAAACACATAAAAATAGTTCAAAGAAACCAACATATCAAATTGTTTAACAACGTTGTCAATGTCAAAAACAAATCCAATAATGAATAAAACTACGAAAAGTAATAAACCCTACAAACCGTTCACTTGGAGAAAGCCACCTAGCCAATCATCTCTTAAACCATGTACAGCCGCCCGAAGGCGGCTGCCTTCCGTGCGTCCACTCCCCCCAAAAGCTGCCGTCAATCCCCCCCCCCCCCTCCCCTATATGTATGATGTCGATTTATATATATATGATCCACTAGGGTTTTATTTCATGAACATAATAATGCATTCCTAATTGTCAAAAAGGCCCACAATCCTCAATCCAAGTAATAGCTGAACCTTTAATTCTTGCAAATAAGCTATTCCAATTCGTCGTGCATCTAACTAATTCACTTTCATATTTTGCGGCCCATGTGCATTCTGTAGTCAACTCCCTTTTTTTCAACAAGGCCAAAAATAAATGCTCCCTTCATTGAACTGGGCCGCGCTTTGCGGAATGTTCAGCCACACCGCCGTGTGTCGCGGTGGTCATCAACTTGACCGACACATCTTTTATTTAGCCGACTTAGCTCGGATAGCTCTGTCGTGTCGCGGAGGTGGATCAGATTCTGGCGTGTGTCGCCTACAGTGCCGGGTTTAATTTCTTTCATTACATATCCCGTATTCAAGCTCGTTTCTCTCGTTTAAACTTGTTTAATACCTGTTAAGCCACAAATAACAACACATAATAAATATATAAACCATAACGACTTAACGTATTTAACACATTAAAACTCGATGCGAACTAGTATAAACACAACTTATTTTAACCCGACATCATTGCAACGACCTCAAAATATATATAGAGAGAGAGAGTAAAGATCAAATACAAATGAAATTATTGTACAAAGCTTACGAAGTGAAACAAACATTAAAAAAGCATAGTGATATTTTTGTAAATATATGTGGCAAATTGGAAAATAATAATCCCACCTTTCTGGAATTGGCCAATAATAATCCCAAGTCACGAATTAGCCACCAATAATCCGACCTCGTCCTTTTTTTTTTTTTTTTTTTGTAAAATACTCCACAGTTAAGTTTAGGCTAACGGAGTTAATAAAATGTTGACGTGGCTAATAAATGTCTGCCACATGGATTTTTTTTAAATGACTTGGATTATATTAAATCCTTTAATTTTCTACTGTCATCGATCCTCCGCGGCATCCATCAATCACCTTCACTACGGCAATTCACATATCATCTCTGATTACACCATCATCGAACAACCCACCGTCACCCAACTCTTTCATAACCACCGTTGTTGCCGACAATCCTCCATATCCCCTCACCTCTGTCCGATTACCACCATAATCAACCTGCTGGCAGCTTTAATTACCTCTAATTTCACCATTGTTGAACATCCATCTCCGGTTACCCACTCTCAAACACCTATCGACGACCACCCACTGTTCATCATCATCATTATAGATTGCCGACGTATACTCACCATCAATTACCTCCAACCGATCACCACCATCATTGACGGTCGATCGACCACCAGTCACCACCGATTACCTCTTTCTTCCCCAACCTCCGATTATCACTGACGAGAACCACCGTCTTCAACCTCCTTCTTCATCCCCATAGACCACCAGCCTTACTTCAACAATCCTTACCCACAGTCACCGACATTCATCGACCATAACCACCACTGTCAACCATCCACCTCTGATTAAACACTACTCACCCACCCCTTACCACCACTTCAGTTTTTTCCTCCGAGTACCACCAACCTCCGATCGACAAAGCATTCAAACGTCCAATTGATTAAGAGATTCTTATTTGTCTTTTTAATTTCTAGTGTTAAATCACGAGCCAGGTACGCACGCTTTGGATTTTAACTGTGAGCAGTCAACTAAACAATTAAAGGATTTAATATAATCCAAGTCATTTAAAAAAATCCATGTGGCAGACATTTATTAGCCACGTCAGCATTTTATTAACTTAGTTAGCCTAAACTTAACTGTGGAGTATTTTACAAAAAAAAATTGACGATGTCGGATTATTGGTGGCTAATTCGTGACTTGGAATTATTATTGGCCAATTCCAGAAAGGTGGGATTATTATTTTCCAATTTGCCAATATATGTTTTAGTTGAATCAAAATTATTCTAGATATATAATTAATCTAAGATATGTTTGGGTTGAATCATAATTACTCTATGTGTAATTACTCTAAATATAAGTTTACTATAGGATATGCTTGAATTAGATCATAACTACTATAAAGTAATTATATAATTACGCTATCATATAATTACTCGAGACTAGTTATATAATTACTATAGAGTATTTAAATAATTACTTTAAATATAAGTTATTGTTTTTTTTTTAAAAATGTCATCGTGCTTTTATTGTGTTTCCTTCGTGCTTTTATTGTGTTTCCTTCACTTTGTACGCTTTGTACGATAATTTCATTTGTACCTGAATTTAACCATATGTGTGTGTGGAGGTTATTGTAAAAAGCGTTTTAACATATGAAGTGTAGGAAATCGTCAGGATGGTGATGAGTATATGAAACAATATAGCCACACACCATATTTATATAACACCCAAATTTGTGAATTAGTTGGTTAAATATATGGATTTTTATGGGAAGGCCCAACTATTTTGGGACTGGCTGGGAAAGCCATTGAAGGGTAAATTTGTAATTTGAGCCTCACATATATGAAGGAGGAGAAAACCCTAATACTCTCATTCTAACCATCTTGATTCCATATAGGAGAGAAAGTAGGGAGAGAAGTCGAGTTTGGAGATAATAATCGCCTTTGCTCACGGGTTTTGCGAGGATACAAGCAAGTGTGATTATCGTTTTCAAGCAGGGAAGGGGATCACTAGAGTTGGTTAGGCCCAGTTCAGTTCAAAGTTGATTAAGGTGTGGTTTTCTATGTAAGCATGACTTGCGTCGATTTTAGGGCACAAGGATTCATAAAGTTAATATATTCGTCACCATTATCACATCGGATTAGGGTTTTACCAAAGAAGAAGAACAAGAAGTTTTCGCAAACTCGTAATTGCAAATACTTAGAGTATTCACAAATAAATGGATTATTTGCAAATAGTTACTAGGTATTCGTTAAATAGTATTCGCAAGTTAGTATTTGTTAGTGACAAATGTTTAACCAATTCAGATTAGTGGTCTTAACCATTCAGACTCAATATAATGCTTAATCATTCAGAGACAAATGTCAATAATTGTTTCATCAACATGCTTAAACATCTGAAGAGATGTTTCGCATGACATGTGTGACGATCAAGGTTGGCTGGAAACGTCATGTTGCATTGAAGACGTTAGATGGGTATTATTTATGTTTGAAAAGCAGGAAGTGACCAAGAACTATATTACGAGGATTATTTTACAATAACGTGGAATATGATGAGCAACTTAAAAGATCATGAAAATACAACAATGATATATATTAAATTAACAAGTCAAAATACTACTTTTTATATACGTTGTATTCATAAATCATAACTTCATTGATTTAGCTATATTTTAGACGAAAAGAAATGAGTAGTTGATTAAAAATGAGAAAATAAAGTTGATTAATTTAATATAATTAATTTAAGAGGTATTTATCAACTTTTAATAAATTTCTAAGAATGATGTTCTTTCTAGATGGGACCATTTACTTTAACAAAAAAGTTATAATACTTTGATTCGGTGTAGATCTTCAAAGTGCGAAAGAACCTGGCAGGCCGGTTCGCATGTTATAAAATTTATATTTCTACAGAACAGTTCGTGAACCGTTTGTAAGTGAAGTTCCTGCCGGGTAATTGTCGCTTATCAGTTATGTGTCAACCAAAGCAGAAGTCCAAGTTAAAGTCAATGATAATGAAGAATTCAAGACCACATGAAGACCATGCACTGATCAAGGGGGAGTTTGTTAGTGCACTTTGGGTGATAAGTGCATGCTTTCCAATTGTTAGGGTCTTTATTGTACATGTCTTGAAACTTAGTCCAAGGTTTATCCTTGGACAATTTGTCCAAGTTTTGGTCTAGAACTTTGGTCAGTGGTTTGGTTTTTGTCTGAGGTTTGTCCCTAGTCTATATATATGTGTTGTATAGGATTAGGGCAGACATCCAACACTAGAGGCAAATCGATCAACTCTTGAAGCTTTGTGCTGCTCTCACTTCTTGTTCCTCCTGGTGTGCACATCCTAGAGAGAGAGAGACTATGTGTTAGTGAGAGAAAGCTAGGGTTTAGATCTTAGTGATCTAAACCAGCTTGTAGATGATGTATACTCGTTTGATATGTAATCTGTGATGATTGTATTGAAATTGAATGAGTTTGTCTTGCATCTTCTTCTTCATCTACCCTGTTCTTGTTCTTCATGTCTTGAATCAAGTGCAATGTTTGATGTTCGTCATCGATCCGGTGCTTTAACAGTGGTATCAGAGCGTGGTTACCGATTCGGAATGGTCTAACCGCCTTCGGAATCACCATTGCTCTTGATTTGATGTTTGTTTCCGCCAAACATCTTTAAGACGTGAAGATTTTGGTCCAGATATGAAGAAATTCGAGCTGTGTTGGAGTTGGAGAGAACTGCTGGGTTTTTGGAGATCTAGGGTTTTGATCTAAAAAGGCAATGTCCGAGTTTCAAACTTTGTGTTTGTGTTTCCGGGGTATTGGTGAACCAGTGTGAAGTCACACTGGGGAGATAGTCCGGAGACTGGTTATTGAAACTTGTCTGAGTTTTACACTCTCATCAACCTGTTCTGACTTTTCCTTTTTAGGTATGCTTGTTCCGAGTTTTAACTTTCAAGTGTTTAATTGTTCCGAGGTAATATTATTTCAGTTCCAAGTTTTCATCTTCCGAGTTTTTAAACAGTTCAAAAGTTTCCGAGTTTTTGTTAAAAGTGATTCAGATCTTTTGATTCAGAGTTTTTGATTCAGAGTTTTGATTCAGAGTTTTGATATCTCACTTTTGAGTCCGATTTTTCAGTCCGAGCTTTTGATTCAGAGCTTTTGATTCAGAGTTTTTGATTCAGAGCTTTTGTTTCAGAGTTTTTGATTCAGAGTTTTGATTCAGAGTTTTGATTCAGAGTTTTATTTGAGTTCCGAGTTTGACTTGTTTCTTAAAATTCCGAGTTTTAGCTCTGAGTTTTATCGATATGTTTTTCAAAGCTCCGAGTTTTTAATCAAACAAGTAGGTCTGAGTTTAGCCAAATATGTAGTTCCGAGTTTTGAAGTTTGGTTTGTCCGAGTTTTGATCCGAGTTTCTTGTGTTGTTCCGACGTTTTGTTTGAATATCTGTTCCGAGTTTCTTAGCAGTTTTGTCCGAGTTTAACCCTTTAACTCCTGTCCGAGTTTAACCCTTTTACTTCTGTCCGATTTTCACTTGATCTTGACCTAGTCCGAGCTTTCTTAGTCCTTTGTGTCCGAGTTTTACTTGATCTTGACCTAGTCCGAGCCTTCTTAGTCCCTTGTGTCCGAGTTTTACTTGATCTTGACCTAGTACGAGGTTTTCCATAGTCTGAGCTTTGAAACCATGTTGTAGCGATGTCATTATACAAACCAGGGACTGTTGTGTCGGCCAATGATTATAGGTCTATAGTGGTTTGTAGTGAACAAGGGTGATGACTGGTTATTGTTACGATTGTTCGTATTCTCTGGTGAGTTTATGAATAATTGGAATGTGTTCTCCGTTCGTCGGAGATGTGGTATGGGTTTTTTTTTGTCATTTGATGGTTCTTTGTGGGATTCGTGGCGGCGAAGTGAGGGTGTGAAGAGAATACGACACGCTTGGATTTTTGTATTGTTTACAAAGAAAAAGGGGGAGTAAAAATTTTAAAGTTCCTATTTTCTTTGTAAATATAAAGCTTGTGCGTTAAATAGCTCGTGTGTGATGGAGTTTTTGTCACGTGTGTTTATGTTATTAATCAAGTGTTGACGTGATGAAGTTGAATTCTCGGTTGACGACTAGTTGAAGATTGAGCCTTATTAAGTTGCTGTTTAGAGTAGAGAAGATTAGTTCTGGTCTCGAAATAAGTTGGGGCTTCTTGATTTGAGGGGAAGGTCAGAGATGAAAGCCATCGGGGATTTAGCGGATTTGTGAAGATAGGAGATTGATCATAAGGATACATGGCGAGATGACATCATACATGAAGGGTTGAAGACTTTTGATCAAGATGGTGGATGTACATTTTCAAAGTCTGGTTTGTTATTAACTTATCGAACCAAACTTCATGTCTTTGCGGAATTTGAAGTTTTTGATGTTAGGCATTGGAAATCCGATGTTTGGTTCTTCTACCGGTTAAGTTTGAAGATTAATGTATCGAGCGATATTCTTACATGTGGTTGTAGGTCGGTTCGCGTTAACTTGATTCGGGAGTAGTTTGAAGGGGAGGATCTGTAGTGTTTGATGTCGGATTCTTCGGGTTTCACAAAGCGGCCATTTAAGTGATCGTCAGCAAGTCTTTTATTAGAAGGGTTGAAGATCGCTGTGCTCTGCCAGAAAGATCAAGTCTCAGCCAAAGTTGAAAGCAGCCATGATATCATCAGTCAAGGGGGAGTCTGCAAGTGCAGTATCCGGTGATTGAAGATTATCGATGCCACACAGAACTGATGCAACAGTTAAGGGGGAGACTGTAAGTGAAGTTCCTGCCGGGTAATTGTCGCTTATCAGTTATGTGTCAACCAAAGCAGAAGTCCAAGTTAAAGTCAATGATAATGAAGAATTCAAGACCACATGAAAACCATGCACTGATCAAGGGGGAGTTTGTTAGTGCACTTTGGGTGATAAGTGCATGCTTTCCAATTGTTAGGGTCTTTATTGTACATGTCTTGAAACTTAGTCCAAGGTTTATCCTTGGACAATTTGTCCAAGTTTTGGTCTAGAACTTTGGTCAGGGGTTTGGTTTTTGTCTGAGGTTTGTCCCTAGTCTATATATATGTGTTGTATAGGATTAGGGCAGGCATCCAACACTAGAGGCAAATCGATCAACTCTTGAAGCTTTGTGCTGCTCTCACTTCTTGTTCCTCCTGGTGTGCACATCCTAGAGAGAGAGACTATGTGTTAGTGAGAGAAAGCTAGGGTTTAGATCTTAGTGATCTAAACCAGCTTGTAGATGATGTATACTCGTTTGGTATGTAATCTGTGATGATTGTATTGAAATTGAATGAGTTTGTCTTGCATCTTCTTCTTCATCTACCCTGTTCTTGTTCTTCATGTCTTGAATCAAGTGCAATGTTTGATGTTCGTCATCGATCCGGTGCTTTAACACCGTTCGGCGGGAAGTTCGTTTATGTTCGTTCGTTTAGTAAATGAACGAACACGAACAAGAAATTTTGTTCGTTAAGTTAAACGAACGAACATGAAAAGAGGTTGCGTTCGTTCGTTTATGTTCGTGAACGTTCGGTAATGTGTTCGTTTATGTTCGTGAGCGTTCGGTAATGAGTTCATTTATGTTTGCTTGTTAATATTTATTTGTGTTAGTTCGTTAAAGGTTTTTATATGTTGTATTTTGTTTTATTATTTCTAGTTTTTAAAATTTTAAAACCCTAGTTATCTTATATGCCTCTCACAACATCCCTCATTTCACTATTTCAACTTTAGTTTGTGTTAAGGCTTAACAAACTCTTAATTTTGTGTTTATCATGTTTTTGATAATCACACCAACTCTGTTCGGATAATTATGTTAAGTGTTTCTTTGTTTTTTGTGGATTCTTCGTAATGTTTATGATGAAAATGTAGATTTTATTCTAAAATGAATATTGTGTTCATAAACGTCGTTTGTGTTCATTTATGTTCATGAACATTTGTTAGAGTTCATTTTAGCATATGGTAAGTGTTCGTGAACAGTTCACGAACATGTTCGTTTTCTTAATGAACGAACACGAACAAGAAATCTCGTTGTTCATCAACAAGCTTGTTCCTTAACGAACGAACACGAACATGACCTTATTCGTGTTTGTTCGGTTCGTTTACAGCCCTATAATTCTACAAGTTAAAAAAAAAGGTCAAATTTGAATTCCCCAATTTAGGAACCTCTTTAGAATTCATACAAATCATACATGAGATAGGAAAAACAAATATGCAATCAACAAATACACTTGATTTTGATGGTTTTACGATGTTATAAAGAGGAACTATTTAAAAAAACACGTGATGGTTTTTTACTTCATTAAGCTTGAGTTTCCAAGTATAATAAAACACATTTTTGTAACTTAAATTATCATAAATCTCATCTTTATTCGATTGGAGAGGTAGTTTAATTAGTTTGTCAACTTTTGGCTTTAATATTAGTAGTTAGACACGCATCATATCTTTGTAAGAAGATATATGACATATAATTATTTAAGTAGGTTATCCTAATAGCATCTAACAATAGAGAGAACATATCTAAAAGATATAACAGTCAACAGAACCTAACTACTCTCCTATATATATATAAATCATTGCTTAATCTTCATATGCACCATAACCACATCAAACATGGAGACAAGCACCAAGCAGAGAGCCGCAGGTTTCGTGAAAAATAAGCTAGTTAGTACCTTCTACAAAACCACCAAACCACCACCACCACTGCCTACCACCATCCCCGTCCCTGTCCCATATGGTGCTAACAAGCCACCTTCATCCATGAAAAAGGTTCCATCATTAACCAAGCTCACAAACTTTTTAGTGGGCTCTGATGATTATGTTCATGGACCCAGTGGTGGTGGCGGCGATGCTAGGGTTGACATAAGGGCGTCCAATTACATCTCATCTTTCAAAGAGCGGCTTATACTTGAAGAGCGTAACGCAACTAATGAAAGAGTCGAGATGTTTAGAAGGAATTAAGCACAAGTTGCTTCTGGTGTTGACTAAATAAAGTTTGCTGATTTTTGTGGGTTGAAGTGTTTTTTTTTTTTTTTCATGTGATAGATTACTTGATGTGAATTTCGACTAATCGAATATCGAGTAATGTTATAATGTGTGTCTTGGCTAATGAAGGAAATTGTATATGTATAATTATGTGAATTTACGATGATTGTGTGCTCAAAAGAAGGTTTGGCAAAAATAAATGTTTCAGAGTTATATATTTATTTAACTTTCATATTAGGCGGATTCAGGGGGTTTTATGGTTTCTTGAAACTCCCCGGTTTGAAAAAAAAATTAGTGGAATATTATATGATTAGAAAAAATTAGTGAGAGTTTACCAAAAAGAACCATTGAAAAAATTCTTGTATCTGCCGCCCTTACGAGTATAAGTTACACTAATTTATTAGGTTACTAGGTTATAACCCCGTGTATTACACGGGTTAAGTAAATAAAAAATCAAATAGTTAATAACGAAGATTTAACAATTAGAAAACGATATTTTTAAGAGGCGTTTCTGATATACAAACAAAATTATGTGTCATGTATGATCAAAACGTGTGATGTTTGTCAAGTTTACAAATATGAAAGCATTTGAATTATCGATTAGAAGACTACCTTTATCATCACTTTCTCACGAGTTTTAACAGTCATGTGAACATAAATTTAATAACCCAAGTTTTATTTAAATAATAGTGGTCTTAATTTATTAGTTCTAAAAAATGTTGAAATGTCCAGATTAAGCATTAGCAATTAGCCAAATAGATAAACTTATAGCTATAAAATAATATTTAAATTTAAATTAATCAGATAAGTATAAATTATCGGTAATTATTAAATTGTATAACTTTAAAATTTAATATTTTATGAAACTTTATCCGTAATTTTTTAAATGTTTGAAACATATATTAAATTTAGTAATTTAAATTTAATAATAATTATCTACAAATAACGATAGTTTAGAATGATGACAAGTGTCCTTTTATCGATTTCTTTTATTATATAGTAAGATATTATTTCATATTTATTTGTATAATTGATTGGTAACAAACATAAGAGTTTTGATATTTCATTAGATTTCACATTAATTAAATTAACAAAAGGAATTTACTATCTTATTTGGATTATCACACCTATATTGCATTTTAGAAAATAAAATTTTAAAGGTCCCGAATATTATTTGTTCAAGTCGATCTGTTTATAACTTTATATACATATGAATATAAAAATGTTTATATTACATATTACATAACACTCTTACAACTTAACAGGGCATAAAATATGGTGTGTATAAAAATCTAAGGAATACGATTTTATATAAGAAATAAATATGAAAATCCTACGTGTATTATCATATAAGAAATAAATATAAATATGAAAATTATTATATATTTTCTAGGCATGTCATAATTCTTTTTTGAGCAAGTTATAGATTAGAAAAAGGGGTCCCTTAAAAAAAAAAGATAAATGAAGGCAATATTATGTTCTGGGGCGGAACTAGCAATCAACGAGCCGTAGCACGGGCTACGGCTCAACTTCGTATCAGTAGTGGATTTTTTTCCGTTGACTCTCCGACGACCCTCCGGTGACCAAATACTCGGTTAGTTTTCTATAAGTTACGCCTCTTATGTGATCGTTTTTTTGTTAGTTTCACCCCTCATTATCACCCATAAAGTAGAGAATGTCATCTGAAAAACTCCGGTGGTATTCTTGCCGGCTGAAGGTTAGGCTGCTCGGTATGGTTCCCGTCTCCACCCCGGCGCCGCCACGTCACCACCGTCCTCCCACGCCGCCCCCCCTCTGTCCCCCTACGTCCCGTCCTCCCGGTCCGAGTTGTGCCGTTTGCGACGGACCAAACATGTGGGCCTCCCCCTCGGCGACGCCGTCCTCCCACGCCGCCCCCTCCGTCTTCATCCCGTCGCCGGCTTCCCTCCGTCACCATACCGAGCAGCCTTATAGCAGAGAAGGAGTAAAGCATTTAATATAGTGGGCCCTTAAAACTACTTTAGTCCAATAATAAGACAAGTTCATTATTATTTTATGATATTTTCTATGGTTCAATTTTCAACAGATTATACATTAGAACTATTGATCATCATAAATCAAATCAATTATTCACAGATTTATTTTAATTCTTGCTATTACATTACATTACAATTTTATAAAAATAGAACAATTCAAGAGATAAAATTTTTAAAGTTGTATATACCAACTTGCAACTTGAAGTCTAAAAAATTGATTTTCATAAATGCATAGTTGTTCTCCTGTAAAAAATAATTTATATACGATAGTGAATGTAAAAAAAATAATCTTGACCCTCCAACTAAACTTTTCTGGTTCCCCACTGGAAGATATCCCGGACAAAAAAAAAAGATACTCTAGCCCAAAAGAAATATTGATTCATTAACCTAAATACTGTAACATTAAAAAAAACTAGTTTATAAGATTTAATTCGGTAAAGCCTAATTTTTTTGGCTTGTCCAGAGCACTTGAATTTTCAGGATCGGCCCCGTCCCGTAATGTAGGTAATTTTTTTTTTTTCGTTATATAAATGTATAGTAAAAAAATTGGGATAGCCCTGGATATTTCTTCTAGTTCCGTGTCAGTGATTATGTCCGATCCAAATTGATCTGACACGTAAACATATTAGTTTTGGCGTTAGGAGAAAAGTCGGGCGTCACTTGACACACACGTCGGTACTAGAAAATAGAAATCATTGGCATTTACATTTCACACAAGTTACAAACATAAACATAATAATAATATATAATTCACAATAATGAAACCAACCAAACAAATTGATAGAAAGAAATAAAGAAAGAAAGAAGTAGTAATAATTAAAACAGCAGCATATGAAAAGGAACGAAGGAAGGAAGGTAAAAAAAAGAAAGAAAAGAGGTAGCTAGCCGGTGTAGATGTGAACGCCGATGGCGATGAGGAAAATGGTAAGGAGGCCGAAATAGATGACGGTGTGGACAAGTATGGAGAGTCCGCTGGTCTGCATGTTTCCAAACTCCACTACTCTGTTTCTTCCCGGTATCTGCAACAACAATCCCGGCGACAACAGCACGAACAGCACCACTGCGATCACCACGGGCCCCCAGTCTGCCATCTTCACTCACTACCTACTGATTTGATTTGATTAATTCCTCCTCCTCCTCGGCTCCTTCTATATATATATCGAATTAAATTATATATGGATTGGAGGAGGAGATGGTGAGTGTTTCAGTCGGACAAGTAACGAATAATAAAAGATGATGGTGTTAAAATAAAAGCAAAAGTGAACACGTGTTTCCTCATGTGTTTGCCCACCGCCTTTATCCTTCTTGTCCCCATCTTCATCCATTTATTATCATTCAACCACCACTCATGTGTTCTTTTTGGTCTCACATCTTTTTTTTTTTTTTTAATGGTGATCCTGTTACATGTAAGAGCGAGAGAGAGAGGAAGAATCATTTATGGACTTTGTATGTCCTGTTTTGTGAACTTTGACAACTCTTTTGGGCCTTATATCATTTTTTTATCAAAAAAACCTAGATTATAATCCAAAGATAACTATACCAAACTACAAGTCATACATCTACCTAGTGGTGCACAAAAAAACCCGAATCCGGACCCGGACCCAAAAATAAAACCCGGAACTGGGTATTATAAAACCCGGGTTTTTTATACCCGACCCTACCCATAGGGTAGGGGTTGGCTATGCATTTCTGTTATAAAACCCGAACCCGGACCCGGGTTTTTTTATACCCGTTTTCAACCCGGGTTTTACGAATACCCGGTTTTAACCCGAACCCGGAACCGGGTTTTTTCAATACCCGGTCCGGCTTTCCCAATACTCTGTTCAGGTTTTTTCGTTTTTTTGTGTTTTTTCGAGTTTTATACCTTGGTAACGGCTATATAGCCGTTAGAAAGTGTATTATGAACATTTGTTTGGTTTACAGTATATCTCTATACCCTATAAAAGGGGTCTTTGATGACGAACAATACACGAAGATGATCAGGTTATTCGAAGCTATCTATGTTCATCATCTTATTCTATCTGGTTCAATGATTATTTATGTGTCATGTATTTCTATGTTTTATGAAATAAAAAGGTTTTGCATTTTATATTTCTATGATTTATCCAAAAAAAATGAATACCCGAACCAAACCCGAACCCGGGTATATAGGGTATACATTTTTTATATAAAACCCGGACCCGACCCGGGTATTGTCAATACCCGATTTTGTAGAACCCGATCGTACCCGAACCCGGTTTCATACCCGGAACCGGGTATTCAGAAAACCCGATTTGTGCACCACTACATCTACCAACTATAATTAATACATCCACACGAAAAAGATTGCATCAAATGTATTAAACGCCAAGATTTTAATAAAACCAACTTAAGCTCATAATCAAGTCAAACAAGACTTACAAACAAACTTATGAATCATCTAAACCTATATATATATAGGGGAGGGTTTAAATGAGAATGCTAAATATTGTGAGAACCGTGAGAACAAATAAAAAAACCGCAAAAACTTGGTCAAAAACGAATCAAATTCAAAAAAATTTTCTACACTTATCATTATTATTCGAATACAATGTTAGAAATTTAATTTGCACGTTTAAATTTACGTGAATTCGTAAATAAAGAAAATTTACACATGTGTAAGTTTGCCATTTACACATGTGTAGATCTGTTATATTTACACGTGTAAAAAATCTAAAAATAGTGATTTTGAAAGGAGAAATTGATTATTTGATGTTATAAATTCTTTTTTTGATGTTGTATCTTAATTACAATGAGGTTTGTATTAAAAAAAATTGGTTTTGATTGGTGTTCTCATTCGTTCTCACGGTTCTCGCAATATTTGGCGTTCTCAAGATTATGCAGAACACAAAATATTGCGAGAACACGTAGAACACAATGAATCACCTATTTTTTCAATCCTAAAAACCTAAAAAGTAAATGAAAATGTTGCAAATGTAAGATTTATTGTTTCTTACGCTAGAATTCAAAACAAAATATGGAAATTTTTCACTTTTTCTATAACTTACACATATGTAGGTTACGTGTAGGTTATGTGTAGGTTAAATTACCAACATTTATGTAAGCTACGTGTAGGTAAAAAATATAGTTTTTTTATGTCTATATAATACACATATGAATGTAAGAAACATAAAATTTTAAAAAACATGAAACTTAAATCCCAAAATTTAGTGTTTTAGAGTTGTTCTTTTTGTTCACGTCGTTTTACGACCCGTTTTTTACGACCCGTTTTACGCCCGACTTTTTCACGCGTCGTTTTTTCAACGCGCCGTATAACCGGTTGCTTCCTTCCAAGTCCTAGACTTAAATGCATATTCTTTTCAGTTGTCATATAAGAGGAAGTTGTCGTATAAGAGGAATTTTATAATCTCTTTCTCCTTAGTCATTTCTGTCTTTACGTAGAGTAAAATTAGATTTTTCAGCGTCTTGATACACGACCTATATAGATGTGTACATCGTACGGAGTCTTTGTCACGGCCCCAGCCCCGGTTTGACCCGGTCAGGAGCCGCCGGACACGAACCCGTGGTATTTATTAATTGATGCGACAGCGGAAGATTTTCACAGGATCTTTAAAAACTTGAAATGCCCGATTATTTTATTTCATAATTCGGGATAAACCCCGTATTTTACAATAGAGGAATTTCACAATTAAATTTCCTGATTTATAAAACATGTTTGTTTATTTTAACTGAGCCACCTCTTCAAGCTGGTTAGTGCTCCGTAGTACGTTTTCCTTGGTTTACAACAGGTCGCCTGAAACATGTTTTAAAATATTTTATCAGCGGGGAAATACTGGTGAATCATTCATTTTTGATAAAACGACACATAGTTATAAATTACAGCATAAGAGCGATTACAATGTCTTTTATCTTATTTTTATCTGGCGCCGTGTCACCTGGTGACGATGGTCATACCACTATTGGGTCTTTCCCCAAGTAGTGATGATTATCACTGTTAGGATTTATTAGCCTAACCGTGATAAATTAGTAATGTGCACAATACACCACTAGCCAGTGATTCAAGATAACCATGACTTAATCCCTGTAATTATAACTTTTGAAAATGGAGTATTGTAAAATACTTTTGATAAAAGAGAATGACTCACATTGCAGATTTATACGGGCAGAATTTAGCCTACTGATTAGCCTTGTAACCTAATTTAAATAACAATGCACACGAACTAGGTTAGTAACTAATACAGCATTTACGATAACTCACGAGATTAAAACCCTCACAACTAATGACAAAGTGTTATACTTAAACATCCGTCGAATTCACGACTAATGACAAAGTATGGCCCTAATGTGGGCAGCACTTAAACATCCATCGGATAGTTTCAATCGATCGGACATTGAATCGTAGCAGCGATCGAGTTAATACCCTGTATCGTAGCAGCGTCTCGCTATATTAATTTGAAATTCGACTTTTGAGCAGTGAGAATTCGTTTTTACGAATTGTTTTCGACACCATTGAACTGCTCCTGATCGAATCTATTTATAGGTGAAATTTGGGTCTCACGCGGCCCGCGTGAGCCCTTGCTCGATCTTTACGCGGCCCGCGAGGAGCACCTATTCGTAGATTAGGGCTAGCGTGTCACACCTAGGGTTGCCACGTGTGTAACGCGTGGCCCGGCATGCTTATCTGGTCAACTTACGTTTGACGCGGCCCGCGTAAGGGTCTGCCTATCCTTTACGCGGCCCGCCTGAAGACCAAGAATCTTGATTTCTTGATTTTTGTTATGGATTAGGGTTCCAGGGGTCCGGGTTTTCACTTACGGGTTAATTTTGGGACATTTTGGAGAGTCCTTACATCCTCCCCACCTTATTTAAAATCTCGTCCTCGAGATTTATTGAAATAAGTGAGGATATTTTCGCTTCATTTCCGATTCCAATTCCCAAGTGTATTTGGGTCCTCTGTTGGAATCCCATTTGACTTTGACTAGCACCAATCTTTTGTGCTTGAGAAACTTGACTTTTCAATCTTCTATTTGTAATGGCTTCTCAACAAATTTTAACTTTTCATTTACCTCTACATCTTGAAGAGGTACTACCAAGGATTCATCAGATAAACATTTCTTGAGGTTGGATACATGAAACACGTCATGTACTCCAGCTAGCTCCTTTGGTAGTTGTAAGCGATAGGCAACTGGTCATATTCGTTGGATGACTGGGAATGGTCCTATGTATCTTGGACTCAGCTTTCCCTTCTTTCCAAATCGAACTACTCCTTTCCAAGGAGAAACTTTTCTTTCCAAAGATGTTTGATCGTCAAAACAACACTACCGGGGATAACCTAACCCCCGCAAACCAAGGGCCTGCGGGAACCATTCCCCTAGCCCCAAATGCCCAACACATTGGCACATCAACGCAAGGGAGCGTATCCCTTACGTTTGGACACGATCTGTCACAATACGCTGCTGTCATACCTCCAGGCATGAACCCTCATACCTGGTATGACCAACAAGCGGCCCTTCTGGCCGCAACGTACAACAGAGCTTGCGCAGACGAACAAGGAGGTATCGGACCTACCCCGATACCGCGTACACCTGCCGGTCGTATTTTACGATACGACGACAGGGCCCCCACACATCCAGCCTCCAGAAGCAGGCAGGAGGACCGCGGCTCCTCTTATTGTGATGTCCACACACTCAATGAGGACGATTCCTCATACGGGTCCCGCCGCAGGGACTCCGTACATAGCCGTTTAGGCCCGTACGAAGAAAGAAGGCGGCAATCTACAACTCGCCGCGACACAAACATTCACAGTCGTTTGGGACCACAGTCCCACCGTGAAGGGTATGGCCATACCGATCCAGATGACAGTACATACCGCGGGGAGTCCCATTCCACTAACAGCAGACCGGGAGGACGCAACTATGTTCATCCCACTCAACCCCGCAACACATACCTCCGCGCTGCAAAGCGCCACCAGGGCAAACCTTATAGGCCGAAATCTGCGGCCGAAAACTCTAAGTTTGTCCCAGAGATCGCCAACGCCGATGTCACCACCACAAAATTCCCATTGAACATTGGGAAATACAACGGCTCGACCGACCCAGATGATCACAACAACATCTTCGTCGGCGCTGGGTGTAACGGTAAGTGGGACGAACCTACCTGGTGCCATTTTTTCCCACAGACCCTAACAAGTCTGGCCAGGGCATGGTTCGATTCTCTACCACCAGGGTCACTGACCTCATTCGAGGACTTACAACAAAAGTTCCTCGCGCACTTTAGCCAGCAACGACGCCATGAACGTGATTCAATGGACGTCATGAACATCTGGCGCAGAGACAACGAATCGCTTGACGCATTCGTTGTCCGTTACAATAAAGAAATCCTAGAGATAGGCGACGTTGCCGACCAGATGGCACGTAACCATTTCATTGTTGCAGTCAAAGACGAACAAATGGTTATGAATATTTCCGGCGGTAACGGCTTGCCTAAGAAGTGGGAAGATGTCATGGCTAAGGTCAAAACATATGCCCAAACTCAGCGGTCTCTCAGACCGCACATGTCAAAGGCACAACCCCTAGCGGAAGGCCAGTCTTCCCGCCAAGAGCCCAAGCGCAGCAATAAGCGCAACAGGGACACATGGAATCGCGGCAGCGATCCCAGGCCATATGTCCCCCGGAACAACTAGCCCGACGCAAGGGCTACAATCAACGCCCAACGAGAAAACCGGGCGTCAAAGAAAGAGTCTCGGGACCGCAGCTGGACCGAGATCAACCAGTCGCCAAGCGACGTTCTCCTCACGGATGCGCAATTCCTGAGACCGGCCCAACCAATGAAGTCCAAAAAGAATCAAGATCCCGCACTCTACTGCGAGTATCACAAGGACTCGGGCCACACCACGAACAACTGCATCAGTCTCCGACTGGAGATTGAGCGAGCCCTAAAAGAGGGGAAACTGCAACACCTGTTGATAGGCGCACAGAAAGCTACCAAGCGCATCACTCCCCACAACGAGGGCACCTCCACGGGTAAGAGGGCCATGTACGTGGCCTCTACCCACATGATCAATGGAGGAAAAGGAAGACCGCGTAAGGCGGCGAGAAGACCGGACAATGACTGGAAGGACGAGCAAGTCGTCTTTCCAAAAGTCCGAGGCGGACCGCGCGATAGGCGCGCCGTGGTTATCACAGGGCACCTAGCTCACTACTGCACCGAGCGATTGTTCATCGACCCGGGCAGTACGTCCGATATTATATACGAGCAATGCTTCAACCAGTTCGATCAAGAAGACAAAGATCGACTGCAGCCAGCGGACTACCCGTTGGCCGGGTTTTCAGGGGAAACCGTATTCCCCCTGGGACAAATTACCTTCCCTGTGCGCCTCACCAACGGAAGGCACACAAGGACGGAGGAGGTGAACTTCATGGTTTTACCTCACACCTCAAAGTATGACGTAATTCTCGGGAGGGAGTCCCAAGGCGACTTCAACATGATAACATCCGTCCCCCACTCTGCCATCGGTTTTCCAACCGAAATGGGGATCGCGATAATATACGCCCAAAGAGAAGTCATGGCTACGGACGAACTGCGTCCGACGAAAGTAGCAAGGCCCACCCCTAAAACGCAACCAGAAAAACGGGTGCTTAATGCAAGGCACCCAGAACAAACGGTTACGTTGGGCCACGCCTTAACACCTACCATCAGAGCGCACCTGAAGCAACTACTCTTCAGGAACCAAGATATTTTCGCGTGGACACCCGCAGATATGACAGGGGTACCACGCGAAATTGCGCAACACTTCTTGAATACTATGCCGGGTATCAAGCCCGTGATCCAAGGCCAACGCCACCTTGGATCAGCAAAAAACGCGGCGATGGAAGAGCAGGTACAGGAACTGCTCTCCGCAGGCATCCTGCGGGAAGTGAAATACCAGACTTGGCTGTCCAACCCAGTCATGGTAGAAAAACCAAGCGGGGGCTGGCGCATGTGTGTCGATTACAAAGACCTCAATAAGGCCTGCCCCAAGGATTGTTACGCACTTCCAGAGATCGACGAGAAGGTCGATAACCTCGCACCATTTCGATGGAAGTGCTTCCTCGATTGTTACAAAGGCTATCACCAAGTACAAATGGCAATCGACGATGAAGATAAAACGGCATTCCGCACTCCTATCGGGAATTACTGCTACACCAAAATGTCGTTCGGGCTGCGCAACGCGGGCGCAACCTATCAAAAGTTGATGAACGACACCTTTCGCGGTCAAATCAGCAAAAGTGTCGAAATCTATATGGACGACCTGGTCGTCATGAGCATGGAGGAAAACACCATGCTCGACGATATCGAAAGAACATTCCAAACTCTGCGAAGCGTCAACATGAAGCTCAACCCAGGGAAATGCTCGTTTGGAATGGAAGAAGGCAAATTCCTTGGATTCATTGTAACCAAAGATGGATTCAAGGTGAACCCGGAGAAAGTTCAGGCGATCGAGCGCATGCCATCGCCTTCTACGATGAAGGAAATGCAACGACTAGCCGGCAGACTAGCTGCACTGAATAGATTCTTAGCCAACCATGCAGCTAAGTCTTACCCTTTCATCAAGACCCTGCGGAGCTGTATAAAAAAGGAACAATTCCAATGGACCGCAGAGGCCGAAAAAGCTTTCCAGGAAATGAAAGAGTGTTTGATCCAACTCCCAACTTTAACCGCACCACGAAAAGATGAGCCACTTATCTTATACCTGTCTGCCGCAGACAACGCGGTAGGCGCGGTACTTATAGTGGAGCGAGAAGGAGTCCAAACACCCATCTACTACATCAGCAAAATGCTCAACGACCCAGAGACAAGGTACTCCATCATGGAGAAATTGGTACTGGCACTAGTGCACGCATCGAGACGTTTACGACGTTACTTTGCAAACCACGTCATCACAGTGTTAACCAACTATAGGATCGGCCCGATCCTATCCAAACCCGACATCTCTGGGAGGTTAGCAAAATGGGAAATTGAACTAGGCGCGCTTTCACTGAACTATAAGCCGCGCCTCGCAATCAAAGGCCAGGTCTTGGCTGACTTCGTTGCTGAAGTACCAGCAAACCGCATTCAAGAATGCGAAGAAGAACAAAACCCTGTATCACAACCATCCTCCGCAGAAACCTGGGCACTATTTACAGATGGTGCATCCAACGAAGATGGCTCTGGCGCAGGTTTGCGACTTGTTAGCCCCGATGGCCAAGAGCTAACCTACGCAATACGCCTCGATTTCAAAAGCACGAATAACGAAGCGGAGTATGAGGCTCTACTGGCAGGGTTGCGTTTAGCAATTAAACTCGACGTCAAACATTTGGAAGCACACGTCGATTCACTACTAGTTGCAGGGCAGATACGCGGTGACTATGCCGTAAAAGGGGATATCATGATCCTCTACCTCGAACAAGCCTTGCAACTGAAGTCAAAATTTACCTCCTTCAATATTCGACACATCAACAGGAGTGATAATAAACCTGCGGATGCACTATCAAAACTCGCATCCACCAGCTTCCAACACTTGGCAAAAGAGGTACGCATCGAAATTCTGCAAAATCCCTCGGTACCCCTGCGCCAAGGCAATGTCATCCAGTACGGTACAACATCCTGGATGACACCGCTCATTGCATACTTACAATCAGGTGTTACTCCCGAAAACAAAGCAGAGGCACGCAAATTGCAATACAAAACGTGTCATTACCAAATGGGAGACGGTATCTTATACCGTAAATCATACCTGGGGCCACTCCTACGATGCGTCAACCCCCAAGATGCCACATACCTTATCAAAGAAATTCACGAAGGGATATGTGGCATACACGCAGGACCACGCATGGTGGTGGCCAAAATCATGAACGCCGGATATTATTGGTCGGGCATGCACCTGGACGCAGTCAAAGTCTTGCGCAAGTGTTTCAATTGTCAGCGACATGCTCCCAAGACCTTGCGTCCCAAGAACAACCTGATCCCCGTCACCACCGCATGGCCATTCCAGAAATGGGCGATTGATGTGGTGGGACCATTTCCAGACGCACCAGGAGCATTGAAATTTATCATAGTAGCTGTTGATTTCTTTACAAAATGGGTAGAGGCAAAGCCACTTGCATCAACCACCGCTATGATAACAAGGAAATTCGTGTGGGAACATATCATCTGCCGTTTCGGTCTACCAATGTGCATTGTCACCGATAACGGTACCAACTTCGCTGCCGATGACTTTCAAAAATGGCTAAAAGAGCTAAACATTGAACACATATTCTCCTCAGTGGCGCATCCACAAGGGAACGGCCAAGTCGAGAGTATCAATAAAAGCTTAGTCGAAGGCATCAAAGCACGGTTGGGAACAGCCAGACGCGGCTGGGTTGATGAACTCCCAAGTATTTTATGGGCTCACAGGACAAGCCCAAAAACAAGCAACGGCGAGACCCCCTTCAGCCTGGTCTATGGCACTGAAGCGGTGATCCTCGCGGAAGTAGGCCTCCCCTCACCTAGAATGTTGGCCATCAACAAGATAGACAACAATCAGGAACGCAGGGTTGACTTGGGCCTCTTGGAAGAAAGACGCGAAAACGCTGCCATCAACGAGGCCAAGTACAAAACCAAACTGGAAAAGTACTACAATGCACGCGTTCGCATTTGTACTTTCAACCCGGGAGACTACGTCCTTCGTGACAACGAAGCATCCAATGCGGAACGCCCAGGGAAACTTGCCCCCAAGTGGGAAGGACCGTACCTCATCCAAGAGGTCCTGGGCAAAGGCGCGTATAAACTACAAACAATAGAAGGCGAAACTATCGCACGCACGTGGAACGCACAGCAACTTCGACGCTGTTATATGTAAGCCATGTTTTCTGCATGTAATCTATTGGGCCGCAGGCCATTTGCAAATAAA
The DNA here is from genome assembly GCA_030545235.1 of Helianthus tuberosus. Lineage (NCBI taxonomy): Eukaryota > Viridiplantae > Streptophyta > Magnoliopsida > Asterales > Asteraceae > Helianthus > Helianthus tuberosus. Next base: position 745,420 of record JARYGA010060305.1, read on the forward strand.
TAAATAGACGATTCAATGCAATATTGTTTATTTATTTTTATTACAAATGGGTGTTCCACTCTGAGGTATACACAAAAACAGATTAGCAAAATCTTCATTCGTGATACCCACACAGAGTGGTAACCACACGCAACTATTGTAATAGGCCAGCAATGGCAATACTGTTTGTCTAACCAGAGAAATCTTCATACTTGCATATCACCTAGATATGCAAAAGGCAATTACAGATTTAGTATTACTCGCAGTAACACTAGACGTGTACAAATTCAAACATACAAGTAGTAAAAACACTTGTAAAATTGAAACAACAATTCTTTATATTCAAAAAATTTCCTACACCTGCGCGGTGCACAAGGAATTTACATAAAGTTTTGTAACTGTTGCATAAGAAAACAAAAAAGGCACGCAGGCCAATCTAATCTTCCTTTGTGCCACTGGGGCCCGCACCATCCTTGCCCTCAACAAATGGTTTTTCCTCATCTTCTTCATCACCGTATAACACTCGCAAGCGGTCCACATAGTCCTCCGCTTCTAAACACTTTTCAAGCTCCTCGAGATCAGACATGGTTGTTTCGTTATACATCTCAACCGCAGCATCAAGAAGCGCTTCAGTATCCACACCGTGAAACCCGGATCGCTCATCAGTATGTCCGCCACGGGCCGCAACATTCAAATGACTGATACAGCGGTTATAGCCAGCTTTAAAACCAGCATCCCGGGCACGCTCCTTGATCTCGTTAACACCTGATACAGTCTCAGGTGCATCAAGGATGGATGCAACAATCTGCGATACAAAAAACACAGGTTATCAAAGGCAAACCTACAACAAAAATAACAAGGCGACGGATACTTACATGCCCGATCCCGTGCATACGCATCCATTCATGATCAGCCTTGAGCAACTCAAGTGAAGAAGCGTGGCTATCTCTAGCCTCTTCAGCCTCTCTTGCCCGCACTTCAGCTTCAGCAGCACGGGCAGAGATTTCCTCAATAGCGACCCCCCGGGTTCGCACTTCAGCCGTTTAACAAGAAATCAAAAGTATACAAGAATAATCAACAAACTTGTGAGACGCAATTTCAAAGTTAGGATAAACTTATACCGGAAGGTCCAAGATAGTTTTGCTCAACTTGATGCGGTCAACATTTGCCCCTTCAAGTGCCTTTGCAGCACGAGCCTCCGCCTCCTTGGCCTCTTCCAGAGCCTTGGCAAGACGAACCTCTGCTTCCTTGGCCTCTCGAGCAGCCGCAACGGCCTCAGCTTTCTCTTTAGCCAACGCAGAAATTGCTGCCTTGGCATTTATAAGCTCTTGACGAACATGAAAGAGAGTTTCATTCTGTTTACCCCAAGATTCTTTCCAAGTCTTGCGCTCATCAGATAGCGTCTTGCGCTCATTAGAAAGGGTTTCTTTCCAACGATCACTTCTCAACTCTCTCAATACTACTACTATCATACTTTGCTTCCCAAGCAAATTACTGATTCTCACGCCGGAGAGTGGTAACAAGGAGCACCCCCCACCCCATCCTCCTTGTTACGAGTCACGGTTTGTTTCCTTGTGCAGGAAACCCACCACCAGACGATCCAGCCAGCGATCCTCGGAAAGAAGGGATTAACCCTCTTGACGAGACCAGTGAGTTAACCCTACCCGGTTAACCATTGTTTCATCATTGGCGATCTCGGGCCGTCTTCAGTCTTACGACAATTGTCTGCATAACTCTTCTGGCGATCTCGAGCCGTCTTCAGTCTTTCCTTGATTTGAGTGATCTTGTCGGTGATTTCTTGTTCGATTTCAGGACCTGATAATTGGCTTTCTCCTATCTCTGCCCAACAGACTGGAGTTCGACACTTTCGTCCATACAGTGCTTCGAATGGGGCAGCTTCAATGCTTGAATGGTAACTATTGTTATAGGAGAATTCAATTAAAGGTAGGTGATCATCCCGGTTACCACCAAAATCTATCACACATGCTCGGAGCATGTCTTCCAGGGTTTGTACCGTCCTTTCACTTTGTCCGTCTGTCTGAGGATGATATGCAGTGCTTAAATTTAGTCGGGTTCCCATTGCCTCTTGGAAACTTATCCAGAAATAGGAAGTGAAACGACTATCTCTATCTGATACAATGGAGAGTGGGAAACCATGTAAGGATACTACTTCATCTACATACAACTTGGCTAACCTTTCTATGCTGAAGGTTTCCTTCATGGGTAGAAAATGAGCTGATTTGGTTAATCAATCCACAATTACCCAAATTGCATCATTACCCTTTCTGGTTTTGGGTAACTTAGTAACAAAATCCATTGTTATGAGCTCCCATTTCCATACAGGCATTTCCAATTGTTGTAATAGACCTGAGGGTTTCTGGTGTTCTGCCTTAACTTGTGAACAAGTAAGACACTTAGAAATATATCTAGCTATGTCCTTTTTTATTCCTATCCACCAGAAGTTATTTATTAAATCTTGGTACATCTTGTTGTTACCAGGATGCATGGTATACCTAGATTTATGGGCTTCTTCTAAAATCTTATTTCTTAGTTCTCCCTGCTTAGGTACCCAAATCCTTTTATTATGGAATCTCCAAATTCCATCACTTCCTTGGTCCAATTCTTTTAATCTTCCTTTCATTCCTTCAGCATCATCCTTGATTGTTGTTTCTTGAATGTTTTTCAGTTGTTCCATTAAGTCTAATTGTAAACTTAATCTAAGAGCATGAACTCGTCGTTGTTTCTCATGATACTTACGACTTAAGGCATCTGCAACTATGTTTGCTTTTCCTTCGTGATGTTGGATATCACAGTCGTAGTCACTTAGGATTTCCATCCATCTTCTTTGCCTCATATTTAATTCTTTTTGCCCAAATATGTACCTTAAGCTTTTATGATCCGTATAGACAGTAAACTTACTTCCATACAAATAATGTCTCCATATCTTAAGGGCACAAATTATGGCTCCTAATTCTTAGTCATGAGTCGTATAGTTTTCCTCGTGCTTTTTCAATTGTCTTGAGGCATACGCAATTACCTTCTTGCGTTGCATTAGCACACATCCTAATCCTAGCTTAGAAGCATCACAGTAAACTTCAAAATCTTCTGTTCCTTCTGGCAAGGCTAGAATTGGGGCATTTGTTAACTTTTGTTTTAAAATTCTAAAGGCCTCTTCTTGCCTAGGTCCCCATTCAAACTTAACTGCTTTCCAGGTTAGCTTAGTTAATGGCACAACTATCTTAGAAAAATCCTTAATGAATCTCCTATAGTATCCAGCTAACCCTAAAAAGCTTCTAATTTTCATAGCTGATTGCGGGGACCTTCCATTTGGTGATTGTGTAACACCTCGAAAATTCACGTCCTATAATGTGTAGACACGTGTCATATGTTTGAACGTGTGAAAGAATGTTATAGAAGGACTAAAGTTGACAGTCATGGAAAGTATGTGAATATAAGGGTTCTAAATGTCAACAGTGAATAAAAATATTGTACAATAACCCTACATGATGTTTATAGCATCAAACGAATAAATCATGGATCATGCGAAGCTAAAAGTGAGAGATTACAAACTACAGGGGTTGAATGTGTCAACATGTTTAAGTTGTACCTCTGAGTGACCTTTTGACAAACCCGGAACTTTGTAACTGATATTTATGCTCACTAGAATGCGCGATATAAATTTCATAAAGTTTCGTTATCGTATGAGAAAGTTATGATCAAATTCGTGTGCGAGGGGTTAAAGCGTTAACATTGAAAGTTATGACTTTTCGGGTTAACCGGAAGTGTCCAGGGACTTGGCAAACTGGGTATAAGTCCTAAAGCCCTTGTAGGTAAATAAAGAGGGCTCAAATTGCAAATATTAAGCTTCGTTGCCCTTTCGAAGAGCCAAGGGACAAGATGTGGAAAATGGAAAATGTAAAATCTGATTTCGGGGTTAAGGCGGGCCGCGTAAAGGTTAACCTACCTTTACGCGGGCCGCGTCAGACGTACAGTAACAGCAACATCAGGCAGCAGCCTGTAAACGCGCAGAACCAACCCTTAACAGATATTATTGCAACATGGGCGACCCCTAAACAATCCTAAACACTTAGGGACACCTGTAGATGATTTGTGGGCACTTGTAGACTTGTGTGTCAAACTCTTGTGGTGTTTGAATCACTATATAAAGGCCATGAGTTGCAAAAAGTCCCTCACACCTTCCATCTGCATATTGGAGCACTTCTGGAGCCAAGGACTTCTCTCTAAGCTTCACATTTCGTGCATAGGACTTCAGTAAGTTTGCTAATCCCTTCTTGGTTAAGTTTTAGCTTAGTTTTAGCTTAAAAGTCAAACCTTCGTAATTAACGGTTGACTTTAAGATTAATCACTAATAGCCCAGTGATTAGTCGAATCAAAAGTAGTTATAAGTTGGTAATTATGTGGGTAATAAACCCTCAAAAGGGTTCCCCCTGATTACCACTCTAACTAAGTCAAATGTCGGGTCAAACTTACTAATAAAAAGTCAACAGAATGTTTAAATTACAATTTATGCATGATTAGCAATGTAGAACACATACAACCTGTTTGATCATTAATATAACTTGGTAATGAATGTAGAAACATGTCTAAACATGTTCAACCCGACAATTTCCTGTTTAGACCCGGTTCGGAACCGAAAGTCGCATAGTTTGACTTATACTTTGACTTTCAGTTCTGACCCGTTATGGTAGGATTTAGAAATACCTAAGAGATTCATTTGGACCAGGTTACATGCTAGTATAACCCTCTGTGATTATACACCATGGTTCATTAGTTAACCAATTAATTCGCATGATTCCGTTACTTGCTCATATGTTGACCATTATGCCCTTTTCACCTTAAAATGTGATTTTTGGAAATGTAAAAGAGTAGAAAATTTACTTACTGATATTTAAACTTGCATACAAAATTTGACATCAGTTTGAGGTGTAGATTAAGAGTTATGCTCGTTAGCGTAAAATGAAAGCTTATGTTAATTAAACGGCGTAATTAGCGTAAAGACTAGTTAAGCCTACTTTTTAATATCAAAATCTTTACCCACTGATGTAATATATTATTTTTGGATTCTTGAAGGTTTTTAATTAATTTTAGACTGAGCATAACTTATAGTCGTAGGCTTAATCCGGTAATTGTCGGTTTTGCCCTTACGGGCTATAAAATGAGTTTACATATCTAAACGACTCCAAACCTTTTGCTACTGATCACATATGATAAATAAATTATTTTAATCCTTCTGGAATAATAAAAATATCAGCTTTATGTATCGAACCCGGAAATGGCTTCTAATTGCCTTTTTAAGCGTTTTTAACGCATAGTATGTGCTATAACTATATTAAACATACAAGGGTTGATACCTACTGATATTTGAGGCAAATTATGATATTTTAACAGTAAGCAAAGGTTGTTAAACTCAGACTTCAGTTTTGAGCTTTTCGGCTTATGTGAAATTACCAAAATGCCCCTACAGTGCATAGTTTGGTTAAAATTGATAAATTTCACATATATACTTTAACCTACTGATATAACTTAGCAAATTGAGTATATTTGCTGATTACATCAGGCCTGTAACTCAGGTTAACACTTAAACTCCTTTACAACCTTTAAAATGACCAAACTACCCCTACGGGGCATAGTTTGTGTTTAAATTCATTTCGGGCATAATAAATGATATCTTACTGATGTCACAACATATATGGAGCATATTAACTTAGGAAACCTGTAAACGGCTCTCATTATTACCCATTACGCTTATTACGCGTTCGGCTCGGTTTATGTAACTAGTTTACATAAATTAGCCGAAACGGGTCAAACCTTATCGGTTTTATTTCAAAATCCAGAGTGTGCATAAAATACCCATATTAAACAAGTCTCTGAACTTGTCGGGTCTAAATCACATTCTATCCGGTCTTCGCTTAATAGTGCGTACGAACCGTATCATTGAAACTAACCGATCTAAGTTTAAGCTTAATTAAAGACCCGTTAGATTCTAATAGGTTAATATAAACCTTCGTTCCAGATTAGGAGAACCAGTAAAAGCTACTTGCAATTTGCTTATTGTGAATTATACATTGCTCAGGTAAATACTTTTAACTTATTTTCCCTATACGGGCTTGGGTTACGGTATATAGAATACCGCTTGATCGGGCATCAAATCTTCCATCGTTGGGTGGTTAATTGAATAATTTGATCGGCTCGTTTAAACAGTCTTGTTACTTAAAGCCTTTGGGGGGTTAATGACCATGTCCCGGATATCCTTGGCATCATTTTACGAAATGGCCACGACTTAAGCGCGGGGTGTAGGCGTACACCCGTCAGTGCACAAAAGAATATTGTGGTGTGTCTATTGATCTTTAACCCGGACAAGATCTGGGCTACTGAACGCACAAGGAACATGTAATTCGTTCACAGGATTATAATATTAAATAATTCTCCCAAGTTAAATAAAAATGTTTATGCCACGTGCATCCAAATCAAATTTTAAATCATTTTCCAAAATGAGTCAGTTGATTGTATTTACCAGTGTAAACTGACGTATTTTCCCAAAAAGATTAAATGCAGGTACTAAGCGTAATTGGCTGGGATTTCTCCTTAGCATCAATAGAAGTCTCGCAAGCTTAAGATGCCTGAAGTCTGTTGAACTATTGTTTCATATTTTATTTCGATCCATCTGTGGATAAACAATCGACAATTGTGATACACGATATTACAATATTATATTCGATTGTATTATATCTTACAATTTGCTTCCGCTGTGCATATTATATATTGTGTTGTTTGACTATTATATTGCCAACCACGTCACGATACTCCCCCACCGGTGACACGTGGAAATCGGGGTGTGACAGATTGATTCTATTTTGGAGGGATCTACGTGAATACCTTCGTGATTCACCATGTGTCCCAAAAATTGCACCTCCTGTAGCCAAAATTCACACTTCGAGAATTTGGCGTAAAGCTTTTCTTTTCTTAACAAAGTTAAGAGTGCATGCAAGTGTTGACAATGCTCGTCCTGACTTTTGGAATAAATAAGTATATCGTCAATGAAGACAATTACAAATTTATCCAAGTACGATTTACAGATCCTTTTCATCATGTCCATAAATGCTGCAGGAGCATTTGTTAGTCCGAAGGGCATGACTGTAAACTCGTAATGACCATACCTAGTTCTGAAAGCAGTTTTAGGTATGTCTTCTTCCTGTACTTTCAACTGATGGTATCCGGAGCGTAAATCTATCTTAGAAAAGTATCTAGCTCCTTGAAGTTGATCGAAAAGATCATCGATCCTAGGTAATGGGTATAGATTCATAATTGTAACCTTATTTAATTTCCTATAATCGATACACATTCTCATTGAACCATCTTTGTTTTTCACAAACAACACTGGAGCTCCCCACGGGGATGTACTAGGTTGTATGAATCCTTTACTTAATAATTCATCTAACTGCTTTTTTAATTCTAGCATTTCGGTGGGTGCTAACCGATAAGGTGCCTTAGCTATCGGTGTCGTTCCAGGAATTAGATGAATTCTGAATTCGACTTCCCTATTGGGTGGTAATCCAGGTAGTTCTTCCGGAAAGACATCCGGGTATTCTTATACTACCGGAATTTCTTTAATTTCCTTACCTTTTGTGTTAATGATTACTGAAATCATATATACTACTTCTCGTTTTCTTGAATAACTAGCCAACTTCATTACTGAAATGAATTTTGATGGCTTACGTGGCTGATCTCCTGTAATCACCATTAATTCTCCGGTGGGTGTATGAATTTCTATTGAGTTTTTATCACAAAGAATTCGAACATGGTTGGCTACTAACCAATCCATTCCTAATACAACGTAGAATCCTGCTAAATTCATAGGTAACAGGTTTGCAGAAAATGTATGGCCTAAAAGTTCTATTTTTCCTTCTCGCAAAACCTTATCTATGTTAACCGAATTCCCATCTGCCGTTTCGACTGTAAAAATCTGCTTAAGGTTGGTTAAGGGTAGGTTAAGAGCTTGGCAGAATGAAGTATTTATAAAACTTTGGTTTGCACCAGAGTCAAAAAATACTTTTGCATAAACGTCGTGAACTAGGAACATACCAGTTATCACGTTAGGGATTAGCTCTGCTTCCTGAGTGGTCAACTGGAAGGCTCTTGCGTTTTTCTTGGTAACTCCGTCTGCAGGTTTGGCTTTGTTATCAGCTGGTTTGGCCAATTTAGGACAGTCTGGCCTAAAATGTCCAGTCTCTCCGCAGTTGTAGCAGATTGTTGCTTTCTTTTTTCTGCAATCTTCTTCTTGGTGCCCCGGGATTTTGCAGAAATTGCAATACCCTTTGCATCTTGCAAAATGCTTCCTTTTACAGGCATTGCAAAATGGAGCAGTGGAAGATGGCCCAGTTCCCTTTTTCTTGAAATTACTACGGTTACCCATATGGAATCCCTAGGTAATCTTTTGGGCTACTTCTTTCTTTCTATTTTCTTCTCGCGTACGCACCAGTCCGTCAGTCAAAGTGTTGGCTAATTCCACTGCATCGTCAATTGTGCGAGGTCTCGCAGCCTTAACGATATCACGGATTTCGCCAATCAATCCCCATATATAGCGGGATATAAGTACCGGCTCTGGCGAAGCCAGGGTTGGTAGCACTCTCGCATACTCGAAGAAAGTCTAAGTATACCCTCGACGGTCTACATCCACCATTCGGTGGTTCAGAAATTTATTGGCCATTTGTTCCTTTTAATATTCGGGACAGAATTTTCTTTCCACTAGCTGCTTAAATTCTTCCCAACTCATGGCATAGGCCATATTTCTTCCTTTAGCTTGAAGTACCGTATTCCACCATTCTAGCGCCCCTTCTTTAAAAAGATGTGACGCGTACATGACCTTGTCGTCCTCGGCACATTTACTTATTGTAATCACTGCCTCGGTTTTCTCTAACCAACGCAGTGCAGCAGTTGCCCCTTCGTTACCTACAAACTCAGCTGGTTTACAGGCAAGAAACTACTTGTACGTGCAACCAGGCGTTGCAGCTTTCATTTTCTTAAGGAGTGGAGCTTGTATCCCATCGTTGTCGTTATTAGTATGGTTGCCGCCTCCGTTTACACTATTACTGAAATTGTCACCGTGTGTGCGTTTGCTGGGAATAATTTGTTGAGGTTCAACTGGGTTTCGAGCAGCAACAAGGATTGCTGGAATAGCGTTGGCTATTCCCTGAGCAACGATATTCTCGATATCTTGCCTATTCAGAAATTGATCCTCATTGTTTTGCCCAGATTGGTTATCTTCATTAACTTGTTCATTACCAGCGTGTTCCATCTGGTATTTATATATATAAGTAATTTAGCATAAAATAATTAATAATCAAATAAAACATTCGCACATAATTATAAAGCATGTATAGTCAAAATGGTCGATTTCTCAACTTCCATTTTTATATATTATATTATGCATCCGTAGTCACTTGTTATCTTACAAATGGTTTATTCTTAGGTTATTTCACAGGATTATATTTTATTACTATTATTATTATACAACCACAACCATTGATGTCACACCATCTTCGTCAGCTGTCATCTTAGAAGCAACGTTCCCTCTCGTCGTACTTCCAGGAGATCTGTTCTCCCACCTCCCGGATTCTATTCCCTGCATCCATCAGCTCCTACCCAAAATGGCGGAGTTCAGCCAAATTCTCATTACTCATTGGTGGGTTTGGTGCAGGTTCTGGGTCGAACTGAGGGAAAAAGGTATAAGGATCAGTGAGGAGGTTTTGAAACTACCAGTCGTTGGTCCACCATTCTTTCATTTCTCCTAACGGTCGGGTATTGACAAGGGGATCTGGAATAGCTGGTTCCAAGTTTATTGGGAGTTGGGTTTCAGGAGGATAAGTAAAAAGGTTTTCAGTGACAGGCTTAAGGGTATCACAGCTTGCCAGTATGAAATCTAGCTCTTCCTGCAACGTTATTTCCTCTGCTTGCTTGGAGCTTTCTCCAATTTCTTGCTTGGAGCTTTCTCCAATTTCTGTTCCTTTTCCTTTATCTATTGGATTCTCTGTCTTGACCACCTTCTGAGTTACTGGTTTCCTCCTGCGCACACGCCTCCAGCCCACAAGTCTTCTCTTTTTCTTTGGCTTGGGTTTCTCCAGTGGCTGAGCTTGAAACTCCATAGGTTCCTCAACGTCAGCACAATAACCAGTAAAGTCTTTAGAAACTTCAATCTTAATTAGATAGAGATTGAGATTCTCAAGAGCTTCAGACAATTCATTCATGCTGTTTAGCATTTATGAAGAAACACACAAGATTTTAGGTTAAAATTTTGTAATTCACATAATCACAGAATGGCAATTTAGAAAACTTAAATACAATTTATTTGATTAACACGAACTATTGCTAGATATTTATTACATCTGAAATATACTAGTGGTTATTTAATAGTTTAAAGTTTCTGGCTGATGGATACTATGGGTGCTATTACTGAGTCGAAGTGTTGGCAGTTTAAAGGTTAACATTTACTGCTACAGTGGCTAACATGTAGAGATTTGCCCATTTTTCATCTAACTCATCTTCTCATGGTGGGTTATTACTTGTTCCCTGAGTCTCTTTAATTATCACTTGTTTTGTTTGTGACTTCCTTATTTTCTCTTGACTTTTTCTAATAACCAAACTTCTTTTATTAGGGGTAAGTGGTTTCTCATACTGTGTCTTACGAACAAATATTCCTCCTCAGTATCTACTGAGTATCTTGAGGAATTTGATTGGGATGAAGTTCCCTTATCTTTCGGTGAACTATCTAATTTAAGATAGATGTCCGAAAGCTTTTGCTTACCCATACTGTAACTACAAGTAGTCAGTTAACAAAACACATAATTACAAAATGGTAATCAGGAAAATTAAATATATTTAAATACTTAATAGGCTTAGATCAGTGGCTCTGATACCACCTTTTCCTGTCACGGCCCCAGCCCCGGTTTGACCCGGTCAGGAGCCGCGGGACAGGAACCCGTGCTATTTATTAATTGATGCTACAGCGGAAGATTTTCACAGGATCTTTAAAAACTTGAAATGCCCGATTATTTTATTTCATAATTCGGGATAAACCCCGTATTTTACAGTAGAGGAATTTCACAATTAAATTTCCTGATTTATAAAACATGTTTGTTTATTTTAACTGAGCCACCTCTTCAAGCTGGTTAGTGCTCCGTAGCACGTTTTCCTTGGTTTACAGCAGGTCGCCTGAAACATGTTTTAAAATATTATATCAGCGGGGAAATACTGGTGAATCATTCATTTTTGATAAAACGACACATAGTTATAAATTACATCATAAGAGTGATTACAATGGCTTTTATCTTATTTTTATCTGGCGCCGTGTCACCTGGTGACGATGGTCATACCACTATTGGGTCTTTCCCCAAGTAGTGATGATTATCACTGTTAGGATTTATTAGCCTAACCGTGAGAAATTAGTAATGTGCACAATACCCCACTAGCCAGTGATTCAAGATAACCACGACTTAATCCCTGTAATTATAACTTTTGAAAATGGAGTATTGTAAAATACTTTTGATAAAAGAGAATGACTCACATTGCAGATTTATACGGGCAGAATTTAGCCTACTGATTAGCCTTGTAACCTAATTTAAATAACAATGCACACGAACTAGGTTAGTAACTAATACAGCATTTACGATAACTCACGAGATTAAAACCCTCACAACGAATGACAAAGTGCTATACTTAAACATCCGTCGAATTCACGACTAATGACAAAGTATGGCCCTAATGTGGGCAGCACTTAAACATCCATCGGATAGTTTCAATCGATCGGACATTGAATCGTAGCAGCGATCGAGTTAATACCCTGTATCGTAGCAGCGCCTCACTATATTAATTTGAACTTCGACTTTTGAGCAGTGAGAATTCGTTTTTACGAATTGTTTTCGACACCATTGAACTGCTCCTGATCAAATCTATTTATAGGTGAAATTTGGGTCTCACGCAGCCCGCGTGAGCCCTTGCTCGATCTTTACGCGGCCCGCGAGGGGCACCTATTCGTAGATTAGGGCTAGCGTGTCACACCTAGGGTTGCCACGTGTGTGACGCGTGGCCCGGCATGCTTATCTGGTCAACTTAAGTTTGACGCGGCCCGCGTAAGGGTCTGCCTATCCTTTACGCGGCCCGCCTGAAGACCAAGAATCTTGATTTCTTAATTTTTGTTGTGGATTAGGGTTCCAGGGGTCCGGGTTTTCACTTACAGGTTAATTTTGGGACATTTTGGAGAGTCCTTACCGTCTTCCATAGTCGGCTTGAATTCTTTATGACGTACGACTTGTACTCAAGCATACGACCATACGCTCAATCCAACTTATACTTCTTCCCAACAACCTCTTTTATTCACAAAATTCCCTATTTCTCTTTCCTTTGATACTTTCACATCACTATTTCCTGAAATTTCATAAATATAACCTTCTAGTACCAAAATCATGTATTAAAACCAGTTAAAGGTGCCAATGATCTCTAGATCAAGTGGTGGAGGGCTTGCATTTCTCTTAAGAGATGCAGGTTCAACTCCCACTTTGTGCAAAGTGAGGCACTGGAGGGCAATGATAGGAGATCCAGGGAAACCTGGGTTAGATCCTTGAGCCAAACGAGTTTTACCGATAATTTCACTGTCGTGCCTACAGGCGGGTGGGTTACCGAGTTTTCCAGGGAATTGGTGGTGGACTCGGGTTACTCTCGGAGTACTCCGTTTGTCTAGTGGTTCCCCGAGAGTGCTCGAGATTGATTCTGTTGGTCGTTCGAAAAAAAACCAGTTAAAGGTGGGGTAATGTTTCTGTAACACCCCAAAATGTGTGCATGTTAATTTTTGAGTTTGTGTTAATACTGCAACATGACAAATAATATTATATTGCGAATCGTGGCAAATAGCTAACATGTTAATAAATTCTAGCGTTTAATATAGAGCTCGTTGGTTGATACTAACTAACCTAGTTTAAATACCTATGCATATGTCTTCTAGCAAAAAATAAGAGGTCTTGATCAAATTAAATACTAGATCAAACATGAAGGGCTAAATGTGGCACATGGGAAAGTTAGAATATAAGAAAGATAAAATGCAGAATTTTTATATATGTGTGTGTGTGTCTGTGCGTGGATGAGAGAGAGAAGGAAGGAAGAACAAGTTCTACATAACCTAAAATCTGCAATTCTAACAAATTGAAGGGTGAAATCAATGGCAATCTTAGCATGAGCCTCAATAAGTAATCATCTATGCTTGTTTAACATAAGGTAAGTTGAATTTTATAATTTGCTGATTGTTGTAGAAAGTGGGTTGCAATCAATCCATGAATTCATGTGAAATTAGTATGGTTATGAGTTAGAATCATGTAACACCTCGAAAATTCACGTCCTATAATATGTTGACACGTGTCATAAAGTTGGAACGTGTGAAAGAATGTTATAAAATGACTAAAGTTGACAAACATGGAAAGTATGTGATTATACGGGTTCTAAATGTCAACAGTGAATAAATATACTTCATAATAACCCTACATGATGTTCATATCATCAAACGAATAAATCATGGATCATACGAAGCAAAAAGTGAGAGATTACAAACTACAGGGGTTAAATGTGTCAACATGTTTAAGTTATACCTCTGAGTGACCTTTTGACAAACCCGAAGCTTTGTAACGATTAATTATGCTCACTAGAATGCACGATATAAATTTCATAAAGTTTCGTTATCGTATGAGCAAGTTGTGATCAAATTTGTATGTGAGGGGTTAAAGCGTTAACGTTGAAAGTTAGGACTATTCGGGTAACAATAATGTTAACCGGGGACTTAACAAAATGGGTATATGTCTTAAGGCCCCTAAACATCAATTTGAAGGGCTCAAAGTGCAAGAAACAACTGTCTAAACAAAGTTTGAAGAGCCAAGGACTATAACATAAAAATCTAAAATTCAGATTTGCTGCAGAAGGGCCTCGCGTCACGCGAGGGTCCCTGGGGGGGGGGGCTTGGCGTCGCGCTAGGGGTCATCTGATCCCATTTTCTTGGGATTTTGCCTGCTATGTGCTTTCTACTCGACTCTTGAACGATTTTCCACATATTGCTTGACCCCTAAACCACCCCTAAACATCTAGGGACATGTGTTGATCAGTTGTGGTCACTAGTAGAACCATGTGTCAACAAATTGTGGTGATTAAATCACTATAAAAGGCCTCATGTGCAACAACTTTGATCACACCTTCATCTGAAATTGTGGAGCATTTCTGGAGCTTAGGAGCAGATCCAAGACATCCCTATTCGTGCATAGGACCCTTGTAAGTACCCTTGACCTTCCTCGATTAAGTTTAGCTTAGTTATTTAGCTAAAAGTCAAACCGTCGTAATTACGGTTTGACTTCGAGATTAGTCAACAATGGCTCAGTCATATCTCAAATTAAAAGTAGTTATAAGTTGGTAATTATGTGGGTAATAAACTCTCAAAAGGGTTCCCCCTGATTCCCACTCTAACTAGGTCTAATGTCGGGTCAAACGTGTAATTAAAAAGTCAACAGAATGTTTAAATTGCAAATTATGCATGATTAGCAATGTAGAGCACATACAACCTGTTTGATCATTAATATAACTTGGTAATTAGTGTAAGAACATGTCTAAACATGTTCAACCCGACAAATTCCTGTTTAGACCCGGTTCGGAACCGAAAGTCGCATAGTTTGACTTATACTTTGACTTTCAGTTCTGACCCGTTATGGTATGTTTTAGAAATACCTTAGAGCTTCATTTGGACCAGGTTACATGCTAGTATAACCCTCTGTGATTATACACCTCGGATCATTAGTTATCCAATTAATACGCATGATTCCGTTAATTGCTCATATGTTGACCATTATGCCCTTTTCACCTTAAAACGTGATTTATGAAAATGTAAAAGTGTAGAAACCTTATCTACTGATATATAAACTTGTATGCAAAGTTTGACATCAGTTTGAGGTGCAGAATAAGAGTTATGCTCGTTAGCGTAAAATTAAAGCTTTATGTTAATTAAACGGCGTATTTAGCGTATAGCCTACTTAAACATACTTTTTGATATCAAACCTTTTACCCACTGATGTAATATATTATTTTGGGATTTTTAAATATTTTTAATTAATTTTAGGCTGAGCATAACTTATAGTCGTAGGCTTAATCCGGTAATTGTCGGTTTTGCCCTTACGGGCCATAAAATGAGTTTTACATATCTAAATGACTCCAAACCTTTTGCTACTGATCACATATGATAAATAAATTATTTTAAGCCTTCTGGAAATATAAAAATATCAGATTTATGTATCAAACCCGGAAATGGCCTCTAATCGCCTTTTTAAGCGTTTTTAACGCATAGTATGTACTAAAACTATTTTAAACATACAAGGGTTGATACCTACTGATATTTGAAGCAAATTATAATATTTTAACAGTAGGCAAAGGTTGTTAAACTCAAACTTCAGCTTTGAGCTTTTCGGCTTATGTGAAATTACCAAAATACCCCTACGGGGCATAGTTTGCGATTAAATTCATTTCGGGCATAATAAAAGACATCTTACTGATGTCACAACATATATGAAGCATATTAACTTAGGAAACCTGTAAATGGCTCATATGAATACCCGTTACGCTTATTACGCGTTCGGTTCGGTTTATGTAACTAGTTTACATAAATTAGCCTAAACGGGTCAAACCTTATCGGTTTTATCTCAAAATCCAGAATGTGTATGAAATACCCATATTAAGCAAGTCTCCGAACTTGTCGGGTCTAAATCACATTCTATCCGGTCTTCGCTTAATAGTGCGTACGAACCGTATCATTGAAGCTAACCGGTCTAAGCTAAGGCTTAATTAAGGACCCGTTAGAAATCTAATAGGTTATTATAAACCTTCGTTCCAGATTAGGAGCCCAGTAAAAGTACTTGCATTTGCTGTATTTGATTGATACTTTGCTCAGGTAAATACTCTTAACTTATTTTCCCTATACGGGCTTGGGATACGGTACTATAAAAGTACCGCTTGGTCGGGTATGTAGTCATTTAAATCGGATTGTGATTAATGTATTTACATAACCCGCTTTATTCTGTATTATTTGATGTATGGCCCTTGGGGTTAAATGACCATGTCCCGGATATCCTTGGCATCATTTTACGAAATGGCCACGACCTAAGCACGGGGTGTAGGCGTACACCTGACAGATGCATTATGTAAAACTGGTAATCCACTAAAGGAATCAACCTTGCGGGCATTATACCTGTGGCATGTCAGTTAACTTAAACCGGCTCTTCTAACCGGTGCTAATGGACGGCAAATAAGTAAATCTGTATACAAGATTATATATAAATAATTGTCCCAAGTTATAAAGATATTTTGTGCCGAAGTGCATTCAAATCAATTTACAAACTCTTTTCAAAATGAGTCAGTTGAGTTGTATTTACCAGTGTAAACTGACGTATTTTCCAAAAAGGTTAAGTGCAGGTGCTAGACGAAATAGGCTGGCTACTCCAGGCATCATTACTCAAGTCTCGCAAGCTCTAGATGTCAAAGTCTGTTGAACTATTGTTTCAACCTTATTTTCAATCCGTTTGTGGATAAACTTCCGAATATTGTGACATTTGATATTACAATATTAAATTCGGTTGTATTATATATTTTTAAATTTGCTTCCGCTGTGCATTTATATAATTGTGTTGTTTGACTATTATGTTGCCAACCACGTCACGATACTCCCCACCGGGCCCACCGGTGACACGTGGAAAGTCGGGGTGTGACAGGTTGGTATCAGAGTCAACACTGAGTGAATTAAACACTAGCCTTTGTGTTTAATCTCAGTTACACAGTTGCACATTCTTGAGTCTAGACAAGAACATAGGACAAATTCCAATTCGTTTCATTGTCTTTTAATTACTTCTTTGTTATTTTTCTGATTAGCCCTTGCATGGGCAAGTCATTTTCTTGAAGAAGTCCCGTTTAGGGCAAACATATATTTGTTTAAATTTTAAAGGAACGATTATGTTTAAAACATCATTCCTATATTATAAGATCTACCATTATAATAAAATGGCAAAAATCTAAAAAGGACAAGACCTAGCTCATGTGTCATTTTAAGGCAGGGCCAAGACGGTAGTTCCACAATTAGATTTAGATCCTTATTAACATTTCAATTTAGAAATTGTTCAGCGTTAATAATTAAAAAGAATCTAAAGAGTAAAACCTAGCCTAAATGTCATTATGGACATGGCCAAGATGGTAAAACTTATTTAAGAGATTCAAATTTTTGTTAAACATATGAAAGCATATTAACATGCTTGACAAAGTGTGATACGATGAAAATCACATAAATCATTTTTAATTGGGTTATTCTCATCATCATCATCATACTCAGTAAATCCCACCAATAGCAAAGCAAAGGTAGGGTCTGAGGAGGGTAAGATGTAGACAGCCTTACCTCTACCCCGTAGGAATAGAGAGGCTGCTTCCAGTGAGACCCCCGGCTCGATAGTAGTTTTGCATCAAGCCTTGGACATAAGGCACATAACACTCGGGCTATGATTAACGTTCTCTGAGACTAAAGACAGTGATAGCCTACAACTCCCTATCAAGAAAAGGTAATGAACTTTGATTCAAACCTTAATGCCTTGATTCTCTGAAATCATGGCTTATAAATTAAACTTGTCTACGTGACTAGGCCTTTTGTGCTATTATTAACTTATAATTTAGGATTATGATAAAGATCCTGAATAATCATACATTTATCAAATTAACTAATATGTGTATTAAAAACATGGTTAATAAATCGTTTAAAACGATAATACTGTATGGGCTTCTAAATAAACCTTGCCCTTATTTTTCTTTTTGTAGCAACTGAGACTACATGGCTAACTCTGACGAGATAAACAGTCACCCTTTGGAAAACCGCGATGATAATGATAGGATTAATATAACCAAAGGAGAACTTCGTTCACTGATTGATACGGCTGTATCTAAAGCTGTAGAGGAACAGTTCAGGGAGTATAGTGGGACTAATAGTAAAGCCTCATTTGTACCCCACTCTAAGTCTGTCCCTAAAACTCATTCAGAGCCTCGTAACAAGCCGCCCTCAAAGAAAGATGAGTCAAAGAAAGATGATGACCGACGTTCATCTAACCAACACAGTGTTCTATCCAAGAAGATAGTGTTCGATAATGAACAGCATACAAAGTCCTGTACCTATAAATACTTTGTTTCCTGCAAACCCCGGGATTTCACCGGGGAGAAGGGGGCAATTGACTGTATGATCTGGTTGGATGAAATGGACACGGTTGTTGATATCAGCGGTTGTGCTGAAAGGGATGTAGTGAAGTATGTATCCCAATCGTTCAAAGGAGAGGCACTGGCATGGTGGAGGTCTCTCATTCAAGCTGCTGGGAAGATCCCGCTCTACAACATGTCATGGGAGCAGTTTGTTACCCTCATTATGGAAAACTACTGCCCTCAACATGAGGTCGAAAGAATTGAATCTGATTTCTTATCATTGGTGATGACAAACTTAGATTGTCAGGCTTACCTCACCAGTTTCAATACCTTGTCCAGACTGGTTCCTTACCTTGTAACACCAGAACCCAAACGAATTGCTCGCTTCATTGGGGGTTTAGCCCCAGAGATCAAAGCCAGTGTTAAAGCTTCAAGAACTGCTACGTTTAGGTCAGCAGCTGATCTCTCTCTATCCCTCACTTTAGATGCGGTCAGGTTGAGGTCGCTAAAGAAATCTGAAGAAAGTAAGAGGAAGCGTGAGGATGATAACTCACGAGGGTCAGAGAAGAAGCACAGGGGAAACACTGATTCTAAGAAGTCTGGGTCTGGAAGGAATAGTCAGCGAACTGAGGAAAAGCCAAAGTGCACGACTTGCCAGAAACGCCACTTTGGAAAATGCAGACTTGAGTCCAATTCCAAGTCGGGACCACCTGCATGTGGAATATGCAAGTCTAGAGAGCACAAGTCGATAGACTGCAAGAAGATAAAAGATGCCACATGCTACAACTGCAATGAGAAAGGGCATATCAAAACCAACTGCCCTAAGTATGACAAGAAGCCTGAAGAGGTCAAGAAGACAAATGCTTTCGATTGGATGCCAAAGAAGCGATTCTAGATGACAATGTGATTACAGGTACTTTCCTGTAAATGATGTATTTGCAAGAGTACTATTTGATTCAGGCGCTGATAAGTCGTTTGTAGATCGTAAGTTCTGTGAATTGCTGAAATTACCTGTCAAAACCTTAAATGTGAATTATGAGGTAGAGTTAGCGGATGGTACCATAGAAACCGTCTCAACTGTGTTAGATGGATGTGTTATATCCATTAAGAACCACTCTTTTCCTCTGTCTCTGCTTCCCTTTAAGTTGGCCGGTTTTGACATAGTTCTGGGTATGGACTGGTTATCTCATAACCAGGCCCAAATTGTCTGCAACAGAAAGCAAGTGGTGATAAAGACTCCGTCTGGTGAATCACTTACCATTCGGGGAGATACCCAGTATGGGCTGCCTGAGCAAGTGACTATGCTCAAGGCTTCAAAATGTTTAAAGAAGGGTTGTGTCATCTACATGGCACAAGTGATTATTGATGAGCCTAAACCGAAGATAGAAGACATCCCTGTCATTTCTGAATACCCAGAAGTTTTTCCGGAAGAACTACCTGGTTTGCCACCAGATAGACAAGTGGAATTCAGGATTGATATCATCCCCGGAGCAGCACCAGTTGCTAGAGCACCTTATAGATTGGCGCCCACAGAAATGAAGGAATTGAGGACACAACTGGACGAATTGCTAGCAAAAGGTTTCATTAAACCTAGTTCATCTCCTTGGGGAGCACCAGTCCTGTTTGTCAAGAAGAAGGATGGATCGATGCGTCTGTGCATCGATTATCGTGAGCTTAATAAAGTCACGATAAAGAATAGGTATCCTTTACCTAGGATCGACGATTTGTTCGATCAACTACAAGGAGCAAGTTATTTCTCGAAGATTGACTTGAGGTCAGGCTACCATCAACTGAAGGTTAGAGATGAAGACGTACACAAAACAGCATTTAGGACTCGTTATGGCCATTACGAGTTCCTAGTGATGCCTTTTGGGCTCACTAATGCACCGGCCGCGTTCATGGATCTCATGAATCGCGTTTGCAAGCCGTACTTAGATAAATTCGTCATCGTTTTCATCGACGACATTCTTATCTATTCGAAGAACCAAGCTGACCATGAGAAACACCTTCGCTGTATTCTCAAACTCCTGCACCAGGAGAAGCTCTATGCCAAATTTTCCAAGTGTGAATTTTGGCTTCGAGAAGTCCAATTCCTTGGACATGTGGTGAGTAAGCGTGGTATCCAAGTGGATCCCGCTAAAGTTGAAGCAGTTATGAACTGGCAAGAGCCAAAGACGCCTACAGAGATTCGTAGCTTCCTGGGATTGGTAGGATATTACAGGCGTTTCATTGAAAATTTTTCAAGGATTGCTGCACCCCTAACTTCCTTGACTAAGAAGAAAGTAAAGTTCATTTGGGGCCCTAAGCAGCAAGAGTCCTTTGACATCTTAAAGCAGAAGTTGAGCAACGCTCCTGTATTGACGTTACCTGATGGAATCGAAGAATTCGTAGTTTACTGCGATGCATCCCACACTGGCATGGGGTGTGTACTTATGCAAAAAGGCAAGGTTATTGCCTATGCATCATGTCAATTGAAAGTGCATGAAAAGAATTACACCACCCACGACTTGGAGTTGGGTGCCGTTGTATTCGCACTAAAACTGTGGAGGCATTATCTTTATGGAATCAAGTGTGTGATCTATTCTGATCACAAGAGCCTCCAGCACCTATTTAATCAGAAAGACTTAAACATGAGGCAACGCCGTTGGATGGAGACTCTGAATGATTATGATTGTGAAATCAGATATCATCCCGGCAAGGCGAATGTAGTCGCTGATGCCTTGATTCGAAAGGAGAGGGTGAAACCCATCCAAATCAATGCCAAGCGCATGGAGATAAAGAACAGTTTGACTGAAAGGTTGTTAGCTGCACAGAAGGAAGCTGTGTTGGAAGCTAATTATCCTAATGAAAAGCTAGGGGTAACTGAGGAGCAGTTAACTCTTAGCAAGGACGGAATTCTAAGATTAAATGGAAGAATATGGGTTCCAATTCATGGAGGACTTCGAGATGTCATCCTCCAGGAAGCCCATAGTTCCAAATACTCCGTTCATCCTGGAGCTGATAAGATGTACCAGGATCTAAAGGCAAATTATTGGTGGATAGGCTTGAAAAAGTCTGTAGCCACCTATGTAGCTAAATGCTTGACATGTGCGCAAGTCAAAGCCGAGCATCAAAAGCCGTCAGGCTTGCTACAACAGCCTGAACTTCCTACGTGGAAGTGGGAAATGGTAACTATGGATTTTATTACCAAGTTACCTAAGACAAAGAAAGGAAATGATACAATATGGGTTATAGTTGACAGACTGACTAAGTCAACACATTTCCTACCCATCAAGGAGACTTATAGCTCCGACATGTTAGCCCAGTTGTACGTGGATAAGATTGTAGCCTTACATGGCATACCTGTGTCTATTATCTCTGACCGAGATACTAGATACACGTCACATTTTTGGAAGAGTTTCCAGCAATCTTTGGGCACACGTTTGAATTTCAGTACGGCTTATCATCCTCAGACTGACAGTCAGAGTGAGCGTACTATTCAAACGTTGGAAGACATGCTACGTGCATGTGCGATCGATTTGGGTGGTAGTTGGGATAAGAACCTACCGTTAATCGAATTCTCCTACAACAATAGCTACCATACCAGCATTAAGGTTGCGCCCTTCGAGGCATTATACGGTAGAAAGTGTAGATCACCCGTTTGTTGGGCGGAAATTGGAGATGTCCAATTATCAGGACCAGAGATAGTCTTTGAAACGACGGACAAGATTGTCCAGATTCGTGACCGTCTCAAAGCTGCCCGAGATAGGCAGAAGAGTTACGCAGATCCAAAGCGTAAAGCTTTTCACTTCGAAGTAGGTGACAAAGTGTTACTTAAAGTATCACCCTGGAAGGGGGTGATGCGATTTAGTAAGAAAGGCAAGCTAAGCCCGAGATACATAGGACCTTTCGAGGTTATCGAACGTGTCGGGTCAGTTGCCTATAAGTTAAACTTACCAGAAGAGCTCAGTGGAATTCACAATGAGTACCACATCTGCAATCTGAAAAAGTGCTTCGCTGATGAATCACTGGTTATACCACATACAGATGTGCATATAGATGAGAGCTTAAAATTTGTGGAAAAACATTTGTCGATTGAGGATCGACAGGTAAAGAAGCTTCGAAGGAAGCATGTACCTATTGTAAAGGTCAAATGGGATGCCCGTAGAGGTCCCGAATATACGTGGGAGGTTGAATCCACGATGAAAGAAAAGTACCCTTACTTGTTTCAGTAAATCTCGGGTCGAGATTTATTTTAAGGGGGTGAGGATGTAACACCTCGAAAATTCACGTCCTATAATGTGTTGACACGTGTCATAAAGTTGGAACGTGTGAAAGAATGTTATAAAATGACTAAAGTTGACAAACATGGAAAGTATGTGATTATACGGGTTCTAAATGTCAACAGTGAATAAATATACTTCATAATAACCCTACATGATGTTCATATCATCAAACGAATAAATCATGGATCATACGAAGCAAAAAGTGAGAGATTACAAACTACAGGGGTTAAATGTGTCAACATGTTTAAGTTATACCTCTGAGTGACCTTTTGACAAACCCGAAGCTTTGTAATGATTAATTATGCTCACTAGAATGCACGATATAAATTTCATAAAGTTTCGTTATCGTATGAGCAAGTTGTGATCAAATTCGTATGTGAGGGGTTAAAGCGTTAACATTGAAAGTTAGGACTATTCGGGTAACAATAATGTTAACCGGGGACTTAACAAAATGGGTATATGTCTTAAGGCCCCTAAACATCAATTTGAAGGGCTCAAAGTGCAAGAAACAACTGTCTAAACAAAGTTTGAAGAGCCAAGGACTATAACATAAAAATCTAAAATTCAGATTTGCTACAGAAGGGCCTCGCGTCACGCGAGGGTCCCTGGGGGGGGGGGGGGGGCTTGGCGTCGCGCTAGGGGTCATCTGATCCCATTTTCTTGGGATTTTGCCTGCTATGTGCTTTCTACTCGACTCTTGAACGATTTTCCACATATTTCTTGACCCCTAAACCACCCCTAAACATCTAGGGACATGTGTTGATCAGTTGTGGTCACTAGTAGAACCATGTGTCAACAAATTGTGGTGATTAAATCACTATAAAAGGCCTCATGTGCAACAACTTTGATCACACCTTCATCTGCAATTGTGGAGCATTTCTGGAGCTTAGGAGCAGATCCAAGACATCCCTATTCGTGCATAGGACCCTTGTAAGTACCCTTGACCTTCCTCGATTAAGTTTAGCTTAGTTATTTAGCTAAAAGTCAAACCGTCGTAATTACGGTTTCACTTCGAGATTAGTCAACAATGGCTCAGTCATATCTCAAATTAAAAGTAGTTATAAGTTGGTAATTATGTGGGTAATAAACCCTCAAAAGGGTTCCCCCTTATTCCCACTCTAACTAGGTCTAATGTCGGGTCAAACGTGTAATTAAAAAGTCAACAGAATGTTTAAATTGCAAATTATGCATGATTAGCAATGTAGAGCACATACAACCTGTTTGATCATTAATATAAATTGGTAATTAGTGTAAGAACATGTCTAAACATGTTCAACCCGACAAATTCCTGTTTAGACCCGGTTCGGAACCGAAAGTCGCATAGTTTGACTTATACTTTGACTTTCAGTTCTGACCCGTTATGGTATGTTTTAGAAATACCTTAGAGCTTCATTTGGACCAGGTTACATGCTAGTATAACCCTCTGTGATTATACACCTCGGATCATTAGTTATCCAATTAATACGCATGATTCCGTTAATTGCTCATATGTTGACCATTATGCCCTTTTCACCTTAAAACGTGATTTATGAAAATGTAAAAGTGTAGAAACCTTATCTACTGATATATAAACTTGTATGCAAAGTTTGACATCAGTTTGAGGTGCAGAATAAGAGTTATGCTCGTTAGCGTAAAATTAAAGCTTTATGTTAATTAAACGGCGTATTTAGCGTATAGCCTACTTAAACATACTTTTTGATATCAAACCTTTTACCCACTGATGTAATATATTATTTTGGGATTTTTAAATATTTTTAATTAATTTTAGGCTGAGCATAACTTATAGTCGTAGGCTTAATCCGGTAATTGTCGGTTTTGCCCTTACGGGCCATAAAATGAGTTTTACATATCTAAATGACTCCAAACCTTTTGCTACTGATCACATATGATAAATAAATTATTTTAAGCCTTCTGGAAATATAAAAATATCAGATTTATGTATCAAACCCGGAAATGGCCTCTAATCGCCTTTTTAAGCGTTTTTAACGCATAGTATGTACTAAAACTATTTTAAACATACAAGGGTTGATACCTACTGATATTTGAGGCAAATTATAATATTTTAACAGTAGGAAAAGGTTGTTAAACTCAGACTTCAGCTTTGAGCTTTTCGGCTTATGTGAAATTACCAAAATACCCCTACGGGGCATAGTTTGCGATTAAATTCATTTCGGGCATAATAAAAGACATCTTACTGATGTCACAACATATATGAAGCATATTAACTTAGGAAACCTGTAAATGGCTCATATGAATACCCGTTACGCTTATTACGCGTTCGGTTCGGTTTATGTAACTAGTTTACATAAATTAGCCTAAACGGGTCAAACCTTATCGGTTTTATCTCAAAATCCAGAATGTGTATGAAATACCCATATTAAGCAAGTCTCCAAACTTGTCGGGTCTAAATCACATTCTATCCGGTCTTCGCTTAATAGTGCGTACGAACCGTATCATTGAAGCTAACCGGTCTAAGCTAAGGCTTAATTAAGGACCCGTTAGAAATCTAATAGGTTATTATAAACCTTCGTTCCAGATTAGGATCCCAGTAAAAGTACTTGCATTTGCTGTATTTGATTGATACTTTGCTCAGGTAAATACTCTTAACTTATTTTCCCTATACGGGCTTGGGATACGGTACTATAAAAGTACCGCTTGGTCGGGTATGTAGTCCTTTAAATCGGATTGTGATTAATGTATTTACATAACCCGCTTTATTCTGTATTATTTGATGTATGGCCCTTGGGGTTAAATGACCATGTCCCGGATATCCTTGGCATCATTTTACGAAATGGCCACGACCTAAGCACGGGGTGTAGGCGTACACCTGACAGATGCATTATGTAAAACTGGTAATCCACTAAAGGAATCAACCTTGCGGGCATTATACCTGTGGCATGTCAGTTAACTTAAACCGGCTCTTCTAACCGGTGCTAATGGACGGCAAATAAGTAAATCTGTATACAATATTATATATAAATAATTGTCCCAAGTTATAAAGATATTTTGTGCCGAAGTGCATTCAAATCAATTTACAAACTCTTTTCAAAATGAGTCAGTTGAGTTGTATTTACCAGTGTAAACTGACGTATTTTCCAAAAAGGTTAAGTGCAGGTGCTAGACGAAATAGGCTGGCTACTCCAGGCATCATTACTCAAGTCTCGCAAGCTCTAGATGTCAAAGTCTGTTGAACTATTGTTTCAACCTTATTTTCAATCCGTCTGTGGATAAACTTCCGAATATTGTGACATTTGATATTACAATATTAAATTCGGTTGTATTATATCTTTTTAAATTTGCTTCCGCTGTGCATTTATATAATTGTGTTGTTTGACTATTATGTTGCCAACCACGCCACGATACTCCCCACCGGGCCCACCGGTGACACGTGGAAAGTCGGGGTGTGACAAATCACTTCATAGAACAAGAATTATGCTTGAATGTGGTCATCTTGATGATTAAAAATGAAAACCCACTTGTAGTAGGAAAATGATGAAGTATGATGATCATGTAGGTGCAAAATAGGTGTAATGTTGATGTATGAACTTGTATGCAATAGAGTATTGTTAGATAATTTGATGTAAGATGGAAATTATGTGAATTTGATTGATTATGATAATCCATGTTATGAAATAGGAGAATGTGCATAAACTACTTGTACATTATGCTTTGATTTAGGTATGCACACCAAGTGTTTGATGAAATGTTTAGAATAGAGGTTTTTATATGATTTCAATGATCTTATGTGATTATGATGCTAAAAGTTTATGTCCAGAATGTGAGGAATTATTAATATGTTATGTTAAGAAAAGAATGAGTTGAAAACATAAGATTAAAGCATGTTAATTGTGGAATTTTAGGAGTGAAAGAAGAAGGCGCGATCCAATTCCAGATCATAAGCAAAGCAAGACAAAAGTAAGTTCTTATACTTACAAGTATTAAAAATTCATAGTGTTTTTGTTATCTTTATGTTAAGTTAAAGTTTGCATTCCAAAATATCATAAATTGTTAAATAAGTAGAAGTTTAATTCATGTGATTGACCCATTATGAACGGGTCAAACAAACTAGAATGTGATGATAAAGAATGTTCATGAGTAGATCCGTTACGAACGGGTCAACAAACTAGTTGTGAAGTTAAAGAATGATCATGTAATTGACCCGTTACGAACGGGTCAACGAATTAGAATGTTAAATTAAAGGATGGTTATGTATGTGATTCGTTGTGAACATGTCAATGAATGGAAAATGTATAATGAACGCATATCATGTTTGTTGGAAGTTAGTAGGATGTAATTACATGTAAGTTAATATTGGTTCTTGTTGTTGTGATATAGATAAAGTTAATCTTTAAATGGCATGCTACGCTCGGAACGAAAACACTCCAAATCGCTCTCAACATGCTTTAGTACTTACTTATGCAAACGGGTCAAAACATTTTGGTTGTTCTGTAGTGAAAGTTTAGTTGTTAAATTATCCAAGACGTGTGTTTCATAACTTTTGTAAATGTTGGATGTTTTATAACTAGACTATAATGGTTAATTTGTATCTAAAAATCAACTCGTTTTAGTATGCTATAAAAGTGTCAAATTTATTCGTAATTTTGTTGTTTAAACACTTGGTTTTGACCGCTTTAAAGGATAGGTGTAACAGTTTTCTCTTTTTCATGTATAAATTGAAGCACATCACTTCATCAATCCAGTAGGCTTCTATTGGTTGTGTGCCTGTTTGTGTCCTTTTAGATTCTTTTACTTGTTGCAACCATGCCGATGCGTACCAACGACCAAATAGATAAACCATCATCGATAATTTTCTTATTTTAGTTGTTGCTTTGTGGTTTTTTCATCTTTTTGCAAGATTGTTGCCAAAGAAAACTACCAATATGAAGATTTACATATATGTACGTAGACGGTTAATTTAAAAAAAACGGATAGTCAGAGTTATGAGTTGGTGGGTTGTAATCAAGTTGATATGAGAGTTAGTAGACTTCTACTATAACCAGCTTGACAAAAAATGAACAACTTAAAAAGTCATAACTTAGGCTACGTTTGGAGTTGTGAGGCTCAATAATAGTGGCCAGAGAAATCTTCAATAGTAGTGGCAAGAGAAATCTTCAAAAAAACAAAAACACGACAAACATCTATAGGAAGTTTGACTCAACTACTTGAAAGTATTCCATTATTGCCTCCATTTCCCCAAACCAGTGCCAGTACCAAATTTACCATGCGGAATCATTAACAATACCAATTTGGTAGCCACTTTTTAGCGTTTTCGGGATCAGTACTTTTGGTTCGATTACATATATGTACGTAGACGGTCAATTGAAGAAAAAAACAGATAGTCATAATTATGAGTTGATGGGTTGTAATCAAGTTGATATAAGAGCTAGTAGACTTTTACTGTAACCAAATTGAACAACTTAAAAGGTCATAACTTAGGCTACATTTGAAGTTATGAGGCCCAAAAGTAGTGGCCAGAGAAGTTTTCCAGAAAACACGACAAACAATTATAGGAAGTTGACTCAACTACTTGACATTATTCAATTATTGCCTCAATTTCCCTAATGTTATGAGTCTTTAGGGAAGAGCAAATGGTACCGAACACTGAAACCGAACCAGTACCAATACCAAATTCACCATACCGAATCATTTTCAGTACCCACTTTTTAGCGTTTTCGGGATCAGTACTTTCGGTATGGTACCAATATGTTACCAATTTTTACATTCAAATACCATAACGAACAATTTCGGTACTGGTACTAGATTATGACGAATTTTAGGATTGGAATTTTTAGTATCGATACATACCGAGCTCATTCCTAGGAGTCTTTACTTGTTTATTTGATTTAACGAATTAAAGATATGTATTAAAACGGATGATAACATAGGAATTAACCACTTGGTAGAGGCACGTTGTATCCCCGAGTATTTTTTAAAGAGAGAAAAGAAAGGAGGTGAAAAGAAGTATAAAGAAAAGAAAGGAAAACTGTTAATAGTTTTTTTCCCCGTAACTTTTCTTTCAAAATGGAAGGTGTCACGGCCCCAGCCCCGATTTGACCCGGTCAGGAGCCGCGGGACAGGAACCCGTGGTATTTATTAATTGATGCAACAGCGGAAGATTTTCACAGGATCTTTAAAAACTTGAAATGCCCGATTATTTTATTTCATAATTTGGGATAAACCCCGTATTTTACAATAGAGGAATTTCACAATTAAATTTCCTGATTTATAAAACATGTTTGTTTATTTTAACTGAGCCACCTCTTCAAGCTGGTTAGTGCTCCGTAGCACGTTTTCCTTGGTTTACAACAGGTCGCCTGAAACATGTTTTAAAATATTTTGTCAGCGGGGAAATACTGGTGAATCATTCATTTTTGATAAAACGACACATAGTTATAAATTACAGCATAAGAGCGATTACAATGGCTTTTATCTTATTTTTATCTGGCGCCGTGTCACCTAGTGACGATGGTCATACCACTATTGGGTCTTTCCCCAAGTAGTGATGATTATCACTGTTAGGATTTATTAGCCTAACCGTGAGAAATTAGTAATGTGCACAATACCCCACTAGCCAGTGATTCAAGATAACCACGACTTAATCCCTGTAATTATAACTTTTGAAAATGGAGTATTGTAAAATACTTTTGATAAAAGAGAATGACTCACATTGCAGATTTATACGGGCATAATTTAGCCTACTGATTAGCCTTGTAACCTAATTTAAATAACAATGCACACGAACTAGGTTAGTAACTAATACAGCATTTACGATAACTCACGAGATTAAAACCCTCACAACGAATGACAAAGTGCTATACTTAAACATCCGTCGAATTCACGACTAATGACAAAGTATGGCCCTAATGTGGGCAGCACTTAAACATCCATCGGATAGTTTCAATCGATCAGACATTGAATCCTAGCAGCGATCGAGTTAATACCCTGTATCGTAGCAGCGCCTCGCTATATTAATTTGAAATTCGACTTTTGAGCAGTGAGAATTCGTTTTTACGAATTGTTTTCGACACCATTGAACTGCTCCTAATCGAATCTATTTATATGTGAAATTTGGGTCTCACGCGGCCCGCGTGAGCCCTTGCTCGATCTTTACGCGGCCCGCGAGGGGCACCTATTCGTAGATTAGGGCTAGCGTGTCACACTTAGGGCTGCCACGTGTGTGACGCGTGGCCCAGCATGCTTATCTGGTCAACTTAGGTTTGACGCGGCCCGCGTAAGGGTCTGCCTATCCTTTACGCGGCCCGCCTGAAGACCAAGAATCTTGATTTCTTGATTTTTGTTATGGATTAGGGTTCCAGGGGTCCGGGTTTTCATTTACGGGTTAATTTTGGGACATTTTGGAGAGTCCTTACATCCTCCCCACCTTATTTAAAATCTCGTCCTCGAGATTTATTGAAATAAGTGAGGATATTTTCGCTTCATCTCTGATTCCAATTCCCAAGTGTATTCGGGTCCTCTGTTGGAATCCCATTTGACTTTGACTAGCACCAATCTTTTGTGCTTGAGAAACTTGACTTTTCTGTCTTCTATTTATAATGGCTTCTCAACAAATTTTAACTTTTCATTTACCTCTATATCTTGAAGAGGTACTACCAAGGATTCATCAGATAAACATTTCTTGAGGTTGGATACATAAAACACGTCATGTACTCCAGCTAGCTCCTCTGGTAGTTGTAAGCGATAGGCAACTGGTCCTATTCGTTGGATGACTAGGAATGGTCCTATGTATCTTGGACTCAGCTGTAACACCCGTTCTTATTATTCATGGTTTAACGTATATTTTACGAAAAACAATCATGTAATTACGATTACATATACATCAGAAATACGGGTTTACTAAAACTTTTACAAATCCTAAGTTATTCTACATCACGTGGTTGAATTCGTTGTTTAAAATTTACAACGTGGCAAAGTGCGGAAGCGTGTATCTATATCGTGTTTGGTTCTTCGTTGAGCTTGATCGTCTTCCGGCATCCCAAAGTGTACCTACATTTCATAAACATGAAATGCTTTAGTCTTACGGGGTTTAAATCATGTCCAAACGAGTCCAGGAAACAATTGATTTTCAAAAGAAAAACAAAAACTTGAAAAAAGATCTCCACCGTAACTTACGGTGGCACCGTAAGTTACGGTGGCCCCTGTGCTCATACTCTTCTACCGTACATCAGTAGGTTACCATCGTAACCATATCAGCTCCACCGTAACTTACGGTGGCACCGTAAGTTACGGTGGCTCCTGCATCCAGCTTTTCCATTTTGCCGTAATTTGACACGAAATCTTTCGTATCTTTCAAACCGCTTACCCGTTTGACCTACCGTTTCTTCCTACGTGTTTGAAATTTGATTCTCCATCAAATGGAGTCAAAATCCAACATCCGGATTAACAAAATTTAAGACTTTTAAGTCTTCGGCTTATTACCATTTTTACCAAATTTTGACCCGTTCGCGATTTTGTCAAACAAACATGTTTATTTGATCCTTATTCTTATGATATTCATAATTTCAATAGTTCCTATCATATTAGGTTCAAGTCACGGGTTTCTTACGTAACATAAACCCGTTTATGCTCATTTGCGTATTTTGACCCGTTAAGGGTATTTAGACATATTTTGAGCATGAAACGCTTTCATTCGTTTCTAGCGTTATTATACAACATTTCTTATCAAGTAATCTTCCACCACAACTATATTTGTGATGGACTTAATGAGGTGATCTATATAATCCGAGTTTTTCTCGTCGGATTGCTAATTTACGACAAAGATTCATATTGAGTCATTTGACCGAAGATTTACATCATCGCTTCTTACACTTATTCCAATTATTTATTTGATCATAAAACTCGTTTCAAAACTACCTTTAAAGGTCGTTTGTCGAAATTAGCTTATAAGGGCGTTTTAGTCCATTTAGCCAATCATTTACGATGAAGGACTTTTGAAAGTATATTTGACCCATAAACCCTCTTTTAACTTATGATATTGTTTGAAAAGTCATTAAGCTTTCCAAACGCAATGTTCATTATTTAAAACATTCGGTTTACTTATCAAGTAACCAAATGTCTATGTTGACTACTTTTAACACTCCTTGAACCACATGTTCTAAATGAGTGTTACACTATTTCACATACCTGGCGCGGATCAATATATTGACCCGTTTTTAATACCTTGCTTTTATGATTGCAAATTCTTAGCGTTGCGAATATCCATTTGACATTTACTCCTGAATAATATAACTCGACAATATTCATTAGTCATTATTGTCAAAAGGTGATACCTACACCTTTTGACCCATTTGGTCTAAGTGACCGATTTTGTTGGCAAGATGATATTTATTACCATCTCATCTACATGACTCGCTCTGGTTTACACCGTGCGGTCATTTCACTTATTAATTGTTTCTTAACGATTTTTAGTCTATCATGGCTTACGTCCTACCGTGTCTTTCAAAACCAATAGTTATGGTCAACGCATGACCAATTTACCGTTTTACCCTTATTGTTTGTTTTGGTTTACCCTATAAGGTAATCATTCCAAAAGTTCATTTTTTTCCAATTTGTCATAAAAAGATCGAATTACCGATTTAACTCCTTTTAAACCATTAACATGGTTTCTTATTATGCTCGACTATCTTGTTCCGTACGTCTACACGCCGGAACATCACACCTCGATTTTGTATTTAACTTATTCATAACTAACACAATAAGGGAATATTCTGAAATATAAGACTAGTGTAAGCTATACTTACCTTGCATTCGAATTATGCTTTTCCGTCATTCTTGCTTCGTTTGACCCGCTTCCTTCCCCAAGCCTTCACCTAGCTTGCCAAGCGTCAAACTATCATTGTAATTGTAAGATGGTTAGGTTAGTCATAATCATTTACGACTATTCCATCCTACTCTTCTTATATCGAATTTACCATCCGATCATACAGTTGGTCAATTTGACTTTTCAAAGTCAATCGACTTATCAACTTATTCATTGCACATTTTCACTCTAATTTCAACACTTTAGTTTTCATTTAGGCATTTTAACAAACACCTAATGTGCATACATTGTTTTTACACATTTTACAACTAGGTAACATGATTTCAAGCATCTATATCACGATCTTAACATCAATTCTTTTATATCATATAACAACCCATTTCATGGTAAATATGATTTATGTACCCAAACACCTAAATGGTTCAAGTACTTTGTCTTACTAACTAATATGATGATTCTAATCACAAGTTTGACACTAACATCATCATATCATAAAAAACCCATCTCAAGTCATGTATGTTCAACACTCAAACTTGCAAATTGTTCAAGTATCTTGTTTCTACTAGCAACTATGATGATTTTAAACATGTGTAAACCATCATCTTCACTACATAATCAAAACCCACTTAGCACAAAATAGGTTAATTGTCAAATCCCTAGTTTTAACACCAATTCTCCAAGTTTTTCAACTAGGGTTTGTTTCTAAACAAAGATTTCAACACAATAGCACTCATAGATTCAATGGTCATTCCAGAATTTCGATTATGATTGTTCATCATAATCTCAAGGTATCACCAAATCTTAAAATTCTACATACCTTGTGATCCCCACGACTAGGTGATCCTTAATATGTGTTCATGCATCCGATTCGGGCTAGATTTGATCTTCAATTTGTTAGTTTTGTTGAAGTTAGGGTTTGAGCTCCCTAGAGCTCTTCCTGGTCGATCCCCACACACGCACACACACTCTTGTGTGTGTTGTGTTTTGTTTTTAAGTTTTTAATTCTGTTTTCAAGTTACCCGGCTTTGGTCCCTCGTGTTTGGTTAGTTATTAATTAGGTCACAACCTAATTATTTTCAATAATATTCCTACTTATTAACTAGGTTTAATATTCCTAGCTAACTTAGCGGGTCCGGGAATATTTATGACTAAGTTTATTTTAGGTCCCTTTAGCCCGGGCCTTTTATCCATTTTATTTCCTTAAAAGCTTTTATTCACTTTTTATTTAATATTAGGATTAATTATTTAAATCCTAATATTTACCGGGTAGAATTTACCACTAACGGTACTTTACCTGTCTTTTAGTGCTAAAGTGGTTTGATCACCAAACCCATTTTCGGGGTGTTACATCAGCTTTCCCTTCTTTCCAAATCGAACAACTCCTTTCCAAGGAGAAACTTTTAATAGTACTCTGTCTCCAACTTGGAATTCTAGCGGCTTACGACGATTGTCTGCATAACTCTTCTGGCGATCTCGAGCCGTCTTCAGTCTTTCCTTGATTTGAGTGATCTTGTCAGTGGTTTCTTATACGATTTCAGGACCTGATAATTGGCTTTCTCCTATCTCTGCCCAACAGACTGGAGTTCGACACTTTCGTCCATACAGTGCTTCGAATGGGGCAGCTTCAATACTTGAATGGTAACTATTGTTATAGGAGAATTCAATTAAAGGTAGGTGATCATCCCGGTTACCACCAAAATCTATCACACATGCTCAGAGCATGTCTTCCAGGGTTTGTATCGTCCTTTCACTTTGTCCGTCTGTCTGAGGATGATATGCAGTGCTTAAATTTAGTCGGGTTCCCATTGCCTCTTGGAAACTTGTCCAGAAATGGGAAGTGAAATGACTATCTCTATCTGATACAATGGAGAGTGGGACTCCATGTAAGGATACTACTTCATCTACATACAACTTGGCTAACCTTTCCATGCTGAAGGTTTCCTTCATGGGTAGAAAATGAGCTGATTTGGTTAATCGATCCACAATTACCCAAATTGCATCATTACCCTTTCTGGTTTTGGGTAACTTAGTAACAAAATCCATTGTTATGAGCTCCCATTTCCATACAGGCATTTCCAGTTGTTGTAATAGACCTGAGGGTTTCTGGTGTTCTGCCTTAACTTGTGAACAAGTAAGACACTTAGAAATATATCTAGCTATGTCCTTTTTCATTCCTATCCACCAAAAGTTATTTCTTAAATCTTGGTACATCTTGTTGTTACTAGGATGCATGGTATACCTAGATTTATGGGCTTCTTCTAAAATCTTATTTCTTAGTTCTCCCTGCTTAGATACCCAAATCCTTTTCTTATGGAATCTCCAAATTCCATCACTTCCTTGGTCCAATTCTTTTAATCTTCCTTTCATTCCTTCAGCATCATCCTTGATTGCTGTTTCTTAAATGTTTTTCAGTTGTTCCATTAAGTCTAATTGTAAACTTAATCTAAGTGCACGAACTCGTCGTTGTTTCTCATGATACTTACGACTTATGGCATCTGCAACTACGTTTGCTTTTCCTTCGTGATATTGGATATCACAGTCGTAATCACTTAGGATTTCCATCCATCTTCTTTGCCTCATATTTAATTCTTTTTGGCCAAATATATACCTTAAGCTTTTATGATCCGTATAGACAGTAAACTTACTTCCATACAGATAATGTCTCCATATCTTAAGGGCAAAAATTATGGCTCCTAATTCTAAGTCATGAGTCGTATAGTTTTCCTCGTGCTTTTTCAATTGTCTTGAGGCATACGCAATTACCTTCTTGCGTTGCATTAGCACACATCCTAATCCTAGCTTAGAAGCATCACAGTAAACTTCGAAATCTTCTGTTCCTTCTGGCAAGGCTAGAATTGGGGCATTTGTTAACTTTTGTTTTAAAGTTCTAAAGGCCTCTTCTTGCCTAGGTCCCCATTCAAACTTAACTGCTTTACAGGTTAGCTTAGTTAATGGCACAGCTATCTTAGAAAAATCCTTAATGAATCTCATATAGTATCCAGCTAACTCAAAAAAGCTTATAATTTCCATAGCTGATTGCGGAACCTTCCATTTGGTGATTGCTTCTATTTTGGAGGGATCTACGTGAATACCTTCGTGATTCACCATGTGTCCCAAAAATTGCACCTCCTGTAGCCAAAATTCACACTTCGAGAATTTGGCGTAAAGCTTTTCTTTTCTTAACAAAGTTAAGAGTGCATGCAAGTGTTGACAATGCTCGTCCTGACTTTTGGAATAAATAAGTATATCGTCAATAAAGACAATTACAAATTTATCCAAGTACGGTTTACAGATCCTATTCATCATGTCCATAAATGCTGCAGGAGCATTTGTTAGTCCGAAGGGCATGACTGTAAACTCG
Source organism: Helianthus tuberosus (assembly GCA_030545235.1). Lineage (NCBI taxonomy): Eukaryota > Viridiplantae > Streptophyta > Magnoliopsida > Asterales > Asteraceae > Helianthus > Helianthus tuberosus. The sequence goes on from JARYGA010060305.1 coordinate 781,064, forward strand.
TAATGACCATATCTAGTTCTGAAAGCAGTTTTAGGTATGACTTCTTCCTGTACTTTCAACTGATGGTATCCGAAGCGTAAATCTATCTTAGAAAAGTATCTAGCTCCTTGAAGTTGATCGAAAAGATCATCGATCCTAGGTAATGGGTATCGATTCTTAATTGTAACCTTATTTAATTCCATATAATCGATACACATTCCCATTGAACCATCTTTCTTTTTCACAAACAACACTGGAGCTCCCCACGGGGATGTACTAGGTTGTATGAATCCTTTACTTAATAATTCATCTAACTGCTTTTTTAATTCTAGCATTTCGGTGGGTGCTAACCTATAAGGTGCCTTAGCTATCGGTGTCGTTCCAGGAATTAGATGAATTCTGAATTCGACTTCCCTATTGGGTGGTAATCCAGGTAGTTCTTCCGGAAAGACATTCGGGTATTCTGATACTACCGGAATTTCTTTAATTTCCTTACCTTTTGTGTTAATGATTACTGAAATCATATATACTACTTCTTGTTTTCTTGAATAACTAGCCAACTTCATTACTGAAATGAATTTTAGTGGCTTAGGTGGCTGATCTCCTGTAATCACCACTAATTCTCCGGTGGGTGTATGAATTTCTATTGAGTTTTTATAACAAAGAATCCGAGCATGGTTGGCTACTAACCAATCCATTCCTAATACAACGTCGAATCCTGCTAAATTCATAGGTAACAGGTTTGCAGAAAATTTATGGCCTAAAAGTTCTATTTTTCCTTCTCGCAAAACCTTATCTATGTTAACTGAATTCCCATCTGCCGTTTTGACTGTAAAAATCTGCTTAAGGTTGGTTAAGGGTAGGTTAAGATGTGACAACCCTCAAATTTGCATGTAACCATACAGTTTATTAATGATAATAAAAGTACTTGATGACTGTGTTGAATCATTTAACTGCTCTCTGATTACTGTGTTATACTTACATGTGCGTGTTAGCATACTAGTAGTATACAGAAAAGTTACTAAATAGTCCGGTATATTTTCCTGTGTGTTAGGAATAAATTTCGTTACAAAAATATATGTATAAGACGCTATACGGTGAAATTAAACGCTTTAACGGAACAGTATCTAACCGAACAACCAGACATTACCCGGGACACGAAAATATTGTCAGAAATATTATTTTATCATTTTAAATTATTTACAGTCACAAAAATCCCCACACACTATAGAGACATGACATACACCCACTATTCTAGCAAATACCCTAAACCTTCTAGATAATTACCTACTAATAACAAAATTTTACAATCTACCCCCCCCCCCAACCGAATCTTCAGCCAATTTATTACCATATATTTTGTTGAGACATTAATTCTTGGAAATCTAAGTTGTGGTTGGCCAAAGTCAAAGCAATTGTCTCTCTAGGTTAGTAGAGTTGGCTATGTGAGTCCAAGGCCCCCTATAACCTCACCACCTTCAATTCACTCTCTCACCTCACACCTCTTTCTCCCATTTTCAGCTATACATAACCGAACCCACCCCCCCCCCCCCATCTCTCTCATACCTTCATCTTCTTCACTACAAGACCCCATTCCAAGCTTTGAAGTTCCTCCATAGAAGTGCAAGTTGAAGGGCTCTCAAGAAAGCTTTGTTCAAGTCCTTATCACCACCTTTCTCTCTACATATTTGCACAAGATTTCTACCCTAGCCTTGTGCTAGTAGTAAGTCACTACACCTTGTCCCATCTTATTCGTAGTTAAAATTTGATGTATGACGTTATTTGTTTAAATCACAAGAAATAGCACACTAAATATATGAACTTGAAATTCTGCATAAAAACCCTACATAAAAAGTTTGTTTGAAGATGAAATCTGGTTAGTTTGGGTTTGGTAAATGCATGCATGATGTTTGAACATTTATCCTTCGATACACCATGGTTAGAGTCTTTGTTTATGCGTTTTTAGTCACTTCTACATATAAACAGCTTGCTGATTGAAATTTCCAGCCTGCTTCAACAGGCTGTAACGGGTTCATCTTTAATCGAAAAATTTAATTTCTGGAGTCTAAATTGTGTAATTTTGAATATCTGAATAAATGGAACTGGAATCGTAATTTTCCGAGGTCGTTTACTATTTTTAAAGTATTATTTTTAGACAGCAGCTCAAAGCTGAAATATTTCTGCTGAAAAAGTGTGTTGTAATCAGAGTCCAAACTTAAAACCTGAGCAGAATCAGCTCATGGAATTTTTACTGTAGATGGTCACGGTTGTTTCTGTGACCCTCCAACTGGAATTTCGACGATCCGACTTACGATTGATTTTTAGTGAATTTTTCCGTAAAACTGCAATCGGAAAGTACCAAATCTGATTGCAGTCGAGTAAAAGAATTTTTATATAAAATTGGTAATGAACTGAGATCCGAAATTTTTACACAATAAATTTTGGATTATATATGACATCCTGTAAAAATTTGAGAATTTTTGAAAAAGGTTAACTATTTTATTAAAATGCTCGAAAACAGTCCAGTTTTGATTAATAAAGCTGAAACGACATAAGGAGTGATTTGCGTGTCTAAATGTCGAGTAGGTTATCCGAGAATGATAGAACATGTTATATGTCAATAAAAGTGTTATGTGCAATGTTGTATGTTTGTCTATGAGTGGGGAATAGATGGGTAGGTTATATGGGCATGAACCGTTAAAGTGATGCATGTTATGTGATAGATACGTGTAGGAACTTTGTGTCCTATTTGAAATCACTAATAAACCAAGTGGTAATCATACTAGGACGTGATTGACCGACCTCGACTATTAGCTATATTTGAGAGTCAAACCGAGCAACCAAGGTGAGTTCACACTCTTTCTAAGGCATGGGATTCCCAGGGGTTGGGAATGGGATTGAATAACTACTCGTACAACCATTACTATTAAACTACTTACTACTGTCCTCGGATTGAAGGGCACGTACGTAAAACCTACGTACACGACTATAAGACCATCAACTCTATCAAATGAAGTCCCTCATTTATCGACTTAATCGCCGAGGCCTATGGCGAGCGGGTCATTAGTTAATAGCGCTATTAGGTTTAACAAACCTCACACCGTGCCAGTCGGACGGGCGTGTACTAATGGACTATGGGCAAAGGGTCAATGCTGATAGACATTGACTTAGGGCACCTCTTATATTTTCGTAGCAGTCGATACGCGTGGTCTAGTAACACATGGGAAACCCCCACTAATCTTCGCAAACATGTCAGAAAGACCGCGATGCAAACTTATACGATACATGGTTTTCAAAACGAACAGATGACTTACGAAACGAATGCTATAACTAAACAACCAACTGTGAATTCACTCAACATTGTTGTTGACTCGTTGTTACATGCCTTACAGGTCGCTAAACATTTGGAGCTTGCACGAGGAAGGAGTCGTTGTGGTGTGCGGACGGTTATGTCCAGTGTTTAATGTTTAAAACATTATGAACTTATTAAACCTATGTGTTGGACTTTAAGCTTATGAACTGCGAACTTATGTTTTGAACTTTACGTTTATGCTTCCGCTGTCTAAATTAAAAACTTGGTTAACTAGCTTTTGGTCACCAATCGTATTGTGGTTGTCTTTATTTACTTAGGTACGTTGTTCAGTATGATTGGTGGCTCGATCCTGGTCATGTCACGTCTCCAAGCGGTGATACCCCGCATGGTGGATTTTGGGGGTGTGACAGATTGGTATCAGAGCCATTGGTTATAGTGAACTTGGTTTTAAAAAGGGGAAACGTTTTGATAAAACCAGACTATAACCTGAACAGTGCTCAACGATCCACAACGACGCTTCACTCCACGTGCAAGACTCGACACCATAAGTGGTATGATTTATGTTATATTGTCGGTTAGATAGTTCTCACTGTGCATTAGATAATATGGTAATTGCTATTTGAACCTTGCGTGCTTACTCTCCACTATCGTCCCACACTTACGCACTTTCGCGACACTTTTCTCATCTATGTTATTTCGTTGTGAAGATCATGGGTGGACGCTTGAACCTAACTCAAGCTCAGCTGACGGCTTTGATCAACGAACGAGTTGCTGAGGCACTCGCAGCTGTCCCTGCAGGAGGTATAACCTGCCATATCAACTCACCTTAGGACGTTTAGATCCTACCTTCGCAAACCAACCCTTGAGCTTAATCTTGTCTTTTATTCTCGCGCAACAGGTCAACATGCTCAAACTCCTGTGTGCACGTTCAAGACGTTCATGGACTGCCGACCTACCACTTTCAGTGGCACCGAAGGAGCAGTGGGCCTTCTTCACTGGTTTGAAAAGCTTGAGTCAGTTTTCGAGATGTGCGAATGCCCCGAAGACCGTAGGGTGAAATATGTTACCGGAACACTTGAAGGAGCTGCGTTAACCTGGTGGAAGGCACAGGTTCAACTACTAGGACTGGCAGTTGCTAATGCCACACCCTGGAATGGTTTTAAAGAGCTGATCAAGGAGGAGTACTGTAGTCGGGATGACATCCACAAACTAGAAGTGGAATTTTACCATCTAAAGATGACGGGGTCTGAGATTGAAGCGTATACTAAGAGGTCAAACGAACTGGCCATCCTGTGTCCAACTATGGTGGACCCTCCCATCAAACGAATCGAGCTGTACCTCAATGGCCTTGAACCAGAGATTCAAAGTCACGTAACTTCAGCCAACCTGGGTACAATTCAGCAAATTATCAAGTTGGCTCATCGACTCACTGACCAGGCGGTGGAGCAAAACAGGCTGCCCAAACGAATCAGTGCCACAGCTACTTCTGATGCACTTACCGACAACAAGCGAAAATGGGATGGAAACTCCAGTAAGGGTTCTGCTTCGGGTCAGTCTCAGCAGCGAAGGACTGACAACTACCAGAGTCCGGGTCAGCAATCCTCCGGTAATCAAGGACAGGGTGGGTATCGAGGAAACCACCCAAAGTGCAACAAATGTAACAGACACCATAGTGGTCAGTGCAACAAAGGTCGTTGTCAGAGATATCATAAGTTGGGTCACGAAGCTAAGGATTGCAGGAGCCCGCGTCCTGCAAATCAGAATCGCCAACAACAACAACAAGCTCCACAGAATCACCATCAGCAACAACAGGGAAATAAAGGATGCTTTCAGTGTGGCGCTGAAGGCCACTTTAAGAAGAACTGTCCCCAGCTTAACCAGAATCAGAACAACAACAATAACCAGGGAAACGGGAATAACAATGGAGGCAACAATGGAGGCGGCAATGGGGGAAACAACAATGGTAATGGAGCAAGGGGTCGTGCTTTCGTGATTGGTCAGGGTGATGCAAGGAACGATCCTAACGTTGTGATGGGTAAGTTTCTTCTGGATAACTTCTTTGTTACTGTTTTATTCGATTCGGGTGCCGATACTAGTTATGTGTCCGTAAAAGTTAGCCAAATGCTTAAGCGCACTCCAACACTTTTGAACACCAAACACGCAGTAGAGCTAGCAAATGGTAAAAGTCTTGAAGCCACACACGTAGTTAAAGGTTGTAACCTCGTCTTAGCCGGTCAGACTTTCTCTATCAATCTTATTCCTATCACACTGGGTAGTTTCGACGTCGTTATTGGGATGGATTGGCTATCTCATCATCAAGCGGAGATTGTTTGCAAGGAGAAAATCATCCGCATTCCTCGTCCTGGTGAAGAACCTCTCGTGATTCGTGGTGACAAGAGTGGTGCTGTCGAAGGCATCATCTCTTTCCTTAAGGCCCAGAAATGTCTACGAAAGGGCCACACTGCCATTCTAGCGCTCGTTACTGACACATCAACAGAAGAAAAGAGAATTGAAGACATTCCTATCGTGCGCGATTTTCTTGAGGTATTCCCCGAGGAATTACCTGGTCTTCCGCCCCATCGTCAAGTTGAGTTTCAAATAGAGCTAGCTCCTGGGGCAGCACCAGTAGCTCGAGCACCATATCGTCTAGCTCCATCAGAACTCGAAGAACTGTCTACACAACTACAAGAAATCTTGGAAAAGGGTTTTATACGTCCCAGCTCTTCGTCCTGGGGAGCTCCAGTACTATTCGTGAAGAAGAAAGATGGTACTTTCAGAATGTGTATTGACTATCGCGAACTTAACAAGGTGACTGTGAAGAATCGTTATCCTCTTCCACGTATTGACGACTTGTTCGACCAGTTGCAAGGGTCGAGCTATTACTCAAAGATTGACTTGAGATCGGGATACCATCAGCTGAGGGTCCGAGATGAGGACGTCTCCAAAACAGCATTCAGAACTCGTTACGGCCATTACGAGTTTCTGGTTATGCCATTCGGGCTGACGAATGCACCAGCGGTCTTCATGGATCTCATGAACCGAGTATGCAAACCTTATCTGGATAAGTTCGTTATTGTGTTCATTGACGATATCCTGATCTATTCTAAGAGTCAGGAGGAACACGAGCAGCATCTGCGACTTATGCTTGAACTTCTTCGAAAAGAGCAATTGTATGCCAAGTTTTCAAAATGTGACTTCTGGCTTCGCGAAGTCCACTTTCTAGGCCATGTGGTAAACAAGGATGGAATTCATGTGGATCCATCTAAGGTTGAATCGATCAAGAACTGGCCTGCACCCCGTACACCAACAGAAATCCGCCAATTTTTGGGTTTGGCAGGATATTACAGAAGGTTTATCAAAGACTTCTCCAAGATTGCGCAACCTCTCACTTCACTGACTCAGAAGGGTGTCATCTATCGTTGGGGTGATGCACAGGAGTCCGCATTTCAACACCTAAAGGATAGACTTTGTAGCGTGCCTATCCTCTCATTGCCTGAAGGCACAGATGATTTTGTGGTTTACTGCGATGCTTCCATCCAAGGACTTGGTTGCGTGTTGATGTAACGTGACAAGGTCATTTCCTACGCATCACGCCAACTCAAGGTTCACGAAAGAAATTACACTACTCACGACCTGGAGCTGGGAGCAGTTGTATTCACGCTCAAGATATGGAGACATTACCTGTACGGTACCAAGTGCACCATTTACACCGATCACAGGAGTCTCGAGCATATCTTCAAGCAAAAGGAGTTAAACATGCGTCAACGCCGATGGGTTGAGCTCTTGAACGATTACGAATGCGCGATCAAGTACCATCCGGGCAAGGCCAATGTGGTGGCAGACGCCCTCAGTCGAAAGGATACCATACCTAGGCGTGTACGTGCTCTACAGCTTACCATCCAATCTAACCTTCCCGCTCAGATTCGCGATGCTCAGGTTGAAGCATTGAAAGCAGAGAACATCAGGGCTGAGTCCCTACGAGGATCGAGGCAGCGGCTAGAACAAAAGGAAGACGGCGCTTACTATGTAACAGGGCGCATCTGGGTCCCACTGTATGGAAACCTACGCGAGCTTGTGATGGATGAAGCACATAAGTCTCGTTATTCAGTACATCCTGGTTCGGATAAGATGTACCACGACTTAAAGACCACATACTGGTGGCCTGGCATGAAAGCCCACATAGCAACCTACGTCAGCAAGTGCTTGACTTGTGCGAGAGTCAAGTCTGAATATCAGAAACCATCAGGCCTACTTCAACAACCGGAGATCCCGAAATGGAAATGGGAGCAAATTTCCATGGATTTCGTGACCGGCCTGCCCAGATCTCAACGCGGAAACGATACCATTTGGGTGATCGTAGATCGACTGACCAAGTCTGCACATTTTCTGGCTATCAAAGAAACGGATAAGTTTTCTACTCTTGCAGACATTTATTTAAAGGAAGTGGTATCAAGGCACGGAGTGCCAACCTCTATTATATCTGATCGTGACGCACGTTTTACTTCTGAACTGTGGCAAGCAATGCACAAGTCCTTTGGCTCACGTTTAGATATGAGCACCGCTTATCACCCGCAGACGGATGGGCAATCTGAACGCACCATCCAAACCCTTGAAGACATGCTTAGGGCATGTGTAATCGATTTTGGTAATGGCTGGGAAAGGCACCTCCCACTAGTGGAGTTTTCGTACAACAACAGCTACCACACCAGCATCCAAGCCGCTCCGTTTGAGGCATTATACGGACGCAAATGCCGATCACCTCTCTGTTAGGCAGAAGTTGGTGACAGCCAAATCACTGGCCCAGAACATGTGGTAGACACCACCGAGAGAATTGCTCAGATACGACAGCGAATGGCGGCAGCTCGTGACCGTCAGAAAAGTTATGCTGATAAGGGAAGAAAACCACTCGAGCTCCAGGTTGGGGATCGAGTGCTACTCAAAGTCTCACCTTGGAAAGGTGTAGTCCGCTTTAGCAAACCAGGCAAACTCAATCCGCGTTATGTCGGACCCTTCGAAGTCATTGAGAAAATTGGCAAAGTCGCCTACAGGTTGAATCTACCTGAAGAACCCAGCGGAGTTCACAATGTTTTCCATGTGTCAAATCTGAAGAAGTGTCTGTCAGATGAGACCCACATAGTTCCTCTGAAGGAACTCACTATCGACGACCAGCTGCGATTCGTCGAGGAACCTGTAGAGATTACGGATCGAGATGTTAAGATCCTCAAGCATACCAGGATACCTCTGGTCCAAGTTCCTTGGAATGCTCGTCGTGGCCCAGAGTATACCTGGGAACGAGAAGACCAAATGAAACTCAGATATCCCCAGTTGTTCGGAAACAGTGCAACCACTACTGAGGTTGAAGCTACTGCAGAATTTCGGGACGAAATTCCAAATCAACGGGGGGATGATGTGACACCCCAGGAAAACGAGTAAACACCGCAACTTAACTAGCTTCCCCAGTAACTACGCACTAAATTTCGGGACGAAATTCTCTTAACAGGGGGAGAATGTGGCAACCCTCAAATTTGCATGTAACCATACAGTTTATTAATGATAATAAAAGTACTTGATGACTGTGCTGAATCATTTAACTGCTCTCTGATTACTGTGTTATACTTACATGTGCGTGTTAGCATACTAGTAGTATACAGAAAAGTTACTAAATAGTCCGGTATATTTTCCTGTGTGTTAGGAATAAATTTCGTTACAAAAATATATGTATAAGACGCTATACGGTGAAATTAAATGATTTAACGGAACAGTATCTAACCGAACAACCAGACATTACCCGGGACACGAAAATATTGTCAGAAATATTATTTTATCATTTTAAATTATTTACAGTCACAAAAATCCCCACACACTATAGAGACATGACATACACCCACTATTCTAGCAAATACCCTAAACCTTCTAGATAATTACCTACTAATAACAAAATTTTACAATCTACCCTCCCCCCCCAACCGAATCTTCAGCCAATTTATTACCATATATTTTGTTGAGACATTAATTCTTGGAAATCTAAGTTGTGGTTGGCCAAAGTCAAAGCAATTGTCTCTCTAGGTTAGTAGAGTTGGCTATGTGAGTCCAAGGCCCCCTATAACCTCACCACCTTCAATTCACTCTCTCACCTCACACCTCTCTCTCTCCCATTTTCAGCTATACATAACCGAACCCACCCCCCCCCCCCCCATCTCTCTCATACCTTCATCTTCTTCACTACAAGACCCCATTCCAAGCTTTGAAGTTCCTCCATAGAAGTGCAAGTTGAAGGGCTCTCAAGAAAGCTTTGTTCAAGTCCTTATCACCACCTTTCTCTCTACATATTTGCACAAGATTTCTACCCTAGCCTTGTGCTAGTAGTAAGTCACTACACCTTGTCCCATCTTATTCGTAGTTAAAATTTGATGTATGACGTTATTTGTTTAAATCACAAGAAATAGCACACTAAATATATGAACTTGAAATTCTGCATAAAAACCCTACATAAAAAGTTTGTTTGAAGATGAAATCTGGTTAGTTTGGGTTTGGTAAATGCATGCATGATGTTTGAACATTTATCCTTCGATACACCATGGTTAGAGTCTTTGTTTATGCGTTTTTAGTCACTTCTACATATAAACAGCTTGCTGATTGAAATTTCCAGCCTGCTTCAACAGGCTGTAACGGGTTCATCTTTAATCGAAAAATTTAATTTCTGGAGTCTAAATTGTGTAATTTTGAATATCTGAATAAATGGAACTGGAATCGTAATTTTCCGAGGTCGTTTACTATTTTTAAAGTATTATTTTTAGACAGCAGCTCAAAGCTGAAATATTTCTGCTGAAAAAGTGTGTTGTAATCAGAGTCCAAACTTAAAACCTGAGCAGAATCAGCTCATGGAATTTTTACTGTAGATGGTCACGGTTGTTTCTGTGACCCTCCAACTGGAATTTCGACGATCCGACTTACGATTGATTTTTAGTGAATTTTTCCGTAAAACTGCAATCGGAAAGTACCAAATCTGATTGCAGTCGAGTAAAAGAATTTTTATATAAAATTGGTAATGAACTGAGATCCGAAATTTTTACACAATAAATTTTGGATTATATATGACATCCTGTAAAAATTTGAGAATTTTTGAAAAAGGTTAACTATTTTATTAAAATGCTCGAAAACAGTCCAGTTTTGATTAATAAAGCTGAAACGACATAAGGAGTGATTTGCGTGTCTAAATGTCGAGTAGGTTATCCGAGAATGATAGAACATGTTATATGTCAATAAAAGTGTTATGTGCAATGTTGTATGTTTGTCTATGAGTGGGGAATAGATGGGTAGGTTATATGGGCATGAACCGTTAAAGTGATGCATGTTATGTGATAGATACGTGTAGGAACTTTGTGTCCTATTTGAAATCACTAATAAACTAAGTGGTAATCATACTAGGACGTGATTGACCGACCTCGACTATTAGCTATATTTGAGAGTCAAACCGAGCAACCAAGGTGAGTTCACACTCTTTCTAAGGCATGGGATTCCCAGGGGTTGGGAATGGGATTGAATAACTACTCGTACAACCATTACTATTAAACTACTTACTACTGTCCTCGGATTGAAGGGCACGTACGTAAAACCTACGTACACGACTATAAGACCATCAACTCTATCAAATGAAGTCCCTCATTTATCGACTTAATCGCCGAGGCCTATGGCGAGCGGGTCATTAGTTAATAGCGCTAATAGGTTTAACAAACCTCACACCGTGCCAGTCGGACGGGCGTGTACTAATGGACTATGGGCAAAGGGTCAATGCTGATAGACATTGACTTAGGGCACCTCTTATATTTTCGTAGCAGTCGATACGCGTGGTCTAGTAACACATGGGAAACCCCCACTAATCTTCGCAAACATGTCAGAAAGACCGCGATGCAAACTTATACGATACATGGTTTTCAAAACGAACAGATGATTTACGAAACGAATGCTATAACTAAACAACCAACTGTGAATTCACTCAACATTGTTGTTGACTCGTTGTTACATGCCTTACAGGTCGCTAAACATTTGGAGCTTGCACGAGGAAGGAGTCGTTGTGGTGTGCGGACGGTTATGTCCAGTGTTTAATGTTTAAAACATTATGAACTTATTAAACCTATGTGTTGGACTTTAAACTTATGAACTGCGAACTTATGTTTTGAACTTTACGTTTATGCTTCCGCTGTCTAAATTAAAAACTTGGTTAACTAGCTTTTAGTCACCAATCGTATTGTGGTTGTCTTTATTTACTTAGGTACATTGTTCAGTATGATTGGTGGCTCGATCCTGGTCATGTCACGTCTCCAAGCGGTGATACCCCGCATGGTGGATTTTGGGGGTGTGACATAAGAGCTTGGCAGAATGAAGTATTTATAAAACTTTGGTTTGCACCAGAGTCAAATAATACTTTTGCATAAACGTCGTGAACTAGGAACGTACCAGTTATCACGTCAGGGATTAGCTCTGCTTCCTAAGTGGTCAACTGGAAGGCTCTTGCGTTTTTCTTGGTAACTCCTTCTGCAGGTTTGGCTTTGTTATCAGTTGGTCTGGCCAATTTAGGACAGTCTGGCCTAAAATGTCCAGTCTCTCCGCAGTTGTAGCAGATTGTTGCTTTCTTTTTCCTGCAATCTTCTTCTTGATGCCCCGGGATTTTGCAGAAATTGCAATACCCTTTGCATCTTCCAAAATGCTTCCTTTTACAGGCATTGCAAAATGGAGTAGTGGAAGATTGGCCAGTTCCCTTTTTCTTGAAATTACTACGGTTACCCATACGGAATCCCTGGGTAATCTTTTGGGCTACTTCCTTCTTTCTATTTTCTTCTCGCGTACGCACCAGTCCGTCAGTCAAAGTGTTGGCTAATTCCACTGCATCGTCAATTGTGCGAGGTCTCGCAGCCTTAACGATATCACGGATTTCGTCAATCAATCCCCATATATAGTGGGCTATAAGTACCGGCTCTGGCGAAGCCAGGGTTGGTACCACTCTCGTATACTCGAAGAAAGTCGAAGTATACCCTCGACAGTCTACATCCACCATTCGGTGGTTCAGAAATTTATTGGCCATTTGTTCCTTTTCATATTCGGGACAGAATTTTCTTTCCACTAGCTGCTTAAATTCTTCCCAACTCATGGCATAGGCCATATTTCTTCCTTTAGCTTGAAGTACCGTATTCCACCATTCTAGCGCCCCTTCTTTAAAAAGATGTGACGCGTACATGACCTTGTCGTCCTCGGCACACTTACATATTGTAATCACTGCCTCTGTTTTCTCTAACCAACGCAGTGCAGCAGTTGCCCCTTCGTTACCTGCAAACTCAGATGGTTTACAGGCAAGAAACTCCTTGTACGTGCAACCAGGCGTGCAGCTTTCATTTTCTTAAGGAGTGGAGCTTGTATCCCATCGTTTTCGTTATTAGTATGGTTGCCGCCTCCGTTTACACTATTACTGAAATTGTCACCGTGTGTGCGTTTGCTAGGAATAATTTGTTGAGGTTCAACTGGGTTTCGAGCAGCAGCAAGGATTGCTGGAATAGCGTTGGCTATTCCATGAGCAACGATATTCTCGATATCTTGCCTATTCAAAAATTGATCCTCATTGTTTTGCCCAGATTGGTTATTTTCATTAACTTGTTCATTACCAGCGTGTTCCATCTGGTATTTATATATATAAGTAATTTAGCATAAAATAATTAATAATCAAATAAAACATTCGCACATAATTATAAAGCATGTATAGTCAAAATGGTCGATTTCTCAACTTCCATTTTTATATATTATATTATGCATCCGTACTCACTTGTTACCTTACAAATGTTTTATTCTTAGGTTATTTCACAGGATTATATTTTATTACTATTATTATTATACAACCACAACCATTGTTGTCACACCATCTTCGTCAGCTGTCATCTTAGAAGCGACGTTCTCTCTCGTCGTACTTCCAGGAGATCTGTTCTCCCACCTCTCGGATTCTATTCCCTGCATCCATCAGCTCCTCGCCAAAATGGCGGAGTTCAGCCAAATTCTCATTACTCATTGGTGGGTTTGGTGCAGGTTCTGGGTCGAACTGAGGGAACAAGGTATAAGGATTATTGAGGAGGTTTTGAAACTGCCAGTCGTTGGTCCACCATTCTTTCATTTCTGCTAACGGTCGGGTATTGACAAGGGGATCTGGAATAGCTGGTTCCAAGTTTATTGGGAGTTGGGTTTCAGCAGGATAAGTAAAAAGGTTTTCAGTGACAGGCTTAAGGGTATCACAGCTTGCCAGTATGAAATCTAGCTATTCCTGCAACGTCATTTCCTCTGCTTGCTTGGAGCTTTCTCCAATTTCTATTCCTTTTCCTTTATCTATTGGATTCTCTGTCTTGACCACCTTCCGAGTTACTGGTTTCCTCCTGCGCACACGCCTCCAGCCCACAATTCTTCTCTTTTTCTTTGGCTTGGGTTTCTCCAGTGGCTGAGCTTGAAACTCCATAGGTTCCTCAACGCCAGCACAATAACCAGTAAAGTCTTTAGAAACTTCAATCTTAATAGGATAGAGATTGAGATTCTCAAGAGCTTCAGACAATTCATTCATGCTGTTTAGCATTTATGAAGAAACACACAAGATTTTAGGTTAAAATTTTGTAATTCACATAATCACAGAATGGCAAGTTAGAAAACTTAAATACAATTTATTTGATTAACACGAACTATTGCTAGATATTTATTACATCTGAAATATACTAGTGGTTATTTAATAGTTTAAAGTTTCTGGCTGATGGATACTATGGGTGCTATTACTGAGTCGAAGTGTTGGCAGTTTAAAGGTTAACATTTACTGCTACAGTGGCTAACGTGTAGAGATTTGCCCATTTTTCATCTAACTCATCTTCCCATGGTTGGTTATTACTTGTTCCCTGAGTCTCTTTAATTATCACTTGTTTTGTTTGTGACTTCCTTATTTTCTCTTGACTTTTTCTAATAACCAAACTTCTTTTATTAGGGGTAAGTGGTTTCTCATACTGTGTCTTACGAACAAATATTCCTCCTCAGTATCTACTGAGTATCTTGAGGAATTTGATTGGGATGAAGTTCCCTTATCTTTCGGTGAACTATCTAATTTAAGATATATGTCCGAAAGCTTTTGCTTACCCATACTGTAACAACAAGTAGTCAGTTAACAAAACACATAATCACAAAATGGTAATCAGGAAAATTAAGTATATTTAAATACTTAATAGGCTAAGATCAGTGGCTCTGATACCACCTTTTCCTGTCACGGCCCCAGCCCCGGTTTGACCTGGTCAGGAGCCGCGGGACAGGAACCCGTGGTATTTATTAATTGATGCGACAGCGGAAGATTTTCACAGGATCTTTAAAAACTTGAAATGCCCGATTATTTTATTTCATAATTCGGGATAAACCCCGTATTTTACAATAGAGGAATTTCACAATTAAATTTCCTGATTTATAAAACATGTTTGTTTATTTTAACTGAGCCACCTCTTCAAGCTGGTTAGTGCTCCGTAGCACGTTTTCCTTGGTTTACAGCAGGTCGCCTGAAACATGTTTTAAAATATTTTATCAGCGGGGAAATACTAGTGAATCATTCATTTTTGATAAAACGACACATAGTTATAAATTACAGCATAAGAGCGATTACAATGGCTTTTTTCTTATTTTTATCTGGCGCCGTGTCACCTAGTGACGATGGTCATACCACTATTGGGTCTTTCCCCAAGTAGTGATGATTATCACTGTTAGGATTTATTAGCCTAACCGTGAGAAATTAGTAATGTGCACAATACCCCACTAGCCAATGATTCAAGATAACCACGACTTAATCCCTGTAATTATAACTTTTGAAAATGGAGTATTGTAAAATACTTTTGATAAAAGAGAATGACTCACATTGCAAATTTATACGAGCAGAATTTAGCCTACTGATTAGCCTTGTAACCTAATTTAAATAACAATGCACACGAACTAGGTTAGTAACTAATACATCATTTACGATAACTCACGAGATTAAAACCCTCACAACGAATGACAAAGTGCTATACTTAAACATCCGTCGAATTCACGACTAATGACAAAGTATGGCCCTAATGTGGGCAGCACTTAAACATCCATCGGATAGTTTCAATCGATCAGACATTGAATCGTAGCAGCGATCGAGTTAATACCCTGTATCGTAGCAGCGCCTCGCTATATTAATTTGAAATTCGACTTTTGTGCAGTGAGAATTCGTTTTTACGAATTGTTTTCGACACCATTGAACTGCTCCTAATCGAATCTATTTATATGTGAAATTTGGGTCTCACGCGGCCCGTGTGAGCCCTTGCTCGATCTTTACGCGGCCCGCGAGGGGCACCTATTCGTAGATTAGGGCTAGCGTGTCACACCTAGGGCTGCCACGTGTGTGACGCGTGGCCCGGCATGCTTATCTGGTCAACTTAGGTTTGACGCGGCCCGCGTAAGGGTCTGCCTATCCTTTACGCGGCCCGCCTGAAGACCAAGAATCTTGATTTCTTGATTTTTGTTATGTATTAGGGTTCCAGGGGTCCGGGTTTTCACTTACGGGTTAATTTTGGGACATTTTGGAGAGTCCTTACAGAAGGATTTGGAGAGAAAGAAATATTTATCTTGATTTTTTTTTTTCGAACTCTGAATATAAGGTAAAAGATTATCATTAGCCGTTAAGAAAAACATAAGAATTAGCTGCGAAGGGAGCTGTTGTAACACCCCAACCATAACTCGGATAATTATATATAACTGATATACTTACAGCGGAAGCAAACTAAACTTTCATTAAAACTTATAATAGTCTGAGTACAACAAATTATTTATTTACAATATTCAACATCTAGGAACTTTTAAGCCTTCAAGTCACACTCGTCTTCCATTTATTCTTAACGTTATCTCCCTAATTACCTATGACATGTATGCTCAAAATGACGTCAACTATATGCTGGTGAGTTCATGTTATACAGTTTACAAAAACACAATTGACATGCATGCAACATGGGCTATGATATTTTGGGCCAAGGGCAACCTGTGCCATTCATGACCTTTTCATAACCACAAGTAATGGGCTTGTCAGACCCCCTGGCCATCACATAGGTATGATAGTGTCGTGATACATACGAGGAACTCTATCCTCTTTTTAGCCAGTTCCAACGCATCCCATTAAGCTTATTGTGACACCACACCCATATAAGGATGCACCATATACAATTGATACCAACTTATAAGGAAACACTTATTTTATTTACACAACTAACTGTAAGGTACAAACGTTGTAAACTTAAAAGTACAAAGTCGGGTAAATTATTCTTAGCCGTTCATACTTTATTCTACTAGCCACACATAACCAAGATTAGCAGCACGCACCTAATTAACCATCATTACCTGTGACACATGCTTAAAAGACGTCAGCTATTACTGGTAAGTTTATGAATATACACAGGTTACTAATCACATCAATTAATCATGACTTGTACCCGCCCATGTCATCATAACCAAACATTACCACATAACTTACATAACCATACAGTTAATGCCCACTCACCACGAGTGTAGTACCGACAAATCCCGTCGTAGCGACACGTATAAGGGACCACGAATATCATGTGTATGTCATGCTTAGGTTATATATACATGTGTACAATAGTCATGCCATAGTATTATAGTTTAGGACAAGCATGTTCACATTTGGAAAGCATTCATAAAACTCGCCTCTTGCTAGATGCGTAACAATTGATAGTAATTACTAGTATAATCCGGTAATACCTCATCCTGACACAATTTACATAATCCTAAGTTAGGTAACGGTACACCTAACTAGTTATTATCATGGTTGGATATTGGTTAACGATGCCTTGTTTAAGCATAGGTGATCAGTCCATGCCTAACTAAGGCTAGGCTACCCAATACCTGCCCGACAATAATCCCTAGTACCTAAAAGTAATATTAACTACTAATAATAATACTAATATTAACTACTAAAATAAATAATAAAATAAACTTAAACGAGGACATACCTTAAAACTATCTACGACACGTTGATGTAGAGTTTCCCTACTCCTGCTCCTACTCGTGCTCCAAAAACAACTACTAACAACACCCAACGGGGTATCGTATGCTCGGGATTCTCTTTATACCAAGAGTGTTCCCGTTAAAAACTGATACTCTAAATAACAACTGGGACTTTATAAGGAAGTAAGCAAGCACCTCAAACAATCTTTGTATCGATGTGGGATTCATTGACGTGCTTGCCTGCTTGCTTGCTTATATATATTAATTCAGCTGTTTCAATTGTTTTTCTCGTATAACTTTCAAACCGTAATGTTTTATAAAACGATAAATATGCCATTAGGACAAGCTCATTTTTATCTACATTTTAACCTAAGTGTTGTTAAAAATGGAGTAGGGTCAAAATATAATATATTTTATTATTATTATACGATCTCTTATAATTCTAAGTACTCGTCTAACCACTACATATTTTAGATGACCATTCTACTAATTACTTACTAGTTTAACAATATAAGAAATATAAATTTTATATTCTTTTATTTTTGTCTAGAAAACGGGATGTTACACTTATAAGGATCCAAATATACCATTACTGATAGTTGCACATTACAACATTTTTATATTATTATTATTATTAGTTCAGACAAAACGAGTATACAATCACAGTTTTATAAATAAATATGATAACTCACATATTTAATAGTTGCTTAACAGCCGCTAGTACGATCAGGTCCTGACACAATTACATAATTCTAGGTTAGGTAATGGTACACCAACGCCGCTTTAGCCACATCGGGCCATCTTGGGGTGGGGCAGGTTGTGGCGCTGATGTGGATGGCTGGGATTGGCTGAATTCATGTGACCATTGGGCTAGCCGTTGGCCAACAGTTATTTTATAAAAAAAAATCTTTAACTTTTGTTCTATATAAATCAATCAATTCTTACTAAATTTTACTATCCAAATATTCAAAAACCACATCCCATTACCCAAAAAATTTATACAATGAATTCTTCAAGTTCAAGCGATTCGTTAGATAGTTATGATTCGTCATCCTCATCGAACGACGGGGCGAAAATAGTTGAATATTATCCCGAGGAGACCCAATCAAATAACGAAGACATCAGTGACGAACATAGAACGCAAAACCAAAATCTAATCGAGTCACGACAAATAAATGCAAATATTCGAGCTGATTTGGTACAACATGTTTCAACACTTCATAGATTTGATAACGTTGAAAATGAAGATGATTGATTTTTTTTGTGATGTAATGTATTTTTTTGTTGTAGTTATTTAATATTAATTAAATAGGTGTTTTTAAAATTAATATATTAAATTCTATGATTAAAATAAATAAAAAAGAAAAAATAGCTGCCAAATGTTAATCCACGCCAACTAGCCCACGCCCCCTCCACACCCCACTTTTTTGGGGTGGCCTGGTGGAGCCCATCTCCGCCACATGTCAACCCAAGCCCCACACCCAACGGTCTAACTAGTTATTATCACGATTAGATATTGGTTAATACTGTCTTAGGGGCTGTTTGTTTACCTCTTAATGAGGCTCTTAATGATTTAGACCTCTTACTGGTTCAGCGCTTAATAGTTCAGACTATTTGTTTCACGAACAAATGTCTGAATGGTTCAGACATTTGCCTCTGAATGGTTAAGATTTATACAGAGTCTGAATGGTTAAGACCTCTAATCTGAATTGGTCAGACATTTGCCTCTGAACGATTAAGAATTATACAGGCTCTTAATGGTTCAGACCTCTTACTGGTTCAGCACTTAATGGTTCAGACCTCTTACAGGTTCAGCACTTAACCATTCAGATGTTGCCAAACAGCTCCTTATTTAAGCATGATTGATCAGATCATGCCTAACTAAAGCTACGCTACCCAATACCCACCCCTGAGAATTAGGGCTGACAATTTTACACCAATACACGACACGAACCTACACGAAGTTAGCAGGTATCGTGTATGGCCTTAACATGTATCGTGTACCAAACAGGTAGACACGAGATTACCTGTTAATTTTTGTGTATAAACAGGTTAAATACTTGTTTACCTGTAAATACCCGTTAGTACACGATAAGAAATTAAATTAAATAAAACTCATCAGCCATGTGCGTGTGAGTTCCTTAATTCCTTTCTATTTTCATTCCTCATTCAATTCAAAAAAAAAAAAAAAAACCCCTAAACTCCCTCTGTAACTCTCAGATAGCATGTCGTGTTCGTGTTTTTGTTCGTGTTAACATGTATTAAAAGGTAATTTTCGTGTATAACAGTCGAACAGTTGTGTTAACAGGTAATTTTCGTGTATATCGTGTCGTGTTCGTGTTTGAAAAAAAAAGGACATGATAAGTTATCGTGTAGTGTTCGTGTATGGAATTTCGTGTATCGTGTCTTATCGTATCTTATCGTGTACGGGTATACACGATATGCCAGCCCTATTGAGAATACCTTAAAATAGCAAAAAAAAAATCGGAAAGGTCTAACACAAGGGTTGTGAAATGATATTTAGTCATTGAGAATATTATCATATGTTGTTGAAGCAAGTCTTTTTCAGTGTCCCAGTAGTAGTAGTAGGCACTAGAGTTGTGAGTCATCGGCAGCACCATGGATACCTGCCCCACCGCTTACTTGTAGTCAACCATTCCATCCCCGTATTTCAAACCCCGTCGTCATCTGCTGCTTACCTTTTGTTTTGGTCATCCATCCATCCATCCCCGTCGTTATCTGCAACTAGAGAGAGAGATCTCCGGCATCTTCAGAAGCTACAGTCACATTTCTTTTCTTTTCTCTCGAATATACTAATGATGATGTCAGGTCAGGTGTTGTTTTATTACTTTGATTTTTAGTATAATAATTTGGATGTTTTGACCTAATCCTTCCTGCTCACATTATTCATCACTCGCCATTAGAAAACCTAATTTGTTGCTAGCACTAACCTCCCCTGCACTTAACAATTAGCTTAGCACTCCTTGCTGGCTGTTCAACTTACTTTGTATTGTTGAATTCATGTATAGTTTCCCAGATAGGGAATTTTTAGGTCATTTTTGGATGTTTCCGACCCAGAATTTGCATCACTAGATGTAATAGACTAGGGCTAGAGGCCTTCTACTTTATAACATACAAATGTTTCCAATTCTCAGGGTATAATATCAAGGATCTGATTCAAGAAGCACAGTTTCGTTGGTTAAGGCCTGGAGAGGTGCTTTTCATACTTGAGAATTATGAGGAAACACAGCTTAACCATGAGCCACCTCAAAAACCACCCAGTGATTTCCCCCCTTCATATTTCTCTCTTTATATTATTATATACATAAACAGTGCATTTTTTGATATTCAATCTCCCACAGGTGGTTCTCTGTTCCTTTTTAACAAGAGGGTTCTTCGTTTTTTTCGTAAAGATGGTCATAGTTGGCGGAAAAAGAAGGATGGAAAAAATGTTGGTGAAGCACATGAGCGTCTAAAGGTTTTTTCAGCTGTTATCATATTTTTTTTTTGCTTACTGGTAGATCAGTTGTTATGTTCTTGGCGCAGTGGTAGAGGTGTTCATTATTTATTTGGACAGTCACATAACCAAATTGTCCAATTTGGATTAATTAAATGGTTTGGATCAAAACCAAGTTAATGTTTGGTTTTAGTTACTATTTTAAGAACTGAATAGTCCAAACAAACAGAACAGTAATTTATTCTTATTGATATTTTGGACTTTCTAATAGCTTATATATCAATTCTTTTCAAGAAAATTACCTTGGTGACATGAAGTTCTGTACATATACTTTTATAGCACTTGTGAAAAATGATATAATGCAGTTATCTTACATTTGTCCAACTTGTGAAAAAGAATATGAATTAAGTGATTACAAGATTTTATTCTTCTCTCAACACGATTTTTTTTTATAATTCCAAAGACTTTCGTAGTTTACATCTGTTGCAACCCTGTTTTGGTAGGTTGGAAATGTTGAAGCTTTAAATTGTTACTATGCACACGGTGAGGAGAATCCGAATTTCCAGAGGCGTAGTTACTGGATGTTAGATACGTAAGTATAATTTGTCTCTTCACAGAATCACAGATGCTTTTTGCCATATTTTACAGCTGAAAAATTAATGGATAGAAAAAAATTGGCATTCCTTGTTGCGCAAAGTGCATGAAATAGAAACAAACTTTAGACTCTTTCCTAAACTTAGCACCCCACTTAAAAATGTACGCAGGATTAAAACAAACTTACATTTTATTAACCTTTTCTAGCAACCGAGTTACATTTTATCACCAACTATTGTAATGAATGGCCTATTCAACCGGTAGTAGCAGGTTATCTTTTTGCTGATTCTAAAAAGTTGTTGGCGTGGCATCGTATTTGTCATTTTACAGTATAGGTATAGGCCATGTGGTATTTGATATGGCATCTAATAATTACTCTTGAACCTAATTTTTATAGAAAGATCATCGTTTCATACTTGTAAATGATTTTCTTTTTCACAAAAACATTTTTTTGTGTATGTGGCATTTGTTGTTACGGCTCACATGGCATTAACCAGTGCGGTCAGCAATTCAAAATCAATGATGTTGGTTGCAAAAATTGATAATAAGCTGTAATTTAGGTTTCTGTTTTGCTTCTAATTTACGGTTGATTGCTAAAATTGAGAAAAATGTTTGTTACATACATATGTTGTGCAGTTTGCTTGTATTTAACCGACATGTCAACATACATAGACGGTCTTATGTTCCTTGATTTTGTGGTGGCAGGGCAATGGAGCATATTGTTCTTGTTCATTACAGAGATATAACCATAGTAAGTCTTATGAACTTATAAACAAAAGTGAAAATCCTGATTGTGACGTGCCCCCCTATGTATTCAGTTGTCACCATATGTATCTCTCTGTGTTTTTTCGTGCTTCCTTTATGTGCCAAGTAACCGCAAATCTTGTGTATTTTCTTTCCTTCTTTCAAGCCGTTTTTCCTGATTAAGATTTGACCAGCATTTTAGTATTATTTTTTAACCACTTAATAACTATGTTATTTCAAATACGAAATTCTTTCCCTGTTGGTTATTTGTTACTCCCTCCGTCACAAATTCATTATCCGAACGCAAGAAAAAACACAATTCAAGACATGTACATTTATTGTTTGATACCTAATTTAGATTAGGAAAATAAATTTACCCTTCGCACATAAATGGAAAACACA
This sequence comes from Helianthus tuberosus, assembly GCA_030545235.1. NCBI lineage: Eukaryota > Viridiplantae > Streptophyta > Magnoliopsida > Asterales > Asteraceae > Helianthus > Helianthus tuberosus. The sequence goes on from JARYGA010060305.1 coordinate 803,590, forward strand.
CAGTGTTTCATGACAAGAGTAAATGGGATATTAGTAAATTATTACTACCCGTAGTTGAGAAAGGAAAATCATTTGGGACAAACTAAAAGAGAAATATGAAGAGTAATTTTGTGATGGGAGGATTGGAGGAGTATGATTCATATTAAAATTAACGAAAATGGTAATTTGCAGGGTAAGCATAGTGCAGGGCCCATTTCAAGTTTGACTTTGGGATCTTCTAATATAATTCAGAGTTCCCATTCCTACACCACTCAGCTTATATCACCCTCTGCTAGTGAATTTGATGAACCTTACACCAGCCTGTCTGCGGGTCCTACTTTGATAGAAGCTAGTCAAAGTGTTCTTACAACATCACATCGCCCGAATCTAATAGAAAGAATTGAGGAAACTGATCCTTCACCTGATCTCCAAATTAATCAGGCTTTGAGAAGGCTCGAGGAGCAGTTAAGTTTGGATGGCTTGAAAGATGTTGGAATATATTACAGCGACAATGACGTAGGGCTAACAATTAATGAGCAAAGTTATAGTGGATCTGAGGGGTTGCACTATGGTTCAGATGATTATGTGTGTCTACAATATCCAGGTTTGTTTTCCTCATAACCAACAAAACATGTACATACACAGTATATAGTGTATCTCAGATATATATAAATGATAAATCCATAACATGGTGGGTCATGTTTTGGGTTGGGTAAAGGGTTGAAACATGTCAAATTTAGTCGGGTCACAAATAATTTTAAAACTCGTTATAGATTATGAATGTGTTAGTTATGATTACAAATCTATATAGTAATAATTTTAATCTTTGAATCAAATTATAAGTAGACTGTGGGCTAATCGACTTTCAACTCCCACTCATTCAACCTGTTCCTTCTGTAGCTATTTTTTAAAAATTCTGATTCATTTGATCTGTTTGAGTTAGATACAACCCAAATCAACTTATTGCATAAGTAACCAAGTTAAATTTCCAACAAAATAAATTACTCATAGTCTCATATTCATTTTTTGGGTGTGGAATCGGTCAGTGGCCATCAGGGGTAATCTCATGGATTGGATTGAGGGAACCGTTTTTATAACTATACAAGTCTTTAAAGTCCAGAGTTGATTGGGGGCCTTAGCTGAACCTATGATACCAAACATTTATGCCACTCGGTGACAGTTTTTTTCTAAGATGTTTTTATTAAAGTTAATTTTCACTTTTTGTTATATTGATCATCTTTCTACACTAATAAATAAAAATCCTTTTTGGACACATGTCATTCTCTGGTAATTTCTCACCCTTATTTTTCTATTTATCTCTTTTATTAAATTAAATAATAATAATATTATTATTAAACATCAATTTAACTAAATCTATTTATCTCTTTTTTTTTCATAATTTGAAATTGATTTCTTTTTTAACTCTAAAGTTTCAAGTTTTTGTAATTTAAGTCTAAAGTTTCAATCTTTGGTATTTTAACCCCTTTGATTAATTTGATTTTTCACTTCTAATTCAAAAGTTTTCATCTTTTGCAATTTAACCCCTTTAATTTTTTTTTTTTACTTTCAACCCAAAGCTTTTCATCTTTTGCAATTTAATCTCAACACTTTTTTTTTTACTTTCAACTTTGGTCCTTTATATACTTTTCATCTTTCATAAGTTCTCCGTTTAACGTGTCGTTCTAAATTTCCGAGTTAACACGCCGCAACGTGCGTATGAGGTTTAACTTTTTTTCATTTATTTTTTTATGTTTGACATGTCCGTCGCAACGCGTCTATTTTTCCCCGGTTAATAGGTCTGTCGCAATGTGCGAGTCAAAGATCGACTTAGTTATTTTTTTCTCGGTTTTACACACAGACTCATGGTCATGTGAGAAACATTTGCATTTCATCTCACATGATATATAACTAATAAATCCCCCGCCGCATCGCGGCGGGTGATAATTCTAGTTTTTATTATATATATGAATAATGAAAATTTTGTGTGGTGAATAGTGTTACCCCATATGGTTTCTCACCTCTCAGCCTAGTTTTAGTTTTTGTATTTACATCGTCCTCTTCCTAATTGGGTGCCAACCAACCATAACAGCTCTGGATAAAGCTGAAGATCAACTAAACACATTGGACAACTGTACAACTGACCATGCGATACTGCATCAGTACCAGCAACCACCCATGGGTGAATTTACTTTACCAAGTCAGCAAACTTTAATTTGGAAGGACATTCTAAAATACGATGAGAATGCCCCAGATGATGGTTCACTAGAGAATTACGTATACCCATCAGATCAAAATGTGAGATTATATTTTAATTGTCTAGTCTGAAAAGCTAGTCACTATTTTTCTGCTTCACTTATTTACTGTTTGTTTTCATGCAGTATGATGAGACATTATTTGTTGATAGTTGCTACTACATTGCACACACATGTAGGAAAAAAGTTCTAAATGGCCCATAAAAATGTCACCATTAGGAGTGTAAATGAGCCAGGCTGTACTCGAGTTTGGCTCATTCAATTTAAGAGAACACGACTTGATTTTGAGTGTTACATGTTACACTTGAGCTCAGCAGTTTGCAGGCTTGAGTACAACTTGTTTGTCAAATAAAAATTTGAAATCATTATACATGTATTTGCTTTTAAATTTTATTATTCACACATCTTCATTTAATTCTATTATAATATTATATTGTACATATGGGATGGCTTTTTTGTAAAATGCGCCCCTAACATAGGACACGTCAAAAACATGTTTTTTTAAAGTGATGCACAACCTTTATAAAACCAACGAACAAGTGCCTAATTATAACCTTATTAAAAAGCAACTAACTTATGCATATGATACTTGTACAATTGGCTTTGGGAGTTTTTCAAAAAAAAAATTGGAATTTTCCTTTTTAACCTTAAAGTTTTAATCTTTGACAATTTAAGTTTAAAGTTTTAATCTTTGTTTCATTTTTAACCTTAAAGCTTTAATCTTTGACAATTTAAGTTTATAGTTTTAATATTTGTTAATTTAACCCCTTTGATTAATTTGATTTTTCACTTCTAATTCAAAAGTTTTCATCTTATACAATTTAACCCTTTTGATTAATTTGATTTTTCACTTCTAATTCAAAAGTTTCCATCTTTTGCGATTTAACCACTTTGATTTTTTTACTTATGTGTTGTAATCTTAGCTTTGAGATTTTTTCAAAGAAAAAATGGTTATGCATATGGTTGTTGTAACCTTGGCTTTGAGGGTTTTTTAAAAAAAATTGATTTTTTTACTTTTCACTCAAATGTATTTCATAAATTACCTTTAACGCAAAACTATTTGTTTTTTACTTTTAACATAAAACTTTTTATCTTTTGCAATCTATCCTCATAACTTTTTTTACTTTCAACTTTGGTCCTTTATAATTTTCAGTTTCCGCAAATTTTTCGCTTTATGCTTCGTTTTAAATTTTGTGACTAAACACATCGAAACGTGCGTCTTTGGTTTAACCTTTTTACGTTTCGTTCTAAATTTTGCGAGTTAACACGACGCAACGTACGTGTGTGGGTGAACGTTTTTACATCGTCTATTTTTTCCCGTTTGAAAGGTTCAACATAACGTGCGCGTCCTAAATCGACTTAGTTATAACTAAAGAATCCCCGCCGCATTGCGGCGGGTCGTAATTCTAGTTTTAAAAAATTTGGCAGCTCGGTCACCAATTTGGAAAGAATGCGTCACTTTGGAAAAACACGCTTTTTATGGTTTTTTTTGTCAAACAAGCTTATTTGATCCTATCTTATCCCATATATGTGTGTGTGTTGCACATATTTTTTTAATGTAAAACTATGGTATTGCTTATAATTATATTTATGTAAATCTATGTATATGAGCTTGTTTCTGGTTGTGAGCCTAATCGAGCCCTATGCTTCAAGCCTGAGCTCACTTACGCCCTACTTGTGATTGACACTTAATCTTCTACTACTCATACTTGGTATTTTTACATTTCTTTTCATTCCTCTTATTAGAGTATGTGTCATTGTTGTTCGTCAACAGGAAGTGCTTTTACCTCAATCACAAAGCGATATAATGGAAGATCAAGTGAAGCGCCATTCTGGAGATACTGGTGCAAGTAATGAATGTAAATCTACTGCTTCTTTAGTTTCTTTTGCAGTAAATAAATATATTAAAAGGTTAAACTGACTTGGCACAATTGTAAAATTAAGGTTGCAAAATGGTCAGATCTGGTCCTACTCACAAACACAACTCCTTTTTATTCTAGTAACTAATGTCTTAAATATGATCTTAAATCTAAATTATTAAAATATTGGCCTAATTTTTTTAATTTGTATTTCCCGCATCCATATTGTTATCCCAAGATTAATATATTGGCCTAATTTCTTTTTTAATTTTGTATTTCCAGCATCCATATTTTTATCTCAAGAACTTGAAGATTCAACATTTCCCGGTTACATCCCTCCGAAAAATGTGTTTCAAAGTGATGCAGACTTGTACTCCACATTGTTTGACCAAGGTCAAATTGAACCACCGCTCACATCAGATTCAAGTTTAACCATTGCACAAGAGCAGAAATTTAGTATTCGTGAAATATCCCCTGAGTGGGGCTATGTGACCGAGCCAACAAAGGTAAAATCATTGAAGTTATATCTTCACTTGTTTTTTATTCCTTTTATCCTTTATAATGGTTGTGTAAGTGCATATATTCCTGTCATATTTTCTTTGCACTCTTTCTGTTATTATTATAGAAGAATTGGTTCTGTAATATAGTTATTAACATTAGACCACCACCATCTTAAAAAAATTGTCCACAAACAAAAAACAATAACATAAGATATATAAATTTAATGTAGTTGTTAATTAGGTAAACATCAATTTTTCCCCTTAATAGATTTAGATACCAATTAAGGGGGTGTTTGGTATTGCGTTTGAAAAACATGTACAAGGACTAATGACACGTAAAAATCGCATCACGGTCTAATTTTTTTATCCCAAAAGCCGATGCGAGAAGTGTACCACTATACTCTCTCCTAAAAGTCTCTCCGTCTTCTCCAAGAAATCTTTTCCTTGATCATGTCCTCAAAGAGGTGCTAGTACAGTATACTTGTTGAATATTCGTAACTCTGTTGTATGCAGGTACTCATAATTGGGACATTTACATGTGATCCATCAAATAATGAATGGATTTGTATGTTTGGCGACACTGAAGTCCCTGTTAAGATCATTCAAGAGGGAGTAATCTCCTGTCATGCGCCACCTCATCCACCTGGAAAAGTTGCTATGTGTATTACATCTGGCAATCGAGAGGCTTGTAGTGAAGTCAGGGAGTTTGAGTATCTTGATAAACCAAGCATGCAGATGCGAACCAACTTCTCAGAAAACGAATTAAAAAGGAGCCTGGAAGAATTATTATTGCTTGTCAGATTTGTGCAAATGCTGTTATCTGACAAAATTGGGCAAAACGGTAAAAGCACTGGAATGGAGTCGGATGTTCTAACAAGTTCAATGGCTGGTGAAGATTCATGGGCTCAAATCATTGAGAGTGTATTAAATGGAAGTCTGGAATCTTGGAAAACTATAGATTGGCTTCTAGAAGAAGTTTTAAAAGACAAATTGCAAACGTGGGTTTGGTTAAAAATGCAGGAGAAGGAGAATCTTCTTGTTTTGTCGAAAAGAGAACAAGGGATAATACATATGATTTCTGGATTGGGCTTTGTTTGGGCCTTGGCACCTATACTTAAATCTGGAGTTGGTATAAATTTTCGTGATGTCAATGGCTGGACTGCTCTTCATTGGGCTGCACGTTTTGGAAGGTAATCTTTATATTTATATTTTGGGATAATGCGTATGCGGGCCACCGATGTATTGGATCTATTTAATGCCTTAAATTTTGACAAGACAAACATACCCTTGTATCAAGTTAACAATAAGCTACAATTAGTAATAAACCCGCGCGCGTTGCGGCGCGGGCACATCGCAAATATCGAATGGATTAGTCCAAACGTTATGTGATGCGTTAACCATACGAAAACGTGTGTGTTCGACGTATTCGATTGAACTCAGTAGTCAGTATAACCTATATAAGCATTGCGATTGGATCAAAACAGAAAGTAAATCGAATTAATACCGTATAATCTTAATGTATTATATACATATTATATGGGATATATTAGAGGTTTAAAAAAAGGAAAAAAAAAATACAATTTGACTCCACTAGTTTCTGAACAAAATTTATGAACACATACATAAAAATAAGCATGAAAACGTCTTATATTTGACCTGACTTGTTTCCCAAAAAAGTTTACGTCAAAACGTAGACCAACTCGAATTAATACAGACACATACATAAAAATATGCACGTAAAAATGGTTTTAAACGAAAACGTATTATATTTGACCTGACTTGTCTCCAAAAAAAATTTACGTCAAAACGTAGACACACTCAAATTTATATTGATACGTACATAAAAATACGCACGTAAAAAAAGTTTTTTTAAAGTAAAAGAATGATAGAGGTAAACAAAAGTTACTGATGGAAAATTAAATTAGTAAAAAGGTAGGGGTTAAAAACGCCAAATGCTAAAGTAGAGGGGTAATAGAAACATAGAAGGGAGTAAAATGGACTAACTCCAAAAGTGAAAGGGCCAACCAAAGCCGGTGGAAATCCCACCGACTTTGGTTTTTAAGATAGTATACAATTCGATGTTAGATTTTTTTTGTCAGTTTACAGTATTCCTGCATGTTTGTAGCTGGAATTGGTTAACGTAACTGAATATATACTTGTGCCTGTAAAGTAGTTTCAATATAGAGGTGGTCTTTAGGGCTGTAAACGAACCGAACGTTCAGCGAACAGTTCGTGAACCGTTCAGCGGGAAGTTCGTTTACGTTCGTTCGTATAATTAATGAACGAACATGAGCAAAAAATTTCGTTCGGTTAGTTAAATGAACAAACACGAATAGATGTTACATTTGTTCAATTGCGTTCGTGAATGTTTGGTAATGTGTTCATGAACAGTCTTTCATGTTCATGTTGTTCATTAAATATTTTTTAGCATTTATTTATTTTATCTAACTTTTTATATTCTTTAACTCTTATTTATCTCATTACCCCAACAAATAAAATAGGAAAGCCTATCTTCACCTTGTTTATGAACCGTTCTACTTTCTTTTTCATTATTCACATCGAAAAATACTATCGACTTTCTTTCAATGATTAGGGCTTCAAGGTCTAGTGTCGTTCCTTCTCACCATCCACCTCTAGCAACCGTCGTCTTTGCTGATTTTATCTGTGTTTGTTTGTGTTCGTGAACCGTTCGTAAAAACGTTTCTTTCCTTAATGGTCAAACACGAACATAAAATCTTGTTCGGTAAGTGTTCATGAACTGTTCGTGAATATATTATATCCTTAATGAACGAACACGGACAAGGCTTTGTCGTGTTCGTTCGATTCGTTTACAGCCCTAGTGTTCTTTGTGAAAAAAACTGAATGCTTCCAGATACATTATCCCTTGCGTTTATGTTTTACGGTCAGTTTTATATATCTTTTTATTTTGCATAGAATACCAATGCACTTTCACTTTTACGCTCTGGAAAAAAGACCTGATGTGATTTGGTTGATAATCTCTCTGCCTTGTGTCGCTGTTACGACCCGGATCCATGCCGCCAACCCGACAACATTCCGCAAAGCAACCCGATCTGGAGATCGTGACCCATGGACCCAATCAAGTAGACTAACCGCATTTAGATTAGTGGAGTAGTGGAAGTTGCATTTTTTATTATTCGTTGCATGAAATTAGGAAGTAGTGGCCATGTTTATTTCTAGTTCTTTGCATGCACGTTTACAAGTTCACTGCATTGTTTAAGTCTTTAAATAGTTGGTTTGCATTGTAAAAAAATAGAGAAGAAAATTGTCCCAAAAGTCTTGTGTTTCTCAATTCTATTTCTTGGAGCTTGACCCCCTCTAAGGGTTATCTCTCTTGGAGCTTGATCCACTCTACGGATCCCTATCAGTCGCATCCTGGGTAACTTAACAAAAGTTTGTCAACAATTGTTCAGAAAACGATTAAATGAAAATTTTATTGTTTCCTTTGCTAGTGTATCTCCACAACTATTGTGTCATATAAGCTCGTAACACATAATTATGAGTTGGCTCTGGTACATCGAAATCGAACACATACATGTTTCTAAACCTTGAAGTCTTCTAGTGATGTCTGCACCTTTTTTTCAGATGTAACATACATCATGATGTCTGCCCAACCCATCATCCAAAATTAGGTTTTATGTGTTTTTTTTTTACTCTAGTCAATTATTAGTATTGGGTTTGTGTATTAAAGATTTAAAGCTTACCACACTACATATATAATCTGAATTTGTTGATAACTGTGTGTGCATGCTTATTTTTAGAGATGGAAAAATGGGCGGGTTGGGTAGCATGTCAAAAGGGTTATCATTTGGTGTTGAACTAAATGGGTTGAGACCTTGAACAGTTGTCTGAAATATTAGATTTTTATATATGATTAGGCTAAAGGGTGTGGCCATAACCACCATGACCCCCTCCACATAGGCGCCATGTAACCCACCTCTAATCCACCATCCAAAACCATTACCCTAAGGGTGTGGTCATGACCCAAACCACTATCCCCTTTATTTTTTTAATATATTTTTTTTTGTCTCAAAGTCATCCAATGGAGTTATCAAGGAGGGGGTGGTGTAGCCTTCCATTCATGTTCCTACGTGGCGAATCATGTTCCAACCATGACCCCCACACCCTTCAGCCTTAGTATGGAAATTATATTATTTCGACAATAATCTAGTCATTTGAATAAGTTGATTTAGCCATTTAGGTGCTATACTTTAAAGCAGGCAGGTTTTGTTGACCCAAACACTTACTGTCCAGAATATATAATTTTTATAAAATAATTGGTTTGTCATATATGATTACAAAAACTATATTATTTCAACAAACAATGTTATCTTTTTAAATCAAGTTGCATACTTAAAAATACAGCTTGGTCAACTTTCGACACATTTGACTCGCTTACTTGTAAGCTATTTTTCTTCACCTGATCACACCATTCATAAAGTAAATGGGTCAAATTGGAGAGTTGATTTCTGTTTGCTGTAATGTAACAGGGAAAAAATGATAGCGGAACTTCTAGCTTCGGGAGCATATGCTGGAGCAGTTACAGATCCCAGTCAGCAAGATCCAAGCGGAAAAACAGCAGCATCTATAGCTGCCACATATGGACACAATGGTCTTGCAGGCTATCTTGCTGAGGTGGCGTTAACCACCCATCTTTCATCCCTCACATTGAAAGAAAGTGAACTATCTAAATGTTCTGCTGATGTGGAAGCCGAAAGAACAGTAAACAGCATCTCAAACCCTAATTTTGTAAACACAGATCGGTTGTCTTTCAAGGAGACCATGGCTGCTGTTAGGAATGCAGCTCAAGCTGCTTCACGTATACAAGCTGCTTTCAGGGCACATTCTTTTAAAAAAAGAAAACAACAGGAAGCTGCTGCTAGTGGATATGATGAGTATGGTATATGTGAAAGTGATATTGAGGGGCTTTCAGCAGCTTCCAAGGTTATTTTTGGAAATGCACGTGATCATAATGCAGCTTTGTCTATCCAGAAAAAGTATAGAGGTTGGAAAGGGCGCAAGGATTACCTTGCATTTCGCAAGAAAGTAGTCAAGATACAGGTTTTTTTTTATCTCTCTCCTGGCTTAAACGCATATACACACACTAGACGTTAGAGGTGGAGAACTGGGCTCGTGGCTCGTTTAGCTAGCTCACAACTGGCTTGTCTTGTAACCCTTGTCTTATTATTATTATTATGATTGGCAGGCTCATGTAAGAGGTCATCAGGCGAGGAAAAACTATGAAATAATTTGTTGGGCGGTTGGTATAGTGGAGAAAATTGTCTTAAGATGGCACAGGAAAGGAGTTGGCCTAAGAGGATTCCATTTGGATTCTGTTGATGAGAGTGAAAATGAAGATATTATGAAGATATTTAGGAAGCAAAAGGTTGATGTGGCTCTCAGTGAGGCTGTGTCAAGAGTGGTCTCTATGGTGAACTCATCACCGGCAAGACAACAATACCGTCGCATGCTGCAGAAATATCAGCAAGCCAAGGTCACTTACCTTCCTTTGATTCATAACTAGCTTATTATTGCTGTCATGGACTTGGTAAGTCAAAAAGATTTATTCATAAAAAAAGTTTGGGGACTTGTCTACAAAAATATGCACAAGTCCATTGTGTTCTTCTGTCAAAAGGGCATTGTTAAAAATTAGTAAGTTAAAAGATATATCCATGCAAAAAATAGTGAGAGTCGAACAGGGCTTTTGCTATGGGCTGGTGTTGCTAGTCTGATAGTAGTAGTTCTGTTTGGTTTTTGGTAGTTTACATATGGGTTTGTTTCCCAATATTTAATCTTTTAAGCCATAGGGGAGAGCCAGGGTCTGGTTTGAATTCATTTATTATTTTCACAGTGAAAAGTTTGTTGGCTTATATGTATATTCAAGAAAGTATTTTTGATAACCAAACTTATGTCAAGTATATGTAAAAATTATATTCAATAACAAAACTTATATCAAATATATATACAAATTACAACAAAACTTGAGTACAAGTCAAGAACCCTTTTGGACAATAATAAGTAACATCATTTGTGGGTTTTATCTGAATGTGTGTTTGATTTTAAGAAAAGTTTTTGCAGGCGGAACGAGGTGGGTTGGAAATGGAAATGGAAAGTGAAGGAGGCTCAATATCTCAAGACTTATAATAGAGAAATTGTATAAAGAAATGGTTAAATATTATTATTAGTTTAAATGATAAGTTAGGTTGGTGTGTTTTGTGTATACTAGTAGGGTGCCCGCGCGATGCGGCGGGGGCGACACTTTGGATTGCGGCACTCGTTGCTGGTAGTTTTCTTATTTGTATATGATAACATTATTGTGGTGGATATATGTCATAAGTGTTACACATGGGAGCCTAACACCTATAATGTCTTGCAATGTTCGATCAACTGCCTCTATCGCCTGACGTTTCGCCATCGATGCCTCATCCCATATAATTAACTTGGAGGACCTAATTAGTTGACTTATAATTCCTAAAATTTTGGGACATAGTTTACTATTTATCTACTAAATATCGTAAATTAGTATTAAATAATTCCTAAAATTTTGGGATATAGTTTACTATCTATCTACTAATATCGTAAATTAGTATTAAATAAATATCGTAAATTAGTATTAAATAATTCATAAAATTTTGGGATATAGTTTACTATCTATCTACTAATATCGTAAATTAGTATTAAATAATTCCTAAAATTTTGGAACATAGTTTATCTTCTATCTACTAAATATCAAAGTTTTGTTTTGTTATAAAAATTAATAATAAATAAAGTATAGAAAAACTGTTTTAAACATGTAAAGATTTGTTTGTTAATAAAAAATACTAAACAAATGACAAAAGTATATTAGTTCAATCGAGATGTAAATTATAAGTGCAATAAAATAACACAAAACATAAACTTCAAATATAAAATAAACTTTATTATTCATGGGATAGTCTAGATCAAACAAAAACAACTGAAAATGAAAAAAACATAAAAACACTTGATATATTTCATCTAATTTCTCTTCTTTTTTGATCCGTTTTTCTTGTTTGTGCTCGAATCAGCAGTATCATCTAATTCATCTTCTTTCTCATCGTCCTCAGAATCATCTAAATTTATAACCTCGACCCATTTCCATTCAGAGAGTCTCTTAGATCTTTTCTTTTGATTCTCATACTTCCGATCCTTAAAAAACAAAAATTTAATAAAAAAGTTAAAAAATGATTAAATAAATTTTATAAAAAAAACAAATATTGAATAAATTTTTTAAAAAAAGATTAAATAAATTTTAAAATTACCTCTTTACTAAATTGACGTTGAAGATTAGACTTGTATGGACTGAACATTGCACCATAAGAAATAATTTCAACACTGTTATCACCATCATCATACAATAAAACACCAAATAATAACATAACGAACTTGTTAATATGAAAGATTATAAGCGAAAATATTACTTAAAAACTAACAAAAGCTTGTTCGACAACTGTGGTGTTTAAATTGGTGTGTTGAATCTGAAAAATCAAATAAGTTAGTATTCACATAAAAGTAAATAAAAGAAAACAATTATTCATTATTGCGATATAACAAAACTTATCATAGAACCGACCTTAGATTTTTCAATATCGCATGCTTGTTTTTTCGCATCAAGTGAATTCAGAACTGGCTTCATATTTTAAATCTGTTTAGCAATAGAAATGTAGAATTGTGAGTGTTTGCTATGTATTTATAGTAGTCCATTAGGGTTTAGTTTTAGATTGGTCATCCATTTATTTAGGAAGTTTGTTGTGAGTTTTAAGTTTTTAAAATAAGATGCACATATCCTGTTTAGTTTGTTGTGGCATGTTTAATAGGAAGTTTGTTGTGAGTTTTATCTATACTATATTAAACATGCCACAACAAACTGACTCTGTACAAGTAAAATTAGGGAATATTTTAGTTTATTAATGTCGTTCAAAACAAAAAACTTGGGTAAAAAATAAATGTTAATGCACGGTAGCTAGGTAATGGTCAAAGCTGGCTTGGGTAAAAAACAAATGTTGGCTTTAATCAATTGTACATTTACGCATCGGCTATTTGTACTTTATGAACGCACGGCGAAACTAAAAAAGACAACTATCGAAACGTTTAAAAAAATGTGCCGATCGTCATGGTACCTTCGAATTTTTTTTAAAACATTACGGGTTGTAAGATATCGCAGGAATACATTAAAGAATTAAAGAGGGGGGAAGTGTAACTAATTACCCATAATTATGTTAAATGTCAAGGATTTAAATGTAATAGATTGAGGGACTAAAAAATAATTATGGTTTAAAAGACCACTTTACCTTCATTCTAGGGGTTTATTTATAAATAATGGGGGAAGAAGTTCTTAACTTTTGGGAATCCTTCTCTCATGTATTAATATAGTATAGATAAGGTGTTTGTTTTGTGTACTTTATTAGTAAGCAGGAAGGAAGGTTTGCATGGTTGTCTTTGAATACCATACCATACCATTTAAAAAATTTAGAAACTTAGTTTGTGTTTACTAGAATTATTGTGTTATGGAGTGAGTCTCCGTCGAAGGAATTGATAAAAGCAAGTGATGGAAGAGGAGGAGGATGATGACCGGGTGCCTGCTCTCTAAATTCATGTCTCAGGTAGGTGGTATCTCACTCAACCTACTACTACTGTTTTATTATAATTTTACTTTTAAATCAACAAAGGAAGGAAGGAAGGAGTATTATTAACAAAATGTTTGATTATTATTTATTTATTTATCTAGTTGGAGGCTGGACCAGAAAGAAACAACAGAAGAAGAAGATAGAATAGTGAAAGAGCTGAAGAAAGTGAGGAGACAGAAGGAACGTAATCACGCACTGCCTTGTTTCTCTCAGAGGTCTCTTCTATCATCTTCAAACTTAAACATGGATGGAGTCACCCATCATTCCCTCCGGGTATCATAATCCTAAACCACAACCACAACCACAGGATGATGAGTCCTCCCTCACCCCTTCATGATCTCGAAATCCCCCCACTCCATCCCACCCCATCTTCAGCTTCCTTTTAATCATCATCAACATCGACTCATAAACCTCTTATTTCATTCCATTCCATTATGCACCTTGAAGGAACACCAAACTAATCACGTGATTAGCTTGTGGTTTGTGTCTCGTCTAAATGAGGTTAATCTTCTTCTAAACTCGATGAACGGCTACGTTAATCCTGCAAAACAATCAAAACACTGTAAGCTCGCTACAAGGAGGAGAATAGGGGGTTCTTCTTGTAACCACCCCCGACATGAGAATAAGTATTCGTTTTTTAGGACAAAAGTGTGAGTATTAAGTGAGAGAGCAAGAGAGTCATTCTTAAACCTGGAGGTGAAGTTCTCTATTTATAGCCGAGGTGATCTGTGAAGGAGATGGGCTGATGGGCCTTGGGCCTGAGGTCGACAACAAGGAATATCCATTTTGTCTCCTCTGTCACGACCGTTAGTGATTTCAGACGAGAGGGTAGTTGGCGCACGTTCAATGGATCCACGTGTCCTGACGATTGTTCTTGTTGTCTGGTCTGTCATCAGCAGTTGAGTGGAGATCATGTAGTGGTCGGCGCACGTTGATTGGTGCCATGTGTGTGTCCTTGTGTATGGTCTCGCGAGCGACATGAGGCTTTGGTTTACTTTGGGTATGGTCTCGCGCGTGACATGAGGCTAACTCATTTGGTCGGCGCAGAATTTAGGACCATACTCCTTCACACCTAGTTCCCTTTTATTTCTATATTTTTTTATCAAACGCAAAATTTATTTTATTCTTAAGGCATGCTTTACACATGATAATGATGATAATAAATTTAAGAGTTAAATGCCATTTTAGTCCCTGTGGTTTGGGCCATTTTGCCAGTTTAGTCCAAATGTTTCATTTTTAACCTGTGGGCCCAAAAATGTTTCACAGTTGCCATTTTAGTCCTCTGGGTTAACTTCATCCATTTTTTCTGTTAACAAGAAGGCCAATTCGGTCATTTTATATGGCTGAATTGCCCTTTTAGTTAACAGAATTACATACAAAATGACCAAATTGGCCTTCTCGTTAACAGAAAAAATGGATGAAGTTAACCCAGTGGACTAAAATGGCAACTGTGAAACCTTTTTGGACCCACAGGTTAAAAATGAAACCTTTGGACTAAACTGGCAAAATGGCTCAAACCACATGGACTAAAATGGCATTTAACTCTAAATTTAATTGTTAAAAGTTAGGCCACTGGAGGAAATAGATACACTACAGGCCTCTTGTCAATTTGAGTATATGTCCACTTTTCACTTGGTTATTATCTTGAAAGAGAGTTATCAACTAAGTAGTTCTTGTCTTAGTATCACATAACTAACTTACAAAAACTTAATTTCCATTTCAATCATGCGCTCTCTCTCTCTATATCCCCCCCCTCCCCCCATCCTTTTTCAATTTAAATACCCTCTCTCTCATCCTTTTTCAATTTAAATACCCTTTATCTCATCCATTTTCAATTTAAACACTTAGAAAATTATAAAATAATGAGGTGGGGTAGCCCCATCCTCCATCCCTCTCAAATGTGAAGGAGGCCCATCCCCCACGAGCCGCCTACGTGACGCCTACGTGGCGGCTCATCCCCTCCAAGCCCATCATCTCCATACCCTTTAGTCTTATAGGACTAGGATTTTGCTAACCAACCTATAGCTCTTTTACGTTTTCATTATCCCTCCCGTTGGGTCAACAAATTTTGTATGCGACTTACACAACTCAAGTCTAAATCTTAAACCCTAGGGCCAATGGCAATGTAGTCATTTGATAAATATACATGTTTTATTCGTTTTAACCTATAAAACCAAGATTATCATTGAATATTCTATGATACATATATAGTCTACTAGTTTATAACCACGTGTATTACACGGGTTAAATAAATGAATTTTATAAACTAAATAATAAAATAATATATATTTAAAAACCTCATTTATTACACGGGTTGAATAAAATATAATTTTCGATATTAAATATTTATAAGTTAGGGTGGGGTTCGGCTACAAAGTCTATTTTTCCTACAAAGTGTACAAAGTCATAAAACACCACAATTTCAGCCATAAAACACACTCAAAACCCACAAATAAGAGAGTGAAGATCACTAAAACACAATATCCAAACCTTAACATTCCATAAAAACTTCAAACACATCATTGTAGAACTATGAATATAAAACACAACATGATAATCAATATAAAACACACTAATGTTAGTTATTCGGTAATCAAAGTCTTATCATCCAAAACACAACACAAAACCCACAAATATGGTGTTTTAGTAATCTTCATTTTGTTATTTGTGAGTTTTGAGTGTGTGTTATGGCTGAAACTGTGGTGTTTTATGACTTTTTACACTTTGTATGAAAAATAGACTTTGTAGCCAACTCTCACCCTTATAAGTTATATCTATAAGAACCATATGTATTGTACGGGTTGAATAAATGTAATTTTATATACTAAATAAAAAAAATTATATCTTTAAAACCATGTGTATTAGTGTATTATATGAATGGAAATCAATGTGTGTCACTTGCATCTGTTAAAGACATCTATTTTTTTTTTCTTATCTATCTTCTACTTATCTTATATTAATTAAATAAATATAATAAATTAATATTAAAAATTTACATCATGATCTTTATCTCATACTATTACAAATCTTATGATCTTTATCTTATAACTAGTATTAAGCACCCGCGTTGCAGCGGTTGTCATAAAACTGTGTTAAGTAGTAGCAATATTATACCATTGTTAGCGACCAACACCGGAAAAACTCGTAAAAATAAAATAAATAAAAACGGGAAAAAAATAACGCCGAGCGAAAAGCAGACGTAGAATCTTTGAATCACGCACGCTCGTTGCTGAGAAATTAAACCGAAACGTAAAACATAGAAAAAATAACAAAGTCCATCCAGGACCCGCGTGTTCGACGAACTTGTCAAACGCAGAAAAATAGATGTGACGCGACGGGTCAATCAAACAGGAAAAAAATATATGAAAAAATGTTGAACCCCATACGCACGTTGCGGTGCGTTAACTCACAAAATTTAGAATGAAACGAAAAACTTGAGAAAGATAAAAAGTATGGTGGAATAAAATTAAAAATAAAAAAGAGTTGGGATTAAATTTGAAAAGATGAAAAACTTTGGATTAAAATTAAAAAAGCAAAAGGTCTAAATTGCAAAATTGAAATTATTTATTAATTTTACATAAAGGTAAGGATAAGAGATATTAATATATTGGTTATTAATTAATATTAATATTAAAAGAAATTTATTAAAAAAAATATAAATAAAATTTATGAGATTGAAGGAGAGAATGACATGTGTCATTATTTGAAGTCTTTTATTATAAGTTAGATATTGCAATCTTGATTAATAGGCATTTACCAATTTTATTAATTAAATAAATATAATAAATTAATATTAAAAATTTACATCATGATCTTTATCTCATAGTATTACAAATCTTATGATCTTTATCTTATAATATTACAATCTTGATTAATAGACATTTACCAATTTTATTAAAATAACGGTAGATGATGGATAAATATAATACCACTATTCTAAGACTGTGGGGTATGGGGCGGGAGTTGGGGCGTGGGTTGACCATAAACGCCCAGATCATCACCCTGGGTGGGCTTGGGTTTCGGCGTGGCCCCATTGGCGGGGGTTTCAGCCCGGGCGGGGCTACGAGACTGACATGGCGGGATGTGATTGGCCAACAAAACTAGCCGTTTGGGCTAGCCGTTGGGCATTATTTAAAAAAAAAAACCTTTTTTCCTTTATAAATAACTTACCATATTTAACATTTTTCTCACACAATATCAAACACATAAAACACAATCTTGCCATGAGTTCTTCAAGTTCAAGTGAATCGTCATCATCATCTGACGATGGTGCGGAAATATTTCTACAAACGATCGCGACGGTGGTGAAAGCTATCGTGGAAGACGATGAGGAAGAGACTTCGCAACCTAAACGGAGGAGGTACATCGCTCGTGAACGGCACACCGCTAACAATTTGTTGGTAAGCGATTACTTCTCAGCGGAACCTAAGTATGATGAAAAAATGTTTAGGCGTCGTTTTCGTATGAGTAGAAACTTATTTTTAAGTATATCTAGAGATCTTGAGGAGAAGTATGTTTATTTCCAACAAAAAACCGGATGTAACCGGGCAATTAGGATTTAGTACGTGGCAAAAGGTCACGACCGCACTTAGACAGTTAGCGTACGACAATAGTTCGGACATTATGGATGACTATTTAAAAATGTCTGCACGTGTAGCTAGAGAAAGTCTTCACAACTTTTGTTCGTGTATTTTAGAACTTTATAAAAATGTCTACACGTGTAGCTAGAGAAATTCTGCACGTAAAGACGTCGAGCGAGCGTTTGGTGTTTTGAAGAAAAGGTGGCGAATATTGGCAATGCCTTGTCGACTATGGGACAAGGATCAGATTGGAAACGTGATGTACGCATGTATCATTCTTCACAACATGATTTTGGAGGATGAAGGTAGAGCGGTCGTTACCTACTATGATGACGATGACCCCCAACCAGATAACGTAACAGTTACAGACGAAGATAAATCGTCAAATGAATTTTTGATCAAGTCAAGGGATATACATCATAACCTTTGATCTGATTTGGTGGATCATGTTTCAACGATTCCTGGGTTTGAAACCGACGAAGACGACGAAGAATGATTGTTTTTATTTTGATACTATGTTTTTTTTGTAATTATTGTGTATGTTTATGTAGTTTTTAATGGTTTATATATATATATATAGAGAGAGAGAAAGTGTAATGTACATTACGGCTTAACGTACATCACGTACGACAACATGCGTAATTTTACACTATAACATGCGTGATTTTACACAAAGTTTCCAGGCAATTCACGACTCAATCTGGGTTCCAATTTGGTTCAAGTTTCTTTTTGTTTCAGTTCAAATTGGCCATTGTTCGGTCAATTTCATCGAAATGTGGTCAAATTCACCATTGATTTAGAAAAGTTTCTGCAAAAACGTCGACATGAAATAAAAAACAGTAGAACAGAGGATGAACACGACAAAGCTTTTGCTTCAGACCGTAGAACAGAGGATGCAGGAACATGACCAAACTTTGATTCGATTGGAGTCAGAGGGCAGTAACAGTGGTTTCAGATCGTAGAAAAGCGGTTGCGTTTTTTGATCTGGGAGTAGGGAATGCCGACTAACGTGCGTGATTTCATATGTCCAACATGCGTGATTAGTTTTTCTGAGATTTATAACATGCGTGATTTTCCATTGAACGTGCGTAATTTCGTGACGTACCGGTCGTACGTTAACTGGCCTCTATATATATATATATATATATATATATATAGGGGAATGTTCATTTGAGAAGAAATTTTATTGAGAAGAAAAAGAACAAAAGGGTACAATTGTAAAACATTAAATAATTTTTTCTCATCTCATTTATTATTATGTTTGACTAATTAATTAGTCATTAAGGCTATCATCCTCCACACTAAAAGAATTTGTCTACACACATCAAAAGTTATCCTACGCATTTCGAAATTTATCCTACACATATTGAAATTTATCCTACACAACTCGTAACTTATCCTACATGCCTCGTATTTATCCTACACTATAAATGAATTTTTAATTTTATTTTTTGAGAAAAAATATATATCTTAAAAATAAGTTACAAATTTAATATAGTTAGTTATTAAAGATGAAACTACCAATTAATGATGTATGTAAGTTTACCTATATACCCTTATAGTTACATTAAGTACAAATATTAAATGAAATATAATGAAGCATTTCTATTGGTTGAAATTCCTTCTTTTTTCTTCTTACAAATAATTTCTTCTCATTTGAACCCTCCACTATATATATATATACAAATATTAAATGAAGTATAATGAAGCATTTCTATTGGTTGAAATTTCTTTTTTTTCTTCTTACAAATAATTTCTTCTCATTTGAACCCTCCACTATATATATATATATATATATATATATATATATATATATATATTAAAAAAATGATGTGGCTTGGCCACGCCCGCCCAGCCACGCCCACCATACCCCTATGTGAACTTGGGTTTGTGTATTGAGTGCCCATATCCACGTGTCAACCCATGCCCCAAACCCCCGCCCCACCATACCCCACGGTCTAAAAGATAATTATGTTCCAGAGTTAATTTTGAATACGAAGATTTATGAACATTAAATGGTTACTTAAATAAAAATTATCTATAGTTAAGTAGAAGAGATTAAACAAAATAATATTTAGTAGGAGAGTTATCTATAATAATTGAGTAAATTACAAGTTTTGTCCTTTATGTATGTCCCAAATTGCAGGCGCTGTCCTTTGTCTTTAAAATTGATGAGTTTTGTCCTTAATGTTTGCAAATCTTGCACGTTATGTCCTTTAGGCCAAACCCAGTTAATTTTTTTTGTTAAATCTGGTCACCCAGGGGTATTTTAGTCTTTTTACCATGTTTACTTATGTTTATTAAAAAATAAAACAAAATAATTTTAGTCTTATTATTATTATTATTATTATAAGTGTGTATATATACCATATATATATAACCATTACCACAACCCTTCACCGCCATCTCCACCTCCCACCACCGTCACCGTCACTACGACCACCATCACCACCACCGTCACCTGCCGCCACCTCCCACCACAACCACCATCCCGCATAACCCACCTCCACCGCTTCAACAGTGCAACCCAAACCAGCACCCTCCACCGTCACCACCACCCTCCACCTCCACCTCCATTGATTTCACTTTTGCAATGTAGCAGACAAGTTCCAGACAACAATATAAATACAACTGCAATGGATTATTATTCTTCAGGCACGATCTAAACAAGATCATCAAGAATAAAACAGATAAATTAAATACGATCTTAACCTTCATTCAAAAGCTAAAACGAAGCAACAAAACTATATTGAACGACCACCACCCTCCATTGCCACCGTCACGACCACCTCCCACCACCGTCACCGTCACCACCACCCTCCATTGCCACCGTCACTACGGCCACCATCACCACCACCGTTACCTGCCTAAATTCCAAATAAAAAACCCCCAATCAAAAACCTAAATTCCAAATCAAAAACCCCCAAAAATCCCCACAATGTCAAAACAGACCTACAATCACCCACAAACCTGCAACAAATCTTCTGTTTCCGGCGAAGGTTCCGGCTAGCCGCCACCGATTCTCCGCAACCCACTACCGCATCCACCATCACAAACCCACCACCACATCCATCTTCATCATCCACAAACCCACCACCACAAAAATCCAGATCTGCGAAAACACCGATTCTCCGCAACCCACTACCGCATCCACCATGAACACCTCCATCATCGCCATCGTTCTCAGACACATCCATCATCCCCGTCGTTCTCAGACACCTCCACCGTCGCCGTCGTTCTCAAACACCTCCACCGTCGCCGTCGTTCTCAAACACCTCCACCATTGTCGTCGTTCTCAAATATACAGAGAGAAGAGAGAATATACAGAGAGAAGAGAGAGAGAACATGAGAGAGAGAGAACATGAGAGAGAGAGAGAGAAATGGCAGATTTTTGTATTTATAAATTTTTTTATTTTTTTTACAAACTAGCCCCTAAACATAAACTGTTTTACACAATAGCCCCTGAAGACATGAAATGACAAGAATACCCTCATGTGCCTTGCACATGATCAGTTTTAACCAAAAAATCTAACTGGGTTTGGCCTAAAGGACATAACGTGCAAGATTTGTAAACATTAAGGACAAAACTCATCAATTTTAAAGACAAAGGACAGCACCTGCAATTTGGGACATACATAAAGGACAAAACTTGTAATTTACTCATAATAATTAATTAAAAGAGATTAAACTAAATAACAATTATCCATAAGGTATTAAACTAAATAATATTTAGTAAGAGGGTTATTTATAATTAATTAGAAGAGATTAAACTAAAATAATAATTATCTATAAGACATGGCCTAATATGATGACAAGTGTCCCATAAATGGTTTCTTTTATTATATAGTACTAGGTGGACACCCGTCCGATGGACGCGGGTACATCGTAAACATTGAATGTAAGCCTACGTTTATAAAACGACGAATGTTGAGGTTTAGAGAAAATGAAATGTAAGGTATCTCAATGTAAGATTTAAAACCTATATACAATAGTTTTAAGAGTAATGAAAAACTTTTGATAATAGAGAAGCTACTGCAAAATCATAATCAACCTTAAAAACAACTATTGAATGTAAATATGAATTGGATGACCATGTGAAGCCGGATGCTAATTCACCTTCGGAGATTAAACATTGTCGGAAAATTTTACTTGTTCATTGATATCTAATTTGTAGTAAACATGTAATATTGTAATCAACTCTTTACACCAGTAACTAAGACCCATGGTCTATGGGAGAATACTTCTCAGGTGGTAGTGATACAAGATCAGAAGCAACATTGCCAGCTGACGGTTGAGGTATGAAAGACTTTTTGGCTGCTTGGAACAGGGCTTGTCAAAGTTATCTTTCATAGATACTTCAGTGTCTTCACCTTGTTTATCTTTAGAGTTATTTCAAGAAAACAAATTAATAGAGAACTTCAGTAGATTCACCCAACTTCATAGTCTCTGTCATCCTCATCACTGTCCCTACTTAAATTATTTGCTAGAGCGGCCACAACTTATATAACTTCATTAATCCATAACAAAACCTGTTTAAAAGAGTAAAAAGAAAAATAACCAAAAAGAAAAACTCTGTTTAAAAGAGTAAACCACTTACCAGAATACGCCACTTGAATCTGCTGAAACTTCCGCTTAGCATTCCCCAAAAAACTCCGGATTCATCGTCCACTTATCCGGATGCCATTGCTAAACACCACAAACCAAAACCCACCATAAAAACATGTTGATAAACTAAACCAAAAATAAAAAAATGTATCGAAAACTTTAAAGAACATTACCATTGCAAGCTTACGTTTTGAAGCAAAACCGCAACCTCAACGCTCCTTGGATCGATATGTCCTGATTTCTCGATAGAAGTACACGACGGGCTGCTATTACTTGCTTTGAATTTCGGCAGTAGACCAGAAGCAGAATTGCGGTGACTGGATAAATGGTTGTGTTTCTGTACGCAACGTTCGAGCCATTTTAGTCTTCCATTATAACCATTCCAAATTGGGCAATGTCTGCTGAACAGGATTTCAATCGACCCTAAAGTCCATATGAGCACTTGGTTTAAACAATCCGATAGGTTTATAGGTGCAGAACCTTTAAAGCCTGCTCTAGGGGGCATACAGTATATCGATCGCCAACCGCGTGCATGCATCTTGAATCATGTAAGAATATCTTTCGTCACAGAACCGTAAATCCATCCAATCTGTCAACATTCAACTCATTAGATACTGTCCAAAAATCCAAATCATCTTAAAAGGTTTAAAAAGTTGAAACCAAAACGAAAAAAACCTCACTGCCCCAGTCGGTTTTGTCTTCATACCCACAACTGATAACCTGAATACCTTCTTTTAAAACACTCTCTGGTGCTGCAGATTGTGTGACATTAGTAATGATTTTTCATTAAGCACTCTGCATATGTATGTGTTGGAAATTTTGTGAAAATAGCATTTTCACAAATATAGGAAAATGATTTTTTCCTATTTTGGACTAGAAATAAATATAATAAAATGAGCGGGTTTTATATATTTATTTGTGGGTTTGTGTTCTATGTCGGAAGGGCTTCGCAACGAACTAAACCACGTCCAAAACGGAGCTAAGATGAATGAGATATCGATGCTCAAAGTTTGGTGTTTGAAACTTAAATGCTGAAAAAAGTGGGAAAGTGGCACCTTGTCCCACATCGGATGAGAGATGAAACTTAAAGGGGTATTTAAGTGGGAGCTCTCCATCCTTATTGTTTCATGGAAGCACTCACTAGTGTACTCGCGAAGGGTGCGGAGCACCCTAACTCGCACTCACACTCGCACACGCGCGCGCGTGGCGTGGGCGATGAGGCGCAATGTGGCGCTTTGATGGCGCACTTTGCACTTCGCACACTCGCCTCGCCGCGATCCGCCTTTGTATTTTTGACCGCGTGCGCGTGGTGGAGCACAAGGGTTGCAAGGACCGAGTGGTTGGTGACGTGGCAGTCATGCGCATACGCGCGCGAGTACACATGGCATGGAGGCGCGCGGTTGAGCATGGTGCATGGGCACTGAGGTGACGTGCGCGGCGCACCAAAGTGAGCCAAAACGGCGCGACTGTGTGGCGTACTCGTAGAGGCTTACAGGTGACGTGGCGTACGCGCGTAGGTGCGCATGGGGACTGAGGCGCACGTGCGCATGGCAGTGAGCCAAATAGACGCACCGCGCATGAGGCTGCAGACCTGCGCGCGCACCAGTGTGTCTTGCGCGCGCGCGCGTGTAGAAGCTTCCAGCAGCAGTTAGTGCTGTGCAGTTACAATTCAGCATTAGAAACTGACGAAGTTAATGCGTTTGACTGAGAATTTAATGACGAATTAAAGTGCATTGAAGACGTTTAATGCAGTTTAATTCTTCCATTAAATTCGTTTTTCAGTTTCTTCAAGTCCAGCTAGTATAAATAGGGTGGTACCCCTGTTGAAGAAGACACCGAATTCACCAGCTCTAATCTTTCTCTCTCACAGAATTCTTCATCTTCTTCATGCTCAAGGTACTCATTCGGGTTGGAGTCAAGACCGGCAGTACAACTGCTTTGGGCTGTTGTATCCTGGAAACAAACGTGTTCTCCTGGGAGACACGAAATTTGTTTTAAGGGACCCGTGTCTAACACGATCCTCAGCCAAGAACAGTGTTTCTGTTCATTTTTCTTGTTCTTGTTTTTCCTTTTTCAGTTGTAATTGTATTTTTCTTTCAGTTGTAATTCTGTTTAGTATTTGTATTTCAAGTTAATAAAAGTTTTATTTTATTTTACACGAACGGATTCCTACAATCTTAAAACAAATTTTAAAACACCGTTCGTGTTGGGTCAAAAACTTCTCTGCTGTGATTTCAAAATTTTTTTCTCACAGCAGGTTGTGTTTTAAAAGGTTTTTCTCTGTTTTGTTTCAAAGTAGCGACTTTGTCAAAACAGAACTCTGTTCTTCTACTCCTTCTTTGTCTTTGGGTTCTAAGATCTTCTCTTGTAGTCTTCAAAGTTGGACTTAGAAGCTACGAGACTGATTTTGTTACTCATCGATTTTGTTAGTAAATAATAAATCAGCACATTTATTATTCTAACAGATTTATTAACTTGGTTTTGTGGAATTTTTCAGAATGTCGACTGAAAATACCAACGTCAACGTTGTTGTCGGTACCCCTGCCAACACTGTGGGAGCGTCCACAGCGGCGAATCATGCTAAACGACCCGAGAAGTTCTCGGGTCTCCACTTCAAGCGGTGGCAACAGAAGATGTTCTTCTACTTGACCACCATGAACCTTGCGAGGTTCTTAATGGAGATCGCTCCCCAACCGACGGAAGGGGAGACCGATGCTCAGGCTCTGAGCGGGGTAGAGGCGTGGAAGCACTCGGACTTTATATGTCGAGGCTACGTACTCAACGGTCTCTCGGATGCGCTGTATAATGTGTACTATAATATCAAGACTTCCAAAGAATTATGGGAGTCTTTAGAGAAAAAGTACAAAACGGAGGATGCGGGAACAAAGAAATTTGTTGTCGCCCGTTTCTTGGACTTTAAAATGGTTGATAACAAGTCTGTTATGAACCAAGTCCAAGAGTTGCAAATTATACTAAATGACATCCATGCTGAGGGAATGGTACTTAGCGAAACTTTTCAAGTGGCAGCCATGATCGAAAAATTACCTCCTGCTTGTTTGGATTTTAAGAATTATCTTAAACACAAGCGAAAGGAAATGTCGGTCGAGGACCAAAAAGGCACCATTTTGCAAGCTTCGGCTAAAGCAAACATGGTGGAAGTTGGGGAGTCCTCAAAGGGCAAGAAAAGCAAGGGTAAAAAGGACAACAAAGGGAAAGCAAAGGTTAACAACCTTGGACCTAAAAAGGGGGCTGTGAAAAAGAAGCCTGCGCCTTTCCAAGGTACTTGTTACAATTGTAACGAGACGGGGCACCGTGCTAACCAATGCAGGAAACCTAAGCGTGAGCGTGTGCACATGGTTGATGAGGATGGTATGCCTCTGATTGCAATGATAACCGAGGAAGCGGCTATGATTGAAGAAGTCAACGCGATGGGTGAAAACCCAAAAGGATGGTTCGTTGACACGGGTGCAACCCGCCATGTTTGTGGAGACAAGGCTCTTTTCTCTACATTCAAGTAGGGATGGCAAAAAAGCCCAAGCCCGACGGGTATATCCGAAACCCGAAACATACGGGCCGGGTATACCCGAAGCCCGACGGGTATGGGCCGGGTATGGGATTAAAAATATAAAAAAATTCGGGTACGGGTAAGGGTATGGGATTTAGCGATACCCGCCCGATACCCGACCCGTTTACCAGAATAATACCCGAAAAGCATATTATTTTAAGGGACAATTACATAAACCCCCCCTACAAACTTCATTAATTACATATATACCGAACCTAAAAATTAAATTACATATATCTTCTTCCTTAAAACTAGAAATATCAAATTTACCCATTTTAGATTATTTTATTAAAAATAGTTTATATAATGACTAATTTACCGTTCTTTTTACCAACACTTACAGATTTACACATTACAAATTTACCCATTTCAAAATCTGATAAAATATCTCATGAATCAATAATTCACTTTTTGATCAAAAGAAAGAAAACACGACACGTTATCTGATGATTCAAGCATTCCGTAGGATTGTAAGAAAGCTTTTTAGACACAAGGGCTCCAAAATCAAATATTACATATGCAGGATCTAAAATCACCTCATTAATGCATATAATCAAGCAATTTAACAAAGGAGATTGAGCAATATTATAATACAGCAATTTATAATAGTGTGATATTTTTAACAAACTAATGGGTATACCCGTTACCCGTGGGTATACCCGATACCCGATGGGTAAATACCCAACAAATACCCGACGGGTAACGGGCCGGGTACGGGCCAAAGAATTACAACCGGGTACGGGATTGGGATTACTAATACCCGGCCCAAACCCGGCCCATTGCCATTCCTACATTCAAGGAAGCGTCGGGTGAAGAAAAGCTTTATATGGGGAATAAATCTACCGCAAGCATCAAGGGGGAAGGCACGTTCGTTTTGAAGATGACTTCAGGCAAGGAGCTTACCTTGACCAATGTGCTTTATGTCCCAGAGATACGGAAGAATCTCGTGTCGGGATGGAAGCTCAACAAGTTTGGATTTCGTCTAGTGTTTGAATCGGACAATTTTGTCTTGTCTAGACGTGAAATGTTTGTTGGAAAGGGCTATGCCCTTAATGGTATGTTTAAAATGAATGTAATGGTTGTAAACCAAAACAAGAAAATGAATGAAATTTCTACTTCTACTTACATGGTTGAGTCTTCTAATGTTTGGCATGGTAGACTAGGACATGTAAATTTTAATTCATTACGACGTTTAATTAAATTAAACTTGATACCAACATTCCATATCGAGTCCAATCACAAATGCGAGACATGCGTTGAATCCAAACTTACGAGATCATCGTTTAAATCGGTTGAACGAATAACCGAACCCCTTGATTTAATTCATACCGATGTGTGTGATTTAAAAGCGGTTCCCACGCGTGGAGGAAATAAGTACTTCATCACGTTTATTGATGATTGTATGAAATATTGCTACGTGTATTTACTTAAAAGTAAAGACGAAGCAATAGAGAAGTTTATCTTGTACAAAAACGAAGTTGAGAATCAACTTAAAAAGAAGATAAAAGCTTTGAGAAGCGATCGAGGAGGTGAATATGTTGCACCTTTTGCGGATTTATGCGCAAAAAGTGGCATTGTACATAAGTGTACACCTCCTTATTCTCCACAATCAAATGGCGTTGCGGAACGAAAGAACCGCACATTGAAAGAAATGATGAACGCCATGTTGATAAGCTCGGGAGTGAACCGAGAAATGTGGGGAAACTCCATATGAGTTATGGAGAAAAAGGAAGCCTTCGTACAAATACTTGAAAGTGTGGGGGTGCCTAGCTAAGGTGATTGTACCACCTCCTAAGGCTCTTAGGATAGGACCCAAAACGATTGATTGCATTTTCATTGGATATGCACATCAAAGTAGTGCACATCGTTTTCTTGTACATGAGTCCAAGAATCCCGATGTACACAAACACATTATCATAGAGGCAAATTCTAACACCGTCTCATATTTTGAGAATGTGTTTCCTATGTTAGGACAAACACATGCGCCTTCATCTAGAGCGGTTGATGAAGCAGGTCCAAGTTCGTCTACATGGATAGATGAAGCAGGACCAAGTTCATCTACGAGGATAGATGAAAGACATGAACGACCTGAGATCGAGGAGGGTGAGCTTAGACGAAGTAAACGACAAAGGGTTGAAAAATCCTTTGGTCCAGACTTCATGAGCTATATGGTTGAGGGTGAGCCCAATACCTACCGCGAAACGGTTACCTCCGCGGAAGGACCTCAATGGCAAGAAGCAATTAAGAATGAAATTGATTCTATATTGCAAAATCATACTTGGGAGTTAGTAGATCTTCCACCTGGTTGTAAACCACTTGGATATCGTTGGATATTCAAAAGGAAGATGAAAGCCGACGGAAGTATTGATAAATACAAGGCAAGGTTAGTGATCAAAGGATTTAGACAAAAGGAGGGTTTAGACTACTTTGATACTTACTCGCCTGTAACGTGAATAACCTCTATTCGATTGGTTCTTGCAATTGCGGCTCTAAGAAATTTGGAAGTTCACCAAATGGATGTAAAGACCGCATTTTTAAATGGCGATTTAGAAGAAGAAATTTACATGGAACAACCTAAGGGTTTTTCCGCCCCTGGAAACAAGGGCAAAGTATGTAAATTGGTCAAGTCTTTGTATGGCTTGAAGCAAGCTCCAAAACAATGGCACCAAAAGTTTGATCATGTCATGATTGACAATGGTTTCAAAATAAATGAGTGCGACAAGTGTGTTTATTTTAAAGACACACCAAGAGGTTATGTGATTCTATGTCTTTATGTAGATGATATGCTTATCATTGGGAGTGATGATAAGATGATCAACTCAACGAAAGACATGTTGAAAGCGAGGTTTGACATGAAAGACATGGGTCTTGCAGATGTGATTCTTGGAGTAAAAATCACTAGAACCCAAAATGGTCTTGTGTTGAGTCAATCTCACTATGTGGACAAGATCCTTGGGAAATTCAATTCGGACGGTACGAGTATAGCTCGATCTCCAATTGATAATACCCAACGCCTAAGGAAGAATAGAGGCGAGAGTGTTTCTCAGTTAGAGTACTCAAGGATCATTGGTAGTCTCATGTATCTAATGACATGTACTAGACCCGACTTAGCATATGCTGTAAGCAGGCTAAGTACATACACCAGTAATCCGAGTGAGGATCATTGGAAAGCTATCATGAGGGTGCTCAGATACATAAGATACATGAGAGACTATGGATTACATTATACCCGTGATCCAGCAGTGATCGAAGGATACACTGACGCAAACTGGATATCGGATATAAAGGATCACAGATCAACAAGTGGTTACGTATTTACACTTGCTGGCGCAGCTATAGCTTGGAAGTATTCCAAGCAAACGGTTATAGCGAGATCCACGATGGAATCCGAATTCGTCGCTTTAGATAAAAGCGGGGAAGAGGCGGAGTGGCTACGTCAATTTGTGGAAGACATTCCAAGATGGCCAAAGCCGTTGACGGCGATCTGCATACATTGTGACAATCAGTCTGCTCTTGCTAGAGCACAAAACATGATGTACAATGGCAGATCAAGGCACATTCGACGTAGACACAACACGGTACGAGAACTTATCTCAACGGGTGTTATCTCAGTTGACTATGTGAGGTCAAATGAGAACATTGCGGACCCATTAACGAAAGGCTTAAGCACAGATAAGGTGTATAGGTTGTCAAGAGGAATGGGACTAAAGCCCATAGATGTAGGGAATATGAGGGAAACCTAACCTAGTTGACTGGAGATCCCAAGATCTAGGTTCAATAGGCAAACTTAATCATAAACCAAAAGGGAGTCACTGTGGGGGGTGCCCCAAAAATCAATAAAGGGAGTTGTATACTTCCTAGTCCATTCCAATCAGTGACATTGATGTGAGGCTAAGCATATTAAGGTTAACGGTTTTGGGAAATCAAATAACCATGATGCTTTTAATGATTCAGGGGAATCACCTATGTAGAGAGAAGTGGGGTCGCTTCGAATGGATTTGTGGGGAGGCGCAAATCCTAGAGCTCTCGCAGAACCAGGAACGTGTTCCATGACCATGAACGGACACAACCATGAGGTCTTAACTCGACTAGGGAGAGTATTGTGTGAATGTATATTGTCGCCTACATAAATGGGGGATTGTTCAAGGACACCACGTCTACAAGACCCTAGGAGGCTAAGTATGCTTCACAAAAGAAGGTTCAAAGGTTACACCTACCTATCTTGCAATACTCAACTGTTGAAAGTGTATCGTTGAAACTTGATAGATCGATTTCTATTCATGTGGGGGATTGTTGGAAATTTTGTGAAAATAGCATTTTCACAAATATAGGAAAATGATTTTTTCCTATTTTGGACTAGAAATAAATATAATAAAATGAGCGGGTTTTATATATTTATTTGTGGGTTTGTGTTCTATGCCGGAAGGGCTTCGCAACGAACTAAACCACGTCCAAAACGGTGCTAAGATGAATGAGATATCGATGCTCAAAGTTTGGTGTTTGAAACTTAAATGCTGAAAAAAGTGGGAAAGTGGCACCTTGTCCCACATCGGATGAGAGATGAAACTTAAAGGGGTATTTAAGTGGGAGCTCTCCATCCTTATTGTTTCATGGAAGCACTCACTAGTGTACTCGCGAAGGGTGCGGAGCACCCTAACTCGCACTCGCACACGCGCGCGCGCGTGGCGTGGGCGATGAGGCGCAATGTGGCGCTTTGCTGTGCAGTTACAATTCAGCATTAGAAACTGACGAGTTAATGCGTTTGACTGAGAATTTAATGACGCATTAAAGTGCATTGAAGACGTTTAATGTAGTTTAATTCTTCCATTAAATTCGTTTTTCAGTTTCTTCAAGTCCAGCTAGTATAAATAGGGTGGTACCCCTGTTGAAGAAGACACCGAATTCACCAGCTCTAATCTTTCTCTCTCACAGAATTCTTCATCTTCTTCAAGCTCAAGGTACTCATTCGGGTTGGAGTCAAGACCGGCAGTACAACTGCTTTGGGCTGTTGTATCCTGGAAACAAACGTGTTCTCCTGGGAGACACGAAATTTGTTTTAAGGGACCCGTGTCTAACACGATCCTCAGCCAAGAACAGTGTTTCTGTTCATTTTTCTTGTTCTTGTTTTTCCTTTTTCAGTTGTAATTGTATTTTTCTTTCAGTTGTAATTCTGTTTAGTATTTGTATTTCAAGTTAATAAAAGTTTTATTTTATTTTACACGAACAGATTCCTACAGTATGTTAGCGTGTGTACTATAAATACTATCGAGGAGATGGTGATTAGTAAACAAACACTATTCTTTTTTCACATGGTATGGAATATATACTTATAATTAGCACCAAACTTCATCAAATCTTTGGGTTTTTTTTAAAAAGCATTTTTATCAAACATATAGCATGCATACATATTATGAGTAACAAAAGCTTAAAAATTCACAAAAAAAAAAAAAATCATGCTAAAACCCTAAATCACAATAAAAATATGACAAAGGGATGATTAGTTCATTATTATTACCTGCGACAATATGATCACCTTGTTCCTTTGTATTTTTAATTTCTTGCATCAATGATACCCAACATGAGTCAAAAGAAGTCCCCTGGTGTGTACTTTTGAACCTTTTTTCCAGATTATCATGATGCACATGCACCATTAAGTACACCTCTATTCATACTGACTTTATCAAATTCACCAAGATGGTCAATTGCATACAAAATCAAAATTAAGAAATGATATTGAGTTACTTCATTATAGTCAAAAGTAGGTTGGCTTCCTCATTTTGTTACCTTAAATCAAGTATATAAGACAATTTCTTTGATTATTTTGATTTCCAAATAAACCAAAAAAAAAAACATCATAAAATGAAAAAAAAAATCAAATTATTTTAAAAGGATTGACTAAATTATTTTGATGCGATGCCAGCTACAGCTATATATTCAATTCATCCTTCCCCATAAATATGATGAAGTTCACGAGTAGCCGCTTGAAAAGACTCTGAAGAATGAACACAAATAACATCAGATCTTAATCATAATCGTCTACTCGATGTAAAATTAAACTTACCTTTACAGCTACGAAATGCTTTTTGATTGATCGGGGAACCAGTTATGGTTTGGATCGCATCAAACAATAAACTCTCGGGTGTACTTCTCAACACCTGTACTATTTGATATATTGTTTCCCCGCTCTCAAAATATAAGTGATTGTTTGTGTGCTTTGTTTTGCAACCAGCGTGACGTTCAAACTCGTAAGCATTCAGTGCCTAGCCCGAAAAAAAAATTTAATGCAGTTAAAAACTATTTCAATGTATGAAATTACACAGAGAGTGAAGAATAGCTTACCTTAGTATGATTACATGATTGACAGCCACACATGTAGCCAGAACCTTTTATGATTCCTCTGAGCTCCTATTTATTTAAAATAAAAACATCATGGGTTAATAAAAAGACAGATTATAAATAACCTTTTTAATCATATTGTGTTACAAGTTACAACACCACCATTTTAAAACACTCTCTTGTGCTGGATAAACGAATCTTCATCATCCAACTGGTGGAGCTTCAATAACGCTTCAGCTTTGATATAAATACACATTCAGTTTCATGACAATAATGTTTATGATACAATAACCTATTTCGAGAACAATATGTTTTACCTGAGCACAAGCATCTGCTCTAGATACGATCGCAGCATCAGATTCTTTTATCAACCGAAATTGGTTAGAAACAGCTTGTATCAAATAATAAGCCACCAAGTCAATCTCTTTATTTAAAAAGTTGGAATAGCAATTTAAAATTATAGTTATTTAACCGACAAAATTAACGGAGTTGAGAAATACAAATTAGAAAAAGAGTTGAAACTTAAAGACGTTACCTTCTCCAACATATTCGATTATGAACTCCCCTCTCATGATATCCTCTTCAGCAACAACCCCTGAGCCACATTTTTCAGTCTAAGAAAGCAAGTTATTTAACATTGACTTAAAAATAGCCATCTGGTATCTTGATATATTACATAGGCATTTGTCTACTTGGACCGTTTTCACATATGAGAAAATAATTCAATAAACTGTGTTTAAAGATGATAGTACCTGCACTATATCAATAAACTGTTACTACTTACGTGTGATCCATTTCGTCATAGCGATTTCAAACTTGACTTGTTTATCATAAATTAGAGGTGAACTCGGTTCTAGAGTTTGAGCTCGAGCTTGGCTCATGATTAACATTTCAAACTCAAACTTGGCTCATTTATAATTTATGTATTACTTTATTTATAATTATAGTTTTTATAATTTATGTATTAACTTATCAGAGCTCGAGCTCGAGCTTGGCTCATATTTAAAACCTCGTCCAAATTTGCAGCCATTAAAACACAATTAGGAGCCATGAAAACCACCATAAACCTGTATGATATGGCCTTAATGGTCTGATAAAACCTGGTTGCAATTTACAGCCATTAAAACACGTTTAGGAGCCATAAAACCACCATAAACTTCAGCTACTTTATGTTAAATGGCTTACCAGCTCTCTCTACTCTTATCCTTGGCTTCTTTCTCGTATTTTTGAATTGTTCCAAATTTGCAGCCATTAAAACACAATTGGGAGTCATGAAAACCACCATAAACCTGTATGATGTGGCCTTAATGGTCTGATAAAACCTGGTTGCAATTTACAGCCATTAAAACACGTTTTGGACACAAAATTCTATTTTCCACTCAATAAATATTTTGAAGCCAAAGCACCAAAGCGTAAACAAATATTAGTTAACAACTATTTTTTTAAAAAGAGTGAGAAGATTCAATACCTGAAGGAGAGTGAAGCCCACAAAGAACCCTATAGTGGTTATAGCAGCAACAAACATATCCTATAAACAAATATTTTGAACCCTAATTTACTTATCTAAGATCAAATGTTAGTAAATAAAAATAATATAGCAGCAAATACAGTAACAATCAAGCTTCCAACAGATTTTTAAACCCTAACTTACTCATCTAGGATCAAAGACATTAACAATTAACGATCATAAAGCAACAAACAAACAACTAAATAAATCAACAAAACTAACAGCTAAACTGTACCTAATAACAGAAAATATAAACAAACAACTCGCCTGAAGCTCATTAGACTTGATATACTCCCAAATCTTCTTAACAGCGTCGGTGCGAGCGGACTCAGAGACGCCGAGGAACTGAGCTAGGGCTGGCGATGGCTTGAGTTTTGAGAGAGAAGAAATTATGGATTTTAGAGTGAGAAAGGTGGGTCGCTGTGAGTTGGGTTTTTCGCTGTGAATCGGCGTCTGAGGGCAAACGAATAGGGTTTGAAAAATGGAAAGCAGATATGAATGTACAGTATAAGCTATTTGATTTTGAGTTTTTCGAAATCCCGCCCAAACTTTTTGATTTTGAGTTTTTTGAAAATTTAAGTTATGTATTATGTATTATTATTAATTAATATTAAATAAAGTTGTTATTTATGACATCAGCATAACCTACGTGGCATAGCTGGATAGTTAACACGTATGCAAACTTACATCAGCCTTACTTCTCCTTTTATATATAAGTAGATAGATATAGATTATTATTAATCATTTTATATTGTTATAACGACCAGCTTTAACACGTGGTATATAACATGCTCAGACTAAGGATATTTCAAACCTCTAATACAAACTCTATTTTGTGTAAAAATAGTAGGAACTATTCATAATTTGTCACATGTCATACCTCTAATTCATGTATCAAGGGTATTTTAGTTTAGAGTTGGTTTTTAAAAGTTCCTAAAATCATGGAAGCAATTCATGTGCCGATTATACAAATCCATGTTCTAATAATAACAATTCATGTGTTGCTTGTATATGTGCTTGTTATAATTGCATACGAATGTGCAGGTTAAACAAACTCACGTGTTGCATCAGTGGCGGACCCAGGAATGTTTTTCACCGGGTTTCTTTTGGTAGATTCTCACTAATTCTCATTAATTTTTTCCAAATCATATAAGGTTCCCACTAATTTTTTCAATTTTTCCCAAACCGAGGGGGTTACCGGGAACCCTTAAAACACCCTGGATCCGCCCCTGTGTTGCATATATAGATTATGTTCTGGTATATGTGTTGGTTATAATCAGTACAGTTATAAAATACTATTTTGTAACTTTTTTAGAAAATGCCATTTTTTTAAATATAGCAATATTATAACTCATATTAGAGATAAAAAAAATGTTCGATATTAAGGTATAATCAGTACAATTATAAAACACTACCTTCCACGTCTCAAACTTGAAGAAATGTCTAGCTAAAGAAGGACATCAAGTCTCACTCGAAGATCTTCAAATCAACGAGACCTTGCACTTCATGGAGAAACCAGTCGAGATCATGGATCGAGGTGTCAATCAACTGAGGCGTAATCGAATTCCCATAGTTAAGGTATGATGGAAAGGAAAACGTGGCGTTGAATTCACTTGGTAACTCGAAAGTGAGATGAAGACTAAGTATCCGCATCTATTCGTTGCATCTTCCTAATTTTCGGGGCGAAATTTCCTAAAGGAGGGGAGACTGTAACGCCTCGCTTTTGTAACTTTCCTTATTTAGCAAGTTTGATTGTAATTCTATTTATAGAAACTTGTATTCTCCTTGTATTCGCCTTTCATCTTCAATCATTGTAATTTGAGACTTGAATCGTAATAAGAACTCAATCTTATATACACGTGTGTTATTCATAATTCGTAAATACTTATTAAACATTCATCATACATGCATACTTGATACACTTATACGCAAATTCATACTTGTTCATACATGCAAAATTCATTTATACATTCATTTATTTATACATTACACTTATGCATTTCACTTACACGTTTAAAACGCTTAAAACTGACAAAACGCGCGCAAAACAACAAACTTGTATTTCAAACAAAAGGGGAAGACCCCTCTCATGTGAAAGGCCCTCTCGTCCGAAATGCTCGTCGTCCCAAACTCCGTTTTTAGCCTATAAATACCAACCCACTTCCTCATTTCCAACCTTCACAACTCCGAAATTCTCTCTAAATCTCTGATTTCGAACACTCAAGCTCAGCTACTTCCAGCAACACTCTAAGTGAGTTTTCAACTCACAAACACCCTATTTTCTTCTATATTCTTCTACTTTTTATCATCTTTTTCTACATTCTTCAATCTTAGATACTTGGTTTATCAGATTTGCCTTGGCAATCTGATTATAACTCTCAGCTTATTGAGGACCAACTCAAACATTGTAGATTGTGCTTCAAAACAGTTTAATAAACAAACTTGTTGTTACCAAACTTGGCCGAAACAATGGCTCACCAAGCTCACAAGCTAAGTTCATAGCTGTGGGTTAGTGTTAGAGACGATTCCAGCCAAGAAGATGATCAGTTCAACCAAAACCACACTGGTTCCATCTTGAAACAGTGCCTATCGCCTGAAAGGAAGGCCCTCTCACACGAAAGTTTCTGGTTTCACTTTGTTTCGACATTTTCTAAGTGTTGTAAGTTCATCAGATCCTCATTTTCGATATGAACGATTCTGATGTAACAATGTGTGAACCGTGGGAACCTTGGTTTCCAATCTAGTTCCACCACCACGCTTGAACTTGTAAAATGAACACCCAAACAATCTCCTAGACCTAGAATAAATTAACCCCATCTAGCCTCCAACACTTAGTTCACTATTTCTATATTGAGTTGGCACACCCAGGTTGTACTTGTTTGGTTGTTTGGTTATTTACATTCTGCTTAATTTCATTTCTATATTCATGACCAACCGGTTAGTTAACTAAGTTAACTAATTTGTGCTTTGGTGAACTAAAACGAGATTATTACCTCCATGCATGACTTCTATGAATTCTATGAACATTCCGAACTGTTATTATACTATAACTATACTAAATAACTTAACTGAACTCTCAAACATAACTGATTAGTAGTTAAAATGTTCAAACGAAGTTTGGTTCACCAAACAGTCCCTGTCGTGTGAACTGTCATTTCGCCCGAACAGCTTGTGTTTCGGTTTTCCATTATTCTGTTTCTGCGTTCCTTGTTTATTGATTCTGTCGGGCAAACCAGGACCCGTAAAATCACAGAAACTCAGTGTCGTGACAAGTGCCCGGACAGAATATATCTTCTGCTTTACTATACTTTTATACCATATACTTATGTACTTTATTCCAAATCCGAATCCTCCGTTCAACTCCAACAACTCACGCCTTCATTTACCCCTGTAGGGTAACCTTGGCATTCCTGTGCTTCGTCAACAACTCAATTCAACAACTCGCGGGATTTCTAATCGAAGATTTGCAAAACTGTGAGTATACTCGAACACCCTTTTTCCATTTTACACTTTGGGTGCAATATGTTTACCTATTAACCTACATAGTTACACTTAGACTTTTATACAAATGCACAAACAATCCAACACATGCATGATAATTCGTTATACTTGATTCGTTATTCTGGATGATTCTTTTGTGTGATAAACTTGTCACTAACTTCGTACAAGCCTCCATTGAACATGTATAGTGCTATAGGAGTAACGCACCGCCCGTTGTCTTGTGGTCATGTTAAATTTAATACCTGTGGTAATCAGAGGATTGACTTGAATATTTGCTTGCCAGTTTATACGTTAATCATGATAACTAAGTTTGCCATGTGGATTCGTTTAAATTCTTTTTTATACTTATGCTATGTATTAAACTTGTATACTCGCCAATAATTTGTATTAAACCATGTATTTTTAAACATTTGCATGTTGATGATGTTGAGATGACGAAACGTAATAGGAATTCCTTAGATACACACTTAGAATCATTAGATTATGTTGTTGTATCAATTTTGAACGATGTTGTATTTTGCTTATTGTCTTGTTCTTGTATCTAAAACAATTGTTGTAATTTGATTTCGTTGTATTGTAACATGACAATTTGGAATGAAATGAAATCAGTTTTGTTATAATTATTGTCGCAATTAGTGTTATGAAGTCTCGAGCAATCTCGTTCGTCTCACTTCGATGTTTCTGTCATCGGTTGGGATGTGACAGATTGGTATCAGAGCCATAACTGTAGGGAATTAGGTAGAATTGCCATGTTCGACCTAGTCTATAGTTTAATTGACCAAACTTTGACCATTCTTGATTCTTGATTAACATGTTATTCTTCCTACCTTGCTTTTTTCTACTTTTTTTGTCTTAATATTTACAATATGCCTTTCCTAAGACATTTACACAATATACATGTTGAAGACTTAAAAACACTCGTATCATACGAACGAGACGACTTCACCAAAATAGGCGTGAAATCCATACTTGGTGAATGACTCTCAATCCAATTATTCGATTTTTGCACGAAATTACACCATCAAGTTAGGAGTGATGTAACGCCCACGTCCCTGAACTTTTAGCTATTGTCAATTTTAGTCCTTAAACTATGTGATTCTTACTACTTTGATACTTGTGAATCTTAATGCTATGATTCTTAACTCTTGATACTTGATTCTTGATGCTTAACTCTAGACACTTGATTCCTAATACTATGAGACTATGATTCTTGATACTTGATTCTTGAGGCTTGATTCTTGATACTTGATACTTGGAAGCTAGATTCTTTATTCTTGATACTTTGGTGCTTGACACTTGAGACTTGTGAAACTTGAGACTTGGTTGAACGAGAGACTGGAGTCTTGTCACTGGCGGAAACTATGAAACTTGGAAACTTTTGTGTTAATAATATAATCTAGTTATGTGATACTATTACACAATAACACGCAACGCAACGCTAAACCTAACTCGCAAAACAAACCAGAGACGGGAAAGCGGAAAGGACGGGATTGACCGAATGACAATTCGATCGGATATCCATCCGATCGGAGGGCCACTCGATCGAAGTGCCATCCGATCCGCTGCACACCGCCTTAACCTCCACTCTTACACTATAAACAGGACCTGTCACATCATTCTTCACTGATGTGACAGCCGCCTTCGACCAGACGCACGCTCTCCCACATTTCTTCCATTTCCTGGCGATTTCGGTACGTTTTACACGAGATTCTTGTACATCTTTGATCTATGCACTATTCTCTACATGATTCTCCTTTGAAATCACACTTTTCACCGTGAAATCTCTAAGATTTGAACTCTTGAAGGTGACGTCATCATGGCGGTTTGTACGAACTGTGATGTGATGTCATTCTAGTCAAGATCTAGCTCAGATCTAAGGAATTTCATGCGTTTTTACACCGAATCTTTACTAAATCTAAACTTTTCAGCTAAAACTCGTGTTTTTCTTCATCTTTTCTTAAAACTTTTACTTAGAATGGTGGAATCCGAACCCAAACGGACTATAGACTTGGTGATTAGTCTGGAGCCGGTTTGGAAATGGATTGTTGCCGGAGAAGATGACCGGAGTACGGATTCCGACATAAACACAGTAAAAAACAGACACATGAATGGACTAGGGTGATTCCCATCCGATCAGACAGGCTGAACATTGATGTGTTTACCGTTGTCTCGATACGTACCCGGTCGTCACCGTTAAACTCGAAACTTAGAGATTTTATCACGATGCAAAAGGAACGAGGACGCCTCGATCGAATGGCAATCCGATCGGACTGCCGTCCGATCGAAGTAACATATACCTTATAGCTTTCAAACACTTAAACTATTTTTGAATCAGAAACTTGAAACTTTGGAAACTTCCACAATCGAATGGCAATCCGATAGAACCGCCGTCCGATCGAATGACCATCCGATCGAAGTGACCTTATTTGAACAACTTGGTTAATTTTTGGAAACTAGTCTCTGGATCAAATGACCATTCGATCGAATGGCCATCCGTACGGATGACCATCCGATCGGATGGCGATCCGTCCCCACTCACATAAGTCATCTCAATCGAATGGAAATCCGATCGGACTGCCGTCTGATCGAACGGCCATCCGATCAAGTGACTGATTCGACACTTTGCACAATCTCGTTACTCTGTCCAACACTTACCTATTGTAATCTAATCAGGCTAAACCTAAAGAGTTCCCTTTGATCCAATAACAGTTAATCTGTTAAGTAATCACTGTGAGTATACTCGATCCCTTTTTGTTTTAAACTTTGGGAGGTAACATGTATTCTATGAAACTTGATACTTTTGGAATCTAAACTCTATCATATGTGTATGTGAAACTTGTGATTCTTGATTCTTTATGCTATGTGAACATTTAATCTAGAGTGTGTAGTTCCGCCTTAACAATAGTAGCGCTATAGGAAGATGCACCTCCCCATTATTCTCGGGGGTATTGTTAGGAGGATTCTAGTTTTCCTTGAGTCTTGGGAAAACACCAAAGCATCGAGACACTTGGGCTATCACTTGGACTGCGAACACTAGCATGGCTAAAACTATTTATATCATTTACCATATGGATATGAGTCTTTTAAATCTACTATGCTATACACTCAAACTTGTATACTCGCCGGTACACTTTTGTACTGACTCTATTTTAATACATGTTGCAGGCTGATAGGATGCTGAACCATGGAAAACCAAGCTAGGGCTGATGCTTAGAAACTCGCCTAGTTTAATCTAGAATTTGAACAATGTTTTGCAATGTATTTGAGACTACTGTTTGTGTTTGACGTTTAGACTATGTTATCATGAAACTTAATTAATCTATAATGAAACTTTTAGTGTTATGGAATCTCGTGAGCAATCTGAACGCTTAGTGCCGCACCCCGATGTTTCCGCCATCGGTTGGGGTGTGACAAGTGAAATCCACATCTTGATGGTAAATTTACAATTCAAACTCTAGTGGACCGTCGTCAAAGTGTCGGAATAAACTTTCTTGACCCGACGAGTACCAACCACACTTAGGTACGAAGTTATCAAGTTAGGGGTGAAACCCGCATCTTATCGACTAGTCTCGTTCCTCGATTTTCAATCCCGCCAAAGTTTTGATTTTTCAATCAATTAGGGACGTGTAGTAACTGGAAGGGTAAAATACCGCTAATCGCTTCTCGACGAGAGTATTTTACCTATAGGCCAAAGCACATTTTCCCTAATTAGAAAGGATCTTCGATTCACTTTGGAATAGTCTTAGTTACGTTTCGTGACACTCCATATTTTACGTTACCTCTCTTTTATGTGATCTCAATTTCTATGTGTTTTAATACTTGCTACCTCGTTCATTTCAAACCGATGCATAATTCGCACATCTCTTGCAATAAAAAATGTTAATAAATCTCGTAAACAAACTAAATTTATACTCCTTACGCATTTATACGTGATTATACTTTTGAATACTTGTTATACTCATGCAAACTATGTGAATCATACGTGTTACGTGATACTTAAATGCTCAAACATGCAAAACGTTATTTTTATATTATGATCAAGTCTCATCCTCTATTCCTCTTTCGGTTCTTTAGATGTCTTCCAACACCCTTTCTAAGACCCTCATGAAGTCCAAGTCTGATTCAAAGAAGGGTTCCAACAACAACTCCAACTCCGACTCGATGTCCAAGAAAGATTGCATGAAGTTCATGGCCAAGAAAATGGTCAAAATCATCCCCGATATTGTGAGCAAGATCCAACCACCACCCAACACCGAATCATCCATTGCATCCGTTGACTCCAAGGTGGAAACACCTAAGTCGACGTTCACCTTCAAGCAATTCATGGCTTGCAAACCCCTAACCTTCACTGGCGAAGAGAGTGCTACCGCGTTACTCCAATGGTTCGATGCCATCGAGTTAACGTTTCTTCAAAGCGGTTGCCCCGATAGCCTTCGAACCCTCAACGCGACGGGTGTATTCCAATCAAGAGCCCTTGATTGGTGGACCTCTGAGCGTAACGCTCGTGGGAACGAAGACGCCCATGCCTTACCTTGGGCTGATTTGAAACAGTTGATGAATGATGAGTTTTGTCCTCCCCACGAACTTCAGAAACTAGAAAATGAATTCTGGAATCTGAAATAAGTAGGGAATGACAATGTTGGCCTCACGGCCTGCTTCAAGCAACTTAGTGCTTTGTGTCTTGGCTAAGTCGACATTGTCGACAAGGCTATCGTAAAGTATATTTGATGCCTCTCACCTTCAATCATGAACCTCGTCGAATCCGCTTCCCCCAAAACCCTTGAAGACACCTTTCATTTAGCCGCCAAGCTCAACAACAATTGTATTCTTCATGGAACCTCCGACAAGGTTTCATCGAAGAATGCTCATCAAGCCACAACCGATACTACCACCGTTGAACCCTCATCTTCCAAGCCATCCAAGAACAAAAGCAAGAAGCGGAAGGCTTTAAGCCAAAATTGTGCAGTAGTCACTCCACAAAACCCTAAACCACTTCAAATAGTCGCTCCTACTCACCCTGAGCCTGTTAAAAAGGCATACACTGGGACTCATCCCAAGTGTAGCACATGTCTATACCATCATCCAGCTCACTTGCCATGCCGCTTACGCACAAACTGTAATAGGTTTGGGCATTTTGCCAACCAATGTGGTAGTGGCCCAAAGCCACTCGTCAATCAAAATCAAGTTGTACCAGTAGCCCAAAACCCTGCCCCTAATCAAGCTCAACCTCAAGCCAACACCGGTTGGGTGTGTTACAAGTGTGATGATCCTAATCATCTTGCAAACGTTTGTCCTCAATGCGCCAACAACAACAACCAACAACAACAACAGTAGCAGCCTCAGCAAGCACGTGGCAAAGCTTTCGTCATCACAGTTGCTCAAGCCCTTAATGCCAACGACGCCATCAATGGTACGTTTCTCATTAACAATGTCCCTATGCTTCGTGTTTATTTGATACTGGTGTGGATAAAAGTTTTGTATCCGTTGAATTCGAGTCTTTGCTTAAGTGTAGACGTTCTAAGTTGCCTAAACCATTCGCTGTCGAAGTCGCTAACGGTAAGCCCGTCTTTGTTGATTCGGTTATCCTTAAGTGTTCTTTGAATCTTAATGATCATACGTTTTCAGTTGACCTCATACCTATGCAAATGGGTAGCTCGAATGTCATAGTAGGCATGGACTGGCTTAGGCGAGTGCATGCTGAAGTCGTTTGTTCTGAGAAATTCATTCGTCTTCCTCTTCCTAACGGTGATTCTCTACACGTCTATGACGAGGAGGGGTGTTCATCGAATCGAGTATCGAATTTTCGAATTATTCGAATAATTTTTATTTTTTCTTGAATTCGTATTCGATTAAAACTTATCGAATTCGATTCGAATTCATATTCGAATAAAAAACCCAATTCGTATTCGATTATAATTTTTATTTTTTCTTGAATTCGTATTCGATTCTAATTCGATTAAAACTTATCGAATTCGATTCGAATTCATATTCGAATAAAAAACCCAATTCGTATTCGATTAAAAATTCGAATTCGAGTCGAATTCGAATAAATTCGATTTGATTTAGATTCTTTAAAAACATGTAAATAACTATCAAAATGAAATATAAATTTTAAAGGAGCCATAAAGCACGATATCACATTAAAAAGTTCCAAATAAAGTACTATAAGTCTAAAATTCAAAACGAGAAGTCAGGAATAACCACTTCACATTACAAGATAATATTTTTAGGGTTATAAATCTATTGATATATTTGTTAGTTAGGTTTTATTTATGATCCATGTAGAGGGTTTGGTAATGGGTAATTTTAATACTTGGAATAAATTTTGAAAATAATTTATAGTATAGCCTAATAAAAGTTATATATGTATTATAT
Source organism: Helianthus tuberosus (assembly GCA_030545235.1). Taxonomy (NCBI): domain Eukaryota; kingdom Viridiplantae; phylum Streptophyta; class Magnoliopsida; order Asterales; family Asteraceae; genus Helianthus; species Helianthus tuberosus. The sequence goes on from JARYGA010060305.1 coordinate 847,312, forward strand.
ATAAAAATAATAAATAAAAATGTATAATTTTTATTCGAATTTCGAATCGAATTTGAAATTATAAATTCGTATTCGATTCGTATTCGATTTACTTGACTCGAATTGAATCGAATTCGAATTCTTATAATCGAAACGAATTTTTGATAATCGAATCGAATTTAAACGAATTTAGAATTTTTCGAATTCGAAACGAATTCTGAACACCCCTAATGACGAGAAACCTTCTCAAGGTCTCAAGCTTATATCATGTACTCAAGCGAACAAATACTTACGCAAGGGTTCCTTCGCCTTTCTGGCCCACGTTGTGGAAAAGAAGGATAAAGGTCCAAGCATGAGTGATATTCCCGTTGTTTGTGACTTTCCTGATGTCTTCCCAGAGGATCTTCATGGTCCTCCTCCTCCTCGTTCTATCGACTTTCGAATCGATTTAGTGCTTGGCGCTACGCCTGTCGCTAAGTCTCCTTATCGTCTAGCACACTCAGAAATGCAAGAGCTATCTAGCCAACTTCAAGAACTTCTTGATAAAGGCTTTATACGCCCTAGTACTTCTCCTTGGGGCGCTCCCGTTCTATTCTTCAAAAAGAAAGATGGATCCTTTCGGATGTGTATTGACTATCGTGAGCTTAACAAGCTTACAGTAAAAAACCGATATCCTCTTCCTCGAATCGATGATATATTCGATCAATTACAAGGCGCGACATGCTTTTCCAAGAATGATCTTCATTTTGGTTATCATCAACTTCGAGTCCTCGAAGAAGATATACCCAAAACCGCGTTTTGTACACGTTATGGTCATTACGAGTTCGTGGTCATGCCCTTTGGTTTGACCATCGCATCAGCGGTTTTCATGGACTTGATGAACCGTGTGTGCAAGGCTTATCTCGACCGTTTCGTGATCGTCTTCACCGATGATATCCTCATCTATTCCAAGATACAAGAAAAACACGAGCGACACTTGCGGCTTATCCTCCAACTTTTGCGTGTCGAACGACTTTACGTCAAATTCTCTAAGTATGAATTTTGGTTGAAAGAAGTTCAATTCCTTGGTCATACCCTCAACGAACTTGGCATTCACATTGAGCCTGTGAAAATCAAAGCCGTGAAAAATTGGACTGTTCCTAAGTCTCCGTCTGAAATCCGTTCACTTCTTGGTCTAGCAGGTTACTATCTTCGTTTCATTTCAAATTTCACGAAAATCGTCGTTCCTCTCACCTCCTTGACCCATAAAGATAAACCTTTTGTTTGGGGTTCCGAACAAGAAGAGTCTTTCCAACCGCTCAAGGACATGCTTTGCAATGATCCTATCCTTGCTCTTTGTCACACCCCAACCGATGGCGGAAACATTGGGGCGCGGCACTAAGCGAATCATATTGCTCAAAGAATTCCATAACACTAATTGTTTTGATATAATTTAATTAGTTTTCATAATAAACATCAAAATGTCGTACACAACTTAATCAAACAGATTGTATCAAAACATAGATCAAAACATGTATCAAAATATTGTTTCTCTAAGATGAGTTTCTAGTTCATCCTAGCTTGTTTTCTTGGTTTCCAGCTACTATTAACCTGCAACATGTATTAAAATAAAATCAACAAAAATGTTGGCGAGTATACAAGTTTGAATACATAGCATAACAGTTTAAACGTATAAAACTCATATGCAACATGAACAACATATCACAAGTTTCAACATGCTAGTTAACGTGGTTCGTATGGTAACCCAAGTCTCCAACGCGTTAACGTGCCTTTCCTACTTCGTCGCAATGAAGAGGAGGTAAAAGAATCAAAACTTAACAATATTCCCCGAGACACAAAGAGCGGTGCGTTACCCCTATAGCGCTATAATTGTGAAGGCGAGCTACACATAAGTATCAAACGTTCACATAGCATAAAAGTCTCAAGTATTCACAAGTATTATGTTTTCATGTTTAATGCTGATAGAGTATATTCCAAATAAGTTTCAAGTGTCAAGTATCTTGATATAGAATACATGTTACATCCCAAAAGTGTTAAAAACAAAAAGGGATCGAGTATACTCACAGTGGGTGCTTAGGACCAAACACTGCCTGATTGGATCGAAGGGAACGCTGGATCAGCCTGCGTGCGGGGAACAGAGAATAAGTCCTCTAAGTGCTGACCCGGTCGGGAACAGAGTGTCGAATCATGTAAAAATCGAGTTAAAGTGTCTGACAGACTACCTGAGCGGATGGTCATCCGGACGGATGGCCATCCGGACGAATTGGGTTCCATCCAATCGGATGGCCATCCGGGCGGATGACCATTCGAATAGTGGGTGTTTGTGAACTATTTGTTTTCGATGTTTTGATCATTGTGTCCTGTAAAAACAAACAACAAGTGTTATCATAAGCAGATCATCTGGACGGATGGTCATCCGATCGGATGGTCAGTGGGTGAAGTTTCATGAAATTTCTAACTAGAAAGGTGTTTTAGTTGACGGAGACGGCGTGACAACGTGTCAAAGAACGAAAATACACCAAAACCCAGCTCATTCGATCGTATGGGTATCACCCCTTTCGACCCGACGAGCTGTTCTTAAAGGAATTTCATGTTTGGAACCATTAATCGGCCCGTTTCCCGGTGGATTTCAGTTTTCAAGCCGACTCTCGACTAAGGAATGAGTCAAGAGTCTGATTGAGTCCGATTTCACCAAAGTTTTGTTCAAATCAGAAGAAAAGTTTGGAAAGAAGTTGTGAAAACGTGTGAATTCATCAGATCTAAGCTGGAAACATGTGAAATTCCATTAGATCTGGTATAAAAGTGTCAATGGGTATGCCATGACGACATATGATTTCATCAGTGTAAATTCGAGCAAGTTTCTCCATTTTGAAATCTTCACGAATAGGAAGAAAGTGGGCTGACTTGGTCAAACGGTCAATGATTACCCATATACTATCATGACCGAAAGGTGTTCGCGTGAGTTTAATTATAAAGTCCATAGCAATGCTATCTCATTTCCAACAGGGATTTCGGGTTGTTCGAGAAGACCTGAAGGACGTTGATGTTCGGCTTTGACCTTTGAGCAAGTAAGACACTTCGAGACGTATGCGGCAATTTCCTTCTTCATAGCAGTCCACCAATAAGACATACGCAAGTCATGGTACATCTTATCAGCACCATGATGAATAGAGTATCGGGATTTGTGAGCCTCATTCATAATGTGCTCACGAAGATTGTCGTGATCTGGCACCCAGATGCGATTGAGATAGTATTGAAGTCCATCCGACTTCGTTTCAAGTTTGTCTATAGAAGCACCTCATATTTCAACTATTAGACTACCTTCGTTGGCTGGCGAGTATTGAGCTTCACGAATACAAGCATGAAGATCGCTAGTGATCTGAAAACAATGGATGCTACTAACATGAGTCTTACGACTAAGAGCATCGGCCATGATATTTGCCTTGCCAGGATGGTAGCGAATCTCGCAGTCATAGTCGTTAAGCAGCTCTACCCATCGTCGTTGATGCATATTCAGTTCCTTTTGGCTAAAGATGTGTTGTAGGCTCTTATGGTCAGTGAAAACCACACACTTAGTACCATATAGGTAGTGTTGCCAAATCTTTAACGCAAAAACAACTGCGCCAAGCTCTAAATCGTGGGTAGTATAGTTTTTCTCATGTATTTTGAGTTTTCGGGAGGCATAAACGATGACCTTGTCTCGTTGCATGAGCACATAGCCAAGGCCACGGTTCAAGGCATCGCAGTATACCACGAGATCATCATTCCCATTAGGGAGAGCAAGTACTAGAAAGATTCCTCTTGCTCAAGACCCCAAGCAAAAGGTTTCTCTTTCTGAGTTAACGAAGTGAGAGGAACGACGATCTTTGAAAAGACCGAAATGAATCGACGGTAATAACCGCCAATCCTAAGAAGGAACGAATCTCAGATGCAGATCTAGGCGTACTCCAATTCTTCACTGCTTCAATTTTGGAAGGGTCAACATGGATTCCTTGCTTGCTAACAACGTGCCCGAGAAATTGTACCTCATTAATCCAAAATTCGCACTTAGAAAACTTTGCGTATAAACGTTCACCACTTAAAAGTTCTAACATGAGGCGTAAATGTCGTGCATGATCAGCTTGGTTCTTCGAATAAATAAGAATATCATCAATAAAGACTATAACAAAACGATCCAAGTAAGGTTTACAAACACGATTCATAAGGTCCATGAACACATCGGGTGCGTTGGTCAAGCCAAAAGGCATAACTACGAACTCGTAGTGTCCATAACGAGTGCGAAAAGTAGTTTTGGGAATATCCTCTTCGAGAACGCGGAGCTGGTGATAACCAGATCGAAAGTCGATTTTAGAGAAACAACTTGCGCCTTGTAGTTGGTCAAATAGATCATCGATACGAGGGAGAGGATAACGATTCCTGATGGTAAGTTTGTTAAGTTCACGGTAGTCGATGCACATGTGAAACGAACCATCTTTCTTCTTGACGAATAACACAGGAGCACCCCAAGGTGAGTTACTAGGATGTATAAAACCTTTGTCGAGTAGTTCTTGCAGTTGACTAGATAATTCTTGCATCTCAGAGGGTGCAAGTCGGTAAGGAGCCTTGGCAACATGAGTTGAACCAGGTATGAGATCGATACGAAAATCGACAGATCGAGATGGAGGAAGACCAGGAAAATCTTCGAGAAAGACATCAGGGAAATCACACACTACTGGAACATCACTTACGTTCTTTCCCTTGCCCCTTTGTTCCACTATGTGGGCCAAGAAGGCAAAGGACTGTTTACGTAGGCATTTATTCGCTTTGAGTGCATGACATCAGTTTCAGTCCTCTAGAAGGTCGGTCTCCATAGACGTGCAAAGTATCACCAGACGGGAGAGGTAAACGAACGTACTTCTCGTGACAAGCGATTTCAGCATGGTTCTTACGCAACCAATCCATGCCTACTATGATATCAAAACTACCCAATTGCATGGGTATGAGGCCAATAGTGAAAACATGATCGTTAAGAGTCAGGGAACAATCACGGAGAATAGAATCAACTAGAATAGACTTACCATCGACAATCTCAACAGAGAACGACTTAGGTAGTTTAGAGCGTGCATAGTTTAACAAAGATTCAAATTCTACGGACACAAAGCTTCTGTCGGCACCAGATCAAATAGTATCGAAGCGTAAAGATTATTAATGAGAAACGTACCATTAACGACATCATTGTCGTTACGAGCCTGATTTGCGTTGAGGTTGAACGCTTGTCCTCGAGCGGCTTGCTGTTGCTCCTGATTCAGCTGGGGACATTGGGGACGGAGATGAGTGGTGTCCCCACATTTGTAGCATGCTCGCACGTTGTTTGCTGGTTTGGGGTTCTGCTGAGCTGGCTGAGCTTGCTGAACCTGGTTGGCTTGACGACAGTAAGGGGTTGTATGACCATAGCGAGTGCAGGCGGTACACTAGCGGCAAGTTGCGTTGACAGTGTGATGATAGTTGCAAGTGGCACACTTGGGATGAACCCCAGTGTAAGACTTCTTGGTGTTTTATGGAGCAGGAGGGCTTGGAGTAGCAGCAGGCACAACAGCATTGCAAGCAGGGTTTTGAGACTTTCGTTTCTTACCCTTGTTGCCACTGGGTTGCTGCGTGATCTGGTTAGCTGGTTTCGAGGGAGCAGGTGTACCAAATTGTTTATCACGGACGTGGTTGTTGTTTAGACTTGCTGCAAGGCGGTAAACTTCTTCGATGGAGTCTAGCTGAGCTGCTTCAATGGAATCACGCATGGCAGGAGGTAACCCATGGATGTACTTGGTGATCATGCGCTTGGGAGTAGACACCAAATGTGGCACGATGATGCTAAGTTGCTTAAAGCGGGTAGTATAAGCCAGGTTGTCATCACCAACTTGTTTCAGATGCCAGAATTCGTCCTCAAGTTTTTGCTGCTCATGAGGAGGGCAGAATTCAAGCATCATCAGTTCCCTAACCCTGGGCCATGGTAAAGCATAAGCTTCATCATTGGAACGAATGTTTCTCTCATTGGTCCACCATTCCAGAGCTCAGCCTTGAAACACGCTAGTTGCACTCCTAGTCTTGAGATGTTCAAGGCACTCGCTGTTAATGAAAGTAACCTCAATGCTGTCGAACCATTCCAACATTGCAGTCACCCCATCACTGCCCGTGAAAGGCTTAGGGTTTCAAGAGATAAAGTGTTTGTAGTTGAAGCTCACAGGCTTAGGCTGGACCGCTTTCGAGTCAACAGAGGAGTGGGGAGTGTTTGATCCCTGGATTTCAGTGACAATCTTGGGAACAGTGCGTGCAATCTGGTCGGCCATAAAAGACATCATCTTCTTCTGGGTGTTGGCCTTTGACCTCTTGTGTGGGTTGGAAAGACGACTTTATGACATCTAAAGCGTCAGAATAAGGATCGGGTGAGACTCGATCATAATGTTTTGTTTAATAATATAGTTTCACGAACACATAGCATAGCATAAAGTTTCACATGATTACAAAAGGCTCAAATTGTTCCACACATAACAAAACGTTCAACATGTTTCACATAGTTTAATCAAGACTTCCACGTAGTATAATATAAATGAATAAAGAATCATAAATTTAGTTCGCTCCCAATATTATTGTTTTAGATTGCGGGGATAGTGTGATTCGTGTAACAGTTTCGAAATGAACAAAGGATCAAGTATAAAACCACGTGTAAATCGAGATAACATAAAAGATAGGCTCATAAACCATAGGATTGTTTCGAGTAGAGAAACGTCGACTAGACCAAAGTAAATCGAGCCCCTTTTTGAATTAAGGTAATGTGCTTTGGCCTACTAGACAAATACATTCATCGATGTTAGGCCTACGATATTTGTCCTTTAGGTTACTACACATCCTTAATCGATTGGGAAAATTCGAGACTTTGGCGAGACTGGAAATCAAAGAGCGGGACTAGTTATCAAGATGCGAGTTTCACCTCTAACTTGGTAACATCGTACCCCCATGTTGTTGGTACTTATCAGAAGATAAGACCTACTAGAATATGAAATGGAAATTTCCCTTCAAGGTTTGGATATCACTCCTAACTTGAGGGTAAATTTCGTGCAAAATACAAAGTACAGTTGAGTGAAAGTCGTCATCAAAGGCAGGAATTACCCCTATTTTGATGAGTCGCTTTGATTGTGTTATAAGAGTGTCTTCAAAGCATCCAAGTGTGTATTGTGTTAGCCTTAGGAAAGGCATGTAAGTTTATCAAACAAGAAGAATTGCTAGGAAGCATGTAAGGTAGAATGCATAAGTTTTAAACAACAAATAAGAGACGAAGTTCCTAGAACTATAGACTAGGGCAAAGCATTCCTACTTATTCCTAATTCCCTATAGTTATGGCTCTGATACCAATCTGTCACACCCCAACCGATGGCGGAAACATCGGGGCGCGACACTAAGCGAATCAGATTGCTCAAAGAATTCCATAACACTAATTGTTTCGATATAATTTAATCAGGTTTCATAATAAACATCAAAATGTCATACACAACTTAATCAAACATATTGTATCAAAACATAGATCAAAACATGTATCAAAATATTGTTTCTCTAAGATGAGTTTCTAGTTCATCCTAGCTTGTTTTCTTGGTTTCCAGTTACTATCAACCTGCAACATGTATTAAAATAAAATCAACAAAAATGTTGGCGAGTCATAGCATAATAGTTTAAACGTATAAAACTCATATATTCGAATAGTGTCAACCTGCAACATGTATTCGAATGGTGGGTGTTTGTGAATTGTTAAAGTTTTCGATGTTTTGATCATTGTGTCCTTTAAAAACAAACAACAAGTGTTATCATAAGCAGATCATCTGGACGGATGGTCATTCGATCGGATGACCATTCGAACAGATGGTCAGTGGGTGAAGTTTCGTGAAATTTCTAAGTAGAAAGGTTTTTTAGTTGACGGATACAGCGTGACAACGTTTCAAACAACGGAAATACACCAAAACCCAGCCATTTGATAGTAGAGGTATCACCCCTTTCGACCTGACGAGCCGTTCTTGATGGAATTTCATGTTTGGACCCGTTAATCGGCCTGTTTCCCGGTGGAATTCAGTTTTCAAGCCGACTCTCGACTAAGGAATGAGTCGAGAGTCTGATTGAGTCCGATTTCACCAAATTTTTGTACAAATCAGAAGAAAAGTTTGGAAAGAAGTTATGAAAATGTGTAAATTCATCAGATATGAGCTGGAAACATGTGAAATTCCATTAGATCTGGTATAAAAGTGTGATAATCCTTTAGATCTTGTATAAAAGTGTGAAAATCCGCTAGATCTGGAATCATTCTTGGTTAAATGGTGCTCCACAACAGTTTGCATAAGCAACCGAGTGGAAGCCACCTTCAAGAGGTCCAAATAAGTTGGTTTTCAGGAAAAAGTTGAAGTGTTCGTGTGATTTTGATGAAGAATTTGGTGTAGAAGTGATTAAAGATGAAGATTGTACAAGATTTGAGGAGAAATACTTACGGAATGGCCTTGAATCGCGATTAAAGTGACTGAGGGTTACTTGAGTGCGTGTGATCGGATGGCAGAGTGAAAGGTGAGAATGAAGGGTTAAGTGTCCTATTTATAGATGACAGTGACAGCTCCAATCGAATGGCATCGATCGGATGGGTTAAGTCGGTGGGGGAAGTGTCAGGTGTCGGATGGCGTTCCGGTCGAATGGCCATCTGGTCGGATGGTCATCCAAGCTAATGGTCATCCGATCGGATGTCCATTCGGACAGCCGATTCGTGTTTGCTAGTTTTCCGACTTTAGTTCGTTTTGCGAGCGAGGTTAAGTGTTGCGTTGTGTATTATTGTGAGTAACCATTATTATAGCATTATTATTCCTCTAGGTATCCAATCCCAAGAGTAACTTCGTGTTTCGGATTTGTGTTAAGACTAGTCTCTCGTTTATCAAGTATCAAGGCATAACAAGTGTCAAGTTTCTAGCATCACAAGAGTCAAGGTTCACATCGTTCATATAAAGCATCACAAGAGTCAAGAATCATATTTTTCATATATAAAAGTATCTCATGAGTCAAGATTCACATTGTTCATATAGGAGAAGCATAACAAAAGTGTCACCTAGAGTAAAAGTTTCACATGGTTTAACATAATTAAGATTCAAATAGTTCATTCCTCATTATGATCGATCATCTCGAGTGTAAAAGCATAGCAAAAATAGGAAGTACAACAAGACTTTCCTAGAATTATAGAAGCATCGAAACGCAGGGCGTTACACTCTTCCCGATGGTAACGATGACTTCATCGTGTATTGCGATGCTTCAAACCTAGGTATTGGTTACTTCCTTATGCAGCGGGACAAGGTTATCGCTTACGCGTCAAGGCAATAGAAGAACTACACTACGCATGATCTTGAACTTGGTGCAGTTGTTTTTGTATTGAAGATATGGCGACACTACCTTTATGGTTCTAAGTGTGTGGTCTTCACCAACCATAAGAGCCTTCAACACATCTTCAATGAAAAGGAACTCAACATGCGTCAGCGTCGCTGGGTAGAGTTGTTAAACGATTACGACTGCGAAATCCGCTACCATCCACGTAAAGCGAATGTAGTGGCCGATGCTCGTAGTCTAGCACTACATCACCATTCTTGATGTATATATTAAGTGTATATGTACATTAACTAACAACAACCTTATGACACAAGTTCCTAATTTCATTCATATCAAAACTAGAGATAATTTATGTTTCTTGTTATAATTAATACTAAACACATTGTTTCCCAACACGTTTGAATTAGAGTTGCTGAACTACGACCCGCCACTTGTTGTCGCTCCTAGAGTCGTGGCAGCGGCTCTCCTTTTCATCGCCACCTGTTTAACCCATCAGCATTAAGACCCTAGAATGGTCACTAGAATTGCAACCTTAAAACCCTAGTCATTGCAGGAGTTGTGAGTGCCTCTTATGTTGCTTTAATCCCTAACCGTTTATCCTTTTCTTGTCTTGTTGATTACCAGAGATCGATTGTGGCTCTTAGCCACCACAGTTGTTATTGATCATGATGATATCAAGTGTATAACTCGAAGGCAAACTGTATCCATGGTGGTGCAGATGATTTGGTGAGCGGTGGAGGTGATGATTGAAGAAGTCGCAAGTAGGGACGAAGTAGGGCATAAAGTGAAATGGGTGGATTATTAACTTTCTAATAAGAGTTAATTAATTATATGTGTTTTGTTTATTTTATGTTTTTAATATTAAAGGGTAGTTTGGTCATTTCACACATTATTTTACTGAAAAAATAGACGGCCATTATGCATACAACTAGGAGGATACCGGATACGTGTGATTTCAAAAAGCTGAGGATGAAAATGGCAATATATACAAACCACAAGGACCATCGGAGTAATTTGATGAATGAAATACCGAAAAGACCCTTTTGATGATTAGTTAGTTAACTAGAGGAGGGAGGGAGCATGGGGAAGCGAAAAAGTAACCATGGTTAAGTTAGGGTTTAAAAAGGAAGCGAAGGGGATTAGAGGGGACTAAAACACAAAATAGAAATTTGGAGGACGATCTGATTCTGATTGATGCCGTACGACTGCTATTTCAAATTCATCAAGCTTCCGCCTTTGTCTTTCTTTGTTTTGTTTGGTTAGTTGGTACCTACCTTACTCTTCTTTTTCTTTTATCTTTTTTCGATCGATCTGAATTGGATCGTTTATTTTTGTCTCATTTTAGATTTGAATGTTTTCATGGGATTTGAATAAGCTAGCTAGCTACCTGTTTTGACGTTTGTATAAGCAGCTTGAAGTTGCATATTTCCACCTGGAATTTCTCTTCTGACTTTTTAGTATCTGATTTGAAAACAACTTTTATGTTATGTGTATGTATGTATGTATGGTTTATAAGATGTTCTTGAAAAATGACTGCTGTGCAGAACTAATTTCCCTTGAGAATGATACAAGTTTTCTAGATCCCTTTCAAGTAAGGTAGACTGACTGTGGCATCTTAAACTTAAACTATGCTTTTTCTCTACATACTTGAAATGTAAATTGTCCAAAATCATGTATACTCAAGGCGCTTCATAACCTAGATTGATTTCCCTAAACATTTTTAGCTTTTATGAGCAGTTTTTATACCAACTGTTTCACTAGTTGACATAAACCAACAAGGGTTATCCGTTATTGGAACGGATGATGAAATTAAAATTTATCATAAACTATTAAACCGTTATCCGTTGTTTGTTATTCTTTCTATATTGAGGATGATTACAGTATTTATTGTAGGATAAGTCCATAAATATTATATTTCCTGGTTTTTTTGGTTGTTCTATGCATTTGAAACAACCTACAATTCCTTTTTCATATCCTCGCTTTTAAAGTTAACGGTGATTAGGTTACAATATATGAATTACAATTAAAGAATATAGATATTAGTATTCTACTTCTTCAGGTAATTTGTTTCTATGCAGTTAAAGCGGTCCAAAATCGAATAGCGGTCAAGGTCCGCTATATGATATATAGGTTATAGCGGTGGTATAGCGGTAATTTTTATACCATGCATAATTTATGTATTTTTATATATATATAAATATATCTTTGAAAAATATTAATAGTAATATCAAAATTCATAGTAATATCATTCCATTATTAAAAACATGTTGCAAATCAAATACTAATAGTAACTTTGAAGTATTTAATTTAAGAATTAACACAATCAAACACCGTTACTGCTATAACCGCTATAGGCCACCGCTATAGCACTGCTATATTACCGCTATAGCACCGTTATAGCGGTATTGAGCGCCGCTAAGAGCGGAACCGCTATAGGCCACCGCTATTTGGACCGCTACACACCCTGAGGTCCGCTAACCGCTATAGCACCGCTATAACACCGCTATTGACTGCTTAGATTTGTTTAGGGGCTGTTTGGCAACTTCTGAATAGGTAAATGCTGAACCAGTAAGAGCTAAACGAACAGCCCCTTAGTAAGTTCAGTCATTAGTTCTGTAATGAAGCTTGTATCTGATTGTTTAGTCTCATGGTTCAGTTCTTAGTTCTTGCCCGTGGCTGATTGTTTCTTTTCTAGTTAATCTTTATTCCGAACTAATCAATAAAGTATTTGTTTTTAATTAGGGTAAAAGTATACGCATTTATGGTCAGAAAATAAATTGATGTGGTAAGATTACAAGAGGATTGGTGAAGTAGATTGTTACCAACAAAGTAAAGAATGGAATGCAATAGGGATGAAGCCAAGAGGGCGAAAGAAATTGCTGAAATTAAGTTTTCTACAAAAGACATAACGGGTGCAAAGAAATTTGCATTAAAGGCCCAGAGTCTGTACCCTGCTCTTGATGGAATCTCCCAGTTTTTAGCAATTCTAGATGTTTATGCTGCCGCTGAAAACAAAATAAACGGGGAGTTGGATTTTTATGGAATACTTGGTTTGAACCCATTAGCAGATGATGATGCTATAAGGAAACACTACAGGAAGTTAGCATTATCTCTTCATCCTGACAAGAACAAATCTGTAGGGGCGGAAGGGGCATTTCAGTTTGTTTCTGAAGCATGGACTGTATTATCTGATAAAGAAAAAAGATCAATTTATGACCATAAGAGAAATGCTAGAGTTTCTAAGCAAAGGTTTCATACTCAAAATGGGGGTTCGCGAGCACCAAAACCTCCAACTCAGAACGGTTTTCACAAATTTACAAAGACTGCAGCGGCCCAAACTAGGGTTACAAGTACTAAAGCAAAGGGTACAAGTAATTCTCAAAAGGATGGTATTCATGCCACCACTAAAACGGAAACGGGTCCCACCAAAATGGAAACGGCCCCCACCAAAACAGAAACGGTCCCCTCTAAAACGGAAACGGGTCTCAGTCCCGCTAAAACAGGCCCCAGCGGTGTTCGTTCGTCATCTAATAAACAGACGGTGCCTAAAACGTTTTGGACCCTATGTAAAAGATGCAAACTGCAGTATGAATTTTTAAGAAAGTATTTGGACCAGAATCTTTTATGCCCAACTTGTCATGGACCGTTTCATGCAACTGAGACGGCCCCACCAAGCACCTATGGTTCATTAGAAGGTTCAGAAAACCCAGAAGTGTGTAAGACCACGGGTGATGGTAGGAGCTCCCAGTGGAGCCGTTTTATAAAAACGAACAGCCCAGGTACAGTAAAAAGGGATAGAGAAGAAGCTTATAATAGAGAAGAAGATTTGAGAAGAAAGATTTTTAAAAAAGAAACTAAAGCAAAGCAGGATGATAACGGGGCTGTTGAAAATAACAAAAGGGGGCCAATTGAGGTAAAGAAAGATGTTGCGACTACCAGTAGTATCAAGAGTCAACTAATAAAGAAAGCAACAATGGAAATTAGAAAGAAACTAAATGAATGGAGCTCAGAAACTGTCAAAGATTCTTTGGTTGATGACGTGGCTGAACCACTTGTGACTGATGTACCAGATCCTGAGTTTCATGATTTTGATTCTGCCAGAAGTGAAAAATGTTTTGAAGAAGGTCAGGTATGGGCTGTTTATGATCATGATGGGATGCCGCGATTATATGCCTTGATTAAGAAAGTGATTTCTTTAAAACCGTTTAAGATGAGTGTATGTTGGTTTGATCCAAAACCTGACAACAACCCAGGGTTCTTGAAAGCCTTTGGGGAGTTTAAACCAGGAAAACATGAAATTGTCTCCGCCCCTAATTTTTTTTCACACAAAGCTAGTTTTACAAAACAAACAAGTGGGAACATTCGTGTTTTTCCTAGGAAAGGTGATGTGTGTGCTCTATATAGGAATGATGTAAAATCAGATTTAGTGAAAAATAACTATGAAATCGTTGAGGTTGATGCTTACGACGAGGAAACAGGGACCATCGTGACTCCACTTATTAAGGTTTCGGGTTTCAAGACTGTGTTTCACCGACATGTAGACCCAAAGGAAACAAGGGTAATTGCGGAAAATGAAATACATATGTTTTCTCATGAAATACCTGCGTGTGTGCTTACGGGTGAAGAAAGTGCAAGGGCTCCGAAGGGTTGTCTTGAGCTGGATCCTGCAGCGGTCCCTCCCCAGTTTCTTGAAGGGTGCTCCAACTCCAAGTGCTGATGGTGTCTGTCCCATTTTGGGTGCAAATTTCTTGAACTTGAGGGTGGAGTTTGTATTCTTTTTTGTTAGTTTTCAAAGTGTTATTGTACCTGATACAGAAGAATGTTTTGTTGGGGGGATGGATGTTATGGTACTAAATGTTGTTTTTGTAGTCTGCTTATGTCCTTTTAAACGATATCCTTGCAATATACTTAGTTTATTATTATTATTATTCATGATAATCATTGTTTTGAGATGGTTTTTTTTCTGTAATAGTATAATATTAAGCTATTAAGTTATGTCTTCCATTCGTTATTCAAGATGGATGAGTCATTTTTATCTGATAGAAGCGGGGCATGGGTTAATAATAAGTAGAGTATTAAATAACATCTAGTTGGAAATGCGAAGACATTAATTAATTAATGTTTTGGATTGTTAATTGGGGAGATTCTTGGAGATATATCAACTGGTGAAATTAAAAAAGGCGAGAATGGTTAAGAAGTCCCAAACAGGAGGAGCTCTGATAAGCAGGCTTAAAATTCTAGACAAGGAAGATAGATGGGAATCGAAAAGATTACAAAAATAAAGGACATCCGTTGTAAAGAAATTAAAACATAAAGAACATCTGTTGTAAGGGGGAGGGGGTGGTCACTAGTGATAGAATTCTATCACTCTCAATATCCAATGAATTCATGTAATGTCATCACCCACTATTCTATCACTAGTGATAGAAATGTAGTGGGGGTGGTCACTAGTGATATAATTCCATCACTCACAAATTTTTTTAATTTTTTATTTTAAATTATGATGACCGAGCCACACTAAAATTATAAATTTCAATTAATTTCAATTAATGACTGAACCCAAAAGCCCAAATTGATGAACGAACCCAAAAGCCCAATTAAAGGTTCGTCAAGTAATTGAGGGTTCGTCTAAAATGTGAAAGGTTCGTCACAGAATGAAGGGTTCGTCAAGCAATAAAGAAGCCAAACATTCGAATTTTTCAAACTTTTCAACGCGTGAAGGTTTCAACGCGTTATCAACATGGGGGCGGCGGTGTTCGTGATACCATCACTCGTGGCCGGGCGTCCATCACAGACCGCCCCGCCTGGCCTAAAGAAAGCAAAACACAAATGATATCCGTTGTAATTTCGTTAGTTAAAGAACATAAATTGCTATTAACCCTAAATTAGAATTATAAATAAAACTTCAATTTGAAACATTGTGGAAACGACTTGTGGAGATAGCATACGCACTCTATATATCAAAACAAAAGTAACTATAAATAAATCTCCATACATTAAAAACTTAAAATAGTTATTAGCAAGCATAAACTAATTGTCACTCTATGGCGTGACTAAAATTTAGACACCAAAACCACTTATCAAGAAAACGAGGAAAGAAACAACAATGGAACTTAAGAGTGTCGTTGATCCATGTTTGAACGCTTGTGAGGGAGTTGTAGAGGTAGGCGACGATCCACCTGTTGGTGTAGAAACGGTGTTCGTAACATTATTGAAAATTGCAGCATCCGGTGAATTTGGTGGCAACTTCAAGAGCTCTACAATATTAATATATCAAAGTTAGCATCCACATCCAAACAAGCATATGCATTTTTATACGTTAGATAAAGGTTTCTTTGTGACATATCCACATCCTAACAAGTATATGATTTTTTTTATATATGTTACATCAAGATTTCTTTGTAACATACAAAGACAGGATAAAGGTGCATTTTTGTGTACAAAAGACAAGAGAATTTTAAACATAAATAAACTATTTCTTATCGTTATAAAAAGTCATCGTACGTCGTTCTAAATTGAAAAAGTCTTAAAAGATGGGCTGGAGTTTACATTTGATATCAAGTCAATTAAGACCCACAACGACAACCAACATTCACACTTTATCACTAAATGTAAAGTAAGAATTAATTTGCTGAAAATTAGACATAATATCATTAAACTGTGAATAAAGGGTATGTGACAATACATGTTATAAAAGTGTCCAAAAATAATATCATTAATATCGTCATATGACATGTATAACAATTAAGTAATTATTACTCTATAACAACAAGACAGGATAAGTTCAGAAATATAGTACTTGTGAATTGTGATGAAACTGATTAATTGATTTATGTCGTATATGATACCATGAGTTGTTTTAATCAACAAACCAACATGAGCCAAATGTAGCTAGCCTATTTGGTAAAGGCTTATGCCGGGAATGTTTCAAATATAAACCTAAAAAAGCTATTTAATAGATTAGTGTAAAATAGGGTATGCGTAAGTTTAATTCTGAAATGTTAGTTCAGAAACCAGGGGCCGGCTCAAAGCAAGTGTTGGGTGGGCGACGCTCCGGGCTCAAATCGAAGTAGGAATTATAAAAAAATTCAGTATTTTAAAAAGAGTTAACTTCCATTTTGCTCCCTGTGATTTGGTCATTTTAACGGCTTTGCCCCAATAGTTTAAAAATGGTCATTTTCTTCATTTTGGTCCCCGCCTCTAACTCCATCCAAAAAATGCATTAAATAGAAGGGTATTTTGGTAATTTTATAGATAAAAGCAAGGGCATGTAAGTCTTTTCACCTAAATAATCATATAAACTTGTCTATTTACATGTATATAAGTAATTCTTTTCAGATTCTCATCTTTCCAACCACTTTTTCTACCGGCCACCACCATCCACAACCATCCACCACCACCTGCTGACCACGACTACCGCTACATTTAACTAA
Source organism: Helianthus tuberosus (assembly GCA_030545235.1). Taxonomy (NCBI): domain Eukaryota; kingdom Viridiplantae; phylum Streptophyta; class Magnoliopsida; order Asterales; family Asteraceae; genus Helianthus; species Helianthus tuberosus. The sequence goes on from JARYGA010060305.1 coordinate 864,099, forward strand.
ACGTTTTAATTGAGTTAGAGCCAGGAATACCCCTACTTTTAATTGAACGTTTTAACTGAGTTAGAGTCGGGAGCAAACTGGCGACAAACTAGAAAGATCAGGGAAGAAAATGGCTATTTTTAAACTATTGGAGCGAAACCGTTAAAGGTTAACTCTTTAAAGACGTGATGTTCAGAAACATTATGAAAATTTGTCAGGATTTGCATGTATGAAAATTTGCGAATAAGGCAAAAAAAAAAATTATCTCACACAAGGTCAATTTTTTTTTTTTTTTGTGATGTTCAAGAAACATTCCTAAATTGGAAGTGGCGACGTGGGCTAATCATAGCTTTTCAATCAAGAATTTGAGGTCAAACTTAAGTTTGCATGTATAACAAGAAGCCCCTTATGATAAAAAGTTAATACTACATATAATAATTATTAGTTTTCTATAAATAAGCAAGCTAAGCTAAGCTACGTTCATATTTTGAAGTGAGGAGATATCACCTCCTCAAATGAGAAAACTAACTATTATATATGATGTTGAATGAATATATAGAATAGAATAGATGGAGAGGGAGAGTGAGATTATTATTACTTGGGCAGTCGGAGACGCTTGCATTGGCGAGCTTACAAGCAGAAGGCAGCTGAAGAAGGCGAGCCTCCTGGATATTCATCTTCTGCAAGGCCGGATTGGTTCCGTTATGGATCTGCTGTATGAGAAAACACAAGCACGCCGGGTTACTCTCTTTCATCTCCTTCACCGAATCACAACACTTTTGCTGTGGGCTGCCTTCTTTGCCCGAAGCAAAGGCTACGCACGTCATCACCTCCGGTAGCTTCTGCGAACACTGCTCCGACAACGACTGCTGCGCCCAACCACCACCCACGATACATAACAACAAGCCCACCGTCACCACCATCAAATTACAGCACTTGCTCATTTTCTTTTGAGTTGCTGGAAGGAATATGGTTGTAGCTGGTTTATTGATTGATTTATAGAAGAAGATGGTCGATGAGGGGAAGGAAGGAATTAATGAGGTGGTTGGTTGGGTGTGTGAATGTGGAGTGGAGTTAATGTTTGTGATGATAATAAGGCAGCTGCAAAGAGGTGTACTTGTCTCTACATCTTTAATGACTCTTTTATCAACACTCCCTCCCGATGCACCACCATCAATGAAAACCAAAATAATTTTACTTCTTTTTTCAATTTCTTTTTAAAAAGAGGTTATATATTCAACCTCAGATATGTTACTGTTGTATAATTATAAAATCAGATAAGACTTGTTAAAAAATCATATCTTTTTACCCTCAACCAAGAATTCATCTTTTTACCCATGGAAGGGAGATCTACACTGAGACCAGCGGATCTGCTCGTCTTTGGCTGGGCGGGAGGGAAACATGCTTGTGTGGATCTCACAGGAGTCTCCCCCTTAGCTGGTTTAAGGGAAAGCGGGTTTGTAGCAGGACAAGCTATAAGGAGAGCAGAGTCAAAAAAGGTGGATAAACACGCTAAAGCATGTGCTGATAACCAACATGCATTTGTCCCCTTCGCCTTCGACACCTTTGGCTCCCTAGCTCCAGAAGCTATCCGTTTGTTGACTAGGGTCCAAAAGGTTGTCCATAACAGTTGCTCATCAATAGGGGGCAGGGGTTTGTCTTTAATAGGCTAGGGTTTGCTATTCAGAAAAGGTTAGCGGCGCAGCTTGTTGCTCGCTTACCTGCGATATTGATGTAAAGTGCACTTATTATTAAAAAAAACATTATAATCAATATTTAGATATTTATGTAAAACTAACAATAAAAAAAACTTTTGATCATAGATAGTAGATCGAGTAAAATAACATATTGTGTATTTTCTTTCTCTAATTGTTTTTTTTTTCTTGTTATTGTTATGGTGTTGTTGAATTATTTCATAAAAATAAATTCCAAATTTCATAAAAGTAAATTAACAATAAGTTATCATGTCACCGGCCCCTCCTCCCTCTCCAAGACCATTCACCGTATTTACTAATGTTGAAAATTGCAATTTACAACTGTAATCTACATGATAGGGTTGTCGGGTAAAGTGGTCATATAGTATCACAATAAACCGTTAATCATATAGTACATGATACGGTGTACACGGCACACCCGGGGAAGGTCAAGCAGGGACCCTTCACCGGGCGGGAACACCGCCGCCAACCCTGGTGTTCACTAGGGATGAGCACGGTACCTGTAAGGTATCGAATCGGTACTGGTACCGAAACTACCGGTATCAAAAAAGGGGAAAAGTGGGTACCGGTACCAAAAAAGGGGAAAGTGGGTACCGATACCGAATATACCCGGTACCAAATGCTCATCTCTATTGTCCATGCGGTAAACCCAATGTGTTTACTAGTAAGGGAAGAGGAGAAAAAGATAATTACTGATGGACCCGACCACTCTTTTTCACCCAATCACACTTTTTTAGGGTAAATTACACTTTTCGTCCTTTATGTTTGTACCGGATTGCAACGGGTAGCCTTTAACTTCAATAATTATAGTCACAATCTTTTATTTGGAAAACGCGTTACATCTTTTTTCCTTTAGCACTAACTAGGTTAAAAATTTTAGTTAAGTCTTTTTATATAAGGACACTTTGGTCTTTTTACCAATCTAATTAAAATACAAAATTAAAAAAAAAAAAAAATTTAACAACCCCTTCACCCATCACTCTCTCACCCTCACCTTTCTCTCTCTCTCTTTAAAGCCACACACATTCCTGTGACTTCTATCAGATTACCACCACCACCACAAATCAGAACCACAACCTACCACCATCATCACCACCTTAAAACCTCATTAACCTCATTTTCAGACTGATGAGGTTTTACAACAGTCCTATAACCTTCTTCGTTCCTGATACATGGTCGAAAACCGGTGTTCGTAAATGTTTAAGTAAATGTTTTTACGTGGTTTTTAATCTCGAATAGCCTACTTTTAATGGGATTTGTGTTTTGCAGTTACGGAGTTTAAGGAGCTATTTGGGAACTTTTCGGAGCACCGGGAGCGAACGGGATCAACCGGGGATGTGAAATGAACAAAACCGGGTTAATCACTAAAATTGGATGTGTTTTGTGGAATGTTAATGGATTTAAAATGAATATACTGGAAGATGGCATGATAGAGGGTTGAATTACGATTACGTGGGCGAAAACGGTGAGTAAAATTGAGCTATAACGAAGAAGTTATGAAGAAAACAGTTTCGGATGAAACCGGCAAAACTAGGCAGCGTCGGCGACGCCTTAAATGGCCGTCGGCGACGCCATCCAGAACCCTCTGTCGCTGAAAAACCTCCGTAGGTAGCGGGTTAAGCCATCGGACGAATTGGGAATAACCAGAGGTCGTCGGGGACGCCCCAAAAGGCAGTCGGCGACGCCTCCTCTATATGCCAGACGCTGAAACTTGTTTTTTAATGATTGGGGACGGGTTATATGTTTTGATTGACCAAGAAATAGGAGTTACACTTCTAATCAAGTTTGAAAACCATCTTGGAGCCATAATACACCATCACTTTCAATTCCAAACCATCTATTACATCCATCATCAACCGAATCAATCACCATCACTTTAACCCTAATCCACTATCATCATCACCATCATCCATCCAATTCCATATTTCACCATAAACCCTAATCATTACCTTCATCCGATTCAAAGCTTCAAGATGCAAGAATTCAAGCTCTCATACATTGTTGATCGTGTCCCGTTCATCATGAGCGGCTAATTCCCGGAGGTTTCACCCCGGTGTAGGTTTTTGTAAGTTCTTAGGGTTTAAAAATTGTGTTTAAGATTCGATTTGTGACAAGTTGTGATTTAATTTTGAAACTTATGATAATTGTCTTGCATTTGTATTATATTCGTGAATTGTCGAATGAAGAATTTGACTTTGCAAAATGGTTATGTGCAATTATGCCTTGTCTAGGTTAGAGTTTGGATGTTCTTGGTAACGAAGTGCATTGCGGTTCGTCATTTACGACGTTGATAGCTCTTGGCACCTAAGCCTCGTGACACTAAATTCGTTAATCATTTTTGCAATTGAATTGAATCTAAAACGTGTAGAAACCCTAGAACTTCAATTACCGAACCGGGTGTGAACCTTGTTTTCCAAAATATTGTTTTAAAACCATTCATCAAGTTTTCGTGCAATTAGTCAAATCTCTAGTAGTTAAGTAATCAAAACAATCTTGTCGGTTCATCCCGACACTCTTTCAAACAAACAAATTAATATATTTCTTAGCAAGCTTCATAAATTGTGACAAGCGTTTAAAATCAATCAAGTCCATTCGCAAACCACATACTCTTCGTGGTTCGACCCTTTACTAGCACTAGCTATTTATTAAGGGTAATTTGGGCATATAAATCTTATCTTTGACCGGAGCGCGACAATCTGATCAGTTCCCACCTTAAGAAATGCAAAATTTGATTGATAAGGCAACTACCATTCATCGATTTAGATCTGAAAATCAACACAACCAATAACAACACTATACTTCCTGCGAATCGCTGCAAATCACCCCATCTCTTCTCCGATTCAACAAAAATATCAGCTACAACTCAAGAATCTCTATTCAATATCAGACCTGCAAATCTTGATGCGCTCTAAATCGTTTCAGATCCAGTCATAGAACAACAAATAATCCTATTTTGACTCGAGAAAACAACGATTTTTTTCAGTCGTAACTTTCAAATCAGCTTCTTTTTCAATATCTTCAGTCTTTTTTTAAATCACAGATCTATCTTCATATAACCTGCAACTCAGATCTAGTCGTGTCGATGAATTAGATTCAAATAACGATCTGTTGCTTACTTGCTTCTATCAAATCCCTAACGATTCAAATTTCAACAAATTATTCAAATAACAGCTTCAAATAACGAATGAATCGATGAATTAAACTCAAATAACGATCCACCGCTTCAAATTTCAACAATTTTTTTAAACAACAGCTTCTACATACAATAGAATCGATGAATTACTTCAAATAACGACATGTTGCTTCAATCAAAACCCTAACACTTCAAATTTCAACAACCTGTTCGAATAACAACTTCAACAACAATCGAATCGATGAATATGCTTCAAACTTCAACAATCTGTTCGATTAACAGCTTCTCCGACGACTGTAGCGATGAATTAGCTTCAAATAACGATCTCCGATGAATGTGGCTTTAGAGAGAGAGAGAGAGAGAAATAGATGAGGGTGAGAGAGTGAGGGGTGAAGGGGTTGTTAAATTATTATTTTTTAATTTAATTTTGTATTTTAATTAGATTGGTAAAAAGACCAAAGTGCCCTTATATAAATAGACTTAACTAACATTTTTAACCTAGTTAGTGCTGAAGGTCGAAAGATGTAACGAGTTTTCCAAATAAAGGATTGTGACTGTAATTATTGAAGTTAATGGCTATCCGTTGCAATCCAGTACAAACATAAAGGACGAAAAGTGTAATTTACCCTTTTTTAAAGGGAATTTCATTAAAACCAGCACAAACCCGAAAACCGGTCGGCCACAAAACAAACAACTACATAATTACAAATTTACACAATTTTTCCCAAGTTACAAGTTTGTGTTTGGACCTATTTTTAAACCAAAGAAAGCTCACGCCTTGACGTTCGCTAAAAATATCTTCAACCTTAGCAGCTTTACCCGAGAATATTAACTCGTTCCTAGCTTTCCATAATCTCCAGCAGGCAATAATCACTATCCCCTGGTACGCTTCCTTTTCCTTCCCCTTCAAACCGCAGTGGTTGTGATTCTCCAAGATGTCCCGAAACGAAAAAGTATAGAGAAATGACGTTCTACTCCACCTGCTAATCTTCTGCCATAGAACCGTAGCCAAACAACAAGCTGTGAAGATGTGCGTGACAATCTCTGTTCCGTGCCGCAGAGAGGACTTTTATCTTTATTTTTTTTAAAGAAAAAGTTGTTTGGGTGGTGTGCTGCCAATGTTTGAGTGCAAAATGGGGAGTGGAGAGGGGAGTTGACATGACAAAGTAGAATTGGTTGGGATGGAGAGAGGACTACTCCACTCGGATAGAGAGCCCCTTACACCCTTAAGGGTTGGTTTTTGTAACAAAAGATTGGTTATATATGTTAATGTAGTTTAATAATTGTTTAATAGTTTTCCAAACAACTCACTGAAGTATAGGCTTCAAATTCAATACTCTTTTGACTCCGAATGACTTACGCTATTCTAAAGTAGATGCTCTATATGGCATATGCCATTCTCTGAAGAAGAGTTGTCCCGACTGCCCGGTAGAAGAAAAGATAAAAAAACCGGGAAAAAACCGGTAGAGTTGTCTTCCGATAATCTCGAGTTGAAGGGAGATTTTGAGGAGATGAACCGGCGTCTCCAAGACATTCGAGACCTCGGCCACAAGCGTTGGGAGACTTTGAATGTCACACCCTGACTTTTGCGGAAGCGTGATTTGGTGTGACTTGCTTAATATCATTGCATTCAACCATAACAAACCACTATATGATAAACCAAGATGTTCATCCATAGACAATTTTCAAAATAATACAACCGTCATTGTTTAACATCAAACTAAGACTTCAAGTTTAGATCACATGACAACCAAAGCTTAAAGCTCCATACTGGACTTCTCAAACGACACAAACAAAATAGGTTTCGAGCCATGTATCTTATCCAAGATAAAATACGTATCCAAAACCCTTCGACTTCGGATGACACCTTTTATTAGAGACATGACTTGTAAACTCCAACGCCCGCCAGATCCATACTTAATTTCCTGAAATACATGTAGTTTTAAAAACATCAACAAAAGTTGAGCGAGTTCATGTGTGTGTTTGTGAATAAACCTTTGAAACATTTGTAAGTATGTTTGTATGTACTTGAAATCCCGGTATGAAAGCAACAAGGAAACAGATCAATTAATGTGTAGCTAATACATTAATATTTGTGAAGTGATGCAGGAAGACTCAAACCTAGCAGACTTTATCAATAAGACATAGTCACCACATGGTCCACTCGACGGACTCATGGGTGGGGCTCGCTACACCCAAATAGATCTATCACTCATGTCCCTCGGTCCTACAAAGAGGATTAATGGCCCTAAGCGTCATACCCACCACTCACATGATCTAGCAGTAACCTTCCTTAGCTAACCATACCATATATAAATGTTTGTAAACAGTTGAAACATGTACTTCACCCCCGAAGTTATAAAACCGAAAACAGTTAAAAGAAAAGGGGGTCATGAACTCACTGTTTTGCGTTCCTTGTATCCGATGTAACTCAAAGCTTCCTCTAGAACACACGACTACCTACATGCGTAGTACGGTCCATTAGACGAGCGGGTCGTGCCTTGACTTAGTGTAACACCCCGTGTTTGGAAAGTCAAAGTCAAAGTCAAGATTGAAGTCAAAGGGAGACAAGATTACTAATTGCGATCTGTCACTCCTTGCTCAATTCCTGTTTTGACTTCTTTGACTTGTAGATAGTCTATTTTATGCTTTACGTTAGTTGTATTATGTGGAGTATTTATTAATAAGCGAGGTTTATTCGATATTTATCGCATGTTTTATCGCGTTATCGCTTATCGCAATTGCACTCGCAACTCGAATTACGCGTTATGGATAATGTTTTACGTGTGTGTTCCTTTTAAGTGTTACTTGTGCATGTTTATTTATGTTTATGTTGTGGTGATTAATCGAAACGCAATCGAAACTCGAATCGCAAACGCTAAACGAATGTGAAATAAGGATGATTGTATGTTGATATAGTAGTTGGGATTAAAAGTAATTTGAATAGGAAACTCTATCGCATCGCAACGCTCAACACGCGAATCGAAACAGCAAAACTCGTCACGCCATGCACTCCAATCGAGTGGCCAGCCGATCGAGCTTCCACCCAATCGGGCTGCCACCCGATCGAGGTGCCACCCGATCGACCAGCCTCTCCCTTCCCCTTTCCTTTTATGGAAACCCTATAAATACCCCTGTCAACATCACAAACTTACCTTTTCTGCACCTCTCGTCCGACCAGTGCTTCTTGCCCATTTTCCTCAGATTTCTCGCGATTCTTGTAATTTTTCCGCCTAAAATTTGTACTTTCTTAATCTACACGCACTCCTACACCTTTCTATCTTTTGAATCTTAACTTTTAACCGTGAAATCACTAGATTTGAGGTGTTCTACAATGATGTCATCATGGTGTTCTTAAGAACTTCATGTTTTGGCTTCAATCCACCAAGAACAACTTAGATCTGAATGATTTCCACATAAATAAACAAAGATCTTGTATAGATCTGAACATATTCACGGTGAAAATGATTGAAAGATGGTTTTCCAACTTTCTTTCAACTCTTTTACACTCAATGCACTCAAAACCGATTGAGTCGGAGCTCATTCTGACCTTCTACTCTTTCTTATCGAAGTGTTGGTTTAAGATCAGGATTCTATCCACGAGATTGCCAATTTCGGGTTAAACGTGGAACACCGGCTCGAACAGTTAACTGGTCGGATTTGGGAGATTCCTGTCCGATTGGGTTACTAAGTATCGACGAGGTTTCTGTTGTTTAGTACGTTATCAAATCGTCTCGATAAAGCTACTGATGTGTTAAAAATGCAACATATAAATTTCATCAAATGAGGCATAAAACTAACCCCTTTTTAGTACTAATGTTGGAAAAAGTGTGCTTTTGTCTTCCTTTTGTATTTTCAGGATTAAATGAGCTCAAATTAACAAAAGAAGCAAAAAGACATCAAAATCTAACATAAATACAAGAAAAGGAACAAGACGTGACATGCCCGACCCCACGACAGCATCTTCCCAAGCAAAACAAGAGATCAGAAGACTGAACACGCCCCGTGCTCAGCCAGCACGGGGGCGTGCCCAAGTGTCAGCAGAAAAGACAAAGTGGTAGAAGCTTCTATTGCCCACCACGGGGTCGTGCTCAGCGGACACGGGGCCGTGGTCAACTATAAGATTCGCACAATCCAGCAAATCTGCATAGTACAAAGATTCTTCTGCACCACGGGGTCGTGCTCAGCGGACACGGAGGCGTGGTCAACTAAAAAGACAAAACTGCATTAAATGAAGAAACAGAAGGATGTGGACACGGGGCCGTGCCCACTGGACACGGGGCCGTGCCCGAGCTTATGTTCAGCCTATAAATAGAAGTGCTTGGTTCAAGCTCAAACTATCCCTTGGCACACCACCTCTCTCACACTTCACCCACCACCCACCACCACCATAACACCATCATCCACCACCATCATCCATTGTCCATCGTAGAGTGTGTGAGTCGTCTCGGGATCCAAGATTGATCGTAAGAGTTCTTGACAATCAAGGCCATGTTTGCCTAAGTCTCTTACATCACTTGGTGAAGACAAAGTGTCTAGTGTAATACTTTTTATTTCTAATCTTTTGCACTTTTTACTTGGTTTTGTATTAATGACTTTAATAACTAGTTTCTTATGTTGAAGGTGATCTTTCCTTATCGTTTGTCTGTGGTGTCTTGGCATTATTTTACTGTCTATATAAAATAAAAGATTTTCACCATTCATATCTCCACGGTCTATATGGAGGTATGTTGGCTACCTGGTCGGGGGTTAAGGGAACGGTTTGGTAAAGGTCTTGCCATTGTTCAGCGTTTAGAGGTCCTGCAATGGACCTGGGTCAAATTTAGTAGGACCTCCTTCAATACTTAACGGTATTGGATGGCGGGGGTCCAAACTCTTTGATCCCCTCATAAGTTAACTACTATTAATACTATAACCCGGCTATTTAGGACTGTATCCCTGCTGACTCAGACTACTTAGTCGAGGGTAACGTCACCTCCAAAAGAGGGGCCTACCATAATTTGCATTAATAACTTAATTAATTATATTCCAATAATCCACCCTTTTAGGATTGTATCCTTGCTGACTCAAACTACTGGGGTGAGGGTAACGTCACCTTCAAAAGAGGGGCCTACTACAATAACTAAGATAATCTCTTAAAATAGTGCAAAAGTGCGGAAATAATCAAAGGTTACACTAGATTCGAGTCGGAACCAAGTGATTCATCTTGTCTATCTGTTTTTCTTTTTATTTTTATTTTTCAGCATTTTAGTTAGTTTTTATTTTTCTTAGTTTAAAACATTTTTCTAAACTTTTTGATTTGATTAGACGTTGAGGATAAATCGGTACTAAAAGCTCTTGTGTCCTTGGACGACCTCGGTATCTTACCAACACTATACTACGCTCACGATGGGTGCACTTGCCCATATGTGTGTCTAGTGTTAGTAAATATCGTGTTTTATAAATTTAAAATTTGACTAAAAAGTGTTAAAGGGGCTTAAAATATACACCTAATATATATAACACTATCACGCACATCAAGTTTTTGGCGCCGTTGCCGGGGACACAAGGATTTTAAGAAAGTTAGGAATCAACGGCCTAATCGTTTTTCTTATTTTTCATTTTTTTTAGGATTTTTTTTAGTTTTTCTGTTTCTGCAAAGCTCAGCACGGGCCGTGCCTGGTCGGACACGGGCCGTGCCCAGCATCATCACTGGCAGTTTTTATTTTCTGAGTTACAGAGAGCTGAACACGGGGCCGTGTCGGTGCAACACGGGGCCGTGTCAAACTCCCAGTAACAGGGATCCAGAAAGCAATCACTGTATCTCTGACCACGGGCCGTGTTCACTGAGCACGGGGCCATGGTGAACATTCTGACCAACGTTCTTTTCTGTTTTTATTGCAGGACTTGGAACCCAGGCGTCACATTTGAACCTCCTACGTAGTGCATGAGCTCCAGTTCTAGTAGAGACATAAAAGAACCTCTAGAAGAACCCGAACGCTTTCTCAGAAAAAGACTTAAAGCTAAAAATCAAGAGAAAGTTTCGGGGGACCCACTTCCAATGGCGGACCAACATACCCTCATGGATTACCTACGGCCCACCGTAGGCAATCTCGGCGCCGCTATCAATGCACCAAATGTCGAAGCCAACAACTTCGAACTTCGGCCGCATTTGATACAAATGCTACAAAACTCCGCAACCTTCCATGGGCTTGCGGACGAGGATCCCCATCTACATATTACTAATTTCTTGGAAATATGTGATACTTTTCGGATCAATGGAGCATCAAACGACGCCATTCGCCTTAGGATGTTTCCATTTTCACTAAAAGACCGAGCTAAAGCTTGGCTTAACACCCTCCCAGTTGGTTCGGTAAACACCTGGGATGAACTAGCCCAAAAGTTTCTATATAAGTATTTCCCTCCTGCTAAAACGGCTAAATTAATGACTGAAATTAATACATACTCACAAGAGGATGGGGAATCCTTATATGAAACTTGGGAAAGGTTCAAGGGGCTTCTAAGAAAGTGTCCTCATCACGGTCTAGCGGTGTGGCAACAAGTATCCACTTTCTACAATGGGTTGTTGCCACACACAAGACAAACACTTGATTCAAGCTCCGGGGGACTTTTAGGTAATCGTCGCCCAAATGAAATATATAATCAAATTGAGGAAATTGCTCAAACCAATTTTCAATGGCACACTCCCCGAGGTAATAAATCTATTGCCCAGGCGCCCATAAGGTTGATGAAAGCACCTCTTTACAAGCCCAAATCGAGGCCCTCTCTTCAAAAATCAAAAGGCTAGAAATGACAAAAACGGCCTCGGTTATGGCTTGTGAAGGGTGTGGTGGGTCACATGAAAATTGGAGTTGTATGAAAGAATTAGATGAACAAGCAGAAACGGTAAACTACATTGATAATAGACCTAGGCCGTCGGGTCCTCCAACGGGTACCTACAACCAAGGATGGCGTAACCACCCAAATCTTGGTTGGAGAGATCCCGGCAATAGTAGTAACCAACAAAACCAACGAACTAATTTTCAACAACCACAAAATTTCCCTCAACAACAAGGTGGAAGAGAAAGGCTTGAAGATACCATATCTCGCCTCATCTCCGACACCGAAAAGAAAAACTCGGATCGATTTCAACAATTGGAATCGAATTTTAGAAATCAACAAGCTAGCATTCAAAACGTCGAAAAACAATTAAATCAACTAGCTCAAAATTTCTCCGAGAGACCACAAGGCGCGTTACCAAGTAATACCGAAACTAACCCAAAGGCGCAAGTACACCTCATCACATTGAGAAACCGAACCGTGGGTCCCGAGGATGCCCCAGTACCACCAGTTGAAGGAAGTCAACGCCAAAGCACGACTTCACCTACGCCTCAACCAGAAAAGGCTTCTTCACCAAATCAAGAGCCCACCAAGACTCCTCCAATTTCGTACCCCGGTAGGTTAACTCGTCAAAAGACCGATGAGCAATTCGCAAAGTTCGAAAGTTTACTAAAACGATTGCATGTCAATATTCCTTTTATTGAGGTCCTTACCCAAATGCCTAAATATGCAAAATTCATGAGGGATTTCCTCACTCACAAAAGGAAAATTGAATCATTGCAATTAGTTAACTTAGGCGAAGAATGCTCCGCTTTAGTACTTAACAAACTTCCACAAAAGAAAATCGATCCTGGGAGCTTCACAATTCCTTGCTCGATTGGGAAGTCCCCCGTTCGTAATGCATTAGCCGATCTTGGGGCTAGCATTAACCTCATGCCCACGTCAATGTTCAAACGACTCGGCCTAGGAACAACAAGCCCTACAAAGATGAGCATACAACTCGCCGACAGGTCCGACAAGTTTCCACAAGGTGTCGCTGAAAATCTACTGGTCAAGGTTGACAACTTCATTTTTCCAACTGACTTTGTCATCCTAGACATGGAAGAAGACACCGATGTCCCTCTCATCCCAGGGAGGCCATTTCTAGCCACCGCCCAAGCAGTGGTGGATATGAATGACGGAACGTTAACATTGAAGTTTGGGAACGAGGAAGTGAAGTTTGAATGTGGAAAGAAAACAGAGGAAGAAGACCCGGTCAACTACATGAAGGTCATTGACTCAAGCTTGGATGACGCTCTCCGACGGTGTAACATGGGATGCAATACATCCCACTTGGGTAACATGTGACCAGGCTTTGGGTCTAGCCAAGGACCCTTATAAACGTGGCGCACCACGGAGGCATTCCGCGGAACTATCCTTAGTTTAATTTAGATTTATTTTGTTGTTTTCTAGTTAGTTTTAATTTTCAGGAATAAAACACACTTGAGATGACAAAGGATACAAGGGGAACTTGAACCAGCACTCCATGCAGGAAAACAGAACCGTCCGACGAAATTCTTCATTTACAGTAAGTTCGGCACGGGCCGTGTCCACCCAACACGGCCCCGTGCTGCACAGTCTGCAGAAAAAGACCCAGTTCAGGTATCTGGACACGGGCCGTGTTCACCCAACACGCCCCCGTGTCCAGGCTTCTGTTTCTCTTGTCTTAATTTTGTTACTGGCACTTGAACACGGGGCCGTGCCCGGACAACACGGGGCCGTGTTCAGCGCCCAGTAACACAAAATTTTTGCTTTTTACACCTTTTTACACATTCAATCAACCTAAAAACTTATTTTTGGGACACATTGAGGACAATGTGTAATTTAAGTGTGGGGGGGATGCTAAAACCTTGAATCTTGCAAGTCCTAAATACAAGCCTTACACAAAACTCTATTGGAACCGCTAATCACCCCAAAAAATTTTTCAAAAATTTTCAATTTTTTTTACTTGTCTAGGTTTAACTCGGGAATTTCAAGTTCTAAAAAGGTTATATTTTTACGAATTTACAACCGGTAGCGTCGTGATAAAAAGAACCAACATAAGAAAATTATGAAAAGGCATGACAAGCTTAGTTAAAATTTGATTATATATACTTGATCACATAAAAACCCATTCCCACAAAAGTGAGTTTTGAGCCTTTATTGAGCATACAATTACATATCATTAGACTAAATGCTCATTTTTCGTTTCTTGTGTGAATAGCCGCTTGGTTCTTATGACTCTAGAACTTGCCATGACGATACATTCCCGGTCCTTACCAACTTAAACCCGAGTAAGTAAATGATAGAGGCATTAGGACTAACCCTTTTTATTTCTACACCATTATTTTTTTTTTACCACCTACCCAAAATCCCCCTAGTTAGCCCCTTTGAGCCTAAACCTTTTCATTTCATAACCCAAACCAAACACCCTTTTTACCCACCAAAACCTTTTTCATTTTTACCCCTTTGTTTTAGTAACAAGTTCGATTTTTCGTATGACTTTTCAAAAAAAAAAATTTTGTGTTGATGATGAAGCAAAAGAAAATAAACAAACAAGTTCATCAAAAATAACTTTGTTTGAATAAAAGCTTCATCAAAATAAAAATTACAAAAATAGAAAGTCTTACGAAAACCGACACTTGTTACGCTTTTTAGCCTTTTTTTCTACTAACCACTAACCACCAACCCAACCACCTACCTTTAACCCAAGCCTAACCCTTCACCCACAAAGTCCTCTTGATATTTACAAAGGTATAGAAGTTAAAAAGGAGGAGGATTGATTGCTTGGCAGGCCTATGGTAGGAGTAAAGTTCCATGCCGCTCTCGAGTGATCCACAAAAATACATTTTCAGCCGAGTGTTGAGTGATCCCCGTGAGGTATGTGAACTTGTATATAAATAGAATTTTAAAGAGGCATGTTATGCCCTAATAAGTAATTTGTCTTATGAAAAGTTTTAAATAAATCATGACGAATAGGATTGTAAATAAATAAAAATAAAACTAAATAAAGAATCTTGGAAATCCCGACACTCTACGACAAGCCTAAAAACCTTCTTCTCTACCCATTCCATTTGGGAGTGTAATAGCCACATATTAAAGAGTTTTGCTTGAGGATAAGCAAAGATTCAAGTGTGGGGGTATTTGATGTGTTAAAAATGCAACATATAAATTTCATCAAATGAGGCATAAAACTAACCCTTTTTTAGTACTAATGTTGGAAAAAGTGTGCTTTTGTCTTCCTTTTGTATTTTCGGGATTAAATGAGCTCAAATTAACAAAAGAAGCAAAAAGACATCAAAATCTAACATAAATACAAGAAAAGGAACAAGACGTGACATGCCCGACCCCACGACAACATCTTCCCAAGCAAAACAAGAGATCAGAAGACTGAACACGCCCCGTGCTCAGCCAGCACGGGGGCGTGCCCAAGTGTCAGCAGAAAAGACAAAGTGGTAGAAGCTTATATTGCCCACCACGGGGCCGTGGTCAACTATAAGATTCACACAATCCAGCAAATCTGCATAGTACAAAGATTCTTCTGCACCACGGGGTCGTGCTCAGCGGACACGGGGGCATGGTCAACTAAAAAGACAAAACTGCATTAAATGAAGAAAGAGAAGGATGTGGACACGGGGCCGTGCCCACTGGACACGGGGCCGTGCCCGAGCTTCTGTTCAGCCTATAAATAGAAGTGCTTGTTTCAAGCTCAAACCATCCCTTGGCACACCACCTCTCTCACACTTCACCCACCACCCACCACCACCATAACACCATCATCCACCACCATCATCCATTGTCCATCGTAGAGTGTGTGAGTCGTCTCGGGATCCAAGATTGATCGTAAGAGTTCTTGACAATCAAGGCCATGTTTGCCTAAGTCTCTTACATCACTTGGTGAAGACAAAGTGTCTAGTGTAATACTTTTTATTTCTAATCTTTTGCACTTTTTACTTGGTTTTGTATTAATGACTTTAATAACTAGTTTCTTATGTTGAAGGTGATCTTTCCTTATCGTTTGTCCGTGGTGTCTTGGCATTATTTTACTGTCTATATAAAATAAAAGATTTTCACCATTCATATCTCCACGGTCTATATGGAGGTATGTTGGCTACCTGGTCGGGGGTTAAGGGAACGGTTTGGTAAAGGTCTTGCCATTGTTCAGCGTTTAGAGGTCCTGCAATGGACCTGGGTCAAATTTAGTAGGACCTCCTTCAATACTTAACGGTATTGGATGGCGGGGGTCCAAACTCTTTGATCCCCTCATAAGTTAACTACTATTAATACTATAACCCGGCTATTTAGGACTGTATCCCTGCTGACTCAGACTACTTAGTCGAGGGTAACGTCACCTCCAAAAGAGGGGCCTACCATAATTTGCATTAATAACTTAATTAATTATCTTCCAATAATCCACCCTTTTAGGATTGTATCATTGCTGACTCAAACTACTGGGGTGAGGGTAACGTCACCTTCAAAAGAGAGGCCTACTACAATAACTAAGATAATCTCTTAAAATAGTGCAAAAGTGCGGAAATAATCAAAGGTTACACTAGATACGAGTCGGAACCAAGTGATTCATCTTGTCTATCTGTTTTTCTTTTTATTTTTATTTTTCAGCATTTTAGTTAGTTTTTATTTTTCTTAGTTTAAAACATTTTTCTAAACTTTTTGATTTGATTAGACGTTGAGGATAAACCGGTACTAAAAGCTCTTGTGTCCTTGGACGACCTCGGTATCTTACCAACACTATACTACGCTCACGATGGGTGCAGTTGCCCATATGTGTGTCTAGTGTTAGTAAATATCGTGTTTTATAAATTTAAAACTTGACTAAAAAGTGTTAAAGGGGCTTAAAATATACACCTAATATATATAACACTATCACGCACATCACTACAAACCATAAAAAATAACCAAGTGTAAGACGATCAGGTCGACCAGGATGGAGTGCCGCCCGATCGAACTGCTGTCCAATCGGATTGTCACCCGATTGGGTTGCTACCCAATCGGCTTGCACATTGGCCCCATACTTAACTTTTATTTCAAACTTCAAGAGTTTTGAACACCGAACGGATTGCCGCCCGGTCGGGTTGCCACCCGACCGACCGACCATCCGACCATGTGATGAAACTTCAATACTTAAACAATTTCCAACATGTTCAATGCGCAAGGGTTGCCACCCGATCGGATTGCCATCCGATCGCGTGACCATCATGCTGTGAATTTGTTCTCAACTTGAGAAGACTCGCCAATCGGATTGTTGTCCGATCGGACTACCGTCCGATCGACCGACTTGAAAGGTAGAGATACTTCTCTGTTTTCCAAATGCTATAACAAAAACTTCAAAAGTCAAGCCATCATACACAAACACATCCATCCCAAACGAGGTAACAATCCACTCGCATGGTCACCCGATCGGATGACCGTCCGAACGGATTGTCACCCGAACGACCTGCAACCTGCCATCCGATCGGATTGTTGTTCGACCCACCGACACTTTGCTTCGTGTTACGCGTCGCTTATCGTTTATACTATTGTTCTGATCAGGCTAACTTACTCTCTAGCGCTCCCTTCAATCCACCGACACTTTGCTTCGTGTTACGCGTCGCTTATCGTTTATACTCAATTCTTTTCTTATATTTTTCTTTCTTTAAAATATTAAATAATAATAATAAAGCTCTGCCCCGTTTTAAGTGTTTTAACTCCCGATCACTGATACCCTTTCCGATTGATCTGGAGCCCCATAACGCATGTCAAGGCTCTGCCCAACTAAGTTCGTTAGGGTTCTGTCTCATGACGTAGGGATAAGGTTGAATTAGGGTTACTATACTTAACACGAGTGCATATATATATATATAGAGAGAGAGAGAGAGAGTAAGGTTAACATACAAAAAGCCTTATCATACATCACGTAGGAGACAATGGTAACCGTTGGATCAGGGGTATAATCACGCATGGGACCACATAATCACGCATGGGAACACATAATCACGCATGGGACTATAATCACGCACGTTCTATGATAATAACGCACGTTATATTTTTTGTCATGTATGTTAATGTAGGTTAAGCCCTGAAGTACATTATACTTTCTCTCTCTTTCTCTCTCTCTCTCTCTCTCTCTATATATATATATATATATATATATATATATATAGGGTAAGGATCATTTCAGAACCATAAATATTTACAGAACTTGCAGAACTCATAATAAACAATCTTTTTATTTATATATTTTTACATTTAGGATAATTTTATCATTTATTATGTGTATTTTTATGATTACATACATGTTAAGAGTAATTTTATCATTTTTTATATGTAAATTTATAATTACACATATGTAAACTAGTTTTTTTACATATGTGTAATTAGTTATTACACATATATATAATTTGGCTATTAAACATATGTAAACTACTTTTAACATGTATGGAATCATTAAAATACATATAATAGATGATAAAAAGATCCTAAATACAAAAAAATACATATAAAATGATTGTTTATTAGGAGTTCTGAAAGTTCTGCAATTATTTAGAGTTCTGAAATGAACTCAACCCTATATATATATATTTAAATAGCTCGAGAGTTATACCCAAGATTTATACCAGAATGCTTTCTAGTTGAACCCTAAGGTTACAAGGTGAGTCCATTCTCTTTTCTCACAGTTTGTGAGTCATCCTTTTTTTTATCACCTTTTTGTGATACAGTTATATTTGAAAATGCTTTTTCAAAATCCTAAATGTTTATCAGTTATACTTACAGAGATTAAATAGCTGTCAATAGGGGGGTTTTATACATGACTTGACACCCGTTACTATTGGCCAAAAGAGTTAGCCAATAGTAGCACAAATATGGTTAAATATGGTTTAATGGGAGCATGAACATTCAATGCCATATATTATTAATAATATATTTAAACATTTATTTATGGCTTTGTTATTTACAAATAGTGTTATGTTTAAGATTTAAATATTATATTTAATATAGTATATTATGGTTTAAATATTTATGAATCTTGCATTCAGATATGATTATATAAAACAAAAAGATTATTTATGTCTATTAGTTATTAACTAGTAAATAGACCCGCGCTTCGCGGCGGGTTTCGCGATGGGCAAGTATGTTTCGTTAGGTATTGATACAAGCTATGGAGCAACATTAAATGACTTCTATTCATTTCAACAACACACGAATTGACTTCAACAACACACACTAATACTTGCTAACAACACCGATGCAAGTTATTAAGTAAATTTATTATATTTTGTTCAATCTGAACAGGCTAAAAGCTCATTAGTTGTTGTTGCACTTGCACTAACTGTCAAGACAACTCTATTAGGGTTGAATCATGCTTTGCATCCCCTCATTTATTCCATGAAACCTGCCATTGCCAAAAACAACAAAGTACTAACATATTCTTCAAGTATATCAAAGCTTACTTGATTTTCTACTAATATTATTATGTGTTTCATGATAAGTGTTTTCATCATAAGACTTTTTACTCAAAATTGCTAAAAACAAATACTCCGAAATTGAACCGAACAAATTAGTACACCAGCAATTTATAACATTAAATTATGATTCAAGGGTTAAGAGGACAAACCTGATACCCAAGCCAAGCTCTGACACAACATGATAGTTGAAAATACTTCTTCAGGTCAACCGGTTCCTCGTCCGGCCTATTATAAATAGTATTAATCTACACAAAGTGGAATAGAAGCTTAGAATTTTGTAATATTTGCTTGAGAATTTTCAAGAAATTGTTATAATAAACAATGATATCTCAAATGGAAATTTGTTTCAATATTTTGGATTACCTAATCAATATTGGAAGAAAAATATGGCGTCCCTTCAAAACTTACTAACAATCTGCAAAAAGCTACAAATCTGGAAGAAACTCAAAGTATTCAAGCGGAACACCTACCTAAGCCATTACACGTTCTTCTTCGTGTTTAACTTTTTTTACTGTGTTCGTTAGCTTTATAATGCACCTCACAATTGCCACAAATTCGCCTTAACATTTACTCCGACCAGTTGTGGTTCTAGAAAGGTGCTGATCCAACCTTATCTAATTACCAACAACCTTGTAAGATGACGATTCGGATCTAGTCCTTGTGCATCACATTGAGATGTGTCGTAATAACATTTCTAATGTGTATCTCGGTGGTGCTTAAGTATACGTTGATACTCTTGCTAGTTTCCTAACCTTAATAACACGGGTACATGACTATCATGAACATAGTCATGTCATTTATTTTTCAAAAATGAGTATTACACATGTCTGTAGACTATCTAATAGATAAGAAATAGTTGTGTACCTGATTTATTTTCTAATAATACATCATCATCTCTTTCAAATTATCCAAAATTATCTACAACTGTTAAAGAAGCACAGACTACGGTTAAACATCATGGTCGTATTCTACAATTTTCTCAAAATCATTTTTTTTGTTCAGAGTATATCATAACTATTTGTATAAAAAGAACATAGCCGTGTTCTGTAACTTTGTTTAAAATTACATTTTATTCAGAAAGTGCCATGATTATGTGCCTGATAATGTTTTTAAGACAAAAGACAATTATAATTGTGTTGCGATGTTGCCTTTATCAATAGTTCCCAACACAAAACCAAAATTCATTTCCTAGGCATCTAAGCTGAAAGAAACCAGAGTGGCTCACGCCGTCGCAAACATAGCAATAGGGTTGGAACTTTCCACACTGTCTGTACCTCGGTGTTCGCCAATCTACACCAAAACCGGACATGCATGACATATCTGACTCGCCGGAGTTCTGCTGGAACCCTAGGCGCTACCGGTAACATCGCCACCATCACAATATGCTTCGGTTTGTGTCCATCATCATTAACATCTAGTATTAATCACACCCATCGCTAGCCGGAAGAAGGGGGCGGAAGACAAAGAGGGTCACCCAAACAGGGTGGCCGGCCGGAACCCTAGACAAAGACGATCACCGAAACAGGGTCACTGAAACATCTGGTATTAACCACACCCGTCTATGGCTTCGATTCTCTCTCTCTCAACTGTTTTTCTGATCATCGAGTCGCAATCATCATCACCAGTTCAACATCATCTTCATTACAGGTTCCGACTCACAACCACCTCGTCATATCTTCATTTCGAAGTCCTCCGGTCACCATTAACCACCGGACACCACCTCACCATTCACCGGCCACTCTTATTCCTCTCTGGTCACTGAGGTTTCGAGTCCAATCATCTTCACCAACGTTCGTCATCGTCAATCATCATCTTCTCCTTGGCGGCTGAAAAGGGAATTAGGGTTTTGGTTCTCATCGTTCAACGAAGAAGACAGACTTTTCAGTCTTCTTAACCTATTAGTTGGGAACACCGGCAGATGCCGGTTAAAAGGAACTTGGAAGCGGGGACTGTTCCTAAGAGGATTCATCAATTTGTTATATTTATAATTAAAAGAGTAGTAGTAGTAGTTGTTACCATGCATATGAATGCATGTGATCGGCTGGCAGTCACGTTTCAGACTAAATTCCATCACTAAAAGCATAGGTAGGACCTTAACAATTTTCATTCTTAATTAGTAGTTGAGGATAGGATGACTAAAACATTATATTTTTTCTCTAAGGCAATTAAAGCCCCATTTCCTCTAAGGTATCATAAGAGAAATATGGAAACACCGAAGCCGACACCACCTTTATAATTAATATTAAATATATTATATTATAAAGTATAAACTTTAATGTATATCATAATGAAATTAAGCTATATATATTATTTACTTTAATGTACATCTGGAGATCTAAATATTATATTTAATATTTAAAATAGTACATTTTAATGTATGTCTTAAACAATATATGTTAATTATATATTTAACTTTAAATATACTAAGATTTTATTTTAATCTTAGTCACGTTAATATATTAAATAATAATATTTAATTAATATATTATATTGGATAAAGTTATAGCTATTAATTTAACAGAAAATGATATATTTCATTTTCTGGGCTAATTGGATTTGTGCCATAGAAAATATATTTGACAAAGTAATGTCATGGGACACTATTTAGTTCAGAGTCACTTGTTGAGAGAATGATCAACAATGATATGACCCGAAATTTGACCAGAGTCACTAGTTGAAAGAATGATCAACAGTGAAATGACCAGAGTCACTAGTTGAGAGAATGATCAACAGTGATACGACCCCAGTCACTAGTTGAAAGAATGATCAACAGTGATATGACCAGAGTCACTAGTTGAGAGAATGATCAACAGTGATACGACCCCCGTCACTAGTTGAAAGAATGATCAACAGTGATTTGACCACCGACACAGGAATTGCCTAGTGACAAATACTTTGAATAAAAGTAAAATATAATTACTTGATAAATTCACTATTGGACAAAAGTGAGTCAATGAGTGATATGACCACTGTCACTTTGGAACTGCCACCATGTGACAAATACTCATTGAGTTTTGGGTAAATATAAACAAATATAAAAACCCTTAATGCTGTAAAGTATAACAATATATTTTATAAAAATGGAATGAACTCACCAGTATTTATTACTGATAAAATGTTTTCAAAACGTGTTTCTGGTAATTTGCTGTAAAGATAATATAAGCCAGCTATGGAGCACTAAAGGCTTAAATAAAGTGGCTATAAACACCTGAACAAAAGAAAAAAAAATTATGTTTTATTTATTTGGGTTTATTCCTATAAAAACAATTGAATTAAATATGGTTTTAAGCCCATTTATTTAATATTAAAAGTATGGTGTTTTACAAACTCTGAAATTATTTCCTAACTACGATCCTGCTGAAAAATTTCCGCTGCGTAATTAATAAACACCGATACCATCTGGCTGGTTCACGGCTCTCGCTCCTAGGGTGGGGTCGGGGGCTGTGACAGAATGTGGTATCAGAGCCACTTGTTTAAGCTATTTAGGTGTTCTTTTAATACTTAATCTGAAACAATAAAGTTAGGAAATTAATACAAAGTAACATATGTGATATTCTTGTAGATTTATATATATGTATATATATTTGCACATATGATTCTTGAAAGTATTATCTTGTTTTATTCTATGATATTAATAATTGAAAATGTTTATAATTTAGATGTCGAATGAAGTATCAAATAATCAAGAAATTCATGCTAATAATGAAAATCCTTTGGATAAAAATGCTATAGAAAATCTAATAGCCCAAGGAATAGCTAATGCTTTACCTTTAAAAATTAAAGCTGTTAAAAACCCCGTAGAACCTACCAAAGCTGTGAGTAGTAAGCATACTCGTGACGAGAGTTTTAGCCATAGTGTCAATGGAGGTAATGATGATATTATCAAAACCCCCATTTCCCAAGAAAATGAAAGTGATGACTCTTGGGTGTACCTACAAAGAATTTCTAGCTTGTTAACCAACTGAGTTCGCCGGCAGTGAAGGAGCCACGGCTGCTCTGCGATGGTTGGAAAAGACGGAAGCTGTTCTTAAAATCAGCAAATGTGCCGAAGAAGATAAGGTGATGTATGCGTCCAACCTCTTTAAAGAAGAAGCCTTAGAATGGTGGAATACAATTCTTCAGGCAAAAGGAAGTGACATGGCTTATGACATGAACCGAGAAAAATTCAAGGAAATGACAGAAAGGAAATTTTGTCCTCCTTATTAAAAGGAACGAATGGCTAACGAGTTCCTAAATCATAAAATGATAGAGGTGAATTGTCGTGAATATACGACAACGTTCTTCGAATATGCAAGAATGGTACCAACTCTGGCTTCGCTAGAACCCGTACTAATTTCTCGTTATATTTGGGGATTAGTTAGCGAAATCCGAGACATGGTCAAGGCCGCTAGACCACAGACTATCGAAGAAACTGTCGAACTAGCTAACATCCTGACAGATGGACTAATCCGCACAAGAGAAGAAAACAAGAAGAAAGAGTTAGACCAGAAAATTTCCCAAGAATTCAAGAAGAAAGAAACTGAGCCGTCATTGGAGCAACCTACCTGCAGAAGCTGTAACAAAAAGCATTCAGGAAAATGTCATTTTAGAAGAACACCATACTGTAACTTCTGCAAGATGACCGGGCATATAGAGGAAGAATGTAGAAGGAAAACTAATATCTGTTACAATTGCGGAGAAACAGGACACATCAAACCATATTGCCCGAAACTGACCAAAGCACCCAACAACCAGGCCAAAACAACAGACGGGGCTAAGAAGAACGCGCGAGCATTCGTACTTACTACGCAAGAAACAGAAATGATTCCAGACGTAATCGCTGATATGTAATATCTAAGTTAAGTTATTATTTGACCCTAGTACAAATAAAAGTTTATAAATAAATGCATTATGTCAAATACTTTATCTATTCAAAACCATAACAGACTTGTTTGGTCTTCACTTTCATTGAATCATTTAATTGGTTACGACACCTTATGGTGGAGTTTTCTTTAATTTGAAGCTTGAGCTAATCTCATTTTCACACCTGGTGTACGGATTTATTTTCTGTTGGTTCACTATCCTAAACAGTCTTAATACAATTATGTGTTAAGATAAGAGTACACAAATTCATATTATATTTCGGTGTACCTCTAAAGATTCTTTCATCATTGATCGAACTTTCTATGATATTCATTTGGTCTTTCATTATCAATTGAAAATCCTATAATATTTATTTGAAATGAATATCCAAATTTACTTCATTAAAACTTTCAGTTAATTACGAAAACGGTGAAATTGTTCGGTCACCGTAATTATTGAACTATTTCGATCCTTACGACACCCTACGGCGTCGATATAAACTTGTAGCTTGCGCTAATCATAATCATATGAATCATGCAAAACTACGTATGTCTTTCCTTTGATTCATCATTCAAAAGTAGTCTTGATACAATTATGTACTAAGACAATGATAGACTAAACTCTATTGTATTTCGGTGTATCCTTACAATTCAATAAATATCAACACACTAATTTTTCTCTTGTTATGGTTCGATAGTTGACAAATCATTTTCGTGCTTCTATTTCATTTGAGCTTGTTGATTCTGAGTCTTCCTCAATTGACAATCAAAGTAAGTTTCCTTTGACAATGAATTCTATTGTTTCTAAAGTCATTTACAACTTGTAAACAATCAATTTAATCATATATCTCTTTTGGCTTGAACCTAGCTACTTTGGAAATTATATCATTTCACCTCATTTGTTTGACATCGATTCCTAGAAATAATTCAGTTGAACCATTGAGCCCTGTTTATTGTAAAACACGTATTCATTTGAGCATGTCTTGATTCTGTGTCATTTACCTTAATGCTGTTCTTATTGATTAAGATGTGACATAACCCTAAAGGAGACATCGTAGCCCAAATCTCGAGGACGAGACTTAAAACAAGGTGGGGAGGATGTAACATATCAATTTTTTTTATATATAAGAATTATAGGTTGTTTAAATTTATTAACCACTAGTAACTAAATTTTATTTTTAATATAATTATTCGACCCATATAGTTTTAAAAACTATTTTATATATAATTGGTTGGAATTTTATACTAATTAATTGGCTTGTATACGTGTGCCATTTCTATTTTCAATATTAAAATAAAGTATATAAAGCTTATATTATTAGACGGGTAGATTACGGGTAAGTTGACTATTAGAAATATGAAGTACCTAGACGGGACTAGAAACCGTTTAATAATTAAATTATAAAAATACAATATAGTTGAACCTACTCCGTTTTTAATGAAACTTGGGTCAAAATGTAGACACCAATATTCTCGTTCTAATGACATATTCATTGTTTTATAAAACGTCATATTTTAGAAGTTATAAGCGCCAAATAAGTGAAGCAGCTGAATTAATTATAATAATAAAATAATAATAAATAAAATTTACAATTTGAGAATTCATTCTTGTGTACGTGGCGCAAAGGATCAGAACAAAAGAAAACTTGGAGTAGACTCCAACTTAACATCTACTATAAATAAGGAATCAAAGAAAACTTTCACATTTGCTTCGTTCTTTCTGTCGCCCTCCCTCAATTCTTTTCTTATATTTTTCTTTCTTTAAAATATTAAATAATAATAATAAAGCTCTGCCCCGTTTTAAGTGTTTTAACTCCCGATCACTGATACCCTTTCCGATTGATCTGGAGCCTCATAACGCATGTCAAGGCTCTGCCCGACTAAGTTCGTTAGGGTTCTGTCTCGTGACTAGGGCTGGGCAAATTGCTCGCCGCTCGCTCGCCACTCGCTCGGAAATTGCTCGGAAAATGCTCGCCCGTTCTGTCGCTCGATTATAAATGAGCCGCTCCGCTCGGTTCGGTTTGTAAACGAGCCAAGCATGAGCAAAGCTCCGCTCGGTTCGGCTCGGCTCGGCTCGAATATTTTATATATATATATATATATATATATTATAATTTATTTTGTAAGTTTGATTCTATATAATAAACCCAAATAGTACTTAGCCCAAATAAATTAGCCCAAATAAAGTCCAGTAAACACTCAAGTTAAACACTCAGTTAGACCCATTATAGCATTACCCATTTAACTTTACTAAAAATACATATATACTCACATCACAGTACGCACTTCACATTTGAATTGAAAGCTAGGGTTTCTCATTCTCACCATAACAGCACCGTCGCCACTCGCCTCCACGGCTCCACCCTTCTCCACCGCCAATCGGCAGCCGCCGCGACGCCCTGCTCCATCTCGGTGTCTCCGATCAACGAAGCTTTTGTCTCCGTCGGTATCCTGGTAAGTTATAATCTAACTGATATTTTAACTTATATATGCGAATGAAGACGCCGACGCCGACTTTTGCTTGAACTTTAAGATGTTTTGTTTTTGAACCGTAGGTTTAATATATGTTTGGCTTATTACGTATGTTAATTTTGAATGATAGTTGACAATGGTGCCCTTTAAATTTGAAATTTTTGTATGAAATTATAATATGAATATTGAAACCAAGCGAAACTGAGCAAAACTGAGCCGCTCGGTTGCAAACCAAGCGAGTTCGAGCAACGATTATTGCTCGTTTCCTTAAATTCGAACCGAGCCGAGCCGCTCGGTTTCAATTCGAGCCGAGTTCGAGCAGAGGCTCGCTCGGTTCGGCTCGGCTCGTGAACAGCCCTACTCGTGACGTAGGGATAAAGTTGAATTAGGGTTACTATACTAACACGAGTGCATATATATATATATATAGGGTGAGAGTTGACTACAAAGTCTATTTTTTCTACAAAGTGTAAAAAGTCATAAAATACCATAATCTCAACCATAAAACACACTCAAAACCCACAAATACCAAAGTGAAGATTACTAAAATGTCATATTTGTGGGTTTTGTGTTGTGTTTTGGATGATAAGGCTTTGATTATCGAATTACTAACATTAGTGTGTTTTATGTTGATTATCATGTTGTGTTTTATATTCATAGTTCTACGATGATGTGTTTGAAGTTTTTATGGACTGTTAGGGTTTTGATATTGTGTTTTAGTGATCTTCGCTCTTTTATTTGTGAGTTTTGAGTGTGTTTTATGGCTAAAATTGTGGGGTTTTATGACTTTGTACACTTTGTAGGAAAAATAGACTTTGTAGCCGAACCTCACCCTATATATATATATATATATATATATATATATATATATATATATATATATTTTAAATAGCTCGGGAGTTATACCCAAGATTTATACCAGAAGACTTTCTAGTTGAACCCTAAAGTTACAAGGTGAGTCCATTCTCTTTTCTCACAGTTTGTGAGTCATCCTTTTTTTTATCACCTTTTTGTGATACAGTTATATTTAAAAATGTTTTTTTCAAAATCCTAAATGTTTATCAGTTATACTTACAGTGATTAAATAGCTGTCAATAGGGGGGTTTTATACATGACTTGACACCCGTTACTATTGGCCAAAAGAGTTAGCCAATAGTAGCACAAATATGGTTAAATATGGTTTAATGGGAGCATGAACATTCAATGCCATATATTATTAATAATATATTTAAACCTTTATTTATGGCTTTGTTATTTACAACTAGTGTTATGTTTAAGATTTAAATATTATATTTAATATAGTATATTATGGTTTAAATATTTATGAATCTTGCATTCAGATATGATTATACAAAACAAAAAGATTATTCATGTCTATTAGTTATTAATTAAAAAAGTAGTAGTAGTAGTAGTTGTTACCATGCATATGAATGCATGTGATCGGCTGCAGTCACGTTTCAGACTAAATTCCATCACTAAAAGCATATAGGACCTTCATAATTTTCATTCTTAATTAGTAGTTGAGGATAGGATGACTAAAACATTATCATTTTTCTCTAAGGCAATTAAAGCCCCATTTCCTCTAAGGTATCATAAGAGAAATATGGAACACCGAAGCCGACACCACCTTAATAATTAATATTTAATTTAATATATTATATTATAAAGTATAAACTTTAATGTCTATCATAATGAAATTAAACGATATATATTATTTACTTTAATGTACATCGGGAGATCTAAATATTATATTTAATATTTAAAATAGTATATTTTAATGTATGTCTTAAACA
Source organism: Helianthus tuberosus (assembly GCA_030545235.1). Lineage (NCBI taxonomy): Eukaryota > Viridiplantae > Streptophyta > Magnoliopsida > Asterales > Asteraceae > Helianthus > Helianthus tuberosus. The sequence goes on from JARYGA010060305.1 coordinate 892,332, forward strand.
ATATATGTTAATTATATATTTAACTTTAAATATACTAAGATTTTATTTTAATCTTAGTCACGTTAATATATTAAATAATAATATTTAATTAATATATTATATTGGATAAAGTTATAGCTATTAATTTAACAGAAAATGATATATTTTATTTTCTGGGCTAATTGGATTTGTGACATAGAAAATATATTTGACAAAGTAATGTCATGGGACACTATTTAGTTCAGAGTCACTTGTTGAGAGAATGATCAACAGTGATATGACCAAAAAATTTAACCAGAGTCACTAGTTGAAAGAATGATCAACAGTGATATGACCAGAGTCACTAGTTGGGAGAATGATCAACAGTGATACGACCCCAGTCACTAGTTGAAAGAATGATCAACAGTGATATGACCAGAGTCACTAGTTGAGATAATGATCAACAGTGATACGACCCCCGTCACTAGTTGAAAGAATGATCAACAGTGATTTGACCACCGTCACAGGAATTGCCTAGTGACAGATACTTTGAATAATAGTAAAATATAATTACTTGATAAATTCACTATTGGAAAAAAGTGAGCCAATGAGTGATATGACCACTGTCACTTTGGAACTGCCACCATGTGACAAATACTCATTGAGTTTTGGGTAAATATAAACAAATATAAAAACCCTTAATGCTGTAAAGTATAACAATATATTTTATAAAAATGGAATGAACTCGTCAGTATTTATTACTGATAAAATGTTTTCAAAACGTGTTTCAGGTAATTTGCTGTAAAGATAATATAAGCCAGCTATGGAGCACTGAATGCTTAAATAAAGTGGCTATAAACACCTGAACAAAAGAAAAAAAAAATATGTTTTATTTATTTGGGTTTATCCCTATAAAAACAATTGAATTAAATATGGTTTTAAGCCCATTTATTTAATATTAAAAGTATGGTGTTTTACAAACTCTGAAATTATTTCCTAACTACAATCCTGATGAAAATTTTCCGCTGCATAATTAATAAACACCGGTACCATCTGACTGGTTCACATCACCCGCTCCTAGGGTGGGGTCGGGGGCTGTGACATGTATGCTCACCTTTACACTATGTGTATTGACTTTTACTTTAACGTATGTGACAGGTGCTTAGGATGCTCATATGCTTAGCTTGCTGTGAAATTGAGGCTAGGAAAGGTCTAGAAACAAATAAACAATTGTCTGTAATTGAAATCTGAGTTGTCGGAACAGAACAATTTGACTAGATCTTGTCTGTAATAATTATGTTATCTTTTATGACATGGTATGGGACATGTTGCTTTAAATAATTGGTAATTATAGCTGTTATGGAAACTTCTGAACAATCGGTTTCACTCAGTGCCGCGCCCCGATGATTCCGCCATCGGTTAGGGTGTGACACTTAGTAATGATTAGTGTCTTTGAGTTACGTTTCAAAGTGTCTTCATTATTATTCCAAGTATATAGTTATTTGTTAAAATAATTAATATTTTAACTTAAATTATATTTATTAAATTTTGGAATAATTGTTAAAACAATATATATTAACTTAATACTTCCCAAGTATTTGTACTCGTATTTCATTCCCAAGGATGGGGTATCTTATACTTGTATATTTTGCCATGTATTAGGGTCGTATTTCGGTGTGAATTTATACGTACGAGAATACGTATTTTTATTGTATTCATTAAGTATTCTTATACTCAATTTCGTATTAATTTTTCCGGAATACCAACTTTAATAAAAGTCCACCAATATATTTCCAAAATATATATATTGTAATAAGTATTATTTAGAAAAATTATTTATAATTTTTCTCTTGGCAAAAATAATTTGTGTTTTCATATAAGTTCCAAATTGATATATTTTCAAGTCTAATTTTGGAAAATATATATATAAACTCATTTTTCATCCAAGAATTATATATCTCATATTTATTTGAGAAAATATATTCTTCATCCAAAAATATCGTATTTCATGTTTGTTTAAGAAATGTATATTTTCTCCCAAAAATAATACATCTTCTAATAATTCTAAGAAAAATATATATTTACACTTGCCAAAAATAATATATTTTTCCCTTGTCAAAATATGATATATTCTTGTAATAATTGTAAAAATCATATTTTTGTTTCCTTTGGGGTCCAAAATATTATTTACCAAAATATACTCATGAATAATATTTCCGGAATATTTTGTAAGTTATATTCCTTAGTTCGGTTTTACCAATATTTTGTGTGAAATGTGTATATTTATCCCTTGAAATTTTGGTAATATTTTGGATTGTAATTCTTGGTATTTTGATGTGTTATATTATTTCATGTCCTAAAATAATATAACTAATACACAAAGTATACAAATAATCACACACATTGTGACTTCTAAATATATATTTCCTAAATACATATTTAGTCACTTTTCTTTATAAAAACTAACCTCCAATATTTATATTTTTGTAACAAAAATTATAGCAAAGTTTAACAATTTGTGGTTTAAAATACACTTGTAAGTGTATGTTAATAAACATTTTTCTAAGTGTTTAGATTTTTAGAAAATTTTGCCATAGTTTCCCCTAAAAATGGAGGTTTCCATGCTTTCAAGCATATCATTTTCTTTTGTAAATATCAACACAATCAATCCACAATCCATAACAAACAACCTTTACTTACTAATTTTGCCAAAAACAAGTATAATCTACTACTTCATGAACTTAAATCTTTGTAAAAATTTGTAGGAACTTACTAGTTATTAGTAAGCGTTGTTATCCTTTAAAGTATGATTGATTCTTTAAATACTTCATTTTTGATGAAGATAGATCTTTACAACTTATGATCATCATTTCTAAAAATGTTTCTCTTTGAATTCTTCTTGTTACACAAGTGCTTCTACACTTGTTTAACCACCAAATATAAAGTTTGTTTATGTAAGAACCAAGATTTAGTAAAACTTATATTTTTAACTTGGTTTCTTTAGAAATCATCCATAAATCTTTAGATCTACAAGTATTACTACACACTTTCATCATTATTTTTCAAGAAAACATTTTGTTCTTTCAAGTTCATGCTTTATGTGTGGATGATCTATCATCCTGCAACATTTTCATTCTCTCATCTTGCTAGATTATGTTTTTAATCTTGATCTAGCAAGATCATATGATGATCAACATCATTTTTGTAACACCTCGAAAATTTCGGGTTCAGTATAATAACGACACATGTCACATACGCGTTGTAAACCCGAATTTTATAAAATGTTTTGGTAGGATTTAAAGATGGCGTCATGTAAATGTTACCTCTGAACGATCTCATATAAATCCCAAGACCCAAAAATTTATAAATTTAAAGCATCTGGTATATATTTTAAATCCCCTAAATGCTAGAATATTTGATTCATAATTCATTGGGTGGACTCCTACGAAGATAAAGCAATGGAAAACCTTTATTTTCGGATCTTGTATATGTATTCAAATGAAGCGATTTCAATTGGTGGGGTTTGTTACTGTATAAGACACATTTGAAAGGTCCCAAAGTGATAATATAATGCCCCAAAGTCAGAATTAAAGGCTGCCCTTTCGAAACTTCAACAAACAAAACAGTTCGGTCCCTGATGCATGCTTACGGACCGTAAGCATACATGCTTACGGTGCACAAGCACCTTGCCAGCGACCAGCAACCTTTTGTTGCCTGTTGTGCGCATTTTTTACCTGTTCCACCGGTTTTTATCAACTATAAACGACCCCTAGGCACCTCCTATATACTAGACACATGTGTTGAACAATTGTGGAGAGTTGTAGACTTTGTTGTCATCAATTCATGGTGCCATGAACACTATAAAACCCACATAAGTTGCAACTCCATGATCATTCCTTTCACAATTCAAGTCTGATCAAATTGAGGAGCTTTCAAGCTGATTACAAGACATCCCTAATTATCATTAAACACTTTGTAAGTTTCCTAACCTTTTTAAATTAATTATAGCTTAGTATTTTAGCTAAAAGTCAAACTGACGTAACTACGGTTTGACTTCGTAATTAATTAATGATAGCTCAGTCGTATGTCGAATTAAGAGTACCGTTAAGTAGGTAATTATATGAGTATTAAACCCTTATAAGGGCACGTACTGATTCCAGACCTAACTAGGTCGTTTGTCGGGTCAAACGTTGACCGAAAAAGTCAACAGAAATATAAAATATGATTTAATGCATGATTAGCAATACGTGATGCGTATAAACTGTTTTAAACTTAATATAACCTGGTAATAAGTGTACGGACATGTCTAAACTCGTTCGACTCGACAACTCTCAGTTTTGAACCGGTTCGGAACCGAAAGTCACGAAACTTTGACTTTCACGTTGACTTCAGTTCTGGCCCAAGTTAGATGGAATTAGAAATTCCTTAATGCTTCATTAGGGTTAGGTTATAAGATAGTATAAGCCTCTGTACTTGTTTCGTTGATTATCCAATTAATATGCAAGTTTCCGTTAATCGCTCATATGTTGATCGTTATGCCTTATTACCTTAAAACATGATTTATGAAAATGTAAAAGTGTAGAAACCTTAAATACTAATATATAAACTTGTATGCAAAGTTTGACATCAGTTTGACTTATAGATTAAGAGTTATGCTCATTAGCGTAATTACGATGCTTTATGTTAATAAAATGACGTAATTAGCGTATAGCCTAGTTAAACATACTTTTTGGTATCAAACGAATTACCCACTGATGTAATATATTAATTTGGGATTTTTAAAGATTTTTAATTAATTTTAGGCTGAGCATAACTCATAGTCGTAGGCTTAATACGGTAATTGTCGGTTTTGCCCTTACGGGCCATAAAATGAGTTTTACACATCTAAACGACTCCAAACCTTTTGCTACTGATTAGTTATAATAAATAAATTATTTTAAGCCTTCTGTAAATATAAAAATATCATATTTAAGTATCAAACCCGGTAATGGCCTTTAATCGCCTTAATTAGCATTTTTAACGCATAGTATGTTTTAAAATCATATTGGACATACCCGGGTTGATACCTACTGATATAAGAGGCAAATTATCATATTTTAACAGTAAGCAAAAGTTGATAAACTCAGACTTCAGTTTTGAGCTTGTCGGCTTATGTGAAATTACCAAAATACCCCTACGGGGCCTAGTTTGGTTAAAAATGATAAGTTTCACATACATGCTTTAGCCTACTGTTAAAACTAATCAAATTGAGTATGTTAGCTGTTTACCTCAGACCTGTAACTCAGTTAGACATTTAAACTCTTTTACAAACTTTAAAATGACCAAACTACCCCTACGGGGCATAGTTTGTGTTTAAATTAGTTTCGGGCATAACGAAAGACAACTTACTGATGTCACAACATATTTGAGACATAATTAACTTAGGAAACCTGTATATAGCTCTCATTACTACCCGTCACGCCTATTACGCGTACGGTTCGGTTTATGTAACAAGTTTACATAAATTAGCCGAAACGGGTCAAACCTTAACGGTTTTATCTCAAAATCCAGAATGTGAATAATAAACCCATATTAAACAAGTCTTCAAACTTGTCGGGTCTGAATCACATTCTATCCGGTCTTCGCTTAATCGTGCGCATGAACCGTATCTTGAAACTAGCCGGTCTAAGCTTAAGCTTAATAAAAGACCCGTTAGAATTCTAATAGGTTATATTAAACCTTCGTTCCAGATTAGGAGAAACAGTAAAAGCTACGTGCATTCTGCTTATTGTGATTTATACTTGCATCAGGTAAATACTTTTAACTTATTTTCCCTATACGGGCTTGGGTTACGGTACATAGCGTACCGCTTGATCGGGCATCAAACCTCCACGCTTAGTGGGTAGTTGAATAATTTGATCGGCTTGTTTAAATAGTCTTGTTTACTTTACAGCCTTTGGGGGGTTAATGACCATGTCCCGGATATCCTTGGCATCATCTTACGAGATGGCCATGACCTGAGCACGGGGTGTAGGCGTACACCCGTCGTGTATAACTCATTGATGTGGTGCGTTTATTGATCTTTAACCCGGACTAGATCCGGGCTACTGAACGCATAAGTAACATGTAATTCGTTCACAAGATTATAATATTAAATAATTCTCCCAAGTTAAATAAAAATGTTTATGCCTTGTGCATCCAAACCAATTTTCAATCATTTTCCAAAATGAGTCAGTTGAATGTATTTACCAGTGTAAACTGACGTATTTTCCCAAAAAGACTGAATGCAGGTACTAAACGAAATTGGCTGGATTGTCTCCTAAGCATCAATAAAAGTCTCGCAAGCTTTGGATGCCAGAAGTCTGTTGAACCAATAATATTATTTTGTTTCGATCCTACTGTGGATAAACATCCGGATATTGTGACTTTGATTACAATAAATAAATTCGGTTGTATCTTATTTTTAAACTTGCTTCCGCTGTGCATTATTATATTGTGTTGTTTGACTATTACGTTGCCAACCATGACGTCACGATACTCCCCCACCGGTGACACGTGGAAATCGGGGTGTGACAGGTTGGTATCAGAGCCAACATTGAGTGAATTAGACACTAGCCTTTTGTGTTTAATCTCAATAACACAATTGCACATATCTAAACTTTCGAGTCTAGACTTATAACATAGGACAAATTCCACTTATTCGGGTTTTTGTTTTGTCCTTTAAAATTTTATATTTTGTTATTGTTATCTTATGCCTTATTGACAGGAACATCAAAATGCCTCCTGGATTCTTCCGAACACGAGGACGTGGAAAGGGTCCAGTCACCGCCCCCAACGATCATGAAGCTGGACCTTCACGAAGGCGAGCTCCATCCAACACCGAGAGTGACGACCCTCGGGAAAACCGAAGAAATCTGTTCGAGCCGGCCAGGCGGTCGGTTTCGCATACTTCGACACCGCCTGTTCTTAACCCCTATGAACCGAACAATCCGCAGCCCTCATACATACCACTTCAACGATCCCTGTCCCATAATTCTTTTGGCGACCCCACGCCCATCTTCCGAGGCCAGTTCAATCCGGTAGGCTACCTGCCAGAACCCGTGGGTTTTAACCCACTGGGTCCAGAGGACCACTTTTCAGGGGATCACGCGGATGATATGGACGAGGATACGGACCCCGTCATGCCGGCGAGTGGTACTCCGAACCACCCCATCGAAATTTCTGATGGATCGTCCTTCCACGGATCACCCTACGGTGGTCCAGACAGTTTCCAAGCCCTGTTCGATCAACACCAGTGGTACTATACTCCTTCTCACCACTCGTCATCTCATGGGCAGCAACAGCCGCAGCAGTCACAGCAGCCGCAGCCGCATCATCAAGATTCATCCGAGGATCACCGGTTTGTGGCAGTTACGCCACCACCTCCACCGCCACCAGTTCAACCGCCACCTCCTCAACCACCAAGGCGTAGGAGAACCGGTGCCCGCATGTCGGTGCGACCAGGGGACTTTCATTTTAGCTCCCCACGTCAGTCGAGTGCTAGTCACTACCCGCCACACCAGGAGGACCCGCAAATGGGTGGACCCTCTAACCCTGCTGTACTACAACCACCGCCAATGGGATTTGATAACCCAATCCCGGCGTATACGAGTGGCATGGGATACAACCCGTTTGAACCCCCAACGCATCACAACTATGGTTACGGGGAGGCTGATCCGTACATGGTAGCAGCGAACTATAACACCCAAGGACCCTTTGGGGATCCATGGGGGGTAAGCTACCCGAATCAGGAGTACCCAATACCTCCCAGGCCTATCATTCGAGCTCAGTCGCAGCCGCCACGATTTTCTCCCCCAGAACGGGAGGAAATTCTACATAGATTGGATCAGGTTGAGCGGGAGTCTCGCCGCGACCGCCAGAAGACGGAGAGTTTCTTCCAGGGATTAGTAGGTTTAATCAAGGGGAAGAACAAGAAGGATTATTGAATCCTCCCAGCTGTTGTTGAGCCCCTACGTGGGTGTGTATGTTTGTTTGTTTGTATTGACCCCTGCGTGGGTCTACCTTTCCATAAACCCCTACGAGGGTATGTTGTATGTTTAGTCCCTGCGTGGACTTATGTTTGTTTAGTCCCTACGTGGACAATTGTTGGTGTGTTAGTCCCTGCGAGGACTTGTGTCTTTCTGTAAGACCCCTGCGTGGGCATGTTTGTATGTTTTAGCTCCTGCGTGGGCAAAATTTCTTGTGTGAAAGACCCGTTTAGGGCAATATGTAATATTGTAATAACTTAATGGAATGTTTGTTTTATAAATTTCATGTTTGCCATTTTGAGCATAAATAAATTATAAATGAAATGAATAAATTAAAAATCATTCCTTTTAATCTTCCTATATAATTATTTAATTAAGAATCTTAAAGTGTGAAACCTAGCCTCGTGTCAAATATAAGACCGGGCCAAAATGGTAAGACCTGTTTAAAAGATTCAAATCCCTGTTAACATCTTAAAACATGTTAACACTCCTGGCAGAAGTGATTCGTTAAAATCACATGTCATTTTTATATGAATAAGGATTCTTTAGAAGATCCCTAGTCCAGTTTAATGATCTCTGAATCCTGGATTTACATCATCAATTAAGATGATCATATTTAACCATACGTGGTAATATAGTGCCTACGGGCCTTGCTCATTTCTACATGAGCCAAAAGACAGTGGTAGCTATGACTCCCTGTCTAATAAAGGTAATGAACTAGGTTCAACCCTTAAAAGTCTCGATTCTCTGAAATCATAGTTTATGAAATTGTCCATGTGACCAAGCCTTATGTTCTAATATATATTGTTAATGTTTATGTTTAGGATAAATTTTAATTGAAATCCTAAATAAATACGACTAATAAGTTAACCAAATATGGTCTCTGTTTACCATGGTTAACGAGTTACCCTAAGGGGTAATTCTATAATAAACTCCCAAATAAAATATTGTCCTTGTTTTCTGTAACAGTTCAATACAAATGGCTAACTCTAATGAAGTCAATAGCCATCCAGTGGAGCCAAATGAGAACGCCCAGATTACGTTGACGGGTGCCGAACTAAAAGCGATCATAGATGGCGCTGTTACTCAGGCTTTGGATAGGCAATATGAGGAATACAGTGGTACTCGAAGTAGGACCCACTCTGTATCACATTCGAAGCCCAGGACACATTCTGAGGCTCATAACAAGCCTCCTCCCAAAAAGGATGGACCCAAGAAAGATGGTGATGACCGTCAGTCCACCAACCATCAAAGTGTCCCATCTCAGCATATAGTACTGCATCAAGAGCCCAGTAACAAGGGTTGCTCCTATAAGTACTTTGTGTCTTGTAAGCCCAGGGATTTTACTGGGGAAAATGGGGCCGTCGACTGTATGACGTGGCTGGACGAGATGGACACGGTGGTAGATATCAGCGGGTGCGCTGAAAGGGATATAGTCAAGTTTGTGTCACAGTCCTTCAAGGGTGAAGCGTTAGCTTGGTGGAGATCTCTGATGGAGGCCTCCGGAAAGATCCCATTGTATAGTATGTCGTGGGATCAATTCATTGCCCTGATCAAGGATAATTTCTGCCCTCAACATGAGGTGGAGAAGATAGAATCTGACTTTCTATCATTGGTGATGAAGAACCTCGACTGTCAAGCTTACCTGACAAGCTTCAATACGCTGTCCCGGTTGGTTCCCTACCTAGTAACCCCAGAGCCAAAAAGAATCGCTCGCTTTATTGGTGGTTTAGAACCCGAGATCAAGGCCAGTGTAAAACCTTCTCGGCCAGTTACCTTCAGGTCTGTAACTGACCTTTCCTTATCCCTCACTCTGGATGCGGTCAGACAGAGATCGCTGAGGAATAAGGCGGCCGAGAAGAGGAAGCGTGAAGATGATGGTTCGCGAAGGTCGAATAAGAAACACCGTGGGAACGGTGATAACAAGAAGGGATCTGAGTCGAGGAAGGATGGGCATAAGTCTGATGAGAAGCCCAAGTGCAAAATTTGCAAGAAGCAGCACTATGGAAAGTGCAGAATGGAGTCGAGCTCTCAGACTCAGTCAAAATCCTTTGCTTGTGGGATTTGCAAGTCCACGGACCATAAAACCCTGGATTGCAAAAAGATAAAAGACGCAACGTGTTATCGTTGCAATGAGAAGGGGCACATCAAGACCAACTGCCCGAAATACAACAAGAAGCCTGAGGAGGCTAAGAAGACTAATGCCAGAGTCTTCAGAATGGACGCGAAAGAAGCTGTGCAGGACGATAATGTCATAACAGGTACATTCCTTGTAAATGATGTCTTTGCAAGAGTACTTTTTGATTCAGGCGCAGATAAGTCTTTCGTAGATCATAAGTTTTGTAAATTGTTAAATTTACCTGTCAAAACCCTAGGCGTAAACTATGAGGTAGAGTTAGCAGATGGTACCATAGAAACCGTCTCTACTGTGTTAGATGGATGTGCTATATCCATTAAGAACCATTCTTTTCCTCTGTCTCTACTTCCGTTTAAATTGGCTGGTTTTGACATAGTTCTGGGTATGGACTGGTTATCTCATAACCAGGCCCAAATTGTCTGTAACATGAAGCAAGTAGTGATAAAGACTCCGTCTGGTGAATCACTTACCATTCGGGGAGATACCCAGTATGGGCTGCCTGAGCAGGTGACTATGCTCAAGGCTTCCAAGTGTTTGAAGAAGGGATGTGTCATTTACATGGCGCAAGTGATTATGGAGGAACCTAAACCAAAGTTAGAAGACATCCCTGTCATTTCTGAATACCCAGAAGTGTTTCCTGAAGATCTACCTGGCCTACCACCAGATAGACAAGTCGAGTTCAGGATCGATATCATCCCCGGAGCGGCACCAGTTGCTAGAGCACCATACAGATTGGCACCCACAGAAATGAAGGAGTTGCGGACGCAGCTAGATGAATTGCTGGCTAAAGGTTTCATCAGACCTAGTTCATCTCCTTGGGGAGCGCCAATCCTGTTTGTCAAGAAGAAGGATGGGTCGATGCGTCTGTGCATCGACTATCGCGAGCTTAATAAAGTCACGATCAAGAATAGGTATCCTCTGCCCAGAATCGACGATTTGTTCGATCAGCTTCAAGGGGCAAGTTACTTCTCGAAGATTGATTTGAGGTCAGGCTACCATCAATTGAAGGTCAAGGATGAAGACGTTCACAAAACTGCATTTAGGACTCGATATGGTCATTACGAGTTCCTAGTGATGCCTTTTGGGCTCACTAATGCACCGGCTGCGTTCATGGATCTCATGAATCGCGTTTGCAAGCCGCATCTGGATAAATTCGTCATCGTCTTCATCGATGACATCCTTATTTATTCGAAGAACAAAGCTGACCATGAGAAACACCTTCGGTGTATTCTCAAACTTTTACATCACGAGAAACTCTATGCCAATTTCTCTAAGTGTGAATTTTGGCTACGAGAAGTCCAATTTCTTGGACATGTGGTCAGTGAGCGTGGTATCCAAGTGGATCCCGCTAAAGTAGAAGCTGTTATGAATTGGCAAGAGCCAAAGACACCTACGGAGATTCGTAGCTTCCTGGGATTGGCAGGATATTACAGACGCTTCATTGAAAATTTTTCAAGGATTGCTGCACCCCTAACTTCCTTGACCAAGAAGAAAGTAAAGTTCGTTTGGGGCCCTAAGCAGCAAGAGTCCTTCGATGTTTTGAAACAAAAGTTGAGCAACGCTCCTGTGCTTACCTTACCTGAAGGCGCTGAAGAATTTGTAGTTTATTGTGATGCATCACACACTGGCATGGGGTGTGTGCTTATGCAGAAAGGCAAGGTTATTGCCTATGCATCACGACAGTTAAAGGTGCATGAAAAGAATTACACCACCCACGACTTGGAATTGGGTGTCGTTGTGTTCGCACTAAAACTGTGGAGGCATTATCTTTATGGAATCAAGTTTGTGATCTATTCTGATCACAAGAGCCTCCAGCATCTGTTTAATCAGAAAGAATTAAACATGAGGCAACGCCGTTGGATGGAGACCTTGAATGACTATGATTGTGAAATCAAGTACCATCCCGGCAAGGCGAATGTAGTCGCTGATGCCTTGAGCAGAAAGGAAAGGGTTAAACCCATTCGAATCAATGCCAAGCGCATGGAAATAAAGAACAGTTTGATAGAAAGGGTGTTAGCTGCACAGAAGGAAGCTGTGTTGGAAGCTAACTATCCTAATGAAAAGTTAGGAGTAACTGAGGAGCAGTTAACTCTTAGCAAAGACGGAATTTTACGGTTAAACGGACGAATATGGGTTCCAATTTTTGGAGGACTTCGTGATGTCATCCTCCAAGAAGCCCATAGTTCCAAATACTCCGTTCATCCTGGAGCTGATAAGATGTACCAGGATTTAAAGGAAAATTATTGGTGGATAGGCTTGAAAAAGTCTGTAGCCGCCCATGTAGCAAAATGCTTGACATGTGCGCAAGTCAAGGCCGAGCATCAGAAACCGTCAGGTTTGCTACAACAGCCTGAACTTCCTACGTGGAAGTGGGAAATGGTAACTATGGACTTTATTACCAAGTTACCCAAGACGAGGAAAGGAAATGATACGATATGGGTTATAGTTGACCGACTGACTAAGTCAGCTCATTTCTTACCCATCAAGGAGACTTATAGCTCCGATATGTTAGCCCAGTTATATGTTGATAAGATTGTAGCCTTACATGGAATACCTGTAGCTATTATCTCTGATAGAGATACTAGGTACACGTCACACTTTTGGAAAAGCTTCCAGCAATCTTTGGGCACACGTTTGAACTTTAGTACGGCTTACCATCCTCAGACAGACGGTCAGAGTGAGCGTACTATTCAAACGTTGGAAGACATGCTACGTGCATGTGCGATCGAATTGGGAGGTAGCTGGGATAAGAACCTACCATTGATCGAATTCTCCTACAACAATAGCTACCATACCAGCATAAAGGTTGCGCCTTTTGAGGCATTATACGGTAGAAAGTGTAGATCGCCAGTTTGTTGGGCGGAAGTTGGAGAAGTCCAGTTATCAGGACCAGAGATTGTGTTCGAAACGACGGACAAGATTTTCCAGATTCGTAACAATCTCCAAGCTTCCCGGAATAGGCAGAAGAGTTACGCTGATCCAAGTCGTAAGGATTTTCACTTCGAAGTAGGTGAAAAAGTTCTACTAAAAGTGTCACCCTGGAAAGGAGTGATGCGATTTGGTAAGAAAGGCAAGCTAAGCCCGAGATACATAGGACCTTTCGAGGTTATCGAACGTGTCGGGTCAGTTGCCTATAAGTTGAACTTACCAGAAGAGCTCAGTGGAATTCACAATGTGTTCCACATCTGCAATCTAAAGAAGTGTTTCGCTGACGAATCACTGGTTATACCCCATACAGATGTGCAAATAGATAAGAGCTTAACGTTTGTGGAAAAACCCTTGTCGATTGAAGATCGACAGGTAAGGAAGCTTCGAAGGAAGCATATACCTTTTGTAAAGGTTAAATGGGATGCCCGTAGAGGTCCCGAATTCACGTGGGAGGTTGAATCCGCGATGAAAGAAAAGTACCCTTACTTGTTTCAGTAAATCTCGGGTCGAGATTTATTTTAAGGGGGTGAGGATGTAACACCTCGAAAATTTCGGGTTCAGTATAATAACGACACATGTCACATACGCGTTGTAAACCCGAATTTTATAAAATGTTTTGGTAGGATTTAAAGATAGCGTCATGTAAATGTTACCTCTGAACGATCTCATATAAATCCCAAGACCCAAAAATTTATAAATTTAAAGCATCTGGTATATATTTTAAATCCCCTAAATGCTAGAATATTTGATTCATAATTCATTGGGTGGACTCCTACGAAGATAAAGCAATGGAAAACCTTTATTTTCGGATCTTGTATATGTACTCAAATGAAGCGATTTCAATTGGTGGGGTTTGTTACTATATAAGACACATTTGAAAGGTCCCAAAGTGATAATATAATGCCCCAAAGTCAGAATTAAAGGCTGCCCTTTCGAAACTTCAACAAACAAAACAGTTCGGTCCCTGATGCATGCTTACGGACCGTAAGCATACATGCTTACGGTGCGCAAGCACCTTGCCAGCGACCAGCAACCTTTTGTTGCCTGTTGTGCGCATTTTTTACCTGTTCCACCGGTTTTTATCAACTATAAACGACCCCTAGGCACCTCCTACGAAGATAAAGCAATGGAAAACCTTTATTTTCGGATCTTGTATATGTATTCAAATGAAGCGATTTCAATTGGTGGGGTTTGTTACTGTATAAGACACATTTGAAAGGTCCCAAAGTGATAATATAATGCCCCAAAGTCAGAATTAAAGGCTGCCCTTTCGAAACTTCAACAAACAAAACAGTTCGGTCCCTGATGCATGCTTACGGACCGTAAGCATACATGCTTACGGTGCACAAGCACCTTGCCAGCGACCAGCAACCTTTTGTTGCCTGTTGTGCGCATTTTTTACCTGTTCCACCAGTTTTTATCAACTATAAACGACCCATAGGCACCTCCTATATACTAGACACATGTGTTGAACAATTGTGGAGAGTTGTAGACTTTGTTGTCATCAATTCATGGTGCCATGAACACTATAAAACCCACATAAGTTGCAACTCCATGATCATTCCTTTCACAATTCAAGTCTGATCAAATTGAGGAGCTTTCAAGCTGATTACAAGACATCCCTAATTATCATTAAACACTTTGTAAGTTGCCTAACCTTTTTAAATTAATTATAGCTTAGTATTTTAGCTAAAAGTCAAACCGACGTAACTACGGTTTGACTTCGTAATTAATTAATGATAGCTCAGTCGTATGTCGAATTAAGAGTACCGTTAAGTAGGTAATTATATGAGTATTAAACCCTTATAAGGGCACGTACTGATTCCAGACCTAACTAGGTTGTTTGTCGGGTCAAACGTTGACCGAAAAAGTCAACAGAAATATAAAATATGATTTAATGCATGATTAGCAATACGTGAAGCGTATAAACTGTTTTAAACTTAATATAACCTGGTAATAAGTGTACGAACATGTCTAAACTCGTTCGACTCGACAACTCTCAGTTTTGAACCGGTTCGGAACCGAAAGTCACGAAACTTTGACTTTCACGTTGACTTCAGTTCTGGCCCAAGTTAGATGGAATTAGAAATGCCTTAATGCTTCATTAGGGTTAGGTTATAAGATAGTATAAGCCTCTGTACTTGTTTCGTTGATTATCCAATTAATATGCAAGTTTCCGTTAATCGCTCATATGTTGACCGTTATGCCTTATTACCTTAAAACATGATTTATGAAAATGTAAAAGTGTAGAAACCTTAAATACTAATATATAAACTTGTATGCAAAGTTTGACATCAGTTTGACTTATAGATTAAGAGTTATGCTCATTAGCGTAATTACGATGCTTTATGTTAATAAAATGGCGTAATTAGCGTATAGCCTAGTTAAACATACTTTTTGGTATCAAACGAATTACCCACTGATGTAATATATTAATTTGGGATTTTTAAAGATTTTTAATTAATTTTAGGCTGAGCATAACTCATAGTCGTAGGCTTAATACGGTAATTGTCGGTTTTGCCCTTACGGGCCATAAAATGAGTTTTACACATCTAAACGACTCCAAACCTTTTGCTACTGATTAGTTATAATAAATAAATTATTTTAAGCCTTCTGGAAATATAAAAATATCAGATTTAAGTATCGAACCCGGTAATGGCCTTTAATCGCCTTAATTAGCGTTTTTAACGCATAGTATGTTTTAAAATCATATTGGACATACCCGGGTTGATACCTACTGATATAAGAGGCAAATTATCATATTTTAACAGTAAGCAAAAGTTGATAAACTCAGACTTCAGTTTTGAGCTTGTCGGCTTATGTGAAATTACCAAAATACCCCTACGGGGCCTAGTTTGGTTAAAAATGATAAGTTTCACATACATGCTTTAGCCTACTGTTAAAACTAATCAAATTGAGTATGTTTGCTGTTTACATCAGACCTGTAACTCAGTTAGACATTTAAACTCTTTTACAAACTTTAAAATGACCAAACTACCCCTACGGGGCATAGTTTGTGTTTAAATTAGTTTCGGGCATAACGAAAGACAACTTACTGATGTCACAACATATTTGAGACATAATTAACTTAGGAAACCTGTATATAGCTCTCATTACTACCCGTCACGCCTATTACGCGTACGGTTCGGTTTATGTAACAAGTTTACATAAATTAGCCGAAACGGGTCAAACCTTAACGGTTTTATCTCAAAATCCAGAATGTGAATAATAAACCCATATTAAACAAGTCTTCAAACTTGTCGGGTCTGAATCACATTCTATCCGGTCTTCGCTTAATCGTGCGCATGAACCGTATCTTGAAACTAGCCGGTCTAAGCTTAAGCTTAATAAAAGACCCGTTAGAATTCTAATAGGTTATATTAAACCTTCGTTCCAGATTAGGAGAAACAGTAAAAGCTACGTGCATTCTGCTTATTGTGATTTATACTTGCATCAGGTAAATACTTTTAACTTATTTTCCCTATACGGGCTTGGGTTACGGTACATAGCGTACCGCTTGATCGGGTATCAAACCTCCACGCTTAGTGGGTAGTTGAATAATTTGATCGGCTCGTTTAAACAGTCTTGTTTACTTTACAGCCTTTGGGGGGTTAATGACCATGTCCCGGATATCCTTGGCATCATCTTACGAGATGGCCACGACCTGAGCACGGGGTGTAGGCGTACACCCGTCGTGTATAACTCATTGATGTGGTGCGTTTATTGATCTTTAACCCGGACTAGATCCGGGCTACTGAACGCATAAGTAACATGTAATTCGTTCACAAGATTATTATATTAAGTAATTCTCCCAAGTTAAATAAAAATGTTTATGCCTTGTGCATCCAAACCAATTTTCGATCATTTTCCAAAATGAGTCAGTTGAATGTATTTACCAGTGTAAACTGACGTATTTTCCCAAAAAGACTGAATGCAGGTACTAAACGAAATTGGCTGGATTGTCTCCTAAGCATCAATAAAAGTCTCGCAAGCTTAGGATGCCAGAAGTCTGTTGAACCAATAATATTATTTTGTTTCGATCCTACTGTGGATAAACATCCGGATATTGTGACTTTGATTACAATAAATAAATTCGGTTGTATCTTATTTTTAAACTTGCTTCCGCTGTGCATTATTATATTGTGTTGTTTGACTATTACGTTGCCAACCATGACGTCACGATACTCCCCCACCGGTGACACGTGGAAATCGGGGTGTGACAATTTTCATAAGCAATCAACAATCATAACTCATATTCATCAAGATTTCTTCATATTTTAAGCTTATGTTCAAGTTTACTTCTTGTGATTCTTAGTGTTCTTCAAGTTTATGATTATGATTCTTCTTTTAACCACTTAAAATGGAAGTAAAATAGCAAGATCAAGGTTCTTACCACTAGCACAAGGCTAGGGATGATCAAGTGAAGAAAATAAGTGGATAAAAGCAAATAAGAGAGGTCCTTGAACTTCCGAAAGCTCCAAGCTTCCTAACATAGCTCCTTACACCTTAATATCACTTGGGAATGGATGGAATGGAAGTGAAAATGGAGATGTGTGGGAGGTGTGTGTGAGCCGCAGGTATGGAGGAGGAAGAAGGAGAATTTTTGTAAAGTGTGGAAGAAGAATGAAATGTATAATCTTAAAGGCATTACTTATAACCAATACACATGATCTTCCATAGATTTTTATGTTTTAAAAAGGAGGAACAAGATCTAATAAATTAACAAAATAAAATCAATTTGTGGGGCCCTTGTTGGCCGTCCATAGGTGGGGGGGGGGGGGGGGGTCTAGACTAGGTTCCAACCAAATTAGTTAGTTTGTGCTTAGATTTCAAGTATATAGTTAGGTGTTTAGTTATTAGATATTTATATTGTGTGTTATGATGTTCGGGGACCATAACTAGCTTGGTAATGCTAAAACAATGCTTCTAGTGAAAAATTGATGTTTCGGGTAATGTCCGGTTGTTCGGTTGGTTACCGGTTCGTTAAGGTGCTAAACTTCGCAGTTTAGTGTGCTTTATGTACCCTTTTATGACAGTTTTGATTCCCGACACTTAGGAAATCATTCAGGACCATTTAAGCATATTTCTACATGATATTAAGTTGTTTAAATGCTGCATTTTGCTGAATTCTGCAGTTTATGTGAGTTTTAGGCACTTTCCGGCACTTAAACTATCTCTAGGAAGGCAGTTTTATGATAAGTACTTTCCCATACACTATATTAGTGTAATACTTGGTTTCTGGCTCATTCTGTGTCCCAATACATTGTCTGTCTATCTACTGAATTCTGTCAGCATTTTTCTGATTTGTCTGGTAACTGTGCTAACTGTGTTTCGTGCGTCATTTGAATTAATAAAGTTCTCACGCAACAAGGATATGACTTTAAGCAATATGTGATGCACATGTATGCATAAGGCAACAATCAAAAAGCAATTTAAGGCATTTAATTGTAATTCAGCATAGTCATTAAGCATTAATCATTGTCTAATAATTGTACGGAAGCATGCATATTTGACAGTTGTCACCTTTTCCCCCTGTTAAGAAAATTTCGTCCTCGAAATTTATACTACCTTAACTCCTTAGGATCACATCATGTACGTATGGATATGAATAACATCATAGTAACTAACCACAACACTAAATCAAGACCTGTTGAATCAGGTGAATCCAAGGACATCTTACTATATTAAGAATCCAATGGTTAAAAGGTTTGTCTATCAGAATTTGATGTCAAGGAATACGAGATGTATAGGTGTATCATCTGGTGTCACTTACTTCACAGGGGTCCAATAAAAGAGGAGTTTTGACCGATAGAATTCCAAACGATCGTTCACAATATGCAATGAATTCTAGAAACAATAGCATCCGCTAGATGAACTCAAAATCAACAAGCTCAAATGTGATAGTAACACGAAAATGATCTATCAACTTTCGAATAAATTAATGGTTAAGATTAGTGTGTTGACACTCTTGAATTGCGAAAATACACATAAATGAAATACAAGTCGAAAATTGTGTATTGTTGTCTCAATACGTAGTTTCATTAGGAATGTTTAAATGACAGGTCGAACAAAAGTATGTGTAGTTTCGAGTGAGATGGTTGACCATGATTAGCGCAAGCTACAAGTTTACACCGACACCACATGGTGTCGTAATGACATAATTCAATAATAGCGGTGACCGAACAAGTTCACCGTGTTTGAAATCAAATGAAAGTGTAATGAAGCAATCCTGAGAATTTGATTCAAACGGCATCGTAGGATTTTTCAATTGAATATAGATACCAAAGAACTACTATTTTCGATCGAAGATGAAAAAGCATTAAATACCGCAAGGCATTCGATCGATAATGAAAGAACCGTTAGGAGGTACACTGGGATATAAAATGAATTTATGTACCATTGTCTTAACACACGATTGTGTTAAGACTGCCTTAATCATGAATAAACAGAACGGATTTTGAGCAAATCAATAAATAAACAATTAAATCCATGTATGAGATGCGTAAACGAGATTAGTGCAAGCTTCAGTTTAGTGAAACCATCACCACAAGGTGTCGAAATCAACATACGACTGAATGGAGCCGTATACCAAACAAGTCTACTACGAATCAGGACAAAAGAAACACTTGCAAAAATGAAATTGAACATGATGCTCACAATACATCATATGGTGTCTTGAATTGAAGATGCGAAATGGACCAGTTCAAGAAATTGAACTTGGTTTTAGCGAAATTCAATAAATACATGTATCGACAAGGGAATTTTGGCACGGTTACAAAGATATACCATGTATGTAACTTGAAAGAAAAGGAGTCTCAAGAAGGTGTGTCCGCTTGATAGCAAAGGAGCCAACAATTACAATAATATAAGTCATTCGAATCACAAAACAGATTTAGCAAAATAGTATTTGAACTTTGATGAAGCGCTTATTCGAAACGAAACCACATGCATAACAAACGGTGCATGCGTAACATAAGAATTTCTAAGAAATGAAACAATGAGTGTTTGCTAAAATGAAGAAGTGATCAAGTACCGAAGCATATGAGTGTTCGCTCTAGTGAAGAAAATTGACGCGATGCAACTACCATTAAGAGGAGTAGAGATGCAAACATCTACTCGCTAGAAGCAAAAATGGAATTTCAATAAAAGAAATTCGAGTACTTTACCCGTTCGGTTAACTAAAACAGCTTGCATGACAAAATAGTAGTATTTGTCCGAGTTAATAGACGTAGTTTTTACGAGATAATCTCTAATGGACTTTGACATAATTCCCCGAGAGTCCTAAATACACGTTTCCTATATTCTTGAAGTTTTGTACTCTGTGTATAACTGTTTTGTGTATCGTGTATAAAACACAGTATTAGTGTATGTTTAAAACAAATTATTGACTCACTATTCCTCGGTATACTTTCTTCCTGAATTCCCAGCTAACGATACTCGATCAACAATCAATCTTATAATAGTAGTTGGATACTTGCAGTTAGTTAAATAAATCGTTAATCCTCAGCAAAAGTTACCGACTCTTTGGTTAGTTTGTTCGGCTCCTGGTAGTTGATGCTCATTCGAAAACTACCATCCTTCATCTTGACGAACAGTACTGAAACTCCCCAGGGCAAAAAGCTTGCCTTATAAATCCCCTATCTGACAACGTATGAAGATGCGTTGACAAATCTTGTATCTCTGAAAGTGCAAGTCGATAGGGTGCCTTGGCTACAGACGCGTCACTTAGAGCCAAATCGATGCGAAATTCGACTTGTCGTTGAGGAGGTAACCCTGGCGTGTCTTCGGGGAAGACTTCAGGATATTCCCTTACCACAGGGATATCTTCAAGCTTTGGTTCTTCGGCTTCCTTATCAACAACATGAGCCAAGAAGGTAACCCATCCTTTGCGCGAAAACTTCTGTGCCTTCAACGACTGATAATCCGTAGGGGTGTATCCTGCTTCTCCTCATGAATCACGATCGTTTCTTCATTCGCCATCGGGATGTGAATAACAATCTCTGCTCGATTGCTCGACAACCAATCCATTCCAACTACAACGTCGAAGCTTCCCATTAGCTAGTTCTACCGAGTACGAGATTTCTAACTTGCTTGCTACTAAACCAAGTATACTCTTAAACTCTAGAGATGCGAAGCTAAAATTTGTATCAATATTGTCGCAACCCCCGATCCCTTATCTGTCCCGGGAACGGGCGGACGCGAACTCAGAGTTTTAGTGGTATCAGTTGGTTAATTTGGCTGCGGAAATTACATCAGGACCGTAGTTAGGAAATGTTTATCAGAGTAAAACCACCATATTTGATATTAATAATCACATGGGTAAAACCCAAGTTTCTTATTACAATACGTTTATAGGAATAAATCCTATTTTATTGAATTAAAACATCGTCTTTTAGGTAACTTTTATAGCCACATTTTTCCCAAGCCTTCAGTGCTCTCCGGCTGGCTTTTTACTAATTGGCTGTCACATTGCGTTACCTGAAATGCGTTTTAAAAACATTTGTCAGTGGGAAATACTGGTGAGTGAATCCCAGTTTAATCAAGAAACATTTTATCAATTAAAACAGTATTGAGAGCGATCACATTGTTTATTTCTACACAATTACTCATTCAGTACTGTCAATCCTGACTTGTGGGTCATATTACACATTGGCTAACTCGTTGTCCAATGGTAACGTACTGTCGTCCCGACTTACTACTCACAGTGTAGTAAATTTTGTATACAAAACCCCAACATACCGGCAGTAATTGAAGAACTACAAAGACTCAATCACCGCTTAATCACATTGTAAAACATTTAAGGTTTTGTAAAATATTACAAAAAGGTTAACAAAAAGAGGATAAACTCACATTGCTATCTTAGACTTCGCGAAAGGGTTTCCTAGGAATAATCTATAATTTACACAAATGTACATAGGTTATTATCATAACCCTTTGAAAATATTAATGATACCCTCCCCGAGACGGTATTCCAACAACTACGTCGGGCAGAACCACGACAGTTGTTACAGAACCCTAAATCAATCGGGCAACGTATCAATTACGAAACTGGGGTTATAATACTTACAACAGAGCAGAACCTCGCTAATTAGGGGGTATAATACCAGCTTTCTATGCCTAATATTTCAAAATTTGAGATACAGAAATGATTTTGAACGATCGGAAATGAAATCCCGAGGCCATTCTTATATAGTTCTAAAATCTGTGTTTGTCGCGGCCCGCGTAAAACAAAGACAAGGGTTACGCGGCCTGCGTCAACCCTGGTCAAACGTATAGCGTGTCCCGGTCATGATCTAGCCTCGCCACGATGATGACACGTGTCATCACCGGGCTGCGCCACATTTTGGGGACTCTCGCGGCCCGCGTTAACTTAATGGGGGTCTTACGCGGCCCGCCTTAACTTATAAATCAACGAAATCAGTTCTACACCTTCATACCGCCCGCGTAAGGTTGGGGTGGGATCCTACGCGGCCCGCCTCAGCTTAAGTTTTCAATTTTTATTTATTTTTAATACTATTTACTATAATTGAGGCCCGTATTCGCGTATGGGGTGTATTTTGGGACATTTTGAAATATTTTAAAATATATATTAGGGTGTCAGAAAATTATGAGGGTGTCGGTTTATTGAGGATTGTTAAATCCTCCCCACCTTGTTTTAGAGCTCGTCCTCGAGATCTACTGGAACAAGTGTGGATATTTCTTTTGCATTTCTGATTCAAGCTCCCATGTGTATTCAGGTCCTCTTTTGGAGTCCCACTTCACTTTGACCAGAACTAGTCTCTTATGCTTGAGGTTCTTGACTTTCCTGTCTTCAATTAGTAGAGGCCTTTCTACAAACTTGAGTTGTTCATTTACCTCTATATCCTTAAGAGGTACTATCAATGATTCATCAGCTACACACTTTTTGAGATTAGATACATGAAATACATCATGTATTCCTGCCATTTCCTCTGGCAGTTGTAGCTGATAAGCTACAGGTCCTATTCTTCTAATAATCTCAAAAGGTCCAATATACATGGGACTTAGCTTTCCCCGTTTGATGAATCTTACCACTCCTTTCCAAGGAGAGACCTTTAATAATACTTTATCTCCTACTTGAAATTCCAAGGGTTTGCGTCGGTTATCAGCATAACTCTTCTGTCGATCACGTGCTGCTTTCAATCGTTCCTTGACTTGAATAATCTTGTCAGTTGTTTCTTGCACTAACTTAGGTCCAGATAGTTGCTTTTCCCCAATTTCTGCCAAACAGACTGGGGTTCGGCACTTTCGTCCATAAAGTGCTTCGAATGGTGCAGCATTGATACTTGTGTGATAACTATTATTATAAGAAAATTCTATTAAAGGTAAGTGATCGTCCCAATTACCTCCGAAATCAATTACACAAGCTCTAAGCATGTCCTCCATTGTCTGAATTGTCCTTTCACTTTGTCCGTCTGTTTGAGGATGATAAGTTGTGCTTAGTTTTAACTTGGTTCCCATTGCCTTTTGGAAACTTGACCAAAAATGAGAGGTAAATCGGCTATGCCTATCAGAAACAATTGATAAAGGGATTCCATGTAATGAAACAATTTCATTTACATACAACTTAGTTAACTGTTCCATACTGAAAGTTTCCTTCATCGATAGGAAATGAGCTGACTTGGTTAGCCTATCTACAATCACCCAGATTGTATCATTGCCTTTCTTTGTTTTGGGTAATTTAGTAACAAAATCTATTGTTATCAATTCCCATTTCCACACTGGCATTTCTAACTGTTGTAGAAATCCTGAGGGTTTCTGGTGTTCAGCTTTGACTTGTGAACAAGTTAAACATTTAGAAACATAGGCTGCTATGTCCTTTTTCATTCCTATCCACCAGAAATTTTTCCTTAAATCCTGATACATTTTATCATTTCCTGGATGCATCGTATATTTAGACTTATGGGCTTCTTCTAATATACGATGACGTAGATTTCCTAATTTACGTATCCACACTCTCTTTTTATGGAATCTCTAAATTTCATCTGTTCCTTATTCTAATTCTTTTAGCATACCTTTTAATTTTTCAGTATCTTCCTTGATTACTGATTCTTGTGCTTCTCTTATTTGATCATTTAAATCTACTTGTAGATTTAATTTAAGAGAACGTACCCTTTTTGGTTTTTCATGATACTTTCGGCTTAAAGCATCTGCTACTACATTTGCTTTTCCTTCATGATACTGGATATCACAATCATAATCACTAAGCATCTCCATCCAGCGTCTTTGTCTTATATTCAACTCCTTTTGCTTGAAAACATACCTTAAACTCTTATGATTGGTGAATATGGTAAACTTACTACCATAAAGGTAATGTCTCCAAATCTTAAGAACAAAAATTACAGCTCCTAACTCTAAATCATGGGTTGAATAATTCTCTTCATGATTTTTAAGTTGTCTAGATGCATAAGCTATAACCTTTTGACGTTGCATCAGTACACATCCATAACCTAATTTAGAAGCGTCACAATCGACTATAAAGTCTTCAGCTCCTTCTGGTAACGCTAGTATGGGTATATGGGTTAATCTTTGCTTAAGGATTCTAAATGCTTCTTCTTGTTTTAATCCCCATTCAAACTTAACAGATTTACAGGTTAGCTTAGTTAAGGGAATGACTATTCTAGCAAAATCTTGAATAAATCTTCTATAATAACCGGCCAATCCTAAGAAACTTCTAACCTCGGTTGGTGATTCAGGGGTTTTCCATTTAGTAATCGCCTCGATTTTTGTGGGATCCACATGAATTCCTTCATGATTGACTAGGTGTCCGAGAAACTGTACTTGTTCTAACCAAAACTCGCACTTTGAAAATTTAGCATAAAGCTTTTCCTTTCTTAATAAACTTAAAAGTGCATGCAAATGCTTTGCATGATCTTCCTTATTCTTAGAATAAATGAGAATATCATCTATGAAGACAATTATGAATTTATCTAAATATGGCTTACATACTCGGTTCATCATGTCCATAAATGCGGCTGGGGCATTGGTTAAACCAAATGGCATGACAGTAAATTCATAATGACCATACCTCGTTCTGAATGCGGTTTTAGGAATATCTTCTTCCTGTATCTTTAATTGATGATATCGTGACCTTAAATCCATTTTAGAGAAAAATTGAGCTCCTTGCAGTTGATCAAACAGATCATCGATTCTCGGTAATGGGTACCGGTTCTTAATCGTGATCTTGTTTAGTTCACGGTAGTCAATGCACATACGCATCGATTCGTCCTTCTTTTTAACAAACAGTATCGACGCTCCCCATGGTGACGAACTTGGTTGTATAAATCATTTCTCTAACAATTCGTCTAATTGTTTCTTCAATTCTTGCATTTTTGCAGGTGCCAAATGGTAAGGTGCTTTGGCAATCGGTGCTGTTCCTGGTATTAAATGGATCCTGAATTCAACTTCTCTATCTGGAGGTTGCTCTGGCAATTCTTCTGGAAATACATCTGAAAATTGAGATATTACTGGAATATCTTTCAAATCCTTTCCTTTAGTGTTAGTGATTATGGAAATCAAATACACTAATGATCATTTTCTTATATAACTTGCAGTTTTCATCACAGAGATGAATTTTGTGGATCTAGATGGTTTATCTCCTTTAATTGTGATCATTTTACCTTTTGGTGAATTTACTTGGATTGACTTTTGATCATATAAAATACTGGCTTTATTGGCTATTAACCAATCCATTCCTAAAACGACATCAAATTCTGCCAGATTCAAGGGATAAAGCTTTGCAATAAACTGCTGATTTAAAATTTCTATTCTTGCTCCCTGCAAGATTTCAGAAATCCTAACAGTTTCTCCATTAGTTGTCTCTACTAAGCATTCTTGTGGTAGTTTAGTTAATAACTGATTTAGAAATTTGCAAAATGATGTATTAATAAAACTTTGGTTTGCACTAGAGTCAAATAATACTTTAGCAAAGACATCATTAACTAAAAATGTACCAGCTATGACATCTGGAGTCATCTTGGCTTTATCTGCAGTCATAACAAATGCTCTAGCATTTTTAGTATTCTTGTTGTTTGTGGCTGGAGCTAATTTCGGGCAATTAGGCTTGATATGACTTTGTTCTCCGCAGTTGTAACATATCCTGTTGTTAGCTTTCTTCCTGCAGTCTTCTTCCTTGTGTCCCGATATTTTGCAAAAGTTACAGTATATGGAGCATCTTCCTGAATGCTTTCTTTTGCAATTCTTACAGTAAGGTGTAGAGGTAGAACCTAT
The DNA here is from genome assembly GCA_030545235.1 of Helianthus tuberosus. Taxonomy (NCBI): domain Eukaryota; kingdom Viridiplantae; phylum Streptophyta; class Magnoliopsida; order Asterales; family Asteraceae; genus Helianthus; species Helianthus tuberosus. The sequence goes on from JARYGA010060305.1 coordinate 918,609, forward strand.
ATTTTTCCCACGATTAAAATTTCCAGAACGAAATTCGTGTGTGAGCTTCTGGGTTAGGTTCCTCCTTTGATCCTCTTCTCGGGTACGGACTAATTCATCTGTCAAGGTATTTGCTAGTTCTACAGCTTCTTCTATGGTTTGAGGTCTAGCTGCCTTGACTACGTGTCTAATCTCACTGATTAATCCCCAGATATAATGGGAGATTAACACTGGTTCTGGCAAAGTAAGAGTTGGCACTATTCTAGCATATTCGAAGAATAATTTAGTGTATCCCTTACTATCCACACCAGTCATCCTAAGGTTTAGGAATTTGTTTGCTATATGTTCCTTCTCATTAGGTGGGCAGAATTTCCTTTCTACCCTGTCCTTAAATTCCTCCCATTCCATATTGTAAGTTCTATCACTTCCTCTTGATTGGAGGATAGTGTTTCACCATTCTAGTGCTGAATTCTTAAACAGATTAGAAGCAAACAGTATCTTATCTTCTTCAGCACACTTGCTTATCCTTAACACTGCCTCAGTCTTTTCTATCCAGCGTAGGGTTACAATGGCCTTTTCGTTGCCCGAGAATTCCATTGGTTTACAAGACCAGAATTCTTTATAAGAACAACCGTAAGACACGGTTCTTCTCCTTTTAGGAATGGGCATTTGAAGTACAGGTCCATTGTTCACGCTGTTTTCAGGTTCGATTGGTCGCTTACTGCTATGCTTACTTTTATTATTCGCTTCTTGAATCGTTTGAATAATAAATGGTATGGCATCTATGATTCCTTGTGCCACTATATGTTGAACGGCACTATTATCCATTTGGTTTCCATTGTTATTGATGCTTGGATTCTCATTAACCACGTTAATGTTACTTTGGTTATCATTATTCAGATTTCCTTGATTTCCTTCGTCGGCCATCTGAATTTTAAACATTTACCCCATATTAATATCACAAGATAATATTTAATATAGTTAATCACATGACACGCAATCTAGCCAAAAACGTCGATCATTGCGACTTTTACTCTATTCATATACTATTATGCATCTATTACACACTAGTACTGAAATAAAAATTTACAATACCAACTGAAATAGAATTACACTAATAGTAATAGGCATCCGTACACACATACTTTATTTTTATTTTATTATATTATTATTACCATTACCATCTCCTCTATCACATCACGGATATGGATTCATCCAAAAATTCATATTGCGCTCATCGTATTTCCATACGAGACGCTCTCCCACCTGTCTCATTCTCTCACTGCTTTCTAAAATTTCCTCCCCAAAAGTCCTAAGTTCTTGTACGTTTTCTGCACTCATAGGGGGTGCAGGTTCTAGGACTGGGTTCGGAATCTGGGGTGCGGGTTCCTGATATGGAGGTGAAAGTGCCTGAAATCGGTAAGGATCTTCTAAGATCTCCCTAATGTAGTCATCATGGTAATAGGGATCTAAAGGGTCCATACCTGGATAGGCTCCTATGTTCTGTATGGGTGTGTCTTCATGTATTGGGTAACGTTGCACAAAGTCCCTATTATCGTCCCACCAGGGGTCGTAATTTGGGTCTAGGGTATTTGGTGCTTGTACCCTAGGGATTTCCTCTAGGTTGAAGTCATGCATCTCCACTTGGTTTTCAGGGGTTTCTATCTCCATGGGTTGGTCTGGGATTGGTGGTTGTGGGGCTACTAATTGTTCCAGACTTGGGTCAGCAGTAGTTGTAGCTAGGATATGGAAATTAGCTAGGCTTCTATTAAGCATATCCTGTGTATGGACATCTGTCTTTCGCTTAGCGGCTGCTAGAGCTCTTTGCTGTTGCAACTTTCGCATTCTTTTCCTACGCGCAAATGCTTCCTTACTAAATCATCCTCTCTTTTTGTGAGGGAATGGCTCTTACGACTGAGCTTTAAAGGCAAACATCCCTTCTTCCTGATCAGCAGAATACCCAGAAAGGGCAGGCTGTGAAGAGGTACCTTCACTCCTAGGTGAATCAGACAACTGACGACACATGTCTGAGGGTCCTTGATCACTCATACTGAAAACTAACAAATAGTCAAATAACATAAAACATATAATCACATAAATCATTTCCTAACACAAAATTTAGAATTTAAGTGTCAGCAGAACACTTCTTTGGCTTAGACCAGTGGCTAGGCTCTGATACCACCTTCTGTCACAACCCCCGATCCCTTATCTGTCCCGGGAACGGGGGGACGTGAACTCAGAGTTTTGGTGGTATCAGTTGGTTAATTTGGCAGCGGAAATTACATCAGGACCGTAGTTAGGAAATGTTTATCAGAGTAAAACCACCATATTTGATATTAATAATCACATGGGTAAAACCCAAGTTTCTTATTACAATACGTTTATAGGAATAAATCCTATTTTATTGAATTTAAAACATCGTCTTTTAGGTAACTTTTATAGCCACATTTTTCCCAAGCCTTCAGTGCTCTCCAGCTGGCTTTTTACTAATTGGCTGTCACATTGTGTTACCTGAAACGCATTTTAAAAACATTTGTCAGTGGGAAATACTGGTGAGTGAATCCCAGTTTAATCAAGAAACATTTTATCAATTAAAACAGTATTGAGAGCGATCTCATTGTTTATTTCTACACAATTACTCATTCAGTACTGTCAATCCTGACTTGTGGGTCATATTACACATTGGCTAACTCGTTGTCCAATGGTAACGTACTGTCATCCTCACTTACTACTCACAGTGTAGTAAATTTTGTATACAAAACCCCAACATACCGGCAGTAATTGAAGAACTACAAAGACTCAATCACCGCTTAATCACATTGTAAAACATTTGAGGTTTTGTAAAATATTACAAAAAGGTTAACAAAAAGAGGATGAACTCACATTGCTATCTTAGACTTCGCGTAAGGGTTTCCTGGGAATAATCTATAATTTACACAAATGTACATAGGTTAGTATCATAACCCTTTGAAAATATTAATGATACCCTCCCCGAGACGGTATTCCAACAACTACGTCGGGCAGAACCACGACAGTTGTTACGGAACCCTATATCAATCGGGCAGCGTATCTATTACGAAACTGGGGTTATAATACTTACAACGGAGCAGAACCTCGCTAATTAGGGGGTATAATACCAGCTTTCTATGCCTAATATTTCAGCATTTGAGATACAGAAATGATTTTGAACGATTGGAAATGAAATCCCGAGGCCATTCTTATATAGTGCTGAAATCTGTGTTTGTCGCGGCCCGCGTAAAACAAAGACAAGGGTTACGCGGCCCGCGTCAACCCTGGTCAAACGTATAGCTTGTCCCGGTCATGATCTAGCCTCGCCACGATGATGACACGTGTCATCACCGGGCTGCGCCACATTTTGGGGACTCTCGCGGCCCGCGTTAACTTAATGGGGGTCTTACGCGGCCCGCCTTAACTTATAAATCAACGAAATCAGTTCTACACCTTCATACCGCCCGCGTAAGGTTGGGGTGGGATCCTACGCGGCCAGCCTAAGCTTAAGTTTTCAATTTTTATTTATTTTTAATACTATTTACTATAATTGAGGCCCGTATTCGCGTATGGGTGTATTTTGGGACATTTTGAAATATTTTAAAATATATATTAGGGTGTCGGAAAATTATGAGGGTGTCGGTTTATTGAGGATTGTTACAAATATCAAGTAGCACAGATGCATAACGTTGACTAATATGGGACGTACCGATGACCACGTTTGGATCCTGGCGTGCTTCCCTACCTCCGCTGTTGAGCTTTCATCCATGTGCCTGAGTGTTTTTAGGACAGTATTTTCTGAAATGCTTTTTGTTTCCACAGTTAAAACAACCTTGAGCGCGTTTTTGTTTGTCACTCTTCCTGCCTTGATAGTTGCTGTTGTCGTCGTTTCCTTCGTGATTCTTGCTGCCATCTTGGCCTTCATTTCCACGTTCAGTACCATGCCTACAAGTCTCCTTGACATGCCCTCTCTTGCCACAGTTATCACATTTTCCATATTTACATCGCCCGGCATGATAACGTAGGCAATTGTCGCACTTAGGTAGGATACCCATGTACTCTTTTCCCTTTTTGGCCTTCTTCTTGTTACTCGCCCGAGTACCCTTCTTAAAATTTGCGAACTTCTTCTTGTTATCTCCAGATGGCTCCACATGAGTCTCTTTTTTCTCCTCCGAGGTGAAAAATTTTCCCAGTCTAACCGCTTCTTCAGTGAGCGCCACACTTAAGTCGATAGCATCGGTAATTGTCAGAGGTTTAGATGTTGTCACCATGCTTAGAATCAGAGGTGCCAATCCCCAGATGAAGCGCTCGATCCTCTTAAATTCTGGTTCCACCAGACGTGGAGCAACTTGCGATAAATCATGAAATCTCTACACATACTCGGCTATCTTTGGACCTTCCATTTTCAAGTTCCAGAATTCAGTTTCCAACTTCTGGACTTCTGCCCTCGAGCAATATCTCTTACGCATCAGCTCTTTCAGTTCATCCCACGTCAAAGCATACGCAGCAGTCTCGCCCAACGTCTGAACCTGAAGGTTCCATCATGACAGAGCCCCATATAGAAACAGTCCATCTATGTACGTGACCTGATGTTCGGGGGCGCATTTACTTAATCACAAAACATAATCCGTCTTCTCAACCCAACGCACAAAAGCTATGGCACCCCCGGTGCCGTCGAAATCCAAGGGCTTGCAGCCCAAGAACTGCTTGTAGGTGCAGCCTGCGTCATAAGCAACATCATTCACGTAAGGCATTAGCAAAGCACTCTTGGAAATGTCCAAACGTTTTGTAATGTGTCTTAAGTGACTAAACATTACCGTTGGGTGGGTTATTTCCTGAGTTTACCTCTGCTGCGTTCGGAGCGAAGGGCCTCGTGCTGTGCGATGGCCTGTGAGATGCGCTCTTGTAATTTCGCCTCTGTCGTCGGCAGAGGGTTGTTGGTATCGGTGTTCCTTTGAAGCGACATCTTCTAAGAAGAAGATCGGTTAGGTCAGGTCTTATTAAGGATACGGGCACATAAGCACCTACTTAACGAATAAGACCTAGGAGGTGTATTTACATATGTATATACGCAGTCGTTATAACAAGCAATCATATAACATCACAATTATAGCACAAACTTGTAGATGGGAACATATTTAATGAGAACATAACAAGCAAGCACGTAGCATCACAATTATAGCACACACATGCAGATCAACAACATGCTTAGTGAGGGCATGGCGATTGAGCTTTCATTAGTCAATGACCACAAAGTATTGTTACTTGTTTAATGGGGAATATGACGATTGAGCTTTCATTATTTTCCGACCACAATCACATTGTCTACAAAGTGTATCACATCAAAAGGGACACAGGGTCACCCGACCCTTGTCCAATAAGTCTATCAGTGTATCAATATCACATGATCAAAAGTGGTCTTCAAATGTCTCCACAATCTCGGCTCATCAGTAGTGTATTTACCCAAAAGTAATGCAATCCGCATAAAACCAGAAACCAACTATACTGGTGACTGAGGTAGAGGAGGGAAGAAAAGCAAACTGCTAACGTGTGCGAGCTCCTCCTCAAGCTTGTATACACGTCGAAATAATTAACTGATTTGTTGCTCGATAGTAAAGAAATGAGCATTAAAACTTGGGAAAGGTGTAATAGCAGCAGGTGAGAGTGCAAAAGGAGACAGTGATGAATGTGGAGGATCAAAGTATACTGGCATAGACAGGGTGGAGGACGTGGTGTCAGCTCACGCTCCAAAACTCTACGACTCAAAACCGCAAACTGTAGCTGAAGTAACAGGAGCAACTCATCCCATGTGTAGCTTTCATAATGTGAGGGATGGTAGGGGTCTGAAATCAGCATAGTGTATGGTAGGAACCATCGGAATGGCTCGTCCAGCGGTGAAGAAATGAAAGGAGCAAACGGTGCAGCCTGAGGGGTCTGTGAAAAGCTGTTGAAGCAAAGGGATCGTCGCGCGGGTGCTGACCAGAAGTACCTTCCCGGGGTGCGGGTATGTCTTGAAAAAAAACGATAGGCACGTCGGTGCGATGGACGTCGGTCTCCATACGGGGAAAAGGAGCAACATCAGCGGGTGCAGGCGGGGGAATAAATAGCCCAACAAAAGGAGGATCAACAGGTGCAGGAACTGGATCAGGTATAAGGGGTGTAAGGTCTGGTAAACCAAAAGGTAACATGGTCAGGATTAGGAATCGGCTCAAGACCAGTAGGTGCAACATCGGGCTAATTAAAAGGGGCAAGAGCAAGCTCAGAGGCAGGTTCTGGGTCATGTGGAGGTGTGGGATCTCGAGCAGGTGATAGTGCGGTAGCCATAGCATCGTCGTCTTCTGAGTCAGTAGTGAAAAGCTGCAATCCGATCGTCGGTAAGCTGAAAGGGTCACAAACTCAAAGGAGTCTGAAACAGAGTGCAACCTAGAATCAGAGGATAACTCGATAACAGGGATCTCAAGAAGTGGAATAGCAACAACGTTCTCGTCTAACTTTCCATCATCATGGGCGTCATCAGGAGGACCATCAACAAACAAATCAACGTCATCATCAAGCTAATCGTCGAAAGGCAGATCCTAGGGAGGAATGACCACGAGAGGTACGACATCGAGGAACGGAGCCATGATGTGCTCGCCATCGGGGTGACCAATGACAAGGTGGTCATGGACTGGAACTGGGATGGCAAAAGGATCCTCGTCAGGGAAGCCATCAGCAAGGGTAAATCATCACCAAAGTCTGATAGCGCGAATGGTTGGAAGTCGTCCTCGTCCTCGGACAGCATGTCAGGATCACTCTCAGTGTCTGACGTATATATCTCTGGCGCGGCATTACTTCATCGTCTGACGCGACTGCCTTCAGGTTGCGGGCATCCGACAACCCATTCTCTGAGGATAACATGTGCCTGCAACGTCGTAATCCTAACATATGTACGTATAGTAACCACTAACACCCAATATATGCAAACAAAGGCAATTTATCATGTAATCATGTATCCTTGTTATTCCTCATGAAATCTTTCTATCCTTCCTAGTCTCCCAGACTAAACCACCTAGTCTCCCAGACTAAACCAACCAGTCTCCCAGACTAAACCAACCAGTCTCCCAGACTAAACCACAGAGTCTCCCAGACTAAACCACTTAGTCTCCCAGACTAAACCAACCAGTCTCCCAGACTAAACCAACCAGTCTGCCAGACTGAACCACCCAGTCTCTCAGGCTGAAACACCCAGTCTCTCAGGCTGAACCACCCAGTCTCTCAGGCTGAACCACCAGTCTCTCAGGCTGAACCACCCAGTCTCTCAGACTGAACCACCCAGTCTCTCAGACTGAACCACCCAGTCTCTCAGACTGAACCACAAACATAAACCTTGAAATGTGTTTTGTGTCTTTTCTTTATAAAAATGTTTATTTCCCTGGATCTGGGCGTTTTGTGTATGCAATGAAAACATGTTGTAAAAATATTTTCGTGAGAGCCCTAATGATTGTAGTCTAGACTCAATAAGGAATCTTAGTTCGCTACAATCGAAGCTCTGATACCAAACTGTCACACCCTGACTTTTGCGGAAGCGTGATTTGGTGTAACTTGCTTAATATCATTGCATTCAACCATAACAAACCACTATATGATAAACCAATATGTTCATCCATAGATAATTTTCAAAATAATACAACCGTCATTGTTTAACATCAAACTAAGACTTCAAGTTTAGATCACATGACAACCAAAGCTTAAAGCTCCATACTGGACTTCTCAAACGACACAAACAAAATAGGTTTCGAGCCATGTATCTTATCCAAGATAAAATACGTATCCCAAACCCTTCGACTTCGGATGACACCTTTTATTAGAAACATGACTTGTAAACTCCAACGCCCGCCAGATCCATACTTAATTTCCTGAAATACATGTAGTTTTAAAAACATCAACAAAAGTTGAGCGAGTTCATGTGTGTGTTTGTGAATAAACCTTTGAAACATTTAAAAGTATGTTTGTATGTACTTGAAATCCCGGTATGAAAGCAACAAGGAAACAGATCAATTGTGTAGCTAATACATTAATATTTGTGAAGTGATGCAGGAAGACTCAACCCTAGCAGACTTTGTCAATAAGACATAGTCACAACATGGTCCACTCGACGGACTCATGGGTGGGGCTCGCTACACCCAAATAGATCTATCACTCATGTCCCTCGATCCTACAAAGAGGATTAATGTCCCTAAGCGTCATACCCACCACTCACATGATCTAGCAGTACCCTTCCTTAGCTAACCATACCATGTATAAATGTTTGTAAACAGTTGAAACATGTACTTCACCCCCGAAGTTATAAAACCGAAAACAGTTAAAAGAAAAGGGGGTCATAAACTCACTATTTTGTGTTCCTTGTATCCGATGTAACTCAAAGCTTCCTCTAGAACGCACGACTACCTACATGCGTACTACGGTCCATTAGACGAGCGAGTCGTGCCTTGACTTAGTATTGATTAGTGTCTTTGAGTTACGTTTCAAAGTGTCTTCATTATTATTCCAAGTATATAATTATTTGTTAAAATAATTAATATTTTAACTTAAATTATATTTATTAAATTTTGGAATAATTGTTAAAACAATATATATTAACTTAATACTTCCCAAGTATTTATACTTGTATTTCCTTCCCAAGGATGGGGTATCTTATACTTGTATATTTTGCCATTTATTAGGGTCATATTCCGGTGTGAATTTATACGTACGAGAATACGTATTTTTATTGTATTTATTAAGTATTCTTCTACTCAATTTCGTATTAATTTTTCCGGAGTACCATCTTTAATAAAAGTCCACCAATATATATTTCCAATATATATATATATTGTAATAAGTATTATTTAGAAAAATTATTTATAATTTTTCTCTTGGCAAAAATAATTTATGTTTTCATATAAGTTCCAAATTGATATATTTTCAAGTCTAATTTTGGAAAATATATATATAAACTCATTTTTCATCCAAGAATGATATATATCATATTTATTTGAGAAAATATATTCTTCATCCAAAAATATCGTATTTCATGTTTGTTTAAGAAATGCATATTTTCTCCCAAAAATAATACATCTTCTAATAATTCTAAGAAAAATATATATTTACACTTGCCAAAAATAATATATTTTTCCCTTGTCAAAATATGATATATTCTTGTAATAATTGTAAAAATCATATTTTTGATTCCTTTGGGGTCCAAAATATTATTTACCAAAATATATTCATGAATAATATTTCCGGAATATTTTGTAAGTTATATTCCTTAGTTCGGTTTCACCAATATTTTGTGTGAAATGTGTATATTTATTCCTTGGAATTTTGGTAATATTTTGGATTGTAATTCTTGGTATTTTGATGTGTTAAATTATTTCATATCCTAAAATAATATAACTAATACACAAAGTATACAAATAATCACACACATGGTGACTTCTAAATATATATTTCCTAAATACATATTTAGTCACTTTTCTTTATAAAAACCAACCTCCAATATTTATATTTTTGTAACAAAAATTATGGCAAAGTTTGTGTAACAATTTGTGGTTTAAAATACACTTGTAAGTGTATGTTAATAAATATTTTCTAAGTGTTTAGATTTTTAGAAAATTTTGCCATAGTTTCCCCTAAAAATGGAGGTTTCCATGCTTTCAAGCATATAATTTTCTTTTGTAAATATCAACACAATCAATCCACAATCCATAACAAACAACCTTTACTTACTAATTTTGCCAAAAACAAGTATAATCTACTACTTCATGAACTTGAATCTTTGTAAAAATTTGTAGGAACTTACTAGTGTTCTTAGTAAGCCTTGTTATCCTTTAAAGTATGATTGATTCTTTAAATACTTCATTTTTGATGAAGATAGATCTTTACAACTTATGATCATCATTTCTAAAAATGTTTCTCTTTGAATTCTTCTTGTTACACAAGTGCTTCTACACTTGTTTAACCACCAAAAATAAAGTTTGTTTATGTAAGAACCAAGATTTAGTAAAACTTATATTTTTAACTTGGTTTCTTTAGAAATCATCCATAAATCTTTAGATCTACAAGTATTACTACTCACTTTGATCATTATTTTTCAAGAAAACATTTTGTTCTTTCAAGTTCATGCTTTATGTGTGGATGATCTATCATCCTACAACATTTTCATTCTCTCATCTTGCTAGATTATGTTTTTAATCATGATCTACAAGATCATATGATGATCAACATCATTTTCATAAGCAATCAACAATCATAACTCATATTCATCAAGATTTCTTCATATTTTATGCTTATGTTCAAGTTTACTTCTTGTGATTCTTAGTGTTCTTCAAGTTTATGATTATGATTCTTCTTTTAACCACTTAAAATGGAAGTAAAATAGCAAGATCAAGGTTCTTACAACTAGCACAAGGCTAGGGATGATCAAGTGAAGAAAACAAGTGGATAAAAGCAAATAAGAGAGGTCCTTGAACTTTCGAAAGCTCCAAGCTTCCTAACTTAGCTCCTTACACCTTAATATCACTTGGGAATGGATGGAATGGAAGTGAAAATGGAGATGTGTGTGAGCCGTAGGTATGGAGGAGGAAGAAGGAGAATTTTTGTAAAGTGTGGAAGAAGAATGAAAGGTATAATCTTAAAGGCATTACTTATAACCAATACACATGATCTTCCATAGATTTTTGTGTTTTAAAAAGGAGGAACAAGATCTAATAAATTAACAGAATAAAATTAATTGGCGGGGCCCTTGTTGGCCGTCCATAGGTGGGGGGGGAGGGTCTAGACTAGGTTCCAACCAAATTAGTTAGTTTGTCCTTAGATTTCAAGTATATAGTTAGGTGTTTAGTTATTAGATATTTATATAGTGTGTTATGATGTTCGGGGATCATAACTAGCTTGGTAATGCTAAAACAATGCTTCTAGTGAAAAATTGATGTTTCGGGTAATGTCCGGTTGTTCGGTTGGTTACCGGTTCGTTAAGGTGCTAAACTTCGTAGTTTAGTGTGCTTTATGTACCCTTTTATGACAGTTTCGGTTCCCGACACTTAGGAAAGCATTCAGGACCATTTAAGCATATTTCTGCATGATATTAAGTTGTTTAAATGCTAAATTTTGCTGAATTCTGCAGAATTCTGCAGTTTATGTGAGTTTTAGGCACTTTCCGGCACTTAAACTATCTCTAGGAAGGCAGTTTTATGATCCTTACTTTCCCACACACTATATTAGTGTAATACTTGGTTTCTGACTCATTCTGTGTCCCAATACAATGTCTATCTATCTACTGAATTCTGTCAGCATTTTTCTGATTTGTCTGGTAACTGTGCTAACTGTGTTTCGTGCATCATTTGAATTAATAAAGTTCTCACGCAACAAGGATATGACTTTAAGCAATATGTGATGCACATGTATGCATAAGGCAACAATCAAAAAGCAATTCAAGGCATTTAATTGTAATTCAGCACAGTCATTAAGTATAATCATTGTCTAATAATTGTACGGAAGCATGCATATTTGACAGTTGTCACATTGAAAGAACGAGTCGCTGAAAACAAAAAGTTTAACGAGATGCAAGCGGCAAGGCAACGGAAAAGGACATAGAGTTTTTGTCCAAACTGATCGATCACCTCCAAGGCGACGCGTTGATCGTTGCACAAATGCACCGCCAAAAACTTCGGGAAAATACGGCCTTTAGATTATCATGTTTTTTTATTTTTTTAGTAATGTTCTTTTTTTATTTCCGGTTTTTTTTATTATTTTAATTTGTTTTTTTAGTTTATTCGGTATTTTTTTTAGTATTGTTATTTTTTTTATTTAATGAAGTATTTTAACTTTTTAATTTAAAAAAATAATAATTGTGTAATGATGGGTCGGGGAATTATTGGGCATTATTCCACTACGTCCCTTTTGTATAAACGCCCAATAATGCCTCCTTGCAGACTGGACTGCCACATGGCGGAAAACGCCCGACGAAAAACGCCCAATGATAGAGGCATTATTCACTAAACCACTACACATGGTCTGAAGCTCCAACCTCTACTTTAAAGCACAAGCTCGAAATAAGCTATGCCACTTTGGAGATCCAAGTGACCCATGTCCATGTCTAGAGCTCTTACTCAAAAGAGGGCTATGTACGTAAGTCCAATGCTAAGAGCATCCACAATAGAGACATTTTTTGGTTTTTTTAAGGAAAGAGGGTGTGATGTGGAGGAGAGAGGGTGTGAGGTGGAGGAGAGATAGTGTAGTGGTGTATGTGAGAAAAAATGGAGGGAAGAAAGGTATGTAAGGCTGGTGGGTATGGGGTCCGTCCCCATCTCTGTCGAGGACCGGTGACGCCCAAACACCATCCCCCCCCCCCCCCCCGGTCGTCATCCTCAGCGGCGAGATCTGGACGATTGAGACGGTCCATGTGAGGTCAAAATTCTCCCATTTTTCAATGCAATAAATTACATATGCACAATTAGGTGTTTGTTTTTGTGTTTGTATGAAACAAGAGGTTCAAAGTTCAAAATTGTAAACTGAGATGCGAAGAAGAAGAAGGTGTTTGCAATGACGAAATCTGTGCAAAAGGAAAGTGGTACCTCTAGGGTTTCTTGTATGTGTGAAACATTGAAAAGTTGGACCTATTGTTTGTTTAACTTGGTGTTAAGTTATGACCCACCCAAAAGCCCATTTTGTTACTAACTTGCCTTTCATAATTTCTTTTGTTATGTATTGTTTTTTTTTAAGTTTATGTAATGTTTTTTAATATTAATGAAAATATTTTGTTAATTTATTTGTTAAATGTTAAAAAAAGTAGAAGATTAAAAAAATAAAAAACATAAAAGTGGTGGGGTAGGATCATCTAGGACCATCCTCCCATACCCTCTAGTTTTGTGGGATGGACCATCATTTGGAGGACTATGATGTGGCGCCTACGTGGCGGATCATCCTCCAAGGGAGGATGGGCACCATACCCTCTAGCCTTAGGTGGTGTTTGTTTTTTGGCCAGAAGCACTTCTGGCCACTTATGTCTGCGTCGCGCAGACGCGCGCAGACGTTTCATGTCTGCAGCTTGTTTGTTTTCTCGCAGATCTTTCATTAAAAAGGTCTGCGAAACCTCTTCTTGGCACAGACATTGACCCAAGTCTTATTGGCACAGACCTTTACCTCTTCTTCCACACCTCCACCCCCACATCCCCGCCACCACCTCCACCACCACATCTCCGCCACCACTGCCACCCCCACGTTCACCCATCTCCTCCACCCGACACCCCCAATCACCTCCACCATCAAAATCGCCGTCATCATCTGTTATCATCATCATCATCATCGAACATCATCGTCATCATCTTCATCGATCATCATCATCATTGATCATCATCATCATCTCATCAACATCTTCAGCAATCATCATCATCACCGCCGTTGTCACAGGAACCACAACCACCGCCATAACCGACACAGCCGCACCACCACTGCCGCCGTATACACCGCCGTCTCTCTCTCCTCGTACTCTCTCTCTCTCTCTGGATCTCTCTCCTCCTTCGACCTCTCTCTCTCTTCAGAAACCCCCAAATCGAAACCCTTGAAGATGGTGAAATTAGGGTTTCGGTTGATGTTCTTGGCGGTGGTGGTGGTTGTGACGGGGGTGGGTGGTTGCGACGGGGGTGGGTGGTTGTGGTGGTGGTGAGGCAGATGGTTGTGGCGGTGGTGATGCAGAGAGAGAGAACAAGAGGTTTGTGTGTGTAAAGTGTGTGTTTGTGTGTGTTGAGAAGATCTTTTTGTAGAATAAAAAAAACAAACCCTCTTCTCCTTTCAGACTGCAGACCTTTGGTCCACCTCTTCTCCTGCAGATGCCTGCAGATGTGGTCCGCAGACTGCAGACCTTTTACCTCTTCAAAAACATCTGACACCTTAAAAACATCTCCAAAATATTGCTTATTGTAAGAGGGCAAGGAGAGAGGAGGTAAAAGGTCTGCAGACTGCAGACCTTTTACCTGCAGATGTAGGAGAGAGGAGATAAATATTTGATGGGTATTTTGTTTGTAAGAGGGTAAGAGAGAGAAATTTATGGGCAGGTGCCATGTGACACCTTAAAAACATCTCCAAAATATTGCTTATTGTAGATGCTCTAACTTTCTCTTTGAAGCACACGTTCTAAGACGACAAAATATGATTCACATCTCCTTGACGCTGTGAATTCAACAACGTGAAAGTCTCACTCTCACATACGCTATGAAGGTGCCTTTCACATGGACCATAACGTTTTAGCAGCGTAACCCATTGAGTGAGATGGCTAAAATCAGAAATCAGAATGAGCATGGGCTTGTAGCAGCCCAATGGGCCAAGTTGTTGCTGTATTGAATTGAAGTAAAAAAGAAAATAAGGATGAACCGCAGGCAGGCAGGCAGGGGTAGATTACGTTTTGAGGGAAACAAAATAATATCTTTGTTGTTCCGTTTTGAGGGCGATTGTGAGGAGAAATGGCCTGCTGCAGGGTGCTACCATTCCGAACTCTCATGCTCACCGACCTACGGCGAGTCTCTTCTAAAGCCACCCCCTTCCCCTTTTCCTTATCATTCGTCGTCAATCAGATATCTACTACAACACCCCCCAGATGTAGAATCACTAGACGAATGCAGCATCGCTTTAATTGCTCTCATCATGATGAAAACCTACCGTCTACTGACGACGACGACGGTGACCAAGAACCCCCTCAGGAAGCCGTTCTCAAGGTTATTTCAGGTAGGTACACACACTACATCCTTCATTTTCATTTTCATAAAGTAATATTAATATTGATAAACTCTTTGATTCAGAAGTTTCAAAGACTGAAGGTAGAGTTGGCCAAACCACTAACATGGTTCTTGGTGGTACAGTCACTGACGATTCCACCGATGAGTGGCTCACTCTTGATCAGAAGGTCCCTATTTTCAACTATATCTTTACTTCTTTTTTCTGGCCTGGGTTAAATAATAATAGTGGTATTTGTTCTTACAACAGGTAAATACTTACCCAACTGTAAGGGGGTTTACAGCAATTGGAACTGGTGGTGATGATTTTGTGCAAGCTATGGTAATTGCTGTTGAGTCCGTAGTTCAACATCCAATTCCACAGGTACATCTATTTTGAGCCGTACCAACATTAATTCTATCCCGTGTTTAGTATGAAAGACTTTCCAATGCTTATTTACAAGGCATACCCAACCCAAGATAGTTAATACACCCAAAATGCCCTTCACATTCGTTTTCGGTACTCTTTTTATTTTCCGTTTACATTTGTGATATGTCCTAACTAACATTTTTTAATAATAAAAACTTAAGTGGTTGGAAATACTGGTGTAACTTCGCAATGCCTGTTTCGACTCACCACGGTCTGTAACAGGGTAATGTAAAGCAGAAAATGTCATCTGGTGGGAAATATGTCTCGGTGAATATTGGACCTGTTCAAGTCGTTTCCAGTGAGCAGGTATTTCTCCGTCATAATTATTCAACTTGAAAAATTGGACAGGTATCTTAAGTGTATTTTGATGACTGTATAATAACAATAGAAAGTGTTGGTGTTTAATTGGTAATCAAATTGATATGGTTTTAATCTTGGAATGAAATAGTAGCTGGTGTGAATTATTCTAAGCAGACAAACTTAGTACTTACTACCTGCAAGTTGAATGATAAACTTAAACTTTTAGTTTAGTTATGTTTAAGTCATGTCTCACCTTAACACCATTAGTAGTTATGGTGATTAAGAGTAGTTACTGTTAGTTATGTTGGTTGGTAGTTAAATAACGACCATATGGCGGTTATGTTTAGAGGCCTATAAACAGGTCGTTGTGTCAATGTAATGATATAACACTTCAAATGTGTATTTCGAATACGTGATATCTTTGTGTCCATCTTGTTTGTTTCCAAACAAATCCTTATGATAAACCTGTGTTCACTTCGATCCTATAATTCTAACACTGCATTTGTTACAATGACAGTTAAATCATTAGCGAAAACTGTGGTACACTACACATTTAGATCTGAGATTATTGTGTGGATGAAAAGTGTAACTGTTTTAGCTGTCTTTTCTTCCAGGTTCAAGCTGTATACAATGCTATGAGGAGAGATGTTCGGATGAAATACTTTCTGTAGCACCTTTTATATACGCGTGTAACGCCCATCAAGTTCATATGCCTTTTCTTTTTTTCCTTTCATATGCCCGGCTGTCTAACAAAGTTCTTTTTTCTGTACTCAAGTACATTGCTGCTGTAGAAAAGTCAACACTTGTACTAGCATCATGCATGCATCAGTGAAAAGGTATGTTGGGCATCATCAACGAAATTTCAACAGCTATGTCAACAGACTGATGGTGGCGCAAAGGGCTTATTAGTAGTTAGATGATGGATTCGTTACTTATGACATTCTTCAAATTGTTATGTAAGTTTTATCTAATATAACCTTTTCAAAATTAGTACAACACAGATTGAACAGTTTGTCTTTCTAAATTATATAAAAAGAACATATACAAACACTCGTTTCCAGGCCAAAAAAACGTCACCATGGTTGTGACACTAGCAAAACGTAGCATTGTTTTGGGTGACATTCTCCACCGGCGGTATCTCAAAGTGCCACAGTCTTCCCACGGCTTTCTTCAAATTCTTCCGACACAAAAACTCTTGTGCGTAAGCTTTCTCCACCTTCCGATCCACGTCATGCAAAAACACATGCGTCACGCCCGGCTTTTTCCTATTCCTTGCCATTACAGCAGCCGAGTAAATCGCCCCCATTCTCCCGGGCGCCTCGTTATAATATCCCCTCGGTGCATCTATCATTATCATATCCCACTCTTTATCATACACCTCCTCAGGTAGACTCGTGATTGCTAGCTTGCACTGTGTATTCCCCCGAATATAGCCTTTGGATGGAGAACATTCGGGTTCGGATTGATAGGAACTCAAGAGGTCGTCAGCATCGGTGACCTTGGTGCGGTAGTTGATGATGGCGGCATTCAGATTTGGTGCGGTTTTGAGGATGGTACGGACCCACAAAGGGTCTTCTTCAAGGAATAAAGTATGGCCATTTGGGTTGAATGAAGCCCACATGAGGGAGTCGTGGCCTAGGCCGAAAACGAGGAAATTACAAGGGGAAATGGATTGGAGGACGTTGAAGGAGAGGGTGATCTCGGGGAGGGATTGTTGTGGGACCCTTGGAGAGGTGGCGTAGTGGAGGATGGCGTCGAGTTGCATGGGTGTGGTGGTTGTGGGAAGGATCTCGTCGGAGATGGATTCGGTGCAAAAAAGAGGCGTGTCACCGATGCCAATGAGACATGAAATGAGAAAGATGGCAGCGATAATAGTGAGGGAGAAAAATACGATGAAGAAATTGGTGTGGCCTAGGGGTGGCTGGTTCTTCTGCATTTTGATGTTAATGTTAATGTTAATGTTGGTGTGGTTTAATTGTTGCATTCTCACGTAGGTTGTAGAGAAACATCCACTCGAAAATTGTGCGAATAAACAACAATTGCCAGCCACACAAATAATTTTTAGTTTATTTGATTTATAGTCAACGCTAAGAAAGCTTTATAAATTTATTTATTTTTAGCTGAAAACCTTACAAATTTAAGCATTTTACCTTTTGATTCTCACCAATCAATTCGTAATAATCTCAAAGAAGCACACTAATTGTGTTTGAGTGAGACTTTTAGATGCTCAACTATATTGCTAAGAGGAGTCACATGTTTTTTTTTTTCCCGAAGCGAAGCAAAGCGTACACTAAATTATATGGTTCAAGGATACATCATTAACCCATGTTGTAAGAACGGTTGATAAACATCAATCACCACGTATCATAACATAATAGAATGGTTAACCTCACAATATAGAGTTAACTTTAACAACACAAAGATATTTTGGTTGATTTTTATATTATATAAACACACACATATTGTATTACCGCGTTCATTTTGAAACCAATATTATGTTGAAAACCATAAGAAATACTTACTTACATATATATATATATATATAGAATAATGTTAATAAGGCAAATTGGATGTTACTAATCCCATTTTTTATTTTTCACATGGCCAATAATAATACAAACTGAGAATATTTTTACAACCAGTCCCTATTTTCTAATGATTTTTTTAATGGACCTCTTTAAAAATAATTAACCCAAATAGTTTTTTTTCAAACTTAGAATATTATGTACCGCAACCGGACCCAAACCTAGTTGGATCACAATCCGGTTACCAATCCGAGCATGTTCAAAATGATGTGGTTCCCGAAACACAACCAAAGTCGTCTAAGAAAAAAATCAAAGAAAAAAAGGAGCATATATGATGTAGGAGAATCATCCGGCAAAGCCGCATGTGTATTGGGGAACACGGTAGAGGAGGAGGCTTTAGCACGGGCGTACTGTAATATTTGGGAAGATCTGATAATAGGTTATTTTTTATATTAAAAATTGTACACGTATATTTCTACAGAATTTTTATTTAGTTATTTATTTATTTTTTTATGAATGTAGGTAACACACAAACTGGTAATTGTTTTTGGGAGAGCGACATGAATAAGATCTCTAACTTCAACGAACGACGCCACTAGGAACCGATCAAGTGGGACAAACGACGCCGAAGTTTTGAAGACGACTTATTGAAGATACACCTCTAAATATAAAGGGTCGTTTCCCCACAACGGGGCTTGGAAAATTGTGAAAAAATGTGCAAAGTTGTTGTCCATCCCGAACGAAGTTGAATCGGGAAAAGGTCTAAAACATCCTAATCAAACACTTATATTGTGTTTGACGGTTTGGCAACGTTAACATTCACAATGATCCCGTATTCTTCGATGAGGAGGGAGTATAAGAAATCGAAGAGCTTTAACTCCTAACGGGTAGGAACAGAGTGAGATATGAAGCTTCAGCGTTAAAGAAAGCTCCCGAAGGGTCCTCCAAAATGGATACCTTGGTGAGTCAGTTTGTGTTTGTTGAATTTAACAATACACAAAATGAGAACCTTTAGGTAAAAGTACAAGCTAATGAGGAAAGAGGGAAGATTTCAAATTATTAATGATGAACACAAAAAATCTTCAACGTGAAGCGACGTAAAGGATGCATCAACTAGTAGCAAGAAGACTTAGTCTAATATGTTTTTTAAAGGACCTAATAATAACACATGGTGAAATCTTATTTTCATATGGTGTATACGGGCCGTATAACCATACGGCCCGTATACACCATGTGAAAATAAGATTTTGGGGTGGATACAATGTATACGATACAATCTACGGGTCGCATAACCATATACGGCCCGTATACATCGGATTTCTATTATTTTTTTAAACTGTTTGATTTGATGTATTATTCCTCTATACATACGACTAGACGTAAGATTCCTCGATTCGATGTTATATTCCTCGATTTGTGTGCGAGTTATTTGAGTATACGTGAGATTCCTCGATGTTCGTGCGAGTTATTTGATTCGACGTTAGATTCCTCGATTCGCGAGTTAATAATTTGAAACGATGTAATATTCTGTAAAAACTTACTATATAAACGACACTAATCTTATCCATTTATTCAACTTCTAATTCATTTCTTCTATATTTCTCTGTATTCAAATTATATTCCGTTATCAATTTCGTTTTGGGGCGGCAGTAATTTTTTCGGTGGTGACTCGGCTAGCAAGTCGAATTAGACGAGTTATAATATCAATCAAAATAACAATTCAAGTTTTTTTAATTTAAACTAGTTGATTTTCCGTCTGCGCGTTGCGGCGGGGACCTAATGTCTGCAAAACGCGTGTCGGCAACGACAAGCAGATACCAAATATCAAAACATAAATAAAAATGACGTTCTAACGATAGTCACTTCGTCCTAAAAAAACGATTTTAAATAATCTGATATAAAATAATAGGACCCACACGTCCTAACATTGGAAATTCGGTTGTTTTCAGTTTAGTTATTACGGTGCTAACACGTTAAAATATGGATGAGCTTGTTACCGGTAACGGCACCGAAAGTATCGATCCGGAAAATCAACAAAATTAGGTACCGGCACCGAAAATGCTCGGTACCATACGGTATGCCGGTATGGTATTTGAAGGTAAAAATCAGTAAATACAGGTATGGTGCTAGACCGGTGTCGAACCGAAAGTAACGATTCTGAAAACGCCAAAAGGTGGGTACCAAATTGGTACCGAAAATGATTGATATAGTAAATTTGGTACCGATACGATATCGGTTTGATTACAGGATTTGATATGATTTGCTCATCAATAATCTAAATATTCAAGTTAATTTTACATGCTACAATTCATTCATTATAGAAAAAGACAAAAAAGAAAACAAAATAAGTTGTTTTGTATATAAAACCTCATTCAAACGAAATACAGTTTACTTACAGTGTGTATGAAAAGTAATCTAAACAGTGCAATTACTTGCGTTGCTACAGGATTTGATGAGCTCAGTACCAACCGGTACCGAAAATACCATTACCGAAAATCCCCAAAAGTGGGTACCGGTACCGAATATACCTGGTACGGTACGGTTCGGTACCGGTCGTTACTGGTACGGTACCGGTATTTGAGGATCACTAGAATGTGAAACACTCGTATGAAAGGGCAAACGACTAGACTTGGAAATACAACAAGAATTACAAACATTATTTCCAGATTTATTTCTCAAAGAAAGAAAAGATAGTCTAGACAAAACAGCATCTGATGGGTGTCCCAAGCGAGAATGCCACGTCTCTCGAGAAGCAGAGAAAGTAGCAGAAAGAGAGTAAAGCTGACGCGAACTAGGACGCATGTGGTGGAGGTGCTATCCCGCGAGAGTCTGAAAAGGCAAACCAAAGTGAGAAAATACAACAGCTATAGGATGATCAATCACAAGCTGAGTAATGGATAATAAGTTCTTGGCAAGGCCAGGAACTACCAGTACATGACGAAGTAACAATGTACAACTAGATAAATGAAGGTAAGAAAAACCTATATGAGAAATAGAAAGAGCTGTACCATCACCAACAATAACACGCTCAGTCCCGGTATACGGTATAGCACCAAAAACCATAGACGGACTCGAAGTCATGTGAGCTGAAGCACCAGAGTCTGGAAGCCATGACTCAACCTGCTGGCACGCACTCGATAAATCTGCGTGAAAACCATAGTGGGACCCGCTGAAAGCCGTCTGTGGTCCAGCCCAACCGTGAAAGTGCTCAGGCCCATAACCTGTCAACCCATGACTAGACGGCCCAGCCTGACCAAGTGGCCCACTAGCACTACTACCAACCATCCCAACATGAGAAACCGGCCCAAATGACCCATGTTGGCCCAATACACTAGATGAGGATCCAAACATACCTGTTGGTCCAGCAAAGTATGAAGTATGGGGTCCAGAACCCAAAATACCTTGGCTAGAAGTATGGATTGGCCCACTAACAAAACCTGATCCGTTAACTTGACCAGCTCCATTCACAGGAAAAGGAACATAACCTGATGAAAACCCTGGTCCACCAAATTCAGCAACATTCGCAGAGAACCTGCCACCACCAGAGTTCCAACGACCACCACCTCTAGAACCACTGTTCCGACCACCGTAAAACCTTCCACGACCACCGTTTCCTCTCCAATTTCCACGACCACCATTACCTTGCCCTTGAGACGATGCTGTATAGCGAAAATAACAATGAGTAGCACGGTGACCTGGTTTTGCACAGATCTGACATGGAACAGAAGAAATCGCTAATTGAGAAGCACTCTGATGAGGTGGAAGTTGAGCATTCATTGCTGCAAGTGTTACTGTTGAAGCCGACTGTCTTTGTTTCATACGTGCCTCAAATGTAAGCAATTTTGCCCTTAATTGAGCAAAATTCAGTTGACTATCACTATTTTCAACATTAGTCACAAAATTCTCATAATCTGGAGACAGTCCTTGAATAATTTGCAACACGAGCATATGATCGGAGATCGGATCTCCGATTGCATTAAGCACATCAACAGTCTCCTTAGCTTGATTCAAGTACTCAATTATCGATTTGTTTTCTTGTTTTAGGTTATGAAACTGAGTTCTATACAGAGACTGTTTCCAAAAACCTGCTGAAAGAATGTGTCCTCAATTACTTTCCAAAGACTAGATGCAGAGCTTGCATTTCTTGCCAAATGCATCAACGACGGTGATGGTGTAGCTGTAATCAGCGCCATCACATATCCATCAGTTTTCTCCCAAATATCCCTCGCATCAGATCCTGATTCAGGTATAGTATGATTCTGATTGAGAAATTGCAACAAACCGAGTGTCTTTAGAACAACAAGGATTTGATGTTTCCAGTTCATGAAATTGCTGTCATCTAGCTTTAGATATAGAAAATTTGTTATATTTGGTAGAGAATTGAAGGAGGTAGGAACAGAGACTGATGAGATATCAGATGTAGAAGAAGAAGCAGACATGATTCAAGATAAGAATCGGATCTAGAGATGTGAGAAGAAAAGAGATTGAAATCGGAAAACAGAAGATGAAATAGGATTGCCGGAAAAAATAAGGTATCGCAGGAATTCCTTACCGGAAACTATGGAGGTTTACCGAAAAAGAAAAGAATCTTCCAGAAACCCTAGCTTAGTGCTCTGATACCATGAAGGATTTCATGTATCAGATTGAGAGAAAAAGAGAAGGAAAATATTGTGTATTATTCTATCTTATTGCAGTACAATGTATACAGTATTTATAACCACAACAAGCTAATCCTACACCCACTGACTACCTAACATACACCACCAATAACTGCCATATCAGACTATCATGAGCCAACTATATACACTCCAATATCATCCATTCAAATCATTTTTCCATACACTCAAATTCATCCTACACGTATGGTTGAAGGACTCGCAACACGCCGAGAAACCCACACCCTCACAACCACCTCCCTTATTCTCTTTGTTTCTCACAAAACGCAAAAGCCATTCGCCGTAGTCGGAATCTCACCGAGGTTCGAAGCATCGCTGGAGAGGTCAGAAGTCGCCGGAATCGGAGAAGAAGCTCACGCCGAAGATTGAAGAGTTCAGTCGGAGTGAACCGACCTCACCAGAATTCTACAACGAGACTGTGCTTGCTCATCGTTTCGGTATACCTCATCTTGCCTTCTCACTTTCTAGACTCACGTCGCTGAAAACCCGAAGACAACGTCGGAGCCGTACGGAGATCACAGCGGAAACCTTTCATTTCATTTCGGTATATATTTCCTCATTCCATTGGTTTCTCGTTTAATTTTCTTCGTTAATATTTGCTGAATCTCTATAACATTCCAACACTATAAAGGAAACAGAAGATTACATAACAGCTCGGTTGGTTCTAGGGCTGTAAATGAGCCGAGTCGAGCCGAGCTAGACCCAGCTCGAGCTCGGCTCGAACTCGATTCGAGCTAGCTCGGCTCGAGCTCGAATTTCAAATTGAGCTAAGATTTGAGGCTCGAGCTCGACTCGATTAGAATTCAAGTTAGCTCGGCTTGGCTCGATCTAACTCGAACTAACAAAGAACCACATAATTTACTACTTAAAAATCCCTTAAAATTAATTTTCTCATAGACTAAGGGTCATAATTGCCATTTAATTTAACCATATGGCTAAATATGCAAGTATAAATAGTTAATTCACTTAGTACATTGTCTTTACCTTCTTTTATAGAGGAGATACTCCCTTAGTTTTTGTTTTCTAAGCGATGTGGGACAAAAAAATGAAGGATGCAAACCTTATCGAGCCAGCTCACGAGCTCACAAGCCGAGCCAGGGCAAGCTCGAGCTCGGCTCGTTTACAAACCGAGCCGAGCCAAGCTGGCTCGTTTACAACCGAGCCAATTTTGAGCCGAGCTTTCTTCAAGCTTTTTTCGAGCGAGTTTCGAGCGAACAACGAGCCACGAGTTTTTTGAACACCCCTAGTTGGTTATTTTTTTTGAAGAAGATGACGTCATTGTTTGTTCAAATGTTTCAATACATAATAACCCGGATGCTGTTTTCGTTCATCAGAACCAGAGGTCTCGGGTTCGGAACCCGACCGCATATCTTTTTCGCTGATGTTTTTTTTTTATTTTATTTTCTAAAGGGACTGTGTCAAGTTAAATGAAGTTTTGCAACCTGTTAAGCCATAGAAACAATTACGTGGTTATATTATTAAAACACAAACATGTGGTGGTGGTGGGTTCGATCCCCACTGCTCCATCTTTTTTTTTTTGGTCCATTTCTTTTAAGACAAGAAGCTTTGTATGGATTCTTGGATTATTTAATGATTTAATTTTTTTTAAACGTTGACAACAGAATTGTACATTGCCAAGTTAAAATATGGTTTAATCTAAAAACAATAATTAATGGATTAAAACAAGTTAATTTTATAAAATTTACAAATTTATAAATCGAGTATGTTCGATAAATTTATACGTTAGATATTTGCAATGGTATATTGTCAGGACAACTCCTAACCCTCCAGGTAGTGAAGATCCTTGATCTCACCCGGATCCTTTGGATCCGGGATACCATGGTGATGCAAGATGTATCTTGCGATTAATAAATATCTAAAATAATGAAACCTTACCTTTCATTGTGGTTTTATATGTATTAAGTTTAGCATGTGTATTTTTTTACTCTAGGATAATTCGCATCATTCGAAGTGCTCCTTTTTTTTTCATTCGTAAGCTTATTTCAAGGAATTCTTATACGCAACCAATGTGAGTATACTCGAACCCATTTTTACTTTTAAACACTTTGGGTGCAACATGTATTCTATTTTAAACTCATGAAACTTTGAAACTATTTGAATCACACTCTATCCACATTTGGAAATGAAACTATATGATGCTTGTTAATCTCGTATGTGATGTTAAACTTTTGTGTCTATATGCTCATTAACTTCGTACAAGCCCGCCTTAACAATTATAGCGCTATAGGAGTAATGCACCGCCCACGAATCTTGGGGTATTGTTAAGTCAAACATGTTAAACTCCCTTTATTCTTTCCGGGGATAGGCTATTTTAACGCATTGGATTCTTGGGTTTGAACATATACTTGACACCGTTACGACATACTAGTAACTTGCATATTGTGATTCATGTTTGTCGCAACCCCCGTTCCCTTATCTGTCCCGGGAACGGGCGGACGCGAGCTCAGATTTTCGGTGGTATCAACTATTTAATCTTGCAGCGGAAATTACATCAGGACCGTAGTTAGGAAATGTTTATCAGAGTAAAACCACCATATTTGATATTAATAATAACATGGGCAAAACCCAAGTTTCTTATTACAATACATTTATAGGGACAAACCCTATTTTATGGAATTAAAACATCATTTATTAGGTAACTTTTATAGCCACATTTTTCCCAAGCCTTCAGTGCTCTCCAGCTGGTTTTTTACTAATTGGCTGTCACATTGTGTTACCTGAAACGCGTTTTAAAAACATTTGTCAGTCGGAAATACTGGTGAGTGAATCCCAGTTTAATCAAGAAACATTTTATTAATTAAAACAATATTGAGAGCGATTACAATGTTTATTTCTACACAATTACTCATTCAGTATTTGCCACTCGACCGGATCTATGGCTATGGTCAAGTTACACATTGGCTAACTCGTTGTCCAATTGTAACGTACTGTCTCACCGACTTACTACTCGCAAGTAGTAAATTTTGTATACAAAACCCCAATATACTGGCAGTAATTGAAGAACTACAAAGACTCAATCACCGCTTAATCACATTGTAAAACAATTAAGGTTTTGTAAAACATTCCAAAAAGGTTAACAAAAAGAGGATAAACTCACTTTGCTATCTTAGACTTCGCGTAAGGGTTTCCTGGATATAATCTATAATTTATACAAATGTACATTGGTTAGTATCATAACCCTTTGAAAATATTAATGATACCCTCCCCGAGACGGCATTCCAATAACTACGTCGAGCAGAACCATGACAGTTGTTACGGAACCCTAAATCAATCGGGCAGTGTAACTATTACAAAACTGGGGTTATAATACTTACAACGGAGCAGAACCTTGCTAATTAGGGGTATAATATCCGTCTATAATGCCTCTAATTCAGAAAGTGAGATTGAGAATGAAATTGTGAGCGAACTGAAATGAGATCCGATGCCATCTATTTATGTGACAACCCTCACTAAACCAGGTATCCGTACGACTTAATTAATAATTAATTACTGCTTAATTACTGTGCTTACTTGAACTTGTGGATAAACTGTTACTTGAATGCTGATACATGTACTTACTTGCATCATACTTTACTTGCTGTCACTCCATGTTTTGCTTACAGCACCTTTGTGACAACCTTGATGCACCAAAAGCACAGTAGCACAATGAACGGATAATCTATTAAACGTGCTGTCATAACTAGCACCAGGCAGGTACTGCCTCTAAGGCCTGTAAGAGCCTGAGATAGTTGCTACACTAGTGGTGAGTGTAGGAATATAAGGGTTGTAGAACTGCGTCACTAGGAATGAGATTACAGTGACCGGATGTGCCTAAAACGTACTCTAGGTACAAAATTCAGCACTTTAAATAATAATTCAGCATCTAGCTAACTAATAAAGTGCCAAAACATGAGGAAAATATTACTAGACACTTTCCAAAGTGTCGGGAATAAGTTGTGTCACTAAAAGTAATAATAATGACACTTTAAAGCTTTGTTAAGCACTTTAACGGATCACTATCCAACCGAACAACCGGATTTTACCCGGAACATAAAAAAAATATTGCCATCAACACTGCTTTTCTTTTCTGAGCCAGTTAGGGTCCCTGAATACCCTAACACCCGTCATAATGCATGACACACTAGTAACCGGGTTAATCCCTAAACTAACTAAATTTATCTAACTAATAGCTAACTAATCGTTGGAAACTAACTAAGAACCCCCCCCCCCCTCCAACGAATTCGGTCCCCTTGGGGGACACCCATGTCCTATTTTGATTATAATAATCACTAGTGTCTAATATCTATTAGACACATAATCCTTTGGATAATGATCCTATCTTTTGCCTATAAGTTCATGACATAACACACTAACATTTCACCACTAAACAAAATTCACACTACTCTCTCCCTCTCTTGACACTTTCGGCCGAGAACCACCCACCATCCATCCATCATTTTCGAGTTTTGATCTTCTCATTCCAAGAGCATACAAGTGTTGAGGATCACATACGAGGAGGCTTGGTGCATTCGGAACGCGAAGGACCTCTTCTCATTTCTTTTATCCACTCATTTTGCGACTAGAATCTTCCCTAGCCTCGAGCTAGTAGTAAGTTGCTTTAAACACACTCTCGATCTATTTTAAAGTGGTTAAAACGGTATATGATGGTTAAAACTCATGAACATACAAAATGATGTGAAAAAGTTTACTAAAATATTAAAAATGTTGGATAAAAGCTATATACTTGTGTAAATCTTGTAAGATTTGTTTTGTGTAATTATTTAGTGCCGATCTATGTTGTGGTAGCTCGGATCATTGTTTAACCCGGATTGGTCATGATCATGGATCATGACATAGAGCTTGTGTAAGTGTAACAAGGGTTAAATAATGAAACTCTACCACACGAGAAACTTGAACTTGTGTAAAAACGATTTTACTTACGAAATAGTGTTTAAAACTAGTAGATCTACGGATCTACAAGCGGTATTTTCAAAGGACCACGTGTCAAGAGAAAACATACTTTTAAAGACGGATCTTACATAACCAAAAGTGCTTTTGTAAACACACAAGTGCGTAGATGCTTGTGTAACACAAAGTTTTGACGAAAGAACTATTTTTGTAAATGTTGACAAGAAGTTGTGGAAATTTATTTTCTTTAAAAACGAGACTTTTACGAAACCGGGTTGATTTATACAAAAGATCCACTAAAAATAATGGAAAGATACTACATATTTTGGAAAAACCACAAGTTCATGTATTTTTGCGATTTACATCTATTTTGACTAGTTGATGGTTTGAATAATGTTTATTGATTGAATGAGAAAATTGTTGGTTTGATTTGTAAAAGAAAATGATACGCTTGAAAGCGTGGCCACCTCCAGTTACAGAGGAAACTCTGGCGAAATTTTTCCAAAAACCTAACACTTAGAAATATTTTCACTACAAGTGTTAGAAATACATTTTTAACGTGTTTTCGAATTATAGATTTCGCCATGACTTTATTACAAGATTTCTAATTATCGGAGGTGGGATTTTCACAAAATAAAAAACTTGCTAAGATATATATTTAGTATATATTTAGTAACAACACTTGTGAATTTTTATGATTATTTTGTGAACTATACAAATATTATTTTTAGGGTAAAAATAATATTACCAAATGATAACGATCCCAGAATAATACGAACGCACATGTATTAAATCCCCCATCCTTGGGAAGGAGAATAATTACCAAGTATTTACAAAAATATAAACACGAAATAGTTGTCTAACTATTTCCCAAGAACTTAAA
Source organism: Helianthus tuberosus (assembly GCA_030545235.1). NCBI lineage: Eukaryota > Viridiplantae > Streptophyta > Magnoliopsida > Asterales > Asteraceae > Helianthus > Helianthus tuberosus. The sequence goes on from JARYGA010060305.1 coordinate 947,045, forward strand.
CCTTAAGCTAAGGCACGGCCGTCTGTCTAATAGACTTAGTACGTGTAGGTCGTCGCACAGCTGCTTGATCAGGAGATATACTTGGTAGAGACGCACCACTGTGAGTTCATGTCCCCCTTTTCTCTTAACTGTTTTCAGTTTTCTAAACTGCGGGGGTGAAATACATGTTACTATGATTACGAATAATTCTTACATGGTATGGTTAGCGTAAGGAGGGTTATTATTATTCAGATCATGTGAGTGGGTAGGCAGAAACTTGAGGCCATTAATCCTCAAGGTAGGACCGAGGGGCAGGAGCGGTAGATCTATTTGGGTGTAGCGAGCCCAACCCCAGGCCCAACACAGAACAGACCTCGGGGTGACTTTGTACCCAACGCATAAATCTGCTAGGTTTGAGTCTTCCTACTTGCACTTCACACATATCAATGGCCTTGCAAACCATTGGTGATCTCTTTTTCCTTATTTGCTACATACCGGGATTTTTATACATACACAGGTTTATTTACTCACTTACACATGAACTCGCTCAACATTATTGTTGATTTTTTTTCAACTTACATGTATTTCAGGGAATTAAAGATCTGGCGCGGTATGTTATGTTTTCCCGCTGCATATGGGTTCCGAGGTCATCCCGGTTTAGGAAATGTGACTTTTTCCTGGACGAGTCACAAATCTTAAACTGCGTTTTATTCATGTTGATGTTTATGTCTTTCAAAACAATGTTTTATGTTTTGGTGTTGTAGTCCCTAAGACAATGTTATGTTACTTCGGTTTTAAAACTTAAATCTATGGATGATCTTGCATGGTTTTTATTTCATATAGCTTGTTATGGTTAAGCTATGGTATTAAGAAGTCACACCAAAATAACCATGCTTCCGCAAAGCCAGGGTGTGACAGCTTGGTATCAGAGCTCTGATCATAGCGAACTAGGATTCCTTCTCGAGTCTAGACTATGATCACTAGGGCTCTCACGAAAACATTTTTACTGCATACCACTCAAGTCCAGATCCAAAACTTTTTACAAACAAATGTTGAGCACATTTATTTATTATTTATAGGCTCAGTCTGGGAGGCTGAGGCTCGGTCTGGAGGACCGAGGCTCGGTCTAGGAGACCGAGGTAGTTGTCTAGTGGGACTAGGAAGAGCAGTCTGAGAGGCTGGGAGAATAGGCTAGTGGGACTAGGAAGAGCAGTCTGAGAGGCTGGGAGAATTGGCTAATGGGACTAGGAAGAGCAGTCTGAGAGGCTGGGAGAATTTGGCTAGTGGGACTAGGAAGAGCAGTCTGAGAGGCTGGGAGGCTAGTGGGACTAGGAGAATTATTTGATTGCTTACTTGGTGACTAATGTGCTTATCTGATTGTATGATTGCTTAGTAGTTGTAGCCCGTGGTGCCCTAGACCCATAGTATCAGACGACTTAGAGTCTTCGGAGCACGAGGTCCACACATCAGATGTTACCAGCACAGACGAGGACGACTTTCAGCCCTTTGCGCTGCCCGACGCTGTCGATGAGCCCGCTGATGGTCCTTTTGCTGGGTACCTACCACTCGTAGAGATCCCTGCTCCCATACCTTTGGCCGTTTATCCTGCTTACGATATGCTCCTCGACGCCGACGTTGACGACGACGTCGATCTGTTTGATGATGAGCCCCTGGAGGACGATGTTGAGGGCGAGGCCCTTCTAGCTGACGGTGGTCTTTTGTTACTCGCAGATGCTCCAGCTGAGGAGTCACCTGCACACTCACCCGCTCCAGACTCCTTCGAGTCTGTGGCCTCCGCACCGTCACACACTCGGAGCGCACAGCACTATTCACACGGTTCAGATCCTGATAGGGCATCATCTGCTGCCTCTACTTCTAGATTTGCTTTCGATCACGACCTCGATGAGGATTCAGACCCTGTTTTTCCCCTTGGATACGACCCGGACCAGGAGATAGAGTTCATCCACTTGGATCAGCCTATGGTTGACCCAGTTGACCCAGTTGACCCTGCATTCGCTGATCATGCAGATTTTGATATGGAGTTCATTGATCCCGAGCCTGCCATGGCCCTTGAGCTAGTAGCTGCTCCTGACCCAGTGCTTGAGCATGACCCTGCTCATGCTGGCATACCTATTGATCCTGTGATTGCTGACCCACCCATTGATGATCACCCTGCTGATGCTCCACTACTGGAGGGTGACCATGTTATTGCTGCTGATCATGTTGATCCCCTACTTATCGCTGATATACCTGCTGACCCTCTTGTTGCACCTCACCTTGACCCTATGCCTGTACAGTTTGATCGAGCACTTTTTGAGGCACAGATTGACCCACGAGATGAGCATGCCCAGTGTGGGTGGATTCCTGCGGATGATGAGCTTCCACCTATTCCTCCTCATACCACCAATGCACGTCACGTTGATTTCTCTTTTTCATTTGCACAGTACACACCTCCAGCTTGACCTGGAGAGGGTTCCTCGGCTCGTCCCTTTGGACATGTGCCGACATATATTCCAGTTATGCCACAGTCTTCATCTGTTATTCCCCCTGCACCACCATTCTTTGTGCCACCTTTTGATCCAGCCAGCGAGACGTTTCTCTGGACGTCACCTTCTGTTATGCCATCGACCGACCCCTACCATCCTTTCCATATGGGGTATACTATTGAGGACGTTCTGATGTCGTTTGTTGTCCAGCAGGAGGCACTCACACGGCGCATTCAGGAGCTTGAGAGAGCTCAGTCACCGCCGTGCCAGTGTCAGGGTCAGACCCACCCTGCTTCTTCGCAGCACCCTCGACCATTGTTACCTGACTATGTTGCACGCCTTCTGGCACTTGAGCAGCAGGTTGCTTCTTGGTTGCGTACCCAGAGAGCCATGGAGGAGGACTGGCTCCATTTGCGACGTTTGTTCTACACCCATTTTCCCCCTCCTCCACCACCATCAGTTTAGGGCATCTTTAGTACAGCATGGGTAGACGTTGGTGAGAAGACGGCGATTGCTCTGACCACACAGCATTTTTGGAGACTGCATTCTGATTCTGACTTTTGTTGATCCTGTATATGGGATGTATTGACACTGATTTGATATTCTTTTGGACTGGGGTGATGTAGCCCTTAGTCGATGATGATGTATGACACTATTATGTACTGTACACTCTACCATGTGGTCTCGAGTTTGGCAATACAATCGCAGTATTCTCATCATATGTGATGTTTTGATTGATTATTTATGTTTTATAACATGGGATGTTGTGTGATTGATATGATTATAACATGAGATGTTATGTACTATTACTATCATTATATACGTACGCTTTATTATGGCCTGACCGACGTGAACCCATCTTTTAGAAGATGCCGCCGAGACGTCAAACGCCGATGCCTACCAATGAGGCAGAACTCCAACAAGTCATCGCTGCTGCCATCGCGCAATACGCCGCCTCGCAAGGAGGACCCAGCGGAAGCAGCTCAAACAACAATGGCAACAACAATCCACCTCATGGTAATACTAAGTCACTAAGACATACCATGATCTAATTGGATATCTCTAGCAAGGATGCTAATGCCATTCATATGTTGTAACGTATGTGCAGGGTGCACCTACAAGCAGTTTCTAGACTGCAAGCCTGTCAACTTTGATGGCACCGGAGGTGCTGTCGCTTATGTTCGTTGGGCCGAGAAGACTGAATCTGTTCTCCGCATGAGCAAATGTGCACCGAACCAGCAAGTCACAAACATTTCTGGGCTATTTCTGGATGGAGCCCTATCTTGGTGGAATTTGCAAGTACAGACACTTGGTGAAGCTGCTGCCTACGCACTAACATGGACCGAACTGAAGGAACTAATGCGCAAAAAGTATTGTTCTCGCGCTGAAATCCAAAGATTGGAAACTGAATTCTGGCATTTGAAGATGGAAGGTCCGAAGATCGCGGAATATGTTCAGAGGTTTCACGACCTATCGCATGTGGTACCCTATATGGTCACTCCAGAATTCAAGCGAATTGAACGCTTCATTTGGGGATTAGCTCCTCAAATCATAAGCATGGTGACCTCCTCCAAGCCTGCAACAATTACTGAGGCAATCGATTTGAGCGTAGCTCTCACTGAGGAGGCTATCCACCTGAACAAGTTTGGTGAGATCGAGACGAAGAAGAAAGAGACTCACGTCGAGTCATCCGGAGGTAACAAACGAAAGTTCTCGAACTTCAAACAAGGCACTAGTGGTGTTGTTAAGAAAGGAGAGCCAAACGCGCCAGCTCAGGTTACAGCTGGTGGTGGAAAGAAAGGAAAGGGATATATGGGCACCCAGCCCAAGTGCAACACCTGCCAGCGTCACCATTCTGGCCGATGTGGTTTGAAGGTATGTGAAGCGTGTGGGAAACCTGGCCACTTGAAGGATTCTTGTTGGGCCACTATTGGTCAGGGAGGCCAAGGAGGATTTGGAAACAGAAACAATAACCGGGGTGGAATTGGAAATCGCCCACAAGGAAACAATGGAGGTAATGGGAATCGAGGCAACAATGCAAATCAAGCAGGCGCTGTGAATCATAACCAAAGGAATAACCAAGCTGGAAATGGAGGTGGAAACGGGCAAAGACCTGGATGCTTTAACTGTGGTGATATCGGGCACTTTAAGAGGAACTGCCCAGAGTTGAACCAAGCCCGTGGAAGAGTGTTCCATATCGAAGCGAGGGAAGCGCGCCAGGACCCCAATGTCGTTACTGGTACGTTCCCTGTAAACCAACGCTATGCATCCGTTTTATTTAATACTGGTTCCGAGGTCATCACGGTTTAGGAAATGTGACTTTTTCCTGGACGAGTCACAAATCTTAAACTGCGTTTTATTCATGTTGATGTTTATGTCTTTCAAAACAATGTTTTATGTTTTGGTGTTGTAGTCCCTAAGACAATGTTATGTTACTTCGGTTTTAAAACTTAAATCTATGGATGATCTTGCATGGTTTTTATTTCATATAGCTTGTTATGGTTAAGCTATGGTATTAAGAAGTCACACCAAAATAACCACGCTTCCGCAAAGCCAGGGTGTGACAATTTATACTTGCTGAATTCGACTTTCAGGCGGCCCGCGTAAGGTAAGGCAAAGCCTTACGCGGCCCGCGTCAACACCTGGTCAACATGTAGCTTAGCTGGGTCAGCTTGTAGACCCGCCACGATGTCGACACGTGTCAGACTCTGGTGTCTCCGCGTTTGATGATCTCACACGGCCCGCGTAAGAGTTAAGGTGGGCTTACGCGACCCGCCTTAACTTATAATTTCACCGGAATCAAGGTTCAGCCTTGATACCGCCCACGTGAGCTTGAGGTGAGGTCCTACGCGGCCCGCCTCAGCTTAATAATTATTGTTTTTAATTTATTTTAAATACTATAACGTATTTCGGGCTCGGTTTTTACATACGGGGTGTATATAAAGAGATATGAGGGTCTTTTAAAATATACAGAGGTGTCGGAAATATTATGAGAGTGTTGATTTTACCGAGGGTTGTTACATTCTCCCCACCTTATTTTAGAGCTCGTCCTCGAGATCTACTGGAACAAGTGTGGATATTTCCTTTGCATTTCCGATTCAAGTTCCCATGTGTATTCAGGTCCTCTTTTGGAGTCCCACTTCACTTTGACTAGAACTAGTCTCTTATGTTTGAGATTCTTGACTTTCCTGTCTTCAATTTGTAGATGCCTTTCTACAAACTTGAGTTGTTCATTTACCTCTATATCCTTAAGATGTACTATCAGTGATTCATCAGCTAAACACTTTTTGAGATTAGATACATGAAATACATCATGTATTCCTGCCATTTCCTCTGGCAGTTGTAACTGATAGGCTACAGGTTCTATTCTTCTAATAATCTCAAAAGGTCCAATATATCTGGGACTTAGCTTTCCACGTTTGATGAATCTTACTACTCCTTTCCAAGGAAAGACTTTCAATAATACTTTATCTCCTATTTGAAATTCCAATGGCTTGCGTCAGTTATCGGCATAGCTCTTTTGTCGATCATGTGCGGCTTTCAGTCGTTCCTTGACTTGAATAATCTTGTCAGTTGTTTCTTGCACTATCCCAGGTCAAGATAATTGCTTTTCCCCAATTTCTGCCCAACAGACTGGGGTTCGACACTTTCGTCCATAAAGTGCTTCGAATGGTGCAGCATTGATACTTGTGTGATAACTATTATTATAAGAAAATTCTATTAAAGGTAAGTGATCATCCCAATTACCTCCAAAATCAATTACACAAGCTCTAAGCATATCTTCCATTGTTTGAATTGTCCTTTCGCTTTGTCCGTCCGTTTGAGGATGATAAGCTGTGCTTAGTTTTAACTTGGTTCCCATTGCCTTTTGGAAACTTGACCAAAAATGAGAGGTAAATCGGCTATCCCTATCAGAAACAATTGATAAAGGAATGCCATGTAAAGAAACAATTTCATTTACATATAATTTAGCTAATTGTTCCATACTAAAATTTCTTTCATTGATAGGAAATGAGCTGACTTGGTTAGCCTATCTACAATCACCCAGATTGTATCATTTCCTTTCTTAGTTTTGGGTAATTTAGTAACAAAATCCATTGTTATCAATTCTCATTTCCATACTGGCATTTCTAATTGCTGTAACCAACCTGAGGGTTTCTGGTGTTCAGCTTTAACTTGTGAACAAGTTAAACATTTAGAAACATAGGCTGCTATATCCTTTTTCATTCCTATCCACCAGAAACTTTTCCTTAAATCCTGGTACATTTTATCACTTCCTGGATGCATCGTATACTTAGACTTATGTGCTTCTTCTAATATACGATGACGTAGGTTTCCTAATTTAGGTATCCACATTCTCTTTTCATGGAATCTCCAAATTCCATCTGTTCCTTGTTCTAATTCTTTTAGCATACCTTTTAGCTTTTCAGTATCTTCCTTGATTACTGATTCTTGTGCTTCTCTTATTTGATCATTTAAATCTACCTGCAGATTTAATTTAAGAGAACGTACCCTTTTTGGCTTTTCATGATATTTTCGGCTTAAAGCATCTGCCACTACATTTGCTTTTCCTTCATGATACTGGATATCACAATCATAATCACTAAGCATCTCCATCCAGCGTCTTTGTCTCATATTCAACTCCTTTTGTTTGAAAATATACCTTAAACTCTTATGATCAGTGAATATGGTAAACTTACTACCATAAAGGTAATGTCTCCAAATCTTAAGAGAAAAAATTATAGCTCCTAACTCTAAATCATGGGTTGAATAATTCTCTTCATGATTCTTAAGTTGTCTAGATGCGTAAGCTATAACCTTTTGACGTTGCATCAATACACATTCATAACCTAATTTGGAAGCGTCACAATAAACAACAAAGTCTTCAGCTCCTTCTGGTAACGCTAATATGGGTGTATGGGTTAATCTTTGCTTAAGGATTCTAAATGCTTCTTCTTGTTTTAATCCCCATTCAAACTTAACAGATTTACAGGTTAATTTAGTTAAAGGAATGGCTATTCTAGAGAAATCTTTAATAAATCTTCTATAATAATCGGCCAATCCTAAGAAACTTCTAACCTCAGTTGGTGACTCAGGGATTTTCCATTTAGTAATCGCCTCGATCTTTGTTGGATCCATGAATTCCTTCATGATTGACTAAATGTCCAAGGAATTGTACCTGTTCTAACCAAAATTCGCACTTTGAAAATTTAGCATAAAGCTTTTCCTTTCGTAGTAAACTCAAAAGTGCGTGCAAATGTCTTGCACGATCCTCTTTACTCTTAGAGTAAATTAGAATATCATCTATAAATACAATTATGAATTTATCCAAATATGGCTTACATATTCGGTTCATCATGTCTATAAATGCAGCTGGGGCATTGGTTAAACCAAATGGCATGATAGTATATTCATAATGACCATACCTCGTTCTGAAAGCGGTTTTAGGAATGTCCTCTTCCTGTACCTTTAATTGATGATATCCTGACCTTAAATCGATTTTAGAGAAAAATCGAGCTCCTTGTAGTTGATCAAACAGATCATCGATTCTCGGTAATGGGTACCGATTCTTAATCGTGACTTTGTTCAATTCACGGTAGTCAATGCACATACGCATTGATCAGTCCTTCTTTTTAACAAATAGTATTGGCGCTCCCCATGGCGACGAACTTGGTTGTATAAATCCCTTCTCTAACAATTCGTCTAATTGTTTCTTTAATTCCTGCATTTCGGCGGGTGCCAAACGATAAGGTGCTTTGGAAATTGGTGATGTTCCTGGTAGCAGGTGAATTCTGAATTCAACTTCTCTGTCTGAAGGTGTCGCAACCCCCGGTCCCTGATCCCCGGGAACGGGCGGACGCGATCACAGAGTTTCGGTGGTATCAGTTTGTTAAATCTCGCAGCGGAATTTACATCAGGATCGTAGTTAGGAAATGTTTATCAGAGTAAAACCACCTCATTTAATATTAATAAACACTTGGGTAAAACCCAAGAACCTCGCTAATTAGGGGTATAATACCATGTATTATAACTTCTCTACAGAAATTGTGATTTGAGATTGAAATGTGAGCGACGAAAAACGTAAACTGATGGCCTTCTTATATAGTTGTGATATCTGACTTCCAGGCGGCCCGCGTAAGGTAAGGCGAAGCCTTACGCAGCCCGCGTCAAACACACGGTCAACACATAGCTTATCCAGATCATCACTAGGCTTGACACGATGACGACACGTGTCAGCTCAGGATGTATCCGCGTTTAATGAGCTCTCGCGGCCCGCGTCAACTGTTCGAGACTCTTACGCGGCCCGCTTTAACTTAGTTTTACCGGAATCAAGTTTAGATCTTGATACCGCCCGCGTGAACTTGGGGTGAGGTATTACGCGGCCCGCCTCAGCCCTATATTTCTTGTTTTTGATTTATTTTATAATTATAACATAACTAGGGCTCGGTTTTCACATACGGGGTGTAATATAAAACATATTGGGACATTTTATAATATACTAGAGTGTCGGAAATAATTACGAGAACATTGGTTTTACCGAGGGTTGTTACATTCTCCCTACCTTGTTTTAGAGCTCGTCCTCGAGATCTACTGGAATAAATGCGGATATTTCTTTTGCATTTCTGATTCGAGCTCCCATGTGTACTCAGGTCCTCTTTTGGAGTCCCACTTCACTTTGACTAGAACTAGTCTTTTGTGTTTGAGATTTTTGACTTTCCTGTCTTCAATTTGTAGAGGCCTTTCTACAAACTTGAGTTGTTCATTTATCTCTATATCCTTAAGAGATACTATCAATGATTCATCAGCTAAACACTTTTTGAGATTTGATACATGAAACACATCATGTATTCCTGCCATTTCCTCTGGCAATTGTAGCTGATAGGCTACAGGTCCTATTCTTCTAATAATCTCAAAAGGTCCAGCATACCTGGGACTTAGCTTTCCCCGTTTGATGAATCTTACTACTCCTTTCCAATGAGAGACTTTCAATAATACTTTATCTCCTACCTGAAACTCCAATGGCTTGCGTCGGTTATTGGCATAACTCTTTTGTCGATCACGTGCGGCTTTCAGTCGTTCCTTGACTTGAATAATCTTATCGATTGTTTCTTGTACTATCTCAGGTACAGATAGTTGCTTTTCCCCAATTTTTGCCCAACAGACTGGGGTTCGACACTTTCGTCCATAAAGTGCTTCAAATGGTGCAGCATTGATATTTGTGTGATAACTATTATTATAAGAAAATTCTATTAAAGGTAAGTGATCGTCCCAATTACCTCCGAAATCAATTACACAAGCTCTAAGCATGTCCTCCATTGTCTGGATTGTCCTTTCGCTTTGTCCATCCTTTTGAGGATGATAAGCTGTGCTCAATTTTAACTTGGTTCCCATTGCCTTTTGGAAACTTGACCAAAAATGAGATGTAAAGCGGCTATCCCTATCAGAAACAATTGATAATGGAATACCATGTAAAGAAACAATTTCATTTACATACAATTTAGATAATTGTTCCATACTAATTGTTTCCTTCATTGGTAGAAATTTAAGTTGACTTGGTTAGTCTATCTACAATCACCCAGATTGTATCATTTCCTTTCCTAGTTTTGGGTAATTTAGTAACAAAATCCATTGTTATCAATTCCCATTTCCAAATGGCATTTCTAATTGTTGTAACAAACCTGAGGGTTTCTGATGTTCAGCTTTAACTTGGGAACAAGTTAAAAATTTAGAAATATAGACTGCTATGTCCTTTTTCATTCCTATCCACCAGAATTTTTTCCTTAAATCCTGGTACATTTTATCACTTCCTGGATGCATTGTATACTTAGATTTATGGGCTTCTTCTAGTATACGATGACGTAGGCTTCTTAGTTTAGGTATCCACATTCTCTTTTCATGGAATCTCCAAATTCCATCTGTTTCTTGTTTTAATTCCTTTAACATACCTTTTAATTTTTCAGAATCATCCTTGATTACTGATTCTTGTGCTTCTCTTATTTGCTCATTTAAATCTACTTGCAGATTTAATTTAAGAGAACGTACCCGTCTTGGCTTTTCATGATACTTTCTACTTAAAGCATCTGCTACTACATTTGCTTTTCCTTCATGATATTGGATATCACAATCATAATCACTGAGTATCTCCATCCAGCGTCTTTGTCTCATATTCAACTCCTTTTGCTTGAAGATATACCTTAAACTCTTATGATCAATGAATATAGTAAACTTACTACCATAAAGGTAATGTCTCCAAATCTTAAGAGCAAAAATTATAGCTCCTAATTCTAGATCATGGGTTGAATAATTTTCTTCATGATTCTTAAGTTGTCCAGATGCGTAAGCTATAACTTTTTGGCGTTGCATCAATACACATCCATAACCTAATCTAGAAGCATCACAATAGACTACAAAGTCTTCAGTTCCTTCTGGTAATGCTAGTATGGGTGTATGGGTTAATCCTTACTTAATCCCCATTCAAACTTAACAGATTTACAGGTTAACTTAGTTAAGGGAATGGCTATTCTAGAGAAATCTTTAATAAATCTTCTATAATAACCGGCTAATCCTAAGAAACTTCTAACCTCAGTTGGTGATTCAGGGGTTTTCCATTTAGTAATTGCCTCAATTTTTGTTGGATCTACATGAATTCCTTCATGATTGACTAAGTGTCCAAGGAATTGTACCTGTTCTAACCAAAATTCGCACTTTGAAAACTTAGCATAAAGCTTTTCCTTTCTTAACAGACTTAAAAGTGCGTGCAAATGCTTTGCATGATCTTCTTTACTCTTAGAGTAAATTAGAATATCATCTATGAATACAATTATGAATTTATCCAAATATGGCTTACATATTCGGTTCATCGTGTCCATAAATGCAGCTGGGGCATTGGTTTAACCAAATGGCATGACAGTAAATTCATAATGACCATACCTTGTTCTAAATGCGGTCTTAGGAATGTCCTCTTCCTGTACCTTTAATTGATGATATCCTGACCTTAAATCGATCTTAGAGAAAAATCGAGCTCCTTGCAGTTGATCAAACAGATCATCGATTCTTGGTAATGGATACCGATTCTTAATCGTAACCTTGTTTAATTCACGGTAATCAATGCACATACGCATTGATCCGTCCTTCTTTTAAACAAACAGTATTGGCGCTCCCCATGGCGACGAACTTGGCTGAATAAATCCTTTTTCTAACAATTCATCTAGTTGTTTCTTCAATTCTTGCATTTCGGCAGGTGCCAAACGGTAAGGTGCTTTGGCAATTGGTGTTGTTCCTGGTAGTAGGTGAATTTTGAATTCAACTTCTCTGTTTGGAGGTACTCCTGGTAATTCTTCTGGAAATACATCTGAAAACTGAGATACTACTGGAATATCTTTTAGTTCTTTTCCTTTAGTGTTAGTGATTATAGAAATCAAATACACTATAGAACCTTTTCTTATACAACTTGCAGTTTTCATTACAGAGATGAACTTAGTGGACTTAGAAGACTTATTTCCCTTAATTGTGATCGTTTTACCTTTTGGTGAATTTACTTGAATTGACTTTTGATCACATACAATATTAGCTTTATTGGCTATTAACCAATCCATTCCTAAAACAACATCGAATCCTGCCAGATTCATGGGATATAGATTTGCTATAAATTTCTGATTCAAAATTTCTATGCTTGCTCCCTGCAAGATTTCAGAAATCCTAACAGTTTCTCCATTAACTGTTTCTACTAGACATTCTTGTGGTAGTTTAGTTAATGACTGATTTAAAATTTTGCAAAATGAAGTATTAATAAAACTTTGGTTCGCACCAGAGTCAAATAATACTTTAGCAAATATATCATTAACTAAAAACGTACCAGCTATAACGTCTGGGATCATCTTGGCTTCTTCTGCAGTCAAAACAAATGCTCTAGCATTTTTAGTATTCTTGTTATCTGTGGCTGGAGCTAATTTTGGGCAGTTTGGCCTGATATGACATTTTTCTCCACAGTTATAGCATAATCCATTACTGGATTTCCTCTTGCAATTTTCTTCCTTATGTCCTGGCATCTTGCAATAGTTGCAGAGATTAGAGCATTTTCCCGAGTGCTTTTTCTTGCAGACCTTGCAATAGGGTGCAGAGGTAGAACCCATATTCCTACGATTGAAATTTCCAGAACGAAATTCTTGAGTAAGCCTTTGGGTTAGGTTTCTCCTCTGATCTTCTTCTCTAGTACGAACTAACTCATCAGTCAAGGTATTTGTTAGTTCTACAGCTTCTTCTATGGTTTGAGGTCTAGCTGCCTTGACTATGTGTCTAATCTCCCCAATTAATCCCCAAATATAACGAGAAATTAACACTGGTTCTGGTGAAGCAAGAGTTGGTACTATTCTAGCATATTCAAAGAATATCTTAGTATACCCCTTACTATCTACACCAGTCATCCTAAGATTTAGGAATTTGTTTGCTATCTGTTCCTTCTCATTGGGTGGGCAGAATTTCCTTTCTACCTTATTCTTAAATTCTTCCCATTCCATATTATAGGTTTGATCACTTCCTCTTGTCTGGAGGATAGTGTTCCACCATTCTAGTGCTGCATTCTTAAACAGATTAGAAGCAAACAATATTCTATCTTCTTCAGCACACTTGCTTATCCTTAAAACTGCCTCAGTCTTCTCTATCCAGCGTAAGGTTGCAATGGCCCCTTCATTGCCCGAGAATTTCATTAGTTTACAAGACCAGAATTCTTTATAAGAACAACCATAAGGCATGGTTCTTCTTCTTTTGGGAATAGGCAATTGAAGTGCCGGTCCATTATTTACACTGTTTTCTGGTTCAACGGGTCGCTTACTGCTATGTTTACTTTTATTATCAGCATCTTTAACAGTTTGAAGAATAAACGGCATTGCATCTATAATTCCCTGTGCCACTATGTGTTGGATAGCACTATTGTCCACTTGGTTTCCATTGTTATTGATGCTCGGATTATCATTAACCACGTTAATGTTACTCTGGTTATCGTTATTCAGATTTCCTTGATTTTCTTCGTCGGCCATCTAAATTTTAAACATTTATCCCATATTAATATCACAATTAATATCACATAACACACAATCTAGCCAAAAACGTAGATCATTGCTACTATACTCTTTTTCATATACTTATGCGTCTATTACACACTAGTACAGAAATAAAATTACAATACCAACAGTAATAAAATAATAATAATATGCATCCGTACACACATATTTTATTTTATTATATTATATTATATTATTATTACTACTGCTTCCTCCATTCTAACATTCACGGATATGGATTCATCCAAAAATCCATATTGCGCTCATCGTATTTCCATACGAGACGCTCTCCCACCTGACGCATCCTCTCACTGCTTTCTAAAATTTCCTCCCCAAAAGTCCTAAGTTCTTGGACGTTTTCTGCACTCATTGGGGGTGCAGGTTCTAGGACTGGGTTTGGAATCTGGGGTGCGGGTTCCTGATATGGAGGTAAAAGTGCCTGAAATTGGTAAGGATCTTCCAAGATTCCCCTAATGTAGTTATCATGGTAATAGGGATCTAAAGGGTCCATACCTGAATAGGCTCTTATAGGTGTGTTTTCAGGAATAGAGTAACGTTGCACATAGTCCCTATTCTCGTCCCACCATGGGTCGTAATTTGGGTCTAGGGGATTTGGTGCAGGTACCCTAGGAATTTCGTTAGGGTTAAAGTCATGCATCTCCACTTGGGTTTCCTGGTTTTCTATCTCCATGAGTTGTTCTGGGTTTTGTGGTTGTGGGGGTACTAGTTGTTCCAGACTTGGGTCAGCAGCAGTTGTAGCTAGGATATGGAAATTAGCTAGGCTTCTATTAAGCATATCTTGCGTATGAGCATCTGTCTCTCGCTTAATAGCTGCTAAGGCCCTTTGCTGTTGCAATTTTCGCATTCTCTTCCTATGAGCAAAAGCTTCTTTACTAAACCATCCTCGTTTCTTATTAGGAAATGGTTCTTCAGATTTAGCTCTAAAGGCAAATATTCCCTCTTCCTGATCAGCAGAATACCCTGAAAGGGCAGGCTGTGATGATGTACCTTCATTCCTAGGTGAATCAGATAACTGACGATTCACGTCTGATGGTCCTTGATCACTCATACTGAAAACTAACAGAGAGTCAAATAACACATAACAAATAAATACAGTTATGCACGTATTTTCGTAATTTATTTCCTAACACAAAATATAGAATTTAAGTGTCAGCAGAACACTTCTTTGGCTCAGACCAGTGGCTAGGCTCTGATACCACCTTCTGTCGCAACTCCCGGTCCCTGATCCCCGGGAACGGGCGGACGCGATCACAGAGTTTCGGTGGTATCAGTTTGTTAAATCTCGCAGCGGAATTTACATCAGGATCGTAGTTAGGAAATGTTTATCAGAGTAAAACCACCTCATTTAATATTAATAAACACTTGGGTAAAACCCAAGTTTCTTATTACAATACATTTATAGGGACAAACTCTATTTTATTAAATTTAAAACATTGTTTATTTGGTAACTTTTATAGCCACATTATCCCCAAGCCTTCAGTGCTCTCCAGCTGGCTTTTTACTAATTGACTTTCATATTGGGTTACCTGAAACGCGTTTTAAAAACATTTGTCAGTCGGAAATACTGGTGAGTGAATCCCAATTTAATCAAGAAACATTTTATCGATTAAAACAGTATTGAGGACGATTACAATGTTTATGTCTACACAATTACTCCACTTGGTACTATCAATCCACTGACTTGTGGGTCATATTACACATTGGCTAACTCATTGTCCAATGGTAACGTACTGTCAACCTTGACTTACTACTCACAGTGTAGTACATTTTGTATACAAAACCCTAACATACCGGCAGTAATTGAAGAACTACAAAGACTCAATCACCGCTTAATCACATTGTAAAACAATTAAGGTTTTGTAAATTATTCCAAAAACGTTAACAAAAAGAGGATAAACTCACATTGCTATCTTAGGCTTCTCGTAAGGTTTTCCTGGATATAATCTATAATTTATACAAATGTACATTGGTTAGTATTATAACCCTTTGAAATTATTAATGATACCCTCCCCGAGACGGCATTCCAACAACTACGTCGGGCAGAACCACGACAGTTGTTACGGAACCCTAAATCAATCGGGCAGCGTAACTATTACGAAACTGGGGTTATAATACTTACAACGGAGCAGAACCTCGCTAATTAGGGGTATAATACCCGTGTATTATAACTTCTCTACAGAAATTGTGATTTGAGATTGAAATGTGAGCGACGAAAAACGTAAACTGATGGCCTTCTTATATAGTTGTGATATCTGACTTCCAGGCGGCCCGCGTAAGGTAAGCCGAAGCCTTACGCGGCCCGCGTCAAACACACGGTCAACACATAGCTTATCCGGATCATCACTAGGCTTGTCACAATGACGACACGTGTCAGCTCAGGATGTATCCGCGTTTAATGAGCTCTCGCGGCCCGCATCAACTGTCCGAGACTCTTACGCGGCCCGCTTTAACTTAGTTTTACCGGAATCAAGTTTAGATCTTGATACCGCCCGCGTGAACTTGGGGTGAGGTCTTACGCGGCCCGCCTCAGCCCTATATTTCTTGTTTTTGATTTATTTTATAATTATAACATAACTAGGGCTCGGTTTTCACATACGGGGTGTAATATAAAACATATTGGGACATTTTATAATATACTAGAGTGTCGGAAATAATTACGAGAACATTGGTTTTACCGAGGGTTGTTACAGAAGGTAGTCCTGGTAATTCTTCTGGAAAGACATCTGAAAACTGAGATACTACTGGAATATCTTTTAAATCTTTTCCTTTAGTGTTAGTGATTATGGAAATCAAATACACTATAGAACCTTTTCTTATATAACTTGCAGTTTTCATCATAGATATGAACTTAGTGGACCTAGAGGGTTTATCTCCTTTATTTGTGATCATTTTACCTTTAGGTGAATTTACTTGAATTGACTTTTGATTACATAAAATACTGGCTTTATTGGGTATCAACCAATCCATTCCTAAAACAACATCGAATTCTGCCAGATTCATGGGATACAGGTTTGCTATAAACTTTTGGTTTAAAATTTCTATTCTTGCTCCCTGCAAGATTTCATAAATTCTAACAGTTTCTCCATTAGCTGTCTCTACTAAGCATTCTTGTGGTAGTTTAGTTAATGATTGATTTAGAAATTTGCAAAATGATGTATTAATAAAACTTTGGTTTGCACCAGAGTCAAATAATACTTTAGCAAAAATATCATTAACTAAAAACGTACCAGCTATGACATCTGGAATCATCTTGGCTTCCTCTGCAGTCAGAACAAATGCTCTAGCATTTTTGGTATTCTTGTTGTCTGTGGCTGGAGCTATTTTTGGGCAATTAGGCTTGATATGGCCTTGTTCTCCACAGTTATAACATATCCGGATGTTAGCTTTCTTCCTGCAATTTTCTTCCTTGTGTCCCGATATTTTGCAAAAGTTACAGTATATGAAGCATCTTCCTGAATGCTTTATTTTGCAATACCTACAGTAAGGTGCAGAGGTAGAACCTATATTTTTCCCACGATTAAAATTTCCAGAACGAAATTCTTGTGTGAGCTTCTGGGTTAGGTTCCTTCTTTGATCCTCTTCTCGGGTACGGACTAATTCATCAGTCAAGGTATTTGCTAGTTCTACAGCTTCTTCTATGGTTTGAGGTCTAGCTGCCTTGACTACATGTCTAATCTCTCCAATTAATCCCCAGATATAACGGGAGATTAGCACTGGTTCTGGTGAAGCAAGAGTTGGCACTATTCTAGCATATTCGAAGAATATTTTAGTGTATCACTTACTATCCACACCAATCATTCTAAGGTTTAAGAATTTGTTTGCTATCTGTTCTTTTTCATTGGGTAGGCAGAATTTCCTTTCTACCTTGTTCTTAAATTCTTCCCATTCCATATTGTAAGTTCTATCACTTCCTCTTGATTGAATGATAGTGTTCCACCATTCTAGTGTTGCATTCTTAAACAGATTAGAAGCAAACAATATCTTATCTTCTTCAGCACACTTACTTATCCTTAAGACTGCCTCAGTCTTCTCTATCCAGCGTAAGGTTGCAATGGCCCCTTCGTTGCCCGAGAATTCCATTGGTTTACAAGACCAGAATTCCTTATAAGAACAACCATAAGGCATGGTTCTTCTTCTTTTAGGAATAGGCAATTGAAGTACAGGTCCATTGTTAACACTGTTTTCTGGTTCGATGGGTCGCTTACTGCTATGCTTACTTTTATTATTCGCTTCTTGAATAGTTTGAATAATAAATGGCATTGCATCTATAATTCCTTGTGCCACTATATGTTGAACATCACTATTATCCATTTGGTTTTCATTGTTATGGATGCTTGGATTCTCATTAGCCACGTTAATGTTACTCTGGTTATCATTATTCAGATTTCCTTGATTTCCTTCGTCGGCCATCTGAATTTTAAACATTTTCCCCATATTAATATCACAAATAATATCTTAATATAGTTAATCACATGACACTCAATCTAGCCAAAAACGTAGATCATTTCTACTTTTACTCTATTCATATACTATTATGCATCTATTACACACTAGTACTGAAATAAAAATTACAATACCAACAGAAATAGAATCACACTAATAGTAATATGCATCCGTACACACATATTTTATTTTATTTTTATTTAATTATATTATATTATTATTATTATTCCGTTTCCTCCATCACATCACGGATATGGATTTATCTAAAAATCCATATTGCGCTCATCGTATTTCCATACGAGACGCTCTCCCACCTGTCTCATTCTCTCACTGCTTTCTAAAATTTCCTCACCGAAGGTCCTAAGTTCTTGCACTTTTTCTGCACTCATTGGGGGTGCAGGTTCTCAGACTGGGTTTGGAATCTGGGGTGCGGGTTCCTGATATGGGGATGAAAGTGCCTAAAATCGGTAAGGATCTTCTAAGATTTCCCTAATATACTCATCATGGTAATAGGGATCTAAAGGGTCCATACCTGGATAGGCTTCTATGTTCTGTATGGGTGGGTATTCCTGGATAGGGTAACGTTGCATAAAGTCCCTGTTGTCGTCCCACTAGGGATCGTAATTTGGGTCTAGGGGGTTTGGTGCAGGTACCCTAGGGATTTCTTCTGGGTTAAAGTCATGCATCTCCACTTGGTTGTCAGGATTTTCTATCTCCATGGGTTGTTCTGGGTTTTGTGTTTGTGGGGCTACTAGTTGTTCCAGACTTGGGTCAACAGCAGTTGTAGCTAGGATATGGAAATTTGCTAGGCTTCTATTAAGCATATCCTGTGTGTGGGTATCTGTTTCTTGCTTAATAGCTGCTAAGGCTCTTTGCTGTTGCAACTTTCGTATTCTTTTCCTATGAGCAAAGGCTTCCTTACTGAACCATCCTCTCTTTTTATTAGGAAATGGCTCCTCCGACTGAGCTCTAAAGGCAAATATTCCTTCTTCCTGATCAGCAGTATACCCAGAGAGGGCAGGCTGTGAAGAGGTACCTTCACTCCTAGGTGATTCAGACAACTGACGATTCATGTCTGAGGGTCCTTGATCACTCATACTGTAAACTAACAGATAGTCAAATAACACATAACAAATAAATACAGTTATGCACTTATTTCTGTAATTTATTTCCTAACACAAAATTTAGAATTTTAAGTGTCAGCAGAACACTTCTTTGGCTCAGACCAGTGGCTAGGCTCTGATACCACCTTCTGTCGCAACCCCCGTTCCCTTATCTGTCCCGGGAACTGGCGGACGCGAGCTCAGATTTTCGGTGGTATCAGCTATTTAATCTTGCAGCGGAAACTACATCAGGACCATAGTTAGGAAATGTTTATCAGAGTAAAACCACCATATTTGATATTAATAATAACATGGGCAAAACCCAAGTTTCTTATTACAATACATTTATAGGGACAAACCCTATGTTATGGAATTTAAAACATCATTTATTAGGTAACTTTTATAGCCACATTTTTCCCAAGCCTTCAGTGCTCTCCAGCTGGCTTTTTACTAATTGGCTGTCACATTTTGTTACCTGAAACGCGTTTTAAAAACATTTGTCAGTCGGAAATACTGGTGAGTGAATCCCAGTTTAATCAAGAAACATTTTATTAATTAAAACAGTATTGAGAGAGATTACAATGTTTATTTCTACACAATTATTCATTCAGTATTTGCCACTCGACCGGATCTATGGCTATGGTCAAGTTACACATTGGCTAACTCGTTGTCCAATTGTAACGTACTGTCTTACCGACTTACTACTCGCAAGTAGTAAATTTTGTATACAAAACCTCAATATACTGGCAGTAATTGAAGAACTACAAAGACTCAATCACCGCTTAATCACATTGTAAAACAATTAAGGTTTTGTAAAACATTCCAAAAAGGTTAACAAAAAGAGGATAAACTCACTTTGCTATCTTAGACTTCGCGTAAGGGTTTCCTGGATATAATCTATAATTTATACAAATGTACATTGGTTAGTATCATAACCCTTTGAAAATATTAATGATACCCTCCCCGAGACGGCATTCCAACAACTACGTCGGGCAGAACCACGACAGTTGTTACGGAACCCTAAATCAATCGGGCAGCGTAACTATTACAAAACTGGGGTTATAATACTTACAACGGAGCAGAACCTTGCTAATTAGGGGTATAATATCCGTCTATAATGCCTCTAATTCAGAAAGTGAGATTGAGAATGAAATTGTGAGCGAACTGAAATGAGATCCGATGCCATCTATTTATACTTGCTGAATTCGACTTTCAGGCGGCCCGCGTAAGGTAAGGCAAAGCCTTACGCGGCCCGCGTCAACACCTGGTCAACATGTAGCTTAGCTGGGTCAGCTTGTAGACCCGCCACGATGTCGACACGTGTCGGACTCTGGTGTCTCCGCGTTTGATGATCTCACACGGCCCGCGTAAGAGTTAAGGTGAGCTTACGCGGCCCGCCTTAACTTATAATTTCACCGGAATCAAGGTTCAGCCTTGATACCGCCCGCGTGAGCTTTAGGTGAGGTCCTACGTGGCCCGCCTCAGCTTAATAATTATTGTTTTTAATTTATTTTAAATACTATAACGTATTTCGGGCTCGGTTTTTACATACGGGGTGTATATAAAGACATATGAGGGTCTTTTAAAATATACAGAGGTGTCGGAAATATTATGAGAGTGTTGATTTTACCGAGGGTAGTTACTATGTTGGATACGAGCCTTAGACAATTTTAAAACCATTTTTATGCTATGTATCAAAACTTGTATACTCGCCTTTGCTTTTGCATTGAACTCTATTTTAATACATGTTGCAGGTTCGATAGACAAGATGATGCTAAGTGAAGAAACAAGATTTAAGTGGACTTAGAAACACACTTAGATTAATCAATTTTGTATTATGTGTTTGGGAACAATGTTGTTCGTATTTGATTCTTGTATGACATTTTTAATAAATTTATGAAATCAAATTTAAAATTATATTGTCACATAGTGTTATGAAGTCTCTTGCAATCTATTTCGTCTCATCCCGATGTTTCCGTCATCGGTTGGGGTGTGACACTGGTAGTGGTGGACCATTACCCGGTAGTTTTCAATCCCCTCCCGGTAGTGGTGGACCGCCACCCGAGGGTCCAAACGGTGACCAGGAACCTAGTGAGTTTGAAACCGATCAGGTATAACATTTATTTATACGTTTATTTGTCGTACGTTTAATAGTACTGTTTTATAACCCTAAAGTGTTTCGTTAGAAATTCAAAAGCATGGATGATTTGGTGGAGTGGTGTAGGGCAGTCGGACGCCACAATGGGTACACTAAAGTCACCGAACGCACGATCTACGAGAAACACCCAAGCGACCAGCCGTTAAAAATATGGTTTACGTGTGATTGTGTCGGCCACCACAAGCAAACAGCCACGGTAAGACGTAGCGGGAGCAGGAAAAATGGTTGCGAGTTCCAACTAATCAGGACATGCAGAAAGAGGTCATGTTTTTTTACTCTAAGGGTTGACAAAGTTAAGCATAACCATGAACCCTTTCTGTATCCCGAGGGTCATCCGTCCCTAATGAGGCTGACTTAAGCGGAAGAGAGGACGTTGGAGCAGTTGACGTATCAGAACATGCGACCATGCGACATTATTACTACCATAAAAGAACAAACCCCGAAAATGTTTCAACAAGAAATACCATATACAACGCGCGAGCCAAATTGGGTCAAAGGGACCAAGTCGGCGAGACTCCAATACGGATACTTTTCCACCTGTTGAACAAGTTGGGTTTGTTTTCTTCCACAGAACATCTGAAAATGACGAAAAAAGGTACTAGATGTTTTCTTTATCCACCCGGATTCGAACTGGTTGTGGCGCGCCTTCCCGCATGTGTTGCTTATAGACTCCACCTACAAAACGAACCGGTACAAAATGCCGATAGTTCAGATTGCCGGTGTTACATCGACATACTTATCTTTTTGCATTGCCCATGCATTCATAACCAACGAAAAGGTGGAAAACTTCATGTGGGTGTTACAGAGGTTGAGAGACTCATTGGACAGTGTTATGGAGCCCCGTGTAATAGTAACGGACATAGATATCGCCCTCATGAACGCATGTGCAAGCGTGTTTCTGAACACTAGAACATTCACTGTGTAGGTGGCACATACAGCAAAATATCGCCAAATATTGTAAGCCAAGCTTTAAAATGGAAACAGACTGGGAAAAGTTTTTATACAAGTGGCGCAAGCTGATTAACTCAACGACCGATGTTGACTACACCTACTGGTACAAGCGAATACGAGCAGGACTGCCAAGCAAAAAAACGCAACGGTAAGTTTGTAGATGCATATGTCTGTAGCCTTCGTCGAGTATCGAGTCTATGTATGTAATAGTGTTTAACTTAGTTATTTTGATCTTGTATGTGTGCCTTCGTACAAAGGCAGGTTGTTTGGTTTTGTTGGTTAGTTAGAAGCCATGAGCTGGCTTCGTACGAAACCACAGAGGCTTCGTACGAAGGCCTGAATTGTCTACAAATAGGGGTCATGGGTTCTAATGAAATGTAACTTTTGGCAACTTGATGCGAAGCTCTGCCGAATTTCTCCTGGGTCTGTAACTTTGCAAAATATCAATGAGAATGAACTTTAACGGTGTATGCATGATTCTTATGTCAATCACTAGCACGGATTCCGCACGTAGCTTGTAGATAAACCGAACCGGTCGGAGCGCATATTGAAAGGCGATCACGGTCCTCACAAAGTTTCCTACTAATTTTCTTATTAATCGTTGTTATCTGACTTGTCTTAATTGCAATTCACTTTGTTTTAAGAGATTATTAATTATTTGTTTTCTAACTGGTTAGAACCATATAGAGAACGGTTTGTTTCTTTATGGACCGATCAACATCTGATCTTTAGTCAGCGTACAACCAACTGGGTAGAGAGTCAACATTCGCTTTTGAAGAGATACCTCAACGAACCAAACAACATGTTTGATGAGGGTCGTACCGAGTGGTACCCAGGGCAACCATTACCAATAGAGGCGAGCCATGGAGGCGAGGGTGACGGTGAGGGTGACCGGGGTGGGGGGGGGGGGGGGTGGGGGAGAGGGGGCAGGTCATGCTACGGTCGACAGATCTCAGATAGGTGTGCAGGATGTACAGGTTGATCGCCCGTACGAGCAATGGAGCGTGATATCACGTGTGATGGCTCCACCAGAGGTGGAGGAGAGACTTGCTCAGGTCGAGTCGGATGTAGCTACTGTACGGGTGGATGTATCCCGTATAGGTGTGGACGTATCCCTTATAGGTGTGGACGTATCCCGTATGCAGAGCGATGTACAGTGGATGGTGGAGTGGGGGGGGGGGATGATGGTTATCTCTTTTATATATGTGTGGGTCCCACAATTTATATTTTATTTAATATGTTGAAGTTGGGTGAGTGGTGGGTAGGTTCCACTTGATGTTTTATTTATTATTTTCTTAATATAAAGGATATTTTGGTCATTTCACACCCATATAACACCAAAAACTAACACTCATCCTCTTCAGAGACTATCCGGGAACGAAATTGCAAAAGTTGGGGAGTATAGGTGTAATTTTAGAAAGCTAGGGACTAAAGATGAAAATGGAGCAAACCACAGAGACTATCCGGGCATTTTTCTCAATTATTAATTAATATTTTAATGATGATGGGAAAAGAAACAAACAGAGGCCTGTTTTGAGGAGACCCACACACCCACCCACTGACTGAATGACTTTCGGGTGTTGCTCATTCTAGGGCTTGGAAAGAGGAAGAATGTAAGTAAATTTCAATCATGTAATTGTTTGTTATCAGCTTAAAGTAAATTCATTGATTGATAGATCTTATTGTAGGAGGGCTTCGATCAAACGGCCGCCTACTCCAGACGCAGAAGAAGAGGAAGATGAAGATCGAGAGCCAACTCTTGAAGAAATTATTAACATTAAAGTAAAGTAGTAGTAGCACCATTTAATTCTTCTTCTTCTGCTATTATTATTATTATTGGTTGTACAGACTTAGGGTTATGTATGTATGTTTTAATTGTGGTAGTTGATTGAGAGTGGAGAGAAAGAGCGATTGAAGGAGCTTTTGAGGGAAAGGCTTAATGAGTGTGGTTGGAAAGATGAGATGAAGTCTCTCTGCAGGCAAGTTCCACCTTCACTCTTTCTTTCTTTCTTTCTTAAATTATTATTGCTTCATTTTGGGATTGCTGCTTTTTCCAAACGCTATAGCAGATATTACCCCCTCCTCATAAATCCTAAATTACTTGAAACAAAGATATGATTTAATTTGATGACATGGTTTTGTCAATGACACACAGGTCATTTACAAGGAAAAAAGGAAGGAATAATGTAACAGTTGATGACCTTGTTCATCTCATTACCCCCAAGGGCAGAGGTTTCTTACTTACTTACTTACTTACATCACTGCATATCTCTTTCTGTCACTCACTCATCTCTATTATCTATGTATGTAGCAAATTCCTCATTCTACCTAAAATTTGTATCACCTTTTCTCCACTACTTGACCACAATACATCTGTCCTTCATCTGCATTAGAATGCTCAAGGGATTTTTCTTCATTCATTTTCTTTGTGGCTGGCTATAAAGTAGGATTGGTTGAAAAACTAGTTAAATCTTTAAGATCAAATTAACCAACGGCAGGAAGTATATGCAGAGCTAGAAAAAAGTTACTAGACTCTAGAGGGGGGATAGGGATCTTAACCATTTGTTTTTTTTTTTTGGAAAAATTACAAGTTTTGTCCTTTATCTTTATACCACTTTTCAGGCGGTGTCCTTTTTAACGAATGTTGACAGGCGGTGTCCTTTACTAGGTATTTTGTTGCAAGTTTAGTCCTTTACACCCAACCCAGTTAATAAAACCCTATTAATTGTTGACAGGCGATGTCCTTTACTAGGTATTTTGTTGCAAGTTTAGTCCTTTACCTAGGTATTTTGTTGCAAGTTTAGTCCTTTACACCCAACAATTAACAGGGTTTTTTAACTGGGTTGGGTGTAAAGGACTAAACTTGCAACAAAATACCTAGTAAAGGACACCGCCTATCAACATTCGTTAAAAAGGACACCGCCTGAAAAGTGGTATAAAGATAAAGGACAAAACTTGAGCCTATGTTGTTATTAATTAGGTTAGTGCTCTCAAATCTCTCTCTGTAACTAAAAAGAAACATAAAAAAACATACTATGTCTTGTTGCTATAATATGTTTGAATTTAGGAGTTCGACTGCTATTTTCTAAACTAAAAAAATAAACTTTTCAAAAAGACAAATGTTGCAATTTCTTGTTTGACACCACAAGGTAGAAATTTTTGCAACTAACATGGGATATTTATATTGTTGTTGGAGGTGGTAAAGATGGATGGGTTGGGCAGGTTAGTTAGCGGGTCTGGGCTGGGATGACCCCAAAAACGTTTTGTCAAATTTTTTAAAATTGATCCTGAATCAAGCCGTTTGTGCCATAATTGTTTTTTATGCCAACTCTTAACTCTAATTAATATGCAAAATATAATTAGAGATAAAATTGATCCTGAATTAAGCTGGCCAATTTCATGTGCTTTTTTCATCATCTTTAGGTGGTCATAGCTAACATCTTTTATTTTCAAATTTATTATTATGCAGCTGCTGTTCCTGATTCAGTGAAAGCTGAGCTATTACAAAGAATCCGATCTTTTCTTCATTCGACGGCTCTCTGAATTCTGCGTTTATTAATATGCAGCTGTTGTTCCTGATGCTAAGAATGAAGTGTGACTTGTGATTAATAAAAGCTTGGTGTTACTTGCATCTAGCTCTGGGTCATAGTTTGTGTTGTATAATTAGTAAGGGTCTGCACATTTCTTTTATTCATAGATTGATATACTCTTTAAATTTGATTCGGTCTCCTATATATGCGAAATATAAATTTTCAGATTAAATGAGTAGTGATTGTGTGAACCCCACAAATACACGAGTGGTGTTTGGGTTCGCTTTTGAGCTCTGTGTTCTTGTAAACTTTCTAGGTTTAATCTGTCAATATTTGAACATCAGCTATTTGATTTGGCATATAAAGTAGTTGGAGATTTCAGTTTGGTTTGCCCAAGTCAGATGCAATGTTTATTACATTAATTTGAGTTAGGAATCGGTTTTTGGTTGAAACATATGCGGTTTTATGAACATCTTTTTCGAGAAACTATATGATATTATATGGATATGGTCTTTAAATTTAAAGCGAACATTTGTGATCAACATAGTTGGCTTCTTGTATTAATGTATTTTGTTACTTTGTTCTTATTGTATTTGCTCTAGCTTACCAGCCTTTTCATATGTAAGTTTAGTAGACTATGTTCTATGTTAATTTTAAAATCCTAAATGACACTAAACCTTTTTAGAGCAATCATTTAAAGCTTTTGCAATTCAGGACAAGAATTCTGTTGCTTCATTCTCTTTAACTTATGCTGTAGGTGTAGACACTGCAATGCAACTGTATCTGACGCCAAAACAATAATAATAATAAACTTCAGAACTGATATAGATTATAGTTTAAAAATCATAATTTATTTTCTACAGATACAAGAATTAATAAAAGTTCGAATCTGAACAGACAAACGAAGATGAAATTCAATAACCCTAATTTATGCTAGATATAATTGCTAAAATGAAGTTAAAAATCAAGAATCCGTTATATAGTTTTGCTGTACGTAAGCCGCTAGAAAACCGAAGAACGGTGCTATCAATTACAGGTCCACATAACACTTGGTGGTTTCTGGTTCGAGTCTCGTTAAAGCTATAAAAACTAATAGGAACCGACTCAGTGTTGCTGAATTCCGCCTTAAATGTCACCAAATGTCGCTCTCTTGATCCAACACCAATGCTCCTCATTGTAAAATTCCATATCGCATTTCCTACTTGCAAAAAAACCATAAAATCTCCCACACACGAGTCATTGGCATCGCCCATGATAAACTCTAGCGTAACTTGCCCGTGTTTCAAGAAGTATACATTTGCTACAATTCCCGACGGATCACCAGAAAGTAGCTCGACCGCCCCACGTCCTCGTGGGACAGCATAGTGTTTTGAGTCGATATATTTTACTGTACCTAGTATGGTCCAATATTGTAGCGGAGATTGGACCAAACTAAAAGGATCGTTGTCGGAATCAGCCTCAAGTAGGATACCTTGTGAGGAGTTATCAATGAAGGACGGTCCAACCTCGAACCCACTGTTCACAAGTCCATTATCTGTCCAACATAACATACATGGTTATCAAATATCTGAAATACCCATCAATGAAAAATAAAAACTACCAAGCTAGTAAAAATCATCCAAACATACCTTCATACAGCCTTGGATTCTGAATCCCGTTAACCAAAAACGTATCCACAATCGGCCAACAAGTCATATTGTCACGCCTATCGTTCACGACACTTTGAACTTGTATTCCCATAATACCCCTTCGGATCTCATTGCTCCCTATTGAATAACCATAAGTTTGCCACAGTTGGTTCCCATATGCTTCTTTAAAGAAGAACACCTCCGATCGACTGGGGCCCGAAACATTTACAGCTGTTAAGTTGTTGGCACAGTTCATGCTGCTTGGAGCAAGCGTGAATGTGAGAACATAATCGTAGCTTCCATCAGTTTTAAATGTTTGGTTAATCATACCGGTTGGACCCAACTGTAACCCGTGACCGTTTCCTGGTAAGGAAATGTTTTCAGCACCTGCTGTCACGTACCAAACTGTACCATTAAACGACCAGCCCGGAATAACATTGGCTTTGGTATCAAGGAGCACCGATTGGGAGGTGGAATCTGTGGTTAGATTTGTTGGTGGAGATTCGAAACTAGGATTCTGAAGCCTAACTGCTTCAGTAGATGGTTCTTCAGTTTAACAAAAATGATATAATCATGGGATAATAATATAAAATAATTGGAAAAACCTGATCCAATAACATACCTGCAGAAGAAACCGACGAGGCCAAGAAGAACAATATAACAACAAGAATCATCATGCATTTAAGTATCTAGTTGAGTAACAAAAATGGCAATAGGTTGATTATGAATATGGAGGAAATGATCAACCGATGCCAAGTCAACTTTAAGGTCAACTTATGCCATGCTATATTATATGTTAAGTGTGTTTTAAAATATATAAAGTCAATGGGTGTGTGTAATGTAACATACAAGGCAGGTGGCAAGAGTATTTTAAAGATGGTAACGTGTTGGATCTCTTTGATTAATACCAACGTTTTTGAACATTTGAAAATGAACAACAAAAGATGACAAAAAAATTAACAAGAAATGAAGCCCGTGTTAAAAGTCAACTCATCTTACCCAATTGGTCAAAACTCATTAAAGACACTTCATGTTACAACATGTTATGAAAATGTTGACATTTGTGATTCTTCACCACCAATCAGGGATCGCCAATCTTCGGTTTCTATTTACAACAAGTCTTTCACCAGGAACTTTATTCCTAACCTGTCTCCATAACATATTAACCGCATCGTCTTTTTTTGGCGGGAACTGATATTCAAAATGGTGTGTTATTTCTTTAAGACGAGCCCACATTTTAAGCCACTCGCTTTCGGGTATCTTTCTTAGGTGTTCAACCATGTAGCCTGGAACCAATGCATCATTTATAGAAAAGAAGAGCGAAAACTTGGTGTAGTCTAGTTCAGACTCAAAAGGGAGCTCAATATGGTCGCTAACAATCACAGGTACACAGTGGCTCACAATAGCATCGAACAGTCGGTTGGAGGAAGGAGTGTCGCCGGCTGGATGTAAACAGAATTTTGATGACCTCATGCCCTGTGTTGACTGGTTACACCAAAGGTTTGACTTTAGATACAAAACATTAAGTTCAAGTGTCTCATACCTATTTAGAATATAGCCTAAAAAAGTACAGATGCAGTTTTGGCCCGTTTACTTATGAATGGGTCAGTTTGGGTTGTGTTTGATCTCAAATGGGCGAAAACAAATTATTTAGCTGTAAGGTAACATGTTGAAAGTCATCCCGACTCTCCCTATTCAGGATTTTTTGTAATTGTAATCAACACAATAATTAATTATAAAAAAAGTTTAAAAGGGAAAAAAGGTGTTAGTGGGTCAGCCAGGCCCAGCCTGTTTATAGCAGTTACCCAACATGCTCATCTTGCCATCTCTAGTACAAAGTCACCGCACGAGAAAACACCATAGATTTTGAATACTATGGCTTAATAAACCACTCCCTTAGTCCAACAAAATATGCAATATGGAAGGTTCGAACATAGATAGCTAAATACCCCTTAGAAATGAGGAAATATAGGAGCCTTTGGGACAGACTAATAATATCAACATTTCTTAATGATAACTGATGTGCAGGGCCAGATTTTGGGGATAAAAACAGTGTAAAAAATGTTCACAAAAAGAACTCCTTAAGAAGATGGTTGAGTACCCCAAATAAAAAAATCGGAACGTATACAATTGCCCATTTGCACATTATTTTAATAGCAAATAATATGGCTTATGTCATGATCAACAACGTAGTTAGGTTGGTGATCATCTTGCTAATTATACTCGCTAATCTCCTGACCTAGTAGTTAAACTTTTTCTGAATGGACTAATTTAGTAAATCTGATCACCTGATGACCAGTTTCTTGCTTATTTAGCACTTTTCTAATGAGGTTTCTTATCACTAAATTACCAAACTAGTGCAATTCAAGAAAGTATATTTACCAAACTAGCTTATTTTGAAAAATAAAGTAAAACTTGCTTCAAAATGTATCCTTAAAGACTTACAGCATTTATGCCTTCTCCGGTAGCATAACTTGCTTCAAAATGAACATCTTCATAACCTTGTAGTAATTTCTCGAGCTTGCGACGAACTTTGCCTTCCTGCACAACAAATTATGTTCTCATTAATTTACTTAATCATCTCAAAAAAGAAAAATAAAATTTCCATATCCATCCATGGAAATTGTAACATTGTTTGACCTCATACTGAAATGTCCTCTAGTTAGGAGAGTCTCATCAGCCACAGTCAATAGTACCAAAGGCAAAATTGTCGGGCAAGGTAACAATCCAAACCGGATATTTTGTTCGCATAAAAAACAGATCGGACTGACCTGGTGCGCTTTTTTGTACACTAATGATAACACATTTTAATATATGCGACTAAAAATACAATCTGGCTGACTTTCAACCTATTTGACCCATTTTCTTATAAACTTTTTCTTTTTTTCACTCATTTGACCAATTAGAAATAAAATATAACCTGCATCAAAGCATTTGTAAGTAAAAAGGTCAAGATTGCTACCTCTATGCATAATTAATCCTTGAAAAATTTTAAAACAATGTTGCAACTTTGGGACAGATAGAGTACCATGGAATATACATTCATGCCTTCTCCTGTAGCATAGCTTATAATTGACTAAATTTACCCATTTTACCCGTTAGCGTAAAAACGCAACCTGAATCAGCCCATTTATAATTAAAACTTAAAAACTGGCCAAAGAAAATGTTGCAACTTTCATGGGACGGATAGAGCACCATTTTAATATGTTTTTTTTTTGTGACCTACAGATTTTCTCACTGTTCTTCCTCGGAAGAACAGTAGTGTGGTACGCAACTTGTAAGGGTTTGAAGAATCATCATCCATAAAAGATTCCACAACATGCTTATAAGGGGCAACAACGTCTTTTTGTAAACTTGCCATACTTCTGGGAAAACGGGCAAAATCTGCAACAATTAGAATAGATGCATTCACTTCCTCCCGAAGAAATCTGAAAGCGTTGGGATGGTGCATGGGAATCACATGATCTCTTCCAGAAGTCCTTTGCCAATATTTAGATTTCCTCAAGATTTCAAGGATGTCAACCTGTAATTTCATATATATGTAGTTAGGTATTCATACAGGGTGATCACATTGCATAAATAAGATACATCTAATATCTAAGCCGTATGTGTCATAAGCAATCCTAGAAGTTAAATCCTTCTAATCCATAACCGAGGAAGGTCTTTTGTTCTTTATAATTACAGATGTTCATCCTTAGACATTGTTTTTACTAATTGGTCATAGTGTTCAGCTATAACTTGAACACACCATATTGCCGTATCCATCAATAACAGATATCCTTGAGTAAATTAAAACAATTTATGAGGTTTCAACATCTTAAAAATCCAACGATTTTTAGCAACTATTTCCTCAGTAAAGGATTTTCATATGTGCATTTGACCTAATTATAATTTTTTGGTTCTGGCATTCAGCTAACCGATTTCTACTTTCATTTGAGATTTACGAGTAACCAAAACCGATAGCAAACTGTTAAGCAAAATTTTTTATGTACGTGCCCTATTCTACAAAAAACGCATGCACTTGGTCCTTAACATTGTAAGATGTTGCAAAACATTCACCAAAGTTAAATGTAGTTATTACGACTTGTAAGTTCCGAACTTGAAGCATTAGAAGCACATCCAAATACGATCTCTTACATTGCATATTGCATATAGTTGATTATTCGATATCAGCAAGGCACATTCAAGACTCACTATATATCTATCTATCTTGATAATTGAAGCAGTTACTTAATATTATGAGCAAGAAATGTAATGTAATGTAATCATGAAACAACCTGCAACTGGCGATCAAATTCAGTATCGGGGTCAGTCATGTTGTTCCCATATGTGTTAAAGCTCAAAGAAGAAAAAAAGGGGACAAAAAAGACATCCGCAGCCTCAGGATTTAATACCCTAACCGCCTCCTGAGCATCATCAGCATTATTTTGATACAAAAGGGAGGCCATCATCCAATACTCCACACTGTGCTGTTGTTGCAGCCGCGGATGGTGCGGCCACTCCGGCAGATTATTGGTGGCATTTGACGGCGGCAGCATACCGACATTAAACCTCTTTGGCAAATCGTACATGAAAACTCTAAGTGGAGGAGATCCACAAGGCAAGGGATTAGGTTTGGGGATGGGGAGGGAGAAGAAGGAGAAGTGCGTGCTTCCGGATCCTCCTCCTCCTCCTGCTGTGGTGGTCATTGAGTATGTGATGAAAACGGTAACGAGAAAGATGACGAGTGATACCACTGCTTTACCAATCATTTTGTGTGTATGTGATGAATCTATCTATCTATCTATGTAATATTGGAAGGAATTGTTAACATCAGATCAGATCCCCCAACCCAAAGGAAGGATCGCAACTTTCAGTATGTGTGTGTGATGTGAACGGCCAACCGCATGCCTTTACTCATTACTGTACTATACATACACGTAAACTTTAAAATAAGACATACAAATAGGCACCGACTGTACTTGCTGTAATAAAAAAAATCTTTATTTTTAATCCATTTTTTATCTATAAAAACCTCACTTTCGAGCCCCTTTCGATTTCCCGTCTAGACCCGGCAACCAGACTTCACATCGCCCAAACACCACCCAACCGCAACCGTTCTACAATTTCTAAGATATGGACCCGAATATAATGGCGTACACGCAATTATTAAACATGCCTCCACAATTCTTTCACGGTCCACACGACTTTGCATCCATGGGCGGTTTGCATGCGACTCAAGAAGAAACCGAGCCCGACATCGAAACAGTGTCGAAGACACAACCGGAGCCCGTAGCCGAGGTGTCTCAACGTGGTAGACGGTCCCACAAAAAAAAGAGGCTACCGCTCCACATTATTTTTAGTAATGTAATTTTTTTATTTAATGAAATATTATTAGTTTAAAAGAAAAACAAAAAAATAATAATTGGGTGATAATTGGATGGGGCATTATCGTGCATTATACCATTACACCAATTTTAAACTAATGCCCCATAATGCTCCAATGATGACTGGACTGTCACGTGTCGCTTCATGCCCAACGGAGGGTCATTAGTTTCAAGCCCCACTACACATGGTCTTACCCTTTTTCTTCTAGGTTTTTGCTACTCACTCTTCGCCAACCCTTTACATTCATAGTTGAATTATAACCATGGCCGGTTCAAAATAGGGATGTTCAGAATTCGTTTCAAATTAGAAAAATTCGAAATTCGATTCAATTATCAAGAATTCGTTTCGATTATAAGAATTCGAATTCGAGTCAAGTAAATCGAATACAAATATTCGATTCGAAATTCGAATAAAAATTATACGTTTTTATTTATTGTTTTTATATATAATACATATATAACTTTTATTGGGTTATACTATAAATTATTTTCAAAATTTATTCCAAGTATTAAATTTACCTCTTATTTTCAATAGATTTCTAACCCTAAAAATGTTAACTTGTAATGTGGAGTGGTTATTCCCGACTTCTTGTTTTGAATTTTAGACTTATGGTACTTTATTTTGAACTTTTTAATGTGATACCGTGCTTTATGGCTGTTTTAAAATTTACGTTTCATTTTGATAGTTTGTTACATGGTTTAAAAGATTCTGAATCAAATCGAATTTATTCAAATTCGAATTTGTAATCGAATACGAATTGGGTTTTTTATTCGAATACGAATTCGAATCGAATTGGGTAGCTTTTAATCGAATTCGAATTCAAGCGAAAAAAATTATTCGAATAATTCTAAAATTCGATATTCGATTCGATGAACACCCCTAGTTCAAAAAGGGGAATGAAATAAAGCAAGAGTTTTGAGCACTCACTTCCCTAAAGCCCCAAATGCTAAAATTTTATATTATACGTAGGCAATTTTGAATTTGAGATTGTTGATATTAAGGTTTATGATCTATAATTATGCATATACATAGATGATATATAGGATCTAAAACATTCTTTTCCTTATGAAAAAAGCCTCAATTTTGTTATATGTTTTGGTAGACCGAATCATATGAAAGCGGTTGTGCAGCAAAGTTGAGGGGAAAAGCCAAGAAAGATGTGGTGGTGGAAGAGTAGTAAAAGATTGATCTTTGGTCCTGAGAATTTGGTTCAGTGGTTTAAGAGACATGTCTTCCCTAGTGGAGACGTAGGTTCGATTCCCGTTCAGGTCATTTTCAACGGACATCTGGGTGAAATGATGAATTGGGACTTTAATCCCGGGTTCAAACCTGACGGGGGCGAGGATTTACGGATTCCATCCAGTTCCCGCACATAGAGGGGTACAGTCTTATGGCGGTCGAGGAGTCGACCTTGAACATAGCCCCAAGCAGGATGCATTTACACATCAAATTCTGTCATTCATAGAAAAGAAAAAGATTGATCTTTGAAAAGTCAAATAGATACCAAGCGTCGGGGCGTAATAAAGATTGATATGACGAACTAATGTTTTTTCTACTCTACTCTTGTTTAAAGATCGTATATACCACCTAAGCAGCACAATCAAGATCTATGAAATTTATAAACAAAGTCCAATGAAGATGGAAAAAAAATCCAAAGTGAAGTAATTTTTATGGGATTGCACATAGACATATAGACTAAACCTCCGAATATCTTCTTCTACATATACTCAACGTGAAAGTGAGTGAGTGTGTACAACATCCATAACCAGGTAGTTGGAGTTTGTATAATCAGAATATAACTTCACAAGCCCAGTCTTTTAGGTCTCAAATAGGTCGAAGAACCTTTCTTCAATCCAGGCATGGAGATTGTTTGTTGTTGCTTTTTCCTCTTCTCCCTCTCTTTCGCCTTATTTCTAGCCTCAGCTTCCGCTTGTTGTCTTCTCAAAGTTTCCATTTCTTCTTCCATGGCCGACTTCTCTTCTTTCTGCTTCTTTTTGTGTTCCAACATCGATGTATCCGAATCCTTAACCGAAAAAAACATCGGCCCTAGTTCAGCCAGCCACTGTGGCTCAACAGATGTAGCACATTGCATGTATTCTTTTGTCGTCAATATAAGCTCATGGTACACCACATAATCCGGCGTGTACCCCAGCCCATACAGAGCCGAGCTTGGGTGCAAATGGCATGGCATTCCGTTCCTACAATTCACATATTCTCCCACTCCTTTTAGTCTTGCAGCATTATGAAAATAAGCAGAACAAATTGCTTTTCTAACAATATCCCAATCCGGCCCGCATGAGGTAAGCGGTATTTTTAGCGTTTTTAGTATGTCCAACAATTGGGACCTAACTTCCCGAGCCTTTTTAAGCCCTTTTACCTGTAAATAATGATCATTACACCAATCTCCACGATATTGATTAGCTTTCCATTGTTGATACACGTTCAGTAAGGTTAAATGATCGGATTCAGGCACGAAGAATTTTTCTCTGGCAGCATCACTTTCCTCTGCTCGATCTTTGGGTCTGAAAAACACAGACGGGACTGAAAGCATTGAGACAATTGTAAGTACTTCATTCAGACATTCCAACTGTTCTCCCATTAGAAGCATTTTGGCTAATGGTGGATCGAGTGGGAATTCCACCATCTTCCACCCGAGATCGGTCAGACTCCCTGTGTTGCTCAATGCACCCAAAACCCATAACTGGTACATTGAGTTTAGAATATTATCTTGTGGTGGGGGGTCCATGAAATCGAAATCCAACAAATTTTCAACTTTAAGTGACTTAAGTAACAATACAACGTTCCCGAGATTAGTCCTTTGAATTTCAGGGACCGGTTGTGGGAGCATTTCATCTTGGTACGCACTTTCTGTATAAAGGCGATAGCATGTCCCGGGCCCAGTACGGCCCGCCCGACCAGCCCGTTGGTCAGCAGCAGCCCGACTGACAGGGAACACCTGGAGAGCATCCATACCCATACGGGGATTATACACCTTCATTTTACCATATCCAGTGTCAATAACGTAATAAATTCCATCTACGGTTAGTGAGGTTTCTGCAATGTTTGTAGCCACGATACATTTGCGGGCCCCATCTTCAGGTTTTTCAAAGATTTTGGCTTGTAAGTCGGCTGGGAGTTGGGAGTAAATAGGGAGGATTAACAGGTTGGACACTTTTGCCCTTGTAGTTGAAATGAGTTGTTCCATACGTTCTGATAGGGCATAGCAGGTGGCTTCAATTTCATCTTGACCTGTCATGAATATGAGTATGTCGCCAGGCGGGCTAGTAATGTGGATTGTCATTGCTTGTTTTACAGCAGCTTCAACGTAATCTTCACATGGGGTTTTACTGTACAAGATTTGAACCGGAAATGTTCTCCCAGGAATGTGGAAGATGGGAACACTGTAGAAAGTAATTCAGTTAATCAGTATAAACATTACCATAAACAATATTAAAGTCATATTGACATGATATTAGAGGTGACAAATTCAACCCGTTTAGTTAAGAATTGGTCAATAAGAATTGTCTTCTCTCCTCTTTAACAAGTCAAACAGGTAACATACAACTAAAAAGTAGCTTCAAAAGAGATGGGTCAAAAGTGATCGTCTGGGTCAAATGAGTCAAAATCCACCCAAAGCGATTATTAATGCATGATACCTCCTAAATTAATCAAAGAATTAGAATAAATTAAGACAAAAAAAACCTTATTACATTTGAAACTGATTATTATTTAAATAAAAACTATTTGCACAAAAACCGTTCCAAGTCAACTTGACTCAACCTGACCCATTACCCAACGCAAACCGTCCCGTGTTGTTTTGCCACCTATGACCTATGTATAATCTACTTGCACTAAATATATATATACGTAAGAAACAAAGAGATTACCTCCCAAAGAAGTTGGAAAATTTCTGTGCATTGAGGGTGGCAGAAGTGACAATAAGCTTGAAGTCTCGACGCCTTGCAACCACTTTTTTGAGGATCCCGAATAATACATCAGTGCTTAATGATCTCTCATGGGCTTCGTCCATCACAACAACACTGCAATATTGCATGCAATTTTTAGATGGGTTTAATTAATTTAAATATATAAATTACATATTACACACACTGTCAGGTCCACCATTAGATAATACTTACCGATATTTATCAAGATCAGCATCTTTCAATGTTTCACGCAGAAGCACACCATCAGTCATGTACTGCAAACAGAAGAATATAAGCATTTGAATTAACCTATTTATACTTACTAACAAAAAGTAACAAAACTCTTGTCAAATCAATTGACCTATCCAAGTGTTCTGAAATCCATGTCAATAACTAAGTGTTCTCTACTACATCTCCATTTCCTCAAATTTCAACTCCACCCTTATTATGATGATAAGACTTGCATAATATCTCTATTTCCCATGTACTTCTTTTCACATTTATCATTTAATATGTTTCCTATTTCCTATAAAGTAGTATATTTTGTCAGCATTATTATCTAATGTCGTAACTTTTTTTCGATAATTTCAAAATTGGCTCCAATTCTGTAATTCCATTTAAAAAAAATCAGCTATTTGGAACATAAAACAATAAAATGAGTAATATAATGCATAACTTAATTTTCTATTTTCACCCATGCTATTATCACACACTGACCGAACGAGATTTTTAACTTGAATAAAATCTTCTGCACAATATAAAGATAAGTTAAGAATTACAATATATGGTTGAGAGATTATGCATGCTTTGGCTTTTAGAATTTATTGAAGAGTAAACTTCAAGGATTGTCCTTTATCTTTATACCCATTTTCATGCGTTGTCCTTTATGTTCAAAATTGACGAGTTTTGTCCTTTATGTTTTCATATCATACACGTCTTGTCCTTTAGGCCTAACCCAGTTAGTTTTTTCAGTTAAATTTGGTCATATTTCTTGCACATGAGGGCATTTTTGTCAATTCAAAGGTAAGTTCAACGTCAGATTTACAGCTCAAAGCTTCTGCAACCTTTGAATTGACAAAAATGCCCTCATGTGCAAAGCACATGACCAAATTTAACTGAAAAAACTAACTGGGTTTGGCCTAAAGGACAAAACGTGTATGATATGAAAACATAAAGGACAAAACTCGTCAATTTTGAACATAAAGGACAGCGCCTGAAAATGGGTATAAAGATAAAGGACAATCCTTGAAATTCACTCTTTATTGAATTTGAATTAATCATCGTTACATATTTACACATTTATATATTATTCTTTGTTTTTTAAATGGTATCCGTGTATAACATACAGAAAAATAATCTAGTATCTTAACTAAAGAGTTCAATGAAAATTTGTGTTCCTAGCAAGTGAAGGAGAAACTACAGATTTAGCACAAGTAAATTAAAATGACTTACCTTTATAACGGTGTTGGGCCCAGTGACATCTTCAAAACGAATAGCATAACCAACCAATTCTCCAAGTTCAGTTTCCATTTCCTCACTGACTCTTTTAGCAACACTCATTGCCGCTACACGTCTTGGTTGAGTACAACCAACTATACCACTATTTGTATATCCAGCTTCATGTAAATACTGCAAATTAATATTGCAAAAATTTGGACATCAAAAAAAAGTTATGATTCAACATCATAGATGGTTCACAAACATGATCATATGATACATTAAGAGATGAAAAGAGGTACCCCAAATGTGTATTCAGTTCGGTTTATATCCGATCTGACCAAGTATTTGCTGAACAATGAACAGTTCTTACTTTTTTAACCGCTGGGCAATTTCTTATTTACAAAATCAGATAAATAACCAAAGATTACTTTGTTTTTCTCAAAACTTTAAGGATGCATTCGTTATCCAGCCTGTTATTTTGTTGAATTTGGTATAAAAAACCAGATACATATTTGGGTGGTAGTTCCAGTAATTTGGTTAAATGGTTAATGATATAATAATAAAAATGTGGCCTAGAAGTTACCTGGGTTAACTGTGTTGTTTTTCCAGAACCAGTTTCACCAACAACCACTATCACTTGATTCTCTCTCACCACCTGTTTTGCAAAATAAATGAGAAAAAGAAGAAAAGGTCAGATCAATAAAAGACAATACAACCATTCCAGTTGACTACAAAGGAAGAGAATTTAAAACTCTAGATTACTAAAATTTAAAAACGTTACTTCCAAGTTTGAAAAAGATAAATTTACACAAAACGAACAATCAAGAACCTATTCCCAAACAAACCAAACCGAAAAGCTGGTTTTTGTCAATATCTTGAAGCGAAGTTTAATTCTCTACTTTGTTATTTATATCATTTGTAGTTCAATAAATAATGGATATTTAAAATTATAATAGACCAGGAGTTGGATAACAAATAGAACCGGCTTCCTATGTTTGTTTACTTGTTGTGATCAGTAATTAATACAACATTATATTTTAGTCTTCTCAAGCTTTCACATTAACATCTTTATAATACTATTTTTCCAAATAAAGAATCAATCTAGGCTATAAGGAATACAATAAATCTGCAAATAAAAAACACACCTGCAATAGTTCATCCCGAACAGAAAATATAGGAAGATATTCTCGTTGTTGTGCAAGTGATTTTGACTTTGCAAAATCGCTTACTGCTTCACCTTTTTTAAGATGTTGAGCGAACTTTGCATCTTCCTTAAAATCAACTTCACCATCTTC
Source organism: Helianthus tuberosus (assembly GCA_030545235.1). Lineage (NCBI taxonomy): Eukaryota > Viridiplantae > Streptophyta > Magnoliopsida > Asterales > Asteraceae > Helianthus > Helianthus tuberosus. Next base: position 986,432 of record JARYGA010060305.1, read on the forward strand.
ACCAACTACAGCCGTATCAGCATCAATCTAAAATGTAACAAAAAATATATATTAAACATCACATAGAGTGCTACTAGCCTGCTACTAAACAATCTAAATGATAAGGCCACCCATGTATTTTTAACCTTTTTCATTAAGGCCACCCAAGCATATGCATTATACCAATTACCAAATATGGCTAGCAATATGCCTAAACACAAAAATACCCATCAAAACTAGAGTGTGTTTCTCACTTTTATATACTTGGGTGGCTTTCAAAAGATGATGCAAGTGAAGGCACCTAAGTATGTATACAGTTTCATTTATATTATCAAGTCCTGGAAAAGCATGTTTAATGACAAAATTGCACGTAAAGGCTTTAAAAGGGTATTATTGTCTTTACAAAATCGTAAGGATGTTTTCGTAAATAAGTAGGCGTATTTTAAATAGGTAGACATATTTGGGTGGCCTATAAAGGTAGTGTCAATAAATAGGTAAGACACATTTTAAAAACTTGAACACTTGGGTGGCTAACACATACATTATCCCATTAATAAAACACGTATTAAGCATTAATAGAATAAAATATAACACCAATATTTACCTGCTCTGCTGACTTTTCAACACCGAGAATATTACCGAGTTTTGAACCAGCAAGTTCCCAAAACCTTTGACGTGATTTATTCATACTTTGTTTTTCATGGACTTCACGAACAAGATTTGAACCTTTTCTTGAAATAATTGCCATATCTGATGTTGGATCTTTTACGGGCATTATAGGTTCTGCTTGCTTAGTAAACACAATTCTTCCATCTAAGAATGGAGGTTTTGTATCTGAAATTAACACATAAAGTTTCAGCAAGTGAGTCAAGTGTCCTATTTATTTAAAAAAGAAAAAACATCAGTAAGGGCCCTTTTAATGAACTTGTGATTTGGAGCACTGTTGATCAATTAAAGAAGTCTTGGTCAACAAGGAACTTGGGTATATTACTTATGGAAATTACTTTACTATTATTTTAAAAGGTGAAGAATTGATACCATGAACAAGAAGAATAACCCTGCGTTCTTCCTCATCATCAAATTCTGTTTGGACTTCTGTACCTCTAACAGCACCAGATCTCATAAGCTGTCTATCTTCCCATTGAGCATTATCTGCAGTCAGCTGAGATAGCTTTTTGCTTTGAGCAAGGCTCATTTGAGTTCCATCCCTTCGAACCTATTCACACAAGAAAATAGCACTGAATTAGAACCCAAAATATCCAAATATAAAATTTTCACATCAAACACAGTTGAATGACCCTTTTCATTCAAATGCCAACCAAACATGATTGCAGGAATATGAAATGGTAGATAGACTCCATTATTTGGCCCATTTGATTACAACACACATTCATAACGTCCAACAAAACATACCCTAGAAAATAAATTATGTACTGACACAGACATTATACATACCAGTTTTTTTGCTAGCTCAGCTTCTTTCTTCTGGACAGACGCATCATCACCAAGATAAAACGATGAGCTGTCAGCATCAAACATAGTGTTGCCTTCTTCGTTGTCATACCTATGATAAAAACCAGGTTAATAGTTTAAGCACTAAAAGCAGTGTATACAACAGAACCAAAAGAAATGACATATCAAGTTACAAAATACAGAATCTTGCATCAGAAGATTTAAAGCTCCCCACAGTAAGCATAGAATGGTATACATCTTTAAAATACTTAACCATCTAATCATCTATGTGATATACATAAACATTTACACGTGTCTATTCACTTACCCAATTTTCTTACTCAGTTATAAGATGAAAAAAAAAATTCAATTGCTGTTTACTTTTTGTGAAAAATGTACAAAATATTTATATTCAACTTTCTCAACTATTACAATTTTAGTTATATAGATAAACATAAATTAGAAAAACTAAAGTTGCAAAAAGTCATGGAGAATATATGAACTTTATGCATCTTTATCGAAAAAAATAAAAAAAATAAATATTTGAGCTTGGTCTCTAAAAACGTGGCAATGTTGAACCCGCAAGTTATTGGATAACAGAAAAAATGGAAATTTTGGTAGAATATTAAATTCTTGATAACATGTTAAAAAACCTATGATAATTATAATCCAATTTTAGTCAAAGTCTGCTAAGATGTCTTAGTTTAGTATATAAACTTACCATGCACGATCAGAATTGTATTCCATCTCTAATCGCATACTCTCAGTTATCTCTGGATTAATAAATTTTTCCCTTTCAGCTTCTTCATCCTGTATACACCACAACGTTAGAAAAGGTTAAACAAAAGACAAAAGGCCAGATGCTTAATGTATTGAAATTAAAAAACAATAAGGGGGTTGGAATGTAATTTAACCTCCAAGGGTAGTGAATTTTGTGCAGAAAACGGTTGTTGAGACCTTCCACCAGACCTTGAAGTTGAAGATCTAATAGATCCAGATGCCCTAATTGGAACTGGTGAAGGGGCCACACTGTCCCATGGAGAAGCACCATGTCCTGTTAAGGTTCCAAAATCAGTCAGCACAAGAAAGTGAAAGTAGAAAGTGATGAAATATTTAACTTTTATAATCATATTTTACACACTAAGTGTATTAAAAATTAGAAACAAACGAAAAGAGGTTGTGGGTCAACCTAACCACAAGTGCCAAATCAAACCAATAAAGACACATTTTTACCCCAACCTGTTTAACCCAATACCCAACCTAAACTGATTATGCCACGTCTAACAGAAAGTGTAATTTGGAAAAAATGCAACACAAGTTGAGAGCCAAAAGGTTTAAATAACTTACCAGATTGAGGAGTATTGCCCCCAAGCCAAGGGGAAACTAAACGTGCATCGGGTGAAGCACCAACTAGCATCGGTGATGGTGAAGGCTGATAAGGTCTACTACTTGAACGGCCATCACGCCTTGGTGTATCCTCCCATTCCCATCTCCCATCATCCCAGTCGGATCTACCTACAATACCCAAACACACTCTTAATTTAATATAGCAAGCAAACACAGCCCATAAAACACTCATTTCGTTAAACAGTTGAAAAGAGCTATGTTTATTCTCATAAAAGAATAGATTCCAAAACAATTTAGATTGTACATACCAGGAGTCCTCCTTGAACTTTCGTATCTGCTTCTTTTATTCCCATAGTCTCTGTACTCCCTTTCATAACGAGGTGATTCCCTACTTCTTCTTGAATCATCTCCTTGATTATCCCTATCAGAAGCGTATCTCCTTGATTCCCTACTTTGGCTTCTTGACTCATCTCTGTAATCACTTCTACGCCTATCGTGCTCTGTTGAATCATACCTAGAACTCCTATGATGGTTACTTCTCGAACTTCTGGATGAAGGAGTGACATCCTAAAACATCCCAGTAACAAATTAATACCAAATACAGGCAATTTCATAAAGTAATTATATGAAACTCTTAGCCAGCAGCCGATTATATTAGGAATAGATTATGTTTATTTAGAGATAATCATTGTATTCTTTTATGTATATCCTTTCCTAATTCATGGTTGTATTCTTCCCTATATATAGGGCCTTTGTAAATCAATAATATTCATTCAAACAATTAAAAACCACAATTGCTTTTATGGTATCAGAGCCATAATCGGTTCTGATATCCTTCTCTTTTCTTTTCTTTTTTTTCGATCCTAAACCCCACCGGATACGTCCGGCCTCGTCAACATAATGACCGATAACACAGCTGAATCATCGATCAAACCTGTCCCTCTTCATCCAGCTTACTCTGTCTCTGTGTCGAATATTCAATCCAAGATCCGGAAGTTGGACGGTTCGAAGGTTACTTATTCGGCACGGGTCAAACTGTTTCGCCTTCATGCTGTTGCATATAAGGTCTCTAACCACATCGATGACTCGGAACCTCCAGCCGCCAAATCCCCCGAATACGACCAATGGAAAGAACTCGATGCATTGGTCCTTCAGTGGATATACAGCACCGTTTCGGATGATCTCCTGAAACGCCTTATGGACACAACTGTAGCCAGGGCAGCTTGGACGAAGCTTGAAAAGATTTTTTAAGCAATAAAAAGGCTCGCACTACGGCGCTCGAGACACGATTTTGCAATCTCACATTGACAGCCTAGTCTTCGGTTGAAGATTACTGTCAACAGCTATCAGATTTGGCCAATCAATTGGCCGATGTTGACCAGCCCGTTTCTGACTCCAGACTTGTTCTTCAGCTTGTTCGCGGGCTTCTAGCCGAATATAACACCACTGCATCCTTAATAAACCAGTAGGGTGTCGATTGGGACCAAGCAATAGCGATGCTCAATGACGAGGTTATCCGGATTGAAGCTCAGAAGGGTCACCAGAACACGGTGTTAGCTGCTACAGCAGCGCCGCCCCCTGTTACCTCCTCTGCAAACCCTAATCAGCAACCAGACGCCTCCTACTCCTACTCCTCCTCCTCCAATCGACGAGGCACTCGAGGACGTGGTGGGGCTACAAATCGTCGAGGCAGGGGCCGAGGAAGACCTCAGCAGCAGACCCCATGGACCGCCTATCCAGGTCAGCCGAACTCCTTCCCTAATTGGGCTTGGTGGACACCTCCACCATGCCCATGCCCATACCCGACCCAGACAAACCAGCAACAGTGGAGCAGCAACAACCAGCCTGACTCGGCTCCTCAGGTGCAATACACCGGTTTTTCTCCGGCGCCTAGCTTCTCTCCGGCTTCCTATGCACCGCCCGGTTTTACCCAGCCAGTGTACAACCCTCTTTGTCCCACTGATTTAAGTGCTGCTATGGCAAATATGCGGGTTAATTCTGCAAACATGGGTTGGACCTCTGATGTTATGGATACAGGTGCCGAGTCCCACGCCACAAAAGACCGAGGTAAAATCATACTCCCTGATTCTTTTCCTGTTTGTCGTAATATTTTGGTTGGTAATGGCATGTCTTTACCAATTAACGGATCAGGTACGGGCTTTACCCCACTACCCAACCAAACCTATATACTCCAACACATCCTTTATAGCCCTCAAATAATTAAAAGTCTTATTTCCGTTAGACATTTTACTCGTGATAATCAAGTGTCTGTCGAATTTGCCGTTTGGTTTTTCCTTGAAGGACCTCAAAACTAAGAAGACACTATCTCGCCACAATAGTACCGGGACTCTCTACACGTTCACACCGCCTCAACTGCCGCCTCAAGCCACCTTTCTTGCTTCCCACCACCTCCCTTGGCATGATCGCTTAGGACATCCCGGGGATCAAGTTCTAGATATTTTAAATCGTAATTTTAATTTTCAATGTAATAAGGACAAAGGTCAAACTCTTTGCAATTCTTGTCAAATTTCAAATAGTAAAAGATTGCCGTTTTATTCATCTAATACGTTTACTTTTGCTCCTTTTGATATTATTCATTGCGATTTATGGACTTTGCCAATCACGAGTAAAACAGGATATAAGTATTATATGGTGCTAATTGACAATTTCTCACACTTCGTGTGGGTTTACCCCCTAAAATATAAATCCGAAACATTTCCAACCTTTACAAAATTCCATCAATTAATCTTTACCCAATTTCACCGCAAAATCAAAACCTTTCAATGCGACTTAAGGGGTGAATTTGACAATTTAGCATTTAAAACTTTTGCCCAACAAAACGTAATGCTTTTCCGTTTTTCTTGCCCTCAAACTTCTTCCCAAAACGAGAGCCGAACGTATGATTCGCCGCCTGAATGACATTATTCGGGCTCTCTTAATTCATGCGAATCTACCTCCTTCGTTTTGGGTTGAAGCCCTACACACTGCCACCTATCTTCACAATATCCTACCAACCAAACGACTTAACTTTTACACCCCTACCTTTGCCCTTTACCTTCGCCACCCGGAATATGAACACTTACGTGTGTTCGGCTGTGCGTGTTACCCTAACACCTCAGCCACCCAGCCTCATAAACTTCACCATCGGTCCATGCGCTGTATTTTTCTCGAGTATCCTCCCGATTTTCGTGGCTACCGCTGCTTGGACCCTGCCACCGGCAAAGTGCACATCTCACGACATGTGACTTTTGATGAGCACGTGTTCCCGTTTACACACCCTCATCACCCCACGCAATACACCTTTTTGGACGACCCCACCCCACCCGGCTTCACCTTCCATCGGCCCCCTAATCCTCCCATTAATCAGCCCACTAATCAGCCCATTAATCAGCCAATTACTCAGCCAATTAATCAGCCCGTCCCCAACCCGGTCACTGCCCCATACCCTATCACTTATTCGCGTCGTCCACGGACAGCCCCGACATCAACTCACCCACAAACTGGCCCATTAAACCCACCTGCCGGCTGCCCCTGTTCCGGTTACCCCACCTTTATCGGCCCAAGCCCAAACCCAACCCACACCGACCACTGCCTCGGCCCAGCCTACCCAGCCTATCACTTCGGTAAACAACCAACACCCTATGATAACTCGTTCCAAATCCCGGTCCAACCCTACAGCTATCCACAACACCTTATCCCTATCACGAGTCCCTACCTCATACGCCAAAGCCCTAACTGATCCAAACTGGTTGCATGCCATGCAAACCGAGTATACGGCTTTACAGGATAATGAAACATGGGAACTAGTTCCCCGTCCACATGGCCATCCCGTGATCCGCTGCATGTGGTTATTCAGGCATAAATTTAAATCGGACGGATCCTTGGAACGTTACAAGGCCAGGTTGGTGGTTAATGGAAATTCACAAACAGTTGGCGTGGATTGTGATGAAACGTTTAGTCCTGTGGTCAAACCAGCCACTATTCGCACAGTTTTATCACTGGTTGTGTCACGGTCTTGGCCAATTCATCAACTAGACGTCAAGAATGCTTTTTTACACGGGGAACTACAAGAGACAGTTTTTATGCATTAACCACCGGGTTTTTATGATACACGGTTTCCAAACCATGTATGTCGTTTGAAGAAATCATTGTACGGGCTTAAACAGGCACCAAGGGCTTGGTACACTCGTTTTGCTAATTTCATTACCTCTAAGGGGTTTCGAGGCAGCACTTGTGATCAGTCTTTATTTGTTTATCATCAGGACCCGTCTAATATTGCATATTTACTATTATATGTTGATGATATAGTTCTTACAGCTTCTAATGACCGTCTCTTAAACAACATTATTGGCACGCTTTCTAGGGAGTTTGCCATGATCGATTTGGGCCGCTTACATCATTTTTTGGGTATAAAGGTCACTCAACAGAAGCACGGTATTTTTTTGTCACAGGCCCAATACGCCAAGGACATAATTGCTCGCGCATCTATGTCATAGTGCAAACCGTGTTCAACACCGGTTGATCTTTCTTCTAAATTGAGTGCTACGGATGGACAACTGTTCTCGGATCCGACATTATATCGGAGTCTGGTGGGTGCCCTGCAATATTTAACTTTCACTCGTCCAGATTTGTCGTATGCAGTTCAACAGGTCTGTCTCTTCATGCATGAGCCTCGGGATACCCACTTTGCGTTTCTGAAACGTATCATCAGATATTTGCAAGGCACGATCGATTACGGTATACGGATTGTTCGATCGGATTCCCATGACTTGGTAGCTTATTCTGATGCTGACTGGGGCGGTTGCCCAGACTCGAGACGTTCCACATCGGGTTATTGTGTTTTCCTTGGTGACAATCTTATTTCATGGTCTGCTAAACGCCAGCCTACTGTTTCACGCTCTAGTGCGGAAGCTGAGTATAGGGGAGTTGCAAATGCAGTTGCAGAAACGTCTTGGATTCGAAACCTGCTATTTGAACTTCACACTCCATTATCTCATGCATCAGTAGTGTTTTGTGACAATGTTTCAGCGGTCTATTTGTCAAATAATCCGGTTCAACATCAAAGAACAAAACACATATAGATCGACATACACTTCGTCCGAGAGAAGGTTCGTCTTGGGCACATAAAAGTTCTTCACGTGCCCTCATCTATGCAGTATGCGGATATCTTTACAAAAGGATTATCTCGTGAACTATTCCAGTCATTTCGGTCCAGCTTGAGCGTTTGTCCTCCGCCCGCTCAAACTGAGGGGGTGTCTTAGCCAGCAGCCGATTATATTAGGAATAGATTATGTTTATTTAGAGATAATCATTGTATTCTTTTATGTATATCCTTTCCAAATTCATGGTTGTATTCTTCCCTATATATAGGGCCTTTGTTACGCCCCGCTTGCGGTATGCTCATATAATGTATATATGCGTGGGCGCTCGGGGGGCAAAAGTGAAAGTGCACTAATTTTAACGTTATTTTACTAATTTCGTGAAAATAACGTTAAAAGAGGGGGACGGTTAATCATGCATCATGTGGTGGCGTTGATAGCCAAAAGACAAGGGGGTGCATGCACTAATCGGCGTTTGTCTCAATTGCTGAGTGTTATGTGCCTTATGTCCAAGGCTTGATGCAAAACCACAATCGAGCCGGGGGTCTCATTGGAAGCAGCCTCTCTATTCCTATGGGGTAGAGGTAAGGCTGTCTACATCTCACCCTCCTCAGACCCTACCTTAGCTTTGCTATTGGTGGGATATACTGAGTATGATGATGATGATGATGATGATATAGGGCCTTTGTAAATCAATAATATTCATTCAAACAATTACAACCACAAAATTGCTTTTAGAAACAAATAACTTTAATGTGTGAATCAACAACCACTAATAGTTCTCGCAAACTTCTGAATGATAAATTGCATACTTGGTAATCTATGCACAGTTTCTCTTTGTAAGACTTTATTTTAACATTTTTATCAGGAGTGAATAATAATAGATTTTAATTGCTAGGTTACGATAACTAAGCTGCAAATTTGGATCATGTGCACTAGATAAAGCATCAGAATGTGGACATGATTAATTGTAAGATTTTCTTTAACATTTTAATTATATATACTAACTAATTAGCTTAATGCAACTACAATTCTAATGGTTAAAGTTACCTCAGAATGGGAGCTTGACTTTGAACCATGCCTAGAATATGTCCCGTCACCTCGTTCTTCAGTGATTTGACTTTCTGCAACATTGAGATAAAGAACACAATTAGACTGCATAGATTAATTCACAATTATCCTTAGTAGCACAACATTTGTCCGAAGACTAAAAACTTATTAAAAAGATCACTTATGTATCCATTATGTTAAAAGAGCATATTCCCGTGGTTATACAAAATCTATTCATCCCCAATGTGTGCACCAAAATTTTAAAGCAGCCATTTTAGAGTAGATAACTTAGATTTATACATTACTGCGTCTCAATTAGATAATTTTATATATACTTTGAGATTAAATGTATAAAATTTTAATCGTTTATTTGTTTAACTATCTAAAAAAGCAACTACCTAATCAACTTACAAATAAAAGCTATAGATAAATGATAGAAAAACATAAAAACCATATTCAGTATGGTACTCAATCTTATACTATTACAAGTATTATCATTATTCTTAATAGATTATATTTACTTTTAAAATCAAAATTATAATATACGTGTAATTTAGGAGTGTAAAATGAGGTCTTGAACAGTGTTGAACCAAAACGTTACACCATTTTGGAGACTTGGGATGGTGCAGTTTACACCATTTGGGTGTCTTGGTGCATACATTGAAGATTTTTTAGTTCACTAAAAATATAATGGAGACAAATAAACACTGCCACCATATGACCTACCAAAAAAATACCTGAGTCAAATGTTTTGATCCCACTAGAATCACGGTAGCGTCTGCTGCTAGAATTGCGTGCACTGCTAGAGCTTGTACCATTGTCAACTTCATCCGGACCCGTGACTGTGGACATAGCATTCTCCACCTCATCATCCATAGATGCCATCATTGAGGAAATTTTTTCTGCCATCATTGAGGAAATTTTTTCTTTTGGAACCTTAAATGATCCGTCAACATGAGTACCTGCTCGCTTAGCATTTGCAAGAACATCTAATCCTGATTCACAAAGAAAAAAAATTTGAAGTTGAGATCTATGTGGCGGCCCTTATAATAAAACAGAACAAGTGAACATACATTATGTTGGCTTCCAAAAGCCCAAACAAAAGCAGATAGAATGCAAATAGAATAAATTTGGAGCACAAGACAAACCTAGTAGAGATTTCCTCTCAGGCTGTCTGAATACAAGTCTATCTTTTCCAGAGATATGTAAGCCACCAGCAGTGATTTGATCTGGCTCCAGAATCTCCTTTGTCTTGTCAATGTCAATCGGATTCTGGGCAAAATATAGAGTCAAGTAAGTCATTGACTGACACAAATGTTATGATTAATAAAGAAGAGAGTTAAACTAAACTAAACTAAACTAAACTAACCTCCATGGTTATGCTTGTTGAAGTTAGACGACCACAGTCCACCTGAGGTTTACCCAATAGAGAAAAAACTAGGATTATAGATAGCAATGGACAAAGTTAGGGTTTGAAAGTGGATGAGCAATAATAAAAAACTAGGGTTTAGAATGGTAGAGTATGAATCAAAGGGAGAAGAGAAAGGATTTCATACCGAGAGAGAATCAAAAAGAAAAACTGATTAGATAGAGAGAGAGAGAGAGAGAGCTTCTTTGGATCGACGGAACCTGAAAGATAAAGAAGGTGAAGAGGATATAATATAAGCAAGCTTTTCCTTCCGTAGGTAAGAAGAATTGGGAGGTTTTTGTTTTGAGGCCAGGGGTGGAAGTCGGTGCGATACATGGATCTAAACAGATATTGAGAGGGGTTTTTTTTTATGATTGGGGCGCAAGCTAAAAAATATGATTGGGGCGCAAGTTTGTTTTTTAAAAACAAAAAAAAAAATGTATGCTGGCTATGGGGTTCGAACCCATGCGCACTTATGTGCAGAAGATCTTAAGTCTTCCCCCTTAACCTCTCGGGCAAACCAGCTCTTTTGTTTGTTTCCGGTTATTTAACCTTCTAATATTGTATACTTGGCTTAAATTCTATTGAAAAATTCTCTTATTTTGTTAAACTGATAAATTCTATTAAACGTTATATTGAGGAGAATTAGATTAAGATTATTATTGAACATTTTATTTTATTCATACTCTGAGTTTATCAACCTTAATAATCTTATTCAAAAGCTTATTCGAGTTCAATTTATCTTTAGTTGGATTAATTTTGTTGAACCATCACACGTTCGAGTTGCATTGTGAGTTTGATGTACCGCTCACGTAACGAATCTAGTGCGGTTTGAAGTAAGTCGCTAACCAATGTTGATATTCAAGATGAAATATTTTGATATTAATCCAAACAAAAAAAAAAAGAAAAAAGAAATTTGCAATTGCGGTTCTCTGTAATAAGAGTAAATTATCATTTTAGTACCCGAGTTTTGTCCCAAATTGTTATTTTAGTCATAATAGTTTTTTTTTTCCCCTTGGTTCCTGACTTTTCTCATTCTTTGCCATTTTGATCATCTAGCCTAACTCCATCCATAACACCCAACTCATTAGGCATGCACCCCTTAGACCTTAAGGAGTGTATGCCTAATGAGATAGGGGGAAATTTCATCCACCCAATCATAATATGTCATGTCATTTACTCTCTCATTCTCCTCTCTTTCCTAAAAACACAAGGGGTTGTTTCCCCCAAACCATTTAAAAAAAACAATACAAGGTATGATTGGTAGACAGATGTGGGCCCCACTATTACATCCTCTCCCTCACCATTCCCCGCATGAGGCATATGTTCACCGCTTAACCTCCACCCTTTCCCTTCCCTGTGCGGCAAAACTTCACGGCGGCACATCCCCATGCGGCAAAACATTTCCCCGCAAGCACTTGCTGCGACCACCCCGTCCCTTATAATATAAATAATGTAAGTTACAAAATTTTAGGTTACTACCACTCTGTTCCCGAGTCTCATTTAATAGGGGAAGGGGAAAGAAAAAAGATGAAAAATATGAAAAAAACCATATTCCCGATATTTTTTATGGATAGAAGGGAAGGGGAATGGGAAGAAAATTTGTGTGTATATGTATCCTCCCGAATCGGAGAGATTAGGAGAGAAAATCTTATCAATTACTAAATTACCCTCATATCTAATCCTTGTTAGACCGTGGGGTATGGTGGGGCATGGGTTGGGGGCATGGTGCGACACGTGGAGTATGAGGCACCCAAAACCAAAAGCCAATTTCAAAGGGGTATGGTGGGGCGTGGCTAGGGTGGCGTGAAAAAAAAAACAATTTCAAATGGCTAGTGCTCTTGGCCAATGAGGTTCCGCCATGTCATGTGGGTAGCCCCGCACAACGCCCGGGCTGAAACCCCCGCTCAAGGGGCCACGCCGAAACCCAAGCCCACCCGGGGTGGTGACTTGAGCGTTTGTACCCAACCCCCGCCCCAACCCCCGCCTCATACCCCATAGTCTTATAAGGGGTATAATGGTAAAATAGTAGAATTGTTCTTTTCTTTTCCTCATAACTCGGAAACACATAAAATGTTTGATTTCTTCTCTTTTTCTTTACTTTTCATTAAACTTTGGAACACGAAAAAAATCACATCTTTCCTTCATTTTCTCTCTTAATTCATTTTTCTTCCTCTGTCAAATGAGACTCGGCAACACAATGTAAGATTATTCACATTCACAACCCAACCCAACCCAATCTTTAATAAAATACTAATTTCTCTCTCTTCCACCTACACGCTCAACCCAACATAAACTTTCACACCCATTACCAACCTAACCTAAACTAACTTTTATTAAATAAATAATTTATGAATCTATTTTTATTTAATTTAAACTGTTAAAATATATATTTCTTTATTTTGAAACAAATAGTTTTTTATTTTAAATATAAAATAAGAAAAATGAAAAAAAAAGTTAATATTCATCAAATAATCTATATTTATTTTATATTTAAAAATATATTTTTTTCTGAACGAACTCTGTTTTTAATAAAATTTATATTAGGATGTTCACAATAATATAATAAACAAGATAGTTTGTTTAGATTTTTGAAAAAACTTAAAAATTATAAGTTATTAGAAGAAAAACTGATTTTTTTTTTGAACGGTCAGATTCTATGATTCATAAAACAGGGTCAGCATATGCTGTAAAAACCCAACAGTAGAGTACAGAAACAAACAAAACAAAACAAGACAAAACAAAATCCAACAAAATACACCCAGCTACTACGCCACTATTTTACTACATCTCGTATATTAAAATCTACCTATCTCTCCCACACTATATCATGAAACTTCGATCTACTTTTTAACCAAATAAAACTGTCTGCCATTATTGATTCGACTATATTGTATTCATACCTATTGTTACCTTCGAATTCTTTTTTCGTTCCGGGCCTTCCATATGTTCCACGTAGTAGTTTGAAATATTGCATTTATAACTTTTTTCCACTCCTCTGAACCTCGAAGATCATTCACATACTCCAATATTTCTTTACTTTCTTGAAATTCGGTTGATGTTGGGAACTTTAACCAGACCATTATATTTCTCCATATTGCTTTTGATCCACTGCAGCCGCAAACCATATGATCAGTTGTCTCCTCCATTGCATTACATCTTGAGCATATAAGACTGTTAATAGGGATCCTTCGTTTAATTAGCTCCGTCTTCACCGGAATCCTCTCCATCGATGCCCTCCACGTGAAGTAGTTTATTTTCGGCGGTATCCACTTATTCTAGTATCTCCACTCCTCCTCCGATCCGTCATTATTCTGATTTGCTATTTGGTTTCTAATCTCCGCAACTGTGAACTCTCCTTTGTCACTCGATTTCCACTTCCACTTATCGTTTCCTGTTTTAAACTTTACCTTGTTGAGGTGCTGTAACAAGACTGACCATTTTGCCCATTCCGCATCTGAACTTGGCAGTCTTACCCAGTCTAGATTCCACTGGTTCTCGTTCTCCAGCTTCGTAACACAGTCTTCCACTTTTACTTGCTTGTTTTTTCGCAATCTTGAACAGCTCTGGCAGTCTTTCTTTGAAAATCAAGTCGCCGCACCAGTTATCGCACCAAAATCTCACAGTATTCCCTCTACCAACTTCCGTTGTCATCTCTTCTGAAACCAATACCCGAATCTTCGTAATTCTTTGCCTGTAGCCACGATATCCTTCCATGTACCGGCAATTTTGTTATTAGTCGGAATAATACTATAACATTTGTTATTCTCATGGATCGCTTTTATTACTTTTGTCCACAACTCCTCTGGTTTCGTTTTATATTTCCACCACCACTTCAACATTAGAGCAAGATTTGTGCTTCTCAAGTCTCCTAGCCCACATCCGCCTTTTTGTCTCGATCTTATCAATTTTCCCCATGCTATCCAACGTATCTTGTATTTACCAGCTTTCTTACCCCATATGAAGTCCCTACGTATCTTGTCTATAGCTTTTATTACCTTTTTTGGTGCCAGATACATCGAGAAGAAGTAATTCGGAATTGCCCCCATCACTGCCTTTGCTAAAACCATCCTTCCAGCGAACGATAGGCAATTTGCTTTCCAAGCCGATAACCTGCTATTGACTTTATCCACTACCACCTTCCAATACTTTTCTTTTTTCATATTTGCACCAATTGTTAGGGCGAGGAATTTAAACGGCATTGTTCCGGTCTTGCAGTTTAGTCTCCCTGCCATGCTCTCAATCTCTTCATCTTCCACTCCTATTCCGTACAGGCTTGACTTGTTCAAATTAACTTTTAATCCTGAAGTCAATGAAAAACATCTTAATATACGGTTAAGGTTTAGTATATTTATTTCAGACCATTCCCCCATGAATATCACGTCATCTGCATAGCATAAGTGTGTGACACACCGGCCTTCATTTGGTGTGTTAATGCCTTTGAATACGTCTTTGTTGACCGCTCTTTTCATGATTACATCTAATGCCTCCATTGCAAGTATAAATAAGAACGGTGATAACGGATCACCTTGTCACAGTCCCCGCTTTAAATTAAATCCTGACGTAGGCGAGCCACTTACAAGAACCGATGCCCAACTTGATTTCAAGCATGCTCCAACCCATTTCGTCCACCGACTTGGGAAACCCATAGCCTTCAAGTTTGATAACAGAAATTTCCAATTTACCGAATCGTATGCTTTCTCAAAGTCTACTTTGAAGATAAACATCTTCTTCTTACTTTTCTTAGCCCACGACATGATTTCACTCGTTATAAGTGGTCCATCAAAAATAGATCTTCCTTCTACAAACGCCGTTTGTAGGGGTGTGCACGGTTCGGTTTGGTTATTAGCATTATTCGTAACCGTAACCGAAGTCATCGGTTAATCGGTTCGGTTAATTCGGTTAATTCGTCGGTTTTTGGTTCGGTTCGGTTAATTTTCAGTTAATAACCAATTCAAACAAGGGCTAAATTTTTTGCTTAGAAATACAGGTAATGGAGGTATAAATACATGAAGTGGATGTATAAATAAATGAAATGGAGGTATAAATGCATGAATAGATGTTTAAATACATAAAATAGAGGTATAAATAAATGAAATGAAGGTATAAATAAATGAAATAGAGGTATTATTACATGAAATGAAAGTATAAAACATGAAATAGATGTATAAAAGCTAGAAATATAAAAATAAATAAATGATTCGGTTCGGTTCGGTTAATTTCAGTTAACCGATGGTAAAAAAAATATCCGTTAACCGACTTTTGGTTAATTCGGTTTCGGTTAATTTCGGTTCGGTTTCGTCGGTTTTCGGTTCGGTTTCAGTTAACGGTTCGGTTATTGCACACCCCTAGTCATTTGTACCAGGGCCACAATACTGGGAATTACCTTTTTAAGTCTAATTGCTAAGACTTTAGCAATGATTTTGTATATTGCACCAATCAATGATATTGGCCTGAACTCCTCAACTGACACTGGATCTCTTACTTTAGGAATTAATGCAATAAACGATGCATTACACTCTCGTTCAATGAATGCTTTCTCATAAAACTCGCTTAAGACACCACCGATTTTTCCTTCAAGTTGATCCCAGAACTTTTTTACGAACTTAAAAGTGAATCCGTCAGGACCCGAAGCCCAGTCACATCCGCACTCCGATACTGCCTTCTTTATTTCTTCTATAGTGAACTGTTCGGTTAACGCCTTCACGTGTTCCTTTGAAATCTTTTTAAAACCTCTACCGTCTATGGAAGGCCTGATTTTGATTGGCTCCGAGAATCTGGCCATAAATCTTGCTTTAACTTCCTCCTTAATTACCTTCGGGTCCGTTACCATAATGCCGTTAACCATCATAGAGCTGATACGATTTCTAGCTTTCCTGCAATTTATAATCCTGTGAAAAAGGTTAGAATTCTCATCCCCTAGTTTAGCCCACTTAATTTTCGCTTTCTGTTTCAAATCTTTTAGTTTCTTCCTTTCATAATTTTTTATT
Organism: Helianthus tuberosus; assembly: GCA_030545235.1. Classification (NCBI taxonomy): domain Eukaryota; kingdom Viridiplantae; phylum Streptophyta; class Magnoliopsida; order Asterales; family Asteraceae; genus Helianthus; species Helianthus tuberosus. Next base: position 1,002,757 of record JARYGA010060305.1, read on the forward strand.
TTCCATTTTCCAATAACTCTACTTTCTTTTTCCGTCTCCATAAGTCTTCGTATTTCCGCCACTTTTTCTATCCTCTCCACCTCTTTCGTAGCGTCTTTGACTTCTTGCTTCTCCTGTGTTTTTGCTGACCTCCTCCAATCTTTTATTCCAATTTTAAGATTCTTCAATAAATTTGCCAAGTCTTTCATACCATTACCCCCATTTATTGTTTCCTCCATGATTTTCTTTATCACCTCGCCTATACCATCTTCTTCCAGCCAGCTATTAAAAAACCTAAACGGAATTGGTCTGAAATCTACATTTTTACAAGATAGTAAGAGTGGACTATGATCCGAAGCATGCTTTGTTAGTGCTTCAAACCTAGATGTGGGCCACTTGTTCATGAAACCATCACACACGAGAATCCTATCTATTTTACTAAGATTGGATCCATCATCTGACATGTAGGTGAATTTATATCCGTTCATTTGGTATTCTACTAAACCAGCTTCAGCTATGAAGTTATTGAATATCATTGCCCCCTGATTGTCAAACCTTGAATTCATCCTTTCCTGTTCCTCTCTCACTTCGTTAAAATCGTCTGCCATGATCCATATTCCTCTCGATGCTTCCTTAACTGACTTTAGCTCTTCCCACAACGATCTTCTTCTCATGACGTCACACGATGCATAAACATTAACAATGTTAATGCACATATTACTACCGGCCAAACTTCCGCTAATTAATAAGAACGAATCATGTTTTACTATACTTTGTTTTGAGAACACCCCTGGATCCCATACCGAAATCAAACCCCCTGACCTTCCTCTAGCATCCACAAATTCCCATTCCATATCCATTTTCCCCAATATCTTCCCACCGTTATTGAATCAACATTTGACACTTGGACCTCTTGTATGCACAAAAACGAGATTTTATTTTCCTTAACTAAGTTACTTATCCACGTCGGCTTCTCTACTCCCCCAATTCCTCTTATATTTATCGCCAAATAATTCATGTTGCACTATTCGACTCCAGTTCCTCCCTTACCGCACTTAGCACATCCTTCCTGCTGTTTGAAATCCTTATCCCAATTTTCTTACATATCGCTATCGTAGCCTCTGTCTCCTCCTGCACTTCCGTTTCTGGTTCTTTGTTTAGGTCAAAAGTTAGGTCTATTTCATCCAGCATATCTTCATTCATTTCCTGTCCAACCACCACTGTACCTTCCTCGGTTCTAATCCTTTTATTTACTGCACTTCATTGTCTGGTAAATGTAAATGATGATCGCCCTTTTTTCCTTTTATGCGTACCCTTATTTTTGCCCCAAATTATCTCATTTAAGTTGAATGGGTCATCCTCCAACCCATCTTCATTTCCCATATTACTAGAATTGGGTCTATCTCCTTTAACCGGCCCATCTCTACTTATTTCAGGCCCATTCTCTGCATTAGCATTATCTTCCTTAGCTCCAGACTGAAAGGTAAAAGCCCCATTGTCCCCACCTGTACTTGTATTAGTCTCAAAGGCATCATTTTGTCTCATATTTTGTGTCTCCTGTGTCATATCTCTTCCCATACAATCTGCAAATATTTCTTTCCAGTTCCCACAAAACTCAGTTGCTTTTCCTTGTTTTACATTACTTTCCTGTCCATTCGGTTTCCTTGGTTCTTCTACATCCGCTGTCAATACGCCATTCTCACCGTTGGTGTTATGTGATTCCACCATAAGTACCTTTTCTACTTCTTCATCATCATCCTGTGTCGGTATTTGATCTTCCTCGCTTCCCGACGACATATTATCTGGGACATTAATGAAAACAGTATCGTCTTCAACAAACTTTGGTGCCCAATTCCCAGACACCTCCGACAACCAGCACTTAAAACTGAATCTTTATGTTTCAACACAATCTCAGTGTTAATAACCTGCCCTGTTTTAACTATTACACCCATATGGGCTCTTGTCAGATTACTATCGTCTATACTTGCATCAGCTTCTTTGATCACCCTACCCACTTTCTCCCCAATCCTATTAAACGTGTCTTTATTTCTTAAACTAACCGGTACCCCACATACTCTAACCCACGCCAGTCTCTCGTACCAATTTTTGTCATTCTTCCACTTTTTAATGTCAGTGAAGTGTTCCTCACATTTATGTCTATAGTCTGTCAGTATTTCTTCGGTAACCATTTGTGATCCCAACGTGACCAAAATCCTCATGCCACCTGCATATCTTACTTCCGTAGTGTGTGAACATACCTTACTAAGTAAGATTTTTGACCTGCATAATGCTTCCATAGATTTCGTCTCCATGCTTAACGTTCTCTTGCTCCATTCAGTTGTATTTTCTTCGTAATTATCCGGCAAGACCAGCATGTTCCCCTATGTCCTTTCTCTATTTCCTTTCAAAGCATCCAAGTATGACCTTCCTACTCCTATCCCACCTTTTTCACACTCTGGTGTCCATCCTTCCTCCTGTCCTCTTGTTTGCATATTCACTGGTCTTAGTATTGTTTTGTTTGCCATCCCATTATTCCATATTCCTTCTTTTCGATTGTTGTCTCTTTTGATTTCTTGCTCTTCTTCCCTCTCAAATTTTGACACATTTGCTTTAATCTTTCTATCACCAATCCAAATATTGTTTAAAGCTTGGACTAGTTTGACAAGATCCCGATACTTGTTAAACCTTACAAAGGCAAATCTCTTTCCTTTTACATCTCTTTTAACTGGTAAGAAAACATCAGTAATATTACCACAGCGTCTGCACTCCAGCCAAATCTCTTTCCTGGATACACCCTCGGGTAAATTTGTTATGAATATTGTTGTGCTAGGTTCGTCCTCTATCTCCCCTGCTCCTTTCTTGTTCCTCAACTTTTCCCATTCTTCATCCTCCCTTGTTTTATCTGTTCCTTCCAGCGGCTTCTCCTTTATCCTCCACCGTCTCGTCTCTTGCCCTCCCCTGCCTCTCCTATCCATGGTTATGACTATTTTTCTCCGGAACACGCAACCCCAGTGACGAATGGAATCAGTGAAGCAATCAGAATAGCGTGAAAGGTAATATTAGATTCACAACCAATATGTGATTCAGTTCGAACCTCGCAATCTATTCCAATACTCACCTTTTCGTCTAGCCACTGACTGTTCGTTTCCGATATACTCCGATTGTGTTGTGGTGAAACCAATCCCAACGGCGAATGGGAGGTTTGAAACTCAGGTTAGGGTTAGAGGTCAAGCCAATATCCAGCGACCTCACACGCTAACCCGACGAATCTCTGCTTCGTCGAGCCTCCGACGATGGTTGAGTTACCTTTCTTCCGGCATCGCTTGGTTTCCTAGAGAGTATTTCCAACAGAAAAACTGATTATATTTTAAACTAAAATTGTTAACAAACAAAAAAAGAAAAAGAAAATAATAGTGATACCCAGTTTTGTTGTGAGACGTGGGATAGGAAATCACCAACCTAGGTTGCAACCCAGGTTTGCCCATTTTTCTTGTATTTTGCTTTTTTTTTTCTTTAAATGATTTCAATAAGCCAGCCAACCCATGTATGGGTCACCATCACCAATGGGAACAGCCGCCTTCGGTGAACATAGATAAGAATCTTTTTGAAGGACTAAACAAGAAAATTGACATCCATATCCATCAATCAGAGAAAACAGTTTCGATTCATATCACGCACGAGGTCAACGCATCCTTCACTCACTCACATACAGAAGCAGCGTCTACTTCCAATCACCGGTCAGAATTCCATTCCAGTTCTCTGTTTATCTCTCGATCTCGAATTTGTATTACTATCAATCATCATTTTAAACCAGAACGGTGTGTAGAGATGAAGCTGTCACCGAGAGAGGTGGAGAAATTGATGTTACACAATGCTGGATTCTTGGCTCAAAAGCGTCTTGCTCGTGCCAAAAGGCTTAATTACCCTGAAGCTGTTGCACTTATCGCTACTCAGGTAGTAGTACTACGCTAGCTAGTCGTACAAACAAATATCATCAACATTTTTTTTTTTTTAAATTAATCCATCCATGGGCATGGCATGGTAAAATTAATATCTATTGTTATTAGATTTTGGAGTTTGTACATGATGGTGACAAGAGCGTCGCTGAATTAATGGATATTGGGAGACAACTTTTAGGATGGTACTTGATGATGATTTACACACACAACACAATGGCATTTACAAACTCTGTTATGCTATACATACATTCATGTTTAGTGCCTGACAATTTAGATGAAAAGAATTTGTTCTAGTTTTCAATCAGGATTTTTTTAATATACTTCATTCATTCAATCAAATGTTTGGATTTGGAGGCAGTTGAATGATGATTTTTTTTACATACTCTGTCAATAGGAGACAAGTTCTTCCAGCTGTTCCACACCTTTTAGACTCTGTCCAGGTAACTTAATTAATTCCCACGAATTTTCCCATTTCCCACTTGTATCACAGAAGCACTAAATTCTTTTTCATTTTGCTACCATTAATCTGCATTCGCTTTTTTCTTCGATACTTAGTTAGAACTAAAGGTGGAAATGTTGAAGGCTTGGGACGGGTCTGCTAACATAACATGGGTGAATTTGAGAATCGGTCAACCTGTAATATTTTTCATGACTTCTTTGGATTTTTATAAATAATGAAAATTACTACAGATTAATAAAAATAGCACCTTTAAAATGTGATATAATGGAAAATTTTGTGTATTAGAGTTAGTCCTTTAAGAAACTAAATTTGGTCCGGTTGTTTTTTACTGTGCATTTGGCTAGTTATCTGCCTATTTCAACCCGCTTGGTAATTCTTCTTCACAGCCCATTCAAACCCAAACAATTGCATGAAACACGGCATTTTTATTATATGGAGAACATCATATCATATTTTTTGTGTTTCTTTTAGCAAAACCAAACCGTTAAGCTTATGTTCAGGTTGAGGGGACGTTTCCTGACGGTACAAAGTTAATTACGGTACATGATCCTATATCATGTGAAAATGGAAACTTGGATCTAGCTTTACAAGGCTCTTTTCTTCCAGGTAAGCAAGCAATCTTTATAGATCCATTTTCCTATCTCAGGTGACCTTTTCGAGTTTTGTTTCTTAAACCACAAATTTGGCTACTTCTATCTATATGTAAAAGGAGTCATGAATATCCATACCAAGTTAAGTGTTTCCTGCCTCATAACTGCTTGTCTATCCCAGTTGTTATTATATATACGATAATGTTATCCATAATAACAACTATTAGGTTAAGTGTTATTTTTCTTAAGCATTTTTCCAGAGTTTGGCAAATATAATGTACCATTGTACCCACGCACTCCCTCTCTTTAATATACCCCTGGGTCCTAAAATATGGTTACAAAATACCTTTGCAGACACTACCAATCTGATGGAAAGTTTGTTGCTTCTGCAGTTCCTTCACTTGAAAAGTTTCCAGATATAGAAGGTGGTACGATTCCTGGTGAATTAATCTTAAGCAATGGAGATATATTGCTTAACGCGGGAAGGGAGGCTGTAAAAATCAACGTAACTAATGATGGAGATAGACCAATACAGGTGGTTTTCTTTGTACATATTAGTGTCTTTTCTATTATAAATTTAACTACTTCAAGATGAGTGTTATTAACTATTAAGGCTATCTTTAAAGTTAATATGGCCAAAAATTAATAAAAATATATTAATTTTTTAGCTTTTCTATTTTTTTTCTTAAGTTGTCAGTATAAATCCATCTATTATTGTATTTCATCACATAATAATGAGGATCACAAAGCTTTCAGGTTGGCAGCCATTATCACTTCATTGAGGTCAATCCATCTTTGATTTTTGATCGAAGAAAATCATATGGCATGAGGTTAAATATACCAGCAGGAACAGCTACCCGGTTTGAGGTCAGAATTTTGAACATTAACTTTATCTATCTAGGGTAGTTCTTTTACTTTTTTTTTTCTCATTTCTTCTGGAAAAAGTAAAAACATATTTCTAAGGTTGCTGATTGCTTTATTAATACTCTCACCATTTGGGATCTCCTATATCACTTGTAGAGTTCTCTTTCGCATATTTTATACTTAATTACTTATGTTCCTTACTTGTAGCATTTTTAGTGAAGTTACGATGCATTATAAGACTATTTTACTTAAATGTGAAAACATGTAATTAAGCAAAATACATCCTACTTCTTTTCTCGAAACAATGCACATACATTAATTCATTACAGTTATATCACACTATGAGACAATGATTGTTATTTTTCCTTAGTTTTTTATTGGCAACCTTTCTAGCCAGGAGATGCAAAACCTGTTATTCTTGTAAGGATTGGAGGTAATCAAGTTATCAGAGGAGGTAATGCTATAGCAGACAACCATGCCAATGATTCCAATGTCAAAACAGTCATGGAATCTATAACTGCAAGAAGATTTGGCAATTCAACAGATACTGGTACCAGGTAAAAGATTTAAAAACTTCATATTCTGATTCTTTAATGTGAATGATATCATTTATAACTTCATTTGCAGTAACGGTATCATTATAGAAGGATCTTCACTAGCTTATAGTATGCCTCGTGAGGCTTATGCTAATATGTATGGTCCTACTGTTGGTGACAAAATTCGTCTGGGTGATACTGAATTGTTTGCACAAGTTGAAAAAGATTTTGCTGTTTATGGTGACGAGTGTGTGTTTGGTGGTGGAAAAGTTATAAGAGATGGAATGGGGCAAGCTGCAGGGTTTTCTGCAGCTGATTGTTTGGATACAGTTATTACAAATGCTTTGATAATTGATTATACGAGAATTTTTAAAGCAGACATTGGTATTAAAGGGGGTTGTATTTCTTCCCTTGGGAAATCAGGAAACCCTGATGCCATGAATGGTGTTTCTGATAACATGATTATTGGGGTAAGCTGTCAGATGCTTCATCTTTCTATGCATTAAGGGGACCTGCTTAATCATGGTTAAATGGTTCACCACCAGTTTTGATCCATATGTTTTGGTCAGGTGAGCACAGAGGTGATTGCTGGAGAAGGCATGATAGTGACAGCTGGCGCTATAGATTGTCATGTTCATTTCATATGCCCTCAATTGGCACATGAAGCAATATCTAGTGGTAACATCTCCACCTTTTTCTTGGCATAAGCTCTAGTGAAACTTTGTTTTTTCTTTTTTATATTTATATTCTGATGGCAATCAAATAATCTTGAAATCTACCAAAAATTGTTCAAGAACATGAAGCTTCTAGAAAACTTGATTTCCCAAATCGTAATTAGTTTGTTTGTTGTTTTTGGATGTGATGGTGTTTAGGTATCACAACAGTGATAGGAGGTGGGACGGGACCTGCTGACGGGACCCGTGCGACTACTTGTACCCCCGGACCTATACATATGAAATCTATGCTGCAAGCCACTGATGACTTGCCACTTAATTTTGGTTTTACTGGGAAAGTATACCTACTTTTTTCCAAATAAAAAATGCATTCTTTCATCTTTAATTTCATAATTTGAAATGATATATCATTATGCTATATATGTGTTTCAGGGTAATAGTGCTAAACCAGAAGGTATACATGAAATAATTAGGGCTGGTGCAATGGGACTAAAGCTTCATGAGGATTGGGGAACCACTCCTGCTACTATCGATAATTCTTTGGCTGTTGCAGACCAATATGATATCCAGGTTAATATCCATACAGACACCTTGAATGAATCTGGATTCGTTGAACACACAATTGCTGCATTTAAGGATAGAACAATTCACACATACCACAGGTAAAAGATGAAAGCATGTAGCTTTCTCTTTTGTTTTCTTGAAGCTTGGTTATAGCACTTACGTTGAACTGAATATGCCATTGTTGTTTCAGTGAAGGTGCAGGGGGTGGTCATGCTCCAGATATCATTAAAGTCTGTGGTGTTAAGAATGTTTTGCCCTCATCAACAAATCCAACACGTCCTTTCACTAAGAACACAATTGATGAACATCTTGATATGCTGGTAGGTTGGTTCATTCAGAAAAGATTAAAAACAATTGCTGTGTGCTTTAAAATTTGTTCGATATCCCACAGATGGTCTGCCATCACCTTGATAAGAACATACCCGAGGATGTGGCATTTGCTGAGTCACGGATCCGGGCTGAAACAATTGAGGCCGAAGACATTTTGCATGATATGGGGGCAATAAGCATTATATCCTCTGATTCACAGGCTATGGGCCGCATTGGGGAGGTAAGCTGTCAAACTTACTTTTTTTTCCGGGATCATATATGCGGAGGCTCCTGAAGCATTCAACCTTATTTTTTAAAACCACACTTAGACTGCCTCCATTGCTTACTTTGGTGGAGGTGCATTTGGTGATGTGGAAAAGGCATGTTGGAAGGATGCATTGGGGTGGAGGGCCATGGAGCAAGCACGTAGGTAATTAAGTGCATCTAAATGCAAGAGGTGGTGGGGCCATGCAAGAGGTGGTGGGGCAATTTCAATACAAAAAGAAATGGTGATGTACTGATGTGGAAGAGAGAGGATGCATGTGGGAAGGATGTGTTGGAGTTAAATAGAGGAGAGAGAGTGCATGTGAGAAGAATGGGTAAAAAGCTGATGTGACAGTGATGATTAGGATGCATGTAGTAAATGCAGGTCGTTGCATTGGAGACAGTCTTATATTGGAATACTATATAGGACACCCAAGCAGATATCGAATTTCGTTTATAACAAATGCAGCTAAAAATGCCGAAATATAATGAAATGCCAAAAAATACACTATTTTTTTTACCTTGGATCATTGCTTAGTTATAGCTCGATGCAGTCGTATTATTGTCTTCTTAAACTTTTGAAGGGCATTTTCGTCATTAAGCATGTTATACTGATATGTTTAAACGCATCTTGGTGGACTTAATGAGAAGATCTGTTTAAAAATTACATGTGAGCTGAAACTGAAATAACCGATATTCTGATATTGTTTTTGTAATAATAATTAACACATTAATTATCAGTAAAAGGTATTCAGATCAAACACAAAGGCGTTTGCTGTTCAACCCTAGTGAAAATGACCCATAAAAATTACGCATTTCAACCCAAACCTTTTTTGACCTGTTCTTGATGCTAACAGGTAATTACAAGAACTTGGCAAACAGCCCACAAGATGAAGTTACAAAGAGGCCCGATTGATGGTAATATACCAGATAATGACAACCTTCGCATCAAACGGTACATTGCTAAATACACAATAAATCCAGCTATAGCTAATGGGATTTCTGACCATGTTGGATCAGTTGAGGTGCGTTATAAATACTCCTGTGTTTTAGTTTTTTTTTTTTTTTTTTTTGAACAGCAAATAAAACTATATTGGAAAAAACTGCACATAATTTAGATACTTCGTTGCAGGCTGGAAAGCTGGCTGATCTTGTAATTTGGAAGCCATCTTTCTTTGGGGTAAAACCTGAAATGGTGATTAAAGGAGGCGATATTGCATGGGCTAACATGGGCGATCCAAACGCAAGCATCCCTACTCCTGAACCGGTAATACTTTACTTTTTATTAATCTAAAACAAATGTCAATAAAGTATGTTTTTAAGTATGTCAATTTGTTGACAATCCATTCAATTGGGTTATGTAACTATCATAATGTGCATGCATATTGCATCAGTGATTAGTGTTTTTGATTCATTATGATTGGTTTTATGTTGAGAACAAATCATCATTTTTGTGAAAATGATAAAATAAAATAATAAGATAAAAACCACAAGAGTTTGTAAGAATAAGAGTATAAGACGTTACGAAAATGTAAACTCGATACTAAATTGCACTACTCATTATAAAGTTATTTATTTCAGCTTGCTACTTGTGATAGGTTATAATGAGGCCCATGTTTGGAGCATACGGCAAGGCTGGAAGCGCCAACTCCATTGCTTTCGTTAGCAAGGCATGTACATATCTCTCCATTCATACACACACACACAAACTATACATATACACGTCATGTACATGTATGTCTACATCTACGTATCCGTATAGTATAGTATAGTATAGATATACACGGGGAGTTCAATAGGGACCAATTTTTTTTTTTTTTTCAAAATAGGAACCATGTTATTCACATGTGAATAACATAGAATAACATTGTTCATATGGTTCCTAAATTTTTAGTGGTACCTATCTGAACTTATCCCACATATGGATGTAAATGTGCGCACACAGATATATATGTGTGTATGCATACTCACATTAACATGCAGTGGGCAAACTTCAACTTATACATACATGCTATGTACCATCAAGTGGGCGGGTCATCGTAAAAACCGGTACCCCGTGAGTTACATATGTTTCCTTATTAAAAAAGTTGACATCATAAATGACCAACAGGCTGCTATGGACTGCAATATAAAGACCTTTTATGGGCTCAATAAAAAGGTGAAAAGTGTGAAAAATGTAAGAAATCTCACAAAACTCGACATGAAACTAAACGATGCCCTGCCAAAGATTGAGGTTGATCCAGAGACATATGAAGTTACCGCAGATGGTGTGCATCTCACATGTCCTGCAGCTACAACGGTTCCTCTTTCTAGAAATTACTTCCTATTTTAGGTAACATATCTAGTCTCTAAATTTTTATATTCGAAACCGGCAATTGAACCGAAATCGTAACCACATCAGACCAGGACTGGTTATGTACAGTCCAGTCTTGTTCGTTTCCGCTCTGGTCTGGTTCAAAACCAGATTTCATTTCTTTTCTTTTAATGAAGCAAATTCGTTTAAGCAATGTTAAGCTTGAATCACTAGACCAAACGGTGCATCTAATTCACAGTCTAGTTTGGGACCAGCTGGTCCTAAACTAGTACTATAGGGTCTGGCTTCTCGGTTCTAGTACTTTTAAGTCCGGTGGACAGTTGCACACCCCTGATTTATGTAACTTTTGGGGTTAGATTGCTAAATAACAATATACAGTTATACCTTTACCAATAATAGCAACATATTTCATTTTTGTTTATGTGTCTATTTATGATAAAATAAAAAGTGTGAAAGCATAACTTGTAAGTAGTCAGTCAAACAGGTTGTGGTGATCATAAAATCTTATTAAAGAAATGATATCATTTCAAGAGGTTGGAAGCATTTGAATGCACGTTTCCAGCCAGTTTGACTGGTTCATCTCATTTGACATTATTTTTTCTTATATATATATTTCAGGCGCTATCAATTTCACTAGCAGGAATGTATCTCGTTGAAATTATCACATGATTTCCGGAATCTTCTCATGAGCATTCTTGGGCCTTGCTTCAAATTCTAACTTGTGATTGATGGAGAATGGAGAGGACTCAATAACTTGTTGCCCGACTACCTGTCATTGCTTTGTAATTGCCCTTTTTCGTGTTGAATGAAATAGAGAGTTTGATTCACTTTTTAGATATCGGTAATAAGTCACGGATTCAATTCTCCACTAAGACTATGTGTTATGGAAAGCCTCCATTGATAAAAAAATGTTGTGACCTAGGCAGGTAGGCACATTTTTTTCACCCTTCACACCACCAAGGGGTGTTGTAGGGCTTTATCTGTAATGTGGTATTAGATTGAGGTGGGCTAGATATGATTGAGTGCGTATATTATTTAATATTAAGAAAAACACCCATTTCCCTTTTCACACCGTCGATTTGCCCCAAGCCCCTGTTCGGCGCCCCCATGTAATGGTGTGTTCACGCCACTGACGCTAGTTACGTGGCACCAACGTCCCACCAAAGAACGCTTCTTAACATGAGGCCTTCTAACACGCCATTATTTACTTGTAATTATTCAAACGGTTGCATGCTTCCTATTTGGTGAGATAACATTTCCTATGTGATCCATGCTTTGAAAACAAGACAATAATGTAGCGGTTAAAACAAGAACAATGAGGGTGATAGCTAGGTTATGTTATTAACTAATGGACCACACACAAACGAAGCGGTGGTTTGGAGCGAATAACATACAAGTGAAATCAAAGCAAAACTTGTTAATTGATACGTGACAAATCAATTGATGCAAACAGTGGCGAAGCTTGAATTTTTTTACGGAGGGGTCGAAAACGTATATACCCAAAAATTTATATAGAACCGGGAGGTCGAAAATATATATACCAAAAAATTTCTATACGAAAACTACATATATAACACTACTGGCCGAAAAGTTCGGGGGGTCGGGCGCCCCTCCCGGCCCCTTCAAAGCATCGCCCCTGGATGCAAAGATATCCGTTTAATGAGTTCGGTTTCTAAAAATATTGCAATTCTTTAGTAATTCACGTTAATGTTGTTGGGAATTTCGAACAATGAAACCAACTTGGTGTGCAAGGCTCAAGAAGGATTTTAAGGAGTGGATAATTATAAATTATTAAAGGTGATTATGATTTAATAATTTGTTGTAATAATCTAGCATCCTAAACGAGTTAACATCCTAGTTAATTGGTTAGATATTTATCTAGCATCCTAAACGAGTTAGGTTTGGATGTCTTTAGGATAATTATATAAACAATCCTAGTATAAGTCTAATGAGACAAGTTAGCTTATAAATACCGTTTACTAGGTATTCTAGATTGTAAGAAACAAGTTTTTGAGTAATTTTGTTCATCTACTAATATTAGGAGTTAGTGATAATTTTATGACCATTTGATTATTGATTGAGACTTGAGATGTGCTAATAGTTATACTGGAATAAGTCGTTCACTTTGACAAATTAAATTTTGTCATATTTCAAATGATACAATATATAAAGACTATAATTATAATAACCAAAAAGATGATTCACATTTTATGATAATTAATTGCATAACGATTGCTTTGCTAAGTCATGTGGCATACAAAAGAGGATTCATGATGATGAAGACTTTATTGTTTTTTTTAAATGTTAATTACTTTTTAAATTATCCATTTCTCAATAAATTAAGAAATGACCAATATTTCAAACTGTTTTAACGATATCAGTATCATTTTTCTTTTTACAGCCATAATATTTAATTTAACTATTTACCATTAAGTACGTTTTTAAAATACAGCATAAAAACCTTTATTTTTTTAAGCGACATTATCTCTACATAAGTTGAGTGGTGCCTATACGCTAACATGAGCCTTAGAAGCTATGCAAACTTAAGTGTGAGTGTTTTTTTAGAGTTTAACTAGAAAAGTAACCCCGTGATGCGGCGGGGGCTAGATTTATATTTCCGTTAAGTTAGATACATGAGCTGCAACCAAGAGTTTATGCCTAGATTTGTATATGTATTATGGTCGTAACTTAGGATGCTAACACCAAGCATGTTAGTTACATAAGTCGCGCAAAATACATTTTCGTGATCAATCAAGTTATTCGACGAATTGAGCACATACGACGTATACAAATGTCAGAATGTTTGCATCTCTGTACCAATGCCAAAATGTTTGTATCTTTTTTGTTTAGTTCCATTGGCCTTTGTCTCCTCCACCAATGTCAAAATGTTTGCATCTATGCACAAAACATAAAAAAAAGCAACATTAATAACAACAAAAGTAAATAAAAAAACATCAAAAGAGATTCAAAGCTAACCTTAATTGGATGCTGGGACACATGCTTGCAACCTCAGCACAATCTTCTTGGTGCTTTTAGCCTGTGTAGATGTGGTTTATGAAAAAAAAATTGGTCCACCTCGGCCCGTACGGTGTAGTTCTCACGGTTCTTACAACTAGATGTGGTTTTCATTTTAGCGGTCCTCTCTCTCTCTCTCTGTATATATATATATATATATATATTCATCAAATCCTGCATTGCAAGACAAACGAAAACGAGTAACAAACACGGCGAAAATTAGCAAAACTCACCGCGCAAGTTAGCAAAATTCAACGAAAACGAATAACCAACACAGTAATACTCAACTTACAAACAAAAATTTACGAAATTCCACACACTCTGATTTTGTTTATGATGTGGCGATGGTTATGATGGTAGTGGTGATGATTGCGGCGGTGGTGAGAGGTGGTGCTACTGCCGGAGCTACCACTGCTACTACTCCTTCTACTACTCTCTCCGCCACTGCTACCACTTCCGGTGGTGCTACTGCCGGATTCTTGCTTCACCTTAAAATACTAACGCCGCCCTCTGCAACTCCCCGTCGAACCAGTCAAGTAACGCCGCCCTCCGCAACTCCCCGTCGATGCCAGTCAGATTACCCCGTTACGATTTTGTTTTTCGGTGGTGTAATGGTGGTTAAAGGCGGTGGTACTTGGTCGGTTTTACTGTGGTTCAATGGTGGTTGGGTTTTCCGGTGGTGAAAGGCGGTGGTGCTTGGTCATTGATGGTGGACCAAGGTGTTTGGTTCTTGGTTTTATCTTTTACAGTGGTGTTCGTTGATGGTGGTCAGAAACAAAAGAAAGAATGAGAGAAAGGTGTGGGTTGGGTGGGGTTGGGTTGGGGTTGTTATTTGTTTTATTATAAGTGGGTCCCACAAATATATTCTTTTGGTTAATTAATTTATTTTGTTTTATATTAAGGGTAATTTAGTAATTTCACACCCACTTAACTGAGAAAACTAACCCTCATCCGCATCAGGGACTATCCGAAAACGAAATTGCAACAGTTAGGGACTATAGCTGTAATTTTAGAAAGTTAGGGACTAAAGGTGAAAAATAGGCAAACCACAGGGACTATCCGGGCACTTTTCTCTACATTTTATATAATTTTAATCTATACTATATAATAAAAGAAACCAACTTTGGGACACTTGTCATCATATTAGGCCATGTCTTATAGATAATTATTATTTAAGTTTAATCTCTTCTTATTAATTATAGATAACCCTCCTACGAAATATTATTTAGTTTAATATTTTATGGATAATTATTATTTAATTTAATCTCTTCTAAATAATTATAGATAACTCTTCTACTAAATATTATTTTGTTTAATCTCTTCTACTTAACTATAGATAATTATTATTTAATTTAAATTTAATATATACTTCTCATTTATAATGTTATTTATTTGATTTTCTATATCATATGCAAACACATACTTTTTATTTGTAATATACAAATTTAATCTTATTCTTTTCGATTACCAAATAAACAAAAATTAATATTAAATCTTATTCTACTTTAAATGTCGAATAAAATACTTCTATTTTTCTAATAAAATATTATTCTTAAATTTAAATTGTTAATTTAAGATATTTTTAAATAACCAAATTCATTATCACTAAAATCAAATTTTGTATTAATATATTATTTATTTTTATTTTCATTATTAAAAAAAATAATTATATCTATTTTATTACATAATTTTAAACAAATTGTATATAATTTCAATATTACTTTATATATAAAATTCTATTTATTACGGGCTTTTTAAATATAATTTATATTTTATCACTCAAATGGCTGCTTATTTGCTTCTTGAATAACATGTTTGACCACTGTATTTTCTTTTCAATAATTATCTCCTCAATCACCATATCTATCGTGTACCGAGTATACCCATTTATTTTTTTTAAATATAATTTTCTTATTTTTTGGTATATAAAATCATCTTTATTCAAGCCGTGTCCGTGTAATACACGAGGGTTTTAAAGATATAACTTTTTTTTTATTATTTGGTAAACAATATTACATTTATTTAACCCATGCAATACACGTGGTTTTAAAGTATAACTTTTTTATTATTTGATATATAAAATTACATTTATTCAACCCGTACAATATGGTTCTTATAGATATAACTTTTTATTATTTAATATATAAAATTATATTTATTCAACTCATGCAATAAAGGAGGTTGTTAAAGATACATTGTTTTATTATTTAGTTTATAAAATTTATTTATTCAACCCGTGTAATACATGGGGTTATAACCTAGTTATAAAATAATACAAAAGGTGTGTGACACGTGTCGAAAAACGTCACATTTTCACTCTCCAGGCCACACGGTCCGTTTTAACAGCATGTCCCATTCTGACGCGTGATCCACGTGTCGTATAATGTCTCATTTTCAAACCCCTTCACACCGTGTGTGATGTTGACATGAAGAAGGTATGCTTGTCACGCCGTCGTTTAGGCATGCGCCAAAATCAAACAGATATAAGTCACCAATGATTGATTTCTTTATTTCATCTTTGAAATTGTTTATTGCAAGTAACTCAATTTTATTATATATATATACACACTCAGGATCTAAATTTTGGCCACGCGGGAATCAATATTTTTATTATATAAGCAGCATTCGGATCTTATGATTTTATATGCTTCAATTCACTCTTTCAGTTTTAGGTGTTAGTGTTTTATATTTTAATTTAGTTTTTACCATTAAGGATGTGTGTGTTTTAATTTTATCCATATGATAATAAAATTTCGGCAAAACCTATAACCGGTTAACTCGACAAAACTGGGTAGGCTAAATCATTTCTAGTTAAAGATTTTAGTTTGCATTAACACTATTTTAACCTTCTATAAAACATTTCTAGGATTACCTGTTTCAGAAAATATAACCTCATTAAGAGTCATAAATAATTTCAGGAAACATGTTGTATGCATTTATTGCTAAAGATAGAATCTTTAACGGCACAAACAAAGAGGGATATCTGCTTCTGTTTCTGTTTCTGTTTCTGCTTCAGGATAATATAACAAAGAGTAAATTGCAATTTTACCCCCTGAGGTTTGGGGCCATTGGCACTCTTACACCCCCTAAGGAAATAATTGCAATTTTACCCCCCACTGTTCACTGTTATGTCGCAACCTTACCCCCTAAGCTCAATTTTGTTGACTGATCTGTTGACTTTGTGGTGAAATGACTATTATACCCTTTTATTTTACCCCCTGTGTTTTGTTTACTCTGTAATTTTACCCCCTGCCACCACTGCCACCTCCAGCCACCCACCCCTTTCTCTCACACCCACCATAGCAACAACCAGCCACCATGTTAGACCCTAATTCGTACATGACAAAAGTCGCAGCGGAAAACACGAACCATAAAATTTTCTTTCATTACCAACGTTTTGACTCACTTGAAAGGTCGTTTTGATATGTATCTTCTACAAAGATAAAGCATAAGTCTTGTTTCCTAATAGTACATACTCAATTATTCCCGTACAATCTATCTTGTGACTCGATCTTCGATCTCTAATCCTTGTTATAATCGCCCGTTATCCACACAACCTGCACTCACCACATACATTCATAAACATTAGCACACATTATATAAACAAGATACATTCACATACACTTCACATTTCGTCATCTTTCAAACTTTAAGCATTTCATCTGCGTATCCATTTTCTGGTGAGGCTTCAGTAATGTACCTGTATCACTTTTTCATTCTCAAGGTACACCATCAATAACGTTATCACTCAACATATCTAAGTCATACATACATACGTACTTGCATACCTACTTACATACACATCTACATACGTACATACCCTTCCTACAACTTTACATACGTGCGTACACTCATACATGTCTTTATACATACACACATACACAACTACCTACGTACGTACCTTTACTACATCTTTACATACATGCCTACACTCATACATATCTTTATGCATACATACATACACCTCTGCATACGTACATACCCTTCCTACAGCATTTCATACATGCATACACTCATACATATCTCTATACTTACATACATACTCATCTGCATACGTACATACCTTTCTTACAGTGTTTCATACATGCATACACTCATACATATCTCTATACTTACATACATACTCATCTGCATACGTACATACCTTTCTTACAGCGTTACATACATGCATACACTCATACATATCTCTATACTTACATACATACTCATCTGCATACGTACATACCTTTCTTACAGTATTACATACATACATAATTACGCATCTACATACGTGTACAACATCTTGCATACTTCTTACATACTTATACGCTATTTACATGAGACTTAAACTTTGATTTATAGCCCATAAACATCTAAGGATCGATCAAAATCATGTTTAGAAAGTCTTCCGTAGTCCACGGATAACAAACCGAAGCCTACGATACATAAATCGACTTAAATAACAATTTTCAGACTTTTGGACTTAGGGAGGTCGTCGGCGACGGCCCTAGGGCCCGTCGGCGACGGCCCGTAGTTTTTCCCGTAGCCAAAACCCCGTAGACAGGAAGATAACCCGTCGGAGAAAAACTGATTTTCCCTTGCCCGTCGGCGACGGCCTCTCTAAAGTGCATTTTTCTGCAGATCCGTTTCGACGTCCGAACGCACTAAAACGCGCATAACTTTCGAACCGTTTACCCGTTTAACCTCCCGTTTCTTCCTACATGCTTGTAAATTCACATTCTATCATATAAACTTAAAATCCCACATCCGGATTAACGAAATTCTTATCTTACGCCTTATCGACTTATTATCACATTCTAATTATTTGACCCATTATGGGTATTTGCGCATTAATTGGTTTATGACATACCAAGACCATACTCTTCGCTTCCATACTTGTTCAAAACATTATACTCATCAAATAACTTGTTCCTAAACTACTTGTTAAAATCGTTTGCCCAAAATACCCATCAAGGGCATTTTGGTCAACTTTAAATCCCATCCTTTACGACATAAGACTACGTCACATATTTGACCTCAACCATCATGTTTAGTAAATTAAAACACCATATCACCTATCCGAACATAAGAAGTGATTATAGAAATCACTTACCTTATGCGTCCGTGCTCGTATCCGATTCCTTGCCTCATCTTGACCCGTTAACACCTCCTACTTGAGTCCGTCACGACGTGATTCCTATACTTTCATTTCATCGAAACCACGCTCTTATTAGCATACTCATTTGTACATGTAACATTCATATCATTCGCATAATTCACACTTAACTTTCCTTAGTCATTTCTAACAAGCATTAAAATACATAATCAACTTCATATAATCATATCCGTATATGTTAAACTCATGTAACTCATCATGTCATTACATTTAACACGGATTGCTATAACATGTACCATACGACTTCCCATCAACCTACATTTACGACAATGAGTCAAATCATGTTTCTTATACTTAGTTGACTTTCAAAAGTCAACTATTAACCATACTCAACTATCGACTTATCATCGTATACCCGTAACATCATAATCGACTATACAGACGACACTATATACATTTCATCATACACTTGATGTGAGTACTACCTTTTAAGCATAACGTACAACTATTTCATGCACAATTCTTCTAAACTCATACATAACCCATCAAAACCAACTACTAATCATCATGTATCATTCCAAATGAACATTAAACATAACATCATCATATTCCTATACTTTCATCTAACAATAATTCATCATACCCACATAATACATCAATCTTTCAACAAGACTTGAACATAGGAGGTGATTCTAGTCATCATCTTCACCCTAACTAACGGGTGTCACCTCTAAACATCAAATTAACGCAAACCATTCATAACCCATGTTCTACACGAGGATTCTAACCCTTGTACATGATCAATTTCATATTAACTCACGGGTTGGAACATAACCCACTTCACCCATGATCACCAATCTTAGATTTAAGACATACCTTATGATCCCCTCGTGTTGGTGATCATTAATCCATGCTCGGTTATGGATTTCAGCTTCATCTTGCCTTCCAATTTGAGCTTAAAGGCGATTTAGGGTTTGAGGCTCCATGGGAGCCTCCTGATCTTTCTCGAACACACACGTATGTGTGTGTATGTGTGTGTTTAGTTATTTTATAACTTAACTTTCATTTGTTCCATTTTAGCCCCTCGGGTTTACTTTTAAAACATAACTGACACTACCTTAATCATTTAAGACTTTTGACCATACCCTTAACTAGGTTAAATAGCCTAGTTATTTATTTCCTGACGTGTCACATAATAACATACAACAAACATTAACATTCAGATTTTGGGGCGTTACACACCATTTGCCACCACACCACCACCATTGTCATCGTCACTGTACACCAACGACTGCCAGCACAACCACCATAACCAATTGACGCGGTAATGAACAAACCTTGAAATCAATGGGCTTTTCAGTGATATAATGGAGAATTTGCAGGTCAGAGATAGATGGAGACTACATTAGTAAACTACCAGATGAACTTCTTAGACAAATTCTCACAATTTACCCTTTGGATTCTGGATCAAAAGCTGTAGCTCTCTTTACAGGGTTATGGAACAGACCTTACATCAAACATGGAGGAGCAATATTCAAGATTTTGAATCGGTAATTGGTGATTTTCTGGTTGGTTTTGATGAAAATAATCCTCTAAAAATGCCCAGAAAACTTGAAATCCATTATAGTAAAGGTTTGTTCATTACCGCGTCACTTGAGTTGAACAGAAAATTGAATCTTGATACCGCCACCACCTGACCACCATAACCACCTGTTCACCAACACCACAACCAATTTCAGATCAAGCTACAATTTCTACAAAACCATAAAGAAAGCCCCAAACTGAAATTAGAGTAACAGAAACCCTAGATGATGGTTATAGGTTCAAATTGCATCGAAAAAGTGAAGAAAACAAGAAAATTAACCGTTGATTTCAAGTTCGGAACCTGCAGATTGTGGTGGCGGCTGTATTTTTAAAATTAGGGTTGTGGCGGGGGTGGTGATGATGGCGACGGTGATGGTTGTGGCGGCAGTGGTGGTTGTGGCGGTTTAGATGGCGACGGTGATGGTTGAAGATGATGATGATGGAGGTTTGTGGCGGGGGTGGCGATGATGGCGACGGTGGTGGTTGTGGCGGTTCAGCTGGCGACGGTTGAAGATGATGATGATGATGGATTTGGCGGTGATGGTTGAAGATGATGATGATGATGATGGAGGTTTTTGAAGATGACGGTCATGGAACCTGCAGATGGTAGAAGATGATGATGATGGATTTGCAGTTTACTCTATATATAATATAAATAATAATAAAAATAAATATAGGGTAAGATTACCAAAATACCCTTACATATAATGGTCAAACTATCGTTGACTGAGCTTAGGGGGTAGAACTGCGACATAACAGTTAACAGTAGGGGGTAATTTTGCAATTATTTCCTTAGGGGGGGTAAGAGTGCCAATGGCCCCTAACCTCAGGGGGTAAAATTGCAATTTACTCTATAACAAAAGAGAATTCTTTACCATCGTATCATACAAACTAATGGAGTAAGGTTGGTTTGTTTGTTTGTTTGTTTTTGTAAAGCATTAAAATACAACTTATCATGCGTTTAGAATAATAAAATATTATGTCACTTCAAAAAATACATTATGTTTTCATTATCAGAGTCTCAAAGTTAACCATGTTTTAACTTATAGACTTGTTTTTGAATAATGTTAGAAATCTCAAAGTAAATTACACTTTATCCTTTATATATATACCAATTTGCGAGTTTCATTCTTAAACTATGAAAACTATAGAAATCATCATTCATTTCAAAAGTGGTAACAAATACATGTTTTGTCACTAACTTTATGTAAGCTTTTCTATACACATTTCCACAGCAACTTTTCGACCCCTCAGGGACGAGGCTTTGTTTTTAGTAAATTAGAGTTTTCAATTCAGAAAGGGATGGCGGCGCAGTTTGTTGCTTATCTACCTACTATCCTTATGTAATTTGCCCTGATAATTGGAATGAAATATATATTAGTGAAGAAAAAAAAAACTAAAGAACAAAATGTGAAAATTTTCAGAAGTCTTAATATTTTATGTTTTTCTTTTATTCTATTTCTAACCTTTAATTTGTATTTTTTTTTTAATTTAATTAACTAATCAATCAACTTATATATTTCACAAGAATATTTATAGTAAATTTGTTTGATTAGGTTGTTAGCTTTTCTTATTTACTATTATTATTAAACAAATTATGTAACGTAAAGATCATATTCTTGTAATTTTCTTATATATTAACTATAATAAGTTTATAAAAATATTTTGTAGCGATTTCATGTTACCCCTTGTGGTTGGCGTCACTGTCAAGTGATGAAAACCCAAATAGAAAATGTGCATTTTCAAGATCAAGACAACTGCAACTTTCCATATAGAATCCCCATTATTAAACAACTCCAAAATATTAATAATGATAGAGAGTAAATTACGATTTTGGCCCCTGTGGTTATATCACTTTTACACTTTTAGTTCAAAAAAAACTTTTTAACATCTGAGCCCCCAATGTCTTTTTATCTAACCATTTTGGCCCCTAACATTTAATGGATGAGGTTACTGTTAGGGGCCAAAAGGGTTAGAGAAAAAAACGTTGGGTGCTCAGATATTAAAAAAAATTTGTGGACTAAAAGGGTAAAAGTGATATAACCAGAAGGGCCAACATCGTAATTTACTCTAATGATGATAATACAAATAATTGGTCTTCTCCCTCCCTTTAATTTCACACATCACCCAAATTAGAATCTCCATCAACCAGTTGCTGGTGCAAATGTCAGATCACCACCTTCAATTAGAACAAGAACAGCAACAGCAGCAGCAGCAGCAGCAACCACTCCTCACTAAGTCAGAAGATGAAGGTGATCTTGATGGATGCCTTCAACAACTGGATTTGTATTTGTTATTGTTGGGATTCAATCAATCTTCTTATATTCGATTTGGGATTTCATGGGTGACGTTTTTGATGATTGGGGTTGTGCTTCCTGTGGTGGTACTTTTGATGATCACCAACTGTTTGAAATGTGACCTGTATCAAGTTCAAGGCTTTGAGCTTCTTGTTGTCTCTTCGCATGCTTCTTTGGCTGCTTCTGCTCTGCTTTGCCTTTCACATAATCTCAGAAAGTATGGAATTCGAAAGTTTCTGTTTGTTGATCAGTATCACGGTCATGTTCAAAGATTTTCAAACCACTACCTTCAGAAGATTTCTGTAAGTAGTAATTCATCATATACTGTTTTATTACATATATTTTGCTTCCTTCCTTGCTTGCTTGACTGAATCTGTTTTTGGGTCACTCTTTCTTTAGGCATAAAGTTTGATTCTTTGCTTCTGTTCTTGAATATATTACTAATTCTTTATTAACAAATACATACATAACTTTAGTGTTGTCCAATGGAGGATTTGATCTGTTAAGACTTAATAGGATGGGTGTTTTGAAATTTGAAGTCAAATAGTATTCTGTTTTGAGTAAAAGTTACTAGGATTATTATTATTAAACAGTTTTGAAGTCGAATAATCACCATCACCCTTTCTCTAGCTTTAAAAGATTGATTTATAAATTCAGATTCTGATTCTGTTTACTTCAAAAATATACATCCAAACATCTCCCTAATCCCCTCTTAAAACTCAACCGTAGAATTGCTCCTTTTACAATTGATAAATAAACTTGCTAGTAAATCATCACATTTAGATTCCATTTCCACTTGTATAATTTAATGTAACCACAATTGCGTGAGAGCTATTCCAATCTTCAAATTTATTTACCTAACAGTTATGTGTTCTTCGTCTGGAATCCAATTGAAACCAATTTCAAGTTACCTTTTGAAATTCATTTTCACTTCAAGTATGGCATGACCATTTTAGGGTCTGTTAACTTTTGACAATCATTTGAGTATAATTTGAAAGTTAAGAGACGACGTCTAGATGCTTTAACATCCAGGCTACCTGAAAAAAACGAGCCAAATAATATCTCATTTCAAAATGCATATTTTTGGAGTATGAATATGCAATCAGTTAATAAGAACATTCTACTCATAATTTCAGGAATCCAAACGAGCGCTATTACTATGGTTTCTTCCATGCCTTATTTTGAAACTTGTTCGTGAAGTTATCCGCATGATGTACATACAACATGAGTCATGGTGGCAATCTTGTGGCATTTTGGTCACTTTGACTTTCTCATGGACTTATGTGACCATAATATTTCTATCATCATGTTTAGTTTTCCATTTGGTCTGCAATTTACAAATTATACATTTTGATGATTACGGAAATCTTTTGGAAAGAGAAACTGACGTCTTGGTATTTATTGAAGAACATGCCCGTCTTCGCCATCATTTGTCGAAAATAAGTCACAGGTTTCGGATTTATCTTCTACTTGTGTTCATACTTGTCACTTCAAGCCAATTTGCTACTTTATTCCAGATTACAGAGTTTAGGGATAAAGTAACATTCATTAATGGTGGTGATTTTGCGGTAAGTGTCAAGAAAGTACTAAAGGAGAAAGAACTTGTGTCATTGTCCCATTATCGAAATTGTTCTTCTTTTTCAACAGGTTTCCTCAATTGCACAAGTTGTGGGGATAATTCTATGTTTGAATGCTGCAGCAAAGATTTCCCATAGGGCACAAGGCATTGCATCTTTAGCAAGTAGGTGGCATGCTTTTGCTTCATGCGGACCCGATGATGCATCTCAAATGAGATTTTCAAATAGAAATGCAAGTTTTGAGGCTGCACATACTTTATTAAGATCGGTTTCTTCAGAAAGTGATATGGAAGCAATGAATTATATTCCATTTCCAACAAATGCACAACTCACATCTTATTTGGCTTCTTACCACAGGCGACAAGCATTTCGTAAGTACAAAAAAATTTGATTTATTATTTTAAGTGTATTATTGGGAAAAAAAGTTGTTTTTCTTGATAGGATCCGCCGACAGATTTGATCAGATGTAGTTTCTCTTGTAGATATGTACTTTTTGCATAATTGGATTTTAAACTTCTGTGCAGTTATGTATTTGCAGAATAATCCGGGTGGCATTACTTTGTACGGTTGGACGGTTGACCGAGGTCTTATAAACACAATCTTCTTCATCGAGTTGTCACTTGTTCTCTTTGTCTTTGGAAGAACAACCGTATTCACTACAACCAATTAATTTTCTTGATATTTATTCTGCAAGTTCAAGAGTTGATCAAGATTTCTTGAAGGCTCCATGTCATACCCAGCTTCTATTTATCATCAACAGAATTTTGACAATGAGCATGCAATTGAGATCAACAGTCAACACGCGCCTGTGTATATGAAGTCATGCAATCTATCTATTGTTTGTATAGTCAGTTTCATGGCATTTTTATAGTTTAGTGCTCCGATCACATTCGTTTGGGAGTTCCACGTGTTTGTAAATAAGGTTAAACGGTGTAGAAATTCGCAACCTGTGCCATATAACCGTTTTGCTTTATGATCATTCAATATTTTAAGAGATTTTGTTGTATTTTTGACGGTTTGTTTCACTTCATTGCTGTTGTAAATGGTGAAATTTGAAAGAATAAGTATAGATTGTTGAATTGAGGTGTGTTAATGGAAGTTTCTGTGGTGCAAGGGTCTTCTATGATATTACCCAATAACCCAAGGGGGTTTAATGTTACTTACCAATGAGGTTGACATGTTACTAACTGACCGTTTTGGGGGCAACTACAAAGCTAACTCTTCATCTGAACCAAAAGTTACTTGTTCCATTTTATGTATATTTTAAGTTTTTCCAACAAATTGGTTTTTGTTAAATGAATGAATTGTAAATATCAAACCAATAATTAATAAATTGTATTATTCAATTGGAAAAAAAAAAAAAAAGCGGTAAGGAAGGGGTGAGTATCAACATGTGAGTTCGGGTTGAGGTGGCAAGATAAGTTGGTTGAACGTGTTGTTGGGTTGACAAAAGAGTGCGGGTTGAAATGTGTTGCTGGCTAGGTTAGATTGATTGACCCATAGCCGATGACATCTCAACGATTTGGATAACATACATGTTTGGATGCTGCATGTATTTCCCCTGTTTTAAGCTGTGACAGTCATACTATTTTAGTGATCGGAAAATTAATGTAATAGTTAAATAATAAGAATTATTTTTTTAGCATCCAAGATTTATCATAATCAATTTTTCTATATTAAAACACAATAAAACTTTAAAATGAAACTATCATTTTGAACAAATGAAATCAATTTGAATTAAACATTATAAGGAAAAAAAGCATGATGGACATAACATGAATCAACAACCAATGGAGATGGAGATGGAGATGGAGATGGTGGGCACAGGCAGCAGCAGAGTGGTGCTACCAACAACACCAGGGCAGCTTAATGGAGAAAGAAGAGGGCAAGTGACCGGTCCTCCTTATATAATCTGCTCTTTCACAAGTTTTTACAGCTTTTTCATTCAAAACGGCCTCCGCTTTTGCTCGCTTTTCCTCTGCTATCCTCCTTGTCGAAGCGAGTTTATTCTGATACTTCTCTTGCGCACGAGATTTCATCCTTTCCGCCTTAGCCTAACCATAATATGAACAACGGTTACACAACTATGGGTTCATTTTGCAAAATTACAATAGAAAAGCCGACCCGTCCAGCCAGGGTCGCCTAGTGGTGGTCCACCCAAAACTATTTATGAAGTTGGCTACTGTTAACAGAATAACAACCTAATTAGGTTGGTGGCCGGCCCGTGCTACTAGTTATATTTTTCTGAAGTGGGCTAACTTGTTAATTTGATCAACTCGTCACACATCGAGTTCTTGCTTGTGATTTTTCTATGAGGCGGTTTATCAGTAGAAGTAGATTAGCACACTAGTCTATTTCACAGTATTGTTATAATTAGCAAATAAGTTCATTTCTTTCAAGTAAGTTACCAAATTAGCCCACACATCACCTTCCTTACAAGCCATACTAGTTGAGTGTCAGGACACTATTCAATATAACTATATAAGAGAGTATTGCACATTTCATAACTAGGCTCATACAAAAGCAAAATCATGACTACACTTTTAACTATGCAAAAACCTCTATCCTAAACCAGTTCATTTTTTCGTGAAACAAAAGGAATTGTATGATAAGTTACCTCCATTCTTTTCATTTCCATCTCGGCCTTTCTCTTTTCATGATTCTCCCAAGCTTCTATCTTCACCTCTTCGCGCTTGAACCTATCAGTAAAAATGTTAGATCAGCATACTTCTAATAACACGTAACAAAACGAACGAATCTGGACTATTCAACAAGTTAATTAATCTATAACAGTAATCCTTTCTATGGTGTTGAGTTACCTTGCCATGTATTTAGCACGTTCGGCCTCATCCCAAGCCAATGCTCGGGTTTCAAGAGGATTTAACTTAGGATCTTGACGAGGCTGGTTTCTATTTTGATTTTCAACCACACCTTCACCAATATTACTTTCTTCATTTTCTCGGCCAAACCTTGTGGCATCAACTCTTGGTGGTGGACTTGGTGGTCTTGCAGGAGTTGACGAACCAGAGGCCATAGGGCTGCGTGCAGCCGGGGTTGTGGCTCGAACCGGTGTGGCAGATCTTGAAGGCTCTTGGCTAGCCATAGGGGTCATTTCGGTCCCCATGTCTCTTACATAAACTGAATCACCAAAATCAACCTTTTTAGTTTCTATAACTACTAGTTCATCTTCACTGCTTGGGACGGGAAGAGGTGCGATGAGTCTCCTGTCGTCCGCATTGGAATCACGTGGCTCGCTGTTGGACTGGCTCTTATCTATGCCTCTAGACAGATTAACCAACCATTTTTGGGCATCGTCCCATTTTGATGGTGTCGGTTTGCCTAGAGCGGTCCGGTGGTGGTGCGAACTGCGGTTTCCTTTCTGAAACTCCAAGTTTGGACCTGGTGATCCAAGATTCAAGCACCCCTTATCCTCTATGGACCTCATAATCACTTCCCTTGATTCAAGAACGAACAATACACCTTTGGCTTACTATGAATAATGATCACCCACATGCACCAAATTAATTAATCACACAGATCTAAGACACTCCTATACAACATCAAATAAGTTGACAGTCACATGTATCAAAATTGAAGATAAAAGAGGTCAAAGTCAAAACAAGTCAGTGAAGTGGAAGTTGTGAAGCTGCAAATTCAAAGGATTAGCAGAAAGTGGAACTGTGGTAGCAGATCAGGTGTAACAATTGGCAGACATAATGAGCTCTCAAGTGTGACTCGAACTAGAAAGAGATATATGTGAGTGAGACGAATCAAGGTAGAGAGAATAACACCGGCTTTAACTCTTGTGGGAAATTGAGAGTTTTTGAGATTTGCAACATCTTATTTTAATATTGCTAAATGAAGAAGAAAGCTTCAAGATTTTTTTCTTTATTTGTTCAATTTACTTCCACTTTTTAAAAATATATATATATATAGAGAGAAAGTATAATGTACAAAACGCCTTAACGTACATTAACGTACGCGACCAAATAGAATGTGCGTAATTATGATCCCATGCGTGATTATCACCAATTTTGATCAACTGAACGTGCGTAATAATGTTCCCATGCGTGATTATCTTCAAAAAACTGATCCCATGCGTGATTAACTGCTCCCATGCGTGATTAACTGATCCATGCGTGATTATTGCCCTGATCTGATGGTTGCGACTGTTGCGTACGTGAAGTACGATAAGGCGTTTTGTATGTTAACCGCTCCCTATATATATATATATATTTACTAGAAATTAATATAATGTCTCAATAAACCCGAACATGCATTAGCCGTTTGACTCTAAGTAGTATTAGATGTTTAACCTCCAAATGCAAGTTTTATAGTTTGTAATTATATGGATAACTATTTGAATCATGTAAATCACTCTCATATTAAAGTAATTTGACGGTACTCTCGAAATCTACTGAAGTCTTAATCGGATAAGTTTTTTTTTGAACGGCGATATTTCTACAACAGGCGATAGAGATCGCACCTACCCTATAACTCGGGTAGGCCCCTCCGCCCCACTCCGGCATCCAAGGCTATGTTGTCTTAACCGGGCCCACGCTTGGTGCATCAGAGTTTGGCTAAGGCGTTCCCCGAGAAAATTTCCAGCCCACTGCCCACCCGATTAACCGGGAGCGTGTAGTTGCACCCTCCACAAGAGTCGGGGACTCTCTGGAGTAAATGCACTGTAATAGAAAACTCGGGGTGGCTCCCGGGTTTCAAACCAACTGGCCCTCCACCCGTTCATTGCCATTCCCCCAAATGTGATGGGTGTGGGGATCGAACTTGGCCATCCTAGGACAACCAAATCCTTTCCACCACTCCACCACAAGTGGAGGATATTCTTAATCGGATAAGTAAAATAAGAATATTGAGGGTTTCTTTTTTTTTTTTTTTTTTTTTTTTTTTGTCGTGAAGATATTACACAAATAGACCAATAAAGAGTTTTATTTTAGAGCATTCGAACTATCACAATGGTTAGCTGAAACAATGCAATGCTTTATAAACCAATGTGACAGTTGGCTGATAATTTGGTTACTACCGGGAGACACTTTGGATTGATGTTTAACCAAATTTTTGTTTAAAATCAAGTAAATTCTAATTACACTTGATGCCTCTAAATCACTTAATTACACCTAAAGTATAAAATATATTTAAAAGAATTATAAACAAACGGAATCAAAGCAAATTCTTGTATTAAAAAGTAGTGAAATCTAATCATTTTAATACGATAATGAATACAACTTAAAAACAAGATCTCGCTCGGTCAAAAATGGTTGACATTGTTATTTATACGAGAGAGAGGCCCCCTTGTCAATACATATATGAAGAGTAACTGAAATAAAAGTAGAGAGATGGGGTATGTGTAAGACCGTGCGTAGTGGTAGAGAAAAATAATGCCCCCATCATGGGGCATTATTCGACACGTGTCATCCCAGTCAGCATGGGGCGTTATTGCAAAAGTGGTGTAGTGGGAATAATGCCTAATAATGCCCCTTCCAATCATTAAAAAAAAAATTTTAAAAAGCAAACAGTTGCTGCTGATTGGCTAGTCAAAAAAGCAAACAGTCCCATTGACCACATCCAAAAATCTCATTGGCCACATGCAAAACCCCCCAACAACTTCAGCGTTTTAATTAAAACGCTCACATGCAAATTTTCAAAAAACAACGCCGGATAACGCCTAGCGTAATGGGGTGGAGGGCGTTTTTTTCCAATTTTTTTTAAAAACCACGCCTCATTACGCATTGTCTAAAGTTTTAACGGTAAGAGTGAGTAGCAGAGTGGGTGCAGTGACACGTGTACGGAGGAGATTAATTGGAGTATCATATTGTGGGGCTGTCTGGCCCTGCGATAGTTTCACATGGGGTTTGAGGAGGAATGTACAAAGGTCTATGGCATGGCTTCTAATTTAATGTTTTCTTCACCATTTAAGCAGTTTCTGTCGGGTGCCACTACTTTCTTGTAGATATTTATAATACATATTAGAAAAAAAATATATATATTTTAACTAAAGAATTTCGATGATAACCATTTAATATAATTGTACATGGTGTTAGATATGGTGAGAATCAGAAAAGGAGTGCCTTAACCGGTTGCATGACCATATCATACATGTATCACAGCTGAAACAAAATACGCCATTATTGATTATAGATATTATCAAAACTTATTGCTAACAAAGTCTTAATTTCATGTATGTAATTATGAAAATGCCTAGTTGCTTTTAGTTCTTGGCACTTGCAGAAAAGATACAAAAAAAATAGTTATTGCTAATATTTCTATCACAATCACATGCATGTGTGGGAGACCAATGCATGTGACAAGAGGGAGAAAAAAACCGTTTTTCAAACAGTGCTTATTTGTCCTTTTACTCTAATAGATTTACTAAAACAATTTTTTATTTTTTTTTATTACCAGCCGAGAGAGATCTCATACCCTCCCAAACAGAGGGTCCTAACCCTACTCTGGCCAAACTATGTTGTCTTAATCGAACCCACGCTGACGTCAAAGTTTGGCTAACGGCGTTCCTCGGGAAACCATACCACCCGCTGCCAGTGGCAGGGGCTTGCACCGCCACAAGAGAGAATATCTCTGGCGTAACGCACGGTGGACTAAAACCCGGGGTGGCTCTGGCTCGAACTCTTGACCTAAGGTCTGTGAGAACTAGCCTTCATTGCCTTTATCCACCAAATATAACACTAGTGGTGATTGAACTTGAGTTTTCAAGGAGAACCATTATAACCCCCCGTGAAATTATTAAACATCATTTTATTACGTAGGTAGGTTTAATCATCGTTTGGTATGCCACTTTTGGTCACAATATTTCCGACATTGTTAGGGCTCTGGTGTTGGGATCTACGTGATGCAAGAGAGTAAATTCTAGTACCATGAAGATATAGAGTCGTTGAATTGGAACAAGATCAGAGCCTAGCTAGCATGGCATGGGAACACAACAAGACACGATATTGGTGGTTTATTATATCTCTAAATGTTAGGTGAAATATTAAATTCAATTTGTTAATTAATTGAACTATGAAATTGGAATCGATGTCGTGTTCAGAGTAGTATGGATTTTTTGATTGTGATGATGTAGGTGTAAGATCCGGAACTCATTTAAGCCGTTCTTTGTCTAAAACTCAAGGTCTAAGCGAGCTCAGGCCCAACCAGTGTATTTTTTAAACTAAAAAAAGTTAAAAGTGAAAATAATACTTGAAAAAAGATTTAAATAGTTCTTTTTAAATAAATAATAATACTTGAAAAAAGATTAAAATGGTTCTTTTTAAACACATGATTATATAAAATATCCTTTTTGTTTAAATGTAAAGAAATATTATATAAACATGAAGAATATATAAATGTTTTATCTATTCCATGTATATACGAATAAGAAAATTTTTAAACTCCAGTCATAAAATTTAAGATAAAGATCTTAGATACGATTTGTAATATTATTTATTATAAACTAAATATTCTTTATAAAACCTGTAAATAACATTTAAAGTTTTATAAAAAAATATTTGATAACGTTCTCGTGTGTGTGGTACACGCATTAATAAAAAAATGATAATCACCATATGCTTTAATTTGTAAAAAGAAGAATTTAACGGCCTATTTTTACTAGCTACATAGGGCCTACGAATTCTCAGGGACGGGTCAAGGTAAATTTTTTTGGGATACCCCTAAATTTTTCTTCTAGTTCCGCCACTGACTACATTTATGATGAGGGGCTGATTTCACAAATTTTGGAACCCGTATATGGACGTTTGGGAATGCGGAAGAAGAGTGAAAAAATTCAAGAGTGAAAAAATTCAGGAGTGAAACTCACAAAATAACCGTCATAATTTTTTTTTTCATATTTTAGTATTTTATTTTATATTGTTGGTAAGTCTGGATGTTGGTTATGTTCACCAAATTAATATTCAGTTAGGCTATAGGGTGTGGTCATGACCCTCATGGTCACCATGATCCTCCACATCGGCGCCATGTCATTCACTTCTAATCCATCATTCAAAACCCCTACCCTAAGGGTGTGGTCATGACCCAAACCACTATCTTCCTATTTTAATTTATTTTTGTAGAAAAGGAAAATGAATCATTGAAAAAGGAAAGTAGGCTCGTGGTTGCCATGGTTTAATCCATGCCAACCATGGTGGATGAAGGAAGGGGATGGTATAACAATCCATTAATGATCCTATATGGCATTAATGACCCAACTCATGCTCCCCGTACCCTTTAGCCTTATGGTCTTTTATTTTAATTTTGTCTCTAGTTAATATTTTGGTTACTTTGACTGAATTTAATGTAAGGCTACTAGACTAGCTATAAATAAAGGGTTATTTGTAACGTTTTGGATAGCTTTTGACGTATTACAATAAACTCTCCCCCATTATGGTTTTCTCTAAATGTTTGCTAGAACGTATCTAGCACTTTTATCGCTTCCATTCAACGTAAGATGGTATCAGAGCTCGTTATTCATTAAATGAAGAAAACAAATAATAATATAAATAATGGAGGAGAAGAAGTTAATGGAATGGTGAAGAGTAATGAAAAATCAACAATATGATGAAAATGTGAAACAACTCATTAACCAGCGACCACTTATTTTCAGCTTATTACGTCTCTTCCAATGTCTGGCTGGCGATTAGCTTCTGGTGTGATGTTCCTCCTATATTCGCCTTTTCGGTTCAAGACATCCTTTGTTATCATAAAAGTTTAAAGACGGACCGAACCAAAAGAAAAATTGTGCATGGTATCATTTTGACGGCTTGTTGATGTCTGTGGAAAGCTAGAAACGAGCTCATTTTTTCTAACAAGGAAACTAACATTGCCAAGATCATTGAAGACACGAAATCGCTCGGCTACTTATGGATAAACAACAGATCCTCGTGTAAGAATTTGACGTGGAGAAATTGGTATAATTTCATTTTGTAGCGTTGTTTCCTTTGCGTTTGTTTGTTCGGATCTAGCGTTTTGCTAGTCGCCGTTGAATGAAATAGCCGTTCCAAAAAAAGAAAACTAATAATCACTAGGCCGTAAATTATTGACTAGTTTAGTACCATAATTGAATTATTATTATCCACTATAATTTGCCACTTAGGTTATAGCCTAGCGGTCTAAAAGAATTATCTCTTGTAGTGGGACCAAAGTTCAATACTTAGAAGGGGTAAGTATTTAAGGGGAAAAATAGTCATTCCAAAAAATATATATACTATCCACTATATTGGGACTTGGGCCTAGATTGTATTGCATTGCAAATGTCTACGGGAACACGAAATCAACCCATATTGCTGTTTATTTTTTCAGAGGTAAAATGTCTGCAGTCTGTGGACCATATTTGCAGACATCTGTAGCAGAAGAGGTGGACCAAACCTCTACAGTCTGCAAGAAGAAGACTATTTGTTTTTTAACTGTTTTTTTAAACCATAAGCAAACCACTTGCTTTTTAAAAATGAACAAAATCGAACATTGTTTATATTAAGTTATAAATATGCAGGAGCAGGTCGTCCATCCCCCAAAGAAGTTATATATTTTCACCAAGATTCTGAAAAGGGGCCGAAAATCACACAAATGCAATAATTAATACCAACCATTCAAAACTTTAAGCAGTTTATTGTCACCAACCTCCCTCAGGGATGTACGCCGTGGGAGCTATCAGAATTCGTCAAGGTGTTTGGGGAGGTGACTGGGGTATACATTGCCAAGAAGCTGGATAAAGTAGGGAATAAATTTGGTTTCATCAGTTTCAGAAACGTTAAGGAGGCAAAGGAGTTGGAACGTGCTCTCAACGGAACCAAGATGGGGAACTCAAAACTCAAGGTGAACATAGCAAAATTCGTGGTGGAGAACTCGAGATTCATAGGCGGGTCGAAAGACATGAAGAGGCCTGTTACGGAGGAGCCGGCCGGGGGGAAGCAGTTTGTGGGGCAACCTTCAAATATAGCCTTTGCTAATGGTGAGGGAGTGAGGTTGTTCAGCGACCTCTTCAAAAAAGAAACCGGGGATAAGGTAGTAAGGCAAGCGAGACAGGATCACGAAGGAGGTATTGTGGTGAAAGCTTTTGACAACATCTTTGTGTTTAAGGATCTAGTTGGTAGGGCAACAGTTGGCAGGTGTAAAAATCTGAGGATATTGAACAATCTCTTCTCGTTGATGACTAAGGCAGGAGTTAGTGGCCTTAGTATTAGTTACTTGGGTGGATTGTCTGTTTTGATTAAATGTCAGTCCGAGGAGTCCTGTAATTCTCTGGTTTGTAATCATGAATTGTGGATCGAATGGTTCTCTTCTTTGGATCATTGGAGTGGGCAATCACTGCCGTTTGAAAGGATTGCGTGGCTTAGAATGGTGGGGGTCCCTATTCACTTGGCAGCGGATGAGGTGTACGATTCGATTCGATTGCTAGGCACTTCGGTAAGATTGTTCACGCTTCACAGAGGTCTTCGGACGACTTGGATTTATCGGTAAATTGTGTTGGAGTTCTGAGAGGAGACGGGATTAGAGTGCAAGAGGTGGTTTCACTGCTCTGGAAAGATAAAAGGTTCATGATTTGGGTGGAAGAAGTGGCGGAAGAATGGACCCCGGAAGGCTTAGAGGAAGACGGGAGCATGATCGGAGACGTGCCGTCGGAAAAGATGTCATCAGAATTTCGGGTTGAAAACCAGGTAGACGAAAAGTCAGTAGAAGAAGATGAGAAGTCAGTTAATGATAATTCGGAGTTGTTGGGTGATGTGCACGGTAATCACGGTCTGCATGGGGAAGGAAATAACCGGTTTGATAGTGGTGGGGGTCCCGAGGTGCCTTTTGAGGTGGATAGGGTTCACGAGGACAAGGCGGCGGAAAAAGGTTGTGTTAACAGATTTGGTGGGGCACCCTCGGTTTCCGTGTGTAGTCTGTCCGAAAAAGTCAAAAAAAAAAGAAGAAACCTTTTGATTTGTTTAAAGATACCCATCCTAGGAGGCCCAACTTTCCAAGCCCGGTAAGTGACACCAGGCCCAAAAAAAGAGCTAGGCATGCGGTTGAGGAGCCCAAATATTTCTCGTGGCCTGTTGGATTAGTTAATCCAAGCAATAAAGGAACACCTGCTGACTCGGTGCTGGAGTTATCTCCTAGGAGCTTGAAACACACAGAAATGGAGGAGAAAGAGGATCCTGTTCTCTGCAGTGAAGTGCCGTCTTCGAAGGAAGGTTCATCGTTAAAGATGGCTGATCTTGCAGATGAACCGGAAGTCCCGGATACTCCAGGTCTGTCACAGGTTTTTTCCGGTAGAAAAATAGGAGATTCAAAAGGAGGTTGAAGCTACCATCAATCTGGGAGCCAAATTGGGTGCTTCTCTTGGTGATCATTTTTTTAGAGTCAAAGAGGCCGTTATTGGAGAAGGTATGAATGATGTTCTTAAATGAATCTCTTAAGTTTGAATGCTAGAGGTATTGGGGGTCCTTTAAAAGAAAGCTGGATTAAGGGGTTGAAAATTAGATATAAAATCGATTTTTTGGCAATTCAAGAGACGCTGCAGGAGGATGTCAGTGGTTTTAGGTTTGAAAACATCTGGGGAAACAAAAACTTTGGAATGGAATTCGTTGGTTCGGTAGGAAGATCGGGTGGTCTTATTTGTTTGTGGGATCTGGGGAGATTCGACTTGGTCGATTCGATTAAGAAGAGAAGTGTGTTGGCAGTTAGAGGCAGATTAAAAGGTAGCGGGGATATTTTGAACTTTTTGAATGTGTATGCCCCGCAGAGTACGACGGCGAAGCTTGCCCTTTGGAATGAAATTCTGGTCATTATGGGAGGGTGGGATGGGTTATGGGTGGTGGCGGGGGATTTCAACGCGGTCAGGAGCGAATCAGAAAGAAAAAACTCTGGATTTAAAGCTGCTTGTGCTAATAATTTTAACAATTTTATCAATCAAGCTGGTCTTTTGGAGTATGACATGAAAGGGTTTAGGTTCACTTGCTCGAGAGAGAACGGTCGCAAGCTAAGTAAGCTCGATAGAATATTAGTGAACCCGGATTTCTTTGGTAAATGGCCTACTGCCATTCTTAGAGCTCTCCCGTTCCTTTATTCGGATCATTGCCCTATTCTTTTGGAGGTTGGGATAAAAACTTCGGGCCTAAACCCTTTAGGGTGTTCGACGTTTGGCTAGAAAAAGAAGGGTTCAAGGAAACGGTGGAATCCGCGGTGAGTTTGTTTGTTCAGCAGGGCCCCCCGGATTTATGTCTAACGGCGAAATTCGCCGCTATTAGGAAGGCGGTAAGAGAATGGCGAGACATGTTCATTAAGAAAGAAGGGGAGGAGTACGACAAGGCGCTGGAGGAAATGGAGGCGTTGGAGAGTATTATGGAGGACCGTGACTTGTATGAAGAAGAACATTGGGTATACGCGGAGTGTAAGAAAACTATTTTGGATCGGGACGTTAGAAAGTGTTCGGAGGCTAAACAAAGAGCTAGAATCAGATGGGCAGTAGACGGAGATGCAAACTCTAAATACTTTCACTCTTTGGTAAATCATAGGAAGGCAGTAAATAGTCTCCCGGGGCTGAATATTAACGGGAGTTGGGTGTCGGATCCGGCTAAGGTTAAAAAGGAGGTAATGTCTTTTTTCAGGAATCAATTTAAAGAGGACTGGGTGGAAAGGCCGTTGATTTCAGGTGAAGGATTCAAAACGCTGGGGGAAGAGGAACAAAACTTGTTGATTCAGAACTTCAGTTTGGAAGAGATTAAGCTAGCGGTTTCGGAATGTGGGAGTGACAAGTCTCCGGGCCCGGACGGGCTAAATATGAAATTTATAAAGAAATTCTGGAATCTGTTCGAAAATGATTTTTTGGAGATCATGAATTCCTTCTTCATTAATGGGGAATTCAGTGTGAGGAGAGGCTCCTCGTTCATTACGTTGGTCCCTAAGCTGAAAGACCCGGTGGAACTCAAGAACTATAGGCCGATTAATCTTATTGGCACTATTAGTAAGGTGGTGTCCAAGGTACTTGCGAATAGACTCAAAAAGGTGATAGGATCGGTTATTTCATTTTCTCAGTCTGCTTTCATAGAAGGAAATTTCATTTTGGACGGTCCTCTCGTGATTAATGAGATTTATAGATGGGGTAAAAGGTTGAATAAAAAAGGTTTTTTTCTCAAGATAGATTTTGAGAAAGCTTACGATAACGTGAACTGGAATTTCCTTATTGACACGTTGTCTAAAAAGGGATTCCCTGATCGGTGGTGTAAGTGGATCAAAGGTATTCTAAAATCGGCTCGCTCGTCGGTGCTTGTTAACGGCTCCCCAACATTCGAATTCCAATGCTTTAAAGGTTTGAGGCAAGGTGACCCGATTTCTCCGTTCCTCTTCATATTGGTTATGGATGTGCTTTCGGGTTTATTGGATAAAGCAAAAGATGAAGGTATCATCAAGGGTATAAAGCTCCCGAACGACGGTCCCGATATTTCTCATCTCTTCTATGCGGATGACGCTATCATAATTGGAGAGTGGTCGGTAGAGAATGTTTCTAACGTGGTGCGTATTCTCTGTATTTTTCATTTATGTTCTGGCCTCAAAATTAACTTGGAAAAGTCGAATCTTTTTGGGATGGGGGTGAGTACGGAGGATATTGGGGTCATGGCTTCGGATATCGGATGCAAGCCGGGGTCATTCCCGTTTTCTTACCTTGGGATTAAGGTCGGTGCTAACATGAATCGGGTGGTTAACTGGAGGCAGGTGTATGACATTTTTGACGCTCGTTTGTCGAAGTGGAAGGCGTCGCTTCTCTCTATAGGGGGTAGAGTTGTGTTAATCAAATCGGTGCTCGAAAGCCTACCGAACTACTTTTTCTCTCTGTTTAAAGCGCCTTGTAAAGTTATAGCAGATTTGGAGGCCAAAATCAAAAGGTTTCTTTGGGGAGGGGACGATACCAACAAAAAAAACTCATTGGGTGGCATGGAAAACGGTGTCGCGCCCTAAAAACAAAGGAGGATTGGGGCTGAACAGCCTTAGAAACATTAACGTATCCTTGCTTTCGAAATGGGGATGGAGATTTAAAGTAGAGAAGAATAAACTATGGGTGAAGGTGGTGGAAGCCATTCATAAATCCAAGAGCGGTTGGAATTTCATTCCTTACAGAACTTCGATAGGAGGGGTATGGTGCAATATAGCGAAAACTCTTTCTAAAACTTCGGTGGAAGGTGTTCCACTTAGGTCCTTTTTCAGAAGTAAAGTTGGAAACGGTGAGAACACGGCGTTCTGGTTGGACCCGTGGATGAGTAATGATCCTCTGAAGTATAAGTATCCAGAATTGTTTAAGTTGGAGAAGGACAAGGGCTGCCTGGTGGTGGACAGAATCAAGCCGAGGGATTTGGGAGGGGGTGTTGTTTCGGCCTTCAGTTGGAATTGGAGCAGGATTATTTCGTTACAGGTGGAAGTCAATGAATTGGCTGATCTCTGCGGAAGGCTCTTACATATCACACTCGACGAGAATATGGACAAATGGGAATGGATCGGCGCTGAAGATAAAGACTTCAGTGTTCGGTCGGTCAAGAATTTGCTCGTCAAAAGCGGTGATAAGGATGGAGTTCGGCTGAACTTGGTGGAGGAATGCAGGTGGATTCCTAGTAAGATCAATATTTTTATGTGGCGAGCTAACCTCAACAGGATTGCTACGGTGGAAGCCTTGAGAGAAAGGCACATTGAGGTCCAGAACGATGTGTGCGGGTTCTGTAACGATGGTGTGGATTCGGTCTCTCATATATTTTCATCGTGCTATACGGCGTCTGTCGTGTGGCATAACATCAGCAGATGGTGCAAGGTGCAAAACCTATTCTTTTTTTATTTTAGTGACATCGCTAAGATTCACGATTTTGTGGGGTTAAGCGGTCTGGCAAAGGAGGCTTTAATGGGTATCGTGAGGATCGCCGTTTGGTGTATTTGGAAAGCCAGGAATAAAGTGAGATTCGAAAACAAGGTGGCTAGAGTCGGGGAGATCGTCAACGAAGTTAAAGTTCTAGGTTTTTTATGGTTCAAAAACAGGAGCAAATGTAAAAATATTAGATGGGAAGATTGGTGTAAATTTGTGTTTATGTAGGTTCGTTTTGTATTTTGTTTGGGCCCCTCGGTTCGAGGTGTGCTGTTTCGTTCTAATGAAGTTCACGTTTCAAAAAAAAAGTTTACCTGTAGGAAACCCAAGCGACAAACGACCATTTGTTCAAGAAACTCGAAATGTAAACCCAAGAAAAATACGCAATCGGATGAAACACTGAAACCCCAGAAGTAATCGACTGAAAAGAAACCATTGGAATCAGAAAAGAGAAATCTTGATTGTGATTGCGTGATGAAAAAGATTGAATTTTTATTTGCCCTTTGTGTTTTTTTTTTCATGCTGGAGGTCCAATAAGCTTTTGTTTTGTGTGTGTCTCTCAGTCTCTCTCTCTCTAGAATTTGATTTAACAAACAAGATGACGACTCATGATGATGATAACCACTTGGTTTTTAAGAATGAACAAAAATGAACAAGGGTGGAGGAGAGGTGGTGGAGGAGAAGAAGGAATGAAGGGTTTGTGTCTGTGATGAAAAAAGAAAGAAGAGGCGAGAAGACCCATTCTCACATCTGCACCAAAAAGAGGTCTCGGCGATCTTTTTTAATGAAATGTCTTGTAAAAATCAAACACTCTGCATACCTAAACGTCTGCAAGTGGTCTGCGCGGCACATACAAAAGAGGCTAGGAAGAGCTTTTGTGAAAAAAACAAACACTACCTAACATATTTGTCTCGCTTTCAGTTTACTTTTTGAATACTCAAAACAATCCCATCATAGCAAGGTACTATGATGGCAGCCCATACAAAGAAAGAGGAATAGAACATAATACAAGGAAAATTAAATATCCAAATTAAATTTTCTCCGATCTTTCCATTCTATATCTCCTCCCTTTCGATGATTTCAGTTTACTTTCCATCCGATTTTCGGGTAAATTCGTAATTTGTTATTATTTCATCCATCATCACCACCAAAGGAATATTAAGCATCGATGTTATTATTCGGAATTCCAGACATGTGATTGTTAATCGGTAAAAAAAAATTAGAGTTATATAAATAGTCATATCGGTTAAAAAACCAAGTTGTCCTTGTGTAGAGGACAGATGCCTGGAATGGTGGAGGTTATCCACCAAAATGAAGCAACTCGTTACAAACCCATCAGTCTAAATACATGATCCAATGTAGTTTATAAAGATCAAGGACTCAACCTAAGTGGGGGTATGTATACACATAAATAACCATTGATTTTACCTTGTAGTGGGTGATTTAGCTAACTGTAAATCAGATTTTCTGGGTACATTTGTTAGTTTTTTTCCTGAATATAACTTCATATACAGCATAACATAAATTATATTATTCTTTTTCATCACAATTTTTTATATACTAATTCTTATTATGTAAATATATTTATTTAATATACTAAATGGAAATCACATATATAGTGGGGGTGTCAAGGCTCGTAACCGTAGTCAAACTTGATATGTGAAGCTCAAGTTGGAGTTTGTTTATTAATCGATCCCAAATACAAGCTCAAGCTCGTTATTCGAGATTTTAGCGAGCCAATTTTGAGTAACTCACTAGCGGCTTGGCTCGGCTAATTTACACCCATAGCCAAACGTATTTCTACATATCCATATTCTTTTCAAAAAGAAATACAACATATATCATTCATGTAATACTGTAAGTAACTCAAACAAAACATTTAAGTCGCCATACCATTTAAAGTTCATAGGTTATGATTTCATTTATACCAAATCCAATAATAAAAAGCTAAAAAACAAATGTACCATTAATTTTCTGAAAAAACAAAGATCGCCTTTTCTTTTATGTTATGTAAAGTAATACAAAGTATCAAACGGTAAAATAATTTACGAAATTTATCGTATTAAGCACTTTTGTCACATTTAAACAAACTAGAAGTTCTTTATCAGGGATCCGTGGACACCCATGAACCCCCTCGGGTTCCGCCCACGAAACAGGATATTATATTTAGGTTTTTTTTAACTGCTATCTAATCCTATATTTGATGACCTACTTAAATAGCTGGGGGCTATGTATACATGGCAACAAATTAAAACAATACATACATATGATTTCATCAAACATTTGTTAAAACAGGTATATACATACAACTATATTCATCAACCAACATAAAATTTGTTTCTATAGAAACATAGGTAAAACATTGGCATCTAAACATCTAATTGCTTAAAATCCAGAAAACATAGCACTTTCACTACATTAAATTGCCATTTAACATATACAATTATCATGAAAAGCAGATCTACAAACTTTAAAAAAAGAAATGCATCAAACATAGGTAAGAAATATAAGGTACCTCATAATTCAAACAACTAACACCTTCACATTGAAATGCTCGTATGAGTCTTTGATTATGAGGCACATATTAACAGATTTCAAGTGTTATTACCAGAATGAGATATTAAGTAAATGATTGTCGATGTCATTATTCCCAATAACCCACCAGCAATAACCTGCAAATAAACAATGATCATTACATTATTCAAGAATTTTTGTAATGTGCTCAACCACTCCTTCCTCCAATCAGTTTGTAAATCAAAGAGCAATCAGAAAAAAAAAATATATTAATTCAATAAAAGTTTAATCATTGAATGAAACAAACAAGAGCTTGTATTCACTCTGTACCTTTTTAACTATATTCAATAATAATAATCCAAATCTTTGAAAACCAATTTTGAAGGTTGTATGCACCATAAATAGACTTTTGGTCACTTTCAACCCATATGACATGTTCCCCTTGTAGCTAGGTTTCTTTTGTAAGATTCATTTGTGATGTTTAACATAAATAACAACTTAAATTGACCCAATAATGAAAACAGACCTGAGGAGGGGTGTGGCCGAGAAGTTCACGTAATGGACTGCTTTCAGCTAAGGGATGTTCAGCAGGAAGTCCATACACAATTTGATTCAGAACCTGCAAAATTTTACAAATTTTAGACATGACAATGACATATTTACCTATGTTTATAACTATTTATCAACATGTTTCAATCTATGCTAGTAAAATGTAAGAAATTTATTAATTTCAGTACACACTAACATAAACGAACCTCTGCTTGGCGCCCAGCTTGC
Organism: Helianthus tuberosus; assembly: GCA_030545235.1. Lineage (NCBI taxonomy): Eukaryota > Viridiplantae > Streptophyta > Magnoliopsida > Asterales > Asteraceae > Helianthus > Helianthus tuberosus. The sequence continues at coordinate 1,044,965 of JARYGA010060305.1, forward strand.
AATCGTACACCGGTTGCATCATACATCACCTGCCAAAAATTTCATTTTTAGGTAGTTGCACTTTAACCAATGGCAAATGATAAAGGGAAAATAATCATACGACAGTAGCTAAAATGAAGGCAGTTGCAAAGGTTGAGCCCCCAATGCCATCTTGTAAACCAACAGCAACGGCAAGAGCAGTGACTGTTGCGGAATGTGATGATGGCATGCCACCAGACCCAATAAGTTGCTTAAGATCCCAACGGTGTTCCCTATACCTGCATATCTACCAAATAATAATAAGAAGACTCTTAGGACGTATCACTATCACTAAATCATCAATCACTTTCAAATTATTTGAATAATGGGGTGTTTGGTGTTATTTGTAAGTTGTAACAAACAGTTTTAGAGTGTTTGACAAAGACTAGCAAGGTTTTAATTTTGTAACTATTTATTAAGGGTCAAAATAATGAGATTTATAGAAGCTCAGAAGGATTTGTAAGGAAATGTGGTGAACATGAAAAACACAACCATCCCTAACCGCTCACCTAATTATCAGACGAACTTATTGTGTGATTGTTTTTTTACGTCAAACTAGCCTACTCTTAGGCTGCGGGGAGTGGGGGCGTTTATGGGGAGGGGGATGCCAGGCAACGCTGGCTAACCCACTCTGTGCTAGCGTTGGCCACGGCGTTGCCCAGCTAGCGTCGCTTTGAAGCCCGGCGTTGGGCGGGGGGCAGTGTGAGTTGGCTAGCTGGGATTGGCTGTTGAAATTCGACCGTTTGGGGTAGCCGTTAGCCAACGGCTAGTTAATTAAAAAACAATTATTTTTTATACCCTATAAATACTACCCCTTTTTTACAATTTTTTACCACTACTCTACATCTCTACTTCTTTTATCTCTATATTTTTATAAATTTAACCAACATCCTCTACAATGCATCCTTTTAACCGTCGTTACGACCCAAACAACCCCTTTGGATACCAAGAAACCCCGAACCCTAGCCCGCCACAAAACCGTCAACCAGCAAACCGCGGCCCTTTAGTCTACTCACCGTGTCCTGAACTAGCAGGAATCACGTCGTATAGAGGAAACCGTGTTTACACGAACTTTCCATACGACGAATCATCTATTCCCGTTGTTAACCTTTCCCAACCCGATTCCGTACCCGAAACACAACCGCAAGACGTTGATGGTTCGTCATCCAAACCGGCCAAAAAAGGAAGTCACAAGAAAAAAACGGATGAGGAGAAAGCACTAGCGGCCACTCAGCGAACACAAATAAAGTGGACGCCTCAAGAAGAAACCGTGTTGGCAAAATGTTACATCGATGAATCGCAAGATCCGATTCAAGGTATTTTTTATATAACAATATTATTTTTTCAGTTTTAATATAAATTTTTTATAATACCTTTTTTTTTTTTGAATAGGGAATTCATGACACCGCAAAGATTTTTGGGATTGCATTAAAGATCCTTTCATACGCAAATGAAAAGCGAGGAGGTGTATCGTGAAAATGATAGCCTCTCGTCCAAGTGGGGTGACATACTGACATATATATACAAGTCACCGCGTTCAACGGATTTTTCCATAAGGCGAGGAACTCGCCAAGGAGCGGTGAAATGAAGGCGGAGTTTATCAAGAATGCCATTATAGCATACAGAGACAACAAGAAGCACGAGTTCAAGTACATGCATTGTTGGGATGTATGTAGGTACGCTTCTAAATGGGCGAGAGTTCCTACTGCTAGCGAATCAACTTCATCCAAAAGAGCACGAACACCCTCGTCCCAAGCTCAGTCAGATGCTCGTGATCAGGAGCTTGATCTAAAGTTGGATGATTTTGATGATTCTCCTTGCCCACCAGGTAGAGACACGTCAAAAAAGTGGGTTCAAAGAGGGAGATCGGGTTCGTCCCCTAGCTCGGCCTCGAGTAAAGGGTTGTACACCGACCAGTTGGAAGAAATTGGAACGAAAATCGATACATTCAATCTTGGTTTTAAAAAGCGAGAGGCGCACAAAAGCGACGAGGTCTAAAACTGAGGCGCGAAGCGCAAAAGCGGTGGGCTTTTGGTACCCGAGGCGCAAGACGTTTATATAATTTTTTTATATATCCCATACATATTCCATAGGTTTTTAGCTTCCTTTAACCAAAATATAGCTATAAGTAAGGCTTTTATACCATTTTAATTACATGTACAAGTCAAAAAACCCAAGGTACAACATTTTTATGCAGTAAAACGCCTAAGTTACATGAGGCGCGCGCCTCAGGCCAAAAAGCCCACAAAAAATCATCAAAAAAGGCGCCTTTTGGTCGCTTCCTGTAATTACACAAGGCAAGAAGCAAAAAAGCCCCAGGCCCTGCGCCTTGTTGCGCCTTGCGCCTAGGCGCGCTTTTTAAACCAAGCATTCAATTTCATCCAACAACAAAGGATCGAGATGAGGAAAAATATCCAAGTCGCGTACGATAAAAAAACATTTAACAAAGAAAAACGTGTGTAACACCCCAAAAATGGGTTTGGTAATTTAAACCCGGTAAATACAAAGGAACGGGTAAAAATACTGTTAAGGGTAAAAGTGAACCCGTAAATGAATATTAACTAGGAATAATTAACCTAGTTGAATATTAATATCGTTGGTATTAAACGAAGGGTTGTAGCCTTATTTAATTAAAACGAAACATGAGGGACCAAAGTGAACAACTTGAAAGTTGTAATATTAAAAGAAAACACACACACAAGCACACACACTTGTGTGTGTTCTGGATCGATGTCCAGGAGAAAGAACCAAGGGTTCAAACCCTAGTTCTTGAAGAATCTTCAAGAATGAAGGGCCAAATGAAGTCTAAATTCATAATCGAACATGAATTAACGATCACCTTCACAAGGGGATCATAAGGTATGCCTTAAAACTTAGATTTGATGATCTTGTTTGAAGTGGGTTATGATCAATCCATGAATTTGTATGAAATTAAGCATGTAGAGGTGTTAGAAACACCAAATAGAACTTGTGTTTTGAATAATTTCAAGTAATTGGGTGATTTAGAATGAAACCCATTGCATGAGTGTGAAGATGATGATCATGATGAACTTGTAGATGTTATAAGTGTGATCTTGTGATGTATAAGGTGTTATATGATAGACCGAGATAGATAAACTTGATGTGGAATTTATGATTATGAGATGTTGCTTGAATGTGATAGTTCATAAGATGAAATAGGGAAGAACATGCTTAAAGCACTTGTACCTTATGCTTAGAAAATGATATGCACACCAAGTGTTTGATGAAATGCTTAGGAGAAAATGATAAGTGAGATTGTATGCTAATAATGAATAAATGTATGTAGAATGTGATGACGATGTATTAGATAATAGATTTGTATAAGGAATGTGCTTTGAATGGATTACAAGTGAGAAATTAGTTTGATGAGATGATATGGCAAGAAACCTTCATTAAAAGGTATGTATGCTCATGTATGCTAATCATGTTATGATGAATGTGATGACATGTACGGATAGGAGTCATGTCAACATGGACACAAGCATGGAAGGGCAACGGGCCAAGGATAAACACGGAAGCTATGCTTGAACTCGGACACACGAGGTAAGTGAATCCCAAACTTACACTTTAGATGTAAAATGTATTGTAGTAAGATAAATATTGTGAATCAGGTGTAAAGTATGAAGCAATGGAAGTAATAAGGTAAGTTTACAGTAAATGAGTCGGAAGTGGTTAAGAAAAGAGATTCGATTAAGTTTGGGTAAGAAAGGGAACTTACATAATGAATTATGCATAAAGATGAATTAAGGAGATATACATGTAGGATGTAAATTGTAAGTAAGTGTATGAATAAAAAGTGAGTGCATGCTTGAGTGAGTATTTAATTATATGTTTGAATGAATAAGACGAGTTATGTGTATTTGAGGACATGTTCATATGAAAGGGAGCTAATGATACTAACCGTTTTTCTATTGAAAATTAATGTGAAGCATAGGCATGTTAATAATGGAAGTAAAGGTTGACTCCGCAATCCGATGCGAATGGTCGAATGGATGGATAAAGGGGCTAGTATAAGAGAAAGCATGATATGTGGACGCTTATTTATGCATGTGTTAATATTTTGTATTATGTCACCGGTTGCTAATGATGAGATTGAATGTGGTGACTGCAGGTTGTACAGGGTTATGGATGTTTCATCAAGAATTGTACGCGGTTGAAGATCGAGTCTAGTCATGGATTGTACGTGGGTGCGTATGTGGTCACTTAGTTCGATATATGTATGTTAGTTTTTAATTAAGTTATAAAAAGGGATTTATGTATTTAAGTGAAAGAAAGAATATCATTAAAGAAAATTTAGGTATGTATTTTCCGCTGCGAATCTTGGGTTAAAACGTGTTAGGGCGTTAAAACGTGAGGATATGAAATTTCTCGCCATGCCCGTCGATCACCTTAGCGGCCCAGAATTGGAATTGATGTTGAAAATGAAACAAGAAATCTTGAAGAAATATGATATGGGCCAATCTTGAAGTATTTAATCTTTTTTTTATGTAGCTTTTTTTTATTTTATGTAGTTTTTCTTATTTGTAGTTTTTTAAAAATTATATGTAATATTCTGTTTTAGTTGAATGAAATTTTAAAAAGTTAAAAAAAAAAAACTAACAAATGACACATGGCTGGCCACGCTAACCCACATCCAGCCGGCAGCCCCGCCACGCCGCACCAACACCATGTGACCCCACAGCTGTCACTTGTCAATCAATGCCCCCAAACCAAAGCCCCACACACCCCACAGCCTTAAAATACTGCCCCTGTACCTTGGAGGCCTCCACTAATAGGATAGAGGGGACTGACTGAGGCACCCAGGTTTTTGCAATATTCGGTTACTATATTTATCTATGGTTACAAGTAACTTAAAATTATCAAAAATGGAGATCTGGAAATTTAAGATAAACAGAAAAATGAGGATGCATGCAATTATGTCTAATAAATTGCAACTGAGAAGAAAAGCGTGATATGATATATAAGAAATGATAAAACCCTAACATAGCATAGCATAATAAAGCTGAGATGATGTTTGTTGTAGCAAAGCAAGAAAAGAGTACCTAAAAATTGACCAGGAATCTAGATATAGCAGTATCATAATAATAATAATCTAAACGTAATTGCACAAAATCCATCCAGCTGCAGAAGAATAAGGAAAAGGACGTACCAGGTGGTAAAGACCTTAATGGATTGGGCGAGAGCAAAGGCGACCAGTGCAGAAAAGAGAACGTAGTTCATATAAACACCTTCTGCTTCTTCTTTTGAAGAAGAAAAAGTTGCAACTATTGAATTTCCAGACATTACCGATCTCCTCATCTTCGTACGTATATTTAGTGAGGGGAAAACGTAAGCTAAGGGTTATGTTTTGTGTATGTGTGCACGCAGGGTGAACAACAAGAAGAAGAGGAAGAATAGTCCGTCTCGTCTCGTTTCCCCTTTCTTTCGTTCTTTCTTGTTTTTAAATTTCTAATACAATAGAATAGAATATGCTCTCTTGTTTTTCTTAGATACCTTCACATCTTGTCCCATGTTTCCTTTTAGAGTTAAACTAGGTTTTGCCCCGCCCGCGTTGCGGGGCACTAAGTCGAATATTTCTCTCTCATAACATGTACGTTTGTGTTTCAGTTACTTGTACTACTACTCATTAACATCTCAAAAAAAATTGCATCAAAACAACCAATTAAAAAAAAACACTACCACACATTTGTTAAAAAAACTAAAAAGACGAAAAGACTAATTTTAAATTGGAGGGAAAATTGTAAATTTTCAGAAAAAATAAGTGTGTGCCAGGCAGCACCCTGGCAATAGTAAATTTAAAAATCATTATTTAAAAATAACAATAGATTACGATAAATTTAAAAAAAAACTAAAACAATATCATGACTGTAATTTTACACTAAGGGTAAAATCGTAATTTGATTGAGAAAACAAAAGAATGATGGAAAAAATGTAAATATAAATTAAAGGCAAAATCTTAATTTGGCTAGTAGAAAAAAAAATAATGACAAAACTGTAAATTTAAATAGTGAAAAATTGTAATTTTGAACCGAGGGCAAAATTGTAATTTTTAGCTAGAGATAAAAGCAAAATTTATTTTAAACCGGGAGCAAAAACTTAATTTTGAACAGAGGACAAAATCATAATTTTAAAACGGGTATAAAATCGTAAATTGATTGATCAGTAAAAGAGTACCAGGCAGCTGCCTGACACTATTCCTCAATCTAAAGGCAAAAAAAAAAAGGAAACTAAGTGGTTGCCGCCCAAACCAACCAATAGTTGTCCAACACTATTGCCGTTCATAGAATTTGTAGATATTAAATAAATTAAACCGTAGATATTGGAGACTTGGTCTTTGTGTTTTAATAAATACAAAGTTTGTCCTAATGGTTGTAATTTTTACACTTAAATGATTCTTATCACTAACCTATGTTAAGTTTCTCAGCTAAAAGTATGACAAATGACTAGGTTGTCTCTGAACAACAAAAAAAATATATATATATAAAGATGGTGCACCCCTATTGCATACGTAATGAGCTAAGGATCTAGTCATTTCGTACACTTTTAACTTAGAAATTTAACATAGGTTAGCGATAAGGATCACCCGAGTGCGAAAATTACAACTATTGGGACCAACTTTGTAATTATTGAAGCACTAAGACCAAGTCTGCAATATCTGCAAACCACAGGGACCAACCAGGCATTTAACTCTTCCTTAGGGTGCTCCACTTTCCATCACTCATCACACCCAATCATGTTCCGCCACGTCATCGGACTTGGTTCCATCACTAGTGATGGATTTTAGTGGGGTACCCATCACTAGTCATAACTCAGTGTATGCAAGTGCATGGCTTTCATATGGGTTTGAAGATCAAATAATGGAGCATGCAGAACCCAACCCAAGAACTCAGCCTTGGACACCATACTTTCAACACGCATGGTCACCACAACGCTTGGTCACAAGGACCGGCGGCGGTGTTCCACGCGTGGTCACCCATGCACCACGCTACATCACAGGGCACCCCCACCCCCCGTATTATTATTATTATTTTTTCATTTTATAATACCATCTAATTAAGACACCCATAGTCTGATCATATTCAGTAATCATAAGAAATAAGTTACAGAGTGGTCTATTAGACCATGGGGTGTGGTTTGAGTAGTCTATTTGGGGATTATCCGCCACGTAGCCGCCACGTCAGCATGGATGGAGAACCATCCCTTTGGGGACTACCCAAGGGTGTGGAGGATAGTCTTACCTCCCTTTTTTATTATTATTTTTTTGATTTAATTAAATAATTAAAACAAAAACAATTATATCACTCTCTCTCTCTCTATGGTGGCCCACATTCAAGCTCGTCTCCACCGGCAAGAATCCGCCGTTTGCGCCGCGATGACCCGGAGGGGGGCAGTGTGGGACGAGGCCGACGATCCCCACACCCCTTAATCTTATACAATTTGGTCACAACGTACAAATCACTACCAAACCCCTACAACCAATTTCAATTTTCAAATTAAACCGGTCCTACTTGTTTATTTGCGCCAAGTTAATGGTATTAGACAAACTTATTACTATTCTTTTTATTATTACTTTAGGTACACAATACATATCTACATAGGGTGGGGTTCTAGAGTGAACACTAGTGTATTTGCGAACTGAGTGGACAAATCTTGGCCATTGATCTACACACGTGTATGGCCAGGATCTCATCATCAAATCGTAAAATACACTAGTGTATTTCAACATCAAATCCTGACCATTGATCTACACACGTGTATGGCCAGGATTAGTTCACTCAGTTCGCAAGCTACACTAGCGTTCACTCTTAAACATAATCCTATCTACATAATGGTCATAAACTATCAGCTAGGGTCGGGCTAAGCATGGTGATTAAATGTTTAGAATGACAAACGAAATGGGATTACAAAACATCTAAAAACAAATGTGTCTAAATTATGCCTGAAATATAAAATTAATACATCCGATCAATAGCAATAAAAACCGAGATATGTTCTTCACTTTCATGAAAAGTCACTCAACATAATTATGATGTATTAAAGTCCATCAAGTTTAAAAAATACACCCAAAAGTCAATATACAAAGTTTTATACATTAAACTTCTATATAATATGCACATACTTGTAAACAAAATTAACATAATGCTTTGTTAACTCTTAAATTGATCAATTAAAAAAAAAAAGTGGCAATCAACATTTTTACAGATATAAATAAGTTATATCATCTTATTGTGATCAATTTTAGAGTTAATAAGCCCCTATAATTTAAAAAAAAAAAGTACATGCGTTGTTTGACATGTCAAGTGACTTTAATTTAAAAAAGCTAGTTCAAGTGTTTTTAACATGTATTTTATATAAGTTAAAAGACTATATAGAATACCAAAATTAGGTTATTGTGTTTTTAGTAAAAAACAAGAGTCTGTGTCAACCCTTTAATCAAACCGTCTCACTTTTTTGAAGGCAAATTTCTTTTTAATCTCTGTCAAACAACCGGTTTAAGCCTTCCAAATATAGTCCAAACAATATGCATTAACTATATAAAAAAAGAAAGAAAGATATCATTACTAAAATGGTGAAATGAACCAAGTACAATGACATTAGCCCATAACTAAGTAAATAATAAAATGCAGATGCAAATAATATTAACATGAACCTCCACGTCAACGCCTTATCATCCCACTCTCATCCACCACTCAAATCCACCACCCTATATGGTGTGGACATGACCCAAACCAACATCCTCATTTTTTTAATTTTTTTAGGTAAACTATATTTAACCAATTAAGGAAATGGGGTGCATGGTAGCCATGGTTTAATCCATGCTAACCATGGTGGTTCCCTAAGGGGGTGGTGTAGCACATCATCCACCATCCAAGGTGGCAATTCATGACCCATCCCATGCCTCGATACCCCTTAGCCTCATAGTTTTATTTATAAGTTACAAAAGTTCCTCTAACCGTTATTGCTCAAATGGTGTTGAAGCAAGACATAAAGCCTGCCATGTTTCCTGTTTTAGTTTTTTTTGTAACTTAATGTTCACATCTTTACAATTTGAGTTATACATTATGTCCGATCTTTGTCTGACCTGCAATACATCACAATAACACACATCATATTATGTATTGTACAATAAAGTATACTGGCAGAACAAATATTTAGTTTAAAAAAAAATCTTTTAATTTGCACAAAAAAATTATCAACTACAGGTCATGAATATAAGCACATTAAGCTAAAATTGAAATTATGGGGACTTTGAGGCTATACATTTGGCAGCATGCATAAGAGATGGGATTTAGGGGACTCATGGGGCAGCTAGGAGCAACAATCTGAAGAAACTCTAGTACTTGAATTCTAGCTACAAGAAAAGGACAACGATGTGTCATGTTTTAAAGCAAAAACAAAGGCAGAACATATGATCACAACATGCCATGTTTAGAAAGCAGTTGGTACCTACCACCACCAACTATGTTGTAGTGTGGCCATGGACAGGACCGTATTTAAGTTTTAGACGCGCTACACAATTATCTATCTTTACACTTATATATATATATATATATATACACCTTTTCCTTTTGATATTTTTTATTTGTTTTCCACAAAAACGACTCTTAGTTTGTCATAAGCGGCCAATTATGATGGTTATGTCACAAAATGTCTTGCCTGTACCAAACCATTAATAGACTATGAAACCATGTTGCAAACACAAACCGCATACCTTGCCTGTCAAATGAAAACCAGTGAGGAAACCAGTTAAACTACAGATTTCCCTGCACAAGCCATCAGTTCTGCCTTTGCTGCTTCCATGATAACATCAAAGTTTGTTTGTATATACCTACCCCTGAAATAATCCTCAGTTAGTTAAGGTGGCAGTTTTGACCCATTCATTTATAAACTGATTGATTCAGGTTAGGTTAAATCTTTCACCAATCAAATAAAGGAATAGCTAAAAAAAGTGGTCAAATGGGCTGAAAGTCGCCCAAAGTGTATTTTAATTCATAGAACTTCAGATGGTTTTGTTCAAAAAAGCTTATTATTACTATAATAATACAGTTTATCGTACCAATTATTAAGCTTACCAGAAATGGGTTTTACACCAAGTTGAAGAAGGAAAAGCTGGACTTGCTATACCATGCATTATCCTAGCAATTGCCCGGGGAGTAAACTTGGCGTGTGAGTTGCTTTGAAGAAACACCTATAACACCAAATATCACACATTAAAGTAAAAAAGTTCACTTTTTGTATTTTAACAAGACAGACTATGTAACATGTGATATGCATTACCTTGATATCTGCCCTCAAAAACCGGCTGCAAAGGCATAAAATATGATGTCAGAATATGATACAATCATCCAACATGCGTCAAAACAACTCACTATAATTTTGTTATTTTTCTCTTTGAAAACATTTAAGACCACCAATGGACATGACTTTTTTTGGTAGTGTGAAAATAAGAAACTAAAGGTATAACGCATGTGTAGGTCGTCTAAATACTTCCTTTTCCTCAAAGCCACCCATATACTGAAACTAGTCCATATGCCACCCATATGATGATGCGTTATCAAAGGTATTTTTGTCTTTTCAACGTCATTGCATATTATACGTAAGTCAGCTAAAATATGTAATTTTCTTAACCTGGTTTGGACCATTTTATTTGGTATACTGTTGTCATCATCTGCGTTAAAGTATTCCAATATCTTCTTTTGCAAGCAAGGTGTGTGTTGGGAAGCAGTACAGCCATTTGTTCTATCACACGTTTTCACCGCAAAAAGTGCAGCATTAAACATCGCATCTACTTTGCGCACCTGTGTCAATAAATAACTTGCAATGTTTACGTAACTAAAAAATTAAAAATATATAACAAATATATGGTGGTATGGATTAGTGTATTTGTGAATATTTATATTAAACAAATACCTTGCAACTTTCAACATCCGATAACCATTTAGCCAGATCAGCAGCCAAAGAACATATATCTCTTGGGAAATTTACAAGCATGTAACAATAAGCTGGATCCTTCAATTCGTATGTAATTTCACCCTTCAACTAAATAAGAGATAAACAATAATCAAGAAAAGTCCATATACAACTAACAAGAATTTTAAGTAATATATATGCATATGCAGAATCAAACCTTCAGATTCTGCAAATGATTAGTTACAGTAGAAACTTGAAATCCAATGCTACAAGCCACAGTTGGTATTTCAAAAACATATTGTCCATCTTTTATTTCAGACCTGAAAACCATATTCCAGTTATGTATAGGTTGCGTGTTTCATAGCTGATGTGGCAAATGGGTGGGTGAGTAACAGGTCAAAAAGGTATCAGGCATAAAATTGTAACTTTACCCCAGGTAAAATTGAGGTGGATGGGAAATAGCGTTATGAAAACAATTAATACATTTAACTAAATTACAACAAAATACCTTATTACAATAATAATCTGATATTTATATATCGCTATTTAGGAAACTTTTGACCCATTCGACCCATTTCCTCTTTAGCTATTTTTTTTATTTTACTCATTTGACCCGTTAGTCCATTGGAGATGAAACAAAACCCAAATCAATCCGTTCATAAGTAAATGAGTCAAAATTTACTCCTCTAGTAGTGGCCAAATTCAATCACTTACTTTTTCAAAATTGTTTCAATTACAGTATCCTTAGCAGCAAGTAATGCTGGGGAGGTCTGCACTCATCAACATTACAATGAGAAAAATATCAGATCAAACTATAACTGAAGTCAAAGAAGAAAGAGAAAGTACAAGTTGGTAGTTAAGTAGGGACCCACCATGTGAAAATTTAACACACATGTAACACTTGTTTGGGGAAGTAAACGCAAGTACTGCTCTTCAGCTAACTCCAAACGAGTTAAGATAGTTAGAATAACCTGAAACAGTTAAATAAATTCCAATTTAACGGGTCATAACATAATAAAAGTATTATAACTTTAGTACAATAACAGCTTTTTTTAAAGACCTCTTCTTTCATATCAAATTTCCTAGATGCAGATTCTTTGACTATTGTGCAAATCCTTCCTTGTGAATGTGAATCTCCACCGAAAACTTGAGAGAGAAACTTATTTACTGTGTATTGATCCTGCCCATCACTGAAAAAGACATATGATGAAGTTGTACATTTTTGTTACCAGAAATAATTTGTTGACGTGAATCGCAATTAGTTGCCTGGGAAAAATGCACAAAAGAGAAAGGAACTTGACAGGCTTTCCTGATTTTAGCAACCAACTTTAAAGTAGGTGAAAACAGAAGCCAAATTGGATTTTATTATTAATTAGCAACCAGTTACATTTTATTAAGACCCTACAGCAACAAACGGCCTGTCAACTGGAAACAAGTAGCAACAGACAATGTTTTGCTGACTTTTCAAAATATGTTGCTGTGGCAACTTATTTGTCATTTCTGATGTGCCATTTTTTAAATATAAAGTTACAAAAAATACATTTTTTCAAACTTGTAAAAGAATTTAATTTTTAAATTCGGTTTGCATTAGGCCCAAGCTGGCGGGACGCACCCCCAGACCCCGCTTATGTGGGACAGTGGGAGCCTCGTGCACCGGGTAAAATCATTAAATGTAATCAGTTGCTAAAATCAGTAATAAACTGTGAGTTGGCTTCTATTTTGCACCTTAATTAAGTTAGATTGCTAAAATAAAGAAGGGTAAAAATTAGTTCCCATTTCTTGCAGTTTGGCCTTAGGTACCTGTACATAAGACTTCTGAGCTTAAAGTATGTAGTGTCATCAAAAAATAAATGGCAATAAGATACTCGCCCATCACGCCCAGCACGTCCAATTTCCTATAAATATAACATACTATCAATTGAGTGATACAATAATCGCCACGGAAACCGCCTGCTGGATAACAGATGTGGCAAGATTGGTGAGCCAAAAAGGGTTGAATAACGGGTCAAATAAGTTCAGGTTGAAGTGGGTCAGTTCTGGTGCTCAAAACAGAGCTGGGCAGGTTGGGTTGACCTGCAAATATTGTTCTGTCCTAAAAAAATGGATAATTAATAAGTTTGTTCAAGCTGAATATTATCATTACAATTGTAATCTATATCTTCATATAAAAATTACTTTGGAAGTTGTAAGCAATTAAACATTACAGATAGACTTTGGGTGACCCTACCCATTTGAGTTGTCTGCCTTTTTAGCTAAATTTGATTTTTGACCCATTTGAAATAAAAGACAACCCAAATCACCAATTCATAAATAAATGGGTCAAAGTTGCCACCTGTAGACTGTAGCGAATAATTGTACAAACCTGAACATACTCTTCCAAACTTTCAGGTAAACTGTAGTGAATTACCTGTAAAATATGCAAAAGAAAAAGGAATCAGCATTTTTATGTGAATTTTTTTTAACCTTGAATACTAAAGAGTTGTTCTTACAGCTCCAACATCGCTTTTATCAAGCCCCATACCGAACGCAACAGTTGCAACAATCTTCAAAGAGAAAAGAAAGATGTTAAAAAAAGATACGGTATCTGTTTATAGTCCACTTCCTTTATACTAAAACGCTTGTAATAATTGTATACCACTCGTATCTTGTTTGAACAGAACAACTCTTGTGTACGCCTTCGATCTTTAGAAGGGATCCCACTATGGTAACTCTAATGGCATTTTATTGTTTGCATCATATTGAAACAAAGCATAATGTCAGGCAAAAACACAAAATGGTTGTCAATCATGTGACAAATTCTAGGGCATATGAAATGCTAACCTTTGCTCGGATATTACTATCACATAGAAACTTGCTGATCATATCCGTTTCCGACTGCAATTAAAATTGGCTTGCTAAAATGAGTAAGTATAAGTTTGTTTTTGTATTGCATCTAAACTTTAAATTGGTTGCTAAAATCAGGAAAAAAATTGTAAAGTTTGTTTCTATTCTATACAGTTGCAAAGGGTAAAAGGTCTCACACTCAAGCATACCTGATACTTGCAGTAAATTATAATGCTTTTAACCTCTGTGTAAGGCGAAGCTTTGAGCAATGCCATCAAATCCTTCATTCTGAATTCATTAACAAACTAGAATCACAAAAAAAAAAAAAAAAAAAAACAAACAAACAAACAAAGGCAGTTGCAAAAAGTAAGCAAAACTTCACTTGCCTATTTCCACTCAAAGATAGAGATAACTGCAAATTATCCCTAACTTGTGCTGCTTGAACGAGGTTAGTAGGAGGAATCTCAAGAGAACGCATCACATCATGCATAGTCTTGGTTGTTGCAGTTGCTGTCATTGCAAGAATGCAACCTACTCCAAGACTAGAACGAAGCAAGGATGCCCGAAGTCTCATATATGAAGGGCGAAAATTATGAGACCTGTCAATTCATGTAAACTAATGGTGATACAATAAACAGAATCTTAATAGTTTGGCAAAATTCACAAATCATTACTGTGTCAACTCACCATTCAGAAATACAGTGAGCTTCATCAATCACAACAAGCGATATGAGTGAATTTGCAGAAAATATGGATGTAAATTCTGTATTTAGTAATCTCTCTGGAGAAACAAAAAGGACCTGAAACACAATGCTATGTACTATTACAGACAATAACAAAACATATGTTATAAACGAATTCAACATCTAAGGAATCTCACCTTCAAGGCTCCTTCTTGAGCCCGCCTAAGTGTTTCAGAACTCTCTTCTAGTGTCTGCAACAACAGCAAGCATCACACATTTTAGCACAAATGATAGAGCACAAAGTACAAACATACATATAGATCAATAATACCTGACTGCTACATAACAAACCTCCTGGAATCACAGGTGGCAGCTGTCTAAGTTGATCATACATAAGCGCCACGAGCGGACTTATGACAAGTGACATTCCCTCCAAAATCATAGCAGGCAACTGATAGCAAAGAGATTTCCCAGCTCCCGTAGGCAAAATCACCATACTTGATTTCCCGGAAAGTATTAACTTGATTGCTTCCAGTTGCCCATCTCTAAAAGAATCGTATCCGTAAACTAGCTTCAATAACTTAACTAAATTATCATCAGACGGATCCTGCCGAACATCAAACACCGCCTTTTCAATAACCTCCGAATCAAGCCTTGTTTCGGTTCTCTCATTTTCCTCCATAGGCAAACCTTCATCACGAAACCTATCTTCATCTTCTTCACCTTCACCAACACTTTTCAATTTTCTTTTGCTCCTCTTATACGACTTCCGATTTCCAATATAAGCATTCGGATTCCTTTTCCTAACTTTGTTTGCGTACTTTTTGCGACCGCCATGACCATTGATGTTCAATCTCACAAAGTTACCTTCATTTACCGGTTTAGGTTTGCTCACCTGCTCAGTAACATAAACACAACTTCCAATTAGGTTCGGGTGTTTCTTCGCAACTTTCCCCGAATCTCTACAACTTAGGGTTTCATTTACATTTACACTATCAGAATCAGGCATATTCTGCTGTTCCAAATTAGAACCAATCAAATTCGGATGCTTCTTAGTAACTCTTTCCAAATGATTGACATTAACATGATCATCAATATCCTTTTCAGTCGGTTTGAAGTTCAAGGAAGACATACGGATCTTAGAAAAGGACGAGAATCTGGATAAGCATGAGCCACCAGCCGGAAGAATCTCAGTAGGACAAAAAGAGTCAAACGAACTACAACCGGAGGTGCGGCGGATCTGAAACGGTAGGTTAACATCAGAACTACTTGTAGTAGTGGCATCAAACGAATCACAACCGGAGATTTGAGAAGGTAGAGTAGCATCAGAGGTTTCACACGGGACAGATCGGTCGATTTGAGGTTCAGGCGGTGGTTTAGGTCTCTTGGTGGACGGCTTAATCTTCAGAATCGGCCTGGAAGAACTAGGTTTGGCTTTCGATTTAGGGCTTTTTCGTAGCTTATTTGAAAATAGAAGAGTACGAGCCGCTGCTGCCGGCGGTTGCGGAGGCCGTGGCTGTGGTGGTGGCGGTTGACGAGGAGGCGTGGAGGAGATGTGAGATCCGTCGGAGTCTGAATCGGAGTTGTCCATCGGCGAACTGCGGCGGAAAAAATGAAAGCCAACATAATAACAATAATATAATAGAGTGTTTTCCCGCCTATTCTCTTGGAGGGAATATATTATCTATAATAACACTAGGTTAGAAACCCGTGTATTACACGGGTTGAATAATAAAAACGATATAATTTATAGATCTTTAAAAAGTTCTTATGATTGAATTACGTATTATATGTAATCACATACAATGTTGTATTACACGAGTTGAATAATAAAAACGCTATAATTTATAGATCTTTAAAAAGTTGGTATGATTGAATTAGCTATTATATGTAATCACATATTATGAAAAATAAGAAGTTAATAATAAAAACAATACAATATATAGATCTATAAAAAGTTGGTATGATTGAATTACCTACAATCACTGCTCACAAATTTCCAAAAATACAAATAAGTTGTTGCAAAGTTTTATAAATACAAATAACTTAGCTTTAGTGAAACATGCACAAACCATATGTTACATAGCAACAAAGCATACACAAATCAAATGCAATTTTTTTCTATTTAATCCACAAAACAAATTAACATAGCAACAAAGCATACACAAATCAAATGCACTTTTTTTTTCTATTTAATCCACATAGCAAATTAATTTTATGCTTTGAAACAATGTTTTATAAACCGATTCAAACCGGCCGATTGTACCGGTTGAACCATCCAGTAAAACCGGTTAAACCGCCCGGTACACCCGGTTGAATCGTCCGATACACCCGGTTAAACCGTTTTTAAGCCAAATCCGGTACGATTTAAAAACCCGTTTGACTACCCTTCAATATAATACATAGCCCGAAGGGGCCAAATCTTAAGTAACTCTCTTGAAACCTCCACCACTAATTTTCACTAAGACATACCTAAACACCAATTATGGGGACAACCACTGAATAACACATGTCAAGAAAGCAGCAAACCATGCATGCATACCTGTGGGAAAGACCAAAACAAAATAAATTAAAAAGAATGAAATGCTTTCAATTTAGTTCACCATATCACAAGGCAAATAAGAACTGAAGTGCTCAAAGAAGTGATTTCAATTACAGCCAAGAGAGCATTACACTAATGCAAGAGTGAAGAGGAGCCTGCTTATTGAAAAGCATTACACAAAAGCAAGGGAGAGGAGCCTGTTTCTCCACACCAAAAAATTGATCCAGTGAGTAAAAAGTCCAGGTTTCTTGTCATCTCAACATCATCAACCAAATAAATTAGTACAAACTATTGATGTTATTGTACAAAAATAATTGTAGATGCTCTTTTATAAGATTTATAATTATAATAATAAAAAAAAAAAAAAGCATATTACAACAACCTTATATGGATGGAAGTAGGGTATATACAACTTTGTCCCAGCTATTGTGATAACAAAATTAAAGTACAGTAATGTGCAAAACAGAAATTGTTGGACCCACAATGAGATTACGATAAGCAAAACCCTAATGGAAACAAAAACCAAAATCGGAACTCAAATTATCAAATATATAAACAAAATAAGTATACTAACCTCTTGGCTGAAACCACAGTTAGAATAAGATAACTAAAAGCCTAATTGGCCAACAGACCAACGATTAAACTATGAAACAGAGAGAAAAATTAAAATAAAAGAATAGCAAATATAGACTGACCTTGATTCAGATTAGGGTTTCGCCAAGGAAAGGGGAAGATGAATTGTAGTCAAAAGAATGACCTAAAGTGATATTTCGGGTCGAATTAATTCACACCTCAGAATCCGCCAAATAGATTTCGGGTTATCGGGTATTGGGCGGGAAATCAAAGATAAGAGGCTGTTATAAGAGGACACAATGTCTCCAAGGTGGTTTTCTTTATTATGGGGTGTTTGGGGTTTCTTATTTTTCTGACTTTTGACTTATTGGTGGGTAAAAGGACTTATTTTAGTGTTTGGGTTTTCTGTTGTTGTGAGACAAGAAGTCAAGAAGAAAGAAATTCTTACTTATTTTGAGGGAAAATGACTTTTTAATTAGAGGTGGCAAAATGGGTGGGTTGGGTAGGTTTGGGTTATGGGTTAGGATGGGTATGGGTTAGGATGGGTTTGGGTTAGAATGGGTTTATTAAGAAATGGGTTTAGGTCAAGATGGGTTTTTGTCAAGATGGATTTGGGCATGATATGCTAGAAATATAAATAAATCAAAAAAAATTAAAAAACTTAAAAAAATAAAAAAAAAATTAAAAAAAATCAAAAACATATAAAAAATCAAAAAAAAATTATAAAAATTAAAAAAAAAAGGTTCAGTTGATCAATACATCAATTTCCAAGATTTGCAAGGGGCTGCAAGCTTACAGTCTAACAAACAAATATATAAAAAAAAGTCAACCATATTTAGTGACTTATTGACATCTGCAGGTCAAAAAACATGATCTTTATCTCCTCCTATGTGTTTTGT
Source organism: Helianthus tuberosus (assembly GCA_030545235.1). Taxonomy (NCBI): domain Eukaryota; kingdom Viridiplantae; phylum Streptophyta; class Magnoliopsida; order Asterales; family Asteraceae; genus Helianthus; species Helianthus tuberosus. The sequence continues at coordinate 1,063,435 of JARYGA010060305.1, forward strand.
TCAGGACCTAGGGACACAACTGTAATTTGCTTCACTAGGTATAAATGTTTATAATGGTGATAAAAAAAGAACTAAAGTCAAAGAATGTAAAGAAATCAAACCTGTTTGTTATCAAATAATGATTTTTTTTTTCTATCATTAGCAAAATCGAACATGGTTAAACAAGCCAAAGATGAAGCTGAATATGAAGTAGCCAAATATCGAACCCATATGAACCATGACATTGTTGCAAACTTGTCAGATATCAATTAACAAACTTACAGGATTCGTGTTCGTTTCAAAACTAGCCATCAACTTTACCAAAAAAAAACTAGACATCAACTAACTATTAAAAAGTAGAAGTCAACTTTTTTGTATTGACTTTTATGATGACCGTAGACATTTTGGGCCGAAGCTTTGTGACCTCTTGAACACATAATAACCCGACCTTCATGAACTGCACACCTTCGGCTCTTAACCCATCATCATCACCCCCTTTTAACAACACAGGGTCCACCTGAATAACGATCAAAACAACACCAATATTTCACCCGTTTAAAATTAAAATTAAAATATTTCACCTGAATCAAATGTGTGAGACCATTCTTGCCAGTTGGTAAGATTTGTTCATGTAGAAATCTAAATCGTTGGAATAGTAAGTCCATATGAAGTCACCTCACATCCAATTCCCCCAAAATAAAGCATGCCCCAACACAATGTCAAAGCACAAATTCAAAGTCCTAAAAGAAAAATCAAGCAGAGAAAAACAATGATAGCAACAACAACAAATTCCCCACAACACGAAACAACTGAAACGCAGACAAAAACAATGACAGCAACAACAAATTCACACAACACGAAACAACTGAAACACGTACCATGCTGATGTTAGTGGTGAAAACAGGAAGAATTAGAAACGATAATCACTGGTTTGAAATCAGATGATGATGGTGATTTAGGGTTGAATCCACGATCATGGTGATTTAGGGATCTGATGATGAGGTTTGAAATCAGATGATGATGGTGATTTAGGGATTGATGACGAGGTTTGAGAGATGGTACGTACCGTTCCCATTCAAGTCTGATGCGTGTTTTAGGGTGAGAGAGTAAAAACCCATTCTGACCCATCTTAAAATTTAGATGGGTATTTTAAAACCCATCTTAACTAAATCCCCTGCCCATTCTGACTTATTTACTTTTTAAAAAAAGCCCAAAATAACCCAAAATATCATGTTTGGGTTTTTATTGCCACCCCTACTTTTAATAAGTCACAAATAAGTTAAGCCAAACATGCCCTATATAGTAAAGATTTTGCTTATGTTCTTAGGAACAGTAGAATAATTAGTCAAATTTTTAGGTCTTATTTACATAATTGCCATGGCTTCTTTTTGGTTCAGTAGAGTGAGAGGAGAGAGAATCAAAGCAACAGAAAAAGAGGGAGCCTGAACGGAAGGGGAACCGGCCATCGCCTACGGTCGGCCACAGCGTTGATGTCCTCCCTCTTCTGTCCATTAAGAGACGTCGCTCCCTTCAATTTCGATTCCGGCGAACCCTCCATCGGAATCCACGCTTGATGCTTGTCGTTTGAAAGTTCTCTGGCAGGTATGTTTCAGCAATTAGGGCTCCAATTTTAATTACTTATGGGTAAATGTTTACAATTTGAGGTATGTCGTTTTTGTTTTCAGATTGCATGTACAAATTGACACGCATTTTGGGTCTCACTTAGGTTGATTGTAGGATTCCGCAATTCTCTTTGCTTTTCATCGAAGATGAATGACTTGAAAGACATTTCCATGGAGGTGTTGATTGATAGAAGAAAAAGGTAAAAATCAATCGTTCTACTTTCTTTATTTGGATGATTAGGAGTCTGTATTTCTTAGTTTCATTGACTCTGCACATCTATCAGACCCACATATGTAGCAGTAGCCTTCATTAACAATTTTTTTTGGCAATTTTAAACCAGGTAAAATAGATTTTGTATAGCTATTTAGTTATTTTGTTTTTCACTACAAATCAATATAGGGATAGGTACCTTGATATTCATCAACGCAAATTTAGAATCTGCTGAATAGAATTGAACTTGAATTTTCATATGTCCAAGTGTTTTGAAGTGCCAGCTAGAACAGATTTTGTATATGTATTTAGTTGGATTAGTTTTCACTAACAATAAGTATGAGAGTTATAATCATCTGGTGTTACATTCATAGGCTTAGTGTTCCATTTTCTTAGGCATCATTGACTGTGACCAATAGTCATAGTTGGCTTAGATTGACATTAAAAAATGTTTTGGGGACTGTCAATGGACTACGTTTACGATGATGATGATGATGATGATGATGATGATTGTCACACCCCCAAAATCCACACGCGGAGTACCACCGCTTGGAGGCGTGACATGACCAGGATCAAGCCACCAATCATATTGAACATATAAGTATATAGTAAAAGTCATTCATCAATACGACAGGTGTTTCCAAAACCAAGTATAAACAAGTGTGTAGCGGAAGCAATAATGTAAAACCCAACATAAGTTTAAGTACAAAATGTCATAATGTTTAACAACACATTCACGATCCATGTCCACAACGACCGTGCCTCCCGTGCAAGCTTCAAAAGTACCTAAGGTCCTGCAAGGCATGTAACAGAGAGTCAACAACTAGTTGAGCGAGTTCACAGTAGGTTATTTAGTTATAATGTTCGTATCGTAAATCGTATGTTCGTTTAGAAATCATGTATCGTATGTAATAGCATCGCGGCCCTCTAGGCATGTTTGCGAAGATTCAAGTATAGTTCGCGGCCATTCCAGGCATGTTTGCGAAGATTCAAGTATAGTTCGCGGCCATTCCAGGCATGTTTGCGAAGATTCAAGTATAGTTCGCGGCCATTCCAGGCATGTTTGCGAAGATTGTTCTAGTATCGCGGCCGATCCCAGCATGTGTGCGAAGAAAAGTATATGTATCACTAGTCTAGTGGTATCTACCATTGACCTTCTTCTCCCGAGGCCAATGGTATGTAATTCCGATAACTCTTAAGCATAAATAATCAATCAACCCATTCCCAACCCCGGGAATCCCATGCCTTGGTAGAAGTGTGAACTCACCTTGTTTGCTCGGTATGCTAAGTTAAGTGCTCACAATTAATCAGTCAAGTCCTATAGTGCACGTATTTAATCAGTTCACGTTCATAATGTTTCACATATAACTAGCATCACAGTAATATCACAGAGTGTGTTTGACAGTTAATATTGTGCATTGCATAAACAATTAATCATTCCATACGAGGTTTCAAGTCACATGCAAGTCCCTTACTAAGTTGTCATACTTAACAGAGTTAATCCACTTAACAAGATTGACTAGTTTATTAAGGTTAGCATATCTAACCAAGTTAATAATTAAACAGCCTTAACATACATAACCTGGTTAATATGACATACTTAACAGTATCAATAGATTAAATAGAATTTACAACTAACAGAGTTACTCAAACAAATGAAGTTAACAACTTACAACTTAACAGAGGTTTACATATTGCCGAAATCACCTAAGTGCCGAAATCACATATATGTCGAAAACACACATGGGCCGAAATCACATATATGCCGAAAACACACATATGGGCTGAAAACACACATGGGCCGAAAATCCCTAGTACCGAAATCTCTTTGGGCTGCATACTTTTGGGCAGAAATCACTTAGTGATTCCGTCCAGATGTTTTAAATACAAAAGGGTTTTCGTTGACACTATCATCATCCCCAACAGCATATTACGCAAACCCAGTTATATGATTAAGCTCATCAATCGATCAGACATCATTAACAAACACACAGAATTCTAAATGCTCATAAATCGATCACCAGTCATCATTAACAAACACACAGAATTCTAAATAAACCTTCAGCAATAACATTGAATTCATCAGATACTTGTTAAACCAGATCCAACATAACAGTTCATAACCTCTTTGATATCACTAGTCAACATAATAATATCATCACAATAAATCACATATATATATATACCATTTATATATAAATCTGAAAATAACTAACTGTGTAAAATCACTAACCGAACACAGAGATCAATCAGACGTGATCTGGCTTCAAATGAGGAATTCTCTTTGTGGGTTTCAGATGTAGCGAGAGAGAGAGAGAAAAGTGATAAGGTTTGGTAAGTGGGTAACGTCTCGGAGAAGATTGTGATTAAATAAATATATAATATCTAATATCTCAAAACTGGGCCAAGGCCCATCTCTGATTTCGCCAAAAATTGCTGGACGAAAACACTAAAGTGTTTTCATCACAGAAAGGTGTTTTCATCAGGGGGGTGTTTTCATATGAGCAGGGGTGTTGGCCAAAGTTCCATAATAACCTATACAATCCCATTTAGCACAAATTACACTATCATCATATACTTAAATATAATATGCACCCCAAAAATCAAATATCAATCGCAATACTATTTTACGTTTTACAAATGTAAGCGTTGTGAAACAACGAGTCGTGTAAACAAATAACATAAACAATAAAAAAAAATTTAACGTGCACTAAATGCGAAGATGGAAATCTTGGAAACTCGAGTTGTCACATTATCCCCAACTTGAAAGAAATTTCGTCCCGAAATTTTGCATGCGGTTACTGAGGAAGCTAGGTAAGTTATCGTTTACTGGTTCTCCTGGGGTGTCACATCATCCCCCCGTTGATTTGGAATTTCTTCCCGAAATTCTGTAGTAGCTTCAGCCTCAGTAGTAGTTGCATTGTTTTCGAACAACTGGGGATATTTGAGTTCCATTTGGTCTTCGCGTTCCCAGGTATACTCTGGGCCACGACGGGAGTTCCAACGAACTCGAACAAGAGGTATTCTGGTGTTCTTGAGGACCTTAACATCCCGGTCCGTGATTTCAACTGGTTCCTCGACGAAATGCAACCGTTCGTCGATAGTGAGCTCCTTCAAAGGAACTATGTGGGTCTCGTCTGACAGACACTTCTTCAGATTCGACACGTGAAAGACGTTGTGAACTGCACTGAGTTCAGCTGGTAAGTTCAGTCTGTAGGCCACCTTGCCTATCTTCTCTATGACTTCAAATGGTCCAACGTATCGTGGATTGAGTTTGCCCCTTTTGCCAAAACGAACAACACCCTTCCAGGGTGAAACTTTGAGTAGTGCTCGATCCCCAACCTGGAACTCGAGTAGTTTCCTGTCTTTATCGGCGTATGCTTTCTGACGGTCACGAGCTGCCGCCATGCGTTGTCGTATTTGAGCAATCTTTTCAGTAGTATCAACTACCATTTCTGGACCTGTGATCTGACTATCACCCACCTCTGCCCAACAAAGAGGTGATCGGCATTTACGCCCGTACAAAGCCTCAAATGGAGCAGCTTTAATGCTGGTGTGGTAACTGTTGTTGTACGAAAATTCCACAAGTGGCAGATGTTTTTCCCAGCCCTTGCCAAAGTCAATTACGCACGCCCGAAGCATGTCTTCTAGAGTTTGAATAGTGCGCTCAGACTGCCCATCTGTCTGAGGATGATAAGCTGTGCTCATGTCTAAACGAGAGCCAAAAGATTTATGCATTGCTTGCCACAGTTCTGAAGTAAAACGTGCATCACGATCGGAGATAATAGAGGTGGGCACTCCGTGCCTCGAGACAACTTCTTTAAGGTATACGTCTGCTAGAGTGGAGAACTTATCCGTTTCCTTGATAGCCAGGAAGTGAGCAGACTTTGTGAGTCGATCCACGATCACCCAAATAGTATCATTTCCGCGCTGAGATCTAGGTAGGCCAGTAACAAAATCCATGGAAATTTGTTCCCATTTCCATTGTGGTATCTTAGGTTGCTGGAGTGGGCCTGATGGTTTCTGATATTCCGCTTTGACTCTCGCACAAGTCAAACACTTGCTAACGTAAGTTGCTATGTGGGCCTTCATGCTAGGCCACCAATATGTAGTTCTGAGGTCGTGGTACATCTTATCCGAACCCGGATGTACTGAGTAGCGAGACTTATGAGCCTCATCCATTACAAGCTCGCGTAAATTACCATAGAGTGGGACCCAGATGCGTCCTGTTACATAGTAGGCGCCGTCTGCCTTTTGTTCTAACCGTTGCCTTGAACCGCGTAGGGCTTCAGCCCTGACGTTTTCTGGTTTCAATGCTTCTACCTGAGCATCTCGTATCTGTGAAGGAAGACTGGACTGAATAGTGAGTTGCAACGCTCGTACACGCCTAGGTGTAGTATCCTTTCGACTGAGGGCGTCGGCCACCACATTGGCTTTACCCGGATGGTACTTTATAGCACATTCGTAATCGTTCAGTAACTCGACCCATCGACGTTGTCGCATGTTCAATTCTTTCTGCTTGAAGATATGCTCAAGACTCCTGTGATCGGTGTAGATGGTGCACTTGGTGCCATACAGATAATGTCGCCATATCTTGAGCGCAAAAACAACAGCTCCCAGCTCTAAATCGTGTGTAGTGTAATTCCGTTCGTGAATCTTAAGTTGACGTGAAGCATAAGCAATAACTTTATCCCGTTGCATCAACACACATCCAAGACCTTGAATAGATGCATCGCAGTAGACTACAAAATCGTCCGTGCCTTCAGGCAATGAGAGGATAGGTGCGTTACAAAGTCTATCCTTTAAGTGCTGAAACGCTGTTTCCTGTGTATTACCCCAACGGTAAGCAACACCTTTCTGTGTCAGTAATGTGAGCGGCTGTGCAATCTTTGAGAAGTCTTTGATGAACCGTCTGTAATAACCTGCCAAACCCAAGAATTGGCGTATTTCAGTTGGTGTGCGAGGTGCAGGCCAGTTCTTGATCGAATCTACCTTGGATGGATCGACATGAATCCCCTCCTTGTTTACCACGTGGCCTAGAAAGTGGACTTCACGAAGCCAGAAGTCGCATTTTGAAAACTTAGCGTACAGCTGTTCCGTTCGTAAAAGTTCCAAAATAAGTCGTAAGTGCTGCTCGTGTTCCTCCCAATTCCTTGAATAAATCAGGATGTCGTCAATGAAAACAATAACAAACTTGTCAAGATAAGGTTTGCACACCCTGTTCATAAGATCCATGAAAACCGCAGGTGCGTTCGTTTGCCCGAATGGCATGACCAAAAACTCGTAATGGCCGTAGCGAGTTCTGAATGCTGTTTTGGAGACGTCCTCGTCCCGGACTCTCAATTGATGATAGCCTGACCTCAGGTCAATCTTCGAGTAATAGCTCGACCCTTGTAACTGGTCGAATAAGTCGTCGATGCGTGGAAGAGGATAGCGATTCTTTACGGTCACCTTGTTTAGTTCGCGGTAATCTATGCACATACGAAAGGTACCGTCTTTCTTCTTCACAAATAATACTGGAGCTCCCCAGGGTGAAGAGCTAGGACGTATGAAACCCTTTTCCAATAGTTCTTGCAATTGCTTAGACAGTTCTTCCAGTTCAGTTGGAGCTAAGCGATAAGGCGCTCGAGCTATAGGTGCTGCTCCTGGAGCTAGCTCGATCTGAAATTCAACCTGGCGATGGGGCGGTAGCCCAGGTAACTCTTCAGGAAACACTTGAGGAAAATCACGTACAACTGGGATATCCTCTAACTTCTTCTCTTTCGTCGATGTATCAGTAACGAGTGCTAAAATAGCTATGTGGCCCTTTCGCAAACACTTCCGAGCCTTCAAGAAGGAGATGATGCCACTCACGACACCACTCTTGTCGCCTTGAACTTCGAGAGGTTCTTTGCCAGAACGAGGAATACGAATGATCTTCTCTTTGCATAGGATCTCTGCTTGCTGCTGGGATAACCAATCCATACCAATGACGATATCAAAACTACTCAGAGTTATAGGAATGAGATCGATAGAGAAAGTCTGACCAGCGAGGATAAGATTACAACCTTGAACTATGTGTGTGGCCTCTAGACTTTTACCGTTAGCTAACTCTACGACATGTTTGGTGTTCAAAAGTGTTGGTGCGCGTTTAAGCATTTGACTAACTTTCAAAGACATATAACTGGTATCCGCACCCGAATCAAATAATACGGTAACATAAAAGTCGTCGAGAAGAAACTTACCCGTAACCACATTAGGATCGTTCCTCGCATCACCCCGACCAATTACAAATGCACGACCCCTAGCACCATTGTCGTTGTTGCTTCCCCCATTGTTGTTCCCGTTGCCCTGATTATTGTTGTTGTTGTTCTGATTTTGATTTAACTGGGGGCAGTTCCGCTTAAAGTGACCTTCAGCCCCACACTGAAAGCATGCCTTATTTCCTTGCTGTTGTTGCTGTGGCGGGTTTCGTGGAACTGGTGGTTGTTGTTGCTGGTTCTGATTCGCAGGCCTTGAGCTCCTGCAATCTTTAGCTTCATGACCTACCCTTAGACATCTCTGACAGCGGCCTTTACGACACTGACCACTGTGGTGTTTGTTGCACCTGTTACACAGTGGATGAATTCCCCGATATCCACTCTGCCCCTGACCACCAGACGATTGCTGACTCGGGCTCTGGTAATCACTAGTCTTGCGCTGCTGCTGTGCTTGAGACTGCACAGTAGCTGAACCCCTGCTGGAATCCCCTTCCCATTTCCGCTTGTTGTCACTGGGATTAGCAGGAGTAGCTGGAGTGGTAGCGATAGTAGTAGCGCTGATACGTTTAGGCAGCCTGTTCTGTTCCACTGCCTGATCGGTGAGGCGATGAGCTAACTTGACAATCTGTTGAATGGTGCCAAGATTCGCTGAGGTTACGTGACTTTGAATTTCCGGCACCAGACCATTGAGATACAGTTCGATACGTTTAATGGGAGGGTCCACCATAGTAGGACACAGAATAGCCAACTCATTCGATCTTCTGGTGTACGCTTCAATTTCTGACCCCGTCATTTTCAAGTGGTAAAACTCTACCTCCAGCTTATGAATATCATCACGGCTACAGTATTCCTCTTTGATCAACTCCTTGAAATCATTCCAGGGTGTGGCGTTAGCAACAGCCAACCCTAGCATCTGAACTTGCGCATTCCACCAAGTCAGCGCAATGCCTTCTAGAGTACCAGTGGCGTACTTCACCCTGCGAGCCTCAGGGCATTCACACATTTCAAATACGGACTCGAGCTTTTCAAACCAATGGAGGAGTCCAACCGCTCCTTCCGTGCCACTAAAAGTAGTAGGACGACAGTCCATGAAAGTTTTGAAGGTGCAAACAGGTGGCTGAGCGTGTTGACCTGTTGTGTATAAGAATCCAGTACAAGATTAAACACAAGAGTTGGTTTAGGAGTGTAGGATCTAAGGATCCTAGTGTGAGTTACAACTGCAGGGTATACCTCCTGCTTGTGCAGCTGCAAGTGCCGCAGTAACTCGCTCGTTAATGAGAGCCGTCAATTGGGCTTGCGTCATGTTGATACGTCCAGACATGATCTTCATAGCAAAGATAACATAAGTGAGAGAGGTTCACGAATAGTGCGATGACAGAAGAGAGTAAGCACACAAGTGTTCTCATACAATAGTGTTAAGTTAACCTAAGCATACCCTGAGCAAAGTTCTATGCAATTCTATCAAGTAGGCAATAAAACATATACCATATTACCTAGGATGTTGAGTTTTGCACGTGGAGCGAGGCGTCGTTGTGGATCGTTGAGCACTGTTCTGGTTATAGTCTGGTTTTAATAAAAACGTTTTCCCCTTATTAAAACCGAGTTCTCTATAACCAATGGCTCTGATACCAATCTGTCACACCCCCAAAATCCACACGCGGAGTACCACCGCTTGGAGGCGTGACATGACCAGGATCAAGCCACCAATCATATTGAACATATAAGTATATAGTAAAAGTCATTCATCAATACGACAGGTGTTTCCAAAACCAAGTATAAACAAGTGTGTAGCGGAAGCAATAATGTAAAACCCAACATAAGTTTAAGTACAAAATGTCATAATGTTTAACAACACATTCACGATCCATGTCCACAACGACCGTGCCTCCCGTGCAAGCTTCAAAAGTACCTAAGGTCCTGCAAGGCATGTAACAGAGAGTCAACAACTAGTTGAGCGAGTTCACAGTAGGTTATTTAGTTATAATGTTCGTATCGTAAATCGTATGTTCGTTTAGAAATCATGTATCGTATGTAATAGCATCGCGGCCCTCTAGGCATGTTTGCGAAGATTCAAGTATAGTTCGCGGCCATTCCAGGCATGTTTGCGAAGATTCAAGTATAGTTCGCGGCCATTCCAGGCATGTTTGCGAAGATTCAAGTATAGTTCGCGGCCATTCCAGGCATGTTTGCGAAGATTGTTCTAGTATCGCGGCCGATCCCAGCATGTGTGCGAAGAAAAGTATATGTATCACTAGTCTAGTGGTATCTACCATTGACCTTCTTCTCCCGAGGCCAATGGTATGTAATTCCGATAACTCTTAAGCATAAATAATCAATCAACCCATTCCCAACCCCGGGAATCCCATGCCTTGGTAGAAGTGTGAACTCACCTTGTTTGCTCGGTATGCTAAGTTAAGTGCTCACAATTAATCAGTCAAGTCCTATAGTGCACGTATTTAATCAGTTCACGTTCATAATGTTTCACATATAACTAGCATCACAGTAATATCACAGAGTGTGTTTGACAGTTAATATTGTGCATTGCATAAACAATTAATCATTCCATACGAGGTTTCAAGTCACATGCAAGTCCCTTACTAAGTTGTCATACTTAACAGAGTTAATCCACTTAACAAGATTGACTAGTTTATTAAGGTTAGCATATCTAACCAAGTTAATAATTAAACAGCCTTAACATACATAACCTGGTTAATATGACATACTTAACAGTATCAATAGATTAAATAGAATTTACAACTAACAGAGTTACTCAAACAAATGAAGTTAACAACTTACAACTTAACAGAGGTTTACATATTGCCGAAATCACCTAAGTGCCGAAATCACATATATGTCGAAAACACACATGGGCCGAAATCACATATATGCCGAAAACACACATATGGACTGAAAACACACATGGGCTGAAAATCCCTAGTACCGAAATCTCTTTGGGCTGCATACTTTTGGGCCGAAATCACTTAGTGATTTCGTCCAGATGTTTTAAATACAAAAGGGTTTTCGTTGACACTATCATCATCCCCAACAGCATATTACGCAAACCCAGTTATATGATTAAGCTCATCAATCGATCAGACATCATTAACAAACACACAGAATTCTAAATGCTCATAAATCGATCACCAGTCATCATTAACAAACACACAGAATTCTAAATAAACCTTCAGCAATAACATTGAATTCATCAGATACTTGTTAAACCAGATCCAACATAACAGTTCATAACCTCTTTGATATCACTAGTCAACATAATAATATCATCACAATAAATCACATATATATATACCATTTATATATAAATCTGAAAATAACTAACTGTGTAAAATCACTAACCAAACACAGAGATCAATCAGACGTGATCTGGCTTCAAATGAGGAATTCTCTTTGTGGGTTTCAGATGTAGCGAGAGAGAGAGAGAAAAGTGATAAGGTTTGGTAAGTGGGTAACGTCTCGGAGAAGATTGTGATTAAATAAATATATAATATCTAATATCTCAAAACTGGGCCAAGGCCCATCTCTGATTTCGCCAAAAATTGCTGGACGAAAACACTAAAGTGTTTTCATCACAGAAAGGTGTTTTCATCAGGGGGTGTTTTCATATGAGCAGGGGTGTTGGCCAAAGTTCCATAATAACCTATACAATCCCATTTAGCACAAATTACACTATCATCATATACTTAAATATAATATGCACCCCAAAAATCAAATATCAATCGCAATACTATTTTACGTTTTACAAATGTAAGCGTTGTGAAACAACGAGTCGTGTAAACAAACAACATAAACAATAAAAAAAAAATTTAACGTGCACTAAATGCGAAGATGGAAATCTTGGAAACTCGAGTTGTCACAATGATGATGATGATGATGATGATGATGGTTGTTGTTAATAGTGAAGATGTGGTGTTTATGGTGAACCACATGATGTTGGTTAGGGAGGTGTATCGTGGTGGCTGACGTAAAGTCGTAGCGGTGGTGGGAGATGACGGTCAGTGGTGATGGTTGTGGCAAAGGCACATGCAGAATGAAGCCAGCTAAGGCGTCTTTTGAAATATATAACAATTACGTAGATCCTTGTGAACAGTACAATAATACACCAAAATTTTAGGATTATTTACAATACTGCCATGATTTATTTACCTTGAAATTGTGCTCCAAAATTTTTTGTCAGTATCAAACTGCGCCCGACACCCCGAACTTTTCGCTCAATAGTGTTATATATGTAGTTTTCATATAGAAAATTTTGGGTATATACGATTTCGACCCCCCCCCCCCAAGTCGAAAACGTCAAGCTTCGCCACTGGTTGGTGGTCGTTTGATTTTAAGAAAATCGGTGTCTAAAACATTTTAAGAAAATTTGTGCCGTGTGAAAGAGTTTCCAACTTCAAAACCATGGTTCACTATCAAATAATGGTGTCTACTGTTTGTATTTGGGTTTTCCCAGTTGAATTTGCTTTGTATAGCTGCTATACCTTCTTTAGTGACTTGGGCAAAATGAATTATGGTCTTTGTTTTTTTCTTTGTAGAAGATGGTATCCACTGTTGCTTTGTTCCTATGTTCTTATTGTTTGTATATAACTAGGGTTAAGACCCGCCCGCGTTGCGGCGCAGGTACATCGTAAATATTGAATGGATTACTCCAAACGTTATATGATGCATTAACCATATGAAAACACACATTTCGACGTATCCAGTTGAACTCAGTGTAACCTGTGTAAGCATTGTCATTGGATCAAACGTAAAGTAAATGGAATTCATGTCAAACAATAACTTGAATTTATACGAAACGTACATAAAAATATGCACGTAAAAATGGTTTATTTAAACGAAAATGTATTATACTTGACCGGACTCGTCTATAAAAAAAGTTTACGTCGGAATGCAGAAGAAATCATATTTATACATACTCGTACATAAAATATGCATGTAAAAATAGTTTTTATGTAAAGGAAGTATAGGGGTAAACCGAAACAAAATATTAGTAAAAAATTTAATAGGTTAAAAATGTTCGTAAAACCGTGCCAAGTAGCACCAATGCCACAACGACATCGACTCTCAACATCGTAAAAATAAAATAGATAAAATGGTAAAAATTACACTGAACGAAAAGGAGACTAAAATCGTTGAACACACACACCCGTTACAGTGTGTTAATGCGAAGAAATTAACCATAAACGTAAAACGTAGAAAATAATAACTTAGTCGATCTAGGACCCGCCCGTTGCGGCGAAGTTTTCAAAAGGGAAAAAATGGGCGCGTTGCGACGAGTCTGTCAAATATGGAGAAATAGAGCAAAAACGTTGAACCTCACATGCACGCTACGATAAGTTAACTCGCAAAATTTAGAACGAAACGTAAAACGAAAAACTTGCGAAAGATAAAAAGTATGGAGGACCAAAGTTGTAAATAATAAAGTGTTGTGGTAAATTACAAAAGATAAAAAGTATGGAGGACCAAAGTAGTAAATAATAAAGTGTTGTGGTAAATTACAAAAGATGAAAAAGTTTGAGTTAAAAGTAAAAAATTTAAATGGGTTAAATGCAAAAGATAAAACTTTAAGGTTGAAAGTGGAAAATCAAGTAATGGATTAAAATGTAAAAGATAAAACTTTAAGGTTGAAAGTGAAAAATCAAGTTTTTTTTTTGAAAAATTCCCCAAGCATAGGATACAAGTTATGATGCACACAAAAGTTGATAATTTATATATGGAATAATATGCATTTAACCAAAACATAAAAATAGTATATATACACCAGTTCAAGAATCATAATCTTTTTTTTTATGTCCAATTGTTTTACACCAAGAGATGTTTCTTGTTGAATTAGTTACTTACAGATGCGCCAGCATTATAGTTGAAGATCACTATTTTAGCCAGTTCTAAAAATTGGCTCTTTTATTGTAAACTCAAATCGACAGATGCATCTACACTATAGTTGAAGATCGCTATTTCTACCAGTTTAAAAATTGGCTTTTTTTTATTGTAAGCTCAAATCGACAATAAGGGTTGCGTTTAGTAGACGGTGAGGTCCCACTATGAGAAAAGGTCAACTTTAATAAACTAATTGTTGTGATGTTTCTAATGTGCATTGTGTTGATTGAAATATGATTTTGCATCTGTAGACGTACCAATGTCTGCATATCGTGCATGATGGATACTATTTACATTTAAATGGGGTTTATTTGATTTGTAAATTTAAGACCAATCTTTTGGACGATTGCAAGTATGTTAATAGGTATCTAGAGGCTTAAGTTTGTGTGATTGACACGGGTCAAATACGGCAAAAGTACGTCTACTAGAATTGGATTTTCTTACCTTTATGTTGAAGATGCTACAGATTTTACGTTCTCTTATGATGATCTTAAGGGTTCTTTTGTTTTCTTTTTGTTTAGGTTGACAAGCTTGGAGGGATTCTCTTGTGAATTGTGCAAAGACAAGCATGCATTCTTAGTTGTTATCTGGCATCTCTTGAGTTTTTTCGCAAATTGGGTATGCTTTTATCATCTTTCTGAAAGTTCCATTTTGGTTTACTATGATTCCTTATCTTTTCTTTTAACTCGTGCTTATGCAGGTGCAATACCCCAGGCAGCAAGGTCCGGGGTCAAGCGACATCACCATGAACCGCGTGTTAACAGATGACATGGAATTGGAACAGGCAGCTGCAACTCCCTTCCCCAGCCACGAAAGAGAAAAAAAGAGTGTCGTGCCCCTCGCGCAGCGCGCGAGCGGGAATTCTCCTAGTTATTAATGTTAGCAAAAGATCAAATACGCTTGTCACGGGTGTCAACGGTTCGGTTCGATTTTTGGCCAAAACCGAAACTGAAATATCGGTTTTCTGTTTTTTAAACTGTTCGGTTTCGGTTTTTTTGGTTTCGGTTTTTTTGTCAGTTCGGTTTTTCAGTTATTTCCGTTTTTGGAACAAAATTATGTAAGATTCATAAAATAAAAGTTATAATTTAAAATATATGAATCTTTCTAATATGTTTACATTTAAGTTATAGTTAACCTCTTTAATTAGAGTAAAATGCACGGATAGTCCCTGTGGTTTTGTAAAATAACACCAATATTCTCCAACTTTTGGAAATTACACCGGTACTCCCTGTGATTTGACAGTTTGTTACTCGGATAGTCCCTGGAGTGGATGACGGTCTGTTTTCTCCGTTAAGTGGATGTGAAATGACAAATTTACCATTCATCTTCTACACTCTATAAAAACAAAACAACCCCACCCTTCAGTTTTACTTTCAGTTTTCTTCGTTAAGTGGATGTTTAAGATTGATCTCTCTAATACTTGTTTTACTTTCAGCATTTTTTGGCTCAAGAATTCATATAAAAAAATCGACGATTTATCATATCTTTTGAATTTACATATCCTGATTTTGTTGATGATTGTTGTTCAGTTGCCCTATGTAACTGTGTTTGTGTTTTTCAGTTTGATACCAATTTTATTATGAGTTGTTAACTGATGTTGATCTGAATCTGTGAATGATGGCTGGATAATTGTAGGTGGGAGGTGGGTGGTGGGTGGTGGTTGGTGGTTAATGGTGGGGAGAAACAGAGAGAATGGTAGGGGGTTGGGTGGGTTTGTTTTTGTTTCTATAGAGTGGAAAAGATAAAGGGTAAATTTGTCATTTCACATTCACTTAACGGAGAAAACTAACCGTCATCCACTCCAGGGACTATCTGAGTAACAAACTATCAAACCATAGGGAGCGCCGGTGTAATTTTCAAAAGTTGGGGACTATAGGTGTTATTTTGCAAAACCACAGGGACTATCCGTGCATTTTACTCTTTTAATTAATATTGTTTACATAAGCTTAACATTCTAATCTACTTTTACTAGGTTATAACCCCGTGTATTACACGGGTTGAATAAATAAATTTTATATACTAAATAATAAAACAATATATATTTAAAAACCTACTTTATTGCACGGGTTGAATAAATATAATTTTATATATTAAATAATAAACATTGATATCTATAAGAACCATATTGTACGTGTTGAATAAATGTAATTTTATATACCAAATAAAAAAGTTATATCTTTAAAACCACGTGTATTACATGGGTTGAATAAATGTAATATTTTTTACTAAATAGTAAACTAATACATCTTAAAAAAACCCCATTTATTACACAGGTTGAATAAATGTGATTTTATATACCAAATAATAAAAAAATACATCTTTAAAAATATGCGTATTACACGGTTTGAATAAATGTAATTTTCTGTACTAAATAATAAAAATATATATATATATATATCCTAAAAAAACCCCGTGTATTGTACGAATTAAATAAATCTAACTTTATATATCAAATAATAAAAAGTTATATCTTAAAACACCTCATGTATTACATGGGTCGAGTAAATATAATTTTGTATAGTGAAAATAAAAATATTTAATATATTAATACAAAGTTTGGTTTTCGTAATAAAAATAGATTATTTTGTTGTTGCAAAATTTGTTAACGAAGTCTCAATAATGTAACCCTTTATTTAAAACTCCGTAAATATATTAATGATAAATAATATTAGTTAATTTTATTTCAACTTTCGTAAAATCTATTTGATACCGAACTAAACAAAACGAAGTCTCAATAATGTAACCCTTTATTTAAAACTCCGTAAATATATAAATAATAAATAATATTAGTTAATTTTATTTCAACTTTCGTAAAATCTATTTGATACAAAACTAAACAAAACGTTCAAATATATAGTTAAGATCAAATTAGATAACTAAGTTTGAATTTGAAGTAAATAGAGAAATATAATAGTAATAATTAATTGAGTTAATTACAGTTTTTGTCCCTGTAGTTTGTCAAAAATCACTATTTCAGTCCATTAGTTTAAAAATTATGATCTAAGTCCCTGGAGTTTCACTTTTGTAACCATTTATGTCCCTATGGTTTCAATTTCGTAACAATTTCAATCCATTATTCTGTTAATTACGGGGACTGAAATGGTTACGACGTGGACTGAAATAGTTACGAAAGTGAAACCATAGGGACTGAAATCGTAATTTTTAAACTAATTGACTGAATAGTGATTTTTGACAAATCACAGGGACAAATACAATAATTAACTCTAATTAATTCAAATAAATAATATTATAAATGAGAAGGAGATTAAACTAAAAAATAATTATCTATAAGTTATTAAACTAAATAATAGTTAATAGAAGGATTATCTATAATTAATTAGAAGAGATTAAACTAAAATAATAATTATCTATAAGAGATGGCCTAATATGATTACAAGTGTCCCCAAAGTGGTTTATTTTATTATATAGTATAGATATAGATGTTTCTTTAAAAAAATTATTAACACATTGTCTTTTACAATAATTTGAAGATCATTTAATTTTTATATTAAATTTTGTTATACCTAGTTGGTAGTAAATAAATCATTAGAATTATAAATAAACATGTAATATGTTTTTATTATAAGCACTTAACATTTCAAAATTAATAATTTATAACAGCATTAGACTAAACACTTAAAAATTTTTAACTTAAAAATAAAAATATATGGATTGTAATTTATCGGTTTGTTTTTTTTTCGGTTATTGAAAACGATTTTTCGAAAACTGAACCAAAATTTTCAGTCATTAAAAATCCACAAACCGAACTGTTGGTTTTTGTTTCGGTTCAATTTTTCGGTTCGGTTTCCTCGGTTATTTCGGTTACGGTTCGGTTGTTTCGGTTTTCTGTTCACCCCTATGACATACAAAACGAGCAAAAGGTATGAAAATGTAAAAAAAAGCGGTGGTATTTTCATAATTATTTACTCGTAAAATAATTATCAAACTTACCCTACAAATGATTTTGTAGGGTAATTTTGACCTTGTAGGGTAATTTTGTAAAATGACATTGTATGGTAATTTTGTAGAATATCATAATTACTCTACAAATGATTTTATAGGGTAATTTTAGTCTTGTAGGGTAATTTTGATCTTGTATGATAATTTCGTAGAGTAACATAATTACTTTACAAATGATCTTGTAGGGTAATTTTGATCCAGTAGGGTAATTACGAGTAAAATAATCACGAAAATGCCACCACATTTTTGTTAGCTTTTCATGTCTTTCGTACGTTTTGTACGATAAGGCTATTTGTACAAGATCTTTACCTATGTTTTGTATTTAGCCTACATTAATGAGTTTAGGTAAATGTTGTGTGATATACACAAAAAATGGCAGGTAAATGCTTTAAAAAGTGAAAACCTACACCAAGGGTAAAACATTTTATATGATTACATCTCTATTGTTGAACTCGGACCATCTTTTCCAACCAATGTAGGATTGATATTTTGATCTATCTTTGAGCCATAAAAATGAGTTTGCTTTTATATCTTTCACCGTTCTAGTTCCCGAAATGTAATTCCCATTGAACTTGTTTTCATTCCTTGATTTATATATTTGCCAAAATGTTGTGAAAGAGACCATACCTACCACTTTCTTCCATTCTTTTGATCCCACAAACGACTCAACTAAACGAAATCGAGGTCAGGAGCTTCAACCAAACTAAACAGTCCACCAAATGAATCTCATCGACAAACATGTAACTAAAAGATGGTCAATAGACGCTACATGTATAACGCACCTGGAACAGAGTTGATCCTGAGTGATAACTATTTGACATAATTGGTTTAAATAAAAATATTTATATGTTTGAGCTAAATAATATTAAAAAGAATATGAGATCGCATCACAACAATCAACAATGGGCATCTTGTTTATATGTATGTACAAGGATAAGATTAACACCTCATACAAGAATACTACTATACTATCCGTCAACCTTTAAAAAGTGAAATAAAACATAATCCTTGGTTCAACTTGGAAACTACATTGATTTAATGGTTTCAAAAAATATTCACGTAAATTTTACATTGGTATATCGTTTATTGAAGGTTGTTCTCGTATTACTCGGTTCAACCGCAACCGTTGAAAGATGTTTTCCGGCAATGACGAACGTGAAGACCGACTTGCGTAATCGGATTGGCGATGAGAATTTAAGTGATAGTTGTATATGTTATATAGAGAGACTTGCTTAAGAAAGTAGCTATATATGATGTTTTGGATAGATTTCAAAAAATGAAAACCCGTAGGGCGACATTTTAAATACATTTGTAACAACGTTTGATGCGTTTTTGATGATTATATAAATTTTAGTTTGATGTTCTTTTGTTTTACATGACCCGACCCGATACGAACCGGATTTTTTATTTATATACCTAGGGGCCTAAAATCTTTAAAAATATTTCGCACCTACATGAAAATTTTTTGGATCCCCCACTGAAACTAACCTATTATTATATATACCCGGTACAATAATTTATGCACTGATTTATAAATTGGGTACCCAATGCATGTTGGATTAATGTATTGTACCAAATTCACAAAGTACATTTTAACAACACACATTTGTGAATGCATAAATGTACAAGTTTGTATAGCATTGTTGCGGTAGATTTGCCCCATGGAGAAATTACCAAAGGTGTATAGATTTAATTTTATGGATAGACAAGTTTTGTTGCACTTGATTAGTTATTGTGAGAGCTTGGGAGATACTAGTTAGAATAACAATATTGTTATAAAAGAGTGAGTTATTATAGTCCTACTTTTGCTACTTAAGGTACACGTTATTAAAGAATTATCGTTTTATAATTTATTGCCATTAGAAATGTTACTTGAAAGTTGAAGAAGTATTGTTGGAGAGACAAGGTTTCACCACTTTCGTGAGGTGTTAGAGGCTTTGTGTCTCTTCTAGAGAGACCAATGTTCAATTAGTGGCAGGATAAAAATTTATGTAATTTAGAAATAGTAATGTATGTAATCTTTGCCTTTTAAAAAAAAGTATTGTTGGACCGCTGGGCTTCACTTCCCTGTAGATGAGGTACAAGGTATTGTCACTTATTCTACCATTTCTTTCTATTAACCGTTCGCCATTAATTGAAACACATGTGAATGGAAACCTCACAGAAAAGAAATATTGTCACATTACATCATGGTAATTTCCATT
Organism: Helianthus tuberosus; assembly: GCA_030545235.1. Classification (NCBI taxonomy): domain Eukaryota; kingdom Viridiplantae; phylum Streptophyta; class Magnoliopsida; order Asterales; family Asteraceae; genus Helianthus; species Helianthus tuberosus. The sequence goes on from JARYGA010060305.1 coordinate 1,083,539, forward strand.
TGAGTTTTCACTGTCCACACTATTTTAATCGTTAGATCATTTTTATTTTTTAAACATGAATAATAGTTTTATGTTATTATAACAATATGTAAATAAAAAAAGTGTAAATTAATATAATGATTTCCCATAATAATTTAATACATTACATAAAAATATTAATAAAAAATAAAAATACGAAAATAACAAATGACAACTTCCAAAAATAAGATTAAAAAAAACAACCCAGTCCGTTTAAAAAAAAAACACAAACGTAAGATACAAACTAGTGTTTATCTTTGTTGGACTGTCGAATTGTGTAAACATGTTTCATCAAAGTTACCAATACAAGTATATATCGTGTACGGGACCAAAAAAATACTTTATTTGGAAGTTATTACTGGAAAAATCAAATGAGTGCTAAATCAAATGATTTTTTATATTGGTTTTACTCGTCACGGTATCAGTACTCGCTATAGTCTACCGTATAAAAATACTCTATTTTGATCACAACAAAATTTATACTGGAATGTCGAGAAAAAAAATAAACAACTGCATATTTATTTTTTTAAAAGCTAACGAACGTTGGCTATTGAAGAAAAATCATATTGCTAAAAAATTAAATGAGTTAAAGTTGTATTTTATATATATTAAAATAGTGAAAATACAAATAAACAAATATTAATTTCATTATTCACGCACTAGTTTTTATTATATTTATATAGTTATTGCGGGTAGAATTAATCTACAAATGACATTTTTTATACAAAATGTGAGAAGTCTATGTAGACCATGACTAAAAGCGGTAACTTTACTAACAAGTACAAAATTTGTAAAATATTAAAAATTAATTTTTTTATATAGATATTGCATATATAATATATAAAATATAAGTTTATTTGATCCCCAACCACATAAATTATGTTTTCAGATTGGTATATCTGGCGTATGTTTAATATTGGGAGTGTTATAATGTAATGTGTTGTAACATAGCTGATAGCTCCTTGCATGAGGTTGTTTTTTCAAACTAAAAGTCTTTTCTTCCCAGTTAAAAATGAATAAATAAAAAATTAAACGATCACGGAGTCATGGACGCGTATCCAGTGCATTTATTTACCAATAATGTAAGAGGTTCGTTCCACCCATATATATATGCAAAAATTAATCCTGTTAGTTATGGTGTTTTTAGCGTTTTACTACCAAATGCATATGAACAAAATTTATATTTTAAAAATACAAGTAAAAAGTTCATTTTCCTGATAAACCAACTAACTCTCACTACCATTTTGAGGATTAAATGCGGGTGAAAAACTCGATACGAGTCGAGCTTGAGTCAAGCTACAAGCGAGCTCGGCTCCAAAAAAAAAAAAACCTCGAAACGAGTTGAGCTTAAAAGAGTTTGAGCTCGAGCCGAAGTCTACAACATCGTTCGTATGGCTTAGGATGAAAAAAAATCTCTATTTTTAATACAACTTCGTTTTCAACGAAACTTATACCAGAATGTCTCGAAAAATAATAAACACGTTTGTGACAAGCTTTCATTCGAAATTAATTCGTTCCGTTACAATATCGGTACAATACCGTCCCTCGGTATAGCAACCAAAGGAGAAAAAAGCAAATGCCGGTATTGGTAGCGATATTGTTTTAATGTAACTTGGCAAGTATGAATCAAAGACTTGAATTTTATGATAACAAGTGTAAACAACGTCAACATATATAAAAACTAATTGTGAGGTAGTTTTAATAACATGTACGTTTGTGTTTCAATTATTTATATATTGTTACTCAGAACTTGGTTTCGAATTTCTTTTATACTAAAAAATAACTATAAGCACATCATAACTGCTATTCACTAGAGTTACTCTACAAAAGATCAAAATTACTCTATAGGATCATTTGTATAGTAGTTTTGATAGTTATTGATAATTACGAAAATACCACCGTGTTTTTTTCTCTTTTCCTTCAGTTCGTACGTTTTGTACGTTAACTTTATTTGTATTTGATCTTTTTAGTATAAAATATAGATAACTATTCAAAGAATGAAAAAACTAATTGAATAATAATATATATAATAATAAAATTAAATATATTAATTTTGGGAATGAGGGAGCGGTAGTGTACTCGTGAAATAAAAATTATAGGTGCACCATTTAAAAAAAAGTCCAAAATATATACAGGGTGGGCACTTGTTGATGGTGGTATGCAAATGAAACCATGCAACCTTCTTCATGGCTACTTTTATTCTCTTTACTTGGTTTTCTTTCCCTTTTAAATCTATCTTTCACATTCTGTAGATGGATTTTCATTACTTTCCTCCGCCCACCCAAAAACCTCAACAACTACGGTTCATGGGCTCTCATCACCGGAGCCACCGACGGAATAGGTAAAGCTTTTGCCTTTCAGTTAGCCCAAAAGGGTCTCCACCTAATCTTGGTTAGCAGAAACCTAGCCAAGCTTAGTGAGGTTTCCGATGAGATCTTGTCGGCGTATCCATGGACCAAGATCAAGATTTTCGCTATCGATTTTTCTGGAGACGAAGTGGTGGCTGGAGTTAGGGGGATGCAGAAAGTGATTGTTGGTGAAAATATTGATGTGGGTGTTTTGGTAAATAATGTAGGGGTGAGTTATCCTGTTGCTAGGTATTTTCATGAGGTTGAACAAGATGTTTGGATCAAAGTGGTGAAAGTGAATGTGGAAGGTACAAGTTTGGTAACAAAGGCTGTGATTGAAGGAATGGTTGAGAGAAAGAAAGGAGCCATTGTTAATATTGGTTCTGGGGCTGCTATTGTTGTACCTTCACATCCTCTATATGCAATCTATGCTGCTAGCAAAGCGTAAGTAAGTTCATTCATTACTTGTTTTGTTTCATTCTCTCCCTTTCTACTTAACTTTAAAGTGAGACATCTCTAACTGGAATCTAAATAAAGAGTATTAACATGTTCATTGGAAAAGAGTGTTTAGAGAGGCAACAAACCTCAAAGGACAATATTATAGAAACTCTCTCTCCTCCAGGACAATATTAGTAGCCAAGATTAAGTTTTGTCTTGGAAACCGGCTAAGTCCTTGGCCGGCCTCAACAGTGGGGCTTGAAGTTCAAGCTCTTTCCTTGGACATTGCCCGACATGTTGCGTCCTAGTCAGCAATGTCCCATAATGCCCAAGCAATGATTACCCAATTATTATCCTTTTAAAAAACTAAAACAAATTATATTATGATGGATAAGTTGAAGGATTCTTATTGGCCATTCAATTTTTCATCCCGCGTTTTAATGGCCACGCCCAAGAAAAAAAAATGAAATCAAATGCCCATGAGGGCGGTATGTCTTTGGCTCAATCCACGCCAAAAAAAAAAAACCCTCACTACGGGTGGTCTAAGTGACAAATCTTAGAGAAAAATTAAAAGGTATCCCAAGAAAAGCAAAAAAATTGAAGGGTATCCATGAGCTCTCTTCTTAGTAGATCCATGGATCCCTACTCCGCATGACCGTCCTTGGATTTGAAACCGCCCATTGCCGATGCTGTTAGAAATTAGGGTTGCTATTTTCATTGATGGAATTAGGTAGGTAATGTTAGATGGTGTGTGTGTAGAAACAACCGCTGTTTGGTAAAACCATTAAAAAATGGTGGGCCTGCCTGGGCCATTTGTAAAGTCACCGTGGATGAAACGGTTGAGGGTCCATGTTTACTTTAGGAGGGTTGTGTACGTTAATATCACATTCATGGGTTTACTTTAATAATAAGGGGCTGTTTGGTAGCCTCTTAATGACCATTCAGATATTACATCTTAATGGTTTAAAACCTCTGAATGAATAAGAGGTAACCTCAAGTCTGAATGGTTAAGATGTAACCTCTGAATGGTAAATCATTACATGTCACATTCTTCTACCTTCTCATCGGTAAAATTCTTAATGGTTCCATTAAGAGGTAGCCTCTTAATGACCATTCAGAGGCTACCAAACAGCCCTGAGATAATAATAATAATAATGGACCACATGCTTCCAAACAAGCTAGGGTACAACAGGAATTATTTACTTGTTAATTTACGTATTCTTTTTAGTCTAATAACATGCATTTTAATTATACTAACTTCAAAAACAAGGAATCCTTTAAAACCTGTTAATCAAAAGGAAAAGGAGTACCTAAGCTTTATTTGAACTCGAACTGATGTATATTAACCGAAAATAGGTACATCGATCAACTTTCAAGATCTTTATACGTGGAATACAAGTCGTTTGGTATAGATATTCAATGTCATGTAATTATTTTTATACTTAAATTTATTTAAATTGCATGACTTGAAATATTTACTCACACGTTTAGTGCTCTATAACTCAGGATTTAGTTGTGTGAGTATATATATAATCACATAAAAATTTATGTTTCCCAAGGGTTTCCATGTATAATTATAGATCATTTTACTCCAAAAGAATGTTTTTTTTAGGTACCATTATATGTATCTACAAAAATGGCATCACAAGTTGCAATGGTTCAGAAATCATCTTTCTTCATACCAACAGCCGAAGAGTATGTAAAAGCCGCGATACAACAAATAGGATATGAATCTCGTTGCATGCCATACTGGGCTCACTCCATTCAGTGGTTCTTTGCTTCAATGGCTCCAGATTCTCTACTAGATGCATGGCGTCTTTCAATTGGCATTCAACGTGGGGGATATAAGACTTAGAATCGTACGCATGGCATGAACTTTATTTAAAAAAAAAACTTTTATTTTGGATCTTGTGATAAAATTACCTATGTTTGGATGGGTCATCCACGTACTCATATTAACTATTGAAACATATCGTGGCATGCTATTGAGGATAAGTGGTCCACAAGAATAGTTGTCTAATGCATAAATGAACGAAAACTTGTTTTAGAAATTATGTTTTGTAAGAGTGAATGAGCCATCTCATGTTATAAATCAAGCTTTCGTCAATAAGTGGTCCTTGATATATATATCACTTGTGCAATGCATAATTAAACGATAAAGAATATAATAATTATAATAACAACTTGGATGCATGGTGTCCTATTTTCAATATTGATTACAAAGCAAATTGCTCAACTACTAAACCTTCCAAAATCCAAAGCCACAACGTCTAAAATGGTTGATCTTTGGTAGTTCGGTTGACTACAGCGAGTTCGGTTTAGATTAACTGTCTTTCATTAATTGTTCTATTTTGTTTGTTAGAACTAAACGAACAAGCACAAATAAATTGGTCCATGTTAATTTTGTTTAAGTTAAGACCATAATATAATGGGTTATTGGATTTTAATAATCCTAAGTTTCACCAGTTGGCCGATAATAATCCCAACTTTAAAAATTCCCTCCAATAATCCCAATTTGTAAAAGTTTGGCTAAATGGTTGATCTTTGGTAGTTCGGTTGACTACAGCGAGTTCGGTTTAGATTAACTGTCTTTCATTAATTGTTCTATTTTGTTTGTTAGAACTAAACGAACAAGCACAAATAAATTGGTCCATGTTAATTTTGTTTAAGTTAAGACCATAATATAATGGGTTATTGGATTTTAATAATCCTAAGTTTCACCAGTTGGCCGATAATAATCCCAACTTTAAAAATTCCCTCCAATAATCCCAATTTGTAAAAGTTTGGCCGTCATTGATCATTTTCTAACATAGGTGCACTTAAATCAATTAAGGAGTCTCTAGGTGTAATTGAATCTATTGAGGAGACCAAATTCTTATATGTTTGAAAAGGATCAATGGCGGCCAAACTTTTACAAGTTGCGATTATTGGAGGGAATTTTTAAAGTTGGGATTATTATCGGCCAACTGGTGAAACGTAGGATTATTAAAATCTAATAACCCTAATATAATAGGTGTGTAAAATTAGTTGGGCTTTAGACCGTGGGGTATGGTGGGGCGTGGGTTGGGGCATGGTGCGACACGTGGACTATGGGACACCCAAGACCAAAAGCCAATTTCAAAGGGATATGGGGGTTGGGTGGCGTGGAAAAAAAGCCAATTTCAAAGGGCTAGTGTTCTTGGCCAATGAGGTTCGGCCATGTCATGTGGTAGCCCCGCCCCACGCCCGGCCTTAAACTCCTGCCCAAGGGGCCATGCCCAAACCCAAGCCCACCCGGGGTGGTGACTTGGGCGTTTCTCTTCAACCCACACCCCAACCCCGCCCCATACCCCATAGTCTTATATATATATACGGATGACCCTCGTGGCCTTGTGGTAACGTCAAAAGTCACTTTTGTTAATTTACTTTGAGAAATTACACATGAGCAAAATGTTGTACGCTCTGTCTGTGGGAAGCTCATAATTTGTTTTTCGTTATCCAAGTTAAAACTTTCAAGGAGGCCACCCATCATGATTGTTCCTACTCAGGGGGGGGGGGGAGGTTAAAAAAAATGGGTCTCCGTTCATTCAATTACGACATACCAAACAGACCTTAAGATTCAATTTGCGTGTGGTTCTAATCAGTTGATAATCAAAACTGACATTTAATGTAAATGTTTCGTTCTGTAGCCACTAGCCAGCCTTTCACATTAGTTGCAGTCAATGATCGACATATGTTCTTTTTCTCTCTAATTATCGGATCGTAATTTTGCTATGTGATAAACCTAACCTGACCTGAACCATCGAGCATTAGTATATAATATAGCAAAATATTTAATGACCTGGCACAACCTTAAATGAGCTCAGACTCAACTTAATTTGTTTTTACCCCGAAATTTTAAGTGTTTATTTTGTTTTAAATACAAGAAAATAGTAAAGTAAATAGCTAAACTAGAGGAAAGAAAATATAAATATAAAATAAAAGAAATTTATTTTGAAAATTATATTAAAAATAATAATTTATTTAACTAGTTAAGCTTTAGAATTATTTATAAAATAAAAGTGATTAAAATGATAAAAAGAAAAAAAATGAAAGAAAAAAAAGAAAAAAAAGAAAAACAATTAAAAGAAAATAAAAGAAAAGAAAAAGAATTAAGAAATATAGATTTGGCCCTTTAAGAGTAAGGTTATACTAGTTTTTTTACGTCGCGTGTTGCGGCGAAACCGAGCAAATGACAATGTGAAACAAACGTGATTTGAAAATAAAGAATGTTATAGAAAGTCAAACCATTATGACGGCAAGTTTATCATTTTACCGTTTTATGATACCAAATAAATACTTTATTTTGAGTACAACTTCATTTTTAACAAAACTTACAACAGAATGTCAAGGGAAAAAATCAAGAACAACCACGTACTTCAATTTTTAGAAAAAAATTGATAAACATAAATTATTAAAGAAATATCAAATTGTTTGATAAATTAATACATGTTCAACAAAAAGAAAAAAAAAACTATGAAAAAAGATGGTAAAGGAAATATATGGTTTTAGAAAAGGAAAAAAATTAAAAATATGTTAATAAAAGTAAATTTAAGAATAAACTATTATAATATAATATAAAATAAAAATAATAATAAAAAGCTATACATTATTTTAAAAATAAAGTTACTATTCATCGACCTTCGTTAACTATATATAACTAGGATTTTGTCCGCCGCGCGTTGCGGCGGCGCGCGACGGGCGGAAACATATAGCAAGACAAAATACGATTCGTAAAACGCAGTGTGTAACAAAGGTAGACACAAAGCGTACAACACAATGCCAAAGACATTCGAAAAACACAATGCATTAGCATTTGCAAAAGTAGTAGTTATAGTCTAGGGTTTACAATTGCAATTTTTTTAAAGTTTGGCGGGTGTAAAAATGGAGTAATAGTGCAAGGGGTAAAAAAACAAAGTTTAAAAAAGACAAAGTGTAAAAGTATAGAGGTGGTGGCGGAAATGTGTAAAAGATGAAGGAGTGTTGGTGGAAATGTAAAAGAAGAGGGTTGGTGGCGTAACTGTGTAAGAGCTAAGGGGGTGATGGTGAAAGTAGAGGGTTGGTGCAGGCAAAGTTTGAAAGATGAGGTTGTGGTTTTGGAAATCCAAAGTAGAAGGTTTAGGGACTAAATTTGTCATTTTATGAAACTTTGAAGATACCAAAGTCAAGGGGCTAAAATTGCAACATCGTGAAAGTACGGGGGCAGGGAGGCAAAGCCGGTGGGAAACCCGCGCGCGTTGCGGTGCAAGTACATTGCAAACATTGAATAGATTAGTCGAAGCGTTATGTAATGCGTTAAACATATGAAAACGCACATTTTGACGTATCCAATTTAACTCAATAGCATTGTAGCTGGATAAAAATCTAAAATATATCGTATTAATATGTGACTCGACTCATACATAGGAAACGTACAAAAAAGCATAAAATGTGTATCAAGGGAAAACTAACACGTGTAATCAAAAGTGATAGTCATATCAACGGAAAAAAACTATACCCTTAGCGTGTTGCGGTAGGGTCGAAACGTAGAATTGGAAACGTACATAAAACAATCAAAAAACAAAATATATTTGACCTGACTTGTTCCCAAAAAAAGTTTACAGCGAAACGTACACCAACTCGAATTTATAACGACACATAAATTTTAATATTCATAATACAACCCGCGGGCGATGCGTCGTAGGCACGTTGCAAACAGATTAGTCCAAGCGCTATGTCATGCGCAAGCGCATGTCTTGACGTATTCAGTTCAACCTAATGTATGGTTGAATCCAAACGTTTAGTTTTTTAAAAAAGAAATTAGCGAACGAAAATAATTAAAGAAAGCAATAAGCTAAAAATGTATAGATATACGGTACAACGATAAAGTTGAAACATTATAAACTTTTGAGATTAAACCTCAATGGTCTAATATTGCAATGTAATTGAAATTTAATTTGAAAAGGAAATGGACTCAAAACACAATTTAAGAAAACTAAAAGCAAGGAGTAAAAATGTATTTTACTCAAAGTATGGGTGAAAAGAGGAAATTTTGAAATAGACTCAAAACACAATTTAACAAACCTAAAAGTAAGAGGCCAAAATGTATTTCACTAAAAATATTGTGTAAAAAATGGAAATGACACATGCATGTCGGTGGCGTATGCCACCGATTTTGTATTTTAAGTAAGTTGATAATTAGATTTTTAAGAGTCCAACACTTATCGAGTTTCGTTCATGTCACACCATTAAAATTAGCAGTTTATTACCTTAAGTTAATGGGTAATTTTGATGCACTTGTAAAGTAATTTTGATGCAAAGTAATTTTGATACACTTGTAGAGTACTTTTGATAATTACCGTACAAGAACAAAATTACTCTACAAGAACATTTTACAAAATTACTCTACAAAAGATCAAAATTACTCTATATGATCATTTGTAGAGTAATTTTGATAGTTATTAATAATTACGAAAATACCACCGTGTTTTTTTTTCTTTTCCTTCAGTTCGTACGTTTTGTACGTTAACTTTATTTGTATTTGATCTTTTTAGTATAAAATATAGATAACTATTCAAAGAATGAAAAAACTAATGGAATAATAATATATATAATAATAAAATTAAAAATATTAATTTTGGGAATAAGGGAGCGGTAGTGTACTCGTGAAATCAAAATTATAGGTGCACCATTTAAAAAAAAGTCCAAAATGAGATGTTTGGGAAGTATAATATATACAGGGTGGGCACTTGTTGATGGTGGTATGCAAGTGAAACCATGCAATCTTCATGGCTACTTTTATTCTCTTTACTTGGTTTTCTTTCCCTTTTAAATCTATCTTTCACATTCTGTAGATGGATTTTCATTACTTTCCTCCGCCCACCCAAAAACCTCAACAACTACGGTTCATGGGCTCTCATCACCGGAGCCACCGACGGAATAGGTAAAGCTTTTGCCTTTCAGTTAGCCCAAAAGGGTCTCCACCTAATCTTGGTTAGCAGAAACCTAGCCAAGCTTAGTGAGGTTTCCGATGAGATCTTGTCGGCGTATCCATGGACCAAGATCAAGATTTTCGCTATCGATTTTTCTGGAGACGAAGTGGTGGCTGGAGTTAGGGGGATGCAGAAAGTGATTGTTGGTGAAAATATTGATGTGGGTGTTTTGGTAAATAATGTAGGGGTGAGTTATCCTGTTGCTAGGTATTTTCATGAGGTTGAACAAGATGTTTGGATCAAAGTGGTGAAAGTGAATGTGGAAGGTACAAGTTTGGTAACAAAGGCTGTGATTGAAGGAATGGTTGAGAGAAAGAAAGGAGCCATTGTTAATATTGGTTCTGGGGCTGCTATTGTTGTACCTTCACATCCTCTATATGCAATCTATGCTGCTAGCAAAGCGTAAGTAAGTTCATTCATTACTTGTTTTGTTTCATTCTCTCCCTTTCTACTTAACTTTAAAGTGAGACATCTCTAACTGGAATCTAAATAAAGAGTATTAACATGTTCATTGGAAAAGAGTGTTTAGAACTCTCTCTCCTCCAATGACAATATTAGTAGCCAATATCGTGTTGTGGTATAATATCCCATAATGCCCAAGCAATGATTACCTAATTATTATCTTTTTAAAAAACTAAAACAAATTATATTATGATGGATGAGTTGAAGGATTCTTATTGGCCATTCAATTTTTCATCCGGCGTTTTAATGGCCACGCCCAAGCAAAAAAAAATGAAATCAAACGCCCATGAGGGCAGTATGTCGGGCGTTTTTGGCCCAATCCACGCCCAAAAAAAAAGAACCCCTCACTACGGGTGGTCTAAGTGACAGATCTTAAAGAAAAATTAAAAGGTATCCCAAGAAAAGCAAAAAAATTGAAGGGTATCCATGAGCTCTCTTCTTAGTTGATCCATGGATCCCTACTCCGCATGACCGTCCTTGGATTTGAAACCGCCCATTGCCGATGCTATTAGAAAATTAGGGTTGCTATTTTCATTGATGGAGTTGAAGACAATTAGGTGGGTAATGTTAGATGGATGGTGTGTGTGCAGAAACAACCGCTGCTTGGTAAAACCATTAAAATGGTGGGCCTGGGCCATTTGTAAAGTGACCGTGGATGATACGGTTGAGGGTCCATGTTTACTTTTAGGAGGGTTGTGTACGTTAATATCACATTCATGGGTTTACTTCAATAATAATAAGATAATAATAATGGACCACATGCTTCCAAACAAGCTAGGGTACAACAGGAATTATTTACTTGTTAATTTACGTATTTTTTTTAGTCTCAAGGGGGAGGGGGCGGTCCGTTATGGACTCCCCATAACGAGTTATAGGACCACGAACACCGCCGCCTCCATGTTTATCACGAGTTATAGGAATAACTCGTTGAATGTATAACGCGTTGAACTTGATCAAATGAATGTGTATGACTTGTACATTGGGTATTAATACTTGTACAGTGGAATCTCATCACTAGTGGTACCACCCCCACTACAATTCTATCACTAGTGATAGAATATTGGGTTATGACATGGCATGATTTGATTGGATATTGGGAGTGATAGAAATCTATCACTAGTGACCACCCCCTCCCCCCTTAACATGCGTTTTAATTATCTAGCTTCAAAAACATTAAAACATCTAATAACATGCATTTTAATTATACTAACTTCAAAAACAAGGAATCCTTTAAAACTTGTTAATCTAAAGGAAAAGGAGTACCTAAGCTTTATTTAAACTCGAACTGATGTATATCAACCGAAAATAGGTACATCGATCAACTTTCAAGATCTTTATACATGGAATACAAGTCGTTTGGTATAGATATTCAATGTCAGGTAATTATTTTTATACTTAAATTTATTTAAATTCATGCATGACTTGAAATATTTACTCACACGTTTAGTGCTCTATAACTCAGGATTTAGTTGTGTGAGTATATATATAATCACTTAAAAAATTATGTTTCCCAAGGGTTTCCATGTATAATTATAGATCATTTTACTCCAAAAGAATGTTTTTTTAGGTACCATTATATGTATCTACAAAAATGGCATCACAAGTTGCAATGGTTCAGAAATCATCTTTCTTCATACCAACAGCCGAAGAGTATGTAAAAGCCGCGATACGACAAATAGGATACGAATCTCGTTGCATGCCATACTGGGCGCACTCCATTCAATGGTTCTTTGCTTCAATGGCTCCAGATTCTCTACTAGATGCATGGCGTCTTTCAATTGGCATTCAACGTGGGGGATATAAGACTTAGAATCGTACGCATGGCATGGACTTTATTAAAAAAAAAAAACTTTTATTTTGGATCTTGTGATAATGTTTCTTTTAGAATTACCTACGTTTGGATGGGTCATCCATGCTATTGAGGATAAGTGGTCCATCTAGAATAGTTGTCTAATGCATAAATGAACGAAAACTTGTTTTAGAAATTATGTTTTGTAAAAGTGAATGAGCCATCTCATGCTAATTATTCAATAATATTATATCAAGCTTTCGTCAATAAGTGGTCCTTGATATATCTATCACTTGCGCAATGCATAATTAAACGATAAAAAATATAATAATTATAATAACAACTTGGATGCATGGTGTCCTATTTTCAATATTGATTACAAAGCAAATTGCTCAACTACTAAACCTTCCAAAATCCAAAGCCACAACGTCTAAAATGGTTGATCTTTGGTAGTTCGGTTGACTACAGCGAGTTCGGTTTAGATTAACTGTCTTTCATTAATTGTTCTATTTTGTTTGTTAGAACTAAACGAACAAGCACAAATAAATTGGTCCATGTTAATTTTGTTTAAGTTAAGACCATAATATAATATTAGGTGTGTAAAATTAGTTGGGCTTTATATATACACGGATGACCCTCGTGGCCTTGTGGTAACGTCAAAAGTCACTTTTGTTAATTTACTTATTACAAATGAGCAAAATGTTAGTCGTAACATAATTGGCCCTTAGAGTATACGGATGTTTAGTCTTTGAGTTGTAATGTTAGAATCTCCAGTCACATTGTAACATCCCGACCAACATGTCAATTAATATTGTCTGCTCTGCCTATGGGAAGCTTACAATTTGTTTTTCGTTATCCAAGTTAAAACTTTCGAGGAGGCCACCCATCATGATTGTTCCTACTCACGGGGGGGGGGGGGGGGGGGGGGGGGGTTAAAAATGGGCCTCCATCCATTCAATTACGACATACCAAATAGACCCTTAAGATTCAATTTGTGTGTGGTTTCTATCTATTAAAACTAATCAGTTGATAATCAAAACTGACATTTAATGTAAATGTTTCTTAGTGTAGCCAGCCTTTCACATTAGTTGCAGTCAGATGATCAACATATGTTTTTTTTTTTTGGAAAATGTTACAGAATAGTAACCAAGTTTTAAAAGTGTTCTAATTAGGTCACTCGTATCGTTTTTGTCCCAATTAAATAACTTAAAATTCAAATCGAGCCATGTCCTTTTTTCCACGTGTCAAGAAAAAAATGGAGCATAAGATGTTGGGGTCGGATTATTTTAATATGTGAAATTATATTTATAAAAATTAAAAACACTATAAAAATTAAAAAAAAAAACAAGTTAAAATCCACGTCATCACTCGAAGTTAGCATCAAATAAAAAAGAAAAAATAAACAAAAATCCACATAACCACGGTTACCTATGAAATGGATGAAAACCCCTTAATTTTAATGAAAAATGAATGTTGATTGACCTGATTGGAACAATTTTGAAACTTGAGTGACCTAATTGGAACACTTTTAAAACTTTGTTGCTATTTTTTTTCTAATTATTGGATCGTATTTTTGCTATGTGATAAACCTTACCTGATCTGGACCATCGAGCATTAGTATATAATATCGCAAAAATATTTAATGACCTGACACAACCTTAAATGAGCTCAGACTCAACTTAATTTGTTTTTACCCCGTTAATGACCTGACACAACCTTAAATGAGCTCAGACTCAACTTAATTTGTTTTTACCCCGAAATTAAGTGTTTATTTTGTTTTGAATACAAGAAAATAGAAAAGTAAATAGGTAAAATAGAGGAAAGAAAATATAAATATAAAATAAAAGAAATTTATATTGAAAAGTATATTAAAATAATAATTCATTTAACTAGTTAATTAGCTTTAGAATTATTTATAAAATAAAAGTGATTAAAATAATAAAAAGAAAAAAATGAAAAAAAAAAAGAAAAGAAAGAAAAACAATTAAAAGAAAATAAAAGAAAGAAAAGAAAAAGAATTAAGAAATATAGATTTGGCCTTTAAGAGTAAGGTTATATTTGCATTTTCAAAAAGGTAACTGTAGTTTCTAATGAACAATTAAATTAGTGTAAAAGACATAGGATTAGTACTGTAAACGAACCGAACATTCATGAACTGTTCATGAATTTGTTCGGCGGGAAGTTCGTTTATTTAATAAACGAACGAACACGAACAAAAATATTTGTTTGTTTAATTAAATGAACGATCATGAACACACCTTGTGTTCGTTCATTTATGTTCGTGAACATTCTTTTATGTTCGTTCATTTATGTTCGTGAACGTTTGTTTATGTTCGTTTAAATTTTAATAAATACATAAATAGTTATATTTATATAAATATTAGGTTTTCTAACTACTTATATAAATATAACTAATTACTATATCTATGAACGCTTATTTAGATGTGTTTTCAGATTAAATGTAATATATTAGACTTGTTTCTTCAATCATGTTAATTTATGTTTATTCAAATATGTTTAGTTAATTTTTTTATGTTCGTTTGTGTTCGTGAACTGTTCGTTTAGGCTTTAAACGAACGAACATAAACGAACACGAACATGCCAGATTTCTTAATGAACGAACACGAACAAAAAAATGTGTTCGATTATATGTTCGTGTTCGGTTAAAGTTAATGAACGAACACGAACATGCCTATGTTCGTGTTCGTTCGGTTCGTTTACAAGCCTACATAGGTTGTTACAAAAAGTTTACATTAAGGATGTTAAACGTGATTATTAAAGATAAAGATGAAACCTACAATTCTATATAAACATAAAGGATGTTTTTTGTAACTTTGTCTTTACTTTTTTTTTTGTCAGCAATTTTTTTTACAGTTAAAATATCAATTACCTTTGTAGTTGCAAGTATTTGAACCCATATCACTTTGTAGGGTAAACATAAAACCACTAGACACTGGTGAATAAGCTCATGGGTCTGTGATAAATTTACTAAAGCAAGGTTTCTACTTGCTAAACTCTATTTTACATTTCTAATATATAACTAAGTTGGTGTCCTCAAGAAAACATTATGGTGGTTAGATTGTTTGCCTCACAAAGAGTTTAAATCCCGAGGTTAGACATCGCATATTATGATTGGGTGGGTGAAATTTTCCCCCAAACTCATGAGGGGTGCACCCCTTACAACCTTATGGGAGGCCTTGGATTAGGTAATATATTTTTTGTGAACGGCCAACGAATAAATGCCTGGTTACCGGGTAACTCAATGGCAAAAGGCAACCTTATACGCCCATGATCGTCATACAACGCTATGTAGCCAAAGCCCACCATCTTCTGTTCTGGGAAAAACCCGCCTGAAGGCTCACTACAGTAAAACCTGGTTGGGATTAGATTCGAACCTGTGACCTGTGGCCTTAATCCTAAATCTTCACTTCCCCTCCAATGCCAGATCAACTACAACTCATTGGCATCGGGTAACATACTAAACCAGTAAAATTGGAATGAAAACCAGCCTAGTCTGCTTTCTCTACACCATTATCATAACTCATAAGTTCATCGGTCACCAGGCCCTACCTAAGGGCTAAGAGGTTTTATGAGTTACTGCTTTTGATCTTTCTTGTTTGCATAATAACCTTTGCCAAATGTAAGCCCACAAACTAGCCTTGAAAGATCTAAACCAAAAGGCCAGCCCAACCTGTAAAGCCCGAGAACTTTCTTAAACCACACCATCTGATTTATACACTACTCTAGTGGTGCACAAAAAACCCGAACCCGGACCCGAAAAAAAAAACCCGGAACCGGGTATTATAAAACCCGGGTTTTTTATACCCGAACCCGAACCCGACCCTACCCGTAGGGTAGGGACCGGGTATGCATATTTGATCTAAAACCCGAACCCGGAACCGGTTTTTTTTGTACCCGGTTTATACCCGAAACCCGGTTTTATAAATACCCGAACCCGGAACCGGGTTTTATAAATACCCGGAACTGGTTTTTAAAAAAAACCCGATTTTGATGTAATCTTGTTTAATTATGTATGCACTTTGATGTAATCTTGTTTAATTATTAGGTTTCTAATGATATTTGTCACCGCTACTTAATTATTTAGTATATTTCATTACAAGTGGAAACAAATATGCCAATATATGTTGGCCCTTCTATTTCTTTGTTTGTTTAATATCATTATTAGTTTTTGTATTTAATAAATTGTGCCTCTGTTTATAAAGTTCAAGAATAACCACATGAAGAACTATAAATTGTGCCTCTGTTTATCAATAGATTTGATGTCTATGTGTGAGAGTTATGTTTGATACATTTTATAAGCATAGTTCCGGTCGGGTTTTTTTAATACCCGGTGCGGGTTTTTTCCCAACCCGATGCATACCCGAACCCTACCCGATGAATACCCGAACCCGGAAATAAGGTATTATAATACCCGGGTTTTATAAAACCCGACCCGAACCCTACCCGAACCCGGGTATATAGGGTATACATTTTTGGTAGAGACCCCGGACCCGGACCCGACCCGGTTTTTAAAAAAAACCCGATTTTGTAAAACCCGATCCTACCCGAACCCGATCCTACCCGAAACCCGGTTTTTAAAAAAACCCGATTTGTGCACCACTACACTACTCTATCCATTAACTAACTTTTGTTATTAATTTTCGCCAATTTATGGTTTTATTTTATGTATTCTTAATCTGTTTTTTCACTAAAAGTAAAATCCAGATCGTCAAATGCTATGGGACTTATTTAGGAACCATGGAACAACAAATAACTTATCTTAGCTCTAAATTGTTTTTAATCTCGAATCCAACCATAACTAAAGATGAGCCACATTCCGAATCAAATTATTATAGCGAAGATAACATGATGAGGGAACTGTGAACATCCTCATTGTGAGCTTAATTCACAGTTGTTGATCTAAAAAATAAAAACGAAAAACTCTTTGTAACTTGATACGAAAAAATCTAGTAAGAGAAATTGATCTCAAAAATGAAAACGAAAAACTCCTTCATAACATAAAAGCCAACGACATTTGCACAAGCTGTCAAAATTTTGAAAATAAAGTTATCAAAATTCACTGCAAATACTAATATGTTAACCAACTGAAATGCTAAATGGTAAAAAAAAAAAAAAAAAAAAACCATCTAGTTACAAAAGTGGATTTGGGTTTTTTTCTCAAATAATGATGCCGAGCTCTCACATCAAAAACAAGTACCGGGCTAGAAACTTGTTAACTTTGTGAAAGGAAAAGTGCATGTTTGGAGCAGGTGAAGGCTGGGGGTAGTACGTTGGATATTGAATTGGCATTGGTTGGGTGGAAACCAGTTAGGTTAATCGGACTTTTGAAAAATATTTTTTTCCTTTAATGTGAGTTTTCTGGAAGATGAGCCTTCCATTTGGAATTTTTTGGTATAAAATTTGTAGGGAATACAAAAGTAAAAAATATGTTAAAATTGCGATATACATATACATATATATAGTTTTAAGAGAACTCTGTTTTTTAAAATATGACAGTTATATTGCCGTTGTTCAACAACTACAAACACACACCCATGTCGAGCACAACAACCCGACCAACATACTCATTTCCATATTTTATGTGTGTCTGTTGGGGGGGGGGGGGGGGGGGGGGGGGGGGTATACCCCTACTTGAAGCAGTCGGCCAAACTTAGGAGAGACCTGAGTAATCCGCCCCACCACCATAACTAAGAGTCTAAAAAGTAACATAAATATTATGATGGTTTTAATCATTTCAATATTTTTTGTGGTTTCTAGATGAACGTGTTTATATATATGTGGGTTTTAGGGCTGTAAACGAACCGAACGAACACGAACAATGCCTTGTTCGTGTTCATTCGTTAAGGAAATAAATGTGTTCACGAACGGTTCATGGACACTTACCGAACGAGATGTTATGTTCGTGTTCGTTCATTAAGGAAATGAGCGTGTTCGCGAACGGTTCACGAACATAAATAAATTTGGCGAACGCGACGAAGGATAAAGGTAGATGGCCCAGAGAGTATCACTGGAACTTGATTCCCTTATTGTGGAATAGAGGTCAATCGTATTCGCCGATGTAAATAATGAGAAAAGAAAGGGAAATGGTGTATAAACAATGTGAAAGAGGGTTTCCTAGTTTAATTGTTATGATAATAAAATAAATAAAAGTTTAATAATATAAAAAGTATAGATAAAATATATGAAAGTACAAAAATCTTTAATTAGAACACAAACATACGAACATAAACGAACGCATATGAACGAATGTTCACGAACATCTTACCGAACGTTCACGAACACAATCGAACGAACGAGACCTCTGTTCATGTTCGTTCATTTAACTAATCGAATGAAATTTCTTGTTCATGTTCGTTCGTTTATTAAACGAACGAACATAAACGAACTTCCCGCCTAATGGTTCACGAACTGTTCGCTGAACGTTCGGTTCGTTTACAGCCCTAGACTGGGTTTCACATGTCAATTTTTTTTATTTTGGCATCTCATTAAAATCGTTATTGTCGTTTTTAATTCTTATTTAAAAATAGTTTAATTTTCTTTTAATAACTTATAATATCTACGTAATTGAATAAAAGGTAAAAATATAGTTTTATTCAGTTGTCTATTTCTACTGAAAGCTAAATTATATCAAAATTATCGTAAATTTTAGTTTTGTAAGATTTAAAAAAAAAAAACTTTAATCTAGATACAAAAGAAACTGAACAAAAATGTATATTTAGATTTCTAGCTAGTTAACTGAACAAAAATGTATATTTAGGTTTCTAGTTATTAATATCAGAGGAAAAACTAAACTACATGGTAAATAAAAAAAAATATTTTTCATGTGAGAGAACCTGGGGTTTTAAGCTAGTTTTAGAAGAAGTCACTATATATGTACAAATTCTTTTGGCTCTCGTCGTAATAGGTTAAAGAGAAGAAGGATTCTAAATATCAGTTGTCTTGTAGTTCGTCATGAAAAGAAGGATTCTAAATATCAGTTGTCTTGTAGTTCATCATTGATACAGGGTGAAAGTCTTCATTTCACCATCATCAACTCATTATTGATCTTGCTTAGTCTATAAGGCAGGTGTGGGGGCGCCACCCAAGCCAGCTGGGCATCTATAGCGCTCCACGGCGCTATCGGATCACACCCCTGGCGCTATGCCGAGGCGCCATTGAAGGCTCGCGAGCATGGTAACGGGCTTCATTCGCTTTGACCGAGGAGCATTTAAAAATTTGACCGTTGAAAACGGTCATAATTTAAAAAAAATTTACTTTCCATTTTATTTATAAATTAACACTATAAATACCCATTATTCTTTAACTTTTTCACCTCATTCCTCTCACTTTCTCCCTCACTTTTTATACAATTCTCTTCATATTTTTAAAAAATTCTCAACAATGTTTCCCAACAACCCTAACAACCCATGGGACCCGACCAATCTGTTTTGGCAAAATATGCAAAACAACGAGCAAGAAGACCGTTATCGCCGAGACCCGCGTACGGGTGAGGTTGGATATTATCCAATGCCACCAACTTCTCCTCATCCCACCGCTCAACCGATGCACCCATATATCGGGTATTATTCAAACATGCCCCAAAACATACCCGATACCCAAGACACAAGCGAAACCGAATACGTTCCCGAAACCCAAGTCGAATCCTCTTCTATAAAAAAAAGAAGTCATAAAAAGAAGGATGAGATCGAAAAGCGTACCCCTAAGAAGGTAGAATTTTGGTCGCCTAAGGAAGAGTTCGAGTTGGCAAAAGCATGGCTCGACGTAGGGGTGTTCACGATCCGATCCGATCGAGGGTCTGCTCATGCTCGGATTGAATTACAACCGATCCGATCCGAGCGGATCAAATTTGTAAAACCGATCGCAAAAGTGATGCTCATGCTCGGATTGAATTTGAATCGATCGGCTCGGTTTCGCTCGGTTTTTATCAAATCCTAAAAAAAAAGCGAGCGGATCGTTTTCGCTCGATTGAATAATAAGGCTTCGTTCAACAAAAACAAATTCTAACTTAAAGTGCGAATACAAAAGCAACATAAAATAAAGTGCGAATACATAAGAAACACAAAATAAAGTGCGAATACAAAAGCAACACAAAATAAAGTGCGAATACAACCAACCAGGCCCAACTAGCAAGAAGCTAGAAAGGACCTGGGACAAACAACAGCTAATCACCAACCATGTTTACATCAAAATTTTGCCAACTGTCGAATGTCATCGATCTCCATCTTGCTCTATGCTACTATAACAAACATAACATACCAAACAGCAGATTAAAAAAAACAGCAGATTAAAAAAAAACAGCAGATTGAAGAACTGTTGAAGACCGTCCGAAGATTGAAGACTAGAGACAGCGGCGATATGTGTGTCGGAGATTAGAGGGTCGGAGACGGAGACTGTGAGTCTGTGACTGTGGAGACCGGAGAGTGAGACCGAGATTAGAGCGGCAATTTGAATACGACTGATTAGGGAAGAATAGATTTAGGGTTAGATACTTAGATTTATATATTAAATATTAAGTTGGGTTGAATGTTATTTGGGCTTTTAGTTTTTTTGGGCTATTATATTTTTTTGGGTTTTTATCTATAAAATATATATATTAATTATTAATAAAAATAATTCGAGCGAAACCGAGCGATCGACGAGCGAGCGGAGCTATGCTCATGCTCGGATTGAATTTGAATCGAACCGATCCGATCGGCTCATTTACAAACTGAGCGGGAATCGAACGAGCATTTTTTGAGCATTTTTCGAGCGATCGTCGAGCGATCTTCGATCGTCGAGCAGTTTGGACAGCCCTAGCTCGACGTGTCGGAGGACGAGATTGTTGGTAAATATTTTTTTATGCTTTTGTAAATAATATTTTTTATGCTTTTGTAAATAATTTTTTTTAGGAGACGACCAAGACATAAAGGTACTTTGGGGTCGTATACGCGAGAAGTTTTTCGCCGCAATGGGTCGTGGCGTGTATCGAACCACCGACTTTTTTTCGGGAAAGTGGGGTGCTATGAGGACGAAGGTTAGCAACTTCAACAACATATACAATAATCTCGTCAATAATACTCGAAGGAAAAGTGGTGCGAGCGACGTCGATGTCTTGACAGAAGCCCACAACGACTATAGAATGCACCATGGGCATATGTTTACGTTGGTAACCACATGGGAGCTTCTTCGCAAATTTCCAAAGTGGCATCTTGTGCCACCGTTCGACCCAACCCGCCCTAGATCCAAACGGTCCAAATCGACATCCACCACCGAACCATCTGGGTCCGATGCTCGTACAGTAATTAATCTAAACGAGGATGCTGACGAGTTTGAAGAACCACAAGAGCTGCCTCGTCCAACTGGTAGGGATAAAAGTAAGGCCAAGACATGTGGAAAGTCTACTAAATCAGATGGCCCGTCAAAGATGAGCGTGATCGAGGCAGGTCTCAAGCAAATAATCTCCATTAGGGAAAAAGACCAAGAAATGAGAATGGAGAAACAAATCCAAAGAGACATGGACTTTCTCGCAAGGGATGTGTCAGATCTACCAGAGGAGGACCGAGTCATTTTGGAGGCTCGTAAGGCACAAATTCGAGCCAAATATATGTAGTTTTTTATTTCTAGTATGTTGTGTTTTTTTTTAGTATGTTGTCTTTTTTTTTTCTAGTATCTTATGTTTTCTTTTAATGAAATTATGTTTTTTTTTATTTTCTAGTTATTAAAAATGCCATTTAATTTTAAAAAATATATATTTAAATAAATAAATAATTATGTAATCATAACATGGGCCTCCATCCACACACTGCAATTTAAAGGGGATCATGATAAAGCCCCAGGGGTGACATGGCGCTGACGTGGAGCTTAGGTGGCCCCATGGGGCTCCAACCACACCCTATAGCCTAATAAACAACATAAATCCGGTGGATGGATCATATCAAAGCTGTTTTTTTTTTTTTTTTTAGTTCTAATTTCAAATGCATTCAATTGCAAGTTAAACACCTACATTAATTGTGTCATCTTTTAGAATTTTATGGAAGTAGCCAGCCAACTTTTTCCATACAATAAATGAATTGAATCTGGTATGGGGTTGCTTTCTTAGAAATGAAGATTGAATTTTGTTCATTTCTTAAACTTCCAAATTTGCAAACGGATGTTGACTTTTCTAACCATATAAACTTAAACCATTTCTTAAACTTCCAAAATTGCAAACAGATGTTGACTTTTCAATTTTAACCATATAAACTGAAACCATATGATATGAAAACAAACCTTAAAGCTTACTGCATTCATTCTTTGAGGGTATGGGTTGGAATAAACACGTGCATTCTTTCATCTTCTTCTCCAAGCATATTCCAAAGTCTGCCCCTTTAAATTCTAACATGACTGTTTTTATTAGTTATATCTTGTGAAAACAGAACTGTAAGTTGTATGTGCCAACGATATTTGATACCCTTATTAATAAAAAATATATGGACGGTTGGAGCATCAACGGACTCTCTAGATCTCCCTCTAGTTTCGACCTAACATAACTGGTTTTTAACTTCTCATAAAATGTTGCTCTAAGTTTATAATTACGAAGTTAAACCCTCAATCACACATTCACGTTCAGTTTGTGAAACGAAAGAATTGAATAAAATCTAAGTCCTGAATTAATTGGAGATCCCTTAAATATAGGGAGGGAGCCTAAGCTTCCGTTTATATATTTTTATACAATTGAGCACTCACTAATTTTTTAATGGTGGTTTATGATATAACTTTTTTGTATGCTTATCTTAGTAATTAATTGAAACAATTACTTGTTGGATATTTATGTCCGGTTCGATAAGTCAACGCTGCCGACCGGGTCTTGACCCGTAAGAGTTACACCTTGGTCAACGAACTAAAATCCACTTAACTAATTTAACTGGTAATTACGAACGATACGCGGGTATTGACTGAGAGATGGGTACATGGACCGGGGTGAGACGGGTATAATCATCTCACCATTTGTCGCACATACACCCGTGCTATGCCACTTGTTGCATATGCACAAACCTCTCAACAAGTGTCCAACTTCTCATGCATGACCTCAAGTATTTCACATGCATAAAGCTCCATGTCGTATTTAAATTGGGATTTAGTCTTGCATTTGGGTGTAAGAAGAACTTGGAAAAAACACTCTCAATACTCACAACCACAACCACTGCCACCGTCGGCCGCCCTACGCTGCCACCAACGCCGCCACCGGCTCCGCCCCGCTGCCGCTGCTCGCCGCCTGTACCGCCGGCAACCGCCGCCGCCGTTACACGGCCCACACTCGCGTCTCGTTGGTTCGTAACTAGCACTTGTTCGTTGAGCCTCGGTGTCTCAACCGGTTTATTACTAACCGAAGGCATATCTAAAACCCCCTATGGTTTACGTTTATATTTCGTGTTTGCATGTCGGTGACCTTGTTCCATTACGGGTATTCCTTGGTATAAAAGTGTTCATGTTAATTTTGTTACACACACTTCTGTTGCTTAAAAATGTATATATAGTTTTAACTAGTTAAAGTTTACTTTGAATGACATATATATACATGTATTTTTATTTGTCAAAAGTGTTTTGACTAATCCTTGTAACGAAATAAACACATAAATATTATGAACCGGGTTCATGAAATAAAAGAAAAAATTATACCACGGACTTCCTACAGTGGTATCAGAGCCGATGCTCACCACATGCAAATCGAAACTGGTCTTTTTCACCGGAATAATAAATCACAAACTTTAAAAGTCTAAAGTTTTTGATTTATTTTTATCTTTGGGTTATATATATATTTTTGGTCATATTTTAATTGTTATATATTTGGTTGACCAAAATTGCCCAAACATACTTTTGGTTATGTTGAATATGTAAATCGGGCCCGACCTTGTGGTTGTGTTTATATTTGGTTTTGTTCATAGTTTTGGCCCGCTTTGTGGTTCAAAGTTGTAATAGATAAAGTTCTTTGTCTTTGTTATATTTACTTGTTAAATATTGTTGATGCAAAGACCCGAAGCAAAACCGAATGCCAAGAGGAGTCTTGGAGTTAGTGGGAGTCGCTCAAGACAACAAGATGCACTCAAGTCCATCCTTGTGGTTGTTTTGTGTTTTGTGGCCGTGACCCCTTGATCTTGCTACTTGGCTCTAGCAAGATCATATTCATGCCCATATGATTTACATATTCATTTTTGCTATTATGGTTGCCTTTTGATAAATGTTATCACACTTCAACTTAATACGAAAACGTATTCTTAAAAGTTTTTTTTAAAATGAAATCGGAAAAAGCAAGTTCTAGCAACTTGCATATTTTGTAACCACTAGAGTTTTATAACATGTTTTTTTTCTCACATCTTTAAAACTCATAAACTTAATAGTTTTCACTATTAACTTTAATTGGTTATTCCAAGTCGCGACAAACTTAGTTTTGTAGGTTATCTAAAACTAATTGTCCCGAGAGATGAAAGGGTCTTTTTGGTTATGTCGCAAATTTAATATTTAGATTAAAACCGACTATAACGACCATATTTGGTAAAAATTAAAATCAATGGTCTATGTCATCCTACTACTAGTAACACTTGGGGCATAATGCGAACCATCAGTGTTGGAGCCACAGCACGACACTTGGTGTCTAGTTTATCCTTCCAAGGTGCAAGGGTTCCGTCGACACATCCGTCCCTTCCACATGTGAACGTTTTACGACGACTACTACTTTTCTTCTCGTGTTGCATGGCCCAGCCATCTCGAGAACAAAAGTGGCATAGATGATGCCAAACGTATCAATGCAAGG
The DNA here is from genome assembly GCA_030545235.1 of Helianthus tuberosus. NCBI lineage: Eukaryota > Viridiplantae > Streptophyta > Magnoliopsida > Asterales > Asteraceae > Helianthus > Helianthus tuberosus. Next base: position 1,108,373 of record JARYGA010060305.1, read on the forward strand.
ACAAAGGTTGTCCTCGCAGCCTCATAAACCCCGGGAGTTGTGCTTTTCTCACAATTGACAATCGTTGTCAGTCCGCTTGAACCTCTTGCTAATGTTACATGCCCCAGCTGCCTTTAGAAAGAGCTTCTAACCGGATTCTCGTTCCTTATCGTCTCATCTCACTAAATAAGGAAATACATTAAAAATATTAATTAAATAATTGTTTGCTTAACAGATGTCATCTGAAAACAACTCCTCTTTTGCTCTCAAGTCCATACTTGAGAAAGACAAACTGAATAACACCAATTTTCTTGAGTGGCACCGCAACTTGAGAATCGTTCTCAAGATGGCAAAAAGGCTTTATGTTTTGGAAACCCCAATCCCAACCGCACCCGAGAACAACATTGTGGTTGCGAAGAAGGCTTTCGACAAACATAAAGAAGATGCCATGGAAGTTGCTTGCCTCATGCAAGCCACCATGTCTCCAGATCTTCAGAAAAATATGGAAGACATGAATGCCTTCGACATGATTGAACAACTCAAGGGCATGTTTCAGAAACAAGCTCGTCAGGAATGCTATGACACCATGAAACAGCTCATAAGCTGTAGAATGCAAGATGGTTCCTCAGTTAGTGCTCATGTCCTCAAGATGAAAGGCTACATCGACCAATTAAACAAACTTGGTTATCCTCTCCAAGATGAGATGGCTGTTGACTTCATTCTTAACTCTCTTTCCAGTCACTATGATCAATTTGTTATGAACTTTAACATGAATGACTGGGTAAAGACAGTGCCAGAGCTACATGGGATGCTCAAAACGGCAGAGATGAACATTTCCAGCAAAGTAGGCCAAGTGTTAATGGTTCGATCTGATGGTGTTAAAAAGCCCAAAACAAAGAAGAAAAGTTATAACAGCAAAAACAAAGGAAAGGCTCCTGTTGCTGCCAAACCTGCCACCAACAAGAGCAAGCAAGCTGTGAAAGCCCCTCTTCCAGAAGAGCGGCAATGCTATGAGTGTAACAAGATGGGGCACTGGAAACGAAACTGCCCCGAGTATCTTGCCAAGCTCAAAGTGAAGAAGGCTAATGGAGAAGGCACTTCTTCATGTATTCTAATATATGTTATCGAACTTTTCACTGTTTCAAGCAACACATGGGTATTAGATACCAGGTGTGGTTATCACATCATTAATGTCTTGCAGGAGCCTGAGAAGTGGAAGAAACTGAAGCCGGGAGACATGGAGCTCATTGTTGGCGATGGGAAAAAAGTCCCAGTTCTGGCAACTGGCACATTTAATCTTACATGTCCTTCTGGTCTTGTTGTTGTTTTGAACAATTGTCTTTATGCACCTGGTTTAACCAGGAACATCATTTCAGTTTCGTTGCTTTTTGAACAAGGAGATATGTTTTTAATGGTGTTGCTATTTCTGCTTATCTAAATGGTATTTACTATTTTGAGGCTAAACCTCGAAACGGTATCTATGAAATTAATGTTCAGCCTAGCAGTAACATATATCACATTTCTAAATTTCAGAAAAATGGTGCTAGTGATTCATTCCTATGGCATTGTAGACTTGGCCATATAAGCAAGGCACGCGTAAAATGGCTCCAATCTGAGGGGATTCTTGAATCCACCGGAACAGGCTCATTTGATGATTGCGAGTCTTGCTTAGCTGGCAAACTCACCAAGGATCCCTTCACCCATGTTGGTGAACGAGCTAGTGATCTACTAGGACTCATACACTCAGATGTATGTGGTCCTTTTAGAACCATGACTAGGAATCACGAGAGATACTTCGTTACGTTCATCGACGATTATAGTCGATATGCTTATGTCTATCTCATGAAGCATAAGCATGAAACTTTTGAAAAGTTCAAAGAGTTTCAAAACGAAGTTGAAAACCAACTTAATAGAAAGATTAAAATGCTTCGCTCAGATCGAGGCGGTGAATACCTCAGCTTGGAATTTCTCGATCATCTAAAGGAACGTGGAATAGTTTCACAACCCACTCCACCAGGCACACCCCAACTTAATGGCGTGTGTGAAAGGAGAAATCGAACCTTACTAAATATGATTCGATCGATGATGTGTAGAACAAATTTACCTCACTTCTTTTGGGGTTTTGCTCTTATGACTGCTGCTCGACTCGTAAATCTAGCGCCGACCAAAAAGGTAAACAAAACTCCATATGAGATATGGCATGGGCATAAGCCGAATTTGAGTTACCTAAGAGTATGGGGGTGTGATGCTTATATCACAAGTGACTCTGATGACAGGCTCGACCCTCGAGGCGAAAAGGTTGTTTTCGTTGGATACTATAACCAATGCGGTTATTACTTCTACCCTCCTGATGCAAATACGATTTCCATCAAAAGGAAGGCTAAAAGGTTCCTTGAATATGAACTTCTTAGTCGAGGAACTGGAAGTAACTTAGTAGATCTTGAAGAAGTTCAAGGACTACAAACAACCGTTGACGAGGTCGGAACGTCTGAACCACAACAAATTGTTGATACCAAATCAGACCCGAACACAAGCCTTCGCAGGAGCATCAGGACTCATAAAGAACCCGATATATACCTTTGGCATGTTGAGGGTTCTGAAGTCCTGACGGTAACCGAGTCTGATGACGAGCCTACTAGTTACAAATCTGCTATTTCTAATCCAGATTCTGCGAAATGGCTAGAAGCCATGAAAGCCGAGATGCAATCCATGCGTGACAATCAAGTCTGGGACTTGGTTGAGCTACCCCCCGAATCTCGGGCAGTAGGGAGCAAATGGGTTTTCAAGAGAAAAACCGACATGCATGGAAATATACAAACCTATAAAGCACGGCTAGTAGCGAAAGGTTTCACTCAAACTCAAGGTATTGACTATGATGAAACCTTCTCACCCGTTGCTATGATCAAATCGATCAGGATATTACTTACCATAGCTGCGTACTATGATTACGAAATTTGGCAAATGGATGTTAAAACCGCCTTTCTTAATGGACATCTTTCCGAAGATGTTTATATGGTTCAACCTGACGGTTTTATTGATCCAAAATATCCTAATAGGGTATGTAAGCTAAACAGGTCCATTTATGGACTCAAGCAAGCATCTCGAAGCTGGAATCTTCGTTTTGACCAGAAAGTCAAAGAGTTTGGTTTTGTCAAGAACGAAGATGACCTTGTGTTTACAGAAAGGCTAGTGGGAGTGCTATATCATTTCTGTATGTAGATGATATATTGATCATTGGAAACAACATCCCCATGCTTAAGGAGATTAAACAATGGTTGGGATCTTGCTTCGCTATGAAGGATCCTGGAGAAGCCGCTTACATTCTAGGAATCAAGATCTATAGGAATAGATCTAAGCGACTTCTTGGGCTAACTCAGAGCACATACATAGATCAAGTAATGAGACGCTTCATGATGGAAAACTCCAAGAAAGGAGGTGTTCCAATGACTAAAGGAACCGTTTTGGACAAATCACAAGCTCCATCTGAGGAGCGTGAGATAAAGCAAATGGAAGCAGTTCCATATGCCTCAGCGATTGGTTCTATCATGTATGTTATGGTATGTACTCGACCAGACGTCTCGTATGCTTTGAGCATGACCAGCCGTTACCAGCAGAGCCCTGGGATTGCTCACTAGACTGCAATTAAGAACATCCTTAAGTACTTGAGAAGGACAAAGGATATGTTCTTGATATTTGGAGGAGTCAATGAGGAGCTCACTGTAAAATGTTACACTGATGCTAGTTTTCAAACTGATCGAGATACCTCTCGCTCACAAATGGGTTTCGTGTTCACTCTCAACGGAGGAGCTGTCTCATGGAAAAGCTCCAAGCAGAGTGTTGTAGCTGATTCCACCACGGAATCCGAGTACATTGCCGCATCGGATGCCGCAAAGGAAGCTGCTTGGATGAAGAAGTTCATAACTGATCTCGATGTGGTTCCAAGTATCATGAAACCCATCTAGATATTTTGTGATAACACAGGTGCTATTGCTCAAGCCAAGGAGCCTAGATCACATCACAAAGCCAAGCACATTTTGAGAAAGTTTCACTACATACATGAGATTGTGGAACGTGGAGACATCGTTATAAGCAAAATTGACACAGATCAAAACTTAGCGGACCCATTTACTAAGCCAATGACTCAAGAGAAACATGACCGTCATATGGACGCTATTGGGCTTAGATTAGCTAGTGAAATGTTTTGATTTAGTATTTGGATGTACGAACATCAAACAGTTGTATTCCTGTATTCATTTTGATTTACTAGTTAAATGCAATTCTTGAATCCTACAACTGTGTTCGAATTTGATATGTTTAATCCATTAATCTTGTATTCTAAATTATCCGTAGTCCGTCAGACTCCTGGGAACGACTCTGAATTAAGACTATTCTGATTTTGGACTCAAGGAGTTGACTTCCAAATTCACAGGCCTCATTGTGAATGACGCTGGATGTAACTCGCATCAAATCATCTTCATGGATCTTAGTCATAAGATGTTTTTTGATCTAAGCATACTCATTTAGTATCCTCTGACCTGAGATACATACTAGAACTTTCGTTTACTAAAGACTATACTTTGATCAGTGTCAACCGCTGTCGCGTAACTTCCAGTCATAAAGGCATTGGTTGGGAGTGGTTCTGAAGTTCAGTGGGAAATTGTATGTTGTCAAGATGGAATTCTGTACTCTTACATTATATGTAACAGTTAGACATCGGGCGCCCTCGTTGATTCAAACTGGTGAAGTGTAAGGCCTTACCCAAACTTACTGTGTGTTTGATTGGACCACTTTGATTCTGCGAACGAGAACGATAATGATTGAACGCCATATGAGATTGAATCTGATCCATGTCTCATTGTTCAATTGATGTCTTTTACAGAAGGGATAGATGACAACGATTGCCATAAGTCTATTATCTTCAAGTAGCAAGCCGTTGCTAAAGGGAAGATACCTTGGTTAGTGACTTTAAAGTGTCATGACCTGTCGGGGACAACTATGTGTAGCTAGAGCACCGCTGGCTGTCTGCATTGAGATCTTATCAGAGACCGTCCAAGTGGGAGCTGTTGGATATTTATGTCCGGTTCGATAAGTCAACGCTGCCGACCGGGGTCTTGACCCGTAAGAGTTACACCGTGGTCAACGAACTAAAATCCACTTAACTAATTTAACTGGTAATTACGAACGATACGCGGGTATTGACTGAGAGACGGGTACATGGATCGGGGTGAGACGGGTATAATCATCTCGCCATTTGTCGCACATACACCCGTGCTATGCCACTTGTTACATATGCACAAACCTCTCAACAAGTGTCCAACTTCTCATGCATGACCTCCAAGTATTGCACATGCATAAAGCTCCATGTCGTATTTAAATTGGGATTTAGTCTTGCATTTGGGTGTAAGAACTTGGAAAAAACACTCTCAATACTCACAACCACAACCACTGCCACCGTCGGCAGCCCGACGCTGCCACCAACGCCGCCACCGGCTCCGCCCCGCTGCCGCAGCCGCTGCTCGCCGCCTGTACCGCCGGCAACCGCCGCCGCCATTACACGGCCCACACTCGCATCTCGTTGGTTCGTAACTAGCACTTGTTCGTTGAACCTCGGTGTCTCAACCGGTTTATTACTAACCGAAGGTATATCTAAAACCCCCTATGGTTTGCGTTTATATTTCGTGTTTGCATGTCGGTGACCTTGTTCCATTACGGGTATTCCTTGGTATAAAAGTGTTCATGTTAATTTTGTTGTTGGTTCAGTTCTGTTTTGAACATAATGTAAAACATGAAAACATACCTTTGATTGCATCAGACAGGCAAGCAGTAGTGTTTGACATGATTGTCAGCTTGATCTGGTTCCTCCTTAGGGTGCAATCTAATGATGGGGACTAAGAAAACCGACAAGGGAATCGATATAGGAGAAGAGGTCGATGATGATGTTATGCTTATGGGTTTTGTGTCTAACTGTGTAACCCTACAACCTCAGCATAAGACTCCTTTATATAAGCACCCAGGAGGAAACCTAATTAGTTAATAAGGGTAATATGGTCCATCAACAATTACCAACTAATTATTTAATAGGTTGTTATATATTTTGATCTATATAATGTAAATGATTATAATGGCTACTAGATTAAATATTATACCATAATATATTTAATCTTACATTCTCCCACTTAGTCGAGTAATCATTTACTATGAGTATTAGATAAGCCTGATCAGGAGTTAACACTCATTTTAGCTTTAAACAAGTACTATAGCAGAGAAATACAGTCGTTGAATCATTATGCGACTCAGGACCCCCATTAGTCATACTATAGCCTTAATTTAAAACCTAATCGTTATGATCAAAATACGCATGATCGGAGTGTCGCGCTCCGGTCAAAGATAAGATTTATAAGCCCTAATTACCCTTAACAAATAGCTAGTGGTAGCAAGGGGTCGAACCACGAAGAGTATGTGGTTTGTGTATGGATTCGACTGAATTATAGAGAATTGTCACAATTATGAAGCTTGCCAGATATTTTTGTATTTTTGTTTAGTAGAAAGATGTGAATTTGAACTACTGGAATTGGATTAATTAATTAACAACTACTAATTAACGATTGCAAGAACATTTGATTAATAAACGATAATGATAAAAAGGGTTCACACCCGGTTTCGGTAATTGCTAACCTAGGATTTCTACAAGTTTTAGATTCAACTCAAATGCATATGATTAGCGGATTTAGTGTACCGTGACTTAGGTGCTAATAACTATCAACGTCCCGAAGAACGGACAAGAATACACTTTGTAATCAACACAAGTAAATCCTAACCACGACAATGCACAATTACATATCACCATTTCGCAAAGTCATAACTTTTAACATCGTTCGACAATTTACGAATTCGCAACAAATGTAACACTATTATCAAAGGTTTCAAAAATCAAACACAAAATTGTCACTAAGTTGAAATAAGAATAATTCGAAACCCTAAAATTAACAACTACCTACACCGGGGTGAAACCAAGATGATTAGCCGCTCATGGTTGAAGAAGCTTGCTCACCGAATGATTGGAACTTGATGGAGATCATCTTGAAGCTTGAAGGATGGAGGAATGGTGGATGATGAAGGTTTGGTGAAAGATGATGATGGTGGAAGGATTAGGGTTTGCGGATAATGGATTGGTGAGATGGTGATGGTCTTCAATTCTTGATGATTCGGATTGTGTTGTGTGTAGTCTCATGGAATGGAATGAATGATAGGTGAATTAGGCTCCAAGAATAAGTTTAAAACTCAAAAACAGGTGTAACTTACGAATTGAATGCCCCAAGACCAATTAGAATCGTTCCTATATCAAAGATACTCAATTTTCGCGTTTCAGGAAACCACAACCCGTCGGCGACGGCCTGGGACCCGTCGGCGACGGCCTCCCCATTTCCTGAAATCACCCGACGGCTTGTTTGGCTGTTTACGGGCATTTTTTGGACGACGGGACTTTCTAGAGCCCGTCGGCGACGGCCTAGAGCCCGTCCCCGACGGCCTCTAGTTTTTCTTGTTTTGTCCGAAACTGTTTTCTTCATAACTTCTTCGTTATAGCTCCGTTTTACGCACCGTTTTCGCCCACGTACTCGTAATTCAGTCCTCTATCATGCCATCTTCCAATATATTCATTTTAAATCCATTAACATCCCCCAAAACACATCCATTCTTCGTGATTAACCCGGTTTTGTTTATTTCATATCCCCGGTTGATCCCGTTCGCTCCCGGTGCTCCGTAAAGCTCCCGATTAGCTCCTTAAACTCTTTTAGACCTGTAAAACACAAATCCCATTAAAAGTAGGCTATTTAAGATTAAAAGCTATGTAAAAACATCAACTTAAGCATAAACGATCACCGGTTTTCAACCACGTATCAACGCATAAGCCCTTTGTTTGATTTGTAACTTTATTTGTCTATATGCCATTATGCTAGCTTGACATATTCTTAGAGACATACAAAATCAAACTGATGAGGAAAAATTAACTAATAGTTAGTCATTCATAGTACGATATGCAGTTGCGCATGGCCACTAATTAATACCCGTCTATGAGCTCTCTTAATAAGACTTAAGGGTAATAGCCCTTCAGTTATAGGATCCTTAAGCATATCATGAATGTATTCGATACAAAACTTAGTTTCCTCAATTCGTTCATAAACGAATAATTAATTGCGTATCGAAATTTAATGCAGCACCTCTCGAACTGTTACTGTTCAAGGAGTCATGATAGCTGACTTTATCACACTAAGTCTTCAAAACATTAATTATATGGAGTTAATGAGCTTATGAGTCCACTGATAAATTTCCAACAACATTTAGTGACTATATTATGTCGTTATAACTTAGGTTGTTAATATCAGTTTATTATGACTCCTCCATAAGATGGATTTGTCTGCTGACATAAGGATATACCCGAAATTACATTTTATCATCTTTGAATATTTCAAAGTTAAAGTAATAAACCGGTTTTAATTCTCACTTCTTCTTTAAGGTATAGTCTCTCGTTTCCTTTAAAGATATTGTAGTACTCCATTAGATGCTTCACATTAATCTAGACATATCTAGTGTGTTGCAATGTGAGTAATATATAAACGAGTATAGACTTGAACTTTCATAAGTGTAACACCTCGAAAATTCACGTCCTATAATGTGTAGACACGTGTCAAATGTTTAAACGTGTGAAAGAAATATTATAGAAGGACTAAAGTTGACAAACATGGAAAGTATGTGAATATACGTATTCTAAGTGTCAACTGTGAATAAATATAATGTACATTAACCCTACATGGTGCTCATACCTTCAAACGAATAAATCATGGATCATACGAAGCTAAAAGTGAGAGATTTCAAACTACAGGGGCTAAATGTGTCAACATGTTTAAATTATACCTCTGAGTGACCTTTTGACAAACCCGAAGCTTTGTAACGGTAAATTATGCTCACTAGAATGCACGATTAAAATTTCATAAAGTTTCGTTATCGTATGAGAAAGTTATGATCAAATTCGTGTGCGAAGGGTTAAAGCGTAAACGTTGAATGTTAGGACTTTTCGGGTGACAACGAAGTTAACCGGGGACCTAACAAAGTGCATATATGTTTTAAAGCCCTTATAGATCAACATTGAGGGTTTAAACTGCAAGAAAACAAGTGCCTAATCAAATTTTGAAGAGCCAAGGATCAAATCGCAAAAATCAAAAGTTCTGATCAGAGGAGGCCTAGCGCGACGCGAGGGGGGCCTAGCGTCACGCTAGGGGTGCCCAGCTCCGAAAACTTTGGGTTGTTGCCTGCTGAGTGCAATCTGCTCGATTCTAACTCGTTTCTCTACATCTCTTGACCCCTAAAACACCCCCTAAGCATCTAGGACACATGTGGGAAGGTTGTGGTGTGTGCTAGACCTTGTTGTCAACACCTTGTGGTGATTGAATTCACTATAAAAGGCCACAAGTGTTCAACACTTTCTTCACACCTTCATCTGCATTTGTGGATCACTTCTGGAGCTCAACTTCCTCTCAAGTGTTCCCTAATCAAGCTTAGGACTTCAGTAAGTGTTCTAATCCTTTCTAAATTGAGTTTAGCTTAGTTATTTAGCTAAAAGTCAAACCGTCGTAATTACGGTTTGACTTCGAGATTAGTCAACAATGGCTCAGTCATATCTCGAATTAAAAGTAGGTATAAGTTGGTATTTATGTGGGTAATAAACCCTCAAAAGGGTTCCCCCTGATTACCACTCTAACCAGGTCAAAAGTCGGGTCAAACGTGTACTTAAAAAGTCAACAGAAAGTTTAAAAAGCGATTTATGCATAATTAGCAATGTAGACCATATACAACCTGATTGATCATTGTTATAACTTGGTAATAAGTGTAAGAACATGTCTAAACATGTTCAACCCGACAATTTCCTGTTTAGACCCGGTTCGGAACCGAAAGTCACATAGTTTGACTTTCACTTTGACCTTCAGTTTTGACCCGTTTAGGCATGTTTTAGAAATTCCTCAGAGCTTTAATTGGACTAGGTTACATGTTAGAATAACCCTCTGTGATGTTACACCTTGGTTCATTAGTTATCCAATTAATATGCATGTTTCCGTTAATTGCTCATATGTTGACCGTTATGCCCTTATTACCTTAAAACGTGATGTTTGGAAATGTAAAAGAGTAGAAACATTAATTACTGATATATAAACTTGTATGCAAGGTTCGACATTAGTTTGACTTGTAGATTAAGAGTTATGCTCATTATCGCAAATTTAAAGCTTTATGTTAATAAAACGGCGTAATTAGCGTATAGCCTAGTTAAGCCTACTTTTTGGTATCAAACTAAATACCCACTGATGTAATATATTATTTTGGGATTTTTAAAGATTTTTAATTAATTTTAGGCTGAGCATAACTAGTAGTCGTAGGCTTAATCCGGTAATTGTAGGTTTTGCCCTTACGGGCCATAAAATGAGTTTTACATATCTAAACGACTCCAAACCTTTTGCTACTGATCACATATGATAAATAAATTATTTTAAGCCTTCTGGAAATATAAAAATATCAGATTTAAGTATCGAACCCGGGAATGGCCTTTAATCGCCTTATTTAGCGTTTTTAACGCATAGTATGTATTAAAAATTATATTGAACATACCCGGGTTGATACCTACTGATATAAGAGGCAAATTGGAACATATTAATAGTAAGCTAAGGTTGATAAACTCAGACTTCAGTTTTTAGCTTTTCGGCTTATGTGAAATTACCAAAATGCCCCTACGGTGCATAATTGGTTATAACTGATAGATTTCACACATATACTTTAACCTACTGATATAACTTAGCAAATTGAGTATAATTGCTGATTACATCAGACCTGTAACTCAGATTGTTACTTAAACTCTTTTATAAACTTTTAAATGACCAAACTACCCCTACGGGGCCTAGTTTGTGTTTAAACACGTTTCGGGCATAATGAAAGACATCTTACTGATGTCACAACATATTTGAAGCATAATTAACTTAGGAAACCTGTATATAGCTCTCATGAATACCCGTCACGCTTATTACGCGTACGGTTCGGTTTATGTAACAAGTTTACATAAATTAGCCGAAACGGGTCAAACCTTAACGGTTTTATCTCAAAATCCAGAATGTGAATAATAAACCCATATTAAACAAGTCTTCAAACTTTTCGGGTCTAAATCACATTCTATCCGGTCTTCGCTTAATCGTGCGTACGAACCGTATCTTTGAAACTAGCCGGTCTAAGCCTAAGCTTAATTAAAGACCCGTTAGGATTCTAATAGGTTATATTAAACCTTCGTTCCAGATTAGGAGAACCAGTAAAAGCTACGTGCATTTTGCTTATTGTGATTAATACTTACTCAGGTAAATACTTTTAACTTATTTTCCCTATACGGGCTTGGGTTACGGTATATAGCATACCGCTTGATCGGACATCAAATCTCCACCGTTAGGTGGGTAGTTGAATAATTTGATCGGCTCGTTTAAACAGTCTTGTTACTTAAAGCCTTTGGGGGGTTAATGACCATGTCCCGGATATCCTCGGCATCATTTTACGAAATGGCCACGACTTAAGCGCGGGGTGTAGGCGTACACTCGTCAGTGCACAAAAGAACAATGTGGTGTGTCTATTGATCTTTAACCCGGACAAGATCCGGGCTACTGAACGCACAAGGAACATGTAATTCGTTCACAAGATTATAATATTAAATAATTCTCCCAAGTTAAATAAAATGTTTATGCCACGTGCATCCAAACCAATTTTCAATCATTTTCCAAAATGAGTCAGTTGAATGTATTTACCAGTGTAAACTGACGTATTTTCCCAAAAAGATTAAATGCAGGTACTAAGCGAAATTGGCTGGGATTTCTCCTTAGCATCACTAGAAGTCTCGCAAGCTTAAGATGCCTGAAGTCTGTTGAACCATTAATACTATTTTCTTTTCGATCCATCTGTGGATAAACTTCCAAATATTGTGACATTTGATATTACAATATTAAATTCGGTTGTATCATATTTTTAAATTTGCTTCCGCTGTGCATATTGATTATTGTGTTGTTTGACTATTACGTTGCCAACCACGTCACGATACTCCCCACCGGGCCCACCGGTGACACGTGGAAATCGGGGTGTGACAATAAGGCTTCTAATTAATGAAGTGTAAGGAAATAATCTCATTTATCCTATTATCCTCTAAAAGCGAGCATTAATGTTTGTTACATATGTAAGGACCCATTCAATGTTAAACTTATGGAACGAAACTAATGTCCCATTGGGTCTATCTCGGTGTGTTATGATATCTATTACATAAGAGATATCTCTGAGATCTATTATATCAAAGTTTGTGTTAACAATGCTTTGACTTATGTAACATATACTTGTCAAAAGAATATCATCTATATAGACAAGTTTATCTTAGTTGCTCCCACTCATTTTGAGGTAGGTACATTAATCCACTTGGTTGTTGATGAAAATAATTACGTTAACTTTTCATCACATTATGATGTTTGCATTAACCCATACATGGATATTATTAGCTTACAAATAAAGTGTTCTTTAACCTTCAGTTTGAAACTTTAGGTTGTTATCTAATGAACATGTAAATGTGTCAGCCATTTGTTATGAAAATTGTTTATAATGTTCATCTAATGTAGCTTTAAACTATTATAAGCTACTAGAACAGTGATGATCCTCAAAGAAATCTTCTGTAAGATAGGTAAGAAAGACTCTTTGATAATTCATCTCTTTCTGAGTGTAACATTTGACAATCAATCATGCTCCTTTGTGTCTTAACGTTTATATTAGGATTTGGTTTTGTTATGAACAGTCTAAGGTAATTCAATCAAATCCCAAACGTTATACGAACACATAAAACCAGTTTTACTAGAAAACTGTTTTATTCCATTCAGAAGATTAATTGACGCTAATGGCTTAATTAGAAGAGATAGGATCAGTAAATTTTTCCAAAATCCATTTCAACTTCAGTTAGGGAGGTTATGTAATCATCAAAGTTAGTAGGCTTTTAAACCTAGATGACCTACTGAGTTGATTATTGGGTTTTAAAAGTTTCAGTTTTATGGATTAGCTCTTGGTTAGGTTGCTATCATTTTCAGGATTCTAAGTTTGTAAGATTTGGTGCAGTATGGTGTACAAGAGGTGTAATCGGAGTTAAATTCGGAGTGAAATTTAATGACACTCTTCCCCCCGCCTCTTGTATTCCTTGCAAGTCATAATAAGGACTTTGACTGCTCCCACCGACCTTAGAAATCTTTAGGAACTCAGCATGCTTAGGGTCAATATGTAACGACCAACAAATTCTAATAGAGAAACATAAATTAATGACGTTAGTCGTTGTGATTTCTCTTGTTGAGGATTATGTTAGTTCAGGTAAGAAATCTAAGTGTGCCCACAATTAAGCAACAATGAAACTTTTGTAAGAGTAGCATTAGATTTAAGGAGATGAGTTTTGATAGAACAGTGTCGTGATGGAGTGGTGTCTTGTACAAGAGGTGCAAATTGAGGTAATGTAAAATTTTCACTCCCCACCTCTTGCAACTATTGCAAGTTGTTTTAAAACACTTAATGCTCCCACTGATCTTTAATATCTCTAGAATGCTACAAGAAAAGTTTCAATGAGCTACGTGACGTGGGAACCTATCACATATACGTTAGACTTTATTTGATTTCTTTAATGTCCAGATATCAAAAGAAACTTTAGGGACATATCTAATAGAAATCTTATTAAGTATATATATATATATGAATAGATTTCTTCTAAGACCGTGGGCCATATGCGACAAAATTTAGATACAAGTTGATAGTCTTTCAAATGATAAATGAATTATGTCCGAATATTTCATTTGGAATAAGTTCCACGAATGTCAATGAATGACTTATGATGGACCCATACTTATTCCTTAAGCCAAGTAATATTTAGGGCTGTAACGTCATGATTTAAAATCATTTAGAATGAGATTGGATAAAAAATCATCCTCATTAACCATGTTATGATTTCTCATGAATTTTGGTTATAATGGATGAAATTTATAAGTCTCATTTTCCTTTTGTCAAATTCTCATTTGCATGATGACAAAAGTTGTGAAAGTGTAAGGTATCATCTAGTTCCATCTTAGTAATGTTTCAATCCAGATATTTAGAACAAATAAGATGAGAGTTTAAGGTAAGTGTGACTTTATGTTGACTATGCAAACCTCACAACGTTCATAACTTTGCTTAATTATGATACTATATTCTGATTAATCTTCAGAATATATAAGGTATCGAAAAGCGTTGTTAGAAGACTGCTTATTATGGTTCTTATAGCCTTAACATTTAATTTTGTCACTAACTCTCATGTTAATTATTTGTTTGACTTCTGGTAAGGAAACGTTTAGAACTAGAGTCAACTAATCATGTGTTAATAGGAATATTAAAATTAGCAGACTTAAATATCATTACTAAGTGACTACCTAATTAATTTATCCAACTGTTCTTCTGAATAATGGATAGTCTCGTTGCTTATGTCTAGTCTAATGGCATAATTATGCACTGAGATTTTCCCTTGAAGAACCTTAAAGTTGGAATTTTTACTTGTAATTTGTCTATGGACCTTAGAACAATCCTCTTTTAAACTATTAGTGGTTGTAAGGTGAATAACATCTTATTTTCCAGTTTCAAACATTTATTTCTTTGTACATATGTTGCTTATCAACACACTCATTATACTTTGGTACTTTTGAGTGTTATAGTTGATTTATAATGCATCAAATTGTACAAGTGAAAATCTTAGTATGTAATGTACTGGAAAAATGTACTTATTTCCATGCGTAAGCCCTTAACTTTATGGGTCATGGTATTGTACATTATTATGTATTCACATATACCACTTAGCTTTATAATTTATAATTTTAAATGAAGGCATGCATCTTAGGAGTTCTAGTGATTATTCCACAATTATAGATTAGTCTTAGGAAAGACTTAATCTGGAATAACCTTTTAGTGACAGCACTTATTCTTGATTATCATAAGAGACATCATGTTCGATTTATCCTAATCATCATGCTCTACTTTTCATCTGTAGTGCTTTATCAGAAGAGAGCAATAGGATTATCGTGTCTTAAGAGATAATCAAGGATTTAATTTAAGAGCTAATTCTTATAGAAACTTTAAGCAAAACATATTAGATTTAGGAATTAGAGTGGATGAGATATAGACTTATAGAAGAAAATTATAGTGAGTAAAATTATGGGTACTAAGAATAAGGCAGACGAAATGATCATAAAAATTAATTAAGGATTATTAATATAAGAATCATTGTGTGAAGAGGTTGTGATATGTCTATTACTAACATCAAAATAATAGACTTATTTAAAGTTCTACTTAAACGAAGACAAATCAGCTTTGGCCAGAAGTGTAATCATTTAAGCATGTGTGCAAAGTGGTTGTAACAAATCAGCTTTGGCCAGAAATTGAGGCAATCACTTTAGTTATGCACTTGTTAAGTATGTCATCTATGAAGGAATTAAATCAGCTTTGGCCAGATATTAAGACATTCATGTTTATGATGCACACTTAACATAGCTTTCGTAATACTTGAACGATAAGTAGATGCATCAGGTCAGCTTTGGCCAGAAGTGATACATCAGAAGCTCATTCAAGTAAAGCCATTTTGGTTTTGTAAAACATTATTTGATCCTTACTAATTAACTAAGTATTTACAAAACCAATCATTTAATAGCAAACTACCTGTTAGCGCTGATCGAACTCCGCGGTGAGTTCGCTGCCCCTTGCACGGGGTTCGGGGCGAAGCCCCGAGCTAAAATTTAGTTCATATTAGCTGCTTAATAAAGTAATAGGATTTCGAATAAGTCTTGAAATTTTATGAACACTCAAGATTTCGGATGATCTCGGATGATTTCGGATGTGTCCAAGACGCATGATTTCGGATGAATTATGTCTTGGATTCATCCGAAATGGTGATGCTTAGTCCGAAATGATCCGTGACACTAAGTCCGAGATGGTCCGAAATGATCAGGCAGTTATTGATCCGTAATGGATGAAACAAATGCTCATCTGGAATGTCCATCCGGAATGTCCATCCAGAATGTTCATCCGGAATGATCAGTTAGTTATTGATCCGTGATGGACGAACAAATGTTCATCCGGAATGGTCATCCGGAATGATCATCCGAAATGTGTTCCTCAAGCCATAAAATCCTTAATTTAAGCAGTTATTAATTGATAAGGTTCAAAATCCCCAAATTTTGGGATTATGGGATTATGTTTCCTGTTTAAAAGTTAGTTATATTTATCTGTTTATTTCAAAAATTATATCCATTAATAAAATTAACAGATTTCGAAAATTGTTAAGTAGATAAAATAGATCAAAACAGGAAAAAAAACACCCAATAATCCAAATTCATTCCAAAACTTAAGGAATTTTCGAATTTTCTTATGAACATGTGATGAACCCTAAGATAAAGCATTCAAATATTCATCCGAAATGCATCCGTAATGATGAAACCCCAGATCCGAAATCATCCATAATGATCCGTAATGATCCGAAATGATCCGTAATGATCAGAGATGATCCGTAATGATCCGAGATGCATTCGAGATGATGAAACCCAGATCCGTAATCATCCGAAATCATCCGTAATGAGGATTTCGGATGGCAAAAACGGAATTTTATTGGGTTTTCAAAGCTGTTTTCCAGTTTTTATACCAAATTTCGGATACAAAACAGAACTGACTAATCAACATACGCTCTGATACCACATGTTGGTTCAGTTCTGTTTTGAACATAATGTAAAACATGAAAACATACATTTGATTGCATCAGACAGGCAAGCAGTAGTGTTTGACATGATTGTCAGCTTGATCTGGTTCCTCCTTAGGGTGCAATCTAATTATGGGGACTAAGAAAACCGACAAGGGAATCGATATAGGAGATGAGGTCGATGATGATGTTATGCTTATGGGTTTTGTGTCTAACTGTGTAACCCTACAACCTCAGCATAAGACTCCTTTATATAAGCACACAGGAGGAAACCTAATTAGTTAATAAGGGTAATATGGTCCATCAACAATTACCAACCAATTATTTAATAGGTTGTTATATATTTTGATCTATATAATGTAAATGATTATAATGGCTACTAGATTAAATATTATACCATAATATATTTAATCTTACATTTGTTACACACGTTTCCGTTGCTTAAAAATGTATATATAGTTTTAACTAGTTAAAGTTTATTTTGAATGACATATATATACATGTATTTTTATTTGTCAAAAGTGTTTTGACTAATCCTTGTAACAAAATAAACACATAAATATTATGAACCGGCTTCATGAAATAAAAGAAAAAATTATACCACGGAATTCCTACATTACTAATATTTCGTACCCATAACATGATTGAGGGAGAAAAAAGCTCGATGGGTTGCCGTCTACGTCAAGTCTCGTGGAGTGAGCATCTAACGAATGAAATATAATAAGAGTTTTACCTTTAAGTACCAGCAAATAGGTCTTCAAACATATTTGGACCCTCCAACTTGAAAATATTTCAGTTCATTTCTATCAACTTTAGTTCTACTGATGCTATACAAAAGGATGTGAATTCGGTATCATAAAATGGCTATAAGCATTTTCTTTTATTATATTGTTAATTGATTCATCTTTTGATTACAAATCATATAAACATGTAAATTTAAATTTTGATTTGTTAAATAAAATTAAAGATCCATGACACTTACTGGTCTAGAGGTATGGTGATTGTCCTTCACAAAAGTGGTGTTCAAATTCTCAAGTACAAGATTAGGTGGTATTTAGAGGTAAAAAATTGTTAGGAAGAAAAAAAAAAAGGAAGCCAACGTCTCTTAAATGTAAAGTAACATGTATAGTTATTTTATAATATGTGATGTATTGTCTCGGCAATTGCATGATAAGGGTTCATTCCTCAAGAAGTCACGATCGAACACTAGATAATTAAAAAGCACCTTTTTGAGGTCTAGAAGAAAGCTAACCCGTTTTTATAAGAGATTTCAATAATTTAATTTTATGGTTCGGTCTTTACATTCTCTTGCTAGTTGCTACCGATATATGTTATGTTGATAATAATGTGTATTAGGGGTATATGTTGATTAATAATATAATGCGTATAAGGGGTATAAGTTTGGCATCGTCATGTATCAAATGTGTGGTTGCTTGATGACTCTTAGTTGGTTTACAAGAAGTCGAGAGGGTGTCATGGTTGAAGAGTGAGAAGTTAAAGGGTATTTAAAGAAAGTATTGAATTCGAATAATTGTGGAATAACATAATAAAAAGTGGAATATATTTTACTTTTATCCATGTTTTTAATATGATTGCTTACTTTCGTCATGAAACGTATGCATGTCAATACGTTAATCAATTTCTTATTATTTAACTTATCATCATACAATAAATACTTTAAATATTGTTAATTCGGTTGATTGAAAGTATATTCAAGTTGCTTCCAAGGTTCTTAAGTACATTTCACTTACCGTGGCAGGCAATAAAGGACGTTTCATATAAGTTGATCTACGTATTTGATTAAGGTCGGTTTATATACATTTATTGAGAAATTGTAATCCCTCAAAAGAATTGGAACATAAGGAAATTAGTTTTGAGATTTAAATTTATCAAATAATATTGGAACATGAAGTAATTGAAAATCGTAAAGATATTGCAATTTATGTTACACTTTTATTGAAATAATAATAATAATGTTTAGTTTCTAAAGTTGTTAAATAAATTAGAATTTGATGGTGTCCGTAATGGGCCTATCCACAACCACGATAATGGTAGCAATAGCAATAGCGGGTGACAGTAATGGCATGACCGATGACCGTGACAGTGTCGATGATGATGAAGGAGCTATAGATCCCAATTAACATGTTTATATATTAGTTCTACGGGTTCAAATTATAAGTCTCTATGAATATTTTAGTTTGGTGTTAAAAAAAATGTATTATAAATAAAAAATCAAAATAAAAAGTCTTATCTATTTTTATCCAAAAGAAAATAGAAGTTAGGATTAGGAGGTGGTGATCTTGAATCATGGAATAATGACATGTATAGAATAGAAACGTATACAAAAACAGAACCCCAATATTTATTGGATATCCATTACATTACATTACATTACAACATAACACAACAAAACCTCCTTCCTTCCTAAATTATCTATTCTCCCACCCCTTCCTTCCTTCTCTTATTATTCTTTCATTCAATCAATAACAATAAATAAAATCCCTCTTTCTTTCTCTCCCTCCTAAATTCTTCCAACAATCATTTCTTAACCATCAAAATCATCAACACTTCCATTCTAATCGCATCAAGTTTCTATTTTTCTTGGTGGGTTTTTCAGACAACTCATGAATTTTCACGGATTATGCTTTATCAATCAAATGTTATTCCTTCTGTTTTCTTTATCTTTCATGATCGTAAATGTGCAACCTTTATCTTATCCCACGGGAAATCAAACTTACCCCTGTTTTGATTAATAATATGTTTCTCTTTTGATTACACGTGTTCACTGGATGATCAGGATCATGCCTCCTGTGGTTGAATAAATATTTATCATGCTTTTGTTCACAGATTCTGTGATTCTTTGTTTTGTTTTGTTTTGTTTGCTTGAATCCAACCAATCTTATTCATCTGATGCTTTGGTTGAAAGTTTTCTTTTTTATAGAATATCCTTTCGTGAAGCAACAGTATTGTTTCCTCTATGGGTTTATTTATTTATATAAACAACCCCCCTTTGTTTCACTTAATTTGTTAATCATATTCAACAACACACGTCTGTCTGATTGATTGATGAGAATTGTTTTCCCTGAAATTTTCTGATTAATTTAGTACAATTTCTGTATTTTATATGCAATGGGTGTGTATTTTTTAAATTCTTTTAATTGTTTCTGATGTTAGATCTTTTTTTTTTTTTTTTGTAGTTTTTGGGACTTGAGGGTTCTGGATTAAGCAATAGTTCAAGGTATGTTATCGTTCTCATTTCAAACTAATGGGGTGTTTGGATTGTGTTTCTACAATGGAATCCATTGTAAAGATGCACATCCCTCTAAATTCTGGAAATTGAATAAAGAAGTAATGTTATTCTACCAGTTTTAGACCAAAAGAAACAATAATGTGTTTATTTTTAACATATCTTTATGTGACTTCTAGCAGTTAAATCTTCTCATCTTAATTAATTTGGGCACTGCAGAATTGAGCAGTGCCCATGGATGCCACCACGAGTGGAACGCAAAGTATTCAATACCCCAACATTCCCGATCAACCCGTTTCCATGCCCACGAGTCCATCGTTAAATCGACAAACCCGACATTGTTTCGGAGATGCAACACCAGGAGAATTTCCATTATCTGCAAACCCTTCAATTGTTCTTCATGTTCTCACTGGTTGTAATCTTGACCCACAAGATCTAGCAAAACTAGAGGCAAGTTCACATTTTTTTGAATATTTTAAAGATAAAAAAAGATTTCTTTGTGAAAATTTGTGTTTCTTTGCAGGCTACATGTTCTTTCTTTAGGCAACCTGCCCATTTTGCCCCTGATCATGAACTCTGTTTATCTGAGCTTGCGGCTCTTGATATGTGCGAAAAAAGAGCAATTTTTAAACCAATGAATTTAGAAAAACGCGAAGATTTGAAACTAAGATGTGGGGGTTCTTGGAAATTGGTTTTGAGATTCTTGTTGGCTGGAGAAACATGTTCTAGAAGGGAAAAGTCTCAGGCTATAGCCGGGCCGGGCCATAGTATCGCCGTGACTTCAAAAGGGTCTGTTTATACTTTTGGGTCAAATAGCTCGGGCCAATTAGGTCATGGAACTACCGAAGAGGAGTCTCGGCCTCGCTTAATCAGGTTTCAATTCTTGATTCATTAAAGTTTTGACCTGTTTTTACTTGGAGTGACAATATGGGTGTGGGCGGGCCATTTGGTTAAGCGGTTCACAACTGGTTCTTTTTAAACAGGCTGGGTTGGGTGTATTAAATTCGGTTATAAAAAGTATAGTATTATAATAAAATTCTATTATTCTAGAAAATGATTTATTCAAGTCTAAGCTTTTGAACATGATGTCAGTGATTTTTTACTATTCGTATATGCACCCATTTGAACAACATAGACACATTGCAATTAAAATCAACCCATTTCTAATAAACTGGTCGAAACAGTCACCTTGTTGGTTAATGGGTCAAAAATGGCATTTTTGGTATAGGTTGGGTTGACCTATAACTCATTTTATCAACATTCTGTAAGTAATTAGCATGTTAAATATAATAGCAAAATTGCATTATTTTGATGCTAATCTACTTTTCTGAATAAAGTGAATTAGGATTCAGTAAGAGCCGTCCATTAAAAAATCACCAGTATGTGACTTTTGACCCGTTTGAATCGTTTCACGTTTTATACGAGTTATTACGTTCTACCCATTTAACCAGATGGAAATAAAATGTGATTTTATATAGACCCATTTACCCTTTGGGTCGAAATTGACACCTTTTACCGATCCCTTTGTATTAACGAGTTGCGTATGTTGTAGATCTTTGGCAGGAATACGTATAATACACGCAGCAGCAGGGGCGGGTCGAACAATGCTAATCAGTGATTCAGGGCAGGTTTACGCCTTTGGAAAAGACTCATTTGGGGAAGCAGAGTATGGAGCTCAAGGAAGTAAACAAGTCAACACTCCTCAAATAGTCGAGTCTTTGAAAGACATATTCGTCGTACAAGCTGCTATTGGAAATTTCTTTACCGCTGTATTATCACGAGAAGGAAGAGTCTACACGTTTTCTTGGGGTAAAGAGAATAAACTCGGTCACCAGACCGAAGCAACCGATCTTGAACCACGCCCATTGTTGGGCCCACTTGAAAATATACCTGTGGTTCAGATTGTGGCTGGATATTGCTATCTTCTTGCTTTGGCTTGTCAACCTACTGGCATGTGAGTTTCAATAATTTTGTTACTTTTTATAAAAGCTGCTTTTAGGTTGTAGTACATATTCTGGTGAAAAATCTTGATTCCGACACTAATTATCATGTTAAATTGGTTTCTCAAACAGGTCAGTGTACTCAGTCGGATGTGGGTTAGGAGGGAAATTAGGGCATGGGACGAAAAGCGATGAGAAACAGCCAAGACTGATAGAACAGTTTCAAACTTTAAACCTACAACCGATGGTGGTTGCAGCCGGTGCATGGCATGCAGCCGTGGTTGGGACTGATGGCAGGGTGTGCACATGGGGCTGGGGCCGATACGGTTGTTTAGGCCATGGGAATGAAGATTGTGATTCGGTTCCAAAAGTGGTTCAATCTTTAAGCAATGTAAAAGCTGTACATGTTGCTACAGGGGATTATACCACTTTTGTTGTTTCTAATGATGGCGATGTTTATTCCTTTGGATGTGGTGAATCGTCGAGTCTCGGGCATAATACTGCAGATGTTGATGCACAGGTTTGCACTCCTTTTAATCCTTTACATTTTCCAGTTTTATTAAGATTCTGTGTCGAATTCTTAAATTATATTTGCGTGTTTGATACATCATAGGGGATTCAGCATGCTAAAATATTGAGCCCAAAGTTAGTGACATCATTAAAGCAAATTAACGAAAGGGTGGTACAAGTCAGCCTTACAAACTCCATCTATTGGAATGCACACACATTTGCACTAACAGAAACAGGGAAACTATATGCATTTGGGGCGGGTGACAAAGGTCAGCTCGGTGTGGAACTTGTGGCTAACCAAACCGAAAGGCCGACCCCTGAACGGGTCGAGATTGATCTCAGTTAGGAGAATCCTATGATGACTGCTGCTAATCTTTACATATGATGAATTGTCTGTTTTTTTTATTTAAAGTCTGGTGTCTGTAACTTCTTTCCATGTGTACATAGAAACAGAAGGATCTGTATAGAATGTAAAATTGTTGATAGGTGTGTAGAAAATACTAAAGGTGTAAATATTTCAGTTTCATTTGATTATAACAAGATTATTCTAATAAGTTGCCTGCTTATATGATTATCATATGCATCCATCCTTATTATTAATTAAGACATTGCTTTTATTTAATTGTTCTCTAATGCCACTATAATCCACCAAGAATCAATTCTTAGAATAAAATGTCTATTTCTTAGAATAAAGGGAAATGCAAACATGGTTGCGGAAAAATGACGGCAGACCTAGTACGAAACAGACAAGGTTCATCAAACAATAAATCAGTTGCAAAACTTGAAGGTAGGAACGACAGACATCAATATTCCGATGGCGAGATGACATCATCAATCTTCAAGATCATTTTGACAACTTGCCTAGCAAGCAAGATCTGTTGTTGCTTGCCAATTAAGGTTTCGAAGACATTTTGCTCACGCATGTCATTTGTACCAGTATCGTTGCAGTCTATACCACAGCAATGATTGTTGTCCTACACAAGTAAACCAAATACATTACAACACAGCAGGACAGCACGCAAACATTGTTCTGAATAACTTAAGCAATTAACCAACTAGTCAAGTGAACAGAAAATAAAACAAATTAGCTCAAAAGGTCAAATCGGTTGAGAAAGATCAAAAGTGTTTTCAAATGCTTAAAACTCATAAATCAGCAAAACTATTATGACAATAGAGCTTTTATAATTATATTAATACGTTAAATAAATTCAGAAAAAAATGAGTGGTCAACCCGACACGATGCATTTTAACCCACACCAAAATACATGTTTTGATTCATTACCCAAAACCTACCCGTTGTGCCCATTTTGCCACCTCCCTCATGCTAGAAAGTAGAGTGATAAATACCTTAATTTGCTGGGCTTTGACTGCTGACAGTGTTTCAATGGGTTGCAGACCACTATTCTCAGCAAGAGCCATGGGGACAGAATCCAAAGCATCTGCAAATGCCCTGGTCGCATACTGTCGTCAACGAAAACCAAATTCAGTATATACTGGACCCACAAAATCAAAACGCCAAGTGCAACATGATTATAATAATATTAATGATACCTGTTCAACTCCTGGATATTTATCAGCAGCAGCTTCAACTGCAATTGAGCATGAAATTTCTGCAGCTCCCCCACCATATACAATTAAGTTATTACGTATCAGATTTCTAGCAACACACAATGCATCATGGATACTGCGTTTGGTCTCCTCTATCATCATCTTGTTACCTGATTTCTCACAAAAACATGTTTAAAAAATAATCGTTATTGTAATTAATGTCCCAATAAAATTAGTTTACACTAAACAGAATTAGTTAACTTACCTTACCTCCACGAATAAATATGGTTACAGCCTTTGAATTTGCACAATGCTCGATATAAAGCATTCGATCTTTTGTCGTACCAAATGCCTTCTCTCTAACCAAACCAGCCTGTCATAATTATATTACAATGTAAGACGTGCTTGTCTCGTGTCTTTTTATATAGTATTAACAATGACAATTTATGTGAATTATGATAATTACCTTCCCTAGTTTTCAGGTGTTAGTTCCTGGAACCTGGGAACAATTCTACCGCCTGCACAAGACAAAAGAAAAAAAAATGTATTTAGCATATATATTAACAGTATACTATCAAACAAAACTTTCTTTTAAATAGTTATTTAGCATGCACAAACCTGTTGCTATTGCTACAAGCTCGAGTTCTACACCACCAACCCATCTGACAGCTGGCGAATTTCTGTTCATTAACAAGCGATTTGCTTCGTCATCAAACCCCCACTGACAAATTACCAAAGTTGCCCCTACATCCTGAATCAGTTAAGGTTATTAGTTCTGTTCTTGCGGATTATAAATATCAATCTTACGGAATACAAACATCAATCTTACCTTGCATATTTGAACCATGTCATCAAAGTACTTCTGTTCTTGCTTACGTAAAGTTTGAAACTTTTCAATGGTATCAATGTCAACCTTATGTTTGGTCTTGGGCTTTGGTGGCTCAAACGGGCAAGTTAAAATAGCAATCTTCGCATCCGAAATTTGTTTGGACATTTGAGGGTGACTCGTATCTTTATCAACGATTATTCCATAGATAAGTTCTGTATCTTCCAATTTCCCCCCAACTTTTCCCTCAACTTTAATAAGATCTAGGTTAACATCTTTTCTCTCTAAATCAGCAACAGCCATCACACCTTTCACAGCAATCTCGGCCAAACTACGCTTGCATCGATTCACACTGAGAGGTAGAGCTTAATCAGATTGAGGAAATTTCTTTTGCAAGAAATCATTTCATGAGCTACAATAATATCAAGAAGTTACATTTTGGAGGATAAGGTAGTCATGCAAGTTTGAACCAAAGGTTCGATATTTGTGGCACTGAAATCAAACTTGTGTGCTATTTTCTCTATATGATCAACAGCAATTTTTGAAGATATTTCAAACCCTTCTGCAACTCGAATGGGATGAATTCCACGTTCTAGAAGCTTCTCAGCTTGTTGTAAAAGTGCACCAGCCATAATAACTACACCAGTTGTTCCATCACCGATTTCATAGTCTTGACTTCGTGACAGTTGGACCATAAGTTTTCCAATTTGATTGTCAACATCCATTTGCTCCAAGATTGTTGCACCATCATTTGCTGGATTCAAAGTTAATTGTGAGAAAAATAACAGTTACATTAACAGATGCAAACAGACAAAACACCATAAATCAGTTACATTTGCTGCAAACAGACAAAACACCATAAATCGGCAGCTGCAAATCTTACAACAGCATTGTTCTTTCTACCTTGAATAATAATCAGTATTTTCCTTCTTCTACAAGGTGAAAATTAAGTATCAATTATACTGTTTAACTTATCATATCAATCTGTAGCTACTTTTTGAATAAATGTAGGAAGTAAAAAGATTATAGTATTATTATCAGGCAGGCGATATCAATGATAATAAGTTTCAAATTCCAGCTCCCTACTAATAATAATAAAATATAGGGGAAGGATCCACTAAAAAGTGGATTTTACCTAAGTAGCCTAAGAAGGATTGTGATGATGACATGTGGCACTCCTAATAAGTAGAAATGAAGGGCATTTTGGTCCTTATAAATAAGAGTGAAAATGACATGTGACACCCCTTTTGTTTTTTAAAAATACAACAAAAAAATATAGTACAAAAAAATCTAGCACAAAAAAACTAGTACAAAAAAATCTAGCACAAAAAATGTAATACAAAAAAATATAGCAAAAAAAATCTAGTACAAAAAAATATAGCACGAAAAAATTCAGCAAAAAAATGTAGTACAAAAAAATTGAGGAAAAAAAATTTAAGACAAAAAAATTCAGTACAAAAAAATTAGCACATAAATATAGTACAAAAATTCAACACAAAAAAATGTTATACAACATACAAATACAACACATTTAAGTGGGTTTTTTTAGTCTTCATATTTTATATAGCAATATGGTACTCAAATTAAAGATAAAAAGACGCTCGATTTTACGGTGAAATTTTTATGAAAAAATAATGTCGTATAAAAAAGTTATAAACGTTTAAAAAATAGGGGTGGAATATGCATGTGCCTTGCTTGTGGAGAGAGAAAGTCCATAAATAGGATTTTCCCAAGATACCCTTGCACTCCTCCTTTCTCCTACACTTTCATCTTAACCATTGATTTGAAAAATGAATCGTTAAGATTCATTCGCATCCTACTTAGGGAAAATTAACTTTTTATTTGATCTTACCCCATAAAATATATATATAATATAATAAAGTTTTCAGTGAAACATGCAATCAGAAACATGAACGGTGGTTAGCCCTAGAATGATTTATATAGATGAAATAAGCCAATGAAGTGTAGCTCAACTGACAATTGCCTAGGGACTACATGGAGGTGCAAGTGGAGGTTGAGGGTTCGATTCCGGTCGGAGTCATATTTACCACTTGCGGGAGTTCTACCCGGGGGAGAACCCCGATCCTGGGTAGACGGGTAATCAGTACAGGTTGGCCCGGGGTGTAAGCGGAACTCCACCGCCATCACCAACAAGCCGTTCAAAAAAAAAAAAATAGATGAAATCAGGGGCGAAGCTTCTTTGGGGGGGGGGGGGGGGGTCGCCCGACCACCGGGATTTTTCGCTCAGTAGTGTTATATATGTAGTTTTCGTATAGAAATTTTTGGATATATACGTTTTTACCCCCGATTCTATAGAAATTTTTGGGTATATATGTTTTAGCCCCCTCCGTTTTCTCCGGCAAGCTTCGCCACTGGATGAAATAAAGCAATTAATAATAAAATAAAGAGAGAGAGAGTTAGTAGTAGTGACTGATGGTGATGTCGGCGTCGGGGCTCTGGAGCATCTAGTCCATGCCTTTGGGGCCAAGAGATGTACGGAGGATGCGAGAAACAGCAACACCGGCAGCGATGTTAGCCTTCTGAGCATCTAAACCCCTTAGCCTGCTCTTGCTTTCTTGTTCCCGGAGTATTATAAACGGCCGCCCGTATTCATCAAATGCCCACGCCATTTTTCCACAACTGCTTTCCATCCTCATCGATGCTGCTTTTTTACCCGTCTTTCCCATCCGGCTCGGGTCGGGTCAATAGGGTTGGACTTTTAAAATATAAATTGATGGGACCGGACCTTTAAAAATTACATATTTTACGTTAAAAAAAAAATCGGTAAAATTAACAATACAAGCGAAAAATCGGTGGTGGACGTGGTGCGGCTACGCCCTTGATCGTTGATCTAGTTTCCAAAAACCGACTTAAAAATATATATTGATATTGAACGAGTTTGAATATCCATCTTCTCCTTTCCGGTTTCTTTTAGTGGATTAAATTTAATTCTTACGTTCATCTCTTTCATTTTCTGCGTGTATAATAAAAAAACGTATCCTTTTGATTGATCGGTGTCGTTCCAAATTCTCATACTCATCTTCCACAGTCATCTTCAGTTTTATTATAGATTACAGAACAAATAATTTAATTTACACCCACAAAATACTTACACATGTAACCTTTACTAATTCTAATTGTTTAAAGTGTTCTTAAAATACGCTAATGTCAGGTCGGCTACATGAAGATGATTGAATGTTAAAGAATAAAAGGTTAAAATATCAAACTTCATAAAAGGTTAAAATATCAATAACTAATCAACTAAAAAATCACGTAGATTTCATTCATGCATATGATTTTAAATTATAAGACAATCTATATCTATATTTATACTGTATAATAAAGTAAATCAAGTAGAGTTCATCATGCAAGCCCATATATGACCAACTTAAAAAGAGTAAAATGGTAATAAAAATTATCGAGGTGACACGAAACATTTGTGTTACAGCTTCTAGTGACGTACGAGTAATAAGAATGGTTTCTAAATAAACAAGTCACATCCTTTTTTATGTTTAACTTCCTTTTTCCTATTTTTAGAAATTACAAGAAAACTATAGATTTTCTAAAGTCATTTTTGTTTAATCTGGATCAGTTATGTCCGAAAACGATACTTATATCGGGTAATATTGGAACCTTTGCTTATATTCATTTTTATAGTTTTCAATTGATTTAAAACACATGTGGATATCCTTTTAGCCATATCACGCCTTTATTTTATGGGTTATACTTTTCGGTTGCGATACCGAATGCATACCGACCGAATTCCCGCCACAATGTGTGATTAAATCCTATAGTACTATAACATTTACCATTTAGATCTACAACATGCTTATATAGTATAGATACACAGAAAAACAAATGTTGAACTAGGAACCAGAGTGGTATGGTGGAAACTGTGTTGGTGGTCTACATGCTCCCACTCACGTGTTCGACTCATGGATCGTATGATTTCAGTGTCCTTTTTGCGTCTATTTGCTTTTATAAACTATATTCATCATATTTAACGAGTAATACATTCCCGCCTGCATGGGCCGTACAATTTCAATGTCCTTTTTTTCCGGCCAAAACTAAAAGTTTGATGACCATGAGATCAGATCCTACCCGGGTTTGTTTGTTATATCTAACCAAGTGGCATGCACACCATGTTTGCTTTTATAAACTATATATTATATTTAACGAGTAATACATCTATCATCTAAAACCAACTTTTAGGAAAAATAAAAAGCATGCTATGAATACAAATGTTTTTTTTTCATATATACATCCCTAGGAGTCATAAAAAATGAAATCCAGAGGGAACATTATTTTACAACATTAACCACAATGATGAATGATATCTAAAAATCGTTTAATGGACGGATATATATAGTGTCCACTATCACGCACTCTTTATTATATTTTCTATATATACACAAATTATCTAGAAGAAACACCCGACAACAACGACGGCTGCCACAACTGCGTAAACTCCACAAGCCTTGACCGATGGAGCATTACCTTCTGCTGGAGCGGCAGCACTGGTTGCACCACTTGCACCACCAGCGGATGGACCCTCAGCAGCTCCAGCAGCATCAGGTGCCCCAGCTGCCTCTGTAGGGGCTCCGCCATCCTTGGCAGCATCTGCGCCATCCCCTGCTGGAGCGGCGGGTGTATCAGCAGCGGAGACATATGCAACCATGGCAACAAAGATGAGTGCAAGAACAACAAATCGGTTGATGGCCATTTTATTTCCTTTATTTAAAATCAACTGAAAAGATGATTTTTATTGTTTTTGTATGATGATTGCACGATGAAATCAAGTGATACAATGTGGGATTTATATAGGGGGAGGTTTGAAAATAGTTGTTATTAACCGTTAAACTTGGTAGTTTATTAGCCCCTTGTTTGGTTATGTCTCTAAACCACACAAATTTGTGGTTGACTTTTTATTGTGCTTTTCTTTACCATCGTTTGATAATGTAAATATAGAAATTGAAAACCGAGCTTTAGCCACAAATTTGTTTTTTTTTTTCTTTGCATTTGTCAAGCATATATTTCGTTAAAATCAAATTACCCATTTTTATTACATACACAAACTCAGGTCACTAAAATTTAACGGGTCATCCTCTTAAATTAGAAAATATATAATTTATTTATGGTTCTAATCAGTTTCCAACCCATCAACCTGTTTGACTTAGAGAATCATAGGATCACCAGGTATGGACCTGTACCCAAAAAAAAGCCGAAAATGGTATTTAAAAACCTAGTTTGTATAGGGTATAGGATTATGGCTCAAAATTTAATCCGGATCTAGTTTTTTTTTTTTTTTTTAACTTGGTTTTATAACTGGCTATTCTAATACCCAGGTATATATATACTTGACCCAGAATCAGGTATAATCGGGTCTAGTTTTTTTTTTTTTTTTTTCGTTGGAGCCGTAAACTAGCCGATTTTTTCTTAATGTTATACCTCTTTCCCAGGCAGTGGATATTTTGGTTAAATCACAACACAAAAAAAAAGCTCTATGTTCTCTTAAGTATCAAAACCTTACTACAAACACTCTAAAATGGCTATCGAAAACAGGAATGATGCGTTGGTATTGGTTCTTTGTCAAGCAACGCAAACGTTGTGAAAATTTAGATCAGTTTGTGGTATCTTAGTTAATTTGATACTTTAAGAAGTGGAAATGTTAAATTCGAGGTATATAGGAATGTTTTTTTATCCCAACAAGAATTTAGAAAGCAAAGGAGCCCAATTTTTTTTTTATTATAGTTGCTATATATAACCCATTATCTAATAATTGTCTTAGTACTACTTGAATTCTATGGAATGGATACATGATGTATGTATCTTCACTTAGGACAAAATTAGTATATAACCTACAGGTAGACGAGGTAGCAAAGGGAATATGCCTACGATGAAAACTACGCACCAAATAAATACCAAACACCAAGGAAGACGATTAACCAAACAATAACCAAGACAATGATTAAACGTCAAAAAATTGTAATTTTTATGTTATTTGTAATTTATTGCAACTAGTAAATTGCCCCGCGCGTTGTCGCGGCGTTCTTAACAAAATTTAAGTCAAAACCTAGACCAACTGAAAACGTACATAAAATAAGCACGAAAACGTATTATATTTGACCCGACTCATTTCCGGAAAAAATATAATAAAGTTTACGTCAAAATGTAAATCAACCAAAAACATACATAATAATAAGCATAAGAACATATTATATTTGACCCGGCTCATTTTCCATAAAAATTTACGTCTAAATATAATCAACTTGAATTTATATTCACATGTACTTAAAGATAAACACGTAAAACTCAAATAACACGCTTTTAGAAATTTCAGGAGTTATAAGTGTCAATGTCAAAAGTTGAGGGGTAAAATTAAAATATTAGAATATTACAAAAAAAGAAAAAATAATAAAAAGATTTAAAAAAAAAGAGTTAAATGTCATTTTAGTCCTTGTGGTTTGGGTCATTTTGTCAGTTTAGTCCAAATGTTTCATTTTTCGTTTGTGCGTCCAAAAAGGTTTTATGTTTGTCATTTTAGTCCATTGTGTTAACTTCATCCATTTTTTCTGTTAGCGAGAAGGACAATTCGGTCATTTTATATGTAAAATCCTGTTAACTATAAGGGAAAAATAAAATATTTAGACTAAACTGACGTATAATTCTAAAAGATCTCAAATCACTATTCACACATGATTGATAATTGTAATATATATAATATAATATAATTGTAGTATATATAATATAACAATTTGTGCTTTTATAATTTCTATAATATAATTTCCTATTTGTTTCCTATCTATTCCTATCTATTAGTTACTAACTTTTTACCCTCCTCAGTCGTCACACATTACTATTCAACATATCTGGATTTTAACTTTAATTTAATAGTTAATACCCCGCCCGCGTTGCGGGACGATGGCCGAATAATGAGCGAGTGTTAGGCAGCTCATTGACACGAAAAACAATTAAATCGAGTCAACCAATTAAAACAAAACACTTTTATAGTTTTGATAAAAAAAACTAAAACAATGGCAATATTGTAACTTTTAACTGAAGGAAAGTTGTATTTTTTTTACTGGGGTAAAATCGTAATTTGCCAAAAGTGAAAGTGATTGTAGTACTGTAAATTTGTACCAGGGGCAAAATTGTAATTTTTCACAGGGGCATTTTCGGAATTTTGAACTTGGGGTAACATCGTAATATAAATTTGAACTAAGGGCACAATCGTAATTTTAAGCTGGAAGCAAAATCACAATTTTATTTTGAACCGATGACAAAATTGTAATTTTGAGTTGGGGGCAAAAGCATAATTTTATTTTGAACTGGAAAAAAAACGTAATTTTAAACTGAGGGCGAAATCATAATTTTTTAAACGGGAAAAATCACATTTTTGAACAGAGGGCGAAATCGTAATTTTTAGCTGGGGGCAAAAACAAAATTTTATTTTGAACTGGGGGCGAAAATGTAATTCTGAGCTGAGAGCAAAACCACAATTTTATTTTGAATTTTTTTTTTGTTTTTTTTTTATAAAAAAAAAATCGTTATATAAGAAGGACAAAAATCGTAATTTTGAGCTGGGGACAAAAGCGTAATTTTATTTTGAGCTGAGGGCATAACCGTAATTTTAAAGAGGGGCAAAAACATAATTTTAAAATGGATATAAAATAATAAACTGGTTGGTCCAACAGGGGAGTGCCAGACAAAATCGTAATTTTGAGATGGGAGGGACGAAAGCGTAATTTTATTTTAAGCTGGGGGCAAAACAGAAATTTTAAACAGGGACAAAAACATAATTTAAAATGGATATAACATAATAAAATGGTTTGTCCAACGGGGGGTTCCAGGCAGCTGCTTGGCACTATTCCCCCATTTGGTAAATGTATGTATAGGAAATAATTTAATTGTTAACCGGTCACCGCTTCACCACCTGTCTCTATTATTGGTTTACCTAAATTGTACAGATTCATTCAAGTAACAATAACACTAACAGTTGTCGATCGGTGATCCTTCATTTCCAAACGAACCTCACTATTTTTGTATAGAACTTACGTTGTATAAAATAGAATATATTTGCACTAAATCAAGAGATAACATAAATGAACTCTTATACTGGTGGTTACTGTCTTGCTTAAACAAGGAGACACGGGTTCTAATCCAGGTGTCTCCAAATTCTTTATTTTAGCTTTTTTTTTTGTCAGTGACATTTAATGCTTAATTTTGTGGACTGCATCTTTCCCTTTAATTAGTAAAATTATTTCCTAAATTTAGATAAAATAACTATTTAAATTACATCCACATAAATTTTAGTGATTGGTGAGTTTATATTAAATGGAGATTTTTGAATAGGGCCCAAATTTTTTATCTCGCATAGAGCCTTTTTTTTGTGATTCTCGAATACGGCCCTGAGTAAATTGTTATGTTTTACTTTACATTTTTTATATTAAAAATTTTGCAGTATATTATACAAGGTAATTAATATTTAAGTTAACTAAATAAACTTATTTTGTAAATTAGTTTGCAGTATATTATACAAGGTAATTAATATTTAATTTAACTAAATAAACTTATTTTGTAAATTAGTTTACCTGTTTTTACAAAATTTAAAGCAAATCTAAATTTATAATGCATTATTTTGTTGTAAATGAAAATAATTTTTTTTTAGAAAACGGGTATTAAAACCCGCTGACCTACCCTACCCTACTCAATTCCACCTGGTTGTGCTTTTTTTAGGGGTGGGGGGGGGGGGTATACCTAAGGCGGACCTAGTTGTGCATAACCATACCCGGTTCTATACCTATTACCGGTTTCTCTCAATATCCAACATGTGCACCTTTAGTTTAACTTACAATCTGTTTGGCTTAAGTTGATGTATTTGACACAAATAGATGGAGATGTCTTTGACGAAGATAGATTGACCATGATTGTCACTCTACATAACCATACATGAGATTTTCACCGCATACTACTCCTCGTTCAATTCTTTTGGAGTTCTTGGATCCTATAACGCGTTCGAGAATTCCCCTCCCTTCTTCCACTCTGTGCCGAAGAGTAAACATGACCGGTTTTATGTTCCAATTGAACACTTTCCACCTTTGTTTATTCTCTTTATATACGGATCCAGCCACAATTATATATATACATATACATACATATATATATATATATATATATATATATATATATATATATGGCCATGAACAGTGATTTTAAATTTATAATAATATATAGTTTTTTTCATATTATATTATTTTAATATTATAATAGTTTATTATTATATTTACTTTTAAGTTTTGATATATTTTATTGATTTTCCTTTAATGAAACCATATTTCTTTTATTATTTAATTTTTGTTTTCAATAAATCATTTTTTAAATCATATTTCCTTTATCAATTAATTTGATATTTCTTTAGTAACTTACGTTCGTTGATCTTTTTTTCTAAAAACTTAAGTACGTAGTTTTGCTTATTTTTTTCTCTCGACATTCCCGTATTAGTTTTGATAAAAAAAAAAAAGTTATATTCAAAATAGAGTATTTATTTGGTGTCTTGAAACGGTACGATGATAAACAAAACCAATTCTAACGATTTGGCTTTCTAAACAACATTTTTTATTTATAAATAACATTTTTGTTCCGTTTCGCCGCAACGCAAGACCGTTAACAAACCTACTCTTATATTAAGAACAAGAGATCGATCAATCCCTATTTCGGTTTCTATTATCACTCAAGTTACATTCACCCTCGTATATCTTCTACATCTGATGACTTTCTAATACATATTTAAAATAAATATCATCTTATCATATATCAATCAACAAAAGCATAATACGATACGAGTAGAACAAACTTGACAGAAAATAGAAAAACAACATTAAAAAAGTGTTTGGAATCAAAATATGCAATAATGCATGCGCATGTATCCTTTTTCTAACACCTCAATGTTTCATTTCCAAACAGGTTAGACCTAAACCAATTTGGATGATTTCAACTACATAATTGCCACAAACGGCAACGAAGACGCAAAGAGCACATAATCATGTCGATTACCAGACCTAACAAACAGGTAGATGACATGTTCTAACACAAGATAACGACATCCCAATTAGGATAAAACAAGCAATAAAACACAATAATGCTCATATGAAAACCAAAAAAATAGGATACATTATGGGAATGCCAAACCCAAAAGCAGTGGACTGTACAGAAAGTTTCATACAGAACATGTGTTCCTAGCCGAGAATAAAAAGCTCTACTGCGTTATACAACGTAAAAAAAAACATGTTACAATGTACAACTAGAAAGCTAAAGCATACAAAGCATGCAGAAAACTGTTTGAATTGCAGCCCTTTTAAAATACAGGAAGCAACCCAAAACCTAAAAATTAGCATGATCTACATCTACACATTACATCCCCATTTTGGAGCTTAAACGCTGCATACATTACATCGGTATTTACAACTGAAAAATGAGCTGCATACCCGACACTCAATTCTAAACAACATAAACAGATTCTCGATACAACAAATCAAATACTTAATGACAGCATGAAAATATAAACTTATAATTTGGTGTGTTCCAGCAGTCAGTTGATGCAAAATATAACTTAGCCAATTTCATAGAAACCAATGAATCAGGTCTGCTTCGCCCAAGTCATAACGTTCCCTGAATATGATTAAGCACCAGATGTTAAATATTATAATTTTTATCCAACAACTATCCTGCTCATAATCATCACATCATGCAATTTACTATCTACTATGCCATAAAGTTATTTAGAATCTAAATCTATGGTATCATAGTCATATTTATACTAAGTTATCACAAGAATACTAAGATAAAACAGTTTTGAGTTTTCAAGGTCACATGCCCTAATAAAGGTTGCAGAAGGACTATTAGTAACCAAAGTAAAAAAAACTACAAATGTAATTATACGGTTTGACCAGAATAAATAAAGCATGGAAGTCTGTAGGGATTATATTATCATATAATCTACGCCTCGCTTCCAAATGTGTACAACTTACTTTTTAAATCCTGAAGCTGATTTCTGCATATGGTGTAGTATGACGACCGGTTAATGTTAATCTGACCTCATGCGTCTCCGTTTCCCATAATCTGCGTCCCTTGATCGTGAACGGTGGTGGTGGTCGTCTTCTGCAGGCATGGCTCGGGATCGGCTCCTGGACCGTGTTGAAGACTGACCACCACCATGGTCCCAGTCGTCGTCGTAATCAGTGGTGCGGTCCTTCTGACGGTGGTGGTCCCGATAACTGTCTTTTTCCTCTTTGTATTTGTAATCTTTGTTGTAACGATCACGATCACAGTCTGGGTCCCGCTCTTCACGGTGCTTTTTCTCTGAATTTCCAGACCATTCACGCTCTTTTTCACGAGAAACAGCGTTTGACCTGTTGGTCGTTACTTTTTCATGGCTAGTCTCACCGCCACCATACCCATATTCTGAACCGCCATCTTCACCACCGTAACTCGACTCTCGAGTTCTTTGACCTTGACCTTGTTCTTCTCCATTCCACCCCCCACCCATACTAGTGTCACCCCACATTCCTGCTTGAGGTCCCTCCATCCCGCCAGTACCCATCATCCCCATACCACCGCCACCCATCCCCCGCCCAAAGAAAGCGGGGTTCACATGCGGCGCCACCCCAGCAAGTCCCATCGTATTAACACCCGGAAACTGAGGCATCATACCGGGAAAACCGGATCCTGGAAAACCACCGTAACCCACTCCACGACCCATATACGTCGGATCAAAACCACCACCCATCATACCTTGAGGCGGCATGAACCCACCAGGAGGGCCGCCAAAACCCGGGCCCCCATAACCGCCGCCAGCTGGACCATTTCCGAAGCCTGGTGTGTTCATATTCTTTGGTCCCATACCCCCTCTACCTCTCATATTCCCCCGATTCATACCCCCCTGCCCTCCTCCTCGGCCCCAGTTACCCCGCCCGTAATTACGCCCTGTATCTCCGCCGGAAAAATTATTCCCACCGCCTCTTCCTGCCATGTCATTCGCCGGTCTCCGCCCTGGTGGTTCCGCCTGGGACTGAACCGTTGGTCCTTGATTTTTGTTACCATAAGAAGCACCCATTTGTCTTATAGTCTGAGGGGAAGCAAATGCCACCACACATGGTCTTCCATTGAAAACATAACCGTCCATCCCATCTTTACAAGCAGCAGCAGAACCTGAATCATAAAAGTCAACTTGACAATATCCCTTCGACTTTCCACTAGCCCGTTCATCAAAAAACTTTATTTCTTTTACCCTTCCGTATTGAGATAAAACATTTTCCAGCTCCGCATCTGTTGTCCACCAGTGTAGCTCACCAACAAACAGAGTGGTCGCACCATTGTCTGCTGGTGGTCGAACTTGATTCACACCCATCTGATGACCTGGCATTTGAGGACCGCCAACTCCAGCTGGATCATGACTTATATTTGAATTTAAAATAGGTCCAGATTCATTTCCAACGGGCCCCGGAACGGGCTCAACCAGGGAGTTTTGGGGGGCGTGAAAACCTGCATCGTTACTCACTTGAGGAACCATTCTTTTTTGCGAAAGGTCAACGGTCAGCCCTTCTTTACTCAAGCCAGTACTTGGATAAACGGGTTTGGGTATGTTTGTGTTTATGTTTAAGTCTTGTGACATAGGTTCGGGTTGTGTTTCGGGCCGGGTTTCCACAACATTCGGTTTTTGATCATGGAATTTTCCGTTTCCAGCATTAGCAGATGGTAGTAACTCAGTACGTTGCATTTGAAGAAAATTTTCACCAACATTAACATCATTGTACAGATCATCATATTCGTCATCTTCACCTACAATCTCATCATCTGCAAGTGCAGGGATTGCCCCATCGCCATGATATTGCATCTTCTGAGACCCGCCAAATTCCTCATCTCCAAAATCTAAATGTTCTTCAGCCATCAAGACAACTCAAGTGAACACCCTGTTTAAATTGATGAGTCAATCAACGATATACCTTAACCTGCATGATATCATATACAAAAAAAGAAAAAGACTAATAATGAGCCCTGGTTGTCATAAATCATGTACAAAAATCATGATATCCCAAAGAAGACCCGGATCTCCTATTTAAAGTAAGCATCAAATCTTATAACAATTCATGCTTTCTTTATTCCTCCAACAATATTCTTATACTAGTAAGTAAACATACTTGCTATAAACCGTAATTTAGCTAGCTTCATTAGAAAGCTTAAACTGGTTGTAAAAATCCCAACTAGGCGCCGATTAATCGCTAGTCCCCACCCCACCGCCCGACTAACGAATACTAAAACAGTTCCACAACATTAAGGTGGCATTTATTAAACTTAATTGCTGAGTTGTTGACGATATATTAAACGGTTAGCAAACTTATAATTTATGTCCGTAAAGAAACCTAAACTCACAACACAACCAAGGGATGTAACAATATCACTGGGGCAAACAAATAACTTGAATCCAGTCTGTTAACTAATTAAATTTGACTTTGTTTTGATAGAATTACTAATCAGAAAATGATCCAATTAATACACCAACAAAAAGAAGATTAAATATTTAGATCCTGCCTTAATTTTCTGGAACAAACAAGTAACGAAACTCGATTCATAGATTTCAAAAGTCAAAACCTAACAATATATACATATAGATCCAAGGCCAATAAACACAAAAACTTATCTTCCTGATCACGATTTCCATCTAACCTAGTTCCAAACAATCAAAATTATGATAAATCTAACCTAATCTTCACAGCTATATAACATATCAAAAGCTAACGATCAAGAAGAAACGAGTAAACAACAATCGGATCGAAGCTCGATTGATGCAAAAACGACATGAAAATGATAAAATATATGGTGGTGCTAACCGTACCGGTTTTAGGAGAGCAGAGTTGACGGAAAACGCTTACCTGCATCTGTGTGTGTGTATTCACTGTTCAAAGCAAATTCACGATCTTATCTTTCTTTCTACAATTGTATTCTATTGTATTGTAGTAATACCAATAATAATAATAATAATAATCGTATACCTAATTTCTTATTTGCTTTCGCCTTTTTTTTTTTTTAACGGCCAACAAACTTAATCTCTAGTAGTATCGGAGCACTCACTGAACAAACGGAGTACTACGAGAGTAACCCCCAATTCAATTAATACTTTTGTCTTTTAATTACTGTCGCGTTTTATTTATCATTTAATTAATATATATTTCTTAAATTTTTTATTTGAATAAATATAAATGATGTAATTACATAAATGGCGTGTTTTAAATGATATTAAATAAAAAATGTATATTCTTTTTTTAACAATAAGTGTAAGATTATTTTTAGTAATTAAACAATTGAATAACAAGATATATACATAAAGTACATGTTTAAAGTTAATTTAGTTACTCAATGTTAGAAACAAATACACATTAGGAGTAACTACAACCAAGTTTGTTAAATGCCTCCTGATATAAGAGTTTATATTATATTAAATTTAATTAAAATCATATGTCATCAATCAAACCATTTTTATTGGATTTAGTTAGTTATTGTGCCACCTATTTGATTTTAGGAAGAAAAAAATATGGTTGTTTTATTAGCATAAGAGATTTTGATTTATAAAAAGCGTTATGTACCTTTATTTTTTTTTTACCCTACATACAAGAGTATTATATGTGTAAGTGTGTGTGATACAGAAGAAATTATGGTAAGACTGGGTGTTGTGGGTTCATTAGAGTGTCCGGGGTGGTCTCGGCAAAGGAAGCGGCAATCCCTTTTGCCACACGGGGAGTCCACAGCCACACCAAGGTTGTCGCGCAATAAAAACGAGGGGAGGACTTTTGCGGGGAAAGTTTGCCACATGCGGCAAATATGAGGGAGAGGGGTGGTGGGCCCAATATCTTCTCTACTAATCATCCCTCTTTTTAAAAAAAAAAATGTTTGGGGGAAACCAACCTTGTGTTTTTGGACAAGAGGGGAGAATGAGAGCGAAAATAGTCAGATTTTTTTAATTTGTTATAATAAAACGTTAAAAGATCATTTTGCCCTTCATTAAAAGGGAGGGAAAAGACAAAAAAAAACTAGATGTTAACTGAAAAATCTGACCATATTTTGATTTTAGATTAAATGACAACAAAATTGAAACATGTAACACCCCAAAAATATTAAAATGAATAAAGAAGTGTGTTGTAAACTTGGTTATAAACTTGTGAATAATGACTAGGGACATTTAATCTAGTTAGTGAAAAGTTGTTAAGTTATGAAATTCTTGAAATAAGATCCATGTATAACAAACTAAACATGAAGGACCAAAATGGTCAAGTGGGATAACTTAAGTTCTTAAATAACTCAAAACAAAAACAAAAACACAACACACAGACATATGCGTGTGTGTGTGCGTGACCAAGACCAGGGGAAAAACCCCAAACTCTTCTTTCACAAAATTGATCAAGTTGGAAGGGAAATCGGGGTTGTTCTTGGTGCATGAATTAAGGAAGTTGATCATCCACACTTGATATGAAGATGTATAGAATTCTTGAAATCTTAATTTCTGCATAAATTGTAGGAATCAAAGTGATATAAGAATAGTGTACATGGTTTAGAGCAAACTTTGATAAAGAATGGTGGTCGAACACTAGGATTTGGGTGTTTGATTATTGTAGCCATGGTTATGTAGGTGGGTTTTAATAAATGGGTTAAATCCACGAATTGTGATATTGAAATTAATATGATTATTGTTAGTATAGTGAATTTGTAAATGTAGTTTGAACATACTAGTCATATGACATGTATGGATTTAAAACATGGCAAATTCATGAAATAGAAAATTATTAAATTAGTGTAAAACTCCATGCCTATAAGGTGTTTGATGTAATGCCTAAATGAAGATAAAATCATGAAATGAATGAGAAAAATCATGATAAGGATCTTATAATTGTAACTTTGACAATTACATGTCATAGAAGGAGTTATGAGTTCTAAATGATAAATCGGGTTGCACTTTTAGGCAACTCGAGTGGACTCCAGACGGTCAAACCGGGACGGACATGCGTTTGAATGGAAAGCTCTAAGGTACGCGGCTTAACGTTTCGTTATTATTGTAATTTAAATTCTTGTTGTTGAAATATCTTGGTATGTAGAAATAGGAAGTTTGTGCGCGTTTGGTTTACTCGAAATGATAAAATTCATGAAAGTAAATCAAACGGGTCAATTTAAGATAAGTGTGAACCGGGTAACGGAATGTCACACCCCGATAATTCCACATATTATCGGTGGGCCCGGTGGGGAGTATTGTGACGTAGTTGATATCATCATAGTCAAACACACAATATAATAGCACAGCGGAAGGCTTGGTATCATCATAGTCAAACACACAATATAATAGCATAGCCGAAGGCTTGGTGAATAATTACTATTACAAACCATAGTGTCCGAGTGTCCAAATAAAAGAATATACAGACTTGGTTGTAATAGAGATCCACAGGCGGATTGATGTCTGTCGTTAGTGACATGCAAAAACCGAAATAAACTAGTAGATAGAGTAAGTCGGATATCGAACCAGAGGAGGATTGTGGAAAGTGTCGAATGAAAAGTATTAATTAATTACTACAGAATTAGAGAATCGGTGTGATTGATTATAAGAATTGTCTAAATTAACGAATAAAAATTGAGAAAAAGATTGAGATGTAATAAACAATGATAAGAAAAGGTGATCACTCCGGGATTCAGATTCTGTAATTACTAGTAACCTAGTTCTGATTTTATTGGATGCTATTGATTGAATAGTAAATCTATCACATCTACCAATTACCTATGCAGTTCAAAATCTTAATATTAATTGATCAGATAAATATTAAAACAAGCATACATAGGAATCATCCAATCAACAAAAGCATAATTGGATTCAGCGCATAATTATAACTCTGACTGTCACTCAGGATTTGTCTGTCACACAAATTATATAATCACGCAAATAGTCGGCTGTCACCCGACTACAAATCCAAATCTCAATACAAAACAGAAACAGAAACTAAAATTAAAAGTGTCTCACAAGAATCATTCACCCGAAGTGCTCACGAGTGATTTAACCGCTCATGATAGGTTGTTGATCTTCAATCGCTTCGGTCATGGTTGAAACCCTTTGTCTGCCGTGATATGATGATGATAATATGGAATTAATTTATCTCCATAATATCCTCGCCAAATTCGTGTGCGTGAATGTGTGGATGGACCCTCTTGGCTCCCAATTCGTCTCCTCTCTCACAACTAAAGTCCAATATCTCGGCCCAATTCAATGATGGATTGGATCTGATTTTTTTAGGGTCTACATATTCACACACCCAACTCCCTATTTCCACACCCTTCAAGATGCCTCGTATAGACCTATACGAGGCGTATTACCTTTTTCAATTTCCAAGAGAATCTTTGATTATGTCATATTTTGTCTTATTTGTCTCGTATATGCCTCGTATAGGCCTATACTGGGCGTCTAGGCGAAAAAAGACCATTTAACCCCTGATTTAGGCCTATACTGGGGGTAAATTGGTCTTTTTTGCCTCTCTTATACGCCTAGTATAGGCCTATACTAGGCGTATATAAGGGTTTTTTTTTAACAAACATTTTATACAATATTAATCGTTTTAGCAAACTTTTATACAAAAACAAGTTTTTTATTTTAAATAATTAATATTAGGACCCCTCGTTGGTGTTTTTTTGAGTTGAAAAATGGATGTTTTGGTAGGGTAATTTAATTGTTTTTTGAGGGTGATGTTTTTTCGAGTAAAAAAATGGGTGTTTTGGTGGGGTAATTTGAGTTGTTTTTTAAGAAAAGTTTTATTTTTTTATAAAAATATTTTACCGTTTTCAAGATCGGCCTTTAAAAATATTCGATCGTAGAAATATTACATTGTTTTTAACATATAGTGTAGTATAGGTCTCGTATAGGTCCCTTATAGGTCTTGTATAGGCCTATCGACGTATACGGGCGTTGTATCGTATCGTATTGTATTGTATTGTATCGTATAGTGTAGTATAAGTCTCGTATAGGTCTCGTATAGACGTATATGGGACCTATACGAGACTTATACTATACAATATACGATACCATACTATACGATACTATTGTATCATATAGTGTAGTATAGGTCCCTTATAGGTCTTGTATAGGCCTATCGACGTATACGGGTGTTGTATCATATCCTATAGTTTCGTATCGTATCGTATAGTGTATAGTATAAGTCTAGTATAGGTCCCCTATAGGTCTTGTATAAGCCTATAGGCCTAAACGGGACCTAAACCACACGTATACGGGTGTTGTATCATATCCTATAGTTTCGTATCGTATAGTGTAGTATAAGTCTCGTATAGGTCTTGTATAAACCTTTCGTGTCGTATCGTATCGTATAGTATAGTATAAGTCTCGTATAGGTCTCGTATAGGCATCGTATAATTAATATTAGTGTTATTATAATTAATATGAGTTTTTTATAATTAATATTAGTGTTATTGATATTAATATGAGTTTTTTATAGTTAATATTAGTGTTATTGATATTTAAAAAGAGAAAACAAAAAAAAATAAAAATAGACGCCTAGTATAGGGCTATACTGGGCGTCTATGTGGATCAAAAGACCATTAAACCCCTGAATTAGGCCTATACTGGGGGCAAAACAGGGTTATAATGGTCTTTTGGACCCCTCGTATAGCCCTATACTGGGCGTCTATGTGGACCAAAAGACCATTATACCCCTGAATTATGCCTATACTGGGGGCAAAACAGGGTTATAATGGTCTTTTGGACCCCTCGTATAGGCCCAGTATAGCCCTATACTGGGCGTCTATACAAAAAAATAAAAATAGACGCCCAGTATAGGGCTATACTAGGGCTATACGAGGGGTCCAAAAGACCATTATAGCCATGTTTTGCCCCCGGTATAGGCATAATTCAGGGGTAATGGTCTTTTGGTCCACATAGACTCCCAGTATAGCCCTATACTAGGCGTCTATTTTTATTTTTGTTTTCTCTTTTTAAATATCAAAAACACTAATATT
The DNA here is from genome assembly GCA_030545235.1 of Helianthus tuberosus. Lineage (NCBI taxonomy): Eukaryota > Viridiplantae > Streptophyta > Magnoliopsida > Asterales > Asteraceae > Helianthus > Helianthus tuberosus. Next base: position 1,152,280 of record JARYGA010060305.1, read on the forward strand.
AACTATAAAAAACTCATATTAATATCAATAACACTAATATTAATTATACGATGCCTATACGAGACTTATACTATACGATACGATACAACACGATAGGCTTATACAAGACCTATACGAGACTTATACTACACTATACGATACGATACGAAACTATAGGATATGATACAACACCCGTATACCTGTGGTTTAGGTCCCGTTTAGGCCTATAGGCTTATACAAGACCTATAGGGGACCTATACTAGACTTATACTATACACTATACGATACGATACGACACCCGTATACGTCGATAGGCCTATACAAGACCTATAAGGGACCTATACTACACTATATGATACGATAGTATCGTATTGTATCGTCTAGTATGGTATCGTATTGTATTGTATTGTATCGTATATTGTATAGTATAAGTCTCGTATAGGTCCCATATAGGTCTATACGAGACCTATATGAGACTTATGCTACACTATACGATACAATACAATACAATACGATACGATACTATAGGATATGATACAACGCCCGTATACGTCGATAGGCCTATACAAGACCTATAAGGGACCTATACGAGACCTATACTACACTATATGTTAAAAACAATGTAATATTTCTACGATCGAATATTTTTAAAGGCCGATCTTGAAAACGGTAAAATATTTTTATAAAAAAATAAAACTTTTCTTAAAAAACAACTCAAATTACCCCACCAAAACACCCATTTTTTTACTCAAAAAAACATCACCCTCAAAAAACAATCAAATTACCCTACCAAAACATCCATTTTTCAACTCAAAAAAAACACCAACGAGGGGTCCTAATATTAATTATTTAAAATAAAAAACTTCTTTTTGTATAAAAGTTTGCTAAAACGATTAATATTGTATAAAATGTTTGTTAAAAAAAAACCCTTGAATACGCCTAGTATAGGCCTATACGAGGCATATAAGGGGCAAAGGGTCACATATGAGACCTATACGAGGGGCCCTATACGCCCAGTATAGGCCTATACGAGGCATATTGAAGCAGTCAAACCAGAAGTGACATGAGTCAGACACTGACTTTGATGTAACCCTATACGCCTCGTATAGGCCTATACGAGGCGTCTAGGGTTTGAAGGTGTCCAAATAGGCAAGCAGGGTGTCCAAATAGGCAAGCCCTTTTTTTATGTTCAATTCTCAAAACAAAAGCCTCCCCCAATAAAATATGATGATGACGTTGATGTAATGATTATGTTGTTTGACTCTCCAAAACCTCAAGCCCTCCTTTCGAATTTTTGTGAGAATAATAAAATATTGAGAATTCCTTTTTAAACCAAACCCTACACGTGCCTTGTTTCTCTGCCACCATGTGATGTTTTTTTTTCCAATGTCCCCCTTTAATTGATGCTTATGCATTAGGATTTTATAATCCTTTTAAACGCTTGACACAATTCCACGCGTTGCCACATTGATTAATACCGTAGCTTACGGTTTAAGACCGTAGGCTACGGTCTTCGCATACTGTTTCTTTTTTTTCTTTCTTGGCCGTATGCTACACTAGAGTGACCGTAGGCTACGTATTTGAATTGCACATTTAAATCATCTCTTGGCCCGAATCAAGTCTCGACTATTGTGATATCTCTTTAATAATCATCCTTGCGTGTTCCGCTTCATCGCCAAGTCCTCTAACTTCACCGATTTAGACGGTTAACCTGTAAAACCACAAAAGCGCGTAGTTATCACATTCGAAATATGTAATCGCATAAAACGCACTAAATCACGCCAAATAACATACTTAAGGCTCGTGTTTCACACTCTCCATTACGGATCATAAAATAAAATACAAGAAACTGAAATAACAGACTCCAGGCATCTAAGGATTTGCAAGATCCTCTTATTGACACCGAGTAGCTCCAGCCTAGTTACGTGAGGTACCTGTCACTTAATCTTTGGAAAATTTCACTGGTAAATACAATTAACTGACTCATTTGAAAAGAGTTTAAGAAAATTGATTTAAGTGCACATGGCACAAACCATTTATAACTTGGGACAATTTTTATATAAAATTTTGTATACAGTTTTACATGTTTGTCATACATATGGGGCCGGTTTGGAAGCCGGTCATGATTAATCGACACACCACTTATAAAACCCACAGAGGAGTTATCCCCAACTTGTGGGTAATTTGCATATTAGCTTCTGTCATGTGTATGCCTACACCCCGTGCTTAGGTCGTGACCATTTTCAAATGAAATGAACCGAGGATATCCAGGACACGGTCGTATTAACCCCCAATGTTTATGTTATCAAACAAAACAGATTAAAACGGGTTATGCAATTTATCAATCACAATTCGATTAAATGATTTCATACCCGACCAAGTGGTATTATTATTATAACATATCCCAAGCCCGTATAGGAAAATAAGTTAAAAGTATGTACCTGAGCTAGATGTGAAAGAAGTAACTCAGCTGTATATTACTAAAGCCTTATGAAAATACCTTCTACCAAAGCTACTCAATCTGTATAGAAGGTTTATTAACCTATTAGGATACTAACGGGTCTTTATTTAAGTCAAAGACTTAGACCGGTTAGTTTGTGTAGGATCGTGTGATTGACCTGAACGAGTCGTTCAGAGGAGTTTTAATCTGTTTCAGAGGCGGAAACTAAGAAACAGACTTCGAAACAGCTTGAATATCACTTTAAAATGCTTTCTGATTGATATAACACTGATTACAATCACAGGATAAGCCGGCAGCACCTCAGTATCCAAATCCAGAACTGTTATAAATGATCTCGCTTCAAACCTATATATAGAGATCAGATTTCGCTTGAACATGACATAATACACTTCAAGCGAAATAGGAAGTTTGTTGATTCCGCTTGAAAGTGACAAATGTCATTTCAAGTGGAATTCCTTCCTTCAAGCGAAATCACATTCAAATCTACTATTTCAAACAACGTGCCCTGATCTAACAATCTAGTACAAGACTCGATACAAGACGAAGTCGACAGACGCATGCACCAACAGACTCCCCCTCGAATGTTGACGAGTTTTAAAGTGTCGAGTCTTCGCATCTTCAGTCTTTATTAGTCTTTGGGCTCTAACAGATTCCTCCTCAACTTCTGCTGGAATATTCTAATTCTCTTGATCAGATCTCTTGATTCCTCAAAGTCATCAGCATCAGCAGTTCCACGATTGTGACCTGGCTCACACTTTCCACAGGTTCAGAATCGATTCCTGGCTCTAATCTGCATAAATCTCTACCCAAAAATAAATTTTCTGATAATCATTTGTAAAGCAAATCTTAAAATGATCTTTCATTTATAATCTCTGATGAACCACTTGCAAAAAATATCATTTTTTTTTTAAATTTCTCATTTAAACATTTACTCCCCCTCTCAAAATGCTCAAACTTGTTCTTTTCAAACATACTTTCCAAACCAATTATCGTCATGTTTAGCACTTGGAATTTTGAAAATCCACTCTTCAACATCAGTTGTCGAAAATCTTTTTGAATTTTTCAAAATTTATGCTAAAACACACTAAAATCTTTTTGGATTTTTAATGAACAGAAATACAGTAAAGAAATATTTACAAACAATATTTTTGTGAGTTTGTGCAAGAGGATCATATAAGTTTTTGACAAGTCACAAGTACCGTTGAGCTTAGTTACACATTAAGAATTAAACAATTCACTTAGATTGCCAATATACTGATCCACTTAAATTCTCACACAAATTTCAACTAATTCAGGATATGAGTTAGGTGTTTTAAGAACTTTACCTTATTCATGTATCCCACCTCTTGAATATACTCCCGTATCCAGATCCCAATATTCAGTCTTACAGGTGAGTATACCATAAATGATATCTGTAAGGGGTTATAAATTATGAAGAACCATGAGAGCTCAGGTTAGAACTACCGTTCAGCAGAGAGATCATGATTCGACTTTTGGTGTGTCCCCTTTAGAGGATCTTTTTACAACATCAATGATTATCAATTTTATTGTTTCATCATTTTTGCTGAGGGCGGCGCTATTTTTCAAGCAAGCGGAAAGTATTCTCCGGGGACTAGGCCATTGCTTCCGCAAAACCTAGTATCTCAGAAAGAGGGACCTTTCAAACGAGATTTCAGGGGTTACCTATATATCCAAGTAGTGTTCCCCACAAAATAAGCAAGTTTGAATTTAAGTTTATATCCCGAAAAAGCTTACTAAATGTGTAAAAACCTATCGGCATATCATCAGTAAGACCGTTTAATACTATTTAAACAATACAATTCTTTAGCATACTGTAATTGTCTACTGATGTACTATCATTTCCTCTTTTTTGACACTAAAACTCATTTTTGATTTTATCATGTTTTTGTATTTTTCAAATTTTCAAATGTTTTTGGATTTTCTGAAATTTTTACTCCCCCTAAAATGCAAACACATTTAAGGAAATTTGAAAACAAACTATACAAGAAAATTGACAACCGATATCAAATCGCTTCAATTCGCCATCCACTTGGCATAAACAATCAGAACTCCCCCTTACACAAAACTATTTTCTCATTATGATTTCAAAACACTTAAGTTTGTTTTAACCAGAATGTTTTTTCTGAAAAATAAGTTTTGTTTTAACTACTTGTAGGATTGGGGTAAACTCATCACATTGTCCATTGTTAACCACATGTATGAGAATTACATCAAGTTCAAATTAATGACATTGAGTAATTACTTTGTCAGAACAAACCTCTGTACCACATGTAAGAAAATCAAGTACAACTTAATGTCCCTGATTTACCAACTGTAGGAATACCACATCTACACAAAATCATTTTACCAATAAAGATACCGATTTCTGCTCCACACTTACCAACCTGGAAGCTCCAGCAATTCACACTTAACCTGTAAAAATTTAAACATTATAAGATTCATTCACAAAATCAATTATCAAGAAGGATGCCGATTCCTGATCCACGATTACAAACTTGGGATCTCCGGCAATTCCAGATTTTTAAGGAAAGAGAATTTCCACCCAAGTCTTACCAACCTTGGGTGTTTTTAACTCTTGTTCAGTAGGGTTATAAGTTGCTTTCTTTGTAGCATAAAAATCTTTAACCCCTTTTACTTTCCCATCAATCATTTTTCCAAAAATTTTCTTCACATTTCCATTAAAAACTTTCTCAACATCAAATTCATTCTTCTCAGAATAAAATTGATTCGAGATTTCAACCTTACCAACCTTTTGTTTAAAATTTTCATCCTTCAGTGGTGGAATTTTAACATCATCCACTGAAGACACTGATTTTTCTTCTTTTACCTCAACCTGTGGCTCCTCTGATTTTGTGGAATCAGGTTCATCGCCGATTTTCTCATCAACCTTCTTAACAACCCACATTTGGTTGTCTTTTGCTCTCTTTTTGTAAAAGTTTTTCTTTGAACACTCACCAACTTCATAAGTCGAATTCTCAAAAATTTTGAATTTTTCAGTTGGTGGTTCAATATCGACAACTTTTTCTTTAAGTTTTTCAGAAACTCCCTGTTTTTTCTTTGTATCCAACGGACAGTTCCATGCAATGTGACCAGCTTCATTTCATTTGAAACAGGTTCTAGTATCCTTTCTGTGAAAAACTCCAGTTCCTATTCTCTTCTTCTCAGCCATAAACTCCTAATTTGATTGTTTCCAGAAAGGTTTCTTCTGTTCTTCTTCAGAGCTTCCTCCTGAAACAAATTTCATTTTTGATTTAAAATTTCGAACATATTTTTCATTTTTATAATTTTCAGGTGGAATAAAACCAAGTCTTTTCTTTTTGAAATTACCGTTATGGTTTGGTTTCTTTTGAAAACCAGAACCAAAACCGTAACCTTTTTTCTTGTTTAAACGTTGTTGAACTCTTGAAGTGTACTTTTTAGGTTTTGCAGAAAGATTTAAATCTTTAATTTCAGAAATATTGATTTCTGTCATTTTGAAAACCTTTTTGATCATTTTAGTCTTAACACTTCTTATTGGAAATTCCTCATTAGAATATAATTTGTCTGAATCAATCAATGTATATGCCACTTTGATTGCTTCGTCATTCAAATTAGATTTTGATAACAAGAATTCTTTATTGTAAACCCGTTTAGCCGACGACTTTGAACTGTTGACCGACGAACTCGGACTTTTGATGGACGAACTTGAACACCCAGACTCGGACTTTGACTCAGACTTTAACTCCGACTCCTCATCTATATCCAACACTTGATCGACCACCTTTTTATTAACTCGGACTCATGATCAGTGTCAGACGATGTAAAAACGACGTCAATGTTTTCTGGTAATTCATCGGTTATATCGGAATTTAACTTTATATTGACCGCTTTTTCGACTTGCTCCTCATTCGGTTTTCTAGGCGAATATCCTTCCCAAATCGGAGGTGGACACTTGTTATAACTAACACTCGGTTTCTTACCAGTATCCTTCTTCTTTGGCTTCTCGTCTTGGAAAGCTTCGAAACCTGCAACAGTTGGATAAATTCGATCAATAAGATAATCAGAACTAGAATAACTTTGTAATAAGCGTCTGATTCTCTCATTCTCAATTTTCTCCTTTTCAAACTCTTGTTTCAGCTTGGCACACTCCTCAATGTAATGATTTATAGCTTTTTGCTTTGTCATCATCACAGCATTCATCATAGTTAATGCTTTTTCTCTTTCAGAATTTGTCTTTTGAAGACCAGTTACTGTTCTGTTCAAAACATCATAGGATTCTTTCACGTAATTTAGATTGAACAGTAATTGATCTTTCATCTTCTCAAACTCAATCAGCTTCTCATCTTTTGCTGCACACTCTTTGCAAGATTCAAGACACTTTGGACAAGGCTTGATGACTTCCACAATTTTTTCTATTTCAACTGTTTTCACCACCTCAACCACCTTTTCTGTATCAACAATCTCCTCAGCAGCAACTTTAACTTCTTCATTTTGAACAGTCTCATCTTTTTCAGCAACACTTTCAGACTTCATTTTCTTTTGTTCTTTTGCAGCTTGTTTCTCTTTCAGCTTCTCCAATCGATCTGCAAAATAAAAATGAAAGCTTTCAGGAGAAAGATAAGATTTTGCAACATTAATATGTCTTTCTTCCTCATCATCACTGCTGTCATTAGTTGGTGATTGGTCAAATTCAATTGACTTGTCAGAACTATCATCTGAAAAACCAGAATCAGAAGATGTTTGATCAAAAACAATTTCCCTTTCTGAACTATCATCTGAACTTTGTGATTTTTCATCAGATGAAACAGACTTTTCTTCTTCATTTTTCACACTAACACCAACTGATTTCATCCATTCTGTAAACATATCTGGTTCTTTCACGATCTTAGCAATGAAAGCTTTAAACTCTCCTTTTTTCATCCACAAACATATCCCAGCTAAAACCTTCAGGTAACCTTTCATCATCTTGATTGATTAAACATGCTTTGCTGTCGGATGAAATGTATTTGTTCCAGTTAAAATCTTCTTGATTCGCTAAACATGCTCTTTTTGAATCCTCTATCACTTTTCTACCATGAGCTACTTGTGGTTCTTGTTGTTATTGTTGACCAACTTGTTGATATATGGCTTTCCGGTAGTAATCATCTTTTCCGAACGGATTCTTTTCTTCACTTGCTTCTCTATTCTTGCATTCCCTCTTAAAATGACCTTTATCCCTGCACCGAAAACAAGTAACTTTAGATTTATCAAAACCTAAAGTAGAAACATGTGCATCAAGAAAATCATTTCTTCCAGTGATCAATTTGAACTTTTCTGCTCTTCTTAGGACACTAGCTAGACACCATTTTATGTCCATAAGCTCCATCTCTTCAGCGTCTATCTGATCGTAATCCTCCTTTGTCAGCATAGGATTCCTGATCCTCCCTACAACCAAGCCTTCATAGGATAGTAGAACGGAGCCAAGTAATGCCATGTGATCTTTTGCAACTTCTTCAGAGAAACTTTGACCCTCAGGAAGATTCAAAGCGAAGTTGCATTGTATCACAAATCCATTTCCACTTTTAGAACTTTGATGGTGAAAGCTTGATGTTGTATCTTTTGGATTAACACTCAGATATGAAGAGAATCCACTGCTTTTGTTTGAACTTTGATCAACTTTTTCAGATGAATCTCCAGCACTAAACGCAGTTTGTATCTTCGGGCTTCTTTCAACTTCTTGAATACTACCTTTGTAGTACATTTTTACATCTTGTTGACCACTCGGATTATTCATCCTTGCAATCTTTTGCTGTTCAAGATCTTGACCCTCAATCTTCTCAATGAACTGAGAAATTGTCAACCCATCATATACCCCAGTGTTCTTTAAGATCATCAAATAAGTACCCCATTCCTTTTGTGGTAAAGCGTCAGCTAACTTGTCGACCCATTCTTCACGATCTTTGGTTATACTTAGCATCGACATGGATCGCACTAAGTGGCAATATCTTTCAATTAGCTTCTTTGTATCTTCCCCGGGCAAACTAGTGAATAGATCAAATTCTTTCTTAAGCAATGCCTTTTTACTCTTAATCATATTTTCACTACCCTCAAATTTGATTCTAAGAGCATCCCAAAATGATTTTGATGTCTTGTCATGTTGAAGCAACACAAAGATGTCTTCTTTGATAGCTTGCTGAAGTAAACTGATCATCATTTTCTCAGCTTTGTACATATCTCGTTCTTGGTCACTGAATTCAGAAATTGTTTTCACAACTTGCAACTCTATACGTGGTAGAACATACTTCTTCAGAATGCATTCCCATGATCTCAGATGGTTAGCTTGAACCCAGTTTTCAAATCTATTTTTCCATCCGTAATACTCTTCAATACTCATTAGTTTCGGGGGTTTTTGTAATGTTCCGGTTTCGTTTTCCAAATTCATGTTCTGAGCAATGGAAGACGGAGTAGTCGGAGATGTTGCGAACGCGTTGTAAAATTCTTCACTCATGATTCCGTAAACTTTTTCTCCGTAAACTTTTTCTCAAACACAGTCACTTTCAAGCGAGATACCACTTTCAAGCGAAATAACCTGTAAACACACTTCAAGCGAAATCAAAACTTTCAAGCAAAATGTACACTCAAGCGAAATAACTGATTGAATCGAAATCAGATTTGCACTTTCAAGCGAAATCTAAATCCACCTTCTCAAGCGAAATCGATAGTGTTTCAAGCGAAATGTCTTATTTCGCTTGAAATGAACACAATTTTTCAAGCGGAACTAGATATATCATTCAAGCGAAATCTGGTTTTTAGTTCATTTTTTATCAGATATAGTCCGAATTTTAAGCTGATTTTCTCAAGGTTTGTTAAAACACTGTTTCGCTTATGTTGTGAAAAATTCAGGCCATTTTAAGCGTGAAAAGTTGTTCAGTTGATAATCGAAAGTTTAGAAGTAAGAAATCGAGATGAAATCAAGCTGAAAACTGCAGAACTCCTCCTCCTAAGCTCTGATACCACTTGTAGGATCGTGTGATTGACCTGAATGAGTCGTTCAGAGGAGTTTTAATCTGTTTCAGAGGCGGAAACTAAGAAATAGACTTCGAAACAGCTTGAATATCACTTTAAAATGCTTTCTGATTGATATAACACTGATTACAATCACAGGATAAACCGGCAGCACCTCGGTATCCAAATCCAGAACTGTTATAAATGATCTCGCTTCAAACCTATATATAGAGATCAGATTTCGCTTGAACATGACATAATACACTTCAAGCGAAATAGGAAGTTTGTTGATTCCGCTTGAAAGTGACAAATGTCATTTCAAGCGGAATTCCTTCCTTCAAGCGAAATCACATTCAAATATACTATTTCAAACAACGTGCCCTGATCTAACAATCTAGTACAAAACTCGATACAAGACGAAGTCGACAGACGCATGCACCAACAGTTTGAAAGATACTTTACGGTTCTAAACGCTAGATTAAGCGGAGACCGGAATGGAATGTGATTTAGGCCCGACAAGTTTGGATACTTGTATTATATGGGTAAACTAAACACATTCTGGATTTTGAAGATTTAATGATAAGGTTAAACCCGTTTTGGTTATTTTATGTAAACTAGTTACATAAACCGATCCGAACGCATAAATGCATAACGGGTAACCAAATGAATTATATACAGGTATCATATGTTATTATGCTTAGAATATGTTAATACATCAGTAGGATGTTAACATATATGCAAAAAAAGTATTTAAAACCAATTTAAGTCCGGTAGGGGCATTTTGGTCATTTTAATGTTTATAAAAGAGATTTAATAATAAACTGAGGTTCTGGTCTTTTGTAATCAGTAAAAATATTTATTTTATCAAGTTATATTAGTAAGATATCATACATATGTGAGGTTTACTATTTATGGCCAAACTATGCCCCGAAAGGGTATTTTGGTCATTTCACATATGCTTTTAAGGACATTTTTGGAAGTCTGAGTTCATGACTTATACCTACTGTAATAATATTAAAATTTATTTAAAAATTCAGTAGGTAACAAGTCTTGGGTGTTAAGTATGGTTTTAAACCATATTATGCACCTAATTAGCGTAAAAATCGCTAATTGACGATAATTAAGATGTTTATAGAAATCTGAGATTTTGATCAGTCTTAAATGATCAAAATAATTTATTTAATATATAAGATCAATAGGAAAAGGTTTGGCATTCAAATTATTTGTTAATTTCATTTTATGTATGAAAAGGGTATTATCGTCATTTACCGAATTACACAAGAACTACATGATATGGTCAGGTTATAATCTGATAAAAAATTCCAAAAATCCCTAAAAATAATATCTTAACAGTAGGTAATGAGTTTTGTGTCGAAATCCTTGTTTAAACATGCCTTATGCAAGATAACGCAATTTAATTAATAAAAAGCTTCAATTTACGATATCAAGCATAACTTATGTTTGAGATCAGAAACTGATGTCAAATTTTCGGGACATCCTTATATATCAGTAATAAAGGTTTTAGTCCTCTCACGTTTTTAAAAATCTCATTTATATGTCAAAAGGGCAAAATGGGCATTTATAAGCATATTAACGAAGATTAGCATATAATTCATAATACTAATGACCAAGTACTATAACTCCAAAGGGTTATACTATAACATAATGTGGTCCTAATGGAAGCTTAAAACATGGAAGAATTAAGCTCAATCGGGTCAGAACTGAAAGTCTAAGCAAAAGTCAAGCTTTTGCGACTTTCGGTTGCGAACCGACCCTAAACTGATAATTGTCGGGTTGAACATGCTTAAACATGTTCTAATAATAATTACCAAGTTATTAGAGTGATAAAATATAATTTATAACCTCTGCATTGTTAGTTATGATTATTATTTCAAATTCTGGTCAGTTTGACTTTTTAACTTAATAGTTTGACCCGACAATTAACTAGGCAAACGAAATAATTAGGAGGTGCCCTTTTAAGGGTTAATCACCTACCTAATTATGGTCACATAACTACATTCAATTCGAACAGTGGCTGGACTATTTGAGTTTAAACCGAAGGTTAAAGTCAAATTACAATAACTTTGACTTTTCGGTTTTTAAACTAAAAACTGAACTAGAGGATGGGACTAAGACACTTACAAAGGGTCCTAGCTATCTTGTCTGCAAGAACAAGCTTCCCTTTGGATCAGGAACCTCCAGATATGATCAGAACACAAGCTAGAGAGTTGAGAGTGATTTTTGAGTGAAAGTGCAAGTGAAATGCTGAACTAAGAGGCCCTATTTATAGTGAATTCAGGTTGTCCCAGATGATTACAGGTGTTTAGGGATGTAATCTGGTGTCTCCAGGTGTCCATGGTGTTTTTTAATACCAGCAACAAGGCCATAGAATCGAATTAACTTGTTTAGAGCCCAAGGGAAGGAAGAGACCTGCACCTAGCAATAGAAAGCTGTCGAAACAGTTCTGTCGCGTCGCGCAACGGCAGAATGATCCCCTGGTCGTGCAGCTCGACACCCATGGTTACCAGCCAAACAAGTTTCATTCTTGACAAGTTCAGTCCCTGTACTTATATAAGCTCAATATCTTTTGTATTAAGCACTTCTAGCCCTTGTAGTTAGTTTGTGGATGATCAAGGGAGTATAACCAAACTCCGTTAGGCCCGGTTTCGTTAAATGATCTCTGCAAACATAAGTTTTGCCACGTTGACGCTTTAAACCCTAATTCTTGGGAATTCGCGTAAACAACACGTAACGATCTCGAAACCTCGTGAAATTTATATCACTTATTCTTGAGAGTATATTTGAATATTCCGAAGCCCCGGGTTCGTTAAAAGGTCACTCAGAGGTAAGAATTAAGATGTTGACACGTTTAACCCCTGTAGTTCATAATCTTTCGATTATTTTCATAAATGGCTTCTCGTATTCGAATTATTACTCGTTTAAGAATATATTCTTCGTGTGTGGTCATTCAGAGGCATAAGTTTGGCATGTTGATACTTTTAGTCCCTTAGCATACATATTTTTATCGTTTGGCAACTTTAGTCCTTCACACTCAATCTTTTACATGATCAGGGTTTAGGACACGTGTCTTCACATAATAGGACACGTTTTTACGTGGTGTTACATCCTCACCCCCTTAAAAGAAATCCCGACCCCGAGATTTACTGAAACAAGTGAGGGTATTTCTGTCGCATAGTGGACTCAACTTCCCACGTATATTCAGGGCCTCTACGGGCATCCCATTTAACTTTAACTATAGGCACGTGCTTCCTTCGGAGCTTTTTAACCAGTCGATCCTCGATCGATATAGGTCTTTCAACAAACCTCAGGCTTTCATCAATCTGTACGTCTTTATGAGACATTGCTAGCGATTCATCAGCTAGACATTTCTTTAAGTTACAGATGTAGAACACATTGTGAATTCCACTAAGCTCCTCAGGCAAGTTTAGCTTATAAGCTACACTGCCGACACATTCGATGATCTCGAATGGTCCAATATACCTTGGGCTTAACTTGCCCTTCTTACCAAAACACATCACTCATTTCCAGGGTGATACTTTTAGTAAGACTATATCGCCCACTTCAAACTTTAGAGGTTTCCGCCTCTTATCAGCATAACTTTCTTGCCTATCCCCGACAGCTTTCAGGCGATCACGAATTTGGACAATCTTGTCCGTCATTTCAAGGACTATATCAGGTCCTGATAACTAAGTTTCTCCTACTTCTGCCCAACAAATAGGCGTTCTGCATTTTCTTCCATACAATGCCTCAAAAGGTGCAGCCTAAATGCTAGTATGGTAGCTATTATTATAGGAGAACTCGATCAACGGTAGATGGTCGTCCCAGTTACCACCCAAATCAATAACACATACACGAATCATGTCTTCCAAAGTTTGAATTGTACGCTCACTTTGTCCATCCGTTTGAGGATGGTAGGCAGTACTAAAATTCAAACGAGTGCCTAATGATTGTTGGAAGCTTTTCCAAAAGTGAGAGGTGTATCTAGTATCTCTATCGGATATAATAGACACCAGTACTCCATGGAGGGATACAATCTTATCCACGTACAGCTGAGCTAGCTTGTCGGAGCTATGAGTCTCCTTGATGGGTAAGAAGTGTGCTGACTTAGTCAGTCTATCAACTATGACCCATATAGTATCATTTCCATGCCTTGTTTTAGGTAACTTAGTTATAAAATCCATTGTTACCATCTCCCACTTCCATGTGGGAAGTTCTGGCTGTTGTAGCAGACCTGATGGCTTTTGATGTTCAGCTTTAATCTGAGCGCATGTCAGACATTTGGCTACATGTGTGGCAATAGATTTCTTCAAACCTATCCACCAATAGTTGGCTTTCAAATCTTGATACATTTTGTCACCTCCGGGGTGAACTGAGTATTTGGAACTGTGAGCTTCCTGGAGGATTATATCTCGAAGCCCTCCATAAATAGGAACCCAAATTCTTTCATTCATTCTAAGGATTCCATCCTTTCCAGGTGCTAACTGTTCATAAGTCACACCTAAGTTTTCATTTAGAAAATTAGTTTCCAATGTAGCTTCCTTTTGTGCAGCCAACAGCCTTTCATTCAGGCTATTCTTAAGCTCAATGCTCTTGGCATTAATCCTTATAGGTTTGACTCTTTCTTTTCAACTTAAAGCATCAGTGACTACATTCGCTTTACCAGGATGGTAGCGAATTTCACAATCGTAGTCATTCAGAGTCTCCATCCAACGGTGCTGTCTCATATTAAGATCCTTTTGGTTGAATAAGTGTTGGAGACTTTTGTGATCCGAATATATTACACATTTAGTTCCATATAAATAATGTCTCCACAACTTAAGTGCAAAGACAACAGCACCCAACTCCAAATCGTGGGTGGTGTAATTATTTTCATGCACTTTTAACTGTCGTGATGCATAGGCAATCACCTTGCCTCTCTGCATAAGTACACAACCCATACCGGTGTGTGAAGTATCACAATACATGACAAACTCTTCAATTCCTTCGGGCAATGTCAACACCGGAGGATTTCTCAATTTCTGTTTAAGAATCTCAAAAGACTCTTGTTGTTTTGGACCCCAATCAAATTTCACATTCTTGCGGGTCAGAATAGTCAATGGTGCAACTATCCTTGAGAAGTTTTCAATGAACCTTCTATAATATCCAGCTAATCCTAGAAAGCTGCGGATTTCAGTCGGAGTCTTTGGTGCTTCCCAGTTCATTATGGCTTCTATCTTAGCGGGATCTACTTTGATACCTTGCTCACTGACAACATGTCCAAGAAATTGGACTTCACGAAGCCAGAACTCACACTTAGAGAATTTAGCATACAGCTTCTCCTGCCGTAGCAATCCTAAGATACATCGAAGATGTTTCTCATGATCAATCTGACTACGAGAATAGATAAGTATGTCGTCTGTAAAGATAATGACAAACTTGTCTAAGTATGGCTTGCAGACTCGATTCATGAGATCCATAAATGCTGTAGGTGCATTAGTGTAACACCACGTAAAAACGTGTCCAATTATGTAAAGACACGTGTCCTAAACTCTAAATATGTGAAAGATTGAGTTTGAAGGACTAAAGTTGTCAAACAGTGAAATTATGTGTCTGGAGGGACTAAAAGTGTCAACATGCCAAACTTGAGCCTCTGAATGACCATACATGAAGAATATATTCTTGAACGAGTGATTAATTGAATATAAGAAGCCGTTTGTGAAAATAATCGGAAGATTATAAAACTACGAGGGTTAAAAGTGTCAACATGATAATTCTGACCTCTGAGTGACCTTTTAACGAACCCGAAGCTTCGAAATATTCAAATATACTCTCAAGAATAGGTGGTATAAATTTCACGTGGTTTCGAGATCGTTAAGCAAGTTTTCAAGACTTTGGGTGAAAAGTGTCAACTTGACAAAACTTGCATTTATAGTGATATTTAACGAAACCAAGCCTAACGAAGTTTGTTTATACATCCTTGACCCTCAATAAACTAACTACAAGGGCCTTACATATCAAAAAGGAGGTTATATAAGGTTTTAAATGGCCAGGGACTAAAGTTGCCATGTTTAAAAATGTTTTAACCTGGAAACCAGGTCTACGCGGCCCGCGTAAGACCCCTCTTGACATTTACGCGGCCCGCCTGAAAGTCACCAGCGCAGAAAATGAAGGACATGTGCAGGTTTTTCAAGTTTAACTGACTTATACTCGTTTGTAACGATCCTAGGGGTTGTTATACGGTATTATAAATCCACTAGGACACCTGGGGTGATCCTAGGAGGTCCCATAACATCTGGAAGTGATCTAAACAATTGGAAATCACTATAAACGGAGCACTTGTGTAGTGTTCTTATGCACATAAGTTACAACAACTTCAAAGGGACTCATTTCTGGAGCTAGCAAGGATTAGGAGAAGAATTACAAGTATAGAAAAGATAGCAAGGACTATTAGTAAGGCTTTTATTATCTGCTTAGTCGTTTTAATTAGCTTAATAACCTAAAAGTCAAACTTATCGTAATTAATCTTTGACTTTCGGTTTAATCACAAATGGTCCAGCCACTGATCAAAACGAAAGTGGTTATGGAACCATATTAATGTAGGTGATTAACCCTTAAAAGGGCACCTCCTACTTATTTCGTTTGACTAGTTAATTGTCGGGTCAAACTAGTTTGACAAAAAGTCAAACTGGACAGAAAGTTAAAAATGAATTAAATTAATAAAACAGAGGTTCTAAATTATATTTTAACATTCTAATGACTTGGTAATTAATATTAGAACATGTTTTATCAGTCCTAACCCGACAATTATCAGTCTAAGGTCAATTTATAACCGAAAGTCGCAAAAGCTTGACTTTTGCTTTGACCTTCAGTTCTGACCCGTTCAAGCTTAATTCTCCCATGTTTTAAGCTTCCATTAGGACCACAATACTCAGTAGTATAACCCTCTGGAGTTATAGTGCATGGTTCTTAGTGGTTTGAATTATATGCTCTTGGTCGTTAATATGCTTATAAATGCCATAAATACCCTTTTGACATATAAATGAGATTTTTAGAAATGTGAGAGGACAAAAAACCTTTGCTACTGATTTATAAACTTATCCTAAAAATTTGACATCAGTTTGAGGTCTAGATTAGGAGTTATGCTCGATATCGTAATTAAGAAACTTATTATTAATTAAACGGCATAATTAGCATAAAGCCTATCTAAACCCAAATTGTGACACCAAACTTTTTACCCACTGATGTAATATAATATTTTGGGATTTTTGAAGATTTTTAATTATTTTTAAACTGAACATATTATAGGGTTCTAGCTTTAATTCGGTAATTGTCGTTTATACCCTTTTCTTGAATAAAATGAGTTTTTCATCACATATTGATACCAAATCTTTTACTACTGATTTTATATGATAAATAAAATATTTTAAGCTTTCTGGAATGCTAAAAATATCAGCTTTTCTTATATAACCCAAAAATCGCTTAAAAGCGACTTTTACGCGTTTTTAACGCATAGTATGAGCTAAAACTATTTTAAACATATAAGACTTAATACCCACTGATGTTTTTAGTAAATTTCTACATTTTAACAGTAAGCAAAAGTTTTAAACTCAGATTTCCAAAATTTGACCTTTAAAGCTTATGTGAAATTACCAAAATGCCCCTTCGGTGCATAAATTGGTTATAAATGATAAATTTCACATATAGGCAATACCCTACTGATATAACTTATTAAATTAAATATTTTTTACTGATATCAAAAGACCAGAACTTCAGTTTGTTATAAAATCTCTTTTATAAGTATTAAAATTACCAAAATGCCCTTTCAGGACTTAAATTGGTTTAAATTACTTTTGGGGCAGATATGTTAACATCCTACTGATGATATTTTAAGCATAATAACAATTAAGACCTGTATATAATTCATTTGGTTACCCGTTACGTGTTTACGCGTTCGGATCGGTATACGTGACTAGTTGGCGTATAATAGCCGAAACGGGTTTAATCTTATCATTAAATCCTCAAATTCCATAATGTGATTAGTTTACCCATATTATACAAGTATCCAAGCTTGTCGGGTCTAAACCACATTCTATTCCGGTCTCCGCTTAACCTAGCGTTTAGAACCGTAAAGTTTCTTTCTAGCTAGCCGGTCTAAGTCCTTGACTTAACTAAAGGCCCGTTAACACCCTAATAGGTTATTAAACCTTCTATACATATTAAGTAGCATCCAGTAGAAGGTATCATCATACAGCTTTAGGATTTACGGCTGAGTTACTTTCACCTTTGAGCTCAGGTAAATACTTTTAACTTATTTTCCCTTATACGGGCTTGGGATATGGTATTATAATAATACCACTTGGTCGGGTGTGAAATCATTTAATCGGATTATGATTAATAAATTTATATAACCCGTTTTAATCTGTCTTGTTTGATAACATAAACATTGGGGATTAATTCGACCGTGTCTTGGATATCCACGGCTCATTTCGTTTGAAAATGGCCACGACCTATGCACGGGGTGTAGGCATACACCTGACAGATGCAAATGCTAAAATATAAACCCACATGTTGGGGATAACTCCTTTGTGGGTTCTATAAGTGGTGAGTCGGCTAATCATGACCGGCTTCCAACCGGCCCCAATTGTAAGACAAACATGTAAATCTGTATACAAGATTATCTTTAATAATTGTCCCAAGTTATAAAAGATTTGTGCCATGTGCACTTAAATCAATTTTCATAAATGTTTTCAAAAGAGTCAGTTAATTGTATTTACTAGTATAAACTGACGTATTTTCTTAAAGATTGATTGACATGTACCTCTTGTAATAGGCTGGAGCTATTAGGTGTCATTAGAGGATCTTGCAAATCCATAGATACCTGAAGTCTGTTATTTTGTTTCTTTGTAACTATTTGTGATCCGCCTGTGGATCTTATTACATTCCAGTCTGTATATTCTTTCACTCGGACACTCAGACATTATGGTTTGTAATAGTTTATTCACCAAGCCTTCCGTTGTGCTATTATATTGTGTGTATTGACAATGATGATATCAACTACATCACGATACTCCCCGCCGGGCCCACCGGTAATATGTGGAAATATCGGGGTGTGACAGGTTGGTATCAGAGCCAACATTGAGTGAGTTAAACACTAACCTTTGGTGTTTAATCTCAATGACACAATAAGCACAATCCTTAGACTTCTGAGTCTAGGATAATGACCTAGGATTTATTCTTAACTTTCCTTTTATCGTTTATATTATATTTACTTGTTTTGACAGGTTACCAATTGGAAAATGCCGCCACGAGTGAGAGGCAAAGGAAAAGGACCAATGAGAGGAGGGCCATCAGGCCACGCGGGAACCTCCCACCGACGTACCCCATCCGATACTCTCTTTAGCTCCGACTCACGGGACCATTGGAGTCATAACTTCGAGCCAGCGAGGCATTCTGTCTCACTAGGATCCTCACCATCCGACCCTCCATACTTTGGGTTACCCATTCTTGATGAACCCCAACATTCCCATCATTCACAAGGATCACATCACTCGAACCAATCTCACCACTCCTTTCATCCCCATTCTCTTCATCACTCGGATTCTACCTACTCTCCAGCTCAGTTTAATCCCAATGACTACGTCAACGACTTTTTGGGTTTCAATCCTCTAGGACCCGAGGATCATTTTTCTCAAGAGATGGAAATGGATGACGACCCGGACCCTGAAATGCAAACCGGAACACCGGGCCACCCTATTAGCATCTCGAGCGGTTCTCCATATCAAGGATCGCCGTACTGAGGGCCTGATTCGTATGCTGAGAGGATGGCTCAGTATGATTGGTTCTTTACCCCTTCACATCACAACTCCCCGGCTCAACTTCCTTTGAATGAGCCTTACCTTCAAGTTGTTACCCCACCACCTATACCAGTTGAGGAATCACCTCAATCGCCTCCCGAGCCACCAAGGCAAAGGAGAAATGCTCGAATGTCTGTACGTGGGGGACCACGGTTCGCATCCCCTCATGGTTCAAGTTCTTACCCTCCTATTCCCGAGGACCCCCAAATGGGTGGACCCTCACACGCGGTGCTAGAAATCAATCCTCCGCCAGTTTCTCATGCACCACCGCTACCACCAGTGGGGTTTGACAACCCGATCCCGACATACCCAGGTTCATCTGGGTATAATCCATCTGGATATCCATCGGATTATGGAAACCATGATCCATACCTTACAGCTGCTCAGTACAATGCACTTTATCCTTCTTCTTACCCTCCAGTTTACCCAACTGGATATCCGGTGCAGGGATACCAATACCCACCTTACCAGCAACCTCCTCCTTACCAACAGGAACAAACTCAGGAGATTTTACTGAGGTTAGACCAGGTTGAATGTGAAGCCAATGAAACTAAGAAAAAGCATAATGGTTTTCTCAAAGGCCTTGCGAACCTTATTAAAGGCAAGAAGAAGTAGGAAGTTGTTGTTTTATTTTGTATTATCTTTTAATCAAGTCCCTGCGAGGACATTATTTTATTTTCAGTACCAAGTCCCTGCGTGGACTTACTTTCTTTTCCTGTAGCCCCTGTGTGGGCAGTGTGTTATCTCAAGTCCCGTTTAGGGCATCGTTGTACTAGTTTCGTGATTTAATGAAGTTATTTTAGATTTTCAAATATGTATTCTATTACATCATCATGCTATATCATTTCAAATTTGATTGATCTGCCAAAGAACTTCTTAGAGGTATAACCTAGCCAAATTATTAAATGGCTATGATGCTATAATATTTTTAAGATAATAAATCCCTGTTAACATCTAAAACTATGTTAACATTCCTGGCTGTGCGGTACGAGAAACCACACAAGATTCCAAATGTACTTGGATCCTTCCAAGTCCCTTATATATAGCCTATATGATCAATGTGAATCATGGCTAATAAACGGCAATAAGATGTATACACCAAACAGCATCCATTTGAGATGTATGCTCATAAGCAAAGGTGTAATAATGACAATGAAAGTTTTATTTTATGGACTTCTTTTCAAAAAGGCGATGAACTTTGTTCGACCCTTAAGGAGATCACTGATCCAAGAGATCAATGATTATAATCGTCCTTGTGACAAGGCTTTGTGCCATCTAAATGTCCTTCGAGACGAGCCTTGTGTTATATGGAAATGTCTTTCATGACATTGACAATTGTGATTCATATTCCCTGTCTAATAAATATAAAGGATTATATCCTATTAATTGCTTGTTATGGTTCTGTTATGACCTAGGCAAATCTTGATTAAATGATTTTTATTTTAAATGGTCTATATGGTTTAATAATACCATGACCATCTAATCATCAATGCGATGATTCAATATGTAATTTAAATATATCATTATTGTTTAATATAGTACACGAATTATGGCTGGCTCTGACGAAGCAAACAGTCATCCCATGGAAGACAACAACAATACCAGGATCAATATCACTGTTGCTGAATTGCAAGCAATGATAACCACAGCAGTCGCTCAGGCTGAAGATGATAAGATTAAGGATCCGAGTAATGTTCGGTCCAAAACTCATTCAAATTCCCATTCTCATTCGCATACACAGAAAAAGAGTGAGTCACAACACTCGTCTAATCAGAGAAGTGAACCACAGAGGCAAGTTGTCCTCGAACCAACTTCCAGGTACACCAAGGGTTGTACCTATAAATACTTTGTCTCCTGTAAACCGAGGGATTTCACAGGAGAAAAGGGAGCGATAGACTGTATGAAGTGGTTAGATGAAATGGAGACTGTGATAGACATCAGTGGATGTGCTAAGGATGATATAGTGAAGTTTGTGTCTCAATCTTTCAAGGGTGATGCCCTCACCTGGTGGAAGGTATTAGTACAGGCCACTGGAAAGGTTCCTTTGTATAACCTTTCTTGGAACAAGTTTGTTGATTTGGTGAAGGACACTTATTGTCCTCAACATGAGGTTGAAAGGATAGAGACTGATTTCCTTACCTTGGTAATGAAGGACCTGGATTGTAGATCCTATGTGACTAGCTTCAACTCGATGTCGAGGCGTGTACCATACTTAGTTACCCCTGAACCCAAACGTATTGCGCGTTTCATCGGTGGTTTGGCCCCTGAAGTGAAAGGGAATGTTAAGGCTTCTAAGCCAGCCACATATAGATCTACTGTGGATCTATCTTTGTCCCTCACTCTTGATGTTGTGAGGAGTAGGGCAAAGAAAGCTACTGATGAAGGGAAAAGGAAAAGAGAGGAAGACAAGTTCCCTCAGTCAAACAAAAAGAGTAAAGGGAACTTTAATTTCAAGAAGGGGTTGTCAAGTGATAAGCCCAAATGCAAAACCTGCAATAAGAGGCACTTTGGAAAGTGCAACCAAGACCCACAAGCTAAACCATGTGGGATTTGTAAAAAGAAAGGGCACAAATCTGTAGAGTGTCGGAACATTAAGGATGCAACCTGTTACGGTTGCAATGAAATGTCACACCCCTTTCTGCGGCGGAAGCACGAGGTGTGATCATGAAAGGTTCTCATTGCATACGAAGAGTAAACATGCTACATGCTCGTAAAATAACATCAAATACCACGATTTGAAAACATAAGTTTAGCGTTTACATCGCTAGACAGCTTAAAACATTGTCTTAAAAGTTTACAACTTTATTTAAAGTTAAACACAAGCGACATCCACGAGCATAAGCAAGACCGCGCGCACATCCATCCTAGTTACCTGAAATACATGTGAGTTTTTGGAAAAACGTCAACATAATGTTGGTGTGAATTCATGCAGTTTTGTATTTCACGTTTGTATACTTTGTATAAAAACATAGTTGTGAATAAATCAAGTTTTTCTTGAGTACTCCACGTACTTCAAGTTATATATCAATCTTCTTGAGTACCCCACGTACTTCAAGTTATATATCAATTTTCTTGAGTACCCCACGTACTTCAAGTTATATATCAATTTTCAGTATGGTATGAATTTTATATAAATACGGTATTTCTGTAAATATCAGGATTGTTAATGGGTTGCAAAGCCATTAACATGTGACACGACATAGGAAGTCACCAAACCTAAGGCATTTAATTGGTATATTCTGAGACACAAAAGCACTACTCGATTCTCGCCCTCACCGAGAGTGTGGCTGCCAGGCACCCGTTAGATCTAACCTTTTGTTCTGCGGTCTAAGTATGTACACGATTAATGGTGCTTCTGTACCCTATTCGTGACACTATTTCTCATAACGCATCCTACTTGGTTCTCGTCCTCACCAAGCGCGTTTCTTTTTATCATTTCTCATAACGCATCCAACTTGGTTCTCGTCCTCACCAAGCGCGTTTCTTTTTATCATTTCTCATAACGCATCCAACTTGGTTCTCGTCCTCACCAAGCGCGTTTCTTATTATCTTATATTTTGTCACACTTGGTTCTCGTTCTCACCAAGTGTACTTCTTGTATTTATATCATACCATTTATAAATATTGTACTTTTGTACATGTATTTCACCCCCGAAGTTATAAAAACTGAAAACAGTTAAAGAAAAGGGGGAGCATGAACTCACAACTTTGCGTTCCTTGCGTCGTAAACTTCACCGGATTTGCTTAATTAACGTCGTAACCTATACGCGTTTTCTTAACGTTAGTCACTAGACTTGCGTCGCACAAGTACAGTCACTCTCTTTTGTGTATATACTCTTGTGTTAAAAATATTCTATATTTTTAACTACGTATCTTACTTATATTATTTTCTCTAAAATTAATATAAGTATCTCGTGTTTTGCACTTTGCACCCGAATTATGTATCTTGTATGTGTATTTTTATGTTTATACTCCTCATGAGTATTTAGTGTATTTTTAAGTCTTAATACACTAGCACGTATAACACATACTATATACACTTAGCACAAAAGCTGGTGATAAAATAACATATATTTTCCTCTCAAAATATACATACTTATATCCATTTTTATTCTTGAAGAAATCCTCATTTCTTATCACCAAAAATTAGGGAAACCTTGGTAATACTTTTAAATACATTTTTAGGGAATAAGTTTCTCAAAAACTTATATTTTTCTAAGTGTCAAAATTTATAAAAATTTTGACAGAGTTTCCCCTAAAAATGGAGGTTTCCCATGTTTTCAAAACATGTGTTTATTTTCTTTTAAATCGTCAGCAATCATCAACAACAATTATCAACAGTACTCGTCAACAATAATCACTAATTTCTCCATTTCATGAACTTGAATATTTACAAAATGTGTAGTAACTTACTAGCACATTTAGTAAGTCTTGTCATCTTTAAAAATAATTTTAGTTTCTTAAAAACTTTATTTTTAAAGAATATGAAGTTTCACAACTTCTAGTCGAGATTCGCAAAAATATTTCTTTGTTAAATTTTTCTTGTGACACAAGTGTCGACACACTTGTTTATGTACTAAAATGCTTTTAGTTCGGATAAGATCCGGGCTTTAACAAAACCAATATTTTTGCTTGGTTCTTCCGAAAAACCACTTGTAGATCTTTAGATCTACATGTTTAGAGTCTTATTTTACAAGAAAATTTACTTTTACACAAGTTCATGTCTTATGAATGGATGGATCCATCATCTTTTAACTTTATAACTTTTACATCCTACTAGTTCATGCTTTCAAACATGGACTAGTATGTCTAGATGATGATCCATCTTGTTTTTACTAACAACAACATCAAATAATAACAATCATACAAGATTCACATGATTTACACACATGTCTACTCTTTATCCAACTAGTTTATCTTTTTTTTTTTCAAGACTTTTAGTTATGTTCTTGTGTGTTCTTGCTTTTTAACCAATAAACTTCTTATTAACCACTTTAATCATGAACAAGGAAGTGTTTTAGAGCACTTGCTACTAGCACAAGGCTAGGGAAGTTCAAGAGTGCAAATGAGGTGGATAAAAGCAAATGGAGAAGGTCCTTCAAGTTCCGTTGCTTCCACAAACTTAGCTTCTTACACCTTGGAGTCACCTTAGATTGCTTGATATGAAGCTTCCAATGGATGTGTGGGTGTGTATGGTTTGGGCCGTAGCCAAGAGAGAAGGAAGAGGAGAGTTCTTGAGGTTGAGTGGTGAATGGAATGAAGACATGAGCCTTATGTGTAATTTTATAATCCATGTTCTAGTATTAACCCAAGTGTAATGTGTCTCTAAAGGTCCAACACCATCCATTAAAATATGTGAAAGAAATCCCATGAGGGATTTGGTCTCCCAACCGTCCAACACTAGGGGGGGGGGTATTGGTTGCATCTCAATGGTTAGTTAGATTCTAGTTATGTTTAGTTAGGATTTTAAGTAGGTTATTAGTGTGTAGTGTAATATAAAGGGTGTTAGGGTGTACGGGGACCCTAACTAGCTTAGAAAAATAAAAACAATGCTTCTAGCATTATTTTGGTGTTCCGGGTAATATCCGGTTGTTCGGTTAGATACCGATTCGTTAAGGTGCTAAATCACACTTTTTAGCGTCTTTTAAGTACCTTTTTGTATCCTTTCAATTCCCAACACTCAGGGAAGTATTCTGGATAATAAAACGAAATTTCTGCATAATCTTTATATGCTTAAATGCTGATTTATTGCTGAATTATATAAATTCTGCACTTAAAGTGCGTTTCGGGTGCTTTTTAGTGCTAAATTTTGCTTTCGCAATGTCTATAAATTAAACCCTTACATGTACTCTTGGGTTTTAATGTACTTTTGTCGTCGGACCTACACCTAGGCCTCAATTATAATGTCTGACTGCTTTCTGCAGTTCAGTCGACACAGTGTGTCTTACCGGTGAGTTTACTATTATTTTTGACGCAACGCTCTTGTTTATGCATAAAGCAATATTTTGTAGCATACAACGTGCATGAATTCACTTGTTTAATCATGTGTTCAGACATTGCTGACAATTAAGCACATAATTGCAATCATTAAATAATGATTAAAGTGTACGGAAATTACCGGTTTGTGCCAGTTGTCACAGTCTCCCCCCGTTAAAAGAATTTCATCCCGAGATTCAGGCTGAACTCACTCTCGCTGGAGTCTTCTTGAATAGGTGGGGATACTTTTTCTTGAACTGGTCTTCACGTTCCCATGTGTACTCGGGTCCGTGCTTAGAGCTCTAACGTACTTTGACAAGCTTCACACTGCTCTTCCTGGTCTTGTTGACTTTCTAGTCGGTAACCTCAACGGGTTGCTCTGTAAATCGGAGGGCTTCATCAATATGCACTTCATCCATCGGGATGATCACGTTTTCTTGTGTTGGACTCTTCTTCAGGTTGGATACATGAAACGTATCATGTACTCCATTAAGTTCTTCCGGTAACTCCAACTTGTATGCCACGGTACCAATTCTCTTCAATATTCTGAATGGTCCGATATATCGTGGATTCAGCTTTCCACGCTTTCCAAACCTGACTACGCCCTTCCATGGTGAGACTTTTAACAACACTTTGTCTCCCACCTTGAATTCTACTGATTTTCTATTTGGACCAGCGTAGCTCTTTTGTCGATCTCGAGCCGCCTTAATGCGCTCTCGGATCTGCGCAATCTTGTCGGTTGTCTCTTGTACAAGTTCAGGACCAACCATACGTTTATCTCCGGCATCTGCCCAACATAAGGGTGATCGGCATTTGCGGCCATACAGAGCTTCGAACGGCGCGGCTTTTATGCTCGTATGATAACTGTTATTGTAGGAAAACTCAACTAAAGGTAGATGAGTATCCCAGCTGCCGCCTAGATCCATGACACATGCGCGAAGCATATCTTCTAACGTTTGTATAGTCCGTTCGCTATGGCCGTCTGTTTGCGGATGGAATGCCGTGCTCAGATCTAACTGAGATCCAAAGGCTTCCTGAAATGATTGCCAGATTCTTGAGACAAAGCGTCCATCTCTGTCTGAAATGATTGAGATTGGCACTCCATGACGTGCCACAATTTCTCTTAAGTATATTTAAGCAAGCTTTCCAGTGCTGTCCTTTTCTTGGATCGGTAGGAAATGCGCAGATTTCGTTAACCGATCAACTATTACCCATATCATATCGTGCCCTCTCGGGGTCCTGGGTAATTTCGTTATGAAGTCCATCGAGATTTGTTCCCACTTCCACACGGGAATCTCTGGTTGTTGTAGTAGGCCGGACGGTTTCTGATATTCTGCCTTAACCTTAGCACAGGTTAGGCATTTTCCAACATAGACAGCAACGTCGCTCTTGAGTCTTGGCCACCAATAATATTCTTTCAAGTCTTGATACATTTTGTCTGATCCTGGATGGATCGAATATCTCGATTTGTGGGCTTCATTAAGGATGACTTCTCGTAGGCCACCATAGAGTGGAACCCAAATACGCTTCTTGAAGTATAAGGCTCCCTCTTCGTTTGGCACCATGTATTTCAGCATACCCCGTAGGTATTCAGCTTTACGGTTCTCTTCTTTAAGAGCTTCTTGTTGTGCATCACGAATGCGTGCAGTGAGGTTCGTTCGAATCGTCATTTCCAATGCTCGAACCCTTAGGGTCTTAACCCTTTCTTTTCGGCTCAACGCGTCCGCTACAACGTTCGCCTTTCCAGGATGGTACTTAATCTCACAGTCATAATCATTCAGCAGCTCGACCCAACGTCGCTGGCGCATATTCAATTCCTTCTGATCAAATATGTGTTGTAAGCTTTTGTGATCTGTGAAGATTGTACATCGAGTACCATATAAATAATGTCGCCAAATCTTCAAGGCGAATACCACTGCACCCAGCTCCAGGTCGTGAGTGGTATAATTTCTCTCGTGAACCTTCAGTTGTCTTGAAGCATAAGCGATGACTTTTTGGCGTTGCATGAGCACGCAACCCAAACCTTGTCGTGAAGCGTCACAGTATACCACGAAGTCTTCAGTGCCTTCGGGTAATGATAGTATTGGTGCATCGCAGAGCTTGTTCTTAAGTAGCTGAAAGGCTTCTTTCTGTTTGTGACCCCAGTCGTATTTCTTGTCTTTCTGTGCAAGGGTCGTTAGCGGTTGAGCTATCTTCGAGAAATTCTCAATGAATCGCCGATAGTAGCCCGCTAAGCCCAAAAATTGACGAACTTCGGTTGGGGTCTTGGGAGCTTCCCAATTCTTTATTGCTTCTATCTTGGACGGGTCTACATGAATGCCCTTCCCATTCACCACGTGACCAAGAAATTGTACTTCGCGAATCCAGATTTCGCACTTCGAGAACTTTGCATAAAGTTTCTCTTTCTTCAGTAGTTCCAAGATGGTTCTAAGATGTTGCTCGTGCGCTTCTTTCGTTCGCGAGTAAATCAGGATATCATCGATAAATACAATCACGAATTTATCGAGATATGGTTTGCATACGCGGTTCATCAGATCCATAAAGACCGCTGGTGCATTCGTCAGCCCAAACGGCATCACAAGAAATTCGTAGTGCCCATATCGCGTTCTGAATGCAGTCTTTGGTACGCTTTCCTCTTGGATTCTCAGCTGATGATATCCAGATCGAAGGTCGATCTTGGAATAGTAGCTTGATCCTTGTAGTTAATCAAATAGGTCATCAATCCTAGGTAGCGGGTACCGATTCTTGATAGTGAGCTTGTTCAGTTCCCTGTAGTCGATACACATCCGCAGTGTTCCATCCTTCTTCTTTACGAACAATACTGGAGCTCCCCAGGGTGAGAAGCTTGGCCTTATGAATCCTTTATCCAACAACTCCTGGAGTTGTGTAGATAATTCTTGCATTTCGGATGGAGCAAGTCGATAGGGTGCCTTGGCTACAGGAGTGGCTCCTGGAACCAAGTCTATATGAAATTCGACTTGTCGTTGCGGAGGTAGTCCTGGCAGATCTTCAGGGAACACCTCAGGAAATTCCTTCACCACAGGGATGTCTTCGAGTTTTGGCTCCACAGCCTTCTTGTCTATAACGTGTGCCAGGAAAGCGACACATCCTTTCCTCAAGCACTTCTGTGCCTTCATACAACTGATGATTCGAAGAGGCGCGTCTCGTTTTTCTCCATGCACGATGAGAGTTTCACCATTCGCTAAAGGGATGCGAATGATTTTCTCATGACAAATAACTTCAGCTTGTTCTTGGACAACCAGTCCATCCCGACTACTACATCGAAGCTACCCAATTGAATAGGTAGGAGGTCGATGCTAAATCTTCGTTCACCAAGTTCTAGTGTGCAGCCTCTAACAACTTCGCCCGATTCAACAAGTTTACCATTGGCTAGTTCTATGGAATATGGAATTTCTAATCTACTAGATTCTATTCTAAGTATGCGTTTAAATTCCACAGACATGAAGCTATAATCGGCGCCAGTGTCAAATAATATGGATGCAAAGTGATTGTTAATGAGAAACGTACCGGTGACCACGTTAGGGTCCTCGCGTGCGTTCTTTGCTCCAATCACAAACGCTCTAGCCTGAGCATTGTTTCTCTCTGGGCAGTTCTTCATGAAATGATCATTGCTTCCACACTTGAAGCATCCTTGGTTCTGCCCTTTCCCGTTACCATTCTTGTTACCAGCACCGTTTCCACTTCGATTCTTTCCTATTCCCCAACAGTCTTCTGTTTGATGACCCAATTTACCACATTTGTCACACCTTGGAATGCGACAAGCTCCTTCATGATGATACTTACATTTTTGGCATCTAGGTATGGAGCCTTGGTATGCTTTGGTTGCATGGGTTTTCGCCTCCTGGGACGGGTTAGCGTCACGCTTCTTGTTGTTGAAACCCTTATTGTTACGAGTTGCTTGGTTCAGGTTTGCATGTTTTCTCTTTTTGTCACCGGACGACTCAGCATGTGTCTCGGTCTTCTCTGTTGGGTTCAGTGATAGCTTCTTCATACGAACACAATCTTCAGTAAGGCTGACAGCCAGAGTTACAGCCTCAGTGATTGTTTGTGGTTTGGCCGACGTCACCATGCCATGAAACTCTGAGGCCAGTCCCCAAATGTAGCGTTCCACACGCTTAAATTCAGGAGTCACCATGTAGGGAAGCACTCTTGACAGATCGTGGAACCTTCGAGTGTAACCATTGATGTCAGCACCTTCCATAGTCAAGTGCCAGAACTCTGTTTCCAGCCTTTGGAGTTCCGCACGAGAGCAGTACTTCTCTCTCATTCTTTCCTTCAGTTCCTCCCAAGTTAGGCCATAAGCGGCATCATCACCCAAAGTTTGGGCTTGCAGGTTCCACCAAGTCAGAGCTTCATCGACGAATAACCCAGTAGCAAAAGTGACTTGCTGATCCGCGGTACACTTGCTCATGCGGATAGTAGCTTCAGTCTTCTCCGTCCAGCGCACAAATGCTACTGCACCTCCTGTGCCATCATAGTTCATCGGCTTGCAGTCGAGGAACTGCTTGAAAGTGCAGCCTGGAATCGATTCACCAATTCACATGTGAGCAATCGAAGAAATAATGAAACAAGGACCGTTCATAAATTTCTCCATGCTTAGCAAATTGTCTTAAGATTACCTTGAGCTGCATTGCCTCCAGATGAATCTCCGTTCCCATTACGTCTAGCGTTGCTTGGGCCACCACTGTCTTGAGTTCGGTTCGCCTCGTACTGGGCGATAGCAGCGGAGATCCTTTCCTCCCGTAGAGCGTTCAGCTCTTCAGCAGTTCTTGGCAGTGGGGGAGGAGGAGGTTGATCATCATTGCGAGCATTCACAGCTTTCCTGTGTGCCATGTTCTGCCAGAACATAACACGACAGGGTTAGACATTTGTTTGATATCGTCACACTAGACAGTAGTATCATATATACTCACAGGTATATATACCACATAAGTGACATCAAACAATTATTACTCTAGCAGAGTACCTAGTAGGCTTGCACTGAGGGAATCTATACGTGACAAGACTTGCTGTGGTTTCTGTGCACTGAATCCCATAATTATGTATGCATCCATAATTACGTAACTCCTTGCACAGTCCGCACAGTTCGTTTCATCCTCGTATTTCTTCCTTCAGATGGGCCATCGCTTTTAGGTAAAGTCACGTATACTTGTGACATTTTACTTCTAGTACATGCTAATTATCACACATAATTGCAAGTAATTTCTTAGTCAACGACAAGTGCTACTCAAGTGCACTCTAAGTCTCGTAGTGTCTTTTCTAGACTCATGTAGACAGTCTCAGGCAGTGGATGTCGCGGGACGTTTTATGCAATGAAAACTCTTTGAAAATAGTTTTCGTGAATGGATCCTAGAGATTGTAGACTAGACTCGAGAAGGAATCCTGGTTCACTACAATCGCAGCTCTGATACCAATCTGTCACACCCCTTTCTGCGGCGGAAGCACGAGGTGTGATCATGAAAGGTTCTCATTGCATACGAAGAGTAAACATGCTACATGCTCGTAAAATAACATCAAATACCATGATTTGAAAACATAAGTTTAGCGTTTACATCGCTAGACAGCTTAAAACATTGTCTTAAAAGTTTACAACTTTATTTAAAGTTAAACACAAGCGACATCCACGAGCATAAGCAAGACCGCGCGCACATCCATCCTAGTTACCTGAAATACATGTGAGTTTTTGGAAAAAACGTCAACATAATGTTGGTGTGAATTCATGCAGTTTTGTATTTCACGTTTGTATACTTTGTATAAAAACATAGTTGTGAATAAATCAAGTTTTTCTTTAGTACTCCACGTACTTCAAGTTATATATCAATCTTCTTGAGTACCCCACGTACTTCAAGTTATATATCAATCTTCTTGAGTACCCCACGTACTTCAAGTTATATATCAATTTTCTTGAGTACCCCACGTACTTCAAGTTATATATCAATTTTCAGTATGGTATGAATTTTATATAAATACGGTATTTCTGTAAATATCAGGATTGTTAATGGGTTGCAAAGCCATTAACATGTGACACGACATAGGAAGTCACCAAACCTAAGGCATTTAATTGGTATATTCTGAGACACAAAAGCACTACTCGATTCTCGCCCTCACCGAGAGTGTGGCTGCCAGGCACCCGTTAGATCTAACCTTTTGTTCTGCGGTCTAAGTATGTACACGATTAATGGTGCTTCTGTACCCTATTCGTGACACTATTTCTCATAACGCATCCTACTTGGTTCTCGTCCTCACCAAGCGCGTTTCTTTTTATCATTTCTCATAACGCATCCAACTTGGTTCTCGTCCTCACCAAGCGCGTTTCTTATTATCTTATATTTTGTCACACTTGGTTCTCGTTCTCACCAAGTGTACTTCTTGTATTTATATCATACCATTTATAAATATTGTACTTTTGTACATGTATTTCACCCCCGAAGTTATAAAAACTGAAAACAGTTAAAGAAAAGTGGGAGCATGAACTCACAACTTTGCGTTCCTTGCGTCGTAAACTTCACCGGATTTGCTTAATTAACGTCGTAACCTATACGCGTTTTCTTAACGTTAGTCACTAGACTTGCGTCGCACAAGTACAGTCACTCTCTTTTGTGTATATACTCTTGTGTTAAAAATATTCTATATTTTTAACTATGTATCTTACTTATATTATTTTCTCTAAAATTAATATAAGTATCTCGTGTTTTGCACTTTGCACCCGAATTATGTATCTTGTATGTGTATTTTTATGTTTATACTCCTCATGAGTATTTAGTGTATTTTTAAGTCTTAATACACTAGCACGTATAACACATACTATATACACTTAGCACAAAAGCTGGTGATAAAATAACATATATTTTCCTCTCAAAATATACATACTTATATCCATTTTTATTCTTGAAGAAATCCTCATTTCTTATCACCAAAAATTAGGGAAACCTTGGTAATACTTTTAAATACATTTTTAGGGAATAAGTTTCTCAAAAACTTATATTTTTCTAAGTGTCAAAATTTATAAAAATTTTGACAGAGTTTCCCCTAAAAATGGAGGTTTCCCATGTTTTCAAAACATGTGTTTATTTTCTTTTAAATCGTCAACAATCATCAACAACAATTATCAACAGTACTCGTCAACAATAATCACTAATTTCTCCATTTCATGAACTTGAATATTTACAAAATGTGTAGTAACTTACTAGCACATTTAGTAAGTCTTGTCATCTTTAAAAATAATTTTAGTTTCTTAAAAACTTTATTTTTAAAGAATATGAAGTTTCACAACTTCTAGTCGAGATTCGCAAAAATATTTCTTTGTTAAATTTTTCTTGTGACACAAGTGTCGACACACTTGTTTATGTACTAAAATGCTTTTAGTTCGGATAAGATCCGGGCTTTAACAAAACCAATATTTTTGCTTGGTTCTTCCGAAAAACCACTTGTAGATCTTTAGATCTACATGTTTAGAGTCTTATTTTACAAGAAAATTTACTTTTACACAAGTTCATGTCTTATGAATGGATGGATCCATCATCTTTTAACTTTATAACTTTTACATCCTACTAGTTCATGCTTTCAAACATGGACTAGTATGTCTAGATGATGACCCATCTTGTTTTTACTAACAACAACATCAAATAATAACAATCATACAAGATTCACATGATTTACACACATGTCTACTCTTTATCCAACTAGTTTATCTTTTTTTTTTCAAGACTTTTAGTTATGTTCTTGTGTGTTCTTGCTTTTCAACCAATAAACTTCTTATTAACCACTTTAATCATGAACAAGGAAGTGTTTTAGAGCACTTACTACTAGCACAAGGCTAGGGAAGTTCAAGAGTGCAAATGAGGTGGATAAAAGCAAATGGAGAAGGTCCTTCAAGTTCCGTTGCTTCCACACCTCCTAACTTAGCTTCTTACACCTTGGAGTCACCTTAGATTGCTTGATATGAAGCTTGCAATGGATGTGTGGGTGTGTATGGTTTGGGCCGTAGCCAAGAGAGAAGGAAGAGGAGAGTTCTTGAGGTTGAGTGGTGAATGGAATGAAGACATGAGCCTTATGTGTAATTTTATAATCCATGTTCTAGTATTAACCCAAGTGTAATGTGTCTCTAAAGGTCCAACACCATCCATTAAAATATGTGAAAGAAATCCCATGAGGGATTTGGTCTCCCAACCGTCCAACACTAGGGGGGGGGGTATTGGTTGCATCTCAATGGTTAGTTAGATTCTAGTTATGTTTAGTTAGGATTTTAAGTAGGTTATTAGTGTGTAGTGTAATATAAAGGGTGTTAGGGTGTACGGGGACCCTAACTATCTTAGAAAAATAAAAACAATGCTTCTAGCATTATTTTGGTGTTCCGGGTAATATCCGGTTGTTCGGTTAGATACCGATTCGTTAAGGTGCTAAATCACACTTTTTAGCGTCTTTTAAGTACCTTTTTGTATCCTTTCAATTCCCAACACTCAGGGAAGTATTCTGGATAATAAAACGAAATTTCTGCATAATCTTTATATGCTTAAATGCTGATTTATTGCTGAATTATATAAATTCTGCACTTAAAGTGCGTTTCGGGTGCTTTTTAGTGCTAAATTTTGCTTTCGCAATGTCTATAAATTAAACCCTTACATGTACTCTTGGGTTTTAATGTACTTTTGTCGTCGGACCTACACCTAGGCCTCAATTATAATGTCTGACTGCTTTCTGCAGTTCAGTCGACACAGTGTGTCTTACCGGTGAGTTTACTATTATTTTTTACGCAACGCTCTTGTTTATGCATAAAGCAATATTTTGTAGTATACAACGTGCATGAATTCACTTGTTTAATCATGTGTTCAGACATTGTTGACAATTAAGCACATAATTGCAATCATTAAATAATGATTAAAGTGTACGGAAATTACCGGTTTGTGCCAGTTGTCACATGAAAAGGGCCACATCAAGACCAATTGCCCCAAGAATGCAAAGAATCCCGAGGAGGCAAAGAAAACCAATGCAAGGGTTTTCCAAATGAATGCTAGGGAAGCGTTGAACGACGAGAACGTCATAACAGGTACCTTCCTCATTAATAATAATTATGCTAGAGTCTTATTTGATTCAGGTGCTGATAAGTCTTTTGTAGACCATAAGTTTTGTAAGTCACTGAATTTACCTATTAAGACTCTAGACATAAAATACGAGATAGAACTTGCCGATGGTACCATAGAAACAGCTTCAACTCTTCTTGATGGATGCTTTATATCCATCAAGAATCATTCTATCCCGCTATCCCTCTTGCCAATGAAATTGGCTGGGTTTGATATAGTTTTGGGCATGGATTGTTTGTCGCATAACGAAGCCCAAATTGCCTGTGATAAAAAGCTAGTTATTATCAAAACCCCTTCTGGTGAATCCGTCACTATTCAAGGAGATACACAATACGGGTTGCCCAACAATGTGTCTATTCTCAAAGTATCGCAATGTTTGAAGAGTGGATGTGTCATCTATATGGCATAAGTGTCAGTGAATGACCCGAAACCCAAGATTGAAGACATCTCAATCATCTCTGAGTATCCTGATGTCTTTCCTGACGAGTTACCTGGACTACCTCCTGAGAGGCAAGTAGAGTTCAGGATAGATATTCTACCAGGAGTTGCACCTATTGCACGGGCTCCTTATCGTCTAGCACCTACTGAAATGAAAGAGCTCAGGACTCAATTAGATGACTTACTGGAAAAGGGTTTTAT
This sequence comes from Helianthus tuberosus, assembly GCA_030545235.1. Lineage (NCBI taxonomy): Eukaryota > Viridiplantae > Streptophyta > Magnoliopsida > Asterales > Asteraceae > Helianthus > Helianthus tuberosus. The sequence continues at coordinate 1,187,274 of JARYGA010060305.1, forward strand.
ACGACCTAGCTCTTCGTCTTGGGGAGCTCCAATATTATTTGTGAAAAAGAAGGATGGATCAATGCGCTTATGAATTGATTATCGTGAGCTAAATAAGGTAACGATCAAGAATCGTTATCCCTTACCTAGGATCGACGACTTATTTGATCAGCTCCAAGGAGAGAGCTTCTTCTCGAAGATTGATTTGAGATCTGGGTATCATCAACTCAAAGTTAGGACTGAAGATGTGCCTAAGACGGCATTCAGAATGAGATATGGACATTACGAGTTTTTAGTGATGCCTTTTGGGCTCACTAATGCACCAGCAGCATTCATGGACCTCATGAATAGAGTCTGCAAACCATACTTAGATAAGTTTGTCATCGTTTTCATAGATGACATACTTATCTACTCTCGTAATCAAGAAGATCATGAGAAGCACCTCCGATACATCTTAGGATTACTTCAACAAGAGAAGCTATATGCTAAATTCTCCAAGTGTGAGTTCTGGCTTCGTGAAGTCTAATTTCTTGGACACGTTGTTAGTGAGCATGGTATCCAAGTAGATCCTGCTAAGGTAGAAGCCGTAATGAATTGGGAAGCACCCAAGACTCCAACCGAAATTCGTAGCTTTCTGGGTTTGGCAAGTTATTATAGAAGATTCATTGAAAACTTCTCAAGAATAGCTGCACCATTGACTTCTTTGACCCGTAAGAATGTAAAATTTGATTGGGGTCCAAAACAAGAAGAATCCTTTGAAATTCTTAAGCAGAAATTGAGCAATGCTCCAGTGTTGACATAACCTGAAGGAATCGAAGATTTTGTCGTTTATTGTGATGCATCACACACCGGTATGGGGTGTGTACTTATGCAGAAAGGCAAGGTGATTGCCTATGCATCACGACAATTAAAGGTGCATGAAAAGAATTACACCACCCATGAGTTAGAGTTGGGTGCCGTTGTATTCGCACTAAAGTTGTGGAGACACTACTTGTATGGAATAAAGTGCATGATCTATTCGGCTCACAAAAGTCTTCAACATTTATTTAATCAAAAAGAGCTCAATATGAGACAGCGCCGTTGGATGGAAACTTTAAATGATTATGATTGCGAAATTCGCTACCATCCTGGTAAAGCGAATGTGGTCGTCGATGCTCTAAGCCGAAAAGAAAGAGTCAAACCCATCAGGATCAATGCCAAGAGCATTGAGCTGAAGAATAGCCTAAATGAAAGGTTACCAGCTGCACAGAAGGATGCTGTTTTGGAAGCTAACCTTCCAGAAGAAAAGTTAGGCGTAACTATTGAACAGTTAGCACCTGGAAAGGATGGAATCCTCAGACTGAATGGAAGAATTTGGGTTCCTATACATGGAGGACTTCGAGAAGTAATCCTTCAAGAAGCATACAACTCCAAATACTCAGTTCACCCAGGAGGTGACAAAATGTATCAAGATTTGAAGGCTAATAATTGGTGGATAGGTTTGAAGAAATCTATTGCCACACATGTAGCTAAGTGCCTGACTTGTGCTCAGATTAAAGCTGAACATCAAAAGCCATCAGGTCTACTACAACAGCCAGAACTTCCCACATGGAAGTGGGAGATGGTAACTATGGACTTTATAACTAAGTTACCCAAAACAAGGCATGGAAACGATACCATATGGGTCATAGTTGATAGACTGACTAAGTCAGCACACTTCTTACCCATTAAAGAGACTCATAGTTCTGACAAGCTAGCTCAGCTTTACGTGGATAAGATTGTATCTCTCCACAGAGTGCCGGTGTCTATTATATCGGATAGAGATACTAGATACACCTCTCACTTTTGGAAAAGTTTCCAACAATATTTGGGCACTCGTTTGAACTTTAGTACTGCTTACCATCCTCAGACAGATGGGCAGAGTGAACGTACAATTCAAACATTGGAAGATATGCTTCGTGCATGTGTTATTGATTTAGGAGGTAGTTGGGATGACCACCTACCCTTGATCGAGTTCTCCTATAACAATAGCTACCATACAAGCATTCAGGTTGCGCCTTTTGAAGCATTATATGGTAGGAAATGCAGAACGCCTGTTTGTTGGGCGGAAGTAGGAGAAGCTCAGCTGTTAGGACCTGATATAGTCCTTGAAACGACGGACAAGATTTTCCAGATTCGCGATCGCCTGAAAGCTGCCAGAGATAGGCAGAAAAGTTATGCTGACATGAGGCGAAAACCTCTAAGGTTTGAGGTTGGTGACAAAGTCTTACTGAAAGTATCACCCTGGAAAGGTGTGATGCATTTCGGTAAGAAGGGAAAGTTAAGCCCAAGGTGTATTGGACCATTCGAGATTATCGAATGTGTCGGCAGTGTAGCTTATAAGCCAAACTTGCCTGAGGAGCTGAGTGGAATCCATAATGTGTTCCACATCTGTAATCTCAAGAAGTGTCTAGCTGATGAATCGCTAGCCATGTCTCATAAGGACGTACAGATTGATGAAAGCCTAAGATTTGTTGAAAGACCCATATCGATCAAGGATCGTCAGGTTAAAAAGCTCCGAAGGAAGCATGTTCCTATAGTAAAGGTTAAATGGGATGCCCGTAGAGGTCCCGAATATACGTGGGAAGTTGAGTCCACTATGCGACAGAAGTACCCTCACTTATTCCAGTAAATCTCAGGGTCGAGATTTCTTTTAAGGGGGTGAGGATGTAACACCACGTAAAAACTTGTCCAATTATGTAAAGACACATGTCCTAAACTCTAAATATGTGAAAGATTGAGTTTGAAGGACTAAAGTTGTTAAACAGTGAAATTATGTGTCCGGAGGGACTAAAAGTGTCAACATGCCAAACTTGAGCCTCTGAATGACCATACGTGAAGAATATATTCTTGAACGAGTGATTAATTGAATATAAGAAGCTGTTTGTGAAAATAATCGGAAGATTATAAAACTACGAGGGTTAAAAGTGCAACATATTAATTCTGACCTCTGAGTGACCTTTTAACGAACCCGAAGCTTTGAAATATTCAAATATACTCTCAAGAATAGGTGGTATAAATTTCACGTGGTTTCGAGATCGTTAAGCAAGTTTTCAAGACTTTGGGTGAAAAGTGTCAACTTGACGAAACTTGCATTTATAGTGATATTTAACAAAACCGAGCCTAACGAAGTTTGTTTATACATCCTTGAGCCTCAATAAACTAACTACAAGGGCCTTACATGTCAAAAAGGAGGTTATATAAGGTTATAAATGGCCAGGGACTAAAGCAGCCATGTTTAAAAATGTTTTAACCTGGAAACCAGGTCTACGCGGCCCGCGTAAGACCCCTCTTGACATTTACGCGGCCCGCCTGAAAGTCACCAGCGCAGAAAATGAAGGACAGGTGCAGGTTTTTCAAGTTTAACCGACTTATACTCGTTTGTAACGATCTTAGGGGCTGTTATACGGTATTATAAATCCACTAGGACACCTGGGGTGATCCTAGGAGGTCCCATAACATCTGGAAGTGATCTAAACAATTGGAAATCACTATAAAAGGAGCACTTGTATAGTGTTCTTATGCACATAAGTTACAACAACTTCAAAGGGACTCATTTCTGGAGCTTGCAAGGATTAGGAGAAGAATTACAAGTGTAGAAAAGATAGCAAGGACCATTAGTAAGGGTTTTATTATCTGCTTAGTCGTTTTAATTAGCTTAATAACCGAAAAGTCAAACTTATCGTAATTAAGCTTTGACTTTCGGTTTAATCACAAATGGTCCATCCACTGATCAAAACGAAAGTGGTTATGGAACCATATTAATATAGGTGATTAACCCTTAAAAGGGCACCTCCTAATTATTTCGTTTGACTAGTTAATTGTCGGGTCAAACTAGTTTGACAAAACGTCAAACTGGACAGAAAGTTAAAAATGAATTAAATTAATAAAACAGAGGTTCTAAATTATATTTTAACATTCTAATGGCTTGGTAATTAATATTAGAACATGTTTTATCAGTCCTAACCCGACAATTATCAGTCTAAGGTCAATTTATAACCGAAAGTCGCAAAAGCTTGACTTTTGCTTTGACTTTCAGTTCTGACCCATTCAAGTAAAATTCTCCCATGTTTTAAGCTTCCATTAGGACCACATTACTTAGTAGTATAACCCTCTGGAGTTATAGTGCATGGTTCTTAGTGGTTTGAATTATATGCTCTTGGTCGTTAATATGCTTATAAATGCCATAAATACCCTTTTCACATATAAATGAGATTTTTAGAATGTGAGAGGACAACAAACCTTTGCTACCGATTTATAAACTTATCCTAAAAATTTGACATCAGTTTGAGGTCTAGATTAGGAGTTATGCTCGATATCGTAATTAAGAAACTTATTATTAATTAAACGGCATAATTAGCATAAAGCCTATCTAAACCCAAATTTTGACACCAAAATTTTTACCCACTGATGTAATATAATATTTTGGGATTTTTGAAGATTTTTAATTATTTTTAAACTGGTCATATTATAGGGTTCTAGCTTTAATTCTGTAATTGTCGTTTATACCCTTTTCTTGAATAAAATGAGATTTTCATCACATATTGATACCAAATCTTTTACTACTGATTTTATATGATAAATAAAATATTTTAAGCTTTTTGGAATGCTAAAAATATCAGCTTTTTTATATAACCCGAAAATCGCTTAAAAGCGACTTTTACGCTTTTTAACGCATAGTATGAGCTAAAACTATTTTAAACATATAAGACTTAATACCCACTGATGTTTTTAGAAAATTTCTACATTTTAACAGTAAGCAAAATTTTTAAACTCAGATTTCCAAAATTTGACCTTTAAAGCTTATGTGAAATTACCAAAATGCCCCTTCGGTGCATAAATTGGTTATAAATGATAAATTTCACATATAGGCAATACCCTACTGATATAACTTATTAAATTAAATATTTTTACTGATTTCAAAAGACCAGAACTTTAGTTTGTTATAAAATCTCTTTTATAAGTATTAAAATTACCAAAATGCCCTTTCGGGACTTAAATTGGTTTAAATTACTTTTGGGGCAGATATGTTAACATCCTACTGATGATATTTTAAGCATAATAACAATTAAGACCTGTATATAATTCATTTGGTTACCCGTTACGCGTTTACGCGTTCGGATCGGTTTACGTGACTAGTTGGCGTATAATAGCCGAAACGGGTTTAATCTTATCATTAAATCCTCAAATTCCAGAATGTGGTTAGTTTACCCATATTATACAAGTATCTAAGCTTGTCGGTTCTAAACCACATTCTATTCCGGTCTCCGCTTAATCTAGCATTTAGAACCGTAAAGTTTCTTTCTAGCTAGCCGGTCTAAGTCCTTGACTTAACTAAAGGCCCGTTAACACCCTAATAGGTTATTAAACCTTCTATACAGATTAAGTAGCATCCAGTAGAAGGTATCATCATACAGCTTTAGGATTTACGGCTGAGTTACTTTCACCTTTGAGCTCAGGTAAATACTTTTAACTTATTTTCCCTTATACGGGCTTGGGATATGGTATTATAATAATACCACTTGGTCGGGTGTGAAATCATTTAATCGGATTGTGATTAATAAATTTACATAACCCGTTTTAATCTGTCTTGTTTGATAACATAAACATTGGGGGTTAATTCGACCGTGTCCTGGATATCCACGGCTCATTTCGTTTGAAAATGGCCACGACCTATGCACGGGTGTAGGCATACACATGACAGATGCAAATGCTAAAATATAAACCCACATGTTGGGGATAACTCCTTTGTGGGTTCTATAAGTGGTGAGTCGGCTAATCATGACCGGCTTCCAACCGACCTCAATTGTAAGACAAACATGTAAATCTGTATACAAGATTATCTTTAATAATTGTCCCAAGTTATAAAAGATTTGTGCCATGTGCACTTAAATCAATTTTCATAATTTTTTTCAAAAGAGTCAGTTAATTGTATTTACCAGTGTAAACTGATATATTTTCTTAAAGATTGATTGACAGGTACCTCTCGTAATAGGCTGGTGCTATTAGGTGTCATAAGCGGATCTTGCAAATCCATAGATACATGAAGTCTGTTATTTTGTTTCTTTGTAACTATTTATGATCCGCCTGTGGATCTTATTACATTCCAGTCTGTATATTCTTTCACTCGGACCCTCAGACATTATGGTTTGTAATAGTTTATTCACCAAGCCTTCCGCTGTGCTATTATATTGTGTGTATTGACAATGATGATATCAACTACGTCACGATACTCCCCGCCGGGCCCACCGGTAATATGTGGAAATATCGGGGTGTGACAATTAGTGAGCCCGAAAGGCATCACTAAAAATTCGTAATGGCCATACCTAGTTCTGAACGCTGTCTTAGGTACATCTTCGGTTTGGACCTTGAGTTGATGATATCCAGATCTCAAGTCGATCTTCGAGAAGAAGCTTGCTCCTTGGAGTTGGTCGAATAAGTCATCGATCCTGGGCAAAGGATAACGATTCTTGATCGTTACCTTATTTAACTCACGATAATCAATGCATAGACGCATCAATCCATCCTTCTTCTTCACAAACAATATAGGAGCTCCCCAAGGTGAAGAGATGGGTTGTATGAAACCCTTTTTTTAGTAAGTCATCCAATTGAGTCCTGAGCTCTTTCATTTCAGTAGGCGCTAGACAGTAAGGGGCTCGTGCAATTGGTGCAGATCCTGGCAGTATGTCTATCCAGAATTCAACTTGCCTCTCAGGAGGTAATCCAGGTAACTCGTCAGGAAAAACATCAGGGTATTCCGAAACGATTGGAATATCTTCGATCTTGGGCTTTGGGTCATTCACGGTTACTTGTGCCATGTAGATGACACATCCGTTCTTCAGGCACTTCGACGCTTTAAGTATAGACACGTTGTCGGGCAACCCATATTGTGTATCTCCATGAATGGTGACTTGCTCTCCAAAGGGGGTGTTGATGTTACTTAGTTTCTTATCACAGGCAATTTGGGCTTGGTTATGCGATAACCAATCCATGCCTAAAACTACATCAAACCCAGCCAATTTCATTGGCAAAAGGGATAGCGGGATAGAATGATTCTTAATGTATATAAAGCATCCATCAAGAAAAGTTGAAGCGGTTTCTAAGGTACCGTCTGCGAGTTCTACCTCATATTTTATGTCTAGAGTTTTAATAGGCAGATTCAATAATTTACTAAACTTATGATCTACAAAAGACTTATCCGCACCTGAATCAAATAAAACTCTAGCATAAATATCATTAATGAGGAAGCTACCTGTTATAATGTTATTGTCATTCACCGCCTCCCTGGCGTTCATCTGAAAGACCCTTGCATTGGTTTTCTTTGCCTCTTCAGGCTTCTTAGCATTCTTAGGGAAATTAGTCTTAATGTGCCCCTTTTCGTTGCAACCATAGCAGGTTGCATCTTTGATGTTTCGACATTCCACACTCTTGTGCCCTTTCTTCTTGCAAATTCCACAAGGTTTAGCTTGTGGATCTTGGTTGCACCTTCCCAAGTGCCTCTTGTTACACTTTTTACATATGGGCTTGTCATCCGACTACCCCTTTTTGAAACCAGAGTTTCCCTTCTTCTTTTTGTTTGAGTGATGGGACTGGTCATCCTCCTTTTTTTCTTTTCCCCTCCTCGGTGGCTTTCTTTGCCCTACTCCTTACAACATCGAGAGTAAGTGACAAAGATAGATCTACAGCAGATCTATAAGTACCAGGCTTAGAAGCCTTGACATTTCCTTTAACCTCTGGGGCTAAACCACCTATAAAACGCGCAATGCGTTTGGGTTCTGGGGTGACCAAATACGGCACAAGCCTCGACATTGAGTTAAAACTGGTCACATAGGACCTGCAATCCAAATCCTTCATCACCAAAGTGAGGAAGTCAGTCTCTATTCTTTCCACTTCATCTTGAGGACAATAAGTGTCTTTCACAAGATCAACAAATTGATTCCAGGAAAGGTTATACAAAGGAACCTTTCCAGTGGATTGCACTAAGGCTTTCCACCAAGTTAGGGAGTCACCCTTGAAGGACTGAGATACAAACTTAATGATGTCCTCCTTTGCGCACCCACTAATATCAATCACCGTTTCCATTTCATCTAACCACTTCATACAATCTATTGCTCCCTTTTCTCCCGTGAAGTCTCTTGGCTTACACGAGACGAAGTATTTGTAGATACAACCCTTGTTGTACCTGGGAGTCTGATTCAACACAGCCTTCTGAGATTCAAATCTCTGGTTGGATGAATGCTGAGATTCATCCTTTTTCAATATATGCGAATGTGATAAGGACTTTGTATGAGTTTTGGACCGAACATGACTCGGTTCTTTGAATATTTTATCCACAGCTTGAGCAACTGCTGTGTCAATTATTGCTTGCAATTCAGCACCAGTAACATTTATCATGGCTTCATTATTGTTCCCTTCTCTCGGATGACTGTTTGCTTCGTCAGAGCCAGCCATGATTTTGGGTTCTAAAATTAAACAATAATGATTTATTTAGATTATATAATGAATCATCGTATTGATGATTAGATGGCCATGGTATTAATAAACCATATAGACCATTTAAATAACAAGTCAAAAATCTATTTGATCAAGATTTGTTTAGGCTACAACTGAACCATTATAGACAATCAATAGGATATAATCCTGTATATTTATCAGACAGGGGACATAAGTCACAACTGTCAATGTCATAGAGACATTTTTCATATAGCACAAGGCTTCGTCTCGAAGGACATTTAGATGGCACAAAAGGCCTTGCCACAAGGATGATTAAAACGTGATCTCATGGATCGGTGATCTTTAAGGGTCGAACATTAGTTCATCGCCCTTTTGACAAGAAGTTTATAAGATAAACTATCATTGTCATGAATACACGTTCGCCCAAGGGCTTACATCTTAATTGGATGTTTTGATTTATACATCATATTGATGTTTAATAGCCATGATTCGCATTGATCATATAGGCTATGAAGGTGGCTTGGAAGAATCCAAGTACTTTTGAAAAGCTAGTGTGGTCTCTCAAGTCACACTGCTTGGAATGTTAACATGTTTTCAGATGTTAACAAGGAATCAATTTCTTAAGAGGGTTACACCATCATAGCCAATTATATTATGGCTAGGTCATACCTTTAAGAATTTCTTTTGAAATTTCTTTGGCAGATCAATGTAAATTGAAATGATGTTGACAAAATGATGTAAGAAAATACATATACAAATTTTTCCAAAAGAAATTTCATTGAAATACTAAGCGATTACAAGATATGCCCTAAACGGGTCTTGAAATAACAAACTGTCCACGTAGGGACTACAGAAAAGAAAATAAGTCCACGCAGGGACTAAGTACAGAAATAAAATGTCCTCGTAGGGACTTGATTGAAAATACAATACAAAGTAAAATAAAATAAACTTCTACTTCTTTTTGCCTTTTATGAAGTTCGCGAGGCCCTTAAGAAATTTGTTATGCTTTCTCTCGCGTTCCTCCGCTTTGTGTTCAACCCGATCCAACCTATGCAGAATTTCTTGTGTTTGCAGTTGTGAAGGTGAGGGTTGATGTTGGTAAGGAACTGGATACCCCGTTGGGTATACAGGAGGAAAGGGTGAGGGGTGAAGTGCATTAAACTGATATCCATAATTCGTAGGATTTGGATATTCAAATGGGTTATACCCAGACGAACCTGGGTAAGTCGGTATGGGGTTATCATAACCCACTGGTGTTAGTGCACTATGTCTGTCGACTTCGTCTTGTATCGAGTCATGTAGTAGGATAGGATAAACCAGTGCTCGGGTGCTAGAAACTGAGTTGTATAAGTATGTTGGTAATTTCGCTTGAAATAGCCAATGGCAATTTCAAACGGAATTAACAAAGTTAATTCCGCTTGAAATGACCCTTGGTCATTTCAAACGAAATTATAAGCCTATATATAGGGGCACTTGGTTTGTCATTTGTAATTTTCGGATCTGAGTAGCGAAGCTCTGCCGAATCGTCTCCAGGTTGTAAATCAGTGTTAAATCAATACAAGAGACATTTAAATTGAATCAAGCGTCTGTTTCATTGATTTCGACTTTGATTCGGATCCAAAACTCTTCTGATCGACTCATTCAGGTCGCACAACGATCCTACAAGTGGTATCAGAGCTCAGGTGGAAGAGTTTAGCTTGATTTCATCAGTTTTCTGACTTCTACACCTTCTTTTTCAAAATTAACAAAATTTCACGGTCAAAATGGATTGAATTTCACATATTACATGCGAAACAGTGTTTTAACAAATCCTTGAAAGTTTCAGATCATAATTCGACCTATTGCTGGATTAATTGGACAAAAATTGGACCGATATGCTGATGTCATCATAATTCCGTTTGAAATCAGCTTAATTCCGTTTGAGATTAGCATGTGATTCCGCTTGAAACAGCTATTTCGCTTGAAAAGTTGAAGCAATTTCACACAAAATTACTGATTTCGTTTGAATTACATATTATTCCGCTTGAAAAGGGTAATTCCGTTTGAAAAGTTCACACGGAATCAGTTATTCCACATCAAATTGTAATTTCATTTGAAGATTTCGTATGAAACAAGTGATTTCGTTTGAAAGTCCTGATTCCGTTTAAAAGTGTGATCTCGTGTGAAAGGGTATTTCGTTCCAAAGTGATTTCGCATCAAAGTGATTCCGTTTGAAGTTCACTATTCCGTTTGAAAGTAGACATTTCGCATCAAGATCATTTCACGTCAATCGAGTGTCAGTATATTTCAAGTTGTTTGATATTGTTTAAACTGATTGTGTTTGTTTGCTTGTCTTTGTCTCCAGGTAATTCAAGAAATTCACATCATGGCTGAAGAATTCTACAACACGTTCTACAACGCGTTTACATCCGAGTCTTCCGAAATTTCAACTGTCACACCAAAAACCATTACAAAAGCAATCAATGAGAACATCAAACATGATAACTTTTATGGCACACATTCAAAACCACCAACTCTTGAAAGCATTGAAGATTACACTTGGTGGAAAGATCGGTTCATCAACTGGGCAAAAGCTTATGCTCATGAAAGCTGGTTCTGTCTGGAATTTGGTTATAAAAGGCCGACCAATGATAAAGGAGAAGAGCTTCCACTCAAGAACTTACCCAAAGAAGACAAAGCAGAATTCTCAGCAGAACAGAGAATGATTGCTTTGATTCAATCTTCAATCAGGAATGACATGTTTGCTTTATTGCAACATGACGGAACATCAAAATCTGTCTGGGAAGCCTTAAGGGTTAAAGCTGAGGGGGGGGGGGGGTAAACAAATCAAGAAAAATAAAATTGCATTATTAAAGAAAGAATTTGATTTGTTTGATAGTTTGAAAGATGAATCAGTTAGACAAATGATAGAGAGATTTGGTCATTTAAAAATTGAACTTGATCGGTTTGGTATTGTTAAAACTAGAGAAGAAATAATTGATAAGATCATAGAAGCGTTACCACGAGCTGATCAGTGGCAAACGTTTGTATTCATATTGAAAAATGATGCTTTATATGACACAATTTCTCTTGATGTCTTGCTAGAAAAGATAGAAAGTCATGAGCTTGAATTGCAGAAACAAAACAAGATGAGCAGCTCTTCACATCAACAGAATGTCAGTCTCTACTACAAAGGTAATTTACCTTCGGTTAAAGTTGGAGAATAACCAAAGACAGCATTCAGTGGTGAGAGGACAAAAGAGCCACAGAAAAGCTCATCAAGTTACAATCCGGGATATCATTCGTCTTCATCAAAAGCAAGTGTTGAAGAATCTGAAGAAGTTCTCTGTAACATTGCTCTCAAATTGAAGAATTCTCCGACTATGAGCATTAATGCAGCCAAGCAAAAAATGAGTTTTCTTGCATCTGTTCTGGAATCGTATGAAGGTCTAGTTACAGGCAAAATTGGTAACTCAGAGTTAACCAAAGAAGACTATGACCAGATTGATCCGGAAGAGATGGAACTTATCGATATTCGCTGGTGTTTGGCAAGTTGCATCCGTAGAGCTCAGAGATATATGGAGATTACTGGGAAACAATCATTAGGCGGTGCATCAACAAAACTTGGATTTGACAAGTCCAAGGTGACCTGCTTCAAATGTAAGCAAAAAGGTCATTTCAAGAGAGAATGCAACAATTCTGCAGTTGGTGGAAATGAACATCCGTTCAATGATGATTATTACCGAAAGACAATATACCACCGAAGCAAAGAAGAGCCGAAAATGATTGAAGATAAACCCAGAGATAAGTCAAGAGCTTGTGCTGTAATCCATGATGATGAAGGATATGATTGGAGTCAAATTCTTTCGGAAGAAGATCGTTTGGATAATCGAAGTACAGCTCATGGCAGAAACCCATCAAACAGCAAACATTATGTTTTTGTTGCAGAAATCAAAGAGGAAAATCAAGAAGAAAAAGTTATAGCTGAAATAAAAAAGAAAACCAGAGAAGAGATTCTGAATGAGAAAACATACAGAGAAAAAAGCATGGCTTGGAACAGAATGAATGAAATGCAAGAAGAATATGAAGATGCTGTCAGCTACAAAAGATGGGATAATAAGCAAGAGTGTTATGTCAACAGATATGGTGAACCTGTTGTTCCCAAAAAAGACATAGTTTATGATGATGTTCTTCTAGTAATTCCTCGAGCCGGAGAATATTATTCAAATGCTGTGAAAGATAAATCATATGAGAAAAAGCTTGGAAAAATCATAAGAGATGTTATGATATCAAGTCTGAGGAAGAGGGATGAGGAGAGAATGAAGAAGAATGTTGAGTGCATGGTTGAAGAGTTGAAGAAAGTTGCTGAGGAAGTAAAAGAAAAGATTGAAGAAAAAGTTGAGGTGAATGAAGAGGTTGAGAAAACTGTTACTGAAGAACAGCAGATTGATGAGATGAAGAAGAAAGAAGAAGAAGTGAAGAATGAGGTTTTAGTTGCTGGTGATGAGGTTGGTGTTGAAGGAAAGCAGAAAGATGATGATCAGATAAAAGCTGCAGCAAACACCGAGGTGCCAATCACTGAGGTAAATTCTGAGTCTGAAATCTCAAAAACTGTTGAACAGTGCAAGAAATGCATGGAACCATGCAGTGCTTGTACTGAAAAAGATGAAAAGTTCAGAACAAGAGATCTTGAATTTACTAAAATAGAAGAAGTTTTCAAAAATAAATACAAAGAAATGTTAGAAAACGAAAAAGTTTTGAAAGATAATGAGGAAAAACTTTTGGAAAAATGTAAAAAGTTAGAAAAGGAAAATGAAGGTTTGAAAAAAATGTTTTGAAAATAACAGAAGAATGTTCTAAAAAAGAAAATGATTGTCAAGAAATGAAAAAGGAATATGATTCAATAAAATTGGCTTATCACATTACAAAAGAGTCATATGAAAAGGTGAAAAGTGAAATGAAATTTGTTCAATCAAGATTGAATTACTGTTCTGAAACAACTAATGAGCTTAAGCGACAGTATGAAATAAAGCAACATGTTGTAAACTCCTACATTGAGGATGCTGCTAAGCTAAAGCGTCATATTGCTGATCTAGAACAGGATAACAACAAGTTAAAAAGTTATCACGTGTCGTCATATGTGCTTGAAAGAATTTTCAACATAAAACCGGATGGAAAAGATTCTGAGCAAAACAAGAAAGGTATTGGCTCAGAGTTTCATCAAGTTCCACCACCGGAAAAGTTTGCATTTTATGATGATGAAAAGGTCGAAAAAGCTTTCAACATGGTAGATCAATTGCCAGATAACATTGACGTAACCTATTCCAAATCTGATGATTCTAGTGATTCTGAGGTGGTAGGTAAGGTCGTTGAAAGTGTGTTGAAAGAAGAGTCAGTTGATACAGGTAAATCTGAATCACAGGATGAAAATGAAGGTAATTTTCATGATGGATATCTGAAAAACTCAAAATCCGAGAAATATTTGAATGATGATTCAAAAGGATTGGTTTATACAATGATTGGATCAGACAAATTATTCTTAGATGTTGTATTCCCGATTCAGAATGTGATTTCAGAAAAGGTTGATAAAGTTTTCAAAATTGTTGAGATTGAAAAATCTGAAATTTCAAAATTTGCTGGAAAAGGTCATAAAACTTTTTATAACAAACCTGGTTACAAGAAGAAAAATATGAAGGCTGGGTTGGGTTATAAAAAGAAACAAAATCGAAATAAAAGTGAAACGCCAAATTATCAGACAAAGATGAATTTTGTTCATGGAACAAGTTCTGAAGAAGAGAAAGAACTCCAATTTAGGCGTCAGTCTAATGAAGAGTTCTATGCTCAAAAGAAAAAGCAACAACCACAGGTCAAAGATGTGTCCAAGAGAACATGTTTTAAGTGTGATCAAATTGGACATCTTGCACGCAAGTGTCCGAATCTGAAACCTGTTGATGTTGAGAAAAAGAAGTCTGATAATGTGGAGAAACAAAAATCTGAGAATGTGAAACAAAGGTCGACTAGATTTGATTCAAAACAAACTTGGAGGTACAACACAAACAAGTTTGTTTCGAACCAAATTTGGAAATCAAACCCGTATAAGTTCGATTCTAGACAGACCTGGAATTCTCACACACCCAGATTTAGAACAACACAAAGTTGGAGAACAAATGTCGATGCAATAAAACCACAACAGTTTTGGAAAACAACTGTTGTTCAGAATCAAAATGTTCAAAAAGATTCACATTTTTACAAACGAGGTACTCCTAAAGGTCAAACTTGGAGTGCTAAGAAACAAATCGTTTCGGTAAGTGATGAAAAAGATGAAATTAAAATTGAAAAAGTCTTTGTTCAGAATGACAAAGATTTTCCAAAGTTGAATGAAATATATTGTGTTGAAATGCCTAAGGTCAAGCAGACCTAGGCTAACTTGTTCAAGTGATTAAATAGTTTGAATGTGCAGGTGCTCAAGAAAATTGAAGACTGTGAGAATGGAAATCGGAGCATCCTGGCACAACGGGAAGAGGAGGCTGCTGAACCCTGGTTTGGTTAAAACAGGGAGTTTGTTTGTTTTCTGTATATAAATAAACAATATTTTAAAAACCCTAAAAATTTAAAAATTTAAAAACCAAAAATATGTTTTTATTTTGTCAAAATTTTGAAAAATAAAAAATATGCTTGTTTTTTAAATTTTGTCAAATATTTAAAAAAAACTCAAAAATTTGTTACTTGAATATGCCGAAACCCTCACGGCGGAACAAACATGATTAATTTCACAAGATTGAAAAACGGTTTTCAAGCTGTAAAATATCAATGTGTTGTAAATCATGGGGGTAATTGCTGCTTTACATGTTATATTTTCTGCAAAACAGAGCATGAGATGTAGAAAATGGATGGCGAGACAAAGCTATCAGTGTCGGTTTGTCAAATTTTTATTAAATGATTTTGCATTTTAGGGGGAGTAATATTGTAAGTAAATCCAAAAACATTTGAAAATTTGAAAAAGCCAAAAACATGATAAAATTCAAAATTGAGTTTTTGTGTAAAAAGAGGAAATGATAGTACATCAGTAGACAGTTACAATATGCTAAAGAAATGTAACGATTAAATAGCGTTAAACAGTCTCACTGATGATATGCCGATAGGTTTTATACATTTAGTAAACTTTTTCGGGATATAAACTTAAATTCAAACTTGGTTATTTCGTGGGGAACACTACTTGTATATATAGGTAACCCCTGAAATCTCGTTTTAAGGACCCCTCTTTCTGAGATACTAGGTCTTTATGCTTAGTGATATCTGGGGTATTATCCCGGGACTTCTGATTTTGTGGAAGCAATGGCCTAGTCCCCGTATAATACTTTCCGTTTGCTTGAAATATAGCACCGCCCGCAGCATAAAAAATGATGAAACATTGAAAAATGTTAATCATATGCTGTTGAAGAAAAGATTCTCTAAAGGGAACACACCTAAAAGTCGAAGCCGTCATCTCTTTGCTGAACGGAAGTTCTGACCTGAGCTCTCACGGTCCTCGCAATTTAACCCCTTACAGATATCATCTAGGTATACTCACCTGTAAGACTGAATATTGGGATCTGGATACGGGAGTATATTCAAGAGGTGGGACACATGAATGAGTTTAAGTTCTTAATACACCTAATTCGTATCCTGAATCAGTTGAAATTTGTATGAAAATTTAAGTGGATCAGTATATCGACAATCTAAGTGAATTGTTTAATTCTTAATGTGTAACTAAGCTCAATGGTACTTGTGACTTGTCAAAAACTGATATGATCCTCTAATGCAAACTCAAACAAAAATATTGTCTGTAAATATGTTTGTAAATATTTCTTTATTGCTTTATGTTTCAGAAAAATACAAAAAGATTTTTTATTCTGCTTTATTTTCGACAACTGATGTCTGAGTGCTGAGTTTCAAAATCGGAGTATGCTGATTGTGTTTCTGAAAATAAACGTGTTCATTAATTTGAAACTTGAAATTTTTAAATAAAAAATCAAAAACAGTTTGTGATATCTTCAAGGTCATTAGTTTGGACTTGGATGATTAACTGTGAGGGATTTGGATGCTTATATTGTTAAAATCTTTGAAAAAGAGCCAGTTTCTGATCCTGTTTGCTGAAACTGTCAAATCTTTTAAATTTGTTGATAGAGGAAATTGAATTGTTTTTGAAAAAAGCCAGGTCATTTATTCCTGGATATTCAAAACATTGTCACTTATAAATATTTGAGATGTGCAGATGAGATTCCAGACTACGTTCCCAACAGCTGAGTCTAAGGGGGAGTCTGAAGACGAGCTCAAAGCAAGGGGGAGCTTGTAACCAGAAAGCAAGGTGTCGATCCCTAAAGCACGGAAGCT
The DNA here is from genome assembly GCA_030545235.1 of Helianthus tuberosus. Taxonomy (NCBI): domain Eukaryota; kingdom Viridiplantae; phylum Streptophyta; class Magnoliopsida; order Asterales; family Asteraceae; genus Helianthus; species Helianthus tuberosus. The sequence goes on from JARYGA010060305.1 coordinate 1,204,077, forward strand.
TGACGATAGGGGGAGCCTGAGAAAAGTGTTTCTAAAGGATGATAATGTTAGAGCCAGAATAAGATTCTGGTACAACATTCAAAGATAGAAACTGATCAATGAAGAAAGAGTGATGGATGCTTACAATGTTAGACAATTTGGTAAGAGTTTGAAGACTGATCAAGACTGAAGATGTGTCATGATAAAGACTCGACACTGAAGACTTCGTCAACATCCAAGGGGGAGTCTGTTAGTGCACTACGTCTGTCGAATTCGTCTTGTATCGAGTCATGTAATAGGATAGGATAAACCAGTGCTCGGGTACTAGAAACTGAGTTGTATGAGTATGTTGGTAATTTCGCTTGAAATAGCCAATGGCAATTTCAAACGGAATTAACAAAGTTAATTCCGCTTGAAATGACCCTTGGTCATTTCAAACGAAATTACAAGCCTATATATAGGGGCACTTGGTTTGTCATTTGTAATTTTCGGATCTGAGTAGCGAAGCTCTGCCGAATCGTCTCCAGGTTGTAAATCAGTGTTAGATCAATACAAGACACATTTAAATTGAATCGAGTGTCTGTTTCATTGATTCCGCCTTTGATTCGGATCCAAAACTCTTCTGATCGACTCATTCAGGTCGCACAACGATCCTACAACTGGCGGTGGCGGTGGTGCAAATGTAACTGGCGGGGGATCATCTTCCGACACCGCATAAGAGGGTCCACCCATTTGTGGATCCTCGGGGATTAGAGGGTATGTGCTTGAAGCTTGAGGGGAACTAAACCTAGGCCCCCCTCGCACGGACATCCATGTGTTCCTCCTTCGCCTAGGTGGCTCAGGAGGTGGTTGTGGTGGTTGTTGAGGTGGTTCCTCAACTAGCAAAGGTGGTGGAGTAACCGCTTGAAGATACGGTTCCTCCAATGGAGGTTGTGGAGAGTTATGAAAAGAATGGGTAAATTCACATTCGTACTTGTTCCACCATTCGGCCCATGAATCGGGGCCTTGATACGGCAATCCTTGATAAGGAGAACCGCTGGAGATGCTGATGGGATAAGTTGGTGTCCTGGTTGGCAGCGCTGGATCAGGGTCATCATCCATTTCCATATCTTGGGAGAAATGGTCTTCGGGTCCTAAAGGATTATAACCTAGTGGTTCCTTAAAATAATCGTTTGGGTTAAATTGACCCGGGGAATAAAGATCGCGAGAACTAGAATGGTGAAAGGAATGAGAATGTAAAGAGTGGTGTGAATGATGTGATTGGTGATAATGGTACGAATGTTGGGGGATCGTCCAGAATAGGTAGCCCAAAAGGTAGGGGGTCTGAAGGTGAGGAACCTAGCGAAACGGAGTGTCTCGCCGGTTCAGAGGAATGTCTCCAGTTATCTCGCGAATTGGAGCTAGGAAAAGATGCTGATGGCGTGCGCCTATGGGAGGGTCCTGGATTGCTAGATGGACCTCCCCGCATCGGACCTTTTCCTTTTCCTCGAACGCGCGGTGGCATTTTTAATTAACCTGTCAAAACAATAAAACAACATATAAACGACAAAAAGGAAACTTAAGAATAAATCCTAAGTCATATACCTAGACTCAGAAGTCTAAGGAATGTGCTTATTGTGTCATTGAGATTAAACACAAAAGGTTAGTGTTTAATTCACTCAATGTTGGCTCTGATACCAACCTGTCACACCCCGATAATTCCACATATTACCGGTGGGCCCGGTGGGGAGTATTGTGACGTAGTTGATATCATCATAGTCAACACACAATATAATAGCACAGCGGAAGGCTTGGTGAATAATTACTATTACAAACCATAGTGTCCGAGTGTCCAAATACAAGAATATACAGACTTGGTTGTAATAGAGACCCACAGGCGGACCATAAAATAAAATACAAGAAACTGAAATAACAGACTCCAGGCATCTAAGGATTTGCAAGATCCTCTTATTGACACCGAGTAGCTCCGGCCTAGTTACGTGAGGTACCTGTCACTTAATCTTTGGAAAATACGTCAGTTTTCACTGGTAAATAAAATTAACTGACTCATTTGAAAAGAGTTTAAGAAGATTGATTTAAGTGCACATGGCACAAACCATTTATAACTTGGGACAATTTTTATATAAAATCTTGTATACAGTTTTACATGTTTGTCATACATATGGGGCCGGTTTGGAAGCCGGTCATGATTAATCGACACACCACTTATAAAACCCACAGAGGAGTCATCCCCAACTTGTGGGTAATTTGCATATTAGCATCTGTCAGGTGTATGCCTACACCCCGTGCTTAGGTCGTGGCCATTTTCAAATGAAATGAGCCGAGGATATCCAGGACACGGTCGTATTAACCCCCAATGTTTATGTTATAAAAAAAAAGATTAAAACGGGTTATTCAATTTATTAATCACAATTCGATTAAATGATTTCATACCCGACCAAGCGGTATTATTATTATAACGTATCCCAAGCCCGTATAGGAAAATAAGTTAAAAGTATTTACCTGAGCTAGATATGAAAGAAGTAACTCAGCCGTATATTCCTAAAGCCTTATGGAAGTACCTTCTACCAAAGCTACTCAATCTGTTTAGAAGGTTTATTAACCTATTAGGATACTAACGGGTCTTTATTTAAGTCAAAGACTTAGACCGGTTAGTTTGAAAGATACTTTACGGTTCTAAACGCTAGATTAAGCGGAGACCGGAATGGAATGTGATTTAGACCCGACAAGTTTGGATACTTGTATTATATGGGTAAACAAAACACATTCTGGATTTTGAAGATTTAATGATAAGGTTAAACCCGTTTCGGTTATTTTATGTAAACTAGTTACATAAACCGATCCGAATGCATAAATGCATAACGGGTAACCAAATGAATTATATACAGGTCTCATATGTTATTATGCTTAGAATATGTTAATACATCAGTAGGATGTTAACATATATGCCCAAAAAGTATTTAAAACCAATTTAAGTCCCGTAAGGGCATTTTGGTCATTTTTATGTTTAAAAAAGAGATTTAATAATAAACTGAGGTTCTGGTCTTTTGTAATTAGTAAAAATATTTATTTTATCAAGTTATATCAGTAAGATATCATACATATGTGAGGTTTACTATTTATAGCCAAACTATGCCCCGAAAGGGTATTTTGGTCATTTCACATATGCTTTTAAGGACATTTTTGGAAGTCTGAGTTTATGACTTATACCTACTGTAATAATATTAAAATTTATTTAAAAATTCAGTAGGTAACAAGTCTTGGGTGTTAAGTATGGTTTTAAACCATACTATGCACCTAATTAGCGTAAAAATCGCTAATTGACGATAATTAAGATGTTTATAGAAATCTAAGATTTTGATCAGTCTTAAATGCTCAAAATAATTTATTTAATATATAAGATCAGTAGGAAAAGTTTTGGCATTCAAATTATTTGTTAATCTCATTTTATGTATGAAAAGGGTATTATCGTCATTTACCGAATTACACAAGAACTCCATGATATGGTCAGGTTATAATCTGAAAAAAAATTCCCAAAATCCCTAAAAATAATATCTTAACAGTAGGTAATGAGTTTTGGGTCGAAATCCATGTTTAAACATGCCTTATGCAAGATAACGCAATTTAATTAATAAAAAGCTTCAATTTACGATATCGAGCATAACTTCTGTTTGAGATCAGAAACTGATGTCAAATTTTCGGGGCATCCTTATATATCAGTAATAAAGGTTTTTGTCCTCTCACGTTTTTAAAAATCTCATTTATATGTCAAAAGGGCAAAATGGGCATTTATAAGCATATTAACGAAGATTAGCATATAATTCATAATACTAATGACCAGGTAATATAACTCCATAGGGTTAAACTATAACATAATGTGGTCCTAATGGAAGCTTAAAACATGGAAGAATTAAGCTCAATCGGGTCAGAACTGAAAGTCAAAGCAAAAGTCAAGCTTTTGCGACTTTCGGTTGCGAACCGACCCTAAACTGATAATTTTCGGGTTGAACATGCTTAAACATGTTCGAATAATAATTACCAAGTTATTAGAGTGATAAAATATAATTTATAACCTCTGCAATGTTAGTTATGATTATTATTTCAAATTCTGGTCAGTTTGACTTTTTAACTTAATAGTTTGACCCGACAATTAACTAGGCAAACGAAATAATTAGGAGGTGCCCTTTTAAGGGTTAATCACCTACCTAATTATGGTCACATAACTACATTCGATTCGAACAGTGGCTGGACCATTTGAGTTTAAACCGAAGGTCAAAGTCAGATTACGATAACTTTGACTTTTCGGTTTTTAAACTAAAAACTGAATGGAGGGGACTAAGACACTTACAAAGGGTCCTAGCTATCTTTTCTACAAGAACAAGCTTCCTTTTGGATCAGGAACCTCCAGATATGATCAGAACACAAGCTAGAGAGTTGAGAGTGATTTTTGAGTGAAAGTGCAAGTGAAATACTGAACTAAGAGGCCCTATTTATAGTGAATTCAGGTTATCCCAGATGATTACAGGTGTTTAGGGATGTAATCTGGTGTCTCCAGGTGTCCATGGTGGTTTTTAATACCAGCAACAAGGCCATAGAATCGAATTAACTTGTTTGGAGCCCAATGGAAGGAAGAGACCTGCACCTGGCAATAGAAAGCTGTCGAAACAGTGTCGTCACGTCGTGCGACAGCAGAATGCTCTCCTGGTCGCGCAGCGCGACACCCATGGTTACCAGCCAAACAAGTTTCATTCTTGACAAGTTCAGTCCCTGTACTTATATAAGCTCTATATCTTTTGTTTTAAGAACTTCTAGCCCTTGTAGTTAGTTTGTGGATGATCAAGGGAGTATAACCAAACTCCGTTAGGCCCGGTTTTGTTAAATGATCTCTGAAAACATAAGTTTCGCCATGTTGACGCTTTAAACCCTAATTCTTGGGAATTCGCGTAAACAACACGTAACGATCTCGAAACCTTGTGAAATTTATATCACTTATTCTTGAGAGTATATTTGAATATTCCTAAGCCCGGGTTCATTAAAAGGTCACTCAGAGGTAAGAATTAACATGTTGACACGTTTAACCCCTGTAGTTCATAATCTTTCGATTATTTTCATAAACGACTTCTCGTATTCTAATTATTACTCATTTAAGAATATATTCTTCGTGTGTGGTCATTCAGAGGCACAAGATTGGCATGTTAACACTTTTAGTCCCTTCGCATACATATTTTTATCATTTGGCAACTTTAGTCCTTCACACTCAATCTTTTACATGATTAGGGTTTAGGACACGTGTCTTCACATAATAGGACACGTTTTTACGTGGTGTTACACGGAAGCACCTGTACACGAATGACAAACCCGGGGAATGGGAGGTCATTGTTTAAACTAGCAAACCGGTTACGGTAACGTGAAAGTTGTAAATATTGAAACTCGGAATGAGTATAAGGAATATGTGAAATCTCAACTAGAAGTGTTATTATATAGTCTAAATTCATGCTCTTAGACTTCAAATGGGTCAATTGTTTTAGAAGCGTAAACCGGGAATGGGAGCGCGAAATAATAGAGAAATGGAACTCGGAAAGGGGTTATAATTTTACAAACAAAACCCACCCGTAAGGATAGGGGTTAATGGACATTTAGCATTCATTTGGAAATTTTCGCAAAGAAACATAAAAGCATAAATATAATTCCGATGATGAAAATTTGATATACCTCTTCATCCCGGAAGTAATATAAGCTTTAAAATAAGAAAAGTGTGTTTACAAATGTATTTAAGGAAGTTCCTAGTTGTATTTTAACGTTAGGGACTTAAAACAGGCCAATCGAACAAGCAAAACAACAATTCAGCAAACCTGTTGCAGAACCAGGTGTCGCCGACATGCGACGTCTGGTGTCGACGTGCTGTTTTTCTGCCTAAGCACTAGTGGTGCCGACGCGAAGAAGGAAACGACGTCGCCGACACCACCCAGCAGTTGAAAGTGCTGATTTTTGTCGTTTCACTAATGTGGGTCATAATAATTGTTTCCATATGTGTGATAACACTAATAATTGTTAAATTTTTAGTTCTAGGTACTTAATAACTTTTGGGATGATGATCAAGCCACCTCTGAAGAACTGAACACGATGAAGAATGAAGCTTCCTCTTTTGTTTAAATGTTTTTATGTAATTCAACTATCGTGTATGTTTATTTAATGTCACAAAACACTTTGATAACTTGATATTTTGGGGTGTTGCATATACGTGATAGTAAAACAAAAATTGAAAACATGTTACAACTTACAACTAGGAATATATATGTATCCCTTACATATAGTGACAAGAAGATGAAAGTAACATTTTGGTGAAATTAACTCATGGATAAAAGAAAAGGGGGACAACCCCAGGACCAAAAAATCGTTCATATCCAACATCACATGAGTATGGTGCCCTGGTTTTTGTTCTATACATTGCCATTGTTTAATGTATTTGGATGGTTCTTTATCATGCTTATTGTACTCCTATGCAATTAAAGAAAATTGGTTATAAAACTTGTTTTAGTTAAACGTTTAGATTAGCCCATTTAACCAGCTAGAGATATGGCATAACTCGAATCGACCCATCTATAGGTAAATGGGTCAAATATGTCACCTATAGTACATAAATCATAGCTATCTTGATAATGTCAGCACTTGTGAAGCAATATGTCTCTTTAATCTTTCGAGCTACTTCAAGTGAATCTTCAGGAAGAATGAGCTCCCTTCTTTCCTGTATCATAACGCAATATAATGAAAAACTTAAGTAAAAAATATTTAACTTGAAAAATGAATGCAAAAATAAAGTCAAAGCCAACATACATGCATGAGCTATTGAACGAAAAGAGTGACATCTTTTCCCGAAATTGGTATTGACTTAATACCGCTACCGATAACATAACCTTCTACAACGGGAACAACATGAGTGCCCCTTTCTCCAACATCTACCACTAACACCTGTCATCTTACACTATGTAAACATATAGGTTGTAAAATAATAATAATAAGATATTTTTAAAGGTCCCACTAGCCCACCTACTTATGAAACAGTGGATATACAATAAAATAAAAACAAAAACTAACAAAAAGGATAGAGCGTTATTCACCTTGAAGAAAAACTAAAAAAGATGAGACTCCCTCTGTCCAAAACTTATCGTATACGTTTTTTTTTTAATTTGCCCTCATATATTTGTCCACTTTCAAATAGGAATGTTTAGAATTTACTTATTTTCGCATTTTACCCTTATCATTAAATCTTCCGAGTTCTCCCACTCGATCGGTATCTTAAATGCATTAAGTGTAAAACTAGCATTCCACTCATTTAAATATGCATTAATTGTGCATATATTAATATGTATTTTTCCTTTTTGTAGACAATAATTTGCAGCCGAGGGAGTAATTAATTAGTGAGAACCATCTAGTGTCTATTTATGACTACATATTTGACTAACAAAATCGAAGAACAAGTTCCACACCAAAGCACAATGCTTTACAATGGTGATTGTTAACTTAAGGTTTTTGGCTTAAAGGATGTGACACCTTGCTAAGTGAGGGAAAAAGGATAATACTATAATAGAAAACAAACAAACTGAAGAAAAAAATGTTCAGATCAAGAGCCTAAATGTTTTCATCACAATAAATACCATGATGAAATAGAGTATCGATTTGAAAGGAAACTCTTTCTACTAAAAGTAAAATCTGAGACAGTAAATTACAATACGAGGAAAAAAAGAAAATGAACAATATCATCATTGTGTTTTGATATTCAACAAAATTTCCCCATGTAATTTGAAGTTATAACTAAAAGCATGTTTTACGATAACTATACGTGAATATAGCACTGCGACGACATATGTCAACCCATAAATATTGATAATACACAACCATCTATGGATATAGAGAAAATTGCATAAATAAAAGCTTCCACCAGGCATGTCCACCAATGAGAATATTGTATGTGTATGAGTGTGCAAAAAGCAGATATAATCCATTAAATTCACAAATTACAGCAAAAATAAACTTTTAATGCAATGATTGAATAACACACAATAGAATAGCCATAAGGGAAAAACTTAGTTGAAATTTTATTCACTTTAGTACAACGGATTTGCTAACATGAAGAATCACATTTCCATTTAATATATGACATACCTAGTTCTTGAAGTTATATAACTGTTAACTAGCCAAAATAAATGTCTCTCATTTAAATCATGTGTTCGTTACTTTCCCCATGACATATTGGCATACTCCTAAGGAAATCCATAAAGATAGCATCAACACAAAATTAAAGACTCATAATTACTCCAATCCATAAATAATAATATTAACAATAAGCATAACAACCAACCTCAGATGTAGTGTACCCAACAACGAAAGCAAGTACCGGTTGCACTGCAATATAAAGCCCAGGAACATTAAACGTTTCGAAAATAATCTCATCCGTATATTCCTGGCTTTCCGATGGAGTCAATGGACTCTCGGTCAATAAAAAAGTAATGATTATATGGATCACACCGTAGGTAATTAAATATACACTACTACCAAAACCATTCAATTGCAACCCAATTTTCAACATGCCCGTGTTTAATCAAATAACTTAAATTGTAAGTACTACTAGTTCTTGATTCAGATAAAGCTTCTTCCCCAATAAAGAAATCAAGATCTGCCATTACACGAGCACTGTGTTGTGCCAACCAACCGCTACTTCCCTTACTAGAGCCACGTGTAGGCTGAGTTATAAACGATTCGTTAAGTGCAACTTCCATTGGAACAATAAAACATAATTCCACACTGCCAGCAAAACCCATTTTAGTATACATACAATACCACCATAGCAAGTGATATCACTTAGTTTTAGCCACATAACAACCAAATGATCCAAAAAAGTTAGTTAGAAAAAATGTCTTCTTTGGGGCATTTGCAAAAAATAAATAAAAGTTTACCCGGTGTCATTGTTGATAACTACAACAGGACAAGGTGTGGAAGTATCCATGAGCAAAATGGATCTTTGGATGAGACCCCATAACTATAGCAGGACAAGAAAATGAAGGTAAAAAATATAGATCATTATGCATGTTTTTTACTTGATGATTATGCACAATTTTAGTTTTCATTATCGGTAGAAATGTGTCAATCATAAAAGACGGTGATCATGGTATTGAACTAGAAGATGATGTTAAAAACTACGATCATCCAAATTCTATACATGGTAATTCCAAATGAGGAAACATAAACATGATGTATGGAATCACTTTATCATGACACGTTCGAAAAAAAGAATATACAAACATGATGCAAATGAAAGCATAATCAAATGACAATCAAGAACATGTAAAATAATCAAAAGCTTTAACCGAACTTAATGGTTCAAAGAGACCTCAAATAGTAAATCATAATTTAAATAAGATAAAATAGAAAATTTCAAATTCAAATAAATATATAAAAGATATATCTTTATCTTCTGCAAGAAATATGTCACCTTCCAAGAAACTTTAACGGATCTTCTCACTGGCACGAGTTTGATATGGGTTCAAGTTCAACTATACCGGATACTCCTGCATCAAAACATGGTGTAGTTATTGCAATGTTGATATTGCTTACAACCCTAGGAAAATTGGTGCTACAAGTTTTTAAGGTCATTTGCAATAAGCAAAAGGAAAAAGACATTATAATTGCAAAAGAAGGTGTTGTTGTCAATGGAAGTTTAGATGCAATTGTTTTCAACAAAAAAAAAATGTGTAGAAAAGCACTTGCACAATGATAACTGGTGATAAACTTACTTTTAGATTTTTTAAAAACGATGGGTTTGATTATTTATGCTTAATAACACAACCTAAAACTGAATTTCCAAGTCAGATACAATTGTCAAGGTTATTATGTCACTGCATGGTGAGTAAAAGAACATATTAAAGTTGACGTTTAGAAAAACTTCCCAATCAGTATGTCTTACGGTAGATATATGACATCAAAACAAAAAAGTTAGTTATGTGCATGATCTTCACAACTCATTACATTCACAATGTTTGGAGTTTGCAAAATGAAATTTTAGATACTAAAAGAATTTCTACCCATAGGGAGTGTTTGGGGTACTAAAAGGGTTTTGAGAATAATTTATATATATGTGTGTCTTAATAGACAAATATATAAGGCTAGAGAGAGACCGTAACCCTTATGCTAACTCTTAATGAGCTTAACTATAACGGACTTAACCCTAATTTACAATATATAATAACCATTGGTTTAAAATAGTATTTTAATTATATCAAGGTCATTAGAAACACAATAAGATATACTAGTTTATTACCTTTTAGGTTGAATAAATTTGAGGAATGTGTTAACATGAAAACATGTTTCCATTGGTTTAAAATAGTATGATAATTATATATAAGGTCATTAGAAACACAATGAGATTTACTAGTTTATTATATTTTAGGATGAATAAATTTGAGGAACGTGTTAACATGAAAACATGTTTGTGGAAATGTTTGCATATATGTTCTTCCAAGATGAAACTCCATTATCTTAATGTTAGAGTTGACTTTAAAGTTTAGGATATCATTTGATAGAAAGTAAAGAGGATTCACCGTGTATTTGATACTATAAAAGTGACATCATTGGAGACACCTTATAGTAGGGACTAGGTAGCGACAATAAACTTTATGAGTTTTTTTTGTAGTTATTTATATGACGACGAAACATTTTTCGTAATCATTAGGTGTCACTTTAGATACAACTTTTCATGATCTTCGTTCCTTGTATCCTTATATAAGTACTTGCGTTCAAGATGATCAAAAGTTGAGTCGCGTTTTTGTGAATATGAAAGAAAATCTTCATAAATATTAGGGAGATCTTGAGAAAATTAACCCTTTGTTGTTTATTGTCGTGGCCATTGATCCTCTTGCAAACAAAATACCTATCACCATTCACATGAGTATTTGATCCACACATTACAAACCAACCACAAAAAAACAATTAATGTCGTGATTAAAAAGACATCCAAAAAGCTATTGGCTTCAATTTATGTGACATCCATGTCCGATGTATATTTATGCCTTTTATATCAAGAATGGAGGTTTTGTGATATATGACTTATGTTTGAGTATCACATAAATATGTTTATCATGGAGCATTAGGTTGTCTTTACTGTTAACAAACATGAAGAAAGTGGACGATAGGTGAAATCTTGTTAATTATCACTAAAGAGACTTTATGATGTTGTTTGAGCGAAAAGGTAACATGCCAGTTGCTTATCACATTTATATACATATGTATCAATGGACTAAAGTTTGATACTTGAGCAAAGTAGATATGCGAAATTTGAAGTCATGATTATAAAACGTAGACACATGAATGTGGTGCGTATAATTTATTTTGGAAACATAGAAATTTAAGTAATACACGAAAAACCTTAAATGATAAGAAGTAATCAATGTTCTATAATTGTCACAACCCCCGACCACACCCTGGGCGGGAGCCGTGAGCCAGATACAGGTGGTACCGGTGTTTATTAAATTTGCAACGGAAAATATCACCAGGATCGTAGTTAGGAAATAATTTCAGAGTTTGTAAAACACTAAACTTTAATATTAAACAAATGGGATAAAACCCATATTACAATCAAATGTTTTTATAGGGATAAAATTGATAAAACCATAAATTTCTTCTTTTAATTGGGTAATCATAGCCATTTTATTTAAGCCTTCAGTGCTCCATAGCAAGCTTCTATTACCTTCACAGTAAGTTACCTGAAACGCGTTTGAAAACATTTTATCAGCGAAAAATAATGGAGGGTTCATTCACTTGTATAAAAAGAAACATTGTTATATTTTACAGTATCAAGGGTGATTACATTGTTTATATCTATTAAATACTCAATCAGTATTTGTCACACGGTGGCAGTTCCGATGTGACGGTGGTCATATCACTCATTGGCTAACTTTTGTATAATAGTGAAGATTATCAAGTAGTGTATACGAAACCCCACATACCGGCAGTAATTTCAGAATAAAAAAACTTAATCACTGTAAATATAACTGGAATACATTTAGGGTTTTGCAAAGCATCTAGTAAAAAGAAAGAATGACTCACTTTGTTGATTTAGGGTTTTATATTATAACTTCCTGGTGCTAATCCTGAGTTCCTATTAAAATAAATACAATGCAACACGTGTCACTGCATCAACCCAATTCAAACTTTAACGACACATCACGAGTTCAAAACCCCAACGTACTTAACAAAGTATAGCCTTATTTAGGCAGCACTTTGGCATCCGTTGCTGGGTTTCGGATCGATCGGACAGGATATCAAATCAGTGATCAAGGTTAAAACACTTACAACGGGGTAGAGTTTCGTAGTTTAGGGGAGGGGTGTTGTGCAAAGAACGAGCAGAACGAGAGCAGAAGTTTACGAATTAAATTCGAAATGGTGCAGGAGCTTCAGTCCCAAGCCACTGCATTTATAGGACAACCCAGCTCCTCTCGCACGTCGCGACAGAACCTAGGGACACCCCCGCGTGTCGCCTAGGCAGCCTATTTTGCCTAGATAGGCTTCGTTGAACGTGTAGCCTTGCCACACGTCATGCTCGAGTCACACGTGTCTTGGTACTCCCCCGCGTGTCGCAGAAGTTTTAGGGGTACCCTTCGCGTGCCTCTTGAGAGTCCAGTTACTAGTTTCTTTGTTTTTCGTACTGGTTCGTGCCGTATAAGTCCGGAGTTTTGATCATGAGTCCTTATAAGATGTTTTGGGAGTTGTTACAATAATGGTGGTGGTTATTAATGTCTCTGGAAAGAACCAAATGTTCTAGGAAGATTAAAATTTCATAAAAACAATATATCATTTGCAAAGAGGGAGTTGCAAGATTTATTTGGGAAAGGTAGTGGTTGTTTAATTCTAAGTAAAGAATTACGAGAACTATGTAATATACAAGGTTATGTAACAACTTACCTTGCTTTTTTTGTCTCTTAATTTGTAACTCATTATATTCATCAATTATTATATATAAGTGCATTATGTTGTTTTCGTGATCGAGCCGGGGGTCTCACTGGAAGCAGCCTCTCTATTCCTAACGGGTAGAGGTAAGGCTGTCTACATCTTACCCTCCTCAGACCCTACCTTAGCTTTGCTATTGGTGGGATTTACTGAGTATGATGATGATGATGATGTTGTTTTCGTGACTTTTTGGTTTAAATCTGGTTATGTATTTTGATTGAGTTGATACGAAACACAAACAAGAATACCCATTGCAAAATCAAAATGAAATCAAAAACCAGTTTTGTGTCGTGGGTACACCAATACCTAGACTAATTGGATTGGAATTCAAGTACAATAGTGTCTAATAAACTATTATTGATGACCATTCTTGAATGCAGTGTTGGTCTAATTTTCAATTTGCTAGGAAACATGAACATAGATATTAGATTCCAATCCAACCCATGAAACCCTTTTGCCACTATCAACGCACCCACACGTACGTCAAAAACGTTGTTCCCAAGGCACACCTAGAGACACAAATGGTGCACCACTTAGTAGTCACTTAGTTATAGTATGCATGCCATGCCACCATCAGCCAGCCCTTGTTACAAGGACAAACATACAAGAATGGTCTTATGGAATCAATGTCTCTAGTTATGGTCTTTGTCTTTAAATACTTTTTGTTTCTAGTAATCCTATTCTCCATATCTAAGTGTCGGTTTCGAGTTTTTGTTTTTTTTTTAAACTAATATATATTATGTGTTGAAATGAACATTTATTAATTTCCTAACCCATGAAATGATATAATTGTGAGGCTAGATGTTCATCATTATCCTTTACTCAGAAAAACATGTATTATATGATACTTTATACATCAACTTATTTTTCACGAAATATTTATCCAAATAAACATTAAAAGTATAAGATTAACCATAATATTTAATATTCTTAAAAGAACGTTTTTAATATAAATACATTAACCATATCTTATATGTATGAATTTCATTTAGTATTATATCATATTCTTCAACTTTTTGAAATATAAAACACAAAATCTACAATATATAATGTCAGCGATTCAAATTTGCCGTTAAAAAAATATAATGTGATAATATATCCTTGTGAAAACAATTTTGATCTTCTAATTAAAAGCAGTATTTGAGTAATGACACTCTACACCACCTCTGCTTCACAATCACAGACTAATATATAACAAGATTGTTTAATGTTTGGTTTCTTTCACTATCCTAAACAACAATATAGAATAAAGTAAGGTAAGAAGACATGTTAGTGGTTGAGTGAGCAATTACGTACATAAGATATATAGTTTGATCTCATATGTTGGAAGGTAACATAAGAAATAAGGGGTTTTGTTGGCAAAAAGACACTCCTTTTTCTCACATACCCTTTTTGTAGGGCATCAAAACTCAAAAGGGACTTTAATTTAAGGGTACTACTTTCAACACCCCCTCCTCTCACATATTTACAGGTGGGGCATGCGTGGGACCGACAGTTTTCCTCTCACAAGGGGGGGTGTAATCAGTAAGAAGAGGGGTGCGAATAGAATGAGCCTAATTTAATCTTATGCAAATATTCTTACACAACATAGGGGGTGGGTCATGTGTAGGAGTGGGACCCAATATAATGTGTCACTTGACGGGGAAACACAAGAAGGTTGCTTCATCAATTTTCAATATATATTTTCTTTAACCTTGTACGCCCCGCTTGCGGTATGCGCATATAATGTATATATGTGTGGGCCATCGGGGGGCAAAAGTGAAAGTGCACGAATTTTAACGTTATTTTACTAACTTCGTGAAAATAACGTTAAAAGCTGAGGACGGTTAATTTTGCATCATGTGGTGGCGTTGATAGCTGAGAGACAAAAGGGTACATTCACTAATCGGTCTTTGTCCCGAGTGCTGAGTGTTATGTGCCTTATGTCCAAGGCTTGATGCAAAACTACTATCGAGCCGGGGGTCTCACTGGAAGCAGCCTCTCTATTCCTACGAGGTAGAGGTAAGGCTGTCTACATCTTACCCTCCTCAGACCCTACCTTTGCTTTGCTATTGGTGGGATTAACTGAGTATGATGATGATGATGATGATGATTTTCTTTAACCTTGATTATATAAATGCTTTCTTTTTAACCGGTGACTACTTATTAATTAGGTAGTCATTATTGATTAGTTAACTAATGATAAGAACGGAATATGAAAGAATATAAATTTTTAATTGCTCTTGTTATCACTAAAATTGATAGCAAAATCTATTTAATTCATTCTAATTGTTTGAGTCTTAAACCATGGGTTTTTCGTATTCGAACTATATAAACAATTGAACAAAATAAAAAAAGGTAGTAATTCGCTTATACCTATATGTACATTGTAAATCTTTTTAAAAGTAGCAACTTTTGACGTTATCAAGAGGCTAATCGCCATGCAATTATGCAAACAATTGAGTAATTCATGATTCGACGTTCGATTTTTTTGTCAATGAATTTTCCGGCTTAAAAGGCTTTAACGTTCGATAACCATGCAATTATGCAAACAATTTAGTAAGGGCACGATGAGTAGTTAAAAGATTACGGGTATTGCTAATGATGAGCGTGTTATTACTTTACCTTTTTTGTAACGACGTAACCTAAGACAGAGTTAAAAGTACATCTTGATCACCGGTTCGTAAAGGAGACATCAAATAAGCTAATTCAATACATAAAAGAAAGAAAAGTCCGTAAAAAACCCTAACACGACTACAAAACCAACGTCAAGCGTTAAGCGACATCGATAATCATCATTCGCCTTATTATAATGTCGTCATGAAAGATTATACATGCTTCCAAAGATGACATATAATGGCTTCAGGTATGAACGACAAAATACATTACTTTGTATACCTATTTTTAATTTAATTTAATTTAATTCCAATAAATTAGAATATTCTAGAATTCATACACGAGTAACACAAGTCCTGATGAAACGGTAGGCCCAAATACATTGTATGAATGAATAAACAATGCTCAAAAAAGGTAAAAATATACATTATATCATTTTTCATGTATGGAATTAAACATAGTGCAAAAGATTTCAACTTTATTAATTAATGTTCATGAATCATAAAACAACTCAGCCCCTTTTTTGTTACAAATATATACCCACCCACACACCATTTCACCCACTCTTCACCTTCTTCCACCGCCGGAAACCAAACCATCATGGCTGAAGCCGGATTTCACCAGTTTCCGCTACCTTTAAACCCCACCGCAAAAGAATTCCGACCAACATGTGTCTACTACACATTCCCACCGCCACCAGCGTTTATCATTCCGGCACTCCCCCCGTCATTAACCGTACCCACACGTGCACTTCTATTAAGCTTCGTCCCAACCCACGTCAGCGAATCCACTATACGCCGGGAACTCGAAGTCTTCGGTGACGTCAGAGCCGTACAAATGGAACAACTCCGAAACGGACTCGTCACCGTTCATTTTTACGATCTCCGTCACGCAACGGAGGCGTTGAACAAGATTCAGGAACAACACATGCAACAACAGCACCGCCTACGCCGCCACTTTGACGCTCTTACCGTTTCATCTCCAGCCACCCCACCTCCCATTCCGCTACCTTTACCGGCGCCTGGTTTACTTTCCGGTAGAGTCATTTGGGCCCAGTTTGCTTTCCCTCTCGCCGCCGGCCTACCCGACCGTTTTAATCAAGGCACCCTCATCATCACTTCAGATTCCCACGTTTCCACCGGCGCCGTTAGACAAGTTTTTGAAGCTTTTGGTATTTATATATTATTAGTTTTTGATGTTTCAAATATTTTGTATAAGTTGTGATGTGTCGCTTTCGTATCTATCTGACGAGGATGTTGATACCTAGTTTTGTTGTTTTTTATAATTTATAATTATTTTTAAAGGGGTATAATATATATATTTTTTATTGTAGGGGATGTGAAGGAGATTAGAGAAGCTTCAATGAAAAAGAAGCAGAAATTTGTTGAGTTCTACGACACGAGAGCTGCAACAAAGGCTGTCGCCGCCGTCAACGGCCAAGAAATTAACGGTAAAGCGGTGGTGGTGGAGTTTGTACGACCCAGTGGGCATAATAATAATAAACTCATTCCTGATAGTCCTCCTCGTGAAGTGAAACCCCTACCGTGTAGAAAGGAAATTAGTCCGATGGAAAAGGAGGTGAATTCACATTGTGGTGTAAAGAAGAATATGAAGAGTTTTAATAAGCCACCGGAGCAGTGGGGCCGGAATAAGCCGTGGAAAGGACACCGGTATAATAATCGAGGAGGAAAAGGTGATCCCAGGTTCTTGTTTAAAGGTGATGAAGATTCACGAACAACACTCATGATCAAAAATATCCCAAACAAATACAGGTTAGGTTTCTCTTTATTATTATAAGTTTAAAAAATATCCACAACTTGAAATTAAACATGTGCTTTTAATTGTTGCTGTGTTTTTTCTTTTTTTGCAGTCAAAAACTGTTGCTGGACATGTTGGATAACCACTGCATTCAATGCAATGAGGGGGATGACAATCAACCGTTGTCTTCCTATGATTTTGTTTATCTACCAATTGATTTTGTGTATGTTGGAGATTGAAATTATAATCATCATTTAATTTAATTAATGTAGGAAATAGAATAGAAATAATAACATTAACATTGTACGTATTTGGACAGGAACAAATGCAATGTGGGATATGGGTTCGTGAACATGACAACTCCTGAGGCCACACGGAGATTATACAAGGCGTTTAACCATCAAAACTGGGAGGTCTTTAATTCCAAGAAAATATGTGAGCTTTCATATGCTAGATTACAGGTATACACATATAATAAATAAATAGATAAATAAATGATATGTACAAAAAAATATGATATGTGTTATTTTAAAAATATCATAATATCTACTTATTTAATGACGATGATGATGATGAATAGGGACTGGAAGCATTGAAGGAGCATTTCAAGAACTCAAAGTTTCCATGCGAGGTGGAGGAGTACTTGCCGGTGGTATTTATGCCACCAAGGGATGGGAGAACATTGACGGAGCCCATGCCGGTAGTAGGGCGGAGCAGTAACGTGACGTCATTGTCAGAAGTAGAAGTAGAAGTGGGGGTAGGGTGTGAAGATTTGACAGACGGTGATAATAATTTGCTTGTGGAAGATACCACCTAATCTGACGGCAGCAGTGGATTGGCGGCGAAGGAAGTGACTGTGCATGGATGGATGTAGTAGGATGGATGGATGGATGTAGTAGGACTTTATAAAAAAAATATTATCATATTCAATCAATTTCATAATAAAGTTGGCATTATAATCAATTTCATAATCTTGATGCCAACTTTATTACTATTATTTATGTTTTTTCATATCTCTTCTTCAACCTCAAATATATAAAAACAGTGTGTTGTGGTGAAATTAAAATGTGAAATAAAACATATTAGGTATAGTGGCGGAACTTGAATGAATACTCAGTAGGGGTTGCACTCTTAAAGATTCAATATTACGTAACTTAAAGGAAACTAATTTTTTTTTTTCGGTAAAATTAAACACTACGAGTGAAAAATCGATGGGACCGGTGGTTACGTAGGCAATGTGAAATATAGTTATGGTGGGTTGAGGTGATGATAAATAGACGATTTACATGAGAATTAATTGCTAAAAGCTAAAATAAATACTCTAATACATGTTGCATGCCCGCAAAGATCACCCAAAAAAAAGGACCATGCCTAGAGTGGTGTTCGTGCTCGTCATAGCCATCGTGACACTTAGGGCCTCATCCTGCAGAAGACAATGCCTTAAAAGAGTGGTGTTCGTGCTCGTCATGGCCACAGTGACACTTAGGGCCTCATCTTGTGGGTCGCTTTAAATGGAAGAGGAATGAGCTTAGATTCGCTGCTTTGTGTCTGGTGGGAGTCGGAGTTGCACTTGGTGCGAGCTCCCCCTATTTTTGCTTTCTTTTTTAGAGATCCGATGGAGTTACACGTGCATGCGGGTTTGAACAAGAAGGACAAGGAGATTCTTCATGGGATTATTATTACAACGTGTTGGTGTTTATGGAAAGTGAAGAATGATAAGCTTTTTTTCTTCAAGTAAAAAGGGTCATACGGCTAATGGGCTTTTTGAAGACATCAAACCAATCTCGTTTCTTTTGTTCAAACATTGGTCTAAGATGAAATCCATTGTTTGGTTTAATTGGTGTAAGTATCTTTTGTATATGATGTAATGTAGCTGTATTTTGATTGGCGCGGCTTTTGCTGTTTTGCGAGGATCTTTGTCGTGTTTTTAATGGAAGTTACAGTTCAAAACAATGTCGTTTAAGCGTGTAATACGGAATACATTATTTTCTTTGAGGTCATATATTTGGTAAAGATCACCAAAAAGAGGGTAGCGCACTAAAGTGGTGGTCGCGCGTGGTGTCGCGCGAATCGCTGCCAAAATTACATGTTTAGCACCCTATCTTGTGAAGCAACAACATAAACACATAGTCTAAGCATGTAGTAGGGGATACATTGTTTTCTTTGAGGTCGTATATTTGGTGACTTAGATACGAACGGTTGGTCCGCCAATGATAAATTAACTAAATCTCACATCTAAAGCTAAGATAAATTAACAAAATATCATGTCTAAAGTTGTTTCAAATAGTTTTTACAGTCCTTTATTAGGGTGAAGGGAGTGGTGCGGTGAACAAAGCGGCAAAGGAGTTTGCCGCGCGGCAACACCGCCGCCGGCCTCCTTTGCCGCCCGGCAAACATGTGAAATCGGGGAGCACTTACCGATCGGGAAAAGGGAATGTTGATGATTGATGTGTGTGTTTGTGTGTGCAACAATTTATTTAACATATAATTTATAAAAAAAAAAAAAAAAGTTTACCACTTTCAAGTGTTTAACCATTGCCAACATTTTTCACCAAAGTTTAAACTCTTCACACTTGCTGACATGGCACACTCTGATTGGCCCATTTTGAAGTTTGCCACATTCATCTGTTTAACCACTCCCTTCACCCTTATTCAACTAAATAGTTAATGTTACATTTAATGATTTAATACTTCATTTTCGGTTAAAACGGAAAAAGTATGAACTCTTCGATTCCTTTTTAATTTATTGTCTACATAAAAAATAGTAAACTAAAAAGTAAATTGCATTTTCTCTAAATCTTTTTAATTTATTGATTCAGATATCAATGCATAATAGTTAACACCGGAAAACTAGAGTTTTGTAAAATGTCTCAATTGTAATTATTTGATATTATAATAAATTGAAAATAAAAGAATCAATAACACTATTTTATAATTAGTTTATCTTTTAGTTATTGAAATTTGAGCTAAATTACACGAAATGATTAGAACTTTGATCCATTTGGTAGTGGTGGTATTTAGTAGTAGATGGTGGGTGAATATGGATAAAATTTGCGGTGATTATTTCTTTTAGAAGAACATGTTTGATATGAGATGTCTCGTTCACGATTAATTAATATTGTTAATGAGGTAAGATACAAAGAATTACATTTTGAACGATAAACAATGAAAAATATTTAAGAGTTAAATTTTATAATTAACGAATTTGCGGTATTTAACAGTAATTCGAAAATAAATATTTATGGAAGTTGTTGTTTAAGAAATGATTATTTTATGGATTTTTAAGAAAGGTGACTTTCAATTTATGTAAGACCGTGGGGTATGGTGGGGCTTGGGTTGGGCATTTGGTGACACGTGTAAAGGGAGCCAGCCCACTGTCAGGTTACGTGTCCGCGGGGTATGGCGGGGCGTGGGTTGGGCTTGGGTTGGGTGCACCGCGAGGCATAAATGTTTAAAAAAAAAATTACAAAAAATTTATAAAAAAACACACAACATTTATAAAAAAACCTACAACTTCATTATAATTTTAAAAATTAGATAATCCTAAAAATTACATAATTTCTAAAAACTACAAAATAAAAAAAACCTAGAGCGTTAAAAAAATTTCAAAAAGTTCGATCTTGTCGAACGCCTTCTTTTCCACGCTTCGAAACTCTATGTTCGCCACCGCCACCCGGTCCTCGTGGCTTAACTCGCCACCGGGAACCGCTTCGTAGTAAGCCTTGAAACGCTCGAGCTTGGGCCGTAGGTCGCGCCATTTATGTTGGCACGCGTTGAGGTTGTGGCGGTCGTTACCGACGTTCTGTCGGTAGGCCGCGAATGCTTCCGCCCAATATTTTGTTTGGCCCGGTGGCCGCCCCTTCATAGCGTCAACGACGCTAGTTACGAGTGTCATTTCTTCTTCACGGGTCCAGGATGCCATAGTGGTGTTGGGTTCGTGGGATGGGGAGACCAGCGGGGTAGCGGGTTTGATGTGTGTAAAATGCAACATATAAATTACATCAAATAAGGCATAAAACTAACCCTTTTTTAGTACTAATGTTGGAAAAAGTGTGTTTTTGTCTTCCTTTTGAATTTACAGGGTCAAATGAGCTTAAACGAACAAAAGGAACAAAAATACAGCCAAAACCAACATAAATACAAAGAAAAGGAAGAAACGTGGCATGCCCGACCCCTCGACAACAACTCCCAAAGCAAAAACAAGAAGAAAGCTGAGCATGGGGCTGTGCCCAGCTGAGCATGGGGCTGTACCCAGCCCGACACGGGGCGTGCCCAGCTCAGCACGGGGCCGTGTCCAGAATGGTCAGCCCTGGCACAAAAGACAAACCTATAGAAGCTTCTATTGCCCACCACGGGGCCGTGTCCAGTGAACACGGGGGCGTGGCGAAAGTACAGCAGGCGCATTAATTGTAATTGCGAATTACAATTAATGAAGAGAGAGAATGTCAGACAAGCACGGGGGCGTGCCCAGCGGACACGGGGGCGTGTGGAGCTAATAAAGACAAACTGTATTAATGAAGAAAGAGAAAAGGGTGGACACGGGGCCGTGTCCAGCGGACACGGGGCCGTGTCCAGGCTTCTGTACAGGCTATAAATAGGAGTGCTTGGCTCAAGCTCAAACCATCCCTTGGCACACCACCTCTCTCACACTTCATCCACCACCCACCACCATCACAACACCATCATCCACCACCATCATCCATTGTCCATCATAGAGTGTGTGAGTCGTCTCGGGATCCAAGATTGATCGTAAGAGTTCTTGACAATCAAGGCCATGTTTGCCTAAGTCTCTTACATCACTTGGTGAAGACAAAGTGTCTAGTATAATACTTTTTATTTCTAATCTTTTGCACTTTTTATTTGGTTTTGTATTAATGACTTTAATAACTAGTTACTTATGTTGAAGGTGATCTTTCCTTATCGTTTGTCCGTGGTGTCTTGGCATTATTTTACTGTCTATATAAAATAAAGGATTTTCACCATTCATATCTCCACGGTCTATATGGAGGTATGTTGGCTACCTGGTCGGGGGTTAAGGGAACGGTTTGGTAAAGGTCTTGCCATTGTTCAGCGTTTAGAGGTCCTGCAATGGACCTGTGTCAAATTTAGTAGGACCTCCTTCAATACTTCACGGTATTGGATGGCGGGGGTCCAAACTCTTTGGCCCCCTCATAAGTTAACTACTATTAATACTATAACCCGGCTACTTAGGACTGTATCCCTGCTGACTCAGACTACTTAGCCGAGGGTAACGTCACCGCCAAAAGCGGGGCCTACCACAATACTGCATTAATAACTTAATTCATTATCTTCCAATAATCCACCCTTTTAGGATTGTATCCTTGCTGACTCAAACTACTGGGGTGAGGGTAACGTCACCTTCAAAAGAGGGGCCTACTACAATAACTAAGATAATCTCTTAATTATGTGCAAAAGTGCGGAAATAATCAAAGGTTATACTAGATACGAGTCGGAACCAAGTGATTCATCTTGTCTATCTGTTTTTCTTTTATTTTGATTTTTCAGCATTTTAGTTAGTTTTTATTTTTCTTTTCTTAAAACATTTTTCTAAACTTTTATTTTGATTAGACGTTGAGGATAAACCGGTACTAAAAGCTCTTGTGTCCTTGGACGGCCTCGGTATCTTACCAACACTATACTACGCTCAACGATGGGTGCACTTGCCCATATGTGTGTTTAGTGTTAGTAAAATATCGTGTTTTATAAATTTAAAACTTGGCTAAAATAAGTGTTAAAAAGGGCTTAAAATATACACCTAATATATACGACACTTCACGCGCATCAGGGTTCAAGACAGTGGGTGTAGCCGGTGGGGTTTTGGTTCGTGGGATGGGGGACCGGTTGGGTTGGGGTTGGGGTTGCAATATATAGGCCCTTTGGGGACCCGGGTGGCGGTTATAGAAGATGGGGGGATGGGGGGACCAGTTTGAATTTCAAAATTTTAAAGAACCGTCTGCTGACGTGGCGGGTGACCCAATGAGAACATGCCAGCTCGCTTCGCCAGAGCGCCCCACGCCCGGCTTGAAAGCCAAGCCCCAAGGGGCCACGCCCAAACCCAAGCCCACCCGGGGTGGTCACTTGGGCGTTTTACCCCAACCCACGCCCAAACTCCCGCCCCATACCCCACGGCCTAACATTTGGTCGCAACCCCCACATTGGGAGACCCACCATCCTACTTCGGCCAGCTATGTTGTCTTAATCAGACTCATACTGGCTTCAGAGTTTGGCTGAGCATTCAAAGGAAAAACAACACAGATACCCGCACGAGTTGTTAACATGGAGTGACCCACACTTATGTGTAAAACCTTGCTGGCTCCAAGACTTGAACATACTACCAAGGTCGGTTTTCAAGCCTTATCATTGCCTGGTGTCCATCGGACCAAGGGCCAGGGACAAAGGATTATTTTATGTAATTGGTTATTTAATTTTTTAAAAGTAAACTTGTTACACTTTCATATTGATTTGCTTTATATTATTAGCTAACAGGTTTGATGTATATTATTAAGTGCACTTTGCATCAATATCGCAGGTAAGCGAGCAACAAGCTGCGCCGCTACCCCTTTCTGAATAGTAAACCCTAGCCTATTAAATACAAACCCCTGCCCCCCTGTTGATGAGGAACTGCTGTGGACAACCTTTTGGACCCTAGTCAACAAACGGATAGCTTCTGGAGCTAGGGAGCCAAAGGTGTCGAAGGCGAAGGGGACAAATGCGTGTTGGTTATCAGCACATGCTTTAGCGTGTTTATCCACATTTTTTGATTCCGCTTTCCTTATAGCTTGTCCTGCTACAAACCCGTTTTCCCTTAAACCAGCTAAGGGGGAGACTCCTGTGAGATCTACACAAGCATGTTTCCCTCCTGCCCAGCCAAAGACGAGCAGATCCGTTGGTCTCAATGTAGATCTCCCTTCCATGGGGTCTGTAAGGAAATTCACAGGGGCCTCCTTCTTGGCAGAAATCCCCGCTCTCCTCAAGATGTCCCCCAAAACATCCCTTACCCAGTCATGCCGATATTTGAAACCAGGGAGCTCCTTACAAATAAATTAAAAATAGGTGACTAATATTATTTATTAGATAATATATATATATATATATATATACACACACACACACATACATTGGGGGAAGGATAGATAGAAAACCCACTTGTGGTGAGAAAACCTAGTAAACTCTAACCTCCTGACTTTTTTTTTAAATATTACATATGTAATATACATGTTTTTAAGGGTTTTGAGCAAAAAAAAAAAATCAAAAAAGCACTGAGTGAATATTTAAAATAAAATAAACAAGTTTTTGTATTTAAGAGTTAAGATCCCATACAAACCTTGTCTTATTTAAAAACAGTAAGAACATGTGTTGAACGTTGAGTAATTGAATTAAGGGGATTGTTTACACATAAGAATAACAATAACTATACTATTTAATGAGATTCAAGGGTGTTTTAATCATTTTCCATTAACTACTAATTACACCTGTAAAGAGGTATGGTCCCACATAAGTGCATACATGGTATAAGGACCACACCACTTTTCCAGCATGGCGTCCACATCACCCGTGTGCATCCAGATGCTTCTAGAAGCTTCTTGAAGGAGTCACTTGTGACAAGGAAGATGCTCATCCAGACAGAAAGGACGACATGTAGCACCTATAGAGGGACGCCAACCATGACTTCAAGATCTTTGGAGGAAAAGCCGACAACCAGTACTAATGGGCGCCCAACTGGAACGAGTGAGCGCGGGCCACGTCATCCACTAGACTTGAGACAGCAGAGGGGACAGAAAGGATATTCCCCTTGGCCGGACAGCTGGCACCCACTGGCTAGCTGGCAGGTCTCCTCCTCCTCCTCCTCCTCCTCCTTCATTCTTCGGCTATAAATAGATGACTCCACCTCCAGGTTTAAGGATTCCGCTCTCTCACACCTTTACTCTCAACACACACTATTTCCTCAGAACAGTACTTATTCTCACGTCGGAGGGTACTGGTCACAAGGAGAACCCCCCTATTCCCCTCCTTGTGGCGAGTCACTGGTGTTCTGTTTTGCAGGATCGTCAGCTAACGGCGAGTGGAGGAAGAAACTGAACCTTTAATCCACGAGACGATTAACTGGGATAACCTAGTGCTAACCAGTGTTTCATCAACCTGGTTTTTAAAACTAAAAAGACTTTTACATACTTAGGCCACCGGGGCGCCCCGTTGTCACCAAAGTTCCACGCGTTGAATGCCATTATACACCACCGCCACTCCCAAAGTTCACGCGTGGTGAATATGACGCGTTGTAATTCAAAAAGTGAACGTTGGTCATTGCCTTTTTCTCTATACAATTCAGGTAAGGGGTGGTTATTGTTGGTTGCTCCGGTGAAGATTTGGAAACAAGGTGATGATGAATGGAGATGATGATGAAGATGGTGATCGATGATGAAGAACAGAGATGATGATGAAGATGGTGATCGAAGATGATGAACGAAGATGATGATTAAGATGACGATCAGTGATGAAGAACGGAGATGATGATGAAGATGGTAATCGAAGATGATGAACGGAGATGATGATGAAGATGGTGATCGATGATGAAGAACGGAGATGATGATGAAGATGGTGATCGATGATGAAGATGGTGATCGAAGATGATGAACGGAGATGATGATGAAGATGGTGATCGATGATGAAGATGTTAATTTATAATTTAAAAATAAAAAAAACCATCATTAGTGATGGACATTTCCACTAAAATCCATCACTAGTGATAGAATGAAGCTCGATGACGTGGCGGAACTTGATTGGATGTTGTGAGTGTTTAAATTCCATCACTAGTGGAGCGCTCTTACCCCCTTATAATTGATTTGTGAGACAACGCCAAGACCCACCACCACACCACCTCCGCCAGTCACGCCACCGTCGGACGCCACCGGCCACCTCAGCCACCACACACCGCATCTGGATGCCGCATCCAGCCACCGTGTCACCCAGCTAAAACCATATTATAATTCTATAAGGGAATGACAAGGGCATCAACATTGAAGGACACCCCTTGCATCATCCAATTAAATTTAAATTTAAAGTTTGAACATTTCTGAATAGTAGATTTAGGGCTGTCCAAAAAGCTCAAAGCTCATTCGGATTTAGCTCGTAAAAAACTCGCTCGATCAAGTGTTACGGAGCAATAGCATAGGCTTCTCTTTATGACTTAGGCTTAACAACCTTTCAAACAGATATACGTGTATTTGACCCTCTAACTTCTTAAATGTTACAACACGGCCCCTAAACTTTTAACTAACTTCCAACACATATAAGATACCAGATCCGGATTCCCTTTTGCACCTCTAGTTTCAAGATTGAATTCTTTTAGGTATTAACCTTTAATGTTGGGCCAGGCCGCGAGCAATTCTAAATTTGAAAATAATCTTTTATGGTCCATATCTTATGTAAAGCCCAATATATAAATGTAATAATTTTCAAAGAAGCAATGACTTCCACTGGAGTATTATTACTGTGATCGTCTCTATGGTATGTACGAAGTTTGTTTAACAAACATCTTTAATTCAAAAATCTGATTTGGAATACATATATATGGGAGAATATTAACGTACAATAGTTCTTAATGTGTGATGCGTACGTGGGCAAATTACGCATGTTATAAAACTCAAACCCTAATCATGCATGAAAAAAAACAAACCATAATCACACACGTGGTCAGCAAAAAAAAAAAAAACAATAAAATCACTCATGAGAATCCTAATCACGCATGTTATGTGTGCACATCGTACGTTAAGGACTATTAGGACTATTGTATTTTAAACTTTTTCTAATCGGACCAAAGTTCTAAATTCAATAATATTTAGTGACAATGATGATAATTATTATTAATAAAAATACAAAATATCACGTCATAAGTTTAACTGGTTCAAAGTTCAAACAGTCACAAATTATTGTAGTATATATAGGGGTGCAAACGAGCCGAGCGGCTCGCGAGCTACTCGAGATCGGCTCGAGAAAAAGCTTGAAACGAGCCGAGCCTTATCGAGCCCGAGCTTGAGCTTAAAATAAAGCTCGTTTGTTTATCGAGCCCGAGCTCGAGCCTCGCATGTGAAGCTCGTTAGGCTCGTCGAGCCTTATCGAGCCTTAGTGTAAACAAGCCGAGTCGAGCCGAGCTTATTTTAATTTGTTTACAAGCCGACCTCGAACCTAAAAATAAGCTTATTGAGTAAACGACCCGAGCTTCATTTATCAAGCTCGCGAGCCTAAAAAGTCTATTATTTGTATTATTTTTATTTAATATATTAATTAATAGATAATAAACGAGCCAAGCCCGAGCCGAGCTCGAGCTTGAGAAAATACCAACGAGCCGAGCTCAAGCCCGAGCTCTTATAAGTTAATCAAGCTCGGGCTCGGCTCGGCTCGTTTGCACCCCTAAGTATATATCATCAAAACAAAGTATAACCGGCAAAACTGGACAAAATAACCAAGTGAGAAGAAAATAAGTTATTATTAATAACATTTGCCCTAAATAAAAACGTATGCATATTTCAATGACTTATAAAATAGTTTCCAATTTAACTTTAACTAGAGAAGTTGGAGCCTCTACAACAAAGTACAAAAATGCATCCTTGTGTAGCAAAAGTAATATTATTAGAGAAGACAAACTTATTCAACAACAAACATGGGTGTCATCTTGATACAAAAGTCATGTCCTGGTCAAAACTCAGGCAAATCAAACAACAGTTTTGAGGAGAAATCATGAATGATAATTTCAAGTGTTTAGGTATATTAAGCGAGCGGCTCTCTCTCTTTATTTTCTTGTAGCAACTGTTCCCTCACTCTCCTGATCTCTGCTTCCTTCTCCAGTCTCTCTTTCTGCAGTGTATACAAACAAACAATCCATATATTTTGTTATTAGAAAATCCCTCCAATTCCAAATAGGTAGTATATATGTCAGGTGGGCTAGGTAACAGGCTTGGGTCAAACAATTAACTTGGTACCAGCTGAAAGCCTGAAACGGCCACGTTCACCCGAAAACACTGATTTTCTGCTTCAACTTTATGACATTTTAATGAATGGCTAGCTTGTTAAATATGATTAAAATCATTTGTTATTTGACAAAAATCAATATTCTCGATGAAAACTATTTAGGAGGTTTGATCCATATTAAATACAAATTGGTGAACCATTGACCCGTTTTCTGTTAAGCTAATCTTGTTGTTACCTGTTCTGACTCATTAACGATGAAACAAAACCAAAATGATCCATCACTAGCATTAGTTCACTACTACCATCACTAGCTACGAGTGAGATTATTATTCTGGGTATGTTTGTTATGTATACATTTGGACTTTTAGGTTGAACAAACAGTCTCACACCCTTGCACCAACCTTTCCATCGTAGTATCTGGCCTAGGGTCCTCAATCTTTCCATTAAAGCGGGCAGATATCACCAAATGGTAACCAAGTTTCATTATCGTTCCACTGTTCACTAAAACTTTAAGAGATTTAACCACTCAAGATTCAATTTTTTTCCAAAGTTGTGTATTTTTTTTTACCAGAAATCGGTTGTTCAGATCTATGCAGTCAATAGCGTGCTATAGCGCTTAGCGGACATACGAACCCATAGCGGTCCAAATCATAGTCACACGGTTCGAGGTTCGCTCCGGTTCGCGGAACGAAAACGGGTACGCAGTTCGTGAAATTTTAAAATTCGGTACGAGGGGGGTAGGTTCATTTGGAACGTAAATTCGGTACGCGGTACGGCGTACTATATAGTTTGGTACGTCGTATCGTATATAAAACAATTATTACAATATAGTTTAAAAAAAATCCAATCTGAAAAACAAATTTGATAATCATATCCAAAATTCAAAAGCATTTCATAACCATAATCATAATTCATCAGTTCATAACAGAAAATTCATAAAACAAAAGCAGTTCATAAGCATAATTCATAGGATAAAAGTAATAAAACTAATCAAGCCTTTGTTTTTTCCGTTTGGGTCGTCATTTTCAATCGAATCGAAACGGCGAATCGAATCGTACCGAAACGGTGAATTTTTCAATCGGAAACGGAGAATCGAATCGTTCCGGAACGAGTATTGTGATAATCGGGTACGACCTTTTTTCCGATCTGGTACGCGAACCCAGGCCGAATGGTTCGATTCTGTACCCGATTCTGGTACGGCCGAACCGATTCGGGATTCGAAGAGGGATCTGCGTTTCCTGTGACTATGGTCCAAATAGCAGTCCCGCTATTAGCAGTGCTAAATCCCGCTATTGGACTGCTATTTTGAAACCTATATAGCGGTCGTAGCACTGCTTTTAGCGGTTTTTCTTATTTCAGCCCAAAAGTAAGGTAAAGCCCACATTAATCAACTTTTTGTTTAAAAATAAACCCAAAAGTAAAGGCCCAAACCCAAAATTAAACCTAAATCAAGACCAAAAGTCTTCATTCGCCGGTTCTTCATCAGTTCATCATTCAACAAAATTAAACTTAAATCTCTAAATTGCTGGACTTCCTTAGTTCATGTTTTGGATTTCGATATTACTACTAATATTTTGCATGATAATATGATATTACTATAAATTTTGATATTATTATTAATATTTTTCAATATATATATTTACATACATATAAATACATAAAATATGCACGATATAAAAGTTACCGCTTACCACCGCTATATCATATAGCGGACCTTGACTGCTATTTGATTTAGGACCGCTATAACTGCATAGGTTCAGATTTGCTTCATGTGTCACAATATTGAAACTTGAGTGGTTAAATCTTATGGAACTTGACTACTATTCACTATTCAATAACATTTTCTTTCCCTACTAATTAAAGCTCAAAGAGTTCACAATCTTGAGGTTGAAAAACAGCTCTCTGTGACCTCATAACTTAAAACTGTATCTCATTTGGAGAAAGCTCCAACTTTCCCAACTCTACCATTTTAGGCCGACTTCAAAAAAGTAGTAATTGTGGTAGTTATAATCAAAAACTAAAAAACGTGCTCCTTATAATTGTACAAAGATAGTGTTAAGAACAACTGTATCATGTCTACTCACAGAAACGCTAAACAGAAGTGGTTGAAAATAGTTAAGTGGCATAATATTCAGTTCTGTACCACTCTTGTAACAAGTAATTTAACATTGATTAGGAATGACTTATCTTGTCTGCTTATTGCCATTTGACATAATAAGCAATTTGGACACCAGAACAAACTACTTTGAACCCCTTGTTCAAGACAGCTTACAAATAATCACTCAGATCAGCAGTTTTAATAAGCAATCCAAAACCGTAGTACACATGGCAATCAAGACGTGATAAGGCAAAAGAAAGTAGATTCGTTATAGTAATCTTGCAATGCTTAGGTTGATAGATATATCTGGAGTAGCAAGCATTTAACAAAATCAGTAATCTATGTGCTTGAACCCTAGACACCACCGAATATCATCATCTTAATAATTCATTAACATACTACTGTTTTCACCCAATTTTAACTCCAAATTCAAGCATTAATTAAATCTCAACATTCAAATAGTATTATTCGGAATCGGAACCCTAGAAAGATGCAAAATTGATATCAAACAAGAGAATTACAAAGTTAGAAATGAGAGACCTTTTCGTCCTGGTGAAGAGCGATCCAGACATGAACCTTATCCATTGATTGCCAGAACACAAACGCCCCAAGCGACATCCCGAAAAACGTCGTCATGTTCACCATCTTTCCTTCACTTCTTCTTCGTTCAGATCGACCCTTGCAGCAAATCTAGCCCTAATAATGAGGAAGGAAGCTCCAAAGGGGTTTTTTACCAGGGGCGTGACTTTATTAGGAGAGGTTCTCTAGTGATTTTTCGGTAGTGAGTTTTCGTTCAAGCTCCGCCATTGAGTTTTACTATAGTGGACCTTTGGGCGATGAGTGTGTTTCCTCTAGAATTGGTGACGGTCCGGATCACGTTTTACCTATGGGTGTACCTGGGTGATAGGGTTTTGTTGGAAGTTATAGAAAAAGAATACAAATGTTTTGAAACAACATGATTGAAATGTTTTTTTGGGTAGGTCATGTTATATACTATATGTACATGTGAAGAAGCAACACTCGAGCCGAAACCGCGTCTTGCTTCTTCAACATGAAATGTTTAATATATGTACGTACAACTTGTATAATTACTAGAGTTCACGTAAGCAAATCAACGGCTAGAGTATTGTTGGACATGGTCATGAACCGGGACTATTCGTCCACTCACATGGTTGTCGTCCTTGAGTTCGAGCTTACAACATCATCAATTATAACTTCAGCCGAAGTTGAGATGAATATGTTAATAAAAAATGGTGTTGACCGAATTCATTTTTGAAATAGTTCATACAATTTTGCTAATACTTTTTAAGAAATTTGGTGTAATTTTTTTTAGGAAAAATGGATTTTAATAATTCAAACTATTAGCCGTTGGTCGGCAAGGGTTCCAACTTCAAAAAATAATCAGTGGTGGTTCTACATTTTCACATATTGTAAACTAATGGACTTTTACTAAAGAACCTTAATTTCTTTTAATCCCCTTATCCTTTTCGGTTTAGTAAAGGTCATTGATTTACAATATATGCAAAGTTGAGACTACCACTGGTTATATTTTAAGTTGAGATCATTGTCAGTCAACGGCTAATAGTTAAGATTATTAAAATCCATTATTTCATTTTTAATAAATTGTATTTTTAGTTTATTTTAAATTGGTTTATTATTATTTTTCAATTAGTCGTTCAGTAAAAGTCATTTTACCGTTGGAACAATCTTCTCCGCATAATTGCAGGGCTACGTAAGACCAGGTGACTTGTTCGTAAGTCGTGTTCAATTCTTCGGTCGTGAAAGCTTCGTCGTCAGAAGGTTTTTATGGGGGCATACTTACACGGGTTGGGGAGGGTTTGTAGGAGGGATCGGTTGCAAGAGACGCAACGGGTTTGTATGAGGGATCGGTCGCACGGAACGCTGAGGGTTTGCATTGGGGATCGGTTGCATGGGACGCATAGGGTTTGTTTGAGGGATCAGTTGCACGGGACGCCGAATGTTTCTATCGCGTGACGCCAACGGTTCAGTGAGGAATGATTACCCTCCACCCATTTTTCATTAGATGTAGGTTGGGTAGTGAAATGGTTTGAGATGAGATGAGTGTTGAGTAAAATTTGAATAAGAGTGTAGTGAAATTTAAAATTGAAAGTGAAATGGTTTGGTGTGTCTTGTTTCTAAAATAAAAGTGGGTATATTTTTATATTTATAAATTTAATGATTTTTTTAAACAGTTGGCTAATTTTTGTATTTTGAAATTCTTCGACGGGTCCCACTCATAATGGTCGGGGTCCTTGGGGTCGGGTCGTGGTCGTCTAGATGATGCCCTCCAACGGTGTCTCCCCGTTCTCTTATTGAGTCTGGATATGCAGACACCTCTATGTATAAACGTCGGAGATGCTCTAACACAAATAAATACTAATTGTTATTTTTGTAATTTTTTATACTATTCATTAGATTAAAAGGATTTTAGGGTATATGAGTCAAATATTTGAATTGAATAAAACCTGGAATGTTCTTCAATTATTATAAAGAATAAGAGTTTCCAGACACACCCATTATATATCGATTGATAGGGGGCGCCATGCGGTTAGTTTGCCGCTTGGCAACACCGTCACCAACCCCTAGGGTTGCTTTTAGGGTAGTTTACACACCTACATGTTGCCTTGAATTATTTACCACTTTAATGTTTGAGGAGGTGGGGTCCATCCCTTTAGGGTGTGTGTTATTGGTGATGGAGTAAAAGGGTGATGTCCATCTCTTCTGGGTAGACACCATCAGTGTTTTGATGGTACTAGAATACTAGTGGATAAAAATGACATGGCATTGTATCATTAGCTGTCCCTAAAAGTAGTACCCTAGAATACGCCTACTTAAAAACACGGAAACTTCAAAATTAACTATATTACAATTACCAACCTTTTTTTCCTATACCGACCACTTAAAAACACGAAAATTTTAAAATTAACTATATTACAATTATCAACCTTTTGTGTCACACCCTCAAATTCCACATGCAGGGTTTATAACAAAACGATTAGTGATCAAGTTTAAAAGTCCAAAACATAGTTTAAGTTAACAGCGGAAGCAAAGTTTAAAATCGCGACACGATCAAAAACCACAGTTCATAGTATAAATAAAACGTAAAGTTTAATAACCCACGACACTCCAACCATTGCAAGCCTCCGTCCAAGTGGTACCTAACGACCTGCAAAGCATGCAATAGTGTGTCAACATAAAGTTGGCGAATTCACAAATTTTAGTTAAGCGTAAGCGTAAGTTCACATGCAAGCGTTATAAGTATGACTTGGGTAGCTAACCCTCGTCAAGGTAACTAAACTGAATGTACCGAATACTGACGCTATAGTTTTTATGCCCTCATCAATGTCTATTCACATTGATGAAATGAAAAGGTCAATAGTTCACGCACGGCTCCCAGCACGGTGTGAGGTTTGTCAAACCTAATAACGCTATCAGCTAATACCCCGCCTGTTAACCCGACATACTAATCGGTAAAATGTGTAGGGACTTCCAGATAGAGTTTGTGTTTAGTTTATGTGTACTATTCCACCTCCAGTGGATTGCATGGATGTGGTCCCAAACTAGGAACGCGCATGTAGCCCAAACCAGGGATACCGTAATTGTGTTGTCCCAAACCCTGGACGCATTCTTTTAGAAAAAAATTGTGAACTCACCCTAGTTTGCTCGGCTAGAAAATATGTGAAAAGTAGCAAAAATGGTTAACCTCGTCCTTGTATAGTTACCGTTTTAGTTAGTTTGTGCTCACGTATTCCTACACGTATACTAATACATAACCATGCAACACGTTGACATTTAATTAACCATTCATGTGGGTATGTACATGTGTTCATCTCATGACATGCAATACGTTCATTGGCACTCGCTTAGGTTTTAAACAACAACTAATACCTTGTAGTAACACACAATTACACTCAAAACATCTACATTAACTTTTAGCATGTTTCAGTTTCACATCAGATTTTGAGTTGTTTTACGGAATTTATTTAAAATACCAAACAGACTCAAAAGATTATGATAATTTTACAAGACATGTCGTTTAGTCCATTAAGAGTTGTGTAATTTTCTCATGACCTAGTTATTCACAGAATAATATTAAAAATAATCTCTCACACATAGGTCTGATTCGTCACATTCTGGCGACAGTTTATGACAAAATTCATTTAAAAATCCTTGTTAACTCTTTTAATGAAATTCCAGTTGGAGAATTTTAACATCACATAGGACCATTTACAGTAAAATTTTCAAGTATTAACTCAGACCCTACACCAAGTTATGACATTCGTAATAGACTGCAAATTCTAACAGAAAACGCAGCCTGGACCTTTATTATGGAAAATTCATTTAAAATATCAAATCATGTCAAAAAATTATGATTCCAGTGGGGTTCGAAAGCTATTTACTGGAACTACATTTTAGACTTAAGAAACACTGGTTTTCGTTTAATTTTGATTCGGTTACAGTCGACACAAGTTGGCTGTAACTTTCCTAACAAAAGTTGTTTTATTACCTAGCTTCTCAAAACGGTTTTTATGCTTTTATTATCATATTTTTCGATCAAAACAATCATGTGTACTCTATATAGAGCAGCTCATCATCATATATCTCATATTATATATCACATATGCATCAAGAATCAATCAAGGTTATCAATATTCCTACCAAGATCATGTAATAATCGAAACCCTAGTAACTATACAACCACATATAACTCACAAACTTCATCATTGATCAAGAACTTGTTAACTATGCAAACCCTAGCACTCAAGAACCATGATTTCATAATATTTGTAGCCAAGAACCATGTATGTGTGTGTAACACCCGTCTTATTTAATTAAGATTTCTAAATAAAAGTATGCATTTTCATACCAAACGCATCATTTCAAAAACTTAGTTATGGTGGTAAGCATACACAGAGATAGTATTCTAGTTAACCAACTAACTAGTTTTAAACATCGGAACGTTAAGTTAAGTGTTTACAAAATAAACATTGTCTACAACAAGGTTAGATAAACGCGGAAGCTTCGAAACGTTGTGTTCGGTTCTTGGATTCTTGCTTGATCGTCATCCGGAGTAAGATCAACTTCACCTAATGTCAAAACCACGTTAAATGTTAGTTTTGACAACATTAAAACTCATAAAAACAGGTTCTAATATCAAATAATTAGAAAACAAAATAAAAATTCGGATTTTAGTCTATCGCGCCACGCGACAGACTCCACTAAATCCTTCGTGCCCCGCGAGCGCTCCCGCGTGTTGCGACAGAATTGATGTTCCCTGTCGCGTGCCGCGGGGGAACCAATTTTCCAGCGGGTGCAGGTTAAAAACCTGCATTTTTGCCCAGCACCATTTTGCAAGAAAAATCAAACTTCTAATGTTCATAACTTTTTACCTATAAGTCCGTTTTAGGCGATTCTTTTTCCTACGCGTCCGTAATAAAAATACAGATCCAATCATTCAAATTTCACGCATTGAAACCCGGTTTATAAACGAATAGTTCACAAATCCATGTTTCGATTATTCGACCCGTTTGTTATGTGGCATATCCTTCATCATTCAATTTTTATTGATTGCTAGACTTAATAACCCATTCCCCAGGCTTGTCAACCTTGGCGTATCATCACCATTACATGGTTTTATGCACACAATAGAATTTCATGATCGTTTTTCCATATTTCAAGCATGCCGCTTTATGCAAATTTTGCAAGTGAATTCTAATCGTTTGACCCGATATCACGGGTTCATAAAAATCAACTTGGTGTATCCAATCCCTTGGCATATCGCATTCTATCACTAGGATATTATGTGACTTTCAAGTCTCTACATACATTGTCGTTTTAAAAGCATAGTTTTGACCCGTTTAGTTGTCAAGTGAAACCTTCACCTTGATGACTAACTAAGATTTATTTCGACCATTATTTTGACCCATTTCTATGATATGCCAAACGGTTATAACCGCTCTTTTCAATTTGTGTCACTTATTTCAATCATGCCTTAACCATTCATTTCAAGTCCGTGTGGTTTGCCGAGTGAACTTCGTCACTTCTATGGCTTATTATACATACACAAGTTATTCAATTTGACCCGTTTGATCTATCGAGTGAACTTCGTCACTTCAGTGATACATCAAACATCCTTATCACACTACAATGTTATTAACAAGATATACTAAACATTCTTTGTACTAAGTAACGGAACTAATAGTTGCGTACCTTTAAAGCGCTTCTTTCAAATGCGTATCTCCACTGGCTTGTCCACTTGACGATCCGGATTCCTTGCCTATAGAGTTCAACCAAATATTGTTTAGAACTCCTTTCACAACATATCACGCATAATTTGACGTATAGTTCAAACATGCGTTTTTATCCCAATTTCACTATGTTAGCTTTCTCTTAAGCGTTTTAACAAACACCTTATGGGAATCGTTTTTAAATAACCGTTATCAAGTTCATGACCCAACTATTTTGCCAAATTCTTACACTTTTTTTGCAAGTTCATTATTTCTAACATGCATATTAACATCAGATTCGCTTCATGCAAACCATTAACATCAGTTTTCTGATTACATTTTTAGGGTTCTTTATCATTCACAAAAACCCATTTAACACTTAGATGGGTAAACATGAATATTCACAATTGTGCATCAATTCCCCAA
This sequence comes from Helianthus tuberosus, assembly GCA_030545235.1. Classification (NCBI taxonomy): domain Eukaryota; kingdom Viridiplantae; phylum Streptophyta; class Magnoliopsida; order Asterales; family Asteraceae; genus Helianthus; species Helianthus tuberosus. The sequence goes on from JARYGA010060305.1 coordinate 1,241,166, forward strand.
ATTATTAGCTAGGGTTTACATCTAACATGTTTCCAACACTAAATTCATCTAAACATCAACATATCAAGTTTATATTTCAATTTCACAAATTATCAAGAATCTAAGATGGAACTAAATGTCGAAATTTAGCGTACCTTACGATCACTTCACTGAGATGATCACTAATTTATGCTTGGAAATCGATTTGGAACAGATTAGAGCTCTCAATTTGGTCAAATTGTTGAAACTAGGGTTTGAAGGTAAGTTTGGTCGCCCCCCTGTGTTCTGTTCGATCCAGACACACACAAATATGTGTTTGGATTTTAATTTTTTTGTTTTAATTAAACTAGTTTGATCTTTAACATCTTTGGCCCCTCAACTATTAGTTTTTCTTTATTTTAGATGTTTTTATTCAAACTCCCATATTACTACAAGATCTTTAACTAACTAGGTTATTTTTATTCCTAGTTAGTTTATTTTGTTTATTGCCAACATTGAATTTTTATTTTGTTTATATTTTCGGGGAGTTACAAGTCCACCCCCCCTTGAAAGGGGTTTCGTCCTTGAAACCGAAATACGTACCAAATAGCGTAGGGTAGAGACGTCTCATCTCCTATTCGGACTCCCATGTGGTATCCGACCCTTTTCTGTGCTCCCATTTGAGCTTCACTTGGTCAATTTCCTTGTCCCTCAAGCTTTTCACTTTACGATCTAAAATCTCAATCGGCTTCACCGCGTAGTTGAGACTATTATCCACCTCAATGTCGTCGTAGTGGATATAAGCTGTTTCGTCGGCTAGACATTTCCGGAGATGTGATACATGGAAGGTACTATGTATCTCACTGAGCTCTTCCGGCAGTTCGAGTCGGTATGCTACTTTACCAACTCGTTCGACGATTTTGAACAGCCCAATAAATCTCGGGCTTAATTTTACTCTTTTTCTGAACCGGATAACCTCCTTCCATTGAGATACGTTAAGCATAACTTTGTCGCCAACCTGAAACTCATCGGTCTCCTTCTTTTGTCCGCGTACGATTTTTGTCGATCCTGAGCCGCTTTCAAATGGGCCCGGACCAAGTCAATTTTCTCATTCGTGATTCGCACTATATCCTTATGTGCAAGTTCACGTGGACCAACCTCATCCCAACACACCGGGGTTCGGCATTTTCTGCCGTAAAGCATCTCGTACAGAGCCATACCGATGCTTGCATGGTAACTGTTATTATATGAATATTGACAAGCGGTAGATAAACATCCCAACTCCCTCTGAAGTCGATTATACATGCCCGTAGCATATCCTCCAACGTCTGTATTGTTCTTTCACTCTGTCCATCCGTTTGAGGATGGTACGCAGTGCTAATGAACAATTTAGTTCCCATTTGCTCTTGGAATTCGCGCCAAAAATTCAAAGTGAACCGGGTATCTCTATCGGACACGATGGATATCGGTACTCCGTGGCGTGCTACTATCTCGTTAGTATACACCTCTGAAATCTTTTCGGACGTATAAGTCTCACGTATCGGAATGAAGTGAGCACTTTTCGTTAGTCTATACACAACTACCCATATATCATCGAATCTGCGGTTTGTTCTTAGCAGTTTGGTCAATAGATCCATTGTGATCTGTTCCCATTTCCAAACAGGGATGTCCAACGGTTGCAGTTTACCATATGGATTTTGGTGCTCTGCTTTGACTTGTACACACGTCAAGCATTTTTCCACGTACTTCACTACGTCTCTTTTCATTCCGGGACACCAATAATTTTGCTTTAAATCATTATACATCTTGGTCGCCCCCGGGTGAATAGAATAACGGGACTTGTGAACTTCGTCAAGTAAAAGCTTCTTGACTCCATATGAATTTGGAACCCATATTCTTCCAAAACGAGTCTTTAACCCGTTGTTACCATCCACCAATTCTTTCAATTGGCCAACTATTCTTTCTTTCTTCAAATTTTCCTCTTTCATTGCTTCAACTTGAGCTTTTCGGATTCGTTCGAGCAAACCCGAAGTCACTATTAGTTGCATCGATCGTACTCGTATAGGAGTATAGTCTGCCTTTCGGCTCAACGCGTCTGCCACCACATTGGCCTTTCCGGGATGGTAATGAATTTCGCAATCATAATCCTTCACCGTCTCCAACCATCGCCTTTGTCTCATATTTAACTCCTTCTGATCGAAGAAGTATTTTAGGCTCTTGTGGTCGGTAAATATGGTGCACTTCACCCCGTATAAATAATGCCTCCATATTTTCAACGCGAATACTACTGCCGCCAATTCGAGATCGTGCGTAGGGTATTTGTTTTCGTGCACCTTCAGTTGCCTTGAACTATAAGCTATCACTTTGCCTCGTTGCATTAAAACACAGCCGAGTCCCAACTGCGATGCATCTGAGTAAACCACCAAATCATCGACTCCTTCCGGCAGAGTTAATACCGGAGTGTGAGTCAATTTTTCCTTGAGCGTTTGAAATGCTTTTTCGTGATCATCGCCCCAGACGAACTTTTCCTCCTTACGAGTTAGTTTGGTCAACGGCGTAGCAATCTTGGAGAAATCTTGTATGAATCTCCTATAATATCCCGCAAGCCCCAAAAAGCTTCTGATTTCCGAAGGATTCTTCGGAGGATTCCATTTCGCCACTGCTTCTATTTTTGACGGGTCTACTAACACCCCGTCCGCACTAATGATATGCCCTAGAAATTGCACTTCTCGTAACCAGAAGGCACATTTCGAAAATTTCGCATATAACATGACTCTTCTGAGCGTCCCTAACACTTCGCGTAAATGACTCGCGTGTTCAGCTTCATTCTTTGAATACACCAGGTGATGCGTGTGTAGCGTTATATGTTTTTATGTATATTTTAAGCCCTTTTTAACACTTTAGTCAAGTTTTAAATTTATAAAACACGATATTTTACTAACACTAAACACACATATGGGTAAGTGCACCCATCGTGAGCGTAGTATAGCGTTGGTAAGATACCGAGGTCGTCCAAGGACACACGAGCTTTTAGTACCGGTTTATCCTCAATGTCTAATCAAATAAAAAAATTAGAAAAAGGCTTTAAACAAGAAAATAAAAACTAACTAAAAATGCTGAAAATAAAAATAAAAACAAAAACAAATAGACAAGATGAATCACTTGGATCCGACTCGCCTTTAGTGTAACTGATGTGTGCAAAATGCAACATATAAATTACATCAAATATGGCATAAAACTAACCCTATTTTAGTACTAATGTTGGAAAAAGTATGTTTTTGTCTTTCTTTTGTATTTTCAGGATTAAATGAGCTCAAATGAACAAAAGAAGCAAAAAGGAAGCTAAATCTAACATAAATACAAGAAAAGGAATAAACGTGGCATGCCCGACCCCCCGACAGCATCTTCCCAAGCAAAAATAAGAAAACAGAAGGCTGAACACGCCCAGTGCTCAATGAGCACGGGGGCGTGCCCAAGTGTCTGCAGAAAAGACAAAGTTGTAGAAGCTTCTATCACTCACCACGGGGGCGTGCCCAGCGGACACGGGGCCGTGGTCAACTCTAATATTCGCAGGATCTGGGGAAATCTTGATAGTACAGATACGCTTCTGCACACGGGTCGTGCCCAGCGGACACGGGGGCGTGGTCAACTAATGCAGACAAATTGCAATTAATGAAGAAAGAGAAGAAGGGTGTACACGGGGCCGTGCCCGAGCTGCTGTTCAGGCTATAAATAGGGGTGCTTGGCTCATTTGCAAACCATCCCTTGGCACACCACCTCTCTCACACTTCACCCACACTCTACCGCCACCACAACACCATCATCCACCACCATCATCCATCATAGAGTGTGTGAGTCGTCTCGGGATCCAAAATTGATCGTAAGAGTTCTTGACAATCAAAGGCCATGTTTGCCTAAGTCACTTACATCACTTGGTGAAGACAAGTGTCTAGTGTAATACTTTTTATTTTTAATCTTTTCGCACTTTTTATTTGGTTATGTATTAATAACTTTAATAACTAGTTTCTTATGTTGAAGGTGATTCTTCCTTATCGTTTGTCCGTGGTGTCTTGGCATTATTTTACTGTCTATATAAAATAAAAGATTTTCACCATTCATATCTCCACGGTCTATATGGAGGTATGTTGGCTACCTGGTCGGGGGTTAAGGGAACGGTTTGGTAAGAGTCTTGCCTTGTTCAGTGTATAGATCCTGCAAGGACCTGGGTCAAATTTAGTAGGACCTCCTTCGATACCCACCGGTATTGGATGGCGGGGGTCCAAACTCTTTGATCCCCTCATATGTAAGCTACTATTAATACTTTAACCCGGCTACTTAGGACTGTATCCCTACTGACTCAGACTACTTAGCCGAGGGTAACGTCACCTTCAAAAGAGGGGCCTACCACATTATGCATTAATAACTTAATTAATTATCTTTCAATAATCCGACCCTTTAGGATTGTATCCTTGCTGACTCAAACTACTGGGTTGAGGGTAACGTCACCTTCAAAAGAGGGGCCTACTACAATAACTAAGATAATATCTTAAAAAGTGCAAAATTGCGGAAATAATCAAAGGTTACACTACACACGAGTCGGATCCAAGTGATTCATCTTGTCTATCTGTTTTTATTTTATTTTATTTTTCAGCATTTTATTTAGTTTTATTTTTCTTGTTTAAAACATTTTTCTAAACTTTTGATTTGATTAGACGTTGAGGATAAACCGGTACTAAAAGCTCTTGTGTCCTTGGACGACCTCGGTATCTTACCAACACTATACTACGCTCATGATGGGTGCACTTGCCCATATGTGTGTTTAGTGTTAGTAAATATCGTGTTTTATAAATTTAAAACTTGGCTAAAAGTGTTAAAAAAGGGCTTAAAATATACATTAAAAACTAATAACACTCACGCACATTAAGTTTTTGGCGCCGTTGCCGGGGAGACAAGGATTTTAAGAAAGCTTAAAATCGATGGCCTAATCAGTTTTTCAAAACCTTTTTAAAACGCGCTCATTTTTCTGCATTTTAGTTTAGTTTTACATTTACAGTAACCTGAACACGGGTCGTGCTTATTGAACACGGGGCCGTGCTGCATATTTTTCATAAAACACCCAGATACAGAGTCTGAACACGGGGTCGTGCTCACTGAACACGCCCCCGTGCTCAACGAAATCAGTAACTTTAATTCAAACGCCCAGATACAGATCCTGAACACGGGGCCGTGTCCACTGAACACGGGGCCGTGTCCAGCCTCTGTTTCCGTTTTTATTTTTGTTTTCTGGTCTCGAGACTCTGTTGTGGTCTGCTGAGTGATTCTTATGGATCAATACTCAGGAGGCTACAACTACACCTATGAGGAGGATGATTATAGGGAAGACTATTGCACTAATTGTGGAAACCCGCACTCGGTACAATATTGTGACTTATTTCAACCATCCACTTCATACATCTACTATGAGGAGCCCAGGTACGAGCCATCAACTTCATACACATCCTATGAAGACCAAAGGTATGAACCTTCTCCCTCATACTCATATTTTGATGAACCATGGTATGAGCCTTCATACTCATACTTTGAGGAACCAAGATATGAGCCACCACCTTCGTATACTTATTATGAGGAACCATGGCGTGAACAAGCCACCTCATATGAGTATTATGAAGAACAAAATTACGACCCTTATCCATCATATACTTACAATGAAGAACAATGGTGTGAACCATCTACTTCCTATGAGTATTATGAGGAACAAAGGATTGAACATCCGGATTCAAGCTTTGAAAATCCCGATCCTTACTCTATCGCCGACGTGACCGATAGGATACTAGAACACCTTAAAACTATCGAGCGTTACATAAAAGAATCTCGCGCAAGGGAAGAGGAGTCCCGCGCAAGAGAGGAATTAAATAAAGAAGAGATAGTTGAAAATGTAAAAATGGAAGAACAAATAAGTGAAAAACCGACACATGAGTTAAACAACGAAAAAGGTGTGTCCGACAACGTTAAAATTCAAGAAGAGTCTAATTTTGAAGAAATTAATCTCTTGTCACCTTCCTTTGAAAATCATTGTTTAGTACCCACTCATGCTAAGTTTTTAAAAGAGTTAAACACTAACACTAAAATTGACGGAACGGTAAGCATTAGGTTAACAAATGATCAAACCTCGCTAATAAAAGAAGACCCATGTGAAATCAACATTACACCGGTTTCATGTTTTTTTCAAAATTCATTTATTAGTAATGTAACAATTGATAAAGATCTTTGCGTTAACATAATGGCCAACTACATTTTCGAAAAATTAAGTATTAGTAATTTTTCTCCACTTCAAATACCCATTTTTCTATCCAATTGGAAAATAATATAATCAATCGGTGTAGTTGAGGATGTCTTGGTTCAAACAAATCAAATGGTAATCCCAACCGACTTTGTCATCCTCGATGACGCTCCTCTAGTGTTGGGATGACCTTTTGTAAAAACTCACGAAGCCTTGAAAAATCAGAAGTATAATAATCTATCTATTCAATTAGGGGCATTTAAAAGAAGTGTCGATCTTGAGCGTTCAATGAAATATCCATTCGGCAATAATGACCCCCTAATTGAAGATGAAGATGAACCACCCGATACAAGTGAAAAGATTGACCACTTTGTTGAAGAATAGGTCGCCATAGAACAAACTTTCAAAGTTCTTGATCAAAATGAGCAATCAAATAAGGAGTCTCCAAAAGACCCACCTCTTGAGCTCAAAGAACTTCCGAAAGGTTTGGAATATGCTTTTCTAGACAAAGATGGTAAATCACCTGTAATTATTTCGTCTAAATTAGGTAGTTTAGAAAAAGAAAAATTAATTAAGCTTTTGAAAAAACACAAAAATACGATCGCTTGGAAGCTTGTAGATATTAAAAGAATAAGTCCTTCCATGTGCACGCACAAAATTTTAATGAACGATGACTACAAATCGGTAATACAACCACAACGTCGAGTAAATCCAAATGTACAAGAAGTGGTCAAAAATGAACTCATCAAACTACTTGACGCTGGATTTATTTATCCTATCTCCGATAGTCCTTGGGTAAGTCCCGTCCAAGTAGTTCCAAAGAAAGGAGGTATGACGGTAATAACTAACGAAAAGAATGAATTAATACCAACGAGAACCGTCACAGGATGGAGGGTATGTATAGATTATAGACGATTAAATGAAGCAACAAGGAAAGATCACTTTCCTTTGCCCTTCATTGATCAAATGTTAGAAAGATTATCCGGTCATAAATTTTATTGTTTCTTGGATGGTTTTTCAAGTTACTTTCAAATCCTGATAGCACCCGAAGACCAAGAAAAGTCAACCTTCACATGTCCCTATGGAACTTTTGCTTATCGACGCATGCCATTCGGTCTATGCAATGCCCCCGCAACCTTTCAACGTTGCATGGTAGCCATCTTCCATGACATGATAGAAAAGACAATGGAAGTCTTCATGGACGACTTTTCTATCTTTGGGGATTCATACGACCAATGCCTCGATAACCTGGAACGAATGCTATCCCGATGTGAGGAAACTAACCTCGCCCTTAACTGGGAAAAATGCCATTTCATGGTAACGGAGGGAATAGTACTCGGTCATAAAATCTCAAGCGAAGGAATGGAGGTTGATCGAGCCAAAATAGACACTATTTCTCGATTACCACCCCCCATCCTCCGTTAGAGCTATCAGAAGTTTTTTAGGGCATGCCGGATTTTATAGGCGGTTTATCAAAGACTTTTCTAAGATCTCAAGGCCTCTAACAAAATTACTTGAAAAAGATGCCCCTTTCATATTTGACAAGGATTGCAATCAAGCATTCCTAACCCTGAAGGAAATGCTAGTCAATGCACCTATCATGATAGTGCCCGATTGGAAATTTCATTTCGAAATCATGTGTGATGCAAGTGACTTTGCAGTTGGAGCTGTCTTGGGACAAAAAAATAAAAATAAAAGCATTTTCACCCAATTTATTATGCTAGTAAAACACTTAACGATGCACAAGAAAATTACACAACAACTGAAAAAGAATTACTAGCTGTGGTATTTGCTTTTGATAAATTTCGTTCTTATCTTGTTCTTTCTAAAACAATAGTCTATACAGATCATACAGCCATTCGATATCTCTTCAAGAAACAGGATGCTATGCCACGTTTGATTCGGTGGATTCTACTCCTCCAAGAACTTGATATTGAAATCAAAGACAAAAGAGGAGCAGAAAACACTGCAGTGGATCATCTTTCACGCTTAGAAGACCCAGCTTTGGAGGCAACCAGGGACGAGCAAATCAACGAAAAATTTCGAACGGAGTCCCTAGAAATGGTGGAATACAGAGAAGAACCATGGTACGCCGACTATGCTAACTACCTAGCTAGCGGTATAGTCGCAAAAGGTTGGCCACATCATCAAAGAAAGAAATTCTTTGCTGATGTAAAGCATTATTTTTTGGAAGATCCTTATCTTTTCAAAATGTGTGCCGACCAGCTCATCCGACGATGCGTACATGGTAGAGAAGAAAGAAGAATTCTCCGCCATTGTCATGAAGGTCCATACGGAGGACATCATGGTGCCGTTAGTACCGCACGAAAGGTATTTGATTCAGGATTTTATTTGCCGGCCATTTACAAAGACGCCCAAAGTCTTGTCAAGACATGTGACGCTTGCCAAAGGACAGGTAATATTTCTTCCAAAAACGAAATGCCACAAAATGACATTCTTGTTTGTGAAATCTTTGATGTGTGGGGACTCGACTTTATGGGACCCTTCCCACCGTCAAAAGGAAACAAATATATACTTGTGGCAGTAGATTACTTGTCTCAATGGGCCGAGGCCGAGGCACTTCCAACAAATGATGGAAGAGTCGTGGTAAGATTTCTGAAAAAATTATTCTCTCGTTTTGGAACACCTAAAGCATTAATAAGTGATAGAGGTACCCATTTTTGTAATCATCAACTTGAAATTTTTTTAACAAGATATGGGGTCTATCACTGGGTCTCAACAGCATGTCACCCTCAAACAAACGGACAAGCCGAAGTGACCAATAGAGGTTTAAAACGCATACTTGAAAAAACCGTAGGGTTAAATAAAAAGGAATGGGCCGATAAATTAGATGATGCTTTATGGGCTTTTCTAACTGCTTATAAAACAACAATAGGTACAACCCCATATAAGCTCGTCTATGGAAAAAGTTGTCATTTGCTAGTAGAAATAGCTCACAAGGCCTACTGGGCAATTAAAAATGTAAACCTTGATTTAGAATTTGCCGGTAAAAATCGATTTTGTCAATTAAATGAATTAGACGAATTAAGGAATTATGCATACTCAAACTCTGAAATTTATAAGGAAAGAATGAAAATTTTGCACGACAAACACATAAAACCAAATGAATTTCGAGTAGGAGATCAAGTTCTATTGTTTAATTCACGACTTCGATTGTTTCCTGGTAAATTAAAGTCTAGGTGGTCAGGACCTTTTTCCATCACCCATATTTTCCCACACGGTGCAGTAGAAATTAAATCTCGGAATGGAATTCCTTTCAAAGTCAATGGCCAACGGCTGAAGCTCTATCAAGGATCCATTGAGGATGAGGAGGAAGAAATCTCGCTTCAAACGGTCGAAGAATAAAAGCATCAACATCATACCTGGTAAGTTACGAACAAACGGGTTGACCTCTAAATAGTTAAGTCTTCTAACCGAGTTTTTGGGAAACTAGGGCACTCACACGAGCACTAAAAAAATTTCAAAAAAAAAAAAAAAAGTCACCCGGCACGGGGCCGTGTCCGCGCAAACTGTCGGGATGAAACCCCTTTTCAACACCTATTTCTACTTCTAAAGGCATAGGTAATTTCGTCAATACAAATGAATGATGTCGAATAAATCCATGTGAAATAAATGATTTAATCTTACCCGTATCAAATAACACACGTGCGGGAATTGAATTTATGGCGAATATACCTGAGACCACATCGGGTTCTATCTTTGCCTCGGCCGCGGTTAGCTGGAAGGATCTGGCTTTTGCCTTTTGAGTTTCTGCTTGCGAACCCTTGCCATCCTTCTTTCCAACTAATTCTGGGCATTCAGATTTCTTATGACCCAGCTGGTAGCATTTATAACAAACCGAAACTTTTCCCGGGTAGAGCGTAGCCGTATGCCCTGTCTTCCCACATATAGGGCATGGTTTATCTTTGAAGCGACACTCGCCCTTGTGCCCTTTCCCGCATACCTTGCAACTCGGCGACCCACCTTTCACTTCCTGTTTCTCAGACGACTATGTTGTTCGTGCCTTCTTCGTAGGGCTTGGATTAACAATCTGTGCCCTCCGTTCACCTTGCTCGACTTGCTTTTTCAGCTCTATCTCCCTTTCTCGAGCAGTGTTTATAATCTCAGTGAGAGTTTCGTATTTCGAGGGAGTCATGAACTCCTGATATTCGGCACTCATCATGTTGTAGTAGTAATATATTTTCTGCTCCTCGGTCGTCACTAACTCATCGCAGAATCTCAGTTTGTCAAGGAAGATACCCGTTATCTTATCGATTGATTCACCCTTTTGCCTTAACTGGATGAATTCCTCCATGATTCTGTTGATTACCGCCTTGGGACTGTGGTGCTTAAGGAATGGTGCCTTAAACTCGTCCCATGTCATCGCCCTCGCTGCTTCATTCCCAATCTCATTTTTCTTATTATCCCACCAATCCTTTGCTTGGCCTCTTAACTAACCCGTACCGTAAGCTACGAAGTCATTCGTGTCGCAGTGGGTTCTTTCAAACACCCCCTCGATATCGCTTAGCCATCGTTGGCATATTATCGGATCAACCTCTCCATTGTAAATTGGCGGTTTACACGCCATGAACTCTTTGTATGAGCAACCTTTCCGTTCTCCGGATTTTTGCTTTGCTAGGTTGGCATTATCTTCCAACCTCTTGATCCGCTCTTCGACTACCGAAAGCACCGTATTTTGGATCTTGTCTATAAAACCGGATAGGCTATTCTCGATTGCCTTTCCTACCTCCTCGGCAATATCTTCTTTCATTTGTTCGGTGACTATCGGCACCGCATCATTGTTACCTTTTTCCGTCATCTTGAAACTGAAATGTTTATACCAAATGTTAAGCATTTCATTTTATAACATATACTTTATTCACTTTGGTTTAGCCAAGTTCATAACTTGCTTTAACCATTCTCCTTTAGTGCACTTTCCGGGTTCGAGTGTGTTAATACGCTCTTCCCGTGCACATCAATTCATATTTCTTTTTCTAACATTTAATAAAATCTACTAAAGTAACTAATTCTTACCGAATGTTTGATTAAGCTTGAACCGAACACACCTTCTTAACAACCTTGAGCTCTGATTACCAACTTGTAACACCCGTCTTATTTAATTAAGATTTCTAAATAAAAGTATGCATTTTCATACCAAACGCATCACTTCAAAAACTTAGTTATGGTGGTAAGCATACACAGAGATAGCATTCTAGTTAACTAACTAACTAACTAACTAGTTTTAAACATCGAAACGTTAAGTTAAGTGTTTACTAAATAAACATTGTCTACAACAAGGTTAGATAAATGCGGAAGCTTCAAAATGTTGTGTTCGTTTCTTGGATTCTTGCTTGATCGTCATCCGGAGTAAGACGAACTTCACCTAATGTCAAAACCACGTTAAATGTTAGTTTTGACAACATTAAAACTCATAAAAACAGGTTCTAATATCAAACAATTAGAAAACAAAATAAAAATTCAGATTTTAGTCTGTCGCGCCACGCGACAGACTCCACTAAATACTTCGCGCCCCGCGAGCGCTCCCGCGTGTCGCGACAGAATTGATGTTCCCTGTCGCGTGCCGCGGGGGAACCAATTTTCCAGCGGGTGCAGGTTAAAAAGCTGCATTTTTGCCCAGCACCATTTTTCAAGAAAAATCAAACTTCTAATGTTCATAACTTTTCATCTATAAGTCCGTTTTTGGCGATTATTTTTCCTACGCGTCCGTAATAAAAATACGGATCCAATCATTCAAATTTCACGCATTGAAACCCAATTTATAAACGAATAGTTCGCAAATCCATGTTTCGATTATTCTACCCGTTTGTTTTGTGGCATATCCTTCATCATTCAATTTTTATTGATTGCTAGACTTAATTACCCATTCCCCGGGCTTGTCAACCTTGGCGTATCATCACCATTACATGGTTTTACGCACACAATAGAATATCATGCTCGTTTTTCCATGTTTCAAGTATGCCGCTTTATGCAAATTTTGCAAGTGAATTCTAATCGTTTGACCCGATATCACGGTTCATAAAAATCAACCTGGTGTATCCAATCCCTTGGCATATCGCATTCTATCACTAGGATATTATGTGACTTTCAAGTCTCTACATACATTGTCATTTTAAAAGCATAGTTTTGACCCGTTTAGTTGTCAAGTGAAACCTTCACCTTGATGACTAACTAAGATTTATTTCGACCATTATTTTGACCCATTTCTATGATATGCCGAACGGTTATAACCGCTCTTTTCAATTCGTGTCACTTATTTCAATCATGCCTTAACCATTAACTTCAAGTCCGTGTGGTTTGCCGAGTGAACTACGTCACTTCTATGGCTTATTATACATACACAAGTTATTCAATTTGACCCGTTTGATCTATCGAGTGAACTTCGTCACTTAAATGATACATCAAACATGCTTATCACACTACAATGTTATTAACAAGATATACTAAACATTCTTTGTACTAAGTAACGGAACTAATAGTTACGTACCTTTAAAGCGCTCCTTTCAAACGCGTGTCTCCACCGACTTGTCCATTTGACGATCCGGATTCCTTGCCTATAGAGTTCAACAAAATATTGTTTAGAACTCCTTTCACAACATATCACGCATAATTTGCCGTATAGTTCAAACATGCGTTTTTATCCCAATTTCACTATGTTAGCTTTCTCTTAAGCGTTTTAACAAACACTTTAAGGGCACCGTTTTTAAATAACCGTTATCAAGTTCATGACCCAACTATTTTGCCGAATTCTTATACTTTTTTTGCAAGTTCATTATTTCTAACATGCATATTAACATCAGATTCGTTTCATGCAAACCATTAACATCAGTTTTCTGATTATATTTTTAGGGTTCTTTATCATTCACAAAAACCCATTTAACACTTAGATGGGTAAACATGAATATTCACAATTTGAGCATCAATTCCCCAAATTATTAGCTAGGGTTTACATCTAACATGTTTCCAACACTAAATTCATCTAAACATCAACATATCAAGTTTAGATTTCAATTTCACAAATTATCAAGAATCTGAGATGGAACTAAATGCCGAAATTTAGCATACATTACGATCACTTCACTGAGATGATCACTAATTTATGCTTGGAAATCGATTTGGAACAGATTAGAGCTCTCAATTTGATCAAATTGTTGAAACTAGGGTTTGAAGGTAAGTTTGGTCACCCCCCTGTGTTCTGTTCGATCCCGACACACACAAATGTGTGTTTGGATTTTAATTTTTTTTGTTTTAATTAAAACTAGTTTGATCTTTAACATCTTTGGCCCCTCAACTATTAGTTTTTCTTTATTTTAGATGTTTTTATTCAAACTCCTATATTACTACAAGATCTTTAACTAACTAGGTTATTTTATTCCTAGTTAGTTTATTTTGTTTATTGCCAACATTGAATTTTTATAATCACAGGTTTATATTTTCGGGGTGTTATAAGTCCACCCCCCTTAAAAGGGGTTTTGTCCTCAAAACCGGAATACGTACCAAATAGCGTAGGGTAGAGACGTCTCATCTCCTCTTCGGACTCCCATGTGGTATCCGACCCTTTTCTGTGCTCCCATTTGAGCTTCACTTGGTCAATTTCCTTGTTCCTCAAGCTTTTCACTTTACGATCTAAAATCGTAATCGGCTTCACCGCGTAGTCGAGACTATTATCCACCTCAATGTCGTCGTAGTGGACATAAGTTGTTTCGTCGGCTAGACATTTCTGGAGATGTGATACATGGAAGGTACTATGTATCCCACTGAGCTCTTCCGGCATTTCGAGTCGGTATGCTACTTTACCAAGTCGTTCGACGATTTTGAACGGCCCAATAAATCTCGGGCTTAATTTTCCACTTTTCCTGAACCGGATAATCCCCTTCCATGGAGATACCTTAAGCATAACTTTGTCGCCAACCTAAAACTCATCGGTCTCCTTCTTTTGTCCGCGTACGATTTTTGTCGATCCTGAGCCGCTTTCAAATGGGCCCGGACCAAGTCAATTTTCTAATTCGTGATTCGAACTATATCCTTATGTGCAAGTTCACGTGGACCAACCTCATCCCAACACCCCGGGGTTCGGCATTTTCTGCCTTAAAGCATCTCGTACGGAGTCATACCAATGCTTGCATGGTAACTGTTATTATATGAAAATTCGACCAGCGGTAGATAAACAACCCAACTCCCTCCGAAAAACAAGCCTAAAATACCTTTATGTTATTAAAAATCAAATAAAACAAATTATATTAAGTTCTCGCGGGGCGTGACCCCTTTGGGTGAGCGAGTCGGGGGCCGCGACAGAAGGACACCGGGCGACACCCTGGTCCGCCACGTGTCCGGATGCGTGTTGAGGCTAGTCGTTGACTCGACTAAGCTAGGGCCTACCCTAGCAGTCTCGCGGGCCGCGGGAGAAACAAAGGTGGGCGTCGCGGGGCGCCAGCCGACCAAAATCAGGCCTATAAAAGGAGGCCTTCAGCCTCAGTTTCAGTCATCCAAAACTTTCTTTCTCTCTCAATATATAATAGCTAAAACTCTCGGGTATTATAACCCTAAAATGCGAAGCTATGCCTCGTTGTAAGTATTATAACCACCGGTTACGTATTAGTTACTATACCCGATTGATCTAGGGCTCTGTAACGCATGTCAAGGCTCTGCCTGACTCAATCGTTGGAGTTCTGTCTCGGGGGTATGGCTAATGTAAATTGAGTTATCTTACTAATACGTGTGCATCGTTTAACTTTAATAGATTATAACCAGGAAGTCACCAGAAAGCAGTAGTATTATCTAAAACAGCAATGTGAGTACATCTTATTTTTGTAAACTATTTTTACAAAACCTCAATTGTCTTAAAGTGTAATTAACAGTGATTGAGTCTATGTATTCTACAATTACTGTCGGTGTGTTGGGGTTCTGTATACATTACTTGTTACTATACTGTTAGTAGTAGCATGACCACAAGTCAGGATTAATAGTACCGTGGGTGGTAATTGGGTAGATAAAAACATTGTAATCGCTCTCAATACTGTAAAGATATAAAAACATGTTTTGATTAAACGGGGATGCACTCGCCAGTATTTCTTGCTAATAAAACTTTTTAAAACGCGTTTCAGGTAACTTAATGTAAACCTAATAGAAGCTAGCTGGAAAACACTGAAGGCTTGGAAAAGTGGCTATAAAAGTTACCTAAATAAGAAAGAAGTTTTATTTCAATAAATTAGGGTTTATCCCTATACACATATTGTAATGGAAACTTGGGTTTTTCCCATGTATTTGTTATTTATAAAAGTGTGGTATTTTAACTCTGATAAACTATTTCCTAACTACGGTCCTGATGTTAATTTTTGCTGCCAAATTAATAAACACCGATACCACTAATCTGGATCTCACGACACCCGCTCCCGGGGCAGGGGTCGGGGGTTGCGACAGAGAGTGGTATCAGAGCTACAACCACTGGTTTAAGCCACATAAGTGTTCTGCTGACACCAAGATTTTTTATGTTAGGAAATAATCTATGCGATTATGTGTATACATGTATATTATTGTTTTGTGTTATTTAACAATCTGTTAGTTTACAGTATGAGTGAGCAAGGTACGTCTGATGCCTATCGTCATCTAGCTAGTTCTCCCAAGAGTGAAGGAACTTCATCACAGCCTACTCCTTCGGGGTATTCTGCTGACACTGAAGAAGGAATCTTCATCTTTAAGGCGCAATCCAAGGAACCATCCCCTTCGAAAAATAGAGGAAGGTTTAGTAGGGGAGCACATGAGAGGAGAAAACGGATGAGAAAGTTACAACAACAGAGAGCGTTAGCAGCAGCCAATAGGGAAATAAACGCCCAGACGCAGTTAATAGGCAGTTGGCAAACTTTCATATGCTAGCCACCACTGCAGTAGATCCATACCTAGATCAGATAATTGCACCACAACCATTGCCACTATTCCCAACCCAACCAATGGAGATAGAACTTAACCAAGGAAACCAAATTCCCATACCAGCATTTGATCCTAACGAGATACCTAGAATCCCAGCACCTAATCCTCTAGCGTATGATCCATGGGAAGATGACCATAGGGAATATCAGGAACTCTATCAACAGGGAGAACTAATACCAAATCCCATAGCACAGTATACCAACCTTAATCCTTTAGATCCATATTGGAATGCCGACCAGTATATTCAGAATCTGTTAAACAACCCGTACCCATATGGAGAGCCTATACCTCAATACCCTGACCCAATACCCACACCACTGCCATCCATGAGAGAAGAGAATGTGCAGGAACTCCGCACATATGGTGAGGAATTAGTAGAGGAATGAGAGAGAATAAAACAGATAGGAGAGAAGCTCGTGTGGAAATATGACGAGCGAGAAATGCAGTTTTGGATGAATAACCCCTAGTAATAATAATAATAATAATATCTATATATATATATATATATGTGTGTAGTTTGAAAAAAAAATCAAAAATCAACTAAAATAGATAACCTAATACCTAGCGATGCATAACTATTAGTGTGTTTAAAGTTCAGTTGTAGATTGTAATATATATATATATATATATATATATATATATGAAAAGAGTAAAAGTTGCAATTGTTGACGTTTTTGATCAATTTGTTTGCATTAAAGTTTATTCTGTGATATTAATACCTGATAAATGTTTATAATCCGGATGGACAACGAAGTAAATCAGGAAAACTAGAATAATAACAATAATGGAAACCAAATAGATAACAGTGCCATCCAACACATAGTAGCACAAGGAATCATAGACGCTATGCCATATATCATCAAGATTGTTAAAGAAGCAGAAAATAATAAAACAAACAGTGGAAGTAAACGACCACCTACTGAACCCAGTCACAGCGTGAATAATGGACCGCTACTCCGATTACCTATTCCAAAAAGAAGAAAAACCATGTCATATGGTTGTTCTTACAAAGAATTATGATCTTGCAAACCAATAGAATTTTCTGGCAATGAAGGTGCCATTGCAGCCCTAAGTTGGATAGAAAAGACAGAAGCAGTCTTAAAAATAAGCAAATGTGCAGATGAAGATAAAATTTTGTTTGCTTCTAATCTTTTTAAGAATGCAACTCTAGAGTGGTGGAATACCCTTTCCAGTCTAGAGGAAGTGATAAAATTTATAATATGGGATGGACTGACTTTAAGGACATAGTTGAAAGAAAATTTTGTCCTCCTCATGAAAAAGAACAAATCGCTAATAAGTTCTTAAATCTTAAAATGACTGGAATAGACTGCAAGGGTTACACTACCATATTCTTTGAATATGCTAGAATAGTACCAACTCTAGCTTCACCAGAACCAGTATTAATCTCTCGTTACATCTAGGGATTAATCAGTGAAATCAGACATGTAGTCAAGGCAGCGCGACCACAAACCATAAAAGAAGCAGTAGAACTAGCCAATACCTTGACTGATAAATTAGTACGTACGCAAGAAGAAATCCAGAAAAAGAACCTAGCCCAAAAGCTTACCCAGGAATTCCACTACGGTAATTCCAACCGTGGGAAAAATACAGGTTCTACTTCTGCACCTTACCAGAAGTACTGCAAGAAAAAGCATTCAGGAAGATGTTCAATATACTGCAACTTCTGCAAAATGTCGGGACACAAGGAAGAAGACTACAGGAAGAAACCCAGCAATAAGCTATGCTTCAACTGTGGAGAGACTGGACACATCAAACCGAACTGTCCGAAACTAGCTCTAGCAACAAACAGCAAAACTACTAAGAATGCCAGAGCATTTGTTCTGACTTCTGAAGAAGCCAAGATGATTTCGAATGTGATTGCCGGTACGTTTTTAGTTAATGATATTTTTGCTAAAGTATTATTTGACTCTGGTGCAAACCAAAGTTTTATTAATACTTCGTTCTGCAAACTTCTTAACCAACCATTAACTAAACTTCAACAAGAATGTCTAGTAGAAACAGCAAATAGAGAATCCATTAAGATTACTAGGGGTGTTCATCGGGTTATTTTTTCGGGTTTCGGGTTATTCGGGTTTTTGATGGAGAAAATATAACCCGATAACCGACCCATTCTAGTTTCGGGTTGTATGGTTATCGGGTCAATCGGGTTCGGGTTAATCGGGTTTGTGTAATTCGGGTTGCGGGTTAATAATATGCCTAAAATTTCCTGGGCTATAATACCTGACAGTTCGTTCTAAAAAATCTAAACATACAACATATGGATCTAAGAAGTGTATTTTTAATGATTCTCTTTACTCAAATTTGCATGGTTTGCAAATTCAAAAGAAAACATGCGTGAAGAAGAATATATTAAAGAAAAAAATCTATTTAATATATTTAATAGTGCATCAAATCTAAAGTATCAAATGTTTTAATCACTGTTAAAATTAATATAGAGGAACAAACTAAAAAAAAACACTAAGAGTTAATCATTTAAATTAAATAAAAAGCAAAACTATCATCTAAAATTGTATTCAACAATAGTCTAGCAGAGAACTGTATGTTCCAAACCAAAACATAAAAAAAAAATCCAATCCATTCATCAAAAAAAATATCATATCCTGCTTCACTCTTTAGTCTTCAGTCTTCAATTAGACATTGCCAACTTGCAACTTCATGCATGTTCCTCTTCATCCAATGCTATGGTAAATAAAATTCAATTAAAATAAGCATTAGCAAGGTCGTGTGCTATGAAATGACAACAAAAATTACAAAACTAATTAATAATAAAATATACCTTTATCCATTTCTTGGATTGTGTCCCAATCTTCTTCAGTGAAGAGACTATTGATTAAAGTAGAACCATCCCGAAGCCAGTCTTGAGTACAAATTAAACTCTCAACAATCCTAGGAGTCAAAGAACTCCTATAAGGGTCCAAAACCCTCCCACTTGTGCTAAAGACCGATTCAGAAGCCACCGTTGACACTGGAATGGCCAATAAGTCTCTAGCCATTAATGATAGAATCGGGAATCTCGGGCTATTAACTTTCCACCATTCTAAAAGATTGAAGTTCTCCGAATCCTTTTCAAAAGCTTCTTTCAAATACTTGTCTAACTCACCAACTGGTTCAATTGTTTGTGTTTGCATCATTTCCCTTAATTTGTTTCTTAATTGTGGTTTTGGAGTCGTATCTTCAGGTTTTTGACGTTTACCTAATATTGATGAATCTGAAGACCTTATAGTAGTACTAGAACTATGGGAATGAATTCTAATATACTCATTATATAACTCATTCATAGAATCCATAACAAGTTTCAAATTCTCCTTCGCCAACTCTTTTCCATAACAATCGACAAAAAGTAAATTCAGGTAGTGTTTTTTGTTCCTTGGGTCTAGAACTAGAGCAAAGTATAACAGTAAGTTAATTTTTTGTATGTTACCAAAATACTTTTGAAACTTTGCCTTCATTGCCATTGCAATTTGACAAAGAGTACTACTGCTAATAGCTTCATCTAATATTTTACGAATTTGGTAGATCTCATCTATGCATGAGTTTGATGTTACATAATGTGTCCCTGAGACCCTTTTAGTAATATCATAAAATGGTTGCAGAAAATGGCACAAATCTCTAACACTTTGCCAATCTTCGGGTTTAATTTCCTCATGACCCGCTTTTTCAAGTTCAGTTCTAAAGACAGACTCTTCAATATCATATCTTTCAAATGTTTTCTCATATGATTGTGCAACCTCCAACATAAGGTACGTGGAGTTCCATCTAGTTGGTACGTCTAAAAGTAGGTGCTTCTTTGTGTTGGCATTAACAAGTGTAGTAAAATTGTCGAATTTCTCGATCCTTGAAGGTGATTTCCTGATCCACCAAACCGCCCATCTAATTTTATCAACTGCCTTATCAACTTTTTTAACTCCATCCTGGACCACTAGATTTATAATATGTGCAACGCACCTAATGTGTGTCCATTTAGCATTTAGAAGACACTTGCTTGAATTTTGGAAAACCCTTTTTAAAAAGTCTATTGCAACATCATTAGCACTTGCATTGTCGACTGAAATTGTTAAAATGTTTCAATTTCCCATTCTTGTAAACATTTTTCAATTGTTTTCCCAATGTCTACCCCACGGTGATTCTCTTGGATACAAAAAGATAAGACTTTATTCCTTAACTTCCACTCGTTATCTATGAAATGGGCGGTGAGACACATGTAACTAGCTTGTTGATTAGACGTCCATGTGTCCGTTGTCAAACAAATCCTACCAACATTATTTTTTATAAAACCACGGACTTTATTTTTTTGTTCAAGAAACATATTGTATACGTCTCTTGTAATGGTGGATCTAGATGGAACTTTAAATAATGGTTGACTTAGGCTCATGAAATAACTAAAACCCTTCCTTTCCACAAAACTAAAAGGCAATTCCTCAACTATCATCATATAGGCCAGACCATTCCTAACGGTTTTCTGATCAAATTTCCAAGCAGTCATTTTATTGTCAGCACCGAATGCGATTTGTGTTTGACCACCACTAATTTTAGCTAAGTATGCGGCACATTTTTTTAAATGTGTGCTAAGATTCGACGTACCTTGAGTTTTTGATGCACACTTGTACGTATTGTTACAATGAATACATCTTGCTCTTTCAACACCGTTTTGATCTTTGTACTTTTGAAAATCATTCCACACTAGGGATCTTTGTTTGTAGATTTTAGGTTTCTTTGTAACTGGTTCGGTTGTTGGTGGAAGTTGGTCATCATTGCTATCAAGGCCAACCCTATGTTCTTCAGTCGAATCGTATCCTGACATCTGTAAATCAAAAGTATAACCATTCAAATATAACCATTATAAATTAAATATGTTAAGATTTAATGAATTTAACATAAGCTTATGTTATCTATGAGTGTTCTAAGAATATTTTTTTAGAAAAATCCATGTTTACCTGATGAAAAATGTTTCTTATTTTTATTTTTTTCTACTATAATGTTCCATTATACAATTTCAAATACAGTAACAAACTCTACAAAACTATATACAATAAAGTTATTGGATAATCGAAAATCTAAAATATAAAAATAAACATCTATATTGAAGTAATACAATAATACATCAAAGCCAAGGAATTAAAATTGAACAAAACAAAAGTTCTCAAAATAATTACTCTAAAAATAATATTTAGCTAGTAGGCTAGATGTGGCTATGATTGAACACCATAAATAATAATAAAAAACTACAACATAATATACTAGATTTCAAAAAGACTTTCTAGTTCCTACTTCCTACAAAGCTTAGAGGTAAAAAGACTTTTGTAGTTCATGTGCGACAATATCGTCAGAAAAGCTCCAGAGAAGGTAATAATCATCACCCTTCTTTCGTTTTTTAATATTCTACAATAATCAAATTATATTAATGTAAAACAAGTTCTGAATTACTGAACCTTAGCAAAGGTGGATAGATTGGAACTTGGAAGCTTAAAACTTGGATAAAAGGTTGGAACTCGTGGGAAGAAAAGTAAATGATTCGTAAGCTGCTGGATGTATATATGATAAAAATCATTTGCCGATGGAGATGTATTTTAAGTAACAGATTACTCTCAATAGGTAGTGAATCATCCCTTATGAAATTTCGGGATTTCTGTTGAAACTACATCGGGTTTTTCGGGTTGACCCGTAACCAGTAAATCTAATCCGAAAACCAAACCGAGAAAAGGTTAACGGGTTCGGGTGTTGTGGTAGATCGGGTTCGGGTTAAACGGGTCTATTAGTTTGTCGGGTCGGGTCTATTCGGGTCAGTTACAGTGTTCGGGTACGGGTTATTTTGAACGGCCCTAAAGATTACTGAAATCTTGCAGGAAGCAAGAATAGAAATTTTAAACCATAATTTTATTGCCAACCTTTACCCAATGAATCTGGCTGGATTTGATGTCGTATTAGGAATGGATTGGTTAGTAGCCAATCATGCCAGTATTCTATGTGATCAAAAGTCAGTGCAGGTAAAATCACCAAAGGGTGAAAAGATCTTAATTAAGGGAGATAAGCCAACCAGGTCCACAAAATTCATCTCTGTGATGAAAACGACAAGCTATGCAAGGAAAGGATCACTAGTGTATATGATTTCCATAATCATTAACGCTAAAGGAAAAGAATTGAAAGATATTCCCGTAGTATCTAAATTCTCAGATGTTTTTCCAGAAGGGTTACCTGGATTACCACCAGATAGAGAGGTTGAATTCAGAATTCACGTACTACCAGGAACAGCACCGATTGCCAAGGCACCTTACCGATTAGCGCCATCAGAGATGCAAGAACTGAAGAAACAATTGGACGAACTTCTAAAGAAAGGATTCATACAGCCTAGTTCATTACCATGGGGAGCACCAATCTTGTTTGTCAAGAAGAAGGACAGATCAATGCGTATGTGCATTGATTACCGAGAATTGAACAAGGTTACGATTAAAAATCGGTACCCACTACCGAGAATCGATGATCTGTTCGATCAACTTCAAGGAGCTTGATTCTTTTCTAAGATCGATTTACGCTCAATTGAAAGTACAGGAAGAGTACATTCCTAAAACTGCTTTCAGAACAAGGTACAGTCATTATGAATTTACAGTCATGCCATTTGGTTTAACCAATGCCCCAGCTGCATTTATGGACATGATGAACAAAATATGTAAACCATATCTGGATAAATTCATAATTGTCTTTATAGATGATATTCTTATTTACTCTAAGAGTAAAGAAGATCATGTAGAGCATTTGTTTACACTTCTGATATTGCTGAGAAAGGAGAAGCTTTATGCTAAATTCTCAAAATGTGAATTTTAGTTACAAGAAGTGCAATTTCTTGGACATCTAGTTAATCATGAAGGAATTCATGTGGATCCCACAAAAATCAAGGCGATTACTAAATGGAAAGTCCCTGAATCACCAACGGAGGTGAGAAGTTTTCTTGGACTAGCAGGTTATTATAGACGTTTTATTCAAGATTTTTCCAGAATAGCCATTCCCTTAACAAAACTGACTTGCAAATCAGTTAAGTTTGAATGGGGACCAAAACAGGAAGAAGCTTTTAGAATTCTTAAGCAAAAGTTAACCAACGCACACATACCCGCGTTACCAGAAGGAACTGAAGACTTTATAGTCTATTGTGACGCTTCTAAGTTAGGTTATGGATGTGTGTTGATGCAACGTCAAAAGGTGATAGCCTATGCCTCTAGACAACTTAAGAATCATGAAGAGAATTATACAACCCATGATCTAGAGTTAGGAGCCATAATTTTTGCTGTCAAAATTTGGAGACACTACCTGTATGGTAGCAAGTTTACTGTTTTCACTGATCATAAGAGTCTAAGATATGTTTTTGGGCAAAAGGAGTTAAATATGAGACAGAGACGCTGGATGGAAATCCTCAGTGATTATGATTGTGATATCCGGTATCATTCAGGAAAAGCTAATGTAGTAGCTGATGCTTTAAGTCGAAAGTATCATGAAAAGCCAAGAAGAGTACGTTCTCTTAAGTTAAATCTGCAGATAGATTTAAACGAGCAAATTCGAGAAATACAGGAAACAATAATTAAGGACGATGCTGAAAAATTAAAAGGAATGATTAAGGAATTAGAACAAGGAGCAGATGGAATTTGGAGGTTCCATAGAAAGGAATCTGGATACCCAAACAAGGAAACCTACGCCACCAAATTTTAGAAGAAGCCCATAAGTCTAAGTATACGATACATCCTGGTAATGATAAAATGTATCAAGACTTAAGAAAGAATTTCTGGTGGATAGGAATGAAAAAGGATATAGCAACCTATGTGGCTAAATGTCTAACCTGTTCATAGGTTAAAGCTGAACATCAGAAACCCTCAGGTTTATTGCAGCAACTCGAAATGCCAATATGGAAATGAGAATTGATAACATTGGACTTTGTTACTAAATTACCCAAGACACGAAATAGTAATGATACAATCTGGGTGATTGTAGACAGATTAATCAAATCTGCTCATTTCTTACCGATGAAGGAAACTTTCAGTATGGAACAATTGGCCAAGTTAAATGTAAATGAAATAGTTTCATTACATGGAATTCCTTTATCTATTGTTTCTAATAGAGATAGCCATTTTACTTCTCATTTTTGGACTAATTTTCAAAAAGCAATGGGAACCAAGTTAAAACTAAGCACAACTTATCATCCTCAAACGGACGGACAAAGCGAAAGGACAATTCAGACAATGGAGGATATGCTTAGAGCTTGTGTAATTGATTTCAGAGGAAATTGGGACGATCATTTACCATTAATAGATTTTCCTACAATAACAACTATCATACCAGTATCAATTCTGCACCATTTGAAGCACTTTATGGACGAAAGTGCCGAAATCCAGTCTGTTGGACATAAATTGGAGAAAAGCAACTGTCTGGACCATAGATAGCACAAGAAACAACAGACAAGATTATTAAAGTCAAGGAAAGACTAAAAGCAGTCCGAGATCGTCAAAAGAGTTATGCTGATAACAGAAGAAAACCATTGGAGTTTCAAGTAAGAGATAAAGTATTATTAAAAGTTTCTCCATGGAAAGGAGTTGTCAGATTCATAAAAAGGGGAAAGCTAAGCCCCAGGTATATTGGACCTTTTGAGATTATTAGAAAAATAGGACCAGTAGCTTACCAGCTACAACTGCCAGAGGAAATGGCAGGAATACATAATGTATTTCATGTATGTATTCTCAAGAAATGTTTAGCAGATGAATCATTAATGGTACCTCTTAAGGACATAGAGGTAAATGAGAAACTTAAATTTGTAGAGAAACCCCTACAGATTGTAGACAGAAAGATCAAGAATATCAAATACAAGAGATTAGTTATAATCAAAGTAAAATGGGATTCCAAGAGAGGACCAGAATACACTTGGGAGCTTGAATCAGAGATGCAAAGGAAATATCCACACCTGTTCCAGTAGACCTCGAGGACGAGATCTAAAACAAGGTGGGGAAGATATAACAGCCTTCCTAAACCCTTTAACATACCCTAAACTGCTTATAATATACCTCGTGTACGAAAAACAAGCCTAAAATACCTTTATATTATTAAAAATCAAATAAAACAAATTATATTAAGTTCTCGCGGGCGTGACCCCTTTGGGTGAGCGAGTCGCGGGCTGCGACGGAAGGACACCAGGCGACACCCTGGTCCGCCACATGTCCGGATGCGTGTTGAGGCAAGTCGTTGACTCGACTAAGCTAGGGCCTACCCTAGTAGTCTCGCGGGCCGCGAGAGAAACAAAGGTGGGCGTCGCGGGGTGCGAGCCGACCAAAATCAGGCCTATAAAAGGAGGCCTCTGGCCTCAGTTTCAGTCGTTCAAAACTTTCTTTCTCTCTCAATATATAATAGCTAAAACTCTCGGGTATTATACCCCTAAAAAGCGAAGCTCTGCCTCGTTGTAAGTATTATAACCCCCGGTTATGTATTAGTTACTATACCCGATTGATCTAGGGCTCCGTAACGCATGTCAAGGCTCTGCCTGACTCATTCGTTGGAGTTCTGTCTCGGGGGTATGGCTAATGTAAATTGGGTTATCTTACTAACACGTGTGCATCGTTTAACTTTAATAGATTATAACCAGGAAGTCACCAGAAAGCAGTAGTATTATCTAAAACAACAATGTGAGTACATCTTATTTTTGTAAACTGTTTTTACAAAACCTCAATTGTTTTAAAGTATAATTAACAGTGATTGAGTCTATGTATTCTACAATTACTGTCGGTATGTTGGGGTTTTGTATACATTACTTGTTACTACACTGTGAGTCGTAGCATGACCACAAGTCAGGATTGACAGTACCGTGGGTGGTAATTGGGTAGATAAAAACATTGTAATCGCTCTCAATACTGTAAAGATATAAAAGCATGTTTTGATTAAACTGGGATGCACTCGCCAGTATTTCTTGCTGATAAAACTTTACAAAACGCGTTTCAGGTAACTTAATGTAAAGCTAATAGAAGCCAGCTGGAAAGCACTGAAGGCTTGGAAAAGTGGCTATAAAAGTTACCTAAATAAGAAAGAAGTTTTATTTCAATAAATTAGGGTTTATCCCTATACACATATTGAAATGGAAACTTGGGTTTTTCCCATGTATTTGTTATTTATAAAAGTGTGGTATTTTAACTCTGATAAATTATTTCCTAACTACGGTCCTGATGTTAATTTTCGCTGCCAAATTAATAAACACCGATACCACTAATCTGGATCTCGCGACACCCGCTCCCGGGGTAGGGGTCGGGGGTTGCGACATCGACCAACAGAGAGAGAGAGAGAGAGAGAGAGAGCTTGTTTACGTGATTAGGGTTAGGGGTTAAAGAGTTGCATGATTTCGTATAAAATAGAGGTGGGTTTGGGGCGATTTTGGTTTGGGCCGCCGGTTTGGGCTGCAAGAAGGTGGGTCGCAAAGGGGAGGGGATTTGGGTATCATGTTTTCCGGGTTTGGGTTACGGGATTGGGCTGGGTCGCGTTTTACGAGTTTAGGTTCCGAATGATTAATTACGTATATAAGTATTTCGATTTTTAGATGTTTAAATATATAATTATTCAAAAACGTATATACCCAAAAATTTCTATACGAAAACTACATACTCTTCATTAACGAGCGAAAAGTTCGGCGGGTCGGCTGCCCCCTCCTGCCCCCACAAAGCTACGCCCTTGCGTGTTGGTATAAATTCAAGTTAATTACGCTTCGACATGAATTTTTCTTGGAAGTGAGTTGAGTAAAATATAATATGTTCTTATGCTTATTATTATGTATGTTTTCAGTTTGTCTACATTTTACGCAATTTTTTTTTCTGTAAATGAGTCATGTCAAATATAATACGTTTTTATTAGACGGTATAAATTCAAGTCAATATACATTTCGACACCACCGCAACGCGCCACACCATTCTTTAACTTTAATAAACATTGTTTTCTTAGATGCTTATTTTTATACATGTGCCGGTATAAATTTAAGTCGGTTTCAACATAATTTTTCTTCGGAAATATGTAGGGTCAAATATAATACGTTTTTGTTCTTATTTTTATGTTCGTTTTCAATTGTTCTACATTTTGACGTAATTTGTTTTCGGAAACCAGTCGGGTTAAATATGATACGTTTTCATTAGACGATATAAATTCAGTAAGATATTTTGTACCCACTTTTTTAAATTTGTTTAACTTATTTTTTTGCTTGGTTTGATTAAAAAATCATATCAAACTATTTAAATCTAACTTTTTTTTTTTATAATCTGACATTTATACTTCATTTAACTAAATAGTTCTTATTAATTTGTAAGCCTTTATTTTTCTGAATATGTTACATATATATAGGAAATGAATTCATCCTTTGAATATACCGTTTCACCTTTTTTTACATTATTTTTTTATTTTATAAAAAAATAGGTCTTTTGTTCACCGTGAAGCGTGAGTATAACCCGCTAGTGTATTTACATAATACAAACTCAAGTTAAGTAATGACATAAATAAAAATAGCATACCTTTTGCTTTTCAAAGCCGATTTTGAGAAGGCGTATGATTGCGTATCATGGAGTTTTTTGATAAACGTTATGCACCACATGGGTTTCCCATCGAAATGGAAAAATTGGGTTATGGGGATCCTCTTCACAGGTCGGGCCTCTATTTTAGTCAACGGGTCCCCTACCAACGAATTCGACCTCCAACGCGGGCTTAGACAAGGAGACCCCCTCTCCCCGTTCTTGTTTACTTTGGTAATGGAAGCCCTACACGTTATGATTCACAAAGCTAACCAAGTAGGCATCTTTAAAGGGGTTGCGATCTCAAAGGATGGTCCAATTTTATCGCATCTTTTTTACGCGGATGACGCTCTCTTTTTTGGGGAATGGTCCGAAGCAAACCTTAGGATTCTTAATAGAATCCTAAGATGCTTCTACTTAGCCTCGGGATTAAAAGTTAATCTCAACAAAAGCAATGTCTTTGGAGTAGGGGTTGGTGAAGATGAAGTAGCTAATATGGCAGATATCCTTAGGTGCAAAAAAGGGAATTTTCCTTTTGTGTATCTCGGGATGCCCGTGGGGGCGAGCATGATCCGGGTGGCGAATTGGAAAGTGCTAGTGGATAGATTTAATGCGAAGTTATCGTCATGGAAATCGAGGAATCTGTCATTTGCGGGTAGGGTAGTCTTAGTTAAATCGGTGCTTGGCTCCCTAGCCAACTACTACCTATCTTTGTTCAAAGCACCTATTGGTGTTTTAAAGACTCTGGAAGGAATACGAAGAAGGTTCCTGTGGAATGGAGGGGGGGTGGGCAATAAAATTCGGTGGGTGGCGTGGGAAAGAGTCCTTAAATCAAAGAAGAAAGGAGGGTTGGGGGTTGGGGAGATAAAGGACTTAAACTTGGGCTTGTTGGCGAAGTGGTGGTGGCGGTATAAGGACAACAAGGATCATTTATGGGTCAAAGTCATTGACGCCATCCATAAAAGGGGTAGAGGTGACACTTTAATCCCTGTCAGTAAATCGATCAGTGGGGTTTGGAGGTCCATAGAAGCCGTGAATAAAAAATTTATCGACAAGGGCTTGGATCTAAAAGATCGTATCAGCTGCGAGATGGGGTGTGGGAGTAAGGTTCTCTTTTGGGGTGATTGTTGGGATACGGGTGGTTTATTGAAGACCCGTTTTCCAGCAGCTTTCGCTTGTGCAGATGATAAAACAGCCACGGTTCGGGACTGTTACAAGAAGACCCAACAAGGCGGCATTCTATGGGATATCAAGTGGAAGAAACTGCCTCAAACTGAGGCTGAATCTAGAGAAGTTGAGCAGATTATGAGTATTCTGCAGCAGATAAATATAAAGGATCAAGGGGACAGATGGCTTTGGAAGACTAGAGACAAGAAAGTGGATTTCACGGTCAAACAGGTGAGGTACGAGTTAGAAGATAGCAGAGGAAC
This sequence comes from Helianthus tuberosus, assembly GCA_030545235.1. Taxonomy (NCBI): domain Eukaryota; kingdom Viridiplantae; phylum Streptophyta; class Magnoliopsida; order Asterales; family Asteraceae; genus Helianthus; species Helianthus tuberosus. Next base: position 1,270,310 of record JARYGA010060305.1, read on the forward strand.
GAGCGACAACAATAACCTATACAGGTGGAGTATATTAGCAACGCCAAAGGTAAATTGCTTCATGTGGAGAGCCTACCAAGACAGAATCCCGACGGCTGCAGCTCTAGCCTCTAGAAACATAATGGTGGGAGACGGAAGGTGCCCGTTATGCGGCATCAATTTTGAAAACACTAACCACATCCTGGCATCTTGCGTTTATGCTAGAATGGTTTGGTGGTTAATCTGTGTGTGGGTCAGAATCCCGATCCCCAACACTTTTGATTCTCCGTCTCAGTTGATGGATCATGTGATTAATATGGATATGGATTCGAAGAAGAAAAATGTCATTTATGCGGTCTTCCTTCTCACGGCCTGGAAGATTTGGATCCAACGGAACAACAAAGTTTTTAACAGAAGCAATACCCCAGCTACTGCGTTAGTGGAAGAAATAAAAGAAATATCGTACTGGTGGATGGTGAAGCGGAGTAAAATTACAGGTCTGCATTTGGAAAGCTGGTGTAGGTTTGAAGGTTTCCAATTCATGTAATTTGTTTTTTTTTTCTGTTTCTCTGTCTGGTTGGTGTAGCCTGTATGGGCTTTGTTGGATTCTGTTTGTTTGGTGGGGCTCCTCTTAGCTGCTTGCTAAGGGAGTTCTTCTTTTGGGGTTATATAAGCTTCTGTTGGCCAAAAAAAAAAATTTATTTTAATAATATCTTTCCTAATTAAGACAAGAATACTATATTTTTTCTAATTGTTCAACTAATTAAATATTTTATCATAAACAGATTAATTAACTATATTATCTTTCATGAAATGTGGATATAATTGGATAACAAAGTAATTAACATACATCTATACTATATAATAAAAGAAACCATTTAGAGGACACTTGTCATTCTCTCATTCAATTGATTAAACTTAATAATAATAATAATAATAATATAATATTGAATCTAATATAATACAAATTCTTATTCAAAATATAATTAATACTTATCACCACAAAGTCAATGTGGCTTTCTGTATCAGCGACTCTTCTGATTTGGGCTTTGACCCAATAAACTTCTTTTTGGCTTTAACAAGGATTAGCTAATTAGGTTTTACTAACCAAGTTAAAAAAAGAAAAATTGATAAAAGATAAAAGATAATAAAGTTTAGAGTTAATAGCCAAAATGGTCCCTGAGGTTTGCTCACTTTTGCCACTTTAGTCCAAAATACAAAATTTTTAAATCTGGGTCCCTGAGGTTTGCATTTTGTTGCTATTTTAGTCCAAAAATAAAAAACCTCATTTTTTGACTGTTTCAACCAATCTATTTTGTCCTTTTGTGTAGGAGTATTTTGGTCATTACAAGTTTTATTATTACAAATTTCTAATTAAAATAATAAAATAAAATTCATCAATGACCTTATAAACTCAGATCATCTTCCACCCCCAAATTAAACCCAAATCCATATAAACTGCAGACCTATCACTCCTCACTATCATAAATAACCAAATAGCAGTTCTAAACAAACAAAAAGCAGTTGTATCTCCCGCTTGCGGCAGTACCCTAGCCGCGTCAACACCAGATCCATTAGATCTGGTACCTTCGTAGGAGTGGTCGCTGGTAGACTAACTTGTAGCTGTCGAAGATTCAAAGAGGTCATTGTCTCTCTATCCTCACCGGTGTGTTTGCCGGAAGTCTATCCTCATCGTCTGAGAGTGAATTAACTGGCCGGAATCTCTCATCAGCGATTGCTTGTGCAGAGGTGATTATAAACCTATCACCGGTGTGTTTGTTCAGATTCCGACTCGGAATCTCTCATCAGCGATTGCTTGTGCAGAGGTGACGGCCGGTGTGAAACGTACGGTGACGATTGCTGCAGATGAGGATGAATATGATGATGAGATGTAGGAGTAGACGGAGATCGGTGAGGCGGCGATGACGATGACATGTCTCCGGCGACTCTACCACGGCCACTGCAGTGGTTATAAAATCATACGAATATAAATCATATGAATGATGAAGATGAAATCAGCTGATAATCAACGCTATGATATACAGATTGAATCAACTGAAAGTGGTGGTCGGGTGGTGGTGACGGTTGTGGTGGTAGAGATGGTTGTAGTTGGAGAGGCAGATGGTTGTGTTGATTAGGGTTTAATTTGGGGGGAGGAAGATGATCTGAGTTTATAAGGTGATGAATTTTATTTTATTATTTTAATTAGAAATTTGTAATAATAAAACTTGTAATGACCAAAATACCCCTGCACAAAAGGACAAAATAAGTTGGTTGAAACAGTAAAAAAATAGGGTTTTTGAATTTTGGACTAAAATGGCAACAAAATGCAAACCTCAGGGACCCAGATATAAAAATTTTGGATTTTGGACTAAAGTGACAAAAGTGAGCAAACCTCAGGGACCATTTTGGCTATTAACTCTAAAGTTTATGTGTTTGTTTCTGATTGGTTAAAATATGACCCCACATATCTTCGCCTTTTTCTCACACCCGTTACCCGCCTAGCGCTTCCGCCTATAACGCATTGTTATCTAATCTAAGACAAATTCTTACTATTAATAATATTTAATCAAATCTAACAAGAATTCATACGGATTCTAAAGTTGATATTAACTTTCAAATAATTATAAAAGATATCCACCTAACATCACAAATGTTTTTGTTAAATTCAATTAATTAATTTGTTCAACACTCACTATTATCTTTATCATTCAGTATTTTTCAAAAAATCTCGATGATTACAAAAAATTTAAGACATAATATAATTATATGTATAATATGCACTTTTTAATGAAATAATACCCAACAAAATTACAAATATGAAATCATTGATTACTAACAATAACAAAGTCTTATTTTTTTTTTAAATAATTCAAAAAAATATATAACTAAAAACATATGACATTATAATACGGTTAACCGATTTATCATCATACAACCTCCCACCTATTCAATCATATGATTTTTCAATCTTATATTAACTAAATAAATATAATTCTTTATTATTTAGTATATAAAATTTATTTAGTCAACCCGTGTAATACACGGGGTTATAACCTAGTGGATTAGAGTTAATTACATAGTTAGTCCCTGTGGTTTGCACAAAATAACAACATTAGGTACTAATAGTTTAAAATCACATTCTAGGGTATTAACTTTTCATTTTGTAACGTTTGAGGGTATTAACTTTTCATTTTGTAACGTTTGAGGGTATTAATTTTTCATTTTGTAACGTTTGAGGGTACTAATAAAATGTGATTTTAAGCCTTTAAACAGTGCTAATACCCTCAAACGTTACAAAATGAAAAGTTAATACCCTAGAATGTGATTCTAAACTATTAGTACCTAATGTTGTTATTTTTTGCAAACCACAGGGACTAACTATGTAATTAACTCTAAATTATATAGTACACTATTAAACTAATAAATTACATATAATATCATCGCCAAACAAATAAAAAGACACCACGTCCATGGATTCATGAAAGTGTTCCTATTGGTCTATTGTTGGCTCAATAAAATAACCAAAAAAAACCAAATCAACTAACTAATTATCTACTAATTAAATCATTAAGAAAAGAAACCAAGATTTCACTTTCTAAGAAAGATTTAACATGCAAAAATATCGTCATATCAGACGACATCCATGTTTTAAAATATTTATAAAACCTAGTGTTGTCGTTTTAATTAACAGTTTCCTAAAATTATTTATGATGGAGTCATTATCGCTTGAAAAGATATAGCTTTTTATATTTACGTATAATTTATAAACTACAAAGCTTTGATAAAAGTGGACAACAATGATACAATAACTATATAATTTATCATGACTTTTCTGCAACCAATGCTTAAAAAGATGAAAAATGTTCTCACCTTTCCTTGTATGTTAACGTTTTAGGTTTGTAGCTTCTTGCTGACTCGATTTCTATATGACATATAGAAGTTTTGGCCGTTTAAAAAAAAGGTGTTGCCTTGTTGCATGTCAAGTTAAAACTTGTGAAAACACATGAAAAGTTGTAAATATTGTTTTAACTATAATAGTAATACATATAAGCTATATCTCACATATAAAAGGTGTACTTCAATACAAATGCTTATGAATTCTTACAATTCTATATGCACGTATATATTTTAAAACTCATCCTGATCAAGTAGTTAATGCTCTTAGTGTGTTTTCTTTGGTAAAAGTCACTGTTATTGTGAATTGAATAAGAATTTTAAATGACAAGTTGAAAGATTAGTGGCACTTTTGGATTAACTAAAGGGGATTATTTGTGAATATAATAAGAATTTAACAAAATATATTTCACTATTATAACCAAATATTTTTTGAGGAATCTGTTGTTGTCATTTAACAGTCATCAATTCAGTAGCCGCAGTACAAATTAATCCAAGACGGCTTTGACATGGCCAAATTATGGGACCAATTTTATATATATACCAAAACATGCCTTTATCCTTGAAAACGAACTAAGGCATTTTAAATTACAAAGACGAGAGCCAAAACAACGGATAACAACACAAAACATCACTTATCTTAGGACTAGACGTAGACAAATGGACGATTAACCAAAATAAACAGGATAAAGAACATGTCAATACATCTCGATGCAATTAGTAATTGACTATGAACTTTATGCATACCGAAACAAGGTGCATTATGTACTTTTATGGCTCGGTTATAAATGAACCAACTCACAATAATCCATTTAATTAAGATAACTTATGTGCGTCCATACTGCCATACAAGTTAATATATAGTTATATAAGCCTAGCCAAAGAGAGAACGAAATAACGACAAGGGTAATAATCCCGGTTCATATATACTAGAGATAATAATGTCTGCCGTTTATTTATAATTAAATTGATTTAGCTATATTTTTATGTTTAAAAGGTTCAATGTGTAAAATACAATGGTTAATCTGGAAAATCATTTGGTTATTAAATTTTTGTCGATTTGTTGAAAATATAACGATAAAGGAATATTGCTCAAGAAAATCTTTTTGGGTGAGTGATAAATGTGTTGATAATATGTTAGGTGACGTAATATATTCTTAAGTGAAGGATGAACCATGCATTGTCAATATAGTAGGTCATTGAAATAGCTTATGGTTCGAAGCTCACTCAAAATTGGTTAAGATAAAATTCGAGTCAAGCTAACTCATTTTAAAATCGAGTTGAGCACGAGCGTAGGTGAGTTGGTTCATTCTTTAGCTTGTTTACACCACTAATCTGAATTAATCCTACCCTCGGCTTGGTTTCAGCTCACTAATAACACTAGTTGCTTATAGTTTGAACCATATATGTTTTTTTAATCACTTACCTTTTAATTATTAGTATTTACGTGATTATATATCAAATTGTGCTTTGGGAGCATCTCATTCCATATAGATGCTAATTTTCATGGTCGTGATGTTATTTTCTATATATCTATAGAAGTCTTTTGACCTTTTAAGGTAGTTATCGCATAAATATCTTCTTATTATTCATTTCTTAAAAAGCATGCAGAATATTTCTTTATGTAGCATGATAAATTTCAAATATTATCCTTTTAATATTGTCTTATTTATAACTAAGACGGAATGCAGGAATATTTATTTATGTAAATTAATTGAGTATAATTACTTTTTACGACGTGGATGTAAATAATACATTGAATGTAACTGGATTTTACCTGGAATTCAACCTATGATACATATGTTACATTATATTATTCTGTTAAATTTAATAAAAAAAACTTCATATGAGATATTTTTTTTATAAAAATCTTAAGTTCTTAAAACTTTATTTTATTTATTGATTTTTTTTTTCAGGTATGAAAAGCTTCTGGTATTCATATAATATTGGCAAATTACAAATCATGGGTTGGTAGACGGGCAACAAGCTGCGCCGCCACCCCCTTTTGAATTGCAAATCTCATTCGGCTAAACACATAACTATGGCCTACAGACACTGTCGCATGCGCAAGTGCTGCCTTTTGAACCCGCTTCAAGAAACCGGACGCCACAGGGGCCAGACAACCAAAGGTATCGAACGCGAAAGGAAGGAAGGCATGTTGATTATCTATGCAGGCCTGCTCGTGCTTGGATATTTTCCCCGCCTCAGCCTTCCGCGTCGCTTGCCCTGAAACAAAACCACTGCCCCTGAAACCGGCAAGAGGCGACACACCCGTGAGATCAATGCAAGCATGCTTACCCCCGGACCATCCAAAAACCAGCACATCGGCTGGTCGTTTGTTTAGCGGCATTCTAGGAAGTTTATTTGGTTAGGAAGACTAAAAGTAATTTTGACCATCCATTTATTTAATCAAGAGCTAAGATTAAATGAGTGAAAATGAAGAAAAAAAAGGAGGCGCGCGCGTTTGTTTAGCGGCATTCTAGTCAATGCAAGGCAATAGTTTCTCTCTATTCCAATTCCCCCACATTTTTTTAAACGTTAATAACTCTTTCATACGACATTATTTTTCTATAAAAATTGCACCAAAAACGAGCGTTTTTTTTTATCTTTAAAACGAGTATACTATTGCTATATTTTCAAAATTCTTTTCCAAAACCCAGTTGCGTAAAACGCAATGGAAAAAACACAGTTGTGTAAAACGCAATGAAAAAAACCCTAAAAAATGATATTTTTCTAAAACGCAATACACAAAAAACACAAAGAAATTTCTTATTTGTAAAACGCAATGGCCAGAAAACACAAAGAAATGTCTTATTTCTAAAATGCAATAGCCTAAAAACACAAAAGAAAGTGTACTTTCTAAAACGCAATGGACTGAAAACACATAAAAATATGTTTTACCTAAAACGCAATGCACCAAAAAAACAAAAAGAAATATCTTATTTCTAAAACGCAATGCCAGAAAACACTTAAAATGTCTTATTTCTAAAACGCAATGGTCTAAAAAAACAAAAGAAAGTGTTCTCTCTAAAACGCAATTGACTGAAAACACCTAAAAATGTGTTTTTACCTGAAACGCAATGACTAAAAACACTTCAAAAATGTGTTTTTCTAAAACGCAATGGCCAGAAAACACATAAAAATGTCTTAGTGCTAAATCGCAATGGCCTAAAAACACCAAAGAATGTGTTCTCTCTAAAACGCATTGAACCAGGACAATAGTTTTGTCTGTGAATTGTCTGAACCAAGAAGTAGGAGTTAAAAAACTGTATACGAATGCAGTTTTCCAGAGGCAATTTCTGGAAAATTTAAGTTTCTGATGCAGTTTTATTAAAGCAATTTAATCAGCCAGGGGCTGCGGCCCCTTTGGACCCCGCCAGGGGCTGCCGCCCCTTGGACCCTGCCTCCAGGGGCGCTGCCCCCGGACCCCCGCCAAAATTGTAAAACGCAATTACTAAATCAAAAACCCAGATCGTAAAAATGAAATTAAAGAATTTCTTACATGGATCGAAGCCGATTTCTTCAACGATTGACGAAATTTGAATGATTGAAACATTTATCAGCGATCGAATCGAACGGATCGAGTGACTATCTTCAAAATCACGGGAAAAAATGAGATATTGTATGAAATTAAACTGAGTCTCTTCAAAAAAGCTGAAGAACACGTTGATCGGATGTTTGAATCATTGATTGGTGACGAAAATCGCACTATAATGTAGTGATTATTGAGATAGAAAATGAAGAAATAGTTGAAGATGGCTGGTTTTGAAAATGGTGGGTTTTGAAGTTACTAGGGAGAAAAAGGAAGAAGAAAGGATACGATTGACTAAAATACCCTTTCTCTTTATTTTAAATTTTGCCACGTGTCCTAATCCTATTGCTTACTAGGCAAAATAAACTTTTTATTTGATCCTCACCCTTCAAATGAATTGTTATATATATATAGGGTGAGGTTTTAGAGTGAACACTAGTATACTTGCGAACTGAGTGAACAAATTTTGGCCATTGATTTATACGCGTGTATGGCCAGAATTAGTTCGCTCAGTTGGCAAATACACTAGTGTTCACTCTTGATATGACCATAACTGAGTGAACACTAGTGTATTTGCGAACTGAGTAAACTAATCCTGGCCATACATGTGCAGGTGGTGGCGACGACAATGGTGGTTGGTGACGAAGACGGTGGTGGTCGGTGGTGGGTGGCGACTGACGGCGGAGGCGGGGGTGGGTGGCAGCTGTGGTGCGGTGGTGTCGGGGGTGGTTGGTGGTGGCGAGTGACGGCGGGGGTGGAGGTGTGGATGGTGGGTGACGGTTGGTAGCGGCGGAGGTGGGTGACGACTGGGGTGGAGGTGGGTGGTGGCGGGAGACAGCTGGGGTGGAGGTGGGTGGTGGTGGTGGCGGAAGTGGGTGACAGCGACGACGGTAGTCACGGCGGCAGCTATGGCAGCAGTGGTGTCGCTCGTGAGTGAGTTATTAAAACCAATAAGAATAATAATAATAATGGTAAAAAAATAATAATAAATATTGATAATAATAATAATAATAATAATAATAATAATAATAATAATATATCTTTCCATTCCTTCCTTGAAGGAATGAAAAAAAAACACCACCTTACCAAGGAATGAAAATTATTATATTTGGAAGGTTTACATTCCTTATGGAATGCTCCATTCCATTACCACTTGACAACCAAACATGTTTCTTTTAATTCCAATAGAATGATCCATTCCATTCCGCCTTCTATTCCTTCGTACCAAACGCTACCTTAGGCATAATGTTTTGGGTTGTTTTGGCAAGAAAAACACCAAACATAACAATTTAAAACACAATGCAACGTATTATGGGCATGAAATTTAAAAAAACAACAAAAACACACTACTTAATGTTCTTGGCATAGTGTTTTAATTTTAAAGCTTAGAATTCATTGCATTGTGTCTTAAATTGTTATGTTTGGTGTTTTTCTTGCCAAAACAACCCAAAACATTATGTCCAAGTCCAAAACATGATGCCTACAAATCAATTCTTATGTCTTCTCACGAAAAGTGTCATTTTTACATGATCCTAATATATTTATGTTGAGCTTAAAAATGTGCGTAGGATATAGTCATCTACTCGACTACTCGTTTTAAACTAACATTGAACTTGTTGTAGAGTTACGAATTTTAAATAAAGCATGCATATTGTATGTTTTACCTAACGGAGCATAATGTTAATATATTAACAATAATATTTGAAGTAAATTATACAAAAATTCAGGTGTTTCACGTCTTTCTTACCTGTCTTTATTTAGTTAATTTTTCAAATCATAAATATGTGTAAAAGCATTAATACGAATATAACGTACTCTTATTTTATAAAAAAACCTAGCTCTCATATAATAAATTCGCTAACTTTGTTAAAAAAAAAAACATACAAAAGAGTCACCAAACTTAATTTTAAAATACATACATTAAATTTACTAAACATGTATAAAATAAACATAGTTGTGAAAAAAAAAGTAAATCAATCACTATTTACCTATTAATTTTATCAAAATTCGTGAGACTTTTTGTGTATAAAAGTTAAAAATGTCACTTTATTAAATTTTAGTATAGGTGTAACAAATCACCATTAAATGTTTTTACACAAGTGTCTAAATCTATACATCTATACAAGTGAAATTATATACTACTACATTTTACAATGTCGGCAGCCTGCTTCCATTGGCCAAAATGGGCGGCTGCCTTAATAGTTTTTTTTTTTTTTTTTTTTTTTCTTCGTTTTGCCCCTAGCTCAAACTAAAATTACGCTTTTGCCTCCATCTCAAAATTACGATTTTGCCCTCAAGTCAAAATTACGATTTCGTCTGCCACTCTCCCATTGGACCAACCAGTTTATTATTTTATATCCATTTTAAAATGACGGTTTTGCCCCCCATCTCAAAATAATATTACGCTTTTGTCCCAAATAAAATTATGTTTTTCCCCCAGCTAAAAAATACGATTTTGCCCTCTGTTAAAAAATGTTATTTTTCCCCGTTAAAAAAATTACGATTTCGCCCTCAGTTGAAAATTATGTTTGTCCCCCCTTCAAAATAAAATGATGTTTTTGCCCCAAACTCAAAATTACGATTTTGCCCTCGGTTCAAAATAAAATTGTGCTTTTGCCTCCAGCTTAAAATTACGATTGTGCCCGTAGTTCAAATTTATATTACGCTGTTACCCTAGGTGCAAAATAACGAATTTGTCCCTATTAAAATTTCAAATTCCCCCCCCCCCCCTTCAAATTTACAGTACTGCCATGACTTTGGCTTTTGGCAATTTACGATTTTACTCCAGTCAAAAAATACAACTTTCCCTCAGTTAAAAATTACAATGTTGCCATTGTTTTAGTTTTTTTTTTTCAAAAATATAAAAGTGTTTTTTTTATTGGTTGACTCGATTTAGTTGTTTTTCATGTCAATGAGCTGCTACCTAACACTCGCTCATTATTTGTCCACCGCCCCGCAACGCGGGCGGGGCATCTAACTAGTATACAACATTGACGAAATTATTTCGTATATTTTAATACAGCCAAAGTAAAAGGGTAAAATTATTTTAAGGAAAAATAAGAAAAAGAATATAACCACGTTCGTGAGACTTTCAAAGCTCTATATATCGTTTCCTTTGGCTATACTTTTAAAAGAAAAAAGAAAAAAACACCCTCCATTTCTCTCAGGCTGCCGGCGAAATGAAATTCCGATCATTTCTATCCACATGCTCGGCCACCATCTGCACAGCTACCGACGACACAACCACCGTAAACCATCCAAACAAATCCCAACAACCCACACCTAACCGCTTCTTCTCCGACACAAGCAGCATCATCTCCGACACAACCAGCCTCTCATTCGACACCAGTTACAACAGCCTCCACAGCAACCTCTCTCTCCAAACCCTACCCTCCATCCCATCCCTCCAAAAACTCTCACCGGAATCCCTCCACCTCACCGTCTCCCACCGCTACCTCACCTCCCTCACCCCCTCCCCCACCGCCCACATCAACTTCCTCGCCGTCAACAACAACCTCCTCTACGCCGCCTCCGGCAACCTCATCCACGTCTTCGACACGACGTCGTTTACGTTACTAGACACATTCAGCGTCCACGATCCCGCTTCCGGCACCGTTAAATCCATAACGTTCAGTAACAGTCCTAACGGAAACATATTTACATCTCACCAGGATAGTAAGATAAGAGTCTGGAAACTAACAGAAAACAAACGGCATAAACAGACCGGAACGTTACCGACGTTAGAAGACCGTTTACTGCGGTCGTTTTTTAAGAAAAACTACGTTAACGTGCGCCGTCATAGACGGCGGTTATGGATCGAGCACCACGACGCCGTTTCAGGGCTAGCGATGATAAACAATCAGTTAATGTGTTCGGTTTCATGGGACAAATGTTTAAAAATGTGGAAAACTTCAAATCTCCGGTGTGTGGAGAGCATAAAAGCACACGATGACGCCATCAACGCCGTCGTGGTGGCTAACGACGGGACGATCTACACCGGATCCGCCGATCGCCGGATTAAAGTATGGGGGAAAACAGAATCTAAACACGTGTTAATTGCCACGTTGGAAAAGCACAAGTCAGCAGTGAACGCACTGGCTCTAAACGACGACGGATCGGTTTTATTTTCTGGCGCGTGTGACCGGTCTATTTTAGTGTGGGAAAAAGAAGATAGTGCCGGTTATATGGCGGTTACCGGTGCGTTACGGGGTCACTCGAAGGCGATATTGTGTTTGATTAACGTTTGTGATTTGTTGTTTAGTGGGTCGGCTGATCGGACGGTGAGGATATGGCAACGTGGAGGTGTGGGGAAGTTTTGTTGTTTGGGAGTGTTAGATGGGCATAAACAACCGGTTCGATCACTTGTGGCGGATCCGGATTCGGAGGTTGTGGAGTCTAAATGTGGATCTAGGATTAAGGTTTTTAGTGGGAGTTTTCAAGGGGAGATTAAGGTATGGAAGGTTGAGGTTTTGAAAATGGACACTCCTATCTCAGCTCCTCTTCGTAAAATTAAACTATGATAGAGTTAGACTTCTTCTATTCGTTTTGGGTATTAACCGTTTTTATGTGACGATTTAATGCAATAAAAGTTTTAGTTAGGAGATGAAATTTGTAACAAATTCTCAAAATGTTAGACTATAATTTATCGTATGAATTATTATTAGATTGTTTGATTTGTGTGTAAGGTTTTTCTTTAGTGAAACAAACTATTTGTTGATTTCATGGTTAATGCTCTAATCTGTTTGAAATCAGCTCGAGCTAAATTGGCTCGTACATATTTCAAGTCGACGTAAGTTTGTTTGTTTGAGAATACATATAAAGAAAACCAAATATATGTCTTTAACTTAGCCTAAATTTCAACAAGGTAGCTAGACCTCACTCGAGTTGTAAATAACCAGGGTTTGAGTCTATATTTCAGCTTTGTATAAAGATTTTGAACTGAACTAACCTATCTCGTATATTTTCGAGGTCGAGTCTGGCTCGGGTTGTTAACATCTTTGTTCGTGATACATGTGTTTTGATTTAATATAAAGTTGGTTCATTGTTAAACTATCATAATTGGTAACTTAATTAATTAGTAATTAAGTAATTAATTAGCATGCTACAAAATTAGAGAGAATGAAATGATTGGAGGGACGGAAGTAACTATGTTTGTGGGATTAGGGATAGAACAAACATAGGGCTACATTTTTATGAAATTAACTATCATTTTGTTTTTTTTTTGTTTCTATTGTACATTACAATAACCATTGTTCTTGTTCAAGTACAACTAATTAAGCTTCACATTCTAATATACAAGGGTATATCACAGTAAATGGTGGCCGGCGTTTATTAAAAAAATTTACATTTCTTTGGGATTCAAACCCTTTCATCTTATGGGTTACTAATTACAAATATTTATAGTTGAGAAAATCATGTTCTATGTCACAATTGATATAGTTGAGAAGACATGTTCTATGTCACAATTTTGACTTATTTCTTATGAAAATCATCATGTTTGATTAATTTTTATCAAGCTCGTTGACATTAATTTGAAAAGCTTATTGAAATCAGAAATAAAACACGTTGAAAGTTTTTTTTTTTTTTTGAAAGACTAAACTTTATCACTATTGGGATTGAACTCACGACCTCCACCTATCTTATACCTTATCTAACTCATCAACACAATTGGGCTATTCCCAATAGATAAAAAAAACACGTTGAAAGTTAACCCCAAGTAACATTAATGATACGTACCTCCAATATGTGTATAAGTGGATCATTCCAACATTTGACATACACTAAAAGTTTTTGTTTTGATCTGGCATCTAGCTTGTTTTGTAATTTATTTGGTCAATCTATAAAACACGAATTCGGATATATTATTTTAGTAATTTAGCAAAATTCCAGAAAGAATGAAACAAAAGGAGCATCATCAAGTTATATAAAATGGCAAGTAAAAGCCACAAAATTTGGAATTAAGAAAAGATGCACACACAAGTATCGAGCTAGTTATCATGTGCCAACAGGTTATAGGTCAACAAACCTTAAATATATGCAATTTGCATTTATAAATATTTTATTAAATTATGGGTTTCAAACATTGCAAGTAAACATGTTATCTAAATAATACTTGTTTTGGAAGTGTAGGATGTTGGACCAATCATGTGTGATATAAGTTGTAGCATTTCTACATATTTCTATTATCTATTCTAAAACTACTTAAAACAATCAAATTATGTACCATGTGTTTCAGTGTGTGATGCTATTATAAAAAGCTGTATTTACAACTATATTCAGATACAATTGATATTATTTCAGGCATTATTTTTACAACTATATTTAGACACAATTGATATTGTTTCTTACAACAATATTTAGATGCAATATTGGGTGATGATAAGAATGTGAAAGGGAATGATCTAAAATACATAAACCGATTTGTTGGAATGAAATTATTAAATACACTTTGTTTAACCACAAGATCACTTTAATTAAGAAAAAAAAAAGTCATACGAAAGTTATGGATCTAATATATCAAAATCTCAATTTGCATCATTATTGGCCAACAATTTCAATGTCAAATCCTCAAATAAACTTATATTTTTATGAAGTATTTTTTTTTTAATCTTGACTCTTGAGCACCACAAACACCGTGAATTTGGGTCACCATTTGGAATAAAACAAAAGTTAGTTGCAATATTTAATCCAAATGAGTTTATTTTATTAGGTCCATTGGCACCATGTATTTATATTTTTCCCTCTATAATTAAAAACGAATTTGGGTTACATGTAAGCCAATTATTGGTTTGTTTCTTATGTAAAAAAAAAAACATTTAATATGTATCTAAGATTTTCTATTTACGTTTATTATTATTGAAAAATGTTAAAAAAGCACATATATAAATAAACATGCCCCCATGCAGGATCGAACTACAGACCTCCAGTTTACAAGACTGGCGCTCTACCACTGAGCTATAGGGGCTGTTATGCCACTGAATCCATTTTAGGTTTTTAAACACACGTAAAATTTTATTAGTTTACAATCACAAATTACAAACAAACAAACAGCAAATGACTAAATTATAGCAAAAGGTACTCACAAGTCACAACTCTCACTCTCTTTAAACATGTAATTCAAGATGCTTATTTTTATCTAAATTAGTCAGTGCAACATCGGTACAAGAAAAACCTCTCCATTGACCGCCCGCATTCAGCGCAAACCACTCTCTCCGGCACACTCCCAGTGGTTCCCGGAAGAATTAAACGGTTGCAATGATGTGGTGGCCGGTTTGCCTCAAGATGGTCATTTAAAGCCGGTAGAAACCCCCTCTCTTGGGCTTCATCCTGCCACTCCTCATAGTTGCTCAAACTCTGAAAAACAGTATCGCCGTTAGCCCTTCTCATCCAATCATTTGACCCACGACATATCACGGCCCAACCCTGATCATTTCCATCATATGTAAGCATCACATTAACTTCTTTTAAAATCGGGTCCTCATCAAATGATTTCCCGTGTTGCAATTTTGAGTGCAACATGCTCTCGAGTCGAATCCAAAAGAACCATATCAAGGTCAAATCCGGAAGCACGTGGCTTAGATTCTCGGCTCGGATTATTTCGTTGTTTTTCCTCACTTTTTCCCTTGGATTGCTTTTCCCCACATATAACATCTCGAGCTGAATTCCAGCGGTACGGGCCACTGCCTGTGCGGTTTTTGTAAATTTTCGAATCCATTCTAAATCCTCCCCTCCGTACAAACAAATGTACTTCCCTTCAGCAACCTGTAAAAAAGTACACCCATTCAGATAAAACAAAAACCCTAAACCCAAAACCATAAACAAAAAATACATTTCCAATATTTATTAGATCAAGATAACATGTAAGTTGGGCGAATATTGTACCCAGGTGGTAATCATTGGGTCGATGGAATCGGCTAGTAACTCAATCCTCCATGATTCCTCACGCCAAAGGGCTTCTTCCCTCATGCTAGTGAAGGGGAAAGCCAGACTACCCCAAATCCACATCATGTGTAAAGCGTTGGTGTTGACGACTCTCCCTTGAGGATCCATCACCACAAGTAACGGTTTGTGGTTAAAGTGCCACACCTCCTTGATGTACTTGATCGCTGCCGGTTCAATTAACGTGGGGTGAAACACTGAATACCACGGCATCATGTTTCTTAGTGTCTCAAATTTGCTTTGGTTCTCATTGGTCCATGGTGTATCCTTATGATTGGGTACCACCGGGAGCCAAACCACCTCATATTGGCTCTCGGGTCTTGTCGGGTTTTGCCTTGCCTCCCGGTACATCTGGTCAAGAACTGATAGCTCATCCGCGGGCAAGTCAAGGTCCGATATGAGAAGCAGCACAATCTTTTTCTTTAGTATATCAATGCTAACCTAATCTTGCAGTAAACAAACAAACCATTAGTCGTAATAATAATAATAATCTTTAATGAAAACGCTTCAAGAACAATGAACACCCACCCGATTCTTTGTATGGCTCTCGTACAATGGTAGTTGATCATCCTTAAGGTAAATCAAATGCCTGAGAGGCTTTGTGTTATCAAGATGTGCAGTCTCCATGATTCGAAGAAGCATTAGGTATGCTTCAATCTGCTTCTTCTCATCTGATCAATGATCATCATTAGTTTCATCACAAACAATAATTAACTAATTGATGCATACATAATTAACATTCATGATCTAGCTAGCTTACTAATATGTTGATTGCACAAGTCCAGCTGATGCTTGAGGTGATCATGAATATTGCTGATCTTGTGAGCCAAACTTGATAGCTCCCAAGCTTCAGTAGTCGTCGTGATATGCCTATATATATGTTAAAAAATTGTCATTATATGATAAAATGAACATGTTTGGATGTATATGAGAAGAACTAATGACATACTCATGTCCCATTCCGATTAGATTAATGAGTATGGACGCACAAGCCACAATGCTTCTGATGATCCAGTAAACAGCGGTAGGAATATGAGCAGTGGCCGTGACAAGTTCTGGAGTATCCGGGCTAATGTATTGCTCGGGGAGATCCTTAAATCTAACGATGCAACGAGTCAGTTCAAGCATGGCCCTGATGAGGTTGGTGACAGCCTCAAACCTTGGCCTGAGAGCCTCACCCCGCTCTAGTACATCGTGCATTTGTTTGAGGTGGGCTAGAGACTTGGCGAGTGGGTTCGAAGTGCAGAGCTGAACCACCAACCAAAACTCGCCGTAGTTCACCATGAAGGCTGCTAGTGTGACGATAGCTTTCACATCCCACCCGTAGTGAGAAAGCATGTGGAAAATACCCGTGGTGGTTGCATGCGCGTCTCCACCTCCGATGCATTTGCAAGAAATCTATGATGTATTTTAAATGTGTAATAGAGTAGTAGTAACATTTGTCGTTCAAAAAAATATAATAAAAAAAAATAAAGTACCTTTTTAATATATTTTCCTATAAATTTGCAACAGATATCTAATTTTAACTTGATAGTTTTTTTTTTCATATTTATTATCGGCTTACGACCAAATGAGACGGTCGCTAATATTTCGACTGTTGGGAGTTTGATCCTAAATCGGTCGATAAATTTACAACTATTATTTTAAGTGTAGATATCTACTATCTAGCTAGTTGTGTAGCAGTGCATTGATGTTATATACATATATATTATTATTTATTACCCGAGGTAACTAAAATTTTACCTCACATGAAACCTTATTGATAGTAAGTGCCATAACTTCAAGCATCTCATTGACATCGTTATAAATCACACTCTCCACTATCGCGTCTATTTCCGGTTGAGTACCCTACAAATGAAAATCCAATATTAGATCAAATAAATAAACTGGATCAGTGCATAGTGCACACTAAAATACATGATGAGTTGTGTCTGGATTGGCCCTATGAATGATGTCCTCAATGATTTGAAGAAGTGGTTTGACATCAAAATAAGTGCCATCGGGAGCATGTGTGGCGAGTATGTTTTTCATCATGGCATTGTCGTCGGATGAGGAAAACAAGTGCCGGTGACCTCTTGCCATTGAATGAGATTGATGATGAATGAGATTTTGAGTTGTGATTTTATGAAGAATAGGACGATGTTATATAAACCACATTTTTGGAATAAAGAGGTGACGAATCTAGTACCTTGCTTGCTTGTACACCTTCATCTAAACTTCACTTTGGATTTTGGAACCATTCTACTTTAGCTTTTTTTCTTTTTCCACAGATTATTCGAGCTTATATCTTAATATCTTCATCATATTATTACCTTTTATATTAATAGTTTAATACAATTTTTCACATGTATAAAGTCTCTTAATAAGCTTAAATAGTGGGTTTATATTTAATTAATTCAATGGTTGTTTGTGCATGTTTCTTGCTTGCTTGCGTGCTTTTGCTTTTGTTCTTTCTCCTTTACTTATTGGGCTTCATCTATCTATCAAATATACCAAAAGAAAAATGGTACTCAAACTTTGATGTGTTTAATGAGCCCACCTTATCCATTCTGCCCAAAAGGCAGGAACCTTAACAATCAAGATATTTGAAAGCAATGTTCATTAGTCACCATATGTTTACTAGGTAAGCATACATTTACATTAGTTAAGGATTATTTATGTGGAAGTTATGGAGTATTTAACGTATCGTTAAACATGTCTTTGGCCGAATTTCGTATGAATAAAATCAAGCAAGTAACTAGATGAAATATAAACAAATTTCCACCTGAAACTGAAATAAAAACACGAGTTTCTTCGAACTACAATAGGTGATTTAGTTTGATAGGAGAGTGGCTTAGAACCACAAACGATGGTTTAGTTGATAAGAGTGTGGAAACTAGATGGTTGAATAAGCCATATGTTAGGGAATTTTATTAAAAATGATTTTTTACTAACTTCGGATTATTGTTAGTATATTATTATTTAATGGGTTACGAACTTCTTGAAGAGCGCTACACAGCAAGCTTAACAAGTGTATAAAAGAAGCTAAAATGAATAAAATATCAATATTCAAAGTATCAAAAATCAAGTGCTTCCAAAAGGTTGGAACTTGTCCCACATAAACATGAGGATGGTAGAACCCCAAGAAGGAAGCCTTACTCGGATATATTATTTCCTTTAACACTAAGGAAGTGGCGGTGGCGAAGCACCCTTATGTGTCTTGGGTGTGGGTGATAGGTGTAACAAGGCGTTATGATAGCGCACTTTCAATGTTGTGTGGTATTTTTGAAGGCGTTATCAGTGGCGAAACTTGAAAATTTTAACCGGGGGTCGGAAGTCACCGGATCTAAAAATTCTATATAAGTCAATTTTTTTCTTATAAAACCGGAGGGTCGAAAACGTATATACCTAAAAAAATTCTATACGAAACGTATATAAATAACACTACTGAGCGAAAAGCTCGAGGGGTCGGGCGCCCCCGGCCCCTTGAAAGCTACGCCCCGGGCTTTATGAGCTAGGGGTGTAGGGGAGGAGCCCCTTTATATATACATATGTATGTATTTATAGTTCAGTTTATGTTGGATAAAGAAGGGAGGCCCGGCAAGAACGTCTAAGGCAATGGCGGATCCAGCCCTATTTTGTGGGTTCATATGAACCCACTCGGTTTGGAAAAAATGGAAAAATTAGTGAAAACCTTGTATGATTTGGAAAAATTAGTAAGAATATATCAAAACGAACCCAGTGAAAATTTTTCTAGATCCGCCACTGGTCTAAGGGGGAGACGGTGTTCCAGCCCTTCGCCGCACATGGACGCCCAGGGGACTAGCCTCACACCGAGCAGCCTAATACCCCGTGCGTACCCTATGTGTAGGGTCAGTTACGGGTCCGGATACCCAGAACCAGTTTAAAAAAAAAACGATTCCAGGTTATTTTACCGGATAATGAGGACGGTGATGAAAGAGATGGCAATGAGGACGGGGATGGTGGCGAATGTGTTGCAGACACAACAACTTGAAGAAAGTGGACGTGTTCGTAGATTGATTGCTTCTAGGTAAACATTATATTTTGAACCTAATCGATTATTATGTGCAAAGTTATAGTCATCTTTGAAGATTAAAAATTGATTATAACTTCAAATTGTGATTTGTGATAATGAATCACAATAATAAGTAGTTTGAAACTTGAGAGCTAAAATTATTAATATCTGATTGCCGATGATTTGAATTCTCAAATGAAGAGTGAAGTTTTCTTTTGGTGTGAATGTACTAGTGTATTTCTGATGTATAGCATTTTAAACACAAGTTGAGCTCGAGGTCGCTTCAGTATCACTTAAATGAATCAAAGCTTGGGTCGAGTTCGGCCTGCCAATGTTATCATTATATTATATCATATATAAAAAAACTAAATTGTTTTGGCTCGTTTAGGCTCGCGAGCCTAAGCGAGCTTTGTGTTTCAGGGTCGAGCTCGGCCTGCCAATATTATCATCATTATTGTTATTGTATCATATATAAAAAAAAACTAAATTGTTTAGCCAAAACGAGCTTTGTGTTTCAGGGTCGAGCTTGGGTTCAATAACTAAATGAGCTCTATTTCAAGCTCGAGCTGGGCTCATGTTCGTTAAAGCTTGGTTCGTTCGAGCTTTTAACCGAGCTAATCACGAGTAGCTCTCGAGCCTCTGGGCTTGATTACACCCCTAGGGGTATGCTATCTCATATTCATTACTATTGCACTATACTAGTATCAAGTATCAACCCCATACACATAGTGATTTCTATCTACCAAGCAAACACCTCAAAGTTTTACAAATCCCAACGATATCCTTTTTGCTCGTTTGTAATGGACTAAAAGCAATTACCTGCTTCTAGTTAACCTTAATAATTCTTCTACTTATACAAACCGAAGATCCAAACTCAGGGCAAAAACCACAGTTGCATCTCGCTCAAGCCAGGTCCTGATTCGGGTTTGTTTCATTTATTTTGTTGTGATGTATTAGTTATAAATCATTTTTGGTTACAGTTTTGTTTTTATGATCAGATTTTTGAAATCCTAAATATATATTGTTGGTATATGGCCATTTAGAATAGAAAGTTGAGCTTTGTTTATGTTTTTACAAAAGTTTTTTACCGTTGTTTGTAGTAATAGGTTTCGAGAGTACTTTTGATACAACACACTTGACTTCTATATAGCAAAGCAAAGACGGATGATTCTTATGGTTTACTTGTTTTGCATGTTTGGTACCTAAATATTAGAAATTACAACGGTTGTCCTCCTCATTGTTCACTCGTGGGTAGCTTAGATGTTCTTTCACGCTAGTAAATATGAAATTAGGGGTGCTAAACGGGTCGTGTTCGCAGGTTGACGGGTTCAACCCGACCCGAACCCGAAAATTTTAAACAAATCCAAACCCGACCCGAACCGAACCCGAAAATCGTATCGTACATAAGATGTGACAACTCGTATTTTCAAGGATACTTTATGTACTAGTTTCTATGATATTATGTATGTGATCGAGTGAATGAACTACTTGAATAGATTGTTTAATTATACTTGAACATTAGTGAAACTGTATGTGTTCTATGTCCGGCGCGTTTTGTCCGGGATCGCACAAATGCTTATCGGCCGCACAAGCCAAGCGGGCTTCTTGAAGCCCAAAACCCTATAACCCAAACCGAGCCCAAACCCACTTCCTTGTGGCTCGCATATATGCATGTGAGTTGCATATCATTCTATTCTTTTCAAGCACTTGCAAACCCTATTTCCTCTCAAGCAAGCGACGGCCGGAACTTCTCTTCGAAGCACTGTTTCTCTCGATCAAGCTTTCAACGAACAGTCTCATCACCTCTCGGTTAGTGAACCCGTTTCTGTTTTGATCCTTGTCGACTATCCTTGTGTATGTGTGAACTTGCTGAATATGATTAGTGAGCGTTAGAATGGTTGTTTATGATCTAGGGGTTTTGTTAGAGATTGTAGTGGATATGATTAACTGTGTACATGATGTTGATTGTTATGAATGCTTGATAGGATTTTAGAGTGACTAATTGATTTGACACTCAAGGAATTCGGTAACATCTATGTGCTTTTTTTTTTTTTTTTGAACGGCAAATTTGGATCACTGACGGACCACTGGAGTATCATCGTGCCACCAGCGGTACCACCCGATCATATCCATCTCCACTAGGCATAATGCCTATACACCAATTCAGGAGGAAACCCAATAAATATGGGAAAACCCCCTTGTGGGAATCGAACTCAGGACCTATTGGTTCCAAAGTCTTATCCCACCCCAAGATGCCACTAGGCTATAAAGCCATGGGCTAACATCTATGTGCTAACGAACTCATGAAACTAATTTAATCGATGGCTGTGATGTTGTTATATGAATTGATGATTTAGAAATAAATATGGATCATGGAACAATATGCTCATTCGAATTGTTTTTGATGTTATTATGTGCCGTAATGTTCAAACATAGATCTAGGGTTCATACGAATTCAAGGAATGGAAACAGTTTGATCCGTTTTAAATGCTAAATGATTAAGATTAATTGTTATGGACATGTTTGGAATGATTCCCCAAATAACCGACTCTAGATTAGTGTAACCGATCCCATGATTTCAGCAATTATTAAACTGATTGCACATATAATCGCACAAGGTTAACTCAGTCGCACAACACTAGACTTGGGTGAACTGTTGGGCTGATTCATATTGGGCCTGCATTGTTGGATCGCACAACCCACAACACACATGAGTCGCACAAGTCATTGTTGGATCGCACAATATAGGGTCAGTCGCACAACATAGAGCCTAGCCGCACAAGTCTTTGGGCTGGTAGTTGATTAGGCCAGGTTTTTGGGTCGGATCGCACAAGGTCATTCGTGCCGCACAAGACATGTGGGCCCGAATGCCTGGGCTGCATATTTGTGAACTTGCTGTTTGGACCGTTATGTGATACGTGTATATGAACTTGCATGTATGTCATGGAATGTGAACTTGTGATATGAACCCGTGAACGTGCTAAACATCTGATGTGTGTTACTGGACGAGTTGCATGGGGTGATATGTGATAACTAAGTGATAGTATGGCATGTGTTACTGTTGGATTTCATGAATGACTATTATAACTCAGAACATGACGTGTGTACGCTACTTGTGCTATGTGATTGTGGAATACGTGATTCATATATATATATATATATATATATATATATATATATATATATATATATATATATAAACTGATTGTCTCTGGTAACCACGGTAGGGTTTGGTTGACCAACTTGGAACAGGTAAAGTAACTTAACATACCGAGTAAATCTAAGGTAAGTTCACTGCTCTTTTCCAAGCATGCATCCCGGGAAGGGATATCGGGTAACGTTCCAGGGAGGAATGCAGGTTAATGGGATGTTGGTTATTACTCAGTTTCTATCATATAAGACCCCTTACATCTACCGATTGTTGCCGGGAAGGCAACGAGGTATTTATTTGATAGCGCTATTAGGTTTGGCACCCTCACACCGGGCCGGAATGGACGAGCGTGAACTAATTACCTTGACCACTTGACCAATGCTTTGATAGAGGCATTGGGGTTCGGACAAAAACATCTAGTAGCTACATACGGTAATCGAGTTAATAACAACATCAAAACAAATCATTGAACTGTTTTAAACACACAACTGGTAACTAAACGCGTTAACAAAACTTTGAACTCACCAGCGTCGTCTGACACACTTGTCTTCATGCTTGCAGGTTTATAGGTTTATGTCATTGGGACTTGCTGTCTGGGATGCTGGAGTGGTCATGGGTCGAGATACATGGAATCGCAATACACGCTTAATGGTTTATGTTCACATGGTTTATGAAACACTTAACAAATGAGATATGCTTCTGCTGTGTAAATGAATTATATGTAATGTTTTGTAATACTTTATGTTAATAAAGGAAAGTTTTATTTAAATATAATTATGAGTTCAATGTGATTAGTGGCTAAGATCCTGGTACGTCACACGCTCCGCGGTGTTTCCGCAAGTGGTATTTTGGGGGTGTGACAGTTTGGTATCAGAGCCACCAGTTATAGTGAACTTGGTTTTAAAACGTTTTTATAAAACCAGACTATAACCAAACAGTTCTGAAAGCAAGAATACGACCATGACACTCAGCTCCATATAGCAAGGTTCGTCTCTCGTTTACTCATTGCACAGCATAGCTAGTGAACATTTATATTGCATGTGATTACACGTTTAGCACAACAGTATGGATTCATGTGTTACTTACATGTGTTAAGGGATTGATAGTGTGGTGTTACCTTAGACATTCGTGACTCATGTTTTGAGATGTTCTTCATTTGCTATTCGAGTATAGGGAACCATTTGACATGAGTTAGGAGGAATTGAGATGAGCATCCAAATCGCAATATTATTGTGGGTGCACACATAATAATAATGTGGGGTGCATGCGAGTCCCAGTGAGACTTAACAAGTGAAAAAGGGGTTCTGCTCTGTTATTTGATCAATGTGAAACGTAACGAGTCTATAGGAGTCGTAGCAGTGATTGTCTCCTACTCAAACATGATCTTTATATTTCCCTCTGAATTCTTTCAAATCTCGATGCTATCGAGTATTACCTGAACACCCATCTGAACGCCTAGCGAACCGTGTAGAATGTTAGGTGCTTGCACGAGTGTCTATGTGATGGATGTCACAGCGTCGAATGATTGGTCTATACCTTTCTCACCCTTCTTCGTTTGCTGGAACTTAACGTGTTGACGTTTTAAACCCTAAAGCGCGATCACTTCTGCAACGCTCTCGCAACATACCGTGTATCACTCAAACAACTTGCAACATCGATGGACAAGAAGATGAGCGTAGTACCTTATCAACCTCAGTATTTGGACGACCCCGATTACCGGCAACGAACACCAGCGAATTGGCTTCAATCGAATCTCTAACACTAGTCAACAACTTATGGGAGTCAACTCTTACGAATCGATCAGGACATAATTGATGACAATTAACCATGGTGTAGAATGTGTAACTGCCAGCACGAGGAGTAGCGCCTTAGGAGGTGGCACGGAAAAGTGACAAGATGGATCCTGTTGGTGAAAGATCGTAGGCCTCCGTTTCGAGCAGCGACAATAGAAGCAACAGTCACGACGACAACAAGGTACTTGCAAATCATGACTTTTGGTATGGAAATGATGGTGGCTTCAACAAGGAATGGCCGATGTTAAGGCAAGACGCCAACAACCCAGGGAGCAATGAAAGTTTTGGGAATTCTGGTAGCAGTAGCAACAACACTGGATGTGGTGCTCGTGCAGGGCGTTTAGGAATGGCGTTGGCGACGCCAGGATTATAACAACGTGGTGTCCTACACGTTCTTAGTGACTAATCGTTTCGTCACTGTTTTGCTTAACCCGGATGCTCCCTGAAACCGAACCTGCTGTGGAATCGGCTGATGGCTAGTCAACTGAAACCCCACCTGATTGTTGGGATGCAAACTCGACCTTCTGAGACAAGTGTTCGACGTCGACCTTCCTTCTACTACCCTTGACAGTTTTGATGCAGTAGTTATGGTGGATTGGTTATTCAGATATCGCGCAGATATACCTTGTAAGAAGGTAGTTTTGCATATCCTTCTCCCTAGTGGAGGACCGTTGTCTGTTCTAAAAGCGTCAGAGGGGTGCAAGGGTTAGCGCTATCCCAGCGATGAGGGCCCAGAAGTGTCTACGGAGGGATGACCCCGCTATGTTAGCAACCGTTTCTGATGATAAGGCTAAGGAAAATAGGATCGAGGATCCACCAATTGGTATGACTCATTTCAATGTGCTATTCGAGGAACTTTCAGGTTTACTATCACAACTGTTAGTCGGAATCCCAGTTGATCTCACGCCGGAGGCAGCTCCGAATACTCGTACTCTTACCGTCTTGCACCAGGAGGGTTGCAAGAGCTATATAAGCTACTACGAGAACTGTTGGATAGGAGTTTTGGCGGACCTAGTTTTCGCTTTGGGAAGCCCCAGTTATATCCAGGAGGATAAGCCTTTTTGTGTGTATACGGGTTATCGAGAACTCATCAAGGCGACAGTTGGGAACCGTTTACTTCGACCATGTATTGACAATCTGTCGACTAGTTGCAAGGGACGAACTCTCGAGCGAACAAATATCAGATGGAAGTCCAAGGGGAGAATGTTATTAAAGCGGCATATCAAACGCAGTGTGACCATACGACTTTGTATTCCATGACCTTTGGGGTAATCATCACACCCGCAACTTTATGGATCATGTGAACCGACCATGCTATTGGATGACGTTCTGAATCTTTTCCAGGAGAAACGAACATCATGGACAGCTTTGTATCTTATTCGAGAGCTTTTGAGGGAGGAGCCACACCGCGCGAAGTCTTGATAAATATAACTTCTGGATTCGAGAGGTACCCTTTTTGGGTCATATAATCAACGAAGTGGGAATGCACGTGGACCTCGCTAAGACCCGTTTTGGTTGGAAACTGATCGACACCAAAGAGTCCTTCAAGGATACAACAATTTCTTGGTCCCGCTTGATATTATCACAGACTAATCACATGATTTTCGAAGGTCGCGTAGCTGAAATCTCTTTAGCACAGCCAGGTGTTGTGTTCGTGAAAGACAGAACAGGAGGACTTCTTTTCAGCTTCCGAATCCCAACTTTTAATGCCCTGAGCATCGTCTTTACCCGAGGGCGCGGGTGATTCAGTGGTATATCATTATGGTTCGAATCAGAGTCCCAGTTACGTGGACACAACACGAGATAGTGATGACTTACGTAACGGGGTTACAAAGAGGAACTGCACGACACACCATCGGTGGTGGAAACCGTGGTCTTTGGATGTACTTGGAGGCATTACTTAGACGGTACCAAATGCGTTACTTAGACCGATCACAAGGGCCTCCCGTGTACCCTGGTTTCGAAAGAGCTAAATCAGTAAATGGCATCATTGGATGGAACTTTTGGGAGGATTACGACTGTGGAACTTGAACGTGTATGAGTTTTGTAGTTTACTATCGACTCTAACTTACCTGATCAGACTCGCTCTGTTCAAGATGGAGAACTGAAGGGAGAGAATTTTCAAGTTGAACCCATGCGAGGCATGGAGAAGCAACTTTGGCAGGCCGGATGATATTCGCTACCTCATGGAACGGATGTGGATCTCATTATACAGTAGCCGTACGGAACTTGAATTGAGCAAAGCACACCCGCATCGTTATTCTAGTCGTCTGGGTCTTGATAGGGGATACTGGGATTTATAAACCTTGTACTGGTAATCGGGCATGAAGGCCCACCTAGCTACGAATGTGAATGATGTTGACTTGTGGGAAAGTCAAGGTGGAGTATCAGCAACCAGAAACACCTATATGGAAATAAGAAATGACTGCCATGGATTCTGTCACTAGTCTACCTACAATTCGAAACGGAAACAGTAACACCTGGGTGATCGTTGATTGTCTCACGTTACCAGCACATCTTCTTGCAATTAAGGAAACTGACGAGTCGTCACAGCTTGTGAATATTCCTCTGAGAAAGGCGGCTTTTGGGCACGAGGTGCCAACCTCTGTTATCTTTGATGTTGGTCTATACCTGATTTATGACAGGCAGTACACAACACCCTTAGCCCACGTCTAGTCATGAGCATTACTTATCACTGTAGGTCAATTGGACGGAGCAACGAACCATCTTGACACACGAAGACATGCTGCGAGCATGTGCGTGATTGACCTTAGTAAACATTTGGAACACGAGGACACTTATCTTTGGGAATACAGCCGTTACCGTTTTAGTATGCATACAGCTCTGTTTGAGACATTGCATGGATGATAATGCCAACCTTCTGGATGGACTGAGGTGGGTGACAACCTAATCACAGCTCCAGGACTTGTACTCGAAACTCTTGAAGATTTCTTCGATTGGAAAATTTTTTGACGGCAACGCGTGACTGTCAGGAAAGCTGATAGGCTTAGGAAACACCGGGAGTTCGCTGTAGGCGAACGTGGCATAATCGAAAGTCTCACCCTGGGAGGGTGCGGTACGCTATAGAAAACGTGGCAAGCTTAGTTTACAATGCGTTGGGACATTCAGACTTCTGGAACGAATCGGTAACATGGTTCACAAACCCGAGTTACCTGACGAATTAGGTAACGTTCACGATTTCATTTATGCCACGAACCTAAAGAAGCATTTGTTCGATGAAACACTTGTGGTACCCTTGTTAAGGAACCCATCGTTAGCACAGTCGACTTTTAATCGTGAAAGTTCTTTGGAACTCAAGACGTGGACCGGAGTTCACGTGGGAACGCAAATATTTGGTAAAGCTCTAGTATCCTCAATTGTTTAGAGAGTTGGATCAACTTTTGCTGTCACTAGTGAATTTCGGGACGAAATTCCCTTTCAAGTTGGGGATGATGTGGCACCCGAGGAAAACCCACAGTCATTCGGATCTATCGCTTCACCTTTCTGTGATTGCTGATCAAATTTCGGGACGAAATTTCTTTCAAGTTGGGGATGATGTGACAACTCGTATTTGTCACACCCTGTCTTTTGCGGAAGCGTATGATGTGTGACTGGTTTAATATCATTGCATTCAATCATAATAAACAACTACATGATCAAAACGATGTTCATCCATTCATAAAATTTGAGTATTACAAACACTTGTTATTTAAGTTTTAAAACACAACCTCCGTCTAGGTTACAAATCAACAAAATTTGAGTTCACGGTCTTTTGTATGTTTTCTTGTGTTAAAAATAATTTATATTTTTAACTATGTGTCTTACTTATATTATTTTCTCAAAAATAAATATAAGTTTCTTGTATTTTGCACCCGAATTATGTATCTTGTATGTTCTATGTGTATTCAGTTGCTTTCACTTCTCAAGAGTATTTAGTGTATTTTCAAGTCCTAATACACTATCACGTATAATACGTACTACATACACTTGGCACACAATTTGGTGATCAATATATATATATATATATATTTTCCTCAAAAATATACATACTTAATATCAATTTTAATTCTTGAAGAGATCATCATTTCTTAACACAAAAATTAGGGAAAACCTTGGTAAACGCTTTTTGATACATTTTTAGGGAATAAGTCTCTCAAAACTTATATTTTTCTAAGTGTCAAAATTTATAGAAATTTTGACAGAGTTTCCCCTAAAAATGGAGGTTTCCCATGTTTTCTAAACATGTGTTTATTTTCTTTTAAATCATCAACAAGCATCAACAACTCATTCAAGTCTTACATCAAGTCAAAATCATGTAAATCACGCTATATCATGAACTTGTTATATCCCGAAAATGCGTAGTAACTTGGTAAAGCTTTTAGTGGACCTGGTTCCCTTCCGAAACGTATTTATTTCTTTAAAAATCATTCTCATAAAATGATTTAGTGTTTACAACTTGTAAACAATTTTTACAAAAATAAAGCTCTTGAACTCTTCTTGTAAATAAAACATTTCCATACTTGCCTTTATCTCTAAAAATAGTATAAGTGTTTGTAATCGTCATGATTTTCCAAAAACCGCTTTTCTAACTTGGTTGCTTACAAAAATCCCTTGTAAACTCTCGGATTTACAAACTCATCAACTTACTAGTAAAATTTTATTTTGTGAAAAATTATTTTCATCAAGTTCATGTCTAACTAGAAAGTGGTTATTTTGTGTATCACATAACCATTTTCTTTTTCTTGTTAAATCATGTCTCCTAACATTATTTAACAAGATTGTATGGTGATTAACATCACATAACCAAAAGTTAATAATAAACCAACAACCTACTCATGACAACATCAACTAGTAGCATTTTTCATCTTCAAGTAAACTTTTTATGTAGGATTTCATGTAAAGTTTCATGTTCATCTCTTTAGTGTTCTTGTTTCTTTAGTGATTTTGAACATACTAACATACTACAACTTTTGATCACAAAAACAAGATGAACAAGGGTGTACAAGTAACTTACTACTAGCACAAGGCTAGGGTAGGATCTAGTGATGAAGATGATGAGAAAAAGATGAAAAACAAGCAAGAAACAAGTCCCTTTGGAAGCACCACAAGTTCAAGCTCCTTTGATCCTTCTTCTACACTTGAAGGAAGCTCAAAAATGGATGAGATGGTGGTAGAATGGTGGTGATGTTGGCGGTTGTGGGTGGAGACGAGAAAGGGAGAGAAGAGAGTGAAGGAGAGGGTGTGTTAATGTGAAGTATGGTTGTGATCTTTGGCCATGCTTTAATAAGATACATTCATATATTATAGATCTACAAGCAATCTATCTAATAAATAAATGGGAAATAATCTAAACAAGATATGAGAGTATGGTGAAGGTGATTTGTGGGTCCTTGTGACCGAGTTCGGTTAGGGGGGGGGGTTGGTTGTAATATTTGCAACTAGTAAGGGGCTGTGTGGCTAAGCTTTTCAAAACTACTTATTTGCTTATTTGCTTTTCTGAAAAGCAATTTGCTTTTCTGAAAAGCAAATAAGTCAATAAGCTGTTTTGAAAAGCTTTAAAATGGAGCTTTTCAAAATGACTTATTTGCTTTTCAGAAAGCAAATAAGCAAATAAGTCATTTTGAAAAGCTTAGCCAAACAGCCCCTAAGTAATTGTTAGTTAGATTCCAAGGATAAGTTTACATATGTTATTTATTTGATATTTAGTGGGTGTTAGGGTGTTCGGGGATCACGACTAGCCAAGAAATAAATAAACAATGTGTTTGGCAAAATTTGGTGTCCCGGGTAATGTCCAGTTGTTCGGTTAAATACCGGTTCGTTAAGTGTTAAATTGCACCGTTTAGTGTCTTTTATGTACCTTTTTGTAACCCTTTCAATTCCCGACACTTAGGGAAATATTCTGGACGATAAAACGTAAATTCTGCATGATATTTATATGTTTAAACGCTGGTTATAGCTGAATTTAGAAAAATTCTGCACTTAAAGTGCGTTTCGGGTGCTTTTTAGTGCGCATTTTAGTCTCTGGAATGCCTATATGTGAACCCTTGTATGTTCTCTTGGGCTTTAATGCATTCTTGTCATTGGACCTACACCTAGGCTCCAATTTTATTGTCTGACTGCTTTCTGCAGAGTTGTTGGCATATTGTGTCTTACCGGTGAGTTTACTAGTATTTCTGACGCAACGCTCTCGTTAATGCATAAAGCGCTATTTTGTAATATAAAACATGCATGAATTCACTTGCATGGAAATCAGAAATTTATTTGTCTGGTAAACTAGATCATGCACAATCATTAATGCACAGATTACTGTTTATTTAGTGTACGGAATGTACGGAAAAGTGACGGTTGTCACAGTCTCCCCCCGTTAAAAGAATTTCGTCCCGAAATTCAAGCGATGCCATCGGTCGCAGGGGAGTTGTGAAACAAATATGGTCACTTAGATTCATGATTTGTCTTCATGTTCCCATGTAATTCCTGGGTCATGTTATAAATTCTATCGTACTCTAGTGAATCAATCATGTCTTTTATGTATCTTGTGGACTCTTGGTCCGTAACCTTAACAGGTTCTATAGTAATTGTGTCGTTTGTCATTGACGTGAATTTTAATTATGGGAACAACGACTGTTCCTTGAGTCAGACTCCTCTACAGACTAGACACATGAATGTGTCACGATCACTACTGATCTTTTTCTGGAAGTTCCATTTTGTGAACAACGGTTCCGATCCCTACATCGGGGATTCAACCTGTTCGTTTTCCAAATCACACTACACCTTCTCTAGGCGAGGCTCTCATTTTAGTCATACTTCTTGCCTCAAATTCTTACGACTTCTGCCGCTCATCGGCGCAATCTTTCTGTATCCTGCGGGCTGCCTTGATATGTTCACATATCTAAATGGTTTGCCCCTAGTTTCCTGAAACCACTCGGGCCAGTAGATTGTTTATTCCCGGTCTCTGATCAACACGACGGAGATTGATTTATTATGTTCCATCTGAAGCTTCACACGAAGCGGTTCGAACGGCGGTGTGATAAATACTGTTGTAGGAAGACTACACTAAGGGTAAGTGAGTGTTCCAACTTTTCGTCAAAGTTCATTAAGCACGTAACGTGCCCATACAGTCGGCATCGTTCAGTAGCTTAGTCCATCTACGTTAATATTCAAGTTTTTACGATCAACGGTGTGCTGCAACCCTTGTGATCAGTAAAGATCGTGCAGCGTTTTCTTTCAGGTAATGACGTCAGATTTGCGGCGCGCAATTACTGTATCTAGCTCAAGGTTTCTTCTTATGATTCCTTAATCAATGTGTCGCGTATGCAATGTTGTGGTCTCGTTGTATCGACGTACAATCGAGACTTTGTCGAGAAGCGTCACATAATTGCAACTCTAGCTCCTTAGCTCTTGATTGCAGGGTTGGCATGAATCTCATTTTTATCCACCATGTATTTTAAAGTTCTCGCTTTGCGAATTCGAATTCCGCTTTTCGTCATCATAGCACATAATTGTTCTTTCTCTAAGAGTTGCAAGGTAAATTGCAGCTGTTGCCCACGACCTTCCTTGGTCGTTGGCCATATAAGAATGTAGTCACTATGTATAGTCATGATTTATCCAGGTATGGCTTACACGTTCGACTCATGAGGTCCATGAATATTGTCGATGCATGTGTTAAGCCAAATGGTACGACGAGGAACTCGTAATGCTCGAAACGAGTCCTAAAGGTCGTTTTAGAGATATTCCTTTCTTGTATTCACAGTGGAGGACATCTTGTCCTCAAGTTGATCTTCGAGTGGTAACTAGAACCTTACGATTGGTCTGTTCAGGTTATCAATCCATGGCAAAGGATTCTGATTCTCAATTCTCTGGAATTTATGCAAAATGGAACTGTCAACTTTCTCCTCGTGTCCTTACTAAGGATGCCATGCCCTTAACTCCCTCTGTCTAGCAGCTCTTGCAGTTATGTCGGAGGTTCATGCTTCGCGGACGAAGCTAGTCGTTAAGGCGTCATTTGGCACTGGTGCCACTCCTGGAATGAGATTTATTCCAGACTCCTCTTGCTACTGTGGAGGGGCGTTCGTGGCAAGTCTTTTAGAAAAGGCTTCTGGAATTTCTTTCATACGGGGATGTTTTCAGGCTTTATGCTTGGATTTCCAATCCATTGCTGACTATCATATTATGACTTCTCAAGTTAATGGTAACAGAGGGTTTCGGCTTTCTGAGTTCCTAAATACAATCCTTATTTGCTTCGTCTGCTTAAATTAGCCTTCTATATGCCCATTTTTAAAGAATACGGGATGTCTTACTTGAAACTAGGCCAAGCAGTTTCTTATGCAAGGTTAAAGTTGATGCCAATATTAATTAAAAGTAGATGCATAGGGTTGGTTAATAGGGAACGTACCCGTAACCGCATCTGGATTCTGGCGTGCTTCACGAGTTTTGGTCGTGAAAACCCTTCCTTGCTTGTTTCTTTCCAGGGCAATCTTTCCTAAAGTGCCCTGCTTCACCACATCTGTAGCAACCCGGTACTCTACCTTTATCTTTTCCGTCTGGATTCTTCGCCCAACAGGCATCCTTGTTGTGTCCTTCTTTCCGACACTTTCCGCACTTAGGCCTCAGGCATCGACCTTCGTGATGAAAATTGCATTCCCCGCACCTCGACTTAGTCCCCGAGTAAACTTTACCACCGGCCTTATTAGTGGCTCCATCAGTTTTCCTGCCATGCGGCAGTTTCACTTTCTTTCTTTTGTTTGCTTTAGAGCTTCCATAGCTGACTTGGGTGCCCACCTTGAGGTTTAAAGACTTCCTTTTCTTGTTGCCCGATGACTCCACATGAGTCTCTTCCTTACTATCCTCAGATTCCGAGAATTTTCCCGCACGTAGAGCTTCTTCAGTAAGTGTAACGCTTAAATCGATAGCCTCTGCGATGGTTGGAGGCCTTGAGGTAGTAAGCAAGCTCCTGATCTGAGGTGCAAGTCCCCAAATGAATCGTTCAATTCTCTTGAATTCCGGTTTGACTAAGTAGGGGACGACCCTAGACAAGTCGTGAAATCGCTGGACATATTCAGGAATCTTCGGTCCGTCCATTTTCAAGTTCCAGAACTCCACCTCGAGCTTCTGGATTTCAGCTCTAGAACAGTATTTCTTTTCCATCATTTCCTTGAGCTAGTCCCAGCTCAGTGCATACGCAGCATCTGCACCAAGGGTCTGAACCTGAAGGTTCCACCAGGAGAGTGCGCCATCTAAGAATAACCCTGAGATAAAAGTAACTTGCTGTTGGGGCGAACAGTTACTCATTCTTAGAACGAAGTCAGTCTTTTCTGTCTAACGAACAAACGCAACGGCACCTCCTGTGCCATCAAAGTTCAATGGCTTGCAGTCCAGGAACTGTTTATAAGTGCAGCCAGTTGGAGGGTTATTTCCGGTAGTGCCACCGCTGTGTTCGGAGCGGAGGGCTTCATGTCGAGCAATTGCCTGTGAGATTCGCTCTTGAAGCTCAGCTTCTGTCCTTGGTAACGTACTGGTGTTTGTGTCACGTCTGGGCGGCATTCTCTTCTGTCAAAATGGTATGAAGTAGGTTAGACAATATTCCCCAATTGTCTATGAGGTACATAGCACCATAAGCCATCATGTAATCACCCAATTTGACATGTATATATAATCAACAATGTATGAGCGAGGAAACAATTACTGAGCCTTCACATAGGCTTGCCAACTTGGCTTATTGTTTGTAATGGAAAAATGGACTCGAGGCTACATTGCCCTGGCCATTCCTGTTTTAGTTATTTCCTGCTACATTGGTTTTCTTAGGTCTTTAGCTTTACTGATGTGTATATTTTCCCAGAGATGGGATTGTTCATGTAGGGGTGATAGAGAGCGTAACGTCACTAAATCTTTCCGAATGTCATCCATCTTCACTTGTTTAAATATCGTTTCTCAAACGTCTCGTACACAGGTAGACACGAAGTAGGTGAGACAGGTTTCCTACTTTATAAAGTGCTAAAGCACTGGTCTAGGTATTGTTCCACATATGAAGGTGTGAACACCTATAGATAAATTTTGTGTGGTTTTCATTAGCTCGACCCGCAGTGTCCACCAGGATTTATGTGCACTACAAGTCGTTATTACGTGGGCCCCCGTAATAATAAATTGTCCTGCACAGTTACCCCAATTTCCTCTCGTCCAGGCAGATGATCATTTAAGGAGGGGACACTATTGTCCTTATGGCTCTGTCATGGAAAGGATCATTGCGGCGGTCCATGCGCTAACACTTGTTATTGTTACACGCGAACAGGCACGATGATTAAATGAAATAGGATTAAAGAGAATTCCTAGTAGTTGGAGGGGCACCTTCAAGATGAACACTTCATCTTCCTTTTCTGGTCAAGCCTGTCGTCAATCTTGCTTCACATAAGCCGCAGGGATCTCGTCCCGTTGATTGAGAATTCGTTCAAGGCTGCCGCCTTTGCCTATTCATCATCACCGTAGTCAGGCACCTTCACGATCGAGAGGGAAGAGCAGCCATTTCCTACGGAAGCAAGCTCAGAATCTTGTTTGGTAATTACTCTAGCTATGAGCTTTGCAATGAACGCGAGGTCGATAGCTTCATTGTGCGAGTTACGTACAGTCGGAGTCGAAAGTATCTTATTCACGTCAGTAATCGTTCCGTACACTTATTTGTATGTATATATTCATGTCAATAATTATTCCGTACACTTATTCGTATGTATGTATTAATAAACAAATATGCTACTTAGCATAACAGGCAATTTCATGCATCATATCACGTATAACCCTCGTCTTTGGGGGGGGGGGCATTTTGTCTTTGGCAAGTCTAACTCGTGTAGACTATGCCTTAGTTGGCACCTTATCTAGGGGTATTCCCTATTAGTGTCCTTGCCTTGTCTCTTTTTGGAAAGTGTTTGACTCGTGGATCTTGGCGCTTACATGAATGCAATGAAAACCTTTTTGTAAAATGTTTTCATGAGAGAACTCTAGTGATTGTAGTCTAGACTCGAGAAGGAATCCTAGTTCACTACAATCGAAGCTCTGATACCAAACTATCACACCCTGTCTTTTGCGGAAGCGTATGATGTGTGACTGGTTTAATATCATTGCATTCAATCGTAATAAACAACTACATGATCAAAACGATGTTCATCCATTCATAAAATTTGAGTATTACAAACACTTGTTATTTAAGTTTTAAAACACAACCTCCGTCTAGGTTACAAATCAACAAAAGTGGATGACATCCATACTAGGAGTTTACTTCTAGTTACGACACTTGCGCCCAAGATCCATCCTGTTACCTGAAATATATGTAATTTTGGAAAACATCAACATAAAGTTGAGCGAGTTCATGTGTCTTGTTTGTATATCGTAATTCTTGTAAATCTTTGAGAGACTCCTTTGTAAATAGGTATGAAAAGTGTGTATGAACATGAATGTTTTACAAGGACTTTAAGGCACAGGGAGCACTCGTAATAGCTCCTTTAAGGCATGTGAGGACATAGGGAGTACTTGTTATGACTCCTGGAGGACATGGGGAGTACTTGTTATGACTCCTTGAGGACATGGGGAGTACTTGTTATGACTCCTTGACTGTGTCGATTACCCTCGACTGTGTCGATTTCCTCGACTGTGTCGATTACCCTCGACTGTGTCGATTAACCTCGACCGGGACTCCGAAGTACTACTAGGTACTAGTTGTGACCATGAGTGGGGTTCGGCCGTACCCGTTAGATCTAACCCTCGTCCCTAATTAATGAATGTTTTTAATGGCTTGGTACTAGTCTTCACCAAGACTCTATGGCATTTTTAGTATTATGTCTGTGCTCACATGATCTAGTATTTCCTAGGCATTTCTTGAAACGCATCATACTTGGTACTCGTTCTCACCAAGAGTGCTTCTTGTATTTTTGTATTCTCAAATCGCATCATACTTGGTACTCGTTCTCACCAAGAGTGCTTCTTGTATTTTTGTATTCTCAAATCGCATCATACTTGGTACTCGTTCTCACCAAGAGTGCTTCTTGTTATCATACCATTTGTAAACATTGTAATATTTGTAACATGTATTTCACCCCCGAAGTTATAAACTAAAAACAGTTAAAAGAAAAGGAGGAGCATGAACTCACAACTTTGCGTTCCTTGCGTCATAAACTTCACCGGATTTGCTTAATTAACGTCGTGACCTATACGTGTTTTCTTAACGTTAGTCACTAGACTTGTATCGTACAAGTACAAGGCACTGTCTTTTGTATGTTTTCTTGTGTTAAAAAAATTTATATTTTTAACTATGTGTCTTACTTATATTATTTTCTCAAAAATAAATATAAGTTTCTTGTATTTTGCACCTGAATTATGTATCTTGTATGTTCTATGTGTATTCAGTTGCTTTCACTTCTCAAGAGTATTTAGTGTATTTTCAAGTCCTAATACACTATCACGTATAATACGTACTACATACACTTGGCACACAATTTGGTGATCAATATATATATATATTTTCCTCAAAAATATACATACTTAATGTCAATTTTAATTCTTGAAGAGTTCATCATTTCTTAACACAAAAATTAGGGAAAACCTTGGTAAGCGCTTTTTGATACAATTTTAGGGAATAAGCCTCTTAAAACTTATATTTTTCTAAGTGTCAAAATTTATAGAAATTTTGACAGAGTTTCCCCTAAAAATGGAGGTTTCCCATGTTTTCTAAACATGTGTTTATTTTCTTTTAAATCATCAACAAGCATCAACAACTCATTCAAGTCTTACATCAAGTCAAAATCATGTAAATCACGCTATATCATGAACTTGTTATATCCCGAAAACGCGTAGTAACTTGGTAAAGCTTTTAGTGGACCTGGTTCCCTTCCGAAACGTATTTATTTCTTTAAAAATCATTCTCATAAAATGATTTAGTGTTTACAACTTGTAAACAATTTTTACAAAAATAAAGCTCTTGAACTCTTCTTGTAAATAAAACATTTCCATACTTGCCTTTATCTCTAAAAATAGTATAAGTGTTTGTAATCGTCATGATTTTCCAAAAACCGCTTTTCTAACTTGGTTGCTTACAAAAATCCCTTGTAAACTCTCGGATTTACAAACTCATCAACTTACTAGTAAAATTTTATTTTGTGAAAAATTATTTTCATCAAGTTCATGTCTAACTAGAAAGTGGTTATTTTGTGTATCACATAACCATTTTCTTTTTCTTGTTAAATCATGTCTCCTAACATTATTTAACAAGATTGTATAGTGATTAACATCACATAACCAAAAGTTAATAATAAACCAACAACCTACTCATGACAACATCAACTAGTAGCATTTTTCATCTTCAAGTAAACTTTTTATGTAGGATTTCATGTAAAGTTTCATGTTCATCTCTTTAGTGTTCTTATTTCTTTAGTGATTTTGAACATACTAACATACTACAACTTTTGATCACAAAAACAAGATGAACAAGGGTGTACAAGTAACTTACTACTAGCACAAGGCTAGGGTAGGATCTAGTGATGAAGATGATGAGAAAAAGATGAAGAACAAGCAAGAAACAAGTCCTTTTGGAAGCACCACAAGTTCAAGCTCCTTTGATCCTTCTTCTACACTTGAAGGAAGCTCAAAAATGGATGAGATGGTGGTAGAATGGTGGTGATGTTGGCGGTTGTGGGTGGAGCCGAGAAAGGGAGAGAAGAGAGTGAAGGAGAGGGTGTGTTAATGTGAAGTATGGTTGTGATCTTTGGCCATGCTTTAATAAGATACATTCATATATTATGTCAAGATCTACAAGCAATCTATCTAATAAATAAATGGGAAATAATCTAAACAAGAAATGAGAGTATGGTGAAGGTGATTTGTGGGTCCTTGTGACCGAGTTCGGTTAGGGGGGGGGGGGTTGGTTGTAACATTTGCAACTAGTAAGTAATTGTTAGTTAGATTCCAAGTATAAGTTTACATATGTTATTTATTTGATATTTAGTGGGTGTTAGGGTGTTCGGGGATCACGACTAGCCAAGAAATAATTAAACAATGTGTTTGGCAAAAATTTGGTGTCCCGGGTAATGTCCGGTTGTTCGGTTAAATACCGGTTCGTTAAGTGTTAAATTGCACCGTTTAGTGTCTTTTATGTACCCTTTTGTAACCCTTTCAATTCCCGACACTTAGGGAAATATTCTGGACGATAAAACGTAAATTCTGCATGATATTTATATGTTTAAAAGCTGGTTATAGCTGAATTTAGAAAAATTCTGCACTTAAAGTGCGTTTCGGGTGCTTTTTAGTGCGCATTTTAGTCTCCGGAATGCCTATATGTGAACCCTTGTATGTTCTCTTGGGCTTTAATGCATTCTTGTCATTGGACCTACACCTAGGCTCCAATTTTATTGTCTGACTGCTTTCTGCAGAGTTGTTGGCATATTGTGTCTTACCGGTGAGTTTACTAGTATTTCTGACGCAACGCTCTCGTTAATGCATAAAGCACTATTTTGTAATATAAATCGTGCATGAATTCACTTGCATGGAAATCAGAAATTTATTTGTCTGGTAAACTAGATCATGCACAGTCATTAAAGCACATATTACTGTTTATTTAGTGTACGGAATGTACGGAAAAGTGACGGTTGTCACAGTATTTTCAAGGATACTTTATGTACTAGTTTCTATGATATTATGTATGTGATCGAGTGAATGAACTACTTGAATAGATTGTTTAATTATACTTGAACATTAGTGAAACTGTATGTGTTCTATGTCCGTCGCGTTTTGTCCCGGATCGCACAAATGCTTATCGGCCGCACAAGCCAAGCGGGCTTCTTGAAGCCCAAAACCCTATAACCCAAACCGAGCCCAAACCCGCTTCCTTGTGGCTCGCATATATGCATGTGAGTTGCATATCATTCTATTCTTTTCAAGCACTTGCAAACCCTATTTCCTCTCAAGCAAGCGACGGCAGGAACTTCTCTTCGAAGCACTGTTTCTCTCGATCAAGCTTTCAACGAACAGTCTCATCACCTCTCGGTTAGTGAACCCGTTTATGTTTTGATCCTTGTCGACTATCCTTGTGTATGTGTGAACTTGCTGAATATGATTAGTGAGCGTTAGAATGGTTGTTTATGATCTAGGGGTTTTGTTAGAGATTGTAGTGGATATGATTAACTGTGTACATGATGTTGATTGTTATGAATGCTTGATAGGATTTTAAAGTGACTAATTGATTTGACACTCAAGGAATTCGGTAACATCTATGTGCTAACGAACTCATGAAACTGATTTAATCGATGGCTGTGATGTTGTTATATGAATTGATGATTTAGAAATAAATATGGATCATGGAACAATATGCTCATTCGAATTGTTTTTGATGTTATTATGTGCCGTAATGTTCAAACATAGATCTAGGGTTCATACGAATTCAAGGAATGGAAACAGTTTGATCCGTTTTAAATGCTAAATGATTAAGATTAATTGTTATGGACATGTTTGGAATGATTCCCCAAATAACCAACTCTAGATTAGTGTAACCGATCCCATGATTTCAGCAATTATTAAACTGATTGCACATATAATCGCACAAGGTTAAGTCAGTCGCACAAGCCCACTCTAGTCGCACAACACTAGACTTGGGCGAACTGTTGGGCTGATTCATATTGGGCCTGCATTGTTGGATCGCACAACCCACAACACACATGAGTCGCACAAGTCATTGTTGGATCGCACAATATAGGGTCAGTCGCACAACATAGAGCCTAGCCGCACAAGTCTTTGGGCTGGTAGTTGATTGGGCCGGGTGTTTGGGTCGGATCGCACAAGGTCATTCGTGCCGCACAAGACATGTGGGCCCGAATGCCTGGGCTGCATATTTGTGATCTTGCTGTTTGAACGGTTATGTGATACGTGTATATGAACTTGCATGTATGTCATGGAATGTGAACTTGTGATATGAACCTGTGAACGTGCTAAACATCTGATATGTGTTACTGGACGAGTTGCATGGGGTGCAATGTGATAACTAAGTGATAGTATGGCATGTGTTACTGTTGGATTTCATGAACGACTGTTATAACTCAGAACATGATGTGTGTACACTACTTGTGTTATGTGATTGTGGAATACGTGATTCAAATATATATAAACTGATTGTCTCTGGTAACCACGGTAGGGTTTGGTTGACCAACTTGGAACGGGTAAAGTAACTTAACATACCGAGCAAATCTAAGGTGAGTTCACTGCTCTTTTCCAAGCATGCATCCCGGGAAGGGATATCGGGTAACGTTCCAGAGAGGAATGCAGGTTAATGGGATGTTGGTTATTACTCAGTTTCTATCATATAAGACCCCTTACATCTACCGATTCTTGCCGAGAAGGCAACGAGGTATTTAGTTGATAGCGCTATTAGGTTTGGCACCCTCACACCGGGCCGGAATGGACGGGCGTGAACTAATTACCTTGACCACTTGACCAATGCTTTGATAGAGGCATTGGGGTTCGGACAAAAACATCTAGTAGCTACATACGGTAATCGAGTTAATAACAACATCAAAACAAATCATTGAACTGTTTTAAACACACAACTGGTAACTAAACGCGTTAACAAAACTTTGAACTCACCAGCGTCGTCTGACACACTTGTCTGCATGCTTGCAGGTTTATAGGTTTATGTCATTAGGACTTCCTGTCTGGGATGCTGGAGTGGTCATGGGTCGAGATACATGGAATCGCAATACAAGCTTAATGGTTTATGTTCACATGGTTTATGAAACACTTAACAAATGAGATATGCTTCCGCTGTGTAAATGAATTTTATGTAATGTTTTGTAATACTTTATGTTAATAAAGGAAAGTTTTATTTAAATATAATTATGAGTTCAATGTGATTAGTGGCTAAGATCCTGGTACGTCACACGCTCCGCGGTGTTTCCGCAAGTGGTATTTTGGGGGTGTGACATAAGAACCCGAACCCGACCCGAAGTTTCGTGGGTTGACCCGAACACGACCCGTTCAACCCGAATTTTTTTATTCTTTTTCTGAAATTAATATAT
Source organism: Helianthus tuberosus (assembly GCA_030545235.1). Lineage (NCBI taxonomy): Eukaryota > Viridiplantae > Streptophyta > Magnoliopsida > Asterales > Asteraceae > Helianthus > Helianthus tuberosus. The sequence continues at coordinate 1,311,654 of JARYGA010060305.1, forward strand.
TAAAATTAAAATTTACTTATAAAACACAAATGTATATAATAATATCATATTTAAATTATAAAATCTATGTTAATTTATCTTTTTAAGTTATAATCATGACATACAATACACACCCCATTTAATTTATGACATAAAATATATTGTAAAAAAATATAATATAGTATAAATGTGTTAAACGGGTCAACCCATCAACCCGACCAGGTTGACCCGAACCCGACCCGTTAACCTAAACGGGTTCGCGGGTTCAACCTGAAACTGTCCCGAACCCGTTTAGACTAAACCTAAACCCGTGAATTTCGTGTTAGGTTCGTGTCGGGTTTTCGGGTCGTGTCAGAAATTCACACCCCTATATGAAATAAACTAAATACCCTTTAAAGAAAAACACGCCCCACCAACAAAAAAAAAAACCCATCTTTTCCGTCACTCCTTCCCCTTTAGCCGACGGACCATCCCTGGCAAACCTTAGACCACCAAAACTGAAATTGAAGACCCCGCTGACCTTCCTATCATTTTGCCATTTCCAAGTCTTCTAGATGAACTAGTTGGCAACCTTCAAAAATTATGTAAACATGTGCATATATGCGGGATGGTGTTGCTTTGTGATGCTCGTTGGGTTGCGGCGCCAATGGTTGAGATAACGTCACCATGAAATGAACTATTTGTATGTCACAAATTCTATGAGTTGAGCGTGACACACTGAACCTAATGTCCAATACGTACTAAAATCAAATCCTTGGCAAAACACGAATTCGGTTAAGAATTTTTTTTTTTTTTTTTAACTAATAATCGAATTTATATATAAGGTCAAACAAATTACACCAAGATAGCCGGTAAGCGGGCAACAAGCTGCGCCGCTACCCCCTTTTGAATAGCGAAACCTAACCTAGTAAAAACGAAACCCCGATCTCTAGGAGACGAAATGTTGCTGTGAACAACCCGTTGGACCCGTTCAAGAAATCTGATGCCTTCTGGGGCTAGCGAGCCAAAGGTATCAAAGGCAAAAGGGATAAAGGAATGTTGATTATCCTCACAGGTTTTTGCATGTTTGTCCATTTTCTTTGCTGCCGCCCTTGCAATCGCCTGACCAGGGACAAAACCTGTATCCCGAAAGCCTACAAGGGGGGAAACCCCGGTAAGATCAACACAAACGTGTTTACCTACATCCCACCCGAAAACTAAAACGTCCGCGGGGCGCAATGTGGATCTTCCTTCCCTCGGATTTGTCAAAAAGTTTACGGGGGCTTCTTTCTTCACCGAGATCCCCGCCCGTTTGAGGATGTCCCCCAAGACATCCCGCACCCAGTCGTGCCTATACTTAAAACCTGGCAGTTCTTTACAGTGCAGATGAAACTGGGGTCCCGGCTCACAGCTCCCCCAAGGAGTCTCATAAGGTCCACTGCCCGGGAAGCTCGCCGCACAGCCAAAGCACTAATGAAACTGGGGTCCCGGCTCACAGCTCCCCCAAGGAGTCTCACGCCCCCCGTTGGTCTTCCAATCTCCTTCGGGAATAAACTAGCCTCCAATTTTTCTCCATTGCAAGACGACCAATATACCTCTGTTTTTTTATATTAAGCCGGAGCCCCAAAGGTGGCCCCTCAGATTGAATGATAGCCAGAGCCTTTGCTACCTCAGATGTTTTTCCCATAATAGTACCATCATCCAAATACCACGCGTGGAAGGGGAGGGTGCAACTGTCTCGTATACGTTGGGTTAGGGGGTGCAAGACAAGGGCGAACAATAGAGGCCCCAAAGGATCCCCCTGCTGGACCCCCGTGGACGACCCAATACAGTCATTACCCACATAAAGCCTAGCGGTTTGCCCATAAAGAAAATGTACCCACGGAAATATAGATGGGCATCGAATCCCAACCTCTCGCAAAAGAGATGTGCGATCCACTAGGTTGAAAGTATTGGAGAAGTCACTACTACAAAAAGAGGCATTTGTTATAAAATTTTGCTTCGGAAAAAAATGGTGGCAAATTTTGCTACGAGTTAGCTACGGATTAGCTATGAACACATTTTGCTACGAATTAGCTACGGATTAGCTACGAACTTCCGTCGCAAATGAATTTCGTAGCAAAACTCATAGCAAATCCGTAGCAAAATTGACAAAATTAATATAAATCATATAATGTAGCAAAACCGGTAGCAAAACCCGTAGCAAAACCATGAAAATTAGTATTTAGAAATAAACTAAAAAAAGTAAAATAAAATCCGTAGCAAAATCGATAGCAAAATTGTGAAAATAAATATAATAAAAAAAACTTAGTAAAATTGGTAGCAAAGTCCTTAGCTAAATCATAAAAATAAATATTTAAAAACTAACTAACTGAGGTTTAAAAAAACGGTAGCAAAATGGTAAGTAAATAGAGTCCGTAGAGAAATTGGTAGCAAAATCTAGAAAAATTCTTAAAAACTAACGTAGCAAAATCTGTAGCAAATCCATAGAAAATTTCATTGCAAAGTAAGAAAAAAGAAAGTATTAAAAAAATAATTTACTAATATCCATCGCAACATCCATAGTAAAATACGTTGCGAAAACAAAAATAAAATAAAATAAAGTTAATTAATAATAGTGATAGCAAAATCCATAGCAAAACTAACAAAATAAATATTCAAAACACAATGAAAAAGACGCGTAAGAAAATCTATAAGCAAAAATGAACAAAAGAAATATTAAAAAATAATTAATAATATATACAATAGAAAAATCAAAAGCAAAAATATTAATTACTTAAAAATAGTTAAAAAATCAATTTTACACGGACTGATGTAAACATAAATACATTTAATATAGATATCTCATACAAATAATACGTACTAAATTAAGTATAGGGATGAGCAAATAGTGCTGGGTACCGGTACCGAATATATTTGGTACCGACTTTTGACGTTTTTGGTAACGGTTTGGTACGGTACCGGTATTTATCGGTTTTACCACTCAAATACCAGTACCGTACCAGGTATTTTCGGTACCGGTGCCCATTCTTGGGATTTTCAATACCAGATGACAGCGAACTCATCCCTAGTTAAATATATTAGATCATTATGGTAATTGATTTCTATAACGTTTTCATATTATTTGCACTCATTTTATAAATATACAAAATCCATGGAGGGGAATAGTGTCAGGCAGCTGCCTGACACTTCTCCATTGACCCGAACAAATTATGATTTTACCCCAGCTTAGAATTACGATTTGGCCCCTAGTAAATATACAAAATCCATGGAGGAGAATAGTCAAGCAGCTAGCTGCCTGGCATTTCCCCGTTGGCCCAAACAAATTACGATTTTACCCCAGCTTAGAATTACGATTTGCCCCCTAGTTCAAAATTCCAGTCTTACCATCGTTGAAGATTTTGACAATTTACGATTTCCCCCCCAGTTCAAAATTACAATCTTGCCACCGTTGTAGCTTTTGACAAAATATGATTAAACCAATGTTTTAAAATCCGGTTTTTATACCGTACCGGATTTGACTCAAAAATGGTTTAACCGAGTATATTGGGCGGTTCAACCGGGTGTACCAGGCGGTTTAACCGGTTTTACCATATGGTTCAATCGGTACAACTGGCCGATTTGAACCGGTTTACAAAACATTGGATTATACCCCAGTTGAACTTATGATTTATCCCCAGTTCAGAATTATAGTCTTTTCATCGGTTTCCTTGTTTTCTAGCAAAACTTTGATTGTGTTTTGTTTTAATTGGTAGAGAAATATTTGGCCGAGCGCCCCACAACGCCGGCGGGGAAGAAACTAGTATACTACAAAGACCATTAGGGGGAACAGTGCCAAGCAGCTGCCCATCACTCCCACATTGGCCCGGAACAAGTTACGATTTTACCCACAGTTTAAAATTACGATTTCCCCCCTTTCAAAGTTATGCTTTTGCCCCTAAATCTAATTTACATTCTTCCCACTCTTTTAGCTTTTGACAAATTGCGATTTTACCCCAGTTAAAAATGATGATTTTGCCCCAGTTCGAAATTACGGTCTTCCCATCGTTTTAGTTTTGTTTTTTAGCAAAAGTATAGTTGTGTTTCATTTTAATTGGTTGTACTCGCTCATTGTTTAACAAAGAGGCATTTTTTAAACATTAAATATATTTGGTATTATACATATATTATACATATATTAAAATTATAATATAATGAATAGTAATTTTAATATTATAATAATATATAGTTTTTAATACTTTTATTATTTTAATATAATAATTATAGTTATTTTCTTTAGTTTTTAACTTCATTATACATATTATTTAAGAAAATGATGCAGTATCATAAATCATATTAATTGCAATATTAATTAGAACAATTTTCTTATTTATATATGTATTTTATTTTCTTATTTTAAACACTTGACAATCGTTGTGCTACCATAAGAGCAGAATTGTCTGGCGTAACACATTGTGGGACAAAAACCCGGGTGTGGTTCGAAATAGAGTCTGACACCTCTGTAAGAAGGCTAGACTTTTTCCATCATTGTCTAATCTACCAAAGTGTCACAAATGGGGATTGAACTTGAGTCTCAATTGAAAAACCCAAAATTTCCTACCACAAGTAATGGATATGGATATGGTATACCGCCCCTAGCCACATCACCACCGTTAACGCCTTGTAGTGCCCCCACCCCATCTCCTGCGCGCCAAAGCGGGGGGGGGGGGGGGCATCGAAGCTCCGCCAGACCTTTAACTAGCGCTAAAAGGGTGTGCAGATGGGGCCCATTCTTTTTAACCAATCAAATAGTTTACTTTTTTGTATTTTCACATGAGGCACATTCGCTAGTAACTCTCAAACTTTTGACAATATTCACTATTAACCCTTAAACTTTTCACATGAAAGACAATTAACCCTCATATTCAAGTAAGTTACACATTCGTTTCTAACTTTTGATAATTGACAAACGCGATGTTACCGCATTAACGCTCGACACAGCTCAAAATTCTAGTTTAATAATAAAAAGAAAATAAAAAAAAAACTTACAATCATTATTAAACTTAAACTAATGTTTTTATGTTGATAAAAAAAAATTCATTTTCACAAAATTAAAACAAAACTAAAAAAATTGAGTGGGTTTGTGATAAAAAAGTGAGTAATTCTATAGAAAGTGGTTAGTATTTTATGATTTTTTTTGTTAAGATCAATTCAGAATTTTTGGGTTTGCCTTTTAGTTTTTGTTTGACCGTCAAAATATTAGAATTAAAAAAATAAAAAATTCAAAACCAACCGTTCAGATTGTTCCAAAAATTACGAACGGTCAAAGATCATAATCCGTGACATTTATATCCAGCCAATCACATCAATCCTCTACAGCCTATTCGCCCAAAAGATAGACGTCAATCCCCCCAAAGGCACCCGCGATTTCCCCCCTGAAGATATGCGCCTCCGCAATTGGCTCTTCCACAACTTCAGAGAGGTTTTTATTCTTCAATTCTATTTACTTTCTCTATAATTCAATTCTGAATTACATGTATTATTAGGTTTCAGAACTGTTTGGATTTGAAGAGGTTGATTACCCTGTACTCGAAACAGAGTCTCTTTATATTCGAAAAGAGGTTGTTGCTACTTCACCTTTTCTGTTCGTGTTTGTTACACATTCACTTAGTTACATCACCACCCATCTCTCCTTACAGATTCATAAACTGTTGAAAGGCCTTCCTCCAATTCGGTCAGTGGTTGCTGTCGGTTCTAGTGCGGCAAAGTTAGTTTCTATACCGGTGAAAAGCTATAAGAAAGATCACAGAATAGTCAAGGGTATACAAAGAGGTAATTAATAATAAATATATATTAAATACATAAAGCCATCTAGTTTTTTATATATTTGTTTTATGATTTCATTTTTGAATAATGAAATTTGACCAGGTACAATTGCGTTTTTGAGAAGTGTGTTATTTCAAATCCCCCATTTCACTTTCAATCAAACCAATGGAGCCAAAGGTCTCAGTCGGAAAGATTGGTTTGTTGGGTTTGGTGTTCGGGTTAAGTTTTGTTTTGTTTGGTTTATGTAACTGGATTTTGGTAATTTGATGTAAAGCTAGTTATGTTCATTTATTATTTTGAGGTGCCTTGAAGTTGGATTGGAAGAAGACAACAAGTATAGAAATATGCTATGACAGGAAAATTGAAGAAAGTTTGTTTATAGACTTAAATGAAAGGGAGACTAGAATTGTTGTCAGATAATCTGTCACAAAATGTTCTTTAATGTTGAAATTAGGTGTATGGTTTTTGTATAGTTTGGATTTTATTGTGTTATTTGAATAAGTTGGTATTTTAATTTGATTGGTTTGTATATTAAGTCAAGTTGGTTTTTTATATTTATTAAAGATTTGAGTATAATGATTGAGCGAAAAATAATGAAAAAATAATATAATTTTAAAGTTTCTTAATATCAATTGTTAAATCCTTAGCAAAAAAAACCTTACAAATTTGTAGCAAAAACCTTTCAAAATCTGTAGCTATATTCGTAACAAAAATCATAAAAAGTTTGAGACAAAATTTTGCAATGGATTTGTACAAATTGTAGCAAATTTATGTAGTCAAAATGCAGTTAAAATCCATAGCCAAAGTCGTAGTAAAATCCGTAGCCAAACTCGTAGCAAGTTCGTAGTTAAATTTTTTAGCAAAAACATTGCAAATTATCATAGCCAACCCATTCGTAGCAAAACTACCCCGTAGCTAAAAACTCGTAGCTAAAAACATCTGTAGCTAAAATTTTCCGTAGCTACACATATCCGTAGCTAAAAACAACCGTAGCTAAAAACAATCGTAGCTAAAAGTTTCCGTAGCTAAAAACCCATAGCAAAATTTTGTAGCAAGCTTCTTCATAGCAAATTCGTGGCTAAAATACAGACGTCATTTTTTGTAGCTAAATTCGTCGCAAACAAAATTTCCGTAGCTAAAGTTCGTAGCAAATAAATTCGCGACGGGACTTGTAGCTACGAACCAAATCCGTAGCAAATTCGTAGCAAAAAGGGTGTTTGCTACGGATTTGCTACGACTTTGGCTGTAGCAAATGCCTATTTTTGTAGTAGTGAGTCAACGGTAAGCATGGCGAAGGCCCCATCATCATGAAAGGCGTTAAGGAACCTGTTCGCGCTATGGAGGATAGCTTCAGCCCCATCTGGTGTCCCAACCCCGAATTGATGGTCCCCCCAGGTACCTGACCATCTCTTTCCCTACCTTTTTCATCGCTATCTTGAAGACCAGATAGGTCTTTTATTTTGGGTATCACGAAACAACATAAATTTTAATATTACTTATAAGGAAAATGAAGAGACTCAAGAGAGTGAGTGTGATGTGAGGACTAATTTATAATAATCCCTTTGAATATACTTCAAATGACAACAAGAACCTTTACATATTATATTTTGTCAATGTATATTATTTATTTATTTAAAAAAGTAACGTAATGTTTCTATGTTTTAAATAGAAGATTCTGATCTATCTATGGATTAATATTTAAAACCCTATGAAATCTACAAGGACTCTAAAATTATTCAACAGACATTTTTGCCCCTTATCTTCGTGCACTTATATTTTGGTCCGTGATTTCTGAGGTCCCAGTATGGAGCTAAAAGCATGTGTCTTATTCTTACTACTTTTACTATCAACTAAACCTGTTAAAACATGTGATTTTCCGGCTGTTTTCAACTTCGGCGACTCAAACTCCGATACCGGTGGCCTGGCTGCCGCGTTTGGGCAGGTTCCGCCGCCCAATGGTGAGACGTTTTTTCATCGTTCAGCTGGTAGGTACTCCGATGGCCGTCTTCTCATCGACTTTATGGGTATGCAATTATTATACCCTACTCCATAAGTGTTTTGACTTTTAGAATTCAAATAACGAAGAACATCCGATTAATTTACAGTGCAAAGTTTGGGCTTACCCTACCTTAGTGGATTCCTAGATGCTTTGGGCTCCAACTTCACCCATGGAGCCAACTTTGCGACCGGTGGTTCAACCATTAGACCCCCAAATAGGACTCGTCATCAAAGTGGTTTGAGCCCCATTTCCTTAAATGTTCAATCATATCAATTCAATGATTTTCATGTCAGGACTCGCCAAGGTAATAACACCTCATGACCTCATACATTTTTGTTTACTAATACATTTCTTTGTTTTCCTTTATCATTGCGAATATATGGTGAATCGGGTGACTCTTCATCTATTACGCATAAAAAACAAGTATTGTATTAAACTACAGTAGATAATAACACTCATGTATGATATAATCATCTAACATGTAAATCTTGAAACAGTCCAAGGTATCTTTAAAGAGTTAGTTCCAAAACCCGAAGCTTTTAAGCGTGGTTTATACACGTTTGATATTGGGCAAAATGATTTGACGGGTGGTTTGTTCCTAAACTTGACTGTCGATCAAGTGAAAGCATCCGTTCCCGATATCCTAGGTCAATTCAAAACCGTTGTTAAGGTTAGTATTCTATTCTTAATGATTTTTACTTCTATGTGAGAAAACAAGCTCTTATATAAGTACGAGGTGCATTTGTTGTATACTTATATATTTCAGATTTGTGTCTCAATAGGATGTATATGACAAAGGAGGGAGATTCTTTTGGATACACAATACCGGCCCGATTGGTTGTTTACCATATGTATTGGAATATCTACCAATCAATGAAGGACAAATGGACAAGAATGGATGTGCTAATCCCATTAACGAACTCGCTCAATTCTTTAATCGTAAGTTAAAGGATCTTGTGAACCAACTCCGCGAAGAACTTCCTGAGGCTTTGATCACCTATGTCGATATCTATAAAGCGAGATACGCGCTCATTAGTCAAGCACACAAGCATGGTAAATGTACTTATTTATTATAGCAAAAAGTATTTCGTGTTTTAGTTAGAGCTGTGAATCGCGTCATGTTGAATCATTAAACCCTGACTTTGCTTATTTGGCGTTTTATGATTGGTTGAACATATGCCTATTTTGGAGGTTTTCCCATAAATTAAATAGGTTGAACAAGTCAATCTTAAGTTGGTAGGATATGACAACAAAAACCTGATTTTTTTCATATCGTGTTTGGGTCATATAAGAAATTATTACCAATAGTTTTAACGGTTGTACATTTATTGCAATGTAGGATTTGAGTATCCTCTTAGAGCTTGTTGTGGCTACGGAGGAAAGTACAACTATAACATACATGTTGGATGTGGAGGAAAAGTAAATGACAATGGGAAAGAAATCATTGTGGGATCTTGTAAAGATCCTTCGGTTATGATCATATGGGACGGAATACATTACACTGAAGCAGCGAATAAATGGGTTTTTTCTCATATTGTAAACGGGTCATATTCTGACCCGTCGATCCCATTACTCTTGGCTTGTCAGAGAAAACGAGACTAATCGTATTGCTCAAACACAATTCTAAACTAAGTTTTTATTATTATTGTAATAATGTGGTAAAGGCTAAAATATGTGCCTTTTTAGTTTTCATTGAACCTTATTAACGGACTTGAGATTTGGGCTTAAGTTGTTATAGCAGATTACGAATTCATATATCTTGGGTTTTCAAACGGACTTGTCTTTCAAACAATCTTAAGACTAAGTCCTGATAACATTAATCGGACTTATATTTGGGCTTTCAGATGGACTTGATAAAGGAATTTGTGTTTGGGCTTTTTAGTGGACTTATTCAAAACGGACTTGTGGAAGACTGAAGTCCGTTCACATATCAGGCCTTTTTTTGTAAGCCCATAATAACGGATTTGTTTAAGATTTTTTTGTTAACACTTTAATATTTAAAAAAAAAAACATTCTCTAGTTTACTTTTATTTTGAACTAATTTAAATAATAATAATAATAATAATAATAATAATAATAAAATGGATATTCTAAACGAGATGCTCAAGATGGACCATGAAGTTGGAACTACGAACAAACGGCAAAAGCTACTGAGTCTTACAGTGTGTCGAGTGGAAGGAAAGGTTCGAATCATTTGCTTAGTATCATGATGCTCGTAGGTGGATATGTATCACTAATGGATACATTACACCTACACATGACTTTGAAGGTAGACAACGTGTGACATCTTATTTGGGGATGCAGGAACCTAAGAAGCGAATATATGAGGCAAATTAGAAAGGCTTAGCTGCAATTAACATGCCCTTGCCACACCAAATTAAACATACTTTTCGAAGGTATACAAGTCAAAAGAACTGCTCATCATATGAATTGGTGAACTCCGTGCTTAGATTAGTGAATTAATTAAAAATTGTTTTTATCTAGTTCAAAAATCGTATTCAAACTTAAAATTTGATATAGTTGGGTGAGGAAACTCATCTTAGTGATTTTTGTAACAAACAATAAGGTCTGTTTGAAATAAGAAAATAAAACTCAAAACTACTATAGGTGTTTATAGTTTATACTATTACTAAACCACACAAACTCATACAATGGCCAACTGATTCCACTTGGTTGACAGAAAATCTTATGCCTTTGATATTAGTTACAACTCAAGTCAAGTCAGGAACACTTGTTTCACATGCATTCGTCGTTTATATGAACCGTGAGTCGTTCATTAGTCTGTAGTAACACCTAATACTAACTTTACACTAATGATACATAAAGATTATCGAGTTCCTCAACAACTCCATTAATCAGCGTAGGTAGGATCAATCATTCGGGTTAATTCACGAAAAGAGTCTTAGTGTAGGGTTCTAGAGCATACCGGACTTCACTCGTTCCAGGCATTGATTTTTGTCTAATCAATGATGTAGATCTCTCGATGACTAGTTATTTGCTCACACATGCTAGTTACAAAACTATTGATTTCGTGTTACATGCCTTAGTAATGTAAGTAACTAATTAATATTATGTGGTGTTTGTTGGTTCTTTTTTCATATTCTCAGTGTGGGCTTACACCGAGTGACCGGGGTCCAAACATGCATGGCTCTAGATAAGCCCATTAGCTTGGTACAAAATAACTCTTATTGATCATTAAAAACAATTAGAGTTAATTACTGTTTTTGTCCCTGTGTTTTGTCAAAAATCACTATTTCAGTCCATTAGTTTAAAAATTGCGATTTCAGTCCCAATGGTTTCACTTTCGTAACCATTTCAGTCCACCTCGTAACCATTTCAGTCCCTATACTTACAGAATAAATGGATTGAAATGGTTACGAAAGTGAAACCACAGGGACTGAAATGGTTACAAAAGTGAAACCACAAGGACTGAAATCGCAATTTTTAAACTAATGGACTGAAATAGTGATTTTTGACAAACCACAGGGACGAAAACAGTAATTAACACAAACAATTATACATGTTATGTTTCAATAATAAATCCCTCGCTCGCTCGCTATATTCCAAATTACTATCACAAGCCTACTTTTGTTACATAAGATACAAAACAACTCTTTTATGGCAAAGGAAAACTTGAAACAACAACATAGGGTTAAGAAAGTTGATAAAAATGATTGGACAGTTTTATTATATATTTTCACAATAATAGAAGGGCAAAAGAAAGAAAGAAAGAAAGGGTGTTGGTGGGACAAAACAGAAAGTTAATCGTGTAGGTATGTGTTTGTATGGAACATATCGAATGTGTAAGAGATTTTGTGTCATTTAAATTTGGACATTGGTTGGTACCACTTCACACCATGTGCACCTTAATGCCCCTCTCCTCTCCTCTCGTCTTCATATATATATTTTCAATAGTAAAACGAACTAAGTGTATTGATTCAAAAACATGGTGAAAACACACGCAACATAAATATAAATTATATGCTAGGCTAAAGCTAGGGAGAAAACCCTCCATTTTGAGAAAACCCTAGAAAATCCAACCTCCCGACATTTTTTTTTTTTTTTTTTTGAAAAAAATAACACATGTAATATACATGTTTTTAAGAGTTTTGTGCAAAAAAAAAAACAAAAAACAAAAAAGCGCCGAAGAAATTTAAAAAAAAAATAAACAAGTTATCAATACATCCTCCAATCACAAGAAAAGATATCTAAATAGTCAATCAGTTATCAATAAAGCAAACCAATGAATAATGTCTTAAAAGAGTGTTTGTGGAAAAATTATTTTTCAAAATGGGTAATTTGAAAAATAATTACCAAAATAGATGTTTTGCAATTACTTTTTTCTCAAATTGGTGAGGGTGGAAAAAATATTTACCAAAATGAATGATTTTAAAAAAATATTAATATGAGTGTTATTTCTTATTTCTTTATTATTAACTAATCTATTATATTTTTGGGTAAATTACGCTTTTTGTCCTTTATGTTTATACCGGATTGCAACGGATAACCTTTAACTTCAATAATTACAGTCACAGTCATTTATTTGCAAAACCTGTTACACTCTACGTCCTTTAATACTAACCAGGGTAAAAATTTCAGTTAAGTTTATTTACTTAAGGGTATTTTGGCCAATTCATGTTTTTTAGTTAAATATTTAATAAATAAAACCAAAAAATTGTGTATACACTTCATCTTCCCCTCATCCTACGGCCACCACCACCACAGACTGACGCCACCGTACTTCGGCCACAGTTCACCAGTCGGGCCCCCACCACGTCACACCCACCCCCTTTACAGATCTGCAACCTAGCATTTTGGAAGGTGGAGGTTAAAAAAAATAAACAATTATGTGAATCACAATAAGTTAATACCTGCTTATCGCAATATTATTCATAGTGAGAAGCACAACTTTGACATGATCAGCATGATCCCACCAAACATCCAACCCCAACTTTATCCCCAATTTTGAAAACCCCAACTTTATCCCCAATTTTGAAACTTCTGAGTAACCGAGTAGTTGATAAAAACCCATTAGTTCTTGACAGAGTGAAGATCTGAATGACAGATTCCGTAATAAAGAACCTTGAATCTAACATCTGTCTCCCCGGTAGCCCTGTAAACATACAACAAATCAACATGAACCCAAAAAAAACCTCCAAAAAACACTAGATCTATGGTTAGCTGTGGCTGAGTAGATGGCCAACTTCATCACCACAAAAAACCCCAAAAACACTTCAGGGTTTGTGGTTAGCGGCTGAGTAGATGGCCAACAACCATCGTCGTTTTTTCCGGCCATCAGATCTGAAATCACTTCTTTCTTCCAACGGTTTGGGGTGTTCGTAGATCCGGTTGTGGTGGTGTTAATGAGGACAGGCGACGACGCCGATGGTTGTGTTATGAGTTTAGAGAGAGAGTTGCGATGGTGTAGCTTCGATGATGGTGGTGGTCATGTCTTAGGCGGTGGCGGTGGTGGACTTGGAAAGTGGTCGACTGAATAAATGAAATAAGGAGCACTATTTATATATATATATATATTATTTTTTAGTTTTATTTATTAAACATCATTTTAAATAAAATATGAAATGACCAGAATACCCTTATGTGATTAGATTTGACTCAAAATTTTAACCTGGTTAGTGCTAAAGGACCTACGGTGTAACGAGTTTTTCAAATAAAGGACTGTGACTGTAATTATTGAAGTTAAAGGTTATCCAATGTAGTCTAATACAAACATAAATGACGAAAAGTGTAATTTACCCTATATTTTTTTTCTTTTTTTTTCAATTAGCCTAATATGTTTTTAATTTATTTTATCCAAACAATTATCCTATATATTAAAAAACAAAGCTAATGAATAGTAGTTGTCACAGCATAATGAATAGTAAACTTTCCTTATTGGTTGTCATGAATAGTAAATATACATAACTTCAAGTAATCTTTTGTTGTTTTTTTCCCCTATACCCTTTTTAAGTGTTTATATATATCCATTTTCTTCAAAGTTAGGTAGATTATTCATCATGGTGGAGTGGTTTGTGGTTGTATGTGTTTTAAAGAGACTCAAGTTCAAATCATGAGGTCTTTTTTTTTTTCCCATTTTATGCTTACATAACTTCACGTCATCTTCCTTTTTCTCCTCTTTCACACGTTTTTCTGATTGTACTTATACAATTCTTATTCCTTATTTGTTGGGTTAGTGGATGCTTAGACATCGCAATAGTCGCCATCGCCAGGAGTTACTAACTCGCTTGCTACCAACGGCTCTGTTGTATGAAAACTCTGCTTGTCAACTTAAAAATAAGACACTAAATAGCACAGCTTTAATAACAACCAAGTATTTAGTCGCAATAAATAGTTTTACAATGACTTAGTTTTGTCGCGCCGCAACGCGGCGCGCAGCATTAAAACCTAGTTTATTACTCTTTATATTGTATTTACTTTTTAACCGACCAAAATATAATTCTTTTTTTTCTTATCGCTTTTTTCTTTTATGTCCTTTTACATTTATGTAAGCTAAATCATTCTAATTTTAGAGATGTAAACGATCACTAAAGTAGCACGTTCATGTTCATTTATTTAACTTTAATCGAACACAAACATGGTTTTCTTTTTTGTAAACGAGACATGTGTTCATGTTTACATTAACTGAATGAAATAAATGTTGTTCGTGACTATTAAAAAATAAGTTGATAATAAAAAATAATAATAAGTATCGAGTTGGCCAATAAAATTACGAACCAATCAATCTACGTAAATAATTTTGCCCACTGATTGCTAATAAAATTTATTATGTAACTTTAGGAAACACTATATTATGGGTTTTCATTTGAATTGGTAATCAACTACACGGACAATAGTAAATGAAAAATTACTCTAAAAAAATAAATTAAAACAGTAGACGAGAGGTATTAGCATTTAAAAATAAAATGTATTCAACGATCTCGGTTTGTTTTAACATGGGTTTCATTATAAAAAAAAAAGAAAAAAATATATAATAATTAATAAGTTAGTTAAAAAAAAGAATAAACTGCAATCATGGTTGCAAAAGTCGCTAGGCGCTCTCTAGTCGGTCGACCGGGGAGTTGAGAGTACTCGGTCTAGGCGGAGAGTACACGGAGAGTACTCGGACATGTTAAAATATAAAGAAATTACTTTTTGGATACTAAATATAAGTCAAATAACATAAATTTACTAATATTTATAAAAAAAATACGTGAAAATGATATTCATTCTTTAATATGATAGGCATAGAAATTATGTTTTATTATTATTTAAGTCAAACTAGGCCTGTGTTGACCTACTAGATCCAATTTTGGCCTAGGTTGACCGCGTTTGACCGACTCCGAGTAATTAGGCGGAGTCGAAGAAAGTCGTCTCGGCAGCCTACCTTGTAGCGACTACTCGGCCTTGGAAACCTTGTTTTACAACCATGACTGCAATTTTACCCTCTGGGGTTTAGGCCAATTGACACTCTGACCCCCTCTAACGAAATAATTGCAATCCCCCCCCCCCCCCCGGCAACGTTGATGTTATGTCGCAAAATTACCCCCTGTGAACAACTTCTCTTAAAAGTCAACATAATTAAGTAATGGTCAAAGGGTATATAGGTCATTTCCACTATACTTTTGTATCTTACACATTACAACCCCCTATACATTTGAGACTCCTAGCACTCTTACCCCCCACCTTCCCACACCGCTCCTCCAGATCTCCGGCGATCTTCTTCTCCGGCGATCTTCATCTCCGGCGATCTTCATCTCGATGGCGGGCAACCAACTCCTCATGTAACCTACTAAACACTAACTTAACAGGGATGCACGCAACTGCTATAGGCAATGGCTCCGGCTTCATCATCCCTTCATCTTCATAACACACCAAATCCATAATCGGAAGTGTCTGATGGAACAGTCTATAACACTGAAAGTACTTCGTATACATGTATGCAAACTCTCTGAAAGTACATTTTATGTGATAAGAAAATATGATTTTAATTTGTTTATTTTGAAGGCCTAATTAGTCCCAACAGGTATGTTTATGTATGGCTTAGAGAACTATCAACAATGCATCAATGGGTTGACTGTGAAATCTTTCGTAGTATAGTTCACTGATTCTTTGAAAATAATTTGATCATACAGTCACACTAATAGACTAATGTGCATTAGCAATCTAATCTTAGAATTGATCGAACTTGATTAACTGCATATGGGTTAACAAGAGATATTTTGAAATAGCTAAGGGAGAACTGGACATTAACTGATGATATTCTGTGAAATATTATCAAACAATTGATAAAAAAGAGATGTTTATGTAAGATAAACCTGTTGTTATAAACAATTCTCTCCCAATTGATACCAACTTGATCTTTATGCTTATGTTTTTGTGGAGGTGGAGGTGGGTGGTGGCGGCTGATGGTGGTGAAGGTGGGTGATGGCGGCTGATGGTGGTTTAGGCGGGAAAGGTTTTTTTTTTTTCTACAGAGGGTAAGGTTTGCAAGAACTATTTAACACCGGGGGGTAATATTGCAGAGTACAACAAACCATATGGTGTAATAAGAAAGGACAATTTAGTCATTTTATACCAGGGGGTAATATTACAGAGTAGAACAAACCATAGGGGGTAATATGAAAGGATAACATAGTCATTTCACATTCTATTTAACAGATCTGTTAACTTATTTGACGGCAGGGGGTAAAATTGCGACATAACATCAATGTTTGGGGGAAAATTGCAATTATTTCGTTAGAAGGGGTCAGAGTGCCAATTGGCCTAAACCCCAGGGGGTAAAATTGCAGTTTACTCTAAAAAAAATCTATATAATGAGTTAGATGGAAGAAAAGAATATAAATTTGATAGGTTGATTAAATAAAAATAGAAGAATTATAACAGGTTAGTTAAAAATAAATAAATATAGAAAAACACCCATTTTGGTAATTATTTTTCAAATCATTCATTTTGGTAAATAACTTTTCCACCAACACCATTTTGGAAAAAAATCTTTGAATAATGGATGGGAAGCACTATGATCAATGCTACGATAGACCGACCATATGTCTACAGTCAACGGGACTATTGAATAATTTTTTTACCTGTCTAAAATGTGTGAAAAAAAATTCTCAAAACTTTGACGTATAAGAAATACAGTTAAAGCTTCAAACTTACTTAATCCACCCCCTCCCTCTGGAACACAAACTAATCCGTGTATGTTTATTTATTATTTTTTTTGAACGGTAACTTTCTTATGAGTGACCCATAGTCACACCTGCCAATTAAGGCAAGCCTAGCCCACCAGGCCCGCACCAGACTATGTTGTCTGAACCGGGTCCACGCTGGTGTTGTCCGGGCGTGGGCTAGCGCTCCTTCGGAAACCGTACTGCCTCTACACGAGTTGCCTAGCTAGAGTAACAGCCGGATGAAAACCGGAGTGACGCTCAGGATCAAACCCTCCTCGGTGGGTTTTTCACCATCATTGCGCACGGGTATCCCTACCCCCTTTCGCCACAAGCGGGAGTCGAACCGCTGACCTCTAGGAGGACAAACCGGCTCCCAACCTTTATTTGATGTGATATTATTATAAAATAGTTTATAATAGAGCTATCGGTTTCATATAAAAGAATGTCAAAATATTAGTTGTAGCAAGGAAGGTGTAAATAGAGGGTGTTTCTCTCTCCACCACAATTCGACATCATGTAAATAGTTCAAAGATAATGTAGTTTTTTTTTTTTTTTTATTCCCTTGCAACACATTTGTTTTACCTAACGGGATTGGTTATCAATCTCTAGCTTAGTGGTCCACTATCCGTAAAAGATAAACTAGCCAGCCAGATAAAGTAATAAATTATTTAACAATAATATTGTAAATTTAGAAACTTAAACTTTTGTTAAGAATATTTAGTATGATGATAAGCATGAGGAAAGAGTACCTTAACGTAATCGAAGAGAAATGTGACATGCCTCCTAATCAATATCATAAAAAGAAGCTTCACATGCATTATTATTAATTGCTCTCTTCTTGTGCCAGTCAAAAAGTTAATTACATTAAAATTCCCTTGAATCTCCGATCCTCTATGTCTTACTTTTTGTGACCAAATAAATCAATGACGGAACTAGCCCAAAAAGTTAAGGGTATCCTATTTTTTTTAGGATCAGTGGTATCCTTTATATAACAGAAACGAAGTTGAGGGGTATTTTTACACTACGGAAATGGAGTTAAATGGTATTTTTACACTACGGAGACGGGGTTGAGGGGTAGCCCGTGCTACCCCTAATAACACTACAAGTCCGCCACTGAAATGAATGGTGGTTATAACTTATGTTTTCTTCATGCCCCGTCGGTTTGTTATGCTAGTAGTACGACACCGGCACTATGTATAGAAACCGAAAGAGAACCCCCAAAAAAATAAAGTCGTGATATGCCCAAAAGAATATCGCCACAAGTTTTACATCTATCAAAAACCATAAAAGGGAGTACCGGTAGCGATGTCCGGCGGTATCGGTTTAGTTCGCCATGGTACCGGCACATGCTATAACTTACGATAACCAAAAAGTTGTCTATTATGAATACAACTCCGTTTTCAAGAAATTTTATACCAGAATGCGAAAAAGAAAATAAGCGAAACTGTGTATTGATTTTTTTTTTAAAAAATTTTGAACGACAAACATCAAACACTTTATTCGATCACCAGAAAGTTTTTATAGAAACACCAAATGGTTAGTAAGCTACTAAGCCAACCACCCATATTTAAAAACACCTATTACATCACCCCAAGGAATCGTAACAAACAAGAACTTAGTTTCCTATCTCGAAACGCACCCAATCTCTCCATTCCAACGCTGATTTCTTTGCTCTATTTTTTATCCACAGGAAAGTCATAATCTGCATCTCACCAAAGATCCCTTCTATGTTCACGTGTTTTCCTTTGAAAATCTTCTCGTTCCTTACACGTTGCTAAGATAATCGATTGTAGATACACTCTTTTTGGTTCGTCTAAATGCGCAGATTTGTAGAATTCGAACAGGCCTTTTATTGAGTGTGCAAAAATCTGCTGAACTTTACACCAGTTACTTACTTTATACCACAACACTGCTGCTACGTAACAACCGATAAATAAATGATCCGCGTCTTCATCACTTTCCCCACATAATGTGCAGACCGGATCGATAGCTAGCAAACCCCTCTTCTTTAACCCGATCATCGTTGATAACCGGTCTTGTACCCCGCGCCACCCGAATATGTTTACCTTTTTAGGAACCCATTTAGCCCAATCATAAGGATAGAAAGGTGTAGCAAACCTGTTTAGCATTTCTTTCGTTGATGAAACCGAGAAGACTCCGTCACCCGAGTAGGTCCATATCCACTTATCATTCCTGCTATCCAGTTGGATTGTGCTTCTCACTGCCTCGATTTGCTGCAGTTGGTCTAACAGTGCATTTGTGTTAGGCATAAATCTCCACTCCTGTCACACCCCGATTTCCACGTGTCAACAGTGGGCCCGGTGGGGGAGTATCGTGACGTGGTTGGCAACATAATAGTCAAACAACACAATATAATAATGCACAGCGGAAGCAAAAGATAAATATATTACATTCCGAATATAAGTAATGTCAAAGTATTACAACGGAAGGTAAAGGATCCACAGGCGGATCAATAAAAGAAAACTGTTCAACAGACTTTAGGCATCTAGAACTTGCAAGATTCCCTAGTGACGCCCTGAGCTTCCAGCAAATTTCGTTCAGTACCTGTCACTTAACCTTTTTGGAAAATACGTCAGTTTACACTGGTAAATACAATTAACTGACTCATTTTGGGAAAAGAGTTTGAAAAGTGATTCGAGTGCAAACGGCACAAAATATCTTGACACATTGATTAAAATGCACAGAGGCAAAATTAATCTTTTATAACTTAGGACAATTTTATTAATAAAAATCTTGTATCCGATTTACATGGTTGTCCAACATTTAGGGCCGGTGATTATACAATACAAGCCGGACAAGATTAATCGACACACCACAAATATAATCTCACAAGAAGACACCCTTACGAGTGAGTATACGTTATACATATGCAACAGGAGGTGTTTTGTCTACACCTTGTGCTTACGTCGTGGCCATTCACTTTTTAAAATGAGCCAAGGATATCCAGGACACGGTCATTAACCCCCAATGTTATTTGTTATCAATCAATACAGATTAAAACGGGATTATGCAATTTAATCATCTCCGATTAAAAGGTTTCTACACCCGACCAAGCGGTATTTTTATAATACCGTATCCCAAGCCCGTATAAGGGAAAATAAGTTAAAAGTATTTACCTGAGCTAGCAATGCAATTTATACTCAGCCGTATATTCTAATCAGCAAGCACAAGTACTTCTACTGGGGCTCTCAATCTGGAACGAAGGTTTTATTAACCTATTAAATTCCTAACGGGTCTTATTTAAGTCGTAACTTAGACCGGTTAGTTTTAAGGAAAGGTTTACGGTTCAAAACGCATGATTAAGCGAAGACCGGGATAGGATGTGATTTAGACCCGACAAGTTTGGAGACTTGTATATTATGGGTAAACTAAACACATTCTGGATTTTGAAATACAAACGATAACGTTTGACCCGTTTCGGCTAATTTATGCAAACTAGTTACATAAACCGAACCGAACGCGTAATAAGCGTAACGGTTATTCATATGAGCCATTTACAGGTTTCCTAAGTTAATATGCTCCTAATATGTTGTGACATCAGTAAGTTGTCTTTCATTATGCCCAAAACGTATTTAAACACAAACTAGGCCTCGTAGGGGTAGTTTGGTCATTTAAAAGGTTATAAAAGAGTTTAAGTGTTTAACTGAGTTACGGGTCTGATGTAATCAGCAAACATACTCAATTTAACAAATTATAACAGTAGGGTAAAGTATATATGTGAAATTTATCAATTATAACCAAACTATGCACCGTAGGGGCATTTTGGTAATTTCACATAAGCCGAAAAGCTCAAAACTGAAGTCTGAGTTTATCAACCTTTGCTTACTGTTAAAATATTATAATTTGCCAAAAATATCAGTAGGTATCAACCCGTGTATGTTTAAAATAGTTTAAGTACATACTATGCGTTAAAAACGCTTAAAAAGGCGATTAAAGGCCATTTCCGGGTTCGATACTTAAATCTGATATTTTTATATTTCCAGAAGGCTTAAAATAATTTATTTATCATATGTGATCAGTAGCAAAAGGTTTGGAGTCGTTTAGATATGTAAAACTCATTTTATGGCCCGTAAGGGCAAAACCGACAATTACCGGATTAAGCCTACGACTACTAGTTATGCTCAGCCTAAAATTAATTAAAAATCTTCAAAAATCCCAAAATAATATATTACATCAGTGGGTAAAAGATTTGGTATCAAAAAGTGGGCTTAACTAGGCTATACGCTAATTACGCCGTTTTTATTAACATAAAGCTTTAATTTTTACGCTAACGAGCATAACTCTTAATCTACACCTCAAACTGATGTCAAACTTTGCATACAAGTTTATATATCAGTAACTAAGGTTTCTACACTTTTACATTTTCATAAATCATGTTTTAAGGTGAAAAGGGCATAATGGTCAACATATGAGCAATTAACGGAAACGCGTAAACGAATGGGTCAATCAATGAACCAACCACAGAGGGTTATGCTAACGTGTAGCCTGGTCCTAAGGAAGCTCTAAGGCATTTCCAAATCATACTAAAGAGGGTCAGAATTGAAGTCAAAGCAAAAGTCAAAGCTTTGCGACTTTCGGTTCCGAATCGGTTCAAAACAGAAAGTTGTCGAATCAAATAAGCTTAGACAAGTTCTTATGCTTATTATCAAGTTATATGAATGATAAAATAGGTTACATGCCTTTTACATCGTTAATTATGCTTTAAACGAAAGATTACATTTCTGTTGACTTTTTCTAATCATCTTTGACTCGACAAATGACCTAGTTAGGATGGAAATCAGTGGATGCCCTTTTAAGGGTTTAAACTTTAAAGCCCACATAATTACCAACTTATAACTATCTTTGATTCGACTAATCACTGGACCATTAGTGATTAATCTTAAAGTCAACCGTTAATTACGACGGTTTGACTTTTAAGCTAAAACTTAATCAAGAATGGTTTAGCAACCTTACCAAGGTCCTATGCACGAAATGTGATCACTTGAGGCTGCTTGGGAGCTCCAGAATTGATCAGGAATGCAAATGAAGGTGTGAGGAACAATGTTGCAACTTCATGGCTTTATATAGTGATCAAATCACCATAACTTGTTGACACACAAGTCTACCATTGACCACAAATCACCAACACATGTCCCTAAGGTCCTAGGAGGCATTTAGGGGTCGCACATGAAGTGAAACATCCGTTTTGGATCGAGTTTTCGCGTATACAGCAGGCTGCTGCCTTTTTCTGGTTCTGGGCGCCTGATGCGGCCCGCATTAGATTTAACTAATGCTGAAGCGGGCCGCCTGGCCCCTAAATATAGATTTTTATTTTTCTTTTGTTTTGCAACTTGACCTTTGGCTTCACGAAGGGGCAACCGGGGTTATATCTTGCATTTTGACCCCCTTATGATTACCCACAAGGGCTTTAGGACTTATACCCACTTTGCCAAGTCCCTGAACGCTTCCGGTTAACCCGAAAAGTCTTAATTTTCAATGTTAACGCTTTAACCCCTCGCACACGAATTTGATCATAACTTTCTCATACGATAACGAAACTTTATGAAATTTTAATCGTGCATTCTAGTGAGCATAATTAACCATTACAAGGCTTCGGGTTTGTCAAAAGGTCATTCAGAGGTATAACTTAAACATGTTGACACATTTAACCGCTGTAGTTTGTAATCTCTCACTTTTAGCTTCGTATGATCCATGATTTATCCGTCCAAGGGTATAAACATCATGTAGGGTTATTGTAAAGTATATTTATCCATTGTTGACATTTTGAACCCTTATTTTCACATACTTTCTATGTTTGTCAACTTTAGTCCCTCTAAAGTATACTTTCTCACGTTCAAGCTTATGACACGTGTCAATACCTTAAAGGACGTGAATTTTTGAGGTGTTACATCCTCACCCCCTTAAAGGAAATCTCGACCTCGAGATTTGTTGAAGTAAGGGAAGTATTTTTCTGCCTAATAATGGCAACTTACAGATTATTAGGAATTCGTATGATCTTATTTGTTATTTCTAATGCAACTTTCAGATCCTGAATATTGGACTTACCAATCTATTGTCCTAACAACAGATGTTTAACAATCCATCTATACAAGGTCTCCAAAGGAGTAGCCTTAATACTTACATGTCAATTATTATAGAAAAGCTTATCTTAAGGTGGGATGGTTACCCCCAACCATTGCTTAAAACTAATCTTAAGAGTAGCTAATCCATATAGCTAGTTGAATAACTCAACGATCCTGGGTAGTTGATGGCGATTCTTAATCGTTGTTAAAAATAGGGTTGCGGTAATGAGTGCATAAGCAAAAATGAACCGTCTTTCTTATCTAACAATATTAAACTCTCAGAATATTGAGTTAGGTTATACGAACCCTCTATTTTAAAATTTACTTAATCCGGTTTTTGGTTATTCCATAATTAGCATGGAGTTCTTACAACACTCTAACCCAAGGCGGGATGTTAATCCTAACTCTACTTGCCTCTCGAGAGGTAAGCACGATAGTCGTAAGAGAAGATAATCAGGGTACAAGAAGGTTACAGAGGTTTTCCATATCTCAAGCTCCAGTTCATCCATCATTGCTTGTGTCAAATAAGTGACATATTTATGTTATAAGTCCACGGATTCCTTAATCGGGAATATTTATTTGGACAATTCTATTATGGATATCTTCTTTGAATACCATTAGCTGACTTTAGTACTCTATAACCATTGGAATATCTTTGTGGTCCCATGTATTAAACCTCCATACTGATCAGGCATGGAAGCAATCTATGGAACATATTAAGATATACCAATCCTCATATGGCGCTGTTATCATGCTATTTGGTATTCGCAATCGTTTAGAGATCAAAGAGATATCAATTTCATTTGAATGCATTTATCTGGAGAGAGAGTACATTGGAATTTTATGACTGGAAATTTCTGACAGGAACAGAAGAATAGTTCTGGTGAATTTTCTACCTGTAAGTTTTTCCTTACACTTAATATATATAGGGTTCTTATGAAAAGTTTTAAAAACTTGTTATACTTATAGTTTATGAAGGATTTACGGTATCCGAACCAAAATAAAAACTCTTAGCATTTAAATTACTGATAAAATGCCAAGGAATGTACCTGATGCCATTATTTATGGACTAGCTCAGGCATTTTAGGCGCTTTCAATTTTAGGCTTTACTTCCTCCGCCGCATTTCCTTTGACAGATTTAGGGCACGTAGTCTTGATGTGGCCTTTCTCATTACAGCCGAAACAGACTGCATTCTTCATGTCCTTACAGTCCAACGTTTTATGTCCCTTCGACTTGCAGATCCCACAAGCCCTGGGCTGCGATTTGGATTTTGGTTCGAACCTGCATTTCCCATAATGGCGCTTCTTGCAGGTCTCACATACTGGTTTCTGGTCGGACTTTTGTTTGTTCTTTTTCTTAGAACTCTGGGAGTTACCTACCTTCCTTTTCCTTTTTAGTTCATCCTTTACATCAGAGGAATGAACGAGATCCTCCTTAAGAGTAAGGAAATGTGGTCCTAGGTAAAATTTGGACCGAGCAGCATGGGGCTCCTTGAACTTTTTCACAGCCTTCTTCACCGCTTTTCCAACTGCTGCGTCTATCATAGTTTGAAGAACATCTTTGGAAATTCTAAGGTTCACAATTTCAGCATCATTAGCATGCGT
Source organism: Helianthus tuberosus (assembly GCA_030545235.1). Classification (NCBI taxonomy): domain Eukaryota; kingdom Viridiplantae; phylum Streptophyta; class Magnoliopsida; order Asterales; family Asteraceae; genus Helianthus; species Helianthus tuberosus. The sequence continues at coordinate 1,336,271 of JARYGA010060305.1, forward strand.
CGTGCCATCAATGGCGCGATCGACTGTTGTCTTACCCGAGTTTGCCATACTTTCTATTGGTTCCTAATACCAATAAAACAATTTCTTAGTTGAAATCCAACAACTGCTATGTTTCATTCTGATGGCCTTAATATATACTAACCATGGTGTCAATAACCTATACAGGCTATTATAGCACTAACATTCTTAATGAACATTATTTAAAATATATTAATATTACTTAGCCTAGGTCGCAAAAGACCATCAATGGCATCAAAGATTTGGACCTAGTCCATCACTTTTCTGACAGAGGATCAAAACGTCACATCTGTCTTTATTATATTAAAGAATTTAGGTAGCTCGAAAGCTTGCCATAGGAATATCAGAAAAGAGTGATTCCTATTAGATATAAAATATCCATCTAAGGTTTGTTGGAGCATTTTCTAAAGTATCATCGGCCAAATTCTACCTCGTATTAAATGACCGAAGTCCTAATCAGGCGGAGACAACAGTTCTCAACAGTTATCATTCATTATTGAATCATATGTGCCAGTATCAAGTAAATTTCTGCATAAACTGTTTGATGAGGAAAGTACCTGCTATATAGTTATCCTTCTTCACCATTTCCTGGCGTTCATCCGGAAGACTCATGCATTTATTTTCCTGGCCTCTCCCGGCTTCTTTATAAGCTTTGGGCAGTTGGTTTTGATGTGCCCTTCCTCGTTACAATTGTAACATGTCGCGTTCTTCAACTCCTTGCAATCTAAAGTTTTGTGACCCTTGGTCTTGCAAATTCCACATAATTTAGCACGTGGGTCGATTGTACATTTTCCAAAATGTTGCTTTTTGCAGTTACTGCATTTGGGTCTGTTATCAGACTGACTCGAGTTCTTCCTAAACTCGGAATCCTCCCCGCGCTCAGAGTTTCCCTTCTTCTTCTTGTTATATTGATGAGAGTTTTCCTCCTCTCTTTCTCTTCTTCCCTCGCCAGAAGCCTTAACAGACTTAATTCTGATTGCATCTAAGGTGAGAGATAAGGATAAGTCCACCGCGGACCTATATGTGGTTGGCCTAGATGCTTTAACACTTCCTTTTATTTCTGGTGCTAGGCCTCCAATGAAACGCGCTATGCGTTTAGGTTCAGGGGTGACTAAATAAGGAACTAGGCGGGACATAGTGTTGAAACTTGTCACATATGCCTGACAATCCAAATTCTCCATGACCAGAGTCAAGAAGTCTGATTCTATCATTTCTACCTCATGCCGAGGGCAATAGTTTTCCTTGACTAATGCAACAAATTGATCCCAAGATAAGTTGTAGAGTAGAACTTTCCCCGTGGCTTGGAGCAATGATCTCCACCATGCCAACGCTTCTCCTTTAAATGATTGTGAAACAAATTTCACAACATCTTGCTCCGCACAACCGCTGATGTTAACAACAGCGTCCATCTCATCGAGCCATGTCATGCAATCGATGGCCCCCTTTTCTCCTGTAAAGTCTCTTGGCTTGCAGGAGACAAAATATTTATATGAACAGGTCTTAACTGATGCCTCTTGATGAAACACAACTTGTCTAGACGGAATACTCCTTTGATTTGACAAGTCATGAACTTCGTCCTCCCTTGACTCATGTGTTTTAAGAGGGGGCTTACTACGAGCCACAGATAGAGTCTTAGAGTGGGTATCATTTGATTCATCATACTGTCGATCAAGAGCTCGAGTAACAGCATAATCTATTATTGCCTGCAGTTCTGCTCCAGTTACATTAATTCTGGTAGTATCATTGTTCTCCTCCATGTGGCTGTTAACTTCATCTAATCCAGCCATGTAGCTTGATTACTACACAAATATTAACAATGATTTATTCAGAGGTTTTTATGGAATCACCATCTTTGACGATTCATCAACTATGGTAATATAAACCATATTGATTAACTTGTTAGTTATATTTAATTAGTATTTTCCATTATGATTTATCCTAGTCATAAAACATTAAGGATATTAAAGTGGCGCAAAAGGCCTAGTCACAATGACAGTTCTAAATTTTATGAGCCATGATTTCTGAGAATCGAGGCATTAAGGTTTGAATCAAGTTCATTACCTTCTCTTGACAGGGAGTTGTAGACTTCAACTGTCTTTTGTCTTTTAGGACAATAGATATAGCCCGTGGGCATTTCCCTTCTGAGGGATGGTTATAATATGATCATCTTCTCAGATGCTATTAGTCGAGATCGTATGGATCCTACCGACTATTACGCTTAGACCTGGTCCAACATTTTTAGACAGGAGGTCAAAGACCACCACTGTCGTTGTCTTATCAGACAACAAGTTTAGCCCGTAGGCACTTCATCACTATCGGATGTTTATAATGTGATTATCTTATAGGATGACACAAGCCATGATTTCTAAATCACTAGGCTAGATAAGAAAATTGGAAGAATCCAATATAAGGATGACTGTTGTGATTTTATCGAATCACATTTGTCAGGAGTGCTAACACTTTCTTAGGTGTTAACAAGGATCTGAATCCCTTGGGTAGGTTTCACCATCTTGGCCGCGTAGGCTAGATTTCACCTTTAAGATTCTTTTTAAAATGCCTACTGGCAGGGAAGGAAGGATATTTGTTTTATTCAGGATTTTTATCATAAATCCTAATTTATAAGTTAATAATAGCACAAATGGCCTAGTCGCGTAGACAAGTTTAATTTATAAGCCATGATCGTTTGGGATCGAGGCATTTAATAATAGCACAAAAGGCTTAGTCACGTGGACAAGTTTAATTTATATGCCATGATCGTTTGGGATCGAGGCATTTAGGTGTGAATCAAAGTTCATTACTTTTCCTTGACAGAGAGTTGTAGGCTACCACCGTCTTTAGTCTCAGAGGACGTTAATTATAGCCTGTAGGCAATTCCCTTCTAAGGGATGTTATTTTCCATTTATTTCATATTTCATGTTTGGAATGAAAACTTAGTTTAATCAATCCATTATATGAAAATAAAAGTACAGAGTTGCCCTAAGCGGGTCTTTGAAGGGATGATGTGTCTTCGAAGGGACTGAAAGATAAATATGTCCTTATAAGGACTATTAAGGAAACGATCTTCAGCAAAAGGAGTTTCCTCTTCATTTTTATGTCTGAATGCTTTCTCCTTGGTTGCACGTTTCATCCTGGCCGCGGTACGAAGCTCAGCATTTCAAGGCTCCGGGTGTGGAGAACTCCTATTACGGCTTCTTCGCTTGGCGACGTATCCCATATATATAAAAAATTTTAGAAGAAAAGATTTCCAGATTAGGATTGAGAATATTCCTATGTTAAGTCTAGACTCAGAAGGTCAAGGAATGTGCGAATGTGTCATTGAGATTAAACACAAAAGGCTAGTGTTTAATTCACTCAATGTTGGCTCTGATACCAACCTGTCACACCCCGATTTCCACGTGTCAACAGTGGGCCCGGTGGGGGAGTATCGTGACGTGATTGGCAACATAATAGTCAAACAACACAATATAATAATGCACAGCGGAAGCAAAAGATAAATATATTACATTCTGAATATAAGTAATGTCAAAGTCTTACAACGGAAGGTAAAGGATCCACAGGCGGATCAATAAAAGAAAACTGTTCAACAGACTTTAGGCATCTAGAACTTGCAAGATTCCCTAGTGACGCCCTGAGCTTCCAGCAAATTTCGTTCAGTACCTGTCACTTAACCTTTTTGGAAAATACGCCAGTTTACACTGGTAAATACAATTAACTGACTCATTTTGGAAAAAGAGTTTGAAAAGTGATTCGAGTGCAAACGGCACAAAATATCTTGACACATTGATTAAAATGCACAGAGGCAAAATTAATCTTTTATAACTTAGGACAATTTTATTAATAAAAATCTTGTATCCGATTTACATGGTTGTCCAACATTTAGGGCCGGTGATTATACAATACAAGCCGGACAAGATTAATCGACACACCACAAATATAATCTCACAAGAAGACACCCTTACGAGTGAGTATACTTGTAACACCCCAAAAATGGGTTTGGTAATTTAAACCCGGTTAATATAAAGGAACGGGTAAAAAAAATACCGTTAGGGGTAAAAGTGAACCCGTAAATGAATATTAACTAGGTAATGATTAACTTAGTTTAATGTTAGTAGAGTTGGGATTAAACGAAGGGTTGTAGCCTTATTTAATTAAAACGAAACATGAGGGACCAAAGTAAACAACTTGAAAGTTGTTTTATTAAAAGAAAACAACACACACATACACACACATACACACACATCGTGTGTGTGTTCATCATCGAGCAGGGAAGGCTCCCATGGAGCCAAAACCCTAGTTCTTGAAGAATCTCCAAATTGGAAGGCTAAACGAAGCCCAAATTCACAACCGAACATGAATTAATGATCACCTTCACAAGGGGATCATAAGGTATGTCTTAAAATTTAGATTTGATGATCTTGTTTGAAGTGGGTTATGATCAATCCATGAATTTGTATGAAATTAAGGATGTAGAGGTGTTAGAAACACCAAATAGAACTTGTGTTATGAATAATTTCAAGTAATTTGGTGATTTAGAATGAAACCCATTGCATGAGTGTGAAGATGATGAACATGATGAACTTGTAGATGTTATAGTGTGATCTTGTAATGTATAAAGTGTTATATGGTAGACTGAGATAGATAAACTCGATGTGGAAATTATGATTATGAGATTTTGCTTGAATGTGATGGTTCATAAGATGAAATAGGGAAGAAAATGCTTAAAGCACTTGTACCTTATGCTTAGAAAATGATATGCACACCAAGTGTTTGATGAAATGCTTAGGAGAAAAATGATAAGTGAGATTGTATGCTAATCATGTTATGATGAATGTGATGACATGTACGGATAGGAGTCATGTCAACATGGACACAAGCATGGAAGGGCAACGGGCCAAGGATAAACACGGAAGCTATGCTTGAACTCGGACGCACGAGGTAAGTGCACTCCGAACTTACCCTTTTTGTTTGGTACAGTAGTTATGATATATGGTATTTATTGAATGTAGTGTGAGAAGATATGAATCGATGTTATTACTAAGTTAAGTTCAAGTACAAATGAGTTGGGAGTGGTTAAGAAAGAGATTCGATTAAGTTTGGGGTAAGAAAGGGAACTTACATAATGAATTAGGCACAAAGATGAGTTATGGGTAAATCGAGAATATGTTCATATGAAGGAAAGTTAATGATACTAACCGTTTCTATTGAAGAGTTAATGTAAAGTATAGGCATGTTAACAATGAAAGTGAAGGTTAGCTGCGCAATCCGATGCTAGTGAAGGAATGGATGCATGAAGGGGCTGGTATAAAAGAAAGCAGGATATGTTGACGCCTTACTATGCATGTGTTAAGATTTATATTTTTTTTTATTTATGTCACCTGTTGCTATTGATTTGATTGGATGTGGTGACTGCAGGCCGTACAGGGTTTTGGATGTTTCATCAAGAAGTGTACGCGGTTGAAGATCGAGTCAATACATGGATTGTACGTGGGTGTGTTTGTCGTCACTTAAATTGATATAAGTATGTTAGTTTTTGATTAATTTATAAGAAAGGGATTAATGTATTTAATTGAAAGAAAGATTATTATGAAAGAAATTTTAGGTATGTACTTTCCGCTGCGATAAATTGGGTTAAAACGTTTTAGGGCGTCACATATACGTTATACATATGCAACAGGAGGTGTTTTGTCTACACCTTGTGCTTACGTCGTGGCCATTCACTTTTTAAAATGAGCCAAGGATATCCAGGACACGGTCATTAACCCCCAATGTTATTTGTTATCAATCAATACAGATTAAAACGGGATTATGCAATTTAATCATCTCCGATTAAAAGGTTTCTACACCCGACCAAGCGGTATTTTTATAATACCGTATCCCAAGCCCGTATAAGGGAAAATAAGTTAAAAGTATTTACCTGAGCTAGCAATGCAATTTATACTCAGCCGTATATTCTAATCAGCAAGCACAAGTACTTCTACTGGGGCTCTCAATCTGGAACGAAGGTTTTATTAACCTATTAAATTCCTAACGGGTCTTATTTAAGTCGTAACTTAGACCGGTTAGTTTTAAGGAAAGGTTTACGGTTCAAAACGCATGATTAAGCGAAGATCGGGATAGGATGTGATTTAGACCCGACAAGTTTGGAGACTTGTATATTATGGGTAAACTAAACACATTCTGGATTTTGAAATACAAACGATAACGTTTGACCCGTTTCGGCTAATTTATGCAAACTAGTTACATAAACCGAACCGAACGCGTAATAAGCGTAACGGTTATTCATATGAGCCATTTACAGGTTTCCTAAGTTAATATGCTCCTAATATGTTGTGACATCAGTAAGTTGTCTTTCATTATGCCCAAAACGTATTTAAACACAAACTAGGCCTCGTAGGGGTAGTTTGGTCATTTAAAAGGTTATAAAAGAGTTTAAGTGTTTAACTGAGTTACGGGTCTGATGTAATCAGCAAACATACTCAATTTAACAAATTATAACAGTAGGGTAAAGTATATATGTGAAATTTATCAATTATAACCAAACTATGCACCGTAGGGGCATTTTGGTAATTTCACATAAGCCGAAAAGCTCAAAACTGAAGTCTGAGTTTATCAACCTTTGCTTACTGTTAAAATATTATAATTTGCCAAAAATATCAGTAGGTATCAACCCGTGTATGTTTAAAATAGTTTAAGTACATACTATGCGTTAAAAACGCTTAAAAAGGCGATTAAAGGCCATTTCCGGGTTCGATACTTAAATCTGATATTTTTATATTTCCAGAAGGCTTAAAATAATTTATTTATCATATGTGATCAGTAGCAAAAGGTTTGGAGTCGTTTAGATATGTAAAACTCATTTTATGGCCCGTAAGGGCAAAACCGACAATTACCGGATTAAGCCTACGACTACTAGTTATGCTCAGCCTAAAATTAATTAAAAATCTTCAAAAATCCCAAAATAATATATTACATCAGTGGGTAAAAGATTTGGTATCAAAAAGTGGGCTTAACTAGGCTATACGCTAATTACGCCGTTTTTATTAACATAAAGCTTTAATTTTTACGCTAACGAGCATAACTCTTAATCTACACCTCAAACTGATGTCAAACTTTGCATACAAGTTTATATATCAGTAACTAAGGTTTCTACACTTTTACATTTTCATAAATCATGTTTTAAGGTGAAAAGGGCATAATGGTCAACATATGAGCAATTAACGGAAACGCGTAAACGAATGGGTCAATCAATGAACCAACCACAGAGGGTTATGCTAACGTGTAGCCTGGTCCTAAGGAAGCTCTAAGGCATTTCCAAATCATACTAAAGAGGGTCAGAATTGAAGTCAAAGCAAAAGTCAAAGCTTTGCGACTTTCGGTTCCGAATCGGTTCAAAACAGAAAGTTGTCGAATCAAATAAGCTTAGACAAGTTCTTATGCTTATTATCAAGTTATATGAATGATAAAATAGGTTACATGCCTTTTACATCGTTAATTATGCTTTAAACGAAAGATTACATTTCTGTTGACTTTTTCTAATCATCTTTGACTCGACAAATGACCTAGTTAGGATGGAAATCAGTGGATGCCCTTTTAAGGGTTTAAACTTTAAAGCCCACATAATTACCAACTTATAACTATCTTTGATTCGACTAATCACTGGACCATTAGTGATTAATCTTAAAGTCAACCGTTAATTACGACGGTTTGACTTTTAAGCTAAAACTTAATCAAGAATGGTTTAGCAACCTTACCAAGGTCCTATGCACGAAATGTGATCACTTGAGGCTGCTTGGGAGCTCCAGAATTGATCAGGAATGCAAATGAAGGTGTGAGGAACAATGTTGCAACTTCATGGCTTTATATAGTGATCAAATCACCATAACTTGTTGACACACAAGTCTACCATTGACCACAAATCACCAACACATGTCCCTAAGGTCCTAGGAGGCATTTAGGGGTCGCACATGAAGTGAAACATCCGTTTTGGATCGAGTTTTCGCGTATACAGCAGGCTGCTGCCTTTTTCTGGTTCTGGGCGCCTGATGCGGCCCGCATTAGATTTAACTAATGCTGAAGCGGGCCGCCTGGCCCCTAAATATAGATTTTTATTTTTCTTTTGTTTTGCAACTTGACCTTTGGCTTCACGAAGGGGCAACCGGGGTTATATCTTGCATTTTGACCCCCTTATGATTACCCACAAGGGCTTTAGGACTTATACCCACTTTGCCAAGTCCCTGAACGCTTCCGGTTAACCCGAAAAGTCTTAATTTTCAATGTTAACGCTTTAACCCCTCGCACACGAATTTGATCATAACTTTCTCATACGATAACGAAACTTTATGAAATTTTAATCGTGCATTCTAGTGAGCATAATTAACCATTACAAGGCTTCGGGTTTGTCAAAAGGTCATTCAGAGGTATAACTTAAACATGTTGACACATTTAACCGCTGTAGTTTGTAATCTCTCACTTTTAGCTTCGTATGATCCATGATTTATCCGTCTAAGGGTATAAACATCATGTAGGGTTATTGTAAAGTATATTTATCCATTGTTGACATTTTGAACCCTTATTTTCACATACTTTCTATGTTTGTCAACTTTAGTCCCTCTAAAGTATACTTTCTCACGTTCAAGCTTATGACACGTGTCAATACCTTATAGGACGTGAATTTTCGAGGTGTTACAACTCCCACATGTTTAAACGGTCTTCAACAGAGGCATGCTTATGTCTTTCCAAACTAAACAGTTCCGGGAAAATATCCTTCAGCGGGCCGTCTCCAGTCCACCAATCCAACCAGAAACGAACCTCTCTACCATTACCCACCACCCCTTTTATCATGTTTTGAACCGGCAAATTGTAATTGTGAAATTCTTTCCCCGCTTGAACAATGTTGTTCCAAATTCCGGAAATCCCTTCCCTAACAGGAAGGTACGACGCAGAATATGTATGCATATGGATTGCCATAATAACTCTCCCCCAAAGGGATTTCTTTTCATGTTTGAGACGCCACCACCATTTTGATAACAAACAAAGATTCATATTTTTAAGAGCACCCAACCCTAGGCCCCCCTTATCCATCGGTCCAATGACCCTATCCCAACATACCCATGCCGTTTTGGATTTATCCTCATTACCCCCCCCCCCCCCAAAGAATCTTCTTCGAATGCTTTCAAGCTTGTCCAAAACACCATGCGGCGCTTTGAAAAGCGAGAAGAAATAAAGAGGAAGACAATCGAGGGTAGCTTTTAAAAGTGTTAATCTTCCTCCTGACGAAAGTGTTTTAGATTTCCAAAGTGACAACCGGTTTTTGAAACAATCGGTGATACCTTTCCAATGTATAATTTGATTCATGTTAGCCCCCACAAGTACACCGAGATATTTGCATGGAAACTTTCCGGCTTTACAATTTATTAATGTAGCCATTTGATTTAATACATTTTCCCCCACCCCACTCCCGAAGAGATTTGTTTTTTTGTAACTAATTTTTAGGCCCGAAACGTAATAAAAATACCTCATTAGGCGTATTATATTACAGATAGACATCTCCTCCCAATCTCCCATAAATACGACATCGTCCGCATACATCAAGTGAGTTAATGTCGGGCCTTCATTAGGTAAAGAAATACCTTTTACTAACCCCAAATCTCTAGCCTTGTTCATGAACCCCGTTAGGGCTTCCATGGCGAGAATGAAGATAAAGGGCGAAAGAGGGTCCCCTTGTCGGACACCCCTAAAGCACTGGAATTCAAGAGAAGGCAATCCATTAATTAAAACCGATGCTCTCAAGGATTCCAAAATGCCCCTAACCCAATTCCTCCAACTCGCCGGAAACCCCATTTGACACAAAACTCGATCAATGAAAATCCAATTAATAGAGTCGTAGGCCTTTTCTATGCCAATTTTTAAAATAAAAATATTCTTTTTAACTTTCTTTGCCCAAGAAATAATTTCATTCAAAAATAGTGGTCCGTCTAAAATATTACGAGAGGCTAAGAAGCCAGATTGATTTCCGACACAACGGACCCGATCACCGCTTTTAGCCTATTTGCGAGCACCTTCGAAATTATTTTAGAGACGCACCCAATTAGGCTAATTGGTCGATAATCATTAAGAGAAATAGGGTCCGTACCTTTGGGTATTAGCGCCAGGAAAGACGACCCACAACCCCGATTGATGATGCCATCTCTATGAAAAGTCTCCATGATTTTTACCAAGTCTCCTTTAAACGTCTCCCAATAGTGTTTTAAAAAGCCAAAATTGAACCCATTTGGTTCGGGGGCTTTATCGCTATTGCACTCCCACACTGCGTCCTTGATTTTGCTAAGGGTAAAAGGTACCACCAGGCCATTTGCCTCATCGCTCGATAGTTGTTTTAAGTTGGGGATCACAAAGTCCGGTCTATGTTGAACAGGCTCCCGGAATTTGAAAGCAAAACAATTTCTTGCTTCCATTTTGATTTTTTCGGGATCCATTTCCCAAACTCCGTTGATGTCAATCTCATTCATACGTTTATCGATGTTGTTTTTATTAATAAGCCCATGGAAAAAAGCTGAGTTTTCATCGCCCTCAACAGCCCACTTCACCCTAGATTTTTGTTTTAAATCACTCACTTTATTTTATTCATAAGTAAATCAAATACATTTTAGTATATCTCAAAATAATAAGATATTAATAGTTATCATAACAGTATATATACAATAACTTAATATATGACATAACATAAATTCATCCGATCTCTTTGATCATACACTTGTCACAAAAATAGCATTGGAGGAAATCAATAATATATCTATGGTTAACTTATTGCCAAAGTAAAAGACCCCATGACTATCCAAAAGGTGTTGCCAGAACTTTTGATTACAAAACAGATTAATTACCACCTATCTTGTGCTTGTAACACAAATATAAGACAAGAAAACGTAAATTTCAAGAAATTGCTTCTATTTTAAGCAAAAACGAAAATGAAATCACATTGTAAAAATGTTGGATTTGGTTTCAAATTGTTTAATGATTGTAATTAAGTGAACTTTTAGGCCATGGTTTTTTTTTATACCCAAAGAGGAACATTATGGCGAAGGGCAGCCTCATTTGATTCTAACTTGGTACCAATGATGAAAGACAAAGCATTATTCCTTTTATGTGTCTTTCAAGTTGCATATGAATTCTCCTATTTATTTATATAAACTTTGAAACTATTTTAGTATTGTACCAAACATTAACCGTATATTATTTACCAATTGGATGATACATATATACTCACACGCTCAATTTATAAACTTTTATTGCATGATACATATTTTAGTTTTCTTCCGTTATAGTTTTCCTAAAAGTTCAAACTAACGCTTATTGTTTACTTTTAACCTTATTAAACCCTATACTTTAAAATTTTATTTAAACTAGCAATAAGACTCGCGTGCGTTGCGGCACGGGTACATCGCAAACATCAAATGAATTAGTCCAAACGTTATGTGATTAGATAACCATATAAAAACACGCGTTTAGAAGTAATCGATTGAACTAAATGTAACCTATATAAACAATGTGATTGGATCAAAACATAAAGTAAATCAAATTTGTAACGTACAATCATAACGTATTACATGTGACCCTAGTCATACATAGAAAACGTAACATGTATAACGGAAAAGTTGACACGTATACTCAAAAGAGATTAATTAGAGCTTTAAAAAAAGGGAAAAAAAAGAAACCACAATTTGACTCCACTCGGATCGAAACAAAATTTACATAACCTTCATAAAATATCACGAAAACATATTATATTTGACATTACTCGTTCCCCAAAAAAGTTTATGTCGAAATATACACCAACTCGAATTTATACCGAAACGTATATAAAAATGTGCACGAAAAAAATGGTTTTTTTGTTAAATGAAAACATATTATATTTAACCTGAATCGTTTCCAGGAAACGTTTACGTCGAAATGTAGAGCAAAACAAATTTATACTGACACGTACACAAAAATATGCACGTAAAAATTAGTTTTTTTAAGTAAAGGGGTAAAGTGGTAAACTCGAAACAAATTAATAACTTAATAGGTTAAATACGTTCTAGAAATCATGACAAGTAGCGCTAATGCCACACCACTGACAACGACCACCAACATTAGAAGAACTCGTAAAAATAAAATAAAAAAAGTAAAAAAATAACGCCGAATGAAAAAAAGACGTAAAATCGTTAAACCACGCACGCCCGTTGCGATGTGTTAATGCGAAGAAATTGGCCATAAACGTTAAACGTTGAAAATAATAACTAAGTCGATCTAGGACCCGCGCGTTGCAACGAACTTGCTAAACGAAAAATAGAAGCGTTGTGACTGTTCTGTAAAACGGGAAAAAACAGACGAAAAACGGTTGAATCTCACTCGGACGTTGCGGAGTGTTGACTCGCAAAATTTAGAACGAAACGTAAAACGAAAACTTGCGAAACATGTTGGGGTTAAATTGTAAAAGATATAAAGCTTTAGGTTAAAAAAAAGTCAAAGAGGTTAAATGTAAAAGCTAAAACCTTTGGGTAAAAAATGAAAAATACAAAAACTTTTTTGAAAAACACCCGATACATAGATTACAACAATGTAAAGCAACAAAATGTTGCTAATTTATATTTTGTAAATATTATTATGATCATCATCATTGTCTTTACTCTTTTCTATGATAATGTTTTAGTTTTCGGTCTAAATTTTGCAAGTTAACACACCAAATTTTGCAAGTTAACACATCGGAACGTGCATATATGCTTCAATGTTTTTACATTTATTTTGTGTTTAGCTTAAAAGTCCCCTCGCAATGCTCGAGTCCTATATACTAGTTATGTATATTAAACAAAGTATTTGTCCTGCTCTTTTTAATGATTTTTTGGTACTTACACAACCACACCAAGAACTACTTTTTAATGATTTTTTTGGTACTTACACAACCACACCACTACATCAAACGTGTTTAACAAACGCCTTAATTTTCTGTGTTTGATGCTAATATGGGTTTATTTCTCTAACTCAAGTACATGTGTTATAACTTGTCAGTATAATACTTCACTCATTACTAACTCTTATTAACTCAGCGTCACATGACCATTAAAAATAAAAGATTAAGAGTAAATTACGTTTTGAGATCTTTTGTTTTAGCGGTTTTAACCACTTGAATACAAAATCAATAATTTTAACGCTCTGAGTCTCTAACCATTCATTTTATAAAATTTTGAGCCCCTTTGTTTTAGTGATTTTAACCACTTAAGTCAAAAATCAAAAGTACAAGTGTTAAAAATTGGACTCAAAACGTTATAAAATGAACGGTTAGGGACTTAGGATGTTAAACTTTTAATTTTGGATTCAAGTGTTTAAAACAACTAAAACACATAGACGAAAAAAGTAATTTACTCAAAGATTAATATTGATTTCACTCACTCATTCACCTACTCAAATGATTTATACCATGTGAGAGTGAGACCTCACAATTTTAATAACTTTTAAAAAAACTTAGTATTAATTATGTTTAAACAATTACCTAAGAATAAAAATAAAAATATTATCATTACTTATTAAAAACAAAACAAAAAAGGCATTACTTCATTGTTGGAACTAGCAACACTAAATAACGTATGTCAAATCCATAAATCATGTGACGATGATGCTTTTAAAATTACCATCGGCCATTGGGTATGGATAATCACCTCGCTTGTATTGAATGCGGCAGGGCAATTTGACCACTCCCAATATATGTAACCAATGCTACCAGGTATTTCCGAAAACCATGTTTCACTTCATGTGCATCATATAATAGTTGGATGTAACATCACATTGATTTTCGCAAATATTTCTTGCGGTAGAGGTTAACTATACCAATATGGGATTTGTAAACATTTATCATTATTAGTAAGACAATAGAGTGATGATCACTATAAATATTTACAAAGACAAGATTGAATATTGCAGCCAAAGTTTAGTGTAACGAGAATGTATGAATACTATATTGTTAGTGAAAAGGTGTAATAGTACTCTTTAGGGATGTGCATGGTACTGAACCGGTATCGAAAGTACTAGGCTGTACCGAAAGTACATGTAAAATCCTATAAAAAATAAGAAAAACTTCCTTCACACACAAAAAAAAACCCTTAATATGAAATCTGAGGAATGGTAGATGGCATGGCGATTGTTGATGAAAAATGGTGGTTACTGATGGTAGCATTAACTAAGGGGATGGTGTAACGTTCTCTATTTTCATCTTCTATTTTTAGAAAGCTTGTATTCACATATCATTTCAATCCTTGTAATCTCAAGACTTTAATCATAATGGAAATTGTCATACTTGTTTATTCATACATACACAATACATAACCAATCACGAATATGCACATTCTATACGAAACCGAGACATACATTATTTTTAACTTATGTTCGGAACATTAGTCATACATATCATACAAACTACACATGCGTATATACCCTCTAAAACCCAAGAATCATGTTTATCATTTAGCTTATTACATAAAATAACAATTTACACAAGTTAAAGGGCTAGAAATGAAATATTTTATTTTATGGGATGTCTTACAGACCGCAAGGGAAAAGCCTTACAGTCTGCAAGGAGGTCTGACGTGCAGAATTCCCACCAGCATGAGAATTAAGTCTGGTTTTCACCTTTCCAACCACCCTAACTCCCAACTAACTTTGTTGACACCCAAACCCTAATACCCACTTATAAATAACCCTCCTCCTAAACACTTACACTCTCTCACATCACTCTCTAAACCTCCCAAATCCTCAAAACTTTCAAGTGTTGGCAGATTACACCAAGGTTCAAAACAATGAGTTTTGAACACTTTTCCTCCCATCTTCTTCTTATTTCTTGACTTCAACTTACTTGGATAACATTCAGGAGTGTTTCCACAAGTTTACCATGGTAAACTAAGTTGGACTTCACCATTTTAAGTCCCAAAGTTGGATTTAAATTCTATTTTTGTTAAACTTTTCAAAACCTTGTTCATCCTACTTCATTTCTTGAACATCTTCAAGTTGGCACAAATCCCATTGTTTGGATAGGTTGGATTGTTGATTGTTCCAGAAATGATAGGTGTTTTAGCTCACCTTCTAAGTAACCAAATCACTTTTAAGTAACAAAGTGAACAAGACTACACCAAGTATCCAAACACTATGCATGTTTGGAATGCACTCGTTAGTCAAGTGACTTGATTGTTTAGGTGAATTAGATGATTTAGTTTATGCTTTACATACTTGTATTTATGACCATCCGAATCACCCAAATGATGATTTGTGAATTGGTGATTATAGGGTTAATGGATTCATCCAACCCATGCATGACCATACTTGACAATATGACTTGGACACAAAATATAACTATATACATATAAGTTTATTATCTAATTTGAAACCAAACCATGATACCAACCAAAATAATGGTTGAATGTTGTGGTAAGGTGGAACCTATCTTAGTTTTAGCATCCTCGTTTTTGACTTCCAATGAGTATAACACTCATGAAGAACACTAACAAAAATGATGTCCAAATGGGTATGTAAACAAGATATAATTTATGTATTTTCATATTTAAAGTCCCAAATGCATTCCTATCATTGACTCCCAAGAACTTACACACCTTTGTTTATCCTTTTAGCAAAACTTCGGTGCTCCATTCTCCAAAATCATTCAACTCACCTTTGTGGAAAGCTCACGCAAACCGTGAGTATACTTGATCCATTTTATGTATTAATATACTTTGGGTTGCAACACGTATCATTATCAAATCCACAATGACATATACAATCATGCTTATACAAACACTCAATCCATCAACCTACTACTTGTTTATGCTATTTGTTATACATAATAGGACACACTAAATGTATGCTATCTGTCATTAACTTTGCAAGCATGCCTTAACATATATAGCACTATAAGAGTAGCACACTGCCCCGTTTGTTAGGTCACTGTTAAGTATTTAATCTTTACGGTCTTACCGTTGCGATGGTAAGATTACGCTAGTGGACACTTTGGTTTGATTTATAGTTCAT
Organism: Helianthus tuberosus; assembly: GCA_030545235.1. Classification (NCBI taxonomy): domain Eukaryota; kingdom Viridiplantae; phylum Streptophyta; class Magnoliopsida; order Asterales; family Asteraceae; genus Helianthus; species Helianthus tuberosus. Next base: position 1,352,336 of record JARYGA010060305.1, read on the forward strand.
GCAAGCTAGTATGATTCATGTAACTTAGTATACAATTGCCATGTGGATTTGAGACATTTTCTATACTTTTGCTATGTAAACCAAACTTGTATGCTCACCGACCTTTTGTGTTGACGGATACTTTATATACATGATTGCAGGAATACAACAAGAAAAGCACATAGGATGAACTAGAAACTCATCCAAAATTTTATTTTATGTTTTCTCATTATGTTGTTATGTTATTTCTCAATATGTTGTACTTTCCTTTTAAGACGATGTAACTTTTAGTGATGATATGAAATTGAATTATTTAAATATTTTGACAATCATAATGTTATGTTGTCTTTGAGCAATCGCGTTCGTCTCATTTCGATGTTTTCGTCATCGGTTGGGTGTGACAGAGGGGAGGGAGGATGGCGATGGTCAATAGTGGTGATCGGAGAAACTACATATGCAAATTTAAAGAGATGGGATCGGAGGGTAGTTTATGCTAAGGCGGTGAATATGTATGCAATAAGTAATTTTTTTTTTCAGTTTATATACATTTAATAGAAAAAAATATTAGTGATCACGAATGTAATACGTCAAGAGTATATTGTCATTTCAAAAAACTCTTAAACAATCGGTTTTAACGTTTCAAAAAACTCTTAACAATCGGTTTTAACGTTTATCTGTATCAAAGACAATAGACACAGACATGAAATTAATGATAAACATTTATGATTTTAAATGCTAAAAATATCAAAGCCATAACTATCAATACTAATAAAACTAAATAACATTAAATTTACATAACTATATGAAAAAATGTTATAAAACGACATTAATGTGGACCGGTTGATGGTGCTATCACATTCATCATCATGTCCTTCTAATGTTTTTGCACGCCAATCTTTGACCCCAAAGAAAAAGAAAGAATTTTTCTGTTTTCAATCCCCAAACTATATATCGTGTGAAATATATTGTCCTTTGATTCACATCACTTGTTGATTATAAGCAAGTTTTACAAAAATAATCCTTTTAGGTACTCATGCAAACTATGAAGTATGGTAATCATGGGATGCTTGATTCGTAATCGTAATGATCAATATATGAAATAGGAATATAATGATTCATGACAACAATAATATAGTAATTGAATAAAGTATACATATTCTTTATTCTAAATTTGTATATATTTTCTAACTCAATTAGTAATTGCTAGTCGACAAAAGCTTCATATGCTTAGGGTTTAAATTTTAATATCTTATAACTTGACAATGTGCAGGAAAAGATGATTATTGGTTAAAAAAAGCTACTGGTAACGTGTTTTTTAACTGAACCAATTATTGAATATGTTATTTCATTGGTCTACTAGTCGCAACGATCGTATCAGTTTTTGAAACCGGATTAAAAATATCACATATGCGTGTACGTATTTTAAAACTAAATATGATCTACTTTATTTTATTATGTGGATTTTCAGTTTAATTAGGGCTGGAGATATTTGGACACCCATCGCGCCTATTTTCACACCTTTGGTGCCCTAGACGCCTCGTATAGGTCTATACGAGGCGTCTACGCACTGAATTCAAGGGGGTCTGAGAGGGTGTCAGGCACAAAGTTTAAGGAACCCTAGACGCCTCGTACAGAGCTATACGAGGCGTCTAGGATTGGGTTTTTTTTTTGGCTGAAATGAGGGGTGTTTTGGTGGGTTTTGGTATGGTTTTTGGATAGTTTTTGAAGATGTGTTTTTTGTTGAAATTTTTTTTGTTTTTAAAAAAAGTTATTTTTTTTGTTTTTTACACTATAAAAAAGTTTTTGTTTTTTAAAAATGAACTATTTTTTTGTTTTTAAAAAATTTTTATCTCGTTCAAATATTCAAAACATATTTTGTTTCCGTATTATCTCAATTTAAGACAACAATCATTAAGTAACCGAATAATTGAAAACAAACATAAATATGACATAGATAAGATAACTTTGTACATCCATAACAAAAATATATAAGATAAGTTTGTACATCCATAATAAAAATAAAAACAACAACAGGTCTATGCATCCGAATCCGAATCTGGCTGCTGCGGCTGCTGCTGCTGATGTGGTGCTCGAGGTGGTGGGAGCGGTATCGCGGGTAACCCATCTCTCTCGCGTCTATCCTGCAGCTCCCGAACCACCCAACCTATCAAATCGCTGAGCCTGTCAAGCTCTGCTCGTACCTCCGGATGTAGCGGCGCAGGTCCTGGGGCATGACCTGGAATAGCGTGACGTGGAAACTGAGGCGCCCCGGCAGGTGGCGGTGGCTGTGGCACCACTACACCGTCTACATCCTCCGGAGGCTCCTCCACAGGCACTATATCAGCAGGATCTACAGGAGGATAAACGGGCTCGAAATGCTCTGGTAGTGCCTCCTCTGTCCATATGCCCCCGGTCGCGCGGTTTTTAAACCGCGGGCCAACTGGAAACCTCCTGATTACCTTCATCCCCCACAGCGACTGCATGCCCATCCGCGTCGGCATGACTGGCGGCGTCCGTAGATGTGGGTCCTCGTGCAGCACGAGGCCAAATGAACGTGCAATGACGGTCACGTACGCCCCGCCATACAAAAATCCGCGCTCCTGCCGGTGATGGGCGGAGGCGTAGTACTGGGCTAGACCGTGTGCTAGCGCGCACGGCCTCCTATACAACAAACAGTAAAGGAAAAAAAGATCTGTGGTCGTACACCACTCACGGCTGTACCCGCGCGCTGAGATAGAAGTAGCGAGCAAATGGTGCAGATACCTGCAGATAGTGTTAGTGTTAGTGTTAGCGAAATACAGAAATAGAGATAAATAAACAATGCACATAATCACAATAATTGCCGTAATAAACGTACGTACCTGTATAGTGGGTCCGCAACAAACGACACCCTCCCCTTCGACTTATCGTGCTCCCAATGATCTGGCCCCGCAATCACCTGCCAAAACCCTAGAAGAATGGGTTTTTCAACCACCACTAGCCCCGCTGTGTAAACCTCAGTCTCGATCTCCCCCTGCATGTATAAACCAGAACGCACCGCAAAGTCTGCTAGCGTCATCGTACGCAAAACGCCAGCGAGCCTGAAAGAAATCTCAGGTGGAGGGGGAGCACCTGGGTACAGCAGCGGCACTGGGACCCCAGGAGGGTGAAATGTGAATGACGAAAGGAACTCGACCAGCAGCTCCCTGTAGGTCGGCGTGTGCGCCAAATCGAAAAGTCGATGCCACGGCGAATCGAGAGGTACAAACCGACGCACTCTATCCGTCTCAGCAAGCTGGTCCATCGCATCCCAGTCGATCGATGCATGCGATCCAATGTACATCCTCCGAAGCTTCTGGCAATGGCGGGCGGCATCGGTGCCCGCGGGAAACTCTAGATACGGACAACCCTGCAGCGTATCCAGAGGCGGTCGCCGTCTCCGTCGTGGACCCTCCTGAACCGGCTGAATCTGCTGAGCCGGCTGACCCCCCTCAATCTCTATCTCAATATCATCGCCCTCCATAATCAATCTGCAAATAATAAATAATAATAATAATAATAATAATAATAATAATAAATAACAATAACAATAATAATAAATAATAGTAATAAATAATAATAATAATAATAATAAACAATAATAATAAATAATAGTAATAATAAATAATAATAATAATAATAATAATAATAATAAATAAAAATAATAATAAATAACAATAACAATAATAATAAATAATAGTAATAATAAATAATAATAATAATAATAATAATAATAATAAATAAAAATAATAATAAATAACAATAACAATAATAATAAATAATAGTAATAATAAATAATAATAATAATAATAACATTAACTATAATAATAACAACATTAATAATAACAATAATAATAAAACTAATAATAATAATTAATTAAAAAAAAAAAAAAAACACAGAGCCTCGTATAGCCCTCGTATAGGGCTATACTCGGCGTCCTGTTCTTCCACATTCATCTTCAACCTCAAAACTCAAACCCCCAAACCCCACAAAAATCAAATTTCAGGGCAAACCTACGGTCTAAAGGCAAAAACATGGCAAAAATACTAAACTACGGGGCGAAATACGTACCGGTGATGCTTCAAATCTTCGAAAATCCGGTCGAGATACGTATCCGAGGCGTATAGAGGTGTATTCTCCGTATGTGTGTTTGTTTTTTGTTTGGGGGTTATAAGCAGCCTCGTCTAGACCCCCCCTGTGATATACGAGGCCTAGACGCCTCGTATAGCTCTATACGAGGCGTCTTGCTTTTTTATTAAATGACCATTTAGCCCATGGTATGCCCCCAGTATAGGCATTATTCAGGGGCAAAATGGTAATTAACCATTCCAAAAAGATATTTCTGGAATGGTTAATTACCATTTTGCCCCTGAATAAAGTCTATACTGAGGGCTTTCCAGGGGTAAAATGGTAATTTAATAAACTTTTTTTAATAATTAAAAAACAAAAAATCTCAAAAAGTTGCCGCCTCACAAGACGACACGTATAGCTCTATACGCGGCGTCTGGGGTTCCAAAATTACCTTTAAGCCCCTGTTAATGGTCTATACTGGGGGCTTTACAGGGGCAAAATGGTAATTAACATAAAATATTTTCAAAATTCAAAATTTAAAAAAAAATCCGCTCAAATAGACGTCTCGTATAGATCTATACGAGGCGTCTGTGGATTCGGAAATGACCTTTTAGCCCCTGAAATAAGCCTAGATTGGGGGCCTAACAGGGGCAAAATGGTCTTTTGGGCATAGCTATACGACGCGTATAGCTCTATACGCGTCGTATTTTTTAATTTTTTTTAAAAATGATATTAAACTGTTTTAATTATTGAAAAACGATACAAATTATAAAAAAAATTATAGAAATTGTAGAAAATTATAGAAATTAATAAAAAAAATACATTCAAATTACAAAAATCATTCTTCCGTATCACTATCGATGTAATTAAGACTGGGGTTTGATCTTGGCGGAGGATTCATTATCGATGTATACCATTCTAGACGTGGCAAGTACATATCTTCCCATTGTTTCGTATGGGGTGTTCGGTTGGTCAACCATAGCCCGTGTGCTGGTGGCATTGGATTATCCCCTTCCAGCTTAACATGTATGAAGTGGTTCTCGTTTACATGTGTAAGCGTTATGAACAATGATTGTTGATTAGCCGGAGGACTTAGTATCGGGAAGAAAGTGGAACTCGCACCCATGGTTGTCGTTAACAGGTGCACCCCGATACCGTACGTTTGTGCAATAAGAAGTCCTGCATAGGGGAAGTCCATCCAGTGATCCCCCCCACAACCGGACACTGAATCCCAAATTAGGCCCTGACGATGCGTGTAAAAATAACCTTTATCCCATGCTTCAAATATTGGGAACCAGATCGATTTGTTCTTATCCATTTCTTGAACTAGGTGCCTTCGAATGAGCCCCCATGAACTCTGTTCCATACCTAAGCCCACAGCCACAGACCGAAACCCACAATGACCGTCCGGCATCACATCTCGTATGCACGAGACGTACAGATGGAACACTAGCGGAATGTCATCCTGAAACTGTTCGATGATTCCCATGTACTCGTCCCCAATGATTAACGGAAAACCGTGAGCATCTCGTGTCTCTTTCTTCTTAGAACTCTTTGAACGGCTTAGGCTCGCTTTGGGTTTTTGGGACCTTATAACCGACTGTTGAGAGGCCTGTGACGGAACGTACGAGCTGTGACGAGGTTTGTCGTACTTACTTTGTCGGGAACCTTCAAAGCACGTGTTTGCATCACCGAATGAGCTTCTCCTCAATTCTTCATCTATACGAGAGGCCTCGTCCAACCTTTGTTGTACCTGCTTTGTTGTTGGTCGGCCACGAGTATTTTGTTGGACAACCGGTGGTTTCTTGGTAGATTTCTTTGGAGTCAACACCGCTTTAATCTTTGAAATCAGGCTTTTTTGCTGAGCTGGGGGGTGCGACTCTAATTGTTGTCTAACAATATTTAGCTCTTCGACCACGTCCACGTCATCGTCTATCAATTTACAACTTTGGAAGTTAAGTTTCCGCCAGAAGACGTCCACGTCTTCGAGTTGAATCGGACGCTCTGCACGGTTAAAAACAACATTGTTTAAGTCACATGATTAACGGAAATATATCACACAAGTGTTGTACGTTTAACAATTATTACCTTCAAGCATGTACTTTTCTATCCTGCAAGCACAGGGCAACCCACAGCTGTGCCACATTTGGCAACCACATGATGAATGAAAGCGCTCCAAGACATCTAGCTTCCTAATTGCCTCGCTCCTCAACAAGTCAAGGGCTGTATGGGATACTTTACCAAGTAGGTGTTGAAACAACGGGTGTTTGTGGTGGGTCATTGTTTTTTCGATGCTATCTCGAAAAGTCTTCCTTATTTCACCGAACTGTGTCTCAACTATATCATGGACACAACCAACTATACGGTCGAGCGAGCTCCTATCTTCAACGTATCTCTTTAAGTTGGCGTGTTGGCTCTCAACTCTGTTTGTGGTATGATTACCAAAGTTGCGCCTCTTATCAGTCCACCCAAAGTTGCGCAAGTGGTACTCGTAGATGAGTATGGATGGAGACTCAATCAATGTCCCCCAGAATGACAAAAATTTCTTCCAGTCTTCATCTGTGAAGGCACCCTTGCAGTGCTTCATAACATTCTGTTGTATGTGCCACCTGCAAAGAAGCCTAGAGGCGTTTGGAAATACTTTAGCACACGCGCCCATAAGGGCTAGGTCTCTATCGGTTAAAATCACCCGTGGCTCCATGCATTCATCCAACATTGACTTGACCCTCTCAAGCACCCACACAAAGTTATCACCCCGTTCTTTACTAACAACGGCATGCGCGATAATAAACGATTTGTTGGTAGGCGTCATACCAACAATCTGGATAAAGGGCATATTGTATATGTTTGTCTTGTACGTCGCATCGATCAGCATGACGTGGGGGAATGCACGCCACATGTCTCTCGAGTACCGATGAAGAAAGAAGATCTCTGTTACGATCTCTGTTCCGGGTTCCTCCCGTGTCTCGTAAATAAAGTCGTTGTTTATCAGCTTGTCTTCTAGTGACTGCATGGGAGTCAATCCTTGTCTTTGTTCGGCTCTAATCTTCGCCACAACGTTTTGAACGTCTTTCAGAACATGAAACCTGTCGGGGTCCTGCTTCCTTATCGTTTGAAATATTTTGCGCGACTCCATGTTTTGAGCTGTCAGCTGCTCGATCAGTTTCATTTCGCTTGGAGTAAACCTTCGCACAAACGCGTGGGCCGACAGGTCCTCACAAAGTTCGTGGTTATGTTCAATTTTTCCGTCTTTAATCTCCCAGGTTTCATACGGGTGGTTTCGCACAGCCAGCAGGTAAAACGGGCAACCGGTTTTTTTGCTTCCGGCTTTTCTAAGTGTTGCTGTAGTCTGGTGCTCACCAGCACGATCACATTCAAGCCATACCCTCCGGATTCTTCCACCGGTTTTCTTTGATCGACGGGTGACAATAACGAAACCATCCGCGTTTGCTATTTCTTGTATCCGATTCTTTAGTTCATCTAAAGAGTTGAAAACCTGTAACATCGACAATAATAATAAATAATTTTAATAAATAAATAATAATAATAATAATAATAATAATAATAATATTAATAATAATACTAATAATAATACTAATAATAATAATTAAATAATTAAATAATACAAAAATAGTAATTAATACCTGCTTTTTTAAGTACGGACTGTCCTGGATGGGAGGTGTCTCACCACCATATCTACCATATCCACCATAACCACCGTCTCCTCCGTATCCACTGTATCCACCATCTCCTCTGTATCCACCGTCTCCTCCGTATCCACCGTCTCCTCCGTATCCACCGTCTCCTCCACCGTCTCCTCCGTATCCACCGTCTCCTCCGTATCCACCGTCTCCTCCGTATTCACACCCGTATCTATAATCCGGATACCCTTGTTGCGTCAGATAACTTGGTTGACAAGCATGATATGAGTCATCTACAGGGGCTGTTTCATCAACAGGGGGATGATTGTTCAAATCTAGAAACGGTTTGTTTTGTTCTCCTTGTATACTAGACACAACCTCCTCTTGCTCATTAGAATCGGGAACGCAAGACTCCTCCAAAATAAAGAACCGTATCATCATTAGTAAATAATAAACTAAAACAAAAACTAATTAAAACATTTAAGTACCTGTACCGTTACCGGATCGCTTTCGGGCACCCAGTTCTCGCTATAATACTGCCCGAAGACATAGTTACCGTCCCAGTATGATGACATTTAAGTACCTGTAATGAAAGAAGAAGAAGAAGCAGAACGATGAATAAGAAGAAGCACATTTAAATGTTGAGGATGCTCGGGTGTGGACAAAGCATAACTGTATGTTGCACTTTTTCATAAGTCTTAGACGCCTCGTATAGTTCTATACCCCTCGTATACCTTTTAGTCACTTGTCAAATGTACAGTAAAGCAGCCAATCAAGACGCCTCGTATAGGGCTATACGAGGCGTCTGAGTACCTCGTATCCATCCCTCGTACAGACCTATACTCCCCGTCTGATGTGACTGATTTGACATTGTGCTTTGGTGCAGAGATGGTCGGAAAAGTAACCCTATACGCCTCGTATAGGTCTATACGAGGCGTCCTGAAGGGTGTCAAAATAGGCATAAAGGTGTGTAAATATGTAGACCCTTAATTAGATACGAAGTTTTGAATGAACAAAAATGGGGTATTGGTAGGAAAAAAAATATCTTATTTTTAATAATTAGGTCTTACCACCAATCCAATTTGCATGTTCAATCCAATTTGCATGTTCAACCGATCAACGTCATAATTAATCAACTTAAACGAGGACGGTTCAAAAGTATTGAACCAGGCCGGTTGTATAGGCAAATTCACGATCAAATCCGCTTATGACAACAATGTTTAGAGGTTTGTGTAGAACAAAAAACTTATATACAATAATCAATAAGGCGCAACTAAAAAAATATCATGCCAGTCTTAACTTTCAAAAGTAGAATATTCATGAAAACATTACTTAAATGTTATTAATGTTTAAAGTAATTGAATATTGTGGGTTCATTAGTACTTTTCTAAAAAGCAAGTTAAGTCTAGTCAATACTAATTCAGGTTCAAATTCATTGTCTCGATTCATAATCTTCATTTCGAGTTAGAAGTTGAGCTCATATTCAACTCGAGCCAACTTGTGTCTCGATTTGAATGTTGTTTATATAAATTTAAAAAGACAAGTTAATGACAATATTCAGTTACACAAGTTTAAATTGCATGGTGTCAAATTAGCAGCATACAAGGAAAACAATCGTGTAAATCTTTCAAGCGAGCTACATTCAGCTCAAACCCGGCTAAGATGTTTATATGAACCAACTAGTTCGAGTCAAATTAGTTCAAGTTGAATAACGAGTGATTAATAATTTTTACACAATGAGTTGTGATCTTCAAATTATGAGTTGGACACAATGGCGGACCTAGGCTTAATTGGGTATGGGGTCGGCCACCTCCTATAACTTTTTTCAGTGTTATATATATGATAAATCCTAATCGACTCCATAAAAAATTTGATGGCCCATAAGAAAAATTGAAAAACAAGTAAACGAACACTATAAAATTTTGACCAACTAAAAAAGAGTTTCTGATGATCCTTCATCTCTCCCAAGTATATTTACTAAACAATTTTCATTTGTATTTATTTCATGTATTTTTATTGACGATTAACATACTTTTGTTATTTTTTTAATTTAATGTGGTCTTATCTTTTTATCATTTGACCTGACTTGAAACGAAAACTTTTTATATATAGCTATAGACAACCAACCCCAAAAAAAATGTTGACCTAAATGAAAAAAATTCTTGAGTCTGCAACTGATCTCAGAACCATACGACACACTGACACATAGTTCGTATTTATTTTAAACGAAATAAAAGCACATCCGTTCAGAGAAAGAAAAAAGGGAATTCAAATAGATTTTTTTATATAAGAAAAAAATTAGAGTTTAGAGAATTATATATTCCGCTTTCTGGAAATTAGAAATGTCTCCTGAGCTTATGAGTTTTAAGTATTAAACTCGAGTCATATATGTATCAAGCCCGGAGGGTAATTCCGGAGGGCATGAACGCTTCTAATGCGAACTTGATTAAGATATCTATAGTGTTATATTTTTATAAATTCAATTATCATTCGTGCAAGTATGCAGTGGCGAATATAGGTTTTATTTTCTGAGTGTAGGGGGGCCGGAGGGCTTAACTAAAGTTTTAAAGAGAGCGGTTGGGATTTTTGTCTAAAAATTACACTAATTATTTTTATGGGGGCTGGCCGGCCCCCAACCTTAGAATAGGTCTGCCCGTGTGAATATGTGAGTTCAACCTTAGAATAGGTATGTCCGTGTGAATATGTAAGCCAACATAAAAGAATGTGTGTGATGCAGAAGTATCTGAAGGTCCAACTTCTTTAGCGACTTGGGCCGAGTTGAGCTAAACCGAAACTCTAAAAGGGAATTCACGGATTATGGCTTCTGCTAAGGGAGGACAATATCAAGAGATGTTGTTGTTGATTTTTCATACATAAGATGCGGTTACATTAGAACCGCATCTTTTAGGCGACACTTTTTCAAAATGAATGCAGATGAATCGAAAGATGCGGTTACATTAGAACCGCATCTTTTGGGCGATATCGAAAGATGCAAAAGATGCGGTTACATTAGAACCACATCTTTTGGGCGATGTTTTTTTTCAAAATGAATACATGACTTTATCACATGAATCAAAAGATGTGGTTGCAACCTACCAACCGCATATTTTGAAAATCCTATGACATCTTTTGCCTACTTATGTACTAGTGAAGGGTTGTAGGTCGACCCAAAAGACGAAGAAGGCTGCAACGAATGAAGGTGTTGAGAAAGAGGGAAGCATATTTCTTTGGATCAAGATTTCGCCATCATCTTTTAGTGTTTTTAATTAAGTTATTTTATCTTTAATTATTTTTGAATATTCCATTTCATTGTTTTTAGATTGTGATCCGCCTGTATAGTGGGGAATGAATCTAGGTTTTGGTTGTTTTTAGACTTGATTGATTATTTATGTTGAAGAACATTGATCAAATCTTTTGATTCAAAGCCATTGATTATCTCTTGTGCATGCTTGATTACCATGTCTTCCTCCCTTAGTCCAAACAAACGGTAATCAAGAACGCACGAATTATGGATGTGAGTAAGGGAAGAGAAAGCGGTAATCAAGGCACAAACAAATGATAATTAAGAACGCATGGGTGATAATCAAAGGCTTTGAATATAAGCTTCAAATCGAAAGCTTTGATCGATGTTCTTCAATAGAAATAATAAGTCAAAACTGAAAAACAACCAAACCCTAGATCCCCATATATACCGAATATCTTCAAGCGGACACCAATCATGCAACTATCAATCATATTGTTGTGTTGTTTTGATTATGCATGTACCGAACACATAGTCTTGAACCATCTGGACTGTTTGTTCGTTCTCTCTATTCACTAGACACCAACTTTTGAGTTTGTGTATTGTCAACCAAAAGGCATCCATTAATCGCAAAGTAGTGCAAATTTTATGCACACCTCATGGCACACACGAAAGTGTGCGGTACACTCTTTTTAGCCCTCTCTTTGTTGCTAAAGAAGCAATATTCTCTTACATACCAAACGAGAGAAATCAACCCAAACGACTAGTCTGATGGGTGGGAGAGCCCATTTGTTATATAAACCTCACATTGGCCGATGTGGGACAAGTCTCATACCTTGCAATGGTATTAGTCCATAACAATCAACCCTCGTTAAGGGCTAATGTCCTCGTTGGTCATGGCCTTGTTGGTCACGACTGGAACTTTCCAGGCTACCACTCCGAGCCTTGTTGGTCACTACTGGCTTTCCAGGCCACCACTATGAGTTCTGGCTCGGATACCTATGTTACATACCAAACGAGAGAAACTCAACCTAAAAGACTAGTCAGGTAGGTGAGAGAGTCTATGTGGTAACCCCACATTGGTTGCCCATATAACCGATATAGGACAAGTCTCATACCTTACAATGGTATTAGTCCATAACATATTCATAATAGGCCTTATGTATCTACATTTGGGATGTTTCATCTTTTGTGTGGGACAAATCAGATTTTGTCACATTCCTTTTTCTTTATTTTCCAAAGATTTAACATCGTTTTGATTCTCTATAGAAAGTATTTCCCAACATCTTTTAACATTTTTAACTACTTGAGCTTAGAACATGTTAAACATCTTTCTTCATCTTTAGATCATAAAAATGAGATTCAGTAGAATTAACGTAATTTTGAAATTAACTGCAAACATCTTCTCCCAGACATAAAATATATACAACCAAAGAAAGATATTTATAGTTTGAGAGTGAAATATGAAAAGGAAAACACTAAAGAGCAATTAATAAAACAAGTAGGTCTAATTTATTATACTACAAGGGAAAAGTAGAAGGTGACACATCAAATGTATAACAATATAATACCACTTCCAAAATCCATCTCACACATACATATGGCCGCATGTTCATCTCAAATACTTACAAAATTTTACAACTCGACCCTGATATTACCAGCCACGCAAAATCACTAGCTAGCTTTTAACAAAATATATTCTTTTTATTAAAAAAAAACCGTTGGATTTATTTTTAGAGATCGAAAGCCGATTTCCCAACCATTAAATCTGGAAATACCTTGTGTTTGATTCACATAACTTTTTTAGTTAGTAATCGGAATTTGTCTAAGGAACTAAAAATAAACTGGATTTTAATTGAAATTTGTCAATATACTGAATTCGAATATTTGAAATCTATAAAAGGAACTGTTTTTTTCCCTTTCACATATAACGGAATTGAAAAGTATCACTATTGACACCACCTCGCGGCGCCCACGTGTTTCCGTCCCATCACTGTCTCTTAACATAACCAACATTAACCTTGGTCGTCGCCAATCATCGTTGGCACCTCCTCTACCACCATCACGGTGTATAGTGGGCAGCTACACCGATGGTTGTGGGGGTGGCAATAGTGGTAGTCCGCCACAAAGGCATTAGCAGTTGCGGAACGACGATAAGCAAGCGAGTTAGCTATAACAACTCCTTATATAGAATTTATTTTCAATTTGAATGAAACATTGAATTCCTTTACATGAATAAATTCTAGTAAATTCATTCCAATATCTTCCTCAATCAAACAAAACCAAACAAGTCCGTGAAATTTAGGTTTCAATACAAATTCTTTAAATCAAACACAATAGAAGTAAAATTTAAATTTCACTTTATTTGATTTCATGTACGTACCAAACACACTTTAAGATAAGAAAGCTTAAAATGGCTTATATGATAATGACATTAATATGGTGTAGGTCTTTTTTATAAGGTAAATTGGATTTAAATAATCACAACTCACTGTTATTGGCCAATAATAATCCCAACTCATTTAATCACCAATAATAATCCGAACTATTCACTTTTGTTTGTAAAATACTCCCAGTTAAAAAAACACTAACTAGGTTAAAAAATTGCTGATGTGGCATCTGATGTGGCCCTTTTAGCTGATGTGTCATATGACGTGGCAGTTGATGTGGCATTTTTTGATGACGTGGCAGTCTACGTGGCATTTTTCGATGATGTGGCAATCTACGTGGCATTTTTCGATTACGTGGCAACTGATGTGGCAGGTGACGTGGCAAGCCACATCAGCAATTTCTTAACCTAGTTAGTGTTTTTTTAACTGGAAGTATTTTACAAACAAAAGTGAATAGTTCGGATTATTATTGGTGATTAAATGAGTTGGGATTATTATTGGCCAATAACTGTGAGTTGGGATTATTTAAATCCAATTTGCCTTTTTATAATACTTGAGATTATACATTAATAAGAAAAAAAAAAGCTAGCTACATGCATATTAATACCGTTAAAGATTATAAATGTATGATCAATAAAATATATTTCAATTCACCACACTTATTCAAAGAAATTTGGACATGGAAATGAACCAACCAAAAGCAAACAAATACATACATGAGTGCATGCAATGCAGGACCAATGTTTCCAAAAACAACTACGTGTGGTCTGAGACAACGGACCCAATACACTGACTATACATAACACTTGTGCTCAGTTTATTATTATAACATCATTGACTTGAATTTCTTGAACCTTCTTTTTTCTGCATATTTAATCAATTAATTAATGCAAGCAGGTGAAGTGATGATCGATCACATATTACTAGACTGAGACTATACGACGGTCGGCCACAATGTTCCCTCCACCGACAGTAACAAGCCGGCGGTCTTATCTTCTCCGGCAGAAGATGACATGTCCAATGAAGTTATGCATGCAACATAAAAACCCTACCCTACCCCAGCCCAGCATATATCCACCCACCAATATGGTTGCATAACACCTCAATCAACTTATTCTACTTAACTAAACCTTTCATATGTATATTTCAATTAAATTATTAACCGCTAAACCAAACAAAAAATCATTGAACATTACACATGTGTTGTGGTTTGTTAAGTCATCAAATTTAGATCGAAAGGTAAAACATTATCGTTGAAAATAATAACTAAGTCAAAATGGTAACAAAATCCATGTAAAAAAGATAATAAAAAAAGGTTTAATGACTTATTCCTCTATGCTTAGATGACTTGTACATCATCAAACGCAAGTGCTAAACGTAGAGAAAAATATAACAAACCAAAAGAAACTATTATTCAAGTGGGTTTTAATAATAATAATAATTGTAGTTAGGTTCGTTGGTTACAAAACCCATTATTTTCCTTGTAACATTGATGTATTTGCTCATCTTGCTCCTTGCTAGTTTTTTAATAAAATATATCTGTTATTAAAAATAATAATAATAGTTTATGAAATTCAAACTAAACCATAAAAGTCGTTTTATACTTTTACTAACAGTGTAAAGAAAGAAAAGTAAAATATATCACGTCCAATAAAAGTTTGTACACAAAGCTTGTGAATATACACCAAAGAAAACAAAAAAAATGGATAATAGATGCCATGTGAGATCCACCAATTGATCACGCAATTACATGACATCCATCCATTGGCTTACAAATTGAATAGTACTTTTATGAGGGAAGTCCATTTTACTAATTAATATGGTTATATACGATTACAACTTTTATATATTTGTTGAGAGTCGAATCAACATTGAATTTTATATTATTGTATAAGACTGAATCATCAGCAGTCGCCAGCTTTTTTTATCGCACTTATCCTAACCATGTATGTCGATTACAAAAATCTTTACATCATCTCTATTCTCTCACATAACAACATACTTGCTTCTTCGTGGACAACATTATGTTCACAACATCTAATGATCGATTTCTCAAACACATCATCACTATTCTCTCACATAGTTTGTTATGACCGATATTCGTTACATCACTTTATGGGCATCACGGTTACACCTGACATGCATAGCTTATTGTTATCCTAGTCTAACTATGCTCGTGATATTATTCATAAAGCATAAAGTTGCCATGTCCGTTTGTTTCACCATCTCAAATTCAATCCAACAAAGTCCGAATTAGACGATTATAAATTTATACATGATACAAATAAATATGATGTGTATTTCTTCTGTTTATCCATATTAATGACAAGTTGTTACCTTAAAATAGGCGACTTAATATCTAGAGTTTAGTCATTTGAACAAATATTCATTAATATAGTTACATAAATTAATTTTGTCTCGATTAAGTTTCATATTGCTCGGATTATTGTCTACCACCAATAAACAAATTATAACGTAAAAATAGAGATAGATAGATGGTGGAAAATGGAACCCACATGTTCCCCCACATAACCCCGTTAGGGTAACACATAATGGATCCCACACCCTGCCCGTACAAGCATGAAGAAGAAGATCCTTCTAAGTGGACGCCACTTCATCACACGGTGGAATCCCAAAATTGCCATACGAGTCACACATAATTCCAAGATTGCCACACATGGGTTCATCACCCATTCATGTTAGCCAACCATAAATGGGTCCTAGTCACACGAGCCGGTCTGGGACATTGATTGAACCAACACCTTACCTGTTGTCTTCTATTCTAACCTTCACATTTGATTTAGGTGTGGACATTGATTGAACCATTTCGACCAAATTGGGTCATATTCCCCTTCGATGAATGTTACAAAATCCTTCAACATTTAGGTCCACTTCTAAATCCATTGTATCTTTTTCCTAAGTTTTGTTTTTTACGTTCACGTGTGAGAGTTTTTGTTATTATTCGTGAATTAATTAAATACCAGTACCGAATTTGAATATAAATGTTTCTATCCAAGTCTGACTTGCCAAATAATGAAAGGGGATTAGGATATTTTATAACAAGAGGTGGTATAATTTTGTTGGTATTATTTATATTGCAAGTCGTGTTATCGATGAATCTAGTAGTTCAAAATTTTAACTAATGACTCAAGCGTAACTTTTTCTCCAAACCCGATCCTTAGTTAAAACTATAAGAAAAATAATCAATAAAAATTAGATTAGAGTAAAGTAGAATCAAACCTCATTTTATAATCATTTGTTAACATGTTATTGGATCTATTCCCAATTATTGATGACAAATATTTGTTTGGGAAGAATTATTCCAATACCATTTCAATTTAATTATTCAAATATGACTTCTTGAGAAAAAAAAAAATACACTTATGCTCTTATCATATTCGTCTAGAATTAAGTATAACAGTTAGTTATATCCATCCATCCATTTTGATAAAAGAATTTCACATCATAATCTTTGCAGGTACAGTTTAGACAAAAACCAACTTCCAACTTGAGATTAAGAAAGTCCAACACTTGGTGAACTACCATCAACCACTTTATCTAAATTTTGACTAATTACCTAACCATAAATGAGTATTTCAAATAAAAATTTCAACCCCCCTCTTTACAAGCATTACATTTCACAATCACTTACGTTTTCATTTGGATTTAATATAACAATCATCTTATTGTTCAACGTGTCTTGTTAACATCCCCCTATATAATAGGAGTGTTCAAATCATGATAGAGAAATACGTTGAGAATTATGAGAAATGCAAAATTTACTTGTAACTATTGCTTTAAATGTGACACTCCTCACAATTATGTCACTACTCACATTTCTCTCTCTTACTACCTATAAGGCTGGATGGTGTGCTTTAACATAACGCCACGTACGCTGCACCACGCAGACAATGAGCTTTAACTAATCCACCAATTAAGTATCACGGTGTGGTTTAACTAATAATTAAATAAAAGAAAAAATAAAAAAAAAATATGTGATTGGTGTATTGGGTGGCCCCACCTCTTTCTCCTTCTTGTGCCCGTTAAAGGCTTGTCGGAGCCCCCTTAGCGGCTCCTTTAAAGCCCTCGGGGCGATGTTGAGGGCTATAAAGGGTTGAGCTGGACCGAGGCGCTAGCCCACATCGTCTAGTCTAATTATAACTTATACACAACATACAAGTGGATTATGTGGTTCTTGTAGTTCTCAACATTATACAAGATATTAAAAGAATACACCCCCAAATATTGAAAATATTTCATTTCATTAAACCTCTAACACGTGATTATATTGTTTAAGCAAGGAGGATAAACCTCATCGACTACAATTGAAGAAACACTAACCTTCGCGGTAGTATCCAACTAGGACTTCAACTCTTGGCGATCCGAACTGCTAGCTGCAAAACAGGACACCGTTAGGACTTGTTACAAGAATGGGGTTATTCCTGTAACCACCCTCCGGCGTGAGAATAAGTCTCGGTTTTGGGAGAAAGAAAGTATGAATGCAGAGAGAGAGAGTAAAACGAGAGCAAGATGATCCATACCTTAGATGTTTACCTCTATTTATAGTTCATCATTAGGGTTTTTCCTAACTTAGGATGGGCTCCGATAAGTTAGGGATTTTCATGATCTTCCCAAAAGAATGGAGATTTAGTTACGTGATTTATCTATGCAGAATAGAACATTCTAGAATAAATGTTTATAATTAATTATTTGTAATAAAATAATAGGTGATGACCGGGTCTGTTTAGCCAATCCGGGTCATACCTCGTCATGTCCCCCCAGTCCGAAGTTATGAAATGAAATTCATGAAATCAGACTAAAAAAGGAAAAGTCAAAATTTCCCCCTTTAAGTGTAAGTTTCTCAAGTGGGGTACCGTTGTGCGTTTTGAAAAATGGCGGCGATAGGAAGAGATGTGACAGTTAGATCATCACTATAGTGACAGCTGTACCTTCCCTATTCTGACGCGTGTTCCCATCCGTTTGTCTTTTCGAATTCGAAAAGTTGCCATTTTTCGTATAAGTAGAGTTCCCGTTGAGGGTTTTGAAATTTCATATCTCTCTTTGTTGACAATTGCATCCTTTGACTCCTGAAATCGGAAATGGCTTCCAAAGCTGACGAATCATCTTCTTTAGCCCAAACCAGTGCCGATGCCCTTTATTGCAAGTGGGGGCTTGCGTCATACAATAATCTCATCCATGATTATGGTATTAGGGCAGAATGGAATCCGGTACTGCCGTCGAAGACAGATACGACGTTTCCATTGAAGAAAGGTAAAATCACTCTGTTTAGTAATTTTTTCAAGTTTTGTAACTTCCGATTGCCAATCACCAACTTCTGCAAGTTGGTTTTGGATCATTATCCTATCCACATTTCTCAATTGCACCCGTTGGGGTTGATCAAACTCCGTAAATTCGAGTTTTCCTGTACCGCCTTAGGGCATCTTCCCGAACTCGTTGTTTTTAGGGCTTTTTTCGTTCTTGTATGGAAATCCCCTTTCTTTACTTTCAACAGAAGGGATCCCGAAGTGTCTTACCTAAGAGACATCCCTACTAGTTCTAAGGACAAAGATTGGAAGAAGAAGTTCTTCTATATTAATTCCGGTGTTATCCCCGGAGAAATGCACTGGAAGGAGATGGGGCCGAAAGAGAAGGTTAAAGATGAAGGTCCCCCAAAGGATGCTTATGTGGCAAACGTACTGTATACAAAGTTGTGTGGGCGCCCCTTTGAGTGCACAGTAATCCCAGAAGGGGCCTTGGTAATGGCAGGGATGAGCCTGCTATGGCGTGACATCAAATTGTATCCTTCGTTTCGGAGGAATGATGAAGGTACAGATATTGTTTGCCAATCATATATTTTGTTAACTATGTACGAAATAACATGTATGCATATTGCAGGAGAATGGAGTTTGTTTGATTTTGTCGACCCCCCGCGACATGCTGCGTTGAGAGCCGCGGACCGCGTGCTCGGTGAACAGGAGCCGGATGTTTTGAAAGTTCACCTGGAACAGTTTTTGTTGCCCCGCTGTGCCGGCGGACCCAGCTGTGTATATATCCCCATCTCCCCCCAGTGGGGGAAGTAGTGTTGCTGTTCCAGAGAAGAAACCAACCTGGATAAAGGTTACCAGGAGGAAATATATGACGACTGGTGTGGCAGCCTCCTCCACCGGCGGGACGGCATCCGCCAGGAGCGCTACTCATGTTGCTACTGAATTGACAAGTCCAACCCATGTGTCGAAGAAACGGAAAACGTTTACTGTACCTACCCTGACTGCGTTTGAGGCTATGCAAGCCGCTTATGCCCCGCCGCTTGGTATGTAATTTTGCCTTCGGATGTTATTGTGGACTATGTGATTCATATTACTGATTGTTTCTTTTAATACAGCGGCGGGGTTCAAGTTGAAAATGTGACACCCATCCCCTTGTCATCTGTGGGGGTGATGCCTTCCACTACTTGTGAAACAAGCCTTTCAGATCTTATACTTCAGGCGAGTGTTACCGCAGCTGTTAGTTGTACTATGCCACCGCCCATGCCTAAAATTGCTGTGACTGCAACAACTACTCCAGTGTCCACGCCACTGCCTTCAAGTGTCACTCCTTCCCTATTGTTTGATTCTCCATTGAGCATATTTTCTGCTACCGAGAAGGAGATGCCTGCCGTGTCTCTTGCTCATGAGGCGACTAGTACCGGAGGTACTGCTGCAAGCGACGTTGGGGGGTCCAGCAGTGGGATTGCTGATGATGGGGCCCGCTTGGGTGATGACCTTTATTTGCCTACCATTAACTGGGATCCCAATATGCAAGAGAAACGCTACCAGCCCACGTGGAAAATTGTTGAGTCTTCAAGGCTGATTTTCCCCCCGTTATTCAGCACTGGGTCGAGCGAGCTTACCCCCCGGCTGAGTCAGCATATGTTGAAGGACTGAACAATGAGAATTTGATGAATTCCACTATGGTGGACTCCGTTAGTCAACCCCGGAGGCTTACAGAGATCCAGCGTAGGTGGATTCATGACAACAATGAGCTCCATCAAGCGCGGGTTGCTATCCAGGAGCTGAAGGATGAAAAGTATCGCTTAGAGAGTCAGCTCCAAGCCACCGGGTTGAGGGAGAGCAGGTTTTTTGTCAGAAAAAAACAAGGCTGAGGATGACCTGAAAAGAGTGACCGCCTACCTTGCTGAGGAGCGGATTATATGGTCTCGCGACATAGCGGAGAAGGACCGGGTCCTTGCTCATGCTAAGAGTGTGCAGGAGGAGTTGGAGCGTAAAGCTATTACTGAAGCCCAAAAGGTGAGATCTGAAATGTCTGATCAGGTGGAAAAATTCTGAATTGACACTGACTTTGTGTCTCAGGTGCAGGAGCGCTACCGGGCTTTAACTGTTGAAGTAGAGGCATCTAATGCCAAAGCCCGGGCTAAACAAGCGGAGTTGGAGGAGCGGGAAGAGCATCTTAGGAAACTTCAGCACCATTGCGATTCCCTTGTCACTGAAAAGAATATGCTTGCTCAATCTTCTGCTGCGCGCCTGAAAGAAATGGAGAGTGCCCTAGAGCAATCAAACGCTGAGGTGGACAACTTAACTAGCCAATTGGCTGCCTTACGGGGTGACAGGAATTGGCTGATAAATAACGGCCTGGTCGGGGCGTTTGAGTATCTTCGTCAGTCGGGACCTTTTACAGCGTTGATAGATCGCCTTTCTGCCACCGCGTATCAGTCTGGTCACCATGATGGTATTTACAAGGGCTACTTTGATTGTCAGCAATTGGAGAAGATTACCCCCGATTTTCATATGGCGAGGGGCAAGTTCCAAGGTGACATGGCGGATGTGCTCGAAGCAGCATACAACGAACCGCTGCCCGCGTATGCAGATTTGATGGACAAGGTGAATGAGGATGGCATAGATTCCTTACGCCTGATGCTGGACCCCGCGGATGAGTCAGAAGAGGAATAAGTACTTTTGTTTTGTTCATCATGTATGCTATTTTCTCAAGACGTTTTGTATAAACACTGTTTTACTTGGTTTTTGCGCAAATATCTGATTGGTTTGTCAGACATTTAATGCTAATGTCATGATTGATAACGCCGCCGTTCCTCTGAAATGTGGCGATTTGACGTGTGATAATTGTTTTTCATTAATATTGTTGTCGTCATCACTGTCAAAACTACTTATCCTCTATAAATTGAACTTCTTTTTCGAAATTTGGTAATTCGAAAAGATAAGTCGGAGAAGCTATAAACAGAGGATTTCCGATATTTTCCGGCGTTTAGATGCCGCCGATGGTCTAGTCCGTCTCCAAATTCTGGTGACAGAAGATATGATCGGAGGAGAGGAGTTGCCTCCTGATGATGTCTTACCCCGGGTTAGCCGGTCCTGTAAGAGCATCATATATCAGGAGCCTTCCCATACTGAGGCAAGTACCGTTGCTTTGTCTGCTGATACTTTGATGAAAGTCGTTCCATCCGACATTATTCAACGCTGTGGATTAGTGTATGAAAGATGTCGTGGTGGCCGTTCCGGCAAGAAACCGGTTGAGGAACAGGAGGTGATGACTGTTCCGGTGGATGAGAGAGATGTCAATGATTTGGTCGTTGATCCTCATCGGTCGGAGTATTATGGTAAAGTGTTGCGTACCCTTGCAGAGGTGACGGCAACTCTTCCCAAGAAGTAGGTATTAGAACATGTTCGTTTTGGGTTCCCATATGTTGGTTTTTAACAACAGGGACAAGTACTTGGTTTTTGTAAGATAGTTGCATGTATTTATTACCAAAATACCTATCTTTTTGTAGTGGTTAACGCATCTATTACCAAGATACCCGCTCTTAGCGCTGTATGTTTTGACCCTTTGACTTATATATATGAAAGATATTTCTTGTCAAAGATACTCTTTTTACCATTATGTGTAGTTAAGATGTGATGGTAATTGTTTGTACCGTATAGTGCAGTATAAATGCGATGGTAAATTTTATTGTATAAGTAATGAGGAAAACATAAAAAGAAATGACTTTTATTAATCCAAAACTTAAAAAAGGAAAGAGACGTGGCTATAGATGAATTACACTTGTTTGCAAAAAGACAGGAAAACATTCATACCCGCCGTTAGGGGCGAAGTATTACATATAACACTTTTTCAATTGAGTCGCGTTCCAACTACGTGGAACCGCGGTACCATCTAGCCTTGCTAAGCGGTAAGCGCCCTTGCCCAGGTCTTCTTGGATGACGTAGGGACCTTCCCAGTTGGGTCCCAACTTGCATGTGGGTTCCGCTCTACTGGCCTCATTGTCGCGCATGACATACTCGCCTTCCTTGAAGGTGTGACGAGCTACGCGCTAATTATAGTATTTTTCCAGAGTCTTCTTATATTTTGCCTCACTGATGGCGGCTTCACGCCTTTCTTTGAGCATATCCAAGCCTTCCCTTAGGAGCCTGTCGTTATCATCGTTGGTAGTAAGACGCCTTAGTGAGGGCAAACCGACTTCCGCGGGTATCATTGCTTCCGCGCCATAGGTTAGGCTGAAAGGAGTTTCATTGTTACTTGTCTTAGGCATTGTTCGATGCGCCCAGAGGACATTTGGCTGTTCTTCCACCCAGGAGCTTCCTTCGTAACCCAACCTTCTTTTTATGCCATCGAGCAAACTCCTATTTGCCCGCTCCACCTGGCCATTTCCTTGGGGGTGCGCCACCGATGTGAAGATTTGTTGAATCTGAAGTTCTGCACACCATTCTTGCAAGACCCTATCGGTGAACTGCGTTCCATTGTCACTTACCAAATATAGCGACAATCCAAACCGACATACTATGTGTTCCCACAGGAACTTTTTGGCATTTTCTAAGGTGATTTTAGCCAACGGATTGGCTTCAACCTATTTGGTAAAGTAATCAATTACCACGATAAGGTATTTCAGCTTCCCAGGGGCCAGCGGGAATGGCCCTACAATGTCAACCGCCTATTTCTGGAAAGGCCAAGCAGCTGTAACTGGGATTAAGTTGTTCTTTGGATGGAGTGTTTGGGGAGCGAACTTTTGACAACTGTGACACTTTCTGAGTTCTTCTACCGCATCTTCATGCATCCCGTGCCATTAGTATCCGGCGTTGTAGATTTTAGCAACCACTGCCCGGGGTCCTGCATGAATACCACATATGCCAGCATGTATTTCTTGGATTAAGTATTTTGCTTCCGCAGGGGATACACACCGCATTAGCGGTCCCAAATATGACTTTCGGTACAGGACGTCGTGGTTCACTTCGTACTGCAACGCCTTAGTTTGTATCTTTTGAGCTTCGCCTCTGGCAGAGGGTAATTCCCCCTTTGTAAGAAATTTTATTATTGGAGTGTACCAATAGGGTTCTTCTGCTGTAACGGCGGAAACGTCCCGGGGTTCAATGGAGGGTATTTGCAATGTTTCTACCTTTACTTCTCTTTCCATGCCCGAAGTAGCGAGTTTGCTCAAAGCGTCTGCTATTTGGTTTTTTTCTCTGTGAACGTGATGGAGTGTGACGTTGTCAAAGGAAGCTATGAGCTCCTTTGTTTTAGCCAGATACTTCGCCATTGATTCATCCTTGGCCTCGTACTTTTCATTTACTTGATTATTAACCAATAAAGAATCGACATACGCATCCACTCGTGTAGCTCCCATGGATTGGGCCATTCTCAAGCCCGCGAGTAGCGCCTCATATTCTGCTTCATTGTTGGAGCAATCGAAATCGAAACGTAAGGCGTACATCAGTCTTATTTCGTCCGGGCTTATTAATATTAGACCTGCCCCGTAACCTTTTCCGCTGGATGATCCATCGGTGTAAAGTTTCCAGGTTTGTCTAGCTGTACTGGATTCCGGGATATCCCGGATAGCGGGATCTTGTATAGTTTCTCCATCTGGAATTTCGGCTAAGAAGTCGGCGATCACTTGCCCCTTGACTGCTGTTCGTTTTCGATATTCGATATCCAAAGCTCCCAACTCGATCGCCCATTTCGCCAATCTTCCGGAAATCTCCGGCTTATGCAAAATTTATTGTAGCGGGTAGTTTGTTAAAACCTGTACGCGATGCCCTTGTAAATATCTTCGTAGTCACCGGGTAGCATGAACCAGCGCTAGTACCAACTTCTCCAGAGTTGGATATCGCGTTTCGGGTCCCGCCAACACTCGACTAATGTAGTATATGGGTGTTTGTTTCCCATCTCTCTCCACCATTAGTACCGCGCTCACCGCGTTATGAGCCGCTGCCAAGTACATTTTGAGCATTTCTTCGGGGTATGGCGCTGTTAACATGGGTAGTTTCGCGATGAAGCGTTTCATGTCTTGTAAGGCTTCTTCCGCTTCGCTGGTCCATTTAAAGTTTTTCTTATTAAGGCAATCCTTCAGTGTTTTTATGAATGGCAAAGATCTTTCGGCGTGCCTTGCAAGGAATCTGTTTATGGCTACTAGACGCCCGTTTAATGCTTGTGCCTCTTTCAAAGTCCTAAGGGAAGTCGTCCGCGTTATGGCGGCTACCTTTTTCAGGTTAGCTTTAAAGCCGTCCCGGGTGACCACCACCCCCAGGAACTTGCCTTCTTCCACCCCAAATGAACACTTCTTGGGGTTGAGCTTGATATTGTATTCCCTGAGCGTTTGGAAAGTTTATTCAATGTCTACCAACATTTGTTTTTCTTACCTGCTCTTGATTACTAGATCGTCAACATACACTTCCAAGTTTCTGCTGTTTTGCTTTTCGAAAGCTTTATCCATGAGACGCTGATAAGTAGCCCCGGCATTTCGCAGGCCAAAAGGCATTTTGGTATAACAAAAGATGCCCACGTCAGTGTGAAACGCCGTTTTCTCTTCGTCGTCTTTGAACATTTTGATTTGGTGGTAACCCTTATAGGCGTCTAAGAAGCACTTGTACCTATAGGGGACCAGGGAATCGATTTTGAAATCCATCTTCGGTAGCGGGTAAGCATCTTTGGGGCATGCCTTGTTTAGGTCTTTAAAGTCTATGCACATCCGCCATGTGCCATCTGGTTTCTTGACCATCACGGGGTTTGAGACCCATGTGTGGTACTTTGTTTCTCTGAGTATTCCAGCTTCAACCAACTTTCGGACTTCCTTGACCACCGCTACTTTGCGGTCTGGAGCCATACTTCGCTTACCCTGTGCAACAGGTTTAATGCCCGTGAGTGTCGCTAGTTTGTGTTCTGCCCTTTCCCGGGGTATCCCTGTCATGTCAGAGTGCTCAAAGGCAAAGATATCAGCGTTTCTTCTTAGTAGCTGTTTTTGGTTGTTCTTGACCTCCGGGGAGAGGATGTCCCCTATTGTTACTGTCTGATCCGGATGGCGTGTGCTTAACACCCATCTCTCTGGGCCGATAGCGCCGGTAGGCCCCTATCGGCACCTTTTGGTGTCCAATACCTCTCCCACCTTATCTCGAAAAACTGTGGCAATACCCCACGGGGTGGGAAACTTCATGAATCCTCGCGCCGCAGATACGATAGCATCCAATTTTTCCAGGGTGAACCTTCCAATGATTACATTGTGGTAGGAATCAACGCGTACCACAAGGAATGTAAGGAGTATGGTTCTTTCCCGGGGGGCTTGTCCGAATGTAACTGGGAAAGTGATTTAGCCAATGGGATCAACCTTTTCCCCCGTGAAGCCTTTAATAGGGGCGTGTACTGACTCAAGCAGTCTTCTATCTTCTGGTTACATTCTATTAAAGCAATGCTCGTAGATGATATCCTCTGAACTCCCAGTATCTACCAGGATCTTCCTCATGTGATTGTCACCTACTGCAGCAGATATGATCAAGGCGTCAGTAGTGAGATGCAGATCTTCCACGCGAGGCTCGATTGTCATAGTTGCCAGCATCCAGGGTTCGAGCGTGGAAAAACTCCGTTTGGCCCCTTTGCCCTTGTCCGCGTGTACCATGTTTAGCTCCCGCGGTCTCTTCCCCGCTGCCTTGTCATTTTCTTCTTTAACGGGAGGAGGACCCTGTTTGATCTCTCGTACCAGGTGTGCCAATTTGCCCTCTTTCATGAAGTATTCAGTCTGTTTCTTTAACTGAAAACAATCGTTGGTATCATGGCTGCTTCCTTTGTGGTATTCACAGTACTTGCTTGTGTCTTTGTTGGGATTGTCTTTTAGCGGCTTTGGAGGATTAAACTTGAGGTTTTCAGAGGCCAGGATTTCCGCTGGCGTCTTGCTCAAGTTAGGGTAATCAGATCGCGGCTTAGAGGATTCATTCCTTGAGTAGATATTCCTAGACCTATCATACCGCGAATCCGTCCTATCACTTCTCTGGTATCGGTCTCCTCTACCTTTGCCTTTAGAACCCCGTTGTTCTCTATCCTCCATTGTTTTCTGAGCCTCCTTCTTTCTGTTGGCCGCGTGACTGGCGGCTACAGCCTTTTCTTGTATAACGTATACCTTGGCTATCCTCAAGATTTCGTCAATAGTGGGAGGCACACCAATCCTCCCGTGAAGTGTTCTTAGCAGCTCGTCGTCATTTACTCCCTGTAGGAAAGCTCCACACGCTAGATCATTGGTGACACCCAGGATTGACAGGCTCTCTTTGTTGAATCTAACGATGAAACTTTCGACCGTTTCATTGTCTCGCCGGCGAATGTGTAGGAGCTCGTTTCGATCTTTAGTGTGCCTTCGTTGTTGGCTGAATTGCAAGATGAACTTAGCTTCTAGGTCTTTAAAACTGTCGATTTCACCAATGGGCAAACTATCCCACCAGACCCGGGTCGCGCCTACCAGCGTTTGGACAAACATCTTGCACCAGAGGGGCATGGGCCAACATGCTACTTCCCCTGCGCTTTTGAATAAATTGAGATGATCATCAGGGTCGCCTAGACCATCGTACTTGCCTACCGTTTGAGGCATCTTAGGCTTTTCCTTGATGGGAGCTTCCGCTATCATTCTGGTGAACTTTGACTTGAAAGTTGCGTCCACTGGCTTGTAAGGTCTGGTAAGTTCGTCCTCCTTTACGTTGATGGGTTGTATCGGGGGAGTGACCCCACCCTGGGTAATACCCTGGACGACAGGGGGTTGAGCCGGGTGATATATAGCGTGGAGCTAGGGGCCTCCACCTGAGGAGAATCGAGATCTAGATGCGTTTCCTCTATCATAAGCAGGTTCCGCCGTTGGCGGGGTTTGACTGTATACCGGCTGAGATGTTGGAAAAGTCCA
Source organism: Helianthus tuberosus (assembly GCA_030545235.1). Taxonomy (NCBI): domain Eukaryota; kingdom Viridiplantae; phylum Streptophyta; class Magnoliopsida; order Asterales; family Asteraceae; genus Helianthus; species Helianthus tuberosus. The sequence goes on from JARYGA010060305.1 coordinate 1,379,835, forward strand.
CTAGGGCGGCATATAGGCCGCGTACGTCGACTGCTGAGCATAGCCTTGCGCTCCCCCCTGTGGAGTAAAAGTTGGAGTGTTGTATGGGGGTAAGTACCCATACGGGGGTGCATAATAGTACCCGGGGAAGTAAGCCTGATTTCCCGGCATAACTGGGGCGTTCATGATTCCTGCCGGCATAACCGCTGGTTGATGTGGTGGCGTGGATAACGCCGCCGTTAGCGCTGCTGTATACAAGGGTGGCATGGCATAGGTGACAGAAGGTTGATAGTATTGAGGCATGCTCACCTGTGGTATAACAGTACTTGGGCTTGCCGATGTAATAACTGGCATAGTGTTACGACGTATCACCTGTGCACTAGTGGTTGTTGATGGGGTGAAAATGTTAACGCCTGTCGCAATTGGTTCGACTTATTGGAACTGCAGAGAGGTGTAGGAAAACAAGTATGCCACCGTCGTCCCAGAAGAAACGACGGTGGTGCCTGTAAAGCCTGGTGGGGGTCCTTCTGCTTCGAATTCCAAGTCGAGCGACCTGGTTACAGCCGGCGAGGCCGACATGGTGGTAATAGGGCTTGGCTCTAGCAACGGACTGCTAGTTACCATTGCCTGGCTTGGTGTTACTGCCACGTTCTGATCGCTTGCCATGGGGTTCAGTCTTGTTGTTACCGAAAAAGGTCCCACGGATGGCGCCAATGAAGAAACACTAACCTTCGCGGTAGTATCCAACTAGGACTTCAACTCTTGGCGATCCGAGCTGCTAGCTGCAAAACAGGACACCGTTAGGACTCGTTACAGGAATGGGGTTATTCCTGTAACCACCCTCCGGCGTGAGAATAAGTCTCGGTTTTGGGAGAAAGAAAGTATGAATGCAGAGAGATAGAGTAAAACGAGAGCAAGATGATCCATACCTTAGATGTTTACCTCTATTTATAGTTCATCATTAGGGTTTTTCCTAACTTAGGATGGGCTCCGATAAGTTAGGGATTTGCATGATCTTCCCAAAAGAATGGAGATTTAGTTACGTGATTTATCCATGCAGAATAGAACATTCTAGAATAAATGTTTATAATTAATTATTTTTAATAAAGTAATAGGTGATGACAGGGTCGGTTTAGCCAATCCGGGTCATACCTCGTCAACAATATTATAAAATTATACACATTTTATGAAAATAACTTTATGGTAGTTCCATTACAAAAGAAGGTTTTGATATTCAGAACATATCAAAAGATTGTAACTATGAGTTGTTTCATGTTATATGGTTTAAAAGTGCTTGTCATCCATAAAATGAACTCATTCACCTTGAGGCATATACCACAAGCACAATTAGTATAAAACTAAGTGAACACACATGTTTATCTCCCATAAATCATACATAAACTTTACAAAGAAACCATGTGATTGGTGTATTCAGTGGCGGATCTAGAAAATCTGTATAGGGGTAACGTTTCAAAGAAAAGGGTAACGAAATGGAAAAACGTCAATTTTTTTCAAAATTTACACTACCGTCGGAGCGTCACCGGAACGTCAAGGGGCAACGGAGGTTACCCCTTGTAACACTATAGGTCCGCCACTGGGTGTATTGGGGTGGTCCCATCTCTTTCTCCTTCTCGTGCTCGTTAAAGGCTTGTCTGAGCCCCCTTAGTGGCCCCTTTGATCCCCCTAGGGCGGTGTAAAGGGCTATAAAGGTATGAGCTCGTTAAAGGCTTGTCTAAGCCCCCTTAGTGGCCCCTTTGATCCCCCTAGGGCGGTGTAAAGGGCTATAAAGGTATGAGCTGGACGGAGGCGTTAGCCCACATCATCCCGTCTAATTATAACTTATGCATAATATACAAGTGGATTATGTACCCCCAATATTGATAATAAATCATTTCATTAAACCTCTAACACACGCAGTTATATTGTTTAAGCAAAGAGGATAAACCTCATTGACTATAATATTGTAAAATTACACATTTTTTTTATGAAAATAAATTTATGGTAGTTCCATTACAAAAGAAGGTTTTGATTTTCAAAACATATCAAAAGATTGTATGTATGAGTTGTTTCATGTTATATGGTTTAAATGTGCTTGTCATCTGTAAAATGGCATATACCAGAAGCACAATTAGTATAAAACTAGGTGAACACACGTGTTAATCTCCCATAAATCATACATAAACGAAGAAACTTGGAACTTTTTCTCAAAAAGAGAGAAGAAAAATACTTTGATGAAGACCATGTAGGTCTAGCGAACAATGTACATCTAAGGTGCTTGTAATTCACAAACCACCAAATAAAAGTTGAACATGGCAACTTTAGTTCTACGGTCAACCATCATGGACTGATGGTGCTTTTGCTTGAATCGTCATTTGACATGAATAAAATAGGAAGAAAAACAAAAGGAAGACAAAAATAAACCGGTCATGGTTAGCTATAATACATGACATAAAGAGGTCCGATTCAAGTATTTAAACCAATGTTTTGAGATCCATTTTTATACCATATCGGATTGGGCTCAGAAACGGTTTAACCGGATGTATCGGGCGATTTAACCGGTTCTAAAGGATGGTTCAACCAATACTACCGACCAGTTTGAACCGGGTTTTAAAACACTGATTCAAACCCAAAACTTATACGGTCTTTAATCTTTATAACATATTTAATGAAACAATCAAGACTTTAGTTTTTCAAACTTCCCATATAACACCCAAATTCTACTAATACTTTGACCGCATAGTATACTATAGTATACTATCATGTTTGAATACACAACAAGAATTAAATTTGTGGATCCAAGCTATACATATATTTTAATTCCTATAAATATGTGAACAACCCAAAGTCCCACCAATAATTCACCCAAATAAATATATAATTTGAACACTTTGCGTTCAATTAAACATAATTCCTGCCAAGTGAGCATTCATATTCACTACACCAAATAATACAGAGAGACCTACTTGTAAACCAATGTCTTTCATTACTACTTTCCACCTTTCCAAATAATAACATAAAATTTTTAAATCACTTATAATAAAAAAATTCAAATCACTTATAAGTTATAATAACTCATTTTCATCTCTTATTTAGTTATTATCATCTTAAAATCAACATGTATAGAAAAAAAAACTAATTTAAGGTTAAATTTAACCAGTTCCATCAAAATCCTTTTCCACATGCAAAACCATCAGCTTGTTAAAATACAAAATTATATATGTCTAGAAAGTTACAATTATCCATAACATCATATCCAGTGGCTGATCTAGAAAACCTTCATAGGGGTAACGTCTTAAAAGAAAGGGGTAACGAAATCGAAAAAACGTCAAAAAAACGTCAATTTTTTTTCAAAATTTACACTACCGCCGGAGCGCCAAGGGGTAGCGGAGGCTACCCCTTATAATAAGGTACATCCGCCCCAGATCATATCTAAGTGATTATAATTTTTCACTTAAAACTGGAATCACCACTTGGTTGTTCAAACCCACAATTAAAACAATAACACTAGTTAATATTAACACTCAAATATATTTCTTTAGGATGTTAACTATTATAAGATCACTTGGGGCACCTCTAGCATTGTTTTAAAAACTGATTTTTATACCACATTGGATTGGGCTTAGAAACGGTTCAACTGGTTGTACTGGACGGTTCAAACGGGTGACTAGTCAACCCTATGATTCCGTAAATTTCGTTTTTTAAGTGATCGTGAACTTGATACATTCAATTCTCCAATGCCATAAACCTATGACTTTTATTTTAAAAAAAACTTTGTTGGAAAATTGATTTTTGATTATGGATTACGTAGTTTTGGACTTTTTATTTGTTTAGAAAATTGATTTTTGATTTTTGATTTTTGACCTCTAGTAATTGAATGTAAGCTCAAAATACAAATCAAATATGTTGAATCTCTATTTTGGGATCTAAATCTTTTAGAATGATCCAAGGTGTGAAACCATATCAACAAACATAGAAAGGAAATGCAATTAACACAGCCTGAAAACATAGAAAGGAAATGCAAACCATTCAAAATGTGTTTAATAAAAATCAAGAATTGGACCATTTTGTTTAAAGAAAATTTTTCCATTGAATCACAATCGACCCCATTGTCATAAATGCATGAAAGGGTTGCAACCAACGATTCCAAGGCAGTTTCACTTGTGGCTACTATAAATTATCCATTTGTGGCCCTTCTAAAAGGAGAAAAAGTAGAGTTGAAATCTTGAAATTATATAATTATTCCTGCCTCTTTCTTTATCTTTCCATCCACCTACACTAATATTCCCATATTCTTTTTGCTAGAAAGTATTTTGTTTTACTTAATAAATTGATTTGTACTCCTTTTTGTAGACCCCCCTGAACAATTTTCAAGTATGTTACTTGAATCTTTATATTTCTTATACTTCCTTTGAGGAGAAACTCATGATTAAGGGCAATAAAAATCATTGCTAAAAATCATTTTGTACAAGATGACTCAAGGAAGGGCAGATACAATGATTTAGATCCTAACCCTGACCCGTTTCAAAACCGACCCGAAAAGGTAACCAACCTAGCAACTTCATCACTATTATTGATAAAGACGAAAATAAATATGTGGTGGTGGGCTATGTTCTAACCCATTTATTAAGAGTTAATTGCCCGGATGGTCCCTGTGGTTTCATGTTTTTTCACATTTAGTCCCCACATTTTGAAAATAGCATGTATGCTCCCTATGGTTTGTCATTTTGTTACTCGGATAGTCCCCCAACATTCACTCTGGGGACTATCCGAGTAACAAAATGACAAACCATAGGGAGCATACATGCAATTTCCAAACTAACTGACATCTACTCAGGGACTATCCGAGTAACAAAATAACAAACCATAGGGAGCATACCTGCTATTTTCAAAAGGTGGGGACTAAACGTGAAAAAACGTGAAACCATAGGGACCATCCGGGCAATTAACTCCATTTATTAATAATAACAATTCTTATCGTTACAAAGTAAATACATTGATCATCTAGTGTATTTATTGATTAAAAATTTAAAAAACATTGATCATAACCCACTAATGTTAATGTTGTTACTATCAAATCTTATTATATCAAACCTTGTGTTTTAATATGGTGTATGATGATATATTTCTTTGTATTAGTTGTACCAAATCTTATGCTATAATAGTATTACTCTAAATAAGCATCATTTTAATATAAAAATGTTACATTTATTTGGCAAAAAAGAAGTAGAGTTAAATGCCATTTTAGTCCCTGTGGTTTTAGTTATTTTGTCAGTTTAGTCCAAATGTTTCATTTTTAACATGTGGGTCCAAAAAGGTTTCATCGTTGCCATTTTAGTCCACTAGGTTAACTTCATCCATTTTTTCTGTTAACCAGAAGGGCAATTCGGTCATTTTATATGTAATTCTGTTAACTAGAAAGGCAATTCGGCCATACAAAATGACCGAACCGCCCTTCTCGTTAATAGAAATAATGGATGAAGTTAACCCATTGGACTAAAATGGCAACAGTGAAACCTTTTTGGACCCACAGGTTAAAAATGAAACATTTGGACTAAACTGGCAAAATGACCCACATCATAGAAGTATTAATATTAATATTAATAAGAATGAACATTTTGTAGGAAGTGGGCACAGGATAAGCACGTGGGAGTCGACTTTTGCACATAGAGAGAGAGAGAGAGAGAGCGCACGCTGGCATTTTCTCACACTTAAACAACGCAGTCTTGTTCTTGATTGTTCCCACAACACAACTCTCTGTCATTCAATCTTCTTCTCTGTTTCAGGTTTTTCTCTCTTCTTTATTTATTATCTTATATATATCAGTTTTCAAGAATGTTTTAATGTAAAAAATGAAAATGAGGTGTCAAGAAGATTCACTTGGGATTTTGTTTTATTTTTCTGGGATTTTGCCATTTATTTGTAACATTCTAAACCCACATCAAAATCTTGAAGATTTCATATGATTCCTAGTGGAACTTTCTTTTAAGAATCTGGTGGGGTTATAAGTGGGAATTTTGCAGTAGTACTCTGTTTCTTTTGTTCATATTTTTCTGGGATTTTGTCATTTGTTTGCAACATTCTAAACCCACATGAAAATCTTTAAAGCATTCTTTGGGTAATTCTTCAGGGGTTTATTTTGATTTCTAGAATCTGGTGAGAGCTTATATAACTTCACAATTTTTTAATACTCCTCTGTTTTTGTTCAAGTTTTGTAATACTCTGTTTTTTTTTTTTTTTTTTTAGGGAATTCTTGACTTGGTTTTAAATTTAGAATTTCGTTTGATTTTATTAATAAAAATTGGAAATTTCTGATTGTTCTCTGTTTTCTTTTTTGTTGGGTTTATATATAGGTGTTATTTCATAAGAGATAAAAAAAAAATTGATCTCCTTTCTTCTGCAATCATGGTAACAATCGTGAATTAAGGAAAAAGTGTAGATAATTTGAGAAAAAAAGTGAGCCATGAAGTTTATGAAACTTGGTTCTCGGCCAGATACGTTCTACAATTCAGAATCAGTAAGGTATATGCAGTTAAATTGATAATTTTTTTATTATTTTATTCACAAAAGTTTAAGAAGATTTTTACCATGTGATTTAGATAATTAGATAATAATTTAATAATGTTTTTCCATATTTCTGTACCAATTCAGGTCAGTTTCCTCTGAGGTTTCTAGTGATCTTGTAGTGCAAGTGAATGGAACAAGATATTTGCTTCATAAGGTAACACTCTTTATTTGCAATTCACTTATTATTATTACTATTATTATTATTATTATTATTTTTTTTTTACTATTTTAACAATTTTGCTTCAATTCCACAAAAAAAAGGTTTTTTTTCAGAATTTTATCAAAATATGGAATAAAGCTGAATTAAAAAAAAATGATTATTTATCATTATGGAATAAAATTAAAAATTTCATATTTTTTATCAAAAACTTTCTATAAAAGTTTATACAAAATCTGTGTTTTGGGAGCAAGAAATTAGAAAACTGTCTGTCCATAAGCTTGAGTCTTATACTTAAAAGCTTTTACATTTCTGTAAGCTACAAAAATTGATGTGATGATTTTAGTAAATGAACTTATTTAATGTGGATTATGATCTATATTCTTCAAATTTTTTCCTCTATAAACAGTTTCCCCTTTTATCCAAATGCTTGAGGTTACAAAAACTCTGTTCCGAATCCCCCGAATCGACCCAACATCAAATCATCCAACTCCCAGATTTCCCGGGAGGAACTGAGTCTTTCGAACTATGCGCGAAATTCTGCTATGGAATCACAATCACTTTAAGTGCATATAACATAGTATCAGCCCGTTGTGCAGCCGAATACCTTCAAATGACCGAAGAAGTCGAAAAAGGCAATCTTGTTTACAAACTCGACGTTTTCTTGAATTCTTGTATCCTCAACGGTTGGAAAGATTCAATCATCACACTTCAAACCACCAAAGCTTTTCAATTATGGTCTGAAGATTTGGGCATCACTAGTAGGTGTATCGAAGCCATTGCGGCAAAAGTCCTTTCTAACCCTCTGAAAGTGAGCTTATCGCATAGCTATTCGAGGCGAGGGAGGGATAGAGATGACATTTCGGTTAATGGAAGTAAAACTAACACAAGTAAAGGGTGGTGGGCTGAGGATCTTTCTGAATTGGGGATTGATCTTTATTGGAGAACAATGATTGCCTTAAAATCGGGTGGTAAAGTGCCCGCGAATCTTGTTGGTGATGCACTCAGGATTTATGCATCTAAATGGTTACCGAATATTTCAAGGAATCCCGAAAATGGTGAAACCACAACAAATTCGAATTCTAAAAGTCGGTTGCTTTTGGAATCCGTAATTAGTTTGCTTCCAACCGAACGAGCTTCGGTTTCTTGTAGCTTTTTGTTGAAACTATTAAAAGCGGCTAACATTCTTCGCGCTTCGTCTTCTTCCAAATCCGAGTTAGCAAGAAGAATCGGGATTCAACTAGACGAAGCAACAGTTTCCGATTTGTTAATCCCTAGTACATCGAACGATATGGCCTACGACGTTGAAGTAGTTTTTACCATTTTGGAGCAGTTTATGTTGCAAAGTCAAAGTCCGCCAACAAGTCCGGTGCATGTTAAGGGCAGGTTCGAGCGGCATAGAAGATCAAGGTCCGCAAATAATGGTGATTTTGAGTTGCAAGAAAGTAGGAGGTCATCTACATCATCTCATAGTTCAAAGATTAAAGTAGCGAAACTCGTTGATGGATATTTAAAAGAAATCGGTAAAGATGTAAATTTGCCACTATCAAAGTTTACTGCTTTAGCTGAAGCTATTCCTGATTTTGCTAGATTGGATCATGATGATCTTTACAGAGCCATTGACATTTATCTCAAGGTATGACAATTTCCATCATTTTGACTTTGACTTTGACTTATTGTGTCTTCCAATGTTGGTAACTAACTAGTTTATAACTGATCTTGTTATTGTGCAGTCACACCCGAACCTCAACAAGACTGAAAGGAAGCGCCTTTGTCGAACACTTGATTGCAAGAAGTTATCTATGGAAGTATGCATGCACGCAGCACAAAATGAGCTTCTCCCTTTGCGGGTAGTGGTACAAGTTCTTTTCTTTGAACAAGCGCGGGCAGCCATGGCTGGCGGTCAGCTGACAGACCTGCCCAGCAACATCAAAGCACTATTAGCCGCCCAAGACGATGCATCAAGGCCACCCGGCTCATTAAGCACCAACAGAAGCATGGTGCAACCCGAAGACCAATGGAGCGTTTCGGGCCTCAAGTCACCAAGCTCTAATATCTCCACTTTGAGAATGAAGTTAGCGGAAAACGACGACTTGGATGAAAATTTCCATGATGGGATCTCGAAAACTCATTCGTCAAAAGTCAAGCAACTTTGTTCGCTTCCTACTCGCCCCAAACGAATGTTTAGTAAGTTATGGTCTACTAACAGAAGCGCAAGTGAAAAAAGCTAAACGTCAGTCAGTCAGTCGGGGTAAATCTCTATTCTATTCATCTTTCTTGGAAAAATGTCTTGTAATCTTTAGAGAGTTGAAAATGTGAATCGTGGGTGTAATCTATGGTAATAAATAAAAAAGAAGAAAATTTTTCTTTTCTTGAAATATTATAACGTAATTTTCAAGATTGTGACAGAAAGCATCAAACTTTAGAAGGCAGTCTATTATGGGGGGCCAAAGTATTGATTTCCTTAGCACTCACTAGTCTTTTACTATCATCAATAATTCAATTCCTTCATCTCATACCCCATCATTAATTTCCAATTTCCTTTCATACAGTATATAAAGTTATAGAAAAGTTGACTATCTTCAACTTTTAGAAGGTTGACTTTTTGACCAAAGATGGCATCCTAGGAGGTTTGATTATAACAGTTAACTACTTGATATTTGCTTACATTATTGGCCTTGTCCAATCAAGAAAGCAGTGTAAGTTGTAAGAATTTTGGAATGAGTGGTCTTTTTATAGTGAGGGTAAGCTTATCTCTTTGTTCATTATATCATCATCGTCATACTTAAATCCTACCAATGACAAAGCTAAGATATGGTCTGAGGGGAGTAAAATGTAAACAGTTTTACCTCTATCCCGTAGGAGTAGAGAGACTACTTCCAGTAAGACCCCTGGCTCCATAGTAGCTTTGTATCAATCCTTGGACATAAAGCACATGACACTCAGCAACAGGGACAAAGGCCAATTGGTGCATGTATCCCCTTGTCTTTCGACTATCAACGCCACCACATGATGCATGATTAACCGTCTGTCGCTTTTAACGTTATTTTCATGAAATTAGTAAAATAACGTTAAAATTAGTGCAATTTCATCCTCCCCCCCCCCCCCCCCCCCCCCTCCTTCCAAGCGCCCACACATATATGCATTATTTATACAAATAAGATAATACACATTTTTTTGAGATGATTTATACATTACACAATTTTGTTCTTGTAAGTTAATTGTTGTGGTGTATAATTCACATCACATGTAAAATTTTATAAATTTAAATCAGATATTTGTAAGACTGAGATTCATAACAAACCATCAACCAATGGGCTTATATATATGTATCTACATTTAAGTTGAGGCCCACGACCCATATCATGTGGCACATGTGTCCTTCGACCTATGTAGTAAAAATGACCATGTAACAGCCTTTTCGGCCCTGTTTGGCTAAGCTTATTTTGGAGTGACTTATGACTTACTGACTTTTTGGAAAAGTAAATAAGTCAGAATGGAGTGACTTATTTACTTATTCCTCTCACATAATAAGCTAACCCAAACACCTTTTAACTTTTCAAAAAGTCAATAAGTAAATAAGTCACTAAAATAAGCTTAGCCAAATAGCCCCTTCGTATCGAGAAAGGAGTGTGTGCTATAATGAGGCACGTCGTGCGATTTTAGTCGTAAGAATGAAAAATATTATGAACAAAGCATAATTAGCACTAAATGGTTGTTGCATATTTGAAAAGGAAATACAAATATATTATATCAATAAGTTGATAAAAATAATGTATCAAAATACCACTAATCACATCACAAGTTGGATCTAGTAGCTTGTTATGCGCGTGATAATTGAGTTGATGTGAAACCCGGTACGTGGTATCTTCAAGAGGTACGTCTATTATGCATGTTCCGTGAATGGTACACCTGAACCTTAAGTGATACGGATGTTAGACAATACTCTACAAGTTGTTGATCAGTTCTGTTTAAACATAACGGAAAACATGAATAACATACCTGTTACAGCAGACAGGCCAGCAGAGAATCCAGTCAGAGATGCAGCCATTGAGTTTGACATACTTGTCAGGATGATCTGGTTCCTCCTTAGGGTGCAACGTTATGATGGTGATGAAACCGAAACAAGGGATGGTTTCGGTTATGGAGAGAGAGCCGAGAATGATGTTATGAGGGTTGTGTAATTGTCTAATTGTCTAACCCTTAAACTCTCTAATAATCTCCTTATATATACACCCAAGAGGAAACCTAATTAGTTAATAAGGGTAATATGGTCTATCAACAATTACCAACTAATTATTAATAGGTTATTAATATATTTTGATCTATATAATATGAATGATTATAATGGCTACAAGATTAAATATTATAATATTAATATATTTAATCTCACATTCTCCCACTTAGCCGAGTAATCATTTATCATGAGCAATAGATGAGCCTGGCTAGGAGTTAACACTCATTTTAGCCTTAAACCAAGAACTATAACAGAGAAATACAGTCGTTGAATCATCATTCGACTCAGGACCCCCATTAATTATACTATAGCCTCAATTTAAAACCTAATAGTTATGATCAAAATACGTATAAGCCCTTTAGCGACTGATTTGTATTTATATTTGTCTATATGTCATTACACCGGCAGAACATATGTTAGAGACATACAAAATCAAACTGAGGAAATTTTATTAATTAAAACATAAGCTAGTACAATATGCCATTAAATAAGGTCTTTAGTGAGTCCTATATTCGATACATGTTCTTCGAAAACTTTAGGTGGGAGACCTTTAGTCATCGGATCCGCAAGCATATCTTTAGTACTAATATACTCAATACAAAAATTATTTTCCTCAACTCGTTCACGTACGAACAAATATTTTGTATCGAGATATAAACCAGCTCCAGTCGAACTGTTACGATCGAGAAACTAACAGCAGCTGAGTTATCACAGTAAAGCTTCAATGGTCTAGAAATGGAATTAACGATTTTGAGTCCAGTGATCAGATTTCTAAGCAACATTCCATGACAGGTTGCGTTGTAAACAGCAATGTATTCTGCCATCATTGTGGAAGTTGTGGTTAACTGTTGTTTATGACTCTTCCATGAGATAGGTCCGCCTGCTAACATAAAGATGTAGCCTGAAGTGGATTTCTTGTCATCTTTGCATTTGGCAAAGTCAGAATCAGAATAACCTACCACTTCTAAGTGGTCACTTCTTCTATAAGTCAGTTTATAGTCTTTCGTCCCTTGCAGATATCTAAGGACCTTCTTAGCTGCTTTCCAGTGATCTAGGCCAGGATTAGTCTGATAACGGCCTAGCATTCCAGCAATATAAGCGATATCTGGGCGAGTACAAACTTGAGCATACATCAGGCTCCCGACTACTGACGCGTAAGGTATCTGGCTCATTTGCTCCTTTTCAACCTCTGTTGTCGGACACTGGAATGAACCGAAAACATCTCCCTTAACTACTGGAGCGACTGAGGGTTTGCACTGTTGCATGTCGTAACGTGTAAGGAAACGATCTATGTAAGTCTTCTGAGACAATCCTAAGATCCCTTTGTGTCTATCTCGGTGAATTTCGATGCCAATGAAGCAAGAAGCATCTCCGAGATCCTTCATGTCGAAGTTACGCGAGAGTAATCGCTTCGATTCATGCAACATGTCTAAACTATTACTTGCCAATATAATATCATCTACATAAAGGACAAGTATAGTAAAGTTACTCTCACTCATCTTGAGGTAGGTGCGTTGATCCACTTGATTCTTCATAAAACCTTGTCTCTTCATGACTTCATCACACTTGAGGTACCATTGACGTGATGCTTGTTTTAACCCATAAATGGATTTCTTCAACTTACAGACTAGATGCTCCTGACCTTCAGGTTTAAAACCTTCAGGTTGTTTCATGTAAACATCTTCGTCTAAGTCTCCATTAAGGAAAGCAGTTTTGACGTCCATCTGATGCAGCTCTAAATCAAAATGAGCTACTAGGGCCATAACGATCCTTAATGAATCTTTACGAGAGACAGGTGAAAACGTCTCTTGATAATCAATTCCCTCTTTCTGAGTGTAGCCCTTTGCAACCAATCTCGCTTTGTAGCGTTCAATGTTCCCATTCGGATCCAGTTTTGTTTTGAACACCCATTTACATCCTACAGGTTTAACACCGTTGGGTAATTCGACCAAATCCCAAACGTCATTTTTCTTCATGGATTCAAGCTCATCAATCATTGCTTTGTTCCATTTAGAAGACTGATCACTGCTAATGGCTTCATTATAAGAGATAGGATCATTGAGCTTTCCAGCATCCATTTCAGTCAGGTAGGTAACATAATCATCCCAATTAGTAGGCCGTCTTTGCCTAGATGACCTCCTGAGTTGATTATCGGGTTCAGCGTTGTCTTGGTTTTGAGCTTTTGATGTGCCTTCATTATGAGGTATAATGGGTTCTGATTGTGGAGATTAAGTTGGTGCAGTAGCTTCAGGTGCAGTTGTTGCATTGGGTACAAGAGGAGTAAATGGAGTAATGGTAAGCGACGAGTCTCTCCCCCCGCGTCTTGTACTTCTTGCAATTCTTCGTAAGGGTTGGTACTGCTCCCACTGACCTTGAAATCCTCCAGGAACGCATCACGCTTGGTTTCAACAATACGGGTGACATGGGAAGGACAATAGAAACGATAACCCTTCGAATGACTAGGATACCCGATAAAGAAACAGGTAACTGTTTTAGGGTCAAGTTTCCTTAGGAAAGAATTATAGAGTTTTGCTTCAGCAATGCAGCCTCATACTTTCATATATTTAAGACTCGGTTTCCTTCCTGTCCAAAGTTCATAAGGAGTTTTAGGGACAGACTTAGAAGGGACTCTATTGAGTATATGAACAGCTACTTTTAACACTTCAGTCCAGAGGAATAATGGTAAATTAGTGTTGGCTAACATACTGCGCACCATGTTCATAAGGGTACGATTTCTTCGTTCAGCGACACCGTTCTGCTGAGGTGTACCAGGCATGGTGTATTGGTTCACAATCCCCTGGCCCTTACAAAACTCATAAAATGGACCAGGAGCTTGACCCACATCAGTATGTCTTCCATAATATTCACCGCCTCTATCTGATCTCACAACTTTAATCTGACGATCTAATTGCTTTTCAACTTCAGCTTTATAATCTTTAAAAGTTGTAAGAGACTCAGATTTTTCCTTAATGAGATACAAGTGCATGTAACAAGAATAATCATCAATGAAAGTGATAAATGAAGTATGTCCTGTTATGCCAGCGATTTGCTAGGGACCACTAATGTCAGTGTGAATGAATTCTAATAAATTAGAGCTCCTAGTGGCACCTTTCTTATTCGCTAATGTCATTTTGCCTTTAAGACATTTGACACATGTTCCAAAATCAGTGAAATCGAGAGGAGGTAAGACTTCATCCTTTACGAGACGATTTAATCGTTCTCTTGAGATGTGGCCTAAACGTTGATGCCACAACATAGATGAAGTCTCTAAGTCTCGAATATGTTTCATCTTTGTGAGTGATTCATTAATATTATATGACAACAAAGATTTGGAAAAATTATCATCTAGTTCTAATCTATAGAGACCACCATCCAGAATGCCAGTACCATAAACAACGGAATCATAGAGAATAGAGAGTTTGCGATGACCATGGGAAACAACAAAACCGCCATGTCTAACTTTGGTCCTGATACAAGGTTCCGAGTTACCTCAGGAACATATAAGGTATCATAAAGTTTAATGCATAAACCAGTTTTCAAAAATAATTGTAATGTTCTTATGGCCTTCACTTTTAATTCCCGATCATCCCCAACTTTAAGTGTTCTTTGGTTTCTTCCCAGCTTCCGGATTGAAAGGAATCCCTGAGTAGAGTTGGTTACATGAACCATAGAACCAGAATCAAACCACCAAGAATTAGCAGGAACATTTAAATTAAAGGACTCAAGTATCATGAAAAAATCGTTACCTTTCTTAGCTAGCCACTCCTTGAAGTCAGGGCATTCCTTTTGCTTATGTCATGTTTTCTTACAGAACTTGCAATAGGGTTTGCCTAAGGAGCTCTTAGAGCTGGAAGATGTACTTGTATTAGGATTTGGCTTTTGGACTTTAGAAGCATCCTTTCTTTGATGACTGTTCTTCCTATTCTTAGAGTTGGAGGTGGTGAAGTTAGCAACATCAGTGGTGCGATCCATCTTCATACGCTCTTCCTCCTGTACGCACATAGCGACCAGCTCACTCATCGTCCATTTATCCTTCTGAGTGTTGTTGTAACAACCCGCACGTTCGTGCGTTGTTACCACTCGTTATACTCGTTACGCCTAGCACCAGAGATTCGGATCATAATGTAGCTATATTGCATACATCGCTATTTCGCAGTATTTTCGCATATTACGCATACCTTATCACTATAACATATCGCATCACACACACTAACGCTCACGATGATGTTGAGTGAGGACCTATTCTACCCTCCTCGATAGTCGTGATGCGTCGCAGAGAACCCATATTCGAAACGAAACCCGGTTATTGTATCGCAACTTTGAAATGTGGATATTTATACGACCCTATGTGACTAATTATAATAAATATATGAATATGGGTATGAAAATGTGTAACCAAATTATCGCGAAGCTTAACGAACAAAACGAACCATCGAAATGCCATTCGCCGGAGACCATCGATCGAGTTGCCACCCGATCGGACAGTCATCCGATCCATGGCACTCCCTTCCCCTTTCTCCTCTTCACCTATAAATAGCCCTTGTCACATCACTTGAACAGTGATGTGAAAGCTCCCACTCGACCAGCACGCTTTGGGGCTATTTCCTCTCGATTTCTCGCGATTCTTGTAAGTTTTCTACCTCAATTCTTGTACTTCTACGATCTACACACACTTCTTCATCAATTTCACCTTTGAATCTTAACTTTTAACCGTGAAATCAACGGATTTGAGGTGTTCTAGGATGATGTCATCATGGAGTTCTTATGAGCTTCAAGTCTTGGCATCATTCCACCAAGAACAACTCAGATATGAAGGATTTCCACATGATTAAACAACGTTTTCGCATAGATCTACACAAACTCATGGTTAAAAGGATTGAAAGATGGTTTTCTAACCTTCTTTCAACTCTTTTACACTCAATGCACTCAAACCGATAGAATCGGAGCTTGTTCTGATCTTCTACTCCTTCTTGTTGATGTGTTGGTTCAAGATCTGTATTTTATCAACGAGACAACCGATCTCGGGTTAAACGCGAACCATCCTCTCGAACAGCTGACCGATCAGATTAGGGTGATTCCTGCCCGATCGGATCGCCTGGGTGTTGATGGGGTTCTGTTGTTTAGCACGATGTCATACCGTCTCGAGAAAACCGCAAACTTTCAAAACAATCAAGTGACAGGACGGTCTAAGGCCGTCGGAATGGATTGCCGTCCGATCGGATTACCACCCGATCGGACAGCTGTCCGATCGGCTTGCACTTGGTGCCTCACTTAAACTTTTAAATTCAACTTTTCAAGTTCGGAACGTCGAACGGATTGCCGTCCGATCGGATTGCCACCCGATCGCACAGCCATCCGACCATGTGATGTTGGGACTAATTCAATACATAGACGGTTCCAGACGGATTGCCACCCGATCGGATTGCAATCCAATCGAGTGACAAACTGCTGTGAACTTGTTCTCACTAAAGTGTCCCACTGATCGGATCGTCACCCGATCGAACCTTCGTTCGATCGACCGACCTGAAGGGTGGAGATACTTCTGTTTTTAAAATGCTACAATGAAAACTTCAAAAGGCAAACCATCATACACAAACACCTCTTCACCAAACAAAGTGACAATCCAATCGAATGGTCATCCGATCGGATGATCATCCGAACGGATTATCATCCGACACTTGGTTCATTCGCCACCGTTTATCGCACTATTCAACGTTTACGCTATCAATCTATAATCAGGCTAATCTCGGACGCGCTCCCTTCAATCCAACCAAGTTGTGTTTACTTGCTGAACACCGACTGTGAGTATACTTGAACCCTTTTTGCTTTTTCACATTTGGGTGTAACATACGTTGCTATCAAATCGAATTACATCAAATGCTTAAACTACTTATCATTTGCGAATGACTTACGTGCATAGTTATACGTGATGCTAGTTACATATGTGCTAGGACTTATACTAGCGACGTCCCACCATGACTAGTATAGTACTATTGCGCCCGACGGGGTCTAGTTTAGCAATCGCAATCGCAGCTCGAGGACTTAGCTGGTAGTATCAGTTTTGTGAGTATATATGTCGTGTATTACGTTTATGTATGTGGAAATTCGCAGCTTTTATCTATTACACTATTACATATCAAACCTGTATACTCGCCAATACTTTTGTATTGACATTATTTTAACGTATGTTGCAGGTTTAGTCGCAGTCTACATCAAATCAAGCTAGGAAGTCTAGAAACACACCTAAAATCTAGGTTGTCGGATTTGAATTGTTTGAGAGAACAGGAAATTCGTGACAGCTTATGTGATTGTAATTGTTTATTAGTATGGGATAATGAACGCATTAAATACTGTCGCAATATAGTTGTATGGATTCTCTTGAACAATCTGATTCGCATAGTGTCGCGCCCTGATGATTCCGCCATCGGTTGGGGTGTGACAGTTGTAATTGATCTTGAATGCTTCATAGGATGAAGGAAGCGAAGTGATGATGAAGTGAACAAGAAAACCATCACTGATTTCCATCTCTAGCCCTTTCAGCTTATTGGCCATGTCATGCATCATCATGATGTGCTCGCGAATGCCGCTCCTCCCATCATACTTAGTTGTCACCAGCTTGAGGATAAGAGTGCTAGCGTGTGCTTTTGATGTTCCCTTAAATTGTGCCTCCACAGAAGCCAGATAGGTTTTAGCATCCTCAGAATCAGGAATAGCTCCTCTAATTGCATTGTGTATGGAATACTTCATGAACATGAGAGACATGCGGTTACACCTAGTCCATTTTTCATGAACTATCTGCTCAGCAGCAGTACTTTGAGTGGTAAGGTCCGCTGGCTTATTCTCTCTAAGAGCATAATCGAAGTCTAGTAATCCAAGTGTAAGCACGAGGGCATCCTTCCATTCAGCAAAGTTATCACCAGTCAAATGTGGAATCCCGCAATTGGGTGCTGATAGTGGAAATAAGATGAGCAAGTTATGATACTAAGAAAGAAGTCCTAATGTGATCTAAGGGCATGTTATACTAAGGCAGGCATAAATAATGACCATTTTAATTATGAAGCTGTGATATTGTCTATTACTAACATCAAAATAATAGACGTAGATAAAATTCTACTTAAACGAAGACAAATCAGCTTTGGCCAAAAGTGTAATCATTTAAGTATGTGTGCAAAGTAATCGTGACAAATCAGCTTTGGCCAGAAACGAGACAATCACTTTAGTTATGCACTTATCAATCATGCTAGACATAAATGAATTAAAATCAGCTTTGGCCAGAAATTAAGACATTTCACGTTTGTAATGCATACTCAACATAGCTTTTATAATACTTGAACAATAAATAGATGTATTAAATCAGCTTTGGCCAGAAATGATACATCAGAAGCTCACTCAAGTTAAGCTATTTTGGTTTTGTAAAAAGTTATCTGATTCTGATTATGTAATTAAGTGTTTGCAAAACCAAGTATTTAATAGCAAACCACCTGTTAGCGCGGATCGAGTCAGGTCTCGAGCTAAATTTTAGTTCACATTAAACAGCCTAAAATAATGAGATCTCGAGTCAGTTATGAGGTCTCGAGTCGCAACCTTGGTCTCGAGTCACAATCTCAGTGTCTCGAGTCGTAATCATGGTCTCGACTACTGTGTTTTATGAGATCTCGACTCCATAATGAGATCTCGAGTCGCAACCATGGTCTCGAGTGGTGAAGATTGAAGCCTTTAGTCGAAAACTCAGTGGTCTCGAGTCGAGACTTTATGGTCTCGAGTTGTAAAGATTTGATGACCCTTATGATTTCGAGTCGAGACCTTGTGGTCTCGAGTCGAGATCTGATGGTCTCGAGTTCAATCTGATGGTCTCGAGTCCACTATTAACAGCTGTTGTTGTGATAATAACTGAAAACTCGAAATTGTGGGGATTGTGGGATAATGCTTCCTGTTTTATTGCTGATCTAAATTTATCAAAGATTTCGAAATTATAAGCTGATTATCTCTTTAACAGTTTTCGAAAATTTTAATAGATAAAATTAAGATCAAAACAATAAAAAACATCCACTAATCCTAATTATATTCCAAAACTTAAGGAATTTTCGAGTTTTTCTTAGAACAAGTGATAAACCCTAGAAAATTAAAACATAATTCTGGGATCCGAAACCTGAATTTTAAGACTTCTATTAACAGATTTCGGATATTAATTTACCCATAGTGATTTCGAGTGACATGATAAACCACCCTTTACTCAAAACAGTGATTTCGGCATAATGAGAACCGAAGCCAGCCGTGATATATTAAGGCTTTAAAATTTATGTTTTCCAGATTTTAATCCCAGAATAATGGACACGAAAACAGAACTGATTTATCAACATATGCTCTGATACCACATGTTGATCAGTTCTGTTTAAACATAATGAAAAACATGAATAACATACCTGTTACAGCAGACAGGTCAGCAGAGAATCCAGTCAGAGATGCAGCCATTGAGTTTGACATACTTGTCAGGATGATCTGGTTCCTCCTTAGGGTGTAACGTTATGATGGTGATGAAACCGAAACAAGGGATGGTTTCGGTTATGGAGAGAGAGCCGAGAATGATGTTATGAGGGTTGTGTAATTGTCTAACCCTTAAACTCTCTAATAATCTCCTTATATATACACCCAAGAGGAAACCTAATTAGTTAATAAGGGTAATATGGTCCATCAACAATTACCAACTAATTATTAATAGGTTATTAATATATTTTGATCTATATAATATAAATGATTATAATGGCTATAAGATTAAATATTATAATATTAATATATTTAATCTCACACAAGCGTCATGAATGGTATGTATGATATCATCTTTAGTCGTACCACACTTTGAATGCCGAAAATCTTGATTCAAAACCAAGATGTTTTTAAACAATGTACGAATGGCTCTAATACCAATGTTGCATTTGTACAAGCTTTTAAACAACAAAATATAACATTTATGTTTCTCATTTTTCAAAGGAATGGACATAACTACAAAATACTTACCATTCCGTCTAGCCACATGGCATAGTGTACTACCAAGAGGCATGCTTGTTTTTTACTTAGATCATCTACAACGAAATGACGCTCAATACTATAAATTAGTATTTGGGTACTATAACCTAGAAGTCCTAGGTACATGTTTTTACTTAGATCATCGCCAACGAATAAGATGGAAGACAGGTGGGTCCGTAGCAAGGAGAGGTTGCGTGAATCCTTCTCCGGGAAGTATGAGAAATGTGAGAGTGAGGGTGGCACATGAACCTTCCGACATGGAGGAGACATGCCCGCCTTCATTTCGTGTGAAGAAGACAATCTTAGTTCGTAAACTTACAATATAAACGACGTATGTATGCGTATTGCCACATCGGCAGAAAATGCCCTTATGATCTTATCCTTGACGAATGAGTGAATGGCGAATACTCGTATAGAGTATTTTATACTCAATGAATTGGACTTTTAGTATATGTTCCCCATTGTCCACAATGTATTAATTTGAGGCCCAAGACCCACAATGAATATGCTTTCAGCCTTTAGTCCTTCACTCGTTTACATTACTTTACAATTTACTTTATGACAGGTAATTATGTGATATTATTTAATGCTGGTAAATCGTGTCTTAACAGGTTTAACAGGTTTCTGACGGCGCGCACAACATAAGTTTCAAACATGATTACGACTCGTTTAACTACTTTCTACCTCATGTTTATAAAACAGTTTTATGTTTTATGTACAAAGATGAATAAATGATAGATCCTAACATTGTAATTTTAATTATTTTAAAAATTAAAAAAGTCAAAGGGTGTATTTTTCAGTCAAACAGGTCTAATCGTGTCTTAACAGGGACCCAATTGTCAGCTCTAATATTATTATCCCTATAAATATGGTTATACTTTTATTATTTTGAGAAAGACTTTAAGTTGTAACGTTGACATGCTATTCTAAAATATACACATAAGTTCACCAGAATGCTAAAAACTTTAATTCAACCAAGTGTTTTCTGCAAATTTGGAAAAGAAATTATTTGTTAAATAGCTAGATCATATTCGATAATAGGTGTTTTTTTTATATCGAGTTTTCCGAGCCATACAAAGCTGCATAAAAAACTGTAATTATGGAGTTTTATAAGCTCAAACTCCACTCGACTTTCATCTAAGTTTTTTTAGCTCGAGCTTTTGCTAAGATGACTTAGCTCTAGTTCAAGATCGGCTCAGCTCGACTGGTTTGCTATATAACCATACAAGCATTAACTCTTGCTTTATGGGTCTCTAAAATACAAATTAACTAACAATATGAGGTCGAATCTCTAGATAACTGGTTGACCAACGCCTTTGATCTGTTTCATAATCAGCTTCATTTCGACCAGTAGAATTAACACAATAATCTCAAATATAATGATCATATATATATATATGAAAACATGTCATGGTTTCCCCCATTTACATGTACTTTAATAAGAAAAAAAAAGGACAAAAGAATCACGGCGCTATGACGGTTTTCATGGTGTCATTAACGTTATTTACATTATGATCATCAGTCTTAGAATCTGAATTAATACTTTTAGTGCGTTGAATGCCGCTAGGGGAACGATGGAGCCTGCAACGAAACGAACCTGCGTGGGTGGTTGGAGAACATAAACAGTTGTTTTTCGAGACACTGCCTTGTCTTGCTAGACCTCCACCTCCCGACGGTGGTGATGTCACGTGAACTTGTTCAACATCAACCTTCAACTCCTCGTTAGCCGCCATCAAGTAAGAAAACCTAACTCGGATCATGGTGTATATGTACATATTGACACGTTTATTTCAGAACCAATAATAAAAGTAATATACGTGTAACGTCAAAATTATTATAACGAATATGAGATGTTACCTTGAGAGGATTTGCAATGGTGAGTATCCAAAATCTTTAAAGAAAATGGAGATTTGGAGATGAGGAATACTAGAGCAAAAGTGACCCCTATATATTGCATAATGTGTCACAATAAAGAAGATTATTGTTGATAAGGTTTTAAACATTATATATATATATATTTTTTATAATTTCCAATTAGAAAAATATATCTTAGATTAATGCCAAGAAATTTGCTGACCAACAAAGTTTGTTTTCTCTATATGTAGATCTTTAATCCATCCATAATTATAGTTTTGTTAATTATATATCGTTACATAAATTATTCCGCAACGTTTTGAATATAAACTAAATGATCAACACGCGTCTAGCGTGGCTTGGAATTGTTATTAAAACTTTTTATATAAAATTATGTTGTTTCACTCTCGGAGCATTCACCGGACAAAAGAAGTACTTCGAGAGGAACCCGAGTCGCCCACCACCAATTCTGGGAAAAATCCGATAACACACCCGCTTGTAGAAACAACGTTAAAATATGCATAATATTTTGTTTTAATGAAATTTTTTAATTAAAAAACATACACGCGTCCAAAAGTTGCACCCCCACTCACGGGAGGAAATAATTAAGATGGCGAGATATGCCACTTGCAAAAAATCACTTTATATAAAATGCTTCAACTACTCCAAGACACAGACAATTTATATATAAACAAAACCTCATTTTCTAAATTAATTTATATGTTTTCTACTGATTTTTAATGTTTATTTGTCGTGCATTCATTCATTGAAACCAGAAACCATATTTAGGCAATAGGCATGAAAAATAATAATTCCTTTTAAAAAGTGGGGGCGAGTTTTAACGTGAAAATAATTATACTCTTAACCGTATTAATATTGCAGCGCACCCTTTGAAAAATATATATACAACATTATTCTTGAATATGTGAAATTAATACTTTTGAAAGGTAGAGAATTAACCAACTTTTTTTACTTTTTTATTTTTCTCATAAAAGTTTCTTAACAATTTTTTATACTTAAAAAACCAACATACTTTTTGTTTTATCTCACAAAAGTTGTTCAACAATTTTTTTGAACATTAAAGTTCATTCAGATGTTAAGTTAGAACAAAATTATGACAACTTTTTTAAAACTTGCTATATGAAGTTATATTTCAACCTAAGATGTGTTTGAAAAATCATAGGCCATTGCTATAGAACCAAAGATAGTTAAAAACGAAAACGAAAACGAAATCGAGCAAAAAACGATTAAACCAGAACCGAATAAAATGATTTCCGTTTATATGTAGCCCAATAAACTGAGTAATTAACCAAAGTAAACCGTACTTTATATTTAGTCTAATAAACCCAATTAACCAGAGTAATATGTGCTTTATATTTAATTTAATAAACCCGATTATACGACTTCGTTGTATTCCTGTTGAAACCGAAACCAAACCAAATCCAAATGCGGTTTGTGATTCAATTCTGAAGTACTTAAATTTCGTTTAGTTTGGTTAGCTTTTTGGTTTAAGCCAAAAAAATTCAAATCGAATTAAAGGAACTAAATAATCGAATAAACTAAAAATAACCGATGGACACCTCTAATGGTTCCAAGTTGTTTAAGTTATTTTTGTCATAATTTTGTTCAAATCTAACACGTGGAGGGACTTTAATTTCAAAAAATTGTTGAGGGACTTTTGATAGAAAAAACATAAAATATGTTTGTTTTTAAGTGGAAAAAATTGTTGAGAGACTTTTATAAGAAAAATGAGAAAGTATATTGGTTTTTTATGATATTTCCCTCTGTTTATTTATAGGTGAAACTTTAGTTTTTTATTTTTTTATTTTTAGGGTATCTATTTTATTTACTTTGTAAACATACACGAATATAAATTATCCAGTTAAATTATGTTACTTCTCTCTGTCTATAGAGATAATTTGTTATGATATGATTATCATAAAATTGGTATTTTCTGATGTTCTCTTAATAATATGTAGTACTATTTAAACGCAACAAAATTGTTTATAGTTGTTTTCTAGGGAAAATATTATAAACTCAAGTTTTACTTAAATTTTATCAAGGTTTCTTTACTAACTTAGCTAATCAAATGTCAATTGCTATGCTAATTATATGAATGAGATTATGTGAACTACATCTGTAAATGTTTTTTTTTAGATTTGGACTCTACGGGGTTTAAATTAAATAAACTAAGACATAACAACAATAAACTAGGACTAATTCTCCTATATATTAACTAGGTTAGAACCCCGTGTGTTACACGGGTTAAATAAATGTAATTTTATATACTAAATTAAAACAATTATTCTTTAAAAATCTCGTTTATTACACGGGTTGAACAAATGTAATTTTATATATTAAATAATAAAAAAAATTATATCTCTAAGAACCTCATGTATCATACTGAATAAATGTAATTTTATATACCAAATAATAAAAACCCGTGTATTGTACGGGTTGAATAAATCTAATTATATATACTAAATAATAAAAAAAACTTATATCTTTAAAAACATTGTGTATTACACGGGTTAAATAAATGTAATTTTGTAACCTTGTATATTACACAGGTTGGATAAATGTAATTTTATAAACTAAATAATAAAAAAAATTATATCTTTATAAACCCCATGTATTATACGGGTTGAATAAATCTAATTATATATACTAAATCATCATCATCATCATCATCATACTCTATAAATCCCACAAATAGCAAAGCTAAGGTAGGGTCTGAGGAGAGTAAGATGTAGAGGCTGCTTTCAGTAAGACCCCCGACTCGGTAGTAGTTTTGCATCTAGCTTTGGACATAAGGCACATAACACTTAGGAATCGGGACAAAGACCGATTAGTGCATGTTCCCTTTTGTCTTTCTGCTATCAACGCCACCACATGATGATGATGCATGATTAACCGTCCGCCGCTTTTAACGTTATTTTCACAAATTTAGTGAAATAACGTTAAAATTAGTGCAATTTCACTTTTGCCCTCCGAGCGTCCACACATATATACATTATTAAAAGTTAGATTAGATTATATACGAAATTAAGTGTATAACAAAAGGTCTTTATAAATTTCACGTAGAATTAATTGGAATCCTTTATTAAAAGTAGGTTAGATTATATATGGGCTTATACGTGTGAGTAATTGTGATTATTGAATGGTTGAATTTTGAGGGTTTTGAAATGTGAATTTGATTATGTAGCTTTGGACATAAGGCACATAACACTTAGGAATCGGGACAAAGACCGATTAGTGCATGTTCCCTTTTGTCTTTCTGCTATCAACGCCACCACATGATGATGATGATGATGATGATGCATGATTAACCGTCCGCCGCTTTTAACGTTATTTTCACAAATTTAGTGAAATAACGTTAAAATTAGTGCAATTTCACTTTTGCCCTCCGAGCGTCCACACATATATACATTATTAAAAGTTAGATTAGATTATATACGAAATTAAGTGTATAACAAAAAGTCTTTATAAATTTCACGTAGAATTAATTGGAATCCTTTATTAAAAGTAGGTTAGATTATATATGGGCTTATACGTGTGAGTAATTGTGATTATTGAATGGTTGAATTTTGAGGGTTTTGAAATGTGAATTTGATTATGATAGATTATATTTTAGTTTTAAAACTTCTAGAATGATTGAATCAAATAAAAGGATTATGATTTCCTAGAAACAAAAATAACTGAGTTTTTTTTTTTCTGATCATTTTGAACATAAGCAAATAGAACGATAGCTTCTTAATAAAAAAAAATGGCAATTGGATTTTAACACCTCAAACTTTGAAGAATTGGCCGATAACACCCGCAACTAACACTTTGATCTGTGACACCCCAAACTTTTAATTTTGTTTGTCATTTCACCACTCAGTTAAAAAATGAGTAACTAAGTTAGTCTTCCATCCTACGTGGCACAGACTTGATTACGTGGACAAGATGACATGGCAAATTCTTGATTACGTGGCACTACATGTGTATAACTATATATAAAAAGCAAATTCTTGATTGTAGGGCTATTAGGTCTGATTAAAAAATACAATTAAAAACAGTTTTTATATGAAATCCCAAACCCACCGTATGACTACCCCTCCTTTACCCTTCTCTCTTCACTTTCTACCACCGCCATCACCTCCACCAACCACCTGCAACTCCACCAACCACCACCATCACCAACTCCGGGCGTTTTCAAGTGATTTCTGGTAAAAATCTAACAAACCCACATTATCTTTGGCTTCGATTTCCGTTTTCAAGTGATTGAACTAACCAATCTGTGTGCAAATCGCGGCGATTGTCAGTTACATTTCGAAGAACTTGAGTTCGCATTGAAGTGTAAATAACTGAGAATTAATGCTAGTGGCAGATATTAGCTAAAACCGGTGACGATTGGACGGTGTTGTAACAGTGGCCGGAGCTCCGGCGAGAGAGAATGAAGAAGGTGGTTGTTGCTGAGACTCAAAGGAATCCTCTTTCTTCTACACACATCAATGGCGTCTGCAAGTTTCTTCAAGCTTAACGCATCTTCTTCACCGTGGACCGGTCACCGTTCCGTCATCCGTGCCGGATCTTACTCCGAAGAACTTGTTAAAACCGTTGTAACTTTCTCTTTCTGTTCCTGTAACCTTTTGGATTGAATTTTGGTGATTTTGTTTCTGAATTTTAGAAATTTGATATGATTTGTGTTGTGTACGGAGGATCTGATCAGGAAGATGGCAGGAAGAGAAGAACTATGGTGGTTGTGACGGTGAGCTCATAGTGGCAGGAGGATGTGGTGGTGGCGGCAGGATGTGGTGTGGATGATGATGGTGGTGGAGTTTTTGGGGGAGGAGACAAAGGAGGTGGTGAGACTTTCGTTGTTCAGCCATTGAGTGATCGGTGAAGCCCTAGAATTACAGGTGTTTGTTTGTTTTAGAGGGATTTGGATTATTAGAATTTAATGGATTTGAGATTGTCTAGAACATCCCAGTTAAAATCAAGAATTTGCTTTTTATATACAGTTATACACATGTAGTGCCACGTAATCAAGAATTTGCCATGTCATCTTGTCCACGTAATCAAGTATGTGCCACGTAGGATGGAAGACTAACTCAGTTACTCATTTTTTAACTGAGTGGTGAAATGACAAACAAAATTAAAAGTTTGGGGTGTCACAGATCAAAGTGTTAGTTGCGGGTGTTATCGGCCAATTCTTCAAAGTTTGAGGTGTTAAAATCCAATTGCCCTAAAAAAAATAACTAATTACAAATGTGAAACCCAATAATTTTACTTCTGTCCCATTTGAACGGAGAAGACAAGTACAAACTAAATTTAAAAAAAAAAATGCAATACGAAAATAAGAGATAGAATAGTCGATATTTTTTTTTCATAAAATATGAGATAAGGGTAAACTAAATAAAAAAGTGTCAATTTGGTAAATAATAATATTAAGTACGAAAAGGTAGGAAATTACAAATCTAGACATCTTCAATAAATGACACGTGTCCAAAATCAGGTTTCTTTTATTATATAGTATAGATATCAAGAGTAAATTACGATTTTCGCCCATGTGATTATATCACTTTTACCCTTTTGGCCAAAAAATGAATCTTTTAACATCTGAGCCCCTAACGTCTTTTTTTCTAACTCTTTTGGCCCATAACACTAACCCCATCAGTTTACTTTTAGGGGCCAAAAGTGTTAGAAAAAAGACGTTGGGTTCAAAATTACTTTTGAGGGCCAAAATGGTTAGAAAAAAAAGATGTTGGGGTCCAAAAATGTTAGAAAAAAAGATGTTGAGGCTCAGATGTTAAAAAATTCCTCTTTAAGCTAAAAGGGTAAAAGTGATATAAACACAGGGGCCAAAATCATAATTTACTTTAATATCAAATTAGATAACTAAGTTTGAATTTGAATTAAATAGATAAATATAAAAGTAATAACTAAACTAAATAATATTTAGTAGGAGAATTATCTATAATTAATTAGAAGAGATTAAATTAAAATAATAATTATCTATAAGACATGGCCTAATATGATGACAAGTGTCCCTAAAATGGTTTCTTTTATTATATAGTATAGATTCTCCAATGCTTTGAACAGTACAAAGAAAAACTAGCTATTAAACTAAAGTCTAGCACCAAAATAAACAAACAGATGCATCTAGAAATATAAGGCAAGATTTTCGATTAAAATAATAAAAATCATCTATATATTAATCTCCAATGTTTTGACCAGTAACAAAGAAAAAAATAGCATTATCCTATTATATATTATTATTATATTATATTTATATTTATATTTATATATTAATTCTCCAATACTTTGAACAGTACAAAGAAAAACTAGCTATTAAACAAAAGTCTAGCACCAAAATAAACAAACAGATGCATCTAGAAATATAAGGCAAGATTTTCGATTAAAATAATAAAAATCATCTATATATTAATTCTTCAATGTTTTAACCAGTAACAAAGAAAATAATGGCATTATCCTATTATCCTAATAATTGAAGGAAAACCACATGGGAGAGAATAGTATCACCCTGTCATTGGTTCAAATGGGCGGCCGCCCCTCACCCATTGGACTAATCAGTTTATT
Source organism: Helianthus tuberosus (assembly GCA_030545235.1). Lineage (NCBI taxonomy): Eukaryota > Viridiplantae > Streptophyta > Magnoliopsida > Asterales > Asteraceae > Helianthus > Helianthus tuberosus. The sequence goes on from JARYGA010060305.1 coordinate 1,408,235, forward strand.
ATTTTATACACAGTTTAAAATTACATTTTTGCCCTGGAATAGTGTTTCTCTGCCATTGGTTCAAATGGGCAGCGAGCAATACCTATTGGACCAACCAGTTTATTATTTTATATCCACCTTAAAATTACGTTTTTGCCCCCCAGTTAAAAAATACGGTTTTGCCTCAACTTCAAAATACGTTTACCCTTTTTCCATGAGCTAAAAAATATGATTTCGCTCTCAGTAAAAAAATTACGCTTTTACCCTCAGCCAAAATTACGTTTTCTCAAAATTACGATTTTACACCAATTTATTATTTTATACCTACTTTAAAGTTACGGTTTTGCCCACAGTTTATAATTACGTATTTGCCCACAATTAAAAATAAATTTATGCTTTTGCCCCAGCTAAAATTTACGAATTTCCCCGATATCACCCTCAATTCAAAATTACGTTTTTGCCCCCCAGTGCAAAATAAAAATATAGTTTTCCCCTACCTATTAATTAGGATTTTACCATCGGGAAAAAACTTTTGATTTTTCCCCCAAGTAAAAAAAAAAGACTTTGCCCCAAACTAAAAATCGTGTCAAAGAGCTGCCTAAGGCCGTGGGGTATGGGGCTTGGGTTGGGGTAAAACGCCCAAGCCACCACCCCGGGTGGGCTTGGGTTGGGGCGTGGCCCCTTGGGGCTTGGCTTTCAAGCTGGGCGTGGGGCGGATTGGCCAAGCGAGCTGGCGGTATTTCATTGGCTCACCCCGTCACGTCAGGCGGCTAATTCAAATTTTGAATTTAAAAATTCAAACGGTCCCCCCATACCACCCAACCGCCACCCCGGTCTCCCAACATCCTCTATATATTTGTAACCCCCAACCCACTGGTCCCCCCATCCCACGAACCGAAACCCCCACCGGCTACCCATTCTTGAACCCGTTACCCCACTGGTCCCCCCCATCCCACGAACCCAACACCGCTATAGCATCCTGGACCCGTGAAGAAGAAATGGCACTCGTGTAACACCTCGAAAATTCACGTCCTATAATGTGTTGACACGTGTCATAAGTTTGAACGTGTGAAAGAATGTTCTTGAGGGACTAAAGTTGACAAACATGGAAAGTATGTGAATATACGAGTTCAAAATGTCAACAGTGAATAAATATACTTTATAATAACCCTACATGATGCTTATACCATCAAACGAATAAATCATGGATCATACGAAGCTAAAAGTGAGAGATTACAAACTATAGCGGTTAAATGTGTCAACATGTTTAAGTTATACCTCTGAGTGACCTTTTAGCAAACCCGAAGCTTTGTAATGATTAATTATGCTCACTAGAATGCACGATAAAAATTTCATAAAGTTTCGTTAACGTATGAGAAAGTTATGATCAAATTCGTATGCGAGGGGTTAAAGCGTTAACGTTGAAAATTATGACTTTTCGGGTTAACCAGAAGTGACCAAGGACTTGGCAAAGTGGGTATAAGTCTTGAAGCCCTTGTAGGTAAATGTGAAGGGGTCAAATTGCAAGAAATAAGCTTAGTTGACCTTTCGAAAGGCCAAGGGACAATATGCAAAAACTTGAAAATGTGAAAACCTGAAAACGAGGCTTAGGCGGGCCGCGTAAGAGTCCTTATGATCTTACGCGGGCCGCGTCAGACGCCCAGATACAGAAACATCAGACAGCAGCCTGTATATGCATTATAACCGACTTTAATCAGTTGTTTCACTCCATGGGCGACCCCTAAACAACCCCTAGGCCATTAGGGACATGTGTTATTGATCAGGGACCATTGGTAGTGTTGTGTGTCAACAATCCATTGTGATTAAAGCACTATAAAAGGCCATGATGTGCAACCATTTTTCTCACACCTTCCATCTGCACTTTGGAACATTTCTGGAGCTCAAGACTTCTCTCTAAGCTTCACAAATCGTGCATAGGACTTCAGTAAGTATGCTTAACCTTTCTTAGTTAAGTTTTTGCTTAGTTTTAGCTTAAAAGTCAAACCGTCGTAATTAACGGTTGACTTAGCGATTAATCACTAATGGTCCAGTGATTAGTCGAATTGAAAGTAGTTATAAGTTGGTAATTATGTGGGCATTAAACCCTTAAAAGGGCACCCTCTGATTCCCACTCTAACTAGGTCAAATGTCGAGTCAAACTTGTTATTAAAAAGTCAACAGAATGCTTATTTTCTAATTTATGCATAATTAGCAATGTAGAACACATACAACCTGTTTGATCATTAATATAACTTGGTAATTAGTGTAAGAACATGTCTAAACATGTTCAACCCGACAATTTTCTGTTTAGACCCGGTTCGGAACCGAAAGTCGCAAAGCTTTGACTTTTGCTTTGACTTCAGTTCTGACCCGTTTTAGTATGATTTGGAATTGCCTTAGAGCTTCCTTAGGACCAGGTTACATGCTAGTATAACCCTCTGTGATTATACACCTTGGTTCATTAGTTATCCAATTAATATGCATGATTCCGTTAATTGCTCATATGTTGACCATTATGCCCTTTTCACCATAAAACGTGATTTTTGAAAATGTAAAAGTGTAGAAACCTTAGTTACTGATATATAAACTTGCACCCAAAGTTTGACATCAGTTCGAGGTGTAGATTGAGAGTTATGCTCATTAGCGTAATTAGAAAGCTTCTTTAGCGATTAAACGACATAATTAGCGTATAGCCTAATTAAACCTACTTTTTGATATCAAACTTATTACCCACTGATGTAATATATTATTTTGGGATTTTTGAAGATTTTAATTAATTTTAGGCTGAGCATAACTTATAGTCGTAGGCTTAATCCGGTAATTGTCGGTTTTGCCCTTACGGGCTATAAAATGAGTTTTACATATCTAATTGACTCCAACCCTTTTGCTACTGATTACATATGATAAATAAATTATTTTTAAGCTTCTGGAATAATAAAAATATCAGTTTTCTATATAGAACCCGGAAACGGCTTCTAATCGCCTTATTAAGCGTTTTTAACGCATAGTATGTACTAGAACCATTTTAAACATACAAGGGTTGATACCTACTGATATTTTAGGTAAAGTATACTATTTTAACAGTAAGAAAAAGTTGTTAAACTCGGACTTCAGTTTTGAGCTTTCCGGCTTATGTGAAATTACCAAAATGCCCCTACGGAGCATAGTTTGGTTATAATTGATAAATTTCACATATATACTTTACCCTACTGTTATAACTTAGTAATTTGAGTATGTTTGCTGATTACAACAGACCTGTAACTCAGATTAATACTTAAACTCTTTTACAACCTTGTAAATGACCAAACTACCCTTACGGGGCATAGTTTGTGTTTAAATTCGTTTCGGGCATAATAAAAGATATCTTACTGATGTCACAACATATTTGAAGAATATTAACTTAGGAAACCTGTATATGGCTCTAATAATTACCCGTTACGCCTCTTGCGCGTTCGGTTTGATTTGGTTTATGTAACTAGTTTGCATAAATTAGCCGAAACGGGTCAAACCTTATCGGTTTTATCTCAAAATCCAGAATGTGTATGAAATACCCATATTAAGCAAGTCTTCAAACTTGTCGGGTCTAAATCACATTCTATCCGGTCTTCGCTTAATCATGCGTACGAACCGTATCTTTGAAACTAACCGGTCTAAGCTTAAGCTTAACTAAAGACCCGTTAGGATTCTAATAGGTTATTATAAACCTTCGTTCCAGATTAGGAGGACCAGTAAAAGCTACTTGCATTTGCTTATTGTGATTATTACTTTGCTCAGGTAAATACTTTTAACTTATTTTCCCTATACGGGCTTGGGTTACGGTATATAAAATACCGCTTGGTCGGGCATTAAATCTTCCATCGTTTGGTGGTTAATTGAATAATTTGATCGGCCCGTTTAAATCGTTGTGTTTACTTAAAGCCTTTGGGGGGTTAATGACCATGTCCCGGATATCCTTGGCATCATTTTACGAAATGGCCACGACCTAAGCGCGGAGTGTAGGCGTACACTCGTCAGTGCATAAATAGATTATGTGGTGTGTCTATTGATCTTTAACCCGGCACGATCCGGGCTACTGAACGCATAAGGAACATGTAATTCTTTTACAAGTTTATATATTTAAATAATTATCCCAAGTTATAAAATGTTTATGCCACGTGCATCCAAATCAATTTTTAATCATTTTTAAAATGAGTCAGTTGATTGTATTTACCAGTGTAAACTGACGTATTTTTCCAAAAAGATTAAATGCAGGTATTAAGCGTAATAGGCTGGATTCTCTCCTTAGCATCAATAAAGAGTCTCGCAAGCTTAAGATGCCTATCGTCTGTTGAACTATTGTTTCCTATTTATTTCGATCCGTCTGTGGATAAACTTTCAACTGTTTGTGATACACGATATTACAATATTTTATTCAGTTGAAATGTATCTTTCATTTGCTTCCGCTGTGCATATTAAATATTGTGTTGTTTGACTATTATGTTGCCAACCACGTCACGATACTCCCCACCGGGCCCACCGGTGACACGTGGAAATCGGGGGTGTGACAACTCGTCACTAGCGTCGTCGACGCTATGAAGGGGCGGCCACCGGGCCAAACAAAATATTGGACGGAAGCATTCGCGGCCTACCGACATAACGTCGGTAACAACCGCCACAACCTCAACGCGTGCCAACATAAATGGCGCGACCTACGGCCCAAGGTCGAGCGTTTCAAGGCTTACTACGAAGCCGTTCCCGCTGGCGAGTTAAGCCACGAGGACCGGGTGGCGGTGGCGAACATAGAGTTTCGAGGCAAGGAAAAAAAGGCGTTCGACAAGATCGACCTTTTTGAATTTTTTTTAACGCTCTAGGTTTGTTTATTTTGTAATTTTTAGAAATTATGTAATTTTTAGGATTATGTAATTTTTAAAATTTTAATGAAGTTGTAGGTTTTTTTTATAAATGTTGTGTGATTTTTTATAAATTTTTTGTATATTTTTTTTAAACCATTCTGCCACGCAGTGCACCCAACCCAAGCCCAACCCACGCCCCGCCATACCCCACGGACACGTAACCAGGCAGTGAGGGGGCTCCCTTTACACGTGTCAGCAAATGCCCCAACCCCCCGCCCCACCATACCCCACGGTCTAACACTTTTTTTACTTTTTATTTCTAGCAAAACGATAGTACTGTTTTTTTTAATTGGTTGAGAATTATTCAGCAATCGCCCCGTAACGCGGGCGGGGCATCACCTAGTATAAATTAAAAACATCTTGGTCGGGACTTAGGATCTTGTACAAAAAGAAAACAACCATCACAAACATCGTGTTCAAGTGAGGTTCAGTAGGTTCTAGGCTTCAAAAAGAGGTTTTGTCTTTCAAAATTGTCAATTTCGTTTTGAACAATTGGATTTGCGACCGCGTGTTGTTGTTGTCATTATTATCATCATGATTATCATTATGATTATTATTATTATCATTATTATTTTTTGAAGAATATTATGGCTCAATTGGAATTCTCTTTCATTGATACCTCACTATAAATACAAGATACAATCCCTAATCTTAGGGAACAAGTTATACAAAACTTAGGGAACAAGTAAATACATAATCATATCTATATTTACATAAGGGATATTCTATTACACTCCCGCAGTCGAAGCAAGAGGTGGGCGAATGTTGAGACTGGAGCGAAAATCATCAAATAATACTCGAGGTAAGCCTTTGGTGAAGATGTCAGCGACCTGTAAACGAGTAGGCGTGTGAAGTATCCGTATGGTACCACGTTGAACATGTTCGCGGACAAAATGAATATCAAGTTCTATGTGCTTGGTACGTTGATGCTGAACCGGATTATTAGATAAGTAGATAGCACTGATATTGTCACAATATACTAAAGTGGCGGTGGAGAGAGGGCGACGTAACTCGAGAAGAAGGTTACGAAGCCAGCAAACTTCAGCAACAACATTGGCTACTGCTCGGTATTCTGCTTCAGCGCTGGAACGAGAAATGGTAGACTGCCTCTTGGAAGACCATGACAGCAGATTTTGTCCCATATAGACACAATATCCTGAGGTAGAGCGACGTGTATCCAGACAGCCTGCCCAATCAGCATCTGTATAAGCCCGAAGAGAGATGGCCGTACACGGAGATAAAGAGAGACCATATGTGGCTGTGCCTTGTATGTAACGGATAATGCGCTTTAATGTCTGCCAGTGTTCAATGCTAGGATTATGCATATGAATACAAATTTGTTGAACGGCATAACTGATATCGGGCCTAGTGAATGTGAGATACTGAAGTGCGCCCGCAAGGCTACGATATAATGTGGGGTCATCAAACGGAACACTAGATTGAGCACCAAGCTTTGGTTTTGTATCAACAGGGGTGGCAACGGATTTGCAAGTAGACATGCCTGCACGGTTGACAATGTCTAAGGCATAATTTTGTTGCGAGAGAAACATCTTATTACCGGTACGAGAAACGGTAATCCCCAAGAAGTAGCTGAGTGGTCTAAGATCTTTCATAGCAAATTCAGCTGCGAGGCTGCCCAATAGTTTAACACGAAGTGAATCAGATGAAGTGGTGATAATAATATCATCTACATAGATCAAGAGATACGCAATGTCACCACCATGATGATAAGTGAAAAGAGAGTTGTCACATCGGCTTTGTGTGAACCCCATAGATGTAACGAAATTTGTAAATCGTTGGTACCACGCCCGCGGTGCTTGTTTAAGCCCGTAAAGTGATTTTTTAAGAAGACATACATGATCAGGATAGTCTCGGTCTCGAAATCCCATTGGTTGATACATGTACACAGTCTCGGTTAGATTTCCATGTAAGAAGGCGTTAGTGACATCCAATTGGTGAATAGACCATGACTGTGTTAGGGCCAATGTTAAGACTGTTCGAATCGTAGCCGGTTTAACAACCGGACTAAAAGTTTCCCCACAATCAACACCCACCTCCTGATTTCTACCATCACAGACAAGGCGTGCCTTGTACCTCTCGAGTGTACCATCGGACCTGTATTTGTGGCGAAAGAGCCACATACTACGAATAATATGCATATCAGGATGTCTCGGGACAAGATCCCAAGTCTTGTTTTTAATTAAGGCATTAAATTCAGTATGCATGGCATTAAACCATTCCGGATTAGACAAGGCGGCTTTAGGAGCCTTGGGTATCGGTACGATGGTAGAAGTGGATAGGTTAAAAATTTGTTTCGGTTTATATATGCCTGACATGGCACGGGTATGTATGGTACGAGTGGGGTGCTGAGGTGGGTTCGGAGGTGGCGAGATGGGGTCGGGTGACGGGTTAGGCAGTGGGGTGTTGGGCAGTGGGGCCGAGTCTGGAGAGGTGGCTGATAAGGAATCAGTTTGGGCCATTGAGTGTGTATGGACAGGAGATTGGGCCGAAGGGGAAGTATTGGTGTGGGAATGTGAGTGGGCCGGAGGGGAAGTAGGTATGGGGAATTGGGCTGTAGGGGACGTGTGGTTGTGGGATTGTGAGTGGGCCGAATGGGAGTGGGGTGTATGGGTAGTGGATTGGGGAGAAGTAGGTGGGCTTATGTTGGGTGATGGGTTAGGTGGATCAGGTGGGTCATTATGGAGGGTCGTATGAGTTAGCTGAAAGTGGGGATTTATTTGATCATCAAGGAATTGATAGGTTGTAGGTGTTGATTTGTAGGATTTGTTGAATGGAAAAATGGTTTCATCAAAAAGAACGTGTCGATTAATTGTAATTTTTTGGCTTTTTAGATCAAGGCACTTGTATCCACGGTGGTTTGAGGGGTAGCCAAGGAACACACAAGGGTAAGAACGGTAGGCGAGTTTGTGAATATTTGTGTGATGGATAAGGGGATAGCAAATGCACCCGAACACGCGAAGGTGTTCGTAAGTGGGAAGGCAGTGATATAGTCGTTGGGTGGGGGTTTGAAAATTATGAATTTTGGTAGGTATAATGTTTAGAAGGTAGGTAGCGGTTTCGAGGGCATGATGCCAAAAATTGGTAGGTGTGGACGAGTGAGCTAATAGGGTACGTATAAGATTGTTGATTGTTCGTATTTTTCGTTCGGCTTTACCATTTTGTGAGGACGTATGAGGGCACGAAAAACGGAAGTGCATGCCTTGATTATTGCAAAAAGTTTGAAATTGGTGGTTGGCATATTCACGTCCGTTATCACATTGGAATTGTTTGATTTTGGTGCCAAATTGAGTTTGAATAAAAGTATTAAATGTTGTGAACATTGTAAAAACATCGGATTTGTGAGCAATGGGATATGTCCATAAAAAAATTGTGTAATCATCCAAGAATAACACGTAATAATGATGACCCCCGTTAGAAATTATGGGGGACGTCCAAACATCACTATGAATAATATCAAATGGTTTAAGAGTACTTGTATTAGATGCAACAAACGGAAGTCTAGTGTGTTTCCCAAAAATGCACGAAGGGCAAACATTATTTTTTAAAGTACCACAAGAAATTGAATGAGAGGTTTTTAAAGTTTGTAAAATTGCCGGGCTAGGGTGACCGAGTCTTTGATGCCAAATATCTTGTGAAATAGCAGCAAAAGTTGAAGCATTAGTGAGATTGGTGATGTTGGACGGGTTGAGAGTGTAAAGATCCCCCGAGCTATTGCACCGTAGGATGGGTTTCCTGGTCTGGAGGTCCTTCACAGTAAAACCAAAAGGATCAAATTCAACAGATAATTGATTATCAGTGGTAAAACGACGAACAGAGATAAGATTTTTAACTAGATTAGGAGCGTATAAGACATTGTTGAGTTTAAAAGGTGGGAAAGGTGGGGGGAGGGTGATGTTGCCTTGTCCATGGACCGGAATGGTTGTGCCATTGCCAACAATGATATTGCGAATAATGCCAGAATTAAAAATAGATTGGAACTTATCAAGTTGAGGAGACATCGTACCTGACGCACCGGTGTCCATGGTCCATGATGAGTCATTGTTGTGCAGGGCCAAGTTGTAGAGTGCTTGAGCAATGTCAGTCGGGGAATAGCCAGTCATGTAGTTCTGGGCGGCAGGTTGATCAGATGGCTTCGGGCCTAAGATTCCTTGGGCCGAGTTTGGCTGTGGTGGAGGAGTACCATGGGATGGGCTGGGATTAGATGGATATGGGCAAGGAGGGGGAGTCCATTAAACCCAAGTTGGTGCGGATTGTTGAGGTGGATAACCGGCCCAAGGGGGATAACCGGCCCAAGTTTGGGATGGCCAAAAGTGTGGCTGGTAGTAGTTCTGTTGCTGATTACGTCCACGACCGTAAGACGATCGACCGCGGCCACGACCTCGACCACGGCCTCGGCCGCGACCACGTTCGGAGGAGTTATCAAACCGGTTATAGGTGCGAGTATCGTTTTGAGAACGAGTGGGTTGATCCGTGGAGGCCTGAAGGGCGGTTCCGGCTGACTGAGCCGACAGCTTGGCTTGTGCGTTTTTTCTTTCTTCAACTTGGCAAAGACGAGATCTTGTGTTGTAAAAATCCGGAAGCGGCTGCGTCTGTTGTAAGATGAGTGAGATGCTTTCACATTGATCCGTTAATCCAGTGAGTATTTGTAGAACAAGCTGGTTCTCGGAGACAGTAGACCCGAGACTAGTGAGTTGGTCATGAAGTAGTTTCATGTGTTGACAATATTCTGTCATGGTAGAGAATTGCTCAAGACGAGTGTTAAAAAAATTGTTTTGTATGGTGATGGTGCTGGCCGCCTGATTGTCGAGAAAAAGATTCTTGAGTCGACTCCAAGCGTCATAGGCGGTGGTATTAGTGATCATGATCGTGTGCATGAGATCTTGAGAGATGGTAGCGTAGATCCATTGTAGAACAATGGAGTCTATGCGTTCCCATGACTCGAGATAAGCTTGCTTGTGGGTTTCTTTGTCCTTGGCGGTTTCGGTTGAAGGAGATGTGGCAGTGTCACGAGGTTTCAAGTGGTCGAACACATCATAGGCTTTACAATGAAGAACGAATAGCTCAGCCCATGTGTTGTAATGTTCGGTTTGGCTATCAAGAATCAAAGGAATAGAATTCTTGATGTTGTTGACAGTTACCGCCGGGTGAACAGGTGTGTGAGACATGGCCGGCCGAAGAGAGAAGGAGGCCGGACGAAAGAAGATGAAAACGATTAGAGAGGGAGGGGGGCAAAAAAATTAGGCTCTTGATACCATGAAGAATATTATGGCTCAATTGGAATTCTCTTTCATTGATACCTCACTATAAATACAAGATACAATCCCTAATCTTAGGGAACAAGTAAATACAAAACTTAGGGAACAAGTAAATACATAATCATATCTATATTTACATAAGGGATATTCTATTATTATTTTTGAACACCAAATTTTTTAATATCACAATTCCACCCTTTACCTTTCACTTGCAAGGATTTGAACCCGCAACCTTATATTTGTAAGGAGAACACCATACCACTAGACCAATGGGTCATGACTCATGAGTGACGGCGTGTTGTTTAATTGCTTTTGTTTAGGGTTCGTTTGTGGGTTTAATTTAGTATTCATTTGTAATGTTTGTTCTTTCATGTTTCCGAAAATAACGTATTTTCAGTTTGAAGGTTTAAATTAGGGTTCATTTGTAGTACTTATTCTTTCAAGTTGAAAATAACTTGGTTTCATTTTGAGGGTGTAACTCTAATTCAAGGTTTATTTGAAGATTTTTTTTTTTTCGTGGAAATATAGTGGGGCAAGGATGATGAGGTTTAAAGTTTTGGATTAATTAAAAGATTGCCACGGAATCTTGTAAGATGGGCAACCTCATGGTCTCAATTAAAGCTTGCAGCATATATCATCATGGTTCATAAGGTGTTATTTATGTATGTATATGACACTTAACTGAAATTGATTCATCAAACAGTGGTACTTAAAAGATAAGTTAAGAGCCTTGTACGTCAAGCAACAACTCCTCTCAGCCTCTCACCACCTCTCCTTGCCACTCAAAACGTAATGAGACTAATTATCTATACTTCTTGTGTCTATAATATAATATTTTTTTCATTTTTTTTCTATAATGTTTTTCGAGTCTTTGCCTAATTCCCTATAGTTATGGCTCTGATGCCAAACTTTCACACCCCAAGCGGAAACATCGGGGTGCGGTACTGAGCGAAACAGATTGTCCAAGAGAAATCCATAACAACTAAATTACCGGATAATTAAAGTTATGTCACATACCATAACTTATCAAATAAAGCTGTTATTACAGACATAGATATCCCAAAGACAAATCATAGTTTCGACAACTCAAAATATTAATTGTTTTGTTTGTAGACTCTTCCTAACTTGGTTCCACATAGCAAGCATCCTAGCATCTCCAACACCTGTCACATACGTTAAAATAGAGGTCAATACACATAGGGTAAAGGTGAGCATACAAGTTTAATAGTATAATAGTAGCGAAAGCGAGTTTACGCATAACCAACATGTAACATGTATAATGTGAAGCAGGTAGGTTATCGACAATGAAATATGCACAGACGTGACTGTGAGTTGTAGAATGCGCAACACATATCACCACTGTGACACGTGAAGAAAAGCCCTTAACAATCCCTGTCCACGACAGGTGCTAAGTCCAAACTATAGTACTATCGTTGCTAAGTTGTCAGGCAACAATCACTGTGTAAACATAACATACAAGCATTCATCGAGTAACACGTATAACATGTAGTACGGTTAGCGTAATAAATGTGTTTGCGGTGTGTGTCGATTGTGGTTTGAATATAGATAACGTATGTAACACCCAAAAGTGCTTAAAGCAAAAAGGGATCGAGTATACTCACAGATTGTGTTCAGTAAATAAACACACTCTTGGATTGAAGGGAGCGCTGGAAAGTTAGCCTGATTACAGAACGATAGCGTAAGCGATAAACAGTGCGTAAAACGATGTGAGTGCGACAAAGCGACGAAGGGTCATCTGAACGGATGGCAATCTGGACGGATGGTCATCCAGTCGGATGGCCATTCGGTCGGTTTGTCATTCGTTTAGGATGGATGTGTTTGTGTATGATGTGACTTTGAAGTTTTCATTGTAGCATTTTACAAAACAAGAAGTGTTTCCACCAATCAGGTCATCCTACCGGATGGTCATCCGGATGGATGGCCGTCCGATCGGATGGCGATTCGTTTGAACTAACTCCTTTGAAATTTTGTTGAAAAAAGTTTAAGTGTTGGAAAATATCACAAGTGTTGAATGTCACAAGTCATCCGACCGGATTGTCGTTCGATCGGATGGCAATCCGATCGGACGCCGGTCCGTTCGGTAACCTGCTCGTTCTGAAACTTGTAAAAATTTGTTAAGTTTGGAAAGTTTTGCGATTATACCGAGACGGTATGACAACGTGTCAAACAACGGATCCCTATCAAGTCCAAGTCATCCGATCGGATGGGGATCACCCCGCTTGATCAGTTAACTGTTCTTGACGGTTATTCATGTTCAACCCGTTTAGTCGGTCATCTCTTTGATAGAAATCCTTTCTTGGACCGACACTTCACCAGAGAATGTGTAGAAGGTCTGAACGAGCTTGGATTCTATAGGTTTTGGGTACATGAGTGTAAAAGAATTGAAAGAAACTTAAATCGGTTTGAAAATGTTTAGATTTAGGTGAAATTAGTGTTTAATCATGTTGAAATCTCTTAGATCTGAGTTGTTCTTTGTGGAATAAGGTCACACTTTGAAGTTCATGAGAACCCATGATGACATCACCCTAAAACACCCCAAATCCACCGATTTCATAGTGAAAAGTTAAGATTTGTTGGTGAAATGATGGAAAAGTGTGTGTAGATGATAGAAGTACAAGATTTGAGGTAGAAACTTACAAGAATCGCAAGAAATCGATAGAAAATAGCCCAAGTGCGTGTTGGTCAGAGGAGGAGTTGTCACATAACATGAACAGTGATGTGACAGGTGCTATTTATAGGCAAGAGGGGAGAAAGGCGGTGTGAAGTAGTGCGATCGGAGGGCGACTCGATCGGATGGCCATCCGATCGGATGGTCATCTGGACGGATGACCATTCGATCGAATGGTCATTCGATCAGATGGGTTTGGTGAGTTGGTTTTTGACGTTTCGTTTCGTGCATTGAGCGTTGCGATGCGTTGCGAGTAAGCGATGTGATTGTATTACCCATTAATTACACAAATAACCTAACTACTAAATAACATAAAAGAAATCCTTAAATCTCGAGTTCGCGATGAGATTGCGTTGTAATAGGGTTGCGATTGTGTTTGCGATTAATCACCTTAACATAAACATAACATGCACAAGTAACACAAAATAGCACACACACGTAAAACAATATCCATAACCTGTAATTCGAGTTGCGGTGCGATAGTGATGCGGTTAGCGATAAGTCGATTAACGATTAAACTGCGATTTATTGCATATACTCCACATAATCCAACTAAAGTAACTTAAATTGGAGTATCGATTAACAGTCAAAGAGTACAAGCAATGATTAAATCAAGGAACGAAAGATTTCAATTAGCAATCTTTTCTTCCTTTGACTTGACTTTGACTTTGACTTTGACTTCGAAAGTCGGGTTGTTACATTGAGTCCCTGTGTTTTATGGCTTTTAACCACTTGAGTCCAAAAGCAAAAAGTTTAACGACCTGAGTCCCCATAAGCATTTTCTTTAACCATTTGAGTCCAAATTTCTAACACTGTTAAATTATTCTGTTAGCTTTTGTTAAATGACCAAATTACCCTTTTAATTAAAAAACTATTTTATTATTAAATATATATGCATTCTCTAGATCATATCCACATCATAAAGAATAATGTATTACAATTTCTCCAGAACTTTCTCTCTCTCTACCTAAACCATCTCTATCCCACCACCACACCTCTACCATCAACACCACCGTCGCCACACCATCAAATACCACCGTCGCCACTGCACCTCCACCGTCACCACCACCACTACACCGTCACCTCCACAACACCCACCACCGCTGCACCTCCACCGTCACCACCACCACTACACCGTCACCACCACAACACCCACCACCGCTGCACCTCCACCGTCACCACCACCACAACACCCACCACCGATCTTCAACAACAAAAAGACGATCTTCAACAATTGAAGCATCATTCTGTTAGGGTTTTAGTACGGATTGGAGAAGTAATTAGGTAATTTGAATCAGAGATTTGGAGATCGTGTGGTGGATGGAGATTATACAAATGAATTAGAGGCTTTGAGTTTAGCAGACTGGCCTGAAATTGAATATGATGTTAGTTTACAAAAGAAATCAGTACACATACCGTTGCATCGTTTGCTCTCGTTGGTTTTACAGAGAGCACTGAAGAGGTGTTATGGTGAATCTGAATCATCTACTGACTCATCAGTTGAATTTGGTGATTTTTTCGACCATGTGCTAGGTGGATGCCACCTGTACGGGTTCTCTGCTTTTGTAATGGAACATCCTCTGCGTATTAGAGTTTTCTGTAGTGAAGTTCAAGTTGGAATGTGGAGGAAGAATGGGGATGTTGCGATATTATCTTATGAGTGGTATCGTTTGGTTCGCTGGTAGGAAAAAATCGGTTAATTATCTGGTGAAAAGTTTCTTAAGGGGAGGGGGTGGTGATCACTCATCACTCACTCATCACTCACAACATCCAATCAAGTTCCGCTATGTCATCAACCATTATTCCATCACTCATAACCTTTTTTTAGTGGAAATGGTCATCACTCACAACACCCAACAATAAACCCTCACACCCCCTCACATCCTTCCATTTATCACGCATGAATTTTATAACGCGTGAATTTTATCACGCAAATATTGATTCACACGTTAAACAATGTTGGTGGCGGTGGTTTGTTTGCATGTATCACGCGTGCACTTCATTTATCACGGGGATATTGGCTTCCACCCCGCATCCCCGTATGAAACTGATTTATCATTCTTTTTTTTAATGCAGGTCTGAGCAGGGTTTGGAACTTGATTTATTTCTTCTACAATGTTGTGCTGCATAAGCTCCAGCATATTGGTATATTTCTAGAATCATAAAACGATGTGGTCTATCAAATTATCTTAATTTGGATTTAGAAAGATCAAATGAGTATGTATATTTTCTAAAACTCATTAATCATGTATATTTTTATGAATCATAAAATGATCGGAGGTGGTTGTGGCTGTGGTGGTGACGGTGACGGTGGTGGTGTTGATGGTGGTCTAGAGAGAGAAAGAAAGATAAGAGGGAGAGATGAAGGTGAGAATTTAGAGAGAGAAAGAGATAAGGGGGATATAAGAGAGACAATTTATTTTTTTAATTTTTTGGGTATTTTGGTCATTTAAAAATACTTACCCAAAAAATTCTAACAGTGTTAGAAATTTGGACTCAAATGGTTAAAGAAAATACTTATGGGGACTCAGGTCGTTAAACTTTTTGCTTTTGGACTCAAGTGGTTAAAAGCCATAAAACACAGAGACTCAAAAAGTAATTTACCCTATATATATATAGAGAGAGAGAGAAAGTATATCGTACATTACGGCTTAACGTACTTCACGTACAACAACGTGCGTGATTTGTTATATAACATGCGTGATTAATGTTTTCAATATGCATGATTATTGTGTTTCAACATACGTGATTTTGGATTTTTGAGTTATAACGTGCGTGATTTTAAAATGAACGTGCGTAATTACCTGTCGTACGTGATGTACGTTAAGAAGTAATGTACGTTAACCTTCCTCTATATATATATATATATATTGTGTTGTTTTGTTTTTGTTATTAAAAGGGTAAATTTGCCGTTTTACTAAAGTTAATCGGATAAAAGGATTCAAAGCATGCAAAATGCTCAAATAGAGGACATCTAATGTGGTTAAAGGACGTCTAAGCCTTATCGTACAAAACGTACGAAATACATGAAAAGGTAAAAAACGCAGTGGCATTTTCTTAATTATTTTACCCGCAATTACCCTACGGGAACAAAATTACCCTACAAGATTATTTGTAGAGTAATTATGATACTCTACAAAATTACCTTACAAGATTTAAATTACCCTACAAGATCAAAATAACCCTACAAGATCACTTGTAGACTAATTATGATGCTCTACAAAATTACCCTATAAGATCAAAATTACCCTAAAAGATCATTTGTAGAGTAATTATGATACACTACAAGATCAAAATTACCCTACAAGATCATTTGTAGTGTAATTTTGATAATTACTCTACGAGTAAATAATTACGAAAATGGCACAGTGTTTTTTTTTTACCTTTTCATGCCTTTCGTATGTTTTGTATGATAAACCTATTTGTATTTCCTCCTTTGCCAATAAATAAAGGACACAATTTGTAATTTACAATTAAATTTCTTGTATATAATAACGAAAAAAGTTTGCTAGTATATAGTTACATTTAATTTAGGTTATTAATCCATTTATCGGTAATGTGGATGGTTCAAATGAGAAGAAATTTTTTATAAGAAGAAAAAACAAGTTTCAACCAATAAGAATGCTTCTTTTTACATCATTTAATATTTGCATTTAGTTTTAATGTAAAGTTATATTTGTAAACTTACATACATCATTAATTTATAGTCTTCCTCTTTAATAACTAACTACATTAAATTTGTAACTTATTATCAAAATATATATTTTTTTCAAAAAA
Source organism: Helianthus tuberosus (assembly GCA_030545235.1). NCBI lineage: Eukaryota > Viridiplantae > Streptophyta > Magnoliopsida > Asterales > Asteraceae > Helianthus > Helianthus tuberosus. Next base: position 1,424,848 of record JARYGA010060305.1, read on the forward strand.
AATAATAATAATAATTTAGAATGTAGGACAAATTACTAGATGTGTAGGATAAATTACGAGTTGTGTAGGATAGATTTAAATATGTGTAGTATAAATTTTAAAATGTGTAGGATAACTTTTTATGTGTGTAGGCAAAAAAAAAATTAGCGTAAAGAATGATAGTTTTTATGAGTAATTAATTACTTAAAGATATTAATAAATGAGATTAAAAAACTACTTAATATTTTACAATTGTATACTTTGTTCTTTTTATTCTCAATTAATTTTTTTTTCTCGAATGAAGCTCCCCTATCGATAATACTGTCACATGAATAGTTTATCCTTAAATTGCAATAATAACCAACATTTACATGTTTTTTTATATTATTCCATACTCGATTGTTCTTTTACACATTACATGTGTAATAATTGAGAGTATATCAACCTAAATTATTATGATTTTTACTAATTCATCATTTATAAATGTTTATAATTATAAGGCCATCCGTAGTCATAAAGCCCCCTGTGGGGCGTTATGCGACACGTGTCGTGCCACGTCACACAGGGGCTTTATGGGGCGTTATATCACTAGAGCCCGTAGTCATAAAGCCCCTACCTATCATTACCTAATTATTAATTTTCAATTTTATTAATTAATATAAAAAAGCATGCTTGTTTGTGATTGGTCCATTTTTCAAAATCATCCCCCCATCAAGCGTTATATATATAGCGCCAGCCACCATTTTGTATCTCATAATGCCCCTCCGTAATGGTGTTTGGGCTTTATAGGGGCTTTATGGCGGTATATGGAGCCCCATTACACATTGTCTAAGATGTATATTATTATTATAAGGGTGAGGATTAAATAGAAAGTTTATTTTGGTTAGTAAGCAATAGGATTATGATATGTGGCAAAATTTAAAATAAAGAGCAAATGTATTTTAGTCAATTTTACCCAATCTTCTCCCTTCTTCTTATCTCTATAACTTCAAAACCCACCATCTTCAACATTTTCTTCATTTTCTATCTCAATAATCACTACATTAAAGTGCGATTTTCATCACCAATCAATGATTTAAACACCCAATCAACGTGTTCTTCAACTTTTTTGAAGAAACCCAGTTTAATTACATACAATATTTCATTTTTTCCTTGTGATTTTGAAGCAAATCACTCGATTCGTTCGATTCAATCGTTGATAAGTGTTTCTTACATTCAAATTTCGTCAATCGGTGAAGAAATCTGAAGAAATTGGCTTCGATCTATATAAGAAATTTTTGAATTGCATTTTTACGGTCTGGGTTTTTGAATGAGTCATTGCGTTTTACGATCTTGGCGGGGGTCCGGGGGCAGCGCCCCTGGGAGAAGGGTCCAAGGGGCGGCAACCCCTGATGGGGTCCAAGGGCCAGAGCCCCTGGCTGAGGTCGAGCTGCCAGGTTTTAGAAAAAAAGACATTTTTATATGTTTTCTAGCCATTGCATTTTAGAAAAACACATTTTTAAGTGTTTTTAGTCATTGTGTTTTTGGTAAAAACACATTTTTATATGTTTTCAGTCCATTACGTTTTAGATAGAACATTTTTTTTGTGTTTTTAGGCCATTGCGTTTTAGAAATAAGACATTTTTATGTGTTTTCTGACCATTTCGTTTTAGAAAAACACATTTTTGAAGTGTTTTTAGTCAATTGCGTTTTAGGTAAAACACATTTTTATGTGTTTTCAGTCCATTGGGTTTTAGAAAAAAGACATTTTTAAGTGTTTTCTGGCCATTACGTTTTAGAAATAAGACATTTTTTGTGTTTTTTGTGCATTGCGTTTTAGGTAAAACACATTTTTTTGTATTTTCAGTCCAATGCGTTTTAAAAAGTACAATTTCTTTTGTGTTTTTAGGCTATTGCGTTTTAGAAATAAGGCATTTCTTTGTGTTTTCTGGCCATTGCGTTTTAGAAATAAGACATTTCTTTGTGTTTTTGGTGCATTGCGTTTTAGAAAAAAATCATTTTTTACGTTTTTTTCCATTGCGTTTTACGCAACTGGGTTTTTTTCCATTGCGTTTTACGCAACTGGGTTTTCGAATTTTTTTTTCGAAAATATAGCAATAGTATACTTGTTTTAAAGAGAAAAAACGTTCGTTTTTTGGTGCAATTTTATAAAAAAAATAATGTTGTATGAAAAAGTTATTAACGTTTAAAAAATGAGGGGGGGAATTGGAGGAGAGAGAAACTGTTGTCATGCATTGACTAGAATGACGTTACACAAACTCGCACGCCTCTTTTTTTCTCTTCAATTTCACTCATTTAATCTTAGTCATTGTTTAAATCAATTGATAGTCAAGATTATTTCATAGCTTTCTTAGCCAAAAAAAACTTTCTATTATATTCTAACTCATTATTATAATAATATTTATCTTCCTACTTTTGTTATCTAAAAAAGCTCGATATAAGCATTGGCGAAGCTTCGCCCCCCCCCCCCCCCAATTTTTCCGAAACCGGGGGGTGGAAACGTATATACCTAAAAATTTTCTATACGAAATTACTATTCATAACACTACGCATCGAAAAGTTCGAGGGGTCGGACGCCCCCTCGGACAAAGCCTAAGCTGCGCCCCTGGATATAAGATATACTTAAAAGGAAATTAAGGATATTATCTAATAAAGATTAAAAGGAAATTAAGGATATTATCTAATAAAGAGAGATATGGCCAACAACAAACCAAAAGAAGATTGGATTTAACTTTAAAATGACAAGAATCATGGGAGTGAACATGCCAAAACCAAAAAGCCAGCAACTTGAGGGGCAAAAATCATTAAATTAAAAACTAAAACAAGTAAAAATATGGAAGACATTCTTGTGGATGTCAATTTCAGAGGTTTATCCCCATCTTTAATTTGATTGAAAGGTGCATTAAATGATGATCGTTATGCAGTTAGACCAAACCATCCCTTGGTCCCAACCACAGCCACATCACCTAATATTAATTATTTTTATTATTAAATCATAATTATTAACTATTATTAAACCCTATATAAAGAAGCAACTACTTTATGCTTCTATAGGTTGTAACATGAGCTTAGCATGTTTTTCAAAAAAAAAAAAAAACTTTTGTGGTTCTCCCCACTTCTTCTAAAACAAGCCACGTGTCTAGATACTCCACCTAAACCGTCGTTTTTTGCTCATGAGAGAGAGAGAGATAGGCAGGCGACAACAACACTCACACCACCGCTCCAGCGGTGACGATATCAGGCGGAAACGGCGGCAGCGACGACCACTAGGCCCTAGAACGATTGCTGACTTCCGCCGATGTGTACGCTACGTTCTCCACCAGACCACAACCACCATTTATGCTTCATTAGTGTTTTCCTCTGTCACAACACCACCCTACAATGACCACATTCTTCCACTTTCCACGGTCACGAAATCGATCCTGGAGAGTTGATGTTTCATGAGCTGATCATCCCTAATAACCCACAGAACACGGATCGAGTGCAAGACTGAATTGATGGCAGCCGAGAAGTTGTGTCTCATACACAAACCCTAACTCAGAACAACCATGGTATGACTGACGGCACTCATCACTTTACAGTTGTTACCATGATTGGGTTTGGAGGATTTGATTTTGAGTAAAATTCAAAGCTTAGCTGATTGTATTATTAGATTCTTGAAAAGTAGTGGTGGATTAGATACTTGAAAAGTAGTGGTGGTAATATTTGAGGATGAAATCAAGGATATTAAAGTATGACTTTATTATGTTATTGTGATTCTATATGTTGATGTTTGAATGTGATTAAAAGATTGTGCTTAGTTTAATCGAGGTTTAGGTGTTGGTGTTGGCTAAAGTAGAGGTGAGGAGCGATGATTGTATGAGTTAAAGACCCTAGATGATATTAGGTAATAGCAGAGACGAGGGCTTGAGGAACTAAGATTAGCTTCACTTGCATGTCTTCTTTTCGAATAGATCAACTCATTAGGAGATGATTGAGACTATGTTTAATATTTCAGTTTTCCGGTGAGGTGGTTGAGTCACTCTCTATGTTGGGGATGGTATGAACATGAAACAAAATGTTGTTTTGTTTTTGTGTATGATTTTTAATCTATCAGGAGTCGCATTTCTAAAGGCTGCCCAAGAAGGAAGTTATGATGCTGTCATAGTTAAATCTTCAGATCCTAAAGGTATACCTCTATAGACGTTTCATTTTTTAATTATTTACCTAACAGTCCGCCATACTCAAGTTATGGTCTTCGAGAGGGGGTGTGGGTTCAAATCCCACTTCTGACATTATTATTGTTTTTTTACATTTTTGATTCAGCCATCACTCTGCTTTGATTGTTTAAAATAAGTTTAAGCTATAATGTGTTTTGTTGGAAATAGCATCACAGTAACAACCAAAGATTCTTGCATATAAATTATCTTGAATATGTGCTAGATTTCATAATTGTATCATCTTACTTCAAACATTAAACATGTACTTATCTGAGTGGATGGTTTCACAAGATGAGTTTAATTTATACTCAAAGGTTAGGTAAGAAGCTTTTTTTTACCTATTAATAAGTTATTGATTTAGCAGGTTGAAATACATACGTAGAAGTCAGTGGCGGATCTAGGATTCCGACCAAGGGGTAACGTTTTATAAATAAGCCGTAACGAAATCGAAAAAACGTCAAATTTTTCCAAAATTTACACTAATTTTTCCAATTTTTTTCCGACCAAGGGGTGGCGGACGCCACCCCTTAATAAGCTATAGGTCTGCCCCTGGTAGAAGTTATATCTTTTGGTGGTCTTATTCTTATGTATATTAGAATGAATCAGAGAAGCGAGTATGTAATCACCTTATACTAAAAAAGAATAAAGAAATCATAAAGGGATTATGCTTTCAGCCAGAGGCATTGTTTTATTGTAAATACATAATTTGACGTATTTTGAACCATATGTGTTTGAATAAAATGCCAAATTTCGACGGATCTGCTTGGTTCCATTCTGTTAGTGGATCGCCCGTACACCCTGCTTCGTTGCATTCTGTTCCAGCCACGATCAAGGTAACCATAGTCCATATATCACTTCGCTGGTCTCTAGGTTTTTATCATACACTTTGTTTTGTTCCTAAAATTGGGTTTTTATTATACACTTTATTTTCTTCTTATTATATACATATATTTTATATCATATGTATAAAACTATGCCCGGTGTTGTTAAAACTGGATCAGATCATTTGATCAGAGAAGTTGGACTAAGAACTGACCTCTTTGCTGGTTTTGTTCGTATGGGTTATAGGAGAACAAGAATCTTGGAAGTGATAACAGTTTGATTGGTCAATTTGGTGTTGGGTTCTGTTCGGTTTTTTTGGTTGCTGAAAAGGTCCAAAATATGTTTCCCCCTTAACTGTTTGTTATTATTCTCACTTTAGTTTGGAACTGAATTAGTTTGTTTTTAATACCTATTTTATTCAAATAGGTGACTGTCTACAAAGAGTCCCAAATCAGACAAAATTTGAGAAGCATCAACTGATAGTAGCTCGTATGTAATTAAAGAAGAAACTGACCCCGAAAAGCACCTTTACTTGAAGGTGATTTTGTATGTTCTCTTTTTATGAACTTCATCTTTCGTTTTTTGTTTTTTTTTTTTTTGTATAAAAGTCTTGTCTTTTTATTTGGGTTTTAAAACTAAACTGATTATATTGTGTAGGTTATCTGTGCTAAAGCCCAAGGCCAAAGGAAGGTTGCTAGAGAGACAAAGACAGCCTGGGCCTTTGGACTAATGCAGTTCACATCAGTGGGAACCCCACATTTTGTTTATGGCATAACAATGCAAGATATTTAAAAAGATTGTGAGTCTGAACTTCATGATCACAACTTTTTTGATGATGTGTCTGCAGCCTTATAATCATGTAAGTTTTTTGTGGTCCAAATGAAATAAACCAAAAGAAACATTAAAGATTTTTGTGTTCATATCTCAAACAGCAGCAACCAGTTTCTTTCTAGGCTCACGAAGGGCATTTTGAAGATTTAGGTGGAAGAGTTATGCAAATGGGATGGTGCACTTTTGAAGTTGTTGCAAAGTATTAACGCCAATCTTTTGTACTACTATTGTATCTACCTTGCTTGCTTGATGCAACACAAAAAAAAACTTTCTTTATGTAACTAACATTCGGCATCATGGATGTGTGTATGTAAAAGGGTGGTGTTGATTGTGCTGTGTTATTTCTTTGATGCCCCTTGCTTTGTTTAGTTATGTTAAGCTTTATTGTTGCTGTAAATTAACGTACTATTGCCTTTTTGAATGTTGTTAAGCCGTTTTTTTTTGTTGCACTGAGATTTTGTATCTCTTCTTGCTTTTTATTGGCCTCAGAGGTACTTGAACATTATAGGACAAGTTGTTTTACTTCGAACAAGAATTATATAATAGGGATGTGTAGCAAATGGGTCATGTTGTTTTTTAGCATGTATTGCAGTTATTCTACAAGCAAGTGTTTTTATAGATGTAGTTATACGAAGTTAGCGAATGCTTTGTCCTCCCGGCGCATATGTAAGAACCTCGCCGCACTGCACGCCGGCGCATATGTATGAACCCCGCCGCATTGCGGCGGGTACTAATTCTAGTTATTATTAAATCATAATTATTAACTATTATTTTTATTATTAACTTTTCCCTATCAATTTTTAAGATAACAAAATAGTGTGTTATTCTATATTAGTTAGTTCTTATTAGGCCATTCGTAGTGAGGTTATATAGCGTCATATTGGGCTATTCACCTACTAATCTTTGGTACAGCTTTTCCCATCAATTTTTAAGATAACATAATAGTGTGTTATTCTATATTAGTTAGTTCTTATTAGGCCATCCGTAGTGGGGGTTATATAGCGCCATATTGGGCTATAAACCCCATGGCGTTCCGGAACACCGCCCCGCCCGTCATTATAAGGGGATTATATGGTCAACTGTGATATCTGTAACGGGAAGATGGGGTTATGGTTTTTGTTTCTCTCTCACACACACACACACACATATATACATACATATAGATATCTATAATTTCTCTCACACACATATCTATACATACATGTTATATAACCCCTCTTTTCACTACACACTCAAATTATATAACCCTATTTTCTTACATATTTTGACATTTGGCACATAACCCCTTTTATGGGGCTTGACATGAACTTATGATTATGATTTATTTATTAAAAAGGTAAAAAAATCAAACCATATATCAAATGTGATATTGAAAGAGTAAAATGATAATTTATAGTTATTATAATCTCTATCTATTTTTATTTACATCGATTTTTTTATCTTATATATACCTTTTAGATTTGTTGGAATTTTATAGGAGTTACAATTAAAAGAAATAAAATATTCGTATAAAGAAATATAAATAAAAAGTGTGACGTTGAAGAAAAGAATACCATATGACAATGTTTGAAGTTATTTATTAGAAGTTAGATTATTGCATTTACATATAGCCTATATATTTTTTTGAACGACAAAGTTTACATAACACTACTCTTAAATTACATCAAATTTTACCCCATGTCAGGAATTGAATCGTGTTTTCTCTCCAAGAGTCACAAAGCCTCTACCACCCATCAAAGTGGTTTTTTTTCCTTATATAGATAGGGTTTTTTTCCTTTAAAATTAGTAAAAAAAGACCCAAAAAAGAGGGTTGTAAACGGCCCAATGGACACCGAAAACACTACAGTTGTAAGCCCATACAAACACCTACACATTGCTTTAATACCAAAATTAACGTCATTCTAATTTATATGTAACCTTTATGTACAAACCATTTCACCAAAGCAAGCCATGTGTGATGTGCCAAGCATAAACTTGTGAGGTATCATGAGTTAACACTTGACATTTTATAAGCAGTTAGTTAAATGTGTTATTACGTGAACCAAACTTGTAATCATCTCTAAACCTTGTAATCAGGGGCGGACCAACCTCTTTGGTAGGGGTAACCCCCGCTACCCCTTGGTCGGAAAAAAATTTGGAAAAATTAGTATAAATTTTGGAAAAATTTGACGTTTTTTCGATTTCGTTACGGCTTATTTATATAACGTTACCCCTTGGTCGGAATCCTAGATCCGCCACTGCTTGTAATGAAGATTATATAATTCATATCTCCAGTAAAAAGTTTGAATAATTTCAAAAGTATAAAACTTAACTAAATTGTAAACTTGTTTAAACAATCAAATTGACTTTGTTTTGTTTTCTTGGTTGATTCAGAATCTATAAATAAAAGTTTATGAATTTTCTTTGGGTAACATCTTCAACTTAAATTCGTTCATGATCCAAGAAAACAAATGTTTCCGGGCAATGCCACATGTCGGCAAACATACTTGATTTGGTTTCAGGTAAAACCCAGTTGGCACTTCAAGAAGTAAGCCCGAATAATCTGGCTCCACCGGGTAGAAGTCATTGTAGTCAGGTTGATTGATTTGGGTACAAGTAGGTAAGGTATATATATGTTGGGTTAACATAACATGAAGATGAGTGATCATGAAAGAACAATGTCCAATGGGATAAATCCCTCAAGTTTACACAAGCATTGAGAAGAGTAAAAGAACAGTTAAATTTGGATGTATATATATAATCTAGCAGATATCAGTGCATTCATTCAAGTTCATACGTATGTACAAGAAAACGAAAGTATAACATAATGTCATGACATCATAGGCTTAATTTATTTAAGGCACTACAACACCAATTGAGTAGTTTTAGTTGGAATATTTTTTGCTCAAAAACTGTTGTAGAAACTCCATTACCTGCATTATTGACAAAGAATGTCTCAACTTAAAAATAAAAACATTCAAACAAACCTAACACAAAACTCATAGGTTTGGGTCAGTTTCAGGTCAAAGCCGTTTAGCTCGTGGTCGTGTCAGCCCATTTATTTTATTTTTCTTTTCTTTTCTTTTCGGGTTCACCCTATTTACCATCCCTACATAATACAATTATTAACTCACCTCGGATGGATCCTGCAGATAATAGGAGGCAGCAGTGTCCCTTTGAATTTCGGACACAAGAATGCCTAAACCTTGGCCCCTTTCTCTTAGTACCTAATAAGGTTAAACCAAAAAATAATAAAATTTGATTAGAATAAAACTGCATATAATGTTAAATATTTTAAATCTTTATGGATCAAGAAGTGACCTTGAAGGCGTCCTCGTCACTACGATCATCCCCAATGTATATCGGAAACACGTCTTTAGAGTTGGTGTAACCTTGACATGAAAGGCAATTGTATTGACACGTGTATTATTATTTTAGTTTGTATACTATTAGACATAAATTGTACCAAGTGACCCTAATAAAAACTTGAGAGCCTTCCCTTTGTCCCATTGAATGTCGGGACGGATCTCTAATACCTAAAATAATTGTTAAAGAATACAAAGAAGAGTTAGTTAGGTGAATTAACCATCGAGCTCAAAACTGATGGTTCGGCTAGCCATTTCTTGACAACCTAAGTCAAAAAAAATTGTTAAGTAATTGAATTTTTGGTTAACTTTAAATATGTTTAGTTATTAACCAAAAATTTCAGTTTGGGCTCAAAACTGACCCATGCAAACCACTATAAATGCATACTGTAAATTGTAATCACAAATCTAACTTTTTTTCCTGCCGTTACTCTGAGCTTTGGGTATTTATCGAGAACCGATTTCACGTGGCTAGCCAGCTCCATCCAATTATTTTCATCGACACGTCGGAAATGAACTGATACACAAAATTTGTTGTTTTCCACTTTTGCCCCTGCTGTTGATTTTGCTTTCTTCGAGAGTATCATATAAACCTGAAGATTGTTGCATGCTTTTAATAGTTAAGAGGGTCAATAAGGTCAGTTGTATAAGTGATAGTCAAATAGTATATTTCACATAACGGTAACAATAACAACAATGGGAATAATCAAGGCATATACGTTCGGCATTGACTGCAAGGTTTATTGATAGGCCATGGGTATATTCACATCGTTGGTCAAACGGGTGGTAATGGAATACTACTTGACATTTGATTCACTTTTGGTTAAGGTTACTCTATGCGAAGAATATTCTATTAGGATGCTCCTAAAGGGTCTCAAGTTGGAAATTCATTGTTCATTATGATTAGTCAAACCAAAGAGCCTTAAAGAATCCTATTCTATGGCTAAAATTCAAGAAGAATCTACAGTAATACCAATTTGGACCCAAAAACAAAAGGTTCTATTGTGTTCAAGAGTACTCCTACTCAACCATGGAATTCTACAAAAGCGACAACAACAATACCAAAGACCTCCACCCTTATCAATGTTACCAAACCAACACTACTGCTACCCCCACCACAACAACTAACACACAAAAGAGGGTTAGATCCAAAAGGTTGTCTAGCAAAGAATTAGAAGATAAAAATAGGAAAATGTTTTTTGTGCACTGAGCATTCTTTTCCTAAGCACGGCTGCAAGTATAAACAATTATTCACCCTAGAGATCAACAATAATGATGATGATCAAGTGGCTGAAACAGAAGTCATTCAAGAAGTCTTGACATAACAACACATATTTCTGCATGCGATAATAGGCATTCCATCCTTTTCGACTATGAAAGTAATTGGAACAATTGGTACAAGGCAACTTCATATTTTAATTGACATAATTTTTGGGATGAAAGATTGGCTAATAAACTTAGATGTCCAACTAAAGATGTCACTTCTATCAAGGTTAGAATGGCAAATTGTTATAATCTTTCTTGCATGAAAATGTGTACAAATTTTAACGGATTATGGTGTTGGGAATTCCATAATTCCTATTGATAACTAGGACATGGTATTGGGAATTCAGTTGCTGAAAGATTTAAACGACATCATGTGGAAGCTAACAATGAGATTTACAATGGGTGGGAAAACATTTGAACTCAAAGGGTCTGATTTAAACATAGTCTCCCTTTTTGCTTAGCGGGAAGATTATGTGATGTGCTTAAGAATGACACCCAACTAGCTAGTTCTCAACTCTTTAGCCTACGTGCCCTTAATGAAGACTCATTTTAAAATGAGAAACATGTCAACGAGCCTATTGAAAAGCGAGAGTTAGAATTGTTATTAGTCAAATTTGAGGATGTTTTCAAGTACCAACTTCCCTACCACCATCCAAAATATGTGACCATAGAATTGTGTTGAAGGATGAAACTATGATTATTAGTCAAAACCTTATTGGATACTAGTGTTACACAGGGCAGTACCACTACTAGCCTATTTGCAGCTCCAGTTCTAGTAAAAAGGTCGGCTTGTCGCGTTTATGCATTGACTATGTGAAGTAGAATGAAGCTGCAATCATAAATGGCTTCCTCAATCCTTTAATTGAAGTACTCCTACATTAACTAAAGAAATCCTCCTTCCCCCTCTCTAAAGTTTATTTCACACTCAAACATTTTAACATGGTAACACCTTACCCTCTAAAAAAAGAAAGCAAACCTTATCTATCATGGGTAAAAAATCATTGGCAGGTTGGAAAACAACACCCTGCAAATTACCAAAGAAGTTGTAATGTAAATGAAAACATTTTCATACTTATATATAGTGTCAACAACATGATTCTTACCTCCTTGTGTTTAGATGGGCATTTGATGTCCATTCCATGGCTTCCGGCATAGGAAAGCTCAGCTAATTTGACGAAGTCATAGACTTTATCTATGCATCTTCCGGTAACAATAGCTGTTGGAAAGCATGAAGCGAGTTTTCTTACCGTTTCTCGCATCTACATGTGAAGAGACAACAAGATTATATATATTTTTGCATGTAAAAGTTAATTGAAGTCAGATCATTACCGCATCAGACATATAAGCAAGATCAGGGTTGTCAACGATTGGAGAGAGTGTCCCATCGTAGTCTAGAAACATGACTACATGTTTCCCACTCGAAGCATTTGTAATTTCATCCAGAAAATACAATGCACTAGTTTTTTGATGTTTCTGTTTCAATTCACAGATAGTTAGTGTTGCACTTGAATAAGAGGAAAAATTATCTAAAATGTGTTACCCTTATTCATTGCAAACATTAAATATAGAAAGCAGAAAACAAACTAACGAATTTATATTTAGGTAGCTAAGACAAGAAGTGTTGACTTTAATACTCCCCCTCAACTTAAGATGGGGCCTTAAATAGAGTAAAAAATAAAGTGGGAGGCTGCACTTGATACTGCACGTCTACATGCTTAGTTATAGCAAGAAAGACTGGATTTTCAGCTAGACGTATTGATGGTATGTTGTCACAATACAGTGGAATTAAACCCTTCGCTAACTGTTGTAAATTCTCCAATAGTTGCACGGGTCAAACACTTTCTTGAGCTACCATTGATACCGCTCAATATTCAGCTTTAGTGGATGGTATCAACATTGTAGGCGACACTTTTGCTGCACCATGAAACAGCTCCTAACCCACCCAAGTACATAGACGTATCATGTGTTTGATCATTGAGTGTCATGATCTCAAACATGATCTGCATCACAATATCCAACCAGTTGACAATATTGATTTTGCTTATATGGAATTCCATGCCCAAGTGTGTTTTTTTATGTATCTCAGCACTCAACGAGCAACTTCTACATGAGGTTTCTTTGGCTATTGCAAATATTAACTTAATACTCCAACTGAAAAAGATATATCGGGTTTCCTTACTATCAAATAAATGAGACTCCTTACTAACTGTGGAGGCATTGTAGTGTCTTCCAACTCTTTTCTTCCATAAGGAGATAACTTAACATTGGGCTTCGTAGATGTTGCAATTGGCTTACAATTTATCATCCCAAACTTTTCCACCAACTCTTTGCCATGATTCTGTTAATGGGAAATATTCTTTCAGTGTTCCAACAGATCTATAAACTCACAAAATCCTTGAGTTGCTCGAGTTCCTTCATTTGAAAACGTATTGCTAGATTGGCTTTGGTTTGAGTGAATTTTGCTTTACAGTTTCCAGTAGCTATTGAGTCATCAACATAAACCAGTTTTATCGTCTCCCTTCATTTCTTTCATCAAAGTTGGATTATTAAGTTCGGCACCATCATCATACTTATCTATTATCCTTAGTTTATTGATTGTAATTAATATATAACTATGATACTTAGTAGGCTTACTTGATAAGTTGTTATATCGCAGTTATTGGCGCCAAATCGTAAACAATGTGACAGTTAAGGGGCACCCATACACTACCTATGAATACCCTAGATGTGCTTTATCAGAGAGTGTGTGTGTGTGTGTCTATGAAAAAACCCTAGTTCTGTGTTTTTCTCTCTACATCGCACACAATCAATTCATATAAAAACTCACTATACATCACATAAAATAACATGGTATCAGGCCAAAGCTTCTTTGATCGATGTTGAATCAGGCAAGCAGAGATATTCACGATGGGTAAATGAACATCTATATGATTGGTTATGATCATGAAGATCAAGAAGAACCAATCTTTGATAAGAAGGAACACAAGGTTTTATTTAATGAAACAGAATACTATAATTCCCTTGCCCACAAGGATGAAAATGATGGAGACTCTTATGTCTTCATCACAGAAGACGATGAGCAAGATTGTGTTCTGAAAATCAAAACCGTTCATGAAGATAATTATAACAAGACAGAACTCGATGACAGTTTGAATTTAAAGAAATATAATGATAAATATCATACTACGGCTCCTCCATGGCGAATGAAAAGGAAGAAAAATAAACGGAAGGATCACTTGTGTAGTTGCTGCAATCAAGAAGGCCATAGTTGCGAGGCATGTAAACAAAGAATAAGGGATGGCGAATTTTTGGAACGAAAGGGAAAACATGGGATCAAATTTGTGTTGAAGCATGTGCAACATCCGTGAGTTTGTTTTAGGCTGCTGGTTCACGTGTGCATCACATGCACATTGGATTGTCTATTGTTTTCCCTATTCTAGCATGTGTTTTATTTATGTTTTTCTTTTCAAGTAATGGGTCAGTTAGTTCCGTTATTTTAGGTAGTGGAGTAGTGGCTTAGTGGGTCTCTTTGACTAGTTATTTAAAGTTGTTATGTTTCTGCATTTTTTAAGTTGTAATCGTTGTCCTTGTTTTTAATCAGAAAATTGGCATTCAGCCACAAGTGTGTTTTGTGAGTTGTGAGTTCGTGAGTTTTGCTTTGATTTAATTCACTGTGTTTATCAAGTGGTATCAGAGCCACTTTCGAGATGTCAGACCTGCAATTGATCGGTGGAGTGAAGAAATTGAATAACCAGAATTACAAGACCTGGGCTACGTATCTTTCTTCGTATTTGCAGGGGCAAGATCTGTGGGAAGTGGTGCAAGGAAACGACACCGTGCAACCCCCGAGAGAGACTCAAGATGGAGCTCTACGGAAGTGGAAAGTCAAAGCAGGAAAAGCAATGTTCGTACTCAAGAAAACGGTGGAAGAAGAACTCCTTGATCATATCAAGGATGCAGTGAACCCTAAGGCGGCGTGGGATACCCTAGCTGAAGTTTTGTTGAAGAAAAATGAGGCTAGGCTGCAACTGTTAGAAAATGAGTTATTTAGTATAACTCAGGGCGATCTAACAATCCCACAATATTTCCACAAAGTCAAAGCTCTATGTCGCGAGATCGGTGATCTTGATCAGCAGTCTGTGATTGGTGATGCGAGGATGAAGCGTATCATCATACACGGTTTGAAGCCTGAGTATAGGAGCTTTGTTGCTGCGGTTCAGGGCTGGCCAACACAGCCTTCTTTAGGCGAATTTGAGAACCTGTTGGCTAGCCAAGAAGCACTAGCCAAACAGTTTGGGGGCTTATCAGTTGGATCCAGTTCGAAGCAGGAAGATCAAGCTTTATATGCTGAAAAGTCGAAGGGTCGACACAAGAATAAGCCACGTAACATGAACCGGAATCATGATAAAAACAAAAATCATGATCAACGTGACAGAAAGAATGACAATTTTGATCGTGGTAACCATTCGGGTGAAAGAAAGACTCGTTTTCAGGGTAAGCGGTTCCCGTTTAAGTGTTACAAATGTGGTAATAGGGGTCACATGGCACGTAATTGCGACGAACAGGTGAATGAAGAAGGCAATATTGCTGCAGTAGAAAACGAAGAGGCCTGGGATGTAGAAGCTCATGTAGCCCAGATTGAAGAAGACGTAGCATTCACTACTACTGTTGAAACACAACGAAACCGGCTAGATGACTGGATCGTAGATTCCGGGTGTTCCAACCATCTCACCGGTGATAAAAATCGACTAAAAAATCCAATTAAGTATGGTGGCAGTCGGGTTGTAACAATTGCAGATAACTCAAAGCATCTGATAGCCAACATTGGTGACGTTGTGTTTCCCTCCGGAAGTAGTAAGAAGGAGTTGACTCTAAGGGATGTGTACCATGTTCCAGGGATGAGAAAGAACCTGATTTCGGTGCCTCAGATGACGGAAGAAGGCAATTATGTTTTATTTGGGCCCAAGGATGTCAAGGTATTCAAAGAATTTGAAACCTCATCAATTCCAATTCTCCAAGGACGTAAAACTGAGACTGTGTATGTCCTCAATGCTGAGTCTGCGTATGTGGAGAAGGCTAAAGGGAAGCAAACGGCAGACTTGTGGCATAAACGATTGGGCCATGTAGGGTTTGATAAGTTGGGCCGTATTGTGAAACAAAAACTTGTTAATGGGCTGCCAGACTTGGAGGTAAATAAAGACGTGGTATGTTCTGGGTGCCAGTACGGCAAGGCTACGCAACTTCCATTCAAGTCCTCTAATAATCGATCTGCCAACATCCTTGATCTTGTTCACTCAGATGTTTTTGGTCCAGTAAAACAATCTTCAATGCAAGGTTTCAGGTACATGGTTACTTTCATTGATGATTTTTCAAGATTTGTGTGGATCTATTTTATGAAGGAAAAGAGTGAAGTCTTCTGCAAGTTCAAAGAATTCGAAGTCGATGCAGAACTAATGACCGGGTGCAAAGTGAAGTGTTTACGGTCTGACAACGGTGGAGAGTATGTGTCCGCTGAATTCGATAATTATCTCAAGAGAAAACTTATCAGGCGCCAATTAACTTGCCCTAATACGCCTCAACAGAATGGGGTTTCAGAACGCAAGAATAGGCATTTGGGTGAAGTGACAAAGAGCCTAATTCATGACAAGAACTTACCTGGTCGTTTTTGGGCAGAAGCAATGCGGGCGGCTTGCTATATGATCAACCGAGTGCCGTCACAAAGCCTTGGTTATGTATCACCATATGAGAAGTTGACTCGAAAGAAACCCAATGTGAGTTATTTCCGTGTTTTTGGATGCGTATGCTATGTGTTTGTGCTTTCTCATCTTCGTCACAAGATGGAGAAAAAGGCGATTCGTTGTGTGTTTATAGGGTATGATTCACAGAGGAAAGGTTGGCGTTGTAGTGACCCTAGCAGTGGCAAGGTTTATGTATCAAGGAATGTGATTTTTGATGAGCAATCTTCATGGTGGTCTCCTGAGAAGCAAGTGTTGCCTGATAGTGAACAACTTAAGGAAGATCTTGAAAATTCAGAAATTACTCTATGGTTTACTGAAGATGATTTGTATGTTGAAGGTGAATCAACGGGTCAAAATAGTGAAGGGCAAGCTGGTACAAACAGTGAACCTGATAGCCAAGTCAGCCCCGGTTTGAGGCGATCTCAACGGGTACGTAAACCTAATACAAGATATGCTAATGTTGCCATTGTTGAAGATGTCTGGGCAGAACCTAGTTCGTTCGAAGAAGCTTGTTTGAAACAAGAATGGTACCTAGCAATGCAGGAGGAAATGGAAGCTTTATACCGGAATGAAACTTGGGAGTTGGTCCCAAAACCTGATGGTGTGAAACCAGTAAGTTGCAAATGGGTATACAAGCTCAAACAGAAAGCCGATGGGTCCGTGGAAAGGTTCAAAGCTAGGCTTGTGGCTCGTGGTTTTTCCCAAGAGTATGGCGTTAACTATGAAGAGACATTCAGCCCTGTGGCTAAGTTAACAACGGTTCGAATGTTGTTAGCCATTGCAATGAGTAAAGGGTGGTCGTTGGAGCAAATGGATGTGAACAATGCGTTTCTTTATGGTGAGCTCGATCATGTGATCTATATGAATCAACCAAGTGGGTTTGAAAGTGAAGAACATCCGGAGTATGTGTGCAAGCTACAGAAAGCTATATATGGGTTAAAACAATCACCGAGAGCTTGGTTCGGTAAGATTGCAGAATTTTTGGAGTTAAATGGTTTTAAACTAACCCATGCAGATTCAAGTCTCTTTGTCAAGAAATTAGGTGCACAAGTTGTAGTGGTTTTGGTCTATGTGGATGACCTCATTATTACCGGGGATGTGCAAGAAGAAATCACACAGCTGAAAGCTAATCTGTGTGTGAGGTTTAAGATGAAAGACTTGGGCAGGTTGGTGCATTTTCTGGGATTGGAGCTAGACTACAGTGAAGAAGGAGTAGTGTTGCATCAGAAAAAATATGCAACTGATTTGCTGCATAAGTTCGGGATGTTTTCATGTAAAGCTGCTGCAACACCAATGGACTCAAGCATGAGATTATATGCTAATGTTGGGAGACAACTTGAAGATCCATCCGAGTACAGGAAGCTGGTTGGGAGTCTGATATATCTCACACTTACAAGGCCAGATTTGTCATTCTCTGTTGGTGTGTTGAGCCGGTTTATGCAAGACCCTCGCAAGCCACATCTTATTGCTATTCGAAGAGTGCTTCGGTATTTGAAAGGAACTACAGGGCAAGGAATATTGTTTAAGAGGGAGATTGAGCCCAAGCTGATGGGATATTGTGACGCAGATTATGCCGGGGATCTGAATACAAGAAGATCGACTACCGGGTATGTTTTTTTGTTCGGGTCAAGTCCGGTTTCGTGGTGCAGTAAACGACAGCCTACGGTGTCTCTGTCGACTACCGAGGCTGAGTATAGGGCAGCCGCCATGGCTGCACAGGAGTGTGCGTGGTTGGTTCAGTTGTTGGGTGACCTAAACCAAGTAGTGAACTACAAAGTTAGGTTGCTATGTGATAATATGTCAGCGATTAAGTTGGCTGAGAACCCGGTTTTTCACGCTCGTACTAAACACATAGAGATTCATTACCATTTTATAAGAGAAAAGGTGTTAAAAGGTGAGATTGAAATGGAATGGGTTGATACTACAGACCAAGCTGCTGATATATTTACAAAAGGTTTGGCGAGTGCAAAGCTGCTGATGTTCTGTGAGAAGCTGAGGTTAATGGAGCTGGATGTTGAGAGGGAGTGTTGAAGCATGTGCAACATCCGTGAGTTTGTTTTAGGCTGCTGGTTCACGTGTGCATCACATGCACATTGGATTGTCTATTGTTTTCCCTATTCTAGCATGTGTTTTATTTATGTTTTTCTTTTCAAGTAATGGGTCAGTTAGTTCCGTTATTTTAGGTAGTGGAGTAGTGGCTTAGTGGGTCTCTTTGACTAGTTATTTAAAGTTGTTATGTTTCTGCATTTTTTAAGTTGTAATCGTTGTCCTTGTTTTTAATCAGAAAATTGGCATTCAGCCACAAGTGTGTTTTGTGAGTTGTGAGTTCGTGAGTTTTGCTTTGATTTAATTCACTGTGTTTATCAATTTGGTCAGTGAGTCTTGAAAACAAGAAACATATGTGAGGAAACAAAAAAGATTTTTGTGGCATTTATGAAATATTGATTATTAAATAGGAATGGTTCAAATAAAGATTCACCGTGATGGAACGAAAAGAATCATATAAAGTGTTCTTCATGCTCCATCATTGATCCTACAAGAATATGATGTCACAGTCGAAGGAACCAATTGCCACATTACTAAGGCTTTCAAAGAACCAAAGACCGTTGTGACTGAAGAAAGAAGAAACTACAAATTGGTGTACATATCAGGCCAGAAGTCAAGAACAAAGATGGAAAAGATCAAACAAAGAAACTATGGGAATATTTTGAATCTCTAGATATAGAGTCAAACAAGAACGTGAGACAAAGGAAAGTTGGAAAGAACAGGCTTACTCCTTCGATGATGGAAAAGGCAAATGGAACAATGAAGATCTCTATGAGGATATGATTAAGAAGGATGAAAGAGACCTACCTTTCCCACAAATTCCTATTTAGTGATTTGCTAATATCACACTTAATTCTAACTACCAACACAAAACTACATGCATGTTACTAAGAAATGAAACTGGTATTAGAAACACAAACTGATTAAACAACTTAAATAATTAACTAGATAGATCATAGTCCTAGTAAGAACATTTAAAAATAGACAAATGCAAACCATATGGTCATTGATTCTTCCACTAGTTGAGTTCGGGCTCGGAGAGTAAGACCTCATAGCCTCCAACCACTTGTCCACCACGCTCATGTTTGAAAGAGAAGGAGGTTTACTTGAATCTTGAGAGTCTGTTGCATGGGTTGATCAACGATTATATATATTATTATTAAGTTATAAAATAAATCGATTTACTTCATTTGACATTATTATTTGAATAATGAAGTAATATTGCCAAAATATCATTGTTGATGAAAAATTAAAAGCTATAAAGTAAATGGATTTAGGGGTTGGTTGGCAACTTCTACGTTAGTAAGTGCTAAACGATTAAAAGGTCTATTTGGGTAAGAGACTCTGAACCAGTAAGAGGCTTGACTTGGGTTAGTCTAACTATTTGGTAGTGAAGGAGGTGGTGGTGAGTGGAGTAGGTGGTGCGTGAGTGGCCGGTTGAGAGCTATGAACAAAGGTGAATTGATAAATGGGTAAAATTTTCATTTAGTATCATTTTGAAACTTAATGGGTAAAAGGCTTACTGACTGATTCTGATGTGTTCTGTTAATGAACCAAACACACTTATGGGTTGTTTGATAGCCTCTTAATGTCTCCATTAAGAGGCAACCTCTAAAATTGTCATCATTAGTGTGTTTGGTTCACTGACAAAACGCATCCGAATCAGTGACTAAGACTCTTAATCCATTAAGTTTTAGAATCATACTAAATGAACATTTTGCCAATTTATCAATTCACATGCATTCATAGCCTTCAACCAGCCACTCACGCACCACTTCCTCCACTACCAACTAGTCAGACCAAGCCAAGTCAAGCATTTTACTGGTTCAGAGTCTCTTACTTATTTGACACTATAATTAGAATAATGAAGTAATATTGCCAAAATATTGACGTTGATGAAGAATTAAAAGTTATAAAGTAAATAGATTTACTTCATTTAACATTATAATTTGAATAATGAAGTAATATTGCCAAAATATCAACGTTAATTTATTGTCTAAATAGATATTGACTCATAAAAAAAATACAAGATCGAACAAAATTGTATATGTATACTAGTATCACCTTCAACAAATTACCCTCAAAATAATTGTATGAGAAGGGTAGACATTTTATTTGAAAATTGCATGAGTTTTCATGTGAAATCTGAAGTTATGAATCCAAATTATTGTTACTTTTAGAAACTAGTATAGCATTGAAAAAGTTTGCACTCGTTTGTAATATCTATTGAGCAAACTTTATAGTTCTTTTTTTGCAATTCATTCGTGTAAAAATGTCAACTTATATTTATTTTTTGCAATTCATTCGTGTAAAAATATCAAAATTCTAAGTCTTATACTAAAAAGAATATTTCTGTAAATTGTTTTCAGAAATTTACTTGTAGTCTGGTTACAAAGGTAATTATATTAGTCGTTAAAATTCAAATAGGAAAAACACTAAAATATAATGAATATATGAATGATTTAGACGTTATGACCTATGATTATTGATTATGAAGTGATTTATAGTTTACTAGGTTAGTACCCCGTGTAATACACGGGTTGAATAAATGTAATTTTATATACAAAATAATAAAAAACTATATCTTTAAAAACCTTGTTTATTATACGGGTTGAATAAATGTAGTTTTATATACCAAATAATAAAACAATATATCTTTAAAAATCTCGTTTATTACATTGGTTGAATAAATTTAATTTTATATATTAAATAATAAAAAAATTATATTTTTAAGAACCTCGTGAATTGTATGGATTAAGTAAATTTAATTTTATATATTAAATAATGAAAAAAAGTTATATTTTTAGAACCTCATGTATTGTATGGGTTGAGCAAGTGTAATTTTATATACTAATCAATAAAAAGTTATACCTTCTGTGTATTATAAAACCTTTAGACTAAACTGACAAAATGGTCCAAACCACAGGTACTAAAATGACATTTAACTCTTTATATTAAATTAATTTATATTTAGTGTACGTCTTTTGTTAAATTCAAGATAAATAATTTTAAAATCTAATAAATATTTCAAAAGACTATATTATCTCATATACGAATTATTTAAATTTATATTAATTAATATACTATAAATTAGTAACTTTTGTATGCATAGAGTGTTGTACTATATGTTTTGGGTGTTTTTCAAAAAAAAAAAAAATTAAAATTTTACTTTTAACCCAAATCTTTGAATTTTTTGCAATTTAACTTCAAAAAATTGAATTTTTTTACTTTAAAGTCAAAACTTTTCTCTTCTTTTACAATTTAACCTCAACTTTTTTTTATAGTTTTATATGCATAGAGTGTTATACTATACGTTTTGGATGTTTTTCAAAAAAAAAATTGAAATTTTATTTTTAAACCAAATCTTTGAATTTCTTGCAATTTCAACTTCATAAAATTGAATTTTTTTCGTTTAAAGCCAAAACTTTTCTTGTTTTACGATTTAACCTCAACTTTTTTATCTTTAACTTTTTTCATCTTTCGCATATTTTTGTTTTACGTTTTGTACTAAATTCAACGTTTTTACGTTTTGTTCATAATTTTGCGAGGTAATACAGCGTAACGTCCATGTATAGTTCAAGAATTTACGTCTATCGTTTTTTATTTCATAGGTTCGTCGCAACGCGTGAGACATTGACTGACTTTGTTATTTTTTTATACGTTCTATCTTTTGGTTTCTTACAATTTTAACCTCACAAAAATGATTTTTTTTCTTTTAACCCAAATCTTTTTATCTTTTGTAATTTAACCTCACAACTTTTTTCCTTCAACTTTGTCCCCTTATACTTTTCATCGTTTCCAAATTTTCATTTTACGTATCGTACTAAATTTTGCGAGTTAACATAACGCAACGTGCGTGTGTGATTCAACCTTTTTACGTTTTGTTCATAATTTTGCGAGTTAATACGGCGCAACGTCCATGTGTTGTTCAGTGTTTTTACGTCTATTTTTCTCATTTGACAGGTTCGTCGTAACGCATGAGTTCTAGATCGACTTAGTTATTTTTTTAAATGTTCTACATTTCGGTCTATTTCTTCGCTTTAACACGCCACAACTTCATCGTTGATAGTCGCTGACAGTTGTGTTGAATTGGTGCTATTTGATATGCTTTTACGTCTCCGTCATAACGCGGGGTGCTTAATTGTAGTTAAAAAGAAAAAAACAAACCCACTATTTGTATTATTATGGGACGACTACAATGTAAGATATGCAATAAGCCACAATAAAATACGAAAAGCTTTAAAAATAATCGAAACTTGTTAAATTTTATTTTATAATTATCTTTTAATTAATATTAATTATAATTAAGTAGGAGATAGAGATAAGAAAACTAAAAAATAGATGGCTCCACTCCATTGAATGACATGTGTCCCTTAATTGGTTTCTTTTATTATATAGTATAGATAGATATAGATTATTATTTGTGATAACAAAAGTGAATAATATCTTGTAAGTCTTGTATTATTACCATTACTCGTTACATATAGCCTGTATAAATAGGTTTTTTTTTCTTTAAAATTAGTAAAAAGAAAGACCCAAAAAAGAGGGTTGTAAACGGCCCAATGGACAGCAACACTATAGTTGTAACTTGTAAGCCCAAACAAACACTTGTAGTTAGGGGTAAGCAAATTAACCACCATAACCGATAACCGAACCATAACCGACATAACCGACATAACCGAACCACTAATAACCGATAACCAATATAACCAATGGTTATGGTTATGAAACTTTGTATAACCGCTCAATCGGTTATGGTTATGATTATGAAGCTTTGGTTAACCGAATATAACCGAAACCGAACCGAAGTTGTGATGTTAACTTTATATAATAGATTTGTGTTTAACAAAACCATATAGAGGGTTTTTACTAAGATAAAATTTTGTTGATCTTGATGTAGATGCCATTTATTTTGATAAAGAACTAAGGTGTTACGGCCATAATTGTTTTTGTTTGAGAATTACCTTATTAAAAAGAACTCTAAATCAGTAATTTAACCAAAAATTTAGTCTCCGTTATCTTATAAAATAGGCTCAAGCTAAGTTCAAATCGTGCACAACCCTATTTATTTCAAACCTTGCTTGGTTACTTAACCGAAATTAACCAAAATCGAACCATAACCGACTTCATAACCGATTAACCGTAACCGAAGTTTGGTTTTGGTTATGGTTACTAAAACTCCATAACCGAACTAGCGGTTATGGTTATGGTTAATAGTAAAAACCGACCCATGCACACCCCTACTTGTAGTATACATTGCCTTATACCAAAACTAACGTCATTGTAATTTATATGTTACCTTTATATGTAAAAATGCCATTTCACATTTTCACCAAAGCAAGCAACGTGTCATGTGCCAAGCATAAACTTGTGACGTATTAACTGGACTTCTCGTTTTATTCGTCTGCAACCCGGCGGCCTTTGTAATCCATGTCCTCAGCCCAACTACAAGCCCACGTGCAGCAGTAAGCCCACAAGCACAACACAGCTACAAACCCACGATCACAACTCCTTTTGTTTAAGCCCAACCTTTGATCAGATTCATTCCTCACAAAATAAACACATTTTTATATTAGTGTTATAAAATTCTAAATATTCATTCACAAAAAAAAAAAAAAAAAAAAAAAAACCCTCATAAAAATATTAGTATTATATTTGGTATTAAAGTGTATTTAACATTTACTTTGCTCACTCCTAATCGATGATTTCGCAAACAAAGACGATCACTTCTTCCTTCTTCCCCCTTTGATCGACTGAAACAACCTATGCCAGTTTCTAATATACAACTCTACAAGGTTACATACTTGACCCTTTATTTACAATAAATAGACACTTTGAACCATAAACCTATTTAACATTATTGATACTAAAACCCATATATACTTAGTTTAATCTGGCATTTAAAGATCTCAAACGTGGTATCTTGGCTAGGCAATTTGGTCGTAGTTTTTCTTCCTCTGGAGGGAAATAAACTCTGTATGTGAGGTTTGTGCCTAAAGTTTGGTCATTTAGGAACCCTTCAATTGTCTTGACGACTACACTTTCGTATAAGGTAGTGTAGCTCTCTCGGTATCACTAGAATCCACCCTCGTTTTGAATTTCATCGATTTGGACCAGGTCGTTGTTTTTTATTCTCATCCTTCCCTTCAACATTGTCAACTTTGTTTCCTTCTCCCTCGTGTTGTTGCCTTTATTTCCCCCTCCCTCACCAATCGCAATCGTCACCTCTCGCCTGAAACCGTTGCCTCTCCGTATTTCGTTAAGATCGGCCACCATCAACACCACGATACCCATGTGTTGTCTTTATAAGTTTTAATATAATTAAAACACACTACATTTGCATACATATATTCACTTTTATAACATAGATTTATTTATTTGTATATGAAGTGATTCAATTAAACATCAGTGTTGGCTTAGATTAACATTAACAATTAGATATATATCCGATTTACAACTTGTTACTATTAATTATTGTTTACATTTCACATGTTGGCCTATTGTGCGCTTTATCTAATCTAATCTTTTTTTTTTTGAACGGCAAATTTGGATCACTAACGGACCACTAGAGTATCATCGTGCCACCAGCAGAACCACCCGATCATATCCATCTCCACTAGGCAATATTGCCTATACACCAATTCAGGAGGAAACCCAATAAATCTGGGAAAAACCCCCCTTTGTGAGAATCGAACCCATGACCTAATGGTCATAAGCCTTATCCCACCACCAAGATACCACTAGGCTATAATGCCATGGGTATCTAATCTAATGACATGGATCATCTTATCTTGCCTAATCATCATTCAATCATTACATCACTCCCTACAAAATCCTATCCCCAATGACATCAACCGTTTAGGATTTTAGGCAAATCTAACCCAAACTTTTGCTTGGAATGTCGTATAAAACATTTCTTATGTTTTCCTTAAACTATTCATTTGATAAAGATGTGTATTGTTTACACATTTTAAAAAAGAAAAGAATTTGTCAAATATTCTCCTTTATGAATGTCTGATGTGATACTTCAGCATTATTGAATAGTGGAGATGAATATGATCGGGTGACACTGGCGGCTATGATGGTGTGTGAGGAGGATCTCAGCACAAGGCCCGCGATTTCGAAGGGCACACGAATTTAAAAAAAATCGATATATATTTGTTATTTATTTTTTTTAAGTAATAAACACATACCAATTCCAATATAGGCCCATTTACAAATCATTTTTTATGGTTTAAAATTTAGACCACTTGGCATTAGGTTTATTGAGCCCAATACTAATTTAATTTATTTAAAAAAAATAATAAAACATTACGGGAGGGCACATTTTTTTCGAGCTTGAACATGGTACATGAATTCTCAGAGACGCCTCTGTCGGGTGATATCGCTGGTGACACGATAATACTCTAGTGGTCCGTCAGTAATCCAAATTTACCGTTAAAAAAACCGATTGTCTCCTGTGTCGATCACATGTCATACACCATCCCTCAAATATGAATGCTTATTTATGGCCAACTATTTATCTCCTTTTTTCTTCCGAAATAAAATTTCTTCAATATTCAAACTTGGGTTCACATAGTTCAATCACTCAAAATTCTTTCGTCCATATTCAATTTAATTGCCTCTTCTTTTACCAATCAATATTATACGTTTTCATTATTAATTGACATATCACGATATTGTTTTTAGTTATTTGGGTAAAGACTCTTCAAAATGTCAACCGTCATGGTAATACCCCCTTAAGCACGTATCAGTAAAGATCGGTCATTTTCTATGAACCCAACATTTCCAACGCCTTCTCTCCCTCATTAAGTAATCATCTTGATGTGATATTTTGCAAACCGACCAGCTTTGACTTGGTTATCACCCAGCTAGCAATCCTTTTCTACTTTCGCAAATAGCTGAGACGGACAATTTTCTTTCGTCCTGCCACGAGTTCCTACCACAACCACTTAATCCAAACTGCAAAACCCGGCATACAATCAGGGGCGGACCTACGTTACGAGGAACGGGATCCCCGGACCCCAATTTTTTTTTAAAAAGTAGTAGAAACGGTATATAAAATTGTCTATGGACCCCATAAAATAATTTAGTTGGACCCCATAACAATGAAAGTGAGCCTAGTGCAGTGGTAAAACCCCTTGTTTACACACAAAAGGTCATGGGTTTGATACCTGTTTCTTCGTTTTTTTGTTTGTGTGTGTGTGTGTTTTTTTTTTTTTTTTGACCCCATTGTCCAAAAATCATGGGTCCGCCACTGCATACAATACCGACCCACCCGCCAAAATATCACCTGTTTTACATTCAATACCTATCCCAGTGGTCCACCTATTCCAATTGACCTGCATAAAAGCTTCCTCCATGGAATGAATATTCTTGTGAATCATAATGTCGTTAACCTGCATTCTTCACTCACTCCTATGATTAAAAAAAAATTAATAATATATCAACAAAAAGATGATGACTGGAAGATAACAAACCAGATACCACCAACAGGTACAATATGATCAACACAACATGTGTACATACCGGCGAATTCGCAGTAGAAACAGAAGATAAAGATTAACCGTCACGCAACCAAACAAAACCTGATCACCACAAAAACACGACAATGAGCACCGATCAGATCAAAGAGCACGGGAACTAAAGAAGAAAATTGACTAACAAATTAACCGAAATAAGTTCAAATTTGTTGAAGCATTTCATTCATTGAATCACTCAAAAATATCATAGAAACTAAACACGAATCCGAATATTAAAAATTAAAATTATATACAGTCCAGTCATACATCACGCAAATATTAATTTCTTGCATTGTCTTCATATATTACCGTTTGAATTACGCTAGTTTCGCCTCTATTAATTGATTTTTTCATTATGTATGTATCTTCACAGCACCAAAGTTGAGTTGTTTTTCCAACTGTTATTGCCAATTACTCCCATTAGGAACAAGGCAAAACCTATTGGAATTTCGATAAGCGTAGCACGGAACCTTTCCAGCTGATTGAAGATTTAAAGGCGGTTTTGACGACGTATACACACACCGATCCGTGACTGACAGAGGTGGCGATTTCGGTGATGCTTCGGGTGTACCAGTGGAGGAACTAGATCCACAAGTACCAGACCCAGAAGCGGTTGAATGAGCCGGTGAGCATTTCTTCGGATTTGATAGAAATGCTCGGATTTTAATCGATTGCAGCGAAGCTGTTCGATCATATTCCTCAATGAGATTCGTCAAATCCTCGTCACATGTTATGGTAACAAGAGCATCTAGATCTTCAGTAGGCAACTGACACCTCAAACTCACTGTCTTCCCGCACAATTCACCGAGTTTCACCATCAATTCTGTAAATCACAAGTAAATCATAATTAGTTAACGATTACTCTCGTTTACCTGTCACTTTATTGTAATTGATTATTTTGGTTATATATAAAACAAGTTCACATTCTGAACCCAAAAAAAAATAATAAAAAGAAATAATGTTATGACCCCGATATCTATTATAGTTTTTAAAAGTTATTTTTGATATCTAAAAAAAATTTCTATTTCGATGTAAAAAAAATTACTCACCAGAAAATGAGATGGAGCGAGGGACGGCGAGGACACGTGTCTGACCACCGTGGTAGCGCAGTTTTCCGTCGGGGTACCTCGGGAGGATCCGGCCGCCATAACTGCACAAGAGTTTGATGGTAGTGTTGGTGGGAGGTTTGGGAGAGTTGAGAGAAGGCCCCACCATTTGAAAGGTTTTGATGTTTTGAAGTTGTTTGCTTCTTCAAGCCTAAGCATGGCGCAATTAGCATCGTATTTATAGAGTTTTCTGGTATGTATGGGTAGGGAAAGTGGGGCCCGTTAAGGTCCCGTTAGGTTGGACTCACGCAACTGTTGGGAATTCGTTATTTTGGATGATAAAAGTGTAGTTGGTTGTGAGTTGTGCATAAAGAGTTGTATGTTTGATTTTGTTTTGGGGGTTTTTGTATTGAAAAAACGGTTGCCTTGTGTTTTGGGTCAACAATCAAATAACTAAAAGCTAACTTCACTTTTCACTTTTGATAACCAACTTTAACTTTACTTTTAATTTATTCTAACCGAAATCTGTAAATGTTGAGGTGTTTGTTGCAATTAGTAAGAGTAGCTTTATCAAGTGCTGGAATGCTCCATTTTCTTTTAAGAGATGTATGTTCAACTTTCATGTGGTGCAGAGTGAGGCAATGGTGGATAATGATAACAGATCTAGGGAAACCTAAGTTCGATTCTTGAGCAAAACAGGTTTTACTGGTAATTTCACCGTCTACCTACAGACGGGTGGGTTACCGGGTTTCCCCGGAATTGATGGACTCGGGTTACTCTCGGAGTACTCCGTTTAATTCAGTGGGCGTCCCGAAAGTGCTTAGTATTTGATTATGTTGGCCGTTCCGAAAAAAGTAAGAAAATGTAATTTTTTTTTTTTTAATATTGTTTCCTTTTACAAAACAAAGGGTTTTCCGGGAAATATGTTTGGCATCTACAAAGTTTTTTTTTATATGCTAACTAATAAAAAACCTCAAAAACTATTTTAGATAAAGCCCATTTTAAAAGAGTAATTTTATCTGCAGATTCAAGGAATTATGGGATAACTCCCACAAAACCATGACAGGGAGTGGATACATAAATATTTATGTGAGTAGGGTCAAAATGGATTTTTAAAAACATATACGGTCAACAGGATTAGTATATTTAGCTTTGAGTTATTATTAAAAGCTTGAATTATTTATCAGGGTCGTTCCAATATGTTTGTAGATATTTAGTAACAAAATCATCCTTCTTTACCCGGGTTTGGGACGATCAGTTATAAACTAAGCAAATGTGTAATAGAACTAATAACAACAAATTCCCTAATTAAATTCTTGTAGGTGTTGATTCACTGCATTGGGATGGGGTCGAATGGTCGATGGTTGTTGCAGTTATGTCTGTAGTTTAATATCGTAACTGGTCTTTGAATGTGGGTTTTTTTTCCTAAACAACTTTTATCTGGGCTCCTTAAATAAATAAATAAATAAATAAATAAAAACTGGTTTAGTTTTTATTTTATTTGGGTCTGATACATATACAATATATAAAACTTACTAAAAATTGAAAATCCTTAATTTTTGGTGGTCCTAGACCCGTGTCTAGGTTAGAAAACCCAACGGGCCGGCCCTGTCATTAATTAATATCTTTATAGTATTTATATTCAATTGTACCATTTATGAAAAGAAAAGAGTGATTGTATATCTATATTTACGGTTAAAACAATTGATGTAATAGACAAAGGGAAAATGTAACAATTGATTTTCAAATAAACATTTGTTCATGATCACAATTGTCGAGCCCTCGAGTCACTGATGACGGTCACAGAGTCTCGTGACATTGCAAGATCCCTGTCCTTTCGTCCTACAAGAAAGAAAACCGTTAGCCTCGTCACGGAGCATCCCGGGGGAATCCGTGACCAAGCTCCAGCGTGAGAATAAGTAAACTTGCCGGGGATAATGAGAAGCCTATTCCGACGAGTATTGTCGTCGGAATATTTTCCTTGGTGTGAATTCTGGGATGTGTGAGTAAATATAAGTGAGTAAATGCTATCCGAGGTTGTCGGAATAAATAAGGGCACAGAGCATTTAGTGAAGGTGAATCTTTTCTTGTCCCTTATTGAGTTCCTTACCTTCCTTATATAAAGGGAGTGACTTATCTCTCTTGGAAATCATAACTGGACGATCTAACGGCTTTCGGGTATCTTTGGGGAACTCAGACACGTGTCGGAGTCCCAACGGCAGGATCAGAAGCCTCATTAAATGTGTCCAGCTTGATGTACTTCTCTTTTCCGGCGACTTTCTCTTCCCCCATCAGTCAAGCATTTAATGAGCTCTGTGTTTCCTTGGATCCTCCTTAACTTCCCGCCCATTTTATGTTATCATGGACAATTTTGAGAGAGAATATGAGGAGTGGGCTTGTTAATCGGGCCCAAACAACAGAAGCCCAAGACAGGTTATGTTGGGCTACCAACTAGGCCCGTCGTCAACAATGAACACACGACGAAGATTTGATCGGCTAGAAAGACTCGTGTTTGAAGTGTATTGTGCGTACACGAACAACATATTAGTTAAAGGACACTAAGGTATACTTCTAGAGATAACGTTCGTGTGAAGTATTACTGAAAAACTTGTAAAAAATGTTTTTCTACCAACTCTTAGGCTAGTGGGTATGGTGATGGTCCTCCAAGGGAGGATGATCCGCCACGTAGGCGTCACGTCATAGTACTCCCAATGATGGTCCATCCCCCAAAAGTACAGGGTATGGGAGGATGGTCCTAGTCATAGTCATCCCCACCATTTTTATGTTATTTTTTTAATCTTCTACTTTTTTTTTAATCTTCTACCTTTTTTTAACATTTAACAAAAAAATTATCATTAATATTAAAAGACATTACATAAACATAAAAAAAAAACATACACTTAATAAAAAAACATAAACTTAATAAAAAACATAGAGTTAAATAATTTGATGTTTTTTCATGATGTCGGTTTGTAGTTTTTTCAACATCGAACGTTTCGGCTCGGGATACTCATGGACATCCATCGATATTATTTCCCACTCCTTGAGCCGAATTTTTTCATCGGAAATTCGGATTTTCTCATTCGACAATCGGACCTTCTCGCGTAACTTTTCTTCTGCTACACGACTTTTTTCTTCGACGGCCCGCTCCTTCGCCTTCGTCTTTTGGGCCGAGACGTCGTTGTACATTTTTAATTGTTCCATAAACTCTTCCATCTTCGGGTCCACCTTTTCCTTTTCTTTCCCCTTGGCCCGCTCCTTCTTTGATTTGTCTCGGCCCGGTGGACGCTCCGCTTCATGTACGGCGTACTCCTCTTCATCAAAGTCGGCGTCATCATTTAAGTTTATGTGACACCTCGCGTCCGATCCACCGGCGCTAAAACTACCCATTTCCGATGTTTTTTTGGCGTTTCGCCATCTCCACCTCGTTGGGAATCGGCGCCCATTTTGGTTCCGTTTTCATAATTTGCCACGCGCGAACGTGAGCAAAGTTGGTATTACCATTGTTCGCCTTATACTTGTCCAACGCTTGTTTGAACACATCGTCCTCGCTCATGCCGCTACGACGCCCACTTGAAAATATTTTATTATATTCCTCGCAAAACCTATTGACGGACGCGTTCATTTTCCGCCACTTTGATGACACCGAGCCGATATCTCGATACGGGCCTTGGTCCATAAGGTCAAGGAACTTCGCCAAAACCTCAAAACCCGTCACCCGTTTGGTTATTACCTAAAAAACAAACAAAATATATAAAGTTAGAAAAAATAAAAAAACAAAATAAAGAAACTGTTAACAAAAATTTAAAATTAAAAAAAATAAACAAACTTTAAAAAATTAGAAACTGTTAACAAAAAAATTAGAAAACCAAACTTTAAAAAAATATATAAACTTTAAAAAAAAGATAAACCTTAAAAAAATACGAACCTTTTGTCGGGTGTGTAGACGTGCCTATGTAAGCCTTGGCTAAGGCTTCTTCTTCGATTGGCGTCCACTTAGTCGACTTCGGTTTGGACGATTGCTCACCTACCACTTGCTTGCCTTTGTTTCGTTTTCCTTTTCCTTTAGGCGGTTGGGTTTCGGGAACAACCTCCACATCGTCGTCGGGTTCGGATTGTTGAAAGGGTTGCGTCGGGATCGGTTGGGGTTGAACGGGTGGTGTCGGGTTCGGTGGGAAATTATAAGCACCCCGCATCATCATTTGTTGAAGGGCTTGATTTTGAGAGAATTGAGCGAATTGGTTTTGCGAGTGTTGGAATGATGCAAACGCATTTGATGAATATTGCGAGAATTGGTTCGGTTCTAGCGTCGGATAATATCCCGGAACCGAGAAAACATTTGGTTGGGTCGGGTTGTTGGGATTGTTCGGGTTGTTGAAGGGATCCATGATAGAGTATAAGGTTTATAAAAGTGGAAGAAGATTTATAAAAATTAAGTGAGAGAGATGAAATTTTGGGGTTAAATTTGTGAATGGAGGTGAAAATGGAATGTATATATATATTTAAAGTTTTTGACCGTTTGTTTGTTTTTGGAAAATGGAATTTTTTTTTATAACGATAACTTTTTGGAAAAAGGGGGCCCACATTTGGTTCGTCGCCAACGTCCAGGAACGGACGGGGACGTGGGGGGGGGGGGGGGGGGGGGTTGGTGTAGCTGGCGTCGCCGGGTCAAGACGAGTGGGGGGACAGACCCATACTGTGTAGCCTTAGAACACATGAGTTAATTAACTTTGAAGAAGTGTATAGTAAAATAAGCCAAAAACATCATTTCTATTGTGTGGGGTTTACTCCAACACTTACATGAATGGGTGCACATCTTCCAAATTTTTTTTTTTGAACGGTCAACAAACTCAATCCCGAGCACTTTCGGGGCACCCACTGAACAAACAGAGTACTCCGAGAGTAACCCGAGTCCACCACCAATTACGGGGAAAACCCGGTAACCCACCCGTTCGTAGGCACGACGGTGAAATTACCGGTAAAACCCGTTTGGCTCAAGGATCCAACCCATGTTACCCTGGGTCTCTTATCATTGCCTACCAGTGCCTCACTCTGCACCAAGTGGGAGTCGAACCTGCATCTCTCAAGAGAAATGCAAGCCTTCCACCAGTTGATCTAGAGATCATTGGCGCAAATCTTCCAAATTGCTTGCAAAAATCTAACTTCGTGTGTCCGTAATTTGCAGACACAAATTCGTATCGAAAGCTATCTAAATTATGATTTCTTAGTATAATAACTTAGCAGATAATTAAACTAAAAGCTGTGACTAGAAATG
Source organism: Helianthus tuberosus (assembly GCA_030545235.1). Taxonomy (NCBI): domain Eukaryota; kingdom Viridiplantae; phylum Streptophyta; class Magnoliopsida; order Asterales; family Asteraceae; genus Helianthus; species Helianthus tuberosus. The sequence goes on from JARYGA010060305.1 coordinate 1,457,916, forward strand.
TTTTAACTAATTTAAGTGATATTTTTGGAGAAAACTTGCTATTTTTGGAGAAAAAAAAAACATATGGTCCAGGTTTAAGGTGCTCATAATTAAGATATGTGGCCCCAACACGAGGATGTCGATATCCTTGTTTGTGCACCCCATCGTACCTGATAACAGCCGACTTCCCAAATTTCTCGTGGTCCAGTCTTTTTTCATTTATTTAATTTAATTATATTACATTGAACACAAAAATAATAGAATTAGCTGAATTTGTTTTTCTTTTTTATTTATACGGATGTAATTTGTATAAAAGGAACATATCTTTAAACATTTTAGTATTCATAATATCACTATATCGTATATTGGCTTTTGAGGTCTGTATTTTAAACTATATATAAAATCTCAAAAAAAGACCCATCTTCGCAGAAGCATATACATATACATATACATAATACATCAAAACCTTCTTTATATAAAATCATAAGATGGGATTTAATTTATTTTAAAAATAAATTAAGATGAAACGTGCCCGATATGTCGTAAAGCTTGTATGGATAAATACGGAGAGCACGCAGTGCATTGTAAAGAGCTCCCTGAGTTCAAATATCGGCATGACTGGGTGCGAGATGTTTTGTGGGACATCCTGAGAAGAGCTGGGATTTCGGCTAAGAAAGAGACTCCTGTGAATTTCCTTACGGACCCTATGGAAGGGAGATCTACTATGCGACCAGCGGATCTGCTCGTCTTTGGTTGGGCTAGGGGGAAACATGTTTGTGTTGACCTCACTGGGGTTTCCCCTCTGGTTGGTTTAAGGGAAAACGGGTTTGTAGCTGGACAAGCAGCAAGAAAGGCAGAATCGAAGAAAGTTGATAAGCACGCTAAAGCTTGTGCAGAGAACCGGCATGGTTTTGTCCCTTTTGCCTTTGACACATTTGGCTCCCTAGCGCCAGAAGCTATCCAATTCCTGACCAGGGTTCAACGGGTCATCCACAACAATTGCTCAGCATCAGGGGGACGAGGTTTTGTCTTTGGCAGATTAGGGTTTGCAATTCAGAAAGGGGTGGCGGCGCAGCTTGTTGCCCGTCTACCTTTTGTTTAGATGTAACTTGGCAAGTATGAATGAAATTTCGATTTTGTTAAAAAAAAAATTAAGAAATAGAATACTAAGGAGTCAAATAAGATAAAAAAATAAATAAATAAATAAATAAAAAATAAAAATACATCTACACTCATAAAATTTTAACACTTGTCACAACCAAGTAGACTAGACACATAAATTACTTAAGAGAAAAGTTATTATTCTGTCAAATGTGTTTTGCCTTCTTCTTATTCTGTCACCTTGTAATCCTTTTTAATTTTTATGATCCACATTCTCTGTCCATCTCTCTCTTGAACATATTCAAATTCAAAACATTTAGATATTTTCTCAAAACTTTTGAAGTTTATTTTAAGTGTACGTGGGCTATTGAGATCAATACACCTTTTCTTTATATTTTCTGAATATGTCTTATATTTTCTGAATATGTCGATACAATAAAAGTGGTACTTAAAATGTTTACCAAATAACCGGTTTACTAATTTTCTTATACATTCTGGTTAACTAGCGTGAGGCTCAAATATAATACGAGAATAATGTTATGATAAATTTAAAAAAAAAAAGAGTAGCTTTATGAATTTAGATAAATCTACAATAAAAGTAAAATATGCACGTTTAAAAGTTGTATTATATTATTCATTTCCAATAAACAACTTAAGATTTAATTTAATGAAATCATACGTCAAAAAGATAAAATGGAAATTGGTCGTTTTCATTTAATTATCATGAATAGGAAAAGGATGGGCCAAGTGATGAGATGAGGTCCCTAGTGGTTCCCACACGAGAGGAGCATATCCCATTATCCTGATCACCACTTTATATCTTCTTTTTTATTTCTATATTTGTTCCTTTTGAAAAGTTATGTTTAGCCGAAGTTAACAAAAGCAACATTTTTATTCTATGAGGGTGGGGATATGGTTAATCACTCTATGGTGATTGAGTGATTCTCTATCCAATACTATTATGTCATGTCAACTCCTCATTTTGCACTCAATGGTGATTGAGTCATTTTATTCTATGAGGTTTGATCCATCTTACTCATGATTAAATTAAATTGAAATGGCAAAATGGATTAAAAAAAGTTCGTACAAATGAGGTTATGTTCATATACTACTTCAATATCGAATAAATACAAAATTACATAAAAATAGAAGGTAAACAGGTAACAAGTTGCCCCGCTACCCGTTTTTTAACAGCAAACCTAAGTCACCTCATAGAAATGGGATGTGGAAATTGCAATATACGTGTCACCTCATTTCCACACAAAACCACCAATAGCGGTCACAGCGTTCTTGAGTAGCAAATGTTCGAATTTGTTGACTATCCCTCACAGACCGATGTGATGTTGCGTCGTGGAGTGACGTACGACGCAAACACGTTCGGATTTGCAGACCTCCAATGGACCCCAATGTTGGGCCCTCCTCTTTCACATACAAAAATTAAATATATAACTTTAAAATATTTTAATGAGTAAAATGCTCGGATAGTCCCTGTGGTTTGTCAAAGTAACACTTTTAGTCCCCAACTTTTAAAAATTACACATGTGCTCCATGTGGTTTGCTCGGTGCTTACTCGGATAGTACCTAGAGTGGATGACAGTTAGTTTGTGACGTTCAGTGGTATGAATTAACAAAATTACCCTTACTAATTAGAAAAAAAAAACAATTAAAAGTTTAAAAGAAATACAATTAATATTTAATTATTATATTGAAATACATAACCTAAACACCCCCACCCCTTTCATCTTCTTCTAGGTTCTACCAGCTGGTCTTGCATTCAGGGGCGGACCTAGCTTTACGGGAGGGGTAGCACTCGCTACCCCTTAACTTTAACAATGAAGTGCAAGATCTCTTTTATCCCTTCTGTTTTTTGTATTTCGTTACCCCTGGAAAACTTTTATGCTACCCCTTCAATAATCACCCTTGTTAAAAGAAAAGTAGAAGAAGAGAAGGTATTGTGACCGTTATATTTTTTTTGGTGGATGCGGTGGTGGATTGGTAGCAAGCATTCTGTTTTAGATTTGGAAGGGAAGATGAATAGGTATAAGTGTACGCCCTAATCTCTATTAATTAATCACATGGGCTTTTTAACATTCGTTGTGCGACCCAACAAATTTATTATTTTTTGAAATGTTTCTTGGGCTTTATAAAGTACTTGGAAACAAACATTCAACAATCAACGTCAATATAAAAAATTCTCAAATAAGTCTTCTATTAATTTATTTGATTTGATTAGGTATTAAAAATCTCTAAATTCTTTTATTTAATTACTTTATTCTTACCGGTTCTGTTTATTATGTTATTTAAATTAGTGTAGAGATCTATTTCTTATAATAAAATTTTCAATTTTCAATAAAAAAACTCAAAACAAATATTAATCGATAAAAGTTTTTAGCTTATGTTAGAAAAGTAAAATCGTTGAAACGGTCATAGTACATCTATGGAAAACATAAATAAATATACTTTTGTGTATATATAAATTACATTGCGACCCTCCGGGTATAAAAGTGTGGTTCCGCCACTGCTTTTATTAAAAATCCAACCGTAAATTTATGATTAGAAGCCCACTAATAAATGGTTAAAAGCCCACTATAATTCACTCAATAGCCCACATAAACACAACATGTTAAAAGTCCACATGGTTAAAAGCCAAATGACTTGGGTTCTTTTGATTTTTAACGGGAACAAACCAATTTTTTTCCTTAGGTTTACCGGATATTGAAGTTAGCGTTGGTTTTACCAGATGCAACCACAACTATTGAAATATGTTTTTTTTAAATGAAACTTATTAAGACTTATTTACGCAATCGAATAACGATGAGTATTTGAATAATGCATTAATTTGTATGGTCGAAAGAGAAACTTTTGATAAAGTAAAAGAAGAGGATGTAATAACTCGATTTCAACATTTTAAAACCAAAGAGGAGAAATCTATTATGTGTGTGCTTAACTTTATTTATTATCATGTTTTTATTTTTGTTTCATTTATATTTACATTGTATGAAAGTACGGCAAAAAAAATATTGAACGTTACCCCTAAGATTTTTGTCTAGATCCGCCACTGCTTGCATTACCGCCACCATCACCATCTAACGTTGTCCTCCACCACAACCCCAACCGACATTAACATTCCACCATCTACCATCATCGCCACCATCATGCTTCGCCACTGCCGCATCACCGCCGCCATCACCATCTGGCACCACCTCGCCACTACCAATTGTACAGATCTGTGACTATCTTCGACCACCGTCGTTTGATTGTGACCATCTAAGAAACAGGCTATCGTGCTTACACCCTTTCCTTAATTCCCAAAACCCTTTTCACTCCCAAATTATCAAGCAACAATCGAATGGAAGAAAAAGATGAGCTTGCACAATTGGTAAGTCTGATTATTATTTTATGATGATAATTGGTATTCTATTATTTGGGTTATGCTTTGTATATGTAGTGGTTTTGTTCCAATCATACCGGTCAACTTCAGTTACAAATAGTCGACTATTCTTGCATATGCTGTGGTTTTGTTCCAATCATATCGTTTAAGAAGGTGTTATTGGGGGAATTTTTTGGTAGGGGTGGAGGTTGAAGATGAAGTACTAGGTGGTGGTGGTGGTGGACAAGTTGTTTGGTGGGCCCTACAAATAAACTAAAAGTTTGTTGTTTTTATAGTTTTTAAAAAAAATAATTAGTTTTTTTATTTTTTTTAATTAGTAGGGGTAATTTTGTAGTTTTAAATGGATTTAACTGAGAGACGTTTTCGATGATTAGATGTTTGGGTTTGGTCGGCTTACTTTGGTGTCGCAGGGTCATGCAATGATATAAACGTTTTCGAACAATCTCCATTGGTAGAGGACTATATTTCTGGTAGAGCTGCAAAAGCATCTTTTTATGCAAACGGAAACTACTCGCACGGATACTATTTGTGCGATGGAATTTATCCTAGGTATTTGATTGTCGTGAAGACATTTAGGGACCCGTACAATGAAAAAATAGCTCACTTTAAAAAAGTTCAAGAGTCTTCGCGGAAGTACATTGAGAGATGCTTTTGGGGTTCTTCAACAACGGTAGCATTATTTGAGAAATCCTTGTCGTGCATGGACCAAAGAAAAAAAGTGAGAGATGCTATGTACGCTTGTATAATAATGCATAATATATTGGAAGACGAAGGAAAAGCAATATGCCAAAACTATGTATCGGAAGTTGTTCAGAAATATCCTCAAACAACAATGGAAGACAGAGTGAAGAATGCACATGAAATGCGGTCTGAAACCGCACATACTGCGTTAGCGGTTGATTTGGTTCAACACGCATGGTCGGTTCGGTATATTCCAAACGTGGGTGAAGAAGAAGCGAATGACAAGGAAGACGAAGATAACGAGAATGGCGAAAGTGAAGACAAAAATTAAGATTAGTAGTATTATGTGTTTTATTATTTATGTAATTTATATTTATTTAATAAAATATCATTAGTTTTAATTAGAAAAAATCATAATTAGGTAATCATTGGATGAGGTATTATGAGGCATTATACTACTACACCCATTTTAAATAAATGCATAATAATGCCTAAAAGCTGACTGGACTGCCACATGACGAATAATACACAAGAATGAGATATTATCTTCCCGTCCCACTAGACATGGCTATAAGGCCATGGGGTATGTGGCTTGTGTTGGGGCGTGGGTTGGGGGAAAACGCCCAAGGCACCACCCCAGGTGGGCTTGGGTTGGGGCGTGGCCCTTGGGGCTTGGGTTTCAAGCCGGGCGTGGGGCGGGGGAAGCAAGCTGACATGGCGGGCTTTGTATGGTCAAAAGAAAAGAGCCGTTGGGCTAGCCGTTGGCCAACGGCTATATTTAAAAAAAAAAAAAAATTTCTTCCATTTTTTCACTATAAAACTCACAATTTTTCTTCCATTTTTTACCACATTCAACCACATCTTCTATACATCTTCAATTCTCCTTCTACAAAACAAAAAAATGCATCCTTACAACCGTCCTTTTGACCCGAGCAACCCGTATGGATTCCAAGAAAATAATCCTAGCCCACCACCCACTCGTCCAATAGCTCGTCCATTTTTCATACACTCTCCTATGCCCGACATGGCGGGTTATGCATCGTATATCGGGAATCGTGTGTTTACTAACTTCCCACACACCGACGATTCGATACCTACCCCGTTTTCACAATCGCCCATCGACCTTTCACTAACCTCCATCGACCTTTCACAAAACGAATCCGTTCCCGAAACTCAACCACCCAATGATGGTCCTTCCGCATCGAAACCCATCAAAAAGAGAAGTCATAAGAAAAAAAACTGAGGCGGATAAAGTAGTTGAAACCGCCAAACGAAAACAACAAAAATTGGTCGTTGCTGAAGAAGTTGCATTGGCGAGGGCTTGGTGTGAACAATCTCAACATTCAACTTTAGGTATTTTTAACCTTTCTTTTTATTAATGGTTATTTTTTATATAAGTTTGTAATATATTAATTTTTTTTATTAAAATAGGAAATTCGCAACATCGAACCGCCCTGTGGGAATCGGTTAGTAGACTATTCCATGAAGAAATGGGTACGGAGACTTATCGTGAAAACGATAGCTTATCCTCAAAGTGGAGCGAGATAAGCACCCAACTTACAAAATTTAGTGGTTTTTTAAATAAAGCAAAGCAAAACCCTAAAAGTGGTGAAACCAAAGCCGACATTTTGACAAATGCAGTGGTGACATTCAAATCAAATGTGAAGACCGACTTCCGTTTCATGCATTGTTGGGAGATTTGTAAGTTCCATCCAAAGTGGGCGACTATCCCCATTGGTAGCGAAACCAACTCGTCTTCCAAAAGGTCAAGGGCCTCGTCCCAAGCCCAATCTGATGCACGAGATCAAGAGTTTGAGGACCTTTTGGATGATTCGCCAAGCCCAAACCGGCCTGAGTATGGAAGAAATGCCTCAAGAAGGCGTGCTCAAAAATCTAGATCTGGTACGGCATCGCCTTCAGCTGAGAGTTCTGGCTCGCGTAGGGGAATATACAGCGAGCAGTTGGATGACATTTCATGCAAGTTGGATACATTCAACGTATTCCAACAACAAAGGGCCGAAATACTAAGGAGCAAAGAAGCTAGAGATGCCGCTAGAGATGCCCAGAAACAAAAACGGGATGATTTGAAATTTCTATCCCAGCCCATTGATCACCTACAGGGTGACGAGTTACAACTAGTCTTGCCGTTGAGAGAAGAGATAAAAAACAAATATAAAAGTTAAGAATTTTTTTTTGTAATTTTCTTTATTTAAAAATATTAAAAAAATTAAATTTGTTGTTTTAAATAATATTGAAATAGCCCAGCGGGTCAGCCCAGCGAAGCCCACCAAACCCACGTCCCAAACCCCCGCCCCGCCATACCGTGTTGAATATGGGTTTAGCCCATGTCTGCCACCCATTCCTCGTGTCAACCAATGTCCAACCCACGCTCTAACCCAAGCCCCACCATACCCTACGGTCTAATAGTGGTGTCACAATGCTTTACACGTGGGAAGCGAGACCCACAACTATAAGACACATGTCTACTAGGATCTGACTCATATTGACACATATATAAAAACATCTTCTTCTGTATTTCTATGTAAAGCATGTGATACCACACGTGTCATCATCAAGGTCCCAAATTCTGTTAATTATTTCAGCCACCAATGTGGTCGGCTTTCTCAAATTGTGAAATCAAAATGCAAAAAGATGTTTAGGAATTGACTCGAAGAAGATGTTAATTTGCATTTTGCAATGTGTTTTTATAGCGATTACAATACAATCTTTTAATTAGTTTTATATTTGAAGAAGTAGTTTGGAACAACATTTCATATAAAACTGTAAGAACCATTCAAAAATTGTAATGTGTCATCCAACCAATTATAAAGAAAAGCCAAAATAATAACTTAAATAATATCAAGGAAAAATTACAAGTTTTGTCCTTTATCTTTATGCCACTTTTCAGGCGGTGTCCTTTTTAACGAATGTTGACAGACGGTGTCCTTTACTAGGTATTTTGTTGCAAGTTTAGTCCTTTACACCCAACCCAGTTAAAAAACCCTGTTAATTGTTGGGTGTAAAGGACTAATTAAACTTGCAACAAAATACATAGGTAAAGGACTAAACTTGCAACAAAATACCTAGTAAAGGACATTGCCTGTTAACAATTAACAGGGTTTTTTAACTGGGTTAGGTGTAAAGGACTAAACTTGCAACAAAATACCTAGTAAAGGACACCGCCTGTCAACATTGGTTAAAAAGTACACCGCCTGAAAAGTGCTATAAAGATAAAGGACAAAACTTGTAATTTTTCCTAATTTCAATTATATAGAATTCCATATAATTATACTAACAAACAATTAATTTTTTTTAATCTTCAACGTATATGCTAATTTAACTTTTTTTAAATGCTAAGATCTGCCATCACGGGTTATAGGATAACCAGCTTCCAAAACCAACCCCGTTTGGAACATAACCAGCTTCTAACATACCATCATAACATTGAAATTTTCTAATGTGACATGTAAAACGATATAACCCTCTGTTTCTGTTTCTTTCTGAATACTTTTAAATAACGTTTATGCTCTATATACAAATGTACAATGTGTTTTTTTTTTAACTTCAAATTAGTTATGTATTCAACCCGCCCCTTAATTTCTCAGTTCATCTTCTGGTTTTGATTTAGGGGACTGGGGGTGGTGCATGTGTTTGTGCGTGATGGAATCTTCCACGCGTGATGAACTGAGAAAGTCCACCGCCACCATACAACTTCAACGCATGAATTCTTCAACGCATGATTTCTTCAACGCGTGATGGTGTTTATGTTGTGAGGGTAATTGTTGGGTGTGGTGAAATTGTTGGGTGTGGTGGTGAGTGATGACCATTGCCACTAAAAAGGTTGTGAGTGATGAAATAATGGTTGATGACATGAGGAACTTGATTGGGTGTTCTGAGTGATGAGTGATTACCACCCCCACCCCCTTATAAATGCTAGTTTTCTACCTCTAATTAATGTCACACCTAAGTTTTTTAAGATGTGTATTGATTGGATTTATAATTTTATACATTCTTTATTTGGAACTAATTATTTTTTAGATACACCGGTTACAAGATATGTCATTGTAAGTAAATATTTATATTTGTTTAAACTTTTTTTTTTGTATAAACTGAAGTTTAATTAAACCAAAAAGTGTATGAAAAACGATTTGTTTAGAATAGCTAGTTGATCTACTTTATGTTCATTTTCTTTATGGTTATTGTTAATGTTTTATGGATAAATAAAACGGATATTATGGACTTGTAATAGGGATAAGGTGTTTAATTAAAAAAAATCTTAATATGCTCTGATATGAAAGATGAAATTTGAAAATAACATACATGATTTTTTACCATTTTAATTTGATAAAATATCTAAAAATAATATACTCTTAAAGCGATACACAGGCTGATGCGATTTATGTTGAACCTAATTTATTTGTGGTTGTGAAACAACAAGCCTAATAGCTAAACAATATAGAAGAGATGTAGAGAAAAGAGATTAATATTTCATTGATAGGTGTATCTAATACAAGAGAATACAATGACTATATATATAGGAGATGGAGTCTTGGAAAACAAGCTAAGTTATTTTAGGAGTTGATAACCACAATAATAATATTTATATTCATAACACTCCCCCTTGGTTAACAACATAATACGCTTGATGTTGTCTCGTTAAAAACCTTGCTAAGAAAACCCGGTGGGACAAAACCATAGCTAAGGGAAAAAGAGTGCAGCGTGTAATGCGCATTATCTCCCCCTGATACTTCTGGATCAGGTATGTTGCCTCATTAAAAACCTTACTAAGAAAACCCAATGGGACAAAACTTAGTCAAGGGAAAAAGAGTGCAACTTGAATAAGTCTCCCCCTCATTTTAACATGTATCCTTTAAGTGACGTGTGTCCATCTTCCTTGAAAGTCGAACAAAGCTTTTGTAGCCAATGATTTGTCGCTCGATCCCTTAATGTGCAATCCTTTATGTTGAGCAATGTTGTATAATCTTCTAACGAGACTTTAACTCCTCCTTTCAAAAAATATCATATGTCCACGACTGTGTGTTGTTACATTCCTGCATCTACAAGACTAACCAAACTTGTTTTGATGAGTTAGTAAAATATAGCCACATATCATTCTTACCTTTAGGGTATTGACATATACCATTCCAATGTCTCATCAATGGGCAGTGATATATCATGTTGATAAATTCAAATAAAAGATACATACAATCATGCATAGCTGGAAAGAAATTATGGTACTTTTGGAATGAGAATTCCTACTTTGTAGGATATGATGATAATTATTTCTTATGGCAAGTGACTTAACAACCTTTAACATACTTAAAGGATAAGCTTTGTCCATACTAAAACGACCCGACATCTTCTAGATGTACTTATACATATGCTCGAACTACATGTCGAGCAATAATTACATTGTCAAGGTCTTTCAAAAATTCTCCATCTAAAAGCTCAACAGTTTCTCTCGACGATGTGTAAACATCATCACTGTAAACTGCGATTATAGTGAACTTTTAAAAGTAAAATTTTGATAAAACATGGCTAATTTAATCAAACTTATATCCATCTTTATGCGAATATCTCGAGTTGTATAACACTCAACCCAACTATTTTAGCCATACGTATTTTGTCAACTTCATATAGTACATTATTGAGGTTTTTTATATCAATGCTTCTGGCATTATCAATCCATGAGGGAATTCTACCCATCTTATCCAAATATGCATGTGGATTCACTCTTCATGAGTTTTGCTACATAAACTTACCCATATAACACATAGATATCTATATCATATTCAAAATCCATATTGTACCATGTATGTACACTATTTCTTGAGATATCACAATCATTGGGTACAAGTTTTCTATGTATGTTTCTTGGTGCACAAGTATTACATCATTAAGATGTTTCAATTAACCTTTCAAGCACTCAATTGCTTTAGGATACTCATGCGGAGTTCTAGTTATATTCAATTCGATAGTATATACATGAATTTGACAATTCAAATCCATCAAGAACTTTCATGTAAACTTTCAGTATCAAAATGATACATAACATTTCTAATATGCATGTCAATTCTCTCTTTATATTACCAGATTAATAATATATTGGAAAGTCAATGCATCCACCACTGGAGAATGTGTCTCCTCATCATCAATCATGGGTCTTTGCAAATATTCTGTGCTACCAATTTTGTCTTATATCGCTTAATTTGATTTCAATTCATGATTCGCATAAAAGACCCATTTGTATCCAATATGTTTTACAACTTCAGTTGTACGGACTATTGGTCCAAAAACTTTCCATTTTTAATAGAGAATTCAACTCTGCCTTATTTGTGTCTTTCCATTATGGCCAATCATTTCTATGTTTACGTTCATAGGCATATCTCAAATCTTGATCCTCATTACTTAATCATTTCAAGAGCTACATTATATACAGAAGTTTAACGACGTCGATTTTTATTTCGATTCCATACATATCTTAGATATGATACAACTTATCGAGATCTCTTTATTTTTAGGTACCTGAGGTTCTTCTTGAACCATCATGTCTACTGTCTCTTCAGGAGATCTTATTACTATAACCTCGACTTGACCATCTTAATTACTTGCTCTAATTTTCGAGGAATTTTATTATTGGAATCAACTAGTCTACCACGCTTTATGCGTGCAATAGACTTATTACAAACAATGTGGCTGTCCTCTTGGGACACAAATATAACTAGAGCATAAGCAGTTGATTATGTGACTTACTTAGTCACTCTATTTAGGTCAGCGAACTTGTCTGGTAATTTGTTCTTTAATATTGGTAAATGAATTATCCTTTGAACTTCTGGTTCACCGTTTATAGTCTAAGGATCAAGATGACATGATAATTCATTCCACTTTTCACTTTCCAACTGCTTGTTATCTCCCCCTAATGTTGGGAATATTCATTCACTAAAGGGAAAAACAATGAGCCATAAACAAATTTCTCACTAATGGCTTTAAGTATTCAATAATAGACGATTATTTATACCCAACTTATTTTTCAAACTTTTTAGAAGTCCCATCTTTGTGCAGTGTGGTGGATGAGTTTCAATATACAACCAAAATCTTTGATGAGACATATTTGGTTCCTGACCAAAAACCAACTGTATGGGGAGAACTATAACTTATTGGCTTGATGTGAATTAATGGTACTATATGTAAAATTACATGTACCTAAATGAACTTTTGCTCCTCTCATGATCATTGGCTTTGTAATCAATAGTAGACGTTTAGTGATCATCTCAACAATAACACTTATTCCAATGATCGTTAATAACTTGGGAATCAAATTCATTATTACCAAATAAATATACTAACATGGATTAATATGCTTGCTATCACATTAGCTAAGCAAAAATCGCACAAACTTCAGGTTGTGGATTTGATAACCATTTAGACGATGCATCGATTTAAAAACTAAATGGTATCATGTTGGGATATGCATATCCTTTAGTCACTTCCAAAATATACAGGGATTCTGACCCTACTTTGGTTGGTAAATAATGAATTTCCAATGAGAGCAAATATCGCATGCTAATTACCAACTTTAAAAATCTTCTAGCTCTTCAATACGTTTCACATCATCTTGACATGGTGTGGTCTAACCGGTCATGCCAACTAATTAAATAATTATGATCCATAAACCTCTGGTTTATGATCGTATATGTATTACTTGCACTTATGCTAGTACAAAACACGAGATAATTTTATTTGAAACTATCATGTTATATCACCATCATTATTTCCACTTATCATTATCATATTATTATTCCTTTATTTTGCCACTTATGGTGGTCAATCTCATTATTAACATAACCACCGTTGCAGTTGTATTTCTGATGATCAATCTCATTATTAATATGACCATCATTAAATCCCCAATTAAGTCCATGATCACAATGATCAATATATAGTCACATTCACTTCAAGGAATGGAGTAAAACCAATTAGGCTTCATAATTTTCATTATTTTCTCATATATATACGGATATTAAGTCACTTCAGACCTTTCACACTCTTTTAATAATATTGCTACTTCAAGAGCATATTTGAAATATGACAAATGAAAATTGTTTTATCCGATTTTTCTTTGTAAATGATCTTCTTTTTGCATAACATTAATAGAGAAGTAATTAAATGTCCGAATTAAGGTCTGAAATCTTATGACTTTTCACAATTACGTAACGAGATTTAGGGAGTATGACACTTCGGGTGTCATATCTAAACTGTCAAGTAAGATATGTAAGATACGATAGAACAATTAACTATCATTTCAAACTTTCACATCAATTTTCATCCTCTCCAAATATTATCTTCATATAATTACTCTCATAATTTACTACTTCTAGTGGCCAATCTCATTAGGACCATTATTACAATTTTGATAGTCGATCTCTTTATTAAGTTGGCTATCATAACATTCTTACTCGGTCACACGAGTATAAAATCATTTCAAACTTTTCATAGCTCTCATAATGATATTGTTAGCATATGTCTCAAACTTTTGCTCTCATAAGAAATCTATTCCATACATGATTAACATTAATATCGGATAAACATTAATATCGGATAAACAACACGTAGTTATCTAAATGAATAGATTTAAAAACGTATTTTTTTCAAATATTAAATAAGAAAATTATGGTCGATAATCCATACATATTTGAAAATATATAATATCAAAACATATTTTAATATGTAATAATAAGATATTGCATAACAATAACAAGCGATAATTTATGGATTCAAAATATTATGTCTATGTAAATCTTATTTGATAACAATTATTGCTCGCAATACCAATCTCATCACAAATATTAATATACTTTGCATGGGGTATCATAGTTATATGTGGATTTAAAATACCTTTTGTTAGTTTTAAAACCAATTATCAGAATCTTGGAAAATATATAATGTGAAGGAGCACTAATCCTTAATATCCATGTTTCCAATCATCCACGAAATCGAAACCAAAATATTTTATTTGTTGAAAAATAGATATTTTAGGTTTATATTGGAATAATAAATATAAATCTTGATTTAACCCAATATTGTATGAATTATACTATGAATTATTTTTTTGAGAAATATAATAGAAAATAGGGAAACATATCTTTAACAGAACTAAAACTTAATTCATGTCTTAACTCTAAATTTATAAAACGTAGATTATATATAAAATCTACATTAACCCATTCATTGTTTATATAAACAATATATTAATTAACATAATATAAAATAAAAAAATACTTGAAACGTATGATTTTAGTTTCACATGTATTTTAAGTAATTGATTAATTTAACAATAAATATATCATATATCTCTCAACAAGAGGGTAAATGTTTCAACTAAAATATAATATCCATTATAAAACTTATATCAAATCTAATTCATATTTATTAGAAAAAATTATTAGTCATGCATTTAACAATCTTAATCTCATATAGTTTTTTATGAGATTAAAGGGTATATGATCATAAAGAAAAGGGTATGTATCAATTACCTGATTCGTGATTGAAGTTTGAGCGGACCAGTTATGATATCTGTTCTTGATTCCAGTGGCTACAACAGTAGCGGACTTCCGATGGTTATCTTGTCCCATTATTTCGTAAACGCAACAGGCGATTTAGATTTTGGACAATGGATTCAAAGTGAAACAAAAACAAAGAGCAACAAGCGAACTCGTGCTGATAACGTGTTGTGAAACAACAAGCCTAATAGCTAAACAATATAGAAGAGATGTAGAGAAAAGAGATTAATATTTCATTGATAGGTGTATCTAATACAAGAGAATACAATGACTATATATATAGGAGATGGAGTCTTGGAAAACAAGCTAAGTTATTTTAGGAGTTGATAACCACAATAATAATATTTATATTCATAACAGTTTGGAGTTAAAACAAATATTTATGGCCACAAATTAATCTTCTATATTCAGAGGACACGATTTAAAAAAGCAAAATAGTCAGATATGTATTTCTATTTCTAGTTTGGTTGCATGCAACACACCTAACATTTTCATCACATATGTAATTTACTAAACACAAATATTAATTAATTCCATATTTGATTATGTTTGTTTCAAGCAAATATTAATTCATTCCATATTTGATTATATTTGTTTCAAAAATTGAAAACCGTGCGTAATGGCTAATTGTGTAGTGTGAGTAGGCATTAAACTATGATAAATAGGAAATTCCATTAGAATGTAATGCACTTTTACTTAAACATTGTTGTATGCACTAAGCTATTTATTCTCAGCTTTGATATTAAAGGTTCAATTTCATTACCAAAACCTTCTTTAGCGAATTACTTTACTTTTTTTTTCTGGAACAGCGAAACTTCATTAAAACAACAACTAGCAGACAACGCTTAATCAACAATAGCGAATTACTTTACTGTGTTATATAATATTCTTTTTACCAAATCAGTATGTGAAGAAACACCGGTTCTAGTCCTTAGGGGATGAAGCCTAAGTTGATATCTCGACAGGGGGTTTATCTTCTAATCTCTTCTTCAATCGGCATGACCAGAATCATCTTAAGTGTGATGATCTGCAAAACTTTTAACGTTGTTACCTTGTTAAGAGAAGAAGGGGTTCCTCTCTTAACCAGGTTTTGGCGTGAGAATAAGTAACTGTCCTTTAGAGAGAGAAACAATATGTGTGTGTTTAGAGTGAGAGAGTATAATGAAGTTTAATAAAAGTTGACTATAATTCATTAATTTGATGCAATTTACCCTTGAAAAAATCAAGAAAAGTTAAGAGATAAGAGAGGACCATGTTGTTGGATCATTATTCACAAAGGACCCCAAATGGTCATTGGTTAGGTTTGGTGTGGGCTAAATGAAGACACGCATGAGAGTGGTCAGATGGCACTTGATATTCCTCCATGAATATGGGGATGGTATTTGCACATATGACATAACTTATGCCTAGATGTGGACTCATGTCGTACCAAAAACTCTAATCCAATTAAACTAGATTTTTGTAAACATATAAATTAGATTCTTGGTAGAGGACCAGAGGCATATGCCTTTTAGAAGTGAGGTCTTAGGTTCAAACTTCGACAAAGAAGTTGTTTGAATCTATAGGTGTAAATTACAATAGGGTAACATTTGCCGTTTAATAATTATATATTATTAGAATCAATAAAACATTAAAAAAAAAAAAACAAGCTAAATAACGGATAAAACCTGATACAGGTAAATGCCATTGACCTTATAATCTGTATTAATATATCTGAAATAATACTATGGAAATAATATATTGGAATAACTAATAACATGTTCCTTTAATATTATTGTACTCTAAGTAATTAAAATCAACTTCATATTGTTTAGCAAACTAATATGGGTCATTGGGTTGGGACTTGGGCGTCAATAGTTGACCTAATAACTTCATATAGAGATGGGCATAATACCTGGTTTCAAACCCGAACCCGTAGAACCGACCCGGAACCGGTTCCAGTTCCTACCCGATACATAGGAGAACCGGGTCCAGGTTCAAAAAACCCGGATGTTCCTACCCGGTTCCATTTTTTCTCATAATAAATGGGTAGTACCCGGTTCTTAACCCTACCCGGTTAATACCCGTACCCGGTTCCTCTCCTGTACCCGGTTCCTACAGTACCCGGTTCCTCCAGTATACCCGGTATGCTGTTACCGTTAGAACCGGTTCTATCCGTTGCAAATATCATTAAATGCATTAAATGCCAAATATATCCGTTGGAACCGGTTTCTATCCGTTGGAACCGGTTACTAGCCGTTGTACCCGGTTACTAGCCGTTAGAACCGATTCCTATAAATCAGAGCCGTTCCTACGTTTTCGGAGGCCCTAAGCAAACTACAAAGTGGAGGCCCAGTTTCGTTATTGACTAACATTAGAGGTGCAAAAATCGGGTTTTTCTAATACCCAATTTCGGGAACCAAACCGTGTTTCGGTATGATCGGGTATTAGAAAATTGGGTTTTTAGATACCTAGACATTAATACCCTATTTTCTATTTTTTACACAATATAAATCCATTTTATTTTTTAATTTGCTTTGTATTTGATAAAAATACTTGAAATAATTACAGTATCACAACTGTATTTAATTAATATATCTCAGTCTTTCGTTTAATGTCACTAGAAGGATGCGCCAAAAGGAAAAAAAATATATTGCTTATGAGTCTTTCGTTTAATGTCACCAGAAGGATGAGCCAAAAGAAAAAAAATATTTTGCTTATGAGATTCGAGCTAGGGTCTTTACAAGACTAGGGCATGACTAATACCACTACACTAGCAAAGTTAATAGATCTATAGAATCAAAACACTTATATATTATATATTATTTTTATATTAAATGGAGGCCCTAAAAGTTTGGAGGCCCTAGGCCCGAGCCTAGGTTTTGATAAGCATTGGGCCGGCCCTGCTATAAATTGTTTTCAAATTTCATTTGTTTAACTCACCAATCCTCTTATATTCTTCTTATATCATTTTCTTCTACCTCTTCTAATACTTTTCTACAATAGCTTCAAAGAACTATAAAACCACAAATTCTTCATCCGTCAATAATGTTCCTCAAAGTCAAACCGCTCCATATGTTGTTGGAACATTATCACATAGTCGCAATGCGGAAGTATGGTGCAATTGGGACTTGGTCGAAATGAGTGACGGTTCGCAAAAGGCCCAATGTAAACATTGTGGCGCCTTGTTAAGCAAGGACTCTAACTCGACGTTAGCGAAGCATGCTAAAAAGTTTTGTAAAGCTTTAAAAGATTTGACACCCGGTCAAGTTCAACTCTCAAAAGATGGTACGATATTTCGCTATGAACAAAAGATAGCTCGTGATAGGATGGCGAAGTTGGTGATTCAAAAAGCGTTGTCGTTTGGACACTTTGACGACCCCGATCTTACTAAGCTTATTAGGGAAACGCTTCAACCTCGCTACAAACATGTAAGTCGTCGTACTTTAAAACGCCATTGTTTAAATTTATGGGAAAATGCAAGAAAAGATTTAATCGTTTTTTTTAACTTTAAAAACTAGTGTAAACTTAACTAGTGATGTGTGGTCGGCTCCACACGGTTTACCCGGATATACATTTGTGTCACCGCTCATTGGGTTGATCCCGATACATGGCAAATGATGAAGCGTACGATTGCGTTTGAAGAGTTTCCTTCTCCTCATACGAGAGAAAATATTTATAAAATTAAAAATGCCACAATAATGAAATATTGTTTAGAGGATAAAAGTTTTTCAATATCATTTGATAATGCTTCAAACAACTCAAATGCAATCGACAAATTAAAGTTGAAGTACAAACCAATTGTTGATGGTGTTTTTTTTCCACACACGGTGTGTTGCACATATTATTAACTTAGTTGTGCAAACCGGTTTAAAATATAAATTTGTATCGGATTTTATTATAGCTTTTAGAGCTATGCTTCAAGATGTTTTCAAAAGTGGCAAAGAACGATACCAAGATTACAAAAAGATTTGTAAAGATTAATTGGGATATTCCAACTCGGTGGAATTCAACTTGTCATATGTTTGAAATGGCGTTAAAATAAATGAGAACTTTAAAAACATTTCATACAAATTTAAGTGACGACTACCAAGTCGACTCGTTTCCCGATACGGCTTGGTTTAATATTCAAACACTAAGTAATTTTTAAAAGTTTTCAAAACCTCAACAACTTTGCTTTCGGGTGTTTATTATTCCACAAGTTCTAAAGTTTTATCCGAATTGTATTTGATAACAACAAATTTTAAAAAGTTTGAAAATAAAAGTGACATGTCGAGGAATATGATGAAACCTATGATTGAAAAATTTAAAAAATATTTTTTAAATTTACCGCCCGTTTTTCTTTGTGCCGCCGCTTTAAATCCAATTTTAAACGTACCGGGTGTTGAAGCTTTAATCGAAGAAATTTATGACAAATTGGATATGCATGAGGAGGATCCAACATTGAAACCTAAAACGAAAAAATTATTCAACGAGAATTTGTCCAAGCTTTATGATCATTATTTAAAAAAAATATGGGGAAAAACAACATAGCAATTTGTTTGCGTCTAGGTCGTCGACCTCTAACGATGAAACTATTGGAGACCCGATCATAACCATCTTGAATGTCGTTAGAGACGAAACGGCCAAGCAACAAAGGGGTAACGAACCATCAAGTGAACTCGGTCGGTATAAAATATATGATTATTCACGTACTATGACTGCCGAGGAATATACCAATTTTGATATTTTGGCATGGTGGAAATCAAAAGAATCGGAATTCCCGATTCTAGCCACCATGGCTCGTGATATACTAACGGTCCAAGCTTCCACGGTAGATCTGAAAAGTGTTTTTTCTCTTAGTGGTAGGGTATTATCCATTCGAAGAACAAGACTAACACCGGAATCGCTGGAGATGGCAATTTGCCTAAAGGATCATTTGGATGCAGTTGACCGTGTTCAACATAAAACGAGTCTAGAAGACGAAGTGGAGTTAGAGCACAAGATTATTGATGAAGAGGAGGACAACGAAGTAGAGACTAACGATTCCGAAGATGATTGTACCGAAGTGGCCGGACCAAAGCGTAGCGCATGTGAAAGTGCCGCACCCGACACAAGCAAAAGGCAAGGGATGTAAACCGGTTACTGTAGAACCGGTTACTGTGAGTGAAGGGTGAAAATTTGGGGTTTTATAGGAAAAAAAAAACAATTTTTTTAATATAAAATCGGTTTCCAACGATCATATATCCGTTGGAACCAGTTCCAAACAGTGTTCTGCAGCTTTTGATTTGAAAGTACCTGACATAACCGGTTCCTGTCAGTACCCGACGTACCCGGTTCCAAACTATACCCGAACTCGGTTCGACAATACCCGTAACCGGTTACATCAGTTCCATTTTTTTTTACTTCTACCCGGGTTCAACCCGAACCTGGTTCCTCAGTGTACCCGGTTCCGGTCAGTGATATCAGAACCCGGGTACGGGTAGTACCCGGTTCCGGGTATTCAAAATACCCGATTATGCCCATCTCTAACTTCATAGAACAAAATTCCAGCCCAATTTCTACACACAGTCCGGCCCACTAACTATTGAATTTTCATTGTGCAACATTGTCGACGGTCAAATGATGACACATACTTAAGGGGGGTCAGGGATGGTGTTTTGGTGTACCAAATGAATTAAATTAGAAGGTGTCTCGTGCGATGTGCAATCAAGATATGAAGCCATAAGATAGCCCAAAATACATGCGTTTGTGTTGAGTAAATTACAAAGTTCGTTCTTTATGTATGTCTAATATATCAAAGTATGTCATTTATCTTTAATAAGCTCAGAAAACATACTTAATGTTTGCAAATCCTTACATGTTACGTCCTTTAGTCCTAATCCAGTTACTTTTCATGGTTAAATTTGACTAAGTCAGCCCCACATAAGGGTATTTTGGTCATTTTATCATAAATATTAAAATAAATAATAAAAAATTATATATATATATATATATACATACAGCTCTCTCTCTCTCACAACACACATCAGCTCTCTCTCTCTCACATAAACACCTCTCTCTCTCTCTCAACACACACCAGCTCTCTCTCTCTCTCTCTAATCGCCGGACCACCACCACCGGACCGACAACCACCGCCATACACCTCACCAGACCGACCACCACCGCCATACACCTCACCGGACCACTGCCACCACCTGCACACACCTCACTGGACCACCACCACCTCCACACCCCCACCGTTGGACTCCAAAACGATTATACTTCAACGAAACGGTTACTTTGAGTCGGTTAGTTATCAGAGACACTCAAACGGCCACTTTGTTCCTCGCCGCCGCCTCTCCGCCGTACGCCGCCGCACATTAAGGATGTCATCATCGCAGTTAAGGATGTCATCATCGCAGTTAATCGCCATCGTATGCGGTCTTCGTTCTACTGCCCTCTTTTCTCTCTCTCTAATCGGATCGAATAGGTGGTGGTTGTGGGGAGATTTGTAGTTTGAATCCGGATTTGGGGTTTGTTTGGGGTTAGTAGCTTAAATGTAGATTAGGGTTTGAATTTTGTGGTGGTGTTCAGATCTGTACATATTCAGATCTGAATATGCAGGTTGGGGTTGGGCGGTGGTGGAGGTTTGTGCAGCGGTGGTGATGATGGAGCTATGGCGGTTGACGGTGGTGATGGTGTTGGTGATAGTGGTGGGCGTGTGTGTGAGAGAGAGGGGGGAGGGGGGAGAGATCTGGTTTGGAACAGAGCTTTTGAGTGAGATGAGTAAGCTCCTCAATAAGCTTGATGATTTGATTGCCGGAAAACTGGTTTGAAATTTGCCGGAAAACTGGTTTGGAGCAGATTAAAGTTGCAGGCGAAGTGGTGGTGGTGGCAGATCTGTGGTGGTGGTGGCGGTGGCAGCTGGGTTGTGGTGGTGGGGTTAGGATAGTTAGAGAGAGAAGGAGAAACATTTAGTTTGTATATATTTATTGTTTTTGATGATTATTTATTTTAATATTTATGATAAAATGACCAAAATACCCTTATGTGGGGCTGACTTAGTCAAATTTAACCATGAAAAGTAACTGGATTAGGACTAAAGGACGTAACATGTAAGGATTTTCAAACATTAAGGATGTTTTCTGAGCTTATTAAAGATAAAGGGCATACTTTGATATATTAGACATACATAAAGGACGAACTTTGAAATTTACTCATTTGTGTTTTATATTAACGGTGTAACTCGGTTTCTATTGACCTCTAAGTAGCAGGAGGTTTCATTTTCTTTGCGGGGTTTGTGTATTTATACATTTACTGAAAACTTGTTACAATTTTTTTTTCTTAATAAAGTGGGTTTATGAAAAAATATTCTGAAACGAACTTGGCGATTGGAACAATTGTCTTTTTGTTGGTGGTGATACGTTTGGTGTGTTAGGAGGTGGATCAGTTGGTCCAGTTGGGTTTCTTTTATGTCCCAAGCAAGCCAAACCTTACGCCAACAAACATTACTTCTACTTCTCTATACGCATTGGCGAAGCTTCCCCCCCCCCCCAATTTTTCCGAAACCGGGGGCGGAAACGTATATACCTTAAAAATTTCTATACGAAAGTACTGTTCATAATACTACGCATCGAAAAGTAGGGGGGCGGGCGCCCCCCGGCATACACTAAGCTGCGCCCCTGCTTATACGACATGGCATATAATCATCATCATCATAACTAATTATCTATAATTTTGTTAAAACCTTAGGGATTTTAGTGTAATAAGTTTAGGGACTAAAAAATAAATAGTGTTTAAAAGACCAAAATATTCCTCATTTTAGGGTCTTTCTATAAATAAAGGGGAGGAAAAGTTCTTATTTTTTAGGTATCTTAAAATACCCCCCTCATGCATTATAATATAGTATTGATATAGATAAATTTGTAGAAATTTTAACCACAAAGTGTGGGACAGAGATATCGCAAATTATATTTCAAAAAAAAAAATTAAGGTGGTCAATGATTGTTGGTTAAAGGGTATTCTTTAAAACTCGTCCCTTACAAACTCTAAACAGTAAACAGTATTGGATAACTATAGAAGAAAGCCAGAAAGGTATACTGTATGAGGTGGAAGGTTCAAATTTTGTAAGATTCGGGTATACAAGTATTTATGAATTGATTAGTTTGTCATTAAAAAAACATATTATTTGAATTCTTTTGTGTGATTCTCTTCACGCACCATCCAAACTTGTAACGCACAGACTGTTTGTTTTTTCGAAAACGTTTCATTAAAAACGTTTGCGCGAGCTCTTCTTGGTGCAGACTTGGCCCAGCCACTTCTAAGATCTTCTAAGATGTGCAGAGGGTTAAACACCACCATCACCACCACCACCACCACCGTCCATCACCACCACCGTCCACCACCCAACACCACCACCGTCCACCACCACCACCACCGCCCACCACCTACCACCACCACCGTTCAGCACTACCACCACCACCCACCACCACCAGTAGTTTATTTTAGAAGTCTACATACGTTAAAAAAACAAACAGTTTTCTTATTGCAGACTGCAGAGGTTTGGTTCACCTCTTCTCTAAGACTGCGGGGTGTGGGGCGTACGTTGGGGCGGCGGTTAGTCTTTAACGCTGGCTAGACCACACCGGGCTAGGGCTAGCGTTGGCCATGGCGTTGCACTGCTGGCGTGGGGATTGTGCCTGGCGGGGGGGGGGGGGGGGGGGCTGGGTGATATGGCTGGCTTTGGTTGGCTGGTCCAATATAGCCGTTGGGGGTAGCCGTTGCCAAACGGCTAGTTTAATTAAAAAAAAAATTATTGGCTGGCGACGCCAAGCTAAGCCACGCCACACCACACACCTACTTTTTGAGTATTACCTTGTGGATCCCACCCTCACCACGTGTCAAGCAATGCCCCCAACCCAAACCCCTCCACACATATGTGGTCCGCAAACTACAAACATTTTACCTCTTAAAAACAAACAACACCTTTTTCTCCAAGCAACATAAGTCCAAGCCCAATATTTAACTACTCCATCATCATCATCATCATTAACTACTCTATCAGCCGGGGTCAAATAACTAACGAGCCAACATACACCACCTGTTACAGTTTTTATAGATATTAAGGAATGCATCATATAACTAGGGGTGTTGTTTGGGGTATTTTTGAACAACATTCGGGTTATTCAGGTTTGTTGGTCTTGTATTAACTCCTGTTGTTTAAAAATCTTTTGTTTGTTGGGCTTTGTGGTATTGGGCCCAGATTCAGCTTAGAAACTTGTTTATCTTGTTGTGTTATCTTCTGTTGTTTAAAAACCTTTTGTTTGCGATTTGTGGTATTGGGCCCAAACACCAAATGCATATATGTTGGATCTTAACGTTTAAAATCTTTCTTTCTTTTTTTTTTTTGCAAACTTAATAAACATTAGTTAAAGTAATTATTTACTAAAATCTTATAAAAACGAACATAACATAATCATATGAATCCGAATCTGAAGATGTTGTTTCCTAAAATAGTTTGTTTTGTGACGAAAGAAAGTCATGAACTGATTAATTAATCTGGCTGTGATCATCAATCAAATATTTCTATAGGTGATTAAATCGTAATAAGGAGTGGTAGCTTCTTTTTCATCTCTAGTTGTGATTGATGAAGACCATTGGAGACGTATGCATCATATTCTCTCAAGGATTAATCAAATATTGCATGTTAATCAGGATGTCTAACATATGCATCATATTCACTATTTATTTAGGTGTTTGTGGAGATACCGTATCTACTAAGTTTAGGATTAGTTTGAAAGTTATATTTTATTCTCAAGGGGACCAATGGTCTTTATAAAATATAGCATTGCCATCGTAGATATTTTGAACAATGCACTTACGAGGGTTTTAATCCTAAAATAATACATCATCACTAATTTGAAATTTTATAAAAACATTTTAAAGTAAATATATTATTTTTAGGAGCATTTAATGTAACAAATAACAATCTTAAAATATCTACAAATGTTTTCAAAAGCACCTAGATAAGGCTAAAGGTGTGTTGATGATGCTCATGACCCTTCGTATAGGCGTCATTTTACCCACCTCTAATCTATCATTCAAAACCATTATCCCCTTTATCTTTTAATTTATTTTATAAAGTGTCAAAATCTAGGAAAATGGAAAAGCCCATGGTAATCGTGGTTCAATCCACGCCAACCACCATGAACCATTGAGAGGGGTGGTGTAGCCTTCCATTCATGTTCCTACATGTCAAATCATGTTCCAATCATGACCCTCACACCATTCAGCCTAAGCGGATGCAATCTTCGAGTATGGAAAATGTATTGTCGAGTCAGTTGACTAAAAAGAAATGGTTTATACGATAGTTTACACTAAAAATTACTACATTTTCTCTCTCATTTTTAATTAAATAATATTTTTTTATATCTTTATACATAGTTTCTCTCCCCTGCACTCATAACCACTTTCAAAAAAATATTAAAAGTAAATGTAGGGAACAACGTATTCTCAAATATACAGATGAACAGTAGCATTTTCTCTCTTCTCCACTAACCGCTTCCTAAAACATGCAGAATTCACCCACAAATATATATAGAACCTGCTGTGAGCGCTCTTAGTGCAATAAGTTTTGGTTCACAATGTACTGGTAGTCATCTGTTTCAGTAGTCTTTATTAGGGCTGTAAACAAACTAAACGTTCAGCAAACAGTTCATGAACCGTTCGACGGGAGGTTCGTTAATGCCCGTTCGTTTAATAAACAAACAAACACGAACAAGAAATTTCGTTCGTTTAGTTAAATGAACAAACATGAATAGCGGTCATATTCGTTCATTTATGTTCGTGAACGTTCAGTAACGTGTTCATTTATTTTCGATTGTGTTCGATGGTTCATTAGTGTTTTTAGTTTTTATATTTTATTTAAATACTTCAAAATTTCGACAAATAGAATATTTAATAAGTGTCAGTGTATTATATATTTGTTCATGAACGCTTGTTTGTGTCCGTTTGTTTCCATTTGTGTTCAAGAACATTAAGTTTGTGTTCATCAACATTCGTTTTTGTTCGTTGCCTAAAATTAACAAATGAACACAAACACGTTCATTTCATCAATAAACGAACACGAACATAAAATCTCGTTCAGTAAGTGTTTATGAACAGTTTGTGAAAACATTCACTTCTTGGCAAACAAACACGAACAAGGTACTTTCCGTGTTCATTCGGTTCTTTTACAGCCCTACTCTTTATCTTTGTGTATTTGTTTTGTGTCTCCTTAGACCAAGCGGTATGGGGGCCGGCTTAGGCCCGGCGAAGCCCGGCGCCGGTCCCCCACACCGCCCCCCTCGCCCCATCATGTGATAACCGGCTACACCAAGACGTTGAAGACGGGCCGCTTTCTTTCTCTCTCTCTCATCTTTGTCTCTCCTCTCTCTCTATCTCTCTCTAAAATCAGAAAAAGTTTTATATTTTTTAATTGTTGTGGGGCCCCATCCTCCACCTCCTAGGTCCATCCCCTGCAAGCCCTTCCTACGTGGCGGCCCATCCTCATGGGGATGAGCCTCCCCATACCCACTAGTCTTAACGGCTTGCTAAGGAGGTTGTACTGTTTTTTGGGTTTTTAAATAATTGCTTGGTTTGGCTTCTTTTAAAAAAACAAAAAATACACATTACATTACGCTTGGTTTGGCTTCTTTTTTAAAAGATAAAAAATACACATTACATTACACATGAACATAATAAATACAAGAAGTGAAAACGTGCTCCACTGATTCATCTTCCTCGTCACATAACGAACACCTCAAGTCGATCACCGAGATATTTCTCCTTTTTAACACATCAATCGTCGCTAATCTGCCTAATGCAAGTCTCCAAATGAACACATTGCATTTAAACGGGAGCCATTTGCACCACTCGGGAACATGCTGAAAATTAGAAGCTCCTTCATCATTGAGTAATCTTTTAATTCCTCCCACGCTAAACTCTTTGTCCGCAACCCCTATCCAAACCCGTTTATCCCTAACACCATTTAGAACACACCCAAGAAGCACACTGCAAAGTCTGACCAGCTCGTTAACCTCCATTTCCGACGATATCGGCCTTCTCCACTCCCAATAGTAACTCGGGCCTAGGTCTCCAGCCAACACCCGATCTCTATATGATTTTTAGTGAGACAACTACAAACTGAGGTTATATTACATTCATTAGTCGGCATTAAAGTTGTAACAAAAGGCCATCTTGTTATCTTGTTTTCCACCTAATAGGTACAAAATGGGGTTATATTACAATCGTTAGTTGGCATTAAAGTTGTTACAAAAGGCCTTCTTGTCTAGTTTTCCCATAGGAGGCAAGTCCTATTATTACTATACTTTAGGACTTGTATTCTTGTACTTTAGCAAAAGCCGTTTGTTAGTCTTACTTTTATCCACCTCAGGCATAGGCTTTGAAGTTTGCCAAAAGGTTGTTGCTGTCTCTTTACATGTCTTGGTCATGCTTAAGTGCTATGCTTTCTTGTCGGAGTTTGTTCATGAAATGTTAATAAACTACAAAAGAAATAGACAAAACTTTAGTAAGGCATAAAACTTATTTAACGGCTAGGTTTTGTAAGAAAGAAACAACCCTTAAACGATTTTCATTGGGAAAACCAAACTTAAAAGCAACAAATATTTATACAACTCACGTATACTCAAGGCTACGCCATACGTTAAGAACATTTAGTAAAATTTCATAATCTAACCTCAGAAGTAAAGTAACAAACTTTAGACGATCTTCAAACAATACCATCCACCTGGGAAAAAAGAAATAAAAACGTCGTCCTTCAGTAACATACCATAACTAACAACATCAACGAAAAAGAATCAAACTGACACCCAACCTGTGTAATAAACGGTATTATAATCTACTTGGACGATTTATAAGACATGACATATCAGTGTACCCCCAGCCATCTCCTTGAATATCTAGTTTCATCTAGCTTTAAAAAAAAAGTTAAACCGAACAGGACGCAAAACATCAGTCAAGTAACAAAAAGAATTTGAGGGCAGAATTCTTCCATTGTCTGAATTGTCCTTTCGCTTTGTCCGTCCGTTTGAGGGTGATATGTTGTGCTTAGATTTAGTTTGGTTCCCATGGCCTTTTGGAAACTTGTCCAAAAATGAGAGGTAAAACGGCTATCTCTGTCAGAAACAATTGATAAAGGTATTCCATGTAATGAAACTATTTCGTTTACATATAGCTTAGCTAATTGTTCTATATTGAAAGTTTCCTTCATTGGTAGGAAATGAGCTGACTTGGTTAGCCTATCTACAGTCACCCAGATTGTATCATTGCCTTTCCTTGTTTTGGGTAATTTGGTAACAAAATCCATTGTTATCAATTCCCATTTCCATACTGGCATTTCTAACTGTTGTAACAAACCTGAGGGTTTCTGGTGTTCAGCTTTAATTTGTGAACAAGTTAAACATTTAGAAACGTAAGCTGCTATATCCTTTTTCATTCCTATCCACCAGAAATTATTTCTTAAATCCTGATACATTTTATCATTTCCTGGGTGCATCGTATATTTAGACTTATGGGCTTCTTCTAATATACGATGGCGCAGGTTCCCTAACTTAGGTATCCACATTCTCTTTTTATGGAATCTCCAAATTCCATCTGTTACTTGTTCTAATTCCATAATCATCCCTTTTAATTTTTTCAGTATCATCCTTGATTACTAATTCTTGTGCTTTTCTAATTTGATCATTTAAATCTACTTGTAGATTTAATTTAAGAGAACGTACCCTTTTTGGCTTTTCATGATACTTTCGCTTAGAGCATCAGCAACTATATTTGCTTTTCCTGCATAATACTGGATATCACAATCATAATCACTAAGCATTTCCATCCAACGTCTTTGTCTCATATTCAACTCCTTTTGCCCGAAAACATACCTTAAACTTTTATGATCAGTGAATATGGTAAACTTACTACCATAAAGGTAATGTCTCCAAATTTTAAGGGCAAAAATTATAGCTCCTAACTCTAGATCATGGGTTAAATAATTATCTTCATGATTCTTAAGTTGTCTAGATGCGTAAGCTATAACCTTTTTGCATTGCATCAACACACATCCATAGCCTAACTTAGAAGCGTCACAATAGACTACAAAGTCTTCAGTTCCTTCTGGTAACGCTAGTATGTGTGCATGAGTTAATCTTTGCTTAAGAATTCTAAATGCTTCTTCGTGTTTTGGTCCCCATTCAAATTTAATGGATTTACAGGTTAGCTTAGTTAAGGGAATAGCTATTCTAGAAAAATCTCGAATAAATCTCCTATAATACCCGGCCAATCCTAATAAACTTCTAACCTCGGTTGGTGATTCAGGGGTTTTCCATTTGGTAATCGCCTCGATTTTTGTGGGATCCACATGAATTCCTTCATGGTTGACTAAATGTC
Organism: Helianthus tuberosus; assembly: GCA_030545235.1. Lineage (NCBI taxonomy): Eukaryota > Viridiplantae > Streptophyta > Magnoliopsida > Asterales > Asteraceae > Helianthus > Helianthus tuberosus. Next base: position 1,487,004 of record JARYGA010060305.1, read on the forward strand.
CAATAAACTGTACCTGTTCTAACCAAAATTCGCACTTTGAAAATTTTGCATAAAGCTTTTCCTTTCTTAATAGACTTAGAAGGGCGTGCAAATGCTTTGCATGTTCCTCTTTACTTTTAGAATATATGAGAATATCATCAATAAAAACAATTATGAATTTATCCAAATATGGCTTACATATTCCGTTCATCATGTCCATAAATGCACCCGGGGCATTGGTTAGACCAAATGGCATGACAGTAAATTCATAATGGCCATACCTTGTTCTAATTGTGGTTTTAGGAATGTCCTCTTCCTGTACCTTTAATTGATGATATCCTGATCTTAAATCGATTTGAGAAAAATCGAGCTCCTTGCAATTGATCGAACAGATCATCGATTCTCGGTAACGGGTACCGGTTCTTAATCGTGACCTTGTTTAATTCACGGTAGACAATGCACAAACACATTGATCCGTCCTTCTTTTTAACGAATAAAATTGGTGCTCCCCAAGGCGATGAGCTTGGTTGTATGAATCCCTTCTCTAATAATTCATCTAACATTTTCTTCAGTTCCTGCATTTCGGCGGGTGCCAAACGGTAGGGTGCTTTGGCAATTGATGTTGTTCCTGGCAGTAGATGGATTCTGAATTCAACTTCTCTGTCCGGCGGTAGTCCTGGTAATTCTTCTGAGAATACATCTGAAAACTGAGACACTGCTGGGATGTCCTTTAATTCTTTTCTTTTAGTGTTAGTGATTATGGAAATCAAATACACTATAGATCCTTTTCTTATATAACTTGCAGTTTTCATCACAGAGATGAATTTAGTGGATCTAGATGGTTTATCACCTTTAATTGTGATCTTTTCACCCTTTGGTGAATTTACTTGAATTGACTTTTGATCACATAAAATATTAGCTTTATTGGCTATTAACCAATCCATTCCTAATACGATATCAAATCCTGTCAGATTCATTGGGTACAGATTTGCAATATACTTTTGGTTTAAAAATTCTATTCTTGCTCCCTGCAAGATTTCAGAAATCCTAACCGTTTCTCCATTCGCTGTCTCGACTAGACATTCTTGTGAGAGTTTAGTTAATGGTTGATTAAGAAGTTTGCAAAATGAAGTATTAATAAAACTTTGGTTTGCACCAGAGTCAAATAATACTTTAGCAAAAACATCATTAACTAAAAACATACAGGCTATGACGTCCGGAATCATTTTGGCTTCATCTGCAGTCAGAACAAATGCTCTAGCATTTTTAGTGTTTTTTGTTATTGTTCGCAGCTGGAGCCAATTTCGGACAGTTTGGCTTGATATGACATTTTTCCCCACAGTTAAAGCACAATCCATTACTGGATTTTCTTCTGCAATCTTCTTCCTTGTGTCCTGGTGACTTACAGAAATTGCAATAAGTGAAGCATTTTCCCGAATGCTTTTTCTTGCAGACCTTGCAGTATGATGCAGAGGTAGAACCTATATTCCTACGGTTGGAATTCCCAGAACGGAATTCTTGGGTAAGCCTTTGAGCTAGGTTTCTCCTCTGGTCTTCTTCTCTAGTACGGATTAACTCATCTGTCAAGGTATTTGCTATTTCTACAGCTTCTTCTATGGTTTACGGTCTAGCTGCCTTGACTACATGCCTAATCTCTCCAATTAATCCCCAGATGTAACGGGAGATTAATACCGGTTCAGGTGATGCAAGGGTAGGTACTATTCTAGCATATTCAAAGAATAATTTTGTGTACCCCTTACTATCCACTCCATTCATCCTAAGGTTTAGGAATTTGTTTGCTATTTGTTCCTTTTCATTGGGATGGCAGAATTTCCTTTCTACCATATTCTTAAATTCTTCCCATTCCATATTATAAACCCTATCACTTCCTCTAGACTGGAGGATAGTGTTCCACCATTCTAAGGCTGAATTCTTAAATAGATTGGAAGCAAACATTATCTTGTCCTCTTCCGCACATTTACTTATTTTTAAGACTGCCTCAGTCTTTTCTATCCAGCGTAGAGCTGCAATGGGTTCTTCATTGCCCGAGAATCGGTTTACAGGACCAGAATTCTTTATAAGAACAACCGTAAGACACGGTTCTTCTTCTTTTGGGAATGGGCACTTGAAGTACGGGTCCATTGTTCACACTGTTTTCCGGCTCAGTTGGTCGTTTACTGCTATGCTTACTTTTATTATCCGCTTCCTTAACAGTTTGAATAATAAATGGCATTGCATCTATAATTCCTTGTGCCAGTATGTGTTGGATGGCACTATTATCCACTTGGTTTCCTTTGTTATTGTTGTTCGGATTCTCATTAACCAAGTTAATGTTACTCTGGTTATCGTTATTCAGATTTTCTTGATTTCCTTCGTCGGCCATCTAAATTTTAAACAGTTACCACGTATTATAGGATCGTTTTTTATGACCGTGTGAGTCAATCTGAGCTAATATACGACAGTTTGAGTGGCGGAAACAAACAAACTGTTTTGAATAAAAAAGAAATGAGTAGAAGCAGATTGATTTTACTTTAAAACAGCTTTCTCATTCATATATTGACTTGACAAACTAGCAGAGTAACTTTACACTTCTGATGGGAACTATTACAAATGAGAAGCTAGAACACCTATTTATAGGCATACATAGTTCGCTTGAAGTACACACTTGACCGTTCAAGCGAACTAACAAGATACCAATTCAAGCGAACATACATTAATACAATATAAAAATCTTATTTCTTGTAAATTGAAACTTCTGTTTTCATGTGTGACTTATCTCATGACATAAGATGTGATGTCATTTTTATGATGTCATCATCAAAGATGATGACATCATTCTTGTTCAGATCCACAATGAAACCGAGACTCGATTTAAGACGAAGTCAACAGACAAATGCACCAACAGTCTCCCCCTTGGATGTTGGCGGAGTCTTCAGTACGAGACGTTAGTATGTCAAAACTTCAGTCTTAATCAATCTTCACACTCTCTCTTCAATCATTCTATTGCTAACAGACTCCCCCTTACTTTGTTCCGGGATCGCAATCTGATATAGCACTCTTTATCTTCTCAGCATTAGCAGCTTTCACAGATTCAGGACCATCTCCTGGCTCTCTGTAGCAACAAGATCAGGAACCTGGCTTTTACGTCTACAGACTCCCCCTATCGACAAGCTGGGATCGCAGTCTGGAATTTGTAGCTTAGGATCGAAAAACTGGCATTAATTGTAACATCTGTGCTTGTAATCATTGTGAACAGTTCTGTTATCAATAAAACAATGTTATTTGATCCCAATGTTTGTTTGGTTGTGTTTTACATTTTTCATGTTTTGACTTTTATGTAATTTCAAACTCTACATCGCTTTTTGGAGAGTTATACGCAAACTGATGCGTAAACGTAATCAGTTTAATGCGAAAAATACTCCGTAACTTCAACATATACTTAACATACCTTAAATAACCCTTCCATAACTTAGAAATAAGTTTTGAAGGCTTTGGTATGGCAAAAACAAGTTAATTCGCCTACAGGGACTAAACTTGACAAACTACGAAAGTATGCCAATTTGAACTGTAACAGACATTCCGGAACATGACCATAAGTTAAACATACCACAAATATCCTTTACATAGCTTAGAAATAGGCTTTGAGGGGTTCGGTATGCTAAAATAAACTTTTGGGTCATTCAGGGACTAAAAGTGTCAAAAAGTGCACAAGTTTGCATTTTCGCGCATAACTTACGTTCTGAATACATACGGACATCCAAAAATTTATGTAAGCATGACTATATTATGCTTTAGTGTTTGGCTTAAGAAAAATCCATTCGTCGCGTCATTTGGATCGTTTTTCGCGCTTGTGCGCATTCCGTCGTAATTAAGCAAACATCGCGTTCGTACGACCAAACGAACCGACATCCGACATATTTTTGAGCATGTTTCATGTCCACAATGTTTAGGCATCATTTTAGGGCCTTAAAGTTGGCTTTACGGGCCTTAGAAGTGTCGGGAATGGCCTTAAACACGTGCAGGGACTGAAACTGTCAAAACAGAAACATGTTGCTGATCAGACAAGGCCAGGCGGCCCGCCTGAGCCTTGTGTGATCCTGAAGCGGGCCGCGTCAGGCTCCCTGATCAGATTAGATCGAACAGTCAGCAGGTTCCAGCTGTTTTAACCACACCCACACACTTCCCACTTGCCTATTCAGCTGATAAGGACCATTTTTAGCTACCATGAGTTTCCAACAAGTGTACGCACAAGATACGAGCACGGTTTCCATGAAATGATCTTAACGGTTACCCGAAAACTATAAATACCCCACCCCCCATTGCTTCAAAATCACTAGAATCTGATCTTAAAGACTCTAAGTTGGAACCATTGTTTCATACCTGAGTTATTTCGATCTAGATTAGCATTCGGGGACCCTTCGTAAGTATTCTTTCGTTCTTTTATTGTTTTTCGAGTCTGAAAGTCAAACTTTGTTTGACTTTCTGCGTTGACCAGTAATGGTCAATGCGAAGTTCGTTTGAACTTCGCAACGTGATTGTAATCACGATGGTTATAGTCCCTTGGGACTATGCCTACTGATTACCACGTTGTCTAGGGTCGTAGGGTAAGCGATCTAATAAATCGCTTATACCTTCGAACCCGACCCATTTGGTCGATCATTAGGATCCGACCAAACACATTAGGTGACCATAGTATATAGGGAATAACCTTCCGAGGTTATACTCTATGGTCGCTTCGTTTGAATAGTTGTATGATAGGTAGTTTATATGCCTTAGGTAAATTACCAGAATACCATTTTCATGTATAATTGGTAATTAAGCATATGTAACCTAAACTTTTGTCACATAACTGATTATGTAACATGTTTAGGCATATAACACTTGTCATAGGGCTAGTTAGGCGGTCCGAACGCGATTCACGCGAACGACACGTTAAAGTAGCATAAGCTACCTAAACGGGTCGTAATGGGTCGTAAACAATTATGTTAGGTTTCAATTAGTATGTAGGCTTTGATGAACCATACTACACGAGTCTCCATACTCGTTTGGTTTACAAACCCTCATGCTACCCGATCTTCCGATATAGGTCCGGTTTATTAACATAGTTACCTATATTAGGTGCCGTTTGATTCCGTGATCTCTATCATTGTTTGGTTGTCACTCCAGGACTACTGAGTAATCTCAAGTGAGTACATAGACCCCTCTTTTACTGTTTTCCAAACATTTTGGGGTGGAACACATGTGCCTACTTGTTACTTTCATGCTTTCCTGTTTTCACATCATATACTTGCTATGTTCATTAGTACATTTATAGTACATGATTTCATTGTGTTCATGCTATGTATGCCCATTGTGTGCGTACTTAGTACATTGTTTTACATTACATTTCATGCTATGTATGTCCATTGTGTGCATACTTAGTACATTGTTTTACATTACATTTCATGCTATGTATGTCCATTGTGTGCATACTTAGTACATTGTTTTACATTACATTTCATGCTATGTATGCCCATTGTGTGCGTACTTAGTACAGTTGTTTTCATCACATGCTTACATTTTTGTTATGACATTTGGGTTGTTTACAATGGAACAATACATTCATTAACATTAGCTACGCCGTTCGTTAGTAGGTAGTGGTACCATAGGAATTGACAACTCCCGTTCCTGAAATCCTGGGTTTGTTTGGATTGGAAGGAATGACCGAATTCGATATACATAACTTAGATAAACCTTTAATTTGTTTAAGGGTTTATCGCCACAGTCTCAAGGCTTGGATGTATGCATTTTCACAATACCGCATAGATGTTTGTATCAGTAAAGCATGCATTTGTTACACAAAACATAACTTTGATTTAAACTGTGTTTTACTTCAATACCTTGTTTTTGTGCATTATACATATGGTTTAGTTGATATATTTCACTTACCATACATGACATTTTTGGTTACACATTACATGATCTACATTAAACATAAACATTTTGACATTGATATACATAGTTGGTGGTTTACATTGGACATAGACATTTCGATATGGTTTACACATTAACACATGACAATTCATTCATACATGAACAATTTACATTGATGATTGGTTTGAGTAAGTGATTTGAGTAACGAGGCGTGTGTAATATAATACAAGCATGGTGGATACGTCGTTGGTACTTCCTATATATAAGTGTTTGTATGATATTACATGTCGTAACGTTACTTAAATCATTTCAACATTTGACATATTACGTTTCACATAAACAACTTATTTTCACAAGACAATGATTTACAAAACAACTTATCTTATACAAACTCATTTTTACTTGGTTATTCATTTAACCTTACATTATTCTCTTATTTATACATATCATCGCTTTTTGAATGACTTACAAAACAAAACAACTTACAAGGTTCATGACTGACTGTTACTAAACAACTTTTTCTTAAACTTAAGTCATGAATCCTACTTTCACAAAAACCTATGTATCTCACAGGCATTTTTATGCTGACATACCTATTTTCACATGTGTTTTCAGGAGCTTTTCCGTAGGAAGTTGATCGTGACACTAGGGCGGACCTGTGCCTTAGAGACTAAAAATGGAGATAGACTTGTTTAATTATGTTATAAACTCTATGTTTCCAGTTTAAGACAATGTAACACTCTTGTTTAATAAATAAAATATAACTTTGTATGCCATGGTTATGAAACAATTAATTCTGTTACAACACTCCCCGACGTTTCCGCCACGTTTTGTATGTTCTACGTGGTCGGGGTGTGACATTAATCCACATGAATCGAAACCTAGCTTTTTCAATGTTTCCTGCACATTCTCTACCAAAAACATAAGTTTTTGTTTATATCACTTTGAAAAACTTACTGATAGAGATCATTCATTCACCAAACATTAATAGTTACATCAAGTTCAAATTAATGACCTTGATTAACTAAACATGTAATCATTCTAAAAAAAATTTCAATTTAACACACACACTCCCAAACCAGTTCATCTTGTTTAGCACTTGGAATTTTGAAAATCAGCTCATCAACATTAGTTGTCTAAAATCTTTTTGGATTTTCAAATAAAAGCTAAACTTTTAGAAAGAACAATATTGAAATGCAGTAAAGAAATATTTACAAACAATATTTTTGTGAGTTTGTGTAAGAGGATCATATCAGTTTTTTAGACCAATCACTAGCACCGTTAAGCTTTAAACATTTTAAGTTCTAAACGATTCACGTAGATTGACGATATTGTTGTCCACTTTAACTCAATCTAAAAACTTTCGAAATGCTTACCGATACGTTAAGGTATATTAATTTTGCACTAAATTCTTATGGACCCCACGATCTCAGCATATCCCCTCATCATGCAATACACTAACTCAAATAATGCCTTTAAACTTTTATCAACTGTGATTTGTGCGAAAACAAAGCAGAATGTTTAAACATTAACAATCAGGTCGATACTTCCGTATACGCAGAGAAAGTCCAATGTTTAAACAAAATAAGAAAAATAAAACAAGTTGAAGTTGTTTAGGCTTTAACCACTAGGTCGATACTCCCGTATACGCAGAGGAGGTCCAAAGCTTAAACGAAACACCAAAGAAAATAAAGCAGAACGTTTAGGCAATAACATCCAGGTCGATACTCACGTATACGCAAAGGATGTCCAATGCTTAAACAAAATAAAGAAATCAAACAAGTTTAAATCTTTGCAAAATGAAAACACAAAATCACAGTGACTTTTCAGCAAAGTTGTGAAAGCTCACAAACTTAACCGGTTTTTATGCTTTTTTAGCATTCAGCGATTACTGAGTAGGCACACAATCAAGAAGGACAAAACTAAGTACTATGCTTTCAACCATGTTTCCCACTAGAACTAGGCTTTTTCATTTAAGTTTGTATCGTTATCGCAAATCTACTAGTCTAGCTGAGCCTATCGTCACATCTTTAGTGAGACCGTTTATCACATTTGACATTTCATTTCTTTAGCATGCTGTGATAGTCCAACTGATTTACTATCATTTCCTCTTTTTCACAACAAAACTCATTTTGAATTTTTCAATGTTTTTGGCATTTTCAAATTTTCAAATTTTTTAAAATTTTTCTCCCCCTAAAATCAAAATATGTTTCAATTTTGATTTTCAAGGAAAATTTGAAAACAAACTATACAGATAAAGTGACAACATGATATCGAATCACTTCAATTCACCATCCACTTGACATAAACAATCAGAACTCCCCCTGACAACAAACTATTTTCCCATTATGATTTCAAAACACTTAAGTTTGTTTTAATCAAAATGGTTTTTTTTCGGAAAATTAGTTTTGTGTGTCGTTTCACAATCATGGGGTTTAATTCATCACACTGTTTTCAACCACTTGTAAGTTTATCACAAAAACAATTTCCAATAATCATCCTACTTGTAAAATAGTTAAATCAAGTACAACTTAATGTCCTTGAGTAACCACTTGTAAGTCGAAATATCACAGTTACCAACCTGTGAATTTCTCAAGAAAGATGCCGATTCCTACTCTCCAATTACCAACCTGGGAGTTCCGGCAAGTCAGGTTTTTCAGTTAAAGAGATTCACCCAAGCCTGACGGTCCTTGGGTGTATTGAACATACCTTTTTGATTCATAAAATTCTTTAACTCCTTTTACCTTTCCCTCAACCATCTTTCCAAAAATATTTTTTACTTTGTCATTAAAAGCCTTTTCGACATCAAATTCTTTCTTTTCAGAATAGAATTGATTCGAACTTTTCACTTTACCAACTTTTTGTTTAAAATTTTCAGTCTGCAATGGTGGAAAGTTGATATCATCCATTGGCGGAACTGAATTTTCACTTTTGAGCTCAACTTGTGGCTCCTCTGATTTTGACGAATCAGAATCATCGCCAGAATGTGGCTCCTTTGTTTCCGAAGAAACAAATTCATCGCCAGGAACATTTCCTTTCTTCACACTCCATTCTGTCCTCAGATTTGCATCTGATGAATTCGTTTTGCTTGATTTGTCATTCTTTGAAGAGCAAGACGATTTATCAGAACTCTTCTCTGTTTTACTTGTTGTATCCGAGGATAAAATTTTCTCCAAGTATTCTGTTGCCTTCTTTCTTTTCTTCCTCAGTCTGTCTTTTTGCCCTTGTGAAAGCTTAATTTTCTTTTCTTGAACTTTCTGTTCTTGAACTTTTGGTTCTTGAACTTTCTATTCCTTGGGCTTGACACTGACTGGTTTCTTTGCCATTTTCTGAGATTCAGCCCTCAATCTTCCCTTTGATCTCATTGGGCAATCTCTGGCAATATGTCCATTGATTTGGAAATTATAGCATCTTCTTGTCTCACACATCTTTCTCTGGCAGTTAACAACAATGTGTCCTTGAAAACCACAAGTGTAACACACTCTGTTATCTTACCATTCACCACTTTCATACCAAACGCTTAGATCATAGCATTGTCTGGCTTTGTGGTAATCATCACTCCCCCTGAAAGCTGGATTTATCTTTGAAGCACTTTGGTCAAACCTGCACCACATATCACCAACTTTTTGTGAGTTTTGGTTTTTCAATTTTTGTGGTTTTTCACAATGATTGGATGACTGAACTGATGAGCTTTTATTTTCATTTTTAAAATTTTTCAAATTTTTAACTTTTTGTTTCTGTTCTACAATCTTCTTAACAGGTTTTTTCTTTGAGCATTCACCTATTTCAGTAGACTGCAAAACAGTATTTTGAAATTTTTCATGTAATTCTAAAAATATTTTTCTTTTCTTTTTCATCATCAGCTTTGTCATCGCAATCTTCAATTTTGACTTTGTCAAAATTTGTGACATTGTCACTTATTGAAACAGAATTAATTGGTTTTGGACATATAAGATCTGGTGCTGATGACGTATTCACAAAACCTTTCAATTTCTTTTCAAGCACTTTGATTTTAATCCGAGCTTTTTCAACTTCATTTTCCAGCCGAATGATTTTCTGAAGATGAGAGTTTATTTCAATCTGTTTTTCAAGATTATTTTTAAAAATAGCAGATTTGTCATCTTCTAAAATCTTCATTTGACTTTGAAAATCTTTTTCAATTTTCAATTTTTCATTTTCAAAATCTTTTTCCTTTTTTTTCAAAATTTTGTTTTCCAATGTCGAACTGTCCAAATCAATTAACAGTTTGACATTTTCAGATTTCAATCTTTCAAAATTTTCTTGCAGTTCAAGAATCTGTTTATCATCAGATTTCTTCTCATCATTCAAATTCTTGATTTCCAATGTCAAACTCTCCACATTCTTCAAGAGTTTGGCATTATCTGATTCAGATTTTTCACAGTTTAAGCACTTCTCGGACATCTTTTCAGGTTCGGCTTTCTTCTCTCTTGCAGCTTGTCTTTCGTTGATCTTTTCCATTTTTCCTGCAAAATAAAAATTATAACTTTCAGGTGTAAGTTCTCTTTTATAAGATTCAAGTTTTCGAATTTCTTCACTATCATCATCACTTTCTTCCTCTGATGATTGATAAAAAATTTGAGCTTTTTCTGAAACCTTTTCTTGTTTGTCACTTTTACTTCCAGTTTTATCAATCTCTCCGGACACAGAATCAAACTCCTTTCCTGAATCAGACTTCATTTTCCTAATCTTTTGGAATTCAAGTTCTTGAGCTTCAATCTTCTCAATGAACAAGCTCAAATTGAAATCAATATATTCAAAGCTCTTCTTCCAAGTTAACAAATACGTTCCCCACACATCTTTTGGTAAAGCATTTGCCAACTTGTCAAACCATTCTTCATTTCCTTTTTTAATGTTCCAATGCTTCATCTCTAGATATAACTTGACAAACCTCTGATCAATTCTTTAGTTGATTCTCCCTTAAGAACTGTAAAATTATCAAACATATCCATGTTTTTTTATCAAAACAATCTAAACTCAGTTCAATCACTTTATCAAACCACTTAATCAGATTAATATCCGATTGAGTGACAAAAATCCGGTGATAACGAATCGAGTGAGGATTTGCACGGGCGAGTATCCGATGCTTTACAAATCACCTGAAATACAGAAAAATAGAACTGATTAGGATTGGGTGGCAACTTGTTCGGATTGCCACTCAATTTGTTGCACTTTAAACTTGAACAAACAAAAATCTATAACTCGAATTTTGACCCGATCGGATAAGTCAACAGAGTCAACTTTCAATGAATAGGATCCACCAATTGATTAATAACACTATGCGACAAAAATGACTTGATCACTTTCAATCAACAAATCATGGGCCGACAACAACAGTTATGATACAAATCTATTGGGCCGTGATATTATGAATCTGAATATTGATTGATAAGGCCAACAATTCAGTCAAAGCACAAGACAAATTGTATTTCAATTGAATGCGACTTTATTACGTGAATTGATAACCACTATGATAGTACCGATAAACTTTGTTCTCAATATTGATTGGGCAACAATTAAAGTTTGGTCACATGCAATTCCAGAGATTAACACATGACTGACATCTTTATATTGAAACAATTTTCAATGTTTTGTTATTATCAGATCACATGCAACTATTACTAACCCAAGACAAAATGACCGACAAAATTAATAAGTACTTCACATGCAAACTGACACAAATCTTAAATGAACTCAACTTTCACAAACCTTGATGCACTTTTCACATGAAATCTGATTTATTCAATTAATGTTCACATAAACACTGGCACAGAACACGTGAATTCAGTAACCTCTTTGGGTTTTTCAAGCAGACACAGACACAAGTGTTTTTCAAGCGAAAGCACAGCAAAAATTCAAGCGTAACCTCGGAATATTCAAGCGAAAGCCTTAATATTCAAGCGAAAGCCTGTGTTTCCAAGCGAAAGCCAGCTGTTAGTTCAAGCGAAAGCCAGTTTTTAGGTCATTTTTACACAATTTTCTTTGAATTTTAAGCTGATATACTCAAGGGTTTGTTAAAACTCAGTTTCACACACTCTGTCCAAAACTCAGTTCATTTTGTCCGTGGAACAGTCCAGAAATCAGATTTTGTGTAGAAAAAAGCTTTAATTCAGGTATATTGGCTCATAATTGGCTCTGATACCAATTATAGGATCGTTTTTGATGACCGTGTTAGTCAATCTGAGCTAATATACGACAGTTTGAGTGGCGGAAACAAACAAACTGTTTTTGAATAAAAAAGAAATGAGTAGAAGCAGATTGATTTTACTTTAAAACAGCTTTCTCATTCATATATTGACTTGACAAACTAGCAGAGTAACTTTACACTTCTGATGGGAACTATTACAAATGAGAAGCTAGAACACCTATTTATAGGCATACATAGTTCGCTTGAAGTACACACTTGACCGTTCAAGCGAACTAACAAGATACCAATTCAAGCGAACATACATTAATACAATATAAAAATCTTATTTCTTGTAAATTGAAACTTCTGTTTTCGTGTGTGACTTATCTCATGACATAAGATGTGATGTCATTTTTATGATGTCATCATCAAAGATGATGACATCATTCTTGTTCAGATCCACAACGAAACCGAGACTCGATTTAAGACGAAGTCAATAGACAAATGCACCAACACGTATTAATATCATAAAATAATATTTAATATAGCCAATCACATGACACGATTTTGGTCAAAAGCGTCGATCATTGCGACTTACTCTATTTTTATATAATATGCATCAACTACAAACCAATACTGGAAATTAAAATTACAATACCAACTGAAATAAAATTACACTAATAGTAGTAGGCATCCGTAGTTTTTTTTCATACACATACACACATATCATATTATTTTATTATTAATATTATTATTACTACCGTTTCCACCATCACGTTCATGGATATGGATTCATCCAGAAATCCATATTGTGCTCGTCGTAGTTCCAGACGAGTCGCTCTCCCACCTGGCTCATTCTTTCACTACTCTCTAAAATTTCTTCACCAAATGTCCTAAGTTCTTGTACATTGTCTGCACTCATTGGGGGTGCAGGTTCTAGGACTGGGTTCGGAATCTGAGGTGCGGGTTCCTGGTATGGAGGTGTAGGTGCCTGGAATTGGTAAGGATTCTCTAAAATCTCCCTAATGTAGACATCGTTATCGTAATAGGGATTTAGAGGGTCCAAACCTGGGTAGGCTCCTAAGTTTGGCATGGGCATGTCTTCGTGTATCGGGTAGCGTTGCACATAGTCCCTAACGTCATCCCACCAGGGGTCATAATTTAGGTCTAAGGGATTTGGTGCGGGTACCCTAGATATTTCCTCCGGATTAAAATCATGCATTTCTACTTGATTTTCAGGGTTTTCTATCTCCATCGGTTGGTCAGGAATTGGTGGTTGTGGTTGGGGTGCTATCATTTGTTCTAGGTTTGGGTCAGCTGCAGTGGTTGCTAGGATGTGGATGTTGTCTATACCCCTATTAATCATTTCCTGGGCATAGGCACCGGTTTCTCTTTTAGCTGCTGCTAGTGCTCTCTGGTCTTGTAACTTTTTCATACGCTTCCTACGCTCATGTGCCCCTTGACTGAACCATCCTTTCTTTTTATGAGGGAATGGCTCTTCAGACTGAGCCTTAAACACGAATATTCCTTCTTCCGTATCAGCAGAGTACCCTGAGAGGGTAGGCTGAGAAGAGGCACCTTCGCTTCTAGGCGAACCAGACAATTGACGGTACGCGTCAGATGGTCCTTGGTCGCTCATACTGTAAACTAACAAATAGTCAAATAACACATAACAAGAAAATACAATTATGCACGTATTCTCGTAATTTATTTCCTAACAATTTGAATTTTGGTGTCAGCAGAACACTTCTGTGGCTGAATCAGTGGCTTAGCTCTGATACCACCTTCTGTCACAACCCCCGTCCCCTAACAACCTGGGAATAGGCGGCCGCGGCCAGTTTCGGTGATATCTGGTATTGTCTAATTTGGCAGCGGAATTTTCATCAGGACCGTAGTTAGGAAATATTTGATCAGAGTAAAATACCACATTTTCATAAGAGTAAATTACAAGTTTTGTCCTTTATGTTTGTCCAAAATTTCAGGCGCTGTCCTTTACCTTTAAAATTGATGAGTTTTGTCCTTAATGTTTGCAAATGTTGCACGTTACGTCCTTTATGGCAAACTCAGTTAATTTTTTTGGTTAAATCTGATCATCCAAGGGTATTTTTGTCTTTTTACCTATATATTTAATATTATTATTATTAAAAAAATACTATTATTATTATTACTATTATTTATTTACATATATCATCATCTGATTCTCCCCTCTCTCTCTCTCTCTACAACTGCTTCTCTCTCTAGCTCTCTGCTTCTCTCTCGATCTCTACCACTATCAACCACACTATCCACCACTGCAACCACCATCCCCACCGGCCACACCTACAACCACCATCCACCACCCCACTCTATATCTCTCTATATCCAACCACCACCGGTGCCACCAGCCACCACCTACCACCGCCACTGTCAACACAAACACCCAGGCATTAGTATGAATCCGAACACTATACAAGCTCGAATCGAACTATATACACTGTGTCGCTCGTTTTGATCTAAGTTTCTACAAATCTGAACACTAAACAAGCTCGAATCGAACTGTTTTTGCAGCGATCTGACGGTTCTTTGTGACGGAGAGGGGTTTTTTGGGTGATTGATTTGGTTTAGGGCTAGGGTTTGTTTCGATATTTGCAGGTGAAGATGGAAATGGAGATGGAGATGGAGATTCATGATCTAAATCAGGGTTAGGGTTTTCATGAAAATTAGGGCTTTGGATAGGATCGTCAGGTGTTGATGATGGCGGTTGCTTTGTTTCGTCATTCTACGCAACCTACACCAGCCGCCACAGACAACCAAATCCAAAAATCCCAAAAAAAAACAAACACATCTAGACGAACTAACTAACCTCAAATCGATTATAAACCCCAGTGCTCAAATTGGTGTGAATCTGGTTGGGTGAATCAACAGCCGTTAGGGAACTTTTGAGCTGCTTTATCCGGTGGAATGAGCTGGTTGTCAGTTGATTTCACATGTTTTTTTTCATAGTTGGGTGAGGGATCCGTCACCCTTCCAGGATGCAAAATCGAAGGCCGTCACCCAAAGTATGTGCTTAAAGCAGTTGGAGGGTAAGATGGTAAAACTGAATTAGGAGGGTATGTGCTTAAAGCAGTTGGAGCTATAGGATAGATAGACGATGCGTTTGTGTAGGTTGATGCAGGGTAGGGGCAGCAGGGTAAGGGGCTGCAGGTTGTGGCATGGTGGAGTAAGAGGCGGCTGCTGGTGGGGCTGAAGGATTGTATGACTGGACCGTGGAAAGTGCGGCGGCTGGGGTAGCGTATAGTCCCGCAGGTGGAGCATATTTAGTATCCATGGTGGTAGTGGAGGAGTTGGGTGCACCGACCATGGCGGGAGCTGATTTGTGTGAGGTTTTGGAAGAAATCAGATCTGATGAAATGGTAGTTGACTTTATTTGCTGGATCTGATTCTATAATTAGGGCATTAAAGGTGGGAAAGACAAGTGAGGAGGTGAAAAGACAATGCTACCCTCATATGCCTTGCACATGATCAAATTTAACCAAAAAATTTAACTGAGTTTTCCATAAAGGACGTAACGTGCAACATTTGCAAACATTAAGGACAAAACTCATCAATTTTAAAGGTAAAGGACAGCGCCTGAAATTTTGGACAAACATAAAGGACAAAACTTGTAATTTACTCTTTTCATAATATTAAACACATGGGATAAAACCCAAGTTTGCAGTACACACATTTTCATAGGAATAAATCCTATTTTTATTTAATAAAAACATCTATTTTATTTTAGGTAACTTTATTGCCACTTTTTCAAGCCTTCAGTGCTATCCAGCTGGCTTCTATTTGTCTTTCACATTTTGTTACCTGAAACGCGTTTAAAAACATTTTGCCAGTGGGAAATACTGGTGAGTGAATCCCAGTTCAATCAAGTTTTAATAAAAACCATTGTACAGTAACAAATTTGTTTCTAAGTCATATCAATTACCACCCGCGGTACTGTCAGACCCGACTTGTGGAAATGTTACCCCTCCAGTAACAAATTTTGTATACAAAACCCCAACATACCGACGATAATTGTATCCTTACAAATACTCAATAACTGCTTAATATATAATTAATTGTGTGAGGTTTTGTAAAAACAATTTGCAAAAAGGAGATTACTCACATTGCTGTCTTAGATTATCCTTTAGGGTTTCCTGGTGACAATCTATAATTTACACAAATGCACACGTGTTAGTATAATAACCCATTTTAACATTAGTAATACCCTCCCCGAGACGGCATTCCAACGACTACGTCGGGCAGAACCACGACAGCCGTTAAGGCACCCTAGATCAATCGGGCTGAGTATCTAATACGTATCCAGGGGTTATGATACTTACAACGGAGCAGAACTTCGTTATTTAGGGGGTATTATACCCGAGTATAGTGTATACTACGTAGAAATTGAGAGAGAATTGAAAAGTTTGAGTGATTTCGACTGAAGGCCCAAGCTCCAGCTTTATAGGGGCTGAGTTCGGGTTTCTCGCGGCCCACGTAAAGGTTAGACCAAGGCCTACGCGGCCCGCGTAGTAGGTCGGTAGGGTTTAGCTCACCCGGGTCATCGACTAGCCTTGCCACGATGATGACACGTGTCATCACCGGGTGTTGCCCCGTTCTCGATTGCTCGCGGCCCGCGTAAGACGTGGCCATGGGCTACGCGGCCCGCGACAAGATGAATTTCTTTGTTTTTATTTTATTTTTAATGTTAAATCATAATTTGGGCTCGGTTTTCACATACGGGGTGTAATTTAAGACATATTGGGATAATTTAAAATATATTAGGGTGTCGAAAATAATTCGAGGGTGTCGGTTTTCTTTAGGGTTGTTATAAATTTGGGGGATATGAGGAAGAGGGATACATGTATAGGGGTGATGGAGATCAAGGGGAGTATACTTATGTGCAAGGTCAAAGTCAAGGAATGCAAGGTTATGGAAGAGCTCCTCAACAACAAGTGATACAACAAATTGTTCCTCAACAATTGCCACCACAAGGTCCACCAGTTCAAAGAAATATTCCGCAACAACAACATGTGGGGTAGATGTTTCAACCACCGCTTCAACAATTCGCGCCTCAAAGACCACAAGTTCAAAGACCAATGGGTCCACCACATCCAAGAGTTACTTTGCGTTATACTACAACATTATATGGTCACAATGGAAGCTTAATACATAAAGGAATTAAGCTAATTCGGGTCAGAACTGAAAGTCAAAGCAAAAGTCAAGCTTTTGCGACTTTCGATTGCGAACCGAGCTTAAACTTAGAATTGTCGGGTTAAACATGTTTAGACATGTTCTAATAATATTTACCAAGTTATTAAAGTGATAAAATAAGATTTATAACCTCTAAATTATCAGTTTTGATTATTATTTAAAAATCTGACTAGTTTGACTTTTTGATTAATTACTTTGACCCTACGATTAACTAAGTAAACGTGATAATTAGGAGGTGCCCTTTTGAGGGATTTACACCTACCTAATTATGATCACGTAGCCATATTCGCCTCGAACAATGGCTGGACCATTTAGGTCTAAACCAAAAGTCAAAGCCGTTTTGCGGCAACTTTGACTTTCGGTCTTTAAACGTATAAAAAACGAAATAGAGTAGCTAAGGACAGTTACAAAGGGTCCTAGCTTGAACTTTAAACTAGAGGGAGCTTCCTTTTTTATCAGGAACCTTGGCAAGATTGAGAAGTGAGGATTTTGTGAATGAGCAAGTAAAAGAGGCAACATGGTGCTCCTATTTATAGTTGAGGAAGGTGTTCAAGGATCAAGCCAGGTGTTAGGGATGTCCAGAGATCATCACAGGTGTCCTAGCTGATTGTTAAAACCATCAAAGAGTTCCTTGTTTCGGAGTTTGAGTGTATAGGGCGGTTTAAGTGGCAACCTGCAGCTGTCCAAAATAATCTGCCCAGATACAGGCTTTACGGATCGTAAGCATGAACCTCATACGGTCCGTAACCGCTTTGAAATATTTCGCCCAGATACAGTCCTTACGGACTGTAAGCATGAACCTTATACGGTCCGTATCCGATTGACCAGAGAACTAGATTTTTGAAACTTTACATATTTGGCCCCTCAACTTTTATAATCAATATCAATCATTCCCGAGAGCATAATTAAACATTATGAAGCCCTGGGTTTGGTTAGAGGTCACTCAGAGGCATAAATTTAGCTTGTTGACACTTTTAGTCCCTCCGCATATGTATTTTTATTAATTATCAACTTTAGTCGTTGTAATTTAAACTCTTACATTTTTAGAGTTAAGGACATGTGTCATCACATAATTGGACACGATTTTACGAGGTGTTACACCATGGGATATCCCAAAATGGTTCCCGGTCTCCCCCTTACTACAAATTTGACTCCCTTCGTTTCAGTACTTCTATAGTAGGCAAGACAACCAAACACCCTTAAGTGTTCATATTCGGGTTTTTTGTTATGTAATAACTTGTACGGTGTCTTCCCATCAATTACGTCCGAAGGAAGTCGGTTAATGAGATGTGTGGCAGTTAAAACACATTCTCCCCAAAACCTAGTGGGAACATTTGCTTCAAATTTAAGAGCCCTCACCGTTTCCAAAAGAAGACGCTGTTTTCTCTTCTCCACACCATTTTGTTGAGGTGTGTGTGGACATGTTGTTTCTAACACTATGCCTTCTCTAGCATAGAAATCGAGCATGTTATTAGACGTGAATTCTCCTCCATTGTCACATCGGACTCTTTTTATGTTCTGTTCGAATTGGACTTGCACCATCTTATGAAAAAGGACTAAAATGGTGCTAGCCTCGTGTTTATGTTTGAGGAGAAAAACCCATACTGCACGACTAAAATCATCAACTATTGTGAGAAAGTAACTTGCTCGTGTGTATGAAGGTGTGCGGTATTTACGCCACACATCACAATGTATAAGATCGAAACATGCATACGTTTTTGTTTTGATAATAGGAAATGGCAGTCTAGCAAATTTAGCTTTTATGCAAGAATCACAAAATCCCCTTAAAGAAACATCTTGAACAAAACCAACATTCTTAAGTTTAGAAATTGATGTGTGACCTAATCTTTTATGCCAAGTTCTAGCGGTTGCCATCATCGCTTATCTCTTAGTTCCCATCATCCCCATCTTGTATAGACCTCCCAAACATTCACCCGCTCCAATCAATTACCTCGAACGTAGGCTCTGCATGACACAAAAGTTTGGAAAAAAATATCATAGCACATTGTAAGTCCTTTGATAACTTACTAACTGACAACAAATTGCATTTAAAAGCTGGAATGTAAAGAACATTTTTATTGTTTTTCCATTAGGGAGGGTGAAACTCCCACGGCCCTTTACGGGAATGTTTACAACATTTGGTATCATCACGGGTGTTTTGTGGTTTCTTTTAATTTTGTTCTCAAGCATAGCATCGTTGTGAGAAATGTGCTCGGTGGCACCGGAAAAAAAAACCACGTACCTTCCTCAACCAAGTTACCTGTCATGTTTGCAATTAGTTGTCCTTCTTTATTTGGCTTGTTGCTTTCAAAAAACTTCACAAACTCCTGATACTGCTCCGCACTTACCCCTGGTATAGGGTTGCCTTTTCCTTCCACACATGCGACTTTCGGCTTAGATTGTTTCGCTTTTCCTAGCCACCAATCGGGATACCCGATCCTTTTGAAACAACCCTCCTTATTGTGACCATTCTTGCCACAAAAGTACAATGTTCAATTGGACCGCGATCATTGCGCTTTCCATCCTTTCGGGTGGGTTTATTTTGATCTCTTTTTCCTGGAACAAAGGCTTGAAAAGACGAAGCTTCAACCGTCACTGTAACAACTCTCGCCCAAAATTATTATTTCTTATTTTAATCTGTCCAATAGGAAACCCTAATTGAGACCCCCAAGTAATACTGCATGACCCCTGAAATTTTCAGAACAATTGGAACTAGGATCAGGGCCCCTAAAACTCAGGGGGGGTATCCCCTAATGGATAATTATCCTCACAGTTTGCTGTAAAAATCAAACTTTGTCAAAATTTTGACTCACCCAGGCTATGTGGACACGAGGCTACCCTTCCCTAGAAGTGCACCCGTCGCGCCACGCGACAGGGACAACTTTTCACTATATATTCCAGGGATTGGCACTTGCATAGCTGCGTTGGTTCAACGTTCAAATTCATTTTGTACACTGAGTTATTCACTTTTTCGTTCAAAACACACACTAGCATGAAGCTCTGCTACGATAACAGGGTAATAACTCGATCACTGCTACGATACAATGTCCGATTGATTGAAACCAATCCGACGGATGTTTCAGTGCTGCCCGAACTCGGGCTATACTTTGTCATTCGTCGTGAAGGTTTTGATTTCGTGAGCTTATCGTAAATGTTGTATTAAGTTACTGACCTAGTTTCGTATGCATTGTCATTTAAATTAGGTTACAAGGCTAAATCGATAGGCTAACTCTGCCCATCTAAACTTGCAATGTGAGTCATTCTCTTTTTATCAACAATGTTTTTCAATACTCAAATTATTTTCAAAATTTATAGTTGCCGGGATTAAGTCGTGTTTATCTTGAATCATGGTTGCAGAAATCGGCCTGGGCGGCTGATTAATCGGCGCCTAGGCGCTAGGCGGTCATCTACTGCCTAAATTTGAGCTAGGCGGTCAATTAATCGGTCATGGTCAAAAATCGGTCAAAATCGGTCCTAGGCGTTCAAAATCGGATTAATCGGACAATATTAGTCGGTCAAAATCGGTCCTAGGCGGTCAAAATTGGTCAAAATCGGTCAAAATCGAACCATACTATCTGAAACTTGAAGTATTTATGTGAATTTTGAAGTATTATTTTTATATTATTGGGTATATATATATAATTTTGAAAAAATACATATAAAAATCCCATTCCGATTAATCCCAATTAATCCCGATTAATCCCTAGGCTTACCTCACCGCCCGACTAGCGCCTAGCGCCTTCTACAACATTGTCTTGAATCACTTGCAAGTGGGGTATTGTGTGCACATTACTAATTTCTCACGGTTAGGGTCACCAACCTAACAGTGATAATCATCACTACTTGGGTGAAAGGACCCAATAGTGGTATGACCATCGTCACCAGAGTGTGACACGGCGCCAGATAAAAATAAGATAGTAGCCATTGTAATCGCTATTATGCTGTAATTTATAACTATGTGTCGTTTTATTGAAATCGAGTGACTCGCTAGTATTTCCCCGCTGATAAAATATTTTTAAACATGTTTCAGGTGACCTACTGTGAATCAAGGAAAAGTGCTACGGAGCACTAATAAAGCTTGAAGTGGTGGCTCAGTTAAATAAATAAACATGTTTTGTAAAACAGGTAATTTCCTCGTGAAATTCCTCTATTGTAAATGACGGGGTTTTGTCCCAAATTATGAAATAAAATAATTGGGCATTTTCAAGTTTTAAAAGATCCTGTTAAACTTCCGCTGTCAAACTCAAATAATAAATACCACGGGTTTCTGTCCCGCGGCTCTTGAACCGGGTAAAACCGGGACGGGGGCCGTAACAGGAAAAAGGTGGTATCAGAGCCACTGATTTAAGCCAATTAAGTATTTAGAAATACTTAATTTCTCAAATTGCCACTCTGTGATTCTGTGAAAATTTAACTTGCAATTTTGTGTTTTCTTTATATCTGTTAAACAGCATGAATGAGTTGTCTGAAGCTCTTCAGAATCTCAATATCCATTCTGTTGGTATGGAAGTTTCCAGGGGCTTTTCCGACTATCTGGCCGATACGGAAGAACCTATGGAATTCCAGGCTCAAGCCCAGAATAAACCCAAGTCAAAGAAGAGAAGAAGATTCGTAGGCCGGAGACGCGCACAGAGGAAGAAGCCAGCCGCACAGAGGGTTAAAAAGACAGAGGATCCCAAGAATAAAGGCAAAGGAATAGAGATCGGGGAAAGTTCAGGGCAAGCCCAGGAAATGCCACCATGGGAAGAGCTTGACCGCAAACTGGCAAATTGTGACCTCATTGGACCTGCCAATGAAGACCTCTTCAATTACCCAATTGAAGCCCAACTTCCAGCCAATCTGGAACCTGCTATTCTAGATCCCATTGTCAACCACCAACTTCTACCCGGAGAACTGGAGGAATGGTGGATATGTAACAACCCTCGGTAAAACCAACACCCTTATAATATTTCCGACCCTCTATTATATCTTAAATTTTCCCAATATGTCTTATATTATGCCCCGTATGTGAAAACCGAGCCTTAATTATATTATAGTATATAAAATAAATAAAATTCTGAAAGAGTAAGTTGAGGCGGGCCGCGAAAGACCTCACCTCAACTTCACGCGGGCCGTATCAAGATTAGAATTGACCGCGCTGATTTCTTTAGTTGAAGCGGGCCGCATAAGGGTTATGCTTAGTTAAGGCGGGCCGCGAGAGCTCGTGAAACGCGGATATACCCAGAGGCTGACACGTGTCATGATCGTGGCGGTCTAGTGAACGACTCAGCTAAGCTACTGCGTTGACTGGTGTTGACGCGGGCCGCGTAAGGGTCCCTTGTCTTTTACGCAGGCCGCGACAGGACTCAGTATCACAACTATAAATAGCAGGCTTCGGATCTCATTTCAATTCGCTCACTTTTCAATTCTCAATCATAATTTCTGTAGGAAAGTTATTATACTCGGGTATTATACCCCTAATTAGCGAGGTTCTGCTCCGTTGTAAGTATTATAACCCCAGTTTCATAATAGTTACGCTGCCCGATTGATTTAGAGTTCCGTAACAACTGTCGTGGTTCTGCCCGACGTAGTTGTTGGAATGCCGTCTCGGGGAGGGTATTATTAATATCTTCAAAGGGTTATGATACTAATCAATGTACATTTGTATAAATTATAGATTATATCCAGGAAACCCTCACGCGAAGTCTAAGATAGCAATGTGAGTAAT
Source organism: Helianthus tuberosus (assembly GCA_030545235.1). NCBI lineage: Eukaryota > Viridiplantae > Streptophyta > Magnoliopsida > Asterales > Asteraceae > Helianthus > Helianthus tuberosus. Next base: position 1,509,971 of record JARYGA010060305.1, read on the forward strand.
CCTCTTTTTGTTAAATGTTTTACCAAACCTTAAATACTTTTCCATGCGAATAACAGTTATTGAGTATTTGTAAGAATACAATTATAGTGGGTATGTTGGGGTTTTGTATACAAAATTTGTTACCACCTGGTCAAGGAGTAACATTTCCACAAGTTGAGTATGACAGTACCACTGATGTTTATTGTTATATCTTGGAAACAAATGTAATTGCGGATGTGCCCTCAATACTGTTCACTGTGACTTTTTATTTAAACTTGATTAAACTGGGATTCACTCACCAGTATTTCTTGCTGATAAAATGTTTTAAACACGTGTTACAGGTAACTTAGTGTGAAGCCAATAAAAGCCAGCTGGACAGCACTGAAGGCTTGGAAAAGTGGCAATAAAGTTACCTAAAATAAAATAGATGTTTTTATTAAATAAAATAGGGTTTATTCCTATAAAAACGTGTGTACTATGAACTTGGGTTTCATCCCATTTGTTTAATATTATAAAATATGGTGGTTTTACTCTGATAAACATTTCCTAACTACGGTCCTGATGTAAATTCCGCTGCAAGACTAAATAAAACTGATACCACCAAAACTCTGAGATCACGTCCGCCCGTTCCCGGGGATCAGGGATCGGGGGTTGTGACAGAAGGTGGTATCAGAGCCTAGCCAATGGCTCAAGCCAAAGAAGTGTTCTGCTGACACTTAAATTTTGAATTCTGTGTTAGGAAATAACATATGTGATTATGTGTTTTATATTAATTGACTATTTGTTAGTCTACAGTATGGGTAAGCAAAGAATTACGGACATCTATCGTCAACTAGATAGTTCACCAAAAGATAAGGGAACCTCATTTCAACCAAATCCCTCAGGATACTCATCAGATATTGAGGAAGGAATATTTGTTCGTAAGGCACAGTCTAAGAAACCATTTACCTCTAAGAAGAGAAGTTGGATTATTAGAAAAAGTCGAGAGAAAATAAAGAAATCACAACAAAAAGAAGCAATAATTAATAAGGAAACCCAGGAAACAGGTAGTAACCCACCCTGGGAAGATGAATTAGATAGCCAATGGGAAAATCTCTACATGTTAGCCACTACAGCACTAAATGTTAACTTATAGTTGAATCGTCAAACCAGTGTCAGCACTCATGCCACCTACGAGCTAGAAACTTTAAAAGAACTTTGTTCAATTGATAAACAACCTAGTAAGAAGAAAGAGATAGAATAAACCTTACATAAAAATGCATGTTAAGCATAATACTCTTATAATCTAGTTAGACTAAAATAAGTTACGGATGTATAACCAATAATATATTTCGAATTTCAGTTCTAGTTTGTAATAAATATATAAATCGCAATATTTCATTTCAATCAATCTGTTTGTATAATTGTACTAGATATTCGTTTATGATAATTAAACATTTGGATGAACAACAAAGTGAACCAAGAAAACTAGAATAAGACCTAGAAGTACAAGAGAATTTTTAATGCTATGCCTTAAATATGAAGCTTTGAGGTAAACCAATTGTTTGCATAAATAAAGTATGATGGTTATTGGTATCCTGTGAGGATAATGATTAGAACGGTGCCTGTATGATAAATAAGCAATAACACTTGGCCACTGTTATTTCTTGTTTATTGATACTACTCGGTTCTAGAATATGATTCCTCATGAGAATATTAATTTCCTTGTTTCTTGATGTAAATCATAATAAATGATGTTTTTTTTAAGATCATGATTTGAAATAAGTTTATGGGTGGAAAATACTATGATGGTTACCTCTTCGGCAAGACCGGGTGAGATGAGATTACCTCTCCGGCAAGACCGGGTGAGATGGGGTATATGTTATGATGATAGAATTATCTAAATAGTACCATGACCTGATATTTGACTCAGGAAATTGTTAAATACTTTGACCTTATGAATGGTCTGTATATTACAATATGTGAATTATATATACAAGGAAATCCAAAAGATCCTAATAATTGATAATGAGAAATAAATTACGAACAGAGGTGTCAATTATGAATTTAGATTTGTTAAAAATCTCTAGTGTGTAATAGACGCATAGTATATGAAAAGAGTATAGTCGCAATGATCGACGCTTTTGGCAAAAATGCGTGTCATGTGATTAACTATAGTAAGATATTAATTGTGATATTAATATGGGATAAATGTTTAAAAATTCAGATGGCCGACGAAGAAAATCAAGGAAATCTGAATAACGATAACCAGAGTAACCTTAATGTGGTTAATGATAATCCGAGTATCAATAACAATGGAAACCAAGTGGATAATAGTGCTATTCAACACATAGTGGCACATGGAATTATAGATGCTATGCCATTTATTCTTCAAACTATTAAAGATGTTGATAATAAAAGTAAACAGAGCAGTAAGCGACCCGTTGAACCAGAAAACAGTGTAAACAATGGACCAGTATTTCAATTGCCTATTCCCAAAAGAAGAAGAACCATGCCTTATGGTTGTTCTTATAAAGAATTCTGGTCTTGTAAACCAATGGAATTCTCGGGCAATGAAGGGGCCATTGCAACCTTACGCTGGATAGAGAAGACTGATGCAGTCTTAAGGATAAGTAAGTGTGCTGAAGAAGACAAGATATTGTTTGCTTCTAATCTGTTTAAGAATGCAGCATTAGAATGGTGGAATACTATCCTCCAGACAAGAGGAAGTGATAAAACCTATAATATGGAATGGGAAGAATTTAAAGAAAAGGTAGAAAGGAAATTCTACCCACCCAATGAAAAGGAACAGATAGCAAACAAGTTCCTCAACCTTAGGATGACTGGTGTAGATAGTAAAGGGTACACTACTACATTCTTTGAATATGCTAGGATAGTGCCAACCCTTGCATCACCAGAACCGGTATTAATCTCCCGTTACATCTGGGGATTAATTGGAGAAATTAGATATGTAGTCAAGGCAACCAGACCCCAAACAATTGAAGAAGCCGTAGAACTAGCCAATACTTTGACTCATGAACTAGTTCGTACTAGAGAAGAAGATCAGAGGAGAAACCTAACCCAGAAGCTTACTCAAGAATTTCGTTCTGGGAATTTCAATCGTAGGAATGTAGATTCTACCTTTGCACCGTATTGCGGGATCTGCAAAAAGAAGCATTCTGGAAAATGCTCCACCCACTGCAATTTCTGCAAAGCACCAGGACACAATGAAGAGAACTGCAGGAGGAAATCCAGTAATGGATTGTGTTTTAACTGTGGAGAAAAAGGTCATATCAAGCCAAACTGTCCAAAACTGGCTCCAGCTACAAACAACAAGAATACTAAAAATGCTAGAGCATTTATTCTGACTACAGATGAAGCCAAGATGATTCCAGATGTCATCGCTGGTACGTTTCTAGTTAATGATGTCTTTGCTAAAAGTATTATTTGACTCTGGTGCAAACCAAAGTTTTATTAATACATCGTTTTGCAAATTTCTAAATCAGTCATTAACTAAACTACCACACGAATGCTTAGTAGAGACAGCTAATGAAGAAACCATTAGGATTTCTGAAATCTTGCAGGGAGCAAGAATAGAAATTTTAAACCAAACGTTTAGGGCAAACCTTTATCCAATGAATCTAGCCAGATTTGATATTGTTTTAGGAATGAATTGGTTAATAGCCAATAAAGCCAGTATTTTATGTGATCAAAAGTTTATTCAAGTAAATTCATCTAAAGGTAAAACGATCACAATTAAAGGAAATAAGCCATCTAGATCCTCAAAATTCATCTCTGTGATGAAAACTGCAAATTCTATAAGAAAAGGTTCTATAGTGTATTTGATTTCTATAATCACTAACACTAAAGAAAAAGAACTAAAAGACATTCCAGTAGTATCTCAGTTTTCAGATGTCTTTCCAGAAGAATTACCAGGACTACCTCCAGACGGAAAAGTTAAATTCATAAATTCACCTGCTACCAGGAACACCGCCAATTGCCAAAGCACCCAACCGTTTGGCACCCGCCGAAATGCATGAATTTAAAGAAACAATTAGATGAATTGTTAGAGAAAGAAATTCATGTGGATCCAACAAAGATTGAGGCAATTACTAAATGGAAAACCCCTGAATCACCAACTGAAGTTAGAAGTTTCTTAGAATTAGCCGGTTATTATAAAAGATTTATTCGAGATTTTTCTAGAATAGTCATTCCCTTAACTAAATCTGTTAAGTTTGAATGGGGATTAAAATAAGAAGAATCCTTTAGAATTCTTAAGCAAAGATTAACCTATACACTCATAATAGCATTACCAGAAGGAGCTGAAGACTTTATAGTCTATTGTGATGTTTCTAAATTAGGTTATGTTGATGCAACGACAAAAGGTTATAGCTTACGCATCTAGACAATTTAAGAATCATGAAGATAATTATTCAACTTATGATTTAGAATTAGGAGCTATAATTTTTTCTCTTAAATTTGGAGACATTACCTTTATGGTAATAAGTTTACCATATTCACTGATCATAAGAATTTAAGGTATATTTACCAACAGAAGGAGTTGAATATGAGGCAAAGACGCTGGATAGAAATGCTTAGTGATTATGATTATGATATCTAGTATCATGAAGGAAAAGCAAATATAGTGGCAGATGTTCTAAGTAGAAAGTATCATAAAAAGCCAAAAAGGGTATGTTCTCTTAAAATTAAATCTGCAAGTAGATTTAAATGATCAAATAAGAGGAGCACAAGAATCAGTAATCAAGGACGATTCTGAGAAAATAAAAAGATATGCTAAAAGAATTGGAACAAGGAATAGATGAAATTTGGAGATTTCATAAAAAGAGAATATGGATACCTAAATTCAGAAACCTGCGAAATCATAAATCTAAATATACGATGCATCCAGGAAGTGATATAATATACCAGGATTTAAGGAAAATTTCTGGTGGATAGGAATGAAAAAGGACATAGCAGCCTATGTTTCTAAATGTTTAACTTGTTCACAAGTTAAAACTAAACACCAAAAACCCTCAGGTTTGTCACAACAATTAGAAATGCCAGTGTAGAAGTGGGAATTGATAACAATGGATGTTGTTACTAAATTACCCTGGGTAATTGTAGTTAGGCTAACAAGGTCAGCTCATTTTCTCCAAATGAAAAGAAATAGCCGCATTTATTCTAGTAGATCTCGAGGACGAGCTCTAAAGTAAGGTGGGGAGAATGTAACAACCCTCGGTAAAACCAACACCCTTATAATATTTCCGACCCTCTATTATATCTTAAATTTTCCCAATATGTCTTATATTATGCCCCGTATGTGAAAACCGAGCCTTAATTATATTATAGTATATAAAATAAATAAAATTCTGAAAGAGTACGTTGAGGCGGGCCGCGAAAGACCTCACCTCAACTTCACGCGGGCCGTATCAAGATTAGAATTGACCGCGCTGATTTCTTTAGTTGAAGCGGGCCGCATAAGGGTTATGCTTAGTTAACGCGGGCCGCGAGAGCTCGTGAAACGCGGATATACCCAGTGGCTGACACGTGTCATGATCGTGGCGGTCTAGTGAACGACTTAGCTAAGCTACTGCGTTGATTGGTGTTGACACGGGCCGCGTAAGGGTCCCTTGTCTTTTACGCGGGCCGCGACAGGACTCAGTATCACAACTATAAACAGCAGGCTTCGGATCTCATTTCAATTCGCTCACTTTTCAATTCTCAATCACAATTTCTGTAGGAAAGTTATTATACTCGGGTATTATACCCCTAATTAGCGAGGTTCTGCTCCGTTGTAAGTATTATAACCCCAGTTTCATAATAGTTACGCTGCCCGATTGATTTAGGGTTCCGTAAGAACTGTCGTGGTTCTGCCCGACGTAGTTGTTGGAATGCCGTCTCGGGGAGGGTATTATTAATATTTTCAAAGGGTTATGATACTAATCAATGTACATTTATATAAATTATAGATTATATCCAGGAAACCCTCACGCGAAGTCTAAGATAGCAATGTGAGTAATCCTCTTTTTGTTAATTGTTTTACCAAACCTTAAATACTTTTCCATGCGAATAACAGTTATTGAGTATTTGTAAGAATACAATTATAGTGGGTATGTTGGGGTTTTGTATACAAAATTTGTTACCACCTGGTCAAGGAGTAACATTTCCACAAGTTGAGTATGACAGTACCACTGATGTTAATTGTTATATCTTGGAAACAAATGTAATTGCGGATGTGCCCTCAATACTGTTCACTGTGACTTTTTATTTAAACTTGATTAAACTGGGATTCACTCACCAGTTTTTCTTGCTGATAAAATGTTTTAAACACGTGTTACAGGTAACTTAGTGTGAAGCCAATAAAAGCCAGTTGGACAGCACTGAAGGCTTGGAAAAGTGGCAATAAAGTTACCTAAAATAAAATAGATGTTTTTATTAAATAAAATAGGGTTTATTCCTATAAAAACGTGTGTACTATGAACTTGGGTTTCATCCCATTTGTTTAATATTATAAAATATGGTGGTTTTACTCTGATAAACATTTCCTAACTACAGTCCTGATGTAAATTCCGCTGCAAGACTAAATAAAACTGATACCACCAAAACTCTGAGATCACGTCCGCCCGTTCCCGGGGATCAGGGATCGGGGGTTGTGACAGGATAAGTGATTGGAATTTCAGAATCTCTTGAATAACCCTCATACCTTTTTCCCACAGTTTGACCATGAGCCTGCACCAAACCCACCTATGAGCACAGAAAACTTGGCTGAACTCCGCTACTATGGCGAGGAGCTGGTGGACGCAAGAAATAGAATTCGGGAAGTGGGGGAGAGGATATCATGGAAATACGACGAAAGGGAACGTCGTTTCTAAAGTACCAGCTAACGGGGATCGTATGTGGTTGTGTGGTTACGTGTTTAATAATAATAAATATTAATAAAAATATAATCATGTAAAATAACTTAAAATAAAACTTTTGTAATATAACGGGTGTGTAATGATGCATACTAATATATATAAAAGATGTCAACAATTTTAGCTATACGTGTTAACGTGATTATATGCGATTGTTTTATTCTGTTTGGTTGTTATTTATTTTATGCTAATCACTTATATATATTAATTACCAGATGGAACACGCTAGTAATGAACCGGTTAACGAGGTTAACCAATCCGAGCAAAACAATGGAGATCAATTTCTTAATAGGCAGGATATCGAAAATATCGTTGCTCAGGGAATAGCCAATGCTATTCCAGCAATCCTTGCTGCTGCCCGAAATCCAGTTGAACCTCAACCAATTATCCCCAGTAAACGTACTCACGGTGACAATTTCAGTAATAGTTTAAACGGAGGCGGCAACAATAATAATAACGATAATGATGGGATGCAAGCCCCATTCCTTAAGAAAATGAAAGCTGCAACGCCTGGTTGCACCCACAAGGAATTTCTTGCCTGTAAACCAATCGAATTTGCAAGCAATGAAGGGGCGACTGCTGCACTGCGTTGGTTAGAGAAAACCGAAGCAGTAATTAAAATAAGTAAATGTGCCGAGGAAGACAAGGTCATGTACGCATCGCATCTTTTTAAAGAAGGGGCACTAGAATGGTGGAATACGGTACTACAAGCCAAGGGAAGCGATGTGGCCTATGCCATGAATTGGGAAGAATTTAAAAGTTTGGTGGAAAGAAAATTATGTCCCGAATATGAAAAGGAACAAATGGCAAATAAGTTCCTGAACCACCGGATGGTGGATGTAGACTGTCGAGGGTATACTTCGACATTCTTCGAGTATGCTAGAGTTGTACCAACCCTGGCTTCACCAGAACCGGTACTTATTTCTCGCTATATTTGGGGTTTGATTGGCGAAATCCGTGATATCGTTAAAGCTACGAGACCTCGCACAATTGACGATGCAGTAGAATTAGCCAACACCTTGACCGACGGGCTGGTACGCACAAGAGAAGAAATCCGGAAGAAGGAAGTGGCCCAAAAGATTACCCAAGGATTCCGTGTGGGTAATAGTAGTAATTTCAAGAAAATAGAACCGGGCAACCTTCCACTGCTCCATTTTGCAGTACCTGTAAAAGAAAGCATTTTGGAAGATGCAAAGGGTATTGCAATTTCTGCAAAATTCCAGGGCATCAAGAAGAAGATTGCAGGAGGAAGAAATCAACAATCTGCTTCAATTGTGGAGAAGCTGGCTATTTTAGGCCAGACTGCCCGAAATTGGTCAAACCAGCTGACAACAAAGCCAAACCTGCGGAAGGAACTATCAAAAAAATGCAAGAGCCTTCCAACTGACTGCCCAGGAAGCAGAACTAATCCCTGATGTGATAGCTGGTACGTTCCTAGTTCACGACGTTTATGCAAAAGTATTATTTGACTCTGGTGCAAACCCAAGTTTTATAAATACTTCATTCTGCCAAACTCTTAACCTACCTTTAACCAAACTTAGGCAGATTTTTACGGTAGAAACCGCAGATTGTAATTCTGTCCACATAGATAAGGTTTTGCAAGAAGGAAAGATAGAACTCTTAGGCCATAAATTCTCTGCAAACCTGTTACCTATGGATTTAGCAGAATTTGATGTTGTGTTAGGAATGGATTGGTTAGTAGCCAACCATGCCCGAATCCTTTGTGATAAGAATTCCATAGAAATTCATACACCCACAAGAGAATTAGTGGTGATTACAGGAGATAAGCCACGTAAACCACTGAAATTCATTTCTGTAATGAAAATGGCCAATTATTCAAGAAAACAAGGAATAGTGTATATGATTTCGATAATCATCAACACTAAAAGTAAGGAACTTAAAGAAATTCCAGTAGTATCAGAATACCCGGATGTATTCCCAGAAGAACTACCTGGATTACCACCCGATAGGGAAGTAAAATTTAGAATTCATCTAATTCCTGGAACTACACCGATAGCCAAGGCACCTTATCGGTTAGCACCCACCGAAATGTTAGAATTGAAAAAGCAGTTAGATGAATTGCTCAGTAAATGATTTATACAACCTAGTGCATCCCCGTGGGGAGCACCCGTGTTATTCGTGAAAAAGAAAGATGGTTCAATGAGAATGTGTATTGATTATAGGGAATTGAATAAGGTTACAATTAAGAATCGATACCCATTACCTAGGATTGATGATCTTTTTGATCAATTGCAAGGAGCTAGATACTTTTCTAAGAAAGACTTACGCTCCGGATACCATCAGTTGAAGGTGCAAGAAGAAGACATACCTAAAACTGCTTTCAGAACTAGGTATGGTCATTACGAGTTTACAGTCATGCCCTTTGGATTAACAAATGCTCATGCAGCATTTATGGACATGATGAATAGGATCTGTAAACCGTACTTGGATAAATTTGTAATTGTCTTTATCGACGATATACTTATTTATTCCAAAAGTCAGGACGAGCATTGTGAGCACCTACATGTACTCTTAACTTTGTTAAGAAAAGAGAAACTTTATGCCAAATTCTCAAAGTGTGAATTTTGGCTACAAGAGGTACAATTTTTAGGACACATGGTGAATCACGAAGGCATTCACATAGATCCCTCCAAAATAGAAGCAATCACCAAATGGAAGGTCCCACAATCAGCTATGGAAGTTAGAAGTTTTCTCGGGTTAGCCGGATACTATAGACGATTTATTAAGGATTTTTCCAAAATAGCTGTACCATTAACTAAGCTAACCTGTAAAGCAGTAAAGTTTGAATGGGGATCTAGACAAGAAGAGGCTTTTAAGATGTTAAAGCAAAGATTAACAAACGCCCCAATTCTTGCCTTACCAGAAGGGACAGAAGATTTTGAAGTTTATTGCGATGCTTCTAAACTAGGATTAGGATGTGTATTAATGCAACGCAAGAAGGTAATTGCGTACGCCTCAAGGCAATTGAAGAAGCACGAGGAAAATTATACGACTCATGACTTAGAATTAGGAGCCATAATTTTTGCTCTTAAGATTTGGAGACATTATCTGTACGGAAGTAAGTTTACTGTATATACAGACCATAAGAGCTTAAGATACATATTTGGGCAAAAAGAATTAAACATGAGGCAAAGAAAATGGATGAAAATTCTAAGTGACTAGGACTGTGATATCCAATATCACGAAGGAAAAGCAAACGTAGTTGCTGATGCCTTAAGTCGTAAATATTATGAGAAACAACGACGAGTTCGTGCTCTTAGGTTAAGCTTACAATTAGATTTAATGGAACAACTGAAAAACATTCAAGAAACAGCAATCAAGGATGATGCTGAAGGAATGAAAGGACGCATAAAGGAATTAGAGCAAGGAAGTGATGGAATTTGGAGATTCCATAAGAAAAGGATTTGGGTACCTAAGCAAGGAGAATTAAGAAATAAGATTTTAGAGGAAGCCCATAAATCTAGGTATACCATGCATCCTAGTAATAATAAAATGTACCAAGATTTAAGAAATAACTTCTGGTGGATTGGAATGAAAAAGGACATAGCTAAATATGTTTCTAAATGTCTAACATGTTCGCAAGTTAAGGCAGAACACCAGAAACCTCAGGATTACTCCAACAATTAGAAATGCCTGTTTGGAAGTGGGAACTAATAACCATGGATTTTGTTACTAAGTTGCCCAAAACCAGAAAAGGTAACAACGCAATTTGGGTAATTGTGGATCGATTAACCAAATCAGCTCATTTTCTACCCATGAAGGAAACCTTTAGCATGGAAAGGTTAGCAAAACTATACGTAGACGAGGCAGTATCCTTACATGGAGTTCCACTCTCCATTGTATCGGATAGGGATAGTCGTTTCACTTCCCATTTCTGGGCTAGTTTCCAGGAAGCAATGGGAACCCGACTAAATTTAAGTACTGCATACCATCCTCAAACAGACAGACAAAGTGAAAGAACGATCCAAACCCTGGAAGACATGCTCAGAGCATGTGTGATAGATTTTGGAGGAAACTGGGACAACCACTTACCTTTAATTGAATTCTCCTATAACAATAGTTATCATTCAAGCATTGAAGTTGTTCCGTTCGAAGCGCTATACAGACGGAAGTGTAGAACTCCAGTTTGCTGGGCAGAAATAGGAGAAAGTCAATTATCAGGTCCTGAAATCGTACAAGAAACCACCGACAAAATCACTCAAATCAAGGAAAGACTAAAAACGGCTCGAGATCGCCAGAAGAGTTATGTAGACAATCGACGCAAGCCACTAGAATTTCAAGTTGGAGACAAGGTACTCTTGAAAGTTTCTCCTTGGAAAGGAGTAGTTCGGTTCGGTAAGAAAGGAAAGCTAAGTCCAAGGTACATAGGACCATTCCCAGTAATCCAACGCATAGGACCAGTTGCATATCGCTTACAACTACCAGAAGAACTAGCTGGAGTACATGACGTATTTCATGTATCCAACCTCAAGAAATGTCTATCTGACGAATCACTGGTAGTACCTCTTCAAGATATAGAGGTAAATGAGAAGTTGAAATTTGTAGAGAAACCACTGCAGATAGAAGACAGAAAGGTCAAGTTTCTCAAACACAAAAGATTGGTACTAGTCAAAGTCAAGTGGGATTCAAAAAGAGGACCCGAGTACACCTGGGAACTGGAATCGGAAATGAAACGAAAATATCCCTACTTGTTCCAGTAAATCTCGAGGACAAGATTTTAATAAGGTGGGGAGGATGTAACAACTCTCGCCTAAAATTATTATTTCTTATTTTAATATGTCCAATAGGAAACCCTAATTTAGACCCCCAAGTAATATTGCATGACCCCTGAAATTTTCAGAACAATTGGAACTAGGATCAGGGCCCTTAAAACTCAGGGGGGAGTATCCCCTAATGGATAATTATCCTCACAGTTTGCTGTAGAAATCGAATTTCGTCGAAATTTTGACTCACCCAGGCTATGTGGACACGAGGCTACCCTACCCTAGAAGTGCACCCATCGTGCCACGCGACAGGGACAACTTTTCAGTATATATTCCAGGGATTGGCACTTGCATAGCTGCGTTGGTTCGACGTTCAAATTCGTTTTGTACACTGAGTTATTCACTTTTTTCGTTCAAAACACACACTAGCATGAAGCTCTGCTGCGATAACATGGTAATAACTCGATTACTGCTATGATACAATGTCCGATTGATTGAAACCAATCCGATGGATGTTTAAGTGATGCCTGAACTCGGGCTATACTTTGTCATTCGTCGTGAAGGTTTTGATTTCGTGAGCTTATCGTAAATGTTGTATTAAGTTACTGACCTACTTTCGTATGCATTGTCATTTAAATTAGGTTACAAGGCTAAATCGGTAGGCTAAACTCTGCCCATCTAAACTTGCAATGTGAGTCATTCTCTTTTTATCAACAATGTTTTTCAATACTAAAATTATTTTCAAAAGTTATAGTTACAGGGATTAAGTCGTGGTTATCTTGAATCACTGGCAAGTGGGGTATTGTGCACATTACTGATTTCTCACGGTTAGGGTCACCAACCTAACAGTGATAATCATCACTACTTGGGTGAAAGGACCCAATAGTGGTATGACCATCGTCACCAGGGTGTGACACGGCACCAGATAAAAATAAGATAGTAGCCATTGTAATCGCTCTTATGCTGTAATTTATAACTATGTGTCGTTTTATTGAAATCGAGTGACTCGCCAGTATTTCCCCGCTGATAAAATATTTTTAAACATGTTTCAGGTGACCTACTGTGAATCAAGGAAAAGTGCTACGGAGCACTAATAAAGCTTGAAGTGGTGGCTCAGTTAAATAAATAAACATGTTTTGTAAAATAGGGAATTTCCTCGTGAAATTCCTCTATTGTAAATGACGGGGTTTTGTCCCAAATTATGAAATAAAATAATTGAGCATTTTCAAGTTTTAAAAGATCCTGTTAGACTTCCGCTGTCAAATTCAAATAATAAAAACCACGGGTTTCTGTCCCGCGGCTCCTGAACCGGGTAAAACCGGGACGGGGGCCGTGACAGTCACCCTCTTGTTTCCTGCCACACTTCTTTGTTGTTCGTCGTCTGCGACCAAGTGGTAGGCAGACCCTAGTGTAGGTGTTGGTCGCATGGCGAGTATTTGTGTCCATGTAATCCCGAACTCAGCATCTAATCCCAATAAGAACTAGTAAAGTTTCTCTTTATCCCTATGTTCACCAAGTTTCTTTCCTATATCATAAACACAACCACTGCATTTACATGTTGGTGTAAGAGAAACCGATTGAATCTCATCCCACAACCCACGTAATTTGGTGTAATATGCCGAAACGGAAAGACCTTCTTGCTTGATGATGCTAAGAGACTGCTTCAGTTCATACGCCCTGGGCACATTTCCTTTCCCAAACCGTTCCTTCAGATCCTCCCATATTTCTGGAGCAGTGGAAGCGTATTTAACACTAGCGCGTATTTCTTTTTCCATTGCGGTGTTCAGCCAACCTTTGATCATGGCGTCACACCGCATCCAAGCCATGTAATCGGCTGTGTTTGGTTCTGGTTTCTTAATTGACCCATCGATAAAGCCAACATTGTTTTTGGTAAACAAGAAATTTGGTATCTCCGTGGACCAATCGAGATAGTTTCTATCGGTAAGCACCTCGTTGACGTGCATCTGCCTCGGATAATCTGAGGCGTGAATGTAGTACGGCGAGTTGTGGTTCAAACCGTAGTCGGAACCACTGTTTTCACCTTCCTTCCCGCTGTTCTTCTCGCCGGTCATGGCTGTTCTATTTTGAACAGAGAATTAGTAGCGGACCGTTTTATTGCTGCTCTGATACCATAAAAACTTTGTTATTATGGGGCATATTTCTTTCTGTTGTCGTTGATGACAAAAGAGCATGGAAGGCACAATATAAATACATGGAAAAAGGAAAACTATGTTTGGTAAAGATAGGGAGTGGTATTGGTCAAATGGAGGGATTGATGGAGTGGAATGGAGAGATTGATGGAGTGGAGAAAATCACGGTCATTAGTATGTAGGATCATGATAAAATAAAGAGTAAAGTAGATAATGGTCCATATGGTTTACCAAAATTTCAAATTCAGTTCCTAGCTTTCTATAAACACACAGATGGACCCTATGGTTTGTACTTTGTAGCGCATTTGTTCCTCAACTTTATTCAAAAGTACATGGATGGTCTTTGTGTTTTCATTTTGTAGTACATTTAGTCCCTAACTTAGACATGCGGAAACTTTTAGATTTGTTGGTTGAGAGCTAAATACATTACATCCAAAATTTTGATAAACTACCATTCGTGTACTTTACTCTAAAGATAAGATATCAAATAGAAGAATTAGACGAACGAATTAAAATTTAGAATTTAGGTATATATATTGAAGTTTTTGATAATTTGCAAATTAAGTATTAGTCGTATTTTGTACTTTATGACTTTGCGTCTCAACCAAATATACATATATAGCAAAAAGTTAAATAATTTGTTGGGCCGATTTCAGTATGAATTAGTTAGAGCATTCACATTCTATCCATCAAAATATGTGAGGGGGAGTTTTTATATTATAAAGGGTATAAAAAGTGGTTGTGAGTGGAGGAGAGAGAAAATGTTACTGTTTATCTGTATATTTGGGGGAACACTGTTCACCCAGTATAATTTTTTTAATATATATTGAAAGTGGTTGTGAGTGAAGGAGAGAGAAAAATGTGATGATAATATTATTTAATTGAAAATGAGAGAGAAAAAGTATTTGTTTTTAGTGGAAATATATCGATATAGGGGTTGTTTTTTAGTGGAATGTATGTATAATTTGATGGTTTGGATGTGAATGCTCTTATAAAGCTTCGCAGACGCAGACAACTTAATTTCCTCACCCACCTCTTTAATTGACGACTCAATACATTCATAGTCTATTTTTGTAGGAGAAAGAAGGTAAAAAATACTTTTTGCAAAGTATATTTTAAATCGAAATCGAAATTAATTAATTCATTGTAATATTCATCCTTACATGTTACAAAATCATCACTTGCATAATATTAAAATAAAATATTACCAATTGATTAATTTGATACTAAATAAATTAGCAATACAAAACGCTATACAATTACAACTCAATACAACGAACTAAATTTTCTTCTTTAATAATTAGGATATCTATCTATACTATATAATAAAAGAAACCATTTTAGGGACACTTGTCATTCATAGAGGGCATCAATAATTTCGTTTTCCCGTCTAATATAGATTAATTAATATTAAAATATAGAGGATTTGATAGATAAATTTTAAATTTCAAAATCAATTTACAACTAAGAAAAGATTTAAATATTTCAAATCCTAATCTATAATTTTCGGATTTAACTTTGCATTGAAATTATAAAAAAAAAATTCAATAGATAAAATTTAAAATTTAAATTAATTCATAACTAAAAAGAGATTTATATATTATATTAGAAATTTATCTTGAATGAAAATAAAATTCTAATCTATAATTTCCGAATTTAATTTTGATATGAAATTATTAAAAAAAAAACCCTATAAAATTGGTATCCATTTAACCTATTAAATGTTTTTTTAGAACCAAAGTGTTTGAAAGTTTGTGAATCATAGTTGTAACTTTTCATTTTTCATTATTCATTATTATATGTAATTTCTGTATAATAATTATTATTATACATAATATATACTTGTAGATAGACGAATGATGTGTCGTTTTTTTCTCTATAATAATTATTCATGTTTAATTTCCGCACATACAACCTTTTGACATTCTACAAAATTTGTATCGTATTTGGTTTGCATATTACTCTATATTACGTATATTTAGACCATATTATGAACATATTTATTTCATATTGTAATTGTGATTCAGCCCATGTATTACACGGGACAATAACCTAGTATGTTAATATAGTAACATATATAAACCCAATGATGCTTCGTAAGTTATTCCAACTTTCATAGGTGAAAACGGTATCATAGAATTATATATATAATTAAGCCCATTAACAGGGCCGGCCCAAAGGGCTTCAGACTCTAGGCCCAGGTATAGGGTCACCCAAATTAAAAAGTCTCCAAAATTTGGTGTGTTTTCTTTATACTAGGCTCAGTTATTACAAGATAATATACTAAACAACCCACTAAAAAGGCTTGCAATTGAAACAACCCATTAGTCCATTACCCAAATTGAAACTACAATCATCAGCTATTATATTAATTGAAAAAGTGTTTTTAGAATAACTTGATTACGATAATTTCATCAAACAATTTGCCTTAGTTAAAGCTAGAAAAATATTTTTTTTGAATATATACTATATCTATAAAAACATGTAACTTAATTTTTTTTAACTACGCCAATTATATTTTTTTTGTTTTTAATTGCCTGTCCCAAGCCCGGGTAAAGAAGGTGGATTTTGTTACTAAATATGTTGGAAAGGATTATTTTCCAAAAGGGTCTCCACTTTGTACTTCGCTTAGGGCCTCCGAAAACGTAGGAACGGCCCTGCCATTAAGTCTAACCACCTTTTAAATTCATCTTCACCGTCGGATCATGCTGAGATTAAATCTCAGCCCTTTAAACTCCCATTTTAACTGTTGTCTCAACAGTTATGAGCAGTTACTTGGAACCCTGTTTTTACTCTCCACATCGCCCATAACCTCCGTATACAGTTATATACACATAAATAAAAACAATCTTCCCTCATGTTTGTTCTACGAGAACCACAAACGCCCACCACTTGCTGCAGCCAATCTAAATCACAACCCCTGCAAAGTTGAATCAGTGGGATGGTCATCAAAGGATTTTTCAATCGCAACTCGATAAGCATTTAGATTGAAATTAGGGTTTCTTCTGATTGCAATTTTTATGTTCTCAAGCCTCCATCAATTGGTGTAGTTTATCACTAGGACGTCTTCCACAAATTTAGTTCACCTCCCGCGAGTTCAAGGTTAGTGAGTTCTTAGCCTTAAATTTAATTTTTTTTATGTCTTCTGATTCATTCCTATTGTTTCCAATCACCGCTGTTTAACCTCCCCGTCACAGGAAACCATCATCTTCACCATCGCAGGACGTTGCCAGGCCACTCAGTAAAGCTAGAAAACTTCATTGGCTCTAGGTTAAGCTAAATGTCAGATTTGAGATGTTCTTATTCATTTTATATGTTTTACTTCATATATCCGCTACATTCTACACTATTGTTTGAATTCGTTGGTGTAATTACTATTTATGACCCGGTGGACCTTGTTCCGGAATTCCACTGCCTCGAGGGCTAGGAAACCAAATGTATCAAAGGCAAATGAAATAAACACATGTTGATTCTCTAAACAAGCTTTCTCGTGTTTAGCGACTTTTCCTGATTCCATCTTCAACGCTACCTGCTTAGCAACAAACCCAATACTTAGTGAGCCGAAAAAGAGGGGACACTCCTGTAAGGTCCACACAAACATATTTTCCCCCTGTCCACCCAAACACAATAATATCAGTTGGCCGATAAATAGACCTGCCATGGAACAGAATAGTCAAAAAGTTCACTATAGCCTCCTTTTTTTACCAAAATTTCCGCCCACTTTAGAATATCATAAGAATACCCTTGACCAATTATTAGCCAAAAAATCAAATCTTAGGTAAATTTTCACCAAATTATCTCAGGTGGGGTCAAAATGTGCTAAACCCCATAATCATAGTTTATGTTTGATTTATTAAACAATTCCTAGCCAATCCAACAACCACAATGCATTTAAAGATTTTTCTAACCAACAACATATAGTCTCTCATATTATATCCAACACTAAGCCTAATTAAACAAGATTAATATGAAACCCAAACATACACAGAGTTTATACATCCGTTATGATATTTGATAGATTCGTACTCACTTTTCTCACTCTTGCAAGCTATTTCTAACCTAAATAGACTTAATTTTACATAATTTAAACACGATGGCTTCATAACTAACACAAAAATCTTGAAGTTTTTATCAAGGAATTGATTCCAGATGTTCTTTACTTGTGATAATTGTAAAACTTCTTTTTCTTTATTCCTTCACCATTTTTTAACAGTTTAGATTCTTCTCTCTTCTTGGTCACCCTCTCTCTGTTCTTTCTTATTAACACACATGAATTTACATGTCTCTCCACTAGATTATCCATCTTTTTAGATCAACTTTTACAACTCAATAAGTATAACCCTTTTGATTTTCATCATTCAAAATGCTACAACCTTAAGTTTTTATAGAACTTATCATTTGTACAGAGGACTTTAACATTTTTTATGTAAAGTTAAATATTTTCATATCAAATTTCTCATTTCATTGTTTGTATGAATCTTTTTAGTATATGTTGTTTTAACTTTTAACTGTTATTCAACATTTTTAAAATTTTCTTACAAACCTTACAATCGTTTAAACCTTCATGCATTTAAATTAAAATTGTAAATCCAAATCTTATCTCAAGTTAAAACATTTACTTTATGAAAGATTTTCAAAACATGTTTATCAAAGAACACTACCCTTGAATAAATATTATCAAAGAACACTACCCTTGAATAAATATTGAATATCAGTTTCTTTTATTTTATTTTACTAGGTTAGAACCCCGTGTATTACACGGGGTTAAATCAATAAAATATTAAATTATTACATAAGCAAAAAAAAAATAGAAACTTTGAAAAAAGAAATAATAAAGATAAGAAATATTCATAAAGTAAATATTATAAAGAAAAATAATAAATATTTAAGAAAGTTTCTTGCTACCGACTCGGCGGGGAATTCATTCTCTTACTCATTGCCAACCAGTTCTTCCCTGCTTTGGCATAAACATGCTAACTTTCCTTAAGACTGCTTCTAGAACATCTCTACCCTTCGATTGATACTGCCCAGATTACTCGTTATGAGGTAAGGGTTGCCATCGGATGACTCCACTTGAGACATAACTTCATCCGATAACTGAACTTCAAGTCTTAGCTACCCGAAATAAAATGGAATAAGGGAAGAAATTTTATTTAGTTACTATAAACATTTCATATTTTAAAATATTTACCTTAGTTTTTGACCTCTAAATATATATATATATATATATATACTAGTTTAAGAACCCGCGAGTTTCGCGGGTGGCTTAACACAAACATATAATATCTACTGGCATTGAGATTAATTTGTAATGAAAGAACTTTTCAATATAAACATATAAAAATGATACTAAAATAAAAAATTATAGATAACTGAGCACATGAAAATCACAAATCACTAAATACTTCTTTATAAACTACATTTGTCGTTTTATTAGTAGGTTTGTCGTTGTTGCCCAAAATCAAAAGTTTAACTCCCTATCTGGTTTTTACTCTGGATAAAGCAACATACAACATACAGTAATTACTGGGATGTGACTTCGGCTTGTTTTTTTTTCTTTTGCTTGTTGTGTTTCTTCAGTCCAACCAGAGAACGAACCAAAACCGAGAACCAATAATATAGAACTGAAGGACGACCCCAAGCTACTCATTTAGACATGGGTTTTGGTTCGTTTGGTCTGTGTTTCCGGTCTTTGTTAGGTAAGCCTGTTACTTGCTCACTCTCATCCGCCTACCATATTGCACCACCTAAGTAACTTAGAAAACTTTAAGTGTCATAACTTTTCAAAATTATGCATCAAAACATACATATACAACATCAACAGATTTACCAATAAATTATATTATGAGTCAACTTGAAAAACCATTGTGGTTCGAGATCAAATTTCAAACCTCACCCTTTTCAAAAATCAATTTGTTTCATCGTACCCACCCTTAACCAAAACATTCTACATACACACCAAAACCTCCTTAGACTCTCTTTCACGAACCCATACAGTTTTATTGATAAAAGTTATCTCTGGCTGCACGTCCCCTCAGCTAGACATATTAACAAAAAAAAAAATGCTGAAAGTCATTTTACCTTTCTTACCTTTTGGGGGATCCTAAATTTGCTTTCGCTAGCTTCACTACTCTTGTATTTAGGCTTATCTTGTACAGCTAAACATTCTCTTACAGCTCCAGATCGTTAATCGAGGTATCAAACGATCCCTGTAAGAATAAAAAAAAAAGAATATGAGAAATGGAAGATGCTCTGGCAGGATCTTTATTTCTAAGGTCAGTTTTTACCCTAACCCATGTTTGTGAGAACCCATTTTCACCTGGATCAAAATTATACTTTTCTAAAATGAGTTTCATCTTGAGTCCGTTATGACCCGTATTGAGATGAGGGGAACAATAAATGGTTGAGAGCATCTAATAAGCCACACTACACAATAGAAAAACATCATGCAAATAAAAGTGATAAATAGTATGAACCCGTAATGTATGTCAAAAGAAAGAACGTAAGAACCTATTAGTTGCATTTAGGGACGACCACGAGGATAAAAGAAAGCCAAAGAGATAAACCACGAGTCACTGTGGATTGCAACGGGGAAGAGCCAGTCTCTTCAGTCCATGTCATCTCTTGCAAACTTGATTCCAAGAATTAAGTCAGGAATCTTTGATGTGACATTCTCTGTTGGAAGAGTCACTTTCCCAACTTTCATTTGGATATCCATATAGACAAAGGCTGTCTCTTTCTGTAACAACACAACCAATTCAAGAGTATAAATTGAAACTGCGCAAACGGGTCGGGCCGAAACCACAAACACGTTTCTTTGTACCGAACATCAAGGGAAGTACCACTGTACCACAACTAAGAAACGGGCGGAAATCCAATGCAACATCATAAAGAAGTCGCCTATAGATATATACATATATTACATTACATGTATTTCTCGTATAGACATATATTGTAGAATGACAGGATAATAAGTCAGTTGGTATAAAAAACTGACCGAAAGCTCTCCAACATGCAAACTTGGTTCCAACAGCAGTTTGAAAATCATAACTGTGAAAGACCATTAAAAAACAAAATCACTGCGAAAGAGAATGAATCTATAGTTACTTGAAGACTAACATTGTTCTTTTGACTTTGATAGTTTGACCTGAACAAATTCCCAATTTGCCCCAAAGAGATACATCATATACCTAAATCGACCCACTTATAAAAGGCATAAAGATACGGTTTGTTGAGCATAGTGTCTGGTCAATGAAATAGGTAAAACCACCAAAAAGCTTTTATTTAAAAAAAATAAGATCATCATCGTAATTTAACTTGCCTAACACACCCATTTTGCAATGCCTAAAGATAAAAAAATACATGACGAACACCTTGAAGCAGAAAAAACTCTCTGTTTGGTTGTTTATCAGGTCCATCCAATGCATCAAGTTCAGACGCAACCCTCTTTATGCATTTCATAGCCACTTGTACAGACGGCAACATGATATGCAATTGAAAAGATAATGTTTATTCTTCAAATATATAATCAATTTTAAATTATAACTTAAGACAGCTATACCTTGCCTGCTACTCCAGAATCCTGCAATCACTTAAGTGGGATGCCAATTTGTTTATCACTGCTCTCAAGTCCACTATGAAAAATACCAATTTATAGATTTTAGTGATTAGAAAAATTAGAAAAAAAAGATATTAAAATATAAATATTAAGTGTTTTGATAGCAACTTGTACATTTTTTCTTCAAAGCAGGTTCAGCTTACAATACTTTTGATCACTACCCCATACATGTTTATGCAAGTGTAGACCTAAAAAAATACCAGCTCAACCTTCTCAGAAACGAGAAACCTAAAGCAAAATGAAAAGTCTACATGACCCCTAGCCTAACCAGATGTTGACATAAAATCTCCAGATGAAGTGGTTAGCGATTTCGAACACATCTAAAATTATAAAACTTATAAAAAATATCAACAGCCAAATTAATGCAATGTTCATTCAAATCATTCACCCATATTATCAAAGTTACTATCATCGGAATCCAATAAATATAACTTGACTTTTAGTGCATAATAAAACTATTAAAACTGTGATGGTAAAATAGACGGTTATACAAAGGTGATATTGTAACTTGACATGTCAAGATGATGTTTTCTATATTTGGAACTAAAAACGCTACATGATATATGCATATGCAACTACGACTATCTACATGCTTGATAATACACATTTTTCCAAAATGAGAAAAGAAAAGTGATTAAAATTTACATCTCAAGAACTAAGATGGTAACTATTACCTAATAAGCTATAATTGTTTAACCAATGTGAACCTTTCTTTGGAGGAACTCCATGATATGTAGGAAACAACATTTGCCTCACTTCAATAATAAGAAAACTTATCTATGATTTTCAATTTAAAAAAAAAGCCCTTCAATTGTTAAGTTAAAAAAGCTAAGGTGATACTAAAACTTGCAAAATAACGCATATAGAGTCTTGATTACTCACCAGAGTTAACCTAACTCCAATCTATAACCGCTTAGGATTGGGTAGAGGTAGAAGGAGGCGACGAAAGCCATAAATAGCTACATCTACAGCAAAGGAATGGAGGACTAAACAATTGGGCTCGGGTCTAGCCCAGTCGCCCAGAGAGTAGGCCAACTGGCTCAGTTGAACACACGCCACCTAGGCTCAAATAATCAAAATAAGTGTCTCACATTTCCTTCATTTCTTGGTCAGGAGATGCACAACATACTTTGTACAGAGCCCTAGCTAATGTATATATTGTAGAAGCAACTTGCTGCATAAAAAAATAACTTTTCAGTAACTACATACAATCAATCTGTTTTGTCTATAAAATAAAAGGTCAAAATCAAATTGTCATGTGTATCTTATTTGAATCTTTTTGTAGAATGATTCAAGATATATGGCAAGTAAATAAGCGTCCTTAAAATCATACACCGGTTTAAGGTCTCGTAACACAACGTGAGAGAGTAAATCGTCATCCCTCCACCGGTCAAAGGATGATGTTGTTGAAAGCATCACCCAATAAAAGCGCTCCAAGTGTCTGAACAGGAGGAGCGGCCATGCTCCTGTTTGGCATTGCTTTTAAAAGCATCAAGCAACTCACGTGGAACCTGGGGAGCCACAATTGTTTTCAAATGTTTTGACATGTCACCATTACCAGAGACGGAAGTTTTTTACCAGGTATATCAAATTAAAAACGAATTTCACTGCTGCAAACAGGATTAGTGAAGGATCTGCTAAAATGACAATCTTGTGTTTTGGATATAGATGCTCGCAGTTCTCCAAAACCAGCCTCACAAAAGCACAGAGGATAATTAACCTGTAGTTATTTAGAAATAAACCCTAAAAACTTAACTAAAACAGTGAAACTTTAGAAATTTACATGATCAAATTCTAGAAAATGTACCTGTGGTTTGCAAAGAGAACACTCCAAGTTAGAGAAACAACCATCATAGACAACTATAAGAGGTGCAAATGCTTTCATAACTTCATCAACTTTAACTTTATGTTGAACACTTATAATAGTTCCTTCATCTTCAACAAAGGATGTCACAATACCTAGCTCAAGTTCTACATTGAAAATGTATTCAAGTTATTTTTAGAAAGAAAGAAAATATATATTTACAGAACATTTATGAATTATTATAAACATATAGCACTAACTTAGGTAGAGCAGTGGGTTATTCTCCTGGAAAGAATCGCCCGTTGTGAAAGCTAGCTAGCTACAACTTGTTATGTATACCTTCAACACCCATTGGAATAAGCTTAAGATAGCCACCTGGTTGTAGCAATTCACCTACAATGTTGTCTGGCTCGGTAAAATCTCTCTCTCAATCACACGAATTTTAGACTAACAGTAGTAATCGTTAAAATAAAGATATCCTTCCTGTCATAATATAATCATGAATTCATGAATCATACATGTCAATTAATCCATGTAGCATGGTTGGCTCCAACAAATCAACAGCTTGATAAAAACAATAATAGAAATGAAAACAGTCCACATAAAATATATATTGCAATTTATTATCAGCATAGAGTTTATAACATTTGAAGGAAAACCTTATGAAACAGTTCACTAAATTCTTTGTACTAATAAGCTTTCATTATCAAAACATGACATAAGCTATACAGCTAACAAAACATTTATAACAAAACTCATGATAGCAAAAGTTTACCAGGTGACGGTGGAGACGCCATAACCAAATCACCAGGAGAAAGACCTTGTATTGCGGTGCCTACAGATTAGACTTCTTCAACACCCTCATATCCCTCAATCGCAGGCACCTGTGGCCTCACAGGGTACAGACCTACAACACAACATAAAAACACATGTAAATATATCCAAACAATCATATGTATACACATCTAATGTATGCATATCATGATCTTATACAATTAAAAAGCACTCATTAGCAGTGTCTTTGTTCACATACACATTTCCACAAACAGGTGGACTACATGTAAATGATGAGATAAAGAATCTAGTTGCCTGAATGGTGATCAACTTGAATTTCATACAACAACATATGCTAACAACAAAAATCTAACAACCGGCGGAAAACATTCACAAAAATGATAGAACGAAGATAAAAATAATCGATCCAGTGCTAAACAATTAGGGTTATAACAGAATCACATACCAGTTAAAATAAATTCAAAAATCAAAACCGGATCGTCGCCGAGAAACAAAGAGGAGCACGTGAGATGAAGAAGACAAAGAGCAGGTGGATAAAATCTAGGGTTACATGAACATACCAGGATCAGAGGAAATCAACATAGATGAATTCAATAGATGAAGTCGTCATTGATAAAAACGGGAGATTGATGAAAGAAAATGGGGAAAAAAGGGAGAGATGTTCAGGAGGATTAAAGAAAAATTAGGGTTTTTGAATGATATGGATGTAAAGCGTGTCTAAGAAGAAGTCGCGTGAAAGGAAAATTGAGGAAAGGGTTTGGCGCTCTTCAAGAATTCTCTGGCCAAAGAGAGTGTCCACATCATCCAATTGATTGCTTAAGAAAAGGACATGTGGCATTAAGTGTATTTTTTTAGTATAGTAGATAGATTAAACTAACCAATATTTTTAGTTAAATTAGGTCCGCTAAACCTTCCTACAAAATCAACTTTTATCTCAAACATATTTTAATTTATAACTTATATTGATATTTTTTATTTAAACCTTACCAAAAGCAGATTTTACGAAAGTGTTTTTATATTAGATTTATAATGATATTAAATCTTTAAATTACTTTACCAATTTAAACATGGTTATTTGTTTTTTTAAATGTAAATAAACAATTTTTTATTACTGAATTCGTCCGTATAATACACAATACTATAGCCTATTATTTAAAAAAATGACAGAAGGAAATTACAAAGCTAACTATGTATACAATTTCTTAAATTTCTTAAATTAAACTAAGAAACAATTAGTAA
Source organism: Helianthus tuberosus (assembly GCA_030545235.1). NCBI lineage: Eukaryota > Viridiplantae > Streptophyta > Magnoliopsida > Asterales > Asteraceae > Helianthus > Helianthus tuberosus. Next base: position 1,535,173 of record JARYGA010060305.1, read on the forward strand.
AAAAAATCTAAAATGAATTATGCCTTGTTTCCTATGCAATCCTTTAATATTAATTAAAATTTAATATTTTATATTTAATAAAAACGTAAGTGGTTTGTTAAAAAAAAGTATAAAGATGATTTAATATTAAATTTAATATATTTTATATTAGAAAAGCAAAACATGTTTGGTGAGAAAAATACTAAACGTGAAGGTATGGTTTATAAAAGAAAGGTGAACAATGAGATATATTTGGCATATTTTAAGGAATAGAATAAAAAAAATTAATTATGATTTAGATGGAAAATATAATTAGAGAGTGGCTAAGAAATTGCCATGTGTCATCATTAGAGTTTCTTTTATTTTATTACTAGCTTACAACCCCGTGTATTACACGGGTTGAATAACGAAAAATGTAAATTATAAACTTGTATATAATCCTTATTAATGAAATGACTTATTTAGATAAATTAGTAAAACAAAAGAACAGTTATATTTTCGTTACTTGTACATGTGATTTGATACTTTATTAGTAATTATTATTTATATCCAAATAATATATTTTATCTTAACAAATATATATGGTCAGGGTAAAAAGAAAACTTCTACAGGTTGTAAAAACTTAGAGAACTCAACCTTACAAAAGGTTTTTTTTTGAATTTTTTACAGAGGGTGTGAATGAGCGGTTAGAGACTTAAGGTGTTAAACCTTTTGATTTTGGATTCAAGTGGTTAAAACCACTAAAACATAGGGTCTCAAAAAGTAATTTACTATTAATTAAATTTCAAATTATACATTTGATCTCTAACTATATTAAATAATATTATACTTATTATATTATATTATTTTATACATTTATATTTGTTATAGATAATTGTTAATTAAATTTGAATGTAGACGTTTATCTCTAACTATATTAATTAATATTATATTATATTTTGTGTATAAAATTAATATCTAATACTATTACTAAAAGGGAGGAGGCACCAGAGAGTGACACGTGTCCAAAATTTTTTTTTGTTTATTAGTATAGAAAGATATGTATAGATTATGTTTTTTTTTCAAAACATTCTTATTATCCTTTCCAATTTGAAAATCCAAAAGTCGAGCATCCAGTTTTTTATATAAAAAACCCAACCGAGAAAATTAAAAATGGTGACAATATATATTAAGCCTTTTCACCAGTTTTTCGGGAGTTATCAAGGGTCTGGAGAAAATCATTAGGAAGTTCCTTTGGGGGGGGGGGGGCAACCTGGAATCTAATAAAATTCCTTGGGTTTCGTGGTCCCGTGTCACAGCTCCGATCAATGAGGGTGGTCTCGGAATATTTAATTTGAAGGATGTTAATATTTCGCTGCTTTCCAAATGGTTTTGGCGTTATAAGAATGATGACAATGGGTTATGGAGAAAAGTGATTGACTCCATTCATTTGGGTAATTCTTGCTGGAAATCGGTGCCGTTTAACAATAATGTCAGAGGTATTTGGAAAAACATTATTGTTGCGGTGGACAAAACCAAGGTTGGGAACATGAAGCTGGTTCAGAATTTCAGGTGTAAGTTAGGAACGGGCAGCAATATTAAATTCTGGCTGGATACGTGGGCCGGTGATTCGGCTCTCAAAGATAGGTTCCCGGCTATTTTTCGGCTCGAAACAAATAAAAATTGTTGGGTTCGTGACAGATTCAATTCCGATTCTCTCTTGTTTTCTGGTATGTGGAGCTGGTCAAGACCGATCGCTTCGGAGATTGAGTTGGAAGAGCTGTTGTTGCTGGAAAGCTTGCTGCATGGCTGCGTTCTTACGGGGTCTCGGGATAGGTGGGAGTGGAATGGAGACAAGAATAAAGACTTTTATGTGAAGGAGGTAAAAAAATTTCTTAGAAAGGGATACGACAACAGTGACAACTTCAAGTTTAGATGGGTGAAGTGGGTCCCGAAGAAATGTAATATCCTAGTTTGGAGGGCGGAGATGGGAAGGATCGCTACGATGGATGCGCTCATTAAGCGGAATTGTATCAATGGTAATGCTTTATGTTCGCTGTGTGAGGATGGTGAGGAGACGGCTGAGCACCTTTTCTGCTCGTGTTCGGTCGCTTCTAATATTTGGTTCCTTATTAGCCAGTGGTGTAAGATCAGTCCGATCTTCGCTTTTTGCATCAGAGATTTGCTGTTTATTCATGATCATGGCGGGCTCGACCGGGTCGCTAAAGATGCTCTTCAAGGTATCATTTTGATTGGTTTTTGGTGCATTTGGAAGGCTAGGAATGATAGGAGGTTCAACAATAATAGAAAGGAGATTTTGGATATTTTTCAGGACGTTAAAGTTTTAGGTTTTCATTGGTATAGAAATAGATCGAAAAATAGAGGAATTCTTTGGCATGATTGGTGTTCGTTCAAATTGATGTAAGTGGTTTTTTTGTTTTGGCGGCTCTCGGTTTGAGGGTGCGCTTGTGAATAATAGTTAACTTTCAAAAAAAAAATAGAACCATTAACAACCTTAAACTTAGCATATATTGCATTCACCAGTTTAAATAGAACCATTAACAACCTTAAACTTAGCATATATTGCATTCGAAGTCCCTCAACTACGTAAAACCTACCAAATGGCATATTTTAAAATTCATTGTACCCAACAGAGTTAGAGTTGTATACGCTCTGCTTGCAGTGTGCGCATATAATGTATATATATGTGTGGGCCCTCAGGGGGCAATAGTGAAATTTCACTAATTTTAACGTTATTTTACTGATTTCGTGAAAAAAAAATTTAAAAGCGGCGGATGACTAATCATGCATCATGTGGTGGCGTTGATAGCCGAAAGACAAGGAGTACATGCACAAATCGGCCTTTGTCCCGATTGCCGAGTGTTATGTGCCTCATGTCCAAGGCTTGATACAAAACTACTATCGAGCCGGGGGTCTCATTGGAAGCAGTCTCTCTACTCCTACGGGGTAGAGGTAAGGCTGTCTACATCTTACCCTCCTCATGTCCAAGGTGAGTATGATGATGATGATGATGATGATGATGATGATGATGATGAGTTGCATATGTTTTACATAACATGTTTGAATATCAATTATTGATGCATCTCCAGTTTGTTTACTTTAGAACATGCATGTGAGACATTAATCCTTTAATATCTTCTATGGTACAACTGTTTGTATTAAATTGAATATCAATTATTGATGCATCTGATCCAGTTTGTTTACTTTAGAACATGCATGTGAGACAATTAATCCTTTAATATCTTCTATGGTTCAACTGTTTGTATTAAAAACAAATTCATTAAAATTTAATTAATAGATATATCATATTAACCATAAATCTTGATGTAATATACGTTTGGCTGTTAGAAAACAGGTGTTATTAGTTATCATTATAGCCTAGTGGCATGTTGGGGTGAAATAAGACTTAAGGATCATCAGGTCCTGGGTTTGATTCTTATAAGAGTGTTTTCCCAAATTTATTGGGTTTCCTTATAAATTAGTGTATAGACATTATTGCCTAATGGAGATGGATACGATCAGATGGTTTCGCTGGTGACACAATAATATTCTAGCGGTCTATTAGGGATACAAATTTGTCGTTAAAAAAGAATTAGTTATTACCAAACATATGTGTATCATCCAACAGCAATGATCATGTGTTTATTTTAATTTGTAACTAGGGTGTTACACCCGCGCTTCGCGGCGGGGCAACCCAATTTTTTATCCGATACAAAAGTATGTCGACACATATCTTATATCAAGTGGGAAACTCGATTAGAAGAGTATTTACAAAGTAAAAAGGTTGTCAGTGTGAATGCTAATCAACTTAAGTTTATAGCCACACGAAAAAAAATAAAGAAGTAAAAGATGATTAAAAGTATTTAGAAAGTTAGGAGTTTGTAAGAGTCAATGCTGAAAATTAAAGGTTATAAGTAAAAAAACAAAACCACAAAAAAGAAAGAAAAAAAATTGTGCAAGGGGTAAAAGTGTAAACTTTAAACGTTGACGAAAACTGTAAATTACAAAAGAACTTTGTATTTAAGAAACAACAAACAAAGCATAAGGGCCGAAAACGTACATTACAAGAGATGGGAAAAAATACGTAAAACAACATTGAACCAAAAAAAAATCAATGCAAGGAGTAAAAACGTAAAGTTAAAAAGTTGATGAAAACTATAAATTGCAAAAGAAGTGGGTATTTAAAAAACAACACACAAAGCATAAGGGCCGAAAATGTAAAAAAAGAAAAAAAAAATTCAAATGTTGGAGAAGACAAAAAAAAAGGAAAAAAAATAAAAAAAAAATACCCCACCACGGACATAGCCTTTTTATAGTATACTAATTTGTAAATACCAACTTTCTCTCTCTTACGTATCTTGTTGACGTAGTATTCTAGAACTTAAGTCATCATTCAGGATCCACTTCTACCAGATTGTTTTCAGTCTGTTTAATACTACCACCGTCCCATTAAAAGTGTCCTATTTTGAATTTTCAAAGTCTTTATTAAACTTTGACCTTAAATAAATTTTTTTGTGTTAGATAATACTTGATTAAAGTTATATGATTTAAGTGTGTTTTACAAGTATTTTTATCGGGTTAATTTTCATCAAGTTTTATATAACACAAAAAATATATAATTAAAGTCAAATTTTATAAATAAAGACTTTAAAAATTCAGAATATGACACTTTTAATAGAACGGAGGAAGTAAATCCGAGCCATGAGGAAAATAAGGGTCAACGGTCAAATTTGACCCGATATGAAATAACTTGAAGTGTCTGATACATACAAGAATAATATTTCCAAAATACATTAGGGGTTGGCTAAATGCACCCCCTCTTTTTACTAGTCATACCCCTATTTCTAAAAATATAATTTAAAAGTTGTTAAATTTCATCCCTATAAACAATTCAAATATTGTTTTTAAATTATTGTGTCTCTGTAATTTGAAGATACTTTCTCTTACTAGTATTTTATTGTGTTTCTATAAAACGTCATTAAAATTAATAAAAAAATATTTTTTATACATTAAAAAAGTTTCAGAACTAAAACAAACAGTTGCTTTTATATTTTTTATTTATTTCGTATTTTAGTTCTCTCATCTTTCTATTTCTATTTTTATTAGTATTATTATTATTATATTAAAATGTTTTTTTAATATAATTAAAAACTTTTATTTATTAAAAGTAATAAGACGCAAAAAGAAAATAAAAGTTATTTAAGTTGGCTGGCTTTAAAGCTTCATTAATTTTTGAGTAAATTACAAAACTCGTCCTTTATGTATGTCACTTATATCAAACCGTGTCCTTTATCTTCAATATATTCAAGAAACATACTCGATGTTTGCAAATCCTTACAAGTTATGTCCTTTAGCCCTAACTAGGTTAATTTTTACAGTTAAGTATGACCAAATGGACCCTACATAAGGGTATTTTGGTCATTTTACTTTATTTACTCAAATTAATAAACATAAAAAGTAATAAATAAAACAATTAAAACATATTATATATATTTACGTATATAGTTATATACACACACTTTACCAACCAGACTCCCTCTCTCTCTAAACTCTCTCCCTGCCCCACTCTCTCTCTAACTTCTGGTGACACCACCATCTACCGGCCACCACTCCTACCCCACCCAACTATCTGATCACTACCGTCCACCACCACCACGAGCCACCGCCATCTCCTATAACAACCACCAAAGCCACAAAGATTTGAGCCAGATCTGACCACAATCCACCAAGATTTGAGCAAGAACTACAGAGATCTGAACTAACCATCCACCAAGAATCTGAACTAGATCTGACCAGTACGTGAAGTTGTGGCGGAGTGGTGTTGTTGTGGTACAGAAGTTGTCGGTGAGCAACACCCAAATCTTGTCGTCAATGCGTGGAGTTGTGGTGAAGTGGAGGTGAGCAGCGGCGTGGTGGTGTTGTTGGAGGAAGATGATGACGGAGGATGCAATTTGGGTGTTGGTGAGATGGATAATGGTGGTTGATTGTTCCGGAGTAGGTGTTGTGGTGCTCCGACGGTGGTGCAAGGGTGGTGGAGTTGTTGGAGAGAATAAATGATTTGTTTGTTTGAGTCCTAAAGTTCATGCACACAATTTTGAGTCCAAAATGCCATTCAACTGCCAAGCATCCACCATTTCTTCTTCTTTTTGGACTCCATTATTGGCAGCTCTGTTTAAGAAAACATGAAACTTGAAACTGATTGAGTCTGGTCTGTTGTGAACTGAACTGATTGAGTCTATTTTTGAAGCTAATTTCACTGTTTTGTGATGAGTTTTATGTGATTGAGTCTAATTTTGGAGTTAATTTCACTGTTTTGTGATGATTTTTATGTGATTGTGTCTATTTTTGGAACTAATTTTATTGTTTACTGAAGAATTTATATGTGATTTGTAGAGGATGAAAAGGAAACGGAGTCCCCTGCTGCTGCATCCATCGAGAGAGAGAAAAGAAGGGAGGGTTGGGCGTGGGAGTTCTTGGTCGCCGGAGTTGGGTGTGTGTACGGCGGTGGTGGTCATTCTGGTGGTGGTTGTGGTCTTGCAATTAGAGAGAGAGATAGAGCTGGTGTGTGTGTGTGAGAGAACAATACGGCGGTGGTGGTCCGTCTGCTGTGGTGTACGGGCGGTGGTGGTCGGTCTGCTGAGGTGTACGGCGGTGGTGGTGGTGGTGGTGGTCTTGCAATGAGAGAGAGAGAGAGAGAAAGCTGGTGTGTGTGTGAGAGAGAGAGGGTGTGGTGGCAGGTGAATGTTGAAGATGATTATGATTATTAATTTTATAGTAAATTACAAAAGACAGGGTAAAAAGACTAAAATACCCTCATGTGGGGTCCATTAGGTCAGATTTAACCATAAAAACTAACTGTGTTAGGGCTAAAGGACATAACTTGTAACGATTTGCAAACATCGAGTATGTTTCTTGAATATATTGAAGATAAAGGACACGGTTTGATATAAGTGACATACATAAAGGACGAGTTTTGTAATTTACTCTTAATTTTTTGTGTATCATTGTTTATACAAACTGAATTCGAATACCCACTTCAAGCCGCTATAAACAAAAAAATCCATTTTCAAAATTAAAATGACTTGCTTTAGTTTAAAACATAAGAAAACGATTATTTTTCAAATAATAAAAAAAACTTTCTTTTTAAATAAAATAACCTTTAAAAAACAAATACTTGTAATAATAATAATTAAAGATAAAAATTGAACGAAAAACAAAAGGGGTTGAATTATATTAATATGAAAGTTGAAGGAGGGGGTACATTCAGTAGAAAAGGGGTACATTTAGCAGTACCCAATACATTATCTTATACACTTGTACAGTTTTACCCACAGCTTTTCCACTTGTACATCAAAACCACTAAGACTGAAGGGTATGGGGGCCGGCTAGGCCCGGCTAGGACCGGCGCCGGTCCCCCACACCACCCCCTGAGGGTCGGCTCGGCCCAAACGGCTCCCCACAGCCGAATGAGACGGGGCCCCACTTTGAATATTATATTTCCTTTTTCAATTTAAATACCATCTCTCTCATCCTTTTTCAATTTAAATACCCTCTATCTCATTCATTTTCAATTTAAACACTTAGAAAATTATAAAATAATGAGGTGGGGTAGCCCCATCCTCCATCCCCCTCAAATGTGAAGGAGGCCCATCCCCCCACGAGCCGCCTACGTGACGCCTACGTGGCGGCTCACCCCCTCCAAGCCCATCCTCTCCATACCCTTTAGTCTAACAAATATATCTCCCCATCAACTTTCGACAGACAGAATAAACATCGTACCGGGCCCACCTCAACACATTAAATCGTACCGGGCCCACCTCAACACATTATTTCGTGCACAACAATTTCAAGCTTCCCTGAAACCAGTTTATAAATAACCCACATTTGCACCATTATTTTATTATTACAGTAGTAGTTGCAACTTATTTTTATCTGTTTGGTTGTCTAAGTGAAATCCATTACTTCATTGACCCGTTTGGTTGTCTAAGTGATAACACAATCCACCCGTGAACAACACGACTCCACCACCAACTTCAATGGACTTCGCCGCCGGCGAAGACCACAACCAACAACCCATCGACCACCTTCTCTCCATCCTACTCCTCCTCTCCGACCAAATCCGTCACGCCATTACCGACTCCAAATCCTACAAACTCGAGTGCACCGAAGTCGGTAAACTCATCGACCACCTCTCCACAATGCTCCGCTCCTTCGTCCGGTTCACCAGTACCACCACCCCCTCCTTCTACGACCACCTGGTCCGCCGCGTCTTCTCTAACCTCACCCGCAACCTCACCCGTGCCCTAACCCTCGTACGGAAATGCCGCCGGAGAAGCATCTTCCTCCGTGTTGTCACCATCGTAAGCAGTAGCGAATTTAGAAAACTTTTTTCACTTCTTGATGCTTCCGTAGGTGACTTAAAATGGTTAATTAGTATATACGATGTTGGTACTGATAAATCTGATACTGGTGTTGTGTTATCTTTGCCTCCGATTGCGATTGCGAGTAATGATCCGATTATTGCTTGGGTTTTGTCTCAACAATCTCATCAACGGAATCACCAATGCAAGATAACACAATAACACCAATGCATGATGCTGTGTTCTTTCATTCCCTCTTAACAATCTCATCAACGGAATCACGCCATCGAATTCAATAATCGTCTTCGAATGCTCCATACAAAGAAAGTTATCAGGGGACGCAAACTTCCCCAAAGCAATCGCGGCTTCTGTTACCACTTCAGGGTTTTGGTGACTCAGCTGTTTGACCAACTGGCCGATCACACGCATTTCCCGAGCAATCGCAAGATTACCTCTAGAAAGCATCCATAACGCCCTCGCACAACACTTTTTCAACTCCAGTTTCAACTCAGACGGCTCGTTTTCCCTCTCTTTCCTGTTAATCGACCACGTCGTTGTTGCAGACGACGAATTCGCCATCGAAATATTACTATATCCGACTCCGTTATAGGAACAGGTTCTTTATTTTCTGTTATGACCTTTTATAACTTTTACCTATAAATCTAAAATAAGTTAGCAGTTGATCATTGATTGACTGTGTTTGATTACCAATGAAGGGGATGATTGTATTTCGATTGTGAGTGGATCACAAGGTGTTCTAGCAATCTAGCTAGCTACTGGTATAACATGTTACATGCACATGCGGACCTGGTCATGGAATTAGGTAGATATGTTACGTATTTTCTTTTAACGGTTAATTTCATATATGGCCTTACAAACTTGAAAATTTTCATATATACCTAACAAAAATGAAAAATATCATATATATCCCTACAAAAACTAAAAATATCATATATGTCCTTACAAAAAGTAAAATATCAAATATAATCAATTTAATATAAAATATTAAATAAACAATCATTTTACACTAATTTTTTTAACTTCTAAGTTTTCATATATGCTCATCTTTTAACTTCATATTTTTATATAACATATTCTAAGCTTAAATTTATTTTTACCTAATTTTGTTTTTATTTATTTTACTTTTCCCATAAACAAGAGTATTCTTCATATATATATATATATATATAGGGTAGGGATCTTGTACATTAATCAAGAAGTGTGATAAGTGTATTATAACACTATATATAACGCTATATAACACCATATAAACACCGTATAACATTATGTAACACCATATAACACTATATAACAATATATAACACTATACATCTATCATAGACATGCTATCAGACAAAATATAGTGTTATATTTGTTATATAGTGTTATATAGTATTACATAGTGTTATATGGTGTTATATGGTGTTACATAGTGTTACCCAGTGTTTATATGGTGTTATATAGTGTTATAATACACTTCTCACACTTCTGTCAGTGGCGGACTGAAGACATTCCCAAGGTGGGCGGGCGCACCCCGGGAAAAAAAATTTAGTACTAAGTTCCATCGAAAATCCCGTCCGCACCCCTTGGAATTTTTCGTCCGCACCCCTTGGATTTCTTCGTCCGCACCCCTTGGATATATTCGTCCGCACCCCTTCGAATTTTTCGTCCGCACACCATAGGTAAAAAATATTATGGATTATGTTCAAAAAAATTAGTAAAGTCTGATTTTTTTTCTAAAACTACCTATATTATATAAACTTATACTAACTAAACCCAAACCAAGCCCATTATATAAACTTATCAATAGCCCACTAATAATCTAGCCCATTAACCCACCTAAATTAAAACTAAAACAAATAAAATAAAATAAGCCCAAAACCCTTCAATTACTATCGCCCTCTCCCTCTGTGCGTGCGACTGGTCTGCCAGCGATCTTCATCAGCGTCCATCACAGCAACAACACTGCAGGTCTGCCGCAGCCGGAATCCGACATCAACGTGACCGGAATCCGCTCCAAACCAACCGAACACCGACAAACGGTGAGTTTTTCTGTTTTTTATTTGATTTTTCTTGATATTATATGAGAAAAGGGGTAATAAAAAACTTAAATAGGTATGAAAAATCGTGTGTTTTGACGTTGCGTATGGTTGTTTAGATATTTTTAGGATGATTATGTTATTTAGATGATTTTTAGGGGTGATTACACAATTCTAGGGCTTGATTATGTTATAGAAATTAGGAAACCATCATGAGTAGGGGCCTAAAATTTTTAAAATTTTTTTGTCTTACATGACCCGACCCGACCCGATACAACCAATTTTTTTACTTATGTACCTAGGGGCCTTAAATTTTTAAAAATGTTCCGCACCCCCATGGATTTTTTCCTGGGCCAGCCACTGACTTCTGTATTAATGTACAGGTTCCTCTATCCTCTATCTATATATATAATAGTTAAGCTAAATAAATTAAGTCAGAAAAGAGTAAATATAATATTTGAAGTTAAAGGTTATATATGAGATTTCAAAGTTATAGAAAAATAATGATAAAATTGTCTTTTATTTTAATGAATTGGGTATATATGATATTTCAATTACTTTGTAAGGGTATATATAATATTTATAATTTTACAGGGGTATATATGATATTTTGCAAGTTTGTAGGGGCATATATGAAATTGCCCCATCTTTTAATCACTCTCAGATCATGGGAATGGGTTAAAAGAGACTATTTAACACGATAATTTCTTATTTATATTATTATATATTAATTATTAAATATGATCACAATAATATTATGGTTGGTTGTTGATAATGATATTCAGTATTGGAAGCCTTGGGTCTAAAAACTCAGAAGCTTATGTTTCGGATGTGACAATTGATGGGGCTTGGCAGGTAATATAAGATGTTGGTTGACAATTGTTACATGAATTGACATTGTTTTGCATTTTTCTAATGTCGATTTTTTGAAAAAAGACAACTATAACGTTAAGGTGTCACTAACATTTTTCTAATGTCGATTTTCTGTAGAAACCGAAACCGGTGAACTACAGACCAATTGTTAGATGAATGTCATGGAGATTGCAGCCGCAGCGGAATCGAATCCCGAGCTCAGACGAGCGGCTTTCAGGACTAATTCACCTGCCGCAAAAGCCGTAGTGGATCAGCTTTTAAGGTTGATCCAAGAATCCGAAATTCCAGCTATTAAATCAATCGCGTCACTGGCCCGGACTTTCCCACCTCGGGAAACGCGTGTGATCAGCCCGTTTGTCAAACAACTGAGTCACCAAAACCCTGATATGGTAACAGAAGCCGCGATTGCTTTGGGGAAGTTCGCGTCCCCTGATAACTTTCTTTGTACGGAGCATTCGAAGACGATTATTGAATTCGATGGCGTTATTCCATTGATGAGATTGTTAAGAGGGAATGAAAGAACACAGCATCATGCATTGGTGTTATTGTGTTATCTTGCATTGGTGATTCCGTTGATGAGATTGTTGAGACCAAACCCAAGCAATAATCGGATCATTACTCGCAATCGCAATCGGAGGCAAAGATAACACAACACCAGTATCAGATTTATCAGTACCAACATCGTATATACTAATTAACCATTTTAAGTCACCTATGGAAGTATCAAGAAGTGAAAAAAGTTTTCTAAATTCGCTAGTGCTTACGATGGTGATGACACGGAGGAAGATGCTTCTCCGGCGGCATTTCCGTACGAGGGTTAGGGCATGGGTGAGGTTGCGGGTGAGGTCAGAGAAGACGCGGCGGACAGGGCGGTCGTAGGAGGGGGTGGTGGTGGTGAACCGGACGAAGGAGGGGGTGGTGGTGGTGAACCGGACGAAGGAGGGGAGCATTGAGAGGTGGTAGATGAGTTTACCGACTTCGGTGCACTCGAGTTTGTAGGATTTGGAGTCGGTGATGGCGTGACGGATTTGGTCGGAGAGGAGGAGTAGGATGGAGAGAAGGTGGTCGATGGGTTGTTGGTTGTGGTCTTCGCCGGCGGCGAAGTCCATTGAAGTTGGTGGTGGAGTCGTATTGTTCTCGGGTCAATGAAGTGATGGATTTCACTTAGACAACCAAACGGGTCAATGAAGTGATGGATTTCACTTAGACAACCTAACAGATCAAAATAAGTTGCAAAGTTTCATTAAGTTTTCAGGGTGGGCATGTGCCCACCGTTCAACAGGCCCAACTTCCATTAAGTTTTCAGCCAGCCCATGTATCAACTGAAGTTTTCAGCCGGCCCATGTTGAACGTTTGCGTAATACTGTAATTTGTGTTTTGTTGTTTTTGTAGATGAACTTCTCAGTTAGTCAGTTATACAAATAAAGAAAACAGATTGGTGTAATTTGAGGAAAACATTAAGCTTGATTTTAGTTAAATATATAATGCCTAAAGTGTTGAAATATAAGTTAAACTTGGATATAAATACTTGTTAATATTGATATAAATAAAAATAAACATATTTAATGATATGGATATAAACATATTTAATGTAGTTTATGTTTGTTTTGATTGATTGATTGATGTTTATTTATTTACTAGTCTAAGGGGAGTGGGGGTGGCAAGTTATAGTTCCGTGATAGCAAAAAATAACGCGTGGAATTTGGTGAATTTCCACCGCCACCAACATTGTTAACACGTGATATATTATTGGCGTGATAAAATTCACGCGTTATAAGGTTTGAGTGATGGAACATGTGAGGGGTGTGGGGGTTTATTGTTGGGTGTTGTGAGTGATTACCACCGCCACTAAAAAAGGTTGTAAGTGATGAAATAATGGTTGATGACATGGCGGAACTTGATTGGATATTGTGAGTGATGGAATTTCTATCACTAGTGACCACCACCACTCCCCTAAGTACCTGTGTGTTACACGGGTGGCTAAATAGGAAAACTAAGTCCTTTAAAATTGTGAAGTAAAAATTATAATTTTATATACGTTGAATTATTAACGAAAATGTTAGAGAGTATACGAAATAATTGAAATACATGAATAGGACAAAAAAATCACAACTAATTGAAGATCTCTTTATAAACAACATTAGTTATTTTATTCGTAGGTTTACTGTCGTTGTCAAGTATTAGTCGTTTTTCTCCATCTCGTGTTTTAACCCTTGTTAAAACAACATACAATTGACCATGTTTGAAAACGGGTTGTCTCAAGTACAAACCAACTTTTGATAGCCTTCTCCAGATGCTCCAGCCTCCAAGCATCATATATAAGTAATAAACCAAAGTCTATAAATATTAACAACTTAATAATAATACTAACGCACTCACGTGTATATGTGTGCACATTTGTCGAAAGCATGGTCCATCAATGTTGCATGGCCCCAATCACACGCACCCATAAACGAATCATAATGAGGCTCGAAGTAGCAGAAATTACCAGGTAGCTCCCTCCACACGATCAATTCATCTAGAAACTTATTGACTCCCTTCATTTCACTCCAAACAAAATAGATGACAAAACTGATTGACCCGTTACAGTTTTAGTTATTTTTTAGGGTTTACCCGTGTGACCCGTTACTATTGGAACATACCTGGATCAAACCATTTGATCCGTTACAGTTTTAGTTATTTTTTTAGAATTTACCCATTTGACCCACTGTAGACAACATAACCCAAATCGTTCAAATAATAATTTCTAACCACTTAAAATGGAAATCAACCTACATTGATCTAAACTACTGATTCACGTATCTATAAAATATATAAAGAAAATAACCTAGTGATCAAATAATTCACCCAACAATAAGATAAAACACATGATCTTACCTTAGTTTCTTCTCTATGAAACTGATAAACCACTTGCTTGCTTACTTTACCGGCACTTGGAATACATGGGCCAACTGACCAACTTTATCATGTATTCATAAGCTTAAAAAAATAAGGCCCTCCCTCTTTCTAAGTTTGTTCAGAAAGAACAAGAACGTGAGCACATATACCTTAGTTTTGTACTCATTTTCATTTGACGATTTGAACAGAACTCAACTATATGAACCACTTGTAACTTATAATTTGTGTCTTGCTATTCTTCGTATCTTTGTAACTTTATTAAGTTAAGTAAAATGTTTTGAAGAGATATTTTACTTGTAATTTTATCTCTAAAATTCTATTTCTAAAAGTCTAAGTACTCATGTGTTACACGGGTGGTCCCAAAGTAATTATATTATTTACCAGTTTTGACTTAGCTTTTATATGAGAGAAACCTTCCATTACTTACTTAACATATCAAAATGAAACAAATAGACACAGGTTGGATCATATCTTTACAATAAGATACCAACAGGCTTTGATGCGGTCTCTAATTAGGTATAACAACATACCAAACAAAAGATACTATCCATTTTATACCCCTTTTATTATAAACTATTGAAATCATATATATTGCAGCCTGATTAATAGAGTCAAACTCTTGCTTCTTCAATCACACAAGCATATGATTTTTTGTCCTTTTGGGACTAACCTGTTTTGCAAAGGGAAAATGACTTTAGTAGCTTTATTTAATATCTTTGAAATTAAATTTGACCTCGTTAACTCACTTGTCAAGGCGTTGATCATAAGGTGTTAATATTGATACACCATTTCAGTCTCTTTCTCCCCCTCCTCTCTCTCTCTCTCTCTCTATATATATATATATATATAAAGGACCGCTAGAATGAGAACCACCTCGAGTTGTAAGAACCACGAGAACTACTTGATCCGGGGCGAGGTGGACCAAATTTTTTTTTCAAAAACGTAGATGCATGTATTATAAACACATTCGTAAAAAAAAATTTAAAAAAATGTCGTGTGTGTAGTTTTGAGCACCACAAGTTTGTGGTTTACGAGTCCGTGTGTGTAGTTTTGAGCACCACACATGGTGCTCAAAACTACACACACGACATTTTTTTTTTTAATTTTTTTTTACGAATGTGTTTATAATACATGCATCTACGTTTTTGAAAAAAAAAATTGGTCCACCTCGCCCCGTACGGTGTGGTTCTCGCGGTTCTTACAACTCGAGGTGGTTCTCATTCTAGCGGTCCCCTATATATATATATATATATATATATATATTAATATATTAGGGATGAGCATTTGATACTAGGTATTGGTACCGTACCGTACCGGTACCATCGAATACCCACTTTTTAGTGTTTTCGGTACCGGTTTAATACGGTACTGGTATTTTTTTTTTCCTTCAAACACCGGTACGATACCGTACATTTTCGGGACCGGTATCCATATTTGGCGAATTTCAGTAAAGATACCGTGTTCATCCATAATATATATACATATCAGATATTTAATGCATTAATCATTAATCGCAACGTATAAAAGTGCAGCATGTCCCCTAAGAGTTGTATTCCAAGGTATTGATCTATTCTTTTCTTGTGTAAACTTTGTCGATTTTCTACCGACAATGCGCATATATTTCAACACCAATTACTCTATTCACATATACTATAAGAATATTATTATTATTATTATTATTATTATTATTATTATTATTATTATAAAATGTTAATTCTTACATTATAAAAAGAAATTAAAGTAAACCAAACAAAAGGAAATTTGACATCATCAAATGGAACCAAAAGAAAATTCCTTCACAAATGTGATCACTTGAAGTCATGCTACCATATATACACACCCTCACCACACACCTAAAAGCCACTGTATACCCCCATTTCATGCCTTAAGAACATTGCAAAACTGACTCAATTTGTTCTTTTTTTCTCAATCTTAGCCACAAAAACCCCTTACAACGTAAGCAAAAACGACATACAAACCCCCCAAAAAGCAAACAACATGCCTACACGATTCTCGGGTCATCAAACCTCTCCAATTTTGCTGCAACAAACTCGGAACTTTAGCACTCTTAATCGCCCACCAAAACGATCCTTCTTTAATTCGATCCACCACCATGGAGGCCAAGGAAACAATCACTAGATGCTTAAAAAAATATCAATGAAGACTCCAATTGCGAACTTGGATCTCAAAATTCAAAATGCACTCTTTCAAAAAAAAAAGTGAAGTTCAAATTCAGAAATAATAGAACAAACTTCCAGATTTCCTTAGCTAAGGCCTCATAAACAGGATAATTGTGTTAGTACACATAAACAAAACTTGGCATACACTAAATTACCACATCCTAAATCGCCATATTATCATCTCAAAACAGCAAAATGCAAGCAAATTAATCAATTCAAGTTTTATACACATAATAAATGCTCAAAATGAAATAAAAACTTCAAAAGAATAAAAAAACATAATGCTTTTAAAATGAGAAAGAAGTAGTAGTACTTACCAAAGTCATAGCCGCCGACACTATTTGTTGGAATCAGATAGATCAGGGACATGCAATGCCTGACTTGCTCTGTTTTTTTTTCCGGAAAACACCTTTGCCGACATCGGCAATACCATCTGCCATGAAACCGTGTTGTCGCAGTCAAAGATCACGGTAGTTACGCTGCCACTGTTGTCATCTTTATTTATCCTCTTCTAGGCGCAAGGCCAAAAATTATAACGCCAACGACCTCCAACAGGTTGCCATGGACCAGATGAGTTCATGTGATTAGAGGTCCAATTAAGGGTACAATAGAAATGTTGCAATAAAACTACCAAAACTTACATTAATTTAACATATAGAAATTGTCAACAATAATTTGGTTGACTAATAAACAAAATAGCCATTGATGATAATTGTGACAAATAAACGTGAAACAGAACCATATTACAAAAGATTGCATATGTTGATTCTAGATGTAGTGTTTCTATAATGAAAACAGAGTTCATATAAGAGTCATTTAACAACTTCATGTAAATATTTTAGCATACCTAAAAACGATGTGACTTGTTGAAATCATGAGTATTATCACAGGTGGTGTTATTTTTATGCAGCTTCTTTGTCAAATGAGAAGACAATATCCTCCCATAAACGTGTTAAATTAAGTTTTTCCTGAAATAAAATGTAATAATCAGAATGTAGAAACCTTTTGTGGTGGTGTTATTACCAATTTAAAACGAAACAAACAAATATGCAAGAAATCAGAAATTCATATTATTGGGCAGTATTTAACCTTGGCATTCTTAAAGTAGATAAAACCTCGTTTAACACCAATTCATAAACAAAACAAAACCTGATAATAAACCATCTGTCCGCACCTCTACAACCCTAAAAATTATTCCAACCGCTACACACTTTTACAAAATAAACACAAGATCCTAATTTACTGATAGGATTTGCCCTTATGTACAAAATCAAATTGCAGCATTAAGATCAATGATATACCTTTTTTCATTCTCCGTTCCTGCCTCCAGCTGTAATTGATATAGTGTGACGACGTTCCTGCCTCCAACTACAGTTGATATAATGTCAATTTACACTGAACGAATAAAATCAATAACTACTCACATTTCAAGAAAACAAAAAAGCTAGCTCTAACAACAGAAACAACCCAAAATGGTACCAAAATAACTCAACAAATCAGCAAAAAGATAAAGAAATCACATCAAAATAATCCAAAACAATAAAAAAATGCAGATAACATAAATAAAAATCCTAAAGCATACTATTGATCTAGTAAGAACCAACTAACACCCACTACAAGAAACTACCACTTTTAGCGGCGACACCATTAGCGGCGACAGGCGAAATGTCGCCGCTATTGGTCGATCCGCGTCCCAGAGTCTGAAACCAAACCCCAGCCGTTGATCCTTATCCTGATCTAACGGTTTGGGATTTAAAGGGCATTAGCGGCGACAAGACAATAGGCATTAGCGGCGACAACTGCCTCTGCTAAAAGTCAATCCGTGTGAAGCTTGAAAAGAGCTGATCTCTGTCCTTGATGAGAGGATGATCCAACGGTTTGGGCTCCTTCCTGCTTTCTCTCCCTTAAAGAAACACAATCACCCACAAACACAATCACCAAACTCCATCATCTTCACCAACAACAACAACCTACTACCACCACCACCGAATCGCCACCACCGTGAAGCTACCACCACCACCCTGAAGCTCCACCCACCACTGTTAGACAGCCATCATCAAGCTCCACCACCACCATTGGACCGGCTGCACCACCACCACCACCGTCAACCACCGCTAAACCGCCATCATCAAGCTCCACCACCACCATTATCAAGCTCCACCACCACCATTATCAAGCTGCACCACCACCACCGTGAAGCTCCGTCAACCTCTGTTGAACACCGTTGAACCGCCATCATCAAGTTCAAGTTCCGTCCAGTTTCGTTTTATTGTTTAGAAAATGTATAGTTATGTAAAGTTTTGTATAGAAAATGTATAACTATATCGACAAGCTCAGGAATCCATTTTTTGAGATGGGAATTTGAATGAAAAGTTATGTAATCTTTAAATTTATTAGTTCTGACAAGTTTTTGATAAACGGTTTATTAGTTCCACAAATTATGTAATCTCCGGCAATCTATCTCAGGCGATCTTTCCTGCGAATTCTCCGACAAGAGCATTAGCGGAGACGGTATCAATAGCGGCGCCAAACTGGGCAATAGTGGCCCATCAATACCGGCAACCCTTTAGCGGCCACATGTCGCCGCTAATGATTAATAGTGGTGACAAAATAGGGCAATAGCGGCGACACCTGGCGCTAAAGGTGCCCTTTTTTTGTAGTGACCAACACCAAATCAAACAAAAACTACTACTAAACATAAACCTTTGAAACCCTAACTCAAACACAACCCATATGATGAAACTTGCCCTAACCCAATACAAATACCATTGCCCAATCAACTCAATGATTTAAGAATCAGAAACCCTAACCTGAATCAAGACTGTGTCTTTCTTGATTTTGAAACAAAACCCGCAACTTTTAGGATAAGATTATTTGTTAACTACTGTGTTCATCTAGGTAAATATGAGGACAAAAAATTACCCCATTCCATGTTGATAAACTGGTTAAAGTTAAGTTACAAAATTAACTAAAACAATTTTCATTTTTATTAGTAATTGATATTAGAAAGACCAAGGATATCATACATGCTGAAGTCGCAGGAAGACCTGGCGTTTGATAACCGCATCAGCTCATCTAAATATAAGGCATTGCTACCAATCATATTACCCCTGCAGCAACTGTGTCTTTATAAATAATCTATGTATAAGACTATGTTATTGATTTTAATCCTTGACAATATAAAAAGGTTGGATTTAAGAACATTCTTTGTTACAGTTGTGTATTAACATTTAAACACCTCCTAATATAAGCAAAAGCTTTTTGCAAGATTCATGCTAATGGAAGTTTTATCATCAGCTATTATACTTGTATACATTACTTACAACCACAGTGTACAAAATCATTAAAAATGAGACATGATTAATAATTTAAAAATACATGATCACCAGAATGAGAGGGCATGGATCCTTCTAAGCTTTCGTTTTCACCATGGTATCACTTCCTTTTATGTTGAGGAAAATCCACTAAAGAATGTTGAATATAGATAGTAGTCAAACCAAGAATGCGATTTAAAGGTATCGAATAATAAAAAGCTTTAGATTCACTTGTCTTAATTGAAATTGATTAAATCAATGACCTAGAGTTAACTGATTCGGTCTTTAAGAAACCGAAACATTTAGGTTCAGAATCTAAAGGAACTATTTCAGCTTTAACCCAAATTAAGAGCCTTTCCTAGTCGTCTCCCATTCTTCTTAGCAATTGTCAGTTGGTCACACGTGTACGGTAAACGAATAAAACCCTCTATTTACAATTAACAACCTGGAAGTAGTGAATAAAACCCAAATTATGGACACGCTTTCGATTTACCCGTATCTTTCTTTTCATTCATCTTATCGTCTATTACTGATAAGAGCGTAGTTTGTAGTCTATAGATAAACTGCGGTAGACTAGCTTCTAAGGCTTTTCCGGCTTCCTCGGAAATGGTAGCTTTCATCTCCTCAGTTACACGATATGTTGATTCTTTTCCGGTTTCACCGGCCATTTCTTTAACTGAAATGTTCACAATAGTTAATCAATAACTATTTAATTTATTTCCACCTTATTACATGGAAATTTATATTACACATACTTAATCACAAGTAATGTGTGTTTCTTTTTAGGTTCGGTCAAGTACATATCTTACCTTACCTTTCTTACTTAGTGTATTTCCCGGGTTCGAGCATAATCATACACTCCTCCCATACACTTTTCATATGCTTTTCATCATCTAATTCTATAAATCTAGACTCCTTTATAAATAACTCTTACCGGATGTCTTGATCAAGCTTTGAACCAAACACGCTTTGTCTTAACAAGGCTCTGATTACCAACTTGTAAGACCCTTAAGACCATTTAATAATTTATATGATATAGATTGCTTTCAAAGTGCCGTTTTTACAAAACACTAACACAACAACAACTACATAGATTTTAAACCTTCAAACAATCCTTATTATAATTATTACACATAAGTTTCGTAGCAAAAGAAACTATTTTATTAGCGAAAGCTTTATAAGTTGCGTGTTCGGTCCTTGTACTAGCTTGATCTTCATCCGACCCATTCCATGAGTTACCTAGTCAGCAAAACACTCAAATTCATTAGTTATGAATGCTAAAAAGTTGTCTATATAAGTTTATATGAACAACACAACAATCAGCAACTAAATTTCTGCACTGGTAACCCGTCGTGTGGCGCGATGGGATGAAGGCATAGGTGTCGCGTGACGCGACAAGCGTCGCGGCCCGCGACGGTCTTACCGTTCAGGGCGCGACGAGCCATCCATTTCGACAGAAGGTGCGATTTTGGAAACCTGCACATTCCCAGCTCAATACCATTTTACTAAAACAATCATAACTTGTTCGTTTCTAGTCCGATTTGGGTCACGTTTCTTTCCACGCGACCGTAACAAGACCATCTACATCATGGAGTAAAAATCCAACATCTGGTTAAACAATTTTTCTTATTTTAAACACTTGGTTTATAGGGATTTTCCTAATTATTCAACCCGTTTACATTGACGAAGTATAAAATGTACTTATAAGCTTGAAACTGCTATAAGGGCTACACCTTCACATACTTTTACATTACGACACATTATACTAAAAACTCAAGTGCCGATAACAAGGTACCTAAGTCCAAATTGTCTTGTTTAACTTAATTAGCGACCTTTATCATTTTAATCTACCAAAGTTTAATACTTTGGTGATTTTGACCTGTTTGATTTCACTAGCGAAAACCATCGCCCTTTTTGAATCAAACATGTAGTTTTCGAGTCAATTTGACCCGTTCAAACTTGTAAGTGGAATCCACCACTTTCATCATCTCTATATTTTCGAATTTTCTACTTATTCTTGTTTGGATACTACAAACGAAATCCTTCATTTTAGTATTATCCAACCTTATAACGAATTGATTATCATTCAATTATTAAACATAAAAGTGCTAACCAAGATATTACGAAGCGAACAACCACATACCTTTCAAAGCTTTCCTTTTAAGCGGTTATCCGATCCGCCTAGCCCACTCGATGATCCACCCAAATCACCTATATAATTCAATCCGAATATATTGTTTAGAACTCATGGTTCGATGTTCAACCTTTCATACTTTTAATTACTCGATTGAGCGACTACTTCTTAATTTCCAAGTAATCCAATTCACTTAGACATTTTATCGAACATCTTAAAGGCATAATCATTATAATACCATTTTCATTTTCATGATTAACTAGTTAACCATATCAAAACATCATTTATTTGCTAATTTGATTAAAACACCAAAATTGACACTTGAACTTGCATCACAGCTATCATTTAACTTCAATATCACAAGAATTCAAGTAATCCCCACAAAACCCATATCACACCTATATGACAATCATTGAAACAAATAGGGTATGACATGAATTAATCAAAGTGTTGTATAAGACTTATTTCTAGACTTGTATCCATCCTAATTTAACCATAACATCCATCAAGTCACCACTAATTTCTGTTAGATGAATTCATGAATCATCAAAACATCTTCACATCTCAAAATTAAGCATACCTTTTGATATACTAAGGATGAAGATCACTTATTTAGCCTTAAATCACCTTCAATTTGGTTTTGATTCTTTGATTTTGAATGAAATTGTAGAATCTAGGGTTGTGAAAAAGATGGAGCTCGATCAGGACACACACAAATGTATGTTCTGATGTTTATCCAACAATTAATCAAAAGAACTTTCAAAATTTTCACCTTTGGCCCCTCTGGTTTCCAAGTTTTATAGAAAGGGTTAAATACTTTGATTTCCCATCTTTTCTATTTAGATTTTTAACTAGGCTAATTATTCCTAGTTTCTATTCTCACTGTTTTATTATGAATTTTATAACCTACACATGTACACAAACATATATAGTTTAAAAATTTAGGGGTGTTACACCCCGTCACTTGGATTCTTGTTTACTGGGAGAGATTCACCTGTAAGAGCTGACTGCAAAACGTATCAAAAGTGAATAACCAATTCAACTATACGATTAAATAATTAAGTTGAAGTTATTACTTGATCAATATTTAAAGGATCTCCTTGAAGCACACGTGCATTGACAGGAATAATGTCACCTAGCTTAATACTGATGATGTCTCGAGGTATGCATCCTCTTCATTCCATTTCCCATTGCACACAACCTAGTGAGGCCAATTATATTATATCAAAACAACATTATTTAATGAATATAGAAACACATCAAGTGAGTTAAAATTATCTAAATCTATATACATATACATAACCCTCTAAAACATTATTTACGTGTCAAAAAGTTGGTATTACATGTTCAGAATCTTGCTAAACTCATGCCAATTAATCTAGAGTCCACACACACCGGTGCGCGCGCACACATTCAAGCATACACAAACCACCGTAAATGTTCACACAATCAAATTAAGAGTGCATTTGAGTCCCTTCACAGCAGCGCAAGTCTAGGGGGGGTTATTGCACGGACCTCCCGGCCGCTGGAGTGATCCCACTCCACAAGCTAGCACCGTCCCAATGCTGCCTGGCGGTGAATACCTCATCCCGAGCTGAGTCCGTTTCCCTCTGGGAAGAAGGTGGCAGAATACCCCCTGCCTGGACTCGAACCCGGGTCTCTGTGAAGAGTAGAGGTGGGACTGGCCAACTGGGACACCCCAGTTGGTTCAGCAGCGCAAGTCTACGTTCATGATCCATCACATTTTCTCTGTACGATAACCTAATACAAATTAATATACAAAATGAAATCACATTCTGTAATTAAATTCTGTTAGGACTACAGTAAGCAGAATCAAACCTTCAAATCAGCAGAGAAGACTGTTCGTCACTGACCATCACGGACAACTCAAATTTGCTAAAAAACACTTTCTTGTATGGATTTTGCATATAAATTCTGATACTCTCTTGGCAAATCAACATATAGGAGCTCCTCCAAGGTACCACTTTCAAAGCCTCAGCATAACTTCCACAGTAGAGGAGTCGCCTCTGATGTCACATTTACATGCATATATCATATCAGAATACAAAAAGACACTTAAATTTGCCTAAAAAAATCATTTAAAAATACTTAAGTCTTCATTGAATGAATTTTGAAAATAGGTCCGAAACAAAGTTCCATACATTACAAACCAGAAAAAAGTCATACCAAATCCCCAGCCTGGCTTCTTATTGCTGAACACCATTTGAAATAAACAACACTATGAGTATTACCCTCTGTTTGTCACCTAATCCAGCACCTTTGCTGCCCAGTTGCATTAAATTTTCCTACTTCCGATCCAATTTCCTACGGTATAAACTCAAACCAAATTACAAAACATGAAAATCCAAGATATTCATCTTAATAAAAGAAGTAATAAAATAAAAAATCTTTAATAAAAAAAGAAAAATCTAATGTCTAATCATTCACATCACTAATTACACTTTGGGAATATGGTTAGAGATATAGAAAAACGAATTCTACTTACTATCTTAAAAGGAGGGGTGGGTATAAAGGGCTCTTCAGTCCAACATGTATTTCACTTACTTGTTGGTTCCCAAAATGAAAGAAATCCAAATCCCCTAGAGCGCGTTTTCTTTCATTGTCCCACATAACTCTTGCATGACCTGCCAACATCCAAAAATACAATTAGTTAAAACAATATATTTTATTTTCATCATATATAAAGTTGGAGAAACCACTATCTGACCTATCATCCCCAATTTGCTTCCTTCCAACTTAATATGCAACAGAGATTCAAAATCAAATCGAATTTCAATGAAAAAAACTTAAGATCACAAACATGCATTCAAGCAGACGATGAAAGAAAACGATTGAAGATAAACATCCAATAATTACGAAACCCTACCTGATCTGAGAAATTGAGAATTTAAACTCTAGCCCCGATTCAAACACCCACAAACCCTAAAAATGAGACTTGGTTGCGGATTAATGGCGATTGAACAACAAAACTGAAAAACGATTCCACGGCTTTTATAAAATATATCAATGATTAACATATTAAACACTGATTAAAGAGAAAGAATCAAAGGATTATCGGATTACATCATTAGACATCGAAGAAAACATACCTTATGAGAGTTCTTGTGTTTGAGATCTAGGGATTTCTGAAGCAGGTATGAGATCGCTATGTGTATTAGGGTTTCTGAAGTGGGTGCAAGAGAAAGATGGTTTTGATTATAAGCGATAATAATGGAAACGCATTCATAATTTTGTAGAAGAATTTCAACTAATTGATAATTGATTGGGTTTCCATATGAAGATTCTTCATTAGGCGGTTTCACAAATGAGGAGAAAGGAGGAAAAAGCATTTTGTCGCTCAAAACTCAATTATCAGCCTAAGTAGCAATGCCACATCATAGTCAAATAGTCAAAGTTATTTTGCTTTAATAATAGAGATAGATAATCTTTTTTCCTCTTACACGCCATGTCCCGCCCTCGTGCTTTTTTTCCACGCCACAATGCTGACTTAGTTGGCACATGGCGTTTCACACCCATTCTTCATGCCCTTCCACACCGTGTGGTCTAAGCCTAAGCTTAAATCTAAAAATAAGCTTATTAAATAAATTAGCATGAGCTTAAACTTTATTTTAGAAGCTCAAGTTAACTTACCGTATAAATTAGACAAAAATTATAATATCTAGTAATAAATTTTATACATATAAATTATGATAAATAAAACAATAGTTAATTTATATATTAATTTTATAACTAAAAATACATACAAAATATTAGAAATAATAAACTAACCAATAAATAATAACAAGCTAGTCGAGTCACTCCTATCTTAAACTTAAACTTGAAAAACCACTCACTAACCAAATTTAAGTTTTAAAAACAATATATTGAAACAAGCACAACCTAAAGCTAGCTAGGCTCAACTTTTCTTCGAATCCTAATCCAAACGATTCTTCCAGTTACTTGTTATTATAACCCCCAAAACCTGCATTATAATCTTAGTAACTGGAAGTTTGGGATTTGATGAGGCTGAGTCTCCGGCCGAGTGGTCCCCGTTGGCGTCGTCGCCGGTGGTCAGGGTGCCGGACTTAGGGGATCGGAAAGAAATGTTTGATAATAGCGAGGGGTTAAACATTGGGACTGGTCAGTTGGGTGAAGACGAACCGGTTGGCTCGGCTGCCAAGGGTGATGGGATTTTTGGGAATCTTAATTGGGAGAATTTTTACAGTCATAATCCCTCGGGATCAGGTACTGGTTGTGATCCCACTGACAAAGGGGAGGTGAATAATGATTTTTTCTTTTTTAATTCTGGGAAGAAATCTAAGAGGTTTAGGAGGAAAGAGGCTAAGGGGTAGGCTTCTGGGCCACGGGGTAGTCCAAGCTTTAATTTGGGCTCAAGTGACAATGTAAGGCCCACTAAGAGGAATAGAACCCAAGAGGTGATGATCAGTGACCCATTTTCTTTGGATCGCTTGCTGGGTTTAATGAAGGACAAGATAGATAAGGGGGTCAGCAGTCATTCGCGTGTTCCAAGTAAGGTGGTCTCTCAGTCGTCCCCTTCGGGTGGAGCCCCTTTTGATCTCAATCACAAGGTTGTTTCTGATGCTTCCTCTCCCTCTCATATCCAGGAGTCGGCTGAATCAGACAATTCCGACGGAGGTGTTAACAGTAAGGGCTTGTCCGCTGATGAGGAGGCTTGTGCGACTGTGAAGCTGGGTGTTCGTTTAGGTATGGATCTGGAAGAACGTGAAGGATTTGTGAAGAATGTTATCTTGGGAAAAAGGTATTAACGCGTTTCTATCATGAATTTCTTATCTTTGAATGTTGGAGGGTTGGGGGAGATGAGAAAGCTAGATGGATCAAAGGTATCAAGGTTAAATTCGGGATTAATTTTGTTGCGTTTCAAGAGACGAAATGTGTTTCTATGGACGTGTCGGTTGCTGCGAGATTGTGGGGTGACAGGGACGCTGCTTTTGAGTAGGTCGATTCGTCGGGTCAGTCGAGGGGCCTGCTGTGTTTAAGGGATAAAAACTGGTTTGAGTTCGGATGGTCCATTAAGGATAGGAATTTTCTGGTCATCGGTGGTAAAATCAAAGGGTATAGGCATCGGTTAAATATCGTGAATGTTTATGCTCCGCAGAACATCAAGGCTAAGAAGGCTCTTTGGGATCGGTTGTTGAGTGTGGTTGATAACGCGGCTGGGTTGTGGATCTTGCTCGGTGATTTCAACGCGGTTCGGGCTCCGGAGGAAAGGCTCAATACTCGCTTTATCCCCTCATGTGCGAGTAATTTTAATTCATTTATCTTTGATGCTGGGATGTTGGAGTATGGCATGAAGGACCGTAAATTCACGAGATGGGCAAACAAGGGTAGGAAACTCAGTAAAATCGACAGGATCCTCGTATGCTCTGGTTTCTTCAGGTTGTGGCCAGAGGCCTGCTTGAGAGCCCTTCCTAGGCATCTGTCGGATCACAGTACTGGTATTTTGATCACCAAGGATTCCAACTTCGGTCCCTAAACCGTTTAGAGTGTTCAATTCTTGGATTGGCCGGCCGGGATACGAAGAGACTGTTAGAGAAGCGGCTCGTTCATTTGTGTGGGATGGGCCGGCCGACCTTTGCCTGCTTAAGAAGTTTGAGTTTATTAGGCTTCGAGTGAAAAAATGGAGGGACGACATGTTAAAAAAGGAAAGGGATTAAGAGGCTGTCGCTAGATCGGAAATTGAGGATATGGAGATTCTGCTGGAAGAAAGAGGGTTAAGTGAGGAGGAGGAATGGATTCTGTCGGAAAATACTAAGTTAGTTCAAGAAATCGAGGAAAATAGAACTAGAGATTTGCGGCAGAGGTCGAGGGTTAAGTGGGCTAAGGATGGCGATGAGAATTCTAAATTTTTCCACTCTATGATTAACAGTCGGAAGGCGAGTAACAAGATTCACGGTTTGAATATCAATGGCTCATGGTACTCGAAACCGTCGATTATTAAAAGGAATGTAATGGATTTTTTTGGGGATAAGTTTAAAGAGGAGTTGAGTTGTCGGCCCACAGTGATCTGCGATAATATTAAGAGGATTAGTCCAGATGAGGCCTCTAGTCTGGTGGCGGGTTTTAGTAGCGTTGAAATCAAAGCTGCGGTGTCGGACTGTGGCAGCGATCGTGCCCCTGGCCCGGATGGTTTGAATTTCAAATTCCTTAAGCACTTTTGGGATATTTTTGAGTCGGATTTTGTGCAGGTCCTGAATGAGTTTCATTCTAGTGGTTCGGTCAGTAGAGGGTGTGCTTCTTCTTTTATCGCGCTTATCCCCAAAGTTCGTGACCCGACTTGTCTTAATGAGTATCGGCCGATCAGTTTGGTTGGAGCTATCATCAAGGTGATTTCCAAAGTTCTTGCTAATCGCCTCAAAAAGGTCATGGGTTCAGTCATTTCGGACTGTCAATCGGCATTTTTGAAAGGGAACTTTATCATAGATGGGCCCCTAATCTTAAACGAGACCGCTAACTGGTTAAAAAAGAACAAAAAAAGGCGTTCATGCTAAAATTGGATTTCGAGAAAGCCTATGATAATGTTAATTAGGGGTTTTGTCACAACCCCCGATCCCTGTTCCCCGGGAAAGGGCGGACGTGATCACAAAGTTTGGTGGTATCAGTTTTATTTAGTCTCGCAGCGGAATTTACATCAGGACCGTAGTTAGGAAATGATTATCAGAGTAAAACCACCATGCTTGATATTAATAAATACATGGGCAAAACCCAAGTTTCTTATTACAATACATTTATAGGGACAAACCCTATTTTATTTAATTTAAAACATTGTTTCTTAGATAACTTTTATAGCCACTTATTTTCCAAGCCGTCAGTACTCTCGAGCTGGCTTTATCCCAGTTGGCTTTCACATTGTGTTACCTGAAACATGTTTTAAAAATATTTTGTCTGCGGGAAATACTGGTGAGTGAATCCCAGTTTAATCAAGAAACATTTTATCAATTAACACAGTATTGAGGGCGATCACATTGTTTATTTCTACCCAATTACTCAATCAGTACTGTCAATCCTTGACTTGTGGGTCATATTACGCATTGGCTAACTCGTTGTCCAATGGTAACGTACTGTCGTCCCGACTTATTACTCGCAAGTAATAAATTTTGTATACAAAACCCCAAATACCGGCAGTAATGGAAGAACTACAAAGACTCACATACTGCTTAATCGCATTGTAAAACATTTAAGGTTTTGTAAAAACTGTTAACAAAAAGAAGATTACTCACATTGATGTCTTAGGCTTTTCGTAAGGGTTTCCTGGGTATAATCTATAATTTATATAAATGTACATTGGTTAGTACCATAACCCTTTGAAATTATTAATAATACCCTCCCCGAGACGGCATTCCAACAACTACGTCGGGCAGAACCACGACAGTTGTTACGGAACCCTAAATCAATCGGGCAGCGTAACTATTATGAAACCGGGGTTATAATACTTACAACGGAGCAGAACTTCGCTAATTAGGGGTATAATACCCAAAATATTATGCTTATAACTTCAGAATTCGAGATTGAGAATGAAATGTGAGCGACGGAAATCGAAAACTGATGTCTGCTATTTATAGTTGTGAAATCTGATCCTCACGCGGCCCGCGTCAAAGACAGGGAACATTGAAGCGGCCCGCGTCAACCTTGGTCAACGCAGTAGCTTAGCTGGGTCATCACTAGGCATGACACGATTGCGACACGTGTCAGCACCGGATGCATCCGCGTATCACGAGCCCGCGCGGCCCGCTTTAATGTAAGCTTAAGTTGAAGCGGCCCGCCTCAACTTAACTTTTCAGATTTTTAATTTTATTTTATATATATAACATAACTAGGGTTCGGTTTTCACATACGGGGTATAATATAAAACATATTGAGACATTTTATAGTATATTTAGAGAGTCGGAATATTATGAGGGTTGTGGTTTTACCGAGGGTTGTTACAGGTTTGTTATCTCGGCTTTGTCTCAAATGGGTTTCCCTCCTTTGTGGTTCAAGTGGGTTCATGGTATTTTGTCTTCGGCTAGAGCTGCGGTTCTTGTCAATGGTTCCCCGACGTTCGATTTTCAGTGCCAGAAGGGAATGCGGCATCTGTTATCCCCGTTTCTATTTCTTATTGTGATGGAGGTTCTTTCGAGCATCTTGATTAAGGTTTTCGAGGTTGGTGCAGTCTCTGGTGTTCGGCTTCCGAATTCCGGGCCTTCTTTGTCTCATCTTCTCTTTGCGGACGATGCGCTTGTTATCTGGGAATGGTCGGAGGAGAGTATCCACAATGTGGTGAGGATCCTCAGAGGTTTCCATATCTGCTCAGGTCTCAGAATCAACCTGGCTAAGTCAAACATTTATTGTATAGGCGTTTCTATCTCCGAGTTGGATTCGATGGCGTCGGTGGTTGGATGCAAGTCGGATCAGCTTCCGTTGAAGTATCTTGGGCTTTTAGTAAGAGCTAACATGAATCGTACTGCTAACTGGAGGTCGGTTATTGAGCTTTTTGAGTCCAGGCTTTCATTGTGGACGGCGGCAGTGCTTTCTATTGGGGAGAGAGTCACACTCATCATGTCGGTTTTGGAATGCTTACCTAATTACTTTCTCTTGTTGTATAAAGCGCCCGTGGGAGTTCTGAAGCAACTCGAGTCTATTATCAGGAGATTTCAATGGAGCGGAAGTGGTAACTTAAATAAATTGAGTTGGGTTTCATGGGAGCGGGTGGCTTCTCTTATTGATTGTGGTAGGCTCGGTCTCCGTAAGCTCGGCTCCATAAACACCTCGCTTCTTTTGAAATGGGCTTGGCGGTTTAAAACTAATAAGGACAGTCTTTGGGTTAAGGTCATCTCGGCTATCCATGCGTCCAAAAGGAGCGGTGATTTTCTCCCGGTTAAGGTGTCGTTAGGAGGAGTGTGGGGTAACATCGTTAAATTGGTTTCTAGGCCGGTTTACGTTGACGTTCGATTCTGGAATTTGTTATAGGGGATCATTGGTGATGGGAAGGATGTGGCTTTCTGCTTGGATCCATGGCTTGATAGGGGTCCTCTTAAATTTCGATATCCGAACCTTTACGAGCTAGAACTTGACAAGAACTGTGTTGTTCGTAATCGGATCGTTAGACCGGTTTCAAACCCGGACGCTAGCTGGAAGTGGAAGAGACCCCCGGATAGCAGCGTGGAACTGGCCGAGTGGTCGGCCCTATGCTCCCAACTTCGTGATGTTGATCTGTCTGATGCTAGAGACAAATGGCGGTGTGAGGGTGAAGAGTCAGGAGAGTACAGTGTTGGGTCTGTCAAGCGGCTTTTGGATTCCAATATCGATAGTAGCGAGAGGTTTGTTTGGGAGTGGTGTAAATGGGTTCTGTTGAAATGTAATGTGTTTGCTTGGAGGGCAGAGATGGAGAGGTTACCTACAAGGGTGGAGCTTAGGAAGCGAAATATTATGATTCCGGACATCGGTTGTCCGGTGTGTGATTCAGGGGAAGAGACGGCGATGCACTTGTTTACGTCGTGCAGTCTTGCGATGTCTATCTGGTCTAAGGTCAGCAGATGGTGCACGGTTCCTTTTTTGGTGGCCTTTTCGTTTAAGGACATCTTGGAGGCTCATCGGTTCAGCGGTTTGAAAGGAAAGGATCAAGCAGCTTATCAAGGCATTGTCATCATTGCTTGCTGGCTGATTTGGAAGGCTAGGAACGAGCGGGTGTTCAGCTTTAAAGTCCCGAAGGCCGATGAGATTTTCTGCTCGATCAAATCGCTCGGGTACTAAAAAAGTCCTATTTTTACCCTCAAATTAAAACACACACAACTCCCAATAGATTCTATCAAACCCACGTCATCAACTAAAAACCAAAGTACACTCCGTTCCTGTCTTCCTGATAACACAACCCACCCGTGACTCCACCACCAACTTCAATGGACTTCACCGCCGGCGAAGACCACCACCACAACCAACAACCCATCGACCACCTCCTCTCCATCCTACTCCTCCTCTCCGACCAAATCCGTCACGCCATCACCGACTCCAAATCCTACAAACTCGAGTGCACCGAAGTCGGTAAACTCATCGACCACCTCTCCAAAATGCTCCGCTCCTTCGTCCGGTTCACCACCACCACCCCCTCCTTCTACGACCGCCCGGTCCGCCGCGTCTTCGCTGACCTCACCCGCAACCTCACCCGTGCCCTAACCCTCGTACGGAAATGCCGCCGGAGAAGCATCTTCCTCCGTGTCGTCACCATCGTAAGCACTAGCGAATTTAGAAAACTTTTTTCACTTCTTGATGCTTCCATAGGTGACATGAAATGGTTAATTAGTATATACGATGTCGGTACTGATAAATCTGATACTGGTGTTGTGTTATCTTTGCCTCCGATTGCGAGTAATGATCCGATTATAGCTTGGGTTTGGTCTTATATATCCTCCCTTTATTTAAGTCCGTTGAGTGTTAAAATTGAAGTGGTTAACGAACTCTGTTCCTTAGCTAATGATAACGATAGAAACAAAAAAATGATAGCGGAAGAAGGCGGGATTCCGCCTTTGTTAAAGCTGTTGAAAGAGGAATCGAATTTCGAAGCGCAAATCGCGTCTGCGGTCACACTTTTTAATCTAGTTAATAACGAAGATAGAGCTAGGTTGGTCACTGGGGAACTCGGGGTTCCGGTTATAGTACAGTGTTTACAAAAGGCACCGATTCGGGTACAGGTTTCGGTTGTGAAGTTGATTGCGAGAATGGCGGAGAACGATGAGGTTTCGCAAGAGGCGTTTGCTAGAGAGAATGTGATTAGACCTCTTGTTACGCTGTTGTCGTTTGACACGGCCGATAATTTGTATGAACGGCAGAGTATTCATTCGGTTTTTAAGATGAATAAGATTGGTTCGATGGCAAACTCGTCGTTTGCGACGACAACGTGGTCGATTAACAGGAAAGAGAGGGAAAACGAGCCGTCTGAGTTGAAACTCGAGTTGAAAACGTGCTGTGCGAGGGCGTTATGGATGCTTTCTAGAGGTAATCTTGCAAACAGCAAGTTGTTAACCGAGACAAAAGGGTTACTAGTTCTCGCTAAGCTTATAGAAACCGAAACCGGTGAACTACAGACCAACTGTTTGATGAATGTCATGGAGATTGCAGCCGCAGCGGAATCGAATCCCGAGCTTAGACGAGCGGCTTTCAGGACTAATTCACCTGCCGCAAAAGCGGTAGTGGATCAGCTTTTAAGGTTGATCCAAGAATCCGAAATAGCTGGAATCAAGATTCCAGCTATTAAATCAATTGGGTCACTGGCCCGGACTTTCCCAGCTCGGGAAACGCGTGTGATCGGCCCATTGGTCAAACAACTGAGTCACCAAAACCCTGAAGTGGTAACAGAAGCCGCGATTGCTTTGGGGAAGTTCGCGTCCCCGGATAACTTTCTTTGTACGGAGCATTCGAAAACGATTATTGAATTCGATGGCGTGATTCCGTTGATGAGATTGTTGAGAGGGAATGAAAGAACACAGCATCATGCATTGGTGTTATTGTGTTATCTTGCAATGCATGCTGGAAACAATGAGGCACTTGTGCAGGCAAGAGTTTTGACAGCTTTAGAAGGGGCTGATAAGTCAATTGTTGGTCAACATTCTCAGTTGAGACAGTTGATTATGGAAGCAATTCATCAGCTTAATATGTATCATGCTGGTGTTATTCCTACTCAAAGAGTGTCACACTCACCTTGAAGAATCTGAGGTAGTTATTATGGTTATGCTGTAAATGTTTAGTAATTATTAAAGTGTGTATTATGGTGGACAAATTGGTAATTTAAGGGCAAAATTGCAACTTTCGTCCTTTATGTTTCAGGTTTTCAACAGTCGCTGTCCTTTAAGTTTAAAAATTACACTCTACGTCCTTTATGTTTACACTTGTCAACAGGCGGTGTCCTTTCTCCATAACTTGGTTAATTTTTTTGTTAAGTCTGCTCATGTGCAAAACATGTGAGGGGCATTTTCGTCTTTTTACTTTATTTTCTTTAAAATAGAAAAGAAATAACCTTCTCTCTCTCATCTCTCCACGACTAACCTTCTCTCTCTCATCTCTCTCATCTCTCCACCGACTAATCTCTTCAAATTCATCAAAATCATCATCATCGATCTTGGATCTGGATTCGAATAAAAAACAAAAACAGCTAACCGGAGATAGGGGTGGGTCACCGGAAAAGCGAGGGGTCTCCCCAAAACAAAATCATCATCATCGATCTTGGATCTGGATTCGAATCAAAAACAAAATCATCATCATCGATCTTGGATCTGGATTCCACCCCAACCCCGAGTCGCCCCAAACGCAGCCGCCTCTGACTTCAAACAACCGATAACACCGCTGCCATTCTACATCTTTGAAAAACTTAGATGGCGATGGTGACGACGGTAAATCATCAATTTGGTGTCGGAAGGTTGTGGAGGGAATGTGTATCCGTGGACTGTGGAGAATTGATAGGGCTTATCCTTGCTTAGAAGATATTAATTTGAAACGGATGAGAGTTTGGAGATTGTGACCAAATCGTTTAGGAATTCTAGGCTTTAGGGCTTGGTATTTATGGACTTGCTGCTAATTGCAGGTGAAATTTCTGGTTTGATTTCATCAATTTTGAGTTTTCTTCGATTAAGTTTGAAATTGGTTAGTTAAGGTAATATATGCAGACCTTGATTGACAATGCAGGTTAAAAACGTTTAAGTACTATGATTTTTGTGTATGAGTCATCTGATAGGTTGTGAGGGGGTCGTGGTGGTGATGTTGATTTTATGGTCTTTTGATGTGGATTAGGTTATTAATTTTTAAAAATTGTATGAATTTCTGGGTTCATATTCGTCGTGTTCTTGATGTTCTTCAGTTTTCCGGAAAAAATACATTTAAAAGATGTTGATTTAAAAGATGTTAGTCTTTGTTAATCATAAAATGCTGTGATGATGTTGATTTTATGGTTGTTTGATGTGGATTAGGTTATTAACTTTTAAAAATTGTATGAATTTTTGGGTTCATATTCGTTGTGTTCTTGATGTTCTTCAGTTGTCCAGCAAAAAAGTACATTTTTTGGAGTCCAAATGATTTTTCCGGTTGTTATTGCGGCGGAGCTATGGTGGAACTGAAAAGGACGAAAATGCCCCTCACATGTTTTGCACATGAGCAGACTTAACAAAAAAATTAACCAAGTTATGGAGAAAGGACACCGCCTGTTGACAAGTGTAAACATAAAGGACATAGAGTGTAATTTTTAAACTTAAAGGACAGCGCCTGTTGAAAACCTGAAACATAAAGGACGAAAGTTGCAATTTTGCCTAATTTAAATGGAAACAAATCTAGTGAGGGTCTCAAGATTATCCACTTTGACTTGTTAATAAGCTACTGTCAAGCATTAATCTTTCACACCGACACATAGTGGCGGACCCAGGAATTTTTCCAATAGGGTGCGGAACATTTTTAAAAATTTTAGGCCCCAAGGTCTATAAGTAAAAACATCGGTTCGTATCGGGTCGGTTCGAGTCGGGTCGGGCCATGTAAAACAAAAGAACATCAAACTAAATTTATATAATCATCAAAACATGTCAAACCTTGTTACAAACATAATTAAAACGTCGCATTACGGGTTTTCATTTTTTGAAATCTATCCAAAACATCATCTAAACCTACTTTCTTAAGCAACTATTTCTCTATATAACACAGTGACGGAACTAGTCCAAAAATTTAGGGGTATTCCATTTTTTTTATTTTTTAGACCAGGGGTATCCTTTGTATAACGGAGACGAAGTTGCAGGGTATTTTTACACTACGGAAACGGAGTTAAGGGGTATTTTTACACTACAGAAACGGAGTTAAGGGGTATTTTTACATTACCAGGTCTGATCGTTGTCGTGTAGGCGGCTATAAAAAAAGGAAAAATATCATCACTAACAAAATATAAGTATATAATCCACCACAAAAAAAAAAAAAATATCATCACTAACAAAATCATCAAAACGAAGCACATGTCTCCTGTCATCAAAAAATCACTTCTGGTGGGCTACCGGTTCCGTCCCACCAAAAATCAACTAAAAAATCATCAAAAAAATCAACAAAAAATCATCAAAAATAACAAAGAAACTTACCCGTGTTCGATCGGCGGTGGTATGGTGGCTGGCTGATTACGGTGGTATGCGGCTGCTGACTGTTCACTGTTGTCACTAATGTTCTGATCGCCGGCGTGCGTGCAAGGACGATACAGAGAGCGGAGAGAATATGTAAAGGTTTTGGGCTTGTTTATTTTATTTTAGTTTAAAATATTGTTGATTTGTTGGGTTTGTTTATTGGGCTAAGACTTAGTAGTGGGCTAGTTAAAGGTATTGGGTATTTGGGTTTAGTTATTTAGTTATTTAGGTATTAAAAGTTATATAATTTAGGTAGTATTTAAAAAAAAAATAAGAGTTTACTAAAAAAATTTTAAATATAAATTGATAACACTTTTTACATAAGGGGTGCGGACGGAAAATTCCAAGGGGTGCGAACGAAAAAATTCAAGGGGTGCGGACGAGATTTTCGACGGAACTTAGCACTAAATTTTTTTTTCCCGGGGGTGCGCTCGCCCACCTTGGGCCACCCTTATGTCCGCCCCTGCTGACACAAAAACATATAATAAATCTGATACGAAATGGACCAGTTGAGACTGAGACTGATGCTAAACGGGTTAAAGTCGTATATGGGTGAACAAGACTAAGGGTGGAGGGTATAGTATCGGTAAACAAGTTCGGTGAGTAGGAGCCACCGATCGGTGACTATACCCGGTTGATGAAGATGATCGGTGTCTTGGAGAGAGGGTGTGAAAATCGGTGATAGTTCACCGAAGTGATTGAGAGAGAGAGATTGAGAAAATGGTGGGTCCCAACCCCTTTTAACCAATCATAATTTTTTTATTTTTTAACCTACTCAAACACCCTAGAGTGATTAATCATACCCCTTGATTGGGTGCAAAATAGGGAGTGGAATTGGGAGTTGACATGGCATAATATTATTGGGTAGGATTTCACTCAATCACCCTAGAGTGATTAACGATACCCTCCACCCTAACATGTTTTATACACGGGTAGCATCTAAGTTGAGCTTCCTCAGACTATGTGTTATGGGGTGTTTTATAGAGGTTTCAAGAGGAAAAAAGGTTGTGCCACGTAAGCAACCATATCTCACCTTCAAATAGTGTCCCTATTCTGGTTACCATGCCCCTAATCCCCCGCCCCAAGTTCGCCTTCTTTACCATTTCACCTGGTCTTCAAATTGTGTAACTTTTATTTTCTTTACATAATTTTACATATATCTTATTATTTTGTTAATTTTTTATTTATTTATTCTATGTTATTCGAGACTACCTTAGTTTTCGAATTCGCAAAAACCGACCCGATAAACACTCCTCGAGTCCTCATGACTTTAACACCAAAATTGTACTTCATGTAGTTATTCTTATTATTCAAATATTTATGTAGTTACCGATATTTTTTTTTCAAATGTTGAATCATATCCAGTTTAAGAAGTTGAGATACTGTTTAGCAAAAGTTTCAAAACCATTAATGATAACAGAACCAAACACTACCCAAACAGCCAGACTTGGAATCAAGATCTGTGATTATGCATGCGAACACAAACACACACAAGATCTAATAAAGAATTAGGAAAGAGACGGCGGTTGACTGGTGACGGTTTGATAAAGGTCGTGTAAAATCTCTTGCGGTAATATAAATATCTATAAACTATAAAAGAACGTATAGTGTAGGGGGATGTTAACTAAGTCATCATAATCCACTCACCGATTTTCAATCAAGATTAATTTTTACTGAGACGTCTCTCTAAGGCAGTGGAGGTCGGATTTACAACGTCTCACCAATATTGGTAGTAATCACCAATACGGCAATACGTCCACTAGTAAGGCATTGATAGCACTAGGTCTCACTATGATGGTATGGATTATCACACAAATGAATGTTTACAAGTGTCTACAAAATTGCTTACGACCTCATTTCTTCTCTTAGAAACTTAATCTTTGATTCTTGAACATGAAATATATTAAAAAGTAAACATCATTTTTGAGAGTAAATGCTAGAAAAATTGTATCAAAGAAAAGATTGTACGCATCTTGCACATGATGTCACAATTGACCATGTATTTATTGTGCATCAACCATCGAGTATCAAGTTCTGATTTGTTTGACTTTTTGTATTCAACTTTGTTTTCAAATCCAATTCCGTGTTTCTTCCACTTGAAAATTAAAGTCCATCTTGACTTTGTCAACTTGAAAGCAATGTGAACTAGTTGACACCTTTTGGATAATTTAGAAGAAATCTTAGAAGATTTATTCCTAAATTGCTTAGCTTTTACCAAGAGAGATTGCAAGTCCGTGTTCTGTTATGATATATTATACTTATAAAAAATGCCCATACTCATTTTTGTTTGACTACAACTTTATCAAAGTGACATTTTATATAATTTGAATGAATTACTATGGGCATATTTGCAAAAAACAAAATATACATTTAAAAATGTATTTACCGAGAAATCATGGTCCGTTTGCGTCGTCAAAAACCGGATCAACCATTGTGTGTGCTAGAAAAGGGGTGTTGGTGGTTGTAGACGATAGTATAATAGAAAAGGGGTTGAGACGGTGGTCAATGGCTTGGACAGAGATGTAAGAAAATAAGAGCTATCGACGTAGAGAAGATTGGATTTTCTTTAAATATAACTGACGAGGTATGACCCTAATCGGATAGTCCGATCCGGTCATTACCTATTATTTTATTGTAAATAAGCTGTTATAAATATTCGTTCTAGAATATTCCATTTTATATGGATAAGATACATAACTAAATCTCCAACTTTTTGGGAAGATCATGCAAATCCCTAACTTATAGGAGTTCATCCAAGTTAAGGAAAACCCTAATCACAAACTATAAATAGAGGTAAACATGCAAGGTACAGGATATCGAATTCTCAATACAACTTCTTCTTCTCTTTATACTTTTATACTCCCAAACCCGAGACTTATTCTCACGCCGGAGGGTGGTTACAGGAATAACCCCATTCCTGTAACGAGTCCTAACGGTGTTTCTGTTTTGCAGTTTGCCGGTTCGGATCATTGGTATTTGAAGTCTACGTCGGATACTACCAGAAGGTCAGTGTTTCTTCATTGGCGCCATCCGTGGGACCTTTTTCGGTAACAATCAGTTCGAGCCCCATGGCCAGTGATCTGAACGCAGCAGCAACCCCAAGCCAAGCAGCCACAAATAACACCCTGGTGATAGGGACAGGCCCCATCACCAATACCCCGGTTTCGCCGGTCGTCACCAGATCGCTGGATCTGGGATTCGAGGCAGAAGGACCACCACCTGGTTTTTCGGGGAATGTAGTTACTGCCCCGGGAACAACTGGGGTAAATGTACTTCCATACACCTCCCTGCGGTTACAGTCCATGGAGCCAGGATTAACAGGCGTCAACATGTCCACCCCGGTGGCGACCACTGGGGCACAAGCATCACGCTTTAGTTCTATGCCAGTTATTACGTCGGCAAGTCCGAATACCATCACGCCGCAGGCGAGCATGCCTCAATATTATCAACCATCTGCTACTTACGCCATGCCACCCTTGTACACAGCAGCACTTACAGCTGCACTGTCTACTCCGCCTCACCAGCCGGTGGTCATGCCGGCAGGAATAATGAACGCCCCCGTCACACCAGGGAATCAGCCTTATTTCCCTGGATACTATTACGCGCCCCCATATGGATACTTACCTCCGTATGGTAACTTGGCATACACCCCCCAGGGAACCACACAGAGTCATGTTCAACAATCGCCGTACGCAGCTTATATGCCGCCATGGTGGAACTTTCCTACTTCGCAACCGGCCTACGCCCCAGTTCAGCCAACAGTGGAACCCGCCTATGACAGAGAGAACGCATCCAGACCCAGACTTTCCCCGGGAAGAGGCCCCAGTTCTATGCTAAACAACACTTCAGCACTACCTACTCCTACTCCGGGTGTAAGCCAGGGCGGAGTTATTCCTCCAGTGCAACCCATCAATGTGGAAGAAGACGAGCTCACTAGACCATACAAGCCAGTAGATGCAACGTTCAAATCCAAATTTACTAGAAGAATAGCGGAAGCTCCTATCAAGGAGAAACCTAAAATGCCTCAAACAGTAGGTAAATATGATGGCCTGGGGGACCCCGATGACCATCTTAACCTAT
This sequence comes from Helianthus tuberosus, assembly GCA_030545235.1. Lineage (NCBI taxonomy): Eukaryota > Viridiplantae > Streptophyta > Magnoliopsida > Asterales > Asteraceae > Helianthus > Helianthus tuberosus. The sequence goes on from JARYGA010060305.1 coordinate 1,575,186, forward strand.
TTAAAAGCGCGGGGGAAGTAGCGTGTTGGCCTATGCCCCTATGGTGCAAGATGTTTGTGCAAACACTGATGGGTGCGGCTAGGGTTTGGTGGGATAGTTTACCCACAGGAGAAATAGACAGTTTTGAGGATTTGGAAGCCAAGTTCATCTTACAGTTCAGCCAGCAACGCAGGCACACTAAAGATAGAAATGAGCTTCTCCATATCCGCCGGCGAGACAATGAAACGGTGGAAAACTTCATCGTTAGATTCAACAAGGAAAGTTTGGCAATCCCGGGCGTGACGAATGATCTAGCCTGTGGAGCTTTTCTACAAGGAGTGAATGATGACGAGTTGTTAAGAACCCTCCATGGGCGAGATGGCGTGCCACCCACCATTGATGAAATACTTCGGATAGCCAAAGTATATGTCATACAAGAAAAGGCCGTAGCCGCCAGTCATGCAGCTAATAGGAAGAAAGAGGCTCTCAAAAATCAAGAAGATAGAGAACAGCGGAATGCCAAAGGCAGGGGCAGAGGGGATCGATACCAGAGGAATGACAAAACGGATTCGCGTTACGACCGATCAAGAAACACCTACTCAAGGAACGAGTCCTCAAAACCTCGATCTGATTACCCTAACCTGAGCAAGACGCCGGCGGAAATTCTAGCCTCAGAAAACCTCAAGTTTAATCCTCCAAAGCCATTAAAAGACAATCCAAACAAAGACACAAGTAAATACTGTGAATACCACAAAGGGTGCGGGCATGACACAAACGATTGTTTTCAGTTGAAAAAACAGATCGAATATTTTGTGAAAGCAGGTAAGTTGGCACACTTGGTAAGGGACATCAAACAGGGTCCACCAGTCGTCAAAGAAGAAAACGATAAAGCGGCGGGTAAAAGACCACGAGAGTTGAATATGGTGCACGCTGACAAAGGAAAAGGGGCAAAACGGAGTTTCTCCACGCTCGAACCCTGGATGCTCGCCACTATGACCATCGAACCGCGCATTGAAGACCTGCACCTCACTACAGATGCCATAATCATATCTGCCGCAGTGGGAGATTACCGCATGAGGCGAATCTTGGTTGACACTGGGAGTTCAGAAGACATCATCTACGAACACTGTTTCAATAGAATGCAATTGGAAGACCAACGGTTGCTAGAATCTGTACACGCCCCCATTAAAGGCTTCACAGGGGAAAAAGTAGACCCTATTGGTCAAATTACTTTCCCAGTCACATTTGGACAGGAGCCCCGGGAAAGAACCATACTCCTAACATTGCTGGTGGTACGTGCTGAGTCATACCACAACGTGATTATTGGAAGGTTCACTCTGGGTAAATTAGACGCTATAGTCTCAACGGCGCGAGGTTTCATGAAGTTCCCCACTCCGCGGGGTATTGCAACAGTGTATCGAGACAAGATAGGAGAGGTACTAAACACCAAGAAATGTCGCCAAGGCCCCACCGGAGCTATCGGTCCAGAAAGGTGGGTGTTGAGCACACGCCACCCAGACCAAATGGTTACCATCGGGGACAGCCTCTCCCCAGAGGTTAAAAATGACTTGAAAGCGCTATTAAGAAGAAATGCTGACGTTTTTGCCTTCGAACATTCCGACATGACAGGAGTTCCCCACGATAAGGCGGAACATAAGCTAGCAACACTCCCAGGCGTTAAGCCGGTCGTGCAAGGTAAACGCAGTATGGCCCCGGATCGAAAAGCAGCAGTCGTTAAAGAAGTACGAAAGTTGGTAGAAGCCGGAATCCTCAGAGAAACACAGTACCACACATGGGTGTCAAACCCGGTGATGGTAAAAAAGCCAGATGGTACATGGCGAATGTGCATTGATTTCAAAGACCTGAATAAAGCATGCCCCAAGGACGCGTACCCTTTGCCAGAGATGGACTTCAAGGTTGATTCTCTGGTCCCCTATAGGTATAAATGCTTCCTGGACGCCTATAAGGGATATCACCAAATCAAGATGTCTAAGGAAGACGAAGAAAAGACAGCGTTTCATACCGATGTGGGAATTTTTTGTTACACAAAGATGCCTTTTGGTCTACGAAATGCTGGAGCAACATATCAGCGTCTCTTGGACAAAGTTTTTGAAGCCCAGATCGGCAAAAATCTGGAAGTGTATGTAGACGATCTCGTGATCAAGAGTAGAGAGGAGAAGCAAATGTTGGAAGACATTGAGGAAACCTTCCAGAAGCTTAGAGAATACAACATAAAGCTCAACCCCAAGAAGTGCTCGTTCGGGGTGGAAGAAGGAAAGTTCTTGGGCGTGATCGTCACCCGGGAAGGCTTCAAAGCTAATCCGGATAAGGTAGCCGCTATAAAGCGAATGCCCTCCCCTAGAACGTTGAAGGAAGCACAAGCGCTAAATGGGCGCTTAGTGGCGATTAACCGATTCTTAGCAAGACACGCAGAAAGATCTTTACCGTTCATTAAAACATTAAAAGATTGCCTCAACAAAAAGAATTTCAAATGGACTGGTGAAGCTGAAGAAGCCCTGCAAGATATGAAGTGTTTTATCGAAAAGTTACCTATGCTTACAGAGCCATCTCCCAATGAGGTACTAAAAATGTACTTGGCAGCGGCTCATACCGCAGTAAGCGCGGTGCTCATGGTGGAGAGGGATGGGAAGCAAACTCCCATATATTACATAAGTCGAGTACTGGCGGGACCAGAAACAAGGTACCCAACCTTAGAAAAATTGGTCCTGGCCCTGGTACACGCCACTAGGCGATTGAGAAGATATTTTCAAGCACATCGCGTGCAAGTTTTGACGAATTACCCGCTACAGCAAATCCTGCACAAACCGGAAATCTCGGGAAGACTGGCCAAATGGGCAATCTAGCTAGGTGCTTTAGATATTGAATACAGAAAGCGGACAGCGGTCAAAGGGCAGGTTATCGCCGACTTTTTAGCAGAAATCCCCGAAGGAGAAGCCATATTGGATCCATCCATCCAGGACATCCCGGAATCTAGCACCGCCAGACAGACCTGGAAGCTTTATACTGATGGGTCGTCGAGTGAAAAAGGATCTGGAGCGGGTTTAATGTTGGTAAGCCCTGACGAGATTAGACTAATGTACGCTCTACGTTTTGATTTCGAATGCTCCAACAATGAGGCAGAGTACGAGGCGCTGCTTGCCGGTTTAAGAATGGCTCAATCTATGGGAGCTTCACGGGTCGAGGCGTATGTTGACTCCTTGCTGGTTAACAACCAGGTTAATGAAATGTATGAAGCTAAGGATGAATCGATGGCAAAATACCTAGCAAAAACAAAGGAGCTCATGGCTTCTTTCGAAAATGTCACGCTCAACCACGTTCACCGGGGAAGAAACCAGATAGCAGATGCTTTAAGCAAGCTTTCCACTTCAGGCATGGAAAAAGAAGTGAAAATAGAGACGTTACTAATTCCTTCAATCGAACCACGGAACATCTCTGCAGTAACTGCGGAGGAACCCTGTTGGTATACTCCATTGATAAAATTCCTTACTAAGGGGGAGTTGCCCCCCGGTAAGGGCGAAGCTCAGAAAATACAAACAAAGGCGTTGCAATATGAAGTTAATGATGGCATTCTATACCGGAAGTCATATTTGGGCCCACTTCTACGGTGTGTCTCCCCGAGAGAAGCCAAGTATTTGATTCAAGAAATTCATGCGGGCATGTGCGGCATCCACGCCGGACCCAGGGCAGTTGTAGCTAAAATCCATAACGCCGGGTACTACTGGCCCGGGATGCACGAAGACGCGGTGCAGGAACTCAGAAAGTGTCGTAGCTGCCAGAAATTCGCTCCCCAAACACTCAGGCCCAAAAATAACCTGATCCCAGTCACCGCGGCTTGGCCTTTTCAGAAATGGGCGGTGGATATCGTGGGACCATTCCCACTGGCACCCGGGAGATTGAAATACTTAATTGTGGCAATCGACTACTTTACTAAGTGGGTAGAGGCCAAACCTTTGGCTAAAATCACGGCGGATAATGCCAAAAAGTTCCTTTGGGAACACATAGTATGCCGGTTTGGATTGCCACTATATTTGGTAAGCGACAACGGTACACAGTTCACTGACAGAGTTTTGCAAGAATGGTGCGCTGAACTCCAGATACAGCAGATTTTCACATCTGTAGCGCATCCTCAGGGGAACGGTCAAGTAGAACGGGCGAATAGAAGTTTGCTAGATGGCATGAAGAGGAGATTGGACTCCGAGGGAAGCTCTTGGGTTGAAGAACTGCCAAACGTCCTATGGGCACACCGAACAATGCCCAAGACTAGTAATAATGAAACACCTTTTAGCCTAACCTATGGTATGGAAGCAATGATACCCGCTGAGGTGGGGTTACCGTCACTACGTCGCCTCACCGCGGATAATAACAACAACGACAGGTTGCTAAGGGAGGGTCTAGACGCACTCGAGCAGAGACGTGAATCCGCCGCCATCAATGAAGCAAAATACAAAAAGATGTTGGAAAAATATTACAACAAACGCGTGGCACAGCATACATTCAAAAAGGGCGATTATGTCATGAGAGACAATGAAGCCAGTAGGGCGGAGCCCACAGGAAAGCTAGGGCCCAACTGGGAAGGTCTCTATGTCATTCAAGAGGATCTGGGCAAAGGGGCCTATAGATTGACCAGGCTAGACGGAACCGCTATACCCCGTAGTTGGAACATCGCTCAGTTAAAAAAGTGTTACCTGTAACCGCCCTGCTCCTAACAGCGAAATCAACTTTTCTTTTTCTTTTTCAATAAACAAGTGTAATCCATCCACAGCGATGTCGCTTCTTTTCATTTAAGTTTTGAGTTCAATAAAAGTTGTTTCTTTTCTTCTCATTATGAAAGAATATAATAAAATTGCCATCGCAAACAAATTGCACAAACCTATACGCAACAATGCCCTTAAACACGAAAATATTTTCATAAGTCATGGGGTCATAATATACAGCGCTAAAAGCGGGTATCTTGGTAATAGATACAATAACCGCTACCAAAAGATAGGTATTTTAACAAAACATATAAACTATCTTACACAAAACCAAGTACTTGTCCCTATCGTTGAAAAGCCAACATAAGGGAACCAAAAAAGGAACATGTTCAAACATCTACTTGTGGGAACAGGTCGCCATCACCTCTGCAGGGGTATGGTGCACCTTACCACAACCCGGCACAAGGGGATCAATGGTCAAGTCATCAGCCGATCCTCCAATCACCGGTGGGGACATACCTCCCTGGTCATCAGCAGGATTTTTTCCAATATGACCACTACGACGACGCTCGTACACTAAAGGGCAACGTGGAACACGGTTGTCTGAAACAAGTTGCACCAGATCATCGGCTGATAATGGTGTCGTGTCAACGTCAGCTGGGATAGCATCTTCATACACAATACTCCGGCATGCACGATTGGCCCGGGTAGGAACGACATTAGGTCCTCTTCTTTTCCGAGTCGTCGATTTCGTCACTAGAGTTTGCAGTTGAACCAAGCCATCAGCAGCATCTAGTCGACGGAAAATATCGGAGAGTCTTTGTTTATAGCTTTTACGACTCATATCGTTAAGTTACCAAATTTAGAAAAACGAAACAAAATTTATAGGGGGGCAAATGGGTGTGACAGAGATGACGACAGCAGTATTAATGGCAAATGACCATTACAGGTCAAATCGCCGTATTTCAGAAGAAAGGTGGCTACATACATCATGAGTTAGTATTTAATACCTCACAAGTTACGTGGATATGTTCACAAAAACCAAGGCTAAATAGTGTCATTACAAAAGCCATAAATGTTTAAAACACGTGAGCAAAATACAAATATTTATGCCTCCTCGGACTCTTCCGCGGGGTCCAGCATCATACGCAGAGATTCTGTGCCTTCCTCGTTCACCTTATTCACTAAGTCAGCATACACAGACAGCGGCTCGTTGTATACCGCCTCCAGCGCATCAGCCATTTCACCCTCAAACTTGCCCCTAGCCGTGTGAAAGTCAGAAGACATCTTATCTGATTGTTTACAATCAAAGTACCCTTGGTAAAGACCGTTGTGGTGGCCGGACTTGTAGGCAGCAGCGGAAAGACGGTCTATCAGAGAGGTAAAGGGCGCCGATTGGCGACAATACTCAAACGCTCCTACGAGCCCATTGGTTATTAGCCAATTCCTATCACCCCGTAAAGCCGCCAGTTGACTGGTTAATCCTTCCACCTCAACATTTGCTTGATCTAAAGCACTCTCCACCTCCTTTAGGCGTGTGGTAGAAGATCGGTCAAGGGTATTTCGTTCAAGTAGAAGGGTATCACAACGCTGTTGGAGTTCTCTAAGTTGCCCTTCCTGCTCTTCCAACACCGCCTGTTTTGCCTGAACCTTGGCATTTGAGGCCTCCACCTCAACGGTCAACGCCTGGTAGCGTTCCTAAACCTGTGACACAAAATCAGTGTCAATTCGAAATTTATCCACAAGAGCAGTCATTTCGGATCTCACCTTCTGAGCCTCACTAACAGCTTTTCGTTCTAGCTCCTCCTGCACGGTTTTAGCATGGGCAATCAATCGGTCCTTCTCCGCCACGTCCCGAGCCCACACAAGGCGCTCTTCGGCAAGATTGGCAGTAACCCTCTTTAAATCATCCTCGGCCTTGTTTTTCTCTGAGACAAACCGACTCTCCCTCAGTCCAGCAGCTTGAAGTTGACTCTCCAACCGGTATTTCTCATCCTTCAGTTCCTCGATAACGGCTTGGGCTCGGTGGAGTTCATTATTGTCATGCATCCAACGGCGACGGATCTCCGTAAGCCTCCTGGGTTGGCTAACAGAGTCCACAATAGCAGAATTCATCAGGTTCTCATTGTTTAGCCCTTCTACATATGCCACTTCCGCCGGAGGATAAGCTCGTTCAACCCAATGTTGAACCACCGGGGGGAAGATTAGCCTGGATGATTCTGCAATCTTCCACTGAGGTTGATAGCGTTTGTCCCGGTTGCTAGGATCCCAGTTGATGGTAGGTAAGTATAGATCATCTCCTAGGCAGGCCCCATCGTCGGCAATACCACTGCTTGATCCGCCCATATCACCAGCGGCACGGTCCCCAGCACTCGTCGCCTCATGAGTAGAGGAGGTAGCTGGGATCTCATTCCCAACAGTTGAAAAAATATTCAAGGGCGAGGTAGACACAGGGGAAAGTGTGACACTGGTAGCCAGCGAAGCGGCAACGGGACTCGCTGTTACAGTTACAACAGCGGTAAATGGGGGCGGCGGCATCGCACAGCTAACGGAAACAGACGGACTCAGCGATGGTGTGGGTTCCGTTTGTTTGCTATCAGTTGGGGGTACCACCTCAATAGATGACAAGGGCATGGCTGTCACAAGGGAAGTTTGACCCGCGCTTGTAGTCCCTGTAGTAAAAAAATACTTCAGTTGCATACGGCGTTTACTTAATAAATCAAAAGTACAAAACTCATACCAGTTGGTATGGCATAGGCGGCTTGCACGGCTTCAAACGTGGGCAGTTTTGGAGCATGAAATGTCTTTCGTTTTTTCAATACATGGGTGGGGCTGGTAATTTCAGTTGCAGTAGTCATCTCACCTTTGGTAATCGCCGTTCCACTAGCAGAAGACGTGGTCACCCCAGCCGCTATATATTTCCTTCCGGAAATCTTTACCCGGAGGGGTTTCTTCTCCGGATTCACAACGTTCGTACCCCCGCTGACGCCAGCAAGGGCAAGGTAGGCAGTAGGATCCGCAGGAAGGGCGGGTAGCAAAAATTGTTCAAGGTGAATTTTTAACACATCCGGCTCTTGCTCACTAAGTACGCGGTCGGCGGCCCTCAATGCCAGGTGCCGCGGGGGATCGACAAAGTCAAATAAGCTCCATCCTCCTGAAAAGGGTATATTTAGGCAAATAGTAATGTACCAAATGAACAAAGTATCAGGCATACCTTCATCATCCCTTTGAAATGAGGGATATTGCTTGATATCATGCCACAACAGGCTCATTCCCGCCATTACCAAGGCCCCTTCTGGAATCACTGTACATTCGAAAGGGCGATTGCACAATCTTGTATATAGGGCATTTGCAATGTAAGCATCTTCAGGAGGACTGTCGTCCTTAACTTTGTCCTTCGGCCCCATGTTTCTCCAATGCATATCGCCAGGAATTACAGAGCTGTCAATATAGAAAAATTTCCTTTTCCAATCTTTGTCCCGGGAACTGGTAGGGATTTCCCTCAGACAAGAAACTTCAGTGTCTCTCCGATCGAAGGTAAAGAATGGGGGTTTCCACACAAGAACGAAAAAAGCCCTAAATACGATGAGTTCCGGTATATGCCCTAAAGCCACACACGCAAATTCAAATTGGCGAAGCTTCACTAACCCTAGTGGATGTATTTGGGAAAGGTGAATGCGGTAGTAATCAAGCACGGATTTGAGAAATTTAGTGATGGGCAACCGGAAATTGCAGAATTTGAAAAAATCACTGAACAATGTGATTTTCCCTTTCCTCAGTGGAAAGGCTGTGTCTGTTTTCGACGGTAATAGGGGGTTCCACTCAGCCCTGATCCCATAATCCTGCACAAGGTTGTTGTAAGATACAACTCCCCGTTTGCAAAAAAGGGTTTCCGAGCCCGCGGACGCAGAGGAAGAAGATTCAACGTTCTTAGAGGCCATTTCGTTTGAGAGAGGGGAAGTGAAAGAGGATGTTCTAGAAATTGGAACCTAACTCTCGTCAAAAGGATGCTATTTATATGATAGTTTTACAAAATTCAAAATTGGAAAATGTACAGACATACGCGTCAGAACAGGGTAACCCAACTTGTTACCCCAATGATGGCTTTAACTGCTACATCCTATCACGTCGCCGCCATTTTCTCATTTCACATTTATGGCACCGTAAATTTTCCTTACATAGGATATACTTTTTTCTTTTTTCTCTAGTCCGATTTCATGAATTACATTTCATAACTTCGGACTGGGGGGACATGACGAGGTATGACCCTAATCGGATAGTCCGACCCGGTCATTACCTATTATTTTATTGTAAATAAGCTGTTATAAATATTCGTTCTAGAATATTCCATTTTATATGGATAAGATACATAACTAAATCTCCAACTTTTTGGGAAGATCATGCAAATCCCTAACTGATAGGAGTTCATCCAAGTTAAGGAAAACCCAAATCACAAACTATAAATAGAGGTAAACATGCAAGGTACAGGATATCGAATTCTCAATACAACTTCTTCTTCTCTTTATACTTTTATACTCCCAAACCCGAGACTTATTCTCACGCCGGAGGGTGGTTACAGGAATAACCCCATTCCTGTAACGAGTCCTAACGGTGTTTCTGTTTTGCAGTTTGCCGGTTCGGATCATTGGTATTTGAAGTCTACGTCGGATACTACCAGAAGGTCAGTGTTTCTTCAATAACTAAACAAATCAAATTATAAAATATCATTATTTTAAAGTGTTTTCTGGTTATATCAATCGTAGATTATTTAAAAAAAAAATATTATAGTTAAACACGTATTTTAACGAGTTCGATAATGTTTTAAAATAAAGTGATGTTTGGTACATGTTTTTCGACATAAATAATTAAAATTATCCGTAGTTAATTAAAAAAGAACAGACATAGGATTCTTGAGGCATTTGTGTTTGGCACATACATACTTTTGGCAGAGGAACCTTCCCCTAATTTCTAGATGCGTACGTGTGGGTTATCTCTTCGGTAAATTAAGTTTTATAAACTACTTTTTTCCACACACAAAGTAGTATTTTATACACATAGAGAGAGGGCGGGAAAGATTAATACTTTTTTTTAAGTAGTGGCTTTTGAAAAATAATTTAAAATTATGGTATTTTTATTTATATGTCTAGTGTATTTGTGATGACTTAGACCATTCAATTCACAATTTAATTGTATTTCTAGTGTGTTTGTGATGACTTAGACTATTCAATTCACAATGTTTTTTAAGGTGTTTTAAACCCATGCGACATTTTTTAGTGTCTCATTCTTGTAAAAAACGCCCGATGACAGCCATGGTTACTGCCCCAGGGGCGTTTAAAAAAAAATTTGTCCCCGCGTTTTATTTAAAACGCCAAAATCGCATGAGAATCAAGATTGGACCATTGCTTTCAACGGTAACAAAAAAAATTAATTTTTATTTAAGTTAAATCAACTTTTTTACTTAAAAACCCCCACTTTCCACTCTTTTTTTATAAACTTTACTTTCCTCTCTTCGATACTACTTCAAATTTAAAAAAAAAAAATTACATCATGAATCCCTTCCGACCCCCTTTCGGTGTTCCGTCTAGACCCGGTAACCAAACTTCATATCGCCCGAACACCATCCAACCGCAACCAAACTTCAATTTCCAAGAGATGGACCCGAGTAGTTGGCGTACGCCCAAATATTAGGAATGAGCGATTCGCAACCGTTCTTTTCACAGTTCACCTGGCTTTGCATCCATGGGCAGTTCGCAACCGTCTCATGAAGAAACCGAATCCAACAGGTAATTTTCTTTGTAAATTTAAAATAAAATTACAAAGGCATATGATTGGAGTATGTGACCAATTAGGGATTGTCTCAATCGCTTCATCTTTGTACATTGTACTCTTTTGCTTTAAGGCGAAAGATGAGGAATAAAAAAACATTTTTAGAAATAAAAAGTAAAAAAAATGTAATTTCCCTTTTCTTTTTTACGTTCACTTTTGCATGTTTGTAGGGATGTTTATTTTGAAAAGTTTATAGAGTAAATTACTATACACATTTCAGGCATCATTTTACCTTTATACTTGTTAAAAATGTGATGAAACATACTGTATAGGCTTTTAATAAAGTATATAGATGCATGACAAGTAAAAAAATAGAGACGAATTTGCACGATGGAAGACAAATGATAACCAACTTTGTTTCACTAATTATTTCATTAAAATAACTTATGAGTAAACTTAAAAAGTGCCCACATAAACTTCATCCTCTTTTAAAAAATTATAAATGTACACGTAAAATGAGGTAAATACATGAAAAATGGATATGCCAAAAAACATATAGTTTTTATTTTTAATTATAAATGTACATGTAAAATAAGGTAATACATGAAAAACGGATACGTCGAAAAACATGTTGTTTTTATTTTTATTTTTTTGACGGTTAAAATCTCACTAAAATCTGCTCAACGGTAGCAACACTTAAATCCAATGGCTTTGCTAATTAGACACAGCCCTTCACGACACAAATCTTTATGATTCAAGACATCTCGGATCATATAAAAACATAAGCTAATTACCTCATAAGTCATAACCTTATCGTATTTTACTGAAAATAACGTATAAATAGACTAAAAATGACGATTACAAAAATTATTAACTAGAATAATTGACACTATGATCGGGCGGTTCCGCTGGTGGCACGATGATACTCCAGTGATCCGTCAGTGATCCAAATTTGCCGTTAAAAAAAAAAGGAATAATTGACACTAAATAACTAAAGTTAGAAGATGGATGAAGATAGATAAATTTTGAAGACCATATTTATGATCTTTCAACACAACGTATGAGTACACTTTCCAATTCCGGAGTCTTGAAGTAATCTCTAACGCTATTACAATAACCTCTCGAAACCGCCTTTCTCTTCCTCGGTGCACCGGGGCAATTCAACACCGGAATCTTGGATTCCGGTGTTGTGGGAGTGGTGCAACATTCCTTTTCTTCTTCATCTTGGTGATGTTTTCTGATTCCTTTCTTTGTGTAAATTGGCTTCAATGGAGTCATGAATTGAATTCCGGAGATGACCCATGTCTTGGTTGCTGCTGATTCCGATTCCATTGTTTTTTCTTCAATTCTCATGCTCATATGTTAGGGGGTTGAAGAAAGGGTGGTTTTGGTTTGTAAGTAAATGATGATTGAGTTGATGAGATGAAAAAGAAGGCAAGTGTGGATAAATTTATTAATGAGTCTTGTTGGGGTGGTGGTGGTGGCTTTCAGTGTTTGACTTTAACATATAAACCCCACTACTTTGACTTTTTAACATACAACACCCTCAAGTTTTGTTACATTTAGTCTTATGATAACTTATATAAGATTATCTTAATAGTTTAGAAGTATATACATCCATGGAGCAGTGAGCTAGGGTCTTGTTAAACAGTTCATTGGCAGTGGCGGATCAAGGAATTTTTTTCACTGGGTTCACTTTTTCGGGTATTCGCTAATTCGGGTTCGGGTGGCTTTGAATTCGGGTCGGGTTTCGGGTTTTAGATAAAAATGAACAGCCCTAAACATTCGTTCTGTCAACCCTGAGCGGACCACAACACCGGATTGTTGCAAAGCAAGTTCCAATTTCGGAATCCGCGTGTGAAACTTCCTTAAAATCCTATAAACCTTCTCAACATCACCCGAAAATTCATCGTAGGGTTGATCATGGGGCACGCGTCCAGACTTGTTGTCAAGGCGAATGAGCCCTGACCATCGCGTATCCGTCTCGGAAGAAAGACTGGTTTTTGACGTCGAACCGAATGAGCCCTAACCATACTTTCCCATCATTATCATTATGATACAATAACTGTAAATATGTAATAATATAAATGTTTGATTAAAAGCAGCAAATAATTTGGTTGTTTGAAATGTAAATGCGCAAGCTTTACTTCTGAACTTCTTTGAATTCCAGTTAGGGTTCCATTAACAGATGCATTGTCTACAGTTCCTGCTACAAAGCAAGAATCTTTATAATTGAAATCAAATTAGGAACCCTAACCCTAACTAATTTATGCCTTAAATACCCAATTTACAAAATTAAAGGCTATTTACAAACAGGGTATGGCAAGAATTGATCAAACCTGATGAGAAGAAACAGTGATTCGGATTGGAAGGAGGCTGTCCGGATTGAAATTGGGCAATGGGTATTTTATAACGAGCTACAAAGAATATTCTTCTCATTTTGTCTATGTAGTTCCTGTAATATGTGCCCTAAAACCCTAATTTAAGGATTCACAATCTTCAGATTTGTGGAAATATTAAACCGAGCTAAACATAAGCATTTGATGGTGTGTTCGATGGATGCTATAAGATTTGGATACTAAAGAAATAAAAAAATGGAACAAAATCGTGCGTCGAATGGGATTCGAACCCGGGTGTCTTGAGAAGAACAACGCGGACTTAACCAGTGAACCAAGGCTTTTTTGTTTATGGGTTCCTTTTATATTTTACTTATGGGTTCCTTTTCAATTTGTTATATACATTTACACTAAAAATTAAAAACCGAATGGGTTCCTGGGAACCCGTTCTTTATTAATAGGTCCGCCCCTGTTCATTGACATATTTGTGATATGCCTCTTTATAACTCTATCTATCTTATGAATTAACACTTAAGATTTAAGAATATAGGAGGGATATGATACTAATATTTTTATTATTAAGTAGTAATAGAGGTTGTAAATTCTTGACATGACATGCAATAACATGTAAAAAGATGTGCATTAAAAGCGGGGTAGCATCTTTGATGTAATTGTTTCTTTTAAATTGTTTGTCTGGTTTGATATTCGACTATTTGTTGGGCCACTATGATAATGAAATTGTGGCTTCGTACCCACTCAATCATGGCTCTAATTTTGATGACCACAATAGGACTATCGAGGTCTCCTTTCATTATACTTATCTCTTATAATCATGCTTAATTGCCAAGTTGTGATATGATCTACCATCTTTATGGCCCCTATGTCCGATAAGCATTGTATTTTTCTTATCCCACCATCTCGATCTCATTCCAATGTTTTGTTTAAAGTGTTGCAAACATTATTTTTAACGATAATACATGTGTTTATATGCTGTAAACTCGTTTATAATCATACAAGATTCTAATTTTAATATATCCATTCAAATACTTACAAACTTGAAACAAAAATAAACTACACATAAAAAATAACTTTTGTATCTATACTACACGAGTGAAAGATATTAATATGGAAAACCACTTTCTATCCATGTTCTCGTTTTTACTATGTCTTAACACAGTTACGTTTTGTTTTGTTGTGAAAATAAATGCTTTCTGTTTAAATTAATAATTTCAATATGAATCTAAAAGAGAAATGATATACTCTTATAAACTCTACTAAACAAATCTTCTTATTGGACCTATTTAATCAATATATAATACTTCTAGTATCTCTTACAATAATATTAATTACCCTATAGTTTAAGAGTATCCATCATCATTCAAATGTAACAATAAAGATAAAAATAAATTGCTAAGGGCTTTACCTTAAGAAACTAATAAACGAAGGGCTAGTTGTGTGCATATAATAAAAAATATATTGGATTGACAAAAAAAAATGGTACCCGAGGAAGTCATGAGCTAAGCAAAGACGTGGTAGATTAGAATATGTGTGGGGGCATTGTTTGACATGTGACGAGTGTTGGATTCACAAGCTAAAACAAAAAAAATTAGGGATGTGGTGGGGCGTCCGTTAGCTACGCGTGGCCAACCATGTGAAAATTAATGAAAAATTGTGTTTAAAACTATTTAAAATTTCATTTAATAAAAATAACACACTAATTAAATTAAAAGATTACATAGAATTTATATAATATTAAAGACAAAGTTCGGTGAAGACCATTGTCTTTAATTCCTTAACTTTACAAAAACTCATGTTTAGCTCCTATAATATATTTATTTTCTTTCAATTTTCATATTGTCTTTAATTCCTTAACTTTACAAAAAAATCATGTTTAGCTCCTATAATATATTTATTTTCTTTCAATTTTCATATATTATAATTATAATTCCTATACTTTTACTTTTTAACCCCTTTACTTTTAGTTCTTTCAATTCACACTCTCAAACTAGGTAACTTAAGCATTCACTTTTAACTTTTGGTAATTGGCAACGTTGATCTGCCAACTTCGTTTACTTAATAACTTAACGTCTCATTTATTTGAATTGTTTTTACGACTTTAGACCATAGTGTCACACATTAATATACTTTTTTTGATCTATGTCTAACCATATTATACGATTTTACACGATTGTCTAAAATATTGTTACATCTTTACACTGCAATGACATTAATTTCATGAACGCACCGTGTGCAACAAAGTAAAAAACGTGTAATGTCACGTGCGGGCATCACATGTTAATTTCATCATTGTACATTGTAAGCACAATGCTTTTATAGGTTACACTGAATTTGATCGGATACGTCAAACACGTGTTTTATGTGGTTAACGCATCACATAATGTGTCGTCAGCTATAAACAACTAAGGTGCTGCCGACATGACGCGCTGTGTATTGTAGTTTTAACGTACATGTCGTTTTAAAATTCACGTTTCAACGTAAATGACTCACATTTTGACGTAAACTTTTTTCTCAAACGAGTCTGGTAAAAAATAATACATTTTCTACTTATTTTGTGTACGTTCGTAAACTGTATTTGAAAGCAAGTTGGGTCAAGTATACTACGTTTCCATTCGATGACGATGTAATTTTTTAAGTAACGAGTCGGGTCAAATATACATTACTTTAACTTTCGACGCCGCCGCAACGCGCGGCGGGTCAAAATCCTAGTATTTTAAAAAATACAAAGAAAATAACACACCAACATCTTGCGGTTGAGTTTCAGGCACGGATTCGGGTTGGGATAGGCTAACTGGAATAGACGAGTCGTCGTATGGAAAGTTTGTGTATACACTGTTTCCTATATATGATGTGATTCCAGCTAGATTAGGACACAATGAGTATACTAAACCGTGTGGCGGTTGTTGTGGATTGGATCGGGTTTGGTGGTGGACGGTTTGGTGGCGGGCTAGGGTTCGGGTTTTCTTGGTATTCAAAGTGGTTGTTTAGGTCGTAGTCGTGGTTAAAATGATATAATGTAGGATGTTGTGGGTTAATTTTATAAAAAAATAAAGAGATATGGTAGAAGAAGTAGAGAAATGGTAAAAAATGTAAAACAATAGTGGGTATTTAGAGTAAACTGCCATTTTGGTCCTTGTGGTTTGGGCACTTTTGCCATTTTAGTCAAAATCTCAAACCTTTTAAATCTGGGTCCCTATGGTTTCACTTTTATTGCCATTTTAGTCCAAAACTCATAAAACCTCTTATTTGACTGTTGAAAGCTGGTTATTTTGTCTTTTTGTTCAGGGGCAATTTTGTCCATCTCAATTTATTATAACATATTAATAAACTAAATTAATTATACATAATTCATTTAACCCCTATATAAACAGCAGATTATATTCCCCCATTTAATCATCATCTTCCCCAAATTGAGATGGACAAAATTATGTATAATTAATCTGCTAACAACCTTACCGCAGAGGTTAGGGTTTAACAAGAAGGCTGAAGCATCGAATCTCGAGAGAACCGCCGGTATCGGTCCGGTGAGGTTGTTGCCGGAGACATTTAACACTTGGAGAGTGATTTGGTTGAGAGGCGGAAGCGAGCCGGTGAACCGATTACATTCCAGGCGGAGGTTGTTGAGCCTGTCTAGGTTACTGAGCTGAACCGGGAGTGAACCGGAGAGGTTATTGCGAGCGATATCGATTGACTGGAGCCGGTGAAGCGAAACAAGTGACACCAGGAAAGTTCCAGCAAAAGTGTTGTGGTCAAGGAAGAGTGCTTTGAGGTTGGTGAGAGTTGAGAGGTCAGGTATGGGACCAGTGAGTGAGTTATTGCGGAGGCTGAGGACACGTAGCTGGTCCAGACGAGCCAATGTGTTATCAGAAAAGATTCCACTCAAGCAGCAACTCTTGAGGACGAACCGAACCAATCGACCTTGGACACACTTGACACCTTGCCATTGACAGTAGTCGAACCGCTCGTTGAGGTTGTAGAGTAGCCTGTTGTTAGTATCAGCTTTGAGTTTGAATTTGAGGAGTGAAATGACGTCGGATGGGAGTTGTGTTTGTGATTCTACTGGGTTTGGGACGGCGGTGGAAACGGTGAGGAGGAGGAAAAGAGTGAAGAAGCGGTGGTGGTGGTGGTGGTGGTGGTGGTAGTGGTGGCGGAAGGGTTTAGGTAGGGCAATTTTGTCCATCTCAATTTGGGGAAGATGATGATTAAATGGGAGAATATAATCTGCTATTTATATAGGGGTTAAATGAAGAGTTAATTGCCCGGATAGTCCCTGTGGTTTCACGTTTTTTCACGTTTAGTCCCCACCTTTTGGAAATAACAGGTATGCTCCCTATGGTTTGTCATTTTGTTACTCGGATAGTCCCCTGAGTAAATGTCAGGGGACTATCC
Source organism: Helianthus tuberosus (assembly GCA_030545235.1). Classification (NCBI taxonomy): domain Eukaryota; kingdom Viridiplantae; phylum Streptophyta; class Magnoliopsida; order Asterales; family Asteraceae; genus Helianthus; species Helianthus tuberosus. Next base: position 1,592,389 of record JARYGA010060305.1, read on the forward strand.
GAGTAACAAAATGACAAACCATAGGGAGTATACCTTCTATTTCTAAACTAACTGACATCTACTCGGGGACTATCCGAGTAACAAAATAACAAACCATAGGGAGCATACATGCTATTTTCAAAAGGTGGGGACTAAACGTTAAAAAACGTTAAACCACAGGGACCATCCGGGCAATTAACTCGTTAAATGAATTTTGTATAATTAATTTAGCTTATTAATATGTTATAATATATTGAGATGGACAAAATTGCACCTGAACAAAAAGACAAAATAACCAGCTTTCAACAGTTAATAAGAGGTTTTTTGAGTTTTAGACTAAAATGGCAATAAAAGTGAAACCATAGGGACCCAGATTTAAAAGGTTTGAGATTTGGATTAAAATGACAAAAGTGCCCAAACCACAAGGACCAAAATGGCAGTTTACTCGGGTATTTATAAAGGTTTAATATGTAAATAATTTTTTTTATCTAAACTAGATGTTTGGCAACGGCTACCCCCAAAGGCTACAACCAGTCAACCAAAGTCCACCATGTCACCCAGCCCCCCGCCTCACGGCAGGCACAATCCCCACGCCAAGCGTACAACGTCATGCCCAACACTTTGCCGGTGTGGTGTAGCCAGCGTTAAAGCCAATCCGCCACCCCAACCCTTACACCACACCCCATAGTCTTAAAATCGCATTATTATGGTATTAAAAATATTAAAATACCTCGATGAAGGGTGCCCGTGAAATTTAGGCTGACCGCGGGCAGAACGCAGGAATTAGGGAATACCTCCCATTTGACTTTGGTTTTGGCGCCAAACCATGTTAATATTCCTTTTCGGCAGTGTATATCCACCTTTCTGTCCTCGTTTTGAGTGTCGTATTTTCATATTAGTTTCGGTTGTACGTCTAGCATTGTTTCTTGTACTATCGGTTTATATCATGTTGATGCGAGTTAATCTTGCCGTGGATTACTGGGTTAAATTGTTATGTTGTCTTCTTTGCTCATGATAGTGTATACATCTTACTTTTTAATTCATATACATATAAGAAAATACAACTGTATTAATAATATATAAGAGGTAAAATAGACCAAGTGTATTTTATGAAAGAACATGTTAAATGAAGTTAACATGTTTATACTCATCACTCATGAACAAAATTTGATTCTATTCACCCATACTATGCAATCATGTTATTCGATAGCGAAAAGATATTTGCATCATTTTATACAAATGTTAGTACTTTCTGTTAGATATTTTAGTGTAATCGGGGATTGAGTTGGTGATCAAAGCGAATAATAATACACATCAAGCAAGTTAAGAGGTGCAGGAGAGCACGCTTGTTTGAGTTATTATAATTCGAAGTGTACGGGCGGAGCCCGTACTCTATGGGGGTTCCAAGGGGCGGCAGGCCCTGGCGGGGGTCCGGGGACAGCGCCCCTTGGATCAGGGTCCAAGGGGCGGCAGCCCCTGGCGGGGTCCAAGGGGCAGAGCCCCTGGCTAGAGTCGAGCTTTTGGCAATTTTGTCTGAAAATCGAGATAACTGCCACTAGGCAGTTACACCCCCAAATATCCCATTTTCGTAGACAGTTTTCTTGGTCACAATCCTCTGGTTCAGAAAATTCACGAAAACATATACACTGGTTCATTTTCTCAAAATCAGAGTTGTATCTGATTGAATTATTCGGGTGAACCACCGAAATAATTTGATCTGAGAGTGACATCACGCCTCTCTGATCATCTGCCAAACTGAAATTCCCCAACACTTTCTTAGAATTCTACAATAATTAAACTATTTTTTTTATAAAATTTTAGTATCAAATATGCTCTCATTTAACAACGTATTTCGGCTTATAATTAACCTTTATATGTGTTTGTATAGTTTATCATATATATTTATTATTTTATAGACACATTACCCAAGAATTTTGTAATTTGAAAAAGTATTTTATGTTTAAAGTTTGCATCTCAACAAAAATTAAAGAATCGTGTGTAAGTAGCATAAAAGACTAATAAGTACAAAACAATAAAATTTATAAGTTAAAAAACATGCAAAAAATATCCTTTTTTATCTCTATGTTTCGTAAAGAGGCTAAAAAGATAAATTCAATAAAGAAAATAAGTCTAATCATAAAAGGAAAAATAAAAGACAAGAACAAAAGAAAAAGGGAAAAGGAGAAAAGAATATTGAATATTAATTATTCATCTTTATATTTCAAAGCCATTGAATATATTTTATTTTCCCCTGGTATTAGCTCAAATAAACAGGTTAAAGTAAAAGGTTGATAAATTTAACGATTTTAAAACTCAAAACGTACAACTTTATGTATTTTTGGGGAGGGTTTAATTAAAGCCATACCCGTCAAAACAGTTAAGCATGCATTCAAATTTGATAGTTTTTAAACTCAAATGAAACTATGATTTAATCAAGAGACAATCATAATTTTTTTAACATTTTCTTATTACACGGATTAAATAAATAAAATATCTTACGCAAGTTAAATATGATAAATATCATTCAAAATCGTTTAAAATAAACGACCCATAATTAAGAAAATGTCAAACTTAGCCGTTGTTAATCACCAAACTTAGCCACCGTTGATTCTTAGTAGAAATCACCGTCGATTGCTATGGCAATCAAAGACGATTAGAGCCGGATGTGGGCCTGTGCAGGAAATGCCACCGCACAAGGCCCATAATATCAGAGGGCCCAAAATTATTTAAAAATATATATGTTATATATATAAATATATTGTAGAAATCAAATATAGAAATTCACTGTTTGGCTCAATTGGTGTGCCTCTTGTCTATGGCATCAGCGTTTCAGTATTCGGATCCTGCAAGTATTGTTTTATCCTTTTTACTTATCTTTGGGTTCCTCCATATTTTATTTTGTTTATGGGCCTCAAAAATTGATTTTGATTTAATAATTGGGAACAGGGGAAATGCCCCAACTCCCGAATTTCAAGCCAGTGTTTTAGTCTTTAATTTTTATTTTTCACATATAAATTTAAACGTTCATGAATTTGTAAGTCGTTTGTTTCTCATTTAATCATTTACATAAAAAAAAACTTTGCATCTTTTCTTGTTTAAACTCATAGTTTCTTTTATTTCTCATTTAATCATTTACATAAAAAAACGTTACATCTTTTCTTGTTTAAACTTGTAGTTTCTTTTATTTCTTATTTAATTATTTAAAATATAAATCTAGTTGAACACAATTTCTAGTTCGATTTATTTTATTTGTATGAAAATGTTCCTATTGCCAAACCAATTTGTGTTGTCAAACAAATTTGATACATTTATTAGAGTTCTTTTTGGTTAAAGAATTTAAGTGTTGGTTTTTTTGTTTGTCTGGAGGGTGTTTAAACTAAGTTAAGTGTAATAGTTTATTTGTAACATAAAAAAGGAAATCGCATGTTATAAACCCAATTTGCATGTTAATAATGTATCGCGTACGCAATGTACGTTAAGACATTTTGTACGTTAACCACCCTCTCTCTCTCTCTCTCTATATATATATATATATATGTGTGTGTGTGTGTGTGTGTGTTATATTTAGGGGCCATTTTTTTTACTTGCACATGGCCCAAGAATTCTTAAGGATTCTCGGGGACGGCCCTGAAGACGATGATACGGCCTCCTCTAAGCCGTCGGCCCAACACCATGTCTACGCAGTTACCAACATTCAAAATAAGGTTTGTATCATCGACGACACCAAAGTCACGTATTCATCCTTGGTTAAGCTCTTTAAACTCCATGCACGTGATAACAAGGTTCTTAATCATATTGATGAAACTCCACCGCCAGCCAAAACCCATGAGACTTACGAGTTGCTAGTCATGAGACGAAATCGATAGCAGTGTTCTTCGATGGATATGTGGCACTTTTTCTGATGACTTATTGGTTCGGGTTCTTAATATAGACACCACTGGCATGGATGCTTTGATCAAGATTCTAGACATCATTCTCAACAACGAATGATATAAATTAATAATTTCTATGTAGCTAGCATATGTACAGTGAGAATTTTGATATATGTTCAAGAGTCCTTTGTCTATTTTATTAAAAAGGATAAATAAAAAATATGCATTAACCTAAAGGAGGGTATATATTCTATATTTCTCCATTCCAAAAGGATATAAAAAAGGGCCTCTAGACAATGATGTATGACATGGATAGATGATTCTAATTTCCAACTGTTTGCAACTACCTAAAACGTCCCTTTAAATTTCAAATGTCAAACAAACTTCTTTAAAAACATAGTGTTGTAAATCTAATCTAAGGTCTTATATAATCAAAACTTCATGTAAAAACACAGTGTTGTAAATCTAATCTAAGGTCTTATATATAATCATATAATGATTAATTGATGTTGAATAAAAAATGATTACAATATATTCAAAGAAAAAAAAATCAAACAATGTTTAAAATATATTAAAAAAAAATCAAATAATGATTAAATTTCAAAGAAAAGAAAATGGTTAATTACTGGTGAATAAATACACTTCAAAGAAAAAAATAAATGAAATCATGATTAAAATTGCAAAGAAAAGAAAATGGATAATTAATGGTGAATATAATAGCATATACACAAGGATATACGAATTTAGCATGAATTATATTTTAAGAACATATTATATTTTAAAATCAGATTATGATACTATTGCATGTTTAATTGCTTTTAGAATTTAGAGGTAACTATAACTATAACAAAATTGAGTTAAGGGTGGAAGGGGCACCTTCGGTGACCCAAGATTACCGCACGGGAAGGTGGCATTGGTCTTCAATCAGTGAGCGGGGAGTGGGTTTATCGGTGAATACTCACTGAAGTGGGGAAGAGAAGAGATAGAGGAGAGAAATGGGGGTTAATAGTGGGCCCTAACCCCTTCCAACCAATCACACATTTGTTTTTTACCTTTTTAATAAATTGTTTACCACTCTCTATGTGTTTGAGCACCCCTAGTGATTGAGTGTAAAATGTGGAATGAAGTGAGGAGTTGACATAGCATGACATTATTGACTAGAGAAAAAGTTTACCACTCCCTATTTAAGCAGCACTCATTCCACCCTAAGGCCATGTGTAGTCATAACGCCTTTTGGGGGCGTTATGCGACACGTGTCGTGCCACGTCAGCAAGGGGCTTTATGGGGCGTTATGCAATTTGAGGCCGTAGTCATAAAGCCCCAACCCATCATTACCTATTTAATAATTTTAAGTTTTATTAATTAATATAAAAAACTCTTCTATTTTTTGATTGGCCAAATGAATTAACCAAAAAAAAATAACGCCGCGAAAAATCTGGCGCCCTCCCCCCATTTTTGAAACATAGCGCCCGGAGTTTTGGTGTGGCCAGCGTTTTGGCGGCGCTATGGGGGGTTATACCGCCCCACTACGTATGCTCTAACTAGGTTAAAATCGTCTAAATTTCATCAAATAGTTAGAATCTCTTAAATGATTAACCTAAACACTTTCATTAATGACTAACAAATATTTCATAATAATAAAAACATGATTAAACATATTACACAATAAAAAATGAAAAGTCGAGTTTCGTTGAAGTTTGTTTTGTATACAATTCAGTTACTAGTTTTATTATCTTCCTAAATGTCGATCTAAGCATGTGCCAAAGCGGCTTACGAGACGAAAAAGTATTTGACTTTGAATGCTACAAGCTTTCGTTAAGATTTTTAACGGAATGTTGAAAGGAAAAAAAAACAAAGCCTTGATCTTAGTTTTTCTTCTTTTTAAATTAAAGAGCACAAGTTATTAGAGGAAAATCAAATTACATGTTAAATGATATATTAAAATAATGAGAAAAGGTATTATTCGCATAACTGGTTTTGGATCTTCATCAGTGGCAAATTCTTCCCAAACGGGGAGCAATATTGCGGTGCCGCAATCACCGGCTCCCCACAACCACGTAGACGCTCTACCCTCACGGTATGCATATCGAATGACCTTAATGGAATTAAAACATACATATGCGGTGCCAAAATAGCCAATGTTTTCTTTTCATAGGATATAAAATTTTGATGAGTGATTATATGTCTCAATATATATTTATAAACTATTAAAGAGAAAGGTCGGTGGAAACCTTTCTCTTTCAACCGCAATGTCTTGGGCTCAACTACAAAGTTTAGGCTAGGCCCATAAAACTGTTTGGGCTTGGTTAAGAAATTATCCGTAGTCACAATGTTGCATTACATATTTACATGTTTCTTTTCTTCAAAGTTTTGAACCAACAAAAAAGGCCCTTACACTTTCAAGTTTTTCCTCTTTACACCCTTAATTTTTTTGACATGAAACATTATTAACCCTTATCTTTAAGTAAGTTGCACATTCACTTCTAACGTTCAGTAATTGACAACTTTGACCTTCTTAACTTTTTCTGCTTAATAAGTTGACACCTCCTAGTTTAAATGACTTTTACGACTTTAGACCGCAACGTAGACAAATTATTATATATTTTTTATCTATGTTCTACTTATTTTGTGCACGTTCGTAAACTGTATTTAAAAGCAAGTCGGGTCAAATATACTACGTTTTCATTCGATGGCAATGTAAATTTTTTAAGTAAAGAGTTGGGTCAAATATACAGTATAAATATGAGTTACTTTAACTTTCGACGCCGCCGCAACGCGCGGCAGGTCAAAATCCTAGTAGTGTATTAAAATTAAACGGATTTGACTTTTTGAATTCACATTTCCTACCTATACAAAAACAAGTGAGGGGAATAGTGCCACCGTGACACTTCCCTATTCGACCAACCATTTTATTGTTTTATATTCGTTTTAAAATTACGTTTTCATCCTTAATTTAAAATATATTTACGTTTTTGCCCCCACCTCAAAATAAAATTATGTTTTTGTCCCTCGCTCAAAATTACGATTTTGCCCTCGGTTCAAAATTATGATTTTATCCCCATATTACAATTATATTTTTTGCCCCAGTTCAAAATAAATTTTTGCTTTTGTCCCAAACTAAAACTGACGATTTTGCAATTTCGCCCCGTTTCAAAAATTATGATTTCGCCTTCAGTTTAAAATTATGTTATTGCCCGGTTAAAAAAAAAGTATGCTTTTGCCCCCCCAATTCAAAATTACGATTTTTCCCTCAGTTCAAAATTTTGATTTTGCCCCAGTTCAAATTAAAAATATAGTTTTGTCCCCAGCTTAAAATTACGATTTTGTCATTAGTGCAAAGTTATATTACGATTTTGTCTCTGGTTTAAATTTATGGTATTGCCATCACTTTAACTTTTGGCAAATTACGATTTTACCCAAGTCAAAAAATACAACTTTGCCCTCAGTTCAAATTACAGTATTGCTACCGTTTTAGTTTTTTTAGCAAAACTATAAAAGTGTTTTTTTTAATTGGTTGATTGAATTTAATTTTTTTCCATGTCAATGAGCTGCCTAACACTCGCTCATTAATCCTATTAATCCTGACAAACTACAATTTTGCCCTGAGCTCAGAACTACGGTCTTCTTATCGTTTTAGTTTTTTTTCTTAAGAAAACTATAATAGTGTTTTTTTAACGCGGGCGGGGCATCAACTAGTTCACAACATTTTCATATATTGTATTATTTTAATTTGCTATTTATAAAATACAGCCCTACTCTACAATAATATAATGCTATAACAAACTGAATCCAACTAACTCAACTACAGTAGAAACTCGATAAATTAATACTCGATTATTTAATAAACTCTCTAAGATAATATTTTTTGCCGGTCCCGACTCGGGGATAGGGTGCTAAATTAATAATTCGCTAAAATTATAAGATAATACATTTTTGATAATTTCTTTAGACCCCATATAAAATATAAATTAATAATTCCTTATATATAGCATATTACATGAATGATTTATGAAGGTTTCTTGAAAAATGACTCAATTGTCTTTTGTTGAAATCAATTTCCCCTCGAATCTCGTCTCTAATTTTTCTTAGCATGGTAAGAACTTCTGGTGTTGTTTTCTCATAGCTCAACAAGAAATTGTTCAATGTGATTGCCGCTTTAATAGCTTCGTTTCGCGAAGGGGGCTCCATTGTAGAACTTTCATCATCTTCTTCATCGATATCATCTTTATTAATTCCAATAACGCTTTCAATAATTTCTTCATCAGTCAACAACTGTGCAACTACATTTTCTTCTGGGTGAGTCAGAACATCTTCGACATCCATTGCATTGCGATAACCCAACTCTTTGATCAAATTCTGGAGTTCTTGAGTGCTTTCACCACCTTCATCTGAGTTCTCAAAAGTCATGTTATCTGTTGATCGAAGTTTACAATAACGAAAGCAGTTCGCAATTGTATTTGCACGAACATCCATAGTCCATGCTGAAATTGCAAGATTCATTGCAAGATTTGTTTGTGTTAACCTATTTTCATCTTGTATTTATATAGAAAATATTTTTAATGTCCATAAAGTGATACATTGAACACAAGAAGCATAATAAGGTGGGAGATTGAAGGTTTCTTTCAAATTGGGCCGTTCATTTGATATACATGCATTGTATACAATAATTAAGTGAAAGCTTGAAAGGTGTTTGTAAACTAAGTATTCTACTATAAATTAATAAAATATTAATTAATATATAAATTAATAATTATTAATATATCAATTAATTAATAACTCTTTTAATTAATAAATTTTGGTGGTCCCAAGTGTATTATTTTATAGAGTTTCTACTGTAGTTTTTAACAAAGCTTGGTAGGATAACTAACTATACAAATGAAATAAACTTAGTTAATCTATACAAATTAATAGTTGACTATGAATTTCAAGGAATCTTTAATATGTACTTTTGAGATGTTTAGGGATGTAAACGAGTCGAGCTACTAGCGAGTTACTCGAGCTCGGCTTGAAAAAAAACTCGAAACAAGCCGAACTTAAAAAAAGCCTAAGTTCGATCTTAAGAATAAGTTGTTTAGTAATTGAGTCCGAACCCAAGCTTTACTTATCAAGCCGGCCCGTGAGCCTAAATAAGTCTATTATTTATATAATTTTTAATTATTTTTTTTTAACAAATTGCAATTTCATTCATACTTGCCAAATTACATCAAAACAAAAGGTAGACGGGCAACAAGCTGCGCCGCCACCCCTTTCTGAATTGCAAACCCTAATCTGCCAAATACAAAACCTCGTCCCCCTGATGCTTCAATATATATTTTAAATAATAAAAACCAACATTTATAAAATTCTGGAAAAATAACTAATACATATAATATTATGTTATGTATAAATTTATATAAAATGATAAATTATAATGTATTATAAGTAAGTCAATAAATAATAAATAAGCCGAGCTTCAGAAACAAAACTTGAATCAAGCTGAGCTCGAGCTTTCAAAAGTTAAACGAGCTCGATAGGCTCGGCTTGTATGCACCCTTAGAAATGTCTATCTCCTCCAACAATGAATGACCAACACGCTGAATTAAGTCAACACCGGATAGCCTCGTCACATGAAGAGTGATATCTATGATTAAAGTAGTAAGTAAAATATTAGGTCCGGCCGCCCGGCTAAAAAATTTTAGACTCAAGGCGAATAACAAAACTGAGGTTCTTTTGGTAAAAAGGAAAAAAAACTTTATATCCTATTACTCGTATATCATCTAGCTAATTATCAAATTTGAACTATTTTATTGGACTAGTAACACAGATAAAGAACACATCTTGTTTATTTTTATCTTAAAGGCTTCCGCAATCTGGGCCCAATGTTTTAAGTTTGGGTGGATATGGGCAGCTCATTCTAATGTACCGGGTCAGACTTAGCGGGCTATTTTGTTGATAATCTTCTGTACGGGTTGTCTTGGTGTATTAATTCTACCCAAATCAACGAAAACAGAGTTCGTAAACACGCCTTTAAGCAACCCAGATCTGCTTGACACGCACGCCTGGACGGCCTGGAGTTGGGCTACAGAGCCGTGTGAGTCGGATCTAGCCCTTTGTGTTTCTCATTTAGAATTGCAACATAACGGAACCCTGTTAGAAGGGGTAAAAACCCGGGTCTCGGGACCACCCTTCAACAGTCAGGTAGTAGAAATATATTTTTAAAGATATTTTACTATTAGTTTATTTTCATTAGATCAACTAAACCATTGTTACAACTTACATGTTTAAATTCAAAAGACTGAATGAGAAAAAGATCCGGTGACAAATTCTGAAATCTCTATATCTACTCAATTTTTTTTTATAAAAAAAATCAATATGATTAGGTAGACTTATTATGATTAGGGACTTGAAAGTTCAAATCAATTGAAAACATATGATCGTATAGATGGATGTCAATTAACGAGATTGATGTTAGGTAGACTTATTTTGGTGAGAATGAAAGTAAAAGATTTATATTATTTTTAGTTAAAACAACATAGGTTTTTTTTTTATTAAATTCTCATCTAAGACTAAGACTAGTTGTCTAACTATCAGTTTTTTTTTTTTTTTTTTCTCAACACTCATCTACAAATATTTAAAAAACTAAGACTTTTATTTTTTTATTTTAAACTAAAATAATAAAAGTTGATTATCATAAAAATAAACCCAAAAACGAGTTATCAAATGTTCATCTCAAATGATTTTGCGGGTCAACACATTTTAAAGTCGTATAATTCATAAAATAATGAAACATATTAACAACTATTTGATTCGTGATCTAACCATTCACAACTCTCTTTGACGGTCGCCACCGCCACGGCCTTAGTTTTTAAATAAATAATAAGTTTTTTTAATAGTTAATAAGTAAGGCAAGTTAAGGTTCAATTAGACAAAACAACGGGCTGTTTAAATAATCAAGCTTTGTCGTTTCCTACAATTACGTTGACTTTTGCAAATTTAGTGGTTTGTGCATGCATTCTAATAGAAAAGGTCAAATACACAGCTAGCTTAGAAAGAACATAACTTACAACTTACGTTGATAAGTAATGAATAAAAACATCTCAATTTTAGCAGTTAGGTAGTGATTGGTATGCAGGAATGAGAGATGGAATGGAATGAATGATTACGGGGAATGAAGAAAAGATTGTTTGGTTGGTCAATGGAATGGAATCACCCATTCCAAAAGGCATTCCATTCCCTCAAAATCATTCATTCCACCCCCATGTTTTTTTCCATTCCATCCGCTCTTGCACCATTCATCAACAACACCACAACCCACCACCTTCGCCACGACCCACCACCACCGACGCCATCGCCGCAACCCGCCACCACCTCACCCCGACAGCCACCGCCGCCACCCACTCGCCACCGTTATCACCCACAGTTGCGACCAATCGCCAACGTCACTCGCCGCCGCCACCCATCACCATCGTCGACGCCACCACCACCAACCGTCGCCGCCGCCACCAACCGCCTCCTCTGCTGCCACCCACCACCAACGGCCACCTTGCCGCCACCACCACTCGTCGTCACCACCGCACCACCACTCGCCGCCACCACCACCACCCATCGCCGCGGCCGACACCCACCACCGCCACTTATAACCACCCATAATCACTACCACTGACCACCACCACCACTCACCGCTGATTTTATTACTCCGTTTTTCTTGTCTACCGAACAATACACAATAATAATTCATTCTATTCACACATGGTAACCAAACAAGACATGGAATGATAATGATCCATTGCATTCCCCCGTCCATTCCATTCATTCGTCTATTCCATTCATTCGTCCATTCCATTACTCCATGCAAAACAGACCCTTACAGAAACGTTTCTACGGATCATGATAGCTAAACGTGTAGACGGTTTTACTTTTACCAACTGGCAGGCTCAGATTTATCATTTAGAGCTCTAAATTCTAACGGAGGCTACTAAATGTACCCCCTCTTGTTACTTTTCATACCCCTTTTCATAAAATTACATTTAGACTTATCATATTTACCCCCTATACATGTCACATTTCTTAAAAGTATTCTTTTTGTTACAAAACAAATTCAAAAGTGTAAAAAAAAATTTGTAGACGTTTTTTTTTTTCAAAATTTTTGTTTGTTTTTTATATTAATTAAAAAAAACATATTTTTTTAAGTGTTCACTTTGATCGAAAGTCCTAAACTAGTTTTAACTTGCTTATAGCATATTCCTTACACTAATTAAATTTGAACTTATATAGATTGTTAATTTATAGTTTGATAAAAAATATTTTAGTACCTGTTGTTTATTTGTTCACTTACATATATGGTTTGAATGATTAATATGTGCTAGGGCTATAAATACTATTTTCAAAGAAAAAACTTTATTACTTTTTAATAAATAAAAATTGCTAATTATTTTATAAGCACATTTAAAGTATTAAAAATTATAAAAGTAAGATCTTTAAAATACAAACTAGACGAGGGAAAAACATAATATAGATTTTTTTTTAAAAGAGAGTTCAAAACTTTTTTTATTGTTTTTATAAAAAATGTTAGTATTTATTTATAAAGTTGTTCAATAAAAAAACATAATCAAAATACTATTTGAGAAAGTGTCTTTAAAAACAATATCCGAGAACTTTTAAAAAAAATATGTTTTTTAAATAAAAATAAAAAAAAACGTCTGTAATCTTTTTTACACTTTTGAATTTGTTTTGTAACAAAGAGAATATTTTTTTAAATGATAATTTGTATAGGGAGTAATATTACGAAAGGGGGTATAAAAAGTAATAAGAGGGGGCACATTTAGCCTACCACATTCTAACTCGATAACTTTCTTTAGCTTTATCTTATTTAATTTGTTTCATTTTTATAATAAAGACGCATGATAATTTATCTAGGGCTGTAAACGAACCAAACGTCCGGCGAACAGTTCGTGAACCGTTCGGCGGGAAGTTCGTTTGTGTTCGTTCGTTTATTAAACAAACGAACACAAACAAGAAATTTCGTTCGTTTAGTTAAATGAACAAACATGAACAGATGTCGTGTTCGTTCGTTTATGTTCGTGAACGTTCGGTAACGTGTTTGTTTGTGTTCGATAGTTCATTAGTGTTTTTAGTTTTTATATCTATTTAAATACTTCAAAATTCCGACAAATTAAATATCTAATAAGTGTTCGTGTATTTTATATTCTGTTTATGAACGATTGTTTGTGTTCCTTTGTTTCCATTTGTGTTAATGAACATTAGTTTGTGCTCATTTGTGTTCGTCAATGTTCGTTGCCTAATATTAACAAACAAACACAAACGAACACGAACAATTTCATTTCCATAACAAACGAACACGAACATAAAATCTCGTTTGATAAGTGTTCGTGAACGGTTCGCAAACACATATATTTCTAAACAAACGAACACGAACAAGGTCTTGTTTGTGTTCGTTCTGTTCGTTTACAGCCCTAATTTTATCTATGCGTTTATTTAAACGGTCAATCTAATTCCTAGACTGTCAATTTCAGGTTATCAAAAATAATTTTGTAGGATCGTTATGCGACCTAACGAGTCGATCAGAAGAGTGCTTAGACTGAATCAGAGGCGGAATTCATTGATTCAGTCTTTGTTTAGCTTGATTTCACTAATTTGTCTTAGTTTATTGATCAGGTAACAAGTTACAAGCTCTGGAGACGATTTGGCAGGGCTTCGCCGTACCATACAAGACCTCAACCTCACTCCTATGTGATTTCGCTTTTAAGACCTATATATAGATGTCATGATTCCGCTCATACGGACATGACACAAAAGCGGAATCACCTGAAACTGATTCCACTCTTATGTACATGACACATAAGCGGAATCAGATCTTGACACAAAAGCGAAATCACCTCTAAAACATGTTTCTTGGATTTTGTGCCATTGTCTAACCTAAATTCTACTAGACTCGATACAAGACGAAGTCGACAGATGTAGTGCTCCAACAGACTCCCCCTCAGATGTTGACGAGTCGACTATCGAGTCACGACAATGCTGTGTCTTCACTTCTTCAGTCTTGATCAGTCTCTGGGCTTTTCTCTTTCTATCGGTCTTCTTCAGGAACTCTTCCTGGAATCATGTACCCGGATCTTTCTCTGGTTCTAACTCTCATCAGACTCCCCCTATCATCAAGCTGGGATCGCTGTCTGGAATTTGTTATCACCTTTGAAATCAAATCCTGGCTTTTTCAGTTTAAGCTCTTCTCAGGTTCTGATACATCTCCTGGCTTTCCGTAGCAACAGGATCAGAAACCTACACATCTCAAACACACAATTTACAAACCAACACTGTTGTGATTCAACTTAATGAATCAACTAAACATTTGAGAATCATTTTCATTTAAAATTGATTTAAAAATTTGAAACATTCCAAATTCTGATTCAACTTTTCAAACCAATTATCCAACCCAATTGTTCATCTTGTTTAGCCTTTGAGATTTTGAATATCAGCTTTTCAACATCAGTTGTCGAAAATCTTTTTGGATTTTAAAAAAAATATAAATGCAATAACAAAAATTAAATGCAGAAATGAAATATATACAAACATATTTTTGTGAGTTTGCGAAAGAGGATCATATCAATTTATGTGACCAATCACTAGCACCGTTAAGCTTGATTTCATTTTATGCTCTAAACGATTCACTTTGATTGACGATATGTTTGTCCTCTTAAGCTCAATCTAAAAACTTTCGACATGCTTACCGATACGTTTAGATATATTTAGATAGCACTAAATTCTTATGGACCCCACGATCTCAGCATATCCCCTCATCATGCAATACACTGACTCAAGTAATGCCTTTAAACTTTATCAACTGTGATTTGTGCGAAAACAAAGCAGAATGTTTAAACATTAACAATCAGGTCGATACTTCCGTATACGCAGAGAAAGTCCAATGTTTAAACAAAATAAGAAAATAAAACAAGTTGAAGTTGTTTAGGCTTTAACCACCAGGTCGATACTCCCGTATACGCAGAGGTGATCCAAAGCTTAAACGAAACACCAAAGAAAATAAAGCAGAACGTTTAGGCAACAACATCCAGGTCGATACTCACGTATACGCAGAGAATGTCCGATGCTTAAACAAAATAAAGAAATAAAACAAGTTTAAATCTTTGCAAAATGAAATGCACAATCACAGCGACTTTTCAGCAAAGTTGTGAAAGTTCACAAACTTAACCAGTTTTATGTCTTTCGACAATCAGCGATTACTGAGTAGGTACACAATCAAGAAGGACAAAACTAAGTACTATGCTTTCAATCATGTTTCCCACTAGAACTAGGCTTTTTCATTTAGGTTTGTATCGTTATCGCAAATCTACTAGTCTAGCTGAGCCTATCGTCACATCTTTAGTGAGACCGTTTATCACATTTAGACTTTACATATCTTTAGCATGCTGTGACAGTCCAACTGATCTACTATCATTTCCTCTTTTTCACAACAAAACTCATTTTTAATTTTTTAATGTTTTTGACATTTTCAAATTTTCTAATTTTTTTAAAATTTTTCTCCCCCTAAAATCAAAATATGTCTCAATTTTGATTTTCTGGGAAAATTTGAAACAAACCGTACAAACTTGACAACTTGATGAGAATTACTTCAATTCTCCATCCACCTGGCATGAACAATCAGAACTCCCCTGACAACAAACTATTTTCCCATAGTGATTTCAAAACACTTAAGTTTGTTTTAATCAAAATGGTTTTTCCGGAAAATTAGTTTTGTGTACCAACCACTTATAAGTTCCGAGACATCACATCATCTTGTTCTTTTTAACCACATGTAGATTTATCATTTTCCGATTTTAAACCTCAACACCACTTGTAGAAAATCAAGTACAACTTAATGTCCTTGATTTACCACTTTTAAATCGAAATCACTTTCGTGAATTTCTCAAGAAATATGCCGATTCATGTTCCACGCTTACCAACCTGGGAACTCCGGCAAGTCAGGTTTTTCTATTTAAACAGATTCACCCAAGCCTGACGGTCCTTGGGTGATTTTGAATTCTTGTTCAACAATGGTGGAAAATTTTCATCATCCATTGTTAGACCAGAATTCTCAACTTTTACCTCAACACATGGCTCCTCTGGCTTTACCATACCAAATTCATTGCCTGAATGTGGCTTGTCTGACTTTGATGAGCCAGATTCATCGCCGACATGTGGCTCCTTTGTTTCCGAAGAAACAAATTCATCACCATCAATTTTTTTCTTCTTCTTTTCCTCTTTCGTCCTCAGATTTGTATCTGATGAATTCGTCTTGCTTGACTTTGCCATCGAGGGAGTCGATTCATCAGAACTCTTATTTTTCTCAACAGATGAACCCGAGGACAAAATCTTCTCCAGATACTCTCTGGCCTTCTTCCTCTTTTTCCTCAGTCTGTCTTTCTGCCCAAAACCGATCGACTCATTTTCACATGCAACAATATGAACTTTTTATATCCATCAAGCTCGTCAAGTGAGGGGTAAGATCAAATAAAAAGTTAATTTTCCCTAAATAGGATGAGAAGGAATCTTAACCATTTATTTTTCAAATCAATTGTTAAGATGAAAGGGTAGGAGAAAGGAGGAGTGAAAGAGTATCTTGGGAAAATCCTATTTATTGACTTTCTCTCTCCACATGCAAGGCACATGCATATTCCACCCCCATTTTTTAAACGTTCATAATTTTTTTATCCGACATTATTTTTTCAAAAAAATTTCACCGTAAAATCGAGCGTCTTTTTATTTTTAATTTGAGTACCATATTGCTATATAAAATATGAAGACTAAAAAAACCCACTTAAATGTGTTGTATTTCTATGTTGTATAATATTTTTTGTGCTGAATTTTTGTACTACATTTTTGTGCTAAATTTTTTGTGCTGAATTTTTTTGTTTTAAATTTTTTCCTCAATTTTTTTGTGCTGGATTTTTTTGTACTACATTTTTTTTGCTAAATTTTTTCGTGCTATTTTTTTGTTCTAGATTTTTTTGTGCTATATTTTTTTGTACTACATTTTTTATGCTATATTTTTTTGTACTAGATTTTTTGTGTTAGATTTTTTTGTACTAGTTTTTTTGTGCTAAATTGTTTTGTACTAGATTTTTTTTGTATTTGTAAAAAATAAAAGAGGTGTCACATGTCATTTTCACTCCTATTTATAAGGACAAAAATACCCTTCATTCCTACTTATTGGGAGTGACACATGTCATCATCACAATCCTTCTTAGGCTACTTAGGCAAAATCCACTTTTTAATGGATCCTTCCCCATCAAGTGATATGTGACATTCAATATTACTGTTTTGGTCAAAAATCAAACGAGGATAATGCAACCAAACTCTCTGTTACGGGGTATGATGCTTGAATTGGTAAACAACAATGAGGATCACTATGAAATGAATTGCACAGGAGACACGAAGATTTATACGAGGAAAAAGCCCTTGATCAATGAATGATCTCCGGCATAAAAAACCTCGGGTGATGGAAACTACCAATCACCAACTCAAATTAAACAGTAATTCTTTTACAACTTCGGATGATAGCGAGCTAAATACAAGGATCACTACAGTGTATCGTGTAGAAATGTATGAAAAATGCTAAGTGTTTTGCCGAGAGCTGGTGAGTGCAGTTGTACGAGTGTGTGTAGCCAAAATATAGCCAAGTGTTGTCTAATTAGCTCGCTACCCCTTTTAAATTTAGTAAAATATCTACATAACTAACTATCCGCAATTCATGCCTTCTCCCCACGATCTCCATAACGTTCACCATGGTCAAGCACGTGCGGAATAAGCGTCGAATATTCTTCAGGAACGTTACCAAGACTAAGTCCAAGCTGGTATTCCTGCAAAACAATATCGAATTCAAAGCAGACAATCATTAGTATAAGGATCCTTAGGATGATCCATGATCTTGATCCTAAAGCACTTCTGAGGATCACTAACTGACACAGAAGTAAGGATCACCAAACAGGATAACAATTGAGGATCACGGGTCATTAAGAAATCCTCCCCTAACAATTGCCCCCAAAATATAAGGAGTAATATTGTAAATAAATGAGTTGTATTTTGTTGATCTTATCCGTAACAGACTAACGAATAACTAGCCGTTGAAGACGGACTAGCCGTTGCAAACCTGACGTCACTGAAGTGACAATCATGCAAATCATCATTATAAATAGGAGTTAGAGATAGGATCAATTTGCATTTAAATCCGAGAGAGACTCCCTTTAAATTCTCAGCCGAAGATCAATCAGGTATCTCTTCTCCTATTTCTCCTTCTCTTACTCTGTTTTTCTTTCTTTACCATCATCACGTTAAGAATGATGCTCTGGTCCTCCCCCGCCAAGGATCACTAGAAGGATAGCCCTTTGAAGAGTCAAGGAATCATCAAAGACTCAGAGAATGAGAGGTGTTGCTTTACTGATCCACAAGTAAATAAGATCCGGTACTGCTTTCCGGCGAACACCTTTTTCAAACCCTTCGATCCCACTGTTCTGAGCGACTACATTTCTGAGACATGGGTTGCCTTTCCGGTTACCCCATTCACCATAGGATACACCTATCCTTTTCCAGCTTTTACCCAATCCTTTTTCTCCCTTACCGGCATCTCCTACATCCAAGCTATGCCGATGATCTGGAGGGTCTTATATACCCTTGAAAGGATCATAGAGCAGGAAGGGATTGATTTAGGAATGTCGGAACTGGCAGAGATGTATGATCTCACGACGTTTGGATCCCACCGATATCTGTTTAAGCGAAAACCCGGCGAAGAACATCCCGTTTTTAAAGCCACCAAGAACGATACAAACTGGAAACGACGCTTTTTCTTTGTCAGAAGGGATACCATTCCAAACGGAAAGGATCTACCAAGGAAGTGGTCCACCCATGGTAGGACAGAGGATCCTGAGAAGGATCACCAGATAATCTTGCTCTTGTGATGGGATCACTAACTCCCTTTTGTTTTATGTTATGCAACTGTCACTGTTTCACACCTCATACCGTCTCCTGATACTAAGGAAAGGCTTGCTGTTTTTAGAAGACTCGGTCCTGAAACAAGATCATTCAAGACAATCACCCAGGATTCTCAAGAGGTATCCTCAGGCTCAGTCACCATGTCAGGTAAGTATCCTGCTTTTTATATAGTTAAAGATTTAAATAAATGGTTAAATAGAAATAGGATAAGGATACTTATCTTGCTTTGAATGTATAGGTTCTGGAAAAGCTTCCAAGCCTGCCTCCCAGTTCAACATGGCCGACCTTGACACTGTTCGATCCAGAAAGAAGAAGGCCATTTCCAGCCCTAGTGTCTCCATCCCCAAGGCACCCACTAAAGGAAGGGGTGGCAAGAAGAGGAAAAACTCTGAAATAGAGGATCTACAAGGCCTGCCACTGATCCGCCACCAATTCCTTGAATACTTCAATGACGTGAGGATCACCAATTCTGCCTAGGTATCCTACTTATTTGAGGATCACCTGATCTTGAACTGCTTTGTCTCTTTTGTAGAAATGTGCTGAGATTGAAGACTACATGGGGAGCGTTGAAGAGCTGGATAAGAAGATTGCTGACCTCCAACAAGTTGCAGTGCTCAAGGATCTTAAGATTGCTGATCTCGAAAAAGCCCTTCAAGACGCCAAGACTAAGACAGCTAAGATCTTGATCGACATTGACTACGAGAAGCATGATCTCATAGAAGGTGCAAAGGTCTCCGCTGCCATCACAATGTACAAGACAAAACTGAAGATGGCCCAGGAGGCTCAAGATCCTGACTTCGACAGAAGCAGCTGGGATGTTGAGGGTTGGAAGGCGAGGTTCGCTGATCTGGAAGATGATGAGGAGGCTGAGGAGGTTTTGGCGATCGAGGCTGGAAGCAGTGGAAAGGATCAGGTGAAGGATACCGAAGCTGGAGGGAATGAAGATGCAGCGAAGGTGTAGGCTGCATGATTGGGCGATGATGGACATTCCTAGACGTAGCCGGAGCCCAATTTTTTAAATTCGGTAGTAGTTTGTTTTGTGGTTGTGCTGTTTTAAAACAATGATGGTCTGTATTTGAACAATAGTTTTAGGATTAAGGATCTAGGATCCTTTGGACAATAGGTAGGATTACAAATGGTGGAGGGATCCTCTGTTTGGGGGATGAAGCCATTGTGATCCTGCCGCCTTTTGATTTCCTGCACTTGCTATAACCGCATAAACAATGGACACCCGTTGCCAACCCATGTGGACGGGCCACGTTTTGCTGGTAGAAACGTGGGTTGGCAATTTTGACAACCTTCGACAGTTAAACCTTTGTTAATAAAATAACTTTAATCTTTTTTGGCTTATCTTATGTTGTTATCTTTGTTTGTCCTTTTAATTTTCAATTGTTTTGATGTACACTTGTCTGAGTAAGAAAAGTTGAACAACTTAGATAAAAAAATTTAGGATATGATCCAGGATCAAATATCCTATAGTTGAAAAATTCCAAAAGGTAGTATATTTTAAGGATCATGAGTTCAGTTGTCAAAGTATTAGGGTTGTTCAAATAATCAATGAATAAAATCAAAATAGTTAAGGATCATACCTGAGGATCCAAGTTAGGATCCTAACCCTTAATACTATAACCAGGATAACCATAGGACAAACCTTAGTAAGAGGTAAGGATCAAGGATCCTTGGTTGTTTAACTTCGAAGACCTGAAATAGAACATAACTTGGGACTAAGCCATTATAAGATAAAAGTTAGCAACTGGGGACAAGCCCAAAGGATAACTGGGGACAAACCCAAGGATAACTGGGGACAAGCCCAAGGATCGTGTGTGAACTGGAGTATGGCCCTAACTGGCGACTATCCAAACTTAGTGGCATGAAAATGCCAAAACCTTAGCTAACGTGAAAACGTTAGAAACCTTAAGAACGGATGTATGGTACGTCTACCATTATACGTAGGATCCTAGGTATAGCCAGTACAATGGAATTATCAGCCCCTAAAACGAGTACTGGTCCCACTGCCATGAACTATACTAGGATCATCGTGCGCTACTGGCGGAACTGGGGTCAAGCCCAAATAACTGGGGTCAAACCCAAGTAACTGGTTGCTTTTGTGGATAATCATCCTTTTGCTAAGAGTACCTGAACCTTCAAAACTCAAAATCACGTGAAAGGGGGATAAAGGATGCAGGATCCTTATCCTTATGTGAGAAAGTAAGGAAATGAAATAGTTTAAGAGTAGAATGTTAACAAAATGAGGATCATCTGTGCTTTAAGGATCCTTTAAGGATATTTATCATGTGAGGATCATGGATCCTTATCACATGAAGTATTTCTTCAAATGGACAGCATTCCAGGCTCTAGGTAGCAAATCACCTTCCATTGTTAGCAATCGATATGCCCCCTTTCCTGCCTCAGCTTCAATCAAGTAAGGTCCTTCCCATTTTGGTGCCAACTTTCCATCAGCAGGATTGGTGGTATTCTGAAATGCTTTCCTTAGTACCATATCACCAACTTGGAATTTCCTGATCCTGACATTTTTGTTGTAGGCTCCAGCCATTCTTTGCTGATAACTGGCCATCCTTATCCTTGCCAAATCTCTGATTTCTTCTATAGTATCCAGGTCTTGAACCAAGTTCTCATCATTTTCCTCAGGATCACGAATACTTGTTCTAGCAGTTGGAACCACCATTTCTGTAGGGATCACTGATTCTGCCCCAAATACCAAAGAGAATGGAGTTTGGCCTGTAGCATTCTTAGGAGTTGTCCTATCAGCCCAAAGCACATAAGGTAGTTCTTCTGCCCATTTCCCTTTCTTGGATCCAAGCTTCTTCTTCAAATTGTTGATGATGATCTTATTGGAGGATTCTGCCTGACTATTAGCTTGTGGGTGGACTGGTGTTGATGTTATCATCTTAATCCCCCAGCTGTCACAAAAGTTAGTAGTTCTGCCCCCAATGAATTGGGAACCATTATCACATATAATTTCAGAAGGAATACCAAATCTAGTTATAATATTTCTTTTAATGAAGGATATAACTTCCTTTTCTCTGACTTGGGCAAAAGCTTCAGCCTCTATCCACTTGGAGAAGTAATCAGTCATAGCAAGCATGAACACTTTTCCACCAGGTGCCTTAGGGAGCTTACCAACTATATCCATGCCCCATCTCATGAATGGCCAAGTGAAGGATATAGGATGCAATAATTCAGCTGGTTGATGAAGGATATTGCTGTGTCTTTGACAAGGATCACACTTCTTAGCATACTCCACAGCATCTCTCTTCATAGTTGGCCAATGGTATCCTGTCCTCAGGATCCTTGAGAATAATGCCCTGCCCCCAGTGTGGTTTCCACAATCTCCTTCATGAAAGTCTTTTAAAACTTCTTGGATTTCAGGATCCTCAATGCATCTTAAATATGGTCCTGCAAGAGATCGTTTATACAACATATTATTTAAAATTGTGAATTGAGATACCTTAATTTTGAAAGCCCTAGGGTTTTCTCCTGTAGGAATCTCTCCATGTTGTATGTATCTCATGATTGGAAGGATCCATGATCCTGAATGAGATTGATTATCATCACTAGGGATGATTGCAGAATCCTCTCCTATCTCCATAGCCACATGATCCTCGATAGCCGGGGTCAGGATATGGATAATAGGGATCTTGATATCCTCCGGGATCTTCAAGGATGATCCTAAATTGGCTAATGCATCTGCCTCTGCATTCTCTTCCCTTGGTACCTGTGTCAAACTAAAGGATACGAAAGTGAGTGCCAATTCTTTGACTGATCCTCATATGCTTAGCAATTTGCAAGCCAACTATCAAGGCTTCATATTCAGCCTCATTGTTAGTGGTTTGGAACTCACAAGCTATAGAGTGGGGTATTATGTCCCCCTGTGGCGATTTTAGTAGTATTCCAAGCCCTGTTCCTTTGATATTTGAGGATCCATCAGTATAGAGTATCCAAGGATCCTTGGTCTCCTCTAGCTGCTGAACTTCTAACTCAGCTTCCTTTTGCAAATCACTACTGAAATCTGCCACAAAGTCGGCTAATGCTTGGGATTTAATGGCTGTCCTGGGTTCATATCTTATATCATATGCACTAAGCTTCACTGCCCACTTAGCCATTCTTCCTGACATTTCAGGTTTCCGGAGGACATTCTTAATTGGAAAATTAGTTTTGACGATAATAGCATGAGTTTCAAAATAATGTCTCAATTTAATAGATGCCATAATTAATGCGAGGATAAGTTTTTCTAAGTGTGAATACCTGGATTCAGCATCAAGTAAACTCTTACTTACATAATAGACAGGATGTTGTGTACCTTCGTGATCCTTAACAAGGACGGCACTTACTGCTTTTGAGGATACCGCGAGATATAAGGATAACACATCTCCTTTTTCTGGTTTCATCAAAGCCGGGGCCGAGGATAGGTAATCCTTAAGAGCTCTTAAGGTACTCTCATGCTTCTCAGTCCACTCGAATTTCTTGTTCTTCCTTGGGATATCATAGAATTCCTTGCACTTCTCTGAGGATTTGGATATGAATCTGTTTAAAGCTGCAATCCTGCCTGTTAACCTCTGAACATCCTTAGCATTGGCAGGGGACTTGATGTTCACTATAGCTTTGATTTGTTCTGGACTGGCTTCAATGCCTCTCTTTGTCACCATATATCCTAAGAATTTACCTGCTTTAACACCAAAGTGACATTTTGAAGGATTAAGTTTCATGTTATATTTGTCAAGGATATTGAATGCTTCCTCCAAGTGTCTTAGGTGATCCTCAGCCTTTTTTGATTTTACCACCATATCGTCTATGTAAACCTCCATAGTTTGTCCAATCTGATCCTTGAACATCATATTCACTAGCCTTTGATAAGTTGCACCTGCATTTCTTAGTCCAAATGGCATAGCAATATAACAGTATATACCAGTTGGAGTCATAAAGGCTGTATCCTCTTGATCGGATGGTTCCATCTGAATTTGTTGAAATCCAGATGAAGCATCCATAAAAGTTAACAGTTCATGACCCGCAGTTGCATCCACCATGGAGTCAATGTGGGGTAATGGGAAAGGATCCTTGGGACATGCCTTATTTAAATCGGTGAAATCGACACATACCCTCCACTTTCCATTTTTCTTTTGAACAACAACCACATTGGCCAACCATCTTGGATACTTGACCTCTCTAATCATACCTGCTCGGAGTAATTTCTCTACCTCCTCCTGGATAATGGCATTTCTTTCTGGTGCAAATTTCCTCCTCTTTTGATGGATTGGTTTGAAGGACCTATCAATGCCAAGTTTGTGAGTGATTATATCTTTAGATATACCTGTCATGTCTTCGTGTTTCCATGCAAAGGTAGTCTTTCTCCTTTTGAGGAAGGATATGAGGTCTTCCTTTATTTCGCCAAGGATCCCTGATCCTATATAAACTTTAGATTCAGGATCATCAGGATCCATAAGGATTTCTACTACATCCTGTTCTCTTGCCTCCAAGACATCCCTTGGAGGACGCTTTAATTGCTATTGCTCCCTTGACTTTGATGCTGGTTTCATTGATGAGGTGTAGCAGTTCTTAGCTTCTTGCTGATCACTATCAATCTTTACTATTCCCCAAGGACTAGGAAGCTTCTCACATTGATGATAAGTGGATGGGACTGCCTTCATGTCATGTATCCAAGGCCTGCCAAGGATAACATTACAACAAGATAAACAGTCAATAACACAAAACTTTTGGTAAGAATGTAGGCCTTCGATATAGATTGGGAGTTTAATGTCCCCCAGAGTATTCTTAGTCTCGCCACTGAATCCCACGAGCACAGAGGATCTTGGTATGATATCGGATTCAGGAATATTCATCTTCTTGAGGACATCAAGCTGGATAATGTTCACAGAGCTTCCTCCGTCTATAAGGATCCTGCGAACAAAATGGTTAGAAATAAAAAGAGTGATAACCAAACCATCATGATGAGGATCCTGAATGTCAACACGATCATCCTCATCAAAAGTTATAACTTTTCCTTCGGAGACACTGGATGTTCGAATGGGTCTATCTCCATTATCCATCTTGGTTTCCTTTGCATGTCTTTTAGCTGCAGAGAAGGATGTTCCACAAATGTCTGATCCTCCAGAAATAAAGTTTATAACTTGTGCATCTGCTGGAGGGGCTGGAGCTTTCTCTGGGATCCTTTCAGGATCCTGAGTCCTTGACTTCTTTCTCCCCAATAATTCTTTCAAGTGCCCCTTGCTCAACAAGTATCCAATTTCTTTTCTCAGTGCGATGCATTCTTCTGTGAGATGACCAAAATCTTCATGATATGCGCACCACTTTGACTTGTCTTTAGTTGCAGCTGGTCTGTCATTTTTCCTGGGCCATCTAGCTTTATCACCTAAATTCTGCATCGCAAGGATTAGTTCATTGTTATCAACAGAAAAGCAATATTCGGAAATTGGAGGATAATCCTCATCATCCTTTTCTTGTTCAACAACATGCACATTCTGGTTATCAGATTTGTTATGGGATCTGAACTTGTTGTTCTTGAATGAGGATCCTTCCTTCTCTTGCTTTGAGGATCCTGCTAACCTCTCTTGGATCCTTTTGTCATCCTCTAGCCGGATGAACCTAAGGGCCCGGGTTCTTACCTCGTCTAGATTCCTGCATGGTGTCATAACAAGATCATCATAGAATAATGAATCCCTAAGCAATCCCATTTTAAAGGCTTCAACAGCCGTAGCTATATCCAGGTTAGGGATATCTAAGGATTCTTTACTAAATTTAGTGATATAATCCCTTAATGATTCATTATGACCTTGGGTTATCCTATACAGATCACTAGTTAAACGCTCAAATTTTCTACTACAAGAAAACGGGTTATTAAATAGGTTAACTAGATTAGCAAACGAGGTAATAGAGTAAGGGGGAAGACTTAGCAGCCATTTAAGAGCCGATCCAGTAAGAGTGGATCCAAATCCCTTGCACAGACATGCTTCCTTTAACCTTTCTGGGATGGGATTAATCTCCATCCTTTCCCTGTACTG
The DNA here is from genome assembly GCA_030545235.1 of Helianthus tuberosus. NCBI lineage: Eukaryota > Viridiplantae > Streptophyta > Magnoliopsida > Asterales > Asteraceae > Helianthus > Helianthus tuberosus. The sequence goes on from JARYGA010060305.1 coordinate 1,618,256, forward strand.
TGCTATGTGTTCTTCAGGATCTGTTGAACCATCATACAACTTCATGGTAGGCACATGGAACCTCTTGGGTATCTCAGCATCACAGATTGGTGGTGCAAAACGAGATATCTTGTGGCTCCCATCTGCAATCTCCGGGATAGGCTTGACCACTACTGGGACACTTGATATCATATCCTTTAACTTTTGCAATTCTCTGGCCATGGCATGATTGATACCTGTATCCTGCATAAGGCCATGGTTAGTGGTATAAAAATTATTGAAAGTGTTACCTCCCATTGGATTCAAATTAGGAAGAGCGGATGTGAATCCATATTGTTGAGGCTCTGGAATGACCGATGGACCAGTAGAAGCAATGGTTTGCATTGGAATGAAATCTCCCTGATGGATATCGGAGCTCCCTGATTGCAAACTCCTTAAGGATCCCGGAATCTGGAAGGATCCCTGAAACTGAGAGGATCCTTGGACCTGGGAGGATCCTGGGACGTAGGAAGATCCTTGAACCTGGGAGGATCCTTGAAACTGAGAGGATCCTTGAACCTGGGAGGATCCTTGAACCTGGGAGGATCCTTGAACCTGGGAGGATCCTTGAAATTGAGAGGATCCTTGAACCTGGGAGGATCCTTGATACGGCCAGAATCCTTGAATCTGCTGCGCTCCTGAGTATCCTCCTGAGCTTACGAAGGATCCTATATGCTGAGGATGGGATCCTGCTGGTTGGAAGTATGACCCTGAAGCCTGAGTCATTGCTGATGATCCGTAATGCACTCCTTTTGGCCCTCCCACATATTGAACATCTGGAACCGCTGAAGGCTGAGAAGTTATAACCGGAGTATCGAAATTCAAAGATCTGGGCATCAGTGGGGAATGATCCTCTGCCGATCTCTTCTGTTTCTTGATGTCTCCAATTTCTCTAAGAATCCTTTCATTGGTCTTATCCTGCTGCTGTATATGCTCCTTCATCTGCAAAATCAGAGTAAACAAGTCACTAGTAGTAGGAGTATAAGAAGCAGAAGAAGTTGGAGGTTTTGAGAAAATGGGAGTTGGTTTCTTCTCGGCATTTTTCTGAGGTCCAGAAGGTGGTGGAGGCAAAGGTGGAATGCCCTGGGATGAATTGACTGCAGACATCGCACCGAAGGTGTTCTTTGATGATGAAGCCATCTGCTTGGATGTAACGAACCGAAATGATCACAAGAATGAGAATTTCTTAGGAATGAAGCACCAATTGCCCCACGGTGGGCGCCAAACTGTTTTGGTAAAAAATCAGACGAGGATAATGCAACCAAACTCTCTGTTACGGGGTATGATGCTTGAATTGGTAAACAACAATGAGGATCACTATGAAATGAATTGCACAGGAGACACGGAGATTTATACGAGGAAAAAGCCCTTGATCAATGAATGATCTCCGGCATAAAAAACCTCGGGTGATGGAAACTACCAATCACCAACTCAAATTAAACAATAATTCTTTTACAACTTCGGATGATAGCGAGCTAAATACAAGGATCACTACAGTGTATCGTGTAGAAATGTATGAAAAATGCTAAGTGTTTTGCCGAGAGCTGGTGAGTACAGTTGTACGAGTGTGTGTAGCCAAAATATAGCCAAGTGTTGTCTAATTAGCTCGCTACCCCTTTTAAATTTAGTAAAATATCTAAATAACTAACTATCCGCAATTCATGCCTTCTCCCCACGATCTCCATAACGTTCACCATGGTCAAGCACGTGCGGAATAAGCGTGGAATATTCTTCAGGAACGTTACCAAGACTAAGTCCAAGCTGGTATTCCTGCAAAACAATATCAAATTCAAAGCAGACAATCATTAGTATAAGGATCCTTAGGATGATCCATGATCCTGATCCTAAATCACTTCTGAGGATCACTAACTGACACAGAAGTAAGGATCACCAAACAGGATAACAATTGAGGATCACGGGTCATTAAGAAATCATCCCCTAACAATTACTATATCCAATTTGTCCTAAACGAAGATGGTGATAAGGTGTCTTTTCTTTATCCATGAGGTGAAGGGTTCAATAACAGCAAGGTGCACATATAGAAGTTTTCGGTTAAAAAAAACTAGATCCAACCCGAGGTTCCCTCTTATCGAATGTCGAAATTCATGGCAAAGTGACTATAGTTTATAAAGATGAGATGAAAAGTATTTAATTTATTACGTCGAGTTAATTACATAGTTAGTCCCTGTGGTTTGCACAAAGTAACATACTTAGTTACTAATAGTTTAAAGAGATTTTTACATATTTCCCCCTCCTAAGTTGCCTTATTACGTATTTACCCAACCCATAAAATCAATTACATATTTCCCCTCCCTAACTCATATATATTACATATTTCCCCTTTTCATTAAAATGATTATTATTTATTACTATTTTACCCTTAATGAACTAGTAAATGAATATTTACATATTTCCCTATTCTAATATGTAAAACCAATTACATATTTAGTCAATTATGTAAAATCAAACTACAGGTTTTCAACTATGCTAATTTATTCTTCATCCATAAATTAAAGTACACCACTAACATATTCATGGGATGAGTGTGAAGGTGAAAAAGTGATAGATTATGCATATGCATAGAAAATAAGGTTTCACCAGATGCATTAACATCTATGTCTAAGAAATTCCTTTCTTGATAAACCCAATTACAAACGCAAAACAATTCAAGAAATTATTATTATTATTATTATAACAAACAAAACACTACAAGCAGCCAAATTTAATTTGCTGCTGTCAGTGGCGGAGCCACACTTTGAACAACGGTGTCGTCCGACACCACTGAATTTTGTGTAGCAAATACAACGTATAATAGGAAAAATTCGAGCGACACCATTGTTTTTTACGAGCGACACCATTGTGTTTTTACAAACGACATCATTGTTTTGTTTTCTTCTAAAACAATTATTTAATAAATAAATTTATATTTCAAAAATTAAGCCCAGTTACTTAAATTTAATTAGTATACTTTAAATCATTGAAGGTTCATGCTTAATATTTTTTTTTCTAATCCAGTAAGCATTATAGCCCCGTGTCTAATTGATTTTGTTTCAATTGTTTAACCTAACAGGATGCTTGATAATCATTTGAATGATGCATGCACTTGTTTGTTATAATGAAAAAGAGGTTTTTTTTTTCAAGTTTCCATTGAAAACATTATGAATCGTTTACAAAACATGAAAATGCATACAGAGCAAATATTAAATGCATTTTATTATATATTTCAAATGATTTTGTAATTTTATTATGTGTTTTAATTCAATGACATTGTACTCTTACTGTGATATTTGCTTTTATTATGTGATTTGACCCGACTAGATCTGAACCGATCCGAAAAATTCGACTCCAGGTTACTATAAACCGGGGTATCTATAAAAAAATGACACCATAAGAAAAAAAATTCTGGCTCCGGCTGCTGTACCTCCGTAGCACGTGTTCCCGATTGAAAACAAAAGTGATTTAGGTGTATAATGGTATATTTTAATGATCACTGGTCAGGGCAGATGGAATAGCAAAATTATGGCCAGACGACGGTAGGCGGAGACAATTGGCGTGGCGCGAAACAAGAGTAAAGCAGAAGGATGTAAATCCGTAGTGAAGCAGGACTGAAGCAGCACGACAGAACAACAAAACGATGGCAAGACGGCGGAAGACGGAAACGATTGATGATTGCACAACGATCTAAGCCCGTCGTGACAAGTTTGATGTGCACTAGATCGTCGTGTAGGGTTTTGCGTTTGCAGTCGTGAACCAGAGTCGTGAACCAGATTCAGATTGGGGAAGGTAGAAGGAAGCGTCTTTGATTCGACTCCAGGTTACTATAAACCGGGGTATCTATAAAAAAATGACACCATAAGAAAAAAAATTCTGGCTCCGGCTGCTGTACCTCCGTAGCACGTGTTCCCGATTGAAAACAAAAGTGATTTAGGTGTATAATGGTATATTTTAATGATCACTGGTCAGGGCAGATGGAATAGCAAAATTATGGCCAGACGACGGTAGGCGGAGACAATTGGCGTGGCGCGAAACAAGAGTAAAGCAGAAGGATGTAAATCCGTAGTGAAGCAGGACTGAAGCAGCACGACAGAACAACAAAACGATGGCAAGACGGCGGAAGACGGAAACGATTGATGATTGCACAACGATCTAAGCCCGTCGTGACAAGTTTGATGTGCACTAGATCGTCGTGTAGGGTTTTGCGTTTGCAGTCGTGAACCAGAGTCGTGAACCAGATTCAGATTGGGGAAGGTAGAAGGAAGCGTCTTTGATGTTTTATTTTCAGAAAATAAATTATAAAAGGGTAAGGATAAAAGAGTAATTTCTCAAGAAAAAGGGGAAATATGTAATTGATTTTATAGGTTGGGTAAATATGTAATAAGGCAACTTAATAAGGGGAAATATGTAAAAATCCCTAGTTTAAAATCACATTCTATGGTATTAACTTTTCATTTTGTAACGTTTGGTGGTATTAACGTTATTTGTAGATTTAAAATCACATTCTATTAGTACCTAAATATGTTATTTTGTGCAAACCACAGGGACTAACTATGTTAATACCCTAGAAGTTAATACCTCCAAACGTTACAAAATGAAGAGTTAATACCCTAGAAGGTGATTTTAAACTATTAGTACCTAAGTATGTTATTTTGTGCAAACCATATGAACTAACTATGTAATTAACTCTTTTACATCAGATTAAACTTGATAATAAGCTTTAAAAACGATAAGTAATTTAAACGTACGATACACCATAATAATGTCTAGCATAAACAAGACAATACATTTTATTAAACACAGTTGCATTATGTGTCAGAATTCATATATACCCTATAAAAGGACCACCCGAGAAAATAAATACAAGGTATTACATTTTAAGCTACCGCTATGGAGAAGACTTTTGACCCAAGAGGAGTTGCTCTATTATTGCTTGTGTTTAATCTAATCATTCATAATGTTTCTGCTTCAGTCAAACCACATCAAGGTAAACTTAAGTTTAGTTTTGTTTTATTCCGATGTTTATATCAAATTGCAATGATGGTTAAGAAAATATATTCATTCTACATATATAGGAAGTGTATTTTCTGGTAGGAGTAGAATGCTTAGAAAGGTGTCATCAGCGCCGCCGCCGCCAAAGCTAGGTAAAATGAAGAGTTATGCGTTTATTCGTCCGCCTCCGCCTCCGCCGCCGCTATCAACGCTACCAATCAGCGGCATAGATTCAAGTTTGCGTACGGTACGTAGGGGTTCACCCCCGGCACCAAAGCCAAGTCGACCACGGAATTTCTTTATATTTCCTTCACCACCACTTAGGACACCTCCACCACCTCCACCTCCCCCACCGCCGCCACCACCACCAACGCGGATGCATAAACGACCTCCAAAGTGCAACGTCCCTCCACCACCACCACCACCGGAAAGTACTTAAAGATCATCAACATTGTAATCTCCTTGTATTTTGATTTTTCAATGTATTTGGACTTTTTTTATATTTAATATAGAAGATGTGGTAAATTACCGAACTATGATTTACACTATTTTCTTTTCTGTCTTTTTTTCTTAGCATTCATTAGAACATATTTTAGAATTCAAGACCTTTGAAAAAGAATGTTTTCTGCATCAAACCGTTAGATGTTAGATGTGTAGTGTATATACCAACTATCATTGTCATATAACTTGTAAAATATTTATGTGCTGCTAGGTTTTTGGTTTTATTTAAAAGGAATGTGATTTTGCATTTGAATATAAAAGTTACCAGTTTAAGGGATTGTGATTTTTTTTTTTTTGTAAATCATCTTATTGTTGCCCGTCTACCTTCTGTTTTGATGTAACTTAACAAGTTTTCTGGACTTTATTTATGATAAATTGTGATTTTGTACTTCAAAACCAAGTCTTGAAAGTTGAATCGAAGTTATTAGTTTGTAGATCTCCACCTCATGCGAGCTCGTTACTCATGTTTAAGCTTATGATAGTCCACTCCAAGCCGAGTGGTGTTCGTTTCATAGAATGTAATGGTATTGGAATTGGATTCTAAAGAATTCCTCTACAATCACTTTGTGTTTGGTTGGTATAATTATCAATGAAATTAGAATGTAAAATATGTAAAATGACATGACTACCTTGTATCCAAAAAGAAGTAGATGAATTGACGATTTAGATTGAATTCCAGATCCTTCTTTTGTTGAAACGAACAACATAAAGAATGTAGACTGCACTCCAATTCCATTCGGTAAGACGAACTCTACCTTAATGTTTTTCACTTTGTGAACATTAAAAGTTATAAGGGTAATTTTAGTAAATTATAGATTAATCATACAATTCTAGCAACTCACATGAACAAAGATTTCAATGTTGGATCCAGCCCAATACCTTGGCCCTACACACTACAACTCATAGCCTCGGTCCTCATAGGCTCCACAATTAGTTTAGAAATTAGAATAGAACAAAGTCAAGCACAGATCGTGCTAATTAGTAATTAGTAAACTCATTTTAAGGCCCGACAAGCCCAACGAATTTAAATTTTACCTATTGTGGTAAATACAAAGATGTAATAACTACCTACCTTGCCTTAAATTTTACCTATTGTGGTAAATACAAAGTTGTAATAACTACCTACCTTGCCTTCAGGATTCAAAACTTTTTTCACGTTCCTTTTGATAGATTCTTACTAGTTCTTACTATTTTTCCTCAAATTCTACAATATTTTCACTAATTTTTTTTTTTTCCAAAACGGGTTCCATGATAACCCACAAAACATGAAAACATGGCTAAATCCGCAATTGCGTGGCTTTAACTTTTATACTGTTTTTAAAATCCCGATTAATGTCCGATTAAACCCTAGGCGGTAATTGCGGTCTTATTCTAGCCAAATTTCGCTCACACCTTATAAATTTCCGTCAATTACTTGAAAAATGGGTCAATGAGAGTTAAAACATCTCTACTAAAAAAATTACATATAAAAATGTTTGTGTATATATATAAAAATTCCGATCCGATTAATTTCAATTAATCCCTATTAATCACGATTAATCGCTAGTCGGTATCCCACCAACCGAATAGAGCTACCGATTCTTAGATCAGTGGTCTCAAAGTAAAGAATATTTTCATATATATTATTTTCAATACTAATATACTACACGACAATACATTTTATTTTATATAAATCTATCTTGCATTAAAATTTCTAGGTATGCGTGGAAGAATTTATTTCCATATATAAGGATCATTCAATGAAAACAAAGGATTACATTCACAGCTACCTACCGCTATGAAGAGGAGTTTTGACGCCCAACAAGTTGCTATGTATCTATTGCTTGCCATTCTCATCATTCACAACGTTTTTCAAGCACATTCAGCTTCTTCACTCCAACCACATCAAGGTAACCTTACGCTTAACTATGGTATGGTGTTTTCATTTTCATATATATATTTTAAGCTTAATTTGCAAAGGCTAAATTTATTTACTTGTAGGAAGTGTATTTTCGGGTAAAAGTAGTACGCTTAGAAGGCTACCGTCAGCGCCACCGCCGCCGCAGATAGGTCAATCTCCGCATTATAAGTTACCTTGTCCACCTCCACCACCGCCCCCCTTGGCGTTACAGATTGACCGCATAGCTTCTAGTTTTCGTACCGTAGATATGGGCTCACCACCCGCACCAAAGCCAAGTCGACCTCGGTATTTCCATATCTTTCTTTCGCCGCCACCACCGCCACCGCCGGAAAGTACTAAATGATCATTAGCATTGTAGTCTCCTTATATTATGAATGTAACAAGATTTGGTATTTTAAATAGACAATGTCATAAATTGCCCATCCATGATAAAAGAGTAACACTATTTTATTTTATCTTTTTTTCTTTTAACATTTATCAAAGTAGTATTTATAACCCATGCTTTGTAGTAGGCCATTAAGCCGGACAAAAAGTAAAAGTAAAAATGATGAATCACGCGCGTATGTTACGGTGTGCTAACTCGCAAAAGTTAGACCGAAAAAGTAAAACGTAACAAAGAATAACTAAGTCGGCTTAGAACCCACGAGTTTCGAGGGAGGCGTTGAACTGTAAAAAATAGACGTAAAAACGTTGAACCAAACGTGTGTTTTGCAGTGTGTTAAATCTCAAAATCTATAACAAATCGTAAAACGACAAATTTGTAAAAGATGTAAAGTACATTAGACCAAAGTTGAAAGTGGAAATGTGTTGCCGTTTTGGGATTAAAAATAGAAAATGTTTTTGACAAATTTTTAAAAGATGAAAACTATATAGGGTTAAAAGTATAAAAGATGAAAACTATACGGGTTATGTACAAGATGAAAAGTATTGGATTAAAAGCGCAAAATATAAAAAAATATTAGGTTTATCGGATTAAAAGCGTAAAATATAAAAAATAAAAAGGTTAAGGAAAGAAAAAGAAATAGCGTTTTCAATTTTCATAAGGAGAGAAAAAATAAAAAGGTTGAAATTTTTTTGAATTAATATAGGGTAAACATAAGTTTCTTTTGTTACTGAATACTGACATGGGTCATCCACTTTTTTTTTTTTTTTGGTAAAGGGTTACCCCGGTGATTCTATTAAAATGCAACCGCAAATAAGTACAAGTAGTGAGGATGTGTTCCACACTAGTTCATATACAGGACATGCCCCATATATGTAAATCAAACAAAAACCAAAGACCTATAACACCCCATAACCTAGTCTACTATACATCATGACACGACATCTAGTGTCATCCACTTATTACAAGACGTTAGCATTATTCATTTGTTTACAACTTTTTATGTATAAAAAACACCATCTTGGTCAAATTGCATACATAGGATCATAGCTAGTTCACAAAACCGACCATAAAGTTTTAGATCCTCAGCCAATCAATCGTGCTTGTTTAAAAAATGGTAACAACAGGGATGTTATGATGTTAATCACGTCAAGTTGACGGGTTTTATTTGCAGATTGAGTTGTTCAATCCGAGCATCATGGACCATGGTACGTGTTAATTTACTAGGTAGAAATTTTAGCAGCTAAATGAGTTGTTAGCTTATCATGATTGTAAATAAGCTTGTCAGTGAATCAAATAAGTCAAATGAGCAACCGTTTAGAAGAGTTTTTTCTTAAATTAGTGTTGGTGAAAAAAGTATTTACCAAAATGGTGTTACTTGAAAAGTATTTACCAATTTGGTGTTTTTCATTTATTTTGTATTTATCTTTTATTTTCAAACGAGCATAAAAAAACCCTTTTATATTCTTTTCATTCAGTTAGTATACTATCAATTTTTTTTATCATACTTTTTATGGTTTTATTCAATTAATTCAATATTTTTTTCTTCCATCGACACATGATGGTTTTTTTACCAACTAATTATAACTAATATCTTTTAGATTTTGAAAAGAGGAAAATGCAATTTGCGTCCCTGTGGTATGTGCCAAACATCAACCTGAGCCCCTAAATTCATTTTTTGGTTTTTTGAGCCCCTAACCTTATGAATTTATAACAGTTTGAGTCCCTGCCGTCAGGGTTCCGTCAGTTTGACCGTTTGACAGTTGTGAAAAGTCCATAATACCCTCCACCCTTAACATCTACAATTAATAGCAGACCACCAGTTTCATTATCATCATCAACAGCTCTCCCAACTCCCAATATCTCTCCCAACTCCCAAGATCATCATCATCATCTTCATCGAACAGATCAACAGATCATCTTCATCATCTTCATCGAACATCTTCATCATCGAACAGATCAGGTTCATCTTCATCCTCATATTGATTTTTGGTTTGATTCGATGATTTGAATGTGTTTATATTGTGAAAAAACAGAGGGTTGATTCTGGGTTTGATTTTGGGTTCCATTCGATGATTTTGGGTTGATTTTGAAAAAAACAGAGGGTTGATTTTGGGTTCCATTCGATGATTTTGGGTTCCATTTTGGGTTCCATTCGAAGATTTTGGGTTGATTTTGAAAAAACAGAAGGTTGATTTTGTTCAAAATGCATCAAAACAGAGGTTTTGAATGTGTTTTGGTTTTGATTTTTATGGGTTTAGGGTATCAAAACAGAGGTTTTGAATGTGTTTTGGTTTTGATTCTTGTGGGTTTAGGGTTTAGGGTATCAAAACAGAGGTTTTGAATGTGTTTTGGTTTTGATTCTTGTGTGTTCATCAAAACAGAGGGTTATCTTCATACGGGTTAGATAACTCATATACGGTTTTGAATGTGTTTTGGTTTTGTTTGATTCTTGTGGGTTTTTGTCTTGGGTATCAAAACAAAGGTTTTGAATGTGTTTTGGTTTTGATTCTTGTGGGTTTTTGTTTCGAGGAATGTGTTTGAGAACTGTTATTTGGTTTTGATTCAATGATTTGAATGTGTTATTTGGGTATTTTTGGGTTTGATTCAGTGATTTGAATGTGTTCCTCATTTTGATTTTTGGTTTTGATGATAACAGTTATTTGGATTTGGTTTGATTCGATGATAACAGTTATTTGGTTTTGGTTTGATTCGATGATAACAGTTATTTGATTCGATGATAACAGTTATTTGGTTTTGGTTTGATTCGATGATAACAATTATTTGGTTTTGGTTTGATTCGATGTACAGAATGGCTGCGGATGTAAAGATACGCAAAACACTAACTACGAAGGCGAGAACACTTGACAGCCTCCTAGAAGATGCGGTGCACATAAGGAAGTGATTGATATTAATGAATACAACCCCAGTGGAGCTCTTCGATTTTCCTTGAAATTCCAGAGCTCGCTAATTACATATCTACCACTTGGGTTATATTCATTCATATGAATTAATATAACCCCAGTGGCAGATATGTAATTACCTATACTGGGGTTATATTCATTCATATTTGCTACATTCCGAAGTGCACCCGTCAGTAAAGATCCACAATTGCTTGTGGTCGTATGATGTTTTGTCTCTGTATTGTATGTTACGGTCTTTTGTTATCGAGTCTGTAAGTTCCGTCAAGTCTACGAAGTTGGTATGACGTTTTGTCTCTGTATTGTATGTATTAAAAGTTTACAGTTAATATACAATTTAGGCTTTAATAATTTGTTATATATAGTATACATTTAATTATTAGATTGCATTTATTTAAAAATAAAATAGTTAATTTGAATTATTAGATTTCTTAAGAAAAAAAGCAAAAAATGAATTTAGGGGCTCAGGTTGATATTTCACTCATACCATAGGGACGCAAAGTGTTATTAATATATGCCAAAAAACGGTCTTACCCCTGCCTCAAACAGTCAAACTGACGGCAGGGACTCAAAGTGTTATGAATTCATAAGGTCAGGGGCTCAAAAAACCAAAAAATGAATTTAGGGGCTCAGGTTGATGTTTGGGACATACCACAGGGACGCAAATTGCATTTTTCTCTTTTGAAAAATACAATTATGAGGTCAAATGAAATAATAATAATTTTAGATTGTCTTTGTCATAATTGAATTATACTTTTGGTCTTTCCATACAGAAGAATTCCAGCATCATCTTGAATTGTTTTATCTTTGTGAAACTGGATATTTACTTCCTTTTATGAAGTTTTCTTTGTGAAAACTTTTCCGTACAGTAGTTCCTAAACAAAAATAAGTTGTTTTTGTGGGTTTGTTGCTACAGCAAATACAAGACCAAGGCCTGTACCGATATCTCCGAGGTAAAAGGGTTCAAGGTTTCAATTTGTCTAACGCAGGTCGTGGGGTCCCCCCACGTTTACAAGACGTGGAGAGAGGTTCACTAGTGTTATTCTTGTTCTCCTTGAATTCTAGACTGATATGAAACCAGCACAAAATGTAATCGTTGGAGAGGATGAATTATTTAGAGTGAAGAAGAGAAACAAGCATGAAGCTAGTTCTCATGGAAGGAGAAGAAGAGAAGCAAGCATGAAGCTTGTTCTCGAGAGGGAGAAGGAGAATCAGAGAATTGAGATAGTTTTCTGCTGATTCCAGAATGAATGACATGCTTGTCATGGGCTGCAATTTTTAGGGGAAGAGGTTTCTCAAAGGAGAAACCTTTAACTAGTGAACCAGGCTTGCAGTGAGGGGCTTACCCTTTTTAGGGGTTGAAGGGTTTGGACCTGCGGACAAAAGTGTGTGCTCCCCCACATGGTCTGGTTGCGGCTAGGCAGGAGGTTTCACACGCAAAGGGTGATGTGACAAGGCTCTGACTTGTCTTTTTACTGTTCATGACCGTTGGACCATTTCCGAACCTTTTAACCTTTTAACCTGTTGTGTCTCTAATCAGTTTATTAAGGTTTGAGCTACCCCGTCATCAGGGTTCATCTTCAATTGCTCTGTCGTTGTGTAATCAAACTTTTTTGGGAAGTTTTCTTTTTGAGGGTTTATTTTTCATGTAGAAGTTTTTTTAACAGAAATATTTATATGAAGTTTTTTTTGTATCATGAACTATAAGAAAAAATATTGATAATAGTACTGCATTGATCGAATAAAAACATAAAAATTATAATAATAAATAAATAATAGATAATAGATTAACTGAATAAAAAGAATATAAAAAGGGTCTTATATGTTGGTTAGAAAATAAAAGATAAATACAAAACAAATGAAAACACCAAATTGGTAAATACTTTTTAAAAAACACCATTTTAGTAAATATTTTTCCCCCTAACACTAGATTGGGAAAAACTGTGTAGAAAGTAAGGAGTAATTATTGGCAAATTAAACCAAACGTGCTTATTTTAATATTACAAATTGAAAAATATGCTAAAACTTGACTAAACCTTTGGGTTTTAATCCATGGAGACATGGAGTTAATGGGTTTTGTGTTGGGAGATTGAATTACTACATAAAGCATGTAACTCAAACATGAGTCACTGTGTCAAAGAGTTTAACAAGTCGTATTCAAGTTGTAAACATGTTAATCAAAATGATGGGTTGTAACATGTAAAGTGGTGGCGTGTTGACATGCTTAATTAAAAAGGTTAGGCAAGTTGATACTCCCTCCGTCCCATTAAAAGTGTCCTATTTTGAATTTTCAAAGTCTTTATTTATAAACTTTGATCTTAAATAATTTTGTTTGTGTTAGATAATACTTGATGAAAGTTATATGATTTGAGTGTGTTTTACAAGTGTTTTTATCGGGTTAATTTTTATCAAGTTTTATATAACACAAAAAATATATAATTGAAGTCAAAGTTTATAAATAAAGACTTTGAAAATTCAAAATATGACACTTTTAATGGGACGGATGTAGTATGTTTTATTAAACGGGTTGATGGGTCGACATATTTAATTAAACGGCTTAAACCAGTCGATCTAAACATGACCCGTTTAATTAAACATTTAATTCTAAACACAACACGTTTATTAAACTGGTTAAACATAAAAAGCGAAAACCTAATTATTTTTCATGTCGTGATGAGTCAAGTGGTTAAATCACTCCTAAGAGTAAATTCAATACTTCATACTCCAAAAACTATGCTTAATATCTAAAGAAATATAAGTCTTTATGTAATTCCATCTTTATGAATGAATGGTAACTAGTGTGACAGTTTTAAGGGGATAAACCATAAAAGTATTTGGCACACAAAATCACCAAGACACCAAGCATTTTCACAGGCCAATATCGGGCCACAAATAGACTTAACTCATTAAGGTCACAATATGACATGACATGACAAGATTCATGATTGCATGCCTGCAAAATGGGCCTCCCATACGATCAACTGGGCTTGACCATCCACTGTTCTACTTACACTCAGCCATTGTGTCCTGATAAGTGAGCTACTTCATCATCAAACAGCAGCACGGATCAGATCTATCTGGTTTCCGATAATTGATGGCAGACGCTTCTTCTTGACATCAAAGGCCACGTGATGGTGTGGACCGAGCCCGACTACAGTGGCAACTTCTCTGCACTTCAGGCCGAACATTGATTCACCAAACATAATTTATCATCTTCATTGCTCTTTTTGATAGTTTTCCTAGTTATTAATCAACAATCATAGTTAGAAAGAGAAGTAATATGTTATGGTTTTTTTTTTTTTTGAACACATCATGAACATCTACAATTCATGTATTTGTATCGTAAAAAAATCGTGCATCCTTTTGTTGATCAGTTCTGTTTAAACTTAATGGAAAACATGAATAACATACCTGTTATAGCATTCAAAGCAGTGGAGAATCCAGTCAGAGATCCAGCCATTGAGTTCGACATTCTTGTCAGGATGATCCGGTTCCTCCTTAGGGTGTAAAGTGATGATGGTGATGAAACCGAAAGTAGGGTTAATTTCGGTTATGGAGAGAGAGACGAAAATTGATGTTATGAGGGTTGTTTGTATTGTGTCTAACCCTTAAACTCTCTAATAATCCCCTTATTTATGCACCCAAGAGGAAACCTAATTAGTTAATAAGGGTAATATGGTCCATCAACAATTACCAACTAATTATTAATAGGTTATTAATATATTTTGATCTAATATAATATAAATGATTATAAAGGCTAAAAGATTAAATATTACATAAATAATATATTTAATCTCACATTCTCCCACTTAGCCGAGTAATCATTTATCATGAGTATTAGGTAAGCCTGGCCAGGAGTTAACACTCATTTTAGCCTTAAACCAAGAACTATAGCAGAGAAATACAGCCGTTGAATCATCATTCGACTCAGGACCCCCATTAGTCATACTATAGCCTCAATTTAAAACCTAACAATTACGATCAAAATATGTATAAGCCCTTTAGCGTCTGATTTGTATTTATATTTGTCTATATGTCATTACACCGGCAGAACATATGTTAGAGACATACAAAATCAAACTGAGGAAATTTTATTAATTAAAACATAAGCTAGTACAATATGCCATTAAATAAGGTCTTTAATAAGTTCCATATTCGATACATGTTCTTCGAAAACTTTAGGTGGGAGACCTTTAGTCATCGGATCCGCAAGCATATCTTTAGTACTAATATACTCAATACAAAGATTATTTTCCTCAACTCGTTCACGTACGAACAAATATTTTGTATCGAGATATAAACCAGCTCCAGTCGAACTGTTACTGTTCGAGAAACTAACGGCAGCTGAGTTATCACAGTAAAGCTTCAATGGTCTAGAAATGGAATTAACAATTTTGAGTCCAGTGATCAGATTTCTAAGCAACATTCCATGACAGGTTGCGTTGTAAACAACAATATATTCTGCCATCATTGTGGAAGTTGTAGTTAACTGTTGTTTATGACTCTTCCATGAGATAGGTCCGCCTGCTAACATAAAGATGTAGCCCGAAGTGGATTTCTTGTCATCTTTGCATTTGGCAAAGTCAGAATCAGAATAACCTACCACTTCTAAATGATAACTTCTTCTATAAGTCAGTTTATAGTCTTTCGTCCCTTGTAGATATCTAAGGACCTTCTTAGCTGCTTTCCAGTGATCTAGGCCAGGATTAGTCTGATAACGACCTAGCATTCCAGCAATGTAAGCGATATCTGGGCGAGTACAGACTTGAGCATACATCAGGCTCCCGACTACTGACGCGTAAGGTATCTAGCTCATTTGCTCCTTTTCAACCTCTGTTGTCGGACACTGGAATGAACCGAAAACATCTCCCTTAACTACTGGAGCGACGGAGGGTTTGCATTGTTGCATGTTGTAACGTGTAAGGACACGATCTATGTAAGTCTTTTGAGACAATCCTAAGATCCCTTTGTGTCTATCTCGGTGAATTTCGATGCCAATGACGTAAGAAGCATCTCTGAGATCCTTCATGTCGAAGTTATGCGAGAGTAAACGCTTCGACTCATGCAACATGTCTAAACTATTACTTGCCAGTAGAATATCATCTACGTAAAGGACAAGTATAGTAAAGTTACTCCCACTCATCTTGAGGTAGGTGCATTGATCCACTTGATTCTTCATAAAACCTTGCCTCTTCATGACTTCATCAAACTTGAGGTACCATTGACGTGATGCTTGTTTTAACCCATAAATGGATTTCTTCAACTTACAGACTAGATGCTCCTGACCTTCAGGTTTAAAGCCTTCAGGTTGTTTCATGTAAACATCTTCGTCTAAGTCTCCGTTAAGGAAAGCAGTTTTGACGTCCATCTGATGCAGCTCTAAATCAAAATGAGCTACTAGGGCCATAACGATCCTTAATGAATCTTTACGAGAGACAGGTGAAAACGTCTCTTGATAATCAATTCCCTCTTTCTGAGTGTAGCCCTTTGCAACCAATCTCGCTTTGTAGCGTTCAACGTTCCCATTCGGATCCAGTTTTGTTTTGAACACCCATTTACAACCTACAGGTTTGGCACCATTGGGTAATTCGACTAAATCCCAAACGTCATTTTTCTTCATGGATTCAAGCTCATCAATCATCCCTTTATTCCATTCAGAAGACTGATCACTGCTAATGGCTTCATTATAAGAGATAGGATCATTGAGCTTTCCAGCATCCATTTCAGTCAGGTAGGTAACATAATCATCCCAATTAGTAGGCCTTCTTTGCCTAGATGACCTCCTGAGTTGATTATCGGGTTCAGCGTTGTCTTGGTTTTGAGCGTTTGATGTGCCTTCGTTATGAGGTATAATGGGTTCTGATTGTGGAGATGGAATTTGTGCAGTGGCTTCAGGTACAGTTGTTGCATGGGGTACAAGAGGAGTAAACGGAGTAATGATAAGCGACGAGTCTCTCCCCCCGCGTCTTGTACTTCTTGCAATTCTTCGTAAGGGTTGGTACTGCTCCCACTGACCTTGAAATCCTCCAGGAACGCAACACGCTTGGTTTCAACAATACGGGTGACATGGGAAGGACAATAGAAACGATAACCCTTTGAATGATCAGGATACCCGATAAAGAAGCAGGTAACTGTTTTAGGGTCAAGTTTCCTTAGGAAAGGATTATAGAGTTTTGCTTCAGCAATGCAGCCCCATACTTTCATATATGTAAGACTCGGTTTCCTTCCTGTCCAAAGTTCATAAGGAGTTTTAGGGACAGACTTAGAAGGAACTCTATTGAGTATATGAACAACTGCTTTTAACGCTTCAGTCCAGAGGAATAATGGTAAATTAGTGTTGGCTAACATACTGCGCACCATGTTCATAAGGGTACGATTTCTTCGTTCAGCGACACCATTCTGCTGAGGTGTACCAGGCATGGTGTATTGGTTCACAATCCCCTGGCCCTTACAAAACTCATAAAATGGACCAGGAGCTTGACCCACATCAGTATGTCTTCCATAATATTCACCGCCTCTATCTGATCTCACAACTTTAATCTGACGATCTAATTGCTTTTCAACTTCAGCTTTATAATCTTTAAAAGTTGTAAGAGATTCAGATTTTTCCTTTATAAGATACAAGTACATGTAACGAGAATAATCATCAATGAAAGTGATAAATGAAGTATGTCCTGTTATACCAGCAATTTGATAAGGACCACTAATGTCAGTGTGAATGAGTTCTAATAAATTAGAGCTCCTAGTGGCACCTTTCTTATTTGCTAATGTCATTTTGCCTTTAAGACATTTGACACATGTTCCAAAATCAGTAAAATCGAGAGGAGGTAAGACTTCATCCTTTACGAGACGATTTAATCGTTCTCTTGAGATGTCGCCTAAACGTTGATGCCACAACATAGATGAAGTCTCTAAGTCTCGAACCTGTTTCATCTTTATGAGTGATTCATTAATATTATATGACAACAAAGATTTAGAAAAATTATCATCTAGTTCTAATCTATAGAGACCACCATCCAGAATGCCAGTACCATAAACAACGGAATCATAGAGAATAGAGAGTTTGCGATGACCATGAGAAACGATAAAACCGTCCATGTCTAACTTTGGTCCTGATACAAGGTTCCGAGTTACCTCAGGAACATATAAGGTATCATAAAGTTTAATACATAAACCAGTTTTCAAAAAATAATTGTAATGTTCCTATGGCCTTCACTTCTAATTCCCGATCATCCCCAACTTTAAGTGTTCTTTGGTTTCTTCCCAGCTTCCGGATTGTAAGGAATCCCTAAAGTGAATTGGTAACATGAACCATAGAAACAGAATCAAACCACCAAGAATTAGCAGGAAGATTTAAATTAAAGGACTCAAGTATCATGAAAAAATCGTTACCTTTCTTAGCCAGCCACTCTTTGAAGTCAGGGCATTCCTTTTGCTTATGTCCTGTTTTCTTACAGAACTTGCAGTAGGGTTTGCCTAAGGAGTTCTTAGAGCTGGAAGGTGCACTTGTATTAGGAGTTGGATTTGGCTTTTGAACCTTAGAAGCATCCTTTCTTTGATAATTGTGCTTCCTCTTCTTTGAGTTGGAGGTGGTGAAGTTAGCAACATCAGTAGTGCGATCCATCTTCATACGCTCTTCCTCCTGCACGCACATAGCGATCAGCTCACTCATCGTCCATTTGTCCTTCTGAGTGTTGTAATTGATCTTGAATGCTTCATAGGACGAAGGAAGCGAAGTGATGATGAAGTGAACAAGAAAACCATCACTGATCTCCATCTCTAGGCCCTTAAGCTTATTGGCCATGTCATGCATCATCATGATGTGTTCGCGAATGCCGCTCCTCCCATCATACTTAGTCGTCACCAGCTTGAGGATAAGAGTGCTAGCGTGTGCTTTTGATGTTCCTTTGAATTGATCCTCCACAGAAGCCAAGTAGGTTTTAGCATCTTCAGAATCAGGAATGGCCCCTCTGATTGAGTTATGAATGGACTGCTTCATGAACATGAGAGACATGCGGTTACACCTAGTCCACTTATCATGAAGTAACTGCTCAGCAGCAGTACTAGTAGCAGTAAGGTCCGCTGGCTTATTCTCTCTTAGAGCATAATCAAAGTCCAGCAGTCCAAGTGTAAGCATGAGGGCATCCTTCCATGCAGCAAAGTTATCACCAGTCAAAGGTGGAATCCCCTGATTGGGTGCTGATAGTGGAAATAAGATGAGCAAGTTATAATACTAAGAAAGAAGTCCTAATGTGATCTAAGGGCATGTTATACTAAGGCAGGCATAAGTAATGACCATTTTAATTATGAAGCTGTGATAATGTCTATTACTAACATCAAAATAATAGACTTCGTAAAATTCTATTTAAACGAAGACAAATCAGCTTTGGCCAGAAGTGTAATCATTTAAATATGTGTGCAAAGTAATTGTGACAAATCAGCTTTGGCCAGAAATGAGACAATCACTTTAGTTATGCACTTGTCAAGCATGCTAAACATAAATGAATTAAATCAGCTTTGGCCAGAATTAAGACATTTCACGTTTGTAATGCATACTTAACATAGCTTTTATAATACTTGAACAATAAATAGATGTATTAAATCAGCTTTGGCCAGAATTAATACATCAGAAGCTCATTCAAGTTAAGCTATTTTGGTTTTGTAAAAATTATCTGATTCTGATTAATTAATTAAGTATTAACAAAACCAAGTGTTTAATAGCAAACCACCTGTTAGCGCAGATCGAGTCTTGTGCGATCAGTAATGCCTTGTGCGATCGGTAATGCCTTGTGCGATCGATAAGGCCCAAAACTTGTGCGATGTAAATAAAGCCCAAGTCTTGTGCGATCAGTAAGGCCCAAAATTTGTGCGATCAGTGAGGCCCAAAACTTGTGCGATTAGTCAGGCCCAAGTTTTGTGCGATCAGCACTATCTTGTGCGATCCACAGGTCTTGTGCGATCCATAAGTTCTTGTGCGATTTCCCTTGTGCGATCAGATCTTTTTTTTTTTATGTGATCTGATCTTGTGCGACTGTTATAGGGACTTGTGCGATTATGATTTCGAAACCACTGTTAAGGCCGTTTATTGTGATAATTAACTGAAAATCGAAATTTGAGGGATTGTGGGATAGTGTTTCCTATTTTATTTCTGATCTAATCTTATCAAAAGATTTCGAAAATAATAACTGAAAATCCATTAACATTTTTTTTCGAAAATTTAATAGATAAAATTAAGATCAAAATCATTAAAACACCCACTAATCCAAATTATATTCCAAAATTTATGGAATTTTCGAATTTTCTTAGAACATTATGATGAACCCTAAAAAATTTAAAACATAATTCTGGAAATCCGAAACCTGAATTTTTAATGGTTTTGTAATGGATTTCGTGACAACAAGTTTAACCCTTTATGATTTCGAGTCAATTTATCAAATAACCTTTTCCGAAAACAAGGATTTCGGCAACAAGGAACTCGAAAACAGTTTTGATTTTAAGGCTTTAAAAAACTTCCGTTTTCCAGATTTTTGATCCCAGAATAATAGATACGAAAAACAGAACTGATTTATCAACATATGCTCTGATACCACATGTTGATCAGTTATGTTTAAACTTAATGGAAAACATGAATAACATACCTGTTATAGCATTCAAAGCAGTGGAGAATCCAGTCAGAGATCCAGCCATTGAGTTCGACATTCTTGTCAGGATGATCCGGTTCCTCCTTAGGGTGTAAAGTGATGATGGTGATGAAACCGAAAGTAGGGTTAATTTCGGTTATGGAGAGAGAGACGAAAATTGATGTTATGAGGGTTGTTTGTATTGTGTCTAACCCTTAAACTCTCTAATAATCCCCTTATTTATACACCCAAGAGGAAACCTAATTAGTTAATAAGGGTAATATGGTCCATCAACAATTACCAACTAATTATTAATAGGTTATTAATATATTTTGATCTAATATAATATAAATGATTATAAAGGCTAATTACATAAATAATATATTTAATCTCACACCTTTTTCACAATACTCATTGATAATGCAGACTTAAATAAAAAACATGCATCATTATAATAAAATCATACAAACATTATCTAAAAAATAACTCATATGTAGTAATAACGTTTTATGTAAATTATAAAATAACTCTTTGTCATCAGATCTTACTCTTTGTCATCAAATCATTTCGTTTCCTTCATTATCAAATCCAAGAATAATAGTAATTAAATTAATTATCATTATCATAAAAGTTAATTAAACTTCAAGACTCCATTTAATTCAACTTATAATAACTTGAAGTTTTTCTCGACACAATCTTTGTGATACACACTTTATTGTATTATTCATATATTTAATAAAAAATCATCTTTTAAGCTTATTATGGTTTCTTAAAATCTATTAATTATAAAAACAATTTAATACAATATGTTTTATACTAATATTGGTGCATTTATATTATAAATATTATTAAATAACAAGTACCTAAAATGCACCGATCATTTATCAGTTGTCTGTGTTATACTTCAACAATGAACAAAAAATATCCTAATCGTTAATGAACTGAAAACAATGAACATCTCGAATCAAAACCTTGAATCGTATTTTGGAAAAAGATCTAATAATTGTGTCAAAAGCCATGTTTCCTATAATAAGTTAATAACGCATTCGAAGCCAAAGTGGAAGGGGGGAATAATAATTAATTTTTTTAATTAAAATTTAAAGGTATAATATTAAAATATATATATATATATATATATATATATATATATATATATATATATATATATATATATATATATATATATATATATAGGATAAGGCTAGGTAGAAAACCCTCCTTAGGTAGAAAACCCGGGAAACTCAAAGCTCCCGACATTTTTTTTTTTGAAAAAAATAACACATGTAATATACATGTTTTTAAGAGTTTTGGGCCAAAAAAATCAAAAAAGCGCCGAAGGGTTTTTTTTAAAAAAAAAAAAAACAAATTTCAGCAACTTTCAGCATTTTTTGTCTAACACATGTTAGTCAACGAAGTTTTTGGAACTTGTTTATTTTTTTTAAAAAAAAAGTACTCGGCGCTTTTTTGATTTTTTTGGCCCAAAAGTCTTAAAAACATGTATATTACATGTGTTATTTTTTTCAAAAAAAAATGTCGGGAGCTTTGAGTTTCCAGAGTTTTCTAAGAAAGATAGGGTTTTTTGTCTAGCCCAACCCTGTATATATATATATATATATATATATATATATATATATATATATATATATATATATATATATATATATATATATATAGAGTGGGGATCGTACGGAAAGTGTGTTTTTCCTAAAAAGTGTAAAAAGTCATAAAATACAATAATTTCATGCATAAAACACACCTAAAACTCACAAATAATAGAATGAATATTACTAAAACACCATATTCAAACTCTAATAGTCCATAAAAACTTCAAACGCACCATCGTATAACTATTAATATAAAACACAAAATGCTAAACAACATAAAACACAATAATATTTGTCATTCCATAATCAGAGCCTTAACATCTAAAACACAACACAAAACCCACATACATGATGTTTTAGTAATCTTCATCATATTATTTGTGGGTTTTTGGTGTGTTTTATGATTGACATTATGGTGTTTTATGACTTTTTACACTTTTTAGGAAATTTGGACTTTCTGACCAACTCCTAGCCTATATATATATATATATATATATATATATATATATATATAGGTTTAGGTTCTTTTGTGAACACTTTCTAGATGATGAACAAAACGAACAAATCCTGGCCATAGATCTTCTTTAATCTAACATAAGGGTAGGATCGTCTTTTAACTTTTATATTTTTATATATAATTTTATTTTTAAAATATTTCATGGCAGTTATCTAATAAACCACCCACTTCTCAACATGTCGTCCAATTTTAACCTTTCTGTCGTTCATAATCTGCCCCTTATCTTCCTGTTCGTTCTTCATCACCATCATTCAAATCGGTATTCCAATTATATGCAGTCAATTCAACTGTCATGACACAGTCGAGCGATCAGAATATTGTTTCAGCGAATTTGCTAATTCAGCAGAGCATTGATCGCGTAGAAGATCATCATCAAGGTATAATATTAAAACAACTGTTAATACAATTCACTATCCAATGTCGATCTAATATTAAAACATCTGTTAATACATCGTTAGAGGGTACCCGTATGTCAGAGACGGTCGATCAGCCCAACGTTGCCGCCAAGTTGTTAATACCGCAGGCCGATGAACCAGGAGCAGATCATCATGAAGGTATAAGTTCTAAACAATTGTTTATACATGTCCGTATTGTGTGTCGCTGAATTGATGTTACATATTTGTATCATATATATTTGTTTTGTTGTGTATTTTTTGTTATAATACTTATGAATTTAAACTTTCGACTGAGGGTACTGCTATCACAGATGTGAATGATCATCCCGACGCACCACCTGATTTGGTAACTCTTCCGAGCTCTCAGCTAGCAGTCCAAGATCATGTGTTGGTAACATCCATTGAGCAGCAAGGTAGAACAATCCATAAGAAGTCAGTGGTGTATGATACTTGTATTTGCTGACGTTTATTCATTGTTTCAAATCTCAGAGTCTATGGCTAGCAATGTATATCAAAAATTCAAAAAACGGAGAAGGAAATGCAATTTATGCAAAAAAACTCGTTAGGGGCCATGATAAGAGGAACTACCCGCTCAAAAAGGGGAAGACGGTTAAGGACGACTCGACAACCGACGAAGAAGATCAGTTATACGAAGATGAAGAAATCGAAGAATTTGGCTCTGAGGATTCTGTTAGTGAAGAATAGTTTCCGTAAACCGTAACAACATTCGCTCTTTTTTCTAATCATTTCCGCTGGTTTTTATTAGATTATATGTTTATGTACTTTGTCTTCTGATGTAACGAAGTCTAGGGTTTTTTTTTTTTTTTACTTTTTATCCACTTTCCATGCTTTGTTTAGTGACATCTGTAACAGTGCGTTAAAATGTAGATGAGTCATCTGTAACAGTGCGTTAAAATGTGGGAGGAATAGGGCTCAAATTTTCCCGACTGTTAATTATCTATACTTTTTTTTCAAATTTCGGAATGTACATCAGCGTGACAGTCCTCAATGTTCTTCCTGACAACATAGTAATATGATCTGCAGTAATAATTTGGTATGAGCAGGTTCACTCAACAGCTTGTTTGCAGATCTCGATTTGGTTGACGTTCGACTCCCCGACCCACCGGAAAATGATGAGATCCCCTAGCTTGTATCGGTTTCTCAACCTCACCAGCTGGCTGGGACCCAGCTTGAATATGCTGTTTTGTGGCGTTTCCAGTGCCATTGTTGCCCAAGAAACGAGCGTGACTCGATACTTCTTTCAGATTCTTGGGCTTTGTCGGTCTGAGATATTCGGAGATGTCTACAAATGAGGTATTCGGAGGAGCAAGAGTATACTATATTTTCCAGTCAGTAATACGTAAAGCCTTTTTGGAGGCGGTTGATCCGCTATACATAATGCAACTGGTTCTAGTTTTGTGTTTTTCGTGCCAGATGTTCCTTTCGTGGTTCTGATTAGAAGACACAATGCCCGTTGGTTAGATCCGAGTGTTCGGTGTGCAAGATTTGTTTATCACGAGTTAATCAAGATTTGTTCCTGGGTTTTTTTTTGAGATGGTCTTCAACCTACTGAGATGATGATTGTGCATATTGTTGAAATGGAGATGGACTATATGAATAGCTCGCATCTGACTTGCATTGGTGGAAGTAAGGCTGTTGAAATTGCATTGAAGCAAGTCAAGTCTTCTAAGGCTGCAACAGTTCAAAAGCATAGGGATGTAGCTGGAACCTAACCGATCCCGTTGGCTTACATTAATTAACCCTAGTCTAATAATACAGTTCAATAATACAGAAACTGGACGTTAAGATTACTTTAAACATTATCCCATACATGAAATTTCGACATAACATGATTAACACCCACAAAAAACCAAGCATGATACGTAGTCTGTTAAGACTGAACTGTCAAACAAAAGTAAATATTTTTTTTCAACATCAGCAAAACTAAACGACAAAAAACTAATTCAAGTAGCAGTCTTTTTTATCTATTTCCCTCTGTTGATACCGGCAATTTGGTAGGCTTCTTTTAGAATACGTTCGCGCTGTGTGTTCGCCTCCGAAGTTATCAACTTCACTGCATACTTCTTCCTAAGTTGTGCTATCTTCTTCTTTGCTTGAGCCATGTCTGTTGGGAACCCAACGTCCCAGCGATCCTCAGTGATCCCCATCCAGGTTTCCATGTGTCGCATTGCGTATATTCCGCAGTCTTCATAGTTTCCTATCGTCGCCCAACTTATCTCCAAACGCACAGGATCACGTGATGCAATATCATAACAACGTGGATGACGAACACGCTTCAGGTACTTGACGACCACATCTTTCTGCACACAAGACAACTTGGTTAAGTAAACCTGCAGTACACATGTGTATTTTAAAGCAAGACTTTCCTGTTTAAAGATTTTTAGTTCATCGGTAGCTGATAAATGCACTTACTAGTCCTCATTTTTATCCTTTTAAATCACCTAGAAGAAACCATGGACAACAATCAAATGTCAAAGTATTAGAACCAAAGATGATTACACATAAACTATTTTTCGGAATAGGTTTTAAATTATATGATTACAAAAAAAAAAACAGCTAACACTTTACGTACGTATATGTTCTTATCAGTCGGGTCAATGTCAATACACATGTGTTTTTCCGCAGCGTACGCATGTGTATTGGTATAACAGTTCGAGTATCTGGTCACACCCACATACCCATTTAATCATTGAGTCTCAACAACTTGTATACACATGTGTACTACTATCCAATACACATGTGGATACTATCCCATACACATGTGTACTACTATCCCATACACATGTGTATAATTAGAAGAGTTAACCCTCATTCCAATTTAATTTTTTACAAATCTATGAAACTGAAGCAGCAGACTCTATTAAAGTGACATAATTACATGCCAATCAGTATGTTACACTATGTAAAGTGACAAAATACCCAAAAACTTATTTCTTTATACACAACACACCATCCCAATGTTCAAAAAAATGAACAGATCTCGTGTTCACAAATTAGCCAGAATAACAATAACGTAGATACACATGCTATTCAACATAGCTGGATGCTACAGGATAAAGCGTGAACAGCTACACACCTAATCGGTTAAATTTCCCTAGCAAGCTAAGCCCTAGCTCATGGATTAAAGGCTTTTCGGAGCATTTGGGAGGATAACTCTTAATCACTCGGCAAAAACATGTAATCGGCTTAAATATATGTACAAATAACACCATTATATTACAAAATCACGAAAGAAACAGTTCGAGACGACTGATCACGACGAAAAAAATAAACCCTAGATTTTGAAATGTGAATTGTAGTGTGTATAAAGACGGAACATTCAAAATCCTTTAACGATTACTCAAATACGTAATGATACCTTGCTTTAATGATGCTTCTTCAGTTTTTCCCAGTTATAGAAATCGCCGATAAGAGATCAAGGTTGAAGATGGTTGCTTTTTGGTTTCCTGAAAGAAGTTATGAGTTGAATGATGGTTTTTGATGGGTTGAACCTACCCACAATCTAAAAAACTGCATAGCCTATGATTACGGGTTTCAAATTTCTGCTCTGAATCATTACAAAGTTGGGCGGCAATCAATGTGATTTCAGGGATTGTTTTTTACAATAATACCCCTGAACGGTTGAAGAGTTGATATTTTTAATTTTTTATTAATTAAAAAACCATTAAATTATATAATCAAGATCTCATCATCCAACGGTCTGGATCTATTCGTTTTTGTTCACAATTTAAATAGGGTTCACTCTTGATCCCTACCCTATATATATATATATATATATATAGGGGACCGCTAAAATGAGAACCACCTCCAGTTATGAGAACCATGAAAACCACTTTCTAGCCTTTAGATCTTTAGGATGGATGGATGAGATTAAAAGTAGTAAAAATTAATATTAAATGGTTTTTGTCTTATTATGTCTTTAATATTATAATCCAAAAGGGTAATTTAGTAAAATAACTCTATTTTGTCTTTTTATCTTTATTGTTTTTTATTAGTTTTTTGTTTTATTATATTATTACTTTTTTTTTAAACATAACTTTTTTATTAAAAACATTTTAAATTTCAGATTTTTTTAAACATTTTTTATACTTTTTACAATTTAAGTTTTACGTTAAACTTTTTACGTTTTACGTTTTTTTGACGCGCCGTTTTTACGCCGGGTTTTTTCAAGCGTCGTTATTTTAACACGCCGTTTTTTTACGCGCCGTTTTTTACGCGCCAATTTTTCAACGCCATTTTTTTACGCGCCGTTTTTTAACGCCGTTTTTTCAACGCGCCGTTTTTTACGAGCCAATTTTTTAACGCCGATTTTTACGCGCCAATTTTTTACGACCCATTTTACGACCCGTCTTGCGCCCGACTTTTTCACGCGTCGTTTTTCAACGCGCCGTTTTTTAACGCCGTTTTTTCAACGCCGTTTTTTAACGCCGTTTTTTACGCATATTTTTTAACGCCGTTTTTTCAACGCCGTTTTTTTACGCCGTTTTTTACGCCTAATTTTTAACACCGTTTTTTCAACGCCGTTTTTTACGCCTAATTTTTAACGCCGTTTTTTCAACGCCTGTTTTTTAACGCCGTTTTTTACGCGTCGTTTTTTACGTTTTACAAAAAAAAAATTACGTTTTACTAAAAAAATTTTACGTTTTATCTAAAACTTTTTACTAAAAAAAATTTACGTTTTACCTAAAAACTTTTTACGCTTTACAAAAAACTTTTTACGGTTTATATAAAACTTTTTACGTTTTACGAAAAACTTTTTACGATTTACGTTTTTACGTTAAAAAAGTTTACGTTTTACGCGCCAGTTTTTTACGTTTTACGTAAAACTCTTTACGTTTTACTAAAAAAATTTACGTTTTACGTTTTACCTAAAACTTTTTACACTTTACAAAAAACTTTTTACGGTTTACATAAAACTTTTTACGTTTTACGAAAACCTTTTTACGTCTTGCGTTTTTTACGTAAAAAAAGTTTACGTTTTTACGTTTTACGTTAAACTTTTTACGTTTTACGTTTTTACGTTAAAAAAATTTACGTTTTACGTTTTAACTAAAACTTTTTACGCTTTACAAAAAACTTTTTACGGTTTACATAAAACTTTTTACGTTTTACGAAAAACTTTTTACGTTTTACGTTTTTACGTTAAAAAAGTTTACGTTTTTACGTTTTACGTTTTTACGTTTTACGTTTTTACGTTTACGTTAAACTTTTTACGTTTTACGTTAAAAAGTTTACGGTTTACACAATTTTTTTTTACAAAAACTTTTTTACGCAAAAACGAACGCACCCAGAAATAGGGATGAGCATGTCGGTATTCCGTCCCGTACCGATACCGATACCGACTAATACCGATACCGATTTTCACCCAAACTAGGTACCGATACCGATACCGAAACATGTCGGTTAGGTATCGGTACGGTACGGTATCGGTATTATACCGTATTTTGAGGGTCGGTATCGGTATAATACCGATACCGTACCGTACCGATACCGAAATCGCCAAAATGTGGATACCGATCGGGATACCGATACCGATACCGATCGGTACGGGATCGGTATGGGATCGGTATTGGTATTCATATGCTCATCCCTACCCAGAAATCGCAAACTCGGTGAAGCGTCTCAGATATATTGTTATCATCATCGACGCCTAGAATTAAAAAAAAAAAAAAACCAACAAACAAAAATCAAAAGAACGAGTGGATTCTAGAAAAAAAACGAAGTTTTGGCTCAGATTTTTCCGATAATCAGAGGCTGCAAAATGGGGTTGCAGGTTCAAAAACCTACCCTCCGCCGTCCTTGCCGCGCCATTGTCAACGTTTTTTTTTTTTTTTTTTTTTTTTTGCATCATCGCCACCCCCAATCGATCATATCAAAAAACCATCATATTCAACACATCAAACCCACATAGTTTACTGTTCAAAATCACCATAGAATCAAGAACACAGATCAAACACCTACCATTATTCATACAGAGAGAAAACACATATCAACTGCCAAAAAATCAAAACCATATCATCGAAGATTCAAAAACTACCATTTTTCATAGAGATAGAGAGAGAAACACATATCAACTGCCAAAAATCAAAACCATCTCATCGAAGATTCAAAAAAGCACCAGCAAAGCCATTTTTTAACAGATTAAACCCTATCAACTGCCACAAAATTTCAAAATTAGCCCAAAAATTTCAAGAACACCCACCAAAAGAACACCCACAAAATTTCAAAATTAACCACAAAATTTCAACATCAGCCCAAAGACATCAACAAATCCAGCAAAAAACAAGCAAAACCCTTACCACAAGCTTATCCGTCAATCCTCACCACCACCACCACCACCGTCTACGTCAATCCTCCACACCACCACCGTCGCCGTCCCCTTTCTCTCCACCACCGTCTTCCGTCGCCGACCATACCACCTTTCATCCACTGGAGAATAGAGAGAGAGGGAACCGAGAGAGTGGGATGAGATGAGGGTATGTGTGGCCGAAGTTTTA
This sequence comes from Helianthus tuberosus, assembly GCA_030545235.1. Classification (NCBI taxonomy): domain Eukaryota; kingdom Viridiplantae; phylum Streptophyta; class Magnoliopsida; order Asterales; family Asteraceae; genus Helianthus; species Helianthus tuberosus. The sequence continues at coordinate 1,647,618 of JARYGA010060305.1, forward strand.
GAAAGAGATGAGGGTTTAGGAGGTGTGCTTTGAAGAACCGATGGGGTTTTACAGGTGGATGTGGTTGGTTTTGACTTTTGATTTTGGGTTTACATAAGATTTTTGAGTTTTGATTTTGTGTTGCAGAAGATTCTTGAACAAATATGAAATATGAAAGAGAAGAATGAGAGATGAAATAGGAGAGAGGAGAGATATATAAAGAGTCATATTAAATGAAGAGATATGTAAGACTTGACATATGGGGTAAATGACTATAACACCCTTGGTGTTGTCAAATTCTGATTGGTTGAAAGTGGTTCTCATGGTTCTCATAACTGGAGGTGGTTCTCATTCTAGCGGCTCCCTATATATATATATAGAGAGAGAGAGAGTTAATTACATAGTTAGTCCCTGTGGTTTGCACAAAATAACATACTTAGGTACTAATAGTTTAAAATCACTTTCTAGGGTATTAACTTTTTATTTTGTAACGTTTGGAGGTATTAACTTCTAAGGTAATAACATAGGTAGTCCATGTGGTTTGCACAAAATAACATACTTAGGTACTAACATAATGTGATTTTAAGCCTACAAATAAGCTTAATACCCCCAAACGTTACAAAATGAAAAGTTAATACCCTAGAATGTTATTTTAAACTATTAGTACCTAAGTATGTTACTTTATGCAAACCACAGGGACTAACTATGTAATTAACTCTATATATATATATATATATAGGGTAGGGTTCCAGCGTGAACAACCTCCCAAGAGTGAACTGCGTGAACAGATATGGACCCTTGATTTCCTTTTTAGTTGTTAAGGGTAGGATTGTAATTATATAAAAAATTAGATTTAAATCATTATTTTAATAATTGAATTAAGTTACATCTTTCCTAATTTAAATTTATTATCCACATTATGTTAATTTATTAATATGATAATTATCAAAACAAACAACAAATCACCAGATTTCAATTTTAATTTTTATTTCAGATTTCATCACCAGAATTCAAATTTTGATTTTTAAGATCCACGTAACCTTCATATTTCTACGGTATACACATGTGTACTTGGATATAAATAGAACAGTACACATGTGTAGTCAGCATCGTACATATGTGTACAATAATTCACAGGTGTACATCAACATTCAACACAAATTTTTTTTTGAGATATCACAAAAACAGACGATATACACATGTGTACATCGCATTAAAAAGAGGGCAAAATCAGAATACACATGTGTACATCGCATTTAAACAAATAATTATTTTAATAATTGAATTAAGTTACATCTTTCCTAATTTTTGATTTGATTTGTGAGAGATTTATGCAATCAATTTAAGATTGAAATTACACATATACCCTTTTTGTATTTAATTAAATGAAAAAAATTAACTAAATAATTACCATCATGCCACTCACTTTAATCTAAAGATCATAAAAATCAAGGGCCCAGATCAGTTCACGCAGTTCACTCTTGGGATTTTGTTCACGTTTGAACCTAATCCTATATATATATATATATACACACACGACAATGCATTTGATATATTTATCAATCTTGCATTAATACTTGTAGGGTTGTGTGGCTGCCTAGACAGTAGTAATTTATTTCCTATAGAAGGACAATTCGAAGAAATTAATATACCTACCACTATGAAGAAGACTTTTGACGCAAGAGGAGTTGCTCTATTGCTTGCGATTATTCTGATCATTCATGTTGTTTTGCAAGCTGAATCTGCACATGATCAAGGTAAACTTAAGTTTAATTTGTTGTTTCCGTCGATGTTTAGATCAAATTGCAATGGTGGTTGAGAAAATATAAATATATTGATGAAAAATTTACGTGTAGGAAATACATTTTCCGGTAGAAATAGAATGCTTAGAAGGGTTTCTTTAGCGCCACCGCCCCCAAAGTTAAGAGGAAATCCGCACTACAGGCGGCCATATCCGCCAAAGCGATCCCCACCACCACCACCACCACCATCATGTAAATCAACGCCATATTCACCTCCACCTCCACCTCCAACACCATCAGCGCCTTAATTAGTCAAGATGACCCTTTGAAGTGTAACCAAAGCTCGGCAATATTGAAATCTCCTTGTGTTTGAATGTCGGTGTTGTGTTTATTTTCAATGCAAAGGTAGAAATATTATTGTAAGATCCTAACCAATAAATCTGTGCTTGTTTTGAATCATAATAAACTAGTTTAATACCCATCCGATGGACGGGTTACGTTAATGTATTATATAGTAACAACATGAATGAACCTACGAACGCAAAGAAATAAAATTGGGTCATACTACACAGTTATATGAGCAGTCTCGTTTTGGAAAAATCCACGGTAGTGGACCAAAATGTGCACCTAGGGGATCCCAAACAGATTTTGTTCACATTTTGAAGTTAATATAACAAACTAGTGTAGATATCTTGTGATTAATAAACTATTTTTAATAAAGATAATTTATAAGGTTAAGCTTTAAGATTGTACTAGGGGCTAGGCATTTAACATTTTTATAAACCACTGAAACCAACTCAACCACCCAAACTTAAGAGAGTCGTCCAGTTTGGTTGGTTTCAGATTCAAAGTTCAAACGATTGTGGTCATTTGACCTTTATGATTTTCAAATAAAGAAAGAAATAACTGACATGTAAGTATTAAGAACCATTATGGACAAAAACTCTAAAAAATGAGAACTGTCATAAATCTAGTCAAAGGATACAACCTCTGTAGCTAACTAAGATAATTAGCCATCTCAAGTTTTTTTTAATCGAAAAGTGTTCTTCTCCAATGGAAGGGTATAGGGCTGTAAACGAACCGAACGTTCAACGAACAGTTCGTGAACCGTTCCTAGGGAAGTTCGTTTATGTTCGTTTGATTAGCTTAACGAACGAACACGAACAAAAAATTTGTTCGGTTAGCTTAGCGAACGAACACGAACACATGTCTCGTTCGTTCGACTGCCTTCGTGAAAGTTCGGTAATATGTTCAGTTACGTTCGTTCGTGTTCATGTGATTATACTAAAAAAATAAGAAATAGTAAACCTTTTATCTAAACATATTGAAAACTTGAAACCCTACTTTTTTTTTTCTAAGTTAGCTAAAATTGAGACATTCTAAGACATTTTTGGGGGGTAATTATGTCTAAGTTAGTTAAACTTGATTCATCGTTTGGTGGTGTAGTAGACTTGTTGTGTTTTGATTTATCATTTGATGGTTGTATTTAGCTACTTATAAATGTTTAAGGATAACAATGTTTTTTTTTTTTCAAGTTAAATGTTCGTTTGCATTTGTTTTTATTTGCTTGCTTTCGTTTTTGTTCGAGATCAGTGTTCACGAACTGTTCGTGAACAACTAAATTTCCTTAACGAACGAACACGAACATAAACTTATGTTCGGTATGCGTTCATGAACAGTTCGCGAACATCTTAATTTCCTTAACGAACGAATATGAACATGGCCTTGTTCGTGTTCGTTTGATTCGTTTACAGCCCTAGACGGGTACTTAACGTAAAATACCTTAAGAACACCTTTCTCAGCACTATTTATTCGAGCACCCTATGCAACTCCTTCGAAAAAAACTCGAATGGTGAAAGGAAACCCTTTTCTTAATCCCAACATATAATGTCTTGGTTGTACTAAGAACAAAGATCCCGACTTTCTAAAAACTATATACAATATCACTTTGACCTCCCTTGACTTTCTGATACATGTCGGTATAAATTCGACTTTGTATACATTTTATGTCATGTGAGTAACTTTTTGTTAGAAATTCGTGTTTTTGTTTACCGTTTTTCCCAGTTTTGATCGTCATTTGGTTACTACTTAGCACGGTTTTACGTCCCTCGCCCCGAAACACGGGGGGCCTAAAAGTAGTTAACTATTAAATATTAAACTTAATTTTAATCATTTTAAGTAAACTATCATCATGCTAAACAAAAGCTTTATATAATATTACAAAATTTTAATTTGAATATTTTCAAACGCCCGTTACTTATTAAAGATATTGTCTTGACATTCAAAGTTACAGTTTTAAAAACTTAACTCCTATTTTTTAAACACATATTTTATTTATAGTATGATTTATTTAAATACGTAGTGTTTTTTTATAACAGAATGATATTCATATATTTTCTCATTATCTTATTTTCTAAAATAATATATATCAAAGTGTTAATTTATAATAGAATTAATTAACAACCTTAAAACTTACAGTTTTATTTTAAAACATTTACAGTCTTATCATTATTAGTGGAGAGTTTAAATTAGAAGAAATTTTTTATAAAAAAAAAGAAGAAATTTAAACCAATAAGAATGCTTTATTTTACTTTATTTAATATAAGTATTTAATGTTACTATAATAGTACATTGGTAAATCTACATAGGTCATTAATTTGTAATTTTCTTTTTTAATAGCTAACTACATTAAATTTTTTGTAACTTATCTTCAAAATATATATTTTTTCAAAAAAATAAAATAAAATAATTTAAAATGTAGGATAAATTACGAGTTGTGTAGGATAAATTTCAACGTATAGGATGAATTTCGAAATATGTAAGATAACCTTTGATGTGTGTAGCCAAAAAAAGTTAGTGTGGAGGGTACCAGTCTTTATGACTAATTAATTAGTAAAAAATAATAATAAATGAGATAAGTGAAAAACTATTTAATGTTTTACAAAATTACCTTTTATTTTTTTTCTTCTCAATTAAATTTTCTTCTCAAATTAACTTTCCCCATCATTATTATTTGTATTTCTTTAATGTTACTCTTTTACATGTTTATAATAGAAAACCATAGTTGGATAATTCATTTGTAACTATTCTTTTTTATTTTAATATTTTATGTAACAAATTATTTCATTGATAACTCATAACTGTTATATATAAATTTAGGAATGTGATCAAATACAAACATTTATGTTTGTAAGAACTGTAAGAACCAACACATAATTGACAAGTGTCACTCAATAAAAAAATAGTTTAGGGGTAATTTAGACCTTTTGACCATATTTATTTATAACTAATTAAAAATAATTATTAAAGCATCCCTAAATCTAGGGTAGGGATATGGTAAAAAGTGTTTAAAATGTGAGAATGGTAAGAAGTGTTTTAAACCATTGGATATTTGATCTAATGGTTGAGATCAATAGGGTATAAAAATGTAAATTGTGTTTTAATTAGAAGGACCTTATGTAAAATTGAAGGACAATAGTGTCTTTTCGGATGTTTCAAATATGGTAACCGTATCCTACACAACCAAAACCCCCATTATTCTCCTAAAAACTAGCGACTTCCCTATAAAAGTTGATTATCCGATTTCCTTGACTATTGTAAGACACTATACAGTTTAATTAACAATAATCTGTTGATTTAAATCAGTTAATAATCATAAAACACTATGAACCAGAAAATTAAGATGTCTGTACAGAATATAACACTAATGATTGGGGATAAAACACTATGAAAGGAAATTAAGATGTCTGTACATAATATAACACTATTGATTGGGGATAAAACACTATACATATAAATATAAAAAATAACACTGTTAATGATAAATCACTAAAACAAAAACTTACCCTAAACAATTCAATGTATAAAACACTGTTGATCGGGGATAAAACACTATGAAAGGAAATTAAGATGCCTGTAAAGAATATAACACTATTGATTGGGGATAAAACACTATGAAATGAAATTAAGATGTCTGTACAGTATATAACACTATTGATTTGGGATAAAACACTATACATATAACACTGTTAATGTATAAAACACTATGAAAGGAAATTTAGATGTCTGTACATAATATAACACTATTGATCATCCATATGACACTATACATCTAAATATAAAAAAAATATAACTCTGTTCATGATAAAACACTAAAACAATTATAATTGATGAAGAATGATGCGTACATGAAATTAATTGATAAAACACTAAAATTCGAAAGAATCCCTAAAATATCTCATGGCCAGTTTTTTTGGCAGTTATCTTGGAATCAATTAATTGATAAGAATGGAAAATTACTAATACACCCTTTTGAATTAATTAAGATAAGGGACACTTGTCATTCCCAAATTATTTCTCACACTTCTCACAAAATTTGAACTTTGTACAGGATCCTCTATCCCTAAATCTATGCAAGTTTAATTCAAATCAAAGTTTGAATTTTTTAACATATCCATGATCTAGTAACTCTCCATGATTGAACCAACCTGTTGTAAGGTCTAAACTTTTTAAAAGAAAACTAACGAGCTTCATTTGACAAAAGACTAAACGGGTCGAACAATTCATAAGTAAATTTTCTGAATTTAACTTCATGATAGCTAACGAAATAGTTACAAAAGAGTTTACAACCCAACATTTCATAAACAACTAACATAGTCTTTAACTACTAGTTCAACATCTAACAACTACCGGGTGATGAAACAATGGTTAACCGGGCAGGGTTAACTCACTGGTCTCGTCAAGAGGGTTAATCCCTTCTTTCCGAGGATCGTTGGCTGGATCGTCTGGTGGTGGGTTTCCTGCACAAGGAAACAAACCGTGACTCGTAACAAGGAGGATGGGGTGGGGGGTGCTCCTTGTTACCACTCTCCGGCGTGAGAATCAGTAATTTGCTTGAGAAGCAAAGTATGATAGTAGTAGTAGTGAGAGAGTTAGAAAGTGATACCTCAAACCTGGTTTGGGGTGAGTATTTATAGCCGAGGAGTGAAGGAGGGTAGTTGAGTAGCTAGTCTGACCTCGCACAGCTATTTGCAGGTATGTCAGACCTGTCGGATGCTGTGGTAATGCCACGTCCGGCTGTGGTGTCAGACTGTTGTTCTTACGTGGGCTAGTAGGCGACTGTTCCCAGTGCCATTTGCACTGTGGTGTCAGACCCACTTGCTTTGTAGGCAGGACGCGGTGCCAGGCCGCATCGCTGCTTGCGGTTATTGATGTTGTTCCCGCATTGGTTGTTCCATCCATGATTTGTGAGGGATGCGGTGTTGTGCCGCATCACCTGTTGAGTGACTGTTACTGTTCGTCCAGATCCCTTGTCGTGACGAAAATGTTCATAGGATGCGGTGCGAGGCCGCATCGCTATGCGTAACATTAGTTTCCGTCCTTAAGGTAAGTCTTCTCATCACTGGACAGATTGGACCACAGTGTTCGCGTGTGTCTTACGCGGACACTGGATAGTTAATTGCTTGTTGGGGGTTTTTAATGAGGGTAATGGACATTCGCGGTCGTGCTGACGCGATATTTGGGACCATACCCCTTCACCGGGTTAAGGGAACTTACCTTTGTCGTTGTTCGTTTGCAATCCGGAGCGACTTGAGCTTTCTTCTTTGATCCCTATAATCCAAGGATCACATACTTTAGTCTCATGTCGTTCTTTTCATTCCGTTGTTAACAACTTTAAATTAAAAATCTACAAATTCCCAATTCTAGCCATTTAACTAGGAAATCATTTAAACCCCTCATTCAAGCATTTTAACAAACACTTGGCGTGCGTACCACTAATCAAGCATAGTGTACAAGTATTATATGCCTAATTAGACCTATTCATATCAATAACATTAACAACATCAATTTCAATCCAAATCTCATACAACCTTCATCCTAATTTCGATTTCTCATAGCAACAACTTAATAAGAATATCATCATACAACATCATCATGCTAAATTACATTAAAATTTCATGTTATATATATCACTACCATTCCACTCTAGGTGGGGTTTTCACTTCTAACATCAATCTAATATATTCCAAGCATTCATCATGTACTAATAGGTGATCCTAGTTCATTATCATACTAATTTCAGACTAACTCAAGGATTTCTTGAAACCCCAAATATTCAAGATCACCAAAACATAAAATTCTTGTTACCTTATGCTTTAGTAAGACTAGTTGATCAAGAATTCATTAACATGCAAGAGCTATGGCCATGTTTAGGGCTTCAATTGTTCAGATTTTGTGAAGATGAGAAGGGTTTTCTTTCTCCTTCTTGTTCCTGGCGACCAGACACGCACATATGTGTGTGTGGTGTGTTTTTTTTTGTGTGTTTTTAATAACTTAACTTTCATCATTTACACATTCCACCCCTCATATTAGCATACTTATTTTTAAATGGCCAAACCTTGTTTCTTTTAGTTAAAAATTCTAATTCACTTTCTAACTATATTCACTTCCTAGTTATTTCTTAAAACATATAATAGCAATATAAATATACACACATATAATTAAATTCCGGGGCGTTACAAGTCCACCCCCTTAAAATAGGTTTCGTCCCCGAAACCTGATTACGTACCAAACAAAGACGGGTAGAACCTTCTCATCTCATCTTCCGGTTCCCAGGTGAGATCCTACCCTTTTCTGTGTTGCCATTGAATTAGAACTTGCTTGATTTCTTTGTTACGAAGAGTCTTCACCTTGGAATCTTTTATAGCTACCGGTCTTTCAACATAATTCATTCTCTCGTCTACCTCAATGTCCTCAAGAGGCACATAAGTTGTTTCATCCGCAAGACACTTCCGTAATTGTGACACATGAAAAGTGTTGTGAATCCCTTCTAATGTTGGGGGTAGTTCTAACCGGTAGGCTACTTTTCCAACTCGAGCTAAAATCTTGAACGGTCCGATATATCGGGGACCCAACTTTCCTCTCTTACGAAATCGAATTAAGCCTTTCCACGGGGATACCTTTAACAATACTCGGTCCCCCACTTGGAATTCAATAGGGCGCCTTCTTTTGTCCGCATAGGACTTTTGTCGATCTTGCGTTGCTTTTAATCGGGCTGTTGGTGCACTACATCTGTCGACTTCGTCTTGTATCGAGTCTTACTTTAGATAGATTAGATCAGGGCACGTAGAACGAGAATATTAGAGAATTAGAAGATTTCGCTTGAAAGTGTGTAATGTATTTGAGTTTTCGCTTGAAGCCTCAAGCGAAATCATTATATCAGATTTCGCTTGAGTGATGCTGAAGCGAAATCTCAAAGTCTATATATAGGGGTTCAGTGTCAAGCGAAATTATTAGTTGTTGGTGTGATATTTCCATACCGAGGTGCTGCCGGTGTGAGAACTGATTGTATTTGTGTTCATATCAATACAAATCAGTGTTAAAGTGAAGATTCAGCTGTTTTAAAGTCAAATACTTGTTTTCCGCACCTGTATTTGATGGAATTCCTCTGAACCGACTCGTTTAGGTCGCGAACACGGTCCTTACAATTGGTATCAGAGCTCAGGAGGAGGAGTTCTGCAAAATTCAGCCGAAATCGATCAAAATTTCTTACTTCTACACCTTCTTTTCTTAGTTCAGAAATATTTCACGGTCAAAATTGATTCAATTTCTCACGGATTGTTTAAAAGTACTAGATAACAAACCCTTGAAAGTTTCACAGCAAAATTCGACCTAAAAGTGATCAAAATCGACATTTGAATGGAGTTCGCTTGAACAGTTCTGTATTATTGGACGATTTCGCTTGAAACTTCAAGCGACACTTAACATTTCGCTTCAAACAGAGTTCGTTTTCGCTTCAAGATTTTCGCTTCAAGGTGTTCGCTTCAGGGTTCTTTCTTCAGGATCGCTTCAAAGTATTTCGCTTCAAGAATTTCGCTTGAGAGTTGTTCAGTTTAATTGTTTCGCTTGAAGGGTACCGCTTGAAAGATAGTATTTCGCTTGAAAGTGTCTGAATCATGGACAACGATTTTCACAACGCGTTTGCAACATCGTCTAGTTCATCTTCCATTGCTCAGAACATGAATTCTGAAAATGAAATGGGGACTACTCAGAAACCCCCGAAGCTTATGGGAATTGAGGAATACTATGGGTGGAAAGATAGATTCGAAAACTGGGTGCAGGCAAATCATTTGAGATCATGGGAATGTATTTTAACAAAGTATGCTCTACCACTAACCGAAATGCAGACTGAAAAACAGCTTTCAGATTTTAGTAAGGAAGAACGGGAAATATATCGAGCTGAAAAGATGATGATCAGTTTACTTCAACAGGCCATCAAAGAAGACATCTTCATACTACTTCAACATGATAAAACATCACAATCAATATGGGATGCTCTAAAAATCAAGGTTGAAGGCAGTACGAGTATGATTAAAAGCAAGAAGGCATTGCTTAAAAAGGAATTTGATTTGTTCACAAGTTTGCCCGGAGAAGATACGAAGAAACTCATTGAACGATATTGTCACTTAGTGAGAACAATGTCAATGATGAACATTAAAAAGGAAAATGAAGAATGGGTGGATAAACTTGCTGATGCATTACCTCAGAAAGAGTGGGGAACTTATTTGATGATACTGAAGAATACTGGAGTTTATGATAGGTTGTCGATCTCTCAGTTCATTGAAAAGATTGAAAGTCAGGATTTGGAACAGCAGAAGATCGCAAGGATGAATAATCCAAGTGGTCAACAAGATGTAAAGATGTATTACAAGGGTAGTGTTCCGAATTCAGAAGCTGAAAGAAGTCCGAAAATTCAGACTGCATACAGTGTTGGGGATACTACAGAAAAAATTGATCAAAGCTCAAACAAAAGCAGTGGATTCTCATCTTATCCAAGTGTCAATCCAAAGACTTCATCAGAAAGTTTTCAGTCTCAAAGCACAAAGATGGGAAATGGTTGTGTGATTCAATGCAACATAGCTCTAAATCTTCCAGAAGGTCAAAGTTTTTCTGAAGACATTGCAAAAGATCATATGGCTTTACTTGGTTCCGTGCTTATCTCATATGAAGGTTTAGTGGCTGGTCGAATTGGAAATCCTATGCTTACTAAAGAGGATTACGACCAAATAGATGCTGAAGAGATGGAACTAATGGATATCAAATGGTGTCTTGCAAGTGTTCTTAGACGTGCTGAGAAGTTCAAAACAATTACTGGGAGAAATGATTTTCTTGATGCTTGTGTTTCTACTTTAGGTTTTGATAAATCTAAAGTTACTTGTTTCAGGTGCAGGGAAAAAGGTCATTTTAAGCGGGAATGCAAAAACAGAGAAGTTAGTGGTACTCAGAATCCATTTGGAAAAGATGACTACTACCGGAAAGCCATTTATCAGCAAGTTGGTCAGACACAAGAATTACAGACGGCTCATGGTAGAAAGATTGAAGATTCAAAGAAAGGATGTTTGGTAGATTTCAACTGGAGCAACTACATTTCTTCTAACAGCACAGCATGTATAGTGGACCAAAACGATGAACAACTACCTGAAGGATTCAGCTGGGATATGTTTGTTGATGAAAAGGGGGATTTCAAAGCTTTCATTGCAAAGATTGTTAGAGAACCAAATTTGTTTGCTACTTGGATTAGATCAATTGGTGAAAAAGTGAAAGATCAATCGATTACATCTGAAGAAAGTTCAGAATGTGCTGATTCTGAGTCATTAACTACAGATGAGAGTGTACAAAATGATGATACTTCAGAAAAGGAAGTTGCATTTGATCAAACACCATCTGATTCTGGTGTATCAGAAGATGATTCTGACAAATCTGTAGAGTTTGATAAAACACCGATTGAAATTAGCAGTGATGATGAGGAAGAGAAACATATTAATGTGGCTAAAAATCATCTTTCTCCTGAAAGTTTTCATTTCTATTTTGCAGATCGCATGGAGAAACTGAAGAAGAAACAAGCTGCTAAAGAACAACAACAGAATGAGGAAGTTAAAGTAGTTGTTGAAGAAAAGGTGACTGAAGCTGAGAAGGTAACTGATGAAGAAAAAGTGATTGAAGTGGTAAAAACAATCGAGATTGAAAAGATTGTTGAAATTGAAAAGCCTTGCAAGAAGTGTTTGGAAGCTTGTAAAAGTTGTGAAGAAAAAGATGTGATTCTGTTTGATAGAGAAAGACTGATAGAAAAGCTACTATCTGACATCAGCTATGTGAAAGAATCGTATAGTGTGTTGAACAGAACAGTGACAGGTCTTCAAACAACAAACTCTGAAAGAGAAAAAGCTTTAACGATGACGAATTCTACATTGATGGCAAAGCAAAAGGCAATTAATCATTACATCGAAGAAAATGCTAATCTAAAGCAAGAGTTGGAGAAAGAAAAGATTGAGAATGAAAGGATCAGAAGGTTATTACTGAGTTATTCTTGTTCTGATTATGTTATTGATCGAGTTTATCCTACTGTTGCAGGTTTTGAAGCATTTCAGGATGAGAAGCAAAAGAATGAGACTGGTAAGAAATCGATTGTTAAATACAACAAGTGTCCGCCTCCTATCTGGGAAGGGTATTCTCCTAGAAAACCAAATGAGGAGCAAGTCGAAAAAGCAGTCAATATAAAGTTAAAATCCGAGACAACTGACGTTTTACCAGATAACATTGATATCACGTTTACCTCGTCTGATACTGATCATGAGTCTGAGTTAATCAAAAAGGTGGTCGATCAGGTGTTGGATACTGAGGAGGTGTCTGAGTCAAAGTTTGAGTCTGGGAGTTCAAGTTCGTCAGTCAACAGTTCAAAGTTGTCGGAAAAACAGTCTTACAGTAAAGAATTTTTGCTATCAAAGGCAAATTTGGATGATGAAACATTTGAAGTTGCATATACTTTAAATGATTCGGACAAATTATACTCTGATAAAGAGTTTCCGATTAGAAGTGTTCGTTTTGACATGATTAAAAAGGTTTTCAAAATGACGGAAATTAATTTTTCTGAAATTAAGGATCTAAAATCTATTGAAAAACCTAAAAAATACACTTCTAGAGTTCAACAAAGGTTAAACAAGAAAAAAGGAAAAAAGAATTACAATTCTGATTCTAGTTTTCAAAAGAAAACAAATCAAAATTGTAGTTACAAAAAGAAAGGTCTTGGTTTTACTCCACCTGCAAATCGTAAAAATGAAAAATATGTTAGAGATTTTAAATCAAAAATGACATATGTTGCAGGAAAAAGCTATGAAGAGGAGTCAAATAGCTTATCTTTGAAAAAATCAAATCAAGAGTTTCTTGCTGAAAGAAAAAGGACAGGAACTGGAGTTTTTCATTCAACTGGAGTTTTTCAAACCAGAGACACAAGAACTTGTTTTCAATGTCAAGTTGTTGGACACATTGCTCACAATTGTCCAAACAAAGTCAACAAAAAACAGGGAGTATCTGAAAAACTTAAAGAAAAAGTGGTTGAAAAGAATGATTCACCAACTACAAACTTCAAAACTGTTGAAAATTCAAAGTATGAAGTTGGTGAAAATTCTAAAAGATTGTACAAAAAGAGTGCAAAAGACAATCAAAAATGGATTGTTAAAAAATCAGATGTACAATCTGGCGATGAATCTGATTCCACAAAATCAGAGGAGTCACAAGATGAGATCAAAGATTTGATGAATGATGTTGACATTAAATCACTGAGTGTGGAAGAGATTAAACAAATGGTTGATAAAGTAGAAAGCTCAGATTTTGATATTGAAAAAACATTTAATGAAAATGTTAAGAAAATTTTCAAGAAAATGCTTGATGGGAAAGTAAAGGGGGTTAAAGATTTTTATGCAACTAAAAAGGCAACTTACAACCCTACTGCACAAGAATTGGAAGCCACCAAGTCTAAGAAGACTTGGGTGGAAGTTTGTTTTCCATGATAGTCTAAGGACTATGCCGGAGATCCCAAGTGTGTAATCGTGGATCAGGAATCGGCATCATTCTTGTTAAGATAGATTTTGTGAATGAATTTTATAATGAAAAATTTTGGCAAGTCATACTGCAGGAATCGCCGGAGCTTCCTGGTTGGTAAGTGCGAAGCAGGAATCGGCATTCTGATTGGTAAAATGGTGATGTAGACGTAACATTCCTACAAGTGATATTGTGTTCTACATGTGGTAATTCTTACATTTGGTATAGTAGGTGCATACATGAAAAAGGTTAATCAAGGTCATTAAGTTGAACTTGATTGGACCATACTTACAATTGGTATTTTTTTAAAAACCTACATTTGGTTCATCATTGATTTGTAATATGAGAAAGAATTATCTGATTATATCAGATTGTTGGTGCATTTAAATTGTTAAATTTAGAAAATTTATTTCTGGGTTAAGATTGTTACAGGTGAGCCAGGTTAATTCATTCAAAGCTTACAAAAGTCAGACTCTGATCATGAATCTAAAGTTTGCTAGTTGCTGATGCTGATGAACTTAAGGAATCAAGAGATCTGATCAAGAGAATTAGATAAAAGCCAGGCAATGATCTTGTAAACAACATTTGAGTCAGACATCGTTCCTAAGGCAGATGTTGCTGAAGAACAAATGAATACCAGCAAATCGTGAGGGGGAGTCTGATAAAGCAAGGTGATTCTGGAGAAGAAGATAGAGAGAGAAAAGCCCAGAGACTGATCAAGACTAAAGATGTAAAGACACAGTGTTATTGTGACTCGATAGTCGACTCGTCAACATCTGAGGGGGAGTCTGTTGGTGCACTACATCTGTCGACTTCGTCTTGTATCGAGTCTTACTTTAGATAGATTAGATCAAGGCACGTAGAACGAGAATATTAGAGAATTAGAAGATTTCGCTTGAAAGTGTGTAATATATTTGAGTTTTCGCTTGAAGCCTCAAGCGAAATCATTATATCAGATTTCGCTTGAGTGATGCTGAAGCGAAATCTCAAAGTCTATATATAGGAGTTCAGTGTCAAGCGAAATTATTAGTTGTTGGTGTGATATTTCCATACCTAGGTGCTGCCGGTGTGAGAACTGATTGTATTTGTGTTCATATCAATACAAATCAGTGTTAAAGTGAAGATTCAGCTGTTTTAAAGTCAAATACTTGTTTTCCGCACCTGTATTTGATGGAATTCCTCTGAACCGACTCGTTTAGGTCGCGAACACGGTCCTTACAGGGCCCTTACCATGTCGATCTTTTCATTAGTTATTGCTACTACATCTTTGGGTGCGAGTTTTCTTTCTCCCACTTCTCCCCAACAAACAGGGGTTCTACACTTTCTCCCATACAACATTTCATACGACGCCATTTGAATGCTACTTTGGTAGCTGTTATTATACGAGAACTCCACTAATGGAAAATGTTCATCCCAATTTCCCCCGAAATCCATAACGCATGCTCTCAACATGTCTACAAGAGTTTGAATGGTCCTTTCAGATTGACCATCAGACTGTGGGTGATATGCGGTACTTAAGTGCAATTGTGTGCCCATTCCTTTATAAAATCTTTGCCAGTAGCGGGAGGTAAATCGCGTGTCCCGGTCCGATACAATGGAAACAAGCACACCATGGCGGGAAATGATTTCGTTCATATAAATTTCCGCTAACCTTTCCGAGGAATAAGTCTCCCGAATGGGTAGAAAATGGGCGCTTTTGGTAAGGCGGTCAACAACAACCCATATCGCGTCATGCCCCTTTCTTGTTCTAGGAAGTTTAGTTACAAGATCCATGGTTACATTCTCCCATTTCCATACCGGAATCTCTAAGGGTTGCAATTTACCGTATGGTTTTTGATGTTCCGCGTTTACTTGAGAACATGTTAAGCATTTAGTTACATACTTAACAATGTCGCGTTTCATTCCCGGCCACCAATAATTTTCTTTCAAATCCCGATACATTTTAGTGACTCCCGGGTGAACCGAGTAACGGGACTTATGTGCTTCTTCCAATAATACGGTCTTTGCTTCACAATGTCGCGGTATCCAAACCCACCCATACCTGGTTTTTAATCCGTTCGTGTTTACTTCAAGTTTATTTTCAAACCCTTTTGTCCTTTCACTTTTCGGATCCCCTACATTTAAGGACTCATCCTGCGCCTTTCGTATTGTTTCGAGGAGGTTTGGTGTGACTATCATTCTCATTGATTTCACTCGAATAAGTGGTGGGTATCCCTTCCGGCTTAGTGCGTCCGCCACAACATTAGCTTTACCCGGATGGTAAAGAATGTCGCAATCATAATCCTTAATCAATTCTAGCCAGCTTCGTTGCCTCATATTAAGATCTTTCTGCTCTAAGAAGTATTTAAGGCTTTTGTGGTCTGAATAAATTGTACACTTTGTTCCATACAAATAATGCCTCCAGATTTTTAAGGCAAAAACTACCGCCGCCAGTTCTAAATCATGGGTTGGATAGTTAATTTCATGTTGTTTCAGTTGTCTTGAAGCGTAGGCAATAACTTTGCTTTGTTGCATCAAGACACACCCCAACCCCTGATGAGATGCATCCGCATATACCACTAAGTCTTCCGTTCCCTCTGGCAGGGTTAACACGGGAGAGCTTGACAATTTCTCTTTTAACGTTTGGAAAGCTTTCTATTGATCATCACTCCATTCAAACTTTTCTTCCTTCTTTGTTAGTTTGGTTAAAGGAAGGGCTATTTTGGAAAAATCCTGGATGAATCTCCGATAATAGCCGGCTAGACCAAGGAAACTTCTTACTTCATTAACATTCTTTGGGGGTACCCATTTTATCACCGCTTCCACTTTAGAGGGATCCACTAAAATCCCTTTCTCATTAATTACATGGCCTAAGAACTGCACTTCCCTGAGCCAAAACACACATTTTGAAAACTTAGCGTATAACTTTTCCTTTCGAAGCGTCTCAAGTACCTGAGGTAGATGACTCGCATGTTCAGACTCGCTACGAGAGTATACTAAAATGTCATCAATAAATACTATGACAAACTGATCTAGCATATTTCGGCATACTCTATTCATTAGATCCATAAAAGCGGCCGGAGCGTTAGTTAACCCGAATGACATTACAAAAAATTCATAATGTCCGTAACGGGTTCTGAACGCGGTCTTAGGTACATCATCTTCCCTCACTCGTACTTGATGGTAACCCGATCGCAAGTCGATCTTTGAGAACCAACTTGCCCCTTGTAATTGATCGAATAGATCATCTATTCTCGAAAGGGGATATCGGTTCTTTATCGTGAGTTTGTTGAGCTCGCGATAGTCAATGCACATTCTCATCGACCCATCCTTCTTTTTAACGAACAAAACGGGCGCCCCCCATGGGGACACGCTAGGGCGTATGAAGCCCTTGTCAAGAAGTTCTTGTAATTGGACCATTAAATCCCGTACTTCCGCGGGTGCCAACCGGTAAGAGGCTTTGGCTACCGGTTTGGCATTTGGTTCCAACTTGATACGGAATTCGACTTCCCACTCGGGTGGAAGTCCCGACAACTCATCCGGAAACACATCCGGGTATTCATTCACTATCTTAGTGTCTTCAATTCTTAAGGCACCTAATTTCGTATCGACAACATAAGCTAAGAATGCCTTACTTACATTTCTCACGTACTTAACCGCTTCTAAGATGGTACAGAATTTTGCCTCTACCTCCCTTTCCCCATGAATACTTACCCGCCTTCCCTTAGGAGATGTCACGTGAATAATTTTACTTTCGCATAAGATTTTCGCATGATAGCGGGATAACCAATCCATACCTACTACTACCTTAAATTCTCCCAAGACCATGGGAATCAAATCAATGTCAAAATCCTCCCCCTCGATAGTGATTTTACAATTTCTACATATCTCGTGTAAAAGGTAACTCTTACAGTCAGCTATTTCCACCTCTAAAGGTACAGGCATTCTTTCAATTGTAAACAAAGGGGAATGTACAAACTTGCTAGAAACAAATGATCTACTAGCCCCGGTATCAAACAACACATATGTGGGTATAGAGTTTATCATAAAGATACCTGACACCACATTCGGGTGAGTTCTGGCTTCTTCCGTAGAGATTTGGAACATTCTTCCCTTAGCTTTAGCGGTTTCTTCCTTCTTTCCCTCTTTCTTCGTTCCTTGTTTGAGTTTTGGGCATTCGGCCTTTACATGGCCCGATTCGTTACAGTTGTAGCACACTCTCTTGGGATTTGGGCAATTGTAAAATGGATGCCCTTCTTGACCACAGTTGTAACATCCCTTCTTCCCCAATAAGCATTCTCCCGAATGGGGTTTTCCACACGTTTTACATCGTGGAAACCCTCCTTTAGAGGCTTCTTTCTTTCCTTGATCGTTTGTCTTATGTTTCTTGGAAGAACCTTGTGTTGATCCTTTCTCAATTTGCCTTTTCTCCCCGCGTTCAACTTGTCTCTTCAACTCAATTTCCCTATCCCTTGCTAAATCGATAAGCTCGTCCAAAGTTTCACATTTGGAAGGAGTTATGAACTCCCGATATTCAGCCTTTAGCATGCCATGGTAACGGATAATCTTTTTCCTCTCCGTTCCGACTATTTTTCCACAAAACTTCAGCTGGTCAAGGAAAGTATTTGTGATCTCATCAATTGTTTCATCCTTCTGTCGGAGTCGGAGAAAATCCTCTTGGATTCGATCCACGGCTGATTGTGGACAATGGTATTTGATAAAAGGTTTCTTGAATTCTTGCGAAGTTAAAGTTTGAACATTATCCTCGCCGATCTCTTTACTATACGCATCCCACCAATCTTTGGCCCTTCGTAAAAGTTGCCCCGTGGCAAACATGACTTGATCTTCTTTGTCACAATGACTACGAATGAACACTCCCTCCATATTGGCTATCCATCTTTGACATTCAATGGGATCAATTTCTCCACTATAAGTTGCAGGCTTACATGCCATAAAATCCTTATATGTGCACTGTCGTGGATCCCTCTTGCCTTGAATCCCGATTATCATTTCTTTCAACTCATCTACCTTACTTGTTACCATAGTCTCCACCCTACTTAACACTTGGATCTCCACTTCTTGCTCTATCTTCGAAACATTTGCATCAAACGCCTTTAATACTTCATCCGAAATTATCTCGTTTAACTCGTTTTGAGTTATCCGTTCTGTGGTATTCGTGTTTCCTTCACTTGCCATCTACAATTAAATACTCATGTTAAACATCGTTACATTCATTCTCCTTATCTTTCGATACATCAATCATTCTTAGTAATTCATTCTCGTAAGTCATAAACCCATCAAATCTTTCTTTAAGAACATTCTAAATGCGTTAGTTGCTTCATTCGTTCGGGTATATGACTTCTCATTCTTTCACACATTCATCATTAAAACATGTTAGCTATCTTGAATTCTTAGTTTCATAATCAATTTGAGACGTTTCTAGCATTTAACGAATACTAGAACTGAATTAGAGGCCCTAGCATAACAAATAAACAATTCAGAAAAAGTGGACAAGGAGGTGCCGTCGCCGACGGCTTCTATAAAGTTGCGTCCCTGATAATGTCCGTAGGCAGAGAAATAAGGCGTCGGATGAAAGGGGTGCCGTCGGCGGCACATAGGTGCGTCGCCGACGGTCTCTCAGTTTTGCAGACGCTGATTTGCTTAAAAATTTCATTTCCAGGCCTTTATTCAACCCGAAACGGTCCCGCGGAGTCCCGAAGTCCCCCGTAGCATTTCCCAACATCTTAACCAAATCATTATTGTAAATTAACCATAATCCCTTCCCGTTTCCCATTAAAAACGTAGCTCGAAATCCTTAAGTCACTTACTTGCGTGGCGCTTTGGAACGAACACACTTTCACAAGAGCTTTTGGTTTGAGTCCGAGCACCATAACTTGCTCGAATCTCTCAAACCTAGGCTCTGATACCAACTTGTAAGGTCTAAACTTTTTAAAAGAAAACTAACGAGCTTCATTTGACAAAAGACTAAATGGGTCGAACAATTCATAAGTAAAATTTCTGCATTTAACTTCATGATAGCTAACGAAATAGTTACAAAAGAGTTTACAACCCAACATTTCATAAACAACTAACATAGTCTTTAACTACTAGTTCAACATCTAACAACTACCGGGTTAAGTTACTTACAAAAGACCCGTTTTAACAAAAATCATTTAACAAAAGTTTAAACCATAACTAGGATCTTCACGGAAGCGTGCATCATGAGTGTGTTCGATCCAAGTAACGCCATTCATCATGTTGTTTTACCTACATACAACCAATCAATTAGACATTTTAATTCATAAATTCATAGGACATCAAATTATAAGTCGGGCCACAATAAGACTTTTGAAACCTTCTTCCGAACATGAATTTCTCAACTTGGCACATTATCCCTTCAACTCATTCAATCCATATCCTTAACGTTTTTCGACTTACACTAACATTACAAGTATACGGTTCCGACTCTAGGATAATAACACTTCGCATTAATACATACTAATAATATTTTGTAAGCAAGGGAACTTACCTTTGTCGTTGTTCGTTTGCAATCCGGAGCGACTTGAGCTTTCTTCTTTGATCCCTATAATCCAAGGATCACATACTTTAGTCTCATGTCGTTCTTTTCATTCCGTTGTTAACAACTTTAAATTAAAAATCTACAAATTCCCAATTCTAGCCATTTAACTAGGAAATCATTTAAACCCCTCATTCAAGCATTTTAACAAACACTTGGCGTGCGTACCACTAATCAAGCATAGTGTACAAGTATTATATGCCTAATTAGACCTATTCATATCAATAACATTAACAACATCAATTTCAATCCAAATCTCATACAACCTTCATCCTAATTTCGATTTCTCATAGCAACAACTTAATAAGAATATCATCATACAACATCATCATGCTAAATTACATTAAAATTTCATGTTATATATATCACTACCATTCCACTCTAGGTGGGGTTTTCACTTCTAACATCAATCTAATATATTCCAAGCATTCATCATGTACTAATAGGTGATCCTAGTTCATTATCATACTAATTTCAGACTAACTCAAGGATTTCTTGAAACCCCAAATATTCAAGATCACCAAAACATAAAATTCTTGTTACCTTATGCTTTAGTAAGACTAGTTGATCAAGAATTCATTAACATGCAAGAGCTATGGCCATGTTTAGGGCTTCAATTGTTCAGATTTTGTGAAGATGAGAAGGGTTTTCTTTCTCCTTCTTGTTCCTGGCGACCAGACACGCACATATGTGTGTGTGGTGTGTTTTTTTTTTTGTGTGTTTTTAATAACTTAACTTTCATCATTTACACATTCCACCCCTCATATTAGCATACTTATTTTTAAATGGCCAAACCTTGTTTCTTTTAGTTAAAAATTCTAATTCACTTTCTAACTAGATTCACTTCCTAGTTATTTCTTAAAACATATACTAGCAATATAAATATACACACATATAATTAAATTCGGGTGCGTTACACCTGTAGGAACCACCACAAAAAATATAATCAGCACAACACCGTATAATTAGCATAACATCCTTAATCGTTCACCATTATCAGCACATCGTCCTCAATCTTATGAACATAAGCGACATTAGCACAATATCCTCAATCGTTCTGCATTATCAGCACATCAGATGTGCTGCTTATATCTACTTTTTGTGTTTGTTTGTATTATATTGTAATTAACACATAATCAGCACATTATCAACACAATTATAAAACAACTTTTGGTAACTTTTTTAAAACTTACTTTTATAAATAAAAAAAGGTATAGCAATATGGTACTTATATTAAAGATAAAAAAATACTTGATTTTATGGTATTTTTTTTTTAAAAATAATGAAGTATATAAAAGTTATTTTAGTTTAAAAAACCTTAGTGGAATTTGTATTTAATTGAAAATAGTTAAATGACTAGCAATTTTACGAAATTAACCCTAACTTGGTAGTACTAATTTTTAATTATAAGAGTTTTATTTATAATCAACCCCAACCCTTAATTTAAACTATCAATGGTTCAGATCTATTGTTACGGTTCTTACAGTTAGCACTGTTTGTAGAAGATCTCAACTCTATAAATTTATGATTTATATATATATTTAGGATTATGATCAAATAGAAAGGATCCTAATTGTAAGAAGTGTAAGAAGGATTTATAGAGTGACAAGTGTCCAATAACCTAAAAAAACTCACTACACAAAAAAACCCCACTACAAAAAAAAACCCTAAAACATCCACCACCACCAAAAACCTAATTTTTTTTTGCCGAGGGGGTGGGGGTGGGTATTTAGTTTTCTTTTTTAGTTTTTTGTTAAGGTTTTTGGGGGGTGGGGGGGGTTAGGTTTTTTTTTAGGTTTTTGGGGGGTGGGGTGTGGTGGGTTAGGTTTTTTGTGGGTTTTTTTGGTGAGGTATAGTTATTATTATTTTTTTTTTGCCGGGGGGGGGGGGGGGTTAGGTTTTTGGGTGGTGGTGGGGTGGGGTGGGGGTGGGTGTTTAGGTTTTTGGTGGTGATGTAGTGGGTTTAGTTTTAGGTTATTGAACACTTGTCACTCTATAAATCCTTCTTACAATTAGAAGCCTTTGTAGAATAACTTGACCCTATATATTTAATACTCAATCTATGAAATACATAGGTTTATAATTTATATAATCTTAAACATAAAGGTCGGTGCCACCGACAAATGACAATATTACCCTTTTGTCTTCTCTATGTTTTTGTCTTATTTTGCCAATTATAATAATTAAAAGGTAGTTGGCAAACTTATAATAATTAAAAGATTTGTATAAAATAATTAAAAGCTTTGTACTCATATTCTGTCCTTTTCTTCTTTAGTCTTCATACGTCACATACATCGCACACAGATAGAGAGAGAGAGAGAGAGAGAGAGAGAGAGAGAAGGAGTTTTAGAGATAGAAGCATAAAGAGAGGGAGGATATCAGATACTAAAGGAGGTCGGCCATGGCCTATCGGAACTGAATCAACGTCCTCACAGGTAGCTTTTCATGATTTCATCTTGGATTTCAAAAGGGATGTTATCTTTCATCTTAATTTGATATGAACGATGCTTTATGGTATGAATATCTAGGGTTTACGAAGGGAAGATTTGAGGGATGGTTAGGTTGTGCTGATATTTGAACTAGGTTGTTTGTTTGTGTTATTGTTTCTTAAAAAAATTAAAGCTTGATCTGGGTTTGGTATGAAGTTTGATTCTTGACTGTGAATTATTATAGAAATAATTAGTTGATTTAGTTGGAATAAATAATACAACCAATTTTATGTAAGATTAAATATTTTATATTATATTTAATCTAGTAGCCATTATAATCATTTACATTATATGGATCAAAATATATAACAATCCTATTAAATAATTAGTTGGTAATTGTTGATGGGCCTAATTACCCTTATTAACTAATTAGGGTTTCCTCCTGGGTGCACATATAAGGAGAATAATGTGGAGGTTAAAGGGTTAGACAATTACACAAACCCTAATAACACATAACATCAATAGACCTCCTCTCCATAACCGATTCCCTTGTCGGTTTCTCATCATCACCATCATTAGATTGCACCCTAAGGAGGAACCAGACCAAACTGACAACTATGTCAAACACTGTTGCTGCATCTCCATCTGGATTCTCTGCTGGCCTGTACTGATGCAATTAAAGGTATGTTCACATGTTTTCCATCATGTTTAAACAGAACTGATCAACATGTGGTATCAGAGCATATGTTGATTAGTCAGTTCTGTTTTAGTATCCATTATTCTGGGATTGAAATCTGGAAAACAAAACTTTGAAAACCTAATAAAACTCGAAACCCTGTTTCGAGTCACTCTTTCTAAAAATTTCGGATCTTATGTTTTTTGATGTTTAGATCACTATTCCGAAATCAAATGTGTTAAGTTATTGTTCCGAAATCATTAAAATCCCAGATTTCGGGTTCCAGAATTATATATATTTTTTAGGGTTCATCATGTTCTTAGGAAAATTCGAAAATTCTGTTATGTTTTGGAATGTATTTAGGATTGATGGGTGTTTTTTCCATGTTTGATCCAATTTTATCTTTTAAGTTTATTCGAAAACTGTTAAAAGATATACAGTTATAATTTTTCGAAATATTTTGATAAAATTAGATCATCTTAAAACAGGAAATCATATCTCACAATCCCTAAAATTTCGAGTTTTCACTTATTATCACAATAAACAGCTATCAACAGTGGGCTCGAGACCATAAGGTCTCGACTCGAAATCATCAGGTCCTTAAACCTTCACAACTCGAGAGCAACAGATCTCGACTCGAGACCATAAGGTCTCGACTCGAAATCATAAGGGCTCAAAAGTTTACAACTCGAGACCATAAGGTTGCGACTCGAGACCGTGGTTGCGACTCGAGATCTCATTATGAGTCGAGATCTCATAAGATATAGTAGTCGAGACCATGGTTCCGACTCGAGACAACAAGGTTACGACTCGAGACCTCATAACTGACTCGAGATCTCATAACTCAGTCGAGACCTGACTCGAAACCTCATTATTTTAGGCTGTTTAATGTGAACTAAGATTTAGCTCGGGGCTCCGCCCCGATCCGCTCTAACGTGTGGTTTGCTATTAAAAAATTGGTTTTTGTAAATACTTAGTTAATTAATAAGGATCAAATAATGTTTTACAAAACCAAAATGGCTTTACTTGAATGAGCTTCTGATGTATCATTTCTGGCCAAAGCTGACTTGATACATCTACTTATCATCCAAGTATTACGAAAGCTATGTTAAGTGTGCATCATAAACATGAATGTCTTAATATCTGGCCAAAGCTGATTTAATTCATTCATAGATGGCATACTTAACAAGTGCATAACTAAAGTGATTGTCTCAATTTCTGGCCAAAGCTGATTTGTTACAACCACTTTGCACACATGCTTAAATGATTACACTTCTGGCCAAAGCTGATTTGTCTTCGTTTAAGTAGAACTTTAAATAAGTCTATTATTTTGATGTTAGTAATAGACATATCACAACCTCTTCACACAATGATCCTTATATTAATGATCCTTAATTAATTTTTATGATCATTTCGTCTGCCTTATTCTTAGTACCCATAATTTTACTCACAATAATTTTCTTCTATAAGTCTATATCTCATCCACTCTAATTCCTAAATCTAATATGTTTTGCTTAAAGTTTCTATAAGAATTAGCTCTTAAATTAAATCCTTGATTATCTCTTAAGACACGATAATCCTATTGTGTAAGATTAAATATTTATTTATTTATATTTAATCTAGTAGCCATCATTATCATTTATATAATATAGATCAAAATATATTAATAACCTATTAATAATTAGTTGGTAATTGTTGATGGACCATATTACCCTTATTAACTAATTAGGTTTCCTCTTGGGTGTATATATAAGGAGATTATTAGAGAGGTAAAAGGTTAGACGCATAACCTAAACACATAACATCAATTTTCGTCCTCTCTCTCTCAACCGAAACTAACCCTAACTTCGGTTTCATCACCATCATAACTTTACACCCTAAGGAGGAACCGGATCACCCTGACAAAGATGTCGAACACTATGGCTGGATCTCTGACTGGATTCTCTACTGATGCAACCAAAGGTATGTTATTTCATGTTTTCCCTCATGTTTAAACAGAACTGATCAACATGTGGTATCAGAGCATATGTTGATAAATCAGTTCCGTTTTTCGTATCCATTATTCTGGGATCATTATAAGGAAAACAGAAATTTTAAAGTTTTTATAAAATCTCGGCTGTTAACAGTCCTTGGTACCGAAATCCCTGTTTTCGGGAAAACTATGTTTAATATTTGACTCAAAAATCGTAATGGACAAGCTTTATTTCCGAAATCTGTTAATAAAAGTATAAAATTTAAGGTTTCGGATCCCAGATTATGTTTTAAATTTATTAGGGTTCATTGCTTGTTCTTAATAAAACTCGAAAATTCCATTATTTTGGAATCTAATTTGGATTAGTGGGTGTTTTTCTAATGTTTGATCTAAATTTTATCTATTAAATTTTCGAAAACTGTTAAAGAGATAATCAGTTATTATTTTCGAAATCCTTGATAAGTTTAGATCATGATTAAAACAGGAAATACTATCCCAAATCCCTTAAATTTCGAGTTTCAGTTTTATCACAATCAGCAGCTGTTAACAGAGATCACGACTCGAGACTAAGGTTGCGACTCGCAACCACAATCATCACAACTCGAGACTAAGATTGCGACTCGCAACCACGAGATTGCGACTCGCAACCACAATCATCACAACTCGAGACTAAGATTGCGACTCGCAACCACGAGATTGCGACTCGCAACCACGATCATCATAACTCGAGACTAAGATTGCGACTCGCAACCGCACTCATCATAACTCGAGACTAAGATTGCGACTCGCAACCGCACTCATCACAACTCGAGACTGAGATTGCGACTCGAAACTAAGATTGCGACTCGAGACCTCATTTTTATGCTGTTTAATGTGACCTAAAAATTTTTTCGGGGCTCCCGCGCTAACAGGTGGTTTTGCTATTAAATACTTGGTTTTGTTTATACTTAATTAATTAATAAGGATCAAATAATGTTTTACAAAACCAAACTAGCTTAACTTGAATGAGCTTCTGATGTATTAATTCTGGCCAAAGCTGATTTAATACATCTATTTATTGTTCAAGTATTATAAAAGCTATGTTAAGTATGCATTACAAACGTGAAATGTCTTAATTCTGGCCAAAGCTGATTTAATTCATTTATGTTTAGCATGCTTGACAAGTGCATAACTAAAGTGATTGTCTCATTTCTGGCCAAAGCTGATTTGTCACGATTACTTTGCACACATACTTAAATGATTACACTTCTGGCCAAAGCTGATTTGTCTTTGTTTAAGTAGAATTTTACTAAGTCTATTATTTTGATGTTAGTAATAGACATATCACAATTTCTTCACATAATGATCCTTATATTAATGATCCTTAATTAATTTTATGATCATTTCGTCTGTCTTATTTTTAGTACCCATAATTTTTACTCACTATAATTTACTTCTACATATATCTCATCCACTTTAATTCCTAACCCTAAAATGTTTGCTTTATTTAAAGTTTCTATTAGAATTAGCTCTTAAATTAAATCCTTGATTATTTCTTAAGACACGATAATCCTATTGCTCTCTTCTGATAAAGATTATAAAGAAGAAAATTAGAGCATGATGATTAGGACAAATCGAACATGATGTCTCTTATGATAATCAAGAACTCTCTTAACATAATGCTATCACTAAAGTTATTTTCAGATTAAGTCTTTCCTAAGGCTAATCTCTTATATATGGAATAATCACTAGAACTCCTAAGATGCATGCCTTCTTTTAAAATTCTAAACTATAAACTTAAGTGGTATATGTGAATACATAATAATGTACAATACCATGACCCATTAAGTTAAGGGCTTATGCATGGAAATAAGTACATTTTCCAGTACATTACATATTAAGATTTTCACTTGTACAATTTGATGCCTTATAAATCAACTATAACACTCAAACATACCAAAGTATAATGAGTGTGTTGATATGCAACATATGTACAAAGAAATAAATGTTTGAAGCTGGAAAATAAGTTGTTACTCACCTTACAACTACTTAAAACCTTAAAAGAGGATTGTTTTTAAAGTCCATAGACAACTTACAACTGTTAATTCCACCTCTAAGGTTCTTCAAGGGAAAATCTCAATGCATCATTATGTCATTCGACTAGACATAAGCAACGAGACTATCCATTATTCTAAAGAACAGTTGGATGAATTAATTAGATAGTCATTTATTAAAGATATTTAAGTCTACTAATTATAATATTCCTATTAACACATGATTAGTTGACTCTAGTTTTCAACGTTTCCTTACCAGAAATTCGACAAATAACTAACACGAGAGTTAGTGACAAAATTAAATGTTAAGGCTATAAGAACTATAATAGGCAGTCTTCTAACAAAGCTATTCGATACCTTACAAATTCTGAATATTAATCAGAATATAGTATCATAATTAAGCAATGTTATGAAGGTTGTGAGGTTTGCATAGTCAACATAAAGTCACACTTACCTTAAACTCTCATTTTATTTGTTCTAAATATCTGGATTGAAACATTATTAATATAAAACTAGATGATACCTTACACTTTCACAACTTTTGTCATCATGCAAATGAAACATTTGACAAAAGGAAAATGAGACTTACAAATTTCATCCATTGTAACCAAAATTCATGAGAAATTATGACATGGTTAATGAGGATGATTTCTTATCTAATCTCATTCTAAGTGATTTTAAATCATGACGTTGTAGCCCTAAATATTACTTGGCTTAAGGAATAAGTATGGGTCCATCATAAGTCATTCATCGACATTCGTGGAACTTATTCCAAATGGAATATTCAGACATAATTCATTTATCATTTAAAGACTATCTACTTGTATCTAAATTTTATCGTATATGGCCCACGGTCTTATAAGAAATCTATTCATATATGTACTTAATAAGATTTCTATTAGAAATGTCCCTAAAGTTTCTTATGATATCTGGACATTAAAGAAATCAAATAAAGACTAACATATATATGATAGGTTCCCACGTCACGTACCTCATTGAAACTTCTCTTGTAGCTTTTCTAGAGATATTAAAAGATCAGTGGGAGCATTAAGTGTTTTCGAACAACTTGCAATAGTTGCAAGAGGTGGGGAGTGAAAACTTTATATTACTTCAATTTACACCTCTTGTACAAGACACTGCTCCATCTTGACACTGTTCTATCATAACTTGTCTCCTTAAAATCTACAGCTACTCTTACAAAAGTTTCATTGTTGCTTAATTGTGGGCACACTTAGATTTGTTATCTAAACTAACATAATCCTCAACAAGAGAAACAACACTGACTAACGTCATTAATATGTTCATTAATATGTTTTCTCTATTTAGAATTTGTTTGGTCGTTAAACATTGACCCTAAGCATGCTGAGTTCCTAAAGATTTCTAAGGTCAGTGGGAGCAGTCAAAGTCCTTATCATGACTTGCAAGGAATACAAGAGGCGGGGGGAAGAGTGTCATTAAATTTCACTCCAAATTTAACTTCGATTACACCTCTTGTACACCATACTGCACCACTTTTACAAACTTAGAATCCTAAAAATGATAGCAACTTAACTAAGAGCTAATCCATAAAACTGAACCTTCTAACAAATCCTATAATCAACTCAGGAGGTCATCTAGGTTTAAAACCTACTAACTTTGATGATTACATAACCTCCCTAATTTGGAGTTAAAATGGATTTTGGAAAAGTTTACTGATCCTATCTCCTCTAATTAAGCCATTAGTATCAATCAATCTTCTGAATGGAATAAAACAGTTTTCTAGTAAAACTGATTTTATGTGTTCGCATAACGTTTGGGATTTGATTGAATAACCTAAGAGTGTTCATAACTAAACCAAATCCTGATATAAACGTTAAGACACAAAGAAGCATGATTGATTGTCAAAGGTTGTACTCAGGAAGAGATAAATTATTAAAGAATCTTTATTACATATCTAACAAAAGATTTCTTTTAGGATCATCACTGTTCTAGTAGCTTATAATAGTTTTGAGCTACATTAGATGAACATTAAAACAATTTTCCCTAACAACTGGCTGACATATTTACATGTTCATAAAACAACCTGAAAGTTCTAAACTTAAGGTTAAAGAACAGTTTGTCTATAAGCCAATAAAATCCATGTATGGGTTAATGCAAACATCGTAATGTGATGAAATCTTAACGCAATTATTTTCATCAACAATCAAGTGGATTAATGTACCTACCTCAAGATGAGTGGGAGCAACTAAGATAAACTTGTCTATATAGATGATATTCTTTTGACAAGTAGATGTTACATAAGTCAAAGCATTGTTAACACAAACTTTGATATAATAGATCTCAGAGATATCTCTTACATAATAGATATCATAACATGTTGAGATAGACCTAATGGGACATTACTTCTGTTCCATAAGTTTAACATTAAATTGGTCCTTACATATGTAACAAACAATACTGCTCTCCTTTAGAGGATAATAGGATAAATGAGATTATTTCTTACGCTTCATTAATTAGAAGCCTTATGTAAGTTTAAGTCTATACTCGTTTAGATATTACTCACATTGCAACACACTAGATATGTCTAGATTAATGTGAAGCATCTAATAGAGTATTACAATATCTTTAAAAGAAACGAGAGACTATAATTTAAAGAAGAAGTGAGAACTCAAACCGGTTTATTATTACTCTAACTTTGTAATATTCAAAGATAATAAAATGTAATTTTGGGTATATCTTTATGTCAGCAGACAAAACCTATCTCATGGAGGAGTCATAATGGACTGATATCAACAACATAAGTTATAACGACATAATATATTGTTGATCACAAAGCAATATTTACTAAATGTTGTTGGAAATTTATCAGTGGACTCATAAGTTTATTAACTCCATATAATTAATATTTTGAAGACTTATTGTGATAGAGTCAGCTACCATGTCTCCTTGAACAGTAACAGTTCGAGAGGTGCTGCATTAAAATTCGATACGCAATTAATTATTCGTTTATGAACGAATTGAGGAAACTAAATCTTTGTATCGAATGCATTCATGATATGCTTAAGGATCCTATAACTAAAGGTCTATTACCCATAAGTCTTATTAAGAGCGCACATAAAAGAGAAGGGTTTTAATTGATGACCATGTACAACTGCATATCGTACTATGAATGAATAACTATTAATTAATTTTCCTCATCAGTTTGAATTTGTATGTCTCTTACATATGTTCTGCCGGTGTAATGACATATAGACAACTATAAATACAAATCAAACGTTAAAGGGCTTACATATTTTGATCATAACTGTTAGGTTTTAAATTAAGGCTATAGTATGACTAATGGGGGTCCTGAGTCGCATAATGATTCAACGGCTGTATTTCTCTGCTATAGTACTTGTTTAAGGCTAAAATGAGTATTAACTTCTGATCAGACTTATCTAATACTCATGATAAATGATTATTCGGCTAAGTGGGAGAATGTAAGATTAAATATTTATTTATTTATATTTAATCTAGTAGCCATCATTATCATTTATATAATATAGATCAAAATATATTAATAACCTATTAATAATTAGTTGGTAATTGTTGATGGACCATATTACCCTTATTAACTAATTAGGTTTCCTCTTGGGTGTATATATAAGGAGATTATTAGAGAGGTAAAAGGTTAGACGCATAACCTAAACACATAACATCAATTTTCGTCCTCTCTCTCTCAACCGAAACTAACCCTAACTTCGGTTTCATCACCATCATAACTTTACACCCTAAGGAGGAACCGGATCACCCTGACAAAGATGTCGAACACTATGGCTGGATCTCTGACTGGATTCTCTACTGATGCAACCAAAGGTATGTTATTTCATGTTTTCCCTCATGTTTAAACAGAACTGATCAACATATTGCTCTCTTCTGATAAAGCACTACAGAAGAAAAGTAGAGCATGATGATTAGGATAAATCGAACATGATGTCTCTTATGATAATCAAGAATAAGTGCTGTCACTAAAAGGTTATTCCAGATTAAGTCTTTCCTAAGACTAATCTATAATTGTGGAATAATCACTAGAACTCCTAAGATGCATGCCTTTATTTAAAGTTCTAAACTATAAGCTAAGTGGTATATGTGAATACATAATAATGTACAATACCAGGACCCATAAAGTTAAGGGCTTACGCATGGAAATAAGTACATTTTTTCCAGTACATTACATACTAAGATTTTCTCTTGTACAATTTGATGCCTTATAAATCAACTATAACACTCAAAAGTACCAAAGTATAATGAGTGTGTTGATAAGCAATATATGTACATAGAAATAAATGTTTGAAACTGGAAAATAAGATGTTATTCACCTTACAACCACTAATAGTTTAAAAGAGGATTGTTCTAAGGTCCATAGACAAATTACAAGTGCTAATTCCAACTTTAAACTTCTTCAAGGGAAAATCTCACTGCATAATTATGTCATTAGACTAGGCATAAGCAACGAGACTATCCATTATTCAAAAGAACAGTTGGATAAGTTAATTAGGTAGTCACTTACTAATGATATTTAAGTCTGTTAATTTTAATATTCCAATTAACACGTGATTAGTTGACTCTAGTTCCATACGTTTCCTTACCAGAACTCGACAAATAACTAACACGAGAGTTAGTGACAAAATTAAATGTTAAAACTCTAAGAACCATAATAAGCAGTCTTCTAATAACGTTTTTCGATACCTTATATATTCTGAAGATTAATCAGAATATAGTATCATAATTAAGCAATGTTATGAATGTTGTGAGGTTTGCATAGTCAACATAAAGTCACACTTACCTTAAACTCTCATATTATTTGTTCTAAATATATGGATTGAAACATTACTAAGATAAAACTAGATGATACCTAACACTTTCACAATTTTTGTCATCATGTAAATGAGAATTTGACAAAAGGAAAATGAGACTTACAAATTTCATCCATTATAACCGAAATTCATGAGAAATCATGACATGGTTAATGAGGATGATTTTTTATCTAATCTCAATCTAAGTGATTTTAAATCATGACGTTATAGCCCTAAATATTACTTGGCTTAAGGAATAAGTATGGGTCCATCATAAGTCATTCATTGACATTCGTGGAACTTATTCCAAATGGAATATTCAGACATAATTCATTTCTCATTTAAAAGACTATCAGCTTGTATCTAAATTTTGTCGCATATGGCCCACGTTCTTAGAAGAAATCTATTCATGTATGTACTTAATAAGATTTCTACTAAATATGTCCCTAAAGTTTCTTATGATATCTAGACATTAAAGAAATCAAATAAAGTCTAACGTATATGTGATAGGTTCACACGTCACGTAGCTCATTGAAACTTCTCTTGTAGCATTCTAGAGATATTAAAGATCAGTGGGAGCATTAAGTGTCTTAATAATAACTTGCAATAGTTGCAAGAGGTGGGGGAGTGAAAATTTTACATTACCTAAATTTGCACCTCTTGTACAAGACACTGCTCCATCTCGACACTGTTCTATCAAAACTTGTCTCCTTAAAATATAATGCTACACTTACAAAAGTTTCATTGTTGCTTAATTGTGGGCACACTTAGATTTCTTACCTAAACTAACATAATCCTCAACAAGAGAAACTACAAAGACTGATGTCATTAATTTGTTTTTCTTTATTAGAATTCGTTGGTCGTTAAATATTGACCCTAAGCGTGCTGAGTTCCTAAAGATTTCTAAGGTCAGTGGGAGCAGTCAAAGTCCTTATCATGATTTGTAAGGAATACAAGAGGCGGGGGGAAGAGTGTCATTAAATTTCACTCCGAATTTAACTCCGATTACACCTCTTGTACACCATACTGCACCAACTCTTTCAAACTTAGAAGGAAAATGATAGCAACCTAACCAAGAGCTAATCCATAAAACTGAAACTTCTAATGAACCCAATAATCAACTCAGGAGGTCATCTAGGTTTAAAAGCCTACTAACTTTGATGATTACATAACCTCCCTAACTGAAGTTGAAATGGATTTTGGAAATGTTTACTGATCATATCTCTTCAAATTAAGCCATTAGTGTCAATCAATCTTCTAAATGGAATAAAACAGTTTTCTAGTAAAACTGATTTTATGTGTTCGTATAACGTTTGGGATTTGATTGAATTACCTAAGAGTGTTCATAACTAAACCAAATCCTGATACAAACGTTAAGACACTAAGAAACATGATTGATTGTCAAAGGTTATACTTAGGAAGAGATAAATTATCAAAGTTTTCTTTGAGGATCATCACTGTTCTAGTAGCTTATAATAGTTTAAGGCTACATTAGATGAACATTAAAAACAATTTTCCCTAACAAACGGGCTGACACATTTACATGTTCATAAAACAACCTGAAAGTTCTAAACTGGAGGTTAAGGAACACTTTGTTTGTAAGTCAATAAAATCCATGTATGGGTTAATGCAAACATCATAATGTGATGAAAAGCTAACGTAATTATTTTCTTCAAGAATCAAGTGGATTAATGTACCTACCTCAAGATGAGTGGGAGCAACTAAAATAAACTTGTCTATATAGATGACATTCTTTTGACAAGTATATGTTACATAAGTCAAAGCATTGTTAACACAAACTTTGATATAATAAATCTCAGAGATATCTTTTACGTGATTGATATCATAACATACTGAGATAGACCCAATGGGATATTAGTTATGTTCCATAAGTTTAACATTAAATGGGTCCTTACATATGTAACAATCAATACTGCTCTCCTTCAGAGGATAATATGGTAAATGAGATTATTTCCTTACGCTTCATTAATTGGAAGCCTTATGTAAGTTTAAGTCTATACTCGTTTAGATATTACTCACATTGCAACACACTAGATATGTCTAGATTAATGTGAAGCATCTAATGGAGTATTACAATATCTTTAAAAGAAACGAGAAGCTATAATTTGAAGAAGAAGTGAGAATTAAAACCGGTTTATTACTTTAACTTTGTAATGTTCAAAGATGATAAAATGTAATTTCGGGTATATCTTTATGTCAGCAGACAAAACCTATCTCATGGAGGAGTCATAATGCACTGATATTAACAACCTAAGTTATAACGACATAATATAGTCACTAAATGTTGTTGGAAATTTATCAGTGGACTCATAAGTGTATTAACTCCATATAATTAATGTTTTGAAGACTTAGTGTGATAAAGTCAGCTACAATGACCTCTTGAACAGTAACAGTTCAAGAGGTGCTGCATTAATTTTCGATACGCAATTAATTATTCGTTTATGAACGAATTGAGGAAACTAAGTTTTGTATCGAATACATTCATGATATGCTTAAGGATCCTATAACTGAAGGGCTATTACCCATAAGTCTTATTAAGAGAGCTCATAGACGGGTATTAATTAATGGTCGTGCGCAATTGCATATCGTACTATGAATGACTAAGTATTAGTTAATTTTCCTCATCAGTTTGATTTTGTATGTCTCTAAGAATATGTCAAGTCGACATAATGGCATATAGACAAATAAAGTTACAAATCAAACAAAGGGCTTATGCGTATTTTGATCATAACGATTAGGTTTTAAATTAAGGCTATAGTATGATTAATGGGGGTCCTGAGTCGCATAATGATTCAACGGCTGTATTTCTCTGCTATAGTACTTGTTTAAGGCTAAAATGAGTATTAACTCCTGATCAGGCTTATCTAATACTCATAGTAAATGATTACTCGGCTAAGTGGGAGAATGTAAGATTAAATATTTTATATTATATTTAATCTAGTAGCCATTATAATCATTTACATTATATGGATCAAAATATATAACAATCCTATTAAATAATTAGTTGGTAATTGTTGATGGGCCTAATTACCCTTATTAACTAATTAGGGTTTCCTCCTGGGTGCATATATAAGGAGAATAATGTGGAGGTTAAAGGGTTAGACAATTACACAAACCCTAATAACACATAACATCAATAGACCTCCTCTCCATAACCGATTCCCTTGTCGGTTTCTCATCATCACCATCATTAGATTGCACGCTAAGGAGGAACCAGACCAAACTGACAACTATGTCAAACACTGTTGCTGCATCTCCATCTGGATTCTCTGCTGGCCTGTACTGATGCAATCAAAGGTATGTTCACATGTTTTCCATCATGTTTAAACAGAACTGATCAACATTTTACACACACAAGATTTGTATCTATAATCATGCTTATCCCAATTGTACCCTTACGCCTTTTAAATTCTCCTCATCTCTCACTTTAACCTAAAGCAAAGTACACCCAAAAGTTAAAAACTTGAATTTGTTTTCAAATTTCAAAGTCCAAACAACTGATTACTTTCAGGGGTTCAAGACTATAAATTTAAAAGAAGATTATTCAAAGCGTGGTGATGCAGTTAGGTTCTTCTTCATTGGACCAAGAAGGCAAAATCGGGTTCATGGGTTATGATGAAGAAGACGATTCATTTTCATAGGAGGTTTCGAGTGTTGGTGTCTTCAGATGATGAATCTTATGATGGTTTTTAGCAAAATAATTCATCCTCGGATAACAGTCATGATAGGATTGGGTTAATTTCGAAAAGTAATTATAATCTTCATGAAATTTGTTAGTCTATGTTTAGTTCAATTTGGGATTTTAGGATTGGATAAATGAGTTTCGTGCTTTAATGATTGTGCCACTAAAATAACAAATAATTAGAACTCTAGGAAAGACTGCAATGTTGACAAGATCTTGAAGTGCATAAAAACTATTTTGTGTTTTTTTGTTATGGGTTTGTTCTTGATTTGCATATAACTCATTTTGAATTTTTATTGAATCTTATTGTATACCTTATTTGATCATATTTCCATCATGTGACATGTGTGGGCTAAACGAGCATAACGAACCCGGACCAATCAAACATACATAAGTAAATATGCACACATGTAAGTACGACAACAAAGGATACTTGGTCTATTGACATACACATTTGATTCTATTGTGCTTGAATGAATAGTGATAATGACCAAGGGTCGGATAAATAAGCATAACACTAGATAATTTAGATCGATATATATATATATATATAGACGAACGATTATAAGACTTTGAATGCATAAAAGATTTTATTCGGAAACGAGCCGGGTCAAATATTTGAAAGTATAAATTCAAGTTATTTTAAGTTGTTGCGGCGGCGGATGAAAATCCTAGTATAACTTAAATATAAATCAAGTCAATTTTATCAAAGATGGTCAATCTTTACGCGTATTTAGCAATAACTACGAGAATTCAAAATACAGAAGTTGGCGAGAGTATTGAAACAGTTGACGTTGAATATGGTTACTAATAATACGGCACCATATATAAGGCCCACCCAAAAAAATCAAAGCAAAGGATTAGAGCTATGAAGAAGACTTTTGACCCGAGAGGAGTTGCTTTATTGCTTGTGATAATTAATCTGATCATTCATAATGTTTTGCAAGCAGATTCTGCACATGATCAAGGTAGATTTAAGTTTAATTTTGTTGTTCCCATCCATGTTTAAATCAAATTGCAATGGTGGCTGAGAAAATATATTGATTAAGAATTTACTTGTAGGAAATGCATTTTCCGGTAGAAATAGACTGCTTAGAAGGGTTTCATCAGCGCCACCGCCCCCAAAGATAAGAGGAAATCCGCAGCAAAGGTCACCAAAGCGATCCCCACCTCCACCTCCACCACCATCAACACCATCAGTGCCTTAGTCCAGATGACCCTTTGAAGTGTAACCAAAGCTCATCAATATTTGTATTTGAATGCCGTTGTTTAATGTAAAAGTATGAATATTATTATTGTAATATCCTAGTTGTTACACCCGTGTATAACTTTATGATGATAGTTTACTTAAGTGTTTTTCGGTTATGAAATGTATAGATTAAAACATACAACACGAGCAAATCGCATGTCCAATCTGTATAATTAATTAATTCTTATTTTTATGTTGGATCCAGCCAAATACCTTGGCTCGACTCATAGGATCCACATTCCACAGTTAATTTAGAAATTAGAATAGAAAAAAGTAATGGGTTCTCGAGTCTCTCCTTGAGCAAAATTACTCTGGGTTGAGCTAGCGGTTTTTACCACAGTGAGCCTTCGGGTAGTGAGTTTCCTCTGGAATGATGCCGAGCCAGATCACTAGTGCCGTGTGCGTATGTGGGCGTGGATGACCTTTTGCCATTTGGTTTACCTAGGGAATAGGGATTGGTTTTTTTTATTATTATCGTTAGAACAAAGTCAACAACATTCTTAGACCATGTGTAGTGGGGAGTTTTTTTTTTTTTTTTTAAATTTCAAAAAAAAACGCCCAAAAACGCCTCCCCCCATTACATAGGGCGTTATTATGCAATTTTTTTGAAAAAAAAGTTGAGCAGCGTTTTAAATAAAACGCTCAACAAACAAGTGGTCCAAGTATGACATGTTTGACTGACCAATGGGAAGGGGCATTAGTGGTCCAAGTGTAAGTTTCTTTTTTTTTTAATCCATTTTAATGATTGGAATGGGCATTATTCCCACTACGTCATTTTTGCAATAACGCCCCATGCTGACTGGACTGCCACGTGTCGAATAATGCCATGGTGGGGCATTATTTGGCTAAACCACTATACATTAGTAATTAGTAAATTCATTTCAAGGCCCACCGGAATATTTATTTGAGCCCAACGAATTAAATTTTTTACATATATTGTTGTGTTAAAAAAAGAAAAGTTGTAATTGTTGGTGCACTTGTGTCTGTACTTTGTCGGTATTTTGTCATGATACGAAACGATGCCTTTGTTAGTCTTGTAAGTTTGACCAAGTCAACCATCCTCCTGGTTTGACTTGACCAAACAGTTAAGCATTGGTTGTAATATGTCTGTGTCGAAGGATGTGTCATCGAAGGATTGTTTAGATCCTTCGATGAGCTCGAAAGATGAACCTTCGATGGATGAACCTCGAAGGACACCATCCTTCGAGGTATATGTGATCCTTCGGTAGGTTTCAGATCGACAGATGATCTTATGATCAGTCTGTCTGATCCTTCGACCAGACGAGCTGTGTTGGGTATAAATACCCATGCATTGTGTTCACTTCATTGATAGGAGACACTAGAGAGAACACACACGAGAGAGAGAGAGTTTACAGAATACATTTGTAAACCTTGTGCTGTAACCGTCTTTCTACGTATTAATACAAGTGGTGTTAATCGTTGAGTCTTGTGTGTTTATCATTGTCGTGTTCTATCTCGGTTTGCATGCTAACTTGGATTCCGCACTTGCTAGTGTGTTAGATATAACAAGGTTAAGGTTCGACCTCATCCTCCGAGGGACCTACAAGTGGTATCAGAGCCGTGGCTCTTTTCCTTGTTAAAAACCGAGTTTATGCAAGACTTTGGAGTGTTTTGGACAAAACTCACTGTTTTAGCAACCGTTTTTAGTGTTTTTCTCGTTTTTCTTGTCATAAAAACGTGTTCTAAACTTACCGGGTGTGTTAAAAGACGGGTTGGGTAACTTAAAAACTTGTTTTTGAGAAGGTTGGTAATTTCCGGCCAAATTCCGGCTTACTCCGGTGACCGGTTTTCTGGATAAGTTTATTATATTTTATGTTTCAAATCTGTTTTGGTGAAAGGTATGGTCTGAGCCATACTTTCTGCCGAAAGTTCTTACCAACCCATCACCTTTTCACCAACCTGTCACTTCTTTTGTCAACTGTGTCAGTGCAGATTGAAGGATATCCTTCGAAGTCGAAAGATCATCTTTCGATCAAAGGAGGTTCGATAGATAATCATCCTTCGAACATCCTTCGAAGTCTGTGACTTATCCTTCGATCCAAGGAATCTTTTCGAAGCATACATCTTTCGGTCTACAGTTCTTTTTCGAAAGATAAGGATCCTTCGTTTGGAGAATCTTTCGAAATCATTGTTCGAAATTCAACAGTGATCTTTCGAACACTGTTGATCCTTCGAACATGTCTTGATCCTTCGACCTTAGTCTGTTTATATTTAACAAGTTTGTGATTTTCAGGTATTATTATCCTTGATCAAAAATGAATCCAAGATGGGGTACTCCGGTAAATACAGATATGTATTTTGGTACTCCGTCTCCGTCTTCCGCACCGGTATCTTCTCAAGCTAATGCAATGTCTACTGGTCAATGGGCATTCGTATCAAATCAAACTCCAAGTATTCAAAGCATTCTCTTAAGCGAGAGTGAAACGGGAAGTTTGAATCAGCCTCCAAAGTTGATGCACTTATACGAATATCCAGGATGGATTGACAGATTTCATACATACGTCCTTGGACAAAATACAGAATTGTGGTTGCGGTTCATCACAGATTTCGATCAAACAATAGAGGTTGCCGCATCATCTGCTGCTACGTTTGCAGATCTTACGGAAGATCAGAAGAAGGTCTATGATTTGGAAAAGAAGGCATATGCCATTCTTACTCAGGCGTTAAGTAAAGATATTTATCATCAATTTGTCAGTTACAAGACAACGAAGAGGTTGTGGGACGCATTGAAGACAAGGGGCGTAGGAAATGAAGCGACACGTCAATTGAGACGTGAGTTGCTAAAGAAAGAGTTTGATGGTTTTACTTGTATGGAGAATGAGTCTTTAGGAGATTTGACAAGTCGATTTAATCATTTGCTGACTGAATTGGCAAATTTTGGGGTTGTTACAACTTCAGCAGAGATTGTGAAAAAGTTTGCAGATGCGTTGCCACCTCAATGGAATACTTTCTTGGAAATCATGAAGTACAATGGCACTTTAGCTACAACAAACTTCAATGACTTTGTTCAACTCCTGGAAAACAAGAATCAGGAAGAAACTCTCAAGGCAAAAAGAGTTCCCGTGCCACAAAATCCTGATATGTATTATGGAACTTCTAGCACTTCTACAAAACCTTCTTCACACGCTCCAATTCAAACAGCGTTTGTGTCTAGCACTGACATGTATGGCAATACTATCCAAGTTCCGGTCAAGCCTCATCCAACAGACATGTATGGAAATCCGCTTGAACCAGTTCCTCAACCAGTACCACAACAGCAAAGCCAACGACCTATCAGAGCAACTAATATGTTCGGAAATCCATTACTTGTTCGATCTACCGGACCAACAGACATGTATGGGAATCCACTTCCTCCTCAATCTACCGGACCAACAGACATGTATGGGAATCCATTTCCTCCTCAACAGCAAGCGTGTTATGGAAGCACATCATCTGCTGGTCAACAATCAAAGCCAAATACAGTACGGCTCGACACCTCAAGCTTTTCTAAAGTCAGTGTGGAAGTAGCAAAGGAACACATGGAGCTGCTAAACACTTTGGTGAGCGCATACTGTGGATTAGTGGAAGGTCAGATTGGTAACATTAATCTGACACAAGAAGACTATCAGCAGATCGATAAAGAGGAAATGGAGATGATGGACATCAAGTGGGCCTTTGCCAGTGCTGTTAGGCGAGCAAAGGATTTCATGGAAAGAACTGGCAGAACCAGCTTGGAAAGCAAGAAAGACACCAAGTATGGGTTTGATAAGCAGGCTGTCAAGTGTTTCAATTGTGGTGAACGTGGTCATTTCAAACGTGAATGTACGAGGCCATCTCAACATGGAAACCAAAATCCTTTCAGAGGTCAAGGCAACAGGGCAAATCAGAACCAAGTAAGGAACAATGAGCGCACATTGGTGCCTGTCAACAACTAGAGTCAAGCGGGACCATCTAATGCCAACCAGGCACTTGTGGTTCAAGTAGATGAAGGTTGTGATTGGTCAATCCAGTTGGGAAATGATGCTCCAGATGGAACAACTTGTTTTGCTGAAGTTGTCAAGGATCTTAAACACGCCAGTGGTGGAGAATCTTCCACCAATGGTGATGAATCTTCTGAAGATGAAGACAGCTCCGGTTACAGTGGAAGTTCAGATGAAGAGTCCTCGAGTTCAGGGAATGATCAGGAAGATGACACATCAAGTGCGTCAGTTAATGCAGATATTGATGAGCTATTGGAAGAAGCTACAGCTGAAATTCAACGAAGATCTATTTTGGTGGATCAAGCTGCTTATTCTTCGTCTTCTCTCCATTCAGCCTTTATGGCTAATGTCGACAGTTCATCAAGTCAGGTATGTGTCAATGAACCTATTGCTGTTATTTGTGATAATTGTGATAGATTGCATGTTAGATGTGCTGATTTGGATGCAAACATGTCTGAGTTGCAAGGCAAACATGATGCTTTACAAGCTAGTTTGTTTGACTTGCAAGACAAACATGTTTCTTTGAATGATAAGTGGTGTGAATTGCAAAGCAAACACGAGGCTTTGCAAGAGAAATATGATGTGACATTCATCCACAATCAGAAATTGACCGTTGATCTTTCTAAGTGCACAGAAGCCAACATGTTTTATGAAAACCATGAAAAGGAGTTTAAATCGGTAATTGAAAAATTAAAGAAAGATAAAACCGAGTTAACTAAAATGGTTTCCAGAAAACAAACTGACATTAATTTGTATATAACTCGTCTTGAGGTAATGCAAAAAGAAATGGCTTGTGTGAAAACTGAAAGTGAGGCGATCCAACTTAAGCTAGACAGTTATTTAAGCTCTAGCTATGTGTTGGATCACATCATTGATGTTCAGAAAGAGAAACGGGATGTCACATGCATAGGTTACAAGAAATGTCCACCACCTGTGAGACACAATTATGATGCCATGCCTGACGAGGAGAATAGAACTTTCTTTGAACCATCTGTTCCTCTAGATATTAATGAATTTGCTACAGGACTCGGATACAAGAAAGAAGTATCGTCAGATTCAGATGTGTCAGCAGATACATTTGTAACTGCTGAACAGAATCAGGATCCTCCAGTTGTGATTGAGGATGCTGATTCTTCTGATGATGAATCCGATGATACTGATTCAGCAAAGTCTGATGCGGTGATAAAAAAAGAGGACATACCTCTTGAGAATCATATTTTGTGTGATCCTCCTGCAAAACCCGCTAAGACTGTTGCAATTGAGTCCTCGTCTGAAAAAGAGTCGGAGAGTGTGGATTTGCTGTACACTCTTGTTGGTGATGATAAAATTTATTCTGACAAAGATTTTCCGATTAAGAATGTAAATCAATCCTTAATCAGTAAAGTTTTTGAAAATTCGACAAGTAAATTTCTGGGTAAGAAAGGATCACACGTTGTGGTAACACAGTGCCCTCCTATCCCAAAGGCCGAAGTTCGAAAACAATATGGCAATCAGAAATTACCAACAGTGCAAAAACAGCAAAATCATACCAAACCAAAAGGTAAAACACCGACTCAAAGTCAAAGGAAGCCGAATCAGAAGAAGAACAAGAATGTGAACTTTGTGAAATCAAAGGGAACGGACAAAATTGAAAAGTTTGAAAATCAATCTAACTTAGATTTTGTCAAGAAAGCATCAGTGATGAAAAGGAATGAACCAAATAGTTCAAAACCTAGTACCTCGGGGTCCCAAAGTTCATCATCGGCAAGACGATCACATGATACTTCGGGGTTTGTTGAACGAAGATCATGTTTTGAATGTGGTACAATTGGACACATAATTCGAAATTGTCCGTATCTTCATAAGTTGAAAGGAAAAGATGATGATCCCCGTGAATGCAATCACCAAAAGCGATCTGTTTCTGTAAAACAAGATCCCCGACTTGTAAGAGAAAGGGAAAAGAAACAGAAACGCCAACAAGTCAAGGTGATTGAAAAGGCACTTAAAACTGATGTGGTTCAAAAACAATCTATTTCAGTTAAACCAGAAGGTTCAAAATTTTCAAAAACTTCAAACAATCACGAAGTTAAATTTTCAAACAATCAAACTGGTAAAACTCAGCAGACCTGGAAACCAAAAACTGTTATTGAATCAGGGGGACCATCACAATTTTCAAATCATCAAAGAATAGAAGTTATTGTTGTTGATGAAAATGGAAGACCCAAGACCACAATGGCTTGGGTCCCCATCTCCAACTAATCAAGTGAGTTCATGTGCAGGGTGTTCCAGGAGGAACTATCAGTAGTCATTGGATTGTTGATAGTGGGGCATCCAGGCACATGACAGGCGACATGAAGCTTCTCTACGACGTTAAATCTATTAGAGGAGGTTATGTTGCTTTTGCTGGAGATAAAGGCGGATATATTACGGGTGAAGGAATGATTTCCAACGGGGTTGTTAGCTTTGATAAGATCAACTTTGTACAACAACTTGATCACAATCTTCTTAGTGTTTCTCAAATTTGTGATAAGCAGTTCTCAGTACACTTTGATGCAAATGGATGTTATGTGCTGAAACCCGGCTTCAAAATTCCGAAAGAATGGATTCTCTTGTCGGCTCCAAGGATAAATGATTTGTATGTCCTTGATATGAGCCAAGCTATCACAACGTCTGCACAAGCAACTTGTTTCGTTTCCAAAGCCACAGAAAAAGACTCAATCTCTTGGCACAGACGAATGGGTCACATTCACTTACGCAAAATGAATCATTTGGTGTCAAATGAATTAGTGAATGGTGTTCCTCTTAAAAACTTCCATCTTCAAGACGTCTGTGTCTCGTGCCAGAAAGGAAAACAAACGAAGAAGCGACACCCTACAAAGAAAATCAACACGGTGGCTGTTCCTCTTGAATGTTTGCACATGGATTTGTTCGGTCCTGTCAAG
The DNA here is from genome assembly GCA_030545235.1 of Helianthus tuberosus. Classification (NCBI taxonomy): domain Eukaryota; kingdom Viridiplantae; phylum Streptophyta; class Magnoliopsida; order Asterales; family Asteraceae; genus Helianthus; species Helianthus tuberosus. Next base: position 1,691,549 of record JARYGA010060305.1, read on the forward strand.
CACAAAAGTATTAGGAATGATCAATATTGCCTCGTGATAACTGATGATTATTCAAGATTTTCTTGGGTGGCGTTCATGGCACACAAGAGTGAAACCTTCGGTATTATCAAAAACTTGATCATTCAGATTGAGAATTTGTATAACTTGAAAGTTAGGCGGATACGTAGCGACAATGGTACTGAATTTAAAAATCATGCCATGGCGGAGTTTTGCACTTCAAAAGGTATTCTTCACGAATTCAGTGCGGCTTATACTCCTCAACAAAATGGCGTCGCTGAACGTAAGAACCGCACATTGATCGAGACTGCTAGGACTATGTTGGTAGAATCGCAGTTGCCCATTCCATTCTGGACTGAAGCTGTGTCCTCTGCATGTTACACGTTGAACCGAGTCCTTACAGTCAAAAGGCACAACAAGACCTGCTTTGAGCTTCTTAACAAACGGAAACCAGATTTGTCATATCTAGAACCGTTTGGAGCTCCGTGCACACTAATCGATCCTAATGGAAAGTTTGGGGCAAGAGCCATTGAAGGATACTTTCTTGGGTATTCCACCCCGAACTTAAGAGTCTGGAATCTAGAGACTAAAAGGGTCGAGGAATGGTCTGAAGTCAGAGTACAAAGGCACACTTTGCCAGTTAAAAATCCTGGTCAGCCTTGGATGTTTGAGTACGATGACTTTTTCAATTCGATCAATGTTGAAGCAGTTAAAGAAAATGCTGCAGCAAGGATGTTTTTCGAGAGTGACAATGCAACAGATTCACCGTTGGTTCGTCCCATTATTGTCAATCAAGAACCATCTTCAGTGAACAATAATGCTCTCGATAATGAGGATTTTCACGATGCTACCGAATTGAACGAATCTTCAGAGGATGATGAATTTCTAGATGCAGATCAAGAAGCTCCAACAACAGCAGTACATGGTACTTCAGAAGGTACTCCTCCAGTGGACGCCCCTAGAACAGCTGAAGCTACTGCATCATCCTCTTCGTCAATTCCGGGCATTGAATTGGTTGTTGATCTCAATTTCAACAATCTGGGTACAAACATTCCAGTTCAAGATAATCCAAAAACAAGGATTCACAATACCCATCCTCAACAAAACATCATCGGAAATGTACAAAGTGGCGTTCTAACAAGAAACATGTTGCGAAATAACAACAATGCAGGCTTGTATGCGGCGATTAGAGAATCTGGTCAACAAAACGATTGGTCTTTCGCGTGTTATGTCTCACAGGAAGAGCCAAGAACTTGGAAAGAAGCTTTGAAAGATAACTCATGGGTAGAAGCGATGCAGGAAGAACTGCAACAATTCCAGAAGCTTGGTGTCTGGAAACTCGTAGAGAAACCTGCTGGTTATAAGAAGATTGGTACCCGTTGGGTGTTTAAATGCAAAAAGGATGACCGTGGAGTCGTTATTCGAAACAAAGCAAGGCTAGTCGTTCAAGGTTTTCGTCAGATAGAAGGGATCGACTACAACGAAGTGTATGCACCTGTTGCACGTCTAGAAGCAATTCGGAGTTTTCTGGCTTATGCCTCATTCAAAGGCTTCAAGGTATACCAGATGGACGTGAAAAGTGCATTCTTACATGGTGTGGTGGAAGAAGAGGTGTACGTCGAACAGCCTCCAGGTTTTGAAGATCCTATCCATCCCGATCGGGTTTGGTTGCTCAACAAAGCTCTCTATGGTCTTCATCAAGCACCGCGAGCTTGGTACGCAACCTTATCTAATTATTTGCTGAAGAATGGATTTCGCAGAGGTCTTATCGATTGTACTCTTTTCATCAAAGAACAAGATGGAGATCTTCTACTGGTACAGGTATACGTTGATGATATTATATTTGGTTCTACTAATGATGTTTTGTGTAGGAATTTCGAGCGCATTATGCAGGATAAATTCGAGATGAGTGCTATGGGGGAAATGACTTTCTTTTTGGGCCTACAAGTACAACAAACCGAGTCTGGGATATTCATCCATCAGACTAATGTTAGTTACATTTTTAGGCATATTTTATCATAACTTTAGCATATATTTTCATTGCATTTTAGGCATTTAGACCATAGATATTGCATAATTTGGAAAATATGCGTTTTTTGGAACGGAATCTACTTTGGATCGTTTAATGTTTTTTTTAGATACGGGTCATTAGCAAGGAACTACCTGTTGATGGGCGAGTTGGGAGTTATAAAAGAAAAAAAAAGAGTGCAATTGTTTGAAGCGGATAGTCAAAACACGAGCAAATGAGACATATTGGACATGGAGTTTAACTAATTATATAGTCTAATTGATTAAATATATATTTAGTTGGAGGTGACGTTGCCATTATCTAAAAGAGAAACAAGTTGGTTGCCATTAAATTAGATGGGCCTCATGGCCCATAAAACGTACAAGGCTGACAAAGGAAAAGGGAGGTCAAGTGGATCTGATTTATTATCACGCAAAGAAAGGAGAGGAACGATTTTTGGGGGGCGGCTGCAAATTCGAGTGGAGTTCGAGAGAAGCAACAAATCAGATTTTGGGAAGTGATTTTGGTTTGTTAGTTTATGCTTTGTTTTGTATTGTATTGTATTTGACTTGATTGTTCTAGCCATCATGTCCGGCTAGACCTTTATAGTTTCGACATCGGGGTTTATTTTCTTTGATTTGGTTCATAAACTTATGTGAAACGAGCACGTTCGATCCGATTATTTTAGTGGTTTGTTTGTGTGATTCTTGTTTTTAATACGGATTCAATCCGGAAAATATTAGATTGTTAATAAACCTGATCAATTTATTAATTTTTCTAATAAAGTTCATCAAGATTTTAGTCTCTAATCAGATTTTAAGTTTTGATAAAAGGAACAAATAATGGTTCAAGTTTGTCTATGAATTTGAATTTATTATAAAATCATACAATCTAGTTAAACATACCGAACGACGTGTGTGTTTGGTTATAATCGATACTTCTATCACGCAACCCGCACACTAAAATCCGAACGGCGTGAGTTTAGAGTAGCGGGTTGGCTCTAACCGACGAACTGCGCTTGGTTAGACATTAGATGGAGTGGATGTCCGAACTGCGTGACATCTAGTATTGATACAAACTATTATTTAAAAGGACCATTGCACCGTGACCGTTAATGATCGTAAGTCGAACCGTATCAAGAAATTGCCCTGGTGTTGAAATTAGTTTTTAACATCTGAATTTCCCAACCCCTTTAATTAGCTTTTCTTTTTAATCTAAAAACTATAAATTGTTTTTTACATTTAGTTAAATTTAAAACCCCCCTTTCAATACAATCGTATCTGTGTTAAAATATTTTGGCATAATTAGTTAACCTGTATCCCTGTGGACACGAACTCTACTTCCACTCATACTAGTAGTTTTCTTATTATTTTATTTGTTGGATTCGACACCCAACAACTAAATATGTTGGTGACATCTTGAGCCGGTTCCAGATGTCTGATGCAACGCCCATCGGTACCCCATTGCCGCAAAATCACGGAATTACTCCAGACTTGAAGGGTGAAGCTGTTAGCCCCTCATACTACCGCGCTATGATCGGATCTCTTATGTACCTCACAGCATCAAGACCAGATATAATGTACCCAACGTGCCTGCTTGCCAGATATCAAGTGAACCCGAAGGCCTCACATCTTACAGCTGTAAAAAGGATTTTTCGTTATTTGAAGGGTTACCCTGACACCGGTCTATGGTACCCTAGGGATAATAACTTTGATTTGATCGCATTCAGTGATTCTGATTTTGGCGGATGCAAAATCGACGGCAAATCCACAACGGCTGGATGTCAGTTTTTGGGAAATCGCCTAGTCACATGGCAGTGCAAGAAGCAGACCTGTGTAGCTACATCAACATGCGAAGCTGAATACATTGCTGCCTCAAGTTGTTGCTCCCAAGTCCTATGGATCCAACAACAAATGCGCGACTACGGTTTTGAATTCCTAACTACTCCTATTTACGTTGATAATTCTGCTGCCTTACAGATCACTAAAAATCCTGTGCAGCATTCAAAGACTAAGCACATCGAAATTAAGTATCATTTCATACGTGATTGCTTTGAGAAAAGGCTAATCGATGTTGCTTATGTCCACACCGATGACCAACGTGCCGACCTTTTTACCAAAGCATTTGACAAATCAAGATTTGACTATTTATTATTGGTAAACGGCATTAAGGTCAAGCAAGAGTAAAACCAACATCGGAAAATCATTTTTGTAAATACCTTTGTGTTTTAAATTTATCTTAGTTTGTTGATTTTAGGGGGAGTAAATCCAAAATTTGAAAATCCAAAAACATCGAAAAATTTCAAAAACACAAAAACAATAGAAAAGCAAAAATGAGTTTCCTGGCGAGAAAAAGAGAAAATGATAGTACATCAGTGGTCTGTCTAAACCTCTTTAAACCTTAAATGAAAAAGCGATAAGCAGCTCTATATAAGATGTATCGGTAGGCTCACAATCATTTTAAAGTGTGCAGGGTGATATAAACTTAAATCGACTGAAGATCAGGTGGGAACCATTCATTGGCATATGGTCTTAGTACCGAAATTTCGTTTGAGAGATTGCCGAGGTTCTGAGTTATTCGGTCTTTATGCTGCTTATCATCTGGGTATCATGGTTGTATCTTTTACCGAAAAATAACGGGGACGCAAGTCTAGATCTTCCATGACACCATACATACGTGTACATACTGCATTCGACCTCAATAAGTGATCAACAATCACATGTCCAAACAAATAAGTGATAAAATATCACATTTATCCGGGAGTCAAGTTCGTCTCTCTGCTGTACGAAAGTACTGACCTGTTCACGGACTTGCTCCTGTGCCCTCATGCATCGAAAATCAAGTTCCTCATCAATAAGTGATTCTATCACAAAGGGCTTGTTTTCAAATCAAAATAAGTGAGAATCTCACATCATATACGGTCAAACAGATGATAATCGGTATACTCACCGGTAAGATGAACCCTCGTGCATACCTTGATACGGGAATGTGTCGTGATGTGGATGAACACCGGTCGGTAAGTATAAATCATACCTTAACGTATCCCCTCGCCATGATTACATCTGATAAGTTGAGCTTAAGTGGACAACAATACCGATAATTGTTATAGGATGCTTATCTTAATGTTAACTAATTGAACAAAGAGAGTGTTTTGACATGACCGTACACTGATATGATTCTCTTACCCTCGAAACTCGCAAAAAGAATGTCTGTAAATATTTTTTTAATGCTTTCATTTTCCGCATCTTTGTATATATTTATTTACTGCTTTCTGTCTTTACCTTTGAAATATTCAAAAAAAAAAAAAAATTCCAAAAAGATTTTAGGTGTGTTTTAATATAAACTTTATAAAAGCCAAAAAGATTTTATTTCTATCTTATTTTCGATCGTACGATGTTGGAACTCGAGTCTTCATTACCTGAAACCTGAACGAAAACCGAATTGACTAATTCTTCATAAACGGTCGAAATTTGCAAGTTTTGAAAGTTAAAACCTAAAACTGAACAATTTGTTAAACTTTCAAACTGTCGGACGGTGTTTGATTGAGCAATGGTCACATGTGTGTCTTTTGCTTATAATATTCCAGGCAGTTGTTCTCATTACGCGTTTAGGTTTCTTGCATGTGCAGATTCTAAAGGCAAGGAGAACATGGTCGATGACAAGCTTCGGAATGAAGACACGACGTGAAGGCACTCAAATGATGAAGATGATCGAGTTGCCGCTGACCATCATCAACACCACAAGGATCTCAAGTTCTTAAGATCAAGACATTCACGAGCATAACTCAAGGGGGAACTTATGTTAAGGGGGAGTTTGTCAACACACTTCCTACATGAAACGGGGAGTTTGTTGGTACACTTTCTGCTTTCAAGACGTGAAGACTTTAAAGATCCTCCGACATTGAAGACTTGAAAGGACGTCAAAGACTTGAAGACACGAGGGACCTACAAGAATTAAGATCGAGACAAAGCTACAGCCAAGGGGGAGTTTGTTGGTGCACTTGTGTCTGTACTTGCAAGTTTTGAAAGTTAAAACCTAAAACTGAACAATTTGTTAAACTTTCAAACTGTCGGACGGTGTTTGATTGAGCAATGGTCACATGTGTGTCTTTTGCTTATAATATTCCAGGCAGTTGTTCTCATTACGCGTTTAGATTTCTTGCATGTGCAGATTCTAAAGGCAAGGAGAACATGGTCGATGACAAGCTTCGGAATGAAGACACGACGTGAAGGCACTCAAATGATGAAGATGATCGAGTTGCCGCTGACCATCATCAACACCACAAGGATCTCAAGTTCTTAAGATCAAGACATTCACGAGCATAACTCAAGGGGGAGCTTATGTTAAGGGGGAATTTGTCAACACACTTCCTACATTAAACGGGGAGTTTGTTGGTACACTTTCTGCTTTCAAGACGTGAAGACTTTAAAGATCCTCCGACATTGAAGACTTGAAAGGACGTCAAAGACTTGAAGACACGAGGGACCTACAAGAATTAAGATCGAGACAAAGCTACAGCCAAGGGGGAGTTTGTTGGTGCACTTGTGTCTGTACTTTGTCTGTATTTTGTCATGATACGAAACGATGTCTTTGTTAGTCTTGTAAGTTTGACCAAGTCAACCATCCTCCTGGTTTGACTTGACCAAACAGTTAAGCATTGGTTGTAATATGTCTGTGTCGAAGGATGTGTCATCGAAGGATTGTTTAGATCCTTCGATGAGCTCGAAAGATGAACCTTCGATGGATGAACCTCGAAGGACATCATCCTTCGAGGTATATGTGATCCTTCGGTAGGTTTCAGATCGACAGATGATCTTACGATCAGTCTGTCTGATCCTTCGACCAGACGAGCTGTGTTGGGTATAAATACCCATGCATTGTGTTCACTTCATTGATAGGAGACACTAGAGAGAACACACACGAGAGAGAGAGAGTTTACAGAATACATTTGTAAACCTTGTGCTGTAACCGTCTTTCTACGTATTAATACAAGTGGTGTTAATCGTTGAGTCTTGTGTGTTTATCATTGTCGTGTTCTATCTCGGTTTGCATGCTAACTTGGATTCCGCACTTGCTAGTGTGTTAGATATAACAAGGTTAAGGTTCGACCTCATCCTCCGAGGGACCTACAGTAATAACTAACTACATTGGTTTTAGCTTTTAAACTGTTTTTATAACTCTGAAATGACCTACTTCATCATCAAACAACACAGATCTGACCTATCTGGTTTTCGATAATTGATGGAAGGGGCGGCCTCTTCGACGCTTCTTCTTGACATCAAAGGCCGCGTGATGGTGTGACCCGAGCCCGACTACAGTAGGCCGAACATTGATCTCGTTATTAGTTGTCCGTGTTATTCTTCAATAATGAACAAGAAGTACCCTAGTTTATATCCTATTAAAATATTACCATATATATATATATATAGGGTGGAGTTATTGTAAAAAAGACTAAAAGTGTGAGAAAGGTAAGAAAGAATCTCAACCATTAGATCTAAATTAATTGAAAAGGGTATGATTGTAAATGCATGAAAAATTCAAATATGGTAATCCTTGATTTAAGGATTTGGAGAGAGAGAAAATCCTTGATTTAAGGACTTATAACCACCAGTACATAAAATAACACGATTCAATAAACAAAAATATAACACCATACAGAAACAAAATAACACCATTCAGAAACAAAATAACACCATGCAGAAACAAATAACACCATCCAGTAAACAAAAAATAACACCATTCAATAAACAAAATAACACCATTCAGTAAACAATATAACACCATTCAGAAACAAAATAACACCATTAAGAAAAAGAACACCATTCAGAAACAAAAAAACACCATTAAGAAAAATAACACCATTCAGTAAACAAAATAACACCATTCAGTAAACAATATAACACCATTCAGGAAAAAATAACATCATTGAGAAAAAGAAAAAAACACCATTCAGTACAAGAATATAACACCCTATAACACCATTCAGAAACTAAATATAAAGCTTTTGAGTTTTTAATCTACGATTGAATATAATAACAATAAAAATTAGAGATGAAAGTGAGTTAGTTACATTAAATAGTTGATAAGCAGCGTGTAAGAGCATCAGAACGGCGATTACGCCGACGGCGAAGCTCACGCTCACCGTCATCGTTGAATCGATCGCCGGCGATTATGGAGATTGGATTTGGGGTTTTGGTTTTACCACCGCCGCTGCCCACTCGCACCAGCACCACCGCCGCTGCCGCTCGTACCACCACCGCCGCCGCTGCCGCTGTCGTTTTGATCTTCCGATTGGCCGCTGTCTTTTTGATCTTCCGATTGGTCTTGGAGAGAGAAATTCACGTATGATAGAGAGAGATCTGGAGAGAGAGAGAGAAATTTTAGGGATTTTGATTTACAAAATGGGGATAAGAAGACACAATTACCCCTAGATATTTCAATTTAGTCCAAATTAATAAAAATATTTTACAATTTGGTCCCTATTATCTCAACCATTAGATCAAAGATCTAATGGCTGAGATTTTTTCTTACCTTTCTCACACTTTAGGCCTTTTTTACAGGATCCTCTACCTATATATATATATATATATATATATATATATATATATATATACACGACAATGCATTTGATATATATCAATCTTGCATTAATACTTGTAGGGTTGTGTGGCTGCCTAGATATTAATTTATTTCCTATAGAAGGACCACTCGAAGAAATTAATATACCTACCACTATGAAGAAGACTTTTGACGCAAGAGGAGTTGCTCTATTGCTTGCGTTTATTCTGATCATTCATAATGTTTTGCAAGCAGATTCTTCACATGATCAAGGTAAATTTAAGTTTAATTTTGATGTTTAGATCCAATCGCAATGGTGGTTGAGAAAATACATTGATTAAGAATTTACGTGTAGGAAATGCATTTTCCGGTAGAAATAGAATGCTTAGAAAGATTTCATCAGCGCCACCGCCCCCGAAGATAAGTGTAAATCCAAGTCCGAAGCCAAAGCCAAGGCCATCCCCACCTCTACCACCATCACACACACCAACGCCATGTCCACCTCCACCGCCGCCACCATCATCGCCACCTTAGCACATATGACAATATTGAAATATTCATGTATTTGAATGTTGTTGTGTTTATTTTTAATGTAAAAGTAGAAATATTATTGTAAGATCCTAGCCAATAAATCTATGCTTGTTTTGAATCATGATAAATTCAATAATCAATCTACATCTTCTTTAAAAACTCAAATAATATAACATTTGCTATCAAAAGAATCATAAATGTTCTTATTTTTCATTTTTTCCATAAATATTATTAAACTAGTAATATGACCCATGGAGGATGCACCGCGGGCATGTTGCAAACATCAAGTGGATTAATACAAACGTTATGTGATGCGTTAATTGTATCAAAATGCATGTTTTGACGTATCTAGTCTAATTCAGTGTAACCTATATAAGTAAAGTAATTCGAAATTATACCATACAAAAGAAACGGAATTGAGCCCTGGTTGGTTTGTTTAATGGGGTTTGACCTAACGACTACACCACCCTTAATTTTGCATCAAGACTTAGCGACATCAAAACGTACATTAACTCGAATTTTAAAATAATGACGATATTGTATTATTATTTAATAAAATAAGTAAATAAGGAAATTTTAAATGTTTTAATGTTATATTTAATAGGAATAATGGATTTTAATAATCCAAAGTATTAGCTGTTAGCCGGTAACGGTCCCAACTTAAAAAATAACTATTGGTGGTCCCACATTTTCACATATTGTAAACTAATGGACTTTTACTAAAAAACATTAATTTCTTTTTGTCTCATTATCCTTTTTGGTTTAGTAAAGTTTCATTGATTTACAATATACGAAAAGGTGGGACCACCACTAGTTATTTTTTAAGTTGGGACTGTTGCCGGCCAACGGCTAATAGTTGAGATTATTAAAATCCATTATTCCTATTTAATATTAATTTTTAATTACATAAATATGGTATTATTATATAAAAATGTCTTTTAAATTAAAAAGCCTAAAGAAAATGCGTATATCAACTAACTTATTTAGAAACTAATACATAGGAAAAGTACATAGATGACTCGTAAAAGGAACTCTTGACAACTCATACATTAAAATCAGTTCTCAATCTTGATATCTAAAGTAATATACGTTAATAAGCTATGTGTTATCATTGGGTGTGAAGTTATGCCACGTCGGCCGTGTCACCGGCGAACACACCGCCACACCCCAACGTGGTTGGGAGCACGGGGCACCGTGTGGTGGTGACTGTGGGCATGGAGAAGGGATGTGAACGTTTGAGACTTGGGAATCACCCGCCGTTTACTTTTGACCATCGGAGAAGCAGCCGAAGCAAGGGCGATTTCTTGTTACTTGTTCTTGTTGGAGAAATTGCCGTTGATGGTGAGGGAGGATCTGGATGAGAGACGGGACAGTTGTTTTGTGAATTTTTAACCCCGCACGATGGTTTAGCTGTTATTATAACATTTAGGCTTTTAAAGCCTTTATGTGAAAATGGACAATTCTTATACATGTAGAATAATGCATAACAATCTATGTTTTTTAAAGTATAAAATTAGTTGTATTTTTGAATATTTAATTAAAAAACAGTATAAATAAAAAATCACTTTTAATCTGATGGTTGATTCTGTTAAAGTGGATGCTAGAGTTGTTTAAAGGTTTTAGGAGCTCTAAGGACGACAAAAAAGTTAATCATTTGATTGCTCTAGCGATACTTTGGAGGCTATGGTTGGCAAGGATTATGGTAATTTGGTAGGAAGCGGGTGGCTTGGTACAAGGTAGTTGATGATGTTAACGAGTTGTCGTTATTTTGGCTTACAAGCAAGTCAAGAATCAATAGTAGGGATGGCAATGGGTCGGGTTTGGGACGGGTTTAGGTAATCCCAAACCCAAACCCGATTAGATAAGCTTGTCCAAACCCGTCCCAAAACCCGTCGGGTTTCTAGCGGGTAAATATCCATCGGGTATCGCGTATACCCGCGGGTTTCGGGTAAACCCGTTAATTTAAAAAGATTACTCGTTGGGTATACTCATCTCAAAATCCATTGGGTATCTATCGGGTAATTACTAACCGGTTACATTTTGTGTTGTTATTATAAAAATATATATCAAATAACTACAATGTCTACGGAATAGAACACCTATATGTGTAAAAAATGGATGTATCATATATATACATATTAATAATATAAAATAAATTATATCGGGTATACAATCGGGTAAACGGGTACACTTTATCGGGTAATTGGGTCGGATAAACGGGTATATCGCTAAATCCCAAACTCGTCCCAAACCCGCGAAAAAATAAAAACTATTCCCAAACCCGTCCCAAACCCGATTAACCGACCCCAAACCCTTCCCAAATGTGTCGGGTTTCGGGTTTACCCATCGGGTTCGGGTTTGATTGCCATCCCTAATCAATAGCGAAGATTAGAACTTATGGAGAGGTTTTGAATTTGGGGTGTAAAGGGGGTATGTATTTTTTGTTGTGGCTTTGTGTGTTGAGGGCTATGTTTTTGCCTTGTATTTTGGGTCTGTTTATATTTTCCTCTTGTTAGTTTTGGTTTTGCTAATAAATATCTTGTGGAGTTACTTTCTTGTTTTCGAAGGCCATCTTATTCTTACATTTCCAAATACACAAACAAATAGGTATCCGGTAAGTGTTAAAAGTGGGTTTTACCTCTGTGTACTCACTATCACGTGATAGCGAGTACATAGTTATAGTTAAGCCCATTTCTCTTATGGGAAACCCATTTTTAGGCCCAGTAGCAAACTCAGACAGCTCGATTTTGATTATTTGTACACCTCTAGGTGATAGTGAGTACACAGAGGTAAAACCCTCAGACAGCTCGATTTTGATTATTTGTACACCTCTAGGCGTGAGGTACACAAAAAAAAAACCCAAACCGGGACCCAACTATTAAAAAATCTGGGTTTTTTAAACCCGAACCTAACCTATGGGTATATATATTCTCATCAGTACCTGAACCCGGGTACAAAGTGTGAATTTCCTGACCAATACCTGGATCTGGACCTGGACCCGGGTATTAAAAAAAACCTGATTTGTACACCTCTACTCACTCATCAGTACCTGAACCCGGGTACAAAGTGTGAATTTCCTGACCAATACCTGGATCTGGACCTGGACCCGGGTATTAAAAAAAACCCGATTTGTACACCTCTACTCACGCCTGACTGAGCTGCGTCATCATCACCAGCTCGAAATTTCTTTATGAAAGACGCTGATAAAGCACACAGATAGATCACGAAATCCGAATCTCGTTTTGCGAATTCGAGCAGTTACATAACATCTATCGTTCATTGACAATCTGATCGATCGGAAAGCAGATCTGAATTCGAAATCAAACAACACGGATCTGATCTATGTCGATGGCAGGGGCGGCCTCTGCGCTGTTCCTTCTTGACATCAAAGGCCGTGTTCTGGTGTGGCGCGACTACCGTGGAGACGTTTCTGCTCTTCAGGCCGAACGTTTCTTCACCAAGCACATTGAAAAAGAGGTATTAATAATATTATCATCTTCATTGCTCTTTTTTTTTATACCATTACATGTTATCATCAATAATTGTAGTTAGAAGGAGAAGTAAAACACAATTACTTTGTAAAGTAGGCTAATTAGGTTAAGAATTAAGATGAAGGAATTCTATTCTTTGTTTGTTAGTTAATTTTGGGGGGTTTTAGGCTTCTTTAGGTTGGTTATAGGCCAGTTTTGGATGTTTTAGACAAGTTTACCCGGAATTTGCAGAAAGTTGCCCAAATTTGGCCAAAATTTTGCCGGAATCTAATAGAAATATGGCCTGAATCTTGCCTGAAGGTCGCCGGAGCGTCTGGTTGGCATTAGGGAGATTTTCCTGCACCTCACCTTCCGGAAGGGCTTTTGACTGTTGGTTTATGAAATCCTGAATGATCATTATTGAATGAGTTGGTTACAATTTATGGAGATTACGAGTAAGCCTAGTAACCTAACTGAGCCCATGGGTCCATAATAATATAGTCTTTTTCTTGAACGGTCAACGAATCCTTCAAATGGGCTACTGGCGAAATTCACCACATCGGGATACACTCGCCTCCGAACCGGGGAAAACCCTCACCTAGGGCCGAAGCCCGTGAACACTCGCCCGAAGGCACGACAGTGTGGTGAGGTAAAACCCGCTCAGTTCAAAGATCGAACTAGCGATCTCCGCCTACTCGCCTAGTCTCCCATCATCACCAGGTGCCGCAGAAAATAATGAGGAGAGCTGGAATTGAACTTGGGTCCCTTAGAACACCAAGTCTCCCCCATACCACTCCACCACCACCTCATTGGCAATAATATAGTCTAATATTGACAACATAGGTAGTGAGTATGAGAGCTCTTTAGTTGAGCTCAATATTTTGAAATAATATAGTCTAATATTGACAACATAGGTAGTGAGTATGAGAGCTCTTTAGTTGAGCTCAATATTTTGATGAATAAATATGTTTGTTGAGTTCTAACTTGACATGGTTTTTGTAGTTTTATTTTATTTCTTAACTAGAAGTACTTTTGTTATGTTAATCTCACAAAAAGTATATTGAGATTAAGGTTCAATTTTTTATATATTATTAATCATGGAACTATGTAAAATAAGTATGTTAATAACTAGTTTTTAAGATGATATGGATCAAAGATAGAATAGAAAGACTACAGAAGAAGATGGGTAACAGAAGATAAAAGAGGGAGGCTAGTTTGAAGCAATTTTCAACATACATTCAACCCGAAACATCACATGCCTTTATAGGCTTACAAAGAAAACAGAAACTTAACTGACACAAATTAAACCACTACTACACTAACCCACGTATATTAAATAACATAAAATAAAAGCAAAGGAAATGAATGAAAATAGACTAAATGCATGAAAATAAACGGAACGTGGGGTGATGCATGGGTTACATGAGAAGGTTGTACATATCATAAGATTTTGGTGTTTTGATGAACTTCAGGGTGATGATACTGGTTCTCAAGGTCCAGTTGTGTATGACAAGGGTGTCACTTATATGTTCATTCAACACAACAACTTATATCTAATGACGGCTTCCAGGCAGAACTGTAATGCTGCGAGTCTTCTTCTGTTTCTACACCGCCTCGTTGATGTAAGTGGCATTTGTTGGTTGTATTATTCAGTAAGATATTTATCAGATTATTGTTGTTAACTTGTTATTGGTAACAGGTATTTAAGCATTACTTTGAAGAATTAGAAGAGGAATCACTTAGAGATAACTTTGTTGTAGTGGTACGAAACTATAATCATTAAATAATATTTACTCACACTATCGGAAGGAAACGCGTTCAACAAAGGCTTATAATTTCGTGCAGTATGAATTGCTTGATGAAATGATGGACTTTGGTTACCCTCAGTTCACCGAAGCTACAATTCTTAGCGAGTTTATCAAGACCGATGCATATAGGATGGAAGTTTCACAAAGGCCCCCCATGGCTGTCACAAATGCTGTGTCTTGGCGTAGTGAAGGAATACATTACAAAAAGAATGAAGTAGGGCTACTTTTGTAATTATGTTAGGTGATTATTTTGATCAGCTTATACATGTATATGTTTTTTTCCAGGTGTTTTTGGATGTTGTGGAGAATGTGAATATACTTGTCAACAGTAACGGACAGATAGTAAGATCAGAAGTTATTGGAGCATTGAAGATGCGAACGTATTTGAGGTTGATTTATTTATCTTTATTTGCATCCATTTGTATCCGTGTTTCATTTACCACAATAAACTTGCATGAAATATAAACAAGCTTTTATGTGAAAATAACTTAAAAAAATTTGTATAAAATTTGAAAAGCGATCATTAAAAGTTATGTCTGATAATAACTGTATCTTGGTTGCTGAAATTAGTAATAAACTATAAATTTCTATTTTGTACGCTAAAATCTGGAAAGATGTAAAGTTTGTCTATATTTTGTGCATTTTTTTCCCCTATAATGTGTTATACTTAAGCCAAGTTACAAATACTATTTGTGATAATCTGTTATAAAATAATAAGGGCTGCAAACGAACCGAACGAACACAAACAAGACCTTGCCCGTTCGTTAAGGAAATATATGTGTTATCGTTCACGAACTGTTCATGAACGCTTACCGAACGAGATTTTATGTTCGTGTTCGTTCATTAAAGAAATGAACGTGTTCGTGTTCGTTTGTTAATTTTAGGCATTGAACGTTCATGAACACAAACGGAAACAAAGGACACAAACAAGAGTTCATGAACATAATCTACAGTACATTGATACTCATTAAATATTTTATTTGTCTGAATTTTGAAGTATCTAAATAAAAATAAAAATAAAAATAAAAACTAAAAACACTAATGAACTATCGAACACAAACAAACATGTTACCGAACGTTCACGAAAATAAATGAACGAACGCGGCCTCAGTTCATGTTCGTTCATTTATTAAACGAATGAACACAAATGAACTTCCCGCCGAACGGTTCACAAACTGTTCGCTGAACGTTCGGTTCGTTTACAACCCTAAAAATAATTGATTGTGCGTTTATTGGTTGCAGTGGTATGCCTGAGTGTAAGCTTGGGCTAAACGATAGAGTTTTATTAGAGGCACAAGGCAGGACTACTAAAGGAAAAGCTATTGACTTGGATGACATCAAGTTCCACCAGTACGTTTTCTTAAATATTAAAACATGTACTTATAAATGGGTTAGTTTGGGTAATATTTATTTTGCTAGGTCATATGGTAAAATAAAAAAAAGCTTCACTTAAAAAGGAAACAGCCAAATTTATTTCAAGGATGAATATTGAAGGTGACGGTTTCAAGTTGAATGGGTAGATCTCGATTATGTTTATTTCTTAATGGGTCAAATCATGAGATTTAACGTAAAAGGAAATGAGTCAAATTGCTCAAATTTGGGGTATGCTTTTATCTCTAGTGAGCAACATGAGCCAAATCAATAAATATAGCAAAAAAGGAAATGTTTCAGTTATTCATCATGACCCATACTACAAGTCTACAACGTTACCCATGTTGACCCATTACCCAACCCGTCTGACCCATTTGGCCACTTCTACTACTTATGTTACGTATATATAGGTATATTTTTGTTTCCTTTTTGTTATTGTTATCTGTTACTAGTTTTCAGCCAATATACAAACTTGGTGTAGATGTGTGCGGTTGGCTCGTTTTGAAAATGATAGAACAATATCATTTGTACCTCCCGATGGAGCCTTTGACCTCATGACGTATCGACTCAGTACTCAGGTTGCTTTCCCAACTCCTACCCTTATATATTTCTAATAGTTCTAAATTTCATGTGTATCCTTATAAGTTTTATAATATCATATATACCATTTCAAACCACTAACGATAATTTACACATTCCATGGTTTCTTTTAGGTAAAGCCTCTAATATGGGTGGAAGCTCAAGTAGAAAGACATTCTAAAAGCCGTGTGGAAATTATGGTAAAAGCTCGGAGCCAATTCAAGGAGCGTAGGTACACTTTTTTTTAATTATGAAAAGCTGTCTAGAGAAGAATATTGGAGGTGTCAGTTTTGACCATTTACTTATGTATGTGTGGTTTCGGGTAATGCTTGATCTATAACTGGCCAAATCATAATATTTGGCTTACAAGGAAATGCGTCAAATTGTTCAATTTCGGTTATAATGCTTTATCTCTGATGGGTGAAATAGGCAAAAGTGTGCCAATTGGGTTAATTTGGGTTTGTTTCATATCTAAGGAATCAATTATAAAAAGGGTTATTGGATTTTAATAATCAAACTTTAACCAATTGGCCGGCAATAATCCCAACTTAAAATATTTCCCCCTGCCGGTCCCAACTTTCAAGCTATTTTCCTCCACCAAGCCTTTACTAACTGAGGTCTAACCCAGTTAGTGTTTTGCTGACATGGCAGCTTATGTGGCACAAAACCTGGTTATTTGTTGATGTGGTGGCGATGAAGGTGGTGGTGGGTGGTGGTGGTGGTGGCGGCAGTCGGTGGTTGTGGGTGGTGGTGATGAAGGTGGTGATAGTGATGGTGCCATATAAGCTTCCACATCAGTAAATAACCAGGTTTTTGTGCCACATAAGCTGCCATGTCAGCAAAACACTAACTGGGTTAGACCCCGATTAGTAAAGGCTTGGTGGAGGAAAACAGCTTGAAAGTTGGGACTGGCAAGGGGGGGGGGGGGGGGGGGACTTTTAAGTTGGGATTATTGCCGGCCAATTGGTCAAAGTTTGGATATTAAAATCCAATAATCCTTATAAAAATAGCTAAAAAGGAAATGGTTGAAACTTGAAAGTAACCTAAAGTATATTTTTATTGCATACAATCGCTATATGCACAAATTTAGATTGATATTGTTACTAGTTTGATATCATTTATCTATGAAGGGTCATTTTTTCAAGGCAATCCTACCCGAACCGTTGTGCCACATAAAGTATTAACTTTGACCGAAGCCAGTTTGGTTCATTTCCAACCCGCCCTTTTCACCTCTAATAAAAATACTGATTTTATCTCATGAGAATAATTTGATTTTGCAGCACTGCAACAAATGTGGAAATTGAATTGCCTGTTCCAGCTGATGCTATTAACCCGAATATTCGGACCTCCATGGGATCAGCTGCTTATGCACCAGAAAACGATGCCCTTTGCTGGAAAATAAAATCTTTTCCGGGTGGCAAGGTAATAACTTTCTTACCATATCCTAAATTCTCCTTATATATCAATTCACTAACAAAACCTTCATTTTCTCACAAGATTTTGAGTTGCCTTTTTGTTGACTTGCATCTCTCATGACATATTCATTTTACTGAATTCTTGCGATATGTTAGAAGTTATTTAGTTGTTATATTATTTTCTGCTTCTTATATTACATATAACATATGATTATTGTCATCATTGTTGCTGTTAACATGTTATTTTTATTACATCATTATATTCATATTTTAATTATTATTATTAACTTTTTATTATTATTATTATTATAAACAGATGGATTTACGCTTTTTTTTTTTCACAATATGACTAACGATTTTTTTGTGAATATTGTGGTAATCAATTCTAAAACACTTGATTGCTCCTATTTTATCGCCCAGTTTCTGCTAGTTGACCAAAGTCAAAGATGAATTTCTTATGTTTGCCATAAATTGTTCGCTTTAAAACGTGTATAGGAATACATGTTGAGAGCAGAGTTTAATCTTCCCAGTATAACAGCCGAAGAAGCACTTCCCGAGAGAAAAGCTCCTATTCGTGTTAAATTCGAAATACCATATTTTACAATTTCAGGAATACAGGTGAACTCTCCTCTCTAGTTTTCTACAGGGCATGTTCAAAACAGATAATTTTTCACTGTGGCCCGACCCTTTAGACACCCGTCCCTATCCGTTTTGTTGATAAATATATGATACAAAATAATCTTGTTTTTTAAGTAAGCGATTTAGGAGGTATTTATACATTTGAATACCCCTGGTTTACTTTCACTTGTTAGTTAATCCTTTGGAATTTTACAGGTTCGGTATCTGAAAATCATCGAAAAAAGTGGTTACCAGGCTCTTCCATGGGTTCGGTATATAACAATGGCCGGAGAATATGAACTTAGACTTGTGTGAGAATGAACCAATGTAGTTTTTGTAAGCGAATAGGTTTTAGTTGGTGTGTTTTGGCACAATTGTTGTTTCATGGACTAAAGAAGAAATTTGTAAGATGTGATGTTGTTCCTCTTTTTAAACTAAATCTTTGGTGAAGCGACTAAGTAATTGATGATTTGATTAAGCCATAACCGATTAACCGAAAATTGTGGTTTGATTTCAGTTTTATGTGCAAAAGCTCATGTCACTAAAGGGAACGTTTTTCCTAATTCATTAGACTTTGTGTAGTGAGTTAGAGCCCCACTATACCTCAACAAATGACGCCCGTGAACCAATTCAACATACAAGTGAAGGGCGTTAAAGGGTTGGTGGTGTTAATCCCTTAACGTGCTCAATTTTACAAACCAGAGTTTTGCCACAATGCATGTGTGGCCCGTGGGGATGGGTTTACAAATTTAGACTTTGCCACCTCATCCCCGTTGGGGATGCTTTTAGTGAGAGAGGTTTTTACTGTCACGTAGGCAGTGTGACTTTCATTAACTACACATTCGTAGGAGTGTAATGGTGTTTGGCCTAGTTATTGGGTAATGTGGCACCATGTGATTGACTAAGAAAAATGCCCACTACACTTGGTCTTATGCAATTAACTGTCTTCGTATGTGTTCACGAATTTTCTTACATTGGTAAACAACTAGATTAATAATGGCACGCCTATATATATGTTAAAAGATAAAATGTTATTGCCTAAAAACTGGTTGAGCCAAAAACAACCTATGGACACCTAAACATTATTGATTAGAATAAATAAAAGATAGTAATTAAAGATAAAATATGGAATAAGATAGCGTGTATATATATGTTAATAGAGGTTCATATAATAAATATGTCATCTAGGATGTTTTGGTGGGACCGACCAGGGGTGGATTCAGGGGGTTTTTGGAGGTTTTCAGGAACCACATCAGTTCGGAAAAAATGGAAAAATTTAGTGGAAACCCTGTATTATTCGGAAAAAAATAGTGAGAATTAGTGTAAATCTATCAAAAGGAACCCCTAGAAAAAAATCGTGAATCCGCCACCGGGACCGACGTATATATACGAAAATTTTATATACGAAAATTGTGATTCGCATCGTGTGTATTACTATTAAATCTATGTTTAGCTATGAATTTGAGTTTCTATTACAATGTATACGATGTGAAATGATGATGGTCCTTATTTTATAATAATAAAAATAAACAACAAATGATTAGCACAAGTGAAACGAACCTAATAATGTCCTCTTTTTTAATAAAAAGTTTCCATACTCGTACCATTATCATATCAATAATTTGTAATAATGTACGAATTTGATTAGATGTTGTTATATAACCAACGGAATTCCCTTGCGTATAACTTCGGTTCATTAAAGCTCGATATAGCAACAGATAAAAACTCAAAAATAAAATTATAACATGTCCAAAAAGATATCGACATGTGTTTTAAATCAAACATAAAACGACAAATACAAATATTAGTAATGATTCCAATAGTATCAATGCTGCTATCGATGGTGTTTGGTCGAGATCGACGTAGTATCATGGTAACGGTATGACACTAGCACTTGCTATGGTTTACGATATAATAATAATAATAATAATAATAATAATAATAATAATAATTTATACTCTATTATCACTCAAAAAGCTATCTACTTAGGGTGGAGGGAGTGGTCAATCACTATTAGGGTGTTTGAGTTAGGTGCTACTTTCTACACCCCCTAATTACTTTTTACACCCCCTCTCTCACATACTTACAGGTGGGGCCCGCGTGGGACTTGCAGTTTTCCTCTCACAAGGGGGGGTATAATCAGGAGGGAGGGGGTGTGTTTAGAATCAGCCTTTGAGTTATTCTCTAGCCAATAATATCATGTCATGTCAAGTCCTCACTTCACTTCCTATTTGCACTCAATCACTGCAATGGTCAAACACATGGAGAGTGGTAAACAATTTTAAAAAAAATATGATTGGTTGAAAGGGGTTATGGCCCACCGAAAACACCACTCCCCACTCACCGATTTGAAGCTGGCATCCCATCACCGTTCGGCAACCCCCCTCCCCGATCAAAGTCCCCGACATGATACCGACCACCCTTAACTTTATAACATGTTTTTCTGATTATTCAAGGTATTAAATTTAGCTTTCCAGTTGCCAAGGGAATCATCATCCCTCTTTCAATCAGATGACTCCATCATATATTCATGTTCTTGTTAATCATTAACCGGCCTTTTACTGAACGTGGTTCTCAACTTAGTCAAAATTACAGCAGTTTCAAGCAGAGAGTCTAAAATTTTAGCTGGGAACCGTACCATATAATATTGCACATGTTTCTTTCTACTTTCTTCATTCATGCAGGCAGGCTCTTAAAAGATATTCCCTCCGTCCCATTAAAAGTGTCATCTTTTGAATTTTCAAAGTCTTTATTTATAAACTTTGACCTTAAATAATTTTGTATGTGTTAGATAATACTTGATAAAAGTTATATGATTTGAGTGTGTTTTACAAGTGTTTTTGTCGGGTTAATTTTCATCAAATTTTATATAACACAAAAAATATATAATTAAAGTCAAAGCTTATAAATAAAGACTTTGAAAATTCAAAACAAGACATATTTAATGGGACGGAGGGAGTAATACATTTTGATTTTGAAGTAAAAGATTTTAGTTTTTAAGCTTAACGCTTGTACCATTTTTGTTTTGGTTTTATAAACTTGCAGCCTTGAAAAAAAGTGAGTTAAACCCTGAGATAAACTTGCCATCTTTCGTGAGATAGAAGTGGCCAATTGTTTCGAACTTTCAATAGATTTGCTTGCAACTACCCCTCCTCGCAAGTACAAGTCCCACATCGACCCAGCAAACTTTTTCACTATGCTCTGCACTTGTCCTTATCTTATTTATTGAGTTTTGCCACTTCAACTTACATTTTGTTGATTGGTTTAGGAGTTTTGCCACTTTAACTTACATTTTGTTGGTATATGCACCACCCGCGTTGAAAGGCGCTAAACCGAATATTTCTTAGTTTAATAACATGTATGCTTATATTTCGGTTACTTATACATGCTACTTATAACATGATCTTAAAATGATGATGGCTTATACTTTATATATTAATAACAATATGAAATTGACTGATATATTATATTAAACAAATATAACAATTTGATATTTGTTTAATAGTAAATCTTAAAGCACAAATTGAAAAAAAAAATCCATTTTAATTGTTTTAGTATAAATTATCTTTTATTTATCAATTAAATTTATTTTTGTCTAATAACTTTTTTTCGTTGTTTTTTTTTCAGTTCTAAACCCACCTATGTTTAGTTTTTTATTCAACATTCTCATATTCGAAAATAGATATTTTGGTATCGTAAACGACTTTCAATTCAATATATTAACATGTTTTTCCAATAATATTTGTAAATATACAAGTACAAAACTCCCGTCGCATCATCCGGGCAATTCAATATATTAACATGTTTTTCCAATAATATTTGTTTTCTTTTGATATCGTTTATGATATTCATATTATATATTACTTTAATTTCTCTGGTAAAAATCGTTCATTTTGACCCGTTTTGTTTTTCACCATACATCGATCGATCTTAGACCCCGAAGGTATTTATATGCAGGACCGCCCAACACGAAATTTTAATAATAAATAGATTAATAAGACATCATATATGATATGATATGATATATATTATAGATAGGGAATTCAGCATAATTAAAAAGCATAACATAATTAAACATAAAGAGGGGGTGGCTTGCTAGTCAAACACCTCACATTCTGGATCTACACCAGTTTCATATTTATATTAGAAGATTCCCATCACCATTGTTGAAGATCTAAATCATTGAAAGCCTATCAATGAACAACTTAAACTCTTCATCTCTACCAACCATACTAACTCTAACAAACCCCGGATCCGACCCGAATCTCCTTCCACTCCTTATTAAGATCTTGTGATTTCTAAACAGCTTCTCACAGTCTTCGATTCCTTCCTTGCATTTAATCCATGCAAAAGCTGTCATCACACATTTCACATTAAATTAAGTTTTCCATATGTCTTCATATATAATTATATTCCCATTTTAACTAATCTATGCATGTGACACATATTTATTAATAATATTGAAAGCTTACATTAGCACATTTGCCATAACAAGTCAAACTAGTATTATATTCAGTTAATTATTTATTACCTGGATGTGCTTGTGTAACATCTCCAGTGTAATTGCAATGCTGGAGAGGATACTTTGGTAGAGTAAACATCTGAGTTTTTTTCACAGTTTCCCTTAAAATCTCCCATCTTTCTGTCAATAAATTTTTGTTGTATTCGAAAAAGTCATCGCCTTCAAGGGATCCAAAACGTTTGCATCGATCAGCAATCACTTGCAAGATCTTTGCAACGCGGAGTTGTGGTTCTTTAGACACACCTATTGTGTTCACTTCCATGAATTTAGTCATCTTTTTCGCCACCTCTTTATCTTTAACAAGTGCCCATCTATTAATTAATCAAAAAGCATGAGTATAAACTTAATAATGTGCATCCTTGAAGAACAACTGAAAAATTATTTTTAACCAATGTATGGGTGTATTTCTGTTATGTCTTTGCAAATTTCAGTCTAGTGTTTTTAATGCATGTTGGACATTCATATATAATATATATTGGGAGGTGGGTCCTTTTGTAATTAATATAAATAAGGGTTTTGAGGTTTTCTATTCAGAAGGGGATGGTGACGCACTTTGTTGCCCGTCTACCTGTTATCTTTATGTAATTTGCTCTGTTGATTAGAATTAATATATAAAGGGGTTAGAAAAAAAATAGATTAACGTAAACTTCTTATTTGTGTTTTCTAGTCGCTCCAACAAATGTAAAATTGTATGGCCCATTGGATGAATAGTCCCATGAAATGCCCATTGCAAGTTAGTTTTTTTTTCTAACCGGATGAGTTTGGTTATAAAAGTTGCCTTTCAAAAAAACTAATCTATTTTTTTTGTTACCATATAAGTAAAATAACAACGTACCCAACTCGCGAACCCGCGTGGCCAGTGCATTTAGAAGCGGTAAACAACATGATGTCGAAATCTAACGAAGAGGTGATGGGGGTGTATTGGGGCCAATAATAAGCAAGATCATGAACCAACACCCCACCTTCACGGTTCACCACCGATCCTCGGATCACACCACTAGGGTTGTTAGGTGATGTCACGAGCTCGATATATGGTTCATCTTTATCGAACTCATGGGCATCACCCGCCCACTTGTACAATCCAGACTTCACCAAATCCACAATCTCCGGGTACGACTACATTTATTATTATCAGATACATTCATTAATCAATGTGGGAAATAATCTTAATTTGTAACATAATAATAAAACAATTAATGTAGATAGATTATACATACAGAATAATAAGGGGCAGGTGACACAACATTGATCTGGCTAGTATGGTCAAGTGACGTTGTGACCGCGAAAAGCACGGCTTGCAGCAACTGGCTCGAACCAGTCCCAACCACGATCGAGTAACCATCGGTTACCGCATTCCCTACCGCACCATGCAGATTCTTAATCGCTTCTTCAAGCTTTGGTTCAAGAAACCAACAAGGGTTATTAGGGTTTGAAAAGTAACTTAAAGATTCAAACCCTTTAATCACAAACGTACACTCGTCCCCTACTTTTCTCCAATAAGACTCATACATCGTTGGATCACCACTGTCATTTTCACAACTTTTATTAAAAAAGATTCACAAAAGAAAACCAAATAAATATTAAATTTGAATAAAAGATTTACTGATCCAGATTGATCACGGCATCTACTGGAAAGTTTCTGGTATCGCCTCCATGATTCTCCTTAACGTTGTCGCTCGTAGATGAACGTCGGGTGATGCGCACTTGATCAGCTCCTCCCATTGTGATTTTTTGAATGCAGTTGATGTATGTTAGTTTGAGTGTTGGTTTGTGAATAGTTTGATGGTCTATTTATAGTACGTGAGATTGATAATAATATTAATTGCTTAAAATATGCGATTTAATAGACTGTTATGTAGTAATTTAACCGGATATTCTTTTTCACCGGACTGGGAAGGAGAGTCATTGCAGATTTATGGGAAAAAGGTTGTGAAAAATTCAAGATTAATTTTTGAATTAGGGATCACAATTGAACTCGAACTCAGCATATTTGCGACGGTTTGGGTAGGGTAATCCGGTATGGGACTAGTTTGAGATTAGTTTTAATTTTTTATGGGTTTAGGACTGGTTTGGGATTTAGTGATATATATGTTTACGATTATGAGATAAAGTGTAGGCATTTATCAGATTGTATACCTGATATAATTTCTTTTATTTTTTTAGATATGTATCTATATGATACATCAATTATTGGAATAGACAGTTTTTGTCATGTATGTATTTGACTATTTTTTATATACATTTTGTTATTTTATTTATATCTATTGTAGTTATTTGATAGGGGATAAGTTAAAATGAGAACCACCTCGAGTTGTAAGAACCAGCGAGAACCACCCCCGCGGGGGGCCGTTGACCACGATTTTTTTTTTACAACTAGATTTGTATATTTTAACACCCTACGTAAAGTTTGGGTTTAAACGGCGCGCCCGAGGGGGTAGTTTTTTACGCCCAAAGTTTGGTTAAAAAAAAAGAAAAATTAAAAAAAATTAAAAAAACCCAAACTTTGGGCGTAAAAAACTACCCCCTCGGGCGCGCCGTTTAAACCCAAACTTTACGTAGGGTGTTAAAATATACACATCTAGTTGTAAAAAAAAAATCGTGGTCAACGGCCCCTCGCGGGGGTGGTTCTCGCTGGTTCTTACAACTCGATGTGGTTCTCATTTTAACCTTCCCCTATATATATATATATATATATATATATATATATATATATATATATATGTATGTATATATAGAGAGAGAGAGCTGTTAAATATAATATCTCTTAACGTGCGACCAGTACGCGACAAAAAAATAACATGCGTAATTTGTTGATACAACATGCGTGATTAGTGTTCGTTTCAATTAGCCTAGAATTGATCAATTTCATCCAACTCGTTTCAATTTTCTTTTCATTTTAGTTCAAACTGGCCATTGTTCGGTCAATTTCATCGAATTGTGTTCAAATTAATCTTTGATTTTGAAAATTGTCATAAAAAATGACGACTCGTTAAATGACCGTAGAACAGAGGATGTAGGACCACGACGAAGCTTTGATTCAGACCGCAGAACAGATGATGCAGGAACATGACCAAGCTTTGATGCGATTGGAATCAGAGGGCAATAACAATGGTTTTAGATCTTAGAACAGGGGATGCGATTTTTGAACTGGGAGTTAGGGCATGCGTGATTATAGGTATATAACGTACGTGATTTATGTTTTCAACATGCATGATTAGGGTTTTTGAGTTTTATAACGTGCGTGATTTTCAAATGAACGTGCGTAATTATAGGTCGTACAGGTCGTACGTTAAGAGCTATTGTACGTTAACCTTCCTATCTATCTCTCTTTATATATATGTATATATATATTGAATGGTAACTGACGTACCACTGTAGTATCATCGTGCCACTAGCAGAACCACCTGATCATATCCATCTCCACCAGGCAATAATGCATATACACCAATTCAGGAGGAAACCCAATAAATCTGGGAAAAAACTCTCTTGTGGAAATCGAACCCATGACCTAATAGTCATAAGCCTTATCTCACCCTCAAGATGTCACTAGGCTATAATGCCATGGGCGTTATTTGATATATTTTAATAGTGATAATGCTAAATGTAGTTAATTAATATTTACCTGATACGCACTCGTCGAGTTTTGAAATCGGGTATACCGAACGAATAATTTTTTAAATTAAAGGATTTACCCAAAACCCACAGATATACCCAGTAGAAACCTGATGAGTTTTGGACATAGTTATCTAATCGAGTTTGAAGTTGAAATTAGCTAAACCTGCCCTAAACCCACCCCAATATGATTCCCTGTAAAAGGGGGGGTTTTAAAGTGGTGGGAACTTTTTCTTGATTAACTGGTTTTAATATTTTATTAGTAAAAAGGGTTGATGCTTAAGCAAATAAATAAGTAGTTTGCTAAAAGGTATTGGTATTAATATTAGGGTTAATGGATTTAAACACCCCCAACTATGGCCATTTGGCCGATGGCACTCTCAACTTTCACTTTGGCTCAGACCACTCCCAACTTAACACTTCGATTGTCATGGCACCCCTTCGTTAAATATGCACTAACCATGTTACTAAAATTTGCCTATGTGGCAATTTAATCTGATGTGGCATGTCCTACGTGTCAAGTATAGTCATTCACCTTCTTTAAAACCCCCAATCCCTAACAACCTCATTCTGTAAACCCTAATCCTCACTCATAGAGCAAATCAGACGCACCTTGGAGCAAATCCATCATCAACATATGATCCGGTCGATTTCCGTGAAGAACAAGCCCTAATCTTGAATCAAAATGAGCTCCTCTTCTACGTCTTCATCCACAGTATCCAGAAACCCTAAATTGTTTAAGGTTGATTTGGAGGGTAATGTGTACTGCCATCATGATGTTGTAGTAGTTGTTCGAGTTGTTGGACGGAAAAGTGTGCGGCAAGGTCAACAATTCTATGGATGCTCTCATTGGCCGGTATGTTCCACCTTAACTCCAAGTATTTTTCTTGAATTGAATTGATTGATTAACAGAGGTGTTGTTGGCTTTTGCAGAGATCAGACTGCAAGTTCTTCTTATGGAAAGAAGATGTCGACAAAATGTTCAACCAACATGCATCCCAGTGCAGGTTCAGTTCAGAAGACCTGAAATATGAAAACATGGTCTTAGTAGAAGAGAATAGGTGGTTGAAAGCAAAGATATCTGGAACAGAGTCGAAATGGAACAAGCAATATGTGTTAACCTTGTTTATTGGCATTAGCATAGCGTTGTATATGTTTAGGTAGTATGAACTGTGTTCTTGTTGTAATTGTACACTTTTGACTTTTGATGGAATTTAATGCAAAATCCTACTCCTTGATTGTATATATCTGCACATGTATTGATATTACCAGATTAGTCAACATATCCAAACTTTATTTTGACCAACAAATGTCAAAGGTCATGATATAATAAGAAACATACCTCTAATGGGTCTGCACATATAGCTGCACATCTGCATTGCATAATTGATCTGCACATATGGGTCAAAACTGCAAGTGTCCAAACTGCACAATGCATATGGGTCAAAACTGCAAGTGTCCAAACTGCACAATGCATATGGGTCAAAACTGCAAGTGTCCAAACTGCACAATGCATATGGGTCAAACTGCAAGTGTCCAAACTGCAAGTGTCCAAATCTGTGTATGTTGTCCAACCTGTAATGACCAAATCTGCACTATATAATGACCAAAACTGCATAGTATAATGACCAATCAACCAAAATGCATAAAGACCATAAACAAGACTTATACCATTACATAACCAACAGTTATAACATTACCAAAAGTTACCCTAAAGAGTTATAACATCACCACAAGTTATCCTAGAGAGTTTACATAACTTAAAGTTGTCCAAACAGCCAACAACACAAAAAGGTCATAAAGACCACAAAAAGTCAAACATGTCCATTTATCACAAAAAAGTCAAACTATGACTTTTTAACTGATGCCTTGTATGTTCCCTTTCCATTTGACATTTGACTTGACAGTTGACTTGACAGTTGACTTTTTAGCTGACTTCTGGCTGGAAATTTTGCTTCCCTCCTGGGTAGATTGCTGAGTTGTTCCTTGTGAAGGTACTGGAGTAGATTGCTGAGTTGTTCCTTGTGAAGGTAGTGGAGCAGATTGCTGAGTTGACTTCTGGCTTGACTTTTTTGTTCCCTTCTGTCTCTTTTTAGCAGACCCTACAACATACAAAACAAAAGTAGTTAAAGCCTACAATATACACAGACAACTGTCACTAAAACAAGTAATTCACCTGCAGTAGATTGCTGATTTCCCTGTTCAGTACATTTTCTCTTGTTGTGACCTCTACCCCCACAATTACCACAAGTTATTATCACCCCATGCTTGGTAAGTTTCCCTGGTCTCTTTGGATCCTCATGAGGATCCCTCTTTCTATTCTTCTTAGGCCTCCCAGGTTGAGATCTTATTGGTGGTGGATCCATAGGGTGGTGAATCTTGGGCCAATACCTTTCACTAGGTATTGGAGGGATTGAGAATTCATAAGCCTTCATGTATGTGTCTTTGTGGTAACACACATCAACATACTCTTCTGCATTTTTATGCAAAAACCCAGCTACTGCACAAACATGTTTACATGGATACCCCCTCAAATCCCATTTCCTACATGTGCATGTTCTATTATCTAGATCAACTGAAACATCATCAAAATCCCTGACTTGAAACACATGGTATGATGAGGGATACACCTCACATCTATATGCAGCCTGTTTTGAAAAATCAGCTTCACAATAGGCCCTAGTTGATTTCCAATATAGCTCCTTTAACTCTTCATCTTTGTATGTCTTGTGCCAGTTAGCATAGATGTGCCTTGCACAGTTTCTATGCTCTGCCTTTGGCCATACAAACAAACAGTCTAAAGAATGTTTCACATGTGGCCTTCCTTCATCCTGTTAAAAAACCTTTTTTGACTCCATCAAAACAAACAAACAGTCTAAAGAATGTTTCACATGTGGCCTCTGGATCTAGGTTAATGAAACCTGGTGGAGCAGTTTCTAACCTAAAGGTTGATGATGGATTTGCTTTCTTTAGAACTTCCAGGTAAGAACCAATTTTACTGTAATGATCTCTCATTGAACCATGAAGCTTCTTGTGTGCACTTGATTTAGCCTTGTAAGCTAACCACTTAGTTATAATTACCTTAAACTTCTGTTTAACTGCTGCTTGAATCTCCTTAGCAGACCAATTTGGCTTGGCCTTAAACAAAGGAAGGAACTCATCCCCTAAGAACTTGGCAGTTAGCTGTCTATTCTTGATCATGTTTCTCTGGCAGTTGTGTTTGTTCTTCACACTTTTAATCATGTAACACTCTTTGGCTTTGTTTAGTGAACAATATAGATAGAAGGGACACCCTGGTACACACTTCACAGCTAAACGACCTTCTTCCTTATTATCACTCTTTGCAATGATCAGATTCCTTCCGTTAGTCACATCATACCTTCTCACTGCCTCCTTAAAACGATCCCTTGATGCAAACCTTATTCCAACTTTCCATGTAAACTTTTTCCAGTTGGTGTGTTCATTTACACTTGGAGCAGTTTCTTTGTACTTCTTACCTCTTATATCATCATCCTCACTCTCACCAGGAGTAGCAACATCACCATCAGATTCCTCGTAACTACTGTAACCCTCTACATGTGCACACCCTGCATCATTAGACTCACTCAACTTACCTTCTTTTTCAAAAGGTTTAGTACACTGTTCAACTAACTTCTTTTTAGCTTCAAGTTCATCCTTATTAGCTCGTTTAATGGCATCTTGTGACTGTCTCCATTCAGCATCTTCTCTGTCTGAATCTGAGAAAGCTATTTCATCATGAACCTCATCTTCATTACTATCATCAAGAAAACCTTCATCTTCATCTGAACTTGACTCTTCTGTCCCATTTAATTCAGCTTTATAGTCACTGTCTTCACTGTCATCTTCATCTGCACACTGCTTATCAAAACCACTCCTTTCTTCCACTAAAACCTCTTCTCCAATAGGCTTCTTTTGCAAACCATCTGTTTCTTTCGATACACCCTCTTGAACAATAGACTCCTCATCCAAATCAAATGCCCATGTAGCCTCTTGTACACTAGGCTGATTATTCAAACCAACTGGTTTATCAGCAACAACCTCCTTTCCTGAGGCAGTGGATTCAGATCTAGGGACTTCAAGTACAGGAGGGTTACCACTTTTGTCAGATGCCCTACTCACTCTACTGACATGGACTACTTTCTTTTTTGACTGGGTTACAAGTTTTTTGGGCCGACCTCTTCGTTTAATGGGTTGGGAACTGGATTGGGCTTGTGGTTTACTGGGTGGTGAATAAGATTGGGCTTTGGGTTTACTGGGCTGGGACATGAATTGGACTTCTTGTTCATGGCTAATTGGAGCGACTTGAATAAAGACCTCCATGAATGGTTCAGACCATGTTAGAGCCTTTAATGCAATCTCCAAAACATCATTATCATCCCCAAACCACTTGAATTCACCAGTATCAGCATTTAATCCATACATGTAAAAATCCCTACTTTCATAACACCCAGAATCCATTGCATACTCTAACAACTCAAAGTATGCAATGTGATCAACATCCATACGTATCAACTTTGATTCACCTCCAATATATTGAGGTTGATCAAAACTAAAATCCAATGTTCCACCATACCATACCATAGCATCACATCGATAATCTCCATCAGTGCAATCAGTGAACAATACCAATATATTGAGAGAAAACGTACCTCTGATCGATTAGGGTTTGATCGCCATTGATGAACTTGAGAGCTTCTGATATGTTCTTATCTTGGTTTGAGTGAAGTGATGGTGTGTTTTGGGGATTATAAACTTCAAGTATGACACGGATTATCCACATCAGTTAATGTACGACACGTAGGAATGCCACATCAGATTAAATTGCCATATAGGCAAATTTTAGTAACCTGGTTAGTGCATATTTAACGAAGAGGTGCCATGACAATCGAAGTGTTAAGTTGAGAGTGGTCTGAGCCAAAGTGAAAGTTGAGAGTGGCATCGGCCAAATGGCCATAATTGGGGGTGTTTAAATCCATTAAGCCTTAATATTACTAACCAAAAAGGGTGGATGTTTTAGTAAATAAAAAAGTGGTTTGAAAAAAGGTCTCGGTTGTTTTTTTCTTTATATATGTGTGACCTAAACTAAACTCCTCATTTTTCGGGCTAACATCTCTAGTGGAATTTATCTTCTATTAAAACATGGAAATGAACTTCAAATTCTAAAAAAAAATTCAACATTCAAATGTATACCTTATACGGTTTAAATTTGTGATTATTTTTTTTTTTTTACTATAAGAAAGGAACTTTATCTTAATTTAAATGATTTTAAAATAAAGTTTTAAAATAGCAAATTATTTATCATGTTCGATGTATCCGGATCCTACCTCACTATAACTATTTGGTTACATTTATTATTTGGAAAATTGGTTTTTAATAAACCAACATTTGCCCCATTGGTAATTAATAATCCTACCTACAGAATTGGTAATTAATAATCCTACGTTTCAATATGTTGGTACTCAATAGACCTCCGTTAGTTTTTTTTTAACTAAAGTTAGTTTTTAAGTTTTATTTGTTACACAAACAGTCCCTGTAGTTATAATTTACTAGTTTTAAGTTTTATTTATTACACAAACAGTCCCTGTAGTTATAAAAAAATCATAAAAATAAAAAAAAAATCTAAAAATTCAAAAAATCATAAAATTCAAAAAAATAAAAAAAAATCATAAAAATTCAAAAAAAGCAAACGTTTCGACGCGAACCGTTTCGAACCGTACCACCACCACCGCCACCACCACCACCACCGCCACCACCACCACCGCACCGCCGCCACAGCACCGCCACCACCACCACCGCCAACACCACCACAGCACCGCCACCACCGCCACCACCACCGCCACCACCACCACCACCACCGCCACCACCACCACAGCACCGCCACCACCACCACCACCACCACCACCGTTTTTGAAACGGTACGGGTCGAAACGGTACGGGTCGAAACGGTACGCGTCGAAACGGTACGGGTCGAAACGGTCCGGGTCGAAACGGTCCGGGTCGAAAACGGTTCGGGTCGAAACGGTACGCGTCGAAACGGTACGCGTCGAAACGGTACGGGTCGAAACGTTTGCTTTTTTTGAATTTTTTGAATTTTTATGACTTTTTATGATTTTTTATGATTTTTTTAGAATTTTTATGATTTTTATGAATTTTTTTGATTTTTTATGATTTTTTATGATTTTTTTGATTTTTTTTTTGAATTTTTATGATTTTTTTAGAATTTTTTTGATTTTTTTAGAATTTTTATGATTTTTTTGAATTTTTTTGATTTTTTAGATTTTTTTTTATTTTTATGATTTTTTTTATAACTACAGGGACTGTTTGTGTAATAAATAAAACTTAAAACTAGTAAATTATAACTACAGGGACTGTTTGTGTAACAAATAAAACTTAAAAACTAACTTCAGTTAAAAAAAACTAACGGAGGTCTATTGAGTACCAACATATTGAAACGTAGGATTATTATTTACCAATTCTGTAGGTAGGATTATTAATTACCAATGGGGCAAATGTTGGTTTATTAAAAACCAATTTTCCTTATTATTTTAACAATTAATTATTATTATTTGAACAATTAAATTTATATAAGATGAATTTTTTTTTTTTGAAAAGTATAGTTCATTAAAACATAAGATGAATTTTAATATTTCAACTTTCCATATTACAATAACAGAAAGTAATAAAAGTTTGAACCTACATGAAAGTTAATAAAACTCACAAGTAAAGTTTA
This sequence comes from Helianthus tuberosus, assembly GCA_030545235.1. NCBI lineage: Eukaryota > Viridiplantae > Streptophyta > Magnoliopsida > Asterales > Asteraceae > Helianthus > Helianthus tuberosus. The sequence continues at coordinate 1,724,789 of JARYGA010060305.1, forward strand.
CTCTAGCAATTTATTATCCCTTGAAACTTTAAGTTAACTTTAAATTGTCATGGTTTTTAGTGTACTTACATCAAGTTTGACATAAAAATTTGTTTAACAATTATTTGGTTACATTTATTATTTTAACAATTAAATTTATTATTATTTTAACAATTAAATTTAGAGTTTTTTCCTAAACTAGTGTTGGTGAAAAAACTATTTACCAATTTGGTGTTTCTTGAAAACTATTTACATTAATGGTGTTTTATTTGTTTTGCATTTTCCTTTTTCTTTAATTAACATATTAGACTTATTTTTTTATTCTTTATTTTTTTCCGTCAGTCCATTTTCTATTTTCTTATAAATTCATTTTATCCAATTCAGTCAATCCATTTTCTATTTTCTTATTCTTCTTTTTAATGTATAAATTCATTTTATCTAATATTTTCTTTTATCAATCACCCGTGTGTTTTGTTCAACTCTTTATAATTCTTTCTTTTTCCAGTCACTCATGTAAAAGTTCGACTATACAAATCATCCCAAATAATTTAAATACCGAAAGAAAAACATAAAAATAATCAAACATTATAACCTGACTTGCTACTTGTCTCAATATCAAATAAAATCGAGTCGCTGTCGGTCTCAATATCATATATTAGTGAAAGTAAACATGTCAAATAAAAGCGAGTCACTACCGGTCTTAATATCTAACAAAATAAAAGGTTTTATATCTTGTGAGGAGACCAAAGTTCAATCCTTAGAAGGTATAAGTATTTTAAGGGGAAAAAAATAGCTGTAAAAAAAGGTTTTAATCTGGTTCATATTAAAAATATGTTTGTTGAGCAAGAACGACCATTTTTATGTCATTTTGAATCGTATATAGTACTACATTTATTTGGGTTCATTATGTAAAACAAACCCATTTTTTTTTAATTATGAAATCTATCGTTCGAATTTCTTTTCCATCATAAAAATTAGAAAAAATCTCAAACAAAGTACAAATGCTATGTAATCTCCGTTCCATGTTACAAATTTATATACTCTTAAAATCAAAGGTCGGTGCAACCGACAAATTACATATTTGCCCCTATTTAATACCTAAAGGGTCAAAAAAGAAGAAGCCGACGAGACTGCTGCTGCCTGCCTGCCCGCCGGCCTGTAACCACCAGCTCCGACCACCGTCTCCCGCCTCCCTGCTGTAGGCCTGCGCCGCCTCCCCACCACCGGTATTCTTCTAATTTTGTGTATTTTTTTCACTTTTTATTTTAGGGTGTATTTTTTTCACTTTTTATTTTAGGGTTTATATGGAATCGTGCAAATTTTAGGGTTTATGTGAAATCGGTTTTTAGGATGGGATTTAGTTACTAATTTTAGTTGTTAGCTTCTTTCATCTTATCATCATATTTACCCTACTCCTCACAACCTCTGCAAAATTTGTCTCAAATTTTCATCCTCAACCGCAATTACAACTAGAGCTGCACACTTTGTAGGTATTTACTTACTTTTTCCTCAACATTTAACCTTCAATCGTCTCTATTTTGTATTATTTTAAGTAATTTCTATAAAATTTCAGACCTCTGCTTTTAATTTTCGCCATTAACGAAAACCTAGGGTTTATTTGGTTAATTTGTGAAGCAACGAATACATTTTGTTGTATGTTGTTTTGTGATGTTTTGCTTCGTTTTCGTATCAGTTTTGGTTCAGGAAACGCGAGAATAAGGCCTGAGATGGAGGAATTATCAAGCAGGAGTAGAGAGGTGAGTAAGAATTTGATTTTCTCATAGTTTAATTTTGTTGTTGAGTAGATGATTGATTATTCGTCATTGTTGAGCCATTTGTTTTGTTGAGTTATTGGCGTTGTTATATGGTTTTTAGGTCGAGTCGTTGCGCATTTCGTTTTGTTTAGTCTTTGTGTAGTGTTTTTAGGTCGACTGGTTGCACATTTCGTTTTGTTATAGTCTTAGTTTTAAGTTTTATTAAGCTGGTAGGAATAAATGTAGATGCTTATTTTCTAGGTATTGGTTATCTGTAATAAATGCATATTTAGTAATTTTTAGTTCTGCTGTTTTAGAGGTTAAGGATTAATTGAGTATAATATCTATATCCTTAACGATGCCCTGCGACTTTACGATGGAGTTTTCCTTTTTTGTTTACATATATATATTGCTTATAATAAATACAACCAATACCAATAATAAAGTGAATTTAATATAATAAATACAACCACTATTCAGTGTGTAGTTGATTGTCAAGGGCCACATCAGGCAGCGATTGACGTACTCCAGTCGGCAGCAGATCCATATATGAACAACGAACGTTTTTCATTAATGTTTAGGATGATACAAATCAAAAAAAGGTAAATTTGGTTTTGTTGTTCGTTCATGTTATATTGTCCCAAATTTCATGGCTTTTCAATTTCATGTAGTTGGAAACCCTAGCTACTAAGACCTGATAATTCTTTCAAGAAGATGGTAATTTCTCATGTATTTTTTTTCATTTCTAATGTGCTTTTATATTTTAGCAAACTAATTCTAATGTTTTGGAATGTGATAGTGGATTTTGGGATGAAATAACTAGCAATGCATATGGTCAGTAAACCGGCAATGCAAATGGTAAGTGGTGATTGTATAACGGCGCTTGATAAAGAATTATGCATATAATCATTTCTTAATTTTGTTTCGTTTCATGGCGTTTAGTTTCGAAATGACCAAGCAGGTAATATTCATTTGCCGTTGATTTACAGGTTTGCTATTGCTTAAAGATTCGGTTACAAAATATTTGTAAACATGTCGGTCAATTTTTTGTTAGAATGATTTTTCTGATGATTACAACCCTTAAAGAATGCACTTCGAGGTTACTATACATTAAGATTCTTGCTGAATCCATTGTGAACTCTTCTAACAGGTAAGTGATTATCAAGTAAAATGATGCGTACGAGATCGACTCTAGACATGTTTGTTTGCTTGCTACATGCTTTTGTTCTTTGTATTTTCCTATGGGTTACGTTTTGATTCGATGGTATTTAATTCGAGTTAGTCTGTGTTTAAACCAGCCGCAATGAGTGAGGGACTGGTACGTTTTCTTTATCTTTTATTTGGTTCAACTTTCGATATAAATTTTGCTCAAGAACCACATATCTATGTTTCAAGTTAGTATAGTTTTTAACATAGAATTTTTTGGGCTAAAATATAATATATTTTCATTCGACGATATAAATTCCAGTTACTCTATTTCGACGTAAATTTAGTTCGGAAAGAGTCAGGTACGCCGCCGCAACGCGCGGCGGGTACAAATACTAGTTAATTTTAAAAATGATTGAGTTGATAAAAAGAGGGTTGACTGATAAAGAAAATACTGGATTTAGTGAATTTGTACATATGAAGAAAATAGAAAATGGATTAATCAAATAAAAAAAATTCAAATATATAATAAAAGAAAAGGTAAATGCAAAACAAATGAAAAACACCATTAAGGTAAATAGTTTTTAAGAAACACTAAAATGGAAAATACTTTTTTCACCTACACTAGTTTGAAAAAAAAAAAACTCTTAAATTTATATAAGATGAATTTTAATATTTCAACTTTCCATATTACAATAACAGAAAAGTAATAAAAGTTTGAACCTACATGAAAGTTAATAAAACTCACAAGTAAAGTTTACTCTAGCAATTTATTATCCCTTGAAACTTTAAGTTAACTTTAAATTGTCATGGTTTTTAGTGTACTTACATCAACTTTGACATAAAAATTTGCTTGTAAGATCACTCGTAGTGGGGCGGTATTTTTAAAAAAAATTGAAAAAAAACGCCGCAAAACGCCCCCCCCCCCCCCCCATTACACCCGGCGTTGTTAGGCGTTGTTTTTGAAAAAAATGCATGTAAGCGTTTTAAATAAAACGCTGAAGTGGTGGGGTGGATTTTGCATGTGGCCAATGGGACCACTCCCAATGTTTGACTAGCCAATGAGCAACTGTTTGTTTTTTTATTTTTATTTTTTTGTTTAATGATTGGAAGGGGCATTATTAGGCATTATTCCCACTACACCACTTTTGCAATAACGTCCCATGCTGACTGGGATGACACGTGTCGAATAATGCCCCATGGTAGAGACATTATTTTTCTTAACCACTACACCCGGTCTAAGACTACACAAACTAGTAAGGGGGTACAGTCATGTCATATAGGCCCCATCTAGACTTTGAGGATTGTCCTCCACGTTACAAAATAGAAGGTTTGCGACTAGAATTTAAATGGATGTTTTGTAACTTTGGTTCTAGTTTTCAAGTAATGTACAAAAGTTTAAATTGGTCGTAAATTTTATTGATTAAGGGGCTGTTTGGCTAAGCTTTTCAAAATGACTTATTTGCTTATTTGCTTTCTGAAAAGCAAATAAGTAAATAAGTCATTTTGAAAAGCTTCAATTTAAAGCTTTTCAAAAAAGCTTATTGACTTATTTGCTTTTTAGAAAAGCAAATAAGCAAATAAGTCATTTTGAAAAGCTTAGCCAAACAAGCCCTAAGTCTTCGTATTTGTCCGAATGAGTTATGGGCCCAACTAGAAATTAAATGGATGTTTTGTAGATTTGGTTCTAGTTTTCAAGTAATGTACAAATGTTTAAATTTGTCGTAAATTTTATTGATTAAGTCTTGATATTTGTCCGAATGAGTTATGGGCGTTTCAATAGCAAATTTATTAAATATTATATATGTACAATCAACCGAAATGAGTATATTCTACTCATTTTTGGCCGGTGATAAAAAATTAAAACCAGATGGAATGATGCCTTTCAACTTAGTATATATAAAAAATTAATAAATTATATTGCAACACATTAATTTGGTTACAAGCTATACCGGAGCATGGAACATGGATCATGTGTTGTATTATTGTTGGTTTTGTTGGGACAAGGAAACAAAAAAAGACAAATATATCAGAAAATGTTTCCACCCCCAATTAGTTCGTTTTTAAAGTATAGTATATGCCCACTCCTCAAACTTATTACTTTTTAAATTATTAGAAATCTTAAATTTTCTTTTTATCTTGTTTTGAAAATGTAACATTACCTATTTCAGAGAAATTGTTTTAATATAAATAAATGCATTAATAATATGCTCAGAAGAAACCTATTTAAAAGCAAGGTTGCTGTTCTAAAATATTTTCAGTTTGGCCCAACTCGAGATCCAATCCACACGACACCAACCAAAGCCTTCCGGTCCAGTTTTTAATATTTGTAAGAGATTGATCCAAGTGTATTTGTATCCTTTGACGTAGCTTCTTGGTAGTGTTTAATTAATAAAAGCTTTTCAACTTTAGAAGGAAAAAAAAAACAAACTTTTTTATAATGTCTTTAGTTGTGAGAGGTTTAGGTCCTTGTAGATACTTTTACCATACTTCGAAGGTTTGAACCTTTACCATTATAATATATATAGTCCAAATATTATATAGCCTAAATAAAATATATTTGTGCCGAAATATTGTATTTCTAAACATGTTTGGAATAATGTATTGTTTATAGCCCAATTACCCAAATAACTATAGCCCAAATAGAAAGTCCACCTTATTAAAAAAAACCAAAATTCGCTCGGTGGGTATATGATCAGACGCAGGAGAAATGTGATCAGAAGGGGAAAAAATCGCTGCTGCTGATGCCTGGTGCTGGCTACGCTGCTTGTTCGACTTCGAGTGATTCTTCTTCAATCTTCATAAGGCATGTGTTTTTAATCTTTGGGTTTAATTAGGGTTGCAATATATGTGATTTAGGTTGAAATTAGGGGTGAAATTGGGGTCGATTTTTTGCCCTAAACTTGTTGAATCTTTCTATAATTATGTCTATTTTTATTTTTTTAATCTTAATGTGATTTAGATAGAAATAGAGCTTGAAATTTAGGGTGATTTGTTAACTTATTGTGTTATTAGATTATGCTATGGGGAGTATAAAAGCATAACTTCTTTTTTCAAAAGAAAGAATGAAGAACAAGTAGAGGAAATTGATGATGAAAACAATGAGATTAAACAATGTAGAAGGAATTGGTGTCTTTGTTCAGTTGTTTGTTAAACAATGTTTAGTTTTTAATGTTTGCAAACGTTTTTTATTTGATATTAATGTTTGACCCGACCTGAATCAAACCACCGACGTCCGACCCAAACATATCACCTCGAAACAAAGCGATAGATTTTTTTTAAGATCCGGTGACTTCCGACCCTTAGTGGAAATTTTCAAGCTTCACCACTGATCACGGGAGCCAACCCATAGTTCTTAGTTTTTTTTTTTTAACGTAACTAAAACTTTCATAAGAAATAATAGGAAAATTTTAAAAATCTAGAATTATTTATTCGCACTATTAATTTGGACCCTCGACGCATGTGGCCATTATTGCCGTTGACTTTTCTATTGAATTACTAAATTAAAACTCAAGATAAAACACTTTCGATTAATAAAGATTTAATGATGCCCGTGGAAAGATTTACCTATTTATGTGGATTTCCTGCTCGAGACACTGGGGTCGAATCCATGGGGGGTAATTCCTGGCCCAGTTTACTTGAGTGATGTAAGACAATGTGCTTACCAAGTGATCTAGCCGTTCAAATAATATTTAATGTCAGTTCTTTTAAACGTATAAAAGTAAAATGAAAAAACTCCCAAATACCTCTCATGATCAACAATCCTAAAACGTATTGATGAATTTATAATGTGTATATATACTAAAATCAATAATATATTACCTAATTTAATTATTATAAAACTTTTTTACGGCTGTTTATTTGTAGCACAAAACATAATTTTGTAGTACTTTATATAAGTCATTTATAATGTAATTTTGTCTCTTTTGATAATGAGGTAAACGTTTTCGAAACAATAAATTATCTCCGGACCAACATAAAGGTTGCACCAAGATGGAGTCAAGATCTAATTGTCACACCCCGATATTTCCATGTGTCGCCGATGGGCCTGGTGGGGGAGTATCGTGACGTGGTTGGTAACATCATGGTCAAACAACACAATATTTAAATGCACAGCGGAAGCAAAGATAGATATATTTCAACCGAATATAATTGTAATATCCAGTATCACAAACAGTTGAAACTAATCCACAGGTGGATCAAAATAAAAAGGAAACATTGTTCAACAGTTTTGACATCCAAGCTTGCGAGACTTATTGTGGACGCTAGGAGAAAGCCAGCCTAGTTCGCGTAGTACCTGCACTTAATCTTTTTGGGAAAATACGTCAGTTTACACTGGTAAATACAATCAACTGACTCATTTTAAAAATGATTTAAAACTTGATTTGAATGCACGTGACACAAACTTTTTATAATTTGGGATAATTATTTGAATATAATCTTGTAAAAGAATTACATGTTCCTTATGCGTTCAGTAGCTCGATCCGTAGACCGGGTTAAAAATCAATAGACACACCACATTATTTATTTATTTTGGCACTGACGGGTGTACGCCTACACTCCGTGCTTAGGTCGTGGCCATCTCGTAAGATGATGCCAAGGATATCCGGGACATGGTCATTAACCCCCCAAAGGCTTTAAGCAAACAAAACAATTCAAAACGGAGCATATCAATGATTTAACCTCTATTCGATTAAAGATTCAATGTCCGACCAAACGGTATTTTATATACCATACCCCAAGCCCGTATAGGGAAAATAAGTTAAAAGTATTTACCTGAGCAAAGTATAATCACAAATAGCAAGTGCGTGTAGCTTTTACCGGGTCTCCTATTCTGGAACGAAGGTTTATAATAACCTATTAGAATCTTAACGGGTCTTTAATTAAGCCTAAACTTAGACCGGTTAGTTTTTAAAGAAAGATACGGTTCAAACGCACGATTGAGCGAAGACCGGAATAGAATGTGTTTTAGTCCCGAAAAGTTTGAAGACTTGTATAATATGGGTAAACTAAACACCTTCTGGATTTTGAGATAAAAATGATAAGGTTTGACCCGTTTCGGCTAATTTATGTAAACTAGTTACATAAACCGAACCGAACGCTAATAACGCATGACGGGTAACAGTAGGATACCTTCCATTATGCCCAAAACGAGTTTAATCTCAATTTAAGCCCCGTTGGGGTATTTTGGTCATTTTAAAGATTATAAAAGAGATTAAATGAAATTCTGAGATTCGGGTCTGATTACATCAGTAAAATAACTTAGTTTATCAGATTATATCAGTTGGTGATAAGTCTTATATGACAAAATGGTTTTAAACTCATACTAGGTGTTTAATACGCGTAAAAAGCCATTTTAAGCGATTTCCGGGTTTTACAGGAAATCTGAGTTTTCTGATCAGGTTATAAAGTTCAAAATACTTTATTTATTATATAAAATCAGTAGCAATTGTATTGGTGTCAAAATATTATGTAGAACTCATTTTATGACCGAAAAGGGTATAATCGGTATTTACCGAACCAAGGCCATAACCTTAAGTTATGAGCAGGTTAAAAATAATTAAAAATCTTTAAAAATCTCAAAATATTATATTACATCAGTGGGTAAAAGGTTTGGTGTCAAAAATTGGGTTTAGATAGGCTTTATGCTAATGACGCCGTTTAATTACTAAAAAGCGTTATAATTACGTCATTGAGCATAACTCCTAATCTAGACTTCAAACTGATGTGAAAATTTAGGGACATGTTTATAAATCAGTAATAAGGATTATGGTCCTTTCACATTTCCAAAATTCACGTTTTATGGTCAAAAGGGCATTATGGTCAACATTAAGCAATTAACGGAAACGTGCATATGAATCGGACAATCAACGAACCAATCACAGAGGGTTATACCATCATGTAGCCTGGTCCTAAGGAAGCTCTAAGGCATTTCCAAATCATACTAAATCGGGTCAGAACTGAAGTCAAAGCAAAAGTCAAAGTTTTGCGACCTTCGGCTCCGAACCGGATCTAAACAGAAAATTGTCGGGTCGAACATGCTTAGACATGTTCTTACACTTATTATCAAGTTATATGAGTGATAAAATAGGTTACATGCCATCTACATTGCTAATTACATGTTAATTCGAAAATCATGGTTCTGTTGACTTTTTATAAACAACTTTGACCCGACATTTGATCTAGTTAGAGCGGGAATCAGAGGGTGCCCTTTTAAGGGTTTAATGCCCACATAATTACCAACTTATAACTACCTTCAATTCGACTAATCACTGGACCATTAATGATTAATTGCTAAGTCAAACGTTAATTACGACGGTTTGACTTTTAAGCTAATAACTAAGTAAAACTCAATTAAGGAATGTCAAGGACACTTACCAAACTCCTATGCACGATTAGTGATCCTTGGGCAGGGCTCTTGAGCTCCAGAAATGATCAGAAGAGGATTGAGAATGAATGATCAAAAGTTTGCACGTTGTGGGTCTTTATATAGTGCTTTTAATCCCTTATGATCATGACAAATCATGCTACCAATGATCCCTGATCATCAACAAGTGTCCCTAAGGTCTAAATGCATGTAGGGGTCGCCCATGGAGTGGAAAATATCTTCCTAAGTCGGTTACAAAGATCATAGCAGACACTTAGCAAGATTTTCGGCATCAGAGGGCCCCTCGCGCCACGCGTAGGCCCCCTAGGGGTCCCTCGCGTCACGCGATGCCCCTTCTGATCCATTTAAATTTTCAGATTTTGTGTTTTGGTCCTTCGTCCTTTATAACGTTGTTTCGACATTATTTCTTGCATTATGAGCCCTCCAAATTGACTTATAAGGGCTTCAAGACTTTTACCCACTTTGTTAAGTCCTTGGTTAACTATGTTATCACCCGAAAAGTCATAACTTCATCGTTGACGCTTTTAACCCATCGTATACGAATTTTATCATAACTTTCTCATACGATAACGAAACTTGGTGAAATTTTTATCATGTATTCTAGTGAGCATAATTAATTGTTACAAAGCTTCGGGTTTGCTAAAAGGTCACTCAGAGGTATATCTTAAACATGTTGACACATTTAATCCCTGTAGTTTGTATTTTCTCACTTTCTTTCACAGTTAGCTTCGTATGATCCATGATTCATTCGTTTAAGGGTATAAACATCATGTAGGGTTATTGTAATGTATATTTATTCATTGTTGACATTTTGAACCCTTGTATTCACATACTTTTCTTGTTTGTCAACTTTAGTCCTTCCAGAGTATTCTTTCACACGTTCAAAGCTTACGACACGTGTCAATACATTATAGGACGTGAATTTTCGAGGTGTTACATCCTCACCCCCTTAAAAGAAATCTCGACCTTGAGATTTACTGAAATAAATAAGGGTACTTTTCTTTCATTGTGGACTCTACCTCCCACGTGTACTCGGGACCTCTACGGGCATCCAATTTAACCTTTACTATTGGCACATGCTTCCTTTGAAGCTTCTTAACCTGTCGATCCTCGATTGACACAGGTTTTTCAACAAACTTCAAGCTCTCTTCTATGTGCACATCTGTATGTGGTATGACTAGTGATTCATCAGCGAAACACTTCTTCAGATTGCAGATGTGGAATACATTGTGAATACCACTGAGCTCTTCAGGTAATTTTAACTTATAAGCCACTGATCCGACGCATTCGATGACCTCGAATGGTCCTATGTATCTCGGGCTTAACTTACCTTTCTTACCAAATCGCATCACTCCCTTCCAGGGTGATACTTTAAGCAACACTTTATCACCTACCTCGAATTTCAGAGGTTTACGCTTTAAATCTGCGTAGCTTTTCTGCCTATCCATGGCAGCTTTCAGGCGATCACGAATCTGGACAATCTTGTCCGTCGTTTCAAAGACTATTTCCGGTCCTGTCAGTTGGACATCTCCAACTTCCGCCCAACAAACAGGCGTTCTGCACTTTCTACCGTACAAGGCCTCGAAAGGCGCGGCCTTAGTGCTGGTATGATAGCTATTGTTGTACGAGAACTCGATTAATGGCAGGTGGTTATCCCAACTACCACCTAAGTCGATCACACATGCACGAAGCATGTCTTCCAAAGTTTGGATAGTACGCTCACTCTGGCCGTCCGTCTGAGGATGGTAAGCCGTACTAAATTTAAGCGCGTGCCCAAAGATTGTTGGAAACTCTTCCAAAAATGTGATGTGTATCTAGTATCTCTGTTAGAGATAATAGACACAGGTACGCCATGTAGAGATACAATCTTATCTACGTACAATTGGGCTAACATGTCGGAGCTATAGGTCTCCTTAATGGGTAGGAAATGTGCTGACTTAGTCAGTCTATCTACTATTACCCATATCGTATCATTTCCTTTCCTTGTCTTTGGCAACTTGGTGATGAAATCCATTGTCACCATTTCCCACTTCCACGTGGGAAGTTCGGGTTGTTGTAGCAAACCTGACGGCTTCTGGTATTCAGCTTTGATTTGCGCACATGTCAAACATTTAGCTACATGGGTGGCTATAGACTTCTTCAAGCCTATCCACCAAAAGTTTGCCTTCAGATCCTGATACATCTTATCAGCTCCAGGATGAACGGAATATTTAGAACTGTGGGCTTCCTGGAGGATAACATCTCGAAGTCCTCCATAAATTGGAACCCATATTCGTCCATTCAATCTCAGAATTCCGTCCTTGCCCTGAGATAACTGTTCTTCAGTTACTCCTAGCTTTTCATTAGGATAGTTAGCTTCCAACACAACTTCCTTCTGTGCAGCTAACAACCTTTCATTCAAACTGTTCATTATCTCAATGCTCTTGGCATTGATTCTTATAGGCTTCACCCTTTCCTTTCGACTTAAGGCATCGGCGACTACATTCGCCTTGCCAGGATGGTATCTTATTTCACAATCATAATCGTTCAAAGTTTCCATCCAACGTCGTTGCCTCATGTTTAAGTCCTTTTGGTTAAACAGGTGCTGGAGGCTCTTGAGATCAGAATAGATCACACACTTGATACCATATAAATAGTGCCTCCATAGCTTCAGTGCAAATACAACGGCACCCAACTCCAAGTCATGGGTGGTGTAATTCTTTTCATGCACCTTTAACTGACGTGAAGCATAGGCAATAACCTTGCCTTTCTGCATGAGCACACACCCCATGCCAGTGTGTGATGCGTCGCAGTAAACCACGAATTCTTCGGTACCTTCAGGCAATGTCAAAACAGGAGCATTGCTCAACTTTTGTTTGAGAACATCGAAGGATTCCTGCTGCTTAGGACCCCAAACGAACTTTACATTCTTACGAGTCAATGAAGTCAGGGGTGCAACAATTCTTGAAAAATTTTCAATAAAGCGCCTGTAGTATCCTTCCAATCCCAAGAAACTGCGAATTTCTGTGGGCGTCTTCGGCTCTTGCCAATTCATAACAGCTTCAACCTTGGCGGGATCTACTTGGATTCCGTGTTCACTAACCATATGTCCAAGAAATTGGACTTCACGAAGCCAAAATTCACACTTGGAAATTTTGGCATAGAGTTTCTCCTGCTGAAGTAGTGAAAGAATACATCGAAGATGCTTCTCGTGGTCAGCTTGGCTCTTCGAGTAAATGAGAATGTCATCGATGAAGACGATGATGAATTTATCCAAGTAAGGCTTGCAGACGCGATTCATGAGATCCATGAATGCGGCAGGTGCATTAGTGAGCCCAAAAGGCATCACTAGGAACTCGTAATGACCATAACGAGTCCTAAATGCAGTCTTGTGTACGTCTTCATCTCTAACCTTCAGTTGGTGATAGCCTGACCTTAAGTCAATCTTGGAGAAGTAACTTGCCCCTTGAAGTTGATCGAACAGATCGTCGATCCTGGGCAATGGATACCTATTCTTGATAGTGACCTTATTAAGCTCTCTGTAATCGATGCACAGACGCATCGATCCATCCTTCTTCTTGATAAATAAGATGGGTGCTCCCCAAGGAGACGAACTAGGTCTAATGAAACCCTTAGCCAGCAACTCATCTAGTTGTGTCCTCAATTCCTTCATCTCTGTTGGTGCCAACCTATATGGCGCTCTTGCTACTGGTGCTGCTCCAGAGATGATGTCAATTCTGAATTCCACTTGCCTATCTGGTGGTAAACTAGGTAGCTCTTCAGGAAAAACTTCAGGGTATTCAGAGATGACAGGGATATCTTCAATCTTAGGCTTTGACTCATTAATAGTCACTTGTGCCATGTAGATGACACAACCCTTCTTTAAACACCTAGAGGCCTTGAGCATAGTCACCTGCTCAGGCAGTCCATATTGGGTATCTCCCTGAATGGTAAGTGATTCATCAGACGGAGTCTTGATCACCACTTGTTTCTTGTTACAGACAATCTGGGCCTGGTTATGAGATAACCAGTCCATACCCAAAACTATGTCGAAACCGGCTAATTTCAAAGGAAGTAGGGACAAAGGAAAAGAGTGGTTCTTAATGGATATAAAACATCCATCTAAAATGGTTGAGGCGGTTTCTAAGGTGCCATCTGCTAATTCCACCTCATACTTCACACTTAGGGTTTTAACAGGTAAATTCAGTAGCTTACAAAACTTATTATCTATAAATGATTTATCAGCTCCTGAATCAAATAGCACTCTCGCATAAACATCATTTATAAGGAAGGTACCTGTGATCACATTGTCGTCCTTCACAGCTTCCTTTGCATCCATCATGAAGACCCTAGCATTGGTCTTCTTTCCTTCATCAGCTTTCTTTGCAGATTTTGGGCAATTTGTCTTAATGTGCCCTTTTTCGTTGCAACTGTAGCACGTTGCGTCTTTCAGCTTCTTGCACTCTAGGGTCTTATGTTTTGAAGATTTGCAAATCCCACATGGTCTCGGCTGAGATTGGGATTTTGAGTCAAGTCTGCACCTCCCAAAGTGGTGCTTCTGACAAATCTTACACTTGGGCTTATCTCCAGATTGATGCCCATCCTTCTTAGCACCAGACCCCTTCTTGTGGTCATTGTTTCCCCGGTGCTTCTTGTTTGACCTTTGTGAACTGTCATATTCACGCTTCCTTTTCTCGGCATCCGTGTTCCTCGGCGATCTCTGCCTGACCGCGTCCAGTGTGAGGGACAAGGATATATCAGCTGCAGACCTGAATGTAGCTGGCCGAGAGGCTTTCACACTCGCATTAATCTCTGGGGCTAAACCCCCAATGAAACGAGCTATTCTTTTGGGTTCCGGGGTCAGCAGGTAAGGAACCAACCTTGACATTGTATTAAAGCTCGTAAGGTAAGCTTGGCAATCCAGATTTTTAATTACCAATGACAGAAAATCCGACTCAATCTTTTCTACCTCATGCTGAGGACAGTAGTTCTCCCTGATGAGGGTAACAAATTGTTCCCATGTCATATTGTACAGTGGAATCTTCCCAGTAGCTTGAATCAACGATCTCCACCAGGCTAAGGCCTCACCTTTGAACGATTGAGACACAAACTTTACTACATCTTTATCAGCGCACCCGCTGATATCAACCACGGTGTCCATCTCATCCAACCATGTCATGCAGTCTATAGCTCCTTTTTCCCCAGTGAAATCCCTGGGTTTGCAAGAAACAAAATACTTGTAGGAGCAACCCTTATCACGGGGTCCTTGATTTAGTACGATCCTTTGAGATGGAACACTGTTTTGGTTTGAGGAGTGTCGGTCATCATCCTTCTTTGGCTCTTCCTTTTTGGAGGGCGGCTTGCTATGTGCCTCAGAATGTGTCTTAGGCTTTGGAATGCGGTGTGGATAGGGTCCTACTTCGAGTCACGCTATATTCGTTATACTGCCGCTCTATTGCCTTTGTAACAACATTGTCTATCAATGCTTGCAGTTCTTCACCCGCGATGTTAATTCGGGTATTACCATGATCCTCCCTAGGGTGACTGTTGATCTCATCCGAGTCAGCCATTGTGGTTTGAACTGTTACATAAGATATTGACAATAATTTATTTGGGAGTTTATTATGGAATTGCCTTTTAGGGCAATTCATTAACCATGGTAAACATAGACCATATTTGGTTAATTTGTTACTCACATTTATTTAGGATTTTACTATAACTTATCCTAACACAATAACAGTATTATTAGCACAAAAGGCCTAGTCATAGGGACATTTTTAAATCATAAGCCATGATTTCAGAGAATCAAGGCATGAAGGTTTGAACATAGTTCTTTACCTAATAACTACGTTAATTACGACGGTTTGACTTTTAAGCTAATAACTAAGTAAAACTCAATTAAGGAAGGTCAAGGACACTTACCAAAGTCCTATGCACGATTAGTGATCCTTGGGAAGGGCTCTTGAGCTCCAGAAATGATCAGAAGAGGATTGAGAATGAATGATCAAAAGTTTGCACATTGTGGGTCTTTATATAGTGCTTTTAATCCCTTATGATCATGACAAATCATGCTACCAATGATCCCTGATCATCAACAAGTGTCCCTAAGGTCTAAATGCATGTAGGGGTCGCCCATGGAGTGGAAAATATCTTCCTAAGTCGGTTACAAAGATCATAGCAGACACTTAGCAAGATTTTCGGCATCAGAGGGCCCCTCGCGCCACGCGTAGGCCCCCCTAGGGGTCCCTCGCGTCACGCGATGCCCCTTCTGATCCATTTAAATTTTCAGATTTTGTGTTTTGGTCCTTGGTCCTTTATAACGTTGTTTCGACATTATTTCTTGCATTATGAGCCCTCCAAATTGACTTATAAGGGCTTCAAGACTTATACCCACTTTGTTAAGTCCTTGGTTAACTTTGTTATCACCCGAAAAGTCATAACTTCATCGTTGACGCTTTTAACCCCTCGTATACGAATTTTATCATAACTTTCTCATACGATAACGAAACTTGGTGAAATTTTTATCATGTATTATAGTGAGCATAATTAATCGTTACAAAGCTTCGGATTTGCTAAAAGGTCACTCAGAGGTATATCTTAAACATGTTGACACATTTAATCCCTGTAGTTTGTATTTTCTCACTTTCTTTCACAGTTAGCTTCGTATGATCCATGATTCATTCGTTTAAGGGTATAAACATCATGTAGGGTTATTGTAATGTATATTTATTCATTGTTGACATTTTGAACCCTTGTATTCACATACTTTTCTTGTTTGTCAACTTTAGTACTTCCAGAGTATTCTTTCACACGTTCAAAGCTTACGACACGTGTCAATACATTATAGGACGTGAATTTTCGAGGTGTTACACTAATAAGATGATGCCTTTGTAACAGTCAATACATGCAAATGAAAGGACACACCGAACCATGTAATCATCCTTGAAACATATTTTTCAACAAACCATTGACCACAACGTAACTAATTGTGAAACGTTAGCCATGGTGTTGGTGAGTTTAGATAGAGCTTAGGATAGGAGAGGTCAGGGGTTCAATCTCTATGGTGTGCAACGTTAGCCAATCAAAAAAAAAAAAAAAAAAACTAATTGTGAAAGTGACAACTCCAGAAGGGACCACACTAATTGATCACGAGAATCCAAAGGTATAAGATCATTTTATGATGGAAAAAACGTACACTGTAATCACTACTCTTCCGCACCATACTTAGCTTGCTTTTCATCACCTAAATATTGTTTCTTGTTCCGGAGGTGGTGACACAGAACCCCCCCCCCCCCCCACCCTTTATACGGCGAGACTAATCGCCTTTGCTTTGCATATATACTTTGGCTTTGAAGCTATCGATCATTTCCTTGTCAACGCATCCTCGACTACTTGGTTCATAACAAGGGGTTTGTTTGAATCTTTAGAAAACATTCTTAAAAGTAAGATACAAGACAATATGTTATAAGTTATGAATAACCTACTTTTACATAATTGTAGCTTCACCAAAGTGGTGTAATACTGTAATGTTATCTAAAGCATAAAGTTATATGTGTGCAGTTTCTATAATCATAGACATGCTTTTAATCATTTAGATGCAATGATGTTCATAACTCATTTTTAATTATTTGTTTATGTGGTACAAAGGCTACAATAAGAGGAAATATAACTTTCACATAAAGTATTTCTCATGTGCCATCATAAGTTGCACACATGGTCGTTGTTGTGCTTCCAAACTGAGTAGATTCCTTTGGTCTTTGTTGCAGTTCTGTATCCGCAAACACCTTTGACTCTTTGAGATCCCATATACTCATCCATAGATTGCCTTCAACGATATAGACTTAATGATTATTTTTGCGTATTGTAAGTGGCGGACCCAGGAACTTTTCCATAGGGATGCGGAACATTTTTAAAAATTTTAGGCCCCTAGGTATATAAGTAAAAAAATCGGTTCGTATCGGGTCGGGTCGGGTCATGTAAAACAAACGAACATCAAACTAAATTTATATAATCATCAAAAACATGTCAAACCTTGTTACAAACATAATTAAAACGTCGACGCCCTACAGGTTTTCATTTTTTTGAAATCTATCCAAAACATCATCTAAAACTAATTTTTAAGCAATTCTTTCTCTATATAACATAAGTTAATCGCTCCATATCATAATGTTTCAATTTTAATATTAATCTTCAACTATTCAAGCCTTATAAATCATAACGTAAGTTGTAATCACCCTAAAAATATATAAACAACATAATCACCCTAAAAATATATAAACAACATAATCACCCTAAAAATCATATAAACAACCATAAACAACGTCAAAACACACAAAATTTCAAACCTATTTAACAACTTTATTACCCTTTTTTCTCCTATAATATCAACCAAAATCATCAAAATAACAAAGAAACTTACCCGTGTTCAGATTCCGGTTAGATTTGGTGTCAAACGACGGTGGTATGGTGGCTGATTACGGTGGTCGCCGGCTGCTGGACTGTTGTCACTGGGTGATGTTGTTCGTTGGCAGTGCAGGGACGCAAGAGAGAGAGAGCGGGAGACAATTTTTAAAGGTTTTAGGCTTTAATTATTTTATTATAGTTTGAAATATTGTTTGGTTTGGTTAATGGGTTAGTGAGCTAGCTAGTTAGGAATTATAAGTGGGTAAAGGTATGGGTATTTAGGTTTAGTTAGTTAGGTATTAAAAGTTATATAATTTAGGTAGTATTTTTTTTTTAAATAAGAGTTTACTAAAAAAAAGTTTAAAATATAAATTGATAACACTTTTTACCTTAGGGGTGCGGATGAAAAATTTCAAGGGTGCGGTCGAAAAATTCCAAGGGGTGCGGGAAAAATTCCAAGGGGTGCGGACAGGATTTTCGACGGAACTTAGCACTAAATTTTTTTCCCCGGGGGTGCGCCCGCCCACCTTGGGCTGGGCTTGGGTCCGCCCCTGCGTATTGTTTTTCGCTGTCACCCGCGAGTGTTTATGGTAAACACACAATGTGTTCGAAAGACAAAGTTCTAAATCCTCTTCCAAAGGACTGACTTCAACACCCCACTTTGTGAATAACCTACAATTATAAGTGTGACATTTGTTACGAGTTTTAATATTTTCATGCCTGTAAGCGTAAGCTTTTTGAATGTGTTTATTATTATGAACAACTTTTATAAGAATTGTGTTATAAGTGAATTACCAAGCCAACTCATCTTTAAATAAGTTAACTTGGTGAAATAATATATTGCAAAATATAAATTATTAAATTAGGGTGTAATACAGATATAAATATAAATTATTGTTAAATACATTTACCAAAGGTCAAAAGACTTAATAAATATATACTTTTAAATTTATATATATTTCTATGTGATTATTAAATTACATTTTAAGATCAATAGTAAGTAAGTTGTTTCTTATTATTATAGAAGATATTTACATAGCTACATGAGTTTACATTTGACCGGTGGGATAAACTAATGGGATAAATTGTTTCAATTATCAACAATGACAAATATATAATTTAAAGTAATAACTACAGGAATCCCCCGCGCGATGCGGTGGTAATTTAGTTTCGATTGGTATCAATTTGGTTTGTAACGGTACCAGCACTTGATATAGCAATTCGAAAGAAAAAAAAACCAAAGAAATAAAGTCGTTAAACTTCAGAATATACAAATTTTGTAGTCATTTAAGGTTTAAATTTTACCATAATGACACAAAAAAACAAAACATGATACAAATGAAATTCATTAATAAAATTTGTGCTCACTCTAATGTTTAAGATTTAAGAGTACGTATATTTTTCATGCGTAACTTTCCATTTCAAATTATGTATAATTCAAGTTGTGTAATTGTAAGTTTTAACTTACGTATTTAGTGATAATTAGCAATAATTATATGTGATATATTGGCATCTTAAATTGTGTAAATTTATTTCAAAATTATTATGTTTTTCTTTAAATTTCAAAGAAAGAAGTTGATATTTTTGTGATTACGGGTAGTTTTAAACAATTTTTGTATGGTACTTATGTAAGATATATCATCTATTCAATATGTTTAATACATGGGTATGTAAATTATCTTTGATAAAGAATTCCTTTTTTAAACATGGTTTAGACTATTACATGAGTGAGATTCCATAAATATGACAAACTTGAGAAGGACAAAAATTCTAAAAATAACCCATTATCTAATACAAATATATGGCCCAAAACAGAAACTAGAAGCCCACAAGGCTACAAGTAAAAAAAACCTTGTGCAAAAAGCCCAACGTATACAACTAAGCTAGTCCATGTCTTAAGGGGCCTAAGCCTAAAAGGCTTAAATACATGATGTCAATTATCATGGATGATGCAACTTATCCGAATCTGTCAACGAGTTGACTCCATACTTGAGCAATTTAGTTCTAATCTTGAGATTATTCAATGTAACATTGGTGTTATGATTAACTTTTTTAAAAATTAGTGATACTCAATTTGAGTATATTAAAACTAACTTATATTATCTTTTACAACCTCAAATAACAAACTCATCCATACATTATCTCCAACAGTTATTTTTGTTGCAACTGATTATCTACATCTGATTATCTCGCATCAAATAATTGTTAGAAATATTTAAACTTAGTTATGTTTATTATCTATTATTATTTATCTCAAACTTATAAGTAGTTAACGTATGATAAGTGAACGATTATTAGGTGATATGTAATGTAATAAGCGGTTGATTAGCGGGAAAAACGATTTCAAATAACTGTCTGCACAGTTACCCGCCAAATGTAACCGCCAAACTCATATGTATTTAACCTTGTTGCCGGCAACATGTTCGGACATCAAGATAGTTTCTGTTAATTACGAAATTGTCCACTTTCATTCTATTGTTCTCACTTGTATATTCTGCATCATCTTGATATGGATATATACATAAACATGTCTGCAAGTCTCGTAAACACTTCCGCTGCATCTGCATGTTCTTATGCTCGAGACAGGAATGATCCGGATGGCCAACAAAGTGGTATCAGAGCCACTGCAAGATCTGATGCAGAAATTAAACCGACTGCCACATCAATGCCCTGTCAACATTGCATTGATGAGAAAAATGGAAGAAAACGACGAACCCAACGTGAACGATTGTGTTACTACTGCCATTTGCCTGGTCATCAGATCTATACATGTAAAACCAAAGAGAATGATGAAGAATCACAACTCATTCGACAAGCGATTAATGCCGGAATAAGAACACAGGATGATGAAGTTGTAATACCCCAAAAACGGGTTTGGTAATCAAACCACGCTAATACTAACAGACGGCTAAGGAACCGTTAGTGGTAAAAATTAAGCCAGAAAATATTATGATTATTATATAATTATATCCAATATTTAATAAAAAGAGAAAAGAATGCGTTTGGGAAATAAAGTTTATAGAAGGCCCGAGTTAACGGGACTTAAACTAAACTTAGTCATAGATTCCCAAAACCCACTAATTCAATTAGGAATGTTTAACCTAGTTAATAAGTGGGGAATAGTGTTAGAAATAAGTAGGTTATGCCCTACTTAATTAACTAACCAAATTAGAGGGGCCAATAATGTTTAAATCGAAACTTGATTTTTATTAAACAAATAAAAACTAAACCAAACACCCCATTTTGGGGGTCTGGTCGATCAGAGCAAGCAGGGGGCGACCCCCACTCCTTCAAAACCCTAGAACTTCAGAAATCTTGCAAATTGAAGGTTCAATCCAAGTTCAAATCGAATTATAAACATAGATTCCTGATCCTCATCACAAAGGGATTACAAGGTATGTAAAATTTTGAGAAATCTTTCAACTTGAAATTCTCATGAATTGGGAATAATCTGAGATTCTAGTTGCATGTGTATGTTATGATGATTTAGGAACTACTATAGTGTTTAGGGACAAACCCTAGACAAACACAAGCTGAAATCATGTGAATTTTTAGTGAAAACTATGATCACCATTGTAGGTGATTAGTGAGTTATATGAAATTTGATGAACACTAGGAAATAGATTGTTGATCTAGTGTAAATTGACAATTTTGAAGTGATTTCAGAAATTATAGAAGTTAACCACTTTGTAAGATGGTTGATTTATGTGAAATTTTGGCTAAGAGATAAGCTAGAGACTTGATAAATAAACATGTAAAATTCTGCCCTTAAAGTGTTTGTTGAAATGCCTCAAAGAAGGCTCGAAACTAGAATTTTTGTAGTTAAAACACCTAATTGTGATGTTTTGGCTATTATGCAAAATATGATTAAAAAGAGTTCTACATGTGATAATTTTGGTTAGAACTTTGGTTAAAACGGTGGTCTAAAGATAACGCCTACCGGGTAATTAAAGAATGCTAGAACTAGTTGATGAACTCGAATATGCAAATCAGTATACTAATGGGCATTTGACTTTTAAAAAGTCAAACTGACCTATACTACGATAAATTCTAATTTTTAATGTGAAATGCGTAAGGTGGAATAATCGTATTAAATTATGATTAAACTAACCACCTTGAAAACGATGATGATAGTTTGACGCGTAACAAGCTAGGTGGAAGCTTGATGAGGGAGCAGGTCAAACGAATCAAGAAGGAAAGGAAAAGCGTAGTTCGGATGCGAAGTAAGTATAACTTACGCCCCTTT
Source organism: Helianthus tuberosus (assembly GCA_030545235.1). Taxonomy (NCBI): domain Eukaryota; kingdom Viridiplantae; phylum Streptophyta; class Magnoliopsida; order Asterales; family Asteraceae; genus Helianthus; species Helianthus tuberosus. The sequence goes on from JARYGA010060305.1 coordinate 1,746,684, forward strand.
TACATTATTTGCGAAGTTACTAATTTCAGGTATTAATATGAATGCTACTAAATGGTTGGTACATGATATTCCGACATGATTCAATGAGAGTCGGAATGATGGAAAATGGTATGAAATCATGACTATAGTAAAAGGAATAAAATGGTAAATTAGTCATGTAATGACAAGTAAATAAAAACGGTTTGAGTGAAACAAGTTCAAAGGAAAAACCTGAAAAGGTTTAAGGGGATGAAATGGTAATTAAATACCATCTCATACGGACAAATAGTCGATTAGACTAAATGGGTCAAATGGTGTTGTTAACACCATTTGACAATAACATTTGACAATCACTTGTTGAGTTTTGTAATCACAGGAAATAACATAAGCTTGCATCGCTTTAACTAAAAAGAATTAAAGCAAAAGTTATGTAAACGGGTCAATACTTTGACCCGAGCCAGGTATGTACAATTAAGCTTTTAGTTAAACATACAATTTGGTCAAATATTTAGCGAAGGTCCTTCGTCGTATAGTGAAGGACTAAAGTTGACCAAAATACCCTTGAAGGGTATATTGGGCAAACGACCCATAGGGGTTGTTTAGAAACTTACATTAAGATTATGGGATCATTAGACATGAATAAAGGTCATAGGAATGCACATCCGCGGGTCAAATGCTCAAAAGTGGTCATTTGCGTAAAATGATCAACCGATGGGTAAGATAGGGAAAAAGGGGTTCGTTATGATATATCCACCACTAAATAGTTGTGGTGGAATAATTGTAGTTAATTCGATATGGAATTTTTGTAGCGACAAAAGAAAAGGTACAAGTTCTAGACTAAAATGAGTAAATACCCTTAACGGGTCAAAATGGAAGTTTTAGCGAAACGGGTTAAGAATGTGTAATGACCCGTGAATTGAACCTTGTATAATAGGAAATAATTATAATAATATGTTTTTATAGAAGAAACAAGGGCCATAACCATGTTTGATGATGAAACCACGAACGGGTCAAAAGTCGGTAAAAAGAGTAATAAGCCGAAGAGTTAAAGTCTGAAATTTTTGTTAATCCGGATGTTGGATTTTAACTCCATAGGATGGGGTATCAAATTACAATCACGTAGGAAGAAACGGTAAGTCAAACGGACAAACGGATTGAAAGATACGAAAGTTTCCGTGTCGAAAACGGCGAAATGGAAGAAGCTGATGCAGAGTCCACCGTAACTTACGGTGGTACCGTAAGTTACGGTGGGGACTGAAAATGTTACGGCGGATAGCTCCTGCCTTACGGTGGAGTGTTTTCAAACCAGGGCTACCGTAAATTACGGTGTCCACCGTAATTTACGGTGGACCCTGATCAAAAATGTATTTTGAACAGTTTTGTTTCCCGGATTCGTTTAGATACGTATTAAATCCCGTATGACTAAAACATTTCATGTTTTTTATGAAATGTAGGTACTTTTTGAATGCCGGAAGACGATCAAGCTCAACGAAGAACCGAACACGATAAAGACACATGCTTCCGCACTTTGTCACGTTGAAATTTTTAAGCAACTAATTCGATCACGTTACGTAGAATAAATTATGATTTGTAAAATTTTTAGTAAACCCGTATTTCCGGTATATTTGTAATCGTAATTACATGATTGTTTTCGTAAAATAATTCATTAAACCTTGAATTATAAGAACGGGTGTTACAGAAGTGCATTGCCGAGAAGAGATGGTCGTTACAGGAACCGACGGTGGGCAATGGAAAGATATCTGGTATGTCAATCCGACGTTTAATCATCATTTTGTGGGTAACATAGATGTTTTCAAGCGTGTAAAACATATAATGGGGGTAGAAACTAGAACCGGAATGAATAATTTTTTATTCATCCGAGGAGTGGGTGTAGTGGAAATGAAAATGGGAAACGAAACACTGAACATTCCTAGTGTTTTCTACTCGCCGGACATTGATCGAAACGTTCTAAGTCTTGAACAATTAACTCTTCAAGGCTTTACGGTTCGTCGATCCGGTGATACATGCAAAATCTTCCCCATGTTCTCATCTCCGGTGATGAACACAAGGAATGATGTGACGGGTTTGACGAAAGAGGAGGAACTGGGAATGAAAGAGAAAGAAAGGCTGCAAAATATGTGTGGCATAGATGACGAATTCAAAAACGACTACTTGGATTCGTATTTCGAAACACTAAATGTTTCGGATGAAACAGAAGTTGATTGGAATCTAATGATCTTAAAATCATTAGAATTTCACGAGTTTGATGACTGTAAAGCGCTGATCAATATGCTTGATGATCGTGAATACGTGTTCAAGTATAGAATTGATCTACAAAAGAAATTCGAAGAGATGATTCAATGGTTTCTAAATGAATATTTAGGGATCACTCATAGACCAATTCCACCCTACACTATGGATCAACGGAAAATAGATTTATTGAGTCTATATATGTTGGTTGATAAGGATGGAGGGTATCGAAATGTTACAACAGAAAATATATGGCCGATTGTTGCAAAGGATTTGGGGTTGGAATATAAAGATGGTGACTACATAAGGATAGTATATGCAATGTATCTAGACATTCTAGAATACTACTACAAATTCAAAACGGTCCAAAAGATGGTGCATGTTAAGGAAATAATAAATGAAGATGCTGACTTCTTTCAGCGAAGTCACAGGAAGACTAGGAGTGAAGACATGGGCTGCAACGATGCTGCAGGAGGGGAGCACCATGAAGTTGAGCCAACACAAGCTGCGTTCTTTGCAGGAATTAGGGACGATAACTGGCATCAAATGAAAAGACGGAAAAGATTCAACTTCAACCAAGCAAGATGGGCCGTTGAAGAAGCCAACCGAAGCGTCATGAATCAGGCTCATAAACATAACCAAGTTTAGAGGGGTTATGTTAGAAATATTTAAACTTAGTTATGTTTATTATCTATTATTATTTATCTCAAACTTATAAGTAGTTAACGTATGATAAGTGAACGATTATTAGGTGATATGTAATGTAATAAGCGGTTGATTAGCGGGAAAAACGATTTCAAATAACTGTGTCACACCCCGATTTTCCACGTGTCACCGGTGGGGGAGTATCGTGACGTGGTTGGCAACATAATAGTCAAACAACACAATATATAAATGCACAGCGGAAGCAAAAGATAAATATATTACATTCCGAGTATAAGTAATGTCAAAGTATTACAACGGAAGGTAAAGGATCCACAGGCGGATCAATAAAAGAAAACTTGTTCAACAGACTTTAGGCATCTAGAACTTGCAAGATTCCCTAGTGACGCCCTGAGCTCCCAGCCAATTACGCATAGTACCTGTCACTTAACCTTTTGAAAAATACGTCAGTTTACACTGGTAAATACAATTAACTGACTCATTTTGGAAAAAGAGTTTGAAAAGTGATTCGAGTGCAAACGGCACAAAAATATCTTGACACATTGATTAAAATGCACAGAGGCAAAATTAATCTTTTATACTTGGGACAATTTTATTAATAAAAATCTTGTATCCGATTTACATGGTTGTCCAACATTTAGGGCCGGTGATTATACAATACAAGCCGGACAAGATTAATCGACACACCACAAATATAATCTCACAAGAAGATACCCTTATGAGTGAGTATACGTTATACATATGCAACAGGAGGTGTTTTGCCTACACCTTGTGCTTACGTCGTGGCCATTCACTTTTTAAAATGAGCCAAGGATATCCAGGACACGGTCATTAACCCCCAATGTTATTTGTTATCAATCAATACAGATTAAAACGGGATTATGCAATTTAATCATCTCCGATTAAAAGGTTTCTACACCCGACCAAGCGGTATTTTTATAATACCGTATCCCAAGCCCGTATAAGGGAAAATAAGTTAAAAGTATTTACCTGAGCTAGCAATGCAATTTATACTCAGCCGTATATCTTAATCAGCAAGCACAAGTACTTCTACTGGGGCTCTTAATCTGGAACGAAGGTTTTATTAACCTATTAAATTCCTAACGGGTCTTATTTAAGTCGTAACTTAGACCGGTTAGTTTTAAGGAAAGGTTTACGGTTCAAAACACATGATTAAGCGAAGACCGGGATAGGATGTGATTTAGACCCGAAAAGTTTGGAGACTTGTATAATATGGGTAAACTAAACACATTCTGGATTTCGAGATAAAAACGATAACGTTTGACCCGTTTCGGCTAATTTATGCAAACTAGTTACATAAACCGAACCGAACGCGTAATAAGCGTAATGGTTATTCATATGAGCCATATACAGGTTTCCTAAGTTAATTATGCCTCAAATATGTTGTGACATCAGTAAGATGTCTTTCCTTATGCCCGAACGTATTTAAACACAAACTAGGCCCCGCAGGGGTAGTTTGGTCATTTAAAAGGTTATAAAAGAGTTTAAGTATTTATCTGAGTTACAGGTCTGATATAATCAGCAAAAATACTTATTTTGGTAAGTTATAACAGTGGGTTAAAGTATATATGTGAATTTACCAAGTATAACCAAACTATGCACCGTAGGGGCATTTTGGTAATTTCACATAAGCCGAAAGGCTCAAAACCGAATTCTGAGTTTATCAACCTTTGCTTACTGTTAAAATATTATAATTTGCCTCTTATATCAGTAGGTATCAACCCGGGTATGTCCAATATGACTTTAAAACATACTATGCGCTAAAAACGCTAAATAAGGCGATTAAAGGCCATTTCCGGGTTCGATACTTAAATCTGATATTTTTATATTTCCAGAAGGCTTAAAATAATTTATTTATCATAAGTAATCAGTAGCAAAAGGTTTGGAGTCGTTTAGATATGTAAAACCAGTTTTATGGCCCGTAAGGGCAAAACCGACAATTACCGAATTAAGCCTACGACTATGAGTTATGCTCAGCCTAAAATTAATTAAAAATCTTTAAAAATCCCAAAATAATATATTACATCAGTGGGTAAAAGATTTGGTATCAAAAAGTATGTTTAAGTAGGCTATACGCTAATTGCGCCATTTTATTAACATAAAGCATTAATTTTGCGATAATGAGCATAACTCTTAAACTACAAGTCAAACTGATGTCAAAATTTGCATACAAGTTTACATATCAGTAATTAAGGTTTCTACACTTTTACATTTTCATAAATCACGTTTTAAGGTAATAAGGGCATAACGGTCAACATATGAGCAATTAACGGAAATATGCATATTAATTGGATAACTAGTGAACCAAGGTGTATAGTCACAGATGGTTGTTCTAACATGTATCCTAATCCAATTTAAGCTCTGAGGCATTTCTAAAACATACCTAAACGGGTCAGAACTGAAAGTCAAAGTGAAAGTCAAACTATGTGACTTTCGGTTCCGAACCAGGTCTAAACAGGAAATAGTCGGGTTGAACATGTTCTTACACTTATTACTAAGTTATAACAATGATCAAACATGTTATATATGTTCTAGATAGCTAATTATGCATAAATGACATATTAAGCATCCTGTTGACTTTTTACTTAAAAGTTTGACCCGACTTTTGACCTGGTTAGAGTGGTAATCAGGGGAAACCCTTTTGAGGTTTTATTACCCACATAAATACCAATCTATAACTACTTTTAAATCGAGATATGACTGAGCCATTATTGACTAATCTCGAAGTCAAACCGTAATTACGACGGTTTCACTTTTAGCTAATTAAACAAGCTAAACTCAATTAAAGAAAGACTAGTAGACTTACAAGAGTCCTATGCACGACTTAAGATCAGTTGGACCTCCTTGAGAGCTCCAGAATTGATCCAAGAATGCAGGAAATGGTGTGTGGAACATTGTTGCACTACATGGCCTTATATAGTGGATTTAGGCACCACAATTAATCGACAACTAAGTCTACTACTGCCCACAACCTTCCAACATGTGTCCTAGTACTCTAGGATAGTTTAGGGGTCGCCCATGAGTGAGAAAAACCAATGAAATCGGTCATAATCGCGAAAGAACAGGCTGCAGCCGGTTTTTGGGTTCTGGGCGTCCCACGCGGCCCGCCTCCCACTTTGACAATTCTCACGCGGGCCGCCTGGCCTGTGAAATCAGATTTTTGATTTTTCTTTTGTTTTGCAGGTTGACCTTTGGCTTCACGAAGGGGCAACTAGGGTTATTTCTTGCATTTTGACCCCCTTATGTTTACCCACAAGGGCCTTAGGACTTATACCCACTTTCCCAAGTCCCCGAACACTTCCGGTTAACCCGAAAAGTCTTAACTTTCAATGTTTGCACTTTAACCCCTCACACACGAATGTGGTCATAACTTTCTCATACGATAACGAAACTTTATGAAATTTTAATCGTGCATTTTAGTGAGCATAATTAACATTTACAAAGCTTCGGGTTTGTCAAAAGGTCACTCAGAGGTATATCTTTAAACATGTTGACACATTTAACCCCTGTAGTTTGTAATCTCTCACTTTTAGCTTCGTATGATCCATGATTTATTCGTTTGATGTTATAAACATCATGTAGGGTTATTATGAAGTATATTTATTCACAGTTGACACTTAGAATACGTATATTCACATACTTTCCATGTTTGTCAACTTTAGTCCTTTCATAACATTCTTTCACACGTTCAAAATTTATGACACGTGTCAACACCTTATAGGACATGAATTTTCGAGGTGTTACAAACTGTCTGCACAGTTACCCGCCAAATGTAACCGCCAAACTCATATGTATTTAACCTTGTTGCCGGCAACATGTTCGGACATCAAGACAGTTTCTGTTAATTACGAAATTGTCCACTTTCATTCTATTGTTCTCACTTGTATATTCTGCATCATCTTGATCTGGATATATACATAAACATGTCTGCAAGTCTCGTAAACACTTCCGCTGCATCTGCATGTTCTTATGCTCGAGACAGGAATGATCCGGATGGCCAACAATAATCACTTTTGAACATGAATCATAAACACCCTTTTCGACTATTGTTCCATCTTGTTGAACCACCAGTATATCATCCTTCATGGTAGCATGTGTTTCGTTCATGATCCACATTACTTGTGTACCGACTCGCCATTCATTGATACTTATATTCACACACATACACTCTGGCTAGTTATTATGGACCCGAGGTGTAACATTCACACACGAATAACTCAAACCTTTGGTACCTGACTACCGATGCCTCATTAAGGGACCGAGGTGTAACATTCACACAAGTACACTAAGTTGGTTATGGTGATGCTACTACATATGCCAACCACTTAGGGGATGTTTGCCAACTTCTGAATGGGTAAGTGCTGAACCAGTAAGTGGTCTGAACCCAAGAAGTCTGAATCATTAAGAGCTAGTATAATGCTTAACAATTCAGAGGCAAATGTCTGGCCAATTCAGATAAGAGGTCTTAACCATTCAGAGGCAATTGTTTGAACCATTCAGATATCTGCTCACGAAACAAACACTTTGAACCATTAAGTGTTGAACCAGTAAAATATCTGAACCATTAAGTACCCATTAAAGAGCAGAAACACCCTTAGAATATGTAAATCAAATGCCAAGGCCATATTTGATCATCAATTCCCATCTTTAGCCACGAATAACCCAAACCTTCATGTTAGCCAGTTGGCATAGTGGGGGCAACAATGTCACTTTCATTCATCATTTTAGTTTCATTTATTTTAAATTTTGTTGACAGGTTGTTGCAGGCATTTAAGTTGGATTATAAAAGTCTTTAATTCTTTGCTGGCCAAAAAAGATTAAGTTGAATTATATATAGTAAAGCAACTGCTGGGTGTGGTTGTGAAATCACTTTCCTACTCATCAGTCTCCTTCTTTGTGGACCACATCAAGATTCAATTCATTTGAGCCGTCATCGTCTCCGAGATTATTAATTCTTTTCGGAAACATGTTTTTTTATGTTTGTCAAAAAAACAAGTATCATACAAGCGTTTTGCTCCACTCCACGTGCATTTCTTAATAATTTTACATATTTTCGAAAACCGTGTATAAAATTAATATATAAAGAGATGTACCTAGTAATATCCTACTTATAAGGTAAGTTCCCGAGAGTGAGATGAAGTAAAACATACCTCTATTTCAGGAAATAAATAGGTTGCTCCCAGATGAGATCCTCGACTAAAACAAACCTTAAAAAATAAACATACGAGTAGCATAAAGTATATATCATTAGTAGAAGGAAAAGAGAGCATGCCAACAAAAGGATCATGAACAACCTAGAATGGTAACTAGCATTGACAACTAGGAAAAATGAGAAACAAAAGGTAGGACATGCTATGACACCAAAAGTAAGCTAAAACTAAAAACTAATACCCCCCCCCCCCCCCCCCAAAAAAAAAAAAAAAAAAAATCTCTAACTTTATCCATGTCTCCAAAAACTTTTGTTATTGATTATATCTTTCCGGAGGTGCAATTATAACAAATTATGCTTAATCTTTTATCCCATATCAGTTTGAGTCTATCTTTAATCCCCCACAACCCCCCCCCCCCCCCACACACACTATGAGGTTTCCATGCTTATTACAAGTGTAGTCATATGTCTCCTCTGCAAATCCCAAAACCATCTCTATCTCCCCTCTATAATCTTATCGCAAACGTGAGCCACCGTGAATTTATTCCGAAAAACTTCATTTTCTTATTTGGTCCAAACTTGTGTGTCTACACATCCACCTCGATTTCCTCATCTTGTAACCTTTCATTTCCAAGCTTATGTCTTCTTGATGACCCAACAAATGGTTCCGTATAACATAGCTGAGGGAAGTGCAATCTTGTTGGGGTTGTCACACAAAACCCATGTGGCGGCTCTCCACTTGCACCAATCTGATTGAATGCGATAAGCTACATCACTGTCAATGTCCACGTCACTCTAAACGAAGGAACCTAAATACTAAAAATTGGTTGTCTACGGGATAACATGCCTTAAATAGTTATCTGGTTGCCCTTCTCGTCGTAGGTGCCACTGAAGTTACAATAAATATACTCGGTTTTAGACCGACTTATGCGTAAGCCTTTTCGTTTTAAGATACGTGAATCTAATACCTTCATGAATCTCCTTTCCGGTACCAAGAAAAAAAGCCTCATGTAAGAAATAACTCTTGCATCACAGATTGGGTCTTGAATATAAATTGAGACATCTCATTCTTGTTGGGGAAATTCGAAAATTGCTTGGATAAATCTGAAGTCGTGTAATCACTTTCAGATCAAACAATTGGAGTGGCTACCAATCTTTGATCGGATAAAATCAGATTGATTCTAGATTTCTGTATGAATTTGGTTGAGAGAATTTTGAGGGATTTTTTACGAACTGTAACCAAAACAAACTAATTTGGTTGAGAGAATTTTAGTGTAAATCATAGATTAACTAACTTGTTCACAGCAACCAAAACAAACTAATGCATAAATGAAATGTCGTGACGATTGAATTTCATATTAGTATATTACGCATTCCAAATATTCGAATTTAAGGGTGTCACTAAGGATTGAACCCTTAATATCCATAATGAATACATGAAGATAATATACACATTAGTTTACATACATAGATCTAACTTGACACTATCTTTTACTAGCCTATGTCCCTATCCTTCATAAGCATATCAAAGCCAAGTCCAAGCTTCTTGAAGCAGCTAAACTTCATGCTCATATAGGTAGCTCTTTTACTCTTGCACCTGCAAATGCAATTTTTCAAAAGAGCTATTAAGAAGATATACCTCAACCTTCCTTAACTTGCAGATCTAAACACATACCTTTGGGACAATTTAATGTTGTGTTCCAAACTCTAGATGTTAAGCTTTCCACATTGAATTCTGCACCTAACGTCATATTAGGTGGGAATTGGGTATCTTAACATGAGAGTTTTCAGATGGACTTTAACCCTGATCCCACAGCTGATACTTTCACGAGATCTCTAGTTAACCCTTTGGTTAAATGATCAGCTAAGTTATGTTGAGTTCTGACATACTCAACCGAAATCACACCATGCATGATGAGCTCACGAACCATGCTGTGTCTTACACCTAAGTGTCTTGACTTGCCATTATACACTTGACTATATGCCTTAGCCAATGTAGCTTCACTATCACACCTTATAGAAATGGGAGATATTGGTTTGGGCCACAATGGAATCTCATAAATCAAGTTTCTTAGCCAATCAGCTTCCTTACCAGCTGCCGCTAAGGCTACAAACTCAGATTCCATAGTTGAGTCAGTTATGCAGGTCTGTTTCTTTGAAGCCCAAGAAATAGCACCTCCCCCAAGTAGGAATACCCAACCACTTGTGGAAGAATGATCTTCCTTATTGTTTATCCAACTTGCATCTGAATATCCTTCAATCACTGAAGGAAATCCAATGTAAGTCAGACCATAATCAATGGTTCTTTTCAAGTATTTGAATACTCGACCTAATGCTTGCCAGTGATGAGTACTAGGATTGCTAGTAAATCTACTAAGCTTTCCAACAGCATACGCTATATCTGGTCTGGTACTAATCATAGCGTACATAAGTGATCCAATTGCTCTTGAGTACTCAAGTGGAGATACTGCAATACCTTTATTAGGTAATAGCTTCAAACTAGGATCAACAGGAGTACTTGCGGGAGAACAATCCTTGAAATTAAACTTGTTCAGGATCTTCTCAATATAGTAGGATTGAGAGATTGAAATGCCCCTGTTCTCACGTTTGATTTTAATACCTAAAATCACCTCAGCCTCCCCCATATCCTTCATAGCAAACTTAGATGATAAAAATTCCTTTGTTCTATCAACTTGATCTTGGTTAGTACCAAAAATCAACATATCATCTACGTACAAACAGATCATGACTCCGTTTCCAGAAGCATCAAACTTGCTATAAACACATTTATCTGCTTGGTTTAAAACAAAACCATTAGACAACACAATCTCATCAAACTTTTGATGCCACTGTTTAGGTGCTTGCTTCAAGCCATAAAGAGATTTAATTAATTTACACACCTTGTTTTCACTTCCAGGCATAACAAACCCTTCTGGTTGTTTCATGTAAATCTCCTCATCTAATTCACCATTTAAAAATGCAGTTTTCACATCCATTTGGTGAATTTTAAGATTATGTATAGCAGCAAGTGCTAATAATAATCTAATGGTAGATATCCTTGCTACAGGAGCATATGTATCAAAGAAGTCAATACCCTCCTTTTGTCTAAACCCTTGGATTACTAATCTGGCTTTGAACTTATCAATAGTACCATCCACCTTCATCTTCCTCTTGAAGATCCATTTACTTCCCAATGGTTTACAACCAGGAGGTAAATCCACCAATTTCCAAGTGTTATTTTGCAAGATAGAATCCATTTCATCTTGGATGGCTTCTTTCCAAAAAGAAACATCCCTTGAAGCCATTGCTTCACTATATGTCTTTGGATCCTCATCGACATTGAAACAATATTGATATTGAAAATTAATATCAACCCTCGAACCTTCAACTAAGTACAATTGAAAGTCGTCACCATAAGACTTGGCCTTTCTTTCTCTCGAACTCCTTCTTGGTTCAGTGCTAGTTGAAGGCATAATTTCTTTTCCACTAGAAATCTTTAAAGAAGGATTCATATCCTTTGGCCTAGGTATAGATGTGAATCTCTCTTCATCGTATTCTACATTTCCACTTCTTGCCTCAATGACCGTATGTACTGACACGTGGTCATTTGGTTCTATTACATAGAACCTGTGAGCAAATGAATGCTCCGCATATCCAATGAAAATGCATTCTATACCTCTTTCCCCTAAGTTTCTTATCTTAGGATCATTGAGCCTTACCACGGCTCTACAACCCCAAACTCTTAGTTTTTGCAACTCGGGTGGCTTTTTATACCAAAGCTCAAAAGGGGTTGTTTTGTTTCTTTTATTAGGAACCCGGTTTAACAAATAGCAAGCCGTCAACATCGCCTCTCCCCAAAACCCATTATTTAGACCCGAATGGGACAACATGGTATTAACCATCTCTTTTAGTGTCCTATTCTTCCTTTCCGCCACACCATTTTGTTCCGGTGTGTAAGGAGCTGTGGTATGGTGTATTATTCCAGTTGATTGGAAATACACTGGATCAAAATACTCACCACCTCTATCGGTATGTAGAGTTTTGATCAATTCACTTTGATGAAGCTCTACTTCTTGTTTATAGATTTTAAACTTTTACAGAGCTTCGTCTTTTGCATGTAACAAGTAAACGTAACAAAATCTAGTAGCATCATCTATAAAGGTTACAACATACTTCTTGTTACCTAATGATGGTGTACCATGAAAATCACATAAATCACTATGTATCAAATCTAACAGTTTACTTTCCCTAGTAACATGTTGCATAAAGGGTTTTCTAGTGATTTTATTCAACTTGCAGATATGGCATTTTTCATTTGTTAAAGTTACTGCCGGAATTAAGCTCATTTTAGACATTTCCATAAGTCGTTTATAATGTACATGTCCTAATCTAGCATGCCATAATTCAGATTTAGACGAATTTACACTAGAAACAGAATCAATCATACAAACAGAATCATCACTAAACGGCACTTCTAAATTTAACATAATCATACCATTACATAGATAACCAAATCCGATAAAAGAACCATGTCTTGACAAGATATACTTGTCACATTCTAACACTTGTTTGTACCCGCAATTATTTAATACGATACCGGATAACAAGTTTTTCCGAATGCCAGGTACATACAATACATTACTTAAACTTAGAGTTTTTCCAGAAGTAAATACTAGTACTACACTTCCAATTCCGTGGATTGGCTCGGTTGCAACATTTCCCATCTTTAAAACAGATCCATCTTCAATTAATGTAAGGTCCTTGAACCATCTTCGATCCTTACATACGTGACTTGTTGCTCCCGAGTCATACCACCAAGCAACAGAATCATCCTGCACATAAAATGCTTCAGAAATTAGTGAAACATAATTCACATCCGAATTATAATTAAAGTCTAATTTCTGACCTTGTTGCTTTGGATCCTTAGAGGATCCACTAGTACCAGCTTCGTTCTTGCCTTTAACAACACGACAATCTCTCTTGAAGTGTCCTGGTTTACCACACTTCCAACAGCCTTCATCCTTAGTCTGTTTTGAATGTTTCACAGCCTTGTTCTTCTTGTTAGGCCTACTTTGAAACTTCCTTTTGTTGTTTCCCTTGTTAGAATTTTTAAAACTAGGACCACTTTCTTCCACCATGTTAACAGAAGACCCACCAACGTGTTTATCTTTGTTAACCTTTTCCATGGCCCGACAAGACTCCTCAATTCGAAAACAACTTCCAAGTTCAACCAGATTCATTTCCTCCTTCTTATGTTTTAAAGTATGTTTAAAATCTTTCCAAGAAGGAGGAAGTTTATCAATGATAGATGGAACAGAAATTGCTTCATCCATCTTTAAACCATGTAGTTCGAATTGACCCAGAATTCTTAGACATTCATTATATTGTTCCATGATGGATCTATCATCAACCATTTTATAATTCATAAAATCACTGACTAAGAATTTCTTACTAGATGTGTCTTCAGCCATGTATTTGGCCTCTAGTAATTCCCATAGTTCTTTTGCAGATTCAACATTTTGATATATATCAAAAAGAGAGTCACACATACCATTCAGAATATGCCCACGACAGATGTAATCATCATTCAGCCACTTTCCACGCTTCCTAGTTAGTTCCAGCGGCTCATTCGTCACTTCTTCAGGCATCGGGGTACTCAGAACGTACACCACTTTCAAATCCGTCAAGAGGAAATGCATCTTCTTTTGCCAGCGACGGAAGTCTTGCCCTTCAAACTTGTCCAATTTCGCAAATTTGTTCATCATAGCCTTCGCAGATTCACCACCGCTTGTCATCTTCATAGAATTGTTTGATCTTTGTTGGGGAAATTCGAAAATTGCTTGGATAAATCTGAAGTCGTGTAATCACTTTCAGATCAAACAATTGGAGTGGCTACCAATCTTTGATCGGATAAAATCAGATTGATTCTAGATTTCTGTATGAATTTGGTTGAGAGAATTTTGAGGGATTTTTGACGAACTGTAAATTCGTCTAGGGTTTGGAAAACCGTTTGAGAGAGCGTATTTGCAGTTTTCCATAACTGCCTGCAGTTTTTGTTTTGAACAAAAAACACCTTTAGTCCCTCATGTTTCAAAAGTGCATATTTTGTCCGAAATTTAATTTCTGATGCATTTTCAATAAAGGACTTTTGTCCAAACCCCCAGCCAGGGGCTCTGCCCCTTGGACCCCGCCAGGGGCTGCCGCCCCTTGGACCCCGCTTCTCTCGGGGGCGCTGCCCCCGAACCCCCGCCAAGGGGGCGCTGCCCCCTTGGATCCCCCGTTAGTCCCGATGACATTCAAATAAGCGTGCACTCTTATTTGTATGTCACGTGCAATCTCAAATTACACTAAAATATCCAACAATTCTTTGGTTCTTGGAATATCATGAGGCTCCTTGTCGAGGAATGCAATAGCTATGTTTTTTTTATAAATTTAATTTAAATAACAAACGAATGTACGATATCAGCTTAAAACGATTCATATTTCTTTCCTTTGGTGGAACCAAATATCGAGTTTGTAGAAGTCGAATGTACGATATCAGCTTAAAACGATTCATCTGTGATATGATGTCTTAATACGCGAATTTGAGGTATTCAATTCAAGAACGAACAAGCACGCGTGTGTTACATAACTAAATAAATTATACGTGAAATTGTGTTGCTTATCGCATAAGGTTTAAGGGAATGTTTGTTTACCTCTTAATGGTTCGGACCTTTTACTAGTTCAGCACTTATTGGTTCAGATTGTTTGTTTCGCGAGTAAATGTCTGAATGGTTTAGACATTTGCCTCTGAATGGTTAAGCATTACACAGAGTCTGAATGGTTAAGACCTCTAATCTGAATTGGTCAGACATTTGCCTCTGAACGGTTAAGAATTATACTGACTCTTAATGGTTCAGACTTCTTACTGGTTCAGCACTTAATAATTCAGACATCTTACCGGTTCAACACTTAACCATTCAGAAGATGCCAAACAACCCCTAAATCATTATTCAGATATATACGAAAAGGTCCAATAGACGAATTCAACATATTCACATACCTTATCGATATATGGGTGAAATTAGTCTAACATACCCATAAAGATATAACACACTAAAACCAATTCTTCTTATATTAATATCAAAGCCATCATCAAATTATATTGATATAATTAGATGATAATAATAAAACACAACAATTTCTTCTTATATTAATTTAATATCAACTATCGAAACTGTAACTTTACATTATGTTCTGACTAACAACATTTTATAATTAATCAAACATGTGTTAGAAAATAAAAACAAAGAAAAAACCTAACACAAAAACTAAAGCCAAAAATTTCAAAACTTTTGATCATATGCTCATAACCAATACCAACACGCCACGTCATTTTACGGACACCTTGGATTCTTACCAGGTCCACCGTAGTAAAAATAATTACCCCAGACCCTATTACTTCCACCTCTAATATCGTAACAATTTGGATGATCGGCTAATATCTTAAAACCGGACAATGGGATTAAATTGTTACCCCAATCAACCACTTGCATGTTCCTAAAATACGAAGCTTTACCGAATCCTTGACCTGAAAAATGCCCACTTCCCATTTGGGTTAAAGTGTGCGAACCCGAAGCCCGACTATTCACAATTTCTCCACCAAATTGAACCATGCTTGCGTGATCTCGAAGGTGAGTGAACAAGGAAGCGGGCCAATACCCGACCAAGGTTCCTGACCCGAATTCTAACCACCAATTTCCATGCTTTGGATCCTACATAATTTAAGACATTGAATTAATCAACTAATAAGAGCATTCAATTGGACCATCCATCTCCATCTATATAAAAACACAGTTTTCTTTAAATTTTATTAATTTTTTAAAAACATCTCACATCCGACTCTCTATCTATATCTATTGCTTACTCACAAAAACTTCTGTTACTATTTTTTTCTCTTTCATACACACTTACAATAAAAATATAGAGCGTTAAATATGTACCTTTAAATATAGAGGTGTACTTAATTTTCCTTATATTTTTCTCTATTTTACAGATTCCAATATGATAGCGTTGTTGTTATCTTTATTTTTTTCTTTATATTATATAGAATAAAGGCTCCAATATTAAATCATGTTATATATTTAAGTTGGATAAAAGTTGAGATTTAATAACCACTTTACTAGTTTTTACGCGGCTAATTATTTTTAAATTTAGTATTTTAAGATACATTATCTTATGGTCTATGGAAAAAAATAGTTATTTATTTTGATTTTCTTTAAAGCACAACCTTCAAATCTAAGAAATTCTTGACCGTTTTTGGTGCTAGGTGATAGTTTTTGTGTTTTCACCGTTGGAGCACATTAGTCCTGGCCATTTTTGGGCTTCCGTCCATACACAAGAACATGAAAGAACGAGTTGGTGGTGGACCCATCACCTATTCATCTATCGTTTTTTTATAAAATTCGTATTTTTCTGATTTGGCAGCTAACTAAGCACATTTTTGGGTTCTAAACACCACCTCGCCAGTCGTCACTCGTGAGTCAAACAAACACCTCTAAGGTCTCCGCTTGCGTATTTGTTGGTGGTGCAACGATGGCGATGATGGTGGTGATTGGTATATATAATTATTATATAGGCGAAACCAAAGAGGTCCCCAATCCATCATGGGGTAGTGGTGTAGGCAGTGCTTCATATCTTGATACATACATACATGCACACATACATATGTTTAATTATAACGTAAAATAACTTAAAAAAAATTACCTTCCATATCAATAAAGTGATATCAAACTGTCCCCCGTTATATACAGATCTTGGAGATATTGCGGCACCGATCGCAATCCTATTGTTTGTTTGTATAAATCCTGAACATAACAAGTTGTAGCATCCTGTTGTCTGGTATGCATCATTCTGTAATTATAAAAATATTGTAAATTATTTAGAATAAGATATTTTTTTATGAAAAATTATGAAGTAATAGTGTGTGAATTATTTTAACTTACTGTCCAATAAGTGAAGAATCGAGGATAGTTGTCCCCATATAGCTCTGGGCTTACCTATTGAAAAGAAATTAATAAACTTTCCGTAAATAATAAATTCAGTTTATGGGTGGGTAGTTGATGTACTTTAATTAGCTTTAAATGACATTAAGAAACTTGTATTTTGTATTATTTTTATAGCATTAACTACAAGTAATTATAACATTATTTTGTCAGGTTTGACATTGCAACGTTGAAAAAAGGTTATTTAAGGTTACACGGTATAGTGACAGTCCTCGTTTGAAGGATGGTCCGCCACGTAGGATGGGCATGAGAATAGAGGTAAGGAAATGGGGTGATGATCCTAAAATATATGTATATGTTGTATGTATATATGTGTGTGTGAGGAGGTTTTGTCCTCATGTGGGACGGCTTGAAGAAGCCGGAGAGGACGCGACGGATGGGGGGCGAAATGGGTGAAGGATGGGCGCCGCACCTGGACGAAGGAGGACGGACCTCCATACCGTCCAGCCTAAGAATGATGTATTTATATGTTTGTTTTTACATAAGTCCACTTATTGATGACAACAAATATCTTACAACTTATAACTTTTTTTTGGTAACGGCAAGAAAGAAATTTTGTATAACCCAACAGCTAGCCCAAGGCTAAGATATAATTCTTACAAATAGTTTAGATTGAACATAAATTATAAGATGTGAAGTTCGGTTCTGAATACCGAAACCTGGCCGATCTAAATAAGAATTGTCGGTGTTATTGGTTCGACAATGAGCCAAAGAAACCAGAAAAAAAACAAATCAACTGAGTTTGAGCTAATTATACTAAGCGGAAGCAAAACGGGTGGAGATTAATTGATCATTGTCCCTTTCTACCCGTTAACAAATTTTTAAGACCGTAGTAATCGGTTAAATTGCTCTAATGAATCCCCAAAATTGTTGGTTCAAGTATCGATTCGGTTTTTTTTTTAAACATTACTCATAGCACTCTTTTCTTAAAACGTAAAATAAAATTTACTTTTATGTACCTATAATTATAAAGAGAGTACCTTTATGAGGTGCTCAATATGTTGCAACATGTATAGCAAATTAGACTAACAAAAGCATTTAATGATTCTCAATATTTTTGTTTACATAAGAGTGTGAAAACACCTTTCGGTACAATATAAAGGGACCTAACGTTGCAGACTTGCAGGTATCATTTAGTATATATTTTTACAGATTGCCCTTAAAGATATTGTTTAATTTTAGCAAAATATTCTTATATAATAAATAAAAACCTACCTGAATTTACTTATTTAGCAATGATATTACTTCAAGAAACATGAAACTAAAAATCACTAATTTGTTACTCCATTATAATCAAGTAGAACATGGTATAGCCTAGAGGGGACAAAGTAGACGAGCCTAGACGGGTTCAGATGAATTCCATAATATGTTAACGCACACGAAGCTCGTTAAGATGTAATCGTTTCATGTGGATCAAAATGGTATGTGCCGGACTGGTTTTAACTTAGATGTGACAAATAGTTAACGTGTTAAATATAAAATACAACAATGCTAAGTTAAATACCTAGTTTTTAATGTGAAGCATCTTACAACTCATTTAACATTAGTTGGCCTTTAATTACACTCATGTTGCTCTTTGGAGATAAATTAATCAAAATTAACACACTCTAGTGAACCTAAAGAAACAATAATGATGCAAAGAGTTAACTGCCATTTTCATCTATGTGGTTTGTCCAATTATGCTAGTTCAGACGAAATTTTAATTTGTATCATTTCCGTCTCTAACATTTTTGAAACATGTCAGCTCTGTGTAAAAAAAACACGAGTTTGCCATTTTCATCCCTGTGATTTGTGCAATTATCATATTCAACCTTAGCTTTTTGGATGGAATTGTCATGTTTCAAGAATGTCAGAGACGAAAATGATATAAATTTAAAATTTGGTCTGAAGTGTCATAATTTGACAAACTACAGAGACGGAAATGAGTTAACTTTGATGGTGCATGAGGATAAATATGAAAGTTGGAAGTAAATAGAAATGGTTGAAATGATTAATGAAAATACCTGCCAGCCAGCTTCAATGGTGTTTAGATCATTTCCAAATGACCCAGATATAACCCACATTTGTGATAAACTGAATTCATATCTGTTGGCTACCCTTGGAGCCCACACATTTATGCTTGCTTTTGCTCCATAATATTTATTCCCACTCACATACCCTACTGCATGCTGCCATTTTCAACCGAATTTAATTAGGGATTTTCATTCAACCATTTTTTAAATAAAATTTATTAATTTGATCATTAATTAAGGTACGACATATGATCGATATGTCGTCATAAGGAAAAGGGACCCTGGACCATGCCCAACAGGACATTAAGGGTGTAAGGAGACTTTGGAGTGGCAAACCAAAAAACCAACCAATCAGAGCGCGCCATGTCAATCAGTCAAAGGTGTTTAAACTTTGGTGAAAAGTGTTGGCAATGGTTTAGACACTTTTAAAAAAAAAAAAAGTTGTGATTGGTTGAGATAGGAATGGACCCCACCCACAATACCCTCTCTCTCTCCCCTTCCTCCCTTCCCCGAGTCGGCAAGCTGTCCCCGCTCCGTTTGCCTTGCCGCGTCGGCATTGGGTCGGCGGCGGTGTTTGCCGATCGGCAAACACGTTTGCCACCCTTTGCCGACTAAAGCGTTCAAGATTTTTATTAGTTTGATTATAATATTACGAAGGCGTTAGTAAAATCTTCGAAACCCTCAAGTATAATGAGATCAATTATATTATATTAGCTTTCAATATAATGTATATGAAAAAAAAGATAAATATGTGAGTATTTTGGAAACATTTCTATAAATCTAAAATTCTAATATTATTTAACAATAAGTGTGTTTTAATGTTGTCTCAATATACTTTCACACTAAACTAAAATGTTAACAAGCACTCATTTTCATATTGTGATTTCTCTATTTAGCATTTCACTAGTACTAAAATGTTAAACCAAATGTAACACCCCTTTTGGTATAGTGAAAACCCAATTTTTAAAATGAAAACAGGTAAATTCTTGTTCTAATTAACAACTAAACTAACTTTATCTATGCCTTTTTGAGAAAAAGTTAAATGCTATGATTTGATGTGACACTAAAAAAATTGAAAAGTTTCAAGAGTTACAATCTTGACATCATAGGAGAGGTACAACATTTACTACACAAGGTACATGCTATTATAACCTTGTTTTCCAAACCACCCTTCTATAGAAATCTATCAAATGATGGAAAAACATAAAAATCTTTACCTACTTGAAATAACACCAATTACCTATTATATATATTGATTTCGAGGGACGATAGAATAGTAATTTTATTTTTATAATAATATATAGTTTTTTTTATTATTTTATTTTTTAATATATTACAATAGTTTATTATTATATTTACTTTTAATAACATATTTTTTTTTAAACATCTATTTCCTTTACCTTTTTTTAATAATTGTTTTTTTCTTTTTTAACATATATTAATTTATCGATTAATGTGATAATTTTTAATAAGTTACGTTTATAACTTTATTCTAAAAACTTAAGTACGTAGTTGTGCTTGATTTTTTCCCTGACATTCCGTTATAAGTTTTGTTAAAACGGGGTTACACTCAAAATAAAGTATTTATTTGGTATTATAAAACGGTACGGTGATAAATTAAATCGTTCTAATGGTTTGACTTTCTAAACAACATACTTTATTTTCAAATCACGTTTGTTTTACATTATCATTTGCTCGGTTTCGCCGCAACGCGCGATATGAAAAACTAGTAATATATTATTAACCAAGAACAGAAATATAACCAAAACTCCTTAATGTACAAACTAACCTCATGACCATAGCTAGAAGTGTCTCTTCTAATCGGTCTAGCTTTTCGACCAAATCTTCGTATCGAATTAGCTCGTAAAATGTCTTGTTCGCTTGTTCGTCTAATCGGAATTGTTCCTTCGGGACATGATTCGCCCGATAAACTCCATAATTGATAATTTTCAGACCTGTTTTCTGCTTGATCATGCCTATATGGTCTCTCCGGTGGATCCTGTTTATCAAAAAGCAAAACTTTTTTTTAACTAAATAATAAAACTAAGAATAATAATTAATTAATTAATCTGTATATAAGAAAATAAAAACCCACCAATGGTTTTTTCCCTTTCAACTTAGGATGATCAAAAGCTGGTTGATGATGCGTTACAACGCAATCTATTATATCACCATCCGGACTCTGTTAAAAAAATGTTGTTATTTCAATTTATTCATGTATAATGAAGAACAAAAAAAAATGAATAAAAAATATAATAGTAGATAAATATTTCAAACCATTAGGAAATTAGACAGTGGTATCACAGATAAACGGGCAACAAGCTGCGTCGCAAACCGAAAATGAAGAATCTTGTTTACCTGAATTGATTTGACAAAAGGTTTGTTGATCTTTTTAAGATGAGCTTGAACTAGTTTCATCTTGTTGGATTCTTCACGTGGCCGGAATATTTGGTGATCTTGCCGGAGTTTTTTGCCTGAGATGGTCGGAAAAACAGGAGAAAAGAGCAGGAGAATGCAAACAAACATTGAAGTGACTGGAGGGAGTTTAAAACATGAAGATGAATCTACTGTTTGTTGTTTTTGTTTTTGTTGTTTGAACTTGACTCCATGTTGTCTTCTTCTGTGATTAAAATGAAAACAGAAAAAACAAAAACAAGCTGCTTCTGTTTTCTCCATTTATGAAATAATAATATCACTCATTCATTCATTCACCATTTTCAAAACAAGAAATGGAAACAAATTCACAAGAGAAGAAGTAGCTCTTTATCTCTCTCTGGAAGCTTTGTTTTCTACTATTTCTATATTTGTTTTGCAAGTTCTGACAACAAGAAGTTGAAAGTATAAATAGGTGTGAGTTATGAACTCACAAAATGGTTTGTCGGGGTTTTTACTTTTTAATTTCCACTTAATTTCGAAATAAGTTGAAAGTATTAATTGATTAGGCTAAGTAATATAAGTTGTGTAAGTTTCTTTTTTTTTTTTTTAACGGCAAGGTGTCACAATTTTTTGGGTGCGAGACACCCCACACCCCCCTCATTGGGGAGGCCCGTCGCCCCACTCCGGCCAGACGTGAGTGTCTTAACCGTGCCCCAGCTGGCATCAGAGTGTGACCGGCGTCCAAAGGAAAAAAAATTCTTGCTAGGTGCATCTGTCGTTGACTCATTACATATATTCCACGGTAGTTTCTAAAATTAGATGAATAAATCTTGAAAATAAAATGCGCCGTGGTATGCAAAAACCGAAAAAAAAATATCAAATGATGATATTTTTGTAATATAAGTAAATTGTTTAAGTTTAATACAAGTAAATTGTTGAAATTATAATAATATATTGTACGTCTTGATATTACGATATGTGATACACCATTTTTACATTGTGACATTTTCATGAATAAATGAAAAATTAACAATATAGCATATATATGCTTACACTATATGTATGTTAGTAACAATACTTTAGTGTATAAATTGGTTTGGGGGTTGGTTCCGGTACAAACCATATTTATCCTACAAACCGTATAAACAGATCCTAACACTTAAAAAAAGTTAAATTAGCACATACCGAAACAATACATACATAAAGATAGCACTTTTGAATTATATTAGCACATGAAAATTAATCAAGATAATTGATTTTAGCACATATTTGAATGATATCAGCATATTGAAAACAAAAAGGAATATCCAAATAAAGAATTAATTTCTTGTTAGCATATTTATAGGGAATTCAATATAATCGATATTATTTAGGATATTATTTTATTATTTCTCTATAATTGGTTGGATGACACGTGACACTTTTTAAATGGTTCTTATAGTTTGTATGCAAAATGTGGTTTGTATTTGATCCTACTCCTAAATTGGGGATCACACTAAGTGTAATAATAATGTTAATGTATCTGTGCATTGTCACACCCCGAATTCCACGTGTCACCGGTGGGCCCGGTAGGGAGTATCGTGATGTGGTTGGCAACATAATAGTCAAACAACACAATATATAAATATGCACAGCGGAAGCAAAAGGTAAATATATTACAATCCGAATATAAAGTAATATCCAGTATTACAACGGAAAGTAAAAGATCCACAGGCGGATCAAATAAAAGAAAACTGTTCAACAGACTTTGACATCTAGAGCTTGCGAGACTTGATTAATGATGCCTGGAGTAGCCAGCCTATTTCGTCTAGCACCTGCACTTAGCCTTTTTGGAAAATACGTCAGTTTACACTGGTAAATACAACTCAACTGACTCATTTAGAAAAGAGTTTGAAAATTGATTTGAATGCACTTCGGCAAAAATATCATTTATAACTTGGGACAATTATTAAAATAATCTTGTATACAGTTTTACTCATTTGCCGTCCATTAGCACCGGTTAGAAGAGCCGGTTTAAGTTAACTGACACGCCACAGGTATAGTGCCCACAAGGTTGATTCCTTTAGTGGATTACCAGTTTTTACATAATGCATCTGTCAGGTGTACGCCTACACCCCGTGCTTAGGTCGTGGCCATTTCGTAAAATGATGCCAAGGATATCCGGGACATGGTCATTTAACCCCCAAAGGCCATACATCAAATAATACAGAACAAAGCGAGTTATGTAAATACATTAATCACAATCCGATTTAAATGACTACATACCCGACCAAGCGGTACTTTTATAGTACCGTATCCCAAGCCCGTATAGGGAAAATAAGTTAAGAGTATTTACCTGAGCAAAGTATCAATCAATTACAGCAAATGCAAGTACTTTTACTGGGCTCCTAATCTGGAACGAAGGTTTATAATAACCTATTAGATTTCTAACGGGTCCTTAATTAAGCCTTAGCTTAGACCGGTTAGTTTCAATGATACGGTTCGTACGCACTATTAAGCGAAGACCGGATAGAATGTGATTTAGACCCGTCAAGTTCGGAGACTTGCTTAATATGGGTATTTCATACACATTCTGGATTTTGAGATAAAACCGATAAGGTTTGACCCGTTTAGGCTAATTTATGTAAACTAATTACATAAACCGAACCGAACGCGTAATAAGCGTAACGGGTATTCATATGAGCCATTTACAGGTTTCCTAAGTTAATATGCTTCAAATATGTTGTGACATCAGTAAGATGTCTTTTATTATGCCCGAAACGAAATTAGACACAAACTATGCCTCGTAGGGGTAGTTTGGTCATTTTCAATGTTATAAAAGAGTTTAAGTATTTACCTGAGTTACAGGTCTGATATAATCAGCAAAAATACTTAGTTTGATAAGTTATAACAGTAGGGTAAAGTAGATATGTGAAATTTATCAAATATAACCAAACTATGCACCGTATGGGCATTTTGGTAATTTCACATAAGCCGTAAAGCTCAAACTGAAGTCTGAGTTAAAAAACTTTTGCTTACTGTTAAAATATTATAATTTACCTAAAATATCAGTAGGTATTACCCCTTGTATGTTTAAAATAGTTCTAGTACATACTATGCGTTAAAAACGCTTAAAAAGGCGATTAGAAGCCGTTTCCGGGTTCTATATGGAAAACTGATATTTTTATTATTCCAGAAGGTTTAAAAATAATTTATTTATCATATGTGATCAGTAGAAAAAGTTTTGGAGTCGATTAGATATGTAAAACTCATTTTATGGCCCGTAAGGGCAAAACCGACAATTACCGGATTAAGCCTACGACTATGAGTTATGCTCAGCCTAAAATTAATTAAAAATCTTCAAAAATCCCAAAATAATATATTACATCAGTGGGTAATAAGTTTGATACCAAAAAGTAGGTTTAAATAGGCTATACGCTAATTACGCCGTTTAATCGCTAAAGAAGCTTCTAATTACGCTAATGAGCATAACTCTCAATCTACACCTCAAACTTATGTCAAAATTTGTATGCAAGCTTAAATATCAGTAACTAAGGTTTTTACTCTTTTACATTTTCAAAAATCACGTCTTAAGGTGAAAAGGGCCTAATGGTCAACATATGAGCAATTAACGGAATCATGCATATTAATTGGATAACTAATGATCCGAGGTGTATAATCACAGAGGGTTATACTAGCATGTAACCTGGTCCAAATAAAGCTCTAAGGCATTTCTAAAACATACCATAACGGGTCAGAACTGAAAGTCAAAGCGAAAGTCAAACTATGCGACTTTCGGTTCCGAACCGGGTCCTTACAGGAAATTGTCGGGTTGAACATGTTTAGACATGTTCTTACATTCATTACCAAGTTGTATCAATGATCAAACAGGTTATAAGTGTTCTACATTGCTAATCATGCATAAATTGTAATTTAAACATCCTGTTGACTTTTTATTAGTAAGTTTGACCCGACATTTGACCTAGTTAGAGTGGGAATCAGGGGGAACCCTTTTGAGGGTTTATTACCCACATAATTACTAACTTATAACTACTTTCACTTTGACTAATCACTGGACTAACAATGATTAATCGTTAGGTCAACCGTTAATTACGACGGTTTCACTTTTAAGCTAAAACTTAATTAAGAAAGGATTAGCAAACTTACTGAAGTCCTAAGCTTGATTAGTGATCACTTGAGAGAAGACTTGAGCTCCAGAATGATCAAGGATGCAAGAATAAGGGTGTGAAGAATGAGTTGCAACTTCATGGCCTTTTATAGTGTTTAATCCACCATAGAATGTTGACACACAACTCTACAACTGACCATAACCTTCCCACAAGTGTCCCTAAGTGTTTAGGGGTTGTTTAGGGGCCAAGCAAGATGAGGAAAATCGTTTAAAGATCAGTTGCAACGTTTAAAACAGCCAACAGCCAACTTTCTGCATCTGGGCATGCCTTGCGCACCGCAAGGGTGTGGTTGTTGAGGTGTGCAAGCATGTCTTCAGGGCCAAAAGTCTCTTTTTCAGTTTGCATCCTTGGCTCTTGGTCCTCCGAAAGGTCAATTAACTTATTTTCTTGCACTTTAAACCCTCTAAATTGACATATAAGGGCTTTAAGACATTTACCCACTTTGTTTAGTCCCCGGTTAACTTTATTGTCACCCGAAAGGTCCAAACTTTCAACGTTGACACTTTAACCCCTCGTATACGAATTTGATCATAACTTTCTCATACGATAACGAAACTTTATGAAATTTATATCGTGTATTCTAGTGAGCATAATTAACCGTTACAAAGCTTCAGGTTTGTCAAAAGGTCACTCAGAGGTATAACTTAAACATGTTGACACATTTAACCCCTGTAGTTTGTAATCTCTCACTTTCTTTCATATTTAGCTTCGTATGATCCATGATTTATTCGTTTGAAGGTATGAGCATCATGTAGGGTTAATGTACAATATATTTATTCACTGTTGACATTTAGAACTCGTATTTTCATATACTTTTCATGTCTGTCAACTTTAGTCCTTTCAGAACATTCTCTCACACGGTCAAACTTATGACACGTGTCAACACATTATAGGACGTGAATTTTCGAGGTGTTACATGCATGCACTGGTGATCATTGTATTACATTAGTTACTGGTGACAATTTAGTTTGTACAATGATTAATACACAACATGTGTTGTTGGTTATACTCTAGTGTATCTATTAGTGCATGCATTAGTACTTTCACTACATATGTTACTCGCGATATTTTCTCGTTCGGTTTGTGCTTAGTCAATTTCGATCTGATTTTTGTGAATAGGTTTAGAAGCATGAGGAAGAGAAGTCATATGTGAATCCTATCTAGTTTCGGTCATTTTTGTTCGATTTTGGATTACATCATATTCAGATCGATAAATATGATCAAAATCAAAACAATATTTTTCTTGTTCGATTTTGATTTCCTCAAGTACTTTGGTTTGTTTTCTCTCGTGTTTAGATCTCGTACGAATTTAATTTCCATGGAAATCAAATACATGAGCGATAATGTGATTGAATTTGACTACAGTTTTTTAAAGTCCTATTCACATAATGAAAACGGCTATTTCTTCTTCGCTTCCCTATTATCTTCTTCCAACATTTCAGTGTTTTCATTTACATTTCACCTAAAAACTAAATAATAATAATAATAATAATAATAATAATAATAATAATAATAATAATAATAATAATATATAAATCCGGTCAATCAAGCTCCATGGAATCGAAACAGTAGATTGATACTCAATTTGGTTTCCTAAAAGAGGGTTACATGTGATAATAATAATTATATGCAACTTCTTCTTTCCATTTTAAATTCGAATTATTTGTATTTAACAAATTGAAATAATGTAATTAAAATGTTAGATTATAGAATTATGATGTTAGATATGATGCAAGGATAGTGCGTGGAATTTGATAAACTCAAGGTAAAAACATGGTTTAAGAATTGATGATGTGTTGTTACATTCAAAACATGGTCAAATGTCTCTCTTTTTATAAAAGCTGAGGTTGTTTTGGTTGTAACATGTCTAAAGGCAGACATATTCAAAACAAAATGTAGCCTCTTCATGTTTAACGGTCCCCCCTCCCCTCCCCTCCCCTCCCCTCCCCTACACTTTCAAACCAACTTTCTTCATATTCTTTTCGAACCTTGGCTTGGAAGTTGGTTGGAACTTGGTCATAACTAACCAAAGAAATACAAAATATGTTAATATGAGTAACACTTATAAACTAACAAGGGAAAAGAAGTTGAAGTGTCATTACATATTAAAAAATATATATAACCATGTTATAGTACTACTACTCATCATCATCATCATACTCAGTAAATCCAACTAATAGCAAAACAAAAATAGGGTTTAAGGAGGATAAGATTTAGACAGCATTACCTGTAGGAACATAAAAGTTGCTTCCTGTAAAACCTCTGACTAAAATTAGTCTGAGGAGGATAAGATGTTAGTACTACTACTATTAATATTAGTATTGGTATTCAAATCATAACCATGATGGCATTCTTGCATGTTTAGCTAGTCAAAGATCATATATAAATATCTCTTGTAATTGTAAACCTACATTAAAATCATAAAATATATCTCTTTAGTGTGGCTACGAACATAAGTTAATTAATCATGTAAATATATGTTTCGTGTAAGTGTCGTAGTTGAGTTGCCTTGTTAATTCGTTACATCAAAACACCATGTTAAACATTGTTTTCCTTAATACATAATGTAACATCGTACTTCTTATACCAACCAATATTTTCCATCTTGCATAGGAGGTTATGGATTTGTTTATAGTTGCCTGAGTGGAGCTCATGGATTTGTTTATAGCTACGACACTATTTGTAACTTTTGGTCTCTCATAACAACTAATATTGTCTACTTTACATACCAGAAAATGTCGAATTTGTCATTTTATTATCCGAGTGAAAGTTTCTTAGAATGTCACCCGTCATGGTCTGCTCTCATTTAAGTTCACTAACTATGTTCTCATCTCATCTATGACTAATACGCCCAAAAACGTGTTGAACTATATTTTAGATGTAACATTTCTTATGACAATGTTGTCACACCCCAAATTTCCACGTGTCACCGGTGGGCCCGGTGGGGGAGTATCGTGACGTGGTTGGCAACATAAAAGTCAAACAACACAATATAAATAATGCACAGCGGAAGCAAAAGATAAATATATTACATTCCGAATATAAGTAATGTCAAAGTAGTACAACGGAAGGTAAGGGATCCACAGGCGGATCAAACAAAAGATACTAAAACTGTTCAACAGACTTCAGGCATCTAGAACTTGCAAGATTCCCTAATGACACCCTGAGCTCCCAGCCAATTATGCGTAGTACCTGTCACTTAACCTTTTTGGAAAATACGTCAGTTTACACTGGTAAATACAATTAACTGACTCATTTTGGAAAAAGAGTTTGAAAAGTGATTCGAGTGCAAACGGCACTAAATATCTTGACACATTGATTAAAATGCACAGAGGCAATATTAATCTTTTATACTTGGGACAATTCTATTAATAAAAATCTTGTATCCGATTTACATGGTTGTCCAACATTTAGGGCCGGTGATTATACAATACAAGCCGGACAAGATTAATCGACACACCACAAATATAATCTCACAAGAAGATACCCTTACGAGTGAGTATACGTTATACATATGCAACAGGAGGTGTTATGTCTACACCTTGTGCTTACGTCGTGGCCATTCACTTTTTAAAATGAGCCAAGGATATCCAGGACACGGTCATTAACCCCCAATGTTATTTGTTATCAATCAATACAGATTAAAACGGGATTATGCAATTTAATCATCTCCGATTAAAAGGTTTCTACACCCGACCAAGCGGTATTTTTATAATACCGTATCCCAAGCCCGTATAAGGGAAAATAAGTTAAAAGTATTTACCTGAGCTAGCAATGCAATTTATACTCAGCCGTATATTCTAATCAGCAAGCACGAGTACTTCTACTGGGGCTCTCAATCTGGAACGAAGGTTTTATTAACCTATTAGATTCCTAACGGGTCTTATTTAAGTCGTAACTTAGACCGGTTAGTTTTAAGGAAGTGTTACGGTTCAAACGCATGATCAAGCGAAGACCGGAATAGAATGGGATTTAGACCCGACAAGTTCGAAGACTTGTATAATATGGGTAAACTAAACACATTCTGGATTTTGAGATAAAAAGGATAAGGTTTGACCCGTTTCGGCTAATTTATGCAACTAGTTACATAAACCGGACCGAACGCGCCAGAGGCGTAACGGGTAACCATAAGGGTCGCGAACAGGTTTCCTAAGTTAATATGCTTTAAATATGTTGTGATATCATTATGATACCTTCCATAATGCCCATAACGAGTTAAAACATTAATTAAGCCCCGTAGGGGTATTTTGGTCATTTTTAAAGATTATAAAAGGGATTTATTTGACTTCTGTGATTCGGGTCTGATCAAATCAGTAAAATAACTTATTTTAATAAGTTACATCAGTAGGTATTTAGTCTTAGGTGTTTAAAATAGTTTTAACGCATGCTACGCGCTTAACACGCGTAAATGTCGGTTTAAAGCGACTTTCAGGTTTAAATGGGAATCCTGAGTTTCTAATCAGGTTTTAAAGTTCAAAATACTTCATTTAATATATGTGATCAGTAGCCAAAGGTTCGGTGCCTAAATGTTATGAAAAATCTCGTTTTATGACGAAAAGGGTACAATCGGTATTAACCGAATCGAGGCTATAACCTTTGGTTATGATCCGTTTAAAATAATTAAAAATCTTCAGAAATCCTAAAATATTATATTACATTAGTGGGTAAAAGTTTTGTTACCGAAAATCGGGTTTAGATAGGCTATGCGCTAATCGCGCCGTTTAATTAATAAAAAGCTTATTATTTACGTTAATGCGCATATCGCTTAATCTAGACTTCCGATTGACGTGAAAATTTACGTACATGCTTAATAATCAGTAACTAAGATTATTGTACTTCCACATTTTCAAAATTCTCGTTGTAAGGTTATAAGGGCATTACGGTCCATTTTAAGCATTTAACGGAACCGCGCGAACGAAGCGGATAATCAACGAAACAAGTACAGAGGCTTATACCATCATGTAACCCAACCCTAATGAAGCACTAAGGCATCTTCGAATCAAACTAAAACGGGTCAGAACCGAAGTCAAAGCAAAAGTCAAGGTTTTGCGCCTTTCGGTTCCGAACCGGGTTTAAACAGAAATTTGTCGAGTCGGGCAAGCGTAGATAAGTTTCTATACATATTACTAAGTTATATTAAGGTTAAAACAGGTTACACACCTCTCGGATCATTAATCGTGTATTAAATCATATTTTGAACTTCTGTTGACTTTTTCGGTCAACGTTTGACCCGACAAACGACCTAAATAGGTCTGGAATTGGTACGTGCCCTTATAAGGGTTTAATACCCATATAATTACCTATCTAACGATACTCTTAATTCGTGATAACACTGAGCTATCGCTAACTAATCCTGAAGTCAAACCGTAGTTACGTCGGTTTGACTTTTAAGCTAATTACTAAGCTAGAATTAATTTAGAAAGGTTAGGCAACTTACCAAGTGGTTAATGGTTGCTTAGGAAGGCTTGGGTCAGCCTTGGAAGCTCCACACTTGATCAAAAATGCAGATGAAGATGTGAGGAAGTGTTGTGACTTTGAAGGCCTATTTATAGTGAAGTTACTCACCATAGATGATTGACAAACAAGTCTAGCACTAACCACAACAATCCCACAAGTGTCCTACATGTTCTAGGGGTGTTTTAGGGGCCAAATGAATGAGTTATGATCGATCAAAGTGCATCCAAGTTCAATGTACAGACAAAGAATCAAGAATGATATGTTTCTGTCCAGATCAAGCAGTAGCGTAGCGCTACTGCCTGAGCTTATAAGCTCGCGCTACGCTAGCCTATGGGGTCAGCCAACAAAGTTTTGATAATTTGCAATTTCAGTCCCTGGTTCTTCGAATCTTGTACAGACACTTGTTTATTGCTATATGGACCCTCATTCTTGATTTATAAGGGCTTCAAGATATATACCCACTTCGTTAAGTCCCCGGGTAACTTTATTGTTACCCGAAAAGGCCTAACTTTCATCGTTGACGCTTTAACCCCTCGCACACGAATTTGACCATAACTTTCTCATACGTTGACGAAACTGTACGAAATTTTAATCGTATATTCTAGTGAGCATAATTTACATTTACAAAGCTTCGGGTTTGTCAAAAGGTCACTCAGAGGTATATCTTTAAACATGTTGACACATTTAACCCCTGTTGTTTGTAATCTCTCACTTTTAGCTTCGTATGATCCGTGATTTATTCGTTTGATGTTATAAACATCATGTAGGGTTATTATGAAGTATGTTTATCCATTGTTGACATTTTGAAATCCTTATTTTCACATACTTTCTATGTTTGTCAGCTTTAGTCCCTCTAAAGTATACTTTCTCACGTTCAAGTTGATGACACGTGTCAATACATTATAGGACGTGAATTTTCGAGGTGTTACAAATGTATTTGATGCTGTGATATGCGCCAAATGCAACACATAAGTTATATCAAATAAGGTATAAAAACAACCATTTTTAGTACTAATGTTGGAAAAAGTGTGTTTCTTTGTATACTTTTGATTTTCAGGATTAAAAAAGCTTAAATGTACAAAAGGAATAAATTAACGGCAAAAACCAACATGAATACAAAAGAAGGGAAGTTGATACAATATACCAACCCTCCGAGCTTCACCCCAAGGACAAAAACAACAAATCAGAAGACAAGCACGGGTCGTGCCTGCCGGGCATGGGACCGTGCCCCACCCAAGATTCCATGAAGAATAAGACAAACAGAAGCAGACAAGCACGGGTCGTGCCTCACGTATTTTTTTCGAAAACAAGTCGGGTCAATATAATGCGTTTCATGTTTATTTTTATGGGTGGCTATAAATTCATGTTTCAATTTATATAAATTCACGTTTCGACATAATTTTTTTCGGAAACAACTATGGTTAAGTATAATACGTTTTCATGCTTATTTTTGCATACGATTTTGGTTGGTCTATGTTTTTACGTAAATTATGTTTGGAAACGAGTCTGGACTCTGGTCATTCGACAATATAAATTCGAGTCACTAATTGTTGATGTTGCTAGGTCTTGATTCAAATATAAGGATGCTATAGTGGTTATGTGGAACCCTCACTAAACGAACCACCCCGGGTTCAGTTCCGTTTCTTTTGTAACTACAATGCTTATATAGGTTACACCGAGTTAGATCGGATACGTCAAAACACACGTTTTCATATGATAAACAACTAAGTCGTTGCCGCCGCAACGCGCGGCCTATGGCAAAAATCTAGTACAAAACATAATGCAAGATTTGTCTAAGTTCTCACACATATTATTTTATTCGATAAAGGTAGCACATTCTTGAAAAACAATTATTTCTCTCAATCGTTTTCATATGTCTAGTAACGAATCAATTATAATAGATGTATCTTCTCTTGTTTTACAAACTACTTCATTTTAGATTTACTTTAGACACTGTCATGAAATCGTTGTCTTTTGGCATGTTTAATGAATGATCAATGGAAAATAATAATAATAATAATAATAATAATAATAATAATAATAATATATGTTGACTTTTTTAAATTTTTAGGAAAAAACTGGTTGGTAAACATTTAAAGGTGTCTAAAAAGTGGTTTCAAACATTTCTATACTTCAAAATCTTTATTTGTGGTGTTTAATTGTCTGAATCAAACTTTAATAGATATATTTCTTCTCTTATTTTTTTTACTACCCTATGAATCATGATTGTTTCTTTTCTTTTTATCTCTTTCATGATCGAAACAAAAAAAAAGTAATATTTCTAGTCTCAAATTTTATTATTCTAATTTCTAAGTTTAATCCAAAACCATGTAGGTGTGTGTTGAGTGTTGAGTGAAACAAATGCTCCACCCTTGGGTTTGAAGCGACACGTGACGGCTAGTCAACAAAGGGGTTTGAAGTTAAAAAGGGGTGTAGTGGGGCTTGAACTCGTGCAATGATTAGACATTATAATTGAATTAAATAAATAAAACATCACAAAAGTTCTATTGGTCATCCACTTTTGAATTAGGCGTTTTAAGGGAAACGCCTCAACCCAAAATCCACTAAAAACGCCCACGAGGCGGTGTGCACCCATGATTTGGATGTTTTTTGCCCACTACACACCCAAAACTTTGCCCACTACACATGATTTTATTGTTTATGAATACAAGCATATAAATTTTAATATGTGTGGTTAATTATTACGTAAAATCTTTTATCAATCACCTGTTTAAATTCAATTATGTGTACTCAATCTTTTGTCCTATAGTCAAGTCAAGGTAGAAACACTATGATTAAGCGAACCATTTGTGGAAGGAATAAACATGCTTAAAGTTGCCCTTAAATGCAATTATATCCTAGTAACTTTTATGATTTAATTAAGAAAATTATAATCAAAATGTCTCACAAGTGGGCTAGGTCTAAAGGTCTAAAAAACCTGGACCTCAAGGAACCATAGTTTTATTTTCAGTAAAATTGAATTTGCTAATAAAAAGGTGTGTGGCGTAACGTATTGTCCGTTTACTTGTCATTCTTATATTATTTTTCTAACGTCAATGATATAAAGATCTTTCTTAAAAATAGAAAAAATATGACTCACTTTATTTGACTAGTGAGACATTTACTAAGTGTTTTTTAAATATGGTAAACTATATATACAAAATCATAAATGTTTTCATCATTTTCATTGCTATTGAGGTGTGTACAGATATTTCACACACACATGCATATTAAATCAGTTTATAAAAAATAAAAAATAAATAGATACGTGATTCTCACTTAGGGGATTTGACCAAAAACCATAACCATAACTGCGATGTCGGTTATTGGATAACCATAACTATAACCGATCGGTTATGGTGGTTATGGTTATTCGGTTTTGATGATTATAGCGGGTCGGATATGGGTGGTTAACCGTGTATTTAGCTTAGCTAAAAAATAGCTTACTTTTTTTTAACATGGAATAAATTATTATTGCATATTTGTATATATTAGTATATTACATAGTATTAAAAAAATATATATGATCTATAATACTAATACCAATTATTATTATCGAATATTCAAATAAAGTGACATGATACATTCCATAAATTCAAACAAACATTTCATCAAAACCACAAAATGATATGAAAAAACGCAAAAGTACTAAAAATCATCAGTCAAAAACATCAAATATTAAAAAATATGGTGAAAGTCCTAAATCCTACAAAGATTTACATGTCGGTTCGGTTCGGTTCGGTTATGGTGGGTATGGAAAAAATGATAACCATAACCGACCCGCTACTTTCGGTTTTCAAAAAAACCATTAATCGACCCACCGGTTTTTTATGTGGTTCGCTTTTTTCAATTCGGTTTTGTCGGTTAATTCAGTTATGGTTCGATTAATTTGGTTTTTTGCACACCCCTAATTCTCACCTTTAAAACTAAAACTAGAGTGCAGCCCCTACCTCAGGCATTTAAAGCAAAGACATTCATGCTTTCCCTAGAACTAGTTGTGTACCTAAAGTGACCTTCAAAATACTTTCTTGTCCATTTTAACACTAAAATTAGTTGCTTTTTACTCTCAAGGGTCTAATATAGTTCGCTAGGACAAACACTTATTAAATTTGAACTTGATTGAAAATTTGTTGCTATCTAAAAAGAAAACAAAAACCTATCACCAAACGTTCTAGTGGTATGGCGTCTCTCCTCTATCTAAGACTAAGAGGTGCAAAGTTCAAGTTTTCTGTGAGCTGTAGAAATTGATAGTTAATAGTAGTATTTAGAAGTAGCCAAGTAGGATAGTTTGATGTTTAAAAAAAAGAGTAAATTACTTTTTTGGCCCTTGTGGTTATATCACTTTTACTATATTAGCCCAAAATAAGAATTTTTTACATATCTGCCCTCATTGTCTCTATAACTAACCATTTTGACCCCTAAGTCTAGAGATCATAGAGGCCAAAATGGTTAGTTATAGAGACCATGGGGGCTAAAATGGTTAGACTTAGGGGTCAAAATGGTTAGTTATAGAGACCATGGGGCAAATATGTTAAAAATTCTTATTTTGGACTAATATAATAAAAGTGATATAATCACAGGGGCCAAAAATGTAATTTACTCAAAAAAAATTAAGTTAGTTTTGTATATATGATGTGTGAATATTAGTAGGTGTTATAGATGGCATTTTTTCAAAAGCATAAATAAATGTGGCTGTATGATGTTAACAGTATTTTTTTAAATATAATAATAATTCATCGTGAAAATACTAATTAATACGGGTGGAACCAATTTTATATTTAATTTTAACTAGGTTTAAAGAAGTTCGTCGCATTGCGGCGAATTTCTTTTGTTATTTAGTCTGTGTTTGCATGTGTTTTGAAATCACTACCAGCGTGTTGCGAACGGAACTGCTGACAAGAATAAAAAGAAAATGTAGAAAAAAACATTAAAAGATAACCGAAAGAAATTCAACCAAAAAAGTTGTATAGTAACGATGTTGTTCGTATGAAACCCGTGGTCAGAGATGAGCAAATTGTTCTGGGTACCGCCGTACCGGTACCAAATTTGCCGAACCGAAAGATCTTAAGTACCAATTCGGTACCGACTTTTGGCGTTACTGGTACCGGTTCACTACCGTTTTTTACCTTCATATACCGGTACCATAACCGGTATTTTCGGTATCAGTACCGATTGGCACCGAGCTCATCCCTACCCCTGAAACTAAAAAAGGAAAAATTAAAATTTGAAGAAAATCAACAAAAAAAAAGTTGTACGATACCGTTGTTCGTACGGTAACCGTGATCAGCGATGAGCAAATGGTAGCGGGTAGCAACACTAAATTTCCCGAACCAAAAGATTTTCAATATCAATTCGGCACCAACGTTTGGCGTTTTCTGTATTAGTGACGGTTTTTACCTTCATGTACTGATACCGAACAGGAGCGTACCGGTATTTTCGATACCAGTACTGGTTCGATACCGATTGACACCAAGCTTATCCCAACCCCTGATATTAAAAAAAATTGAAGTTAAAAAGTAAAGAAAACAACTATTATTATATTATTAAAATTATAAAAGTATTAAAAAAACTACATATTATTATAATATTGAAATCACTGTTAATTTCAATTCGTTTATTAATATATAGTAATAATTTGTGAATGATGCTTTAATTTCTTTTACTTTCAATTGAAGTACTCTACCAAAAACAATTGAAGGTTAAACTAAAAGACCGACAATCGTTGATATTGTGATCATTTTGTGTTAATATTGTGATATGTTAATGCTCCCTATAAGATTTCCTGTATAAATTGTATATATATAACCTTTTTGTCATTTTTACGAATAATCAGAATATGTTTCATGAAACTCAACTTATAGCTATTGGGTCAAAGAAAGAAAAGTAAACTAAGAAGCTATTTTTTTTAAAGTTACATTTCTGAAAAAAAAATTAAAGTTACATTTCTGAAAAAAAATTTAAAGTTACATTTCTGAAAAAATATTCTAAAGAAAAAGGAGCCAAAGATGCCCTTTTATGACCTGCGACTACTATTTCCCTTTGCAAAAGCCTTTGAAGATGATTAGACCAGAAAAGCCTCACCCATTAACCAATTCAAGAGTATAATGGTACAATACATTGTAATATGTTGATGTTTTTATTATCTTTTAAGCCTAGAACTTCAATTATATATAGAGACATGCCTATTTCATAAATAGTATTATGTTGATAACTAATACTAAATGGGGCGGAGGCGGTGCTTCATAGTGCGAACAGGTTCCTGAACTCTTTTCATGAAGATGGATCCATGGCCTTGCTCACGGTAGACTTCACCAATGCTTTCAGCATGGTTGACCGCTCAGCGTTTCTCCAACAGGTCCACCAACGTTGCCCATCTATCTATCGGTGGGTCCAGTTCCTGTACGCTCAACCCGCTAGGTTGTATGTTGGCAGCGAGTGTATTGGGGCCACCACTGGAGTGCAACAGGGAGATCCCTTGGGGCCCCTTCTCTTTGCCCTAGCCTTACACCCCCCTTATTCTCCGTGTCCAGGAGCACTGTAACCTCCCCTTTCATGCTTGGTATTTGGATGATGGCACGATTATAGGTAATGCAATGGAAGTTGCTAAAGCCTTGGACATCATCAACACGGAGGGACCATCCCAGGGGCTCCATCTCAATATTAAGAAAACAGAAGTGTTCTGGCCATCGTGTGATGGTCTCAAGGTTCAGGACGGCCTTTTTCCCGAGAGGGATAGGTAGACCTGAGAGGGGGGGGGGGGGTTAAGCTCCTTGGGGGGGCGGTTAGCCGAGATTCTTCTTTTATCGGGGAATTAGCTGGGCGTCGGGCATCGACAGCGGTTGACCTTATGAAACTCTTGCCCTGCCTCCAGGACCCCCAGTGCGAGCTTCTTCTTTTAAGGTCATGCATGGGGGTAGCTAAGTTAATGTTTGGGCTGCGGACCTGCCAACCCCACTTGATGAAAAATGCGGTATCCTGTTTTGACGATGGTCTCCGAGAGGCTATCGAAGACATTGTTGTTTGCGGAGGGTCTTACTTTGGTGATCTTCAGTGGCGTTTGGCATCTTTGCCCATGCGTCTGGGTGGTTTGGGCCTCCTCTCAGCTCGGGAGGTTGGAGTTTATGCTTTTGTAGCGTCTAGAGCTCAATCGTGTGTATTGCAAGACCATATCCTTCGGAACAGTGGGGTTGTTAAGCCTGACGTAGACTACCAACAGGCCCTTGAGTACTTAAGTGTCTCTCTTCCAGACTTTGATATTGGCGGTTTCTCTAATATGGACACCGCCCCCCCCCCCCCCAAAGCCACAAAAAACTTTGGCGAATGCCCTATTTGACAAAATCGCTCGGAGTCTGGGAGAAGCATTTGATATGTCTCCCCGCCAGAAGGCGGTGATTGAGTGCTTGAAAGGCCCCTATGCGCAAGACTTTTTGACTGTTATCCCGATTGAGGGGCTGGGGCAATGCATGTCGGCTGTTGAGTATAGGGCTATCCTCAAATACCGGTTGATGATCCCTATGTATCCAGAAGACGAAACCTGCCCAATCTGTCGTAAAGCCTGCATGGATAAATATGGGGAGCATGTTGTTCATTGGAAGGAGCTCCCTGGTTTCAAATATCGGCATGACTGGGTGAGGGATGTTTTGGGGGACATCTTGAGGAGAGCGGGGATTTCTGCCAAGAAGGAGGCCCCTGTGAATTTCCTTACAGACCCCATGGAAGGGAGATCTACATTGAGACCAGCGGATCTGCTCGTCTTTGGCTGGGCGGGAGGGAAACATGCTTGTGTAGATCTCACAGGAGTCTCCCTCTTAGCTGGTTTAAGGGAAAACGGGTTTGTAGCAGGACAAGCTATAAGGAAAGCGGAATCAAAAAAGGTGGATAAACACGCTAAAGCATGTGCTGATAACCAACATGCATTTGTCCCCTTCGCCTTCGACACCTTTGGCTCCCTAGCTCCAGAAGCTATCCGTTTGTTGACTAGGGTCCAAAAGGTTGTCCACAGCAGTTGCTCATCAACAGGGGGGCATGGGTTTGTCTTTAATAGGCTAGGGTTTGCTATTCAGAAGGGGGTAGCGGCGCAGCTTGTTGCTCGCTTACCTGCGATATTGATGTAAAGTGCACTTAGTTTATTTCTATTAATAAAAATTACCATGTTAAAATTAAAAAAAAAGTTGATAACCATAAGAATTGTATAATACATTTATACATGGTGTGTTAAGATAATTAGAAGTAATGCGAGAGGGAAACATAGCCGGTTACGTAATTATGTTGTGTATCATGTTCAAAGCAACATGTACAAATGCATAATGTGGTCATGATGTAGGAGCCTTTACGGGTTTCTTCAAGGGTTACAGGTTGTTCACAAGTTGGGTTCAAGGAAAGATTGGAAGTTTGCGCTAGGCGCAAAGGTTGGGGTTGGTCGCGAAAAGGGGTCTGTGGGGGTTGTATTGGCGGTGCAAAGAGGGACGCAAGGAGGGGGTTATCGTTATCTTTTTTTTATTCATTTGAATATTTTGTTTCTATTTTCGTGGTTTCCTTGTTGAGTGTGATCCTAGACTTATAAG
The DNA here is from genome assembly GCA_030545235.1 of Helianthus tuberosus. NCBI lineage: Eukaryota > Viridiplantae > Streptophyta > Magnoliopsida > Asterales > Asteraceae > Helianthus > Helianthus tuberosus. Next base: position 1,786,368 of record JARYGA010060305.1, read on the forward strand.
TATGATTAGGATTGCTTGGTTTGATAGTTTTTCTCAATATTCAAAATTGTAATCAAGACCTTTGAGGTTTGAAACAGTCGATCTCACTGGAACCAGTTGGTTCCATGTAATACCCCAATTTTTAATATTAAACGAAATGGATTTGAGAATTAATCATTGTTTTAAAAGCCCGAAAAAAGGAAGTTGGAAGGCCCATAAGGGCAAATTAGTAAATTGCATGTAAAAGCCATGTTATGGAATGGAGCATGATAGCCTCCTCATTTGAAACTTTTCTCATTCACTCTGAGAGAAAGAGAGAGCGAGAGAGAGGGAGAGAGAGACAAAATCAAATTGGGTATAACACCATTGATTTACACCATCTACGAACGATAAAGGTGTGGTGTAAAATTAATCAAACTGGTTTGAAGGTCCTCAAGCTTGGTTCAAGCTTCTCACCTAAAATGGGCAAGAATCACGTAAAAGTTACCATGTTAACGTTGGTTTATGCATGTAATGATGTTATACGAAAGTTTTGATGCATTTTAATAGGATCTTGACGTGAAACAAGTCCAGATTTGGAAATCAGCCGCCATTAATGCCATTTAGGGTTTTAGTATGAACTTTCCGCTTACCCCTTTTGCTTGTGATCGATGATACGAAATGTGACACATTTCGCACAGATAGTTATAGTTTTCAGTTAGTACTTAGCAAAAAAGGTGAACTTTTCACGTGAAAATTCAAATGAAACGTAAATTATGTGTAATGTTAACTAACTAGTTAGCAAAATGTTATAGATAAGCGAAAGCTCTATCCACATGAAAGATAAATTTTCGAGTGGAGACACTTTGTGCGAAACGCTTATCATTTCGCATGGTATATATTAGCACAAAAGTTGATATAGTTTCGTGTGAATATTTGACCTACTGTTGAGAGTACAAGGGTCGGACAATACGTTCTAACCAGTGAAAAAGCTAACTCCCACGTGAGTTCTCAATGCTCATTTCTATTATATTGGGCTGATATGCATGTTATCCTGTATGTTCATGATTGAAGCCATGTATTGTGACTGTTAGTTATTACATGCGTATACTTGATTATACATGTTTATGATTGATGTTAAATTGTTAGATGATTGGTGGCTAACATTTGTTGCTAGAGTTTTTAATATCTAGTATTTGTTACTAGAAACATATAGATCTTGTGAGCGCGATGTAACGCTTCACATTTTTGTACTTTCCTTATTTAGAAAGTTGTATTCGTGTTTCTATTTTTAGAAACTTGTAATCGTGCCATATTCGTGGTTCATTTCCAATCTTGTAATCCGAGGCTTTGATCATAATGAAAATTCATTTTATACATACACATGTTACCTTTCATATTTGTGTTATATACGCAATCAATCTTTAAATACGTGTTTATACGCAAAACCGAGACTTAAACTACACTTTGGATACCTAAAAACAAGTTAAAATACAAGAAAACGACATAAAATAACCTAGTTACAAAGTGCAGGGACTAAAAGTGAGCAAAACCAAAAGCTTTTTCACATCCTTCCTCCTCCAATCACCTTCCACCTTTCTTTAGCCAATTAGATTTCACCCTTTTCCACCTTCTTTCTCCTCCAATCACCTTCCACCTTTATTAACTTCCAAACCCTAATCCCCACTTATAAATACAAGGCTCCACCACCTTCTAAACACTTTCCACACACCCAAGGTTGGAGAACTCGCTAGTCGCTAGTCAACCGGTGAGGTAGGGACTAGCGACTACTCGGGATTAATCGGATCGGAAATTTTATATGTAAATTTTATTATTTTTATAAATATGTATATATATACTCACACATCCATATCAATATAATACTTAAAAAGGTAAAAGTAGCTCAAATGTAATCGTCATCCCCGTAGTGTTCAATGATTTCGACACCATCCGACTCGTATTCAATCTCCTCGTCTACTTCATCCTCTTTCTCCGACTCAAATTCTTCGTCATATTAGGGTAAGGGATAAGGAAAATGGGCTCAAGTTGTAATCTTGGGCCTATTTTGTAAGGATTTCAAATGGGCCGACTAGGGCAACTTGGGCCGACTAGGGCCGACTAGAGCGGCTTGGACCGGCTTTAACCGACTAGCGATTTTTTGACTGATTAGCGAAAAATTACTCAGTAGGAGGCCGACTAGCGACTAGTCGGCGATTAATCGCCGAGCAATCGCGATTTTTGCAACACTGCACACACCTAATCTTCTCTCAAGTTCTCTAATCATCTCAAATATCTCAAAGCAAGGCAAAAACATTCAAGTGTTCTAAGTGAGTTTCACTCACTTTTCTTCACATTTCTTCTTCTTTCTTCTTTCAAACTACTTGGATAACCTCTAGGAAGGTTTCCACAAGTTTGCCATGGCAAACCAAGGTGGAACCTCGCCATAATTGAGGTCCAAAGTAGTATAAAAATTCTACTTTGATGTATCTTTTTATTTCATGTATATTTTACTTGAACTTAGTGGAATCTTGTACCCACCATGCTCCCAACTATGCTTATAATTATGGGTTTGTGTTGTGATTGATTTCCACCAAGAAATAAGGCTCAAAACCTCTTTAAAATTATGCCCAAAGTGTTCTAAGTGTTGAAACCATCCAAGCTTCCAACCTTCAATGTTGGAAGACTTGTGTATGAGTAATGTGTGAACTATGGAAGCCTTGGATCTCCAAATTTGTTCCACTACCTCACTTGTATGTTTTGGTACAAAAAAAACTTCCATAAAGTGACAAGGCTACATCACGTCCTCGAACAATTTTCATGCTCGAGATGTACACATCTAGTTTGCTTACTTGGTTGTTTTAGTTAGATAGTTAAAAATTAGTCTTACATTCATGACCAACCGACTCATCAACTAAGTTGATGAGTTTGTGCTTTCGTGAATCATACAATGAGGTTTAATGGATGGAAATCATCCTACCTCGATACTTAACTTACATGATAATACATGATGGACGGAATTATAACTTATACTATATAATATATACTTATTAACCGAATACTTGATACTAATCGGATTATGGTTAGATGTCAAGGACTTAGGTTAGATTATGTTAGTTTATAGACTCCTCGTTTGTGATTCTAATGGGCAACTTAGAACCTATGAAAACACATGAAAACATAATGTGCAAACGAGTATCTAGACAAGATATATTTGCGTTGCACATATACTTTTTATATTAATTCTGAATCCAAACTCTCCACGAACTCTATTTACTCATACACATTCGTTTCCCCAATGTAGGGTAACTTCGGTGCTCCACCCTCAACGACTCGTCAACCACGTTTACATCGGAAGCTTAGCAAATTGTGAGCATACATGACCCCCTTTTTATTTTTCGACACTTTTGGGTGCAATACTTATGACTTATTAAACTCACACAATCACATGCAAATACACTTGACACAAACAAACAATCCATTATACATGCTTAATACGTGATGCTTAGAAATTCATACATGCTAGAATCCTTACTTGCACTATACTTTGTCATTAACATCGTACAAGACTCCCTTAATATGTATAGCGTTATAGGAGTAACACACCACCCGTATTCTTGAGGTCATGTTAAGTCATACAAAAACAGTCTTGTCGTTGCGGCGACAAGATTACGCTAATGGGTATCTTTGGGTTGACAATTATGAGATGCATGCTAGTGTTGTAATGATATGTCTTAGTTTACGATTATGCCATGTGGATTCCTTTAAATCGTTTTTATACTTATGCTTGTAATTCAAACTTGTATGCTCGCCAATACTTTATGCGTTGACATGTACTTTAATATGTATTGCAGGAACTTGATGATGATACGTTGAAAGAAATCTAGTAGGACGACTAGAAATGCACTTTAAATTTTGTTTATGCATTGTACTTTGCTTTCAGACATTGTATTTTCCGAGTTAGAAATGAAATGAAATTTTACTTATTAAATACTTTTCACAAATAGTCATTATGAAGTTACTTGCAATCTCGTTTTTGTCTCACTCTGATGTTTCCGCCATCAGTTAGGGTGTGACATGCGATGGCGTGACAGGTATTGATGATTGATAAAGTCTTATATTGGTATAAGCCTTCTTGGCTTCGTGCCAAGTAGTTGATGGTGAAGTTCGCTTCATAATTAGATATTTATATAGATGATTGATGGTGACGTGCATGATTGATGTTTAGTATGGTTTAACACTATATATTTTAATGTTTTTAACCTAACTAGAACACACTCATGGTAGTTGACTGTTTTTAGAATGCATGCCAGGTTAAACATGTATTAATGCTTGATAGGAAGTCACTGCGCATAGAAAATATCGTGAAGTCTAGCGTCTTATTGACCATAGTTGTCTTGTTATGACTTTGATTGTTATGTTCAAACTGTTATAGCTTGATGTTGTGAATACTTGTTGTTTTCCGCTGTGATTGTGGTCATGTACTCGGAGGAAAAGATGGAATTCTATTTTCAAAATCGTCAAGTGAGGCAAGCAGGATGTCTATTCCAAACCACGAGATTCCATTATTCAGGGTAGCTATGACACAAGATCCTTCGGGCGAGGCAACGACATTAGGAACCATGACGCCCAAGTGGCGGCATAGCAAGCATCAGAGGATGGGCGTGAGAATTAAGGTTTCTATTGGAGCCGTGGGTCACAAGATGGGATGGTTTAGTGTTGGATCATTGTTTACTTTAGTCTTCCTGTGGTGGCCGAAAACATTTATTGCAAACCATTAAATGGTGATGATGCGTTACGATTTATCTATTTAGGAGTAGCCATCGAGATTTTCATTCAAAATTATGGCTACCACCCACTCAACACACATTCCTTTGATTGCTTTTCTAAACGTGTTTCTCACCTAAACACACATCGAAACAAACATTTAGACAAGTTCACCCAGGCTATCAACCAAAACAACATATTGAATTAACACAATAAACTAATGTGCGGCAAGTGACTTCAGTAGAGTTTCATTGGCTCAAATGAGATGTTTCTATCTTCTGATTCTATCCTATATGCTTCGTTCATTAATGGCTTTGTGAAATTAGGCACTTAGATTGATCGATTTCTCCCAGGTGACAGTTGCTACAATTATAGGCCGCTTCTGATTCATTCTTACTCAGTTCTATTGAACTCAAATTCTAGTGGTAATAATGAAGATATGATGATGGGGTGGTTCCGGCAATCACGACGTCTAGGGTTTCATGATGGGAGGCTGTGATTACCTACCTGTGTGTCGTAGGTTACGTGAATGTTGAGACTTGGATTGTGGATAAATTCATTTGGACCTAGGAGTAAGGTACAATCCAAACGCTACATGGGTCGTGGGTGTCGAGCCTATGCATGGGAGAAAATTGGATCATGGGCTTGGATGGATGAAACATGATTTAGATCTCAATAGTACATGGAATTTGGTTGCTAAATTATAAGTATAAACATTTAGAGGTTTGTATGATGTATAATACATAATCAACTCTAACTAGAGATTTGTGATAACCACATAATCTATTGAGTTAAATGCTTGGTTGGTCCCTGTGGTTTGCAAAAATTACAGACTTGGTCCCAATGGTTTACTAATTACACGCGTGGTCCCCAAACTTGTCAAAAATGCACTCGGTTGGTCCCTAGCCCTAACATCAGTTAAATTTCTCAGTTAAGGCCATGTTAAATGACCAAAATACCCTTGCCTATTAATAAATTCAAGTCTAGTCTTCATCTTCATCATCATCACCAGTCTAGTCTCTATCTCTCTCTCTCTCCCTCTCTCTCTCTCTCTCTCTCTCTCTGAAGACAACACCACCACCGTACAACACCAGCCACCACAACCACCTCACTCTCTTCCCCAATCTCACTCTCTCTCTTGTACCCCCACTTCTTCCCCAATCTCACTCTCTCTCTTGTACCAGGTCCTCTCTCTCTCTCTCTCTTCAAATCTGAATCCAACCAAATTGCAGGAGTGGGTGGAGATTTTGTTTGAGGCCGATTACTCCGGAATCGACGGTGGTGGTTCAGGGCGAAACCCTAGAAGTGCTTAATCTTGACGGATGCAAGAAAATCAATGACAAAAGCTTGGTGGCAATCGCGGAAAGCTGCTTATTTCTCAAAGATCTCGATGTTTCAAAGAGCTGCGTTACGGATTCTGGTGTTGCTTGTTTGTCTAGTAGCGGTCGTATGAACCTGCAGGTTCTTTCGTTATCGGGTTGTTCTAGGGTCTCTAACGAGAGTTTGGGTTCGTTTGAGAAATTGGGAAAGACCCTTGTGGGATTAAATCTCCAAGGCTGCAACTCGATTAGTAGTAGTGTGATCGAGTCGCTTGTGGTTAACCTATGGAGATGCGATATACTTTCTTGAAAAATAAACGGTCCTAAGTTGTTCCTAACCGCACTTGCAGACGGTAAATCTTGGTGAACCCGGTTGGCATAATGGTCCGGTTTTTGCAGGCTTGATTGGTCTGTTTGTGAATCTTTGTGTAAAACTGAGAGACACTGTTTGGACATTTGTTGACCATGGTTCTTTTAGAGTTTCTGTTTTGGGGGTTAGATGCTTAGATTGTTTATGGTTGACTTTTGGTTGGTGTCAAAGTCAAAGAAACCATTTGTGTTTGAATTTGGTCATCCAGAAGCTCATGTATTTATGGGATTTTAGTCTTGTATGTAGAGGTTTGTTGGACAATTGTAACATACTTCTGCTGTTGTACGGATTTTCAGGTGGTTGTATGGAGAAACAGAACGGTAACGGTGGATTAGTGTTTGAATTACACGGGTGGTGTTTCAGTTAGTGGTGGGTTGGTGATGAAGATGATGGTGGGTTGGTGATGAAGATGAAATGCAGAGTCCTGTTTTTTAATTCTTAGTTTTAGGTTTTTAATTGTTCAAGGGTAATATAGTCATTTCACACATAGTTAACTGAGAAATTTAACTGATGTTAGGGCTAGGGACCAACCGAGTGCATTTTTGACAAGTTTGGGGACCACGCGTGTAATTAGTAAACCATTGGGACCAAGTCTGCAATTTTTGCAAACCACAGGGACCAACCAAGCATTTAACTCTAATCTATTATATATAAGTCAGTCATGTAGCCACATAGTTAACTTTCTTTCCCTCTCACGTTATATATGACTTGCATTACACAACAATACTTATATGGTTCTCTACATAAAACTGATCATGTTTTGAATATATCCTTTAATGATAAAACAATATATCTTGAATTTATGATAGCTTAATGGTTTAAGTGTGTTTATTTAAGTTATTTTATAGTGCATATACCTCGTGTGCTCATGAATTGCATATACTATTACATATTATAAAATACTTTTAAAAAAGATACACTTTAACTACTGATACTTCATAAATCAAGAATGTATACAAATGATAGTGTAAAGTTTCAAGTACAAATCTTTAAATTATGAGCATAAAAATTGGAGAAAAGAGAGGTTGAGAGGCCCACAAGAGCCAAACATTAGCTTTTTAGGGCACATGAATGCATCCCTTAAATACTTGTAAATGGTCAAGAAAATGAGATTTGGAAGTCAAAAGTTTCCTCAGAAACATGAAGAATGTCTCAAAACCATCATGAATGACACTTGAGAATGATTGTAAACAATAGACAACAAAGTGATTAGTTAATGTTTTGAATCATTACATTGTTTTATAATGCCTTAAAAAAACTCTATCTTACATTAATGCAAAAATTTTGACATTAATGTAAATAAAACTTTTTCTAGCATTTAAGCATCCAAAAGTTCAAACAAACTAACGTAGTGTTTTTTAATACATGTTATCTTCTCACTGTTTCAAAACCAGTACACAAATGGGTGACTTTAGTACATTGTCCACATTAGTGAACAATCATTATTAACTTGGAACTTTTTGGGTCCAACTTATGGTATTAATCATTTAAACCAATGTTTAACTACCTGGTAATTAAATTAACTACATCTCATTTTTTTCCGCAAAAATCTTATTAACATTAGGTGCTGTTTAAACATTAAGATTCCAATTCATATAGAAAAACCATCATTGGCAAACATGTTAGGTTACCGAGTTGATACTAAGAATCAAGATATGATATGTCTCATATATTTTTTCTTGTCAAATATACAACTCTACGTAAAAGATCATATACAAATACTCTTATCATACAAAACGTACGAATATGGTGAAAAGGTAAACAAACGCGGTGACATTTTCGTAATTATTTACTCGTAGAGAAATTATCAAAATTACCATACAAATGATCTTGTATGGTAATTTTGTAAAATGATCTTGTAGGCTGTAGAGTAATTTTGTAGAGTATCATAATTACTCTACAAATGATCTTGTAAGGTAATTTTGATCTTGTAGGGTAATTTTGTAGAGTATCATAATTACTCTACAAATGATTTTGTAGAATAATTTTGAATTGTATGTTGTTTGATAAACTTGTAGAGGAATTTTGATACACTTGGAGAGTAATTTTGATAATTACCCTACAAGATCATTTTACAAAATTACCCTACAAGATCAAAATTACCGTACAAGATCATTTGTAGAGTAATTTTGATAATTAACATACGTGCAAATAATTACAAAAATGCTACCGCATTTTTTTTCTTTTTCATGTCTTTCGTACGTTTTGTACGATAAGGTTCTTTGTACCTGAACTTTCCTCTACAACTCTAATCTACACGCACTTTAAATCATGTATCCCAAACATAAAAGTGCAACACATTTGCCTTTCCCGCAGGGACATCCACAATAGAGCCAATGCGCTTGACAATATCTCCTTCTTTAATAGCAGTATCACTACCAAAGACAACAATCCCTACATTCTCATTCTCAAAATTCAAGGCTATTCCTTTCACACCGCTGGCAAATTCAACCATTTCCCCAGCTTGAATCTCGTTCAACCCATAAACACGTGCAATCCCATCTCCAACTGAGACCACTCGACCAATCTCATCCACTTGAAAATTCGTGTATGTGTAATTTAGTTATAAATGAGCCAGATCTGTCGTAAATAAACATGTGGACGAGTTGTAAAAGAGTTGTCATAATGTTGTAAACAAGGTAAATGGATCATAAACGGTCCGAAGTGTTAAACTAGCCGATCAAATATATATATTTTTATTCTTATTTATAATGGATTATCCTGGTTTAATACTAGTACAACCTAAATATGCCCCATTTATCAAATAAGTAAAGCTCATGTCAGATTCATATTGTTTATTTTGGTCGTGTCGCTAATTATTAGTAGATATGTAATTGAGACGAGTGCTTGAGTTGAGTTTGACTCGTTTTGAGATCTTTTTTTAAAGCTCAAGTTTGGTTTGTGAGTGATTTTTCAAGCTTAATTTCAGCTCATTTTTTATTAACTAGTTAATTAATTAATAAACTAAAATGAGTTTGTTTTTAGGCTCGAACTCATTTAAGCTCGACTCGAATCGAGCTTTTAGTGACCCAAGCTTGAATAGCTCATGAGCGACTGGACTCGTTTACACCTAGAGGTGTACAAAAAACCGGTTTTAGAACCGTAACCGGAAAAAAAAAAACCGAAACCGGTTTTTTTTAACCGGTTTTTTTTAAACCGGTTTTAGAACCGAACCGAACCGGCTGTCTGTGACCGGTTACTATTTTTGATCTGAAAAACCGGTTAATAACCGAAACCGGTTTTAAAAAACTGGTTTAAAACCGGTTTTAAAAAACTGGTTTAAAACCGGTTAAAAACCGATCCCAACCGGTTACTGTTTTGGACTTGAAAAACCGGTTAGTAACCGAAACCGGTTATTAAAAAACCGGTTTTTGTTTTGGATGAAAAAAACAGTTCGGTTAAAAACCGGACCGTTTTTTCAAAAAAAAAAAAAAAAAAAAAAAAAACCGATTTTTACACCTCTATCTACACCCCTAATTGTCACCCCACATAAAATCTTAATACGGTTGCTCTTACATATACAACTATATTTTTCTTAAACTAGTTTCATCACTCACGTCACATTACCATATCCTTTTTATACCACCGTATTCTGTTATATACACATTATCTTCATTTGAAAACAACCTATCATAAGATTATTTTTTTATTGATTCTTGTCAATGGATAATGATATATAAAAAAGTATCATATAAATAAACGACTACCATGCATTAATATACGCCAACATTTATCATGAAGCACGATAAAATATTCCTCTTTTGAGTTATAGGTAAAACTTGGCCTTTTCCCAACCAACCAAAAAGAATTCTTAAAAGTCGAAGTTGAAGAACAAATAATCTTAGATTGAAGCATCTGAACTTTAGAACAAGATACAAAGGTGAAGGTGCTAAATTCATCCAACTTTTGCATGAATGTTTTCAAATTAATATATATATATATTTTTTTTTTTTTGAATATTCAACCGATGCATTAAATTTATATAATATACTTTTCATTTTAATGCACATTTTAATAAAAAAAATTAGGTTTTTTTTTTCACACAAACACGTAGAGATCTTGGTAAGGGGTGTTTATCATTTACATATTATATTCAACTATTCAAATTCAAAAAAAAAAAAATCAATAGAATTTGAAAATTCTAAAACCAAATCCGAGAATTGAAGTTGATTAGAATAATCAAATTATAACAAATATATTAAATAATATGCCTATAATATAAATAAATATATATATATATATATATATATATATATATATATATATTCGAATATCTATGTCAAAAATCACAAATTCAAATTCGATCCAAAAACCTCATATCAGTTCGGGTGATCCTATCTCTATATCTTACATGGTCAAACCAAACCATGTAAGTCAAATTTACCAAAGCCACTGTTATATTTATTTATTTTATTATTGAACTAGAATAATATAAAATGCATGGTTTATTTACTACAAAAGACGCACTCCGTTCTTTTGCATGGTAATAATGATGTCAAATTTTATATGGTTAACCCTATTCTTGATTTCGTCAATTAAGACTAATCAAGCTCTTTTGTTTCTCTCTCTCTCACACACATGGTATTGTAATCAATAAGACCAGACGGTATGGGGGCCGGCACCGGTCCCCCACCCCCCCCCCCCCTCGGCCTGGCATGTGAAAATCGGCTCCCACTCGACGAAGTTGACGGGCCTTGATATTCAAAAACTAGCCGTTGAACGGCTATATTATTTAATAAAAAAAATCCCACTTTTCTATAAAACCATCTCATTTTATACCATTTTTCACCATTTTCTCCCCACTTTCAACCCAAAACACTTTCATTTTTATACCATTCTTTTATAAAAAAAAAATCTTTTCATCCACAATGGCATCTAATTCTTGGTGGTCCTCGTCTTCGGAGGAGGAAGAGGAGATGTTTTACGCAAACGCTGTGCTAAGGGTGGCGCAGATTCTTATGGAGGAGGAAGAGGAAGACGTCTCGTCTGAAAGCGTTATTACCAGACGAATACGGATTAACAGAGACCACCAAGGTTTATCATTAATAAATTTTATTATCCTTATTCCTTACTTCCTCGTATTTATATATTTTTTTACAACAGGAGCACACGAGAAATTGGTGAACGATTATTTTTCGGATGCACCCCTTTACAATGCCGAGATTTTCAGACGTAGGTTCCGAATGAGTCGCCGGTTATTCACACGGATTGCTGATGATTTGGCGGGGCTAGACCCGTTTTTCACGCAACGACCCGATGCTCAGAATTATGAAGGCTTCAGCACGTTACAAAAGTGTACCGCGGCCATTCGCCAACTGGCGTACGGGACAGTGGCCGACGCTTTGGACGAGTACTTACAAATGTCGGCAAGAACTACGCGAGAATGTTTGTATCGGTTTTGCCATAATGTGGTGAAACTGTATAGCAAAAAATATTTGCGAAAACCAAACGCGTATGATGTTCAACAGTTGTACCAAGCTCATGAAGCACGGCACGGGGTTTCTGGGAATGCTCGGTAGCAATGATTGTATGCATTGGGCGTGGCATAACTGCCCGAATGCGTGGCGAGGCCAATATACGCGAGGTGATCACGACCATCCAACCTTAATACTTGAGGTCGTGGCCTCACAAGATTTGTGGATCTGGCATTCTTTCTTTGGTATCCCTGGTTCACTCAACGACCTCAACGTGCTATACCAATCGGCGATCTTTAGCGATGTCGTTAATGGAACCGGTCCGGACACCCGTTTTACAGTTTCTGGGGTTGAGTATAGACACGGGTATTATCTTGCTGACGGAATATATCCGTATTGGTTTACAGTTGTCAAGACTATTCCATATCCCGAGGACGAAAAAATGAAAAAAATCGCCAAGCGTCAAGAAGTTGAAAAGACATCGAACGTTGTTTTGGTGTTTTACAAAAAAAATGGGCCATCATTGAACAACCGGCACGTGCGTTCACACCGAAGAGGTTGCGCCTTTGTATGTACGCTTGCATTTTGCTCCATAACATGATTATTGAAGACGAAGGCCAGGCGATTTGTGAGTATAATGAGAATGCATCTATCGGGAATACTGTCCCGGTAGATCCGGCGCAACAGGATTTAAACTCGTTCACGCTAACCAACGACTACACGCATGCAAACCTTCAACAGGATTTGGTAGAACACATATGGAACAACGCAAACGGCGGGGACGTGACGAAGACGAAGACGATAACGAGTAGTGTAATTTTTATAAATTTTTAAATCTAGTCTTTTTTATAAATTTTAGGTAGTGTAATTTTTTTTAGGTTATGTAATTTTTATTTATGTTATGTAATGGATTTTATTATCTTCTTTTATGTCTTATTTTTATTTAAATTTTGAATTGTTTTTATAAAGTTAAACAACTAAAAAAGTTAAACAATAAAAATTAAACAATAAAAGTTAAACAAATAAAATAAATTAAACAATAAAAAATAATGTGGGATGGTGACGTGACGCCTACGTGGCGGCCCATCCTCATGGGGATGAGCCTCACCATACCTTCTAGTCTAATGTTTATGTTGGTAAAATCTTGTTGGAAATTGAATTTCTGAATATAAATACAATTGTTATTGTGATAAACTATTTAACTTGATAAATGTAAGTAAACCTATAAAGTTAAATGTAAATATGTGATAACGCTTTAAGAGGGTGCTTGGGATTACGTTTTGAAGTGATTATTTGATTATTGCGTTTGTAAAACATAAATAATCTAAAAAAGTGTTCGGATGAAAATGTTATTATCTGCCTCCAAAACGCAGTTTTGAAAACGCAAAATCTATTTTGAAAACGCAACACCAAACACCTAAGTAAACTGCCGCCGTATAAAGTAAATGTAAATATGATAACATTTTAAGTAAACTGAGATATGTATTAAATACAATTTTTCTTTAATCTTTATTCGTCGCAACCTGTATGTAATCGACACATAGATTCCGAATGTATATACATTGTTTAAGACACACTTTAAGGAAGCATAACAATCGAGTATTCAAATAAAGTAAAACTGTTTCATGTAATCATGCGAGTGCTTTGATATGATGTACGTGTTTGTGTAGTGTTGAAAGAAGGTATAGAGATATGTTAGAAATAACCTCCTTATAAATTATAAATGTGATGATATCTTTTTTCATTAAAATTATGTCTATTGTTATATCGTTAGAAATGTTGTATCTTTTTTTTTCATTAGTTAGTTAACGAAAGATTGCAACTTTACTTCGTGACTGGTCACTGAATAGGTAGTTAATAAATATTATAATTTTATATAAAGAATTTTAACTTTTAATTAAAGTAAACCACTTTAAACTCTACTTCCTCATTCATTTTTATAAGATTTTTTTTTTCATAAAGAATTTTTGTCATTCATATTTATATGATTTTTTTCATAAATAATTTTTATAGGATTTTACATACCAACACATCGTGTTAATCTACTCATAACCTTTCTATACGTGTATCACAACGTATCCATGCGATTTTTTTAACAGTTAACGAATCTTTCAAATGGGCTACTGGCGAAATTCACCACATCGGGATACACTCGTCTTCCGAACCGGGGAAAACCCTCACCTAGGGCCGATGCCCGTGAACACTAGCCCGAAGGCACGACAGTGCGGTGAGGTAAAACCCGCTCAGTTCAAGGATCGAACTAGTGATCGCCGTCTACTCGTCTAGTCTCATGTCATCACAAGGTGCCGCAGAAACTAAATCCTGGGGGCAGGAATTGACAACCATGCGATATACTGACTGTTCTTTTTTTAACGGCAAGGAACGACGTGACAACCACCGTGACACTGGGCACTGTGGCCAAGGTCGACTACTCGACCGCCGCCTGCACCTTGGCTCTCCCAGATGCGCGGAAACCCGACCTCCACCCGCCCGAAGGCACGACAGTGGAATAATCGGAAAAACTTCGCCTCCCATCAAAGACGAACCGGCGTCACCCATATTCGTCATTCACCTGGATGCCGCAGAAAATAATGTGAAGAGTGGGAGTCGAACCTCGGTTACAAGGAACACTAAGTTTTTCTCCAACCACTCCACCACTACCTGCCCTGTTTTAATACTTTAAAGTTAAACATAATCCAATATCAATAAAATATAGAAATCTTGCTTATAACAAAAATCAATGACATCACATCACCATTTCATATGAAAGGCAAGTAAATTATAATAGCATTTAAAGTGAGGGACTTGATATACCCTTACAAGATATACATACATGAAAAGAAGAGAATACAATGATGAGAGAATGTTTTGACACAAATCTTTGGAGTTTGTACAAAATGAGGTTTTGGTTGTCATAAAGTACAAAAATGGACCATCATATGTATGTTAATGCTTCTCATATGCCATATGTGTGTGTGTTGTGAAAGGGCATCTTGTAAAGGAGATCGGTTAAAGGGAAAGATGTATCTTGTAAAGAAGATCGATTAATGGGAAAGAGGTAAAGTTTCTGACCATCAATGTATAATGTTATGTAATGATTATGTCTATTATTTTTTTAATAAATTGGAAAAGTTTAAACTTAGAATATTGTTTCAAATGGTTTAAACTTTATGTTGATGATTTGCATCGAAATACTCAAAATGGTATACACTTACAAAAGCTCAAACATATTTTTTAACGGCAAATTTGAATCACTGACGGACCACTGGAGTATCATCGTGCCACCAGCGGAATTACCCGATCATATCCATCTCCACAAGGCATAATGTCTATACACCAATTCAAGAGGAAACCCAATAAATATGGGAAAACCTCCCCTTGTGGGAATCGAACCCAAGACCTATTAGTCCCAAAGCTCAAACATATAAATGGTAGTTGTAGCAAATATAATTGTAAGTTTTTACTATAAACAAAAATAAAAAAAAATTGACATAAAAGTTATGAGTTTTAAGTAGGGGTTAGAGATTTTCGATATTTGTGGGATTCTGTTTAGTCTAAACATGTGCATATAAGTTTCGTTCAAATTCATAAAGACAATTAGCTAAACAGGCTGGTCTCGGATTAACCTGGCTCACGGTACATTCTAAAATTTTTAAGAGGTAATTTATCTTAAAACATCAATTATTAGGATATTTTACGTCAATTTGAAAGTTACATAGAGAAATGTGTGATGACACATAATTTATTTTATATGTATTTAATCTTTTGAGTGTAAATTAATACTTTATACTATAGTAGTAATATGTAAAAAAAAATCTGGTATAACTAAGTTTGCCATGTTTGTGTATGTGTGTGTTGTGCCGTGTCCAAATTCATATATAATTTTCAAGCTCGTGTCATGTTCGACCTGTCAACCTGAGAACAAGATTGAGAACATGATCGACCGTATAATACCATTAGTTTTAAGACATTTAAAAAGGAAAAAAAACTAGAATGGCAGTAAATCAAGTTTGAAGAAGTGAAATTTTACAACTAATTTAAAGTTTACTACTCTAAATTTGATTAGAGCTCAAAACTTTAAGTTAATGCCAGTAAGGTATCCTTTTAATACAAAGTTTGGTGCAGTAAAAACATAGTTTCACAACAATTACCAACCACTATCTATTCTTCTTTCTTTCGTTTTAACTTCGAAACATGAATACACGAACATACAAATTTACGCGTATATGTCTTCATTATATTTATTTACTTTCATGTAAATATATTTCAAAAGCATGAAAGTAAATAAATATATAAAAGTACATGATATGTATTTTCTCTTTAAGAAATTACAATTATATAAATACACACATGCCCAAGTGACTTAGAATGGTGTAAGAATGTTTCAACTCCCCACTTTAGCATGCTTAGAGAATAATCTCTTATGGGCCATGGACATTGGATCACCATCATGATGTCTCTCATGTCAACTACACCATATGAACACAACTTATTGCTTTCTCATTTTCTTGTTAGAGTGACACCCACAATTCTATTACATAGTAATTATTTCTTGTTTATTCAGGGTTTTATGAGCACATATTTACATCTCTATTACATATCGTTTCATAAGTTCGTATGACTTAGCGCTGGTGTTACACCCATAATTGCGCCGTTACAAAATTTAGGTGGTCATAGTTTATTATTCTATAGGTATTATGAAATATTTTTTTCCTATTATATCCATATTTAAATATAATTAGATTATAGTCAATAATGAAATTAATATGTTGTTTGATGAAAAAGGAAGAATACTCAAATGTTTGACCATGTTTTTTTTAAACGAAAACTCACACATTCACTAATCTTACTCCTAAAGCTACACATTTGTCCTTTATGGGGACTAAAACGCTCACCACTTGGGAAGAAACACCAGTGTTGACACTCCCTAATACCACTAGACTAGAAGCCATTTGGTAGCTATTGGACCAAGTGGTCATCTTAGCTACTTGATCACTAACCTCTTTTCTTTTAAAGACCAATCATATACTTCACCTCTCATTTTCTAAACCAAACATATGTTTTATATATTATTTTCCCTATTATATAAAGATGGATGCCCATAGTAAGTCTTAGCCTTGAAGTCAATGAGTAATAAGACAAATGAATGTATTGTTGACAAGATGAAATGAAAAGGATAAGGTAGTCAAAATGGTCTTTTGATTCTTGATTCCCTTATGAAAGAAAGGAAAGGTTCCATTAGGTTGAGTGGAAGTGGGCACTAGGAATTGACCATATAGAAGTGGTTGGGTGGAGTAAGTGGTAGTGGAATTTACCTTCCAATGCTTTTAGAAATAACTACTATTATATATTTAGCTATTTTAGTATTTTATTAATAAGTATGGTAGAGTTTGTTACAAAATGTAATAGTAGATTATGTACTTAAAAGACTTACCTTGTCATTTTCTTAGAAGACTTTAAAAACATATTTAAACAAATATTTCTCTAATGATCTTTTATTTACTTATTTAATTTGTTAGTTACTAGTGTTAAAACCTCTTAACTACAAGTGGAATTGACTTTATGGTATAATATGTCTAACATGTCTCATTTTCACATTATGGTTTCTATGGTCAATCATATAGCTTATATCAAATTACCAACAATTCTTGTCGACCAACACTAAAAAAGTTTATGAATTTCATTATTGGGCTCTTCCTTTTGTATATGTTTTCATGCAAGTTTTTTTTACAAGTTTCACTTTGATAATAAAAAAAAAAAACACTTCTATCCTAAAATCAATATTTATTACAGTAGATTCATACATTTAGCTTATTTTAGCTCAATACATTGACATTGTTAATGTGTTTATTTGAAAAAGAAATACGTATAAGACTAGAAGTATGAATATAATTGAGGGTGGACACAAGTTTGAAACTCATCCGCAACGCAGATGAGTGCACCATAATTTGTTCATACGCCTGGACCCTATGCTATGCGTTGTGGATTAAGTAAAAAGTGCATAACGCTTTGTTAAGTTACTCACAGTAGCCAATAGAGTTTTAACTATACTCGTTCTTTAAAAGAGCATTCGTGTTATGTGAAATGTTACTATTTCACACGTAAACCAATGACCAGATTGACTTAGCAGTCCAAGGGTTGGGATCACCCAACGTACAATATATTGAAGCTTGTTGAGTTTCTAGACCCTATATTTAGCCTGTTTTGGGGCGGTGTGCATACTCGTTAAAGTATTAATGTAAAGCATGTTTTCGAAAGTAAATAGTCCTTATGAAAGGAAATTATTGGCTTCTGACTGGGATTCGTTGATAATGTTCTCGATCACGATGAAATGTTTTTAGAGTATAATGTAGAACTAAAATGCAAACCTGACAAAAGTTAGTGTTTTTAAAGGTAAAGCTTTGAATCGGCTAATGTTATGATATGAATGAACATTAGCGATGACTAACACTATGTGTATGTGATAGGATAGGCTAATACGTTAGCGAATAGCTAGCAGCATGAGTATGAATAACAGAATGCTTAGATGTTAGCTACGACTAACGGTCTGACGAACATTAGTAACAGCTAACGGTATGATCGGACGTTGTCGACGGCTAAAGGTATGAACGGACGTTAGAGTCAACTAACGGTATGAGCATGCTATAGGACAATGCTTTCAAGGATTATCAATGATCCCATAAAAAGTTAGGGTGAAGGACGTTAGCAACGAGACTAACGATAATAATGTAAGTCATGTATGTTATATTAGGCATGTTATGTTACGTGACGTCATGATATGCTTATGTTATGATGCCTGTTAGATTGCAGATGTTTACATAACTAAAACTCACTCTACGTAACTGACTTTTAGTGTGCATCAGGTTAAAATACGGAAGGCATGGATATGAAGGCTACCGCACATCCCGTTTTGTTTATGTTTTGCTTATGAACACGTAAGTATTTTGAAGGATCATGTAATCAACTTGATAGTTATGTTTGAAAAAAGTTTCTGCTGCATAGGGATCATTTTTTTAGTTTACGAATCTATGTACCGAAGAGTAATTTCAACATATTAGAAAATTTATACTTTCAGTTCTTGCTACATCAAACTTGAAAATTTATTCTTATAACACAGTTACTGTTTCTTCGTATCCAATTTATGTTGTATGATACATTTTGATACCATAATCATACAACATTTTCTTTACTTTATGCTACAAAGACACAACTTGAGGATCACATCTGTGGTCTTGTTTGAACGACATAGATTTTACCGTCGCGTACTACACCCTCAATGTCTTGAGGACTTCCATATAACTTTTCAATACAATCACCTACTTGCGCAATGCTCGAGAGGATTGACTTTTGGAAGTCAAAGTCAACGATCAACGGGTCACACGAATAGTCTACAACAACCTTGTCTTCTTCATCCATAGGCACACTGTAGAAAAAAGTCCATTGGTTTATATGCTTAATAGATGATGGTTTAAGCATAAGAAGGTTTCAAGAAGTACTTTGATACACCATTACGATAAGAGGCGTCAATTTTGACCCATTTCTTAATTAATGCAAGGTACATTTATCTCTAATAGGTTGGAAAGGGGGTTAAACTTGGGGGGGGATTCTTGACACGACCCACCAACCTGACACGAAAAAAACAGGTTTGGGTCTATGATACAAACCTGTGGATTGGCCCATATTTTGTGTGAAGCTCCAGCTGGGTATTTGACCCGTTTAATTATTAGTGGGAATGAGTTTTGGGGGGAACAGTTTTAGGAGCAAGTAGTGGGGCAGTTAGTTCTAATCTTATTAATATCTCTGTCTCATTTAGATTAGGGGTCGATGTTTATTTTATAAAAATTAGGGTTTTTTACCTTTAAATTGGAGACATAATCCTTCTCGAATTGGATTACTATCTATGAATTCCATTGTTCATTTATTTTGATTTTCTGGGTTCTATCAATGGTTCCATTGCCGGGAAATCGAATGGTGCTTACAACCCGGAATTTAGCGGATCAACTCGCAATCATTGCAGCACGATTAGACGACATTCTTGCATCTTTGAGAGATGTTGTTGACGAAATTAAAGCTCAGGTGATTGAAGATGGTTGTAACAGTGAAGAATCAGACGAAGATGGTTGTTACAGTGAAGAAGTGGACAGTGATTTGAAGAACACGGTGGAGAAGGATGAAGGACCGAATGATCTTCATGAAGAACTAATGAAGGCTAACGTTTTTATCCAGAAACCTAGAACCGAGTGTTATGTTGTTCGCCTTGCCCTAGAAAACGAGTCCCAGATCTGTTCATCTAAGCGCAGCAGAAGTCTTGCATGGAGCCCAAGCCCAAAACCTATTTCAGACTATACTAAAAATGTCGTTCAGTATGTTACCCACAACCCTACCCCCCAATGTTCGCTTTTCCACAAACTTAGGCTTGTCAACATCTTTAAGAAACTGCCATCTAGCTCTTGTGGATCTTATCGCATCATTCTGGTCTCCCATGTATCCTGGCTGAAACCCGCAAGGGTTCAAGTTCCCGCAACGCCTTTAGCTTCTCCACCGACTACCAAAGATTGGGAATTTGATTTTCAACCTCGGTCTATAATTGAATGGCTTATTGCTTGGCACAACAGTTCCCTTGTTTCCGACTTGAGGACAAGTCGGATTTTGGGGCAGGATGTATTGATACAAACATGTGGATTGGCCCATATTTTGTGTGAAGCTCCAGCTGGGTATTTGACCCGTTTAATTATTAGTGGGAATGAGTTTTGGGGGGAACAGTTTTAGGAGCAAGTAGTGGGGCAGTTAGTTCTAATCTTATTAATATCTCTGTCTCATTTAGATTAGGGGTCGATGTTTATTTTATAAAAATTAGGGTTTTTTATCTTTAAATTGGAGACATAATCCTTCTCGAATTGGATTACTATCTATGAATTCCATTGTTCATTTATTTTGATTTTCTGGGTTCTATCAGTCTACTAACACTACCCATATAAAAAATGGGTTACGTTTGGGTTGACCCGTATTAAAATGGGTTGACCTGCTAACCCATTTAACTATTTAGAAAAAAAAACTTTTAGATTTTTGTTTTTGTTTTCTCCGTTTCTATTTTACATGGTTAGTCATAATAATGTTAGTTTTGAGTCTTTTGACAAAATATATTTTTTACTTGTCACACTCATACTCAACATTAAACATGTTATCGATAACCCGCTTAAACCCAACAACTCGCTTATAAATCGTCAACTTGTATGACTCATTTAAAAATACGGGTTAAACGGGTCGGGTTCGGGTTGACACACATTTATATGTGTGCGGGTTAGGGTTGAAATCTTTGACCCGAATAATAAAATGGGTCGGGTTTGAGTTGAACATTTCAACCCACCAACCCACCAACCAGCCAACGCATTAACCCGACACGATTGACACCCCTAGGTCAAACGGGTCAACTGGTGGAAACTCATCAGATGAAAAAAAGATTTTTATATATAAGCTGACCTGTCATAAAGTCCTGCACCAGCATAGCCTTCTAGATCTTCACCATTGGAATCAGATCTAAATATAATTGATCTTCTTATAAAAAGGCCGATGGGTTTGCTAGGGTAACCAAGAACCTGCAAATATGAGAATATGATTTGAGGGAAACAGACACATAACCGAACAATTATGAGAACACGCATCAGTGTAATATAGGAAAAAGTAGATTAAGGCATTATACCTTTGGGGAGTCAAGATTGTCTTTCTTTGAGATGAAACTCAAAGCACGACCCGGATACGCTCCTACCAAAGTCTCTCCCAGTCCCTTTACAACCTATAGTTTTAATCATAAAACGTAAAGGTGGCAATTATAACTTATTTATTTATATGAACTATATAAATCGCTTAAAAGGAATCGATCAAATGGATTGGAAGCCGCATAGAGTGTATTCTTAATGCATAGAACCTCTTAGATTATTCTATTTAAAGAACCAGATTATTATTAAAAGGGAAAACTACATGAAATAGAAATGAACCTTACACTTTTTTCCTGATTTAGCAACCAACTTCGAATACGGTGTAAAATAAAGACCAACTTATAGTCTGTTAAGGATTTTAGCAACCAATTTCATTTTAACTGATTTTACCTGAAACTGCTAAGGTGGCACTCTACATGTCGCCACAAAAGAAAATTACATATTGCAAAAAAAATGAATTTGTAACAAAACTAAATAAAATTATTTACAAGTGTTATAAGATGATCATTTTTTAAATATACATTTAAAATTGATTATTACATGTCACATTAGTTGCCAAGTGGCATATACATATACACTAAAATGATAAATAAGAAGTCTTGTCAATAGTTTTGAACAATGGGCATAAAGTAGACCTGCTACCGGTTCAACACGTTATTCGTTGCTACGTTTGGTAATAAACTACTAACTCGGTTGCTAAAATACGTAACAAAATGTAAGTGTGCGTCTATATTTTGCCTAGTTAGAAGTTCGTTGGTAGAATCAGGAAAAAAATACTTACATTCCTTTTGACTTCGTGCAATTTGCCCTTGTTATAAAAGTAATAAACATTTGGTAATCATTTTTGACACACTTAGGCTGGAGGGTGTGGGGGTGCCACCCCCGCCAGCTCACCATGTATAGCGCCCCATAGGGCTCCATCACCACACCCTCCATTTTAAGAGGGGGGGCGCCATCCTCACTTCGCCACCATGGTAACGCCAAAGTTGAAAGGTTCAGGAAGGGCCCACTAGTTTTAGTCCAATGAAATCTTTTTTTTATTTTGTTTAATAGGGGGCTCCATCCACACCATGCAAATTAAAGGGGGGACGTGGATCCTACGTGTCGCTTAGGTGGCCTGATAAAGCCCCTAGGGGGCTCCAACCACACCCTCCAGCCTTAGTATCAATTTAATAATTTAGGTCAACCAGGTAAAAAACAATTTGAACAACATGGAAATAAGTAAGGTAAATAACCTCAGCATATATCTCTGATGAATCTCCTGATGATGGATTAGTGGTATGAATAACAAATGCATAATCAGCATTTATAATTTCTTGGACCAGTACAGCCATGCAAAGATAGTCATGGTCTAGTTTCACTTTTTTTGTACTCAAGTATGCTCTCTCGTTCCATTTTGAAGCCCAAACCTGAAACATCACAAGCAAATAAGAACTAACCAATACTTAAAATCATCATATATCCTATACGGGTTAAGTTATTCTACAAAGACTCCTAATTGTAAGAAGTGTAAGAAGGATTTATAGAGTAACAAGTGTCCAATAAGCTAAAACCTAAACCCACTACACCACCACCCAAAACCTAAACACCCACCCCCGCCCACCCAAAAACCTACCCCCCCCCCCCCCCCTCGACAACTTTTTTTTTGGTGGGTGATGGGGAGGTGGGGGTTTAGGTTTTTGGGTGGTGATGGATGTTTAGGTTTTTTTTAGAAGCATTTGTACCCTTGTTACATTTAGAAGCCTTTGTATTTGATCCTAATCCTATACTATAAATATGCTATTTTGTCACATCAACCAACTTTAGCCCCTCAACTTTCATAATGACATGTTTAGTCCCTTAACTTTGATAATGACATGTTTATCCCCGTAACTTTGATAATGACATGTTTATCCCCTTAACTAAAATAACTTTAGCCCCTCAAATTTAATAATGACATGTTTAGCCCCTTAACTACATCAAACGACTTTATCCCCTCAACTTTAATAATAAACAACTTTAGCCCCTCAACTTTAATAATGACATGTTTAGCCACTCAACTTTAATAACGACATGTTTAGCCCCTTAACTAAACATCAAACAACTTTAACTCTCGTGATTTGCTTATTTTTATCTACGTTTCGAACCCGCTACGGAGCGCGGGTGGTAACCCGCTAGTTTATCGAAAAAATTCGTACAATAATATAAACTTTGGAATCAACAAGTAGAAAACAAGCAAGTACTCCTGGTGAGGAAAGTTTTCATAACCTTTTTTATAGCAAGCCATGCTTGTTCCCATCGTTGTTCACCTTCATCACCAGGCCATGGCATTTCAGAGCTTTGCATTGTGTTTTTTAGTTCTTGTACCTGAAGCAATGCATGTATGCTTAGAAATATTATTATTTTATAATAAGTAAAATGCCATTTTCGTCCTTGAGGTTTGGTCAGATTTGCGACTTTCGTCCAAAGGTTTGTTTTTCCGCATCCGGATCCAAAAGGTTTGTTTTGCGACTTTTGTCCAAAGATTTCAAACTTTTTGGATCCAGATGCGGAAAAACAAACCTTTGGACGAAAGTCGCAAAACTAGCCAAACCTCGGGGACGAAAATGGCATTTTACTCTTTTATAAAAGATGTAAAGTTATGTTAAAGATTAGAAAGAAAAAAAAAACAAATATCTTCAAATATGTACTAACTTGTAAAAGTTCTAATAATTTTTCAAAAATAGTAAAGATTATTTTACTCCAATGACCATAATAGCATATTGTTTAAAACCTTAGGGGGGGGGGGGGGGGGGGGGATAGTGCACGGTCCTCCCAACCGCCGGAGTGATCTCACTCCGGGAGCCGCTACCCGACCAAGCTAGCTCCGCGGTGACTTCCCCATGCCGAGTTCTTACCCTGGGCGACATATGCCACTCCCAAGACTCGAACCCAGTACCTCTGGGAAGAGGTGGGTGTCGGTGGCCAACTGGGCTACCCCAGTTGGTTATAAAAATAGTACAATGACAATGTCCTGGCAAAAGTGGACATTAGCTGTTATTCTATTATATTCGCCCTTTAATATAACAGGTAACTAAGCACTAGTATAACCGCTCAAAGAACAAGAAATATTACCAGCTGGGATGGAGCAGAAAGATCCAAAACCGTCTTGCGAATCTCCCCAAGGACAACAGATCCATCTGCTTCCAATTGTTTTTTCAAAATTTGCAGTTTTTCTGACACTCCCTATAAAAGTAGCGTAACGTTACACGATCTTTTGACATTTACAAATAACATAAATGATAATAAAAAAGTTTCACATATATTAAGTACCTGATTTAATTCATCAGAAAGAACTTTCTCGAAAACTCCAAAAGGTAATGCGACTGAGGTAGGAATGCCAACAAAAGACGGGACTTTCCCTTTGAGGTATGCAATGTTACGTGATTTAGCTCCAACCTTATCAATATAAAAAAAAAAGTGAGTTCCAAAATTCTATTATGATATAAATTAGAGACTGCACTAACCATTTCACTAGTGAAATCCTCAGACGATACAGCATATCTACCATTAAACTGTTTTTTGATCAACTGCACAGTTGATGATGGGCCGACTTCTTCCAAGTTGTTTGATCGTGTTAGTGTTTCCTCTTTCACCTCACTAAAATCATATAATTCAAAGAAAAAATAGAGTTAGCTCTTCTTTTATAACATGCATTCAATTTATTCAAAATACACAATTAAGACTATTTAGTAGAGGTGCAATAGTTGTTCTTTTTATACATTTTAAGAGTTTATGGGAACCCCAACCAGACCATTTTGACCTATACTGAAAATTATCTATTTTGGCCCGTTACCCAACATATCCGACCCGCTCATCGTGGCACCTCTGCTATTGAAATGAGATAATAAGGATATCAGAAAGAGCAATAGAAATTTTACATTACTTGCTCCATATAACTCCATAATAAATATAAAACTCTTAATTATCATATACCTGTAAGTAATATCAGCTGATGTAGGTTTTAGGTTCAACAATTTCCCTTCTTTTGCTCGAAGATCGTTTAAAATATCAGTATCAAAACATGTAGCAAAGCATACCTGCGAAGGACAATGTAAATATGTAAACATCTTTAAAAGATGAGGTGGCAAACATGCTGCAAATCCGGCGGGTTGGTTAATGTCAATATTTTTAGCATGGGACAAAACAAGTCTGGGCCAGGTGACCCAGGAAAGTCTATTTTTCATAGGATAAAGAGTGAAATGCCATTTTCGTCCCTGAGGTTTGGCCAGTTTTGCAACTTTCATCCATAACTCCAAAGGTTTGAAATCTTGCCATTTTCATCTGGCTCGTTAACTCCATCCATTTTTCTCCGTTAAGTCAGGGGTATTTCCTTCTTTTTTGTTAACTTAAAGGGCAATTCGTTTTTTTTTTCACATTATGCTAAATGCTTGTACATAAAGTGAATAAAACCGAATTGCTCTTTAAGTTAACAAATAAAAAACGAAAATACCCCTGACTTAACGGAGAAAAAGAGTTAAATGTCTGGTTGGTCCCTGTGGTTTGCGAAACTTGCAGACTTGGTCCTAATGGTTCACTAATTACAGAGTTGGTCCTAATAGTTGTAATTTTTGCACTCGGGTGGTCCTTATCACTAACTTCTGTTAAATTTCTCAGTTAAGTTGATGTTAAATGACCAAATTGCCCTCAACAATTAAAAAAATAAAAGTAAAAATAAGAAACAAAATGAGATGGGCCCACCCCGTCATCTTCTTCTTCACACACCCCTCTCTCTCTCTGAAACACCAGCTCTCTCTGAAACACCAGTAGTAACCACCATCAACCATCATCTTCTCCTCAAACCACCACAACGACGACCACCGTGCATCACCATCACCAACTGCCTGGAGTTACCATCTCCCTAAACCACCACCGTTCAACAACCACTACCGATGCCACCCCACCCGTCACCGCAACCACCGCCGTATCTGTGTATTATACTAACGGGAACCATTTAATCGCCAAAAAAGGGTAGAGGAGGGTAGTGTGGTAGATCTGAAAACTCCGGATATACCTCATCTGATGTCGACCCCATATGCTAACTATATTGAGGTAAAGGTGTTGCCAGAAACAGAGGATTAGACCTCATCTGGACTCGCCGGTCATGGAGGTGGTCCAGTAATAAAAAAACAGTGCAATGAACTAGTATGATTAAATTTGAGGATATTAAAGAGATCAATTCTCTGTGTTCCTATCATGGTGGTCTACAGTATTTTTGGGGACAAATGTTAATACTCTTTGTACAAAATAATCTGATCGAGACATGTTTTTATTTTGGGTGTTAGGTGGTGCTGGTTGGGGTGGTGTTGTGATGGTTGGGTGGAGGTGGAGCCGTGGAGGTGGTGGTGGTGGTGGGTTGAAGGTGATGGTGGAGGTGGTGGTAGGCCCATCTTTATATATATATATTTTTTAATTTTTAATTGTATAGAGGCAATCTAGGCAATTCGTACACACCTAACTGGAAAACATAACATGGGTTAGTGATAAGGATCACCCGAGTGCGAAAATTACAACCACAGGGACCAACTCTGTAATTATTAAAGCACTAGGACCAAGTCTGCAATATCTGTAAACCACAGGGACCAACCAAGCATTTAACTCGGAGAAAAATGGACGGAGTTAACGAACCGGATGAAAATGGCAAGATTTCAAACTTTTTGGATCCAAATGCAGAAAAACAAACCTTTGGACGAAAGTCGCAAAACTGGCCAAACCTCAGGGACAAAAATGTCATTTTACTCCAGGATAAATGATTAATAAGTGCATTTAATATGATTCCAAAGTCAATATTACCAGAATTATAACCTAAATCTTTCAAGATAATTTATTTGCATACCTTGCTGTTTCTTGCACGAACAGAAACGTGAGACAGCACATCTGGCATGTCAGATGTCAATACAGCAACTGTACCATCTGGAATTTCCTCCTCTCCACTTACAGTCTTTGCCACCAAAATAGTTGGTTTTTCATAAGATTTGTTTTGAACAGAAAGTAACTCATCAACTACCACTATATATCCAACAGCTTCAACTGGGCTGATAACCTGCCAGCTGTCCACAGGAAGTGATGTTGCATTAGAATCTTGTTCATGGTTGATTGGTTAAATGATATAATTACACATGGCATGATGTTGAGTTTTCAGAATTTGGACAAACTGATTTGGCAAAAACATGATGACATGGCACGTTTTATATTGGATTTGAAATTGATGGCATTAATTATTGGGAAATTGGATTTTAATAATCCCACCTTTTACTAGTTGGCCAATATTAATCCCAACTGAAAATATCCTTGCCAACGGTCCCAACTTCCTAACTAGTTTTTTTAATGGTCCTCCGTTAAAAAAAACCTTAACCCAGTTAGTTTTGCTGACGTCATCATCCACGTCAGCAAAAAATATGTTTATGTCCACGTCAACAAAAAACAAAAAAAATGTGTTTATGCCCACATCAGCAAAAACTATCCACATCCTTGGTTTAAAAAAGCGGGAAGCGCACAAAAGCGACGAGGTCTAAAACCGAGGCTCAAAGCGCAAAAGCGTTGAGCTTTTCGTACGCAAGGCGCAAAGTGATTATATAAATTATTTTATATATCCCATAGGTTTTAGCATCCCCTATATCACGATCTGCCTAAATACACAACTTTCTTCGCGAGTTCCGGAAGGTTCCGGAACACTAAAGATGCGTCTAGGGTTGCCCGGAAGTTTCCGAAACAGCCTACAAGTTGTTGGAACACCTTGGCACCATCGGAAGACTCTAGATCAACCAAGAACACTCTAGAATGACCATGAAAACACTTGGAAGTCATGGATATTTTGAAGGAAACTCTCTAGAATTCAGCTCATAAATATCCTAGATATTTGTTTGGAATTCTCTAGTTAAGAATTCTCTAGAACTGGTATGAACTAGTATAAATAGTGCTGATGAAGGTCTCATTTGAGATCACCCCACATAACCCCTCATAACTCATTCATAACCCAACTTCTTGTAAAAACTTTGTACTTGTAACTTTGTTCAAGTAATACATAACCATCTTTGTTGTAGTATTGCACTACAAAATCATAATTGTGATCCTCACAAACAAAGACTTCCACTGCTATACATAACCAAACCCATCCAAAAGGCTTAACTTAGAAATATTCTAAGTGCCGCACGAGAGTTCAAGAATAACTCCGTGACACCTACCTATGATTTAGCTATAATTAAGTTTTATATATGTTTTAAAATGAAAAAAAAAACATAAATGTACAGCATAAAAAGTCTGTGTACAACATTCAGCTGCACAGAAACATCCCATGTATAAAAGGCGCGCGCCTCATCTGCGCCTCAGGTCAAATTTTAGCCTAAAAAGCGCGCCTCATCTGCGCCTTTTGTACACTCTGCGCCTTATGTCACACAAGGCGTTTTGGTTTGCGCCTTAGGTCGCCTCGCGCCTAGGCGCACTTTTTTAAACCAAGTCCACGTCAGCAAAAAAACTAACTGGGCTAAGTTTTTTTAACATGGGTCCATTGAAAAAAAAATAGTTAGAAAGTTGGGACCGTCAGTTGGGATTATTATTTTTATTGGCCAACTGAGGAAAGGTGGTATTATTAAAATCCAATTTGCCTTAATTAATTAGGTTTCTGAAATCATTTTTTTGGTTCTCTTATAAAATGTTATTTAACATTTTTTGAAAACACACAGAAACACCAACCACACACACTGGAACACACTATTAGACAAATAGTTAATTATGATTAGTTAGAGGGTGTAGATGTAAATATATTCCTTATATATACCTGTAACCTATTCTGATTATACAACAATTGAATACAATACGTCTTTACCAAGCTTATCTTGGTATCAGAGCCAAGAATCCCTAACCCTAGCTGCCGACTTCCTTCTTCATCGGCTACAGCCGATCGCCCTCTTCTTCCACCATAAATCGATCATCGGCAATCCTCAAACATGTCAACCGATATTATTGCCTTCACTCAAGTCAAGAAAACTGCACACAATTCTCACAAGTTCGGTTTCACATTGTCACCAACAAATTATGGCTTCTGGAAACTCATGATTCAACCGTTCCTCGTTACTAATGGCCTGTTCGGATACATTGATGGTTCAATGCCCTGCCCTCCATCTGTGATCGCAACTTCTAGAAAAGAAAAAGAGGCACCCGCATCATCCACTGTGAACCCTAATTATGATGCATGGCTTGCAAACGATGCTCATGTACGTATGCTTCTTCTCTCTACAATCTCAGAGGCTGCTTTTCAACATGTACAAGGTACAACTTCACGTGACCTTTGGCTTTCCCTAGAACGTGCTTATGCCCCACACACCTCGTCTCGGGAATTTACGTTAAAAACACAATTGTTGAAGATTCAAATGAAAGGGGATGAATCCTCTGCTGCTTATTTGGCCAGAGCACATGAATATGCTACTGCTCTTGCCAATATCGGCCAGCCAATGCCGGAAAAGGATATTATCATGCTTGTTGTTGCAGGTCTTCATGAAGAATACAATGGAGTCAAACAAAATCTCCTTGCTAGAGAATTTACAGCTGTCTTTTCAGAGCTTCCTGGTCTTCTTGCTGATCACGAGTTCCTGATTAAGAAACCCATTCCTGATGTTTCTCCGGCTCAGGCTTTTACGGCTACTACAGCAGCCCAACCCTCTCCAGCATCAAATGACACTATTCAAGCTCTTCAACAGATTGCTGGACGTCTTGGTTTTCAGCTACAACCAACCACTGGTTTGTCTCCGGCTCCTATGCCACAGCCCTTTTACACAAACAGATCGGGTCCTAACAATCGGGGCCGCGGGGGTCGTGGTCGTGGAGGCCGGGGCGGCAACAATCGCTCACAGGTGAACAACAACAGCAATCAAGGTCAGTTTAGTTGGGCTTCAAATCAGAATACAGTTTATGGCACTTGCAACAGGTGTGGTATTGGTCACTTGCCAACTCAGTGTCCAAACCGGGATCCGTCTACCGTCAGATCACGACAGCCTTCAGCTAACTATGCTGATTTTCGTTCCCAATCTGACACACCTGCTTGGCTCAATGACACAGGTTCCAACAATCATGTAGCACCGGACATGTCGGGTTTTGACTCAGCTACGCCTTACTTTGGTGAGGATAATCTGCGCGTTGGTGACGGTAAATCTCTGCCCATTTTACACATTGGTTCTGCCAAAAAATTTTCACCCTCACGAACTTTTCATCTTAAAGATGTCCTTCATGTTCCAAAAATCAAACGGCACCTTCTTTCTGTTCAAAAATTTTGTCATGATAATAATGTTTATTTTGAATTTCACTCTACTTTCTTTGCTGTGAAGGACAAGTCTACACACACTACCCTCCTCTCGGGTCCAAGTGACGGTGGTCTTTATACTATCCGGTTTCCCTCTGCTCAACCACTTCCCAGAGTTGCTTTCTCCACGTATCGGGCTTCGACAACCACATGGCATCAACGCCTTGGACATCCACATGCTCAACTGTTTAGTTCTATGCTTTCTAGCTTTCATTTACCTGTTTCAGACAAGAATTTTGACTTTAATTGTTCTTGTTTAGTTGGAAAATATTCCAAACTTCATTTGTTATCTTCGGATTATCACAGTTCTCATGTACTTGACTTAGTTTTTTGTGATGTTTGGGGGCCTTCGGGTGTTTCCTCTTTTGATGGTCATAACTATTTTCTCTTATGTGTTGATCATTTTTCCAAATACATGGGGTTGTTTCCTCTAAAACGGAAATATGAGGTTTTCGAAACCTTTAAACGTTTTGTTACCATGGCCGAGAGACAATTTTCCACCAAGGTAAAATCCGTACAAACAGATTGGGGAGGGGAGTTTCGTAATCTTTCCTCCTTTTTTGCCTCCATTGGCATCATTCATCGTCTCTCCTGTCCGCACACTAGCGAACAGAATGGGACAGTTGAGAGACGTCACCGCCATGTTGTTGAAACGGGGCTCACTCTCATGGCTCAAGCTCATGTTCAACAACGGTTTTGGCACTTTGCCTATGACACTGCCGTGTATCTCATTAACCGAATGCCCTCTCGCAATAACTCCAACATATCTCCTTTCGAGCACCTTTTTAAACATAAGCCTGATTTTTCCTTCCTTCGTGTCTTTGGCTGTTTGTGCTTTCCTTATCTTCGTCCATACAACCCACACAAGATGGATCTTCGATCCACTCCTAGTACCTTTCTTGGCTACAGCACCTCTCATCATGGGTATCGGTGCTTTGATCCCGAATCTGATCGCATTTATATTGCCCGTCATGTTCGATTCATTGAACATGTTTTTCCGTTTTCAAAACAAACTTCAAACACTTCCCCGGTACCCGACCCCACTCCCTATGTCTCGGCCTATCCTACACCCGATCTCTCTACAACTACACAACCTACCCCGCCACCACAATCATCCCCAACACTCAACTCACCACCACAACCTCCCGATTCTACACCACCGTCGTCCAATCAACCCACTTCTACACCACCACCACCACCACCACCGCCTCCTGCCTACACTTACTCACGAAAGCCCACTCGCTCTTCCACCACCTCGGCCTTTGATCAATATTCTACAAACCAAGCTGCTCCTATCCCTCCATCATCTCCTACTCCACCGCCACCTTCTTTCACCACAACTAGAACCCGTCCACCAAATCTTCGTTCCAACCCCAAGCAAACGAAGCCTTACAATGCCTCTTTCCACACCTCCACTGCCGAATCCGAACCTACTACTTTTACCGTCGCTAATGCAGACCCAAACTGGCGTAAGGCTATCTCTTATGCGTCATGGTACTTGGACTCTTGCTCCTTATGATCCTCGTTCAAATGTTGTTGATTGCAAATGGGTCTACAAACTTAAAAAGGATCAACATGGTTGTATTGTAGCCAAAGGTTTTCATCAGTAGCATGGTATTGACTACACGGAAACGTTTAGTCCGGTGGTAAAGGCTACTACTATCCGTGTAGTTTTGTCATTTGCGGTTCAACACAAATGGCCATTATGTCAACTTGACGTCCAGACCGCCTTCTTGTATGGTGATTTGAAAGATCAGTGTACTTGAAACAACCACCGGGTTTCGTTGATCCACGCTATCCTAATCATGTGTGTCGGTTACGCAAGTCTCTATACGGTCTCAAGCAAGCTCCGAGGGCGTGGTTTCATAGATTATCCTCGGCTCTTTTGGCACTCGGGTTTAAAGGATCAAACACCGATCCTTCCTTATTCGTTTATTGCGCCTCTGACACCGTCCTATACATGTTGGTCTACGTTGATGATATTATATTAATAGGAAACAAACCCGAGGCTATTGATCATGTGGTTCGACGTCTTGGCAGCACCTTTGACATTAAGGACATGGGGCCACTGTCTTATTTTTTGGGTATCTCGGTCACGCGTAAAGATGGTGATCTCCTCTCTCAACAGAATTATATAAAGGAACTGCTGGCTCGTGCAAATCTGTCTCACGCCAAACCAGTTTCCTCTCTTTGCACTACCTCTGCTATGTTATCTGTTGGTGACAGTGATCCCTTTAATGATCCGGTCAAATATAGACGGCTTGTGGGTGCTTTACAATATGTCACTCTCACTCGTCCAGACATTACCTTTGCAGTCAACAAGGTCTGCCAATTTATGCACTCTCCCACCGTTAATCATTGGGCTGCTGTTAAACGTATTTTAAGATATCTTCTTGGTACGGTGGACCATACTCTTCTGTTTTCTCAGTCGTCTACCACAGTCTTACATGCTTATACAGATGTTGCTTTCAACTCCTTGAGTGCTTTCTCTGATGCGGATTGGGCTGGCTGTCCCGACGACCGTCGATCCACGGGTGGATATGCGATATATCTTGGATCGAATCTTGTCTCTTGGTCTGCTAGAAAACAAAAAACGGTCTCACGTTCCTCTACAGAATCGGAATATAAGGCTTTAGCTAATGCAGTTGCAGAACTAACTTGGCTTGAGACATTGTTACGTGAACTACGCGTCCCTATAAGATCTTCTCCAAATTTATGGTGTGATAACTTGGGCGCTACATATCTGTCTGCAAATCCGATCTTTCACGCTCGGACTAAACATGTTGAGGTTGATTTTCACTTCCTTCGGGAAAGAGTTGCACAAGGGAAATTAAAAGTTCAGTTTATTTCAACAAAAGACCAATTGGCTGATGTCTTCACAAAGCCGCTTCCAGCTGATCGCTTTCTCTATCTGAAGTCCAAGCTAAGGGTCCTTCCCCGGCCTTAGCTTGAGGGGGAGTATTAGACAAATAGTTAATTATGATTAGTTAGAGGGTGTAGATGTAAATATATTCCTTATATATTCCTGTAACCTATTCTGATTATACAACAATTGAATACAATACGTCTTTACCAAGCTTATCTCACACAAAAAACCAAGAACATACACTAAATACACACACAAACACCCTAACAGACCTAAATCAAACCTAAACAAATGGCAAGAAGACCAACCTTCCCAAATTAGCCACACTACGGAGAACCGGATCAATTCGATTAACAAGCGAGGATAAAGAAGCAGCTGATCCAGAACGAATCATTTCCTCTGTGAAAATGCTTACCTGCAAGATTTTGATATTTAATAAATAAAAAGCAATTGACATCCCAAATGATGGAAAAAACAATCATAATGTGATCATCATACCGCCCACTGATCTATTCCAAGCAGCGCTCCAAGGTACTCAGCAGAAGGTTGCAACAGTTGATGGTACAACTCCCCTTTGCTAGCAAGTGCAAGTCGAGTTCTATCAAGGACCGATTTTGCAAATAATGCCCAATCATTTTCACCATTTTTCACCATGGTTAGTGCTCGGTTCCATCCCTTCACAGAACACACAAATTATTGATATCACCTCATGTGTACTTGTGTGTGCTTATATATACATATTTGTATCAATATGCATCAACGATTCTATGTACATAAATATTATCATGGCCATAACACATTATATTAGTAAATAACTAAGAAAAGGTTAACGTGAGTGTAGACACTTTTAGGTATACCGATTTAATAAGATAACAGAATGACGCCTAACATTATTAGATATTAAGAAAAACTATCAGACTATAGGGTGTGGTCATGACTCTCCACATCAGTGCCATGTCACCCGCCTCTAATCCACCATCCAAAACCAATACCCTAAGGGTGTGGTCATGACCCAAACCACTATCCCCTTATTTATTTTAATTTATCTTTGTCTCAAGAAAAAGGAAATGATTTCTTGAAAAATGGAAAGGAGGACCATGGTTGCCATGGTTTAATCCATGAAAACCATGGTGGATCATGCAAGGGGGTGGTGTAGCCTTCCATTCATGTTCCTACGTGGCGAATCATGTCCCAACCATGACCCCCACACCCTTTAGCCTCATGCGGGTCCACCTTTTTAGCTATATCTATATATGTGTATTCTTTATTTGTTTGCAAATTGAAATATATGTAGCTGGGTTTGATTTTTCAATATGCGTTATTCTAAATTTTCTGAAAATTAACATATTTTATTAAAGTTATTTAATTTTTATCAATAATAAAGCAACAATTATAATACCATTAATCATAACAATACTAGCAATTGTAAATATAAAGAAGAAAGTTGCTCATTTTAATATAAGTAAAATACAACTGGAAAGGGTAAAATTACAGATTTTATCTTAATTCAGGGTTCTTTTTAGTCATTTTGTGATACCTAAAGTCCAATGGTAATATGGTCATTTTAAGAAACTTCAAAATGGAAGGGAGAACTAACAGCAGATACTTAAAGTTCCGGGAGTAGTAACATGGGCTATATACAACTAAACCCTAATATAAACAACTAAAGTTAACAAATACTACAATTAACACTCTAAATGTATATTATTACATAGTATGAATCTACTATTCATTTCAATATAACTTTGAAAATTGATATAAAGGCAGACTAGACAAGTTAATGATATTACCTTCCAGCAATAGATCAGATCTTCGTTGTTGTCTGATGAAAGTATGAGGTTCTCAAGAAGAAGAGTGATGAGATACATAATTTTCTGTGGAGTAATGACAATTGTCAAGCTTGATATACTTAAAACCAAACATAACAAATAATACTAAACTTCTCGCTAAAGGTACCTCTGGCTTGGCATTCTTTAACACCTCGTAGCTCCTTTCAATGGCTGTCCGTACAGTAGAATCAAGAGCAATGTCCAAAAAGAGAAGATCCTTGAGACGGCCATTTGATTTAGAAAGTAACGGCTTCAGTTCCTGACGTGTCTCTAACAATCCCTAGACAAAATGATATATTCAACATTTTAAAAAGAGAAAACTGTATTATGGTGATTTTGATCTGCAAATACTTAAGTACTGGAAAAAAATATTCATATATGATATACCTCAAGAAGGGGTTCCACGTTCTTATCTTCAACATGCTCTAGAACAAATTGAAGCAATTCCTGAATGACCCTTTGTGAGTTAAAGAGTTTTGGGATTCAAGATAATATCACTAGAATGCTGGAAATTAATAAGGAATGGATAAAATAGCTAGAAATCTACTTTTTTTTATTTTACTCTCAATTGAGTTTTAGTGAACTTTTATTATGTGTACTTTGTACTACTAGACTTTATTGAGTGATTATTTATAAATTAGAGATAATAGTATAGCTTGCCTTCATATATAGTAATAACTAAATATTTTACCCACCGCACGTGGCGGTGTCGTACGCGACGTGATAAGTTGTAGACTACAATCAACCCAACTGGTTTCCGAACTAAGTTTACGTTGAAACGTATGGTAATCCGTAATCCGAACTTATACCGTTGAATGAAAATGTATTATATTTGACCCGACTTGTTTCCATACAATATTTACGTCGAAACGTAGACCAACTCAAAACGTACATAAAATAAACACGTGTGCGGCGTCATAAAGTATAGACTACAATCGACTCGACCCGTTTCCGAACTAAATATACGTCGGAACGTATAGTAATTCAAATTTATACCGTTGAATGAAAACATATTATATTTGACCCGTTTTGTTTCTAGACAAAATTTATGTCAAAACGTAGTCCAACTCAAAAGGTACATAAAAATAAAACATTATATAATTGACCCGACTAGTTTCTAAACAAAAATTACTTTAAAGCGTAGACGAATTTGAATTTATGCCAACATGCACATAAAAATAAAAACGTAAGAAACTAGTTTTAGGGTAAATTCCGAACTTTAGAGGGGTCAAAGTGACATTTATAAAGTTAAAGGATTACTTTTGACATTTTATCAAACTTTGAGGGTAGAAACGGGACATTGTATCAAATTTTAAGGGTAGAAATGGATCGGTGGCTTTTTGTATCAAACTTTAAGGGTAGAAATGGGTTGTGTGGTTTTTGCCACCGACCTGTTGTTTTAAGGTATTATAAATATACATATCAAAGCTCTCATCATATTCCTACAGGACAACCAAACATGATGATGGAATGAACTGATCCACTCCATTACCTAGCTGATTCCTTTACATCATCCATTCCATTCCTTTGTCATCTCATTCCAGCCAACCAAACAGACCCCAAAGATGAGAGAGGATGCATCATAGGAAAAAAAAACTTACTGGAAAACCAGATGGCAAGCCAGATATAGAATTTATTTTCACACCAACCATGCCTCTTCCCTAACAATATAATAAATAAAAGATGAGTTCTTTTAATTGAAAATAAGAGCTAGATACTGAAACCTACCTCGGATATATAGCCTATGCAGTTCGAAATTGCAGACTCAAGATCTGCACCTGAATGAACTGCCTGCACAGAGATGACATTACAATAGACGTTTCTTAGAGTCCGCAGAGGATGGTACTGAAATAAAAATAGATAAAAGAAAAAATGGCAAACTGCACAAAATAGAATTAAAATCTACATTTGTTTCCCAATTTTAATAACCAACTTTAAATGAAGCAAAAATACAAACCAAATTATAGTTTCTTACGCGCTGTGTGGCATAGGTTGGCGTCATGCCAATCGTCACATTAGATGACACATGCAAAAAAAATGATGTTGTGCTGAATAAAAATAAGACAACAAACTTTGACATACTATACTACCAGTTGAAGAGGTCATTAGTTGATACAATAGGCAATAAAACGTAACGTGGTTGCTAAAATATGGTAGAAAATATATGTCGATTTCTGTTTTTTGCCTAACTGAATGTTGGCTGTAAAAACAGAAAAGACTGTAAAGTTCACTTCTATTTCATGAGGTTTACCCATCAAAAAATAACTTCCACCTTTAATGTTCTCAAGTAGTTTCCAAGATCACGCAAAAGGCCCTCTTTTTGGTCTTTTGAGAAGTTTGGTTCATTGTGAATGGCCCGATCATAACTTAGAAGTCGTTCTTTTGTTATACCATTTGAATTTAGTGTCTCCCAGTATACACTTATGTCCAAGTCGCTTTTGATATAATTCATTAGCGCCTGCAAAGGAGCAAGAAATAGGTGATCGTTCCTGAAAATAATAATGTGTTCCAAGATAGTTTTTTAGACAAATTAACAATGTACTTTATTTGTGTGTTTTAAGTCATGAAAAGATGGTATTTGCCCAGTTTGGGTCATTATCCGGAGTTTTTGAACCAGTTCGGGAAAGTCATATTTATAAGACGTAAATGTACAATAAGAGGTATAATGACTATAACAGGTCCAATATGCCCAAATAAACAACAAAAAATCAACTTGAAATGTTCTATACCTGACAGATCACTACATCATCCGGGCTTGTGTTATTATGTAACTTCTGATGCCATTCCTCCATCATTCCCCCCTTGCACTTATTGTTTTTCTACACTTGGCCAAAATAGTCTAACTTTAGGTTTATGTAAATTTAGTGAGGTAAAAGATTAAGGTGGCGTTTGGTTTGACATCAGCAACTACTGTCAGTATGGGTTTGATAACAGGATGGAATGGAAATGGGAATGGGTATGGATTTCTAAACCCAACATGTTAGATGTGTATGAAGAATTCCCAATCTTATGGGTATATGGTATATTGGTATCCACCTCATTCCATCAAAAACCCATAAACCAAACACCCTAAAGAACTTATGCATACTTGAATAACGAGAATTTCATCACGGATTCGCTGTCCAACATCCCCTTGACCTCCACGCCCAACACTTGACATGATCATGCGTAAAAGTTCACTATATTGTGGATAACTACTATAAACATTTTGAAGCTTGTCTATGAGCCGGTCCTGAGCTTGGCTAATCTCACTGCACCAAATACAAGAATGAAAATCATGCGAAAAGTTAGGGTTGGGTCTTGATCTAGTTCTGATCCCACCAATCCATTCACATGATTGAACGGATAAAAAAGTTGATCCACTAAGTGATCCAATTGATGGACCCATTTAGGCATTCAGCATATCAATACGTGGACCGATCCATGATTCATATAGGTTGATCTAATTTAAATCTATAAATTAAACCTTCATTTTTAGCAAATTCTGTAGGCTGACTACATACTTTTCAAGCTAATCTGTTTGGGTAATTATATATCTTTTATGTACTAACTTGTTATTTGCAGTTTTTGAAATTGGCTAGTAAGGTCATAGTGTAGAAAGGTAATTACCAAACAGGGGCGACAGAAAACTTCAATTATCAATTAGACCATTGTCATAACTTTACATACCAGGTTGGGACGTAATAAAAATAATATAATTAACAAATAAGATCATTTTGAAAAGTACGTTATGACTTGTGATTCTATCGAAGTTGCCCTTTGTTTTTGTATCCATTAGTTAGTTAGGTCATGGGTCAGATCGTAACATGTCAGCTAATGGGTCGTGGGACAGATCATGATCCGTCATGATCCATTTTGTTGGACCATGTTAAGATAAGAACATTAGCCAATCAGCAAGATAAAGAAGCTCATGTACGAGCCTACAAGATTTACCGTGGCTTTACACAGTAGTTTTTATTCCAAATTAGTTGTCTTGTGGCCATAAACCTCATCCACACAAGAATTCCTGCAAGACCTAACTCGGCAGCATCTTTGGCTTCTTCAATCAAATCTGCTGCAATATTAAATCTGAAAATGAGCAGGAAGAACACATGATTATTGTTAGTGAATAAGAATCTAAGATAACAGGTAAAAAAATAATTATTTTAGTTAAATACAGCCTCTTGTTCATAAAAATATAAGAAATTTCAGGTGAACCTGTGCATAAAAGACTGTTCTGCCACGCTTTCCAGTGATGATATTTTGTCTAACAAGTCCTTAGCAGTACCCTTCCCGTCACCAGCATCCTTCACGAGGTAAAATATGAATGACATTGATAAAACTAATAAAACCAATAAAGTAAAGAAATTTCTGATTTGATATAGGCAAGAGAGAAACCTTTAACGGCTTGTTGGGTTCAGTGAACTCAACATAAAAATCTGAATCATTATCCTTAACCCAATTATCACCATGACGAAGAACAAATGGCATGCCAACAAAAATACTGTCCTTCATGTATAATTCGAACACTTGTATCTGCAGTATCACAATATGTAACATTGCAAATGGTTATTAAAATAATAATAGTAAGTAGACAATTCATTTTAGTTAAAAGTTTTTAAAAGGGAATCAGACCAACTTTCTATTGGCAAACCTTGTTACTAGCACCATCAACAGAGATTGTAGAAAACTGTGTTTCGGCAGCCTTATCCAAGGAAATGGAACCTACAGGTAACATATCTGCAGGTGGTACCTGCAATATGTACGTAATAAGTATAGGCCTATTGAAAAGATGAGAACTGTTAATATTCTATAGCTTATCAAACATTTAGATTGTTTTCCAAAAGCAGTTATCGCATATAACATTTGATTGACTATTTCTGTGATTGTTGCCTTTAGCAGAGATAAGCTTTTTCAAAAATCAAGTTAAAAATAAATTATTTGCTATCTACAAATTTGCAGGAAAGACATAATTAATTAGCAACAATATCCATCAAAAATGAAATTATGGAGAAGATTGGCTACAAATATTTGATTCAATAATTCGCATCACAGCTAGAAGGATGACCACTTATTAAGTAACAAATTCCGATTGATTCGTCGAGAAGGATGAAATCATTATTTCATCTTTATTTTTAAAGCCTCGTTTTATTAATTAGATAATTATGGAACTTGCCAGCCACTCCCGAGCTTTTTCTGACAATGCCCAGTGAAGAGTGAGCGGACCCTCCATGTCTGTTGCCACATGAACTCCGGTTTTACTTGAAGCATTTGTCACAAGCACCTAATAAGATAGCAAGTCTTTATAACATAAAATACTAAAATGAAATTGTATTCCTTAACAGCAACACCAAAGAAACAAAGTGAATAAGTGATCTTACCAAAAGCTCTTTATCAGCAAGTCTATACGTCTTTTTGTTCAGAATATTATTGTCACTTTGTTCTGCTACGGTTTTAGAGAAAATCTGTAGCGCAGACAAATCTTTTGGTTTTACGGAGATTTTTTCCTCCTCCGAGACTGGAATAGATTTCCTGAGAAGTTGCATTACATCCCTCTTTTTCCGGGTAATTCTTTCAGGAGTGCGGTAAATTTTTTTCCCTAACTTCTGTAGAACCTCTGTTTTAATCTCTCCTTTGGTAATTTTCTTTCGTACGTCATCAAGAGAATTACCCTTTTCAAGTTCCCTTTGCAACTCTTTTCTTGCTTCTTCAAATTCTTTCTGTTACAATGCAACAAGTCACTTAAAAGCACAAAACAAAAAAAAAACAAAAGGTGACAGATTAAAACATGTTCGGGAATGATAATTTCTAGTACGTGTCTAAACAGATATTTGGGGTATTTGAGCCAGCACTAATGACACTTAAGTTTTTAATATAACTCGTACTATATTTGAAAAAGGTACAAGGACAATAGCAGAAATTTAAGATGGAACTTCAAAGAAAAATGCCAGAGTAAATTGCCATTTTCGTCCCTGAGGTTTGGCCAGTTTTGTGACTTTCGTCCAAAGGTTTGTTTTTCCGCATCTGGATCCAAAAGGTTTGAAATCTTGCCATTTTCATTCGGCTTGTTAACTCCATCCATTTTTCTCTGTTAATTCGGGGGTATTTCCGTCTTTTCACCTACTTTGTTTTGTTTTGAATACTTGCACATTATGCTAAATGCTTGTACATAAAGTGAAAAAGACCGAATTGC
Source organism: Helianthus tuberosus (assembly GCA_030545235.1). Taxonomy (NCBI): domain Eukaryota; kingdom Viridiplantae; phylum Streptophyta; class Magnoliopsida; order Asterales; family Asteraceae; genus Helianthus; species Helianthus tuberosus. Next base: position 1,828,089 of record JARYGA010060305.1, read on the forward strand.
GAATTGCCCTTTAAGTTAACAAAAAAGACGAAAATACCCCTGACTTAACGGAGAAAAATGGATGGAGATAACGAGCCGGATGAAAATGGCAAGATTTCAAACCTTTTAGATCCAGATGCGGAAAAACAAACCTTTGGACGAAAGTCGCCAAACCTTAGGGACGAAAATGGCATTTTGCTCAAAATGCCAATTACCAAAGTATCTGTCAAAACAGCACTGTTTAATCTTACACAACAATGCTAACCTGAAAAATGTAAGTTTACGTGTGCCTTGTAAATTGCATTTTATCCTAATTCCAAACTAGCGTTTACGTTACTTTTGAACTTGTTGAAAAGCAAACCTTTTAACAACAATGTGTTTAAGCTGCTCCACATAGAGAATTATAGATCATACATATAGAAATACGTAAGTTGTAATAAACAACCAACCTTCTCTTGTTCAGGGGTATACGTTTGTTTCCCATTTCTCTCCCATCTCAAATATGCTTGAATTTGTACAAGGTCTTCCGGAACTCCAACATTTGAAACTAACTTCTCTCTTTTAGGAAACTTGACATAGAAGTTTTGACCATTATCTTTGTACCTACATTGGGTGGGTCCCATGAAAATAATGATGTAAAAGTTCAATTGAACTCCAAACCCAACAAACCTCAGACAGATAACGACTTACCATCTATCCTGTCTTTCATCTACTATTAGGAACTCTATAGCTTCAATTGCAGGATCATCAATCTCTACTTTCAGGAGGGAAACGGAACCAGACTATAAGAAAATAACAGATAGATGTCAATGATCATATCCAATCAGAACCAAATATCACCAAACATATAGTATTGTTTGTGTGTGTGTGTGTGTATACGGTAGGGATCCTAAGAGAAACACATGATAATTGAGAACCGTGAGAACGATTCTTGACCACACATTTTCTCTAAGCCAAAAAAATTATTTATTTATTTATTTATTAATTACTATTTTATACTTTTAATCGCACGTTTTTTAAGAGTTTTTATTATACACTTGTGTATATTGTCAATTTTTAAATTATACATATGTATATATTATGAAACATATATGTAGGATACTTTTTTCAACTTTAAACACGTATTTTACACATATGTACACTTAGAAAAAAAAAAAAAAAACATGTCCAGAACCATAATTTTCATTTATATACATATATGTACAATCATTTATACACATTTGTACATATATGTACATTATCAAACATAGATGTACAATACTTATAGGAATCATGTTCTAGTTTCTAGTCTAAATGTCATTTGTCTATTTTGGGAGGGGGGGTCAAGTGCAACTTATATTTCTATAAATAGGTATCAATAATCCTTAGGGAGGCAAGGAGAGTATTATTCAGTTTATTAGGCTCTAGCTTGGTTTAGAGAGAGGGCGTAGCCCTGGGAACACTTCGGTGTTAGTCTATCGAGTCTGTAAGATCCGATTGCATCATCATCTTCTTCGTATCAATTTTGGTTTCCATTGTTATTAATCAGAATTGGATCCTATCATTGGTCCGACCTGCCGGATTCAATTTTAAACACGCATATAAATATATGTATAGTTAAAGATTGGCAATATACACAGGTGTATATATCCAAAAAAAAAATTTTTTTTGCATTTTTTGCTTAGGAAAAATGTGTGATCCAGAATGCTTCTCGCGTTTCTCAATCACCTTAGTGCTTCTCAGTTCTCACATGATCCTAACCCTATGTATACAAAACAATGGGAAAATGTATATGGAGTCGACTCATGTATCCAACTTTTTTTATTAAGGCCACTTGTATATTGAAACTACTTTACAGATATCAAAAAGACAAGGATGTATCAGGTTTTCTTTACACCAAAAACATGCCTAATTATGAAAATGCCTTTATAGATATCAAAAAGACAAAACTCCCTATAACAATCTATCAAAAGTAACGATTTCATGTAAACAAACTAAGATGTATTCATCATTTCACAAATTTCCAGTATGCTTTTTGTCAGACTTGATATAAATGAAACCATATACACACTTACGTGGCATAAAAAGCAGTTTCAATATAAGGGTGGGTAGCCTTAATGGAAAATTTTGAGTACGTCTATAATTTAGTTGTAACCTACTTTCAAAAAGGGGGTTCTAAGAGCTTGGTCGTTGAATACTTTCGTCCCTTCAGGGCAGCGACTCGGAAGTACCCACTTCCTGGAAAATGACAAAATAATAAATTTGGGAAATATTACGGAAATATTAAAACAAATCCTACGCAAAACAAAATTAAGAACTACATTTACGTAAAACAACCTACTCGTTTCTATTGCGCGTACCACCCCAATGTAAATATAGATGGTCACTGCTATTAGTAATCTGGATCTCTAATAGGGCAACAGAAGATATTTTCACATCAACCTGTAAAATTAAGAAGAAATTCCTGTTTCAGTACACATGGAAATCTATGAAATCTAATATTCATTGAAACACTGAAATCTAACAAGTGTGCAGTCCAGTTATACATGTAACCACGTATAGTTGTTAATTTCTTATATGTAGATACCTGCATCTCAATATCTCCTTGCAGTTTGAACCTCCCTCCCAGCTGCTACACAGAAAGAAAACATTATCAAATCTGTTCATCTTAATTACTACTAATACGTCTTCGAGGAAAGTATTTCAAAATAATATTAGTTGTATATATAGTTTAAACAAAAAAACTGCTCAATAGGAGTATAGGACAATATATAGGTAGCTTAGATTTCAGGAATCTCAGAGAACAATCCCGACAAAGAAGATCATAAAAAAGATGATAATATATTATGAATGAAAAATTAAAAAAAAAAAAAAACAAGAGTTAATTACTGTTTTCGTCCCTGTGGTTTGTCAAAAATCACTATTTCAGTCCATTAGTTTAAAAATTGCGATTTCAGTCTCAGTGGTTTCACTTTCGTAACCATTTCAGTCCCTGTGGTTTCACTTTCATAACCATTTCAATCCATTATTCTGTTAAGTACAGGGACTGAAATGGTTACGAGGTGGATTGAAATGGTTACGAAAGTGAAACCACAGGGACTGAAATTGCAATTTTTAAACTAATGGACTGAAATAGTGATTTTTGACAAACCACAGGGACGAAAACAGTAATTAACTCAAAAAACAAATATGATTCACATTAAGATCATAAAAAGATGATAAATATATTAGGGGATCCTTTTATGGGCCGAGTTTAAAAGATGTTGACTACTGGATTTTCTTCACTTCTAACATAACGCAGAAGAAGTCTCAACAGGTAATCAAAATGAGGATCTAGAGAACTTTAGAGGGTAAAAAAAAAAAGAGCTAGCTTCTCTAAGGGTCTATTCCTTTAATATAACCTTTAAGGGTGTATGGAATTACTACAGCTCATCTGATAATTGTGTTTCTTAATAGCAAATAAGCACTTTCGAGTTTTTGAATGAAGAAAAGTGATTATGCATTTATGCTTATCCGTTTATATTTTAGGGTGAAATAAGTTGTTTTAAATAAGCAGTGTGAGATTGCTTATTTCAATCTGCTCATTCTTGTTGGATTCAAATTTAAAAGTTTACTCTTAGAGTGAAATGGATTGTTTTCAGTATGTTAATTATTTGATTCTGCTATAAGCATAAGTTGCTTAAATAGGCAAACCCAAACACCCCTGAAGTAACTTTACTGGTGTACTGCAAGCAATCATAATCAAATCCTTTTACGATACAAAACATCGAAGTGTTATGAATGCACCTTTTTTCTCAAATATCCTATGAACCTTTCCAGCTACAGAAGTACATTCCTTTACCAAATTCAGCTAGAAAACATCTTTGTGGATACGTTCAAGATTTCACTATTAGTACAAGGCCAGCCAATTCATATAAACTAGAATGCATGTATCCCTCTACATATACATACACAATTTCAAAAACAAAACTATTTGTATTTCTGTTTTAAATTACTTTACATAAATAACATATAACTAGGGGTGAGCACAGACTGAACCATAACCGAAAACCGAATTAACCGACGGCCTGTGTTTAAAAAAGCGCGCTTTAAGCGTGAAGCGCTGAAGCGTTTGGAAAAGCGCTTTTTTGGTCTGAAGCGTTACAAAACGTGAAGCGTTTTGAAGCGAGCTTTAAGCGCGAAGCGATGATGGTTTGAAGCGACGCTTCAGCCCAATCAGGTCACATTTGGGCCATTTTTAGGCCCAATAGTCTTTAAATAGGGTTTAAATGAGGCCCTACTTCTTTACCCTAATAATCAGCCGCTGTCTTTTAACATATCAGCCGCTGTCTTCCTCTTTCTCCTTCTATTCTCTCTGCAACTTGATTTCTGTTTAGAAATCATAATGGCCTCAGGAACAAACAGCACTACTGCTGCCTCGGAAAAGTCCTTCTCATCTGGTGACCCGAGATGAATACGTACTTGATTATGATGATTATTGATTAAAGACTATTTTTATGTTTATGTTTTAAGTGTGTTTCGACTTTAATTTATGTTTTAACTATGCTTTTTATGTGTTAAGTGTGTTTTTTAATCATGTTTTTGTGTTTATTATTGATTAACAAGTAGAATAGGTCATATTGATGTGTACAATATTTTTTTTTATTTTTTTTTTAATTTTGAGAGCTTCGTATACGTGAAGCTCTCGCTTCGCGCTTAAAGCTTCGCTTAAAGCTTTTGGAACCAAAACGCTTCGGAGCGCCTAGCGCTTTTTTAAACCAAGCCGACGGCTTGGCTTTTGTATATTTGAAAACTGATTTTTTTCGGTTTGGTTTTGGTTATGCTTGTATTCATAACCGAAAATAACTGAACTGAACCAAAAAACACTAGAAGTAAAACTTTTACTGTTTTGGTTAAGAACTTTTTTGGATTTAAAACTTTATCCATTTTGTATTATTGTGGTGCCACGTGACATGTGCCTACTGTTGTTTTTTAAATTTAATATGCTAGAGTTTTGGATGGTCCATATATTTCCACTTTAATTAACCATTACCGACACAAAAATCAATCAATCAAAACCGAAATAACTGAACGCTTATAAAACTCTAATAACCGAAAATGTCGGTTTCAGTTACGGTGAAACGTGAAAGCTCATAACCAAACCGAACCATGCTCACCCGTACATATAACAATGCCAAACAGTATAAATAACTACATGATTTTCAAAAACTGCTATATAAATATCTACCAGTTTTCTTAACCTAACTAGCTAAATTATGATAAATCTATCCTTACAAAAGAACAATAAAGTACCTCAGAAGATGTATCCGTGGCTAGAACTGCTCGTGTAGATCCAGAAACCACACAACTTCTCCGAAAACTCGATTTCCGCACAGTCAATCTCTGACCACAAAAACCGTTAGATAACAATGACGGTGATGTTTTGATTTGATGCTTCAAAACCGTCGGCAGAAGCAAACCGTGCCCTATAGTATTACTCATATCTCGATTTCCTGTAATCGATCCAATATCACTGTCGAACAAACCCTAACAGAACGATGATCCAAAGTGAAATCGTTGAAATGTGACACATATACAAAGAAATTGCATTTGAAATTTAATGATCGATGAATGCTTACCCTTTGATCGGGATTTTAGAGAGATGCAATGTTATGTGCATGTAAATATCTTCGGTGTAGGATTGGTTAAGTGTGGTGGGATGGGAACTTATGCCCAAAAGGCCAAAATATATGAAATTGGTCATACTTTATCTTTTGTGTCCTTTTATGTTGAGAGTGATATAGATTGAGAGAAAAATATCTAAATCATGTATACATGTTATGTTTTGAGTAGCATTGACATCCCGTCTAGCGGGTGTAAACGAGCGGGCCTGAGCCCAACTAGGTTCGCGCTTGGTTCGTCATGTTTTTATGAAGCTCGAGCTTGAGCTCGGCTTGGTTCGAGCCTACTTATTTGAGCTCGAGCTTATCTCACGAGTTAAACCTGAAGCTCGAGCTCGGCTCGACACAGCTCAAGCTATTTTGATAACAACCTTAAACAAGCTAAAAGCTCAGCTCGAGCTCGCTTAAACGAGCCAAAGCTTGGATTTAACTCGTCTCACCATTGTTATCATCATTATTTTTTTATATTATATATGAAAAAGTAAAAATTTGTTTGAGCTAAACAAGCTTTGTATTTTAGGCTCGAGCTCAGGTTCGTTAACTAGACGAGCTCTATTATAGGCTCGGGCTCATTAAAGCTCGGCTCGTTCGAGCTTTCAATCGAGCCGATAACGAGTAACTCTTGAGCATCTGGGCTTATTTACACCCCTAATAATGTCCATCAAATTATGTGAGAGGATCCTTAACATTATAGATAATGGTTATGATGGATTGTGAGTGAAGGAGAAAGAAAATGTTAGTGTAATTATGAACAAACACTATTCACCCTATAAATTTTTAATATATTTATATATATATTTAGAAAGTGTTTGTCAAGAGAGTAGAGGGAAAAGGTAATAATATACATATAGGGTGTACAAATAAACTTAACGTACTAAACATACGAATTGCATGAAAATGACAAAAGGAGGCGGTGACATTTTTTGTAATTATCAGTAATTTGATCTTTTCTAGAGTAATTTTGTAAAATGTTCATGTAGAGTAATTTTGGTCTTATAGGGTAATTATCAAAATTACACTAACCCCCCAAAAAAACTGTAGAGTAATCAAAATCTTTTGTATAGTAATTTTGGTCTTTTAGGGTAATTATCAAAATTACACTAACAGTAATTTTGATCTTTTGTAGAGTAATTTTGTAAAATGTTCATGTAAAGTAATTTTGGTCTTGTAGGGTAATTATCAAAATAACACTAACCCCCAAAAAACTGTAAAGTAATTTTGATAATTTGTAGAGTAATTTTGGTATTGTAGAGTAATTATCAAAATTACACTAACCCCCCCCCCCCCCCCCCCCAAAAAAAAAACAAACTTAACCCCTCACCCCCAAAAAAACTGTAGAGTAATTTTGATATTTTGTAGAGTAATTTTGGTCTTGTAATTATGATAATTACCCTACAAAACCAAAATTACTCTACAAAAGATCAAAGTTACTCTACAGTTTTTTGATAAACTTGCAGGGTAATTTTGATTCACTTGTAAAAGTAATTTTGATGCACTCTACAAAAGATCAAAATTACTCTACAAGAGTAATTTTGATAGTTACTCATAATTACAAAAATGACACCGTGTTTTTTTATCTTTTCCTTCAGTTCGTATGTTTAGTACGTTAAGTTTATTGGTATTTGATATTTATCCTAAACATATAAAAACTTATTATTTAATTGAAAAGGATAAAGAAATGTAATGATTTTTAATGTAATTATAGAGATAGAGTGATGGATAGATACGAATGCTATTGTGTTATTAACATTCTAAACAATTTTGTAAAACATATAAGTAAAAGGAATAGAATTCAGATTTTCACCAATAATATAACCGAATATAATGTTACTATGTTAGTTGTGTTTACGGGTATGTTTGGCAAAAGTAGCTGATGACTGGTGGTTGGAACCTAGTGGCTGGAAGCTGGTAGCTGTAGCTTTTTAGATATATTTATGTGCTTGGCAGAGTAGTTGGAGCTTTTAATAAAATGTCTAAAATGACAAAAATGGACATAACTAAAAAAAACATAATACCAGAAAATCTGTGATGAAGGGGACGATCGAAGAAAAACGTATGGGAACAACAACATACGAAGATCGTGTATATATAATCTAAGAATTTGTTTAAAAGATAACTAAGAATTTGATTTTTCGTTAACTTTAGAAAAAAAAATTAAAAAGTTGGTGCATTAAAAAGTTCATTATCTTTAGAGGTTAAAATAATCATTTTCCCTAAAAGCTTGTAGCTCTTTCTAAGTTCTAAACGCTACTAGTAGGAGCGTTCAACCAAAAGCTTCAAGTTACTTATTAGCGATATACATTGTATTGTTTATATTTAGTCCTTGATTGTATTTTATTTAGGAGATATATCTTTCCTTGTATTTAGGCTTGTATCTCCCTATATATTGGGATTGTATCTTTATGCAAGATACAGAAAAACATTCAGAAGCGTTTATGGTATCAGAGCACCATAACGCATCGCCCTAATATCCTTCTTTTTCGTTTCAGTCTGATTCAATCAAAATCGCCATGACTGGCAGCGACGGCAAAATACCCGACGACAAAACACTCGGTGACAAAACCTCCTTCTCCGGCGACTCGGCTACGGCCAAACCCCTTCATCCGGTGTACACCGTCACCAATATACAACACAAGGTTCGCGTCCTTGACGGAACCAAAGTCACTTACACATCGTGGGTGAAACTGTTCATGCTTCATGCGAAAGGCTATGAAGTGTTGCATCATATTGATGGTACAGACCCGCCTGCATCGACAGACCCGGAATACGCCGCCTGGGCCAAGATTGACTCCATCGTATTACAATGGATCTACGGAACATTGTCCGATGACCTGCTGGTTCGTATTCTTGAATCCGAGTCCACTGCTAGAGCCGTTTGGGTTCGTCTTCAAGGTGTGTTTCTCAACAATAAAGGGTCAAGAGCAGCAACATTAGAACATGCTTTTACAAACCATAAGTTATCAGCTTGTTCTTCTGTGGCTGAATATTGTTCCAAACTCAAAGAAATTGGTGAACAGTTGAAGGATGTTGATCAACCGGTACCGGACTCCCGTCTTGTGCTTCAGTTGGCCAGCGGACTACCTCCTGAATACGGGGTAACAGCATCCCTTATTTATCAGCAGTCACCGACATGGGATGTGGCTCGGGATATGATTGAACGGGAAGCTCAAAGGTTAGCAACTTTGGACGGCTCACAGGCTCTTCTCGCCACCACCAACAACAACTCCACACCACCGCCAACAAACCCGGAACAACAACCTCCGCAACAGCCGACTCGCAATCATGATCAGCCCCAGCAGAACCGCCGTGGCAGGGGTCGCGACCGATGGAGAGGGAATCGTGGGAGCGGCTACGGTAATGGCGGGGGCGGCTACGGTCGATCAAACAACAACCAAAATCAAAACTATGGTACTTGGAACCCATGGAATTTACCCCCCTGCCCATATCCCACACAGCCATTTGTTTGGCCCAACCCGCCGCACCCCTGGTCTTCTCGCGGCCCAAACCAAACAGGCCCAACTGCCCAGCAGGCCCAATCGGCTAACATGGTTTATAATCAGCCCAATGGGTCCAATTACAACGCGCTGAGCCCCACTGATCTTGCTTCGGCTTTTCAGAACATGCAACTCAACTCCGCACAGCCTTGGAACTTTGACACGGGTGCGTCAGATCATGTCACTAATGAATTTCGTAAAATTCAAAACCATTTACCATTTAATTCTAATAACACTATTTTGGTTGGGAATGGTCAAGGGCTCTCAATTAAAGGATCCGGTAATAGCACTTATACCCTACCCAATAAAACCTATGCCTTAACCGACATTAAATACTCTCCACAAATCATTAAAAATCTTTTATCCGTTCGAAAATTCACTCGTGATAACCATGTATCTATTGAGTTTGACCCCTTTGGTTTTACTTTGAAGGATCTCAAGACTGGCCAGGCACTTTCCCGCCACAATAGCACGGGGGACCTCTATCCATTCACTCCACCAACCCAAGTTTGCCTTACCACTTCCGCTACATCTCAATGGCACAATCGCCTTGGACACCCCGGAGCGCCAGTTTTAGATTTTCTTTCTCGTAATTTGATTATTCCATGTAATAAACATCAAACTATGTCTATTTGTCATTCGTGTCAACTTGCTAATAGTAAAAGACTTCCGTTTTTCGATTCAAATACTTGTACTTTTGCTCCTTTTGACATCATTCACTGCGACTTATGGACATCACCAGTCACTAGCAACTCGGGCTATAAATATTACATGGTTTTAGTTGACAATTATACCCACTTCGTATGGACCTACCCACTAAAATTCAAATCCGACACATTCCCTACTTTTGTTAAATTTCACAAACTTATTCACACTCAATTTTGTTGATGCAGATTTGTGTCCGATGCTTGTCGAATAGATTAGATTTATTTTTTGCTGAATTTGTAATAGTTAGTGAAACGGTCTAACGAACGTGTATAGACCCGCTCGTTTGCAGTGGTCAAACGAGAGGGTTATTCGGTTGACCGTGTGTGTTTGAAAGACAAAGGGGTGTAGCTATAAATAGCAACCCTTTGCCATTTCAAACACTTGGAGATTTTAGGAGGTTCAAGTCCTCACCAGGGAGAGATCACCACTTGCTCTCTCCCCGGATGTATACTTCTTTGGTATGGTTCGGTTAGCTTGTTAATCGGGCCGGTTTGCTTTGTTATGTTATCAAATCTATACAAGTAAGTATTTCATCCGTCTATGATCTTCCCGTCTATGAACATAATCATGATAATCACGGTTTCGGTCACGAAACACGGTCCTACAAGTGGTATCAGAGCCATGGTGCCCGATTTAGTAAATCTAACCGTTTACTAAGTCACATGTGCTCTAGATCTATGATTTTCGTGCTTTTTGTTCAAGATGTAAAAAATGGGGAAACATGAAGAAAACCCAGATCTGGACCGTATATGCGGGTCTGTGCTGAAACGGAACACACCAGTGGGTTAGTTTTTATGTTTTACACCAAAATCAACAAGTTTTCATCATAAAATATCAAGTTTTTAAGATTTTCGTCAAGATCTGCATAAGAACAGAGGCTGTGTTCTTGAAGAAATGGTGGCGGCTGTTAAGAATTTTTAGGGTTTCCGACGAAACATCACTACCCATGACGAAACGAAATCCTTCGGCGAAACAGCATTCCTGTTTCGTTGACCAGTCACACAAGATCTGTTTCGTCGCCAACATCAACATCAGTTTCGTCGCCATTCTTTAACCTGTTTCGTCGACCAGTCACACAAGACCTGTTTCGTCGTCAAACTCACTTCACCTGTTTCGTCGAACATCAGATATTCTTTCTGTTTCGTCATCAAGATTCAACTTCTGTTTCGTCGGATCAACAAACATCAGTTTCGTCGACCTGGTCATATGTTTCGTCGGCTGAAGTGTTTCTCCGATCAGATGTTAACTGGTCTTCGGTTCAGATATGTAACCAATCTTCGTTCAGATTTTAAGCTGGTAAACCGTTTTTGACCGGACACCATCTTCGTCAAACATCGCCGGGGAATCAGTGAGATTTGCTGGGTATCGAAGAGACATAGAGTCAGACTGATGATTATCGGCTGGTGTGTTTGAGGGTACCAACTGATTTGAGGGTTTGTAGGTGTGAATCGATGATTGAACTGATTTTTCATTTGGGGTTTTGGCTCTATTGTGTATCGAAGAGGGAGATGATGTCTGATGTGGTTTTATCGAAGAGGAAGAGGAGGATCTTTGATGTTTGTTGGCTGCTGCTCTTGTATATCGCAGAGATAAGGGAAAAGGATGTTGGCGATGTCTACAAGGTAGTTGTTGGCTGAAAGAAAAGTCCAACTAGGTTTTATTGTTTGTTTGGGCTCACCTAAAAGTAAAATTTTTGTGGGCTGCTAATAAAGGCTGGACATTTCTTTTTAATGGGCAAATGATTTATTAACCAACAGTTTCAAAGTGTTCGTGAGCTGCTGTTGTTTATGTATCGAAGGAGGAGAAGAAGTAAGACAAATGTCAATGTTGTCTGCTGTAACATGTGAGTTGTCGGCTAGGTAAAGATGATGTCGACAGATCATGTGGTTGCAACTAGGTTTCCTTTTTGTTAGGCCCACTTGGTAAGAAATGCAATTTGTTTTGGAAGATTGGGCTAGTGATTTTTCGGTTTGGGCATGTGCACTGATTGGGCCAATTATCACACTCACAAAATTCATTCACATTTTTAGTGGATCAAATATTTCACAAGTGAATTTTAGGTAAATGGCAAGTTGGGCCGTATAGAGATTGATTGGTTCGGGTGTTCGCAAAGTGGATTTGAACCGCACGTCTAAATGTCAACATCAAATTCGTACGAATTTGGGAGCGCGGGGGATGATGCGGAATGATGAAAACAAAAGATGATGAAGCTTGATGAAAACTTGATTATTTGAAAAATGTGGGGTAGTCACGGTTACCGATGAAAATGTCAAAAATGGTGACGCGACTATTATGGGCCAAAAACCAAAAACAAAACGGTATGTTCACTTCCGCACGTCAGTATTTATGTTTGTTATCGGTTATTCGAAGATGTTCGAAAGCATTTTGTTTATTGTCATATTTTCGCATTTGAAAACGAACGTATGAACCTAGAATGTCAATACCGGTCCTAACGAATCCAAAAGGTCGAAGAGTATATGCCTATGATGAAAGTTTTCAGATTAGGCGTTAGCAGAACCTTGGGGGGATACAAGTCGGATCCTACGGGGTATTAGGGGACGTTCTTATTCAACTAGAATATGCAAAGAAGAAAGCCGTTTTCGTGATTTTTCGAAAAACCGAGAACATTTGAAAGATTCTACTCAGTGGAGAGGGTTTGTTCAGTAAAGATTGACGACAGTTCCGCTAGGTGAAGGGAATTGGTGAACATTTGAAACTTAACGACAGTTCCTTTAAAGTGGAAGGGAATCTGTTAAGGTTTAGAGATCTTACCAAAGAAATGGGGGAATAAAAATTTTCGTATGTTGAATTTCTTCGGTAAATTTCTAAACGCAATCACGGGTGGTAGAGTTTGTGATTTTCTAGTGACACAAAGACGGTTTACAGAAGACAGTTCACCAGAAACCTCTATCAATGTAGTATGCTTGAAGATCAAGACTTGATGCAGTTTTTAAAAGAATGGAACCCTTATCAAATGCCGGTTGGAGTATTGGAAGATCAGCGGAAGATCGGTCAATTGAGCCTTTTGAGGAAATTGCACAACGCCCAACACGGATACGCGTACTTTAAGGGGGAAATATTATACAAGGAGCATCAAGATACTACTTACCTGGATCATCGGTCAAGGGGGAATTTGTTAACACAGAGAAGATGAATACTTGACTGAAGATCGATTGCAGTTGCATTTTCAGCATTCGACAGCAACGGACAAGGGGGAATTTGTTGATGCAGATTTGTGTCCGATGCTTGTCGAATAGATTAGATTTATTTTATGCTGAATTTGTAATAGTTAGTGAAACGGTCTAACGAACGTGTATAGACCCGCTCGTTTGAAGTGGTCAAACGAGAGGGTTATTCGGTTGACCGTGTGTGTTTGAAAGACAAAGGGGTGTAGCTATAAATAGCAACCCTTTGCCATTTCAAACACTTGGAGATTTTAGGAGGTTCAAGTCCTCACCAGGGAGAGATCACCACTTGCTCTCTCCCCGGATGTATACTTCTTTGGTATGGTTCGGTTAGCTTGTTAATCGGGCCGGTTTGCTTTGTTATGTTATCAAATCTATACAAGTAAGTATTTCATCCGTCTATGATCTTCCCGTCTATGAACATAATCATGATAATCACGGTTTCGGTCACGAAACACGGTCCTACAAATTTCATCGAAAAATTAAATCTTTTCAATGTGATCTCGGAGGTGAATTTGATAATAACAATTTTAAAACCTTTGCTCATCAAAACGGTCTCGTTTTTCGTTTCTCTTGTCCTCACACCTCCCCACAAAATGGCAAATCCGAGCGTATGATACGTCGTCTCAATGACATTATTCGTGCCCTACTTTTCCACGCTCATATCCCGCCCACCTTTTGGGTCGAAGCCCTTCATACTAGCACTTACCTACATAACATTTTGCCTACTCGAAAACTCAATCTTTTTACACCTACTTTTGCTCTTTACCGTCGACACCCTTCTTATGACCATCTACGGGTGTTTGGGTGTGCGTGCTACCCGAATCAATCCGCCACCCAACCTCATAAGTTGCATCCGCGTTCCATTCGGTGTGTTTTCCTTGGCTATCCTAGTGAGTATCGCGGATATCGGTGTCTCGACCCGCTTACAGGCAAAGTCCATCTTTCCAGACATGTCATCTTTGATGAACATAACTTTCCCTTCAATGAACCACTCTCCTCTACATCCTACTCTTTCTTGGATGAGGAAACACCTATCTCCTTCTTCCACCCTTCTGTTCAACACCACACTACCCAATCCTACCACCCACATTCGGCCCAAACTACTCAACCATCTTCGGCCCACACTACTCCCCCACCTCCGGCCCACACCACTCCCCCACCTCCGGCCCACACCACTCCCCCATCTCCGGCCCAAACTGTTCAACCACCTTCGGCCCACAACACTCCCCTTCCTTCGGCTCACACTACTTCCCCACCACCTACCCATTCGGCCCAACCGTTCTCAGCCCAACCCCTCCCTACTGTACCACACGACCCAACACCACATACCATACCTACCCAACCACAAATCAACCAACACCCCATGACCACCCGTGCCAAATCGGGTATTTCAAAACCTCAAACCCGACTTAACCTTCTGACGACCACATCCATCTCCCCAATTCCCTCCACATACACCAAAGCTTTATCGGATCCTAATTGGTTTGCGGCCATGAACACCGAATATAGTGCATTAGAAAAAATGGTACATGGGAACTTGTTCCGCGTCCGACGAATAGCCCGGTTATACGTTGTATGTGGCTTTTTCGTCACAAGTTCAAATCTGATGGGACGCTGGAACGATATAAAGCACGGTTGGTTGTTAATGGGAAATCGCAAACGGTTGGTATTGATTGTGAGGATACGTTTAGCCTAGTTGTTAAACCCAACACAATCCGGACAGTTCTTTCCCTCGCGGTCTCACGATCTTGGCCGATTCATCAGCTTGATGTAAAGAACGCTTTTCTCCATGGAGATCTTAAAGAAACCGTGTATATGCATCAGCCTCCTTGTTTCGTCAATAAAAATTACCCGAATCACGTATGCCGTCTCAAAAAGTCATTATACGGCCTCAAGCAGGCACCTCGGGCTTGGTACCACAGATTCGCGTCATTTATTACTTCGCAAGGGTTTCGCAGTAGCACCAGTGATACGTCACTTTTTGTTTACAAAAAGGGACATAGAATGGCTTATCTTTTGTTATACGTGGATGACATTATATTAACTGCATCAGATACCGGTTTATTATCTCAGATTATTCGGTCCTTATCTTCTACGTTTGCCATGACGGATCTTGGCAACTTGCATCACTTTTTGGGGATCACTGCTACCAGGGATAGTCAAGGTATGTTTTTGTCTCAGTCTCAATATACTCGTGACATCTTACAACGAGCCTCCATGTCCAATTGCAAGCCATGCACCACTCCAGTGGATACCTCCACCAAACTTAGCACCACGGCTGGCACTCTCTTGACCGACGGCACGTTGTATCGGCAACTCGCAGGCGCTCTTCAATATCTTACCTTCACTCGGCCTGATATTACTTATGCGGTTCAACAGGTATGTTTGTTTATGCACGCACCTCGGGAACCTCATTTTGCGTTCATGAAACGCATCTTCCGGTATCTTCAAGGGACTATCGAATATGGCTTACGGATCACGGTTTCCAAGTCTTTATCTTTGACAGCTTATTCAGATGCTGACTGGGGTGGGTGTCCAGATACTAGGCGATCCACTTCAGGATATTGTGTTTTCTTGGGAGATAATCTTGTCTCATGGTCCTCTAAACGCCAACCTACTCTATCTCGTTCTAGTGCTGAAGCTGAGTATCGTGGGGTAGCAAATGCAGTGGCTGAAGCTACTTGGCTAAGAAACCTGTTACTTGAACTACATATTCCTATTCGTGCTGCAACTATTGTTTATTGTGACAACGTGTCAGCCGTCTACTTATCCGAGAATCCGGTGCAACATCAACGTACTAAACACGTTGAAATGGATATTCACTTCGTACGCGAGAAAGTTCAAATCGGTCATGTTCGGGTCTTACATGTTCCAGCCTCCTCTCAGTATGCCGATATCTTCACTAAGGGACTTCCTCGACAGCTCTTCCAAAGCTTCAGGTCCAGTTTGAGCGTTCTTTCCAATACCGCTCGAACTGCGGGGGACTATTAGCGATATACATTGTATTGTTTATATTTAGTCCTTGATTGTATTTTATTTAGGAGATATATCTTTCCTTGTATTTAGGCTTGTATCTCCCTATATATATTGGGATTGTATCTTTATGCAAGATACAGAAAAACATTCAGAAGCGTTTATTACTAACATAAAAGTTTCAAGCTCCTTCAATCAAACAAGACTTTTTTATTGAGTATGAGTTTTTTTCTTAAAAACTTAAAGTTAGAAGCTCCTAAAAGCTCCATGCCAAATCGATGGAACCCGATTTGAAAGAACTGGTATTTTTCTTTGTTGTTTTTTTATGCAATCTCATCTCAAGGTCATGGGACTTACATGACAGTAACACGACTGAAGTTGGTTGATGAAGACCTAACACCAACGGAAGATTGTGATTGGCTACACTCAGATGCCATTACTAGAGAGTATTTTTTGAGTTTGGTTACACTCAGATGCCATTACTAGAGAGTGTCTTTTGAGTTTTGAGAGATCAGATAGTGTTTTTAAGTGTTGTAATCAAACTATCACATCTGGTACCTATATATACTAACAAGTTAGGGGAAAATATGAAAACAGTCAAAAGTGGCTACGTAACTTTCTATAACCACTAATTTGAAAATCGTATACCAAACTGGTTTTTATCAAACAAGTTTAACTGGCCGATCAGAATGGCAAACCGGTTTTGGATCGGTTTTGGCTTGTTTGTTGGTAGTTGGTTCTCATATCGGTATCGGATTCCACACCAAACAATAGTTTTTAAAGCACATCTAAATCTCTTATTGCGGGTGGTTTTCACTATACATTTACGAATGTGTAGTGATATTAAAGTGAAATCGTTGAAATGTAAGACGTAAACGAACAAATTGCATTTGAATTTTAATGAATTAGATTTATGATCGGTGAATGCTTACCGTTTGATGAAATGTGCATGTAAATATCTTCGGGTGTAGGATTGGTTAAGTGTGGTGGGAACTTAAGCCCAAAAGGCACAAATAAATACATTTCATTTCTTTTTTTTTAATGGTAAAGAATCTTACGTGTAAATCTGAATCCGTCCTGTTTATGGCTATGTTCAAGGTTGACTCTTCGACCGCCATGAGATCCTGCCCCTCTGATTCGCAGGAACCGGATGAAATCCGTAAACCCTTGTCCCCCGTCAGGTTCAAACCCGATATTAAAGGCTCGATTCATCCCTTCACCTAGATACCATTGAAAACGGTCCTAACAGGAATCGAACATAGGTCTCCACCAGAGAGGAAAACCCTTTTAGACCACGGGGTATGGGGCGTTGGTTGGGGCGGGGGATGCCAGGCAATGCTGGCTAAACCACACCGGGCCAGCGTTGGCCACGACGTTGCCCTGCTGGCGTGGTTTTGAAGCCTGGCGTTGCCGCGTTGGGTGAGGGAAAAGGTAAGGTGGCTGGCTTAGATTGGCCAGTGATAAATGACCGTTTGGGCTAGCCATTGGAGATAAGTAAAAATCAAATTTTTAAAAAAAATTACAATTTTTTACCTACAAATACCCATCTCAAACTTCATTTTTTCCACACCAAATAACAAATCTTCTTCAACCAAACTCACACCAAATAACAAATCTTCAACTAAACCCACACCAAAAAACCGAACATGGAGCATTGGACAGAGGAGGATGAAATCACCCTTGTGACATTGATTGTCGATGCACAACGTACTCTGTAACGCGGTAAAACTACGTATTGAGGACGAACGTTTCAGCAATACCAACGACACGTTGGTAACGCTCGTGTCGAGCAATGCCTCCAACCCAAGCCCCCACACCCCGCGGTCTTAACTAGTGTACCATCTGAATGGTTAAATGTTGGACCAGTAAGATGTCTGAACCATTAAGTGTTGAACCAGTAAAAGGTTTGAACCATTAAGAGCCTGTATAATAGTTAACCGTTCAGAGAAAAATGTCTGACTAATTCAGATTAGAGGTCTTAACCAATCAGACTCTGTATAAATCTTAATTATTCAGAGGTAAATGTCTGAATTATTCAGATATATGCTCATGAAACAAACAGTTTGAACCATTAAATATTGGAATAGTAAGAGGTATGAATCATTAACAACCTTTTAACATTAAACAAACAGCCTATAAGACCATGTGTAGTGGTAAATTGTTATAATGCCCCCACCATGGGGCATTATTAGACACGTGTCATCCTAGTCAGCATGGGGCATTATAGCATAAAGTGATGTAGTGGGGCATTATTCCAATAACGCCCATATTATTTTTAATGCAAAAAAAACATCAAATGGATGTCAGGTTGAAAAGTGAAGGTCAGACCACATCTCAAAAGTCATTGGTGGAGCATGTGATTGTCAGAGACCACATCTCAAAAAAAAAAAAAAAACAAAAACAAAATGGTTGGAAGCCTCCCATTGGCTAGTCATCCCCCACCATGTGCATGTTAAGCGCTTTAAAAAACACGCCGGACTCAATTTTTTTTCAAAAAAAACGTCCGAAAACGTCGGATGTAATGGAGGCCGGGGCGTTTTCCGGCGTTTTTTTTTTGAATTTAAAAAAAAAAACGCCCCACGGGCGGTCTAAAAACAAAAACTCGTGACTCGCATGTTTGACGGATGAGGTGGTGACTTTGATGAAAAGTATCAACAACCTCCATTTCACACACACACACACCTGCAAGTAAAATTGAAATTGATAAGTGTAGTGAGAGGATGACGAGTAGCGGTGAGAAGAAGTTGCAGCTGTATTCCTATCACAGGAGCTCCTGCTCTTTCCGTGTTCGCATCGCTTTAAACTTGAAAGGTTTCCATTTCTCTGCCTTTTCTCCATTGATGCTTGCTACTAATCATTCATTACATTCTAATTCTATTATTATTATTATTCATCCTAACTAACTAACAGGATTTGATTACGAGTACAAGCCGGTTAATCTGCTTAAAGGAGAACAAAAAACCCCTGGTAACCCCTAATTCATGATGATATTAATTATTTGCATGCTCAATTAACAGATATCCATGCCCTAACCTAATTGATGATGATTTCTTCATTTTCCCCAAACTTGTATTGGATTGCATGCTCAATTAAGAGAAAATAGGTTATGTGAACTTAATTATACCTTTTTTGGATTGGATTTAGAGTTTCTAAAGGTGAATCCTATTGGATATGTGCCTGCATTGGTGGATGGTGACTTAGTCATTGCTGACTCTTTTGCAATCATCATGGTTGGTTTTTACTGTTTGATTCATTTACCTTTTTTCTTCTTATGAAATGATATGGCTTTTTTCCATCATGTTCTTATTTACAGTACCTTGAAGAGAAGTATCCTCAGCATCCTTTGCTGCCTCGAGACCTTGCGAAAAAGGCTATCAATTACCAGGTCAACTCATTTCGCCTTTTTTTATATTTTCATTCTACAGTTATGCAATATTTTTTTTAATTTTTTTTTTCAAGATTTTATTTTATCATTCAATTTTCAATACTTGCCAAGTTACATCAAAACAGAAGGTAGACGTGCAACAAGCTGCGCCGCAACCCTTTCTGAATTGCAATATTTGATGACAACATCATATAGCTTTGAGATAACTTCTCAATTTACTTCGTTAGGCCTTTCTAACTGTCCCATATAGACCATAGTGCATTTTAAGGTCAAGCTCTTGGTTTCCTATTAAAAAAAGCAGCTAGTAAATAAATTCGTGTATCTTCCATGTTTATTAGTTATATATTGGTAGTCAAGTTGACACTGTAAGGAGCTTAAAATAATGAACCAGGAAAAAGTATCACTTATGGGAATACATATATATACTTTACAAGTAAGACTGGTTGCATTGCATGTTACTTGCTGATGAGGCAATGTTAAATTACATTTTTGTTGTTACTTGTGTCACTAGGTAATCTTTGGCGTACATCAGTATCGTATTTTGTTGCTTATGTGCCCCTGGTTAAGGTTCCCGTTCCTTGCGTCATGTTTCTGTAACTAACAGTCTTCTCCTTTATTTATATATGTAGGCTGCAAATATTGTTTCTGCAAGCATACAACCTCTTCAAAATCTAGATGTTTTGGTTAGTAATGTGGATTTACAAAAATACTCATAGAAATTACTTTCACAATTTTACATATTGTTTATCAAACCAACTCGCAGAACTACATTGAGGAAAAAGTTGGTCCTGAAGCAAAGATGCCATGGGTACAAAAGCATATTGGTAAAGGATTTGCAGGTATGCTTCAACATGAATTTGTTGTGACACTTATCAAAAAACTAAATCTAAAGAACACATAAGAAAGAACCATGAATATGATAGATTAAATGAGTATGATGTATAATGCAGCACTAAAGAAACTAAAATTGAGATATTTTACATCATGATTAAAAAAAAGGAGTAAGTTACATTTTGAGTCCTTGTGGTTTATCCAGAATGATGGCTGGAGTCCTTAAGTTTGAAGTATTATAATGAGAGCCCCTACTTTTGTGATTATGGCACTTTCAGTTCATTACGACTTCACCCGGGTCAAATCACCAAATTACCCTTAATTTCTTCCCCTTTGAATTTTCTCCTTAATTATCATTTCTTAACCCAAAGCAAGAACACAAACTTGGATTTCATAAGTTGTTAAATCAAATTCACGATTATTATTAAATCAAACACTCTTGGTAAAAAAAAATCGATTTTTTATGGATTTTTTGTTTACGAATTGGGTCCCTTAGAGATACTTTTGGGGTTTGCATTATTGAGTAATAAAAAGGTTTAATTTCAATAATAATTACGAGTTAGATGTAAAGTTTCTGTCTCGACTTTTGTTGTTTTTGACGTGACTGGGACTCTCCTTGTAATGCTTTAAAGTTCAAACATAAGGAAGGACTCTGGCTGTAATTTTGAACACACCATAAGGACTTGATGTGTAATCTACTCTAAAATCATGTTGCCAAAAACCACTGGTATCATATTTGATTTCTACACCATTTCGACTTTTCAAAAGTAGCTTAACTTGGTTGCGGCAAGATAACCTGGTATCATCTTTGCTTGTTACGACTGAGTTAACCTGCCCTATGAAATTAATTAGCATTTGTTAGATAATATGTCTTCTACTGAGTTTTTATCCTACATAACTAGACATTTTTGAAAGAGCAAAATACATTCTTATACAGAGTAGAAAGTGCAAGTTCAACCAACTTTTGTAAAATCGGGTTATAAATGATGGTAACAGTTGAATGAATAAAGTTGGAATACCAGCTAAATAGGAAGCGGGCCAAACATGTTTATTGTTTTAACAGCCACACAATGTGTTTACAAAAACCCAGATTTTTTTTAATCATTTCATCAAATTAAGTACAAGGACAAACAAGTATTGGCCTCTGAACCTAACCTCTTTTACCTATCCTATAGAGCCTGATGGTGTCTTGGCTGCCTCCTACGTTTATTATCAAAAAAAGGATGAGTAGATTGAAAAATTTACTTTAATATGCTATACATGTTGATTTTAGTTTACTAAGGCTTACTTTGCAGCACTCGAGAAATTACTACAAAATCATGCTGGAAAATACGCCACAGGGGATGATCTTTTCCTGGTATTGTTTTTTCTTATTCATTTTCTCTTAAATGTTTGATCTTTACTAATTCAAACTTTAGATTTGGTCTAGAATCCCAACCAATTGTTGTCCATTTATAAAATTTAATCTAAATATGAATTAGTTATAATTATACCCACTTGATAAGTAATTGCAAACATCTTAGTTTATGCATGTGGAGTGTAGACAGGAGCAAGTTTTTAAAATTTCCAAGTTTTGCAGGCTGATTTGTTTCTGGCACCACAAATCCATGGTGCAATAAAGAGGTTCAACTTTGACATGGTAGGGTCTTGCTTCTACATGCCTTGAGAATTTAACATATTTCTAATTTTGTTTCACGAAATCATAAATTGATTATATGTATCGGTTGGCCCAGACACCATACCCTCTTCTCGGTAGGTTGCATGAGGCATATATGCAGGTACCTGCTATCCAAGATGCCTTGCCTGAGAATCAACCAGACTACCCTTCTACTTGAAGATAATAATAATTCAGGTATTTTAGTTTCTGAACGGATAATCTTATTATTGTGATTTCAAGTTGCGGTAGTTAGTTTTTTGATTGTTTGAACCTTTAATCTGATTATTTATAGGCCAAATAAACTGTATCGGGTAATATGATTCATACACCTAATCTAAACCATAGTTGTCAAAGGCGCAAGGCGCTCTCAAGGCGCAAAGGGTGAGCCTAGGGCCTCAATGCAAGGCGCTTAAAAAGTGAGGGCTTTTTTAAGCGAGTCGTTTAGTATAAAAATACAACTTTTAGGGATTTTAGACATTTTTTAGGCTTCATTAGGGCTAGTTTAAGTTGTTTTAGGTTGTTTCTAGGCTTGTTTAGGGTTCTTATAATTGTTTCAAACATGTTTAAACATGTTCAAACGATTTTTCGGAATTTCATTAGAATTTGGCCTGAAAATGCGTCTAAGGGCCTTAAAGTGGGGCTTTTGAAGCAAAGCGAGAAGGCTGGAATGTGCCTGAAAAGTGGGCCTAGGCGCGCGCCTGGGTGTGAGCCTTGACAACAGAGATCTAAACTATATATTTTTAACCTGAAATTATACCTTTACTCCCGCTTTGACAAAATTGTTCTTTTGTCCATTTTATCTAGTTGGTTCCCAAAATAATCCAAGTCCTGCCAAACACTCAAGCCTCTACTCATTTTATTATTGCAACTTCCATTTTTATAAACCACACATCCAAACAACCCATAGTACATGGGTGACAAATTTCTGACATGGCCCAAAATATACATGGGTGACAAATTTCTGGATGGCATGCTTAATGAATGTGTCATGTTCGGGTTGTACTAAGATTAAGCTTAAAATGGATTTAAAAATATATATAACTTATGTATTTAACCCGTTTATGCTTGCTTACATGTTATCGACAGAAGATCTTTTCATATGTTGTCACTTTCTATCTGCAGTTGTGTGAATCATGTGCAAGATGAGTTATAGTTGAAAGAGAATGGTTCATACTTGGATGTATGAACCCTGCTCAAGTGTATGTATACGATCAATAATGAATGTGAATGTTTATGTATGATGGTTTATGGAGGAAAGGTTACTCACTTTTATTCCATAGTTATTATTTCATTGGAACAGTATTGTGTATGTCAAATATTTGACTAGCAATAGTAACTTCTTTTCGCCTCAACACGAGATAGATAAAAACATGTATAAAAGATATAAAAAAATTATTCCCAAACGGATTTGAGATGTGACAAAAAACGTAGCTATTTATAATTATAGCAGTAGTGATAATGAGAAAAAACGAACATGTTAATTTCCTTAACGAATGAACATGAACATGGCCTTGTTCGTATTTGTTCGGTTCGTTTACAGCTCTACTCTTGCCCCTAGCTCTATAATCCACCCTACCCAGTCCCTGAAAGCCCTCCCGGGGGCCTAGCCCTTCGAGTCTTAAGCTGCTTGAGGGTAGGGGTGGGTTATGCACTTGCCGATGGTCTAAGTGTGAAGGTAGGAGAGAGGTAGAGAGAGTTTTGTGTATGGAGATGGGTAGTGGATGGACCGAGTGACGTGACGCAAGCGGATTGGCGAGACTTAGGGTATGTGGGATGGGCGCCCCTTCCCCCTTATGATGGTGGTGATGTTGCTATTACAATTTAGAGCATCTCCAAGGTGGTAAGACCGTGGGGTATGGGGCGGGGGTTTGGGCGTGGGTTGGGGGAAAACGCCCAAGCCACCACCCCGGGTGGGCTTGGGTTGGGGCGTGGCCCTTGGGGCTTGGCTTTCAAGCCGGGCGTGGGGCGGTATGGCCATGCTAGTTGGCTGAATCTCATTGGCTCACCCGCCACGTCAAGCGGTTTTTTAAATTTTGAATTTTAAAATTCAAACGGTCCCCCCAAACGGTCCCCCCACTGGTCCACCCCATCCCACGAACCCAACCCCGCTATGGCATCCTGGACTCATGAAGAGGAAATTGCTCTCGTCACAAGCGTCGTTGACGCTATGAAGGGTCGGCCACCGGGCCAAACAAAATATTGGGTGGAAGCATTCCAAGCCTACCGACATAACGTCGGTAACGACCGCCACAACCTCAAGGCGTGCCAACATAAATGGCGCGAGCTACGGCCCAAGCTCGAGCGTTTCAAGGCTTACTACGAAGCCGTTCCCGGTGGCGAGTTAAGCCACGAGGATCGGGTGGCGGTGGCTAACATAGAGTTTCGAGGCAAGGAAAAAAAGGCGTTCGACAAGATCGACCTTTTTGAAATTTTTTTAACGCTTTAGGTTTGTTATTTTGTAATTTTTAGGATTATGTAATGTTTTAAATTTTAATGAAGTTGTAGGTTTTTTTATAATTGTTGTGTGATTTTTTATAAATTTTTTTGTATTTTTTTTTAATTACTCTGCCACGCGGTGCACCCAACCCACGCCCCGCCATACCCCGCAGACACGTAACCAGGCGGTGGGGGGCTCCCATTCCACGTGTCACCAAATGCCCCAACCCAAGCCCAACCCCCGCCCCACCATACCCCACGGCCTAAGGTCTCAAAAATCTTTTGGGGTTTCCAAGAAAAATTAACGTATATTATTGTCATGGAAGTTTAACTAGAGCCACTTGATGACGTAACGACTCTAGAGCAGCTAGTTTGAAAATTGGATCCCAAACCAGTTTAAACTTTAAACTATCAAAATGGTAAACCGGTTTCATTGTTTGTTACGAATCGGTTTCGGATGCCGCACTGTGGCATTGGGTAAGGCATTCTTGAGGGACTTGGCTACAAAGCGTCATCGTCAAGACATTTAGGATGAGTCTATCCGGCAATTTGAGCAATCATTTGTAGTGCTGGATATATTAGAGTTCAAATGAGGCAAATAATTAGACCTGTATTCATCAATTCATCCATGTATCAAATATTTATTCATCTATGTTATTATTTGCCTCTTACAAATTTGCAACCATTGTGAATTTATGAGTTTTGTTAATAAGTTTGAAAATTGTTTGTTGACATGTGTAATATAAATGATGATTATGATTAATCTAACTTGCAAGTGTTAGTGATCAACTATCACATGCTATACAATATAGTCTTTATTTTTAATGATGGATAAAAAAAATTAAACATGAATATTTATAGTATTGAAATTATTAATTCAGTTTTCATCTACAAATTAACTTAAAAAAACTACACGACATAATTATTTTCTCTCTTTTCACATTTACTTTTAATTTTATTAGTGTTTCAACCTTCATGTACGATTTGATTTTAAAGCTTCCCAATTAAGCCTTAGAATCATTTCACTTTCATATTTCTATACAAACTGTGTGAACCAAAATGAATGTATTGGGTATAAAGAGCAAATCTTTTTAATAAAGTACATTTGACTGTCAATAATGAGGTAGTGGTGGAGTGGTTGGGAAAAAACTTGACGTTTCTTGTAAGTTGTAACTCAGGTTCGACTCCCACTCTCCTCATTATTTTCTGCGGCATCTAGGTGAAGGGCGAACACGGGTGGCGCCGGTTCGTCTTGGATGGGAGTCGAGGTTTTACTGATTATTTCACTGCCGTGCCTTTGGACGGGTGGAGGTCGGGTTTCTGTGCATCTGGAAGAGCTAAGGGGCTGGCGGCGGTCGAGTAGTCGACCTTAGCCACAGCACCCGGTGTCACGATAATTGACACGTCGATTCTTGCCGTTAAAAAAAAATAAAATGCAGTTGAGTAATTGCTTATCGTATTTATTTCACCCACCATGATCAAATATTATATTAATAAAGTACAGTTGACTAATTCCTTATCGTATTTATTTCACCCACCATGATCAAATATTATAGCTTTCCGCAAAATGAAATAAAACCCACATGTCAACTTACATTTTTTTTAAGTAAACTTCATTAACAAACAGCCAACCCAAGCCGGGCAGACCAACAACTACAACAAACAATTACATGTTATCAAAAGAACACCACTCTCTCCATTCTATCCCTTTATGTTTCGATCTATTTGAATACCAAAGAAAACCTAAAGACTTAACCTCACTTAGAATTTTATCAATCTTAATAGGGATGCTAGAAAAAATCCAATTATTCCGATGCTGAGATGACCTTGTGAACTCCAAGGTCTTTGATCGAAAAAACAAATATGTTGGTGATTTTACAGCACGAACTCACACCGTTCCAAACATTAGACGCAACAAAACAAGCAATGAACAAATGGTCAACAGATTCTTCGGCTGAGTTGCAAACCGGACACGTAGACTCACCGAGAAGAACGTTTCTCTTCCTTAAGGCTTCACCCGTAGGTATCCTATCCATCTCCATTCTCCACGCGTGGATGTTGCATTTTTTTGGAACCCATTTACACCAATCCATAATGTATCAGTTACTATTCTCCATGTCCGAATACAAAAGCTTCTTTACAGCTTTAATTGAAAACACACCGTCTGGATCCGAGGCCCATTTCCATTTATCTTCATCACTTGATATCTGAACCGAAACCAATGACCGCCGAAGCTGCTGAAATTCCACGATAGTAGCCTGATCACTCAAAGGCGCCTTCCAGTTCCAGTCGAAAGACAAGACAACATCTTGTCTTTTAATTCGGTCTGATGTCTTACACTTTTTATCTGATTCCATCCGGAACAGATCCAGATAGATCAACTTAAGAGGCTCATCACTAACCCAAGTATCGAGCCAAAAAGAAATATTGTTTCCGTTACCAACTTCGCCTTTCAAGTAGTTCCGAAAAGGTAATCCACCCGCTTTTATATTAATAAAAACCTTCGCAATGTTGTTCCAAACACCATTAAGAGTTTTCTTAAACGGAATGCATTCCCACCCAACCCGACTATAATGTAAAGCATCGATAATTCTTTTCCAAAGGTTGTTATTCTTCGTTTTGTACCGCCAACCCCATTTAGCTAAGAGAGACGTGTTAATCTCCTTAAGTTTATTCAAACCTAAACCCCCATCTTTCTTATGACATGAAACCCGATCCCAAGCCACCCAGTGCATCTTTCTTTCCTCGGAAACACCTCCCCATAAGAACTTTTTAATCATGGCTTCCAAATCCGATATCACCTTCTTAGGAGCTTTATATAACGAAAAATAATAATTTGGAAGGCATTCCATTACCGATTTGATAATGACTACCCTTCCACCAATCGACAAAAGGTTTGATTTCCATTTAGCAAGACGAGAACGAAAAATATCAAACACCGGCTGCCAATTATTTATCCTGTTCATGTTAGCCCACACTTTAAGACCGCAGTACTTGAATGGAAGAGAATCCGGTTTACAACCAACCTCGTTAGCCATAACCCCGGTTTCTTCCAACCCCACCCCAACAAGTTTAAAATTATTTGATAGGTTTTACTCAATATATCATCATCATACTTAGTAAATTTCACCAATAGTAAAAGTAAGTTAGAGTCCGAGGAAGGTAAAATTGAGACAACCTTAACTCTACTTATAGGAATTTCAAGACTGGTTCCAGTGAAACCCCCGGCTCGATAGTAGTTTTGCATCAAACCTTAGACATAAGACACATAACACTCAACAACCGGAACAAAAGTCGATTAGTGCATGTACCATTTTGTCTTTCGGCTATCAACGTTACCATATGATGCATGATTAGCTGTTCGCCGCTTTTAACATTATTTTCACGAAATTAGTAAAATAACATTAAAATTAGTGCAATTTCCCTTTGCACTAATCTGTTTAAAATATTACAATAAGAATTGAGTGGTTAGCTGGAATATTCATTTCAAATCCATGTGGTATACAAAGAATCTTTTTCAATGTGTTAAACCTTAATTAGTCAACTCTGTTAACCTTCAAGCGTAAGCATGATTCGTGAATTAGCAACTTTGTTAATTTCGTCAACTTTGTTTCCTACCAAATAATCTTTAAATATTTAAATATGATCAATTCATTTATGCCTATAAATTAATTTGTGTGTATTATTATGGTGTTCTTTAAAAGGTTTATAATGGTACCATAACCGTACAATGATGGTCACTAAATATAAGTAACTAACTTGTAATCAGTGTCGGAAAATCAGGGGTATCCTCAACTTTTTTTACCGTGCAATCATACAATATTAAAAAACCAACAATCTATATCTTCTATACATATAATAAAAGAAACCAATTAATGGACACGTGTCGATACGAGAGACATCTATTTTTTAGTTTTCTTGCCATATATTAATATTTATTTTTATCTTAAAAATTACAAGTTTTAAAATAATTTATCAAGTTATCCCATATTTTAAGTCGACGTGTATCTATAACTATATCTCTATATTTATATTTATCTTCTAATATAATCTTTATACTTATCTTTAGTTTATTATTTTGCGAGTAAATTGCACAAAACTTCCTTTATATTTACTCAAACTTGCAGGTTCCAGCCTTAATGTTTAAAACTTGCTAAAAACATCCTTTAAGTTTATTTTTGTTGCTGGTTTAATCCTTTATGACTAACCAAGTTAACTATCTCAGTTTATTTCCCTCACATGCCTAACATGTGAGGATCCCACTATCGTTTGATGACCGACATCAACTGACTCGCAAAATGGAATGGGGATGTGGTGCAAACGCAAAACTGCCTGAACCCAAGAAAAATTGCCTCTGTTTTCACCGGAGATGTAGTCCAAACACAATTGGATCTCTTAAATTTATGGGGCCATTCACATGGAGCAAACCCCTTTTCATTCCGAGCTATCAAATCCACTCGGAGGAGAGATCCAGCCCGCGTTTCGCTGACTAAATGCCAAACAAGTCATATTTGCAAGTTGATAGCCTCATGTTAGTTATGTATGTGAATCCAAATTGAAAAGTACATATCATTTTTTGTAGTTGTTTTCCTCTTTAGTTTTGATTACTTGATTGAGATAACATGTATTAAGTAGGGAAAAATAAAAACTAATATTTAGGTACAAAGCAACGGGTCATGAATGTGGAAATAAGAAATAAGTGAATTTAGTGGACTTTTGTAATACACAAGTTTATAACCTAATAATAGAAAAATAAAAAAACAGAGTAAAATGTTATAATATGTAAATAGTATATCAAAGTTCTTTTTACCAACAACGTATTTTGACGACTGTGTTTGTTAACTGATTACATTATATTTATTCAAGTCGTGTAGTACACGTGCTTATTCAACTCATGTTATACACGGGTAATTAAAGATGTAACTTTTTTATTATATAAAAATATATTTAATCAACCCGTGTAATACACGGGGTTCTAACCTAGTAAATAAATAAAGTAAACAAATACCTAATAGATTTGGCATCTTTTTTTTTCGTAGCTTGAAATCGTTCTATCACATCGTCGTCTTTTACTTTATGAAAAAAATCTTTTTCGACCGCACTTCAAAAATTTCGGGCCTATTCGATTGCGTAAATCCGTCTTGATAATCTTCAATTAAAAAAAAAATCTTTCAACGGCTGCGGTTGCAACCGGTAAAACCAAAGCTAGCTACACTACCCGATAAACCAAAGGACAAGAACTATTTGTTCCCATTTCAACCATAAGACACGCAAGATCACTTATTCTATTATATGGGCTTTATTAGTTATTACAATTTTGGCTTAATTATCATAAAACTAATTATTTGGTTTTTGTTACTAAACAAGTTTTGGGCTTAATGAATAATATCAAGTTTGGTAATTTTCTCTTAGGGTTATCCTCGTATATGTTTTTGGGTATGCTATGTATAAAACCGAAAAAAAATTACACTGCTAATACGAATACGGGGTTGAGCCGTAGCCTATGCTACTACACATTCTACATTAGTTCCGCCCCTGCTTGTAATATTAATATTTATTTGTTTATAATATTATAACATGAAGTTAATTTATATGTTAACATGAAGTTAGTTTATAATATGCATCAATTGGAATAATTTATGTAGTTGGAATATTCATTTAAAATGTACACAAAGTCAAGTAGTACACATATTATTCAAATTACCAGATGACCAAATTAACCATCAATTGGTCAATTTTGTTAGCCTTTAACCCTTCAATATGTGAATTAGCAACTCGTTGGCGTGTTTGTAATTCACAAAGTCTAACCTGCAAAACCAGGCTTTCATATTATTATTATTTTCCTCCAAGGATTATTAACTTATGGGATTAGGATCAAATACAAAGGCTTCAAAAAATAAGAAGTGTACAAAGCCTCCTAAAAATAAATTCATTTCAATAAAAAAAAAAAAAAAAAAAAACTAAACACTCACCACCACCCAAAAACCTAACCCCCCACCCCCCATCACCCACAAAAAAAAAAAAAAACAAGTTTTTTTGGTTTTTGGGCGGAGGTGGGTGTTTAGTTTTTTTTTGAGAGGGGGGGGGGGGGTTAGTTTTTTTTAGGTTTTTTTTTTTTGGGGGGGGGGGGGGGAGGTTTGGTTTTTGGGGGTTTTTTTTTTGTGAGGCATAGTTTTTTTATTTAATTTTTTTGGTGTTTAGGTTTTTGATGGTGGTGTAGTGGGTTTAGGTTTTAGGTTCTTGAACATTTGTCACTCTATAAAGTCTTCTTACACTTCTTACAATTATGAGCCTTTGTAAAATAACTTAACCCTTAACTTATGACTAATTCATTTGATTTTGGTGTTCAAATATCATCGTAGTGCTAATACTTTCAGGGTATGTCTAAATGCACCACCTCTTTACTTGTTAATCTCTAAAAATCGTCTCTATGGGTTTTTGGATTGGAATGTCAGATTTTAATAATCTCAACTATTCGTAGTTGGCCGCCAACCGTCCCAACTTAAAAAATAACCACGGGTAGTTCCAACTATTAACGTGTTGGCTTCCAATGGACCATGACTAACAGAACCCTAACGCCGTTAGTCTCCGGTCGACGGAAAAACGTTTTTGGTTGGAAAACTCCTTTTTGGCCGGGAAACTCAACCTTTTCGTCCCAAACCTCTTTGTAACATTATTACGGACCTTTAGGAAACTTTTTCTAGTAAAAGTGTAACTCCCGTAAATTTTTGTCCAATTGTGAGGTGACACGTGTCCCGAATTTCCAACTGAGGAAAGGGAATTTATCGTTCGACTATGTAACGATACATATTAAATCCTCCAATTAATTCCCGACTGTGTGGAAGGAGGACGGAAATTATATTCTACGTTCAATGAAACGTATTTCGACTGTGACATTTGCACATTTCAATCTTTGTATGTTTCCGAAGATTTTCGTAATCAATAAAATCTTGTGTTTTATTTGCGAAAATGTATAATTATCAATCATTATACAAATCCGGACATTTTTATTCAACAAAATCTTGTATTTTATTGGTAAGAATGCAAAATTTCAATCGTTGCACAATTTCGATTATTTTCGTGTATGATAAAGTCTTGTACGTTATTTGCGAAACGCATAACCGTACAACTAAATGACCGACATCCATGACATTTTCTGACAAATCTAAGTTACACATGTCTTAACACCTTTATATAACCTAAATATTAGGTTAAAAGGGGTTAAAAGTGACAAAACGCGACAATACGAGTCCAGGGGCCAAATCTGCCAAATTGTAAAAGTTTTTGCCCTTTCCACATGCCTTACGGACCGCAAAGGGGCCCCCTTACGGTCCGTAATGGGTCCCTAGATCAGCAGAAACATGGCAGCAGCAGATGCAAAGCCTTGGTCCCCAAGAATTTGATTTTTCCAGCTTCTTTCCTTCAATTGACATGTGTTAACACCCCCCCTATGATCATGACACATGTTGGACACTTGTGATGATCTTGTGGGCTCCTAATCACTATAAATAGCAAGCTTGTTTCATTTGAACACTTGCTCATTTTCCATCTTTCTCTTCTATTTGGAGGTTCCTGATTATTTTGGGAGCTTCCTTGAGTTCAAGACTCTTCCTAGGATCACTTGTAAGTGTTCCTTTCCAGTTCTTTTACATTTTATAGGCTTTTATAGCTGAAAGTCAAGCAAAATCGATTTTTGCTTTGACTTTCGGTTTAGACCATTATGGTCTAGCCATTGTTCGAATCGAACATGGCTACGCGATCGTAATTAGGTAGGTGTTAATCCCTCAAAAGGGCACCTCCTGAAAATCATGTTAACTAGGTCGAATGACGACTCAAAGTTTTGTTATGTAAAAAGTCAAAGGTCAGTTTTTCGTAAATGTTATAAATTGATCTTATAAATGTTATAAACCATATTTTTGACACCTAATCAGTTGGTAATAAATATTAGAACATGTATTGATCGGAGTGTCACGCTCCGGTTAAAGATAATATTTATAAGCCCAAATTCCCATTAACTGTGTGTTAGTGGTAGTAAGGGGTCGAACCACAAAGAGTATGTGGTTTGCGAAAGGATTTGATTGAATTAAAACGAAAGTCACAAATTATGAAGCTTGCTATGATATTTTTGTATTTTTGTTTGGTTGAAAGATGTGAATTTAGACTAAAGGAATTGATTTAATTGATTAATGATTACGAATTAATGATTGCACGAAAACTTGATTAATAAACGATAATGAGAAAAAGGGTTCACACCCGGTTTCGGTAATTGCCAACCTAGGGTTTCTACAAGTTTTAGATTCAACTCAATTGTATACGATTAGCGGATTTAGTGTACCGTGACTTAGGTACCAATAACTATCAACGTTTCGAAAAACGGACAAGAATGCACTTTGTAATCAACACAAATAAAACCTAACCAAGACAATGCATAACTACACATAACCATTTCGCAAAGTCATAGCTTTATAATCGCTCGACGATTTACGAATACGAAACAAATGTAAACTATTGTCAAAGGTTTCAAAAATCAATACAAATTGTCTCAAAGTTGAATCAAGAGCAAGTCAAAACCCTAAATTAAACAACTACCTACACCGGGGTGAAACCAAGGTGATTAGCCGCTCATGGTTGATGAAACTTGATCACCGGATGCTTGGAACTTGAATGAAGTCATCTCGAAGCTTGAACAATGGAGAATGTATGAATGATTAGGGCTTTGGTGAACGATGATGGTGGAAGAATGATGGTGGAAGGATTAGGGTTATGGATGGATTGATGATCGTGAATGATGGTGATTTCGGTAAGGATTCGGGTAATGATGGATGATGGTGGATGTTGTAGAATGATTCACAATGAAGATGATCCTATTCTCAGGCTCCAAAATGAAGATTTTTTACTTCCAGGACATGTAACCCCCGTTTGAATGCTAAAAAATTCCGTTTAAACTCGTTCCCAACAACCCAAGTAGCAAAATTCGCGTTTCAGTAAACCAAGGCCCGTCGCCGACGGCGACGGCCTCCAGATCTCTGAAATCTATCCGACGGGTTGTTTGGCTGTTTACGGGCACCTTGTGATGACGGGAATTTCTAGAGCTCGTCCCGGACGGCCTAGAGCCCGTCCCCGATGGCCTCTAGTTTTTCCTGTTTCGTCCGAAACTGTTTTCTTCATAACTTCTTCGTTATAGCTCCGTTTTACTCACTGTTTTTGCCCACGTACTCGTAATTCAGCCCTCTATCATGCCATATTCCAATATATTCATTTTAAATCCAGTAACATTCCCAAAACACATCCAATCTTTGTGATTAACCCGGTTTTGTTCATTTCACATCCCCCGGTTGATCCGATTCACGTCCCGGTGCTCCGTTTAGCTCCCGATTAGCTCCTTAAACTCTTTTAGACCTGTAAAACACAAATCCCATTAAAAGTAGGCTATTCAAGATTAAAAGCTATGTAAAAACATCAACTTAAGCACAAACGATAACCAGTTTTCGCCCACGTATCACATCCCCACACTTGTCCTTTGCTTGCCCTCAAGCAAATATGTTTTTCACTTTCACGTGGGTCGAACAACGAATACACTCCCCATTCCCGAGACGAAGGTTAAGGTTAATTGTCATACTAAAGTTCAAACTCTTTACAATTTTAAACATATTTAACGGTGAAGTGACTAATCACAAAAAAATGGTTATCCAAGATTAACCCGCCCGTAAATCTAACAAGTCATGCACATCCCTCACAATGTTCTCTCCAATCGGCTTATAAATTGGCTAATGTGTATAATGTATTAGCACTTCAATCAATTAATCGCTCAAAACCGATTAGAACACGTACCCACATAGGCTTGCAACTCAATCATTCTCGACCACCGAACACGAATATCAAGCACAAGTCATAAGGTCTTTGAACGGGTTGTAACGGGGCTAGGCTAAGGGTAGGAAATAGGATATTTTAAAGTGGCTAAGGTGATGTAAATTCGATATTTATTACAAAACAACTAATCTACGCACAACTAATTACAAATATCAAACTAGAAGGCAACAAGCTTTCGCCTTTTATTTCTCAACTAAGAACACATATTTTTGTTCTTTTCTTAACAATTTTCTCGTCTTTTTCATAACATTTTTTGATTTTTCTCTTTTTTTTATATGCAAACAAACAAATAACTATACAAACTTGACTCCTATAATCGAATTTCCATCACATGGGTTAAAAACAAAAAGGTTTAAGGTTATGGGCCAAAGGGTGGTCAAACGAAAGGGTTAGGCTCAAAATTGGCTACTAAGGGATAATTTTTGGGTAAGGATATATAAATGGTGTAAATGGAAAGGGTTTACCTAATGCCTTAATCATTCTCGTGCTTGTATTCGGTCTATGGTCTCGAACGTATCAAAAGTTGCAAGTTCTACAATACGCGACTAATGGTCCACTCAAACAAAGAAACATGTATATGTAAATCTATGATATAAAAGTGGCTCAAAACCTCACGTATAAGGGTATGGTATGTGATATGCATAAAATGCTAGTTTCTTAAGCGGATTATTCCCAAATAACCACCCGCTAAATACCCGTCATGCTATTAATTTGAACTTGACCATGACAAAAGACCAAATGGGTTGTGCCATCCCTCTTTGACTTAGTTACTTATGCTTTAAGATCGCTTTCGAAACAAGACATTTTTGAAATTTTCCCCCATCCCCACACTTGAGGTAAACATTGTCCTAAATGTGTAGTGTTTAAATGAACGGGTCAAAATCGAAAAACTTTTACTACTCCCCCATCCCCACACTTGAGGTAAACATTGTCCTCAATGTGTAAGAACTAGAGTTTTTAAAACGCACAAGAGATGTGACACGGCTAACTTCCCAAAAATTCCACCCCGAAAATAAAATACAATTTACAATCCACTTATTTGCTAACTAAGAATCAAGGTAAAAGGAAACGTATGCACCTGATTTTTCTCGCTAGATGCTCACATCTTCTTCTTCTCTTCACAAAATGGTCGTCCCTCGAACATGATGTACCTACAAATCTTAACCCTTGTGTAGAAGCATGCTTCTCACAACCATTGAAATTTGTTAGCTACTTAGTTCTACCATTTTTATGAAAGTGTTACCAAATCATGCGTTAATTTACCTTGATTTCCGTGGAAAAATAATTTACAACAATAACAGCCCTAACTCACTTTCGTAGGAATCACGGTTGCATTTAGCGTATGCAACAAACCCTTTTAAACCTCACAATAGCTTGGGAGGACGAGTAGGTCTCGTGAAGGTTATATAGGGAACACACCCACAACGTTCATTTAACTACTAAAACGAAATAACAAAATTATACAACAACAATACTAACTAAACTACGGATAACAACTAAAACAAAATGCGAAATAAAATATACAACAACAATTGACTTACCACCTCATGGTGGTCGAATGGCATGCTTGCCGCCTACAAACTCCTCGAAATCACCCACCGATGATTCATACCATTTGTTGCCAAATGGTCCAAACTTCCTCACCTCCTCTTCCTTCTTCTTTTCTAGAGGTGACTTTTTCGCCTTCTTTTTCTTGACCGTTTTCTTCCTTGTTTCTCCAAACATACCAACCATAGCACACACCTTTTTGTTTGGATTCATGTCCTTTTTAGGACGCTTATCCTCACCGAGCGGGTTAGTGAAATTTGGAAAAACATTTAAATTTAATTCCCGGTCCCCAAACTTCATGCTTACCGTTCCCGTTGCACAATTTATTATCGCATTAGCAGTTGCCAAGAACGGTCTACCCAAGATAACTACCGGTTGGGTGTCCTCAACACACCCAACATAGTCTACTACCAAAAAGTCAACTAGGTAGTAGCAATCATCCACCTTAACGATCACATCCTCCACCATCCCCCTTGGATGCGTGGGAGTCTGATCGGCCAATACCACGGGAGTATCAAATTTTTTCAATGGACCAAAATCGTATTGGTCATACAAACTCCCGGGTAAAATGCTCACACAAGCTCCAAGATCGAGGAGCGCCCTCTCAATTTTGAATGTTCCAATTTGAATTGGAATAAGAGGATCTCCCGGATCTTGAGCTTTTTGAGGAAGGGCACTCGATAGAACGGCACTAACATGAGATATCAAATCAACCGGTTCGGGTAATTTGTTGTGCCGTTTTTCGATGCTTAACTCCTTTAAGCATTCCACATGAGCCGGAACCTTTTTAATGTCATCGAGTAACGGTAAATTAATTTTTGCTTGTTTAAAATTTTCCCACCTCTCGTCCTTCGGTGGGTACCGTTGCTCAACATTTGATGCATTAATCGGTTTAATTTGATTTAAACAATTTTCACAAAAAGAATTTTTATTCATTTTTTCAATTTTAATTTGTGAAATCGTTTCTTGTTCATTTTTACTTTCCAACTCATCTCTTGGATTTCCCACTACACCATCAACGCATTGTGGTGGTGGAATGCTTTCAACACTACTACAAACCTCATCATTTGAAAGAAGACTTACCGCGCTAATATGCACATTCCTCACATTGCCCGTGCTTGAACTTTGATGCTTAGGGTTCACCGTGGTGTCACTTGGGAGCTTTCCCATGCTCCCCCTCATTTGTGCCATTTCCTCCGCAAGTTGGCCCACTTGTTTTGCTAATTCTTCATGCGATTTGTCCCGAATTTCATTCTCTTTCTTGGACTCTTGCATCATCGAAAGCATTACATCCATCTTTGCATTCAAATCACCACCACCTCCTTGATTATTCGTCGACCCGTGACCATCTTGGTTGTAACCTCTTTGGCGAGTTTGGTGCGAATACCCACCCCGATTGGAAATTCGGGTTCATTTGGTTGGAGGAATTACCATACCTAAAGTTAGGATGGTTCCTCAACCCGGGGTGATAAGTGTTGGAGTTCATGTCATATTGCCTTCGGTCCCCATACACTTGATTCACCTCCACGGTGGCTTGACAATTCTCGGACCGATGACCGATGTCTCCGCATTCCTCACATACGGTGTATTGCACCGCATTCACTTCTCTTTTCTTCATGCGAGCCAACTCCCGCTCTAACGTTTCAATTCGATCCTTAGAATTCACATCACGATCTGGCCAAGACCTTGAGGTGGGGTGCTTTTTGGCTCGATCAGCCGACTCTTTTGCTTTTGACCTTTTACTCATCCTTTCAAGGAACTCTCAATCGTCGTCCTCGTGATTACTTAACAAGGTTCCATTACTAGTTGACTCAAGGTGGTTCCATGTCTCATCATCCAAACCCCTTACGAAGCATTTGACCAACTCCCATTTTTCAATTTGATGATGAGGGCATTTCCGAATCAATTCCTTGTATCGAGTGAAGGCTTCATGTAGCGGTTCACTCGAAAGTTGGTGAAAAGACCGAATTTCATCTCTAGCATCGTCGGTCTTCGCCATTGAGTAGTATTCGTCAAGAAAAACTTGTTGCATTTCAACCCATGTGCGAATACTACCCGCTGGAAGTGTGAGAAACCACTGCTTCGCCTTGTCCTTCAAAGAAAATTGAAACAATCGAAGCTTGACCTCTTCCAAGGCGAAATCATGCCCTCCAATAGTACTACATATGGCCGAAAACTCCGCCAAATGAGTATACGGTTCATCATTGGACCTCCCGTTGAAGTGGGGGAGGATGTTGATGTAATGGGGCTTGCAATCAATCATTCTTCTTTCACATACAATCGGTGAGTCATTGTCGGTGACCACCGACCTAAAACGGTCATTTACTCCCCGTGGAGGTTGTTGACGACGATGTGGGCCGTTAACTTCTTGATCAACCGGTCTTCGATTATCCCTTCGATCACCACCTCGATCACTACCTTGGTTACCTCCTCCCACAAAACGAGGAATCCGGTTATGATTCATATTATTGTTGTTATTGTAGTACCCATCATTCCGGTTCCTTTGATTGTTGTTTCGTGGGTTGCGATTGTTTCCATAACCATCGTTTCGAGCATTCCCATAACCATAGTTTTCATTTCCCACAAAATTGGCATTTTGATAACCAAACTCCTCATCATCAAACCCTCTTGCATTGTAAGCATTGCCTCGATTCACATACCCCCAACCATCGTCTTCTCTCTCATCGAAATTTCCCCCGTCGTCTGAGTATTTTGAGTGAATACTCACGTGTTCTGGCGATTGATAACCGGGAACGCTATACGGTTCATCATCGGGGATTGCATTCCTCAAGTCATCAATGTTGAAGAATGGGTCTTCATTCGCGGGATTGCCGCGATCACGATTACCCCTACGATCGGAATTTACATTTCGGTCATTGATGTTGGTAGGTAAAGGGTTTTGTCGGTTAGAATTTGGATGTGGGGGTGTGGGTGTTCTTTGGTTGTTGTTATGGCCGCGGTTTTGGAATGGTGGTGTTGGTGGTCTCGAATTGTTACCACCGCCTAGTTGGTCTTGTGGAATATTTTGAACGGCTCGAAGGTTACCCTGATACTGAAATTGGTATTGGTTGTTTGGGTGGTTTGAGTTTTGGGGATCCATTGAACTAGGTTCAACGGATAGTGTAAGTGGTGAATGGATGGTCTGGTTGGAAACGAGTGTTGCTTCCAACCGGCTTGCCAAATTCCTTCTTGCAACTCTTTCGATTTCCGGTTCGTAGACTAACAGTGAAGTCCTCCCGGAGTTCCGCGTATGCATGCACTACCTGTAACCTGCACAAGTAACACACCCCGCGTAACAAAGGAAAATACAAAGTATAAGAAAAGAACTATGCAATTTAAACAGTTAATCACGCAAATTCAAACAATATCCAAACACAAAGCGCACGCTCTCCCCGGCAACGGCGCCAAAATTTGATCAGAGTGTCATGCTCCGGTCAAAGATAATATTTATATGCCCAAATTACCCTTAACTGTGTGTTAGTGGTAGTAAGGGGTCGAACCACGAAGAGTATGTGGTTTGCGAAAGGATTTGATTGAATTAAAACGAAAGTCACAAATTATGAAGCTTGCTATGATATTCTTGTATTTTTGTTTGGTTGAAAGATGTGAATTTAGACTAAAAGAATTGATTTAATTGATTAATGATTACGAATTAATGATTGCATGAAAACTTGATTAATAAACGATAATGATAAAAAGGGTTCACACCCGGTTTCGGTAATTGCCAACCTAGGGTTTCTACAAGTTTTAGATTCAACTCAATTGTATACGTGTCCCGAATTTCCAACTGAGGAAAGGGAATTTATCATTCGACTATGTAACGATACATATTAAATCCTCCAATTAATTACCGACTGTGTGGAAGGAGGAAGGAAATTATATTCTACGTTCAATGAAACGTATTTCGACTATGACATTTGCTCATTTCAATCTTTGTATGTTTCCGAAGATTTTCGTAATCAATAAAATCTTGTGTTTTATTTGCGAAAATGTATAATTATCAATCATTATACAAATCCGGACATTTTTATTCAACAAAACCTTGTATTTTATTGGTAAGAATGCAAAATTTCAATCGTTGCGCAATTTCGATTATTTTCGTGTATGATAAAGTCTTGTACGTTATTTGCGAAACGCATAACCGTACAACTGAATGACGGACATCCATGACATTTCCGGACAAATCTAAGTTACACATGTCTTAACACCTTTATATAACCTAAATATTAGGTTAAAAGGGGTTAAAAGTGACAAAATGCGACAATACGAGTCCAGGGGCCAAATCTGCCAAATTGTAAAAGTTTCTGCCCTTGCCACATGCCTTACAGACCGCAAAGGGGCCCCCTTATGGTCCATAAAGGGTCCCTAGATCAGCAGAAACATGGCAGCAGTAGATGCAAAGCCTTGGTCCCCAAGAATTCGATTTTTCCAGCTTTTTTCCTTCAATTGACATGTGTTAACACCCCCCTCTGATCATGACACATGTTGGACACTTGTGTTGATCTTGTGGGCCCCTAATCACTATAAATAGCAAGCTTGTTTCATTTGAAAACTTGCTCATTTTCCATCTTTCTCTTCTATTTGGAGGTTCCTGATTATTTTAGGAGCTTCCTTGAGTTCAAGACTCTTCCTAGGATCACTTGTAAGTGTTCCTTTACAGTTCTTTTACATTTTATAGGCTTTTATAACCGAAAGTCAAGCAAAATCGATTTTTGCTTTGACTTTCGGTTTAGACCATTATGGTCTAGCCATTGTTCGAATCGAACATGGCTACGCGATCGTAATTAGGTAGGTGTTAATCCCTCAAAAGGGCACCTCCTGAAAATCGTGTTAACTAGGTCGAATGACGACTCAAAGTTTTGTTATGTAAAAAGTCAAAGGTTAGTTTTTCGTAAATGTTATAAATTGATCTTATAAATGTTATAAACCATATTTTTGACACCTAATCAGTTGGTAATAAATATTAGAACATGTATTGATCAGAGTGTCGCGCTCCGGTCAAAGATAATATTTATAAGCCCAAATTCCCTTAACTGTGTGTTAGTGGTAATAAGGGGTCGAACCACGAAGAGTATGTGGTTTGTGAAAGGATTTGATTCAATTAAAACGAAAGTAAAAAATTATGAAGCTTGCTATGATATTTTTGTATTTTTGTTTGGTTGAAAGATGTGAAGTTAGACTAAAAGAATTGATTTAATTGATTAATGATTACGAATTAATGATTGCACGAAAACTTGATTAATAAACGATAATGAGAAAAAGGGTTCACACTCTGTTCCGGTAATTGCCAACCTAGGGTTTCTACAAATTTTAGATTCAACTCAACTGTATACGATTAGCGGATTTAGTGTACCGTGACTTAGGTGCCAATAATTATCAACGTTTCGAAAAACGGACAAGAATGCACTTTGTAATCAACACAAGTAAAACCTAACCAAGACAATGCATAACTACACATAACCATTTCGCAAAGTCATAGCTTTATAATCGCTCGACGATTTACGAATACGAAACAAATGTAAACTATTGTCAAAGGTTTCAAAAATCAATACAAATTGTCACAAAGTTGAATCAAGAGCAAGTCAAAACCCTAAATTAAACAACTACCTACACCGGGGTGAAACCAAGGTGATTAGCCGCTCATGGTTGATGAAACTTGATCACCGGATGCTTGGAACTTGAATGAAGTTATCTCGAAGCTTGAACAATGGAGAATGTATGAATGATTAGGGCTTTGGTGAACGATGATGGTGGAAGAATGATGGTGGAAGGATTAGGGTTATGGTGGAAGGATTAGGGTCATCTCGTTCCCAACAACCCAAGTAGCAAAATTCGCGTTTCAGTAAACCAAGGCCCGTCGCCGACGGCCTGGAGCCCGTCGGCGACGGCCTCCAGATCTCTGAAATCCATCCGACGGGTTGTTTGGCTATTTACGGGCACCTTGTGACAACGGGACTTTCTAGAGCCCGTCCCGGACGGCCAGAGCCCGTCCCCGACGGCCTCTAGTTTTTCCTGTTTCGTCCGAAACTGTTTTCTTCATAACTTCTTCGTTATACCTCCATTTTACTCACTGTTTTCGCCCACGTACTCGTAATTCAGCCCTCTATCATGCCATATTCCAATATATTCATTTTAAATCCAGTAACATTCCCAAAACACATCCAATCTTCGTGATTAACCCGGTTTTGTTCATTTCATATCCCCGATTGATCCGATTCACGTCCCGGTGCTCCGTTTAGCTGCCGATTAGCTCCTTAAACTCTTTTAGACCTACAAAACACAAATCCCATTAAAAGTAGGTTATTCAAGATTAAAAGCTATGTAAAAACATCAACTTAAGCACAAACGATAACCAGTTTTCGACCCCGTATCATGTATGAACATGTTCGGCTCGTCATTTCCAGTTTTAGGGTCAGTTCGCAACCGAAAGTGAAGCAGTTTGACTTTTGGTTTGACTTTCGATTCTGACCCGATTTAGCATAGTTAGCTACTGAATTTAATTAATGATGAACTTGCAAAACTTATTACCTACTGATATGTTATTGTAATATATTTTGGTATTTAAAACCTGTTCATAACCTGAGTTTTGTTATAAGTTCGTAAATTATGTTATATAATGACTAAAACGCCCTTTTGGCGCTTAGTATGGTTTTTAACCATAACTATCATTCAAAACTTAATACCTACTGATATTATAACATAATTAAAGTGTTTTCACAATTGGTATTTGATCATAACTCATATTCTTATGCAAGTTCTCAAACTATGTCATATAATGACTAAAATGCCCTTATGGTGCATATTTTGGTTTTAAACCATATTGTTTATAAAACCTTGGTTACTGAAGAAACACTAGATCAACGACCGGAATCGAATAATCTAGAGGGTTTAGATCTGCATAAAAGGGGGGTTGTTTTCTCTCGTTTGATTCAGTACAACAGACCTTCTTCTCCGATGAACTCTGCAAAAAAGAAGCACCGTTAGCCTCGCCAAGGGGAGAAAGGGGTTCTCTCCTTGACCCGACTCCGGTGTGAGAATAAGTATGGGTTATGAAGAAGAAGATGTATTGTAGAAGTGTGTGTAACTTGAATTTCATACCTGAACAGTTCTCGTATTTATAGCCGGGAGTTTGGGCGGGAAAACTCGTTAGTGAAAAGTTAACGGAAGATGCTAACCCAGTAAGCGGTTACATCTCCTTCAGTTAAGCTTCTCGATCCGACGTGAGTGCACACGAATCGCTGATTAGATCTATGGCTGGGGATTTTGCCA
Organism: Helianthus tuberosus; assembly: GCA_030545235.1. Classification (NCBI taxonomy): domain Eukaryota; kingdom Viridiplantae; phylum Streptophyta; class Magnoliopsida; order Asterales; family Asteraceae; genus Helianthus; species Helianthus tuberosus. The sequence continues at coordinate 1,871,066 of JARYGA010060305.1, forward strand.
TGTGGAAAGTGATTAAGTGGAGTTTTCTCTCCAATTACATGCCATCGTTGTGATTTCAGTAGCGTCTGGGACGACGGCATGTGTCCAGACGGTTATAACCGTCTGGTGGTGCACGATTGAGTTTCTTCTAGAAGATTATTGCCATAATCTTGTGTGACTCTTTTATCGTGTGGTCACTAGTCACGTAAATAATATCCAAGTCTGGATATTATTAAGCGGAAGGGTTTAACTTGGGATTTTCATCCTTTGTTTATAGAGAAAGGCGCAAGGATTTATGATTTCCTTTTGGCACGCAAGTATCGTCTGCTATTTGTCTTTTAAGCGTTCTTTGCAGGACCAGTGCGCGGCCGCGCAAGGTCAGAAGGGATGATTGACCAAGTTGTGACATGGTCTTGAATACTTGTTATAAGGTTTTTGGGACCTTACCCCTTCAAGTCCCCCCAGTCTAGTGCTGCTCTTATGCAAGTAAGAGGAGCACTGGACTTATGAGAGGGAAATGCTCTTTGGCGCGAAAGTAGGGAATCTTTTTTTTTTGAAAAGATTTACTTTTGTTTTGCTGAGAAGATTTTGAAAATCTTTGACTTTAGGTGGGGGAGGTACAGTAAGGACTGTGTGACAGGCTGTCACTGTCAGGTACACCTCACTATCCGTGGTTTACACGCGCGCGTGAGATCGTGTTTGTGTTGTTTGTCACTCGCCCCTGTCACTTGGGTAACTGTGATATCCGAAAAAGGTGCTATGGCAGTTACCAAGGCTTATTTATGGCGGTGAGTATATAAGGTTGCTCGAGTTGCCCAATTTTAATCATTACGTTTGTTGAAAACTTTTCCTTACTTTCTTCATTAACCGTTTGAGAAATTTTTTTCCAATTCTTCTTCTTATGTCAACCGGAGAGTATCACGAAGATTTATCAGAGGAAATGTCTGCTGAACTTCCACCGCTGAAATGGCCTAGGGCAACTTTGATGGCCTGGTTCAAAACCTCAGATTCCCGGAGACCTGGGGTGCCCGGTACCCTGAGGAGGGTCAGACAGCAGCAGATGCTCCGGCTGGGTACATTACTCTGTTTTGGGATTTCTTCTGCGAAGGCAATTTCCGTTTACCTGTAACAAGATTTTTCCTTGAATTTCTTGATTTTTACAAAATTCACATCTCTCAATTGCATCCAATCGGTATGGTTAGGGTCAGACATTTTGAGTTTGTATGCCAGTCGATGCATATTGAGCCGACAGTTCTTCGATTCAGGGTTTTTCACCAGATGCACTGTACCCAAGGGTTTTACTCGTTTGTCCAAAGATCGTCTGCGAAGAAAATTTTACAGCATTCTCCAAAATCTTTCCATGACTGGAAACAAAAATTCTTTTTTATCAAGGCAGGGGTGATTCCGATGAGGATGGTTCTAAGGGGAAAGCAAGACGTCCCTATTGACACGCTTCGGACCCCTGTTGACGAGAATTGGTACCAAGATCTGAAGGAGGTCCCTAACATTGTTTTGCCTGAGAAAGCCCTTGTTGGTGCTAGTATGAGTTTAAACTGGAAGATGGACCAGGACGACAAGCCGGTGTATACGGAGGATGGTCATGGTATGAATGGGTTTCCCTTTTTTTTTTTTTTTTGAACCTGCCTTCCTTCTTTTGCAGTTGTTTCATTGTATGTTGTTGCATATAAGAGAGAAGGCGGAAGAATGGGTACCATTAAGAAGAAGCCTGATGAAGAGCTTTGGTACCATCGAATTGTGAGGAATTTCGTTCTTCCGCGGGATGCGAATTTGACCACACAACCTGCTGCTGGTACTGGTAAGGTTGCGCATACTGTTTGTTGTCTTATTTTCATTGCGCGTCTGAATGAACTTGTTCCTTGCGCTTTTATAGGTGAGTTGTCAAATTTGGGCATAGGCCCTGAGAAAAAGAAACGCGCTACAACTAGTACTGTTGCGCCGAAAAAGGGTGATGCTGAGAAGACTCAATGTTGGGGAGAAGAAAGGTATGCGTCATTCTTCTGACAACTGGTGTGATTATGTGGTGGTTTCTGATTCTTTGGAGGGTCCTGCGCCTGCAGTTACGATTAGGCGACCTAAACTGGAACCAAGGGATTCTGCTGACATTCCTCCATCCAACCCAGAGGATCCAATTGATTTGGAATCCAGTCCTGAGCATTTGGTGCAAAGAGGAGCAGGCAAAAGGAAACAGAGTGATGCGGAGGCCGAGGGTCAGCCTTTAAAGAAGGTTCAGAGGAAGAAAATTACCAGGAAAGGCAATCTTGATGCTTTTATTCCGGATTCCGCTCCTAGTAAGTGTTCCCTTTACTCTTTTCCCTTACATGCTTTAGATATTTATGGATTATGTTTTTCCAGAAATCCTTGTTTCTCCTGTTCCCATAGAGCCGCCGCCTGTGGTTAATGAAGAACTCCCACCCTCTCCCCCGCGTGCTTCCATTGCTGATCAATTGAAGACTGCCGAGGTTCCTGAGGGTGGCGTGGAGAAGACTGTTGAGGCTGATAAGCCTGTTGATGTTTCTGTAGAAGCTGAGAAGGTTACTGAGCCAGGAATTATGGATGGTGTTGATAATCCACAAACTTCTGAAGTTGGTGCCCATGATTCGGAGAAAGAAAAAACTGTTGAAGAGACTCCTGCTTCAGTTTTCTCTCCTAAACCCTCTGATGTTTTGCCTGAGCGTGTTGAAAAGGTTACTGCTGAGGAGTAAGGCTCATTTTCTGGAACCGGCAAGGATTCTCCTATCCGCCCAGAGGAAACCCCGGGGATTATTATTACCGAACTTATACAGAGAAAAATGCTTCCGAGCCGCATGCCCCTGTCTAGAATTTGAAGAAAGGTGACACTTTCTCAGATTGGCGCGTGTGTCGGGATTGGTTGCAAGGAATATTTCCGCCGGGAGAAATTAAGTTCCAAGAGAGTCGTCAACACGAGCAAACTTATAATTCCTATCTTGAGGAAGTTGCTTCCCATTCTTCGACCACCTATCGCATAGTGCGCGAGTGGCACAGTATGCATAAAGAGTGGGACTCTTTCAAGACATCAAAGAAGAAACTTGCTGATGATGAAAACCGATTCGCCCAGATGAAGGCTCGGTTGGAAGCTGATCAGGCTAAATTTGAAGCTGACCGGAAAACTGAGGAATGGTCAGTTGCGGGTTGGAAAAGAAAAGCGGAAGCTGAAGCTGAAGCCACCCTTCTTGCTGAAGAGCGCAAAAATTGGAAGAGAATTTGTGAGAAAGACAATGCTGAGAAGATGAATCTTCGCAATGTCATCAATAATCTCAAGGCTGAGGTTGAAAGATTAAAAAGCAGGAAGAGAAGCTGAAAAAGGAGAAAGCTGAGGCAGAAGCTGCGCTGGAGGAGGCGCGTTCTCATAGGGAGCATAGTGAGCAACGAGAGGTACAAGCTTGCGCCACTCTTGTTCTTAGAGATAAAGAGTTAGAAGAACTTACTGCTTTGCTTTCTGACTAGGAACAACTTAAGAAGGATCTGGAGCTTACGCATTCCGAGAAGACCGAAACCTCCCGCCGTTTGACTGAAGTTGAAGAGAAGCTGGAAAATTCAGAAACGGCGTGGGTTACAGCGGAAAGCGAGCTTGAACCTTTGAAGAATGATATGGCCTGGTTGAAAGATCGCGGTACTGCCTGTGTAAGTTTCCTTTTCTTTGAAAAATGTTATTGCGCTTTTTTTTTTGTTTATTCTGCCTTTATCTCCCATAGGTTGCTGAATCGGTGTTGAATTCTTAAGAGCTTGATAAGACGGTTGCGCGTTTGGTGATTGCTGCGCGAAATGACGGGTATTCTCAAGGCTATGCTGAGTGTTCCCATCATGTGAATAGCGCGTTAAAGGTTGATTGGGATAGTAGCAAGTCTGCTACTTATGGTGTAAACACCAGTGCTGAGCTTTTAGCTTTGAAGACAGAATTCAACAACTTACAGCTTCCTGTGATGGATCTTATAAACGTTGCGCTGCAATCTGATGATCACGTGGCGCAATTAAAAGAAATCTTTCCGGATGAGGGTGAAGATTTAGCGTAGGTTTGCTTCTGAAATTGTTTCGAACAATTTGTTGTAGTATTTGGGATGTGTATCCCTTTTGTTGATGCGCTGTTGCGCAAGTAGCTAAAACACTGCCGTGTTTGGTAGCTTTTTAGGGCGTGTTTGTACGCTGAAAACAATATGTCATGGTTTTTAATTTTACAATATCTTGCATGAGTACAATTACTTTGGTTGAGTAAGGCGAATGAAGTTGGTATAAGCTCATGTGTGAACGTTTGGTCATTTGTGACGTAATCACTGACCGTTCATGAGGCTTTATTTTATTTTTACCATTATTTTTTTGCGCTTACTAAAAGGAATTGCATGCACTTTGTAAAAGAAAAACACAAGAATGAAAAAACTTTGATGTTTATTCCTAGATAGGGCGCAGAGGCCATTACAAAGTTTTTTGATAAATATATGAGACTTAACTTACTCTATGTTCTCGCGCTATTTTGATAAGTCTTGTCTTTCCGCGCATATACCATAGAGTCTCTTCTCAGTTCTTTGCCCTTTTGCTTGGGCCCTCCTCTCCCCTAGTTATCTGTTTTATCTCCTTGCGCACATTTTGAAGCAAATGTGTGAGTTCGCCGCTTTTGAGGGCTTTCTCTATTTCTGTGCGTAAGGAGATACAGTTGTTAGTGGTATGACCGCTGTCTTTGTGGTACTCACAGTACTGGGCAGGGTCTTGTCCACGCTTGTTTTTCATGGGATCGGCGGTTTAAACTGGTAATCTTCTGTACTCAAAACTTCTGCGGGGTTTTTTGTTAAGGGAGTCCATTGCCTCTCCCTGTTCTCCTATTTGTTCTCCCTCTGCGCAGTAAGTTTGTTGATCGTTGTTCGAGCGTCCTTAGATGAATGGTTTCCTGAACCAGAGTCGCGCCATCCCTTCTTGTATTTTCTCCCACCATTTGAGCTTAAGTCGGAGGGTCGGTTATGTGGTGGTGGCGGCCTATTGGTGGTCAGGTTCTTCTCTGTTTGAGCGTACACCTTGGCCGCCGCCATAACCTTCTCCCAGCTCTTTGGGAGACCCTCTGTTCCGGATAAGACCTTTATCATATCATCGCAACGAACCGCGTACTTGAACTGCGCGCGAATTAGTTGCTCATGGACTCCCCCGATCTCCAGGACTTCTTTGTTATACTGAGTGATGAAATCCTCTAGGCTTTCGTCGTCATGGCGCCATATGTTCATCACGTCGGATGTGTCTCGTTCAGATCATCGCTGTTGACTGAAATGAGTCAGGAATTTCTTGCGCAGGTCTTTCCATGATGTGATGCTTCCGATGGGTAAATTATCGAACCAAATCCTTGCAGCGCCGGTTAGGGTCTGTACGAACAGGTGACACCATAATGGTAGAGTCCAGCCCCCAACCAACCCTGCGCTTATAAAAACCCTCAAGTGGTCATCGGGGTCCGTCAACCCATTGAATTTTCCCACGTTGGATGGTAATTTAGCTTTCTCAAGTGGAGCTAAAGCTATTTCCATGATGAACTTTGAATTTTCCGCTGCTTCCGCAGGTCGGTAAATCAAATCATAGTTATGTTCTGCCTCAGGGTTATAAACCGCACGAGGTCTGCATTTGTTGTAATTTGGCTGCAGTCGGTCGAACACACTTGTATTTGCACTTAAACGGTAAGTTGGATCAGTTTCATCGGTGTGGGTATTTCGTTGAGAACCCAACCTATTGTGAACTGATTGTCTTCGGTGAGGGTGTGATTCATCACGATACTCTCTCTGATGGCTCCCTGACTGGGTGTACTCATATTTTGATGTGGATCTGGAGTAAACTTCTGTATTCTCGGTGTGAGATGGACCCTTACGTTTAGAAGCATGAGCACGAGATCCTGGCCTTCACGACTGAGTTTGAGGTGCAGTTTGTGCACACAGCTGTGTGTATCCTGCATTCAAAGCTCCTTGAGACCTAACATACCAGGAGATTGGAGTTTCTCCTGGAGGCAGAATTGAGTGAACAGGGTTTTCTGGTAACACCCCTGGAGTGACAGGTTCATTTACTCGGTTGGACTGAACCTCGTTGTCATCCGAGGCATCCTCTGGAATTCCTTCCACCTGAAAGTTGTTTCCGACGTTTGGCCGAGGGCCGTTTTGCCGGTGAGACGATGTTTCTTCCATATGCAAATGGAATCAACAAAGTGAATCGAAACAAGATAAAACTGATGAAACAGAGAAATCGGTGGGCGCCAATGAAGAAACACTAGATCAACGACCGGAATCGAATAATCTAGAGGGTTTGGATCTGCATAAAAGGGGGGTTGTTTTCTCTTGTTTGATTCAGTACAACATACCTTCTTCTCCGATGAACTCTGCAAAAAAGAAGCACCATTAGCCTCGCCAAGGGGAGAAAGGGGTTCTTTCCTTGACCCGACTCCGATGTGAGAATAAGTATGGGTTATGAAGAAGAAGATGTATTGTAGAAGTGTGTGTAACTTGAATTTCATACCTGAACAGTTCTCGTATTTATAGCCGGGAGTTTGGGCAGGAAAACTCGTTAGTGAAAAGTTAACGGAAGATGCTAACCCCGTAAGCGGTTACATCTCCTTCCGTTAAGCTTCTCGATCCGACGTGAGTGCACACGGATCGGTGATTAGATCTATGGCTGGATATTATTAAGCGGAAGGGTTTAACTTGGGATTTTCATCCTTTGTTTATAGAGAAAGGCGCAAGGGTTTATGATTTCCTTTTGGCATGCAAGTATCGTCTGCTATTTGTCTTTTAAGCGTTCTTTGCAGGACCAGTGCGCGGCCGCGCAAGGTCAGAAGGGATGATTGACCAAGTTGTGACATGGTCTTGAATACTTGTTATAAGGTTTTTGGGACCTTACCCCTTCAGTTACCTACTGACTTGGTAACATATTTAAGGTATATTGGCATATAGAACTTGTTTATGACTCATCCGGTTACCCGATATCGCTTATATGCGCACGGTTGAACTTATGTAACTAATTTACATAAGTTTATCGAAACAGGTCAATTCTTATCCTTTTTATCTTAAATTCCAGAATGTACATTGTTTACCCATATTATACAAGTCTTAGTACTTGTTGGGTTTAAACCACATTCTATTTGGTATACGCTTAATCTAGCAAACCTATTCTTAAGTATCGGGTCATATCTAAAGGGACTAACCTTTGGCCCGTATACACTCTAACGGATAATAAATCTGTTCATTCCAGACTATAGTACCCCCCAGATAATCGGAATTGGGTCAATAATACTTAGACTTGCGGCTTTTTGCTAAATTAAAATCTTATTGATTGGAAGCTAGCAAAAAGGTAAATACTCTTAACTTATTTTAGTTTTTAAACTTGGGATGACTATTAAGCCACTTGGAGCGGGTATTACATAAATGGGCCGTCTATGTTGCGCATAAATGTAAGAATCCGGTTTATTCCGTTTTACTTGATAACTGAAACGATTGGGGGTTAATGGTACCATGTCCTAACGTCCCGACTCATATACTTATATGTCCATACGGAATAGCGTGCAAGGGTAGGCACACCGACTGTAAGACACGTTTTATTCAACTTTGGTGAGTACCTTAATCATAATTAAATGACTGGCTCTGATCTCTGGTTCCTGATTGTAAGACAAGTATGTAAATCTGGTAACAAGAATAAAGCCCAAGAAATATTTAAAAGATCACCTATGGGTTTTCTCTATGTATAAAATTCTTTTGGAAAAACTGTTTTCTAAGGAGTCAGTTAATTGTATTTACCAGCTTAAGCTGACGTATTTTCAAAAGACTGAACCGCAGGTACCGAACCTTATTATAGGCCGGGAATCCGGGTCAACTAGAATGAAACCTAAGGAATTTGCGACTTCTGAAGCTTAAGGCCTATGATGTCTAAAACTCTGTTTATTAGATCCCGTATGTGGGCATGTACTGAACCCTTGTAATACTTTTATATATATATTCAAGCTTATTTAAATTTAATATTTTTACTCCAATACTTCCGCTGCATATTATTATATTGTGATAACTGTTATCCAACCGTCACGATTATACCCATCCGGGTCCACCGGGAATCGGGGTGTGACAGGTTGGTATCAGAGCTACAATTTGAGTGAATTAGACACTAACCTTTTGTCTCTAATCTTAAATATCACAAATGCAGATTCTTTAAAAACTCCGAGTCTAGACCTAAACATAAGACTACTCTTATTTATATATAGTAGTTATTGATTTTATGTCGCCAAGATGTCGCGGACAAGATGAAGAATCTATGATGGGTCGCGGACTCGATGATCTCTACCTCTGAGTAGCTTGAAGTTCCATATGGTGAACTACATATGTTTTGGAGACGATGACTCCGATACGAGGATGCTATACCTCGTCAACTGATATTATATCTTTTGATATTCCTATGATATCCTAATATCATTTATCTAAAGTCTATCATATTTGATGGACACTCCGGTGATATCTCACGAGCTGATTGAAGCAGCAACAACTATGGAAAGCCGTATCATGGCAAGGATATAGGTGCACATTTGCACCAAATTCTATTATTTGAATCAATGTTCTCTCATTCTAGAGAATAAGCAGAAAAAGGAATCATTTTTTTCTATTCATGGTTAAAGCATATAATCTCGAGTCTAGGAACTCGATTATTCAAACCCATCTGGGTATATTATATTATATAAATTCGGCAACTCTTGCCAACAAATTCTCCATTTGGAGTACTACAATGATTTTTATTTCATTGATTTTTAGCAACTATGAATGCTAAACTTAGTATGATAGAAGCGCCATATGATGATTGGCAAAATCTTAGTATGTCCCATAGATTGCTTTCATGCTTGGCCAGTATGAAGGTTTAATGCATGAAACCACTAAGTTCTCCCAACTGCCATATTGCACTGATATCAGCTAATAGTATGCATCTAATATATTTTGGCGATTTCACTGTCCTAAGAAAAATCATTGATTTTATGGAGCCCATTTTATTATTTTCTTTCAAATGATATGAAGGTCACATTTATTGCTCCTACCTTATTAAACAGATCTCTTGCTTGCGCAATAGACGAAGGTCTCAACAATTAAGTGCTTAACCAGTAAAAGGTCTAAACCATTAAGTGCTGGACCAGTAAGAGATTTAAACCATTAAGAGGTATAATGCTTAACCATTCAGAGACAAATGTCTGACCAATTTAGACTAGAGGACTTAATTATTTAGACTAAATATAATGCTTAACCATTAAGAGGCAAATGTCAGAACAATTCAGACATCTGCTCGCGAAACAAATAGTCTGAACCATTAAGTGCTGAACCAGTAAGATATCTGAACCATTAAGAGCCTCATTAAGAGGTAAACAAACAGCCCCTTAATTCAATGTCTGATTTGGAAATTTATTTTGTAACGGATCTCATCTCTAGAACTCTATAAGGTATCTAATTATTTATTACACAATTGTTATACGAATTTCTTATAGATATCTTGGATCCTCTTTTAAGAGTAGGTTAAGCAGTGTATGGTTTAAACATTATTTATATATCTTGTGAGGTATATCTCAATTTTTATTTAAATGGACACTTCAAAACTAGTATTATAAAACCATAACCTTTGTTGACCCCAAAAAGATAATTTATTCGGATATGGTCTTTGATTTTATTACGAGTCGTCACTTTAAACGAGTTTTCTAAAAATAGGTTTTTCCAAAAATGGCTTTCTTTATTGGTGTCCTTACAGGATAAGTTCATCATTTTGTCGAGGTAGTTTGTAATAATGTTTTAGTTACCAAAAGATAATGGGAAGACGATCGCTATCATGATATTGAGTTCTATATCGGCTAAAAGAGGACACGGGGCACAATGTTGTTTTTCATTCCTCACGCGAGGACTTATATGATACACCACTGCCACCAACCTTCAAAACGCGTGAATTGTATAACTCGTGGCCACCATGACGCGTGAAGAATTGAAGATTCCGCACACCATGTTCGATGGAGATGAGTGTGTGGTGAGTGATGGACACCCCCACTAAAATCCATCGTTAGCAATGGAACTAATTTCGATGACGTGACATTTGATGATTGGGTGTTGTGAGTGATGGAAAACCATCACTAGTGGAGCGCCCTTACCCCAAATATGTATGTTTCTTCATCCCAAATTGGGTTCAATCATTTACGAATTCAATCATGGATTTGAACAACCCTAGCAAACCTAAGGTGGCCATATAATGGTGATCTCTCTAGGGTTGCTCAAATCCATGGTTGAATTCGTAAATGATTGAACCCAATTTGGGATGAAGAAAATACATATTAGGGGTAGGGGCGCTCCACTAGTGATGGTTTTCCATCACTCACAACACCCAATCATCAAACGCCACGTCATCGAACTTGGTTCCATCACTAGAGATGGATTTTAGTCGGGGTGTCCATCACTCACCACACACTCATCTCCATCAAACATGGTGTGCGGAATCTTCAATTCTTTACGCGTCATGGTGGCCACAAGTTATACAATTCACGCATTTTGAAGGTTGGTGGCGGTGGTGTATCACGCAAGTCCACGCGTGAAGAATGAAAAACAACATTGCGCCCTGTGTCCTCTTATAGCCGATATAGAACTCAATATCATGATAGCGGTAGTCCGCCCATTATCTTTTGGTAACTAAAACAATGATACAAACTACCTCGACAAAATGATGACCTTATCCTGTAAGGACACCAATAAAGAAAGTCATTTTGGGAAAAACTTATTTTAGTAAACTCATTTAAAGTGACGACTCGTAATCAAATCAATGACGATATACGAATAAATTATCTTTTTGGGGTCAAAAAAGGTTATAGTTTTATAATACTATTTTTGAAGTGTATATTTATATAAAATCGAGATATACCTCACAATATATATAAATAATGTTTGAACCATACACTGTTTAACCCTACTCATAAAAGAGGATCCAACATATCTACAAGAAATTCGTATATCAATTGTGTAATAAATAATTAGATACCTTATAGAGTTCTAGAGATGAGATCCGTTATAAAATAAATTTCCCAATCAGACATTGAATTAAGGGGCTGTTTGTTTGCCAGTTAATGTCACACCCCGATATTTACAGCTCAGCCAAATGGGCCCGCTAGGGAGTATCATGACGTAAGATTGATATTGTCATAGTCAAACATACACAGAATAGCATAGCGGAAGTCTTGGAATATAAAATATTATTACAAGCCCAATTGTCTGAAATACCAAAGTAATAATTACAGAAGAGCTTGTAATACCAAATCCATTGGCGGATCAATATAAAATGTAAAAATGAAGTTTAAAAGACTTTAGGGAATCCTAAGGATTTGCAAGATCTTTTATTGACACCAAGCAGCTCCTATCCTAATTGCGTATAGTACCTGTCACTTAGTCTTTTGAAAATACATTAGTTTACACTTGTAACGTCCTGCTTCTTCGTACTTTCCTTAACTAGAGGGTCTTGTTTGTATTTCTATTTTTGGAAGTATTGAGTTCTTGTAATCAGATTAGAGGTCTTAATTATTTAGACTCAATGTCTGACCAATTCAGATAAGAGGTCTTAATTATTTAGACTCAATGTCTGACAAATTCAGATTAGAGATCTTAATTATTTAGACTCAATATAATGCTTAACCATTAAGAGGCAAATGTCTGAACCATTCAGACATCTGCTCGCGAAACAAATAGTCCGAACCATTAAGTGATGAACCAGTAAGATATCTGAACCATTAAGAACCTCAATAAGAGGTAAACAAGCAGCCCTTAATTCAATGTCTGATTTGGAAATTTATTTTGTAACGGATCTCATCTCTTGAACTCTATAAGGTATCTAATTATTTATTACACAATTGTTATACGAATTTCTTATAGATATTTTGGATCCTCTTTTAAGAGTAGGTTAAGCAGTGTGTGGTTTAAACATTATTTATATATATTGTGAGGTATATCTCAATTTTTATTTAAATGGACACTTCAAAACTAGTATTATAAAACTATAACCTTTGTTGACCCCAAAAGATAATTTATTCGGATATGGTCTTTGATTTTATTACGAGTCGTCACTTTAAACGAGTTTTCTAAAAATAGGTTTTTTCCAAAAATGGCTGTCTTTATTGGTGTCCTTACAGGATAAGGTTATCATTTTGTCGAGGTAGTTAGTTACCAAAAGATAATGGGCAGACGATCGCTATCATGATATTGAGTTCTATATCGGCTATAAGAGGACACGGGGCACAATGTTGTTTTTCATTCCTCACGCGTGGACTTATATGATACACCACTGCCCCCAACCTTCAAAACGCATGAATTGTATAACTTGTGGCCACCATGACGCATGAAGAATTGAAGATTCCGCACACCATGTTTGATGGAGATGAGTGTGTGGTGAGTGATGGACACCCCCACTAAAATCCATCTTTAGTAATGGAACCAATTTCGATGACGTGACATTTGATGATTGGGTGTTGTGAGTGATGGAAAACCATCACTAGTGGAATGCCTTTACCCCAAATATGTATGTTTCTTCATCCCAAATTGGGTTCAATCATTTATGAATTCAACCATGGATTTGAACAACCCTAGCAAACCTAAGGTGGCCATATAATGGTGATCTCTCTAGGGTTGCTCAAATCCGTGGTTGAATTCGTAAATGATTGAACCCAATTTGGGATGAAGAAACATACATATTAGGGGTAAGGGCGCTCCACTAGTGATGGTTTTCCATCACTCACAACACCCAATCATCAAAGCCACGTCATCGAACTTGGTTCCATTACTAGAGATTGATTTTAGTCGGGGTGTCCATCACTCACCACACACTCATCTCCATCAAACATGGTGTGCGAAATCTTCAATTCTTCACGCGTCATGGTGGCCACAAGTTATACAATTCACGCGTTTTGAAGGTTGGTGGCGGTGGTGTATCACGCAAGTCCACGCGTAAAGAATGAAAAACAACATTCCGCCCCATGTCCTCTTATAGCCAATATAGAACTCAATATCATGATAGCGGTAGTCCGCCCATTATCTCTTGGTAACTAAAACATTATTACAAACTACCTCGACAAAATGATGACCTTATCCTGTAAGGACACCCATAAAGAAAGTCATTTTGGGAAAACCTTATTTTAGTAAACTCATTTAAAGTGACGACTCGTAATCAAATCAATGACGATATACGAATAAATTATCTTTTTGGGGTCAAAAAAGGTTATAGTTTTATAATACTAGTTTTGAAGTGTATATTTATATAAAATCGAGATATACCTCACAATATAAATAAATAATGTTTGAAGCATATACTGTTTAACCCTACTCATAAAAGAGGATCCAACATATCTACAAGAAATTCGTATATCAATTGTGTAATAAATAATTAGATACCTTATAGAGTTCTAGAGATGAGATCCGTTATAAAATAAATTTCCCAATCAGACATTGAATTAAGGGGCTGTTTGTTTGCCTCTTAATGTCACACCCCGATATTTACAGCTCAGCCAAGTGGGCCCGGTGGGGAGTATCGTGACGTAAGATTGGTATTGTCATAGTCAAACATACACAGAATAGCATAGCAGAAGTCTTGGAATATAAAATATTATTACAAGCCCAATTGTCTGAAATACCAAAGTAATAATTACAGACGAGCTTGTAATATCAAATCCACTGGCGGATCAATATAAAATGTAAAAATGAAGTTTAAAAGACTTTACGGAATCCTAAGGATTTGCAAGATCCTTTATTGACACCAAGCAGCTCCCATCCTAATTGCGTATAGTACCTGTCACTTAGTCTTTTCAAAATACGTTAGTTTACACTTGGAACGTCCTGCTTCTTCGTACTTTCCTTAACTAGAGGGTCTTGTTTGTATTTCAATTTTTGGAAGTATTGAGTTCTTGTAATCAGATTAGTGGTCTTAATTATTTAGACTCAATGTCTGACCAATTCAGATTAGAGGTCTTAATTATTTAGACTCAATATAATGCTTAACCATTAAGAGGCAAATGTCTGAACCATTCAGACATCTGCTCGCGAAACAAACAGTCCGAACCATTAAGTGCTGAACCAGTAAGATATCAGAACCATTAAGAGCCTCAATAAGAGGTAAATAAACAGCCCCTTAATTCAATGTCTGATTTGGAAATATATTTTGTAACGGATCTCATCTCTAGAACTCTATAAGGTATCTAATTATTTGTTACACAATTGTTATACGAATTTCTTATAGATATCTTGGATCCTCTTTTAAGAGTAGGTTAAGCAGTGTATGGTTTAAACATTATTTATATATATTGTGAGGTATATCTCAAGTTTTATTTAAATGGACACTTCAAAACTAGTATTATAAAACTATAACCTTTGTTGACCCCAAAAAGATAATTTATTCGGATATGGTCTTTGATTTTATTACTAGTCGTCACTTTAAACGAGTTTTCTAAAAATAGGTTTTTCTAAAAATGGCTTTCTTTATTGGTGTCCTTACAGGATAAGGTCATCATTTTGTCGAGGTTGTTTGTAATAATGTTTTAGTTACCAAAAGATAATAGGCAGACGTTCGCTATCATGATATTGAGTTCTATATCGGCTATAAGAGGACACGGGGCACAATGTTGTTTTTCATTCCTCACGTGTGGACTTATATGATACACCACTGCCACCAACCTTCAAAACTCGTGAACTGTATAACTTGTGGCCACCATGACGCATGAAGAATTTAAGATTCCGCACACCATGTTTGATGGAGATAAGTGTGTGGTGAGTGATGGACACCCCCACTAAAATCCATCTTTAGTAATGGAACCAATTTTGATGACGTGACATTTGATGATTGGGTGTTGTGAGTGATGGAAAACCATCACTAGTGGAGCGCCCTTACCCCAAATATGTATGTTTCTTCATCCCAAATTGGGTTCAATCATTTACAAATTCAACCATGCATTTGAACAACCCTAGCAAACCTAAGGTGGCCATATAATGGTGATCTCTCTAGGGCTTCTCAAATCCATGGTTGAATTCGTAAATGATTGAACCCAATTTGGGATGAAGAAACATACATATTAGGGGTAGGGGCGCTCCACTAGTGATGGTTTTCCATCACTCACAACACCCAATCATCAAATGCCACGTCATCGAACTTGGTTCCATCACTAGATATGGATTTTAGTCGGGGTGTCAATCACTCACCACACACTCATCTCCATCAAACATGGTGTGCGGAATCTTCAATTCTTCACGCGTCATGGTGGCCACAAGTTATATAATTCACGCGTTTTGAAGGTTGGTGGCGGTGGTGTATCACGCAAGTCCATGCGTGAAGAATGAAAAACAACATTGCGCCCCATGTCCTCTTATAGCCGATATAGAACTCAATATCATGATAGCGGTAGTCCGCCCATTATCTTTTGGTAACTAAAACATTATTACAAACTACCTCGACAAAATGATGACCTTATCCTTTAAGGACACAAATAAAGAAAGTCATTTTGGGAGAACCTTATTTTAGTAAACTCATTTAAAGTGACGACTCGTAATCAAATCAATGACGCTATACGAATAGATTATCTTTTTGGGGTAAAAAAAGGTTACAGTTTTATAATACGAGTTTTGAAGTGTATATTTATATAAAATCGAGATATACCTCACAATATATATAAATAATGTTTGAACCATACACTGTTTAACCCTACTCATAAAAGAGGATCCAACATATCTACAAGAAATTCGTATATCAATTGTGTAATAAATAATTAGATACCTTATAGAGTTCTAGAGACGAGATCCGTTATAAAATAAATTTCCCAATCAGACATTGAATTAAGGGGCTGTTTGTTTGCCTCTTAATGTCACACCCCGATATTTACAACTCAGCCAAGTGGGCCCGGTGGGGAGTATCGTGACCTAAGATTGGTATTGTCATAGTCAAACATACACAGAATAGAATAGCAGAAGTCTTGGAATATAAAATATTATTACAAGCCCAATTGTCTGAAATACCAAAGTAATAATTACAGACGAGCTTGTAATACCAAATCCACTGACGGATCAATATAAAATGTAAAAATGAAGTTTAAAAGACTTTAGGGAATCCTAAGGATTTGCAAGATCCTTTATTGACACCAAGCACCTCCCATCCTAATTGCGTATAGTACATGTCACTTAGTCTTTTGAAAATACGTTAGTTTACACTTGTAACGTCCTGCTTCTTCGTACTTTCCTTAACTAGAGGGTCTTGTTTGTATTTCTATTTTTGGAAGTATTGAGTTCTTGTAATCAGATTAGAGGTCTTAATTATTTAGACTCAATGTCTGACCAATTCAGATTAGAGGTCTTAATTATTTAGACTCAATATAATGCTTAACCATTAAGAGGCAAATGTCTGAACCATTCAAACATCTGCTCGCGAAACAAACAGTCCAAACCATTAAGTGCTGAACCAGTAAGATATCTGAACCATTAAGAGCCTCAATAAGAGGTAAACTAGCAGCCCCTTAATTCAATGTCTAATTTGGAAATTTATTTTGTAACGGATCTCATCTCTTGAACTCTATAAGGTATCTAATTATTTATTACACAATTGTTATACGAATTTCTTATAGATATCTTGGATCCTCTTTTAAGAGTAGGTTAAGCAGTGTATGGTTTAAACGTTATTTATATATATTGTGAGGTATATCTCAATTTTTATTTAAATGGACACTTCAAAATTAGTATTATAAAACTATAACCTTTGTTGACCCCAAAAAGATAATTTATTCGGATATGGTCTTTGATTTTATTACGAATCGTCACTTTAAACGAGTTTTCTAAAAATAGGTTTTTCCAAAAATGGCTTTCTTTATTGGTGTCCTTACAGGATAAGGTTATCATTTTATCGAGGTAGTTTGTAATAATGTTTTAGTTACCAAAAGATAATGGGCAGACGATCGCTATCATGATATTGAGTTCTATATCGGCTATAAGAGGACACGGGGCACAATGTTGTTTTTCATTCCTCACGCGTGGACTTATATGATACATCACTGCTACCAACCTTCGAAACGCATGAATTGTATAACTTGTGGCCACCATGACGCGTGAATAATTGAAGATTCCGCACACCATGTTTGATGGAGATGAGTGTGTGGTGAGTGATGGACACCCTGACTAAAATCAATCTCTAGTGATGGAACCAAGTTCGATGACGTGTAGCAAACCTAAGGTGGCCATATAATGGTGATCTCTCTAGGGTTGCTCAAATCCATGGTTGAATTCGTAAATGATTGAACCCAATTTGGGATGAAGAAACATACATATTAGGGGTAAGGGCGCCCCACTAGTGATGGTTTTCCATCACTCACAACACCCAATCATCAAACGCCACGTCATCGAACTTGGTTCCATCACTAGAGATTGATTTTAGTCGGGGTGTCCATCACTCACCACACACTCATCTCCATCAAACATGGTGTGCGGAATATTCAATTCTACACGCGTCATGGTGGCCACAAGTTATACAATTCACGCGTTTTGAAGGTTGGTGGAGGTGGTGTATCACGCAAGTCCACGCGTAAAGAATGAAAAACAACATTCTGCCCCATGTCCTCTTATAGCCAATATAGAACTCAATATCATGATAGCGGTAGTCCGCCCATTATCTTTTGGTAACTAAAACATTATTACAAACTACCTCGACAAAATGATGACCTTATCCTGTAAGGACACCAATAAAGAAAGTCATTTTGGGAAAACCTTATTTTAGTAAACTCATTTAAAGTGACGACTCGTAATCAAATCAATGACGATATTCGAATAAATTATCTTTTTGGGGTCAAAAAAGGTTATAGTTTTATAATACTAGTTTTGAAGTGTATATTTATATAAAATCGAGATATACCTCACAATATATATAAATAATGTTTGAAGCATACACTGTTTAACCCTACTCATAAAAGAGGATCCAACATATCTACAAGAAATTCGTATATCAATTGTGTAATAAATAATTAGATACCTTATAGAGTTCTAGAGATGAGATCCGTTATAAAATAAATTTCCCAATCAGACATTGAATTAAGGGGCTATTTGTTTGCCTCTTAATGTCACACCCCGATATTTACAGCTCAGCCAAGTGGGCCCGGTGGGGAGTATCGTGACGTAAGATTGGTATTGTCATAGTCAAACATACACAGAATAGCATAGCGGAAGTCTTGGAATATAAAATATTATTACAAGCCCAATTGTCTGAAATACCAAAGTAATAATTACAGACGAGCTTGTAATATCAAATCCACTGGCGGATCAATATAAAATGTAAAAATGAAGTTTAAAAGACTTTAGGGAATCCTAAGGATTTGCAAGATCCTTTATTGACACCAAACAGCTCCCATCCTAATTGCGTATAGTACCTGTCACTTAGTCTTTTCAAAATACGTTAATTTACACTTGTAACGTCCTGCTTCTTCGTACTTTCCTTAACTAGAGGGTCTTTTTTGTATTTCTATTTTTGGAAGTATTGAGTTCTTGTAATCAGATTAGTGGTCTTAATTATTTAGACTCAATATAATGCTTAACCATTAAGAGGCAAATGTCTGAACCATTCAGACATCTGCTCGCGAAACAAACAGTCCGAACCATTAAGTGCTGAACCAGTAAGATATCTGAACCATTAAGAGCCTCATTAAGAGGTAAACAAATAGCCCCTTAATTCAATGTCTGATTTGGAAATTTATTTTGTAATGGATCTCATCTCTAGAACTCTATAAGGTATCTAATTATTTATTACACGATTGTTATACGAATTTCTTATAGATATCTTGGATCCTCTTTTAAGAGTAGGTTAAGCAGTGTATGGTTTAAACGTTATTTATATATATTGTGAGGTATATCTCAATTTTTATTTAAATGGACACTTCAAAACTAGTATTATTAAACTATAACCTTTGTTGACCCCAAAAAGATTATTTATTCGGATATGGTCTTTGATTTTATTACGAGTCGTCACTTTAAACGAGTTTTCTAAAAATAGGTTTTTCCCAAAATGGCTTTCTTTATTGGTGTCCTTACAGGATAAGGTCATCATTTTGTCGAGGTAGTTTGTAATAATGTTTTAGTTACCAAAAGATAATGGGCAGACGATCGCTATCATGATATTGAGTTCTATATCGGCTAAAAGAGGACACGGGGTACAATGTTGTTTTTCATTCCTCACGCGTGGACTTATATGATACACCACTGCCACCAACCTTCAAAACACGTGAATTGTATAACTCGTGGCCACCATGACGCGTGAAGAATTGAAGATTCTGCACACCATATTTGAAGGAGATGAGTGTGTAGTGAGTGATGGACACCCCCACTAAAATCCATCGTTAGTAATGGAACCAATTTCGATGACGTGACATTTGATGATTGGGTGTTGTGAGTGATGGAAAACCATCACTAGTGGAGCGCCCTTACCCCAAATATGTATGTTTCTTCATCCCAAATTGGGTTCAATCATTTACTAATTCAACCATGGATTTGAACAACCCTAGTAAACCTAAGGTGGCCATATAATGGTGATCTCTCTAGGGTTGCTAAAATCCATGGTTGAATTCATAAATGATTGAACCCAATTTGGGATGAAGAAACATACATATTAGGGGTAGGGGCGCTCCACTAGTGATGGTTTTCCATCACTCACAACACCCAATCATCAAACGCCACGTCATCGAACTTGGTTCCTTCACTAGATATGGATTTTAGTCGGGGTGTCCATCACTCAACACACACTCATCTGCATCAAACATGGTGTGCGGAATCTTCAATTCTTCACGCGTCATGGTGGCCACAAGTTATACAATTCACGCGTTTTGAAGGTTGGTGGCGGTGGTGTATCACGCAAGTCCACGCGTGAAGAATGTAAAACAATATTGTGCCCCATGTCCTCTTATAGCCCATACAGAACTCAATATCATGATAGCGGTAGTCCGCCCATTATCTTTTGGTAACTAAAACATTATTACAATCTACCTCGACAAAATGATGACCTTATCCTGTAAGGACACCAATAAAGAAAGTCATTTTGGGAAAACCTTATTTTAGTAAACTCATTTAAAGTGACGACTCGTAATCAAATCAATGACGATATACGAATAATTTATATTTTTGGGGTTAAAAAGGTTATAGTTTTATAATACTAGTTTTGAAGTGTATATTTATATAAAATCGAGATATACCTCACAATATATATAAATAATGTTTGAACCATACACTGTTTAACCCTACTCATAAAAGAGGATCCAACATATCTACAAGAAATTCGTATATCAATTGTGTAATAAATAATTAGATACCTTATAGAGTTCTAGAGATGAGATCCGTTATAATATAAATTTCCCAATCAGACATTGAATTAAGGGGCTATTTGTTTGCCTCTTAATGTCACACCCCGATATTTACAACTCAGCCAAGTGGGCCCGGTGGGGAGTATCGTGACGTAAGATTGGTATTGTCATAGTCAAACATACACAGAATAGCATAGCGAAAGTCTTGGAATATAAAATATTATTACAAGCCCAATTGTCTGAAATACCAAAGTAATAATTACAGACGAGCTTGTAATACCAAATCCACTGGCGGATCAATATAAAATGTAAAAATGAAGTTTAAAAGACTTTAGGGAATCCTAAGGATTTGCAAGATCCTTTATTGACACCAAGCAGCTCCCATCCTAATTGCGTATAGTACCTGTCACTTAGTCTTTTGAAAATACGTTAGTTTACACTTGTAACGTCCTGCTTCTTCGTACTTTCCTTGACTAGAGGGTCTTGTTTGTATTTCTATTTTTGGAAGTATTGAGTTCTTGTAATCAGATTAGAGGTCTTAATTATTTAGACTCAATGTCTGACCAATTCATATTAGAGGTCTTAATTATTTAGACTCAATATAATGCTTAATCATTAAGAGGCAAATGTCTGAACCATTCAGACATCTGCTCACGAAACAAACAGTCCGAACCATTAAGTGCTGAACCAGTAAGATATCTGAACCATTAAGAGCCTCATTAAGAGGTAAACAAACAGCCCCTTAATTCAATGTCTGATTTGGAAATTTATTTTGTAATGGATCTCATCTCTAGAACTCTATAAGGTATCTAATTATTTATTACACGATTGTTATACGAATTTCTTATAGATATCTTGGATCCTCTTTTAGAGTAGGTTAAGCAGTGTATAGTTTAAACGTTATTTATATATATTGTGAGGTATATCTCAATTTTTATTTAAATGGACACTTCAAAACTAGTATTATTAAACTATAACCTTTGTTGACCCCAAAAAGATTATTTATTCGGATATGGTCTTTGATTTTATTACGAGTCGTCACTTTAAACGAGTTTTCTAAAAATAGGTTTTTCCCAAAATGGCTTTCTTTATTGGTGTCCTTACAGGATAAGGTCATCATTTTGTCGAGGTAGTTTGTAATAATGTTTTAGTTACCAAAAGATAATGGGCAGACGATCGCTATCATGATATTGAGTTGTATATCGGCTATAAGAGGACACGGGGCACAATGTTGTTTTTCATTCCTCACGCGTGGACTTATATGATACACCACTGCCACCAACCTTCAAAACACGTGAATTGTATAACTCGTGGCCACCATGACGCGTGAAGAATTGAAGATTCTGCACACCATATTTGATGGAGATGAGTGTGTGGTTTGTGATGGACACCCCAACTAAAATCCATCGTTAGTAATGGAACCAATTTCGATGACGTGACATTTGATGATTGGGTGTTGTGAGTGATGGAAAACCATCACTAGTGGAGCGCCCTTACCCCAAATATGTATGTTTCTTCATCCCAAATTGGGTTCAATCATTTACGAATTCAACCATGGATTTGAACAACCCTAGCAAACCTAAGGTGGCCATATAATGGTGATCTCTCTAGGGTTGCTCAAATCCATGGTTGAATTCATAAATGATTGAACCCAATTTTGGATGAAGAAACATACATATTAGGGGTAGGGGCGCTCCACTAGTGATGGTTTTCCATCACTCACAACACCCAATCATCAAACGCCACGTCATCGAACTTGGTTCCATCACTAGATATGGATTTTAGTCGGGGTGTCCATCACTCACCACACACTCATCTCCATCAAACATGGTGTGCTGAATCTTCAATTCTTCACGCGGCATGGTGGCCACAAGTTATACAATTCACGCGTTTTGAAGGTTGGTGGCGGTGGTGTATCACGCAAGTCCACGCGTGAAGAATGAAAAACAACATTGCGCCTCGTGTCCCCTTATAGCCGATATAGAACTCAATATCATGATGGCGGTAGTCCGCCCACTATCTTTTGGTAACTAAAACATTATTACAAACTACCCCGAAAAAATGATGACCTTATCCTGTAAGGACACCAATAAAGAAAGTCATTTTGGGAAAACCTTATTTTAGTAAACTCATTTAAAGTGACGACTCGTAATCAAATCAATGACGATATACGAATAAATTATCTTTTTGGGGTCAAAATAGGTTATAGCTTTATAATACTAGTTTTGAAGTGTGTATTTATATAAAATCGAGATATACCTCACAATATATATAAATAATGTTTGAACCATACACTGTTTAACCCTACTCATAAAAGAGGATCCAACATATCTACAAGAAATTCGTATATCAATTGTGTTATAAATAATTAGATACCTTATAGAGTTCTAGAGATGAGATCCGTTATAAAATAAATTTCCCAATCAGACATTGAATTAAGGGCTGTTTGTTTGCCTCTTAATGTCATACCCCGATATTTACAACTCAGTCAAGTGGGCCTGGTGGGGAGTATCGTGACGTAAGATTGGTATTGTCATAGTCAAACATACACAGAATAGCATAGCAGAAGTCTTGGAATATAAAATATTATTACAAGCCCAATTGTCTGAAATACCAAAGTAATAATTACAGACGAGCTTGTAATACCAAATCCACTGGCGGATCAATATAAAATGTAAAAATGAAGTTTAAAAGACTTTAGGGAATCCTAAGGATTTGCAAGATCCTTTATTGACACCAAGCAGCTCCCATCCTAATTGCGTATAGTACCTGTCACTTAGTCTTTTGAAAATACGTTAGTTTACACTTGTAACGTCCTGCTTCTTCGTACTTTCCTTGACTAGAGGGTCTTGTTTGTATTTCTATTTTTGGAAGTATTGAGTTCTTGTAATCAGATTAGAGGTCTTAATTATTTAGACTTAATATAATGCTTAACCATTAAGAGGCAAATGTCTGAACCATTCTGTAACACCCCGAAAACGGGTTTGGTAATTAAACCCCGTAAATACTAAAATACGGGTAAAGGTAACCCGGTAAATATTAGGATTTAAATAAATAATCCTAATATTAAATACAAGTGAATAAAAGCTTTTAAGGAAATAAGTTTATAAGAGGTCCGAGTTAACGGGACTTAAAATAAACTTAATCAAAAATTCCCCGAACCCACTAAGTTAACTAGGAACATTTAACCTAGTTAATTAGTGGGAATATTGTTAAAAATAATTAGGTTGTGACCTAGTTAATAATGAACCAAATAATAGATGGGGGACCAAAGTTGTTAAGTTTGAAACTAATAATAATTAAAACAATAAAAAAAAATTAAAACCAGTATGTCTGGTTCGATCAAACAAAGAGGGGCGACACAGGATTCCTCAAACCCTAAACTCAACAAATCTCACAAATTGAAGGCACAAATCGGTTCCAAAACAAAATCTGAGCATAGATTGGTGATCTCCTCTGAAAAAGGATCATAAGGTATGTAAATTTTGTAGAAAATTTCCATCTAAATTTCTGGATGAACTTAGAGAATTTGAATTAGATGGTTGCATGTTCGTTATATGATGAAATAGGAACATTGTAGTGTCTATGAGTAAACCCTAGACAAGCATATGATGAAATTAGGCCTAAATCTTGTGAATTCACGATCACCATTGAAGGTGATAAGTGTGATGATGCTAAATTCGTGTAATGTGATGTTTTTAGGGTTTTTGATGGCTAAAAATAGTGCTATAATGTCATAAACATGTTTCGATTGAAAGCTGAATTCAAACAGCTTCTGATCAGAATTTACAGCCGACTTGTATTGGCTGTAACGTGGACAAAACGTGACAAAAACGTGTGTTTCTTCAGTCTAAAATGTAATTCCAGGAAATATCTTTAAAACCCCACTGGAATCGCATTTTTTCGACGAAAATTGAGCGTTTTATGAATTTTTCCGTATCAAAGGTTCAAGCTGTGTTTTCTGGCAGAATTTGCAGCCCATTACGAATGTCATAACTCAGTTTAGGAATTGAGTTATGATCTCAAATTCTTACTGTAGAAAGTATTAAGTGATTAAAACAATCTCCAATTGGAATTTCGTCAATCGGATAAACGAGGAATTTTTAATGAATTTTTCGTAAGCTGCAGTCAGAAGTGACGAATCTGATTGCAGCTTAGTAGATGAATTTTTACGAATTTTTGGTAAAGAGTTAGATCTTGAAATTTTAACACAAGGTCTAACCCTCCGATAGGTACGCCACATAAAAAATTCATAATTTTTAAAGACTTGTAAACAGGTTAAACAGGTCACCAAAAACAGCCTATTTTCTATGATACGAAACTTGATTGTTGATGTTATAAATTATGCCTACAATGTTCATATGTTGAAATTATGAATCAAACGCGTAATTTCCTAGTTCGACTAATTACGTGTGATGTGGGGTTATACAAATTTTAATTATGAAGTCGATTTAGCTTATATGCACATATCATATAATTAAGGGTAGTTAACTTTTGAAAAGTTAAACTAACCATGGACGGAGTCGAATAGTAGTTTTGACATAGAAAATACGTAAGGTGGAATAGTCATGGTTATAATGACTAATCTAACCACCTTGTGAATTATGATGATAGTTTGACTCTTGACAAGCTAGATGGAGGCTTGGGAATGAAGCGGGTCAAACGGAGCAAGTACGAAAAGGAAAGCGTAATTTGGATGCGAGGTAAGTAAAAGCTTACACCCTTTTTAGTATACATCAGTTGTGTGTATTGAAAATGAATAAGGAAAATTTAGTAATAGAGTTATAATGTTCCGACGCAAATAATATGAGTCGGAACTAGTGCAATGGTGAGAAATCATAAACAATGGCAAAAAGGGTAAATTGGTAAATTAGTCATATGACGATGAACTAATAAGAAATTTTGAAACACTACGTTATGGTGTAAACCGGAATGGGTAAAAGGGCGAGATGGTAACTAGATATCATCTCATAACAGAAAAGGGTCGTTCGGACTAAACGGGTCAAATGACATTGGCAAGATCATTTGACAATATTAATTAATGATCGCTTGTTGAGTTTTGTGATTACAGGAAATATCATACGGTTCGCGTTGGTATTAATTAGAAATTAATAGTGAAAGATATTTAAACGGGTCAATCCTATGACTCGAGCCAGGTACGCATATTTAGAATTATTGTTAAAAGCGATATTTTTGGTCAAATATTAGCGAAAGTTCTTCGTCGTAAAATGAAGGACTAAAATTGACCAAAAAGCCCTTGATGGGAAAACCGGGCAAACGACCCTTAGAGGTTGTTTAGGAATTAGTACTAAGATTACGAAATAAAAGTTGATACTTTAATGTAGCAAAATGATGGGTGAAAGTGGTTTAAGGAATCATGAAACGGGTCAAAAGTGTTAAAAAGGGATTTCAAGCCGAGAGCTTGAAATCTAAATTTTTGAACTAGTGGAATGTCAGGTTTTAACTCCATAAGATGGAGAATTAAATTTCGAACACATAGGAAAAAGAATCGCCTAAAACGAACTAGTAGATAAAAAGATATGGCCGTTTAAAGTTCGATTTTTGTTGAATAATTGAGCTGGGCAGAAAATGCAGGTTCAGAAACGGACCTGCTGGAAATTAGTCTCCCTCGCGACACACGACAGGGTCCCTCAATTGGGGCGCGACACGCGACAGGTGTCGCGACTCGCGACAAATTAAAGGTTGCCTTCCGCGACACGTGGGAGGCATGATTTTGGAAATTTTATTTTGATTATCATTATTTGATATTGGAACTTATTTATACATGTTTATAAGCTGTCAAAACTAATTTTTAAGTTGGTTTTGATCATAGGTGAGTATAGCAAGCATCCGGAAGACGATCAAGCAATCAAGTGAACCGAACACATGTCAAATGAAGCTTCCGCAATGACTTATGTTGTTTTTGTTTTAAGTGAACTATGTAAACATTTGGAACTATATTTTGTTTACTTTAAACACGTATGAACTTTGACTTGACAAAGTTTTTAGAAAGTCACATTTTTCATATAAAATGCGTAATTAAGGTTATAAACATGTTAAATTGAGACGGATGTTACAAGTTGGTAATCAGAGCTCATGGTTAAAGAATAAAGTGTGTTCGGTTCGAGGCTTGATCGCAAATCCGGTAAGTACATGTATGTTAATAGTTTAGTAGGATTAAAGTGTTGTGAACAACACATAGGGTATCGTGTAATACACGTTACACCAACGAAAATGATTAGTATAGTTAACGAAATCACATGCAGTAAAAAGCCTTGTATTACAATACGTGCATTTATTAATGTTGAAATTACTAACTTTTGTAAATATTTAGTTGAAGGATACTCGCATCTGAAGATGACGAGAGTTGAACGAATTGTGGATATGACGGTGGAACAGTCCGAGGTATGACAAGCAGTGCATACTCATCAAGGACCTAAATCGCGTGACGATCGAGAACAAAGTCAAAGGCAAGGAAAGCCCATTAAGGGCAAGCATTATCAGGTACACACTTTTAAATTTAATTGCACAAGTAGTAATATGCAACAAACACGTAGGGGATAACGGTTGCATATATCTGATAAAACCTGAATAGGATATCTATTCAGGATGATGTTTCTAAGAGAAGTTTAATAGAAACATGCGTTATTCATGATAATGAATATCAAAACTATAATAGAAATAGTTCATATGAAAACTTGGACGGGGGGTAATTATCCAAGTGGAAAAAAAAACTCTCAATATAATACTATTGAGAAAAGTAGCAATCACATTAACAAATGTGATTATATAATAGTTCAATAGAAAAGAAAAACATTTTATATGTTCAAATGTAAAACTAGTAAAACTAATGATTGTTGTTTTGCAATTAAATAAAGTTTTACTAAAGGAAATCAGAGATATGAAATAAATAGAGGCATTACTTGCATAGGGTGTGATGTGAAAGCTATAAAAAGGTCATGTGTATCATGTGCTGATCGCTTACTCTGGCCAAGTAAGTAGTGGCATATGATACCATGAACTTTTTGTAGCAGACACATTTACGTCCGATGTAGTAAGGATGGGGTGAATGGGACTAACTTAAATGGTACCCAAATGAATCAAATAAATAAGATGTTTGATAGTAAACGTAAACGCAAGTCGGATGACGGAAGCGTATTACGTTAAAATGACGAGCCCGAGAGAAGGGAAAAAGATTGAAGTAAATGAAAATACAAACCAACTAATGAGAATGCGAAGGCATGGGGATAAAGGTTTGACTGACATAAGTGATGAAATTCATATGGACAAGTCAAACAAATTAAATAATGAATAAATGACTTAATTGAATAAAAGCGATGGATTTCGCTAAGACGACCAAATAAATTAAAATGACGTCTAAAACCATATAAGAACGGTTACTTGATAATGATTACGGTAAAGATACCCGATGGACGGGTAGGATTGTGGGTGAATACGTAAACCGAGAGACGGGAACGCGAAATAGAAAGTCAAAAGACTCGGAATATGAGTCATGACTAAAAGATGACAAGAATTTTTGCAAACATAAATTTTGGTAATTACGTTCAACCATTTCAAAGTTGGACGAGTCAAATAAAGAATGAAGTCTGACATTCATAAGTGATAAAACCTCACACGAACAAGTCAAACGAGACAAATACAGTATAAGAAATTGGTAGTACAAATAGGCGCAAACCGAATAATAGAAGCGTGAAATATTAATGAACCTATGTGATGGGTCGTAAAGGAATGTAGATAGGAAAAACGCAAACTAGCGAAACAAGAATGTTAAAAACATTAAAATAAAGAACCCGGGTAACGGGTTGTAAAGAAGTACAGGTAAGAACCGGATAATGGTAAGCGTAGGATAAACTGACGTGTAAATGACGTTAGAAGTCATAAAGTCGGAAATATATTTCGAAAGAAAACAAAGGAAGCCTTAGACTACGGTCAAGGTCAAATGAAACCCAA
This sequence comes from Helianthus tuberosus, assembly GCA_030545235.1. Taxonomy (NCBI): domain Eukaryota; kingdom Viridiplantae; phylum Streptophyta; class Magnoliopsida; order Asterales; family Asteraceae; genus Helianthus; species Helianthus tuberosus. Next base: position 1,899,360 of record JARYGA010060305.1, read on the forward strand.
AAAGCAAAAGTAAATGATTCTAAACATAAAAAGGGGTACCTTGAGATCATAAATATATATACAGTTAAGTAAAGACACAAATAAAAGATGATCTACGGGATCATCATAACCTATGGGATTATAAATAGTGTTAAAGTCTACGGGACCAAAAAGACCTTCGGGTCACAAATAGAAAGAAACGAATTGTAGGGGTCTCACCTTAAAGGGGTAAAAAGGTGAAAATCTAAATAAATAGCCTACAAAGCTAAGTGAAAGAACCTACGGGACATATGGGTCTAGCGTGGGAATTCGTTATAATTCCCCGCATTAAATAATAACTAAAAGGAATAGATCCTCGGAAGTAACATTCCTAAAAATGAGAGAAAGAGGTAAGACAAACAGGAAACGTAAACTAAAAACTTAGTCTTTAGTCAAAAGCAACGTTTTAACAAAACGTAAGTGGTAAGAGGTGGTTTAGAAAATCTTAAAAAAAAAAACCCTAAGGCCGATGATGGCGAAATAGTATACTCGGGTGATGGGGTATGAAATGAAGGCGACTAATTAGTCTAGCCGGTAAAACCATTCGAAGTAGAAATAAGATTAGGAACTATGTAAAGCGCTCATCAATATAAGATTAGCGTGAAGTAAAAATATTGAAAGACTTAGTGACCGGGTGATCAAATGACAACTCGGTCAAATAGACAACAAGGATAAGAAATACATGATAAAAGTTACAGCCCATGAGGCCATACACATGAAAGATGCACACGTCAATACAAATGATCACTATAGACCGACAAGAAGGAAAGCCTTGAAAACGAAGCTAAGTTCGTTTGGTTTAATCAACGAACTACATAAAGAAGGTTTCGGGGACGAAACCTCTTTAAGGGGGGTAGACTTGTAACACCCCGAAAACGGGTTTGGTAATTAAACCCCGTTAATACTAAAAGACGGGTAAAGGTAACCCGGTAAATATTAGGATTTAAAAAAATAATCCTAATATTAAATACAAGTAAATAAAAGCTTTTAAGGAAATAAGTTTATAAGAGGTCCGAGTTAACGGGACTTAAAATAAACTTAATAAAAAATTCTCCGAACCCACTAAGTTAACTAGGAACATTTAACCTAGTTAATTAGTGGGAATATTGTTAAAAATAATTAGGTTGTGACCTAGTTAATAATGAACCAAATAATAGATGGGGGACCAAAGTTGTTAAGTTTGAAACTAATAATAATTAAAACAATAAAAAAAATTAAAACCAGTATGTCTGGTTCGATCAAACACAGAGGGGCGACACAGGATTCCTCAAACCCTAAACTCAACAAATCTCACAAATTGAAGGCACAAATCGGTTCCAAAACAAAATCTAAGCATAGATTGGTGATCTCCTCTGAAAAAGGATCATAAGGTATGTAAATTTTGTAGAAAATTTCCATCTAAATTTCTGAATGAACTTAGAGAATTTGAATTAGATGGTTGCATGTTCGTTATATGATGAAATAGGAACATTGTAGTGTCTAGGAGTAAACCCTAGACAAGCATATGATGAAATTAGGCCTAAATCTTGTGAATTCACGATCACCATTGAAGGTGATAAGTGTGATGATGCTAAATTCGTGTAATGTGATGTTTTTAGGGTTTTTGATGGCTAAAAATAGTGCTATAATGTCATAAACATGTTTCGATTGAAAGCTGAATTCAAACAGCTTCTGATCAGAATTTACAGCCGACTTGTATTGGCTGTAACGTGGACAAAACGTGACAAAAACGTGTGTTTCTTGAGTCTAAAATGTAATTCCAGGAAATATCTTTAAAACCCCACTGGAATCGCATTTTTTCGACGAAAATTGAGCGTTTTATGAATTTTTCCGTATCAAAGGTTCAAGCTGTGTTTTCTGGCAGAATTTGCAGCCCATTACGAATGTCATAACTCAATTTAGGAATTGAGTTATGATCTCAAATTCTTACTGTAGAAAGTATTAAGTTATTAAAACAATCTCCAATTGGAATTTCGTTAATCGGATAAACGAGGAATTTTTAATGAATTTTTCCGTAAGCTGCAGTCAGAAGTGACGAATCTGATTGCAGCTTAGTAGATGAATTTGTATGAATTTTTGGTAAAGAGTTAGATCTTGAAATTCTAACACAAGGTCTAACCCTCCGATAGGTACGCCACATAAAAATTCATAATTTTTGAAGACTTGTAAACAGGTTAAACAGGTCACCAAAAACAGCCTATTTTCAGTGATACGAAACTTGATTGTTGATGTTATAAATTATGCCTACAATGTTCATATGTTGAAATTATGAATCAAACGCGTAATTTCCTAGTTCGACTAATTACGTGTGATGTGGGGTAATACAAATTTTAATTATGAAGTCGATTTAGCTTATATGCACATATCATATAATTAAGGGTAGTTAACTTTTGAAAAGTTAAACTAACCATGGACGGAGTCGAATAGTAGTTTTGACATAGAAAATACGTAAGGTGGAATAGTCATGGTTATAATGACTAATCTAACTACCTTATGAATTATGATAATAGTTTGACTCTTGACAAGCTAGATGGAGGCTTGGGAATGAAGCGGGTCAAACGGAGCAAGTACGAAAAGAAAAGCGTAATTTGGATGCGAGGTAAGTAAAAGCTTACACCTTTTTTAGTATACATCAGTTGTGTGTATTGAAAATGAATAAGGAAAATTTAGTAATAGAGTTATAATGTTCCGACGCAAATAATATGAGTCGGAACTAGTGCAATGGTGAGAAATCATAAACAATGGCAAAAAGGGTAAATTGGTAAATTAGTCATATGACGATGAACTAATAAGAAATTTTGAAACACTACGTTATGGTGTAAACCGGAATGGGTAAAAGGGCGAGATGGTAACTAGATATCATCTCATAACAGAAAAGGGTCGTTCGGACTAAACGGGTCAAATGACATTGGCAAGATCATTTGACAATATTAATTAATGATCGCTTGTTGAGTTTTGTGATTACAGGAAATATCATACGGTTCGCGTTGGTATTAATTAGAAATTAATAGTGAAAGATATTTAAACGGGTCAATCCTAGGACTCGAGCCAGGTACGCATATTTAGAATTATTGTTAAAAACGATATTTTTGGTCAAATATTAGCGAAAGTCCTTCGTCGTAAAATGAAGGACTAAAATTGACCAAAAAACCCTTGATGGGAAAACCGGGCAAACGACCCTTAGAGGTTATTTAGGAATTAGTACTAAGATTACGAAATAAAAGTAGATACTTTAATGTAGCAAAATGATGGGTGAAAGTGGTTTAAGGAATCATGAAACGGGTCAAAAGTGTTAAAAAGGGATTTCAAGCCGAGAGCTTGAAATCTAAATTTTTGAACTAGTGGAATGTCAGGTTTTAACTCCATAAGATGGAGAATTAAATTTCGAACACATAGGAAAGAGAATCGCCTAAAACGGACTAGTAGATAAAAAGATATGGCCGTTTAAAGTTCGATTTTTGTTGAATAATTAAGCTGGGCAGAAAATGCAGGTTCAGAAACGGACCTGCTGGAAATTAGTCTCCCTCGCCACACACGACAGGGTCCCTCAATTGGGGCGCGACACGCGACAGGTGTCGCGACTCGCGACAAATTAAAGGTTGCCTTCCGCGACACGCGGGAGGCATGATTTTAGAAATTTTATTTTGATTATCATTATTTGATATTGGAACTTATTTATCCATGTTTATAAGCTGTCAAAACTAACTTTTAAGTTGGTTTTGATCATAGGTGAGTATAGCAAGCATCCGGAAGACGATCAAGCAATCAAGTGAACCGAACACATGTCAAATGAAGCTTCCGCAATGACTTATGTTGTTTTGTTTTAAGTGAACTATGTAAACATTTGGAACTATATTTTGTTTACTTTAAACACGTATGAACTTTGACTTGACAAAGTTTTTAGAAAGTCACATTTTTCAAATAAAATGCGTAATTAAGGTTATAAACATGTTAAATTGAGACGGATGTTACACATTCAGACATCTGCTCGCGAAACAAACAGTCCGAACCATTAAGTGATGAACCAGTAAGATATCTGAACCATTAAGAGTCTCATTAAGAGGTAAACAAACAGCCCCTTAATTCAATGTCTGATTTGGAAATTTATTTTGTAACGGATCTCATCTCTAGAACTCTATAAGGTATCTAATTATTTATTACACAATTGTTATACGAATTTCTTATAGATATCTTGGATCCTCTTTTAAGAGTAGGGTTAAGCAGTGTATGGTTTAAACATTATTTATATATATATTGTGAGGTATATGTCAATTTTTATTTAAATGGACACTTCAAAACTAGTATTATAAAACTATAACCTTTGTTGACCCCAAAAAGATAATTCATTCGGAGATGGTCTTTGATTTTATTACGAGTCTTCACTTTAAACGTGTTTTATAAAAATAGGTTTTTTTTCCCAAAATGACTTTCTTTGTTGGTATCCTTACAGGATAAGGTCATCATTTTGTCGAGGTAGTTTGTAATAATGTTTTAGTTACCAAAAGATAATGGGCAGACGATCGCTATCATGATATTGAGTTCTATATCGGCTTTGAGAGGACACGAGGTAGAATGTTGTTTTTCATTCCTCACGCGTGGACTTATATGATACACCACTGCCACAAACCTTTAAAACGCGTGAATTGTATAACTTGTGGCCACCATGACACGTGAAGAATTGAAGATTCCGCACACCATGTTTGATGGAGATGAGTGTGTGGTGAGTGATGGACACCCCCACTAAAATCCATCGTTAGTAATGGAACCAATTTCGATGACGTGACATTTGATGATTGGGTGTTGTGATTGATGGAAAACTATCACTAGTGGAGCGACCTTACCACAAATATGTATGTTTCTTCATCCCAAATTGGGTTCAATAAATTACGAATTCAACCATGGATTTGAACAACCCTAGCAAACCTAAGGTGGCCATATAATGGTGATCTCTCTAGGGTTGCTCAAATCCATGGTTGAATTCGTAAATGATTGAACCCAATATGGGATCAAGAAACATACATATTAGGGGTAGGGGCGCTCCACTAGTGATGGTTTTCCATCACTCACAACACCTAATCATCAAACGCCACGTAATCGAACTTGGTTCCATCACTAGAGATGGATTTTAGTCGGGGTGTCCATCACTCACCACACACTCATCTCCATCAAACATGGTGTGCGGAATCTTTAATTCTTCACGCGTCATGGTGGCCACAAGTTATACAATTCACGCGTTTTGAAGGTTGGTGGCGGTGGTGTATCACGCAAGTCCACGCGTGAAGAATGAAAAACAACATTGCGCCCCGTGTCCTCTTATAGCCGATATATAACTCAATATCATGATAGCGGTAGTCCGCCCATTATCTTTTAGTAACTAAAACATTATTACAAACTACCTCGACAAAATGATGACCTTATCCTTTAAGGACACTAATAAAGAAAGTCATTTTGGGAGAACCTTATTTTAGTAAACTCATTTAAAGTGACGACTCGTAATCAAATCAATGACGATATACGAATATATTATCTTTTTGGGGTCAAAAAAGGTTATAGTTTTATAATACTAGTTTTGAAGTGTATATTTATATAAAATCGAGATATACCTCACAATATACATAAATAATGTTTGAACCATACACTGTTTAACCCTACTCAAAAAAGAGGATCCAACATATCTACAAGAAATTCGTATATCAATTGTGTAATAAATAATTAGATACCTTATAGAGTTCTAGAGATGAGATCCGTTATAAAATAAATTTCCCAATCAGACATCGAATTAAGGGGCGGTTTGTTTGCCTCTTAATGTCACACCCCGATATTTACAGCTCAGCCCAGTGGGCCAGATGGGGAGTATCGTGACATATGATTGGTATTGTCATAGTCAAACATACACAGAATAGCACAGCGGAAGTCTTGGAATATAAAATATTATTACAAGCCCAATTGTCTGAAAATACCAAAGTAATAATTACAGACGAGCTTGTAATACCAAATCCAGAGGCGGATCAATATAAAATGTAAAAATGAAGTTTAAAAGACTTTAGGGCATCCTAAGGATTTTCAAGATCCTTTATTGACACCAAGCAGCTCCCATCCTAATTGCGTATAGTACCTGTCACTTAGTCTTTTGAAAATACGTTAGTTTACACTTGTAACGTCCTGCTTCTTCGTACTTTCCTGAACTAGAGGGTCTTATTTATATTTCTATTTTTGGAAGTATTGAGTTCTTGTAATCAAATTAGAGGTCTTAATTATTTAGACTCAATGTCTGACCAATTCAGATTAGAGGTCTTAATTATTTAGACTCAATATAATGCTTAACCATTAAGAGGCAAATGTCTGAACCATTCAGACATCTGCTCGCGAAACAAACAGTCCGAACCATTAAGTGCTGAACCAGTAAGATATCTGAACCATTAAAAGTCTCATTAAGAGGTAAACAAACAGCCCCTTAATTCAATGTCTGATTTGGAATTTTATTTTGTAACGGATCTCATCTCTAGAACTCTATAAGGTATCTAATTATTTATTACACAATTGTTATACGAATTTCTTATAGATATCTTGGATCGTCTTTTAAGAGTAGGGTTAAGCAGTGTATGGTTTAAACATTATTTATATATATATTTTGTGAGGTATATCTCAATTTTTATTTAAATGGACACTTCAAAAGTAGTATTATAAAACTATAACCTTTGTTGACCCCAAAAAGATAATTTATTCGGATATGGTCTTTGATTTTATTACGAGTCGTCACTTTAAACGAGTTTTCTAAAAATAGGTTTTTTCCCAAAATGACTTTCTTTATTGGTGTCCTTACAGGATAAGGTCATCATTTTGTGGAGGTAGTTTGTAATAATGTTTTAGTTACCAAAATATAATGGGTAGACGATCGCTATCATGATATTGAGTTCTATATCGGCTATAAGAGGACACGGGGCACAATGTTGTGTTTCATTCCTCATGCGTGGACTTATATGATACACCACTGCCACCAACCTTCAAAACGCGTGAATTGTATAACTCGTGGCCACCATGACGCTTGAAGAATTGAAGATTCCGCACACCATGTTTGATGAAGATGAGTGTGTGGTGAGTGATGGACACCCCCATTAAAATCCATCGTTAGTAATGGAACCAATTTCGATGACGTGACATTTGATGATTGGGTGTTGTAAGTGATGGAAAACCATCACTAGTGGAGCGCCCTTACCCCAAATATGTATGTTTCTTCATCCCAAATTGGATTCAATCATTTACGAATTCAACCATTGATTTGAACAACCCTAGCAAACCTTAGGTGGCCATATAATGTTTGAAAGCTTTATGTTAAATAAACGGCGTAATTAGCTAATAGCCTATTTAGACCCACTTTTTGATATCAAAATTTTACCCACTGATATAATATAATATTTTGGTATTTTTGAAGATTTTTATTTAATTTTTGGCTGAGCATAACATAGGTCTCTAAGTTTGATTCGGTTAATGCCGGTTTTGCCCTTTTAAGCCATAAAATGAGTTTTACAAATCCATTTGATCCCAAACCTTTTTCTACTGATTTTATTTGTTAAATAAAATATTTTGAGCCTTCTGGAATTATAAAAATATCAGCTTTCCTTTGAAAACCCGGAAATGGCTCCAAATCGCCTTTTTAAGCATTTTTAACACATAGTATGTGCTAAAACTATATTAAACATATAAGGTTGATACCTACTGATATTTTTAGTATATTTTTATATATTAACAGTAAGTAAAAGTTTTTAAACCCAGGTTTCCAGTTTTGACCTTTTAAGCCTAAGTGAAATTACCAAAATACCCCTAAGGTGCATAGTTTGGTTTTAAATGATAAATTTCACATATAGGTCATACCCTACTGATATAACTTATTAAATTGAGTAATTTTACTGATTTCATCAGACCCGAAACTCAGGTTCATATTTAAACTCTTTTATAACCTCTTTAATGACCAAAATACCCCTACGGGGCGTAATGTGAGTCTAAATCCGTTTTGGGCATAATATAAGATATATTTCTGATGTCACAACATAATTAAAGCATAATAACGTAGGAAACTTGCATATGACTCATTTGGTTACTCGTTAAGCACTTTTCACGTTCGGATCGGCGTATGTAACTAGTTTGCATATATTAGCCGAAACGGGTAAAACCATATCATTTTTGTCTCAAAATCCAGAATGTGTTTAGTTTACCCATATTATACAAGTATTCAAACTTGTCGGGTCTAAAACACAATCTATACCGGTCTTCGCCTTATCATGCGTTTGAACCGTATCCTTCTGTAAGACTAACCGGTCTAAGCTTAGGCTTAATTAAAGACCCGTTAGCTTTCTAATTGGTTATTTATACCATCATTCCAGACTAGAGCCTTCCGGTAAATGGTACCTACGCTTACTTAAGTGAATACGGCTGAGTTATTAAATTCTTACTATTTAAGACAGGAGCTAGCTCAGGTAAATACTCTTAACTTATTTTCCCTATACGGGCTTGGGATACGGTATAATAATACCGCTTGGTCGAGTATTGAATATTTAGTCGGATTGTGATTAAATTATTGAGGTAACCCGGTTTAATCTGTATTGTTTGAAATAAAGACCTTTAGGGGTTAATGACCATGTCCCGGATATCCTTGACATCATTGTGTTATAAAATGGCCACGCCTTATACACGGGGTGTAGGCATACACCTGACAGTTGTTTAAGGAAAAACGGTATCTCACTCTCTTGTGGGCCTATACTTGTGGCGTGTCTGTTAATCTGACTCGGTTTCTACATCGGGCCCTAAACGTATAACGAACATATAAATCTGTATACAAGATTATAAATATAATTGTCCCAAGTTATAAAGAGTTTGTGCCTTGTGCATTCAAATCAATTTTTATTAAACCTTTTCAAAATGAGTCGGTTGAGTGTATTTACCAGTGAAAACTAACGTATTTTCCAAAGGGGTTAAGTGACAGGTACTGGACGTAATTGGCTGGAAGCTCAGGGCGTTAATAAGGAATCTTGCAAGTTCTAGGTGTCTAAAGTCTGTTGAATAATGTTTATGTTTTAAGATCCGCCTGTGGATCCTTTACTTTCCGTTATAATACTGGATATTACTTTATATTCGGATTGTAATATATTTATCTTTTGCTTCCGCTGTGCATTCACATATATTGTGTTGTTTGACTATGATGATATCAACTACGTCACGATACTCCCCTACCGGGCCCACCGGTGAAACGTGGAAAGTCGGGGTGTGACAGGTTGGTATCAGAGCCAACACTGAGTGAATTAAACACTAGTCTTTTGTGTTTAATCTCAGTTACACAATTGCACATTCTTGAGTCTAGACAAGAACATAGGACTAATCCTAATTCGTTTTATTTGTTTCTTTTGTTATTTTCTGATTAGCCCTTGCATGGACGAGTTTTTTTTGTTAGAAGTCCCGTTTAGGGCAACCACATATACTTGTTTAAGTTTTAATGGAACGATTATATTAATATATATATATATATATATATATATATATATATATATATATATATATATATATATATCATTCCTATATTATAAGATCTACCATTATAATAAAATGGCAAAACCTAAAAAGGATAAGACCTAGCCATGTGTCACGTTAAGACCCGGCCAAGATGGCAGTTCCTCAATTTTGGTTCAGATCCTTATTAACGTCCCAAGTTAGGATTGTTCTGCGTTAATTATTAAAAAAAAATCTTAAAGGTAAACCTAGCCTATATGACGAGGCCAAGATGGTAGGACCTATTCAAGAGATTCAATCCCTGTTAACATCTGTAAGTATGTTAACAATTTTGGCAAACTGTGAATCGTTAAAGTCACACAGGCCATCGTTAAAAATGGGTTAATTTAAATTCCCTTATTTGAAATGAACATCCCTTAAGAATGAGGTGCCTACGGTCTATAATTAGCGTCCTCTGAGACTAAAGGCAGTAGTAGTCTTTGACTCTCTGTCAAGAAAAGGTAATGAACTTTGATTCAAACCTTAATGCCTTGATTCTCTGAAATCATGACTTATAAATTAAACTTGTCTACGTGACTAGGCCTTTTGTACTATTATTAACTTATAATTTAGGATTATGATAAAGATCCTGAACAATTATATATATAGCAAATTAACTAATATGTGTATTAAAAACATGGTTAATAAATCGTTTAAAACGATAGAACTATATGGGCTTCTAAATAAACCTTACCCTTATTTTCTTTATGTAGCAATTAAAACTACCTACATGGCTGACTCTGACGAGATAAACAGTCATCCCTTGGAAAACCACGATGATGAAAGGGTTAATATAACCAGAGGAGAGCTACGTACACTAATTGATACAGCTGTATCTAAAGCTGTAGAGGAGCAATTCAAGGAGTATAGTGGGACGCAGAGTAGAACTTCTTCAGTACCCCACTCTAAGTCTATTCCTAAGACCCATTCAGTGGCTCATGACAAGCCGCCCTCTAAGAAAGAGGAGCCAAAGAAGGATGATGATCGTCATTCATCAAATGAACACAGTGTTCCATCCAAGAAGATAGTGTTCGATAATGTACCGCATACCAAGTCCTGTACCTATAAATACTTTGTTTCCTGCAAACCCCGTGATTTCACTGGGGAAAAAGGGGCAATTGATTGTATGACCTGGTTGGATGAAATGGACACAGTTGTCGATATCAGCGGTTGTGCTGAGAGGGATGTAGTAAAGTATGTATCCCAATCGTTCAAGGGAGAGGCACTAGCATGGTGGAAGGCTCTCATTCAAGCTGCTGGGAAGATCCCACTTTACAACATGTCATGGGAACAGTTTGTTGCTCTCATTATGGAGAACTACTGCCCTCAACACGAGGTTGAGAGGATTGAGTCAGATTTCTTATCATTGGTGATGACAAACTTAGATTGTCAAGCTTACCTCACCAGTTTCAATACCCTGTCCAGACGGGTTCCTTACCTAGTAACACCAGAACCCAAGAGAATTGCTCGCTTCATTGGGGGTTTAGCCCCAGAAATCAAAGCCAGTGTTAAGGCTTCAAGACCTACTACATTCAGGTCAGCGGCAGATCTGTCGCTATCTCTTACACTTGATGTGGTCAGAAACAAAGCTGCCAGAGCCTCTGAAGATGGAAAGCGTAAAAGGGAGGATGAGGATTCTCATCGTTCCGATAGGAAGAGGAACTCTGAGGATAAGAAGAGTTCTGGGTTTAAGAGAGACAGCCAGCAGTCGGGTGAGAAAACCAGGTGCGAAACCTGTAGGAAATACCACTTCGGGAAATGCAGATTCGAATCTCAGCCTCTACCGTGTGGAATTTGCAAGTCTAGGGAACATAAAACCCTGGATTGCAAGAAGTTGAAAGACGCAACCTGTTATGGTTGCAACGAGAAGGGGCATATCAAGACCAACTGCCCTAGGAGTCAGAAGAAGCCCGAAGAAGCCAAGAAAACAAACACATGATGAATGCCCAGGAGATAGTGCAGAATGACGACTATATAGCAGGTACCCTTCCTTATCAAGCAGGTTATACAGAAATTTATTTGTTACTGGCACATATAATTCTATATAGAACAATAAATGTTGTGAACTGTTGTCTCCGCTGATTAGGACTCCGGTCATTTAACGCAAGATAGAAATTGGCCGATGACACTATAGATAATGCTCCAACAAATCTTAGATTGATATTTATATCTATTAAGAATCATTCTTTTCTGATATCCTTATGGCAAGCTTTCAAGCTATCCAACTTCATCACTATAATAAAGACAGATGTGACACTTTGATTCCCTGTCAAAAAAAAAGGTGATGGATTAGGACCAGACTTTAAATGCCATTAAAGGTCTTTTGTGACCTAGGCTAAGTAAAATTCATATATATTATATAGCGTTCATTAAGAATGTTAATTCTATATTGGCCGGTATGGTTTAATGAAACCATGGTTAGTATATAAGACCATGAGGATGATGAATAGCGGTTGTCGGATCACAACCAAGAGATTGATTCATTTAGTAATAGGAACCAAATCTTGAGTATGACAAACTCGGATAAGACATCAGTCAATCACACCATTGATGATGCGGCGCATGCTAATAATGTTATAATTGTAAACCTGAAAAAAAGTCCAAGGATGTTCTTCAAACTATGATAAGGCGCAGCTGTGGGAAAAGCTGTGAAGAAGATCGTGAAAAAGTTCAAAGAGCCGAATGCTACTTGCTCCAAATCCTTCGTAAACTATAAGTATAGCAAACTTTTAAAATCTTTCTTAAGGACCATAGTTAGTAAGTGAAGGCAGGAATCATAAGAACTATTTCTTCTGTTCTTGTCAAGAACCTTCAGTCGTAGAATTTTAGAAGTATACTCTTCCTAGGTGTAATGCGTCAACACTTAGAATTGATATCTCTTTGATCTCTAATGATTGCGGATACCAGACGGTATGATAAAAGCGTCATATGAGGATTGGTGTATCTTAATATGTTCCATAGATTGCTTCCATGCCTGATCAGTATGGAGGTTTAATGCATGGGACCACAAGGATATCTCGATGGTCATATAGTGTTAAGGTCAACTATTGGTATTCAAAGATGATATCCAAAATGGAATGGTCCAAGTAAATGTTCCCGATTAAGGAATTCATGAACTCGTAACCTAAATGTGTCACTTATCTGATATAGAATATGATTGATGAACTGAAGCCCGAGATTTGGAAATCTCTGTAACCCCCTTGTACCTTAATTATCTTCTCCTAAGATTACCATGTTTACCCCTGAGAGGCAAGTAGAGTTAAGATTAATATCCCACTTGGGGATAGAGTGTTGTAGAACTCCATGATTGATTATGGAATAATCAAAACCCTGATTTAGAAAACTTTAAGATAAGGGATTCATATAGTCTAACTCGATATTCCGAGAGTTTGATAAGAAAGACGGTTCATTTTGCTTATGCATTCATTACTGCAACTCTATTTTAGACAACGATTAAGAATCGCCATCAACTACCCAGGATCGTCGAGTTATTCAATTAGCTATAATGATTAGCTATTCCTTAAGAATAGTTTTAAGCAATGGTTGGGATAACCATCTCACCTTGAGATAAGCTTTTCTATAATAGTTGTATATAAGTATCAAGGTGGCTCCTTTGGAGACCTTGTATAGATGGAATGATAAACGCCTATTGATAGGACAATAGATTGGTAAGTCCAATTGTCAGGATCTGAAAGTTGCATTAGAAACAACAAATGAGATCACGCAAATACATAATCATTTGTAAGTTGCCAGTATACGGCAGGAAAGCAAGGATTTATGAAAGTAGCAACCCTCCTAAGTTCTTGTTAAAGAATAAGGTTCAACAAAAGATATCACCCTGGAAGGGTGTGCCAATTTGTTAATTATCAGGCTAGTTGAACTTTGAATATATAAAATCATTCAAAGGAATCGAATGTATCAAAGATCAAATAGCTTATAAGCTAAAACCTATTTAAGGAGCGTGGCAGAGCATGCAATGCATTATACACTAATGATTTGAGGATGTGTTTCACCAATAAGTCAAGAAGCATTATCACATATTGATATGCAGATTTATGATATGATGAGCAACCTATATCGATTAAGGATCGACAGGTTAAGAAGCTCCAAAAGGATACATGTACCAAATATAAAGGTCACTTTGGGAGCTTGGAGAGACTCCAGATATGCTATAGAAGTTAAGTCCGTCATGTGACAAAAAGTACTTCCAGCATTTTTAGCAAATCTCGAGGTCGAGATTTCTTTTAAGGGGGTGAGGATGTAACACCTCGTAAAAATCACGTCCAATGATGTATTGACACGTGTAATAAACCCTAATGAAGTCAAACACTGAAATTGAGGGACTAATTTTTCGAAAAATCGAAAACTTTGATTATGAAAGGACTGGAAGTGATAACATACCTAAAAATAAGTTTCTTATGATGTTTATATTCACAAATATGCCACTTGATGATTAAGTGCAGCCGTTTGCATAATTAATTGAAAGTTTGCGCAATAAAGGGGTTAAAAGCGTCAACATGTTAATTCTTACCTCTGAGTGACCTTTTAACAAACCGGGAGCTTCATAATATTTGATTATACTCTCAGGAATGCCAAACATTGGTCGTTTAAGGTTTTTATGCCTATAAGTAAAGTTACGCGCAACTTTGCAAGTTAGAGGGACTAAAAGTGTAAATATGTTTAATTATACCTCTGAATGACCTTTTAGCAAATCCGAAGCATCGTGATGATTAATAATACTTTCAAAATGCCTAATATGGGTTAGATGAGGCTTCAATGCTATTAGATGATGAGATGCGCAAGTTTGCGCAATAGAGGGACCTAAAGCGTCAACTTTTGAATCTACGCCATTCGGTGACCATTTAAGCAAACGGGAGCATAGTAATATTTAAATATATGCTTGGTAATGATTATTATGGGCCATGGAAGGCTTAGATATCATTAAACGGAATTTCGCGCCACTTTGCGCAATTAAGGGACTAATTACGTCAAACTGTAAAAGGAGGTCAAATCGTATGGTAACGGACCTTTCGGAATATGTCCATAAGTTAAACATACCCTATTTATCCTTTGTATAGCTTAGATATAGGTTTAGAGGTGTTTGGTGCGCAAAAATAAACTTTTATGTCATTCAGGGACTAAAAGTGTCAAAAAGGGCACAAGTTTGCACTTTCACGCATATCTCACATTCTGAATATCCCCGGACACCCAAAAATTTATGTAAGCACTAAAATATTTTATTTTAGTGATCGCCTTGATAAAAATTCCATTCGTCGCGTAATTTGGATCGTTTTTAGCATCCGTTGGTGTTTCGTCGTAATTAGACGCACAACGTGACCGTACGGCCAAACGAACCGACATCCGACATGTTTTTGAACATGTTTCATGTCCCCTATGCTTAAACATCATAGTGGAGCCTTAAAATGTGGTTAACGGGCCTTAAACGTGCCTAAAATGACTTTTAAAGCTCACAGGGACCATTTCTGCCATAAATTGAAGTTGCTGTTGCTGAACTGAGTACTAGGCGGGCCGCATAAGATCTCTTTAACTCTTACGCGGGCCGCGTGAGTCCATCATAAGTGCAAACAGCTTGTAACAGCCTGTTTCTTGCTGTTTTCATTTGCAATCTGATTTCTAACTCACATAATCGATTCTAGGGGCAGCCCACAGGTTTTAAAAATGGTTTTACACATGTCATAATCTGGTTATGACCTCCCGACACTTGTCGCGATCCCGTGAGGTCCCGAAAACTATATAAAGGAGGTAAGTTCACTTGATACTTCACTTGCATTCTAAATTCTGGAGCTCTCTGGTCAGCAACAAGGATTCATTAGGCTTCCAAATCGTAATTAGGACTCTTGTAAGTATTCCTAACCTTTTCTATTTAGTTCTAGCTTAGTTAATTAATCAAAAGTCAAACCGTCGTAAATTAAGTTTGACTTCGTCATTAAATGAAATTGGCTCTGTCATTTCTCGAATTGAAAGTACCTACAAGTTGGTATTTATGTGGGTAACAAACCCTTAAAAGGGTATTTTCAGATTCCCACTCTAACCATGTTAATTGTCGAGTCAAAACTTGTTTTAAAAAGTCAACAGAATGATTATTTGCAAATTTAAGCATGATTAGCAATGTAGGGTACATGCAACCTGTTTGATCATTCAAATAACTTGGTAATTAATGTAAGAACATGTCTCAACATGTTCAACTCGACAATTTTCAGTTTAAACCTGGATCGGGACTGAAAGTCGCATAAATTGACTTTTTCTTTGACTTTCAGTTCTGACCCGTTTATGCATGTTTAAGATCTGCCTTAGAGCTTATTTTGGACCAGGTTTCATATAAGTATAACTCTCTGAGATTATACAACTTGGTTAAATACTTATCCGATTCATATGCATGTTTCCGATTGATGCTTAAAAGTTGACTATTATGCCCTTTTGACTATAAAATGTGATTTTTGAAAATGTAAAAGAGTAGAAACATTAGTTACTGATTTATAAACTTGCACCTAAAATTTGATATCAGTTTGAGGTCTAGATTAAGAGTTATGCTCACTAGCGTAAATTGAAAGCTTTTTGTTAAATAAACGGCGTAATTAGCGAATAGCCTATTTAGACCCACTTTTTGATATCAAACTTTTTACCCACTGATATAATATAATATTTTGGGATTTTTGAAGATTTTTATTTAATTTTTGGCTGAGCATAACATAGGTCTCTAAGTTTGATTCGGTTAATGCCGGTTTTGCCCTTTTAAGCCATAAAATGAGTTTTACAAATCCATTTGATCCCAAACCTTTTTCTACTGATTTTATTTGTTAAATAAAATATTTTGAGCCTTCTGGAATTATAAAAATATCAGCTTTCCTTTGAAAACCCGGAAATGGCTCCAAATCGCCTTTTTAAGCATTTTTAACACATAGTATGTGCTAAAACTATATTAAACATATAAGGTTGATACCTACAGATATTTTTAGTATATTTTGATATATTAACAGTAAGTAAAAGTTTTTAAACCCAGGTTTCCAGTTTTGACCTTTTAAGCCTAAGTGAAATTACCAAAATACCCCTAATGTGCATAGTTTGGTTTTAAATGATAAATTTCACATATAGGTCATACCCTACTGATATAACTTATTAAATTGAGTAATTTTACTGATTTCATCAGACCCGAAACTCAGGTTCATATTTAAACTCTTTTATAACCTCTTTAATGACCAAAATACCCCTACGGGGCGTAATGTGAGTCTAAATCCGTTTTGGGCATAATATAAGATATATTTCTGATGTCACAACATAATTAAAGCATAATAACGTAGGAAACTTGCATATGACTCATTTGGTTACTCGTTAAGCACTTTTCACGTTCGGATCGGCGTATGTAACTAGTTTGCATATATTAGCCGAAACGGGTCAAACCATATCATTTTTGTCTCAAAATCCAGAATGTGTTTAGATTACCCATATTATACAAGTATTCAAACTTGTCGGGTCTAAAACACATTCTATACAGGTCTTCGCCTTATCATGCGTTTGAACCGTATCCTTCTGTAAGACTAACCGGTCTAAGCTTAGGCTTAATTAAAGACCCGTTAGCATTCTAATTGGTTATTTATACCATCATTCCAGACTAGAGCCTTCCGGTAAATGGTACCTACGCTTACTTAAGTGAATACGGCTGAGTTATTAAATTCTTACTATTTAAGACAGGAGCTAGCTCAGGTAAATACTCTTAACTTATTTTCCCTATACGGGCTTGGGATACGGTATAATAATACCGCTTGGTCGGGTATTGAATATTTAGTCGGATTGTGATTAAATTATTGAGGTAACCCGGTTTAATCTGTATTGTTTGAAATAAAGACCTTTAGGGGTTAATGACCATGTCCCGGATATCCTTGACATCATTGTGTTATAAAATGGCCACGCCTTATACACGGGGTGTAGGCATACACCTGACAGTTGTTTAAGGAAAAACGGTATCTCACTCTCTTGTGGGCCTATACTTGTGGCGTGTCTGTTAATCTGACTCGGTTTCTACATCGGGCCCTAAACGTATAACGAACATGTAAATCTGTATACAAGATTATAAATATAATTGTCCCAAGTTATAAAGAGTTTGTGCCTTGTGCATTCAAATCAATTTTTATTAAACCTTTTCAAAATGAGTCGGTTGAGTGTATTTACCAGTGAAAACTAACGTATTTTCCAAAGGGGTTAAGTGACAGGTACTGGACGTAATTGGCTGGAAGCTCAGGGCGTTAATAAGGAATCTTGCAAGTTCTAGGTGTCTAAAGTCTGTTGAATAATGTTTATGTTTTAAGATCCGCCTGTGGATCCTTTACTTTCCGTTATAATACTGGATATTACTTTATATTCGGATTGTAATATATTTATCTTTTGCTTCCGCTGTGCATTCACATATATTGTGTTGTTTGACTATGATGATATCAACTACGTCACGATACTCCCCTACCGGGCCCACCGGTGAAACGTGGAAAGTCGGGGTGTGACACCGCTGCTCAAGAAAGTGCCTGATTTGCGTGTGGTGATCCCAACCACTTTGCAAACGTCTGCCCAAACCGAGCAGTGAAGCAAGAGCCACAATAACAGCAGCCGGCACAACAACAGCAGCAGCAGCCACCAGCTCAGCAAGCAGCCCGCATGCACGTCTTCAACATCAACGCCCGCCAGGCTCAGGCAGACAACAACATGGGTAATGGTACGTTTCTCGTAAATGGTATATATGCTTCATTTTTATTTGATACTGGAGCTGATATAGAACTCAATATCATGATAGCGGTCGTCCGCCCATTATCTTTTGGTAACTAAAACATTATTACAAACTACCTCGACAAAATGATGACCTTATCCTGTAAGGACACCAATAAAGAAAGTCATTTTGGGAAAACCTTATTTTAGAAAACTCATTTAAAGTGACGACTCGTAATCAAATCAATGACGATATATGAATAAATTATCTTTTTGGGGTCAACAAAGGTTATAATTTTATAATACTAGTTTTGAAGTACCTATTTATATAAAATCGAGATATACCTCACAATATATATAAATAATGTTTGAACCGTACATTGTTTAACCCTACTCATAAAAGAGGATCCAAGATATCTACAATCGTATATCAATTGTGTAATAAATAATTAGATACCTTATAGAGTTCTAGAGATGAGATCCGTTATAAAATAAATTTCCCAACCAGACATTGAATTAAGGGGTTGTTTGTTTGCCTCTTAATGTCACACCCCGATATTTACAGCTCGGCCCAGTGGGCCCGATGGGGAGTATCGTGAGGTAAGATTGGTATTGTCATAGTCAAACATACACAGAATAGCACAACGGAAGTCTTGGAGTATAAAATATTATTACAAGCCCAATTTTCTGAAAATACCAAAGTAATAATTACAGACGAGCTTGTAATATCAAATTCACAGGCGGATCAATATAAAATGTAAAAATGAAGTTTAAAAGACTTTAGGGCATCCTAAGGATTTGCAAGATCCTTTATTGACACCAAGCAGCTCCCATCCTAATTGTGTATAGTACCTGTCACTTAGTCTTTTGAAAATACGTCAGTTTATACTTGTAACGCCCTGCTTCTTCGTACTTTCCATAATTAGAAGGTCTTGTTTGTATTTCTATTTCTATTTTTGGAAGTCTTGAATTCTTGTAATCAGATTAGAGGTCTTAATTAATTAGACTCAATGTCTGACCAATACAGATTAGAGGTCTTAATTATTTAGACTCAATATAATGCTTAACCATTCAGAGGCAAATGTCTGAACCATTCAGACATCTGCTCGCGAAACAAACAGTCTGAACCATTAAGTGCTGAACAAGTAAGATATCTGAACCATTAAGAGCCTCATTAAGAGGTAAACAAACAACCCCTTAATTCAATGTCTGACTTGGAAATTTATTTTGTAATGGATCTCATCTCTAGAACTCTATAAGGTATCTAATTATTTATTACACAATTGATATACGAATTTCTTATAGATATCTTGGATCCTCTTTTAAGAGTAGGGTTAAGCAGTGTATGGTTCAAACATTATTTATATATATTATGAGGTATATCTCAATTTTTATTTAAATGGACACTTCAAAACTAGTATTATCAAATTATAACCTTTGTTGACCCCAAAAAGATAATTTATTCGGATATCGTCATTGATTTTATTACGAGTCGTCACTTTAAACGAGTTTTCTAAAAATATTTTTTTCCTAAAATGACTTTCTTTATTGGTGTCCTTACAAGATAAGGTCATCATTTTGTCGAGGTAGTTTGTAATAATGTTTTAGTTACCAAAAGACAATGGGCAGACGATCGCTATCATGATATTGAGTTCTATATCGGCTATAAGAGGACACGGGGCACAATGTTGTTTTTCATTCTTCATGCGTGGACTTATATGATACACCACTGCCACCAACCTTCAAAACGCGTGAATTGTATAACTCGTGGCGACCATGACGCGTGAAGAATTGAAGATTCCGCACACCATGTTCGATGGAGATGAGTGTGTGGTGAGTGATGGACACCCTGACTAAAATCTATCTCTAGTAATGGAACCAAGTTCGATGACGTGGCATTTGATGATTGGGTGTTGTGAGTGATGGAAAACTATCACTAGTGGAGCGCCCTTACCCCTAATATGTATGTTTCTTCATCCCAAATTGGGTTCAATCATTTACGAATTCAACCATGGATTTGAACAACCCTAGCAAACCTTAGGTGGCCATATAATGGTGATCTCTCTAGGGTTGCTCAAATCCATGGTTGAATTGGTAAATGATTGAACCCAATTTGGGATGAAGAAACATACATATTAGGGGTAGGGGGCGCTCCACTAGTGATGGTTTTCCATCACTCACAACACCCAATCATCAAACGCCACGTCATCGAACTTGGTTCCATCACTAGAGATGGATTTTAGTCGGGGTGTCCATCACTCACCACACACTCATCTCCATTAAACATGGTGTGCAGAATCTTCAATTCTTCACGCGTATTGGTGGCCACAAGTTATACAATTCACGCGTTTTGAAGGTTGATGGCGGTGGTGTATCACGCAAGCCTACGCGTGAAGAATGAAAAACAACATTGCGCCCTGTGTCCTCTTGTAGCCGATATAGAACTCAATATAATGATAGCGATCGTGTAACACCTTGCAAAATCATGTCCAATGTAGTAACGACACGTGTCATGAATTTTAAACGTGTGACAAATTAATTTCGAGGGACTAAAGTTGACAAACGAAGAAAGTATGTGTGTAGAAGGATCCAAAGTGTCAACAATTGAAAATTTTTCCTTTTTACAACCCTACACGATGTTTATATTCTTAAACGATTGAATTGTGAAACGTATGAAGCCGTTTGTGAAAGAAAGTGAAAGTTTACAAGACGCGAGGGTTAAATGTGTCAACATATTAAATTACTACCTCTGAGTGACCTTTTAACGAACCCGAGACTTTGTAACGATTAATTTTACTCCCAAGAACAAGTGACGAAAATTTCACAAGGTTTCGATATCGTCTGAGATGAATACGTTAACTTTCGTAAATAAAGGGTTAAAAGCGTCAATGATGCAAAACTAGTGTTTTCTGTTATTGTTTAACGAAACTGGACCTAACGATGTTTGGTTATATCCTAAAGATCATCAAAATATAAATTTTATGGGTTAAAAGTGCTTGAAATGAAAGTTATTACGTTTTAAAAGGTCCAGGGGGTGAAACTGCCAAGTTTGAAACTTGTTTGGCGGGTAGTCCTTATGGTAGCGTCGCGCCACACCTCCACCCCTCTGCCGTCGCGCGACGCGACGGCGTGATCTGATCAGAAAACATGCACAGGTGCAGGTTCTGCACCTTTCTTCTCCAAAACAGCCATGCACTCACAAGAACTCGATACTAGGGACTATTTGACGGTATTATAAAACCTCTAGACACCTTTATGCATCAGATTTCACTTGGGGGACACCTGCATTGATCCTATTTCACCTCCTTCACTATATAAAGGGCCATGTTTGGAGCTCATTCCTTGCACTTTAAAAATTCTCAAACTCTTATCTCTAAGCTTTCAAATACCTTCTCTGGAGCTCACTCTGATTACCGAGGGGGTTCATGTCGACATTAGGTCGCTGAAGGCCATGGGGGTGATTGTAGAGCTTGATAGGGGGATAGGTTGAGGGGGTTGAACAAGGAGGTCTGGGACCCGTTGCCTCCAGCTGTGGAGGAATATGAGGATGTTGAGATGGGAGAGCATAATCCGCAGCACCAGCACCAGCACCAGCACCAGCCACCGACACCACCACACTCGCCGCAACACCATGCATTCCATCAGCATCAGGACTGGCCCGAGTTCTACCAGCAGTTCCAGGATATGCGAGTGACGCAGGAGTAGCATGGTACTTACATAGACCAGATTAGATCTAGCCAGGACCAGATCCGGGCTAGCCAGGACCAGATCCGGGCTAGCCAGGACCAGATCCGGGCTAGCCAGGAGCAGCTCAGGGCCACCCAGGACCAGCTTCGTCAGAGCCAGGATACTTTATATCAGGGGGTCAGTGCGGGATTCTCATATCTTTTCGGGGAGATGCATCACACATATCCCGAGTACTTTCAGCATCCCCCGCAGTTCCCACCGTGGAACCCCCTGGTTATGGCAATGCCGGCCCGTCCTATACGAGAGACGATGATGATGGAGACGAGTAGTTGGCGATGGTGATAGCAGTTGGTGGTGTTTTCTATTTCAGTACTTTATTTATTATTGGGTGTTTATTTTGACTGTTATTTCAAACACCCCGGTTATGTATTTCATACAATTTACTTTATGTTTTGTTTGGATTTTAGTATTTATATTTATGTATATTATGATTGTTTTGTGATTTTTCTGTTTCTGTTATGTTTTGGGTGCACATGTGACATACTAGCAGGTTTTAGCTATCGGATCTTGGACCGGAGCACGTGACCGATACAGCTTCGGAAGTCTCGTGGCATCAACATCATCTTGAGGGGAGTATTTTTATCCCTTTCTCTATATTTCGGGTCTCGCATTGGGGACAATGCGAAGTTCAAGTGTGGGGAGGGGGTTAACTTTGTTAACTTTGTTTGTCCTCTTAAAAAAAATCAGAAAATCAGAAAAATCATTCAAAAATACCTGTATTTTGTATATATTTTAGTAAATAAACCGGTTGGTTGTGTTTTAGAAAGCGTCGGACTTGATAAAAACTCGATAAGCAAACTATTTTTGAAAAAGGAAACCGGAAAGCGTGACAAACAAAGAAAGACTTACATGATAGTTTTCACACTTTTACCCATTACTTCCATTACGTGAGCATATTTGAGCCTTGATATTGTTATATATTTGTTCATTTCGGATATAGGAGTGAGCCGGATGTTATGTGTAATTTAGAACTTGTCACTAGTATGCTTGTTAAGACCATGAACGTGCAGATTTGTGTAAAAGTGATAGAGGCACGTAGATTACCCCTTTGTTGTGTACTTGTTCTTTGTGTTGTGCTTCCCGTTCACCTTATATTACCCTTTAGGATTAACCATGTTGAGCCTTCCCGTTTACCTTTGTTTACCCACATTATCGCCCACTTAGCCAAATTTAGCCTTTTTATGTTTTAAACATTTTTAGTGTTGAAACTCGGTCAAAAATAATCGTTTAACTAGCGCTTGTTATTGTTTATATTTCATTGTATAAATTAGTTTGAAAAAAAAAAACAGAAAATAAAACACCCTAAAATAGGGTGAAGTTGATAGAAATCGAGCAATTTTGAATGCTTAAATGTTAAAATTTCGTTGATAAGCTCGATTGCGATTTAGTCGCCTTTTTAAGGCGTTTGTATGTATAGTTGTATTATTTCTTGCTAGTTAAACGCTACTACCGAGTTTTAACCATTTTCGCCACTTTAAATGTCCACTTCCATACCCTTCGCCCAAGCCTAACGTTACAACCCGTAAAGACCTCTTGATTTACACTTGTTTGCATGTTAGTTGGTGGAGACGAGATCTTATGACAAGCTTATGATATTGCACATTTCATTGACTAGGCATTGAGTGTTTACACATACACATTTTATGTATGTTTTATAAATAAAACCGAGTGTGTGTGAACATTGTGAGTTGTGTGTAGATTAACATGTGAGTCAATTAAATGTGAAGTCACGGCTTTTTGGTTGTCGCTTTATAATTGCATATGCTTGTTGGGTTTGAGTCTTTTGATGTTGTCTTTCGACAAACCGGCTAACCGTTTATAGTAGTTTTCAATAAAATAGTGTGTAAATTATCGTTCTTGTTTGTTTCTGTCGTTTATTGTTTTTTTTAGTTTAGCTTGCTTGAGGACAAGCAAGGTTCAAGTGTGAGGAGATTTGATATTCGCTAATTTACACATATTTTAGTCCCCCGTTTTACCCCTATTTTATGCGTTTTTGGCCGTAAAACCGTTATTCGGATACTTAATTATCTACACTTTTGTTTACAGGCCTAAAACAGCATACCAGACAAGATGATAGCAAAAACGAGGACTTTCCGGACAAAACGACGAAGCTGCGAACCTTCTGTTAGAAAACTGACCTGGGCGTGCGGAACGGTCGTTCTACCAGATGCACGACCGTGCATCTCCGACAAAACCAACTTGGTCCGGCGATGAACGACCAGTGCGACTAGGCGTGCAAGGCAAACAAGGCCAGCCCGGTGACGCACGGTCGTTCCATGATCTGCACCCCGTGCGGATCCGATGATCAGCCATAACCTCGGAACTGAACGATCGGTGCGACCAAGCGTGCAACAAGAACCCGGCGAAGAACGACCGTGCCATATGAAGAACGGTCGTGTGATATCGAATCTGGTCAACGATCTGATGACGTCATGCAGTATGGTGCACCATACCCAATAATTGCTTAAAGTGCACGGTCGTGCCACAGGAAGAACGACCGTGCCACAGCGGAAAAATATAAAAACAGAACAGAAACTTTCTGTTCGATATTCTGGAATTTTGGGAGCTTCACAGGCGAATTTACAGGCTCCGGAGGCTATGCTTTTGACCCGGATTCAAGCCACATTGTGCCGTTTAGCTCCATTACTATCCGGATCCTTAGTCTAGTGCTTGTTTATGGTTTGGTTTTCTAATCTTTCCATGTTTTTGTTAATCTTTCAAGCATTTAGATTAATGTTTATGTATTATTGTAGCCTTTGGGCAAAAACACAACAATCCCTTGCTTGATTATAGCCATTAGTGTGTTAAGCTTTGTTTGTAATGACACTTGAAGTATTTTCTATGTTAATCTTTGATGATTAGTTTGCAACCTTGTTATTGATATTGAATTCTTGATTATAAGTAATTATGTTGGATGATTGATGCTTGGTTAGTTAAGATAGTTGAAAAATGAAGCTTAATTAATCTTGTATTAGTAAACTTTGAACTTGGTTAACTAGTTTAGCTTGGTTTAAATGTATGCATCATGATACTAGAAATGGTTAGTGATTTAATAAAATGTAATTATTGTTAATCAAGAGAGCTTGCCGTCACGTAAGGACCTTAACGGGTTAGATGGTGTCGTTATAAATTCTTGCCATGATTTGTTAGCTTAGTTAGTAGTTTAGGCCAAAATTGCTATCTTGGTGAATTATTGTGCAGGATTTGTAAAATGATCTCGGTTGTGATTTAATCTAGTTTATGCTTGACAGTTGGTGGTTGCATTGTGTTTATCGGGGTCGCTTTCCTTGTTTAAGTGAGGTTAGAAATCTCTTAACGGATGACTAACTTATTTTTAAGAGATTTACATAGACATTTATCAATTGCACGTTAAAAGAACAATTTTAGGTGGTTAAAGTGTGTTTATCGTTTTAGCTTTCCGAATGATTGTCATGTTAGGATTCCCGAAAGGGATACTAATTGTCTTAAATTGGAAAATTGACCGAATGCTTCTAGTGCCGAAACCGACTTAGTTGACATGCTGTGGTTGTGTATTAAGCAAGGCTTTTTATCTATTATCTATTATGTTTTTATTATGTATTTTTTTACGCTTACTTTAGTTTAATTAAAATCACAAAACTCATGTTTTTACCGATAGTTTAGTGACAAAGGTCTAGTATTATTTCTCCGCCCATTTCCTTGGATCGATACTTGGTTCTTACCGATACTTTATTACATATATGACGGGGTACACTTGCCTCTTTCGTGTGTGTTTTGATGTAAAAGTAATAATCACTTTTATAAATTTAAAACCAAATCGTGTGTAATTTCATTGCAATATTATGTATATATACGCACACGTCACTCATCCAATTGCTGGTTGATTTGTTTTTCTTTTGCCTGAAGAACTCCAGACAAATGAACATTTTCCTTATAAGTTTTACCATTTCGTTCGTCAGAGTCCTTAACTGTTCTTTTCAATTTTTCATAATTTTCTGAAATTGTTCTGTTTTCAAGAGTTAATTTTTCATCTTCTTTCTGAAAACGTTCAACATCAGTTTTATTTTTTTCAATCTTTTCGTTTAATTCTTTAATTCTCTCATTTGAAGCTCTAAGCAGTTTATCTCGGCTTAAAATGTCTTTTTCGGTCCTTTCAACTTTTTCAACCAGATCTTGGGTCTTTTTGAGTGTGAGATATGCATATGTGCTGCAAACTTTGCATTCTTTCATGCAATTTTTGCAATCACTCTCTGTTTTAGCGCAATCAGTCTTACCTGATTCATTGTTTGAACCACTACTACTGACCTTGCTTGTTGACTCAGAACTAGAAGTAGATTTGGAATCTACCTCGAGTGCTTTTGCCATAAGAACTTAGTCGGCCATTTTCGTCAGGTTTTCTGCCGTCATTTCTTTAGTAGTGTCAATGATCCCATCGTCTACCTTCATTGACTTTAGCCTTTCTTCTTCGGCTTTCTTTGCCTCGTCTCTCTCTCTGTTCTTCAGTTTCTGCTATCGACTTTATAAGAGTTTCGCCTTCAACTGATGATGGTTCCACAATGATGTTGCATTTTGGATCTAGGTAGCATTCCCGATCCGGATCCCATCTTTTTGCTCTTTTGGCTTCTTTCCAAGCTACGTAGATCTTTTCCTTCGTATGTAGTGCCAACATCTTTCGTCGGATGTAATTTCTCTCTTCTGGTGTTTGTTCGATTTGTGCCATGAATGCAAAACCAACTGCATCATCTTTCGGCAAGAACTTACTCCAATCGAAACCTTCATCATCCTGAATCACAGCTAAAGCTCTCGACTTTTCCTTTAGAGTCTCCTCGATCTGTTTCATTCTAGGCGGCTCCTCACGATTTCGATGGTAAATCGCCTTTTTATAGTAGTCATCGTGAAACGGATTTTCTGTTTCATTAGCCGCAGAGTTTCTACATTCACGCTTAAAGTGTCCCTTCTGCTTACACTTGAAGCAGGTCACCTTGGATTTATCGAAACCAAGTTTCGTCGATGGACCTCCAATGGAATTTCTCCCTGTGATTTCCATAAACCTTTGTGCTCTTCGAACTACGCTCGCCATGCACCAACGTATATCGATTAACTCCATCTCCTTAGGATCTATCTGGTCGTAGTCCTCTTTTATAAGATTAGTATTTCCGATTTTCCAGCTACCAGACTTTCTTCGTATTTATTTTTGTTCCATTCATTTATTTGATCAAGATTTATTTATTCACTTATTCTTTGGGTTTTCGGCACCCTAAAACCATTTTTGTATTAGACCATAGTATTGCCAATCTCTCTCATCTGGAAAGGATTCAAATAACTTTTCAACCATCTCATCTTCGGTTATCGTGATCCCATATCTGACTAGTTCTAACTTTAAATGGCAAAACCTTTCAATCATCTGTTTGACACTTTCATTTTTCATACATGCGAATAAGTCAAACTCCTTTTTCAACAGTCGCTTCTTGTTTTTCACAATCTCTTCTCCCCCAATATACTTCTATTCCAATTTAGTCCATAAATCTTTCGAATTAGTGTAATCAATCAGGGAAATAATATCGTCTCTGACTGATTGATGACGCAGGGCTATACACTTTTGTTCAGCAATAAACATCTCCTGTTCATTGTCAGCCAAGTTTTCATAATCTCGTCTTGCAATATCATACCCATTCTTCATGCACCTACAGCTCGGGTAAGCAAAAGCTTTCAACCATCCATCAAACCTGTTAGACCATCGGTTGTAATCTTCAATTGCCGTCAACTTCGGTGGCTTGTTGTATGTCCCATAGGCATTATCAACACTGAGTGTGTCAGCAATCCCCTTCGAAGCATTTTTCTGGTTTGTGTTGGTGTTGGTGTTTGTAGACGCATCTCCTGTGTTATATGCAAACATATCACTGAACGGGTTCAAGAACTCGTCTCCCATCTTGAAAATCCTGAAAAATTCAAATACTTAGAAAATTTTCACAAATTTCAAAAACTGACCACTTGGATCGAATGGCTGTCTGATCGAATGGCAATTCGATCGGATGAAACAAATAAGCAATGAACCAAGTAACAAGTGTCGGATGGCACAAGTGTCGAATGGCTATCCGATCGGATGGTGATCCGATCGGATGGTCGTTCGATCGAAGTGACTTGTGCTCTAAAACTCCTTAAACCACAACACTAATCCGATCGAATGCCAGTCCGATCGAATGAGCATGACGTCAGCAAGTGAATCAAGAACAATCTAGTCCAATCCGATCAGATGAATGACGTCAGCATATGCGAAGAACAGTCCATAGATTTTGCTTGATTTTATGTTGTTTTAGTCTGAATTTTTGAATGAAACTTTGTAGGATTGTTCTACTGTGAATTCCTATCAGAATGATATCAAATTTACTCAATTTCATCCGTAAAATCTAGCTTAATTTTGAGTTTTTCTGATTTTAAGGTGTGAAAATGTAAAAACTGCAAGAAATGTAGGAGAAGATGAAGGAATTGTCAAAATCTTCGGTGAGATTTGACTGAAATCTGCAGAAAATGGATGAAATCTAAGTGAAACTGCTGTAGATGTCTCTGATCCAGCTTCCTGTGGCTCTGATACCACTTGTTAGGCCACGCGGAGGATCTGTTCTAGTCGTAGAATGTAGCGGAATCGATCCATGACGAGGTGCGGAATCCCTCGAAACCGTCTGAGAATCACATACAACAATCTCAACGCTTAACATGTCTGATTTCATTGATAGAGTATGAAAGTACAGAAGTTCCAGATGAAAGTCAGACAGACAGAGCTTCGCTTCAAAAATCAGCCAAAAGTTCTAGACAATTAGTACTAGCCTACTATTTATAGGCAATCAGGGAAGAGAGGGGTATCACCCGTTCGGATGGTCATCCGATCAGATGGCCATCCGTTCAGATGACACATGTCGTCCGACGGATTTCACTTTACAAATAACGCGACGATCCCTGATTTGTCTAGACACACAATACATACATATACATATACAAAAACACACAAACAGGACAAAATACATAAGACTCGATGCAGACGGAAGCTACAGACAAAATGTACTAACAGAACTTAAGGCCAAAATTTAAATGTAAAAATCAAAATTAAAACTAAAAATGATTGCAAAGTTGCATTTGGTATGAGTTTCCACAGTAAATAAAACAAGCTTAGATTCTTAGAAAACAAAAGAAAATTTGGAGAGACTAGAAAACAAAAGATATGGTGGGATTCGAACCCGAAATGACCAATTCATCACATGATTGCCGCATCCATTAAGCCAAAGGAGAGATTTGTGTTTTTTTTTTCTACATCAACTTCATATATTAAAAACATATATATATATTTTTAAACAACTTTAGGCCCTTAGATGCTTTGGGCCCTGTGCACAGGCCCAAAGCCGGCCCTGCTAAAATCTACACTGATGAGATCATTTGTCGTCATGGTATCCCTGTTGACATCATTTCTGATCGTGATGGTCGCTTTATGTCCCGTCTTTGGCAAACTTTCCAATCTGCTATGGGTACCGTTCTTAACCTTAGCACCGCTTTCCATCCTCAGTCAGACGGTCAAACCGAGCGTACTATCCAAAATTTAGAGGATATGCTTCGTTCATGCGTAATCGATTTTGGTGACAACTGGGATTCACACTTGCCTTTGATCGAATTCTCATACAATAATAGTTTTCATGCGAGTATTCAAATCGCACCCTTCGAAGCATTGTATGGTCGCAACTGCCGTTCACCTATTTGTTGGCACGAGATTGGTAAAGCTCAAATCACTGGTCCCAAGCTTATACAAGAGACAATGGACAAGATTTTACAGGTTCGAGACAACTTACTGAAAGCCAGGAGCCGACAAAAGAGTTACGCCGACAAGCGTCGCAAGCCTTTGGAATTCAAGATAGGTGACTTCGTACTTCTCAAGGTATCCCCTTGGAAGGGTGTGGTTCGATTTGGTAATAAAGGGAAACTCGAACCTTGCTACATTGGTCCTTTCAAGATTCTCGAAAGGATTGGCAAGGTTGCGTATAGACTGGACCTACCTGAAGAACTGAACAATGTTCATCCTGTCTTCCACGTTTCAAACTTGAAAAAGTGTCTAGCTGATGAAGGACTTCAAGTTCCACTCGAAGATCTTCAAATCAACGAAACTCTGCATTTTGTGGAGAAACCTGTCGAGATCATGGACCGAGGTGTCAAGAGATTGAGGCGCAGTCAAATTCCTATCGTTAAGGTTCGATGGGAAGGAAAACGTGACGCTGAATTCACTTGGGAACTCGAGAGTGATATGAAGACGAAGTATCCGCAACTTTTCGTTACTTCTTCCTAAATTTCGGGATGAAATTTCCTAAAGGAGGGGAGACTGTAACGCCCTACTTCTTCATACTTTCCTTAATTAGAATGTCTTGTTTGTATTTCTATTTTTGGAAGTCTTGAGTTCTTGTAATCGTTCTTTCATTGTAATCGTTGTAAAATCCGAGACTTGGATCATGAATAAAATTCATATTTTTTTTTAATTCGTGTTATACATACTTCATACAGGTTCATACGTTTAATTTCGTGAAACGATTGATACTTTATTCGAAATTCTTGGAAACTATGTGTTAAACTTGCAAATTCGTGAAATACATCAATAATACATCTTTTGGATACATATGATACCTAATTACGACATTTATACGCCTAATCATGCTTCATCATGCTTGGTTTATGTTATTCATACTTGTTTTAGCCTTATAATATACTTATATGACATAATACGCCCTTGAAACACTTAGAACTTGCAAGAATAAACTTAAGGGACCAAATATGTCAACAATTAAAACATAAAAGCCACCAAACCAAGGCCTGGCGGGCCGCGACTCGCTCAGCCATGGTCTTCACGCCCCGTGAGGCTCCCGAATCCGCAGCCAGCCTTTCCAGCTTACGAGATTGGCTCATTTTGTTTGGTTTTGTTGCATTCTAAGTGTGTTTTCTTCATTAATGACTCACCAACCCAACCTTAATCCATTCCCTATAAAACCCAACACTTCTACAAGCTTTTTCCACTTTGCAAACACTCAAAACTCACTCTCAATCTCTTAAAAACGCAGATGAATTCAGGAACAAAGTCAGATTCATAACAACTCACTAAAGTGAGCATAACTTCCTCATTTCTTAATCTTTTTCCATGATTCTTCTTCCTAAATGCTTGGAACAACCTTAGGTATGTTTCCAATTGGTTTTCCTTGGAAAACCAAGGCTGAAATGTTTTGATTAAACATTTACTAAACTCACTTAACTTGAGGTTTCTCATACACATTCCGATGTCCTTATGCTCATAATCAAAGTCTATGATTAGTTGGTCTTAAAAACAAGGTTGTGACATAAAAATCCAGAGGTTTAATCCTCATAAACATTCAGTTTTGACAAGATTTTAGCCTACAAGTGATGAACAAGCTTAAAGCTTGAAGTTGTGTGATTACTTGGATTAGCTTGGGTTATCCTACCTTCAATCCACACATCACTTGATTTTTTCTTAGTTAGATGTTATGTATTTCCATTTCCTTATTGTATGTATGTCTATGACCATCCTTGTTGTCTTATGACAACTTGTGTTTTGGTGACAACTTAAGAGGTTCCTAAATGGAAGATTTATCTTCCTACCTACTACATGACTTCTATGACATCCTTGTGATAATCTTGGACTAATAACCTATAATATAAACTATATAAGTGTAATACTCCGAAAATATAAATTTTTATATCATAAATTAAATGTTGGTTATAAACAAGATAAAATAACTAGGAATAAATAACCTAGTTAATCACAAGTCTTGTAGTCATAAGGAAAACATGGTTAAAAGCACCCTTTATGAACCTGGGTAAAGTTGAGGGACTAAAATGGTTAAAATGAGTTCTGGTCGCACAAACCACAGGAGCCAAGAAGAGCTCTCAAGCTCAAACCCTAATTAACATAATTTCATCAAATTGGAGGGGCAAATCAAGTCCAAATCGAAATCTAAGCTCAAATTAGTGATCACCTCCATAAAGGGATCATAAGGTATGCCAAATTTCACTATTTAGTTTCATCTTGAATTCTTGGTGAACATATGAAATCGAAAATTTGGCTTGCATGATTGATGCTTGGATGAAATTAGGATGAAATCATGTCTAGGAGCAAACCCTAGTTAATAGTTTGTTGAATTAGTGTTCATAGATATGAGATTCATAACTATCCATTTATGTGTTAGATGGGTTTTGTAGAAATATGTTGAACACTAGAATTATGATTGTTAAACTAGTGTTAATTGAGCTTTATGAAGTAAGTCTAGACATTGATGTGTAAACTAGACATTCAAAAGTTGAAAATGATGTTTAAAATTTGGCAAAAAGAACTAGTTATGAACTTGATTCCGAATATGTAAAATTATGCCCATTAGGTGTTCGTTAAAATGCCTAAATGAAAACTAGGTGTCGAAATTTTGGAACGAAAACGCATATGTAAATGTTATGGCGAATTATGCGTTATAAGATATAATTAGAGTTCTAAACAAATTGTTGGGTGAACTCTATAGGCAAGGAAACCGAATCTTCAAGCGGACAAGCCGGATTGGATACGCGCTTGAAAGGAAAGCTTTAAAGGTACGTAACTATGGTTTCGTTACATTATGCTAAAACAGTGATAGTAGTTTTGTTGACTTTAAATTAGCGTTATACGTGAATTTGTTATGTCGTGAAGTGACGAAGCTCACTAAACAAATAAAACGGGTCAAACTATTGATTAGAATAAGTTGGTATGTCATTGAAATAGTGGTTTCCATTAGATAACCAAACAGGTCAAAACAATGTTTAAATTGATAATGTTGAAGTGACTTGAATGTCACTCATTGAATGTGAATTATGAATGCGTAAGCCGAGGACCGGACATGCCAAAAATTGGTTTTCTTAAAAGAACCCATGATATTGGGTCAAAGGTTTAGAATTCATAACGTGTTGATAATGCATAAATAGACAAGCTTGAAACGTTGATAACAAGCGTGACATGTTGCGTACGTAAAACAATGGAATGGAAGTGAAACGCCAATGTTGACAAGCCCGGGGAATGGGTAATCATGTTTAGAAATCAATAGTGATGAATAATGCATGGTATGACACATAACTAAACGGGTCGAATAATAGAAAAGTGGATTTATAGGCTATCAGCTTATAAACCATATTTTCATGCAAATAATTATGGTAAACGGGTCCGTATTTAAATTACAGACACCTAGGAAAAAGAATTACGTAAAACGGACATGCAGAACGAAAGTTATGAAGTTTTAAAGTTAGGATTTTGGTTTAAGTTAGAGCTAGGCAAGTGCAGCAACAAACAAGCAAACATTCTGTCAAAAACAAGGTGTCGCGTAGCGCGACACCCACCTGATCTAACCATCGCGTCACGCGACCATGGTCGCGGCCCGCGACAAACAACGAGTAAGCTCTCGCGGCAAGTGATGAACAAGCTTAAAGCTTGAAGTTGTGTGATTACTTAGATTAGCTTGGGCTATCCTACCTTCAATCCATACATCACTTGATGTTTTCTTAGTTAGATGTTATGTATTTCCATTTCCTTATTGTATGTATGTCTATGACCATCCTTGTTGTCTTATGACAACTTGTGTATTGGTGACAACTTAAGAGGTTCCTAAATGGAAGATTTATCTTCCTACCTCCTACATGACTTCTATGACATCCTTGTGATAATCTTGGACTAATAACCTATAATATAAACTATATAAGATATATAATACTTATAATAACCCAACTTTTGATGATAACCTAATAGTTATTTGTCAAAATAGTAGGTTACACCACCTAAGAACCTAATACTCATCACGATTCTAATGGGTATTTTGACCCATGAAAACATTTAAACTCTTTAGAGTTTCATAGTGTCAAGAATGAGTATTTTGTGATTAGATGGTTACTTTCTCATATGTTACTTTCCATATTCCTTTTTATTCTGAATCCTTAATCTTCCGTTATCCTCCAATACTCATACACCTTCGTTTCTTCGTGTAGAAGGACTTGGTGTTCCAACCTCCCACAACAACAACTCTCTCGCGGATTCACAAGTGGAAAGCTTGCAAAACCGTGAGTATTCTCGAAACCCCCTTTACGTTTACCACCTTTTTGGGGTGTAACATGTTTACCTATGAAACTTACACTTAAACTTTATTCGTAAATGCACAAACATTCCTATTACATGCTTGCATACTTGACTACTTGATACATTGAACTTGGGGTTATACGTTTTGTGTTAGACTTATCATTAGCTTCGATCGAGCCTATCCTTGACATATATAGCTCTATAGGATTAACGCACCACCCGTATACTTGAGGTTATGTCATGAGCTTATTGCGTTTCATCATTGGTTTGGTTAGTTAAACACATACCGACTTTAATGTTTATCTTGTATCATTAGCTTGCCATGTTGAATTCTTTAAACTCATTTTATGCTATGTATGTATGAAAACTTGTATACTCGCCTTTGCTTTTGCATTGAACTTTATTTTAAACATGTTACAGGTTGAGGATGACGATGCTATGAAATTGAAGTAGCGATGATGCCTAGAAACACATATAGACGCCTTAGGTTTTAATATGTTGTATCAATTTTGTTCTTATTATTATATTTGTCTTGTATTTGTTGTTATTTGAATTTCCATGTAATGTTTTGACAATTTGAAATTATGAAATGAAAATGGTTTTGATTTAAATATTGTCACCAATAGTGTTATGAAGTCTCTTGCAATCTCGTTTTCGTCTCACTCCGATGTTTCCGCCATCGGTTGGGGTGTGACAACATTGGTAAATACTTTTAACTTATTTTCCCTTATACGGGCTTGTGATACGGTAAATTATTACCGCTTGGTCGGGTATGGGATCACTTAGCCGGATTGTGGTTAACAAATATGCATAACCCGTTTATCCTGTTTTGTTTGATAACTTAAACATTGAGGGTTAACACGACCGTGTAAACAGACGTATTTTCAAAGACTAAGTGACCTGTATTATATGCAATTAGGCTGGGAGTTGCTTGGTGTCAATAAAGGATCTTGCAAATCCTTAGGATGCCCTAAAGTCTGTTAAACTTCATTTTTACATTTTATATTGATCTGCCTGTGGATTTGATATTACAAGCTCGTTTGTAATTATTACTTTGGTATTTTCAGACAATTGGGCTTGTAATAATATTTTATATTACAAGACTTTCGTTGTGCTATTCTGTGTATGTTTGACTATGACAATACCAATCTTACGTCACAATACTCCCCACCGGGCTGAGCTGTAAATATCGGGGTGTGACACTTAATGAGGCTCTTAATAGTTTAGATATCTTACTGGTTCAACACTTAATGGTTCGGACTGTTTGTTTCGCAAGCAGATGTCTGAATGGTTCAGACATTTGCCTCTGAATGGTTAAGCATTATATTGAGTCTAAATAATTATGACCTCTAATATGAATTGGTCATACATTTGTCTCTAAATGGTTAAGTCACACTTTTAGCAAGTTTCCATAAAACATGTTATTTTTTTCTCAACTATAATCGATTTTCAGATAAAAATAAGATTCGGGGTTCACTTACTATATTATGCGATTTTAGCAAGTTTCCAAAATTAGAAAACATGTTTTTCTTCGTATCGACTCCAATAGGTTTTCTAAGAAAATAAGGTTCACATTTTACTTACTATATTATGTTACACTTATAGTTAAAATAAAATCTAGAAAAAGATAAATGGTTAGAGGAATCATAAATGGATTCTTTCTTGATCTAATGAATGGATTTTGATTTAGATTATATCCACAAAGTGACATAAAATCAAAGTGCTAGTTATGGGTGGTGTGTATGGGTTTACATGTCAAACCCAGCCAGAACCATGGGCGGACCCAAGCCCATCCCAAGGTGGGCGGGCGCACCCTCAGGGGAAAAAAAATTAGTGCTAAGTTCCGTCGAAAATCCCGTCCGCACCCCTTGGAATTTTTCGTCCGCACCCCTTGAAACTTTTCGTCCGCACCCCTTAGGTAAAAAGTGTTATCAATTTATAATTTAATTTTTTTAGTAAACTCTTATTTAAAAAAAAATACTACCTAAATTATATAACTTTTAATACCTAACTAACTAAACCCAAACACCCATACCTACTTATAATTCCTAACTAGCTAGCCCACTAAGTCTTAGCCCATTAACCAAACTCAACAATATTTCAAACTATAATAAAATAATTAAAGCCCAAAACCTTTAGAAATTCTCTCCCGCTCTCTCTCTCTCTCTCTTGCGTCCCTGCACTGCCAACGAACAATATCACCCAACGACAACAGTCCAGCAGCCGGAGACTACCGTAATCAGCCACCATACCACCGTCTTTCGACACCAAATCTAACCGGAATCCGAACACGGGTAAGTTTCTTTGTTATTTTGATGATTTTGGTTGATATTATAGGAGAAAAAGGGTAATAAAGTTGTTAAATAGGTTTGAAATTTTGTGTGTTTTGACGTTGTTTAGATGACTTTTAGGGTGATTATGTTGTTTATATATTTTCAGGGTGATTACAACTTGCGTTATTATTTCTAAGGCTTGAATAGTTGAATAGTTGAAAATTGAAATTGAAATATTATGTTATTGAGCGATGAACTTATGTTATATAGAGAAATAATTGCTTAAGAAATTAGCTTTAGATGATTATATAAATTTAGTTTGATGTTCGTTTGTTTTACCCGACCCGATACGAACCAATTTTTTTTACTTATATACCTATAGGGGCATAAAAATTTTAAAATATTCCGCACCCTCATGGAAAAATTTCTAGGTCCGCCACTGGCCTGAACACAACATGAATCCAAATAGGACATGAGTCACGAACACAACAATTTAAGAATGTTACAGCCTTAAGAATATGAATATTTTCATGGTATAATGATTGGGCTTTGATGAGATTAAATGCATGAAGTGACCTCAAATCAAAGCACTAATGGATAATAATTTTTTTTGAACGACAAATGTTTCTTCTACTCTACTTTATACTAATGACGTTTCTTCTACTCTACTTTATACCAATAACTATAAATTAGGTTTAA
This sequence comes from Helianthus tuberosus, assembly GCA_030545235.1. Lineage (NCBI taxonomy): Eukaryota > Viridiplantae > Streptophyta > Magnoliopsida > Asterales > Asteraceae > Helianthus > Helianthus tuberosus. Next base: position 1,936,455 of record JARYGA010060305.1, read on the forward strand.
ACATGTGATCTCTCTTTTAAGAGACATGTGTCTTTACCAAATTTATCAAATTGACTGGCCCAATATTGGTGTCAATGAACTATATAAAGGAATTAAGGATGCCTTCAATACGGGTCTCCTCCGATCCACGAGATCATATCTCTTGCACCGTTGAGAGCAAGGGCGGCGCTTTAGACCCCGGCCCTCACCGATTTTTCGCTCATAGTGTTAGTTTTACATAATATTTCTGAATTTTTTTTTGCAGTGTAAAATATTGGCTTTTTAAGAGACCGGCCCTCACCGATTTAGATTTGAGAGTCTGCCCGCGATCGAGTTTTTATTCAAGCTCCGCCACTGATTGTGAGTTTGTTTTTGGTCATTGGTGGCATAAAACCGCATTCACCAAAAGGTGTTGTGTATTAACGATTGTCTATGTGACAGATTTCTAAATTAGCGTGTCTTTGTAAATTCAAATACTTAAGAATCAATTTACTCTGATAATTATCATAAGAAGAGTGTTCAAAACACCAATTAACGTCTTGTTCTTTATTAAATGAGTTGACTTTATAAAAAAAATGTTGAATATAACAACTATATTGCAAAGCGAATCCTTGGTATTGGTTCAAATATTCATTGTCAACATGGAATCCTAAGAAACTATTGTTTTTAGTTTTGTTGTCCTGTAAGTTGCTAGTATTCAATGTTTAGTGTACGATAAAATAAATCTACTAATGACGGATTCAAAACTAACTTGTGATTTGATTTATTTATTGGGTTAGTGAGTTTTTTCTATTATATAAAATCACAAGTTACTTGTGTTGGGGTGTAAACAAGTTGAATCGAGTTCATTCATGTTGCTTAGGTCTCAAAAATTGAATTTCCATTGAAAGTAACTATAGAGCGAAAAAAATGCCTCGACTCAGCTTTAACCGATAAAAGTTTAAATTTAATGTATTGTTAGGCAAAAATTTCGACCGGCTCTCTGATTATTCGGTTAATCCGCCACTACGCATGTTTATAACCTATTATTTAAACATGAAAAACAGGTTAACATGTTAAAACAAGTTAACGCTCTGAAAGTAAGTTATAAACTGATTATAAACAAGTTTAGGAGTTATAAATAGATTGTAGTAAAGTTATGAATATGTTGAACTTTAAGTTTTATATTGTATATTTTTTAAAAATTTTAAACGAAATTGAATGATCAATTATATTTACTTTTAAATTATGGTTTCCACTATTCTCACACGTTAAAAATCTTATTTTTACACCCCTACATCTATACGACTCGTATAAAGTTATACGGATCGTATAGGAGAATGTTGCACACAAAAAATATCAGAGAATGTTTTTTTGTCTCCATCTATACGAGCCCTATAACATTATACGACCCGTATAAAATGTTATACGACTCATATAATGCTAGATGACCCAAATCTCATATAATGCTAGATGACCCAAATCTCATATAATGTTATACGACCCGTATAATGTTATACGATTCGTATAGAATGTTATACGACACAATATTTTCTCCATCTATACGAGTCGTATAGCATTATACGGCACAATATTTTTCATGTCATAATATTTTATACGGTCGTATAACCTTATACGACCCATATAAAAGGCAGTGTTTTCAGACCCGGACCGGCCGGTCGAACCGGGAACCGGAGGTTGAGCCGGTCTGGGTCATGGTATCGGGCTGGAAATGCATTGAACCAGAGTTGAATCGGCGACCCGGCGGTTGGACCGGGAAACCGGTCGGTCGGACCAGTTTTTGGAAGGGTTGGACGGGTTTTTTATATATTTTTTTAGATTTAACCCTACTAAATTTTTATAATATTTACGATACCTTCCTGTTCTTACATCCGGTCCGACCTGTCAGACCATTGAACCGGTAAGAAGACCGGTTCAATGTCCTGTCCGGTTCTGAAAGCATTGATTAAAAGGTGTGAAACGAAGATTTAAGGGTATAGCTTTATTAACACCGTAAATAATACTTAAAACATAAGCGTAAATTACTTTTTGAGTCTCTATATTTTAGTGGTTTTAACCACTTGAATACAAAATCAAAAATTTTAACGCCCTGAGTACCTAACCGCTCATTTTATAACGTTTTGAGTCCAATTTTTTAACACTTGTACTTTGATTTTGGACTCAAGTGGTTAAAGCCACAAAAACACAATGACTCAAAACGTTATAAAATGAGCGGTTAGGGGCTCGGGGCGTTAAACTTTTTATTTTAGGCTCAAATGGTTAAAACCACTAAAACACAGAAACTCGTAATTTACTCAAAACATAAGAATATTTTTATTAAAGCATGACCTGTCTATAAAATGTGTTTTTAACCATATAAAAAATGAAAACCGTCACCACGAAAGGGAACATTTGAGTTAAAAATTTAACTTAACTAGGGGTATTCGACCGTTCGCGCGTTGCGCGACATTAGATGTTGGTCTCACTTTGGCGAGAATTCGTTATGCCAACTGAGAACCAAGTTATGATGGTGCTTTAACATACGCAACCATCAAGAAATGGTATATCTAGGCATACATATTAGTGTCGTTAACATTCAACCATTACTTACATGTTTTGCATGGCTGATGTGTTGCGCTGCTTGTAATTAGTAGGCAGTCAGTATTATTTGAACAAAAAGAATTAACTGATTGTTCCTTGCTCTTAACTGCCATCCCACCCGTGTTTGTTGTTTTGGGTGGACAAAGGATAAATTTTGGTGAGATACCTCCTTTCTGAAAACTGTATTTATCATATAGTCATGGGCTATTGTTAATAACTTAAATCGTTGGATTAAAAAATTATGTGTAAACTGATAAGAGTTGTACCTTTCAAGGCCTTGTTTTACACCTTCAGAAGTAACATCAGGTAAAAAGCATCCCATGTGCACCAGCCAAACCAATCCAAAATGTTCGGCATCTAAATAAATTATAATCCATAAAAAAAGATTATTAGGTTGTTAATCCATCAATGAATTACCTACAACAATGTAGAGAACTAACAAAATTACCTTCTTTCTTTCGCGATGAGAGAATGTTTGTAAATGTCTCTCCACACTCCTGTACATTTACTAAATTCATAAATTAACTATAAAATCTTGAAATAAATGAAAGCTATAATTATTTTAACATGCATACTTGACTGTGTTGGTGATAACATCGAACGGGTCGGGTCCAGCAGCCACAAAAACCAGATGACCACCTTCAAACTCTTTTACAGCAGGATCTCCTACAAATTAAAACAAATTCATATTCATCTACTTATAAAGTACGACATAAAAACACATTTATAAATAAACAATCTTCCATACCACTTTCCAAGCAAATCTCCAATTCGTTATTAGAATTTCCTTGTATAACCGCTCTAAAATCACCCTCAATAATTGGCAAGAAGACTGTATATAGAGCAGATTGGTGTGATCCGTCATCGATTTCATTATTTTCTTCGAAATGTGAACCTTCACTCGTTTCGACTATAAGAAACTGAGTTTCAGTAGGTATGTCCTGACCGCAATTCCCCATTCTTTGTGTCATCCACCATAGTTTGAAACGGAACACACACATAAACCTCAATCCCCTGCATTTTGCATCCAATATTATGATCAATAACTCCAGTGTACAAAAATTATATCTCTCTAGCATTTTGAATTGTTATTCTCAATAGCATTCTAAATCGAAATAAAACTTATGATGTAATCGAAGCGGAACACACACACATAAACCTTAAGGGAAAATCATCGAATGATCATCTTGACCATTGAGTTCGACATAATAGCCTTAGACTTAAAAGTTTTCCAATCAACAGTGTTTGACAAGTGTCCCTTGGAGCAATAAATTTCAATCTTGGCGCGCCAAATAGAAATCGGCTGCCAGGTTAAAATCTGTTGCGTGGAAGCCTCTGGTTGGCTAATTTAACATATACCTAACTAAAACAAGAAAAGTCAAATGATATTTTGTAAAAAGAAAAAAGTCAAAAACTATTTTGTCAAACTCATCGGGTCAAAATAGTCATTTTCGTGATTTTCCCAAACCTAAATTGCAGCATTTTGCATCCATTATTTGAATCAATAACTCTACTCACAAAATTCCTATCTCTATAGCTCAAAGAATATTATCTTCAAGAACACTCAAAATCAAATAAGTCTTAAAATATGATCAACCGAGATAAACATAACCGTTTATAAACCATCTCTCTAGCATCTTAAACTTAAAGCATATTATTCTCAATATCATCCAAAATCAAAACAAATCTCACAATACAATACAATTCGAAGCAAAACACACACATAAACCTCAATCGCCTCATTTCACATCCATTATTCCAATCAACAACCCTATTCAACATAATCCTATCTCTCAAGCAATTCAAATCATATTATTTTCAAAAAAAAATCAAATTTAATGAAGTCTTACAATATTATTCTAAAAAACTCCAGTTAACAAAATCCTATCTCTCTAGAACGTTGACGCATATTATTTAACATTCTAAATCAAAACAAATCTTACTATGTAATTGAAGCGAAACACACACAAAAACCAACAGAACATTATCGGACATTCAATAAAAAAAGGAATAGAATGAGAAGTAGCAGGGGGTGTTACCGTAAACTTCGTCGGCCAAACATCGTTGCCGCCGTCAGCGTGTAGCAGGGGGTGTTACCGTAAACACCACGACCCAATTTCATTCCGTTGTAACCTATAACAGGCTGGAACGATAATCAGATTGCCCTTTACTTGTTTTGTTTACTTTTGTTCTGATGAAGCAATATTCAAACCCTAATCTGTTCAGAACTCATTAAACTCAAGAATCAGGGGATTTTTAGGCTAAGTTTCTTACCAATCGAACCCTAGCCGCTGATGATTTGAGTCGACGGCGGCGACTTTCCGATCCAGCCACACCTTCAAACCCTGGTGGATCTCTCTTTTCCTTTAGCATCTCTCTTCTTTCTCATCTCTCACGCTCTTCGTTTCTCTCTCTTCTCTCGTCTTGTGCAGTCGCCGCCATACACGGCTTGTCACGTGTCCCATGATACTATTGCCGGAGATGGTAGGTGGAACGGTGATGGTGGGTTGGGGGTATCTCAGATGAAATTAGGGTAGAGAAGATGAAAGGGGTCGATGAGGTTTCTGTGGCTTCAGGGCGATGGTGAAGTGAGGGAGGCAGAGGTAAAATCCCATAAAAACCCCTGTAAAATCCCATAAAAACCCCTGGAACTATTTATAAGGTTGGTTTTTTAATATATAGGATAATGAGTTAAATGTCATTTTAGTCCATGTGGTTTTGGTCATTTTGTCAATTTAGTCCAAAGGTTTCATTTTTCTCCTGTGGGTCCAAAAAGGTTTCACCATTGCCATTTTAGTCAACTGGGTTAACTTCATCCATTTTTTTTTGTTAACGAGAAGGGCAATTCGGTCATTTTATATGGCCGAATTGCCCTTCTAGTTAACAGAATTACATATAAAATAACCAAATTGCCCTTCTTGTTAACAGAAAAATGGACAAAGTTAACCTAGTAGACTTTAAAATGGCAACGATAAAACCTTTTTGGACCCACATATGAAAAATGAAACTTTGGACTAAATTGGTATAATGGCCCAAACTACAGGTACCATGGCACTTAAATTATATCCAGAGAGATCTTTAGAGTATCATGAACCTTGGAAAGAGAATCTACGCAACATCCCAGGAGTCAGACGCATGAAATATATGCACTTTAGGCCATGGGGTATGGTGGGGCTTGGGTTGGGGCGTGGGTTGGGCATTGGTTGACACATGGAATGGGGTGGCAGACATGGGCAAACCCACATTCAACACGGTATGGCGGGGCGGGGGTTTGGGGCGTGGGTTTGGTGGGCTGGAGCTGGGCTGACCCAGCGGGCTATTTCAATATTTAAAACAACAAAATTAATTTTTTTAATATTTTTAAATAAAGAAAATTACAAAAACATTAAAATTTCCTAACTTTTATATTTGTTTTTTATCTCTTCTCTCATCGCCAAGACTAGTTGTAACTCGTCACCCTGTAGGTGATCAATGGACTGGGTTAGAAATTTCATATCATCTCGTTTTTCTTTGTTCCTTCGTATTTCGGCCATTTGTTGTTGGAATACGTTGAATGTATCCATCTTGCATGAAATGTCATCCAACTGCTCGCTGTATATTCCCCTACGCGAGCCAGAACTCCCAGCTGAAGGCGATGCCGTTTCAGATCTAGATTTTTGAGCACGCCTTCTTGAGACATTTCTTCCATACTCAGGCCGGTTTGGGCTTGGCGAATCATCCAAAAGGTCCTCTAACTCTTGATCTCGTGCATCAGATTGGGCTTGGGACGAGGCCCTTGACCTTTTGGAAGACGAGTTAGTTTCGCTACCAATGGGGATAGTCACCCACTTTGGATGGAACTTACAAATCTCCCAACAATGCATGAAACGGAAGTCGGTCTTACTTGATTTGAATGCGACCACTGCATTTGTCAAAATGTCAGCTTCGTTTTCACCACTTTTAGGGTTTTGCTTTGCTTTATTTAAAAAACCACTAAATTTTGTAAGTTGGGTGCTTATCTCGCTCCACTTTGAGGATAAGCTATCGTTTTCACGATAACTCTCCCTACCCATTTCTTCATGGAAGTCATTAATATTCATGTGTCTTTTTTACCATCAATTTCTTACACCATTTATAGAGGGGGCAAACGCTATATTTTTTTGTATGAGTGAGCTTGCATTAAACAAATTGTGTAGAAACCTCTAGCAAGATGCTATTGGGATCAAAACATCACCAATAGTGGCGGACCTAGAAATTATTTTCTAGGAGTAGGAATGAGTGCTTCAATCAAACTTTCAAGTGGTGCGATCAAGATTTTTGCCTATAAAATACACTAAAAAATTTTATTCAAGAGGTGCGTCCGCCCACCCACAACACCTAAGTCCGCCATGAACACCAAGCAAAAAAAGGAAATTAACAAAAAACCGAAACTACACCAAATTGCTCCACTCTACATCCTCTATTTTGGTTCTTTTATTTATCTAAAGAAACTCAAGCGACTTGACATAATCAATGATTTTGTGGGTTGCTCAGATTTTTATTAGAAAACACCTTTTCATTTTGGGATCTCCATAGGCACCATCACCCGATAAGGATAATTGCATGGACTAACTTCTTTATTTTGTATCTATTACCATTGAGAGATAATTGACCAAACAATGATTGCTACCGGACACATCGTTAGGATGTGCTTGGCAGTTTCCTCGCTGTCTCCACAAAAAAGACACGAAGAGTTATTCGAAAGTATGTTACGTCTAGCCAAAGTAGCCAAGGAAGGTATTTTGTTTCTCCATTTTAGCTTGCCATACAAGAATGTTGATTGGGAGAGGTACCTATTTGTTCCAATCAAGGGCAAAGTGGTTTCCCCACTACTAGAAAATTGGTCATTTTGCTACGGAAATTTTCTACGCAAAAAAATGTGTCGCAAATTTTGACACATTTACCACGCATATCCTACGAAAAAAAGACCTTGATTTTTTTTGGCCAATTTGCGACACAATAGTGACAAAAATACTAATTCTAAGTATTGTGTCAGAAATGCGTAGTAACTTGCTACGCATTTATGACGGGTGAATTATATTTGTATTTGAATTATATTGAAACGTTTAATTATTATTATTATTAACTATTGCGTTGGAAATGCGTAGTAACTTGCTACCCATTTCCGACGGAACTATTATTTATTTGTTAAAATTAGATTTATATGTTAAATTCATTTAAATATTAATTGTTGCGTCAGAAATGCGTAGCAACTTGCTACGCATTTATGACGAAATATTTCTTATTATACTTAGATTATATTTTAATGTTTAATCAGCATTATTATTAATTATTGCGTAGGAAATGCGTAGTAACTTGTTACGCATTTCCGACGGAACTATTATTTATTTGTTGGAATTAGATTTATATGTTAAAATCATTTAAATATTAATTGTTGCGTCAGAAATGCGTAGCAACTTGCTACGCATTTATGACGAAATATTTCTTATTATACTTAGATTATATTTTAATGTTTAATCAGCATTATTATTAATTATTGCGTAGGAAATGTGTAGCAACTTGCTACGCATTTGTGATGGAAAATTTATTACCATATTTAAATATTTAACTAGTTTTATTATTACCATATTTTAAATATTTAAATTTATACCGAATTATTTTCGGTACCCGCTATTTGGCGTTTTCGGTACCGGTACTTTCAGTTCGGTATGGATCATATTTGGTCTTAAATAATCACAATTGGCAATAGTAGATCATATATGTGTATTGAACCATATTGGGCCTCAGGGGCGGAACTACAGGAGGGTCAGGGGGTCAGTTGACCCTCCGGTGAGCAAAATGGTCAATACTTGTTCATAGATGTCCTAATATAAAATATTAATATAATATGTATTATTAAGTCTTACAGTCCGGTCTAGTTTTATACGATAGGAACTGTAAACCAAACCGTTCCTAATGATTTTAAACTTAACTGTGAACACCCCTACCCCACACTTGAGCTTACATCTTTTAATGGTCTTTCAATCATTACTATCCAATTCGATTATATTTATAGACAACAAAACACACACATATGAGAACCATTTCATCTCTACAACTCATCACACTCACCTCTTCACACACCCCAGCCCCCTCCTTCTCGGCTTCTCGGTAACCCACACCCGAGACGGCACCGATAACCGGTAACCGGCCGACAACACCAACATCAGAACTCTTCTCGACTTAAAGCCAGCAACCACAGAGAGGAGCCGGCAAGGCGGCGGTGTGACAACCGGTAATTAACGACTTCTAATTACGCGATTAATAAGCGTTTAGACTATAATAAATAGTGTTTAAGACACGAATTAACTTAATTAGGCTTTTGGAATGCTTTTGGAATCCCTCCGACACCCCCTTCTTGCTCCGTCAAACACGCACACCCCAAGATCCCTGCCCCCACCCTTTTTGCTTTAGTTCTACCACCAGAATCAATTCGTCCAAGCTGCTCGAAACCACCACCCTCTTTAGCAATTGCATGCGCTATAGCTCATTTCGTTTATGAGAAGAACTTGGTGCAATTGACCACCTCTATAACCGCACTATAGTACTAGAACCCCTTTTTATGTAACGTTTACCCACAAGACGTTGTAGTTGACTCCAACTTGTATAACCGTACCAAGTATATCCCACCAATAGTAGAGCTAGTGGTAAGGTCAGGGGAGGGTGAGATGAGGCAAACCTTACCTCTATCCATGGGGGTAGAGAGGCTGCTTTTAGAAAGACCGCAAGCTCAAAAACAAAAGCATACGAACAAACATACGTGATACAACCAGAGAAGGCGGGTACCGTAGTGAAATAAAACTACCAAATAGCAAAATGAGTAAGCATATAGTGCATAAACATTTATAGCATTATAAAACAACCAATGCATATGTTACCTAAAGATAATCATATGCTAATTCTACCCTTAACCAAAAACTAGGCTACATATACGTCATCCCTTAGTAGTCCTTTACCTTAATCATATGTCTCCACGAACCACTATCATGTATCATGTCCTCAGAGAGGTGCAACTCTATCAAATCATATCTAATTCGCTCATCCCAAGTTAATTTAGGTCTGCCTCTACTCTTTCTCTCCTCCACAATGAAGTTTTCCACTGCTCTAACTGGCGTTTTAGTCTGTCTCCTCTTCACATGCCCAAACCATCTCAATCTCTCTTCTTTAGTCTTCTCTGACATACTAGTTACTCTTAACTTTTCCCTACTAGTGACTCCAACTTGTATAAATTACAAAAGAACATGCATAAAGGTTTTGAGTCGGCCCAAACGTCTAGGTTTTTTTTTTTTTTTTTTTTTGAACGGCCAACAAACTCAATCCCGGGCACTCTTGGGGCACCCACTGGACAAACGGAGCACTCCGAAAGTAACCCGAGTCCACCACCAATTCCGGGGAAAACCCGGTAACCCACCCGCCCGTAGGCACGACGGTGAAATTACCGGTAAAACCCGTTTGGCTCAAGGATCCAACGCAGGTTTCCCCGAGTCTCCTATCATTGCCCACCAGTGCCTCACTCTGCACCGAGTGGGAGTCGAACCTGCATCTCTTAAGAGAAATGCAAACCCTCCACCACTTGATCTAGAGATCATTGGCGCCCAAACGTCTAGGTTGAACTTGATTTTATCACAATACCCACCTCACCAATGATCGTGGAACTAATATCCACAGTTTTTTTTTTGTTTTGACCATGGAATCAATAGTAAGAATATTTTTCTGTAGGTACTTAACCTGGTGTTTTTAGGGATAGGGAAACATGGTTTGGCACCAAGGAGACTAAGATATAAGATGGTAAAATACTAAATTGATTAATACTGAAGGTCGTCTTACAACATGTATAGATTATAAAAAACCCTAGAAACCTATGGTGAGCTCACAGCCTCACACTAATAAATCGTAATAATAATAAAATCCAATACTCCCCCACCGTCGGAGCACAAGAAAACTTCAAGGCTAGTCTTAAAAAATATAAAAACAAGAACAAGAATAAACCCTAAAAAATATAGTTTTCAATCTCGGTCTAATAAATCTGCCAAATTCCCATAATCCTGTATTTTTTTCACACCATATCTTTAGTATCCTTAATCCATAATAAAATGTAACACAAAAGCAAATCTACAAGTGTTTTTGTTGTTTACACAATAGCCGGTTCATTCTACACTGACCTATAGAATTCAACTTTTCTTTAATGGTTACAACACAATAATACAAAGAGTGATAACAATGTTTCAAATGCAAGAAGGATATACCTTACATATTGCAAATCCTTGAGGAGAACAATGGAAATTCTATATCATAGACTTGTATTCTCCAAAATTACATTCTTTTAAATTTAGCATTTTGTTTTCATTTTCAAAACTATGATAATTGTTTAAATTAATAATTTCCCGTCGATCAGATTTTATCGTTTGTATCACTGTATTAATGAATGCTATTTAAAAATAACTACTCATGTTCACCCGTCGATCAGATTTTATCGTTTGTATCACTGTATTAATGAATGCTATTTAAAAATAACTACTCATGTTCACAAAGTATAACTATAATCTACTAATGTTGTACTTCTTTTAGTTAACTTGACATTACAATAATATCAGTTGTAAGTACCATCCTCACCGATAGATTGTACCATTTGCCATACTAGTTCTTTTGTAGTGGTATTTAAAAACAAAGGATATTGGATTTAAATAATTTCAACTTTCACTAATTGGCTTGGCTGATAACACTTCAAATTTTTATTTTGTACCACAGCACTTCGAACTTTCAACTTATTTTTGTTTGTCACTCCCACACCAAGTTAGGTTTTTTTCTGATGTGTCACATTGGTTAGTGATATGGCATTTGATGTGACACTTATTTAGTGACGTGGCGTCTGACTTGGTTTTTTTTAATGATGTGGCACTTGTTTGATGATGTGGCATCTAAGTCAGCTAGCAGGGTTAAGGTCTAGTTAGTTTGGGAGTCCCATAGAAAAATAAGTTAAAAGTTGTGAGTGGTGTTGTACAAATCGAAAGTTAAAAGTGCTATCGGCCAATTGGTGAAAGCTGAGGGTTTTCTAAATCCAATATCCCTAAAAATAACTACTAACTAGTTGATTTTCCGCCCGCGCGTTGCGGCGGGGACCTAATGTCTGCAAAACGTGTGTCGGCAATGGCAAGCAGATACTGAATATCAAAACATAAATAAAAATGACGTGGTAACGATAGTCACTTCGTCCTAAAAAGAGCGTTTTAACTAATCTAATATATAATAATAGGACCCACACGTCCTACACGTTGGAAATTTGGTTATTTTCAGTTTAGTTATAACGGTGCTAACACGTTATAATATGGATGAGCTCGGTACCGGTAACGACACCGAAAGTACCGATCCGGAAAATCATCGAAATTAGGTACCGGCAGCGAAAATGCTCGGTACCATACGGTATGGTATTTGAAGGTAAAAATCAGTAAATACAGGTATGGTGCTAGACCGGTGTCAAACCGAAAGTAACGATTCTGAAAACGCCAAAAGGTGGGTACCAAATTGGTACCGAAAATGATTGGTATAGTAAATTTGGTACTAATACGATACTGGTTTGATTACAGGATTTAATACGATTTGCTCATCAATAATCTAAATATCCAAGTTAATTTTACATGTTGCAATTCATTCATTATAGAAAAAAGACAAAAAAGAAAACAAAATAAGTTGTTGTGTATATAAAACTCATTCAAACGAAATACAGTTTACTTACAGTGTGTATAAAAAAGTATATAAACGGTGCAATTACATGCGTTGCTACGTTGCTACAGGATTTGATGAGCTCGGTACCAACCGGTACCGAAAATACCGTTATCGAAAATCCCCAAAAGTGGGTACCGATACCGAATATACCTGATACGGTACGGTTCGGTATCGGTCGGTACTGGTACGGTACCGGTATTTGAGGGTAAAAACCGGTGAATATCGGTGCTGAACCGATACCGATTTAGTACCAAAATATACCCGCTTTGGTAAATTTGATACCAGTACCGGTACCCGATACCATTTGCTCATCCCCTTGATGATGTTGTTATTCATTGAGTTGTGTATGAAAAGTAAAATCTAAACGGTGCAATTACTTGCGTTGCTACAGGATTTGATGAGCTCGGTACCAACCGGTACCGAAAATCTCCAAAAGTGGGTACCGGTACCGAATATACCTAGCATGGTACGGTTCGGTACCAGTACGGTACCGGTATTTGAGGGTAAAAACCGGTGAATACCGATGTCGAACCGATACCAAAAATGTCAAAAGTCGGTACCGATTCGGTACCGAAAATATACCCGGTCTGGTAAATTGATACCGGTACCGGTACCCGATACCATTTGCTCATCCCCTTGATGATATTACTATTCAATGTGTTATAATTTTAATATATAGGTGTGTTATAACTTTAATATATAGGTAATACTATTCATTATGTTGTAATTTTAATGTATTGAATTGAATTCAATGTGATGTAATTTTAATATATAGGTAATAATGATGATATTACTATTTATTGTGTTGTAATTTTAATGTATAGGTAATGTATAGGTAATTAGGTTGACATTACAATATTATCATTTGTACGTATAGTCTTCACCGTTGGATCGCCAAGGGATTGTACCGTTCGTGATACCTGTTCGTTTTGTACTGTTCATTGATCCTGACAAGATAATTGTTTGAATGATCATCATTTAATTAAGTGTAATCACTTGAAAGTAGTATTTTTTTAATTTTTTATAGTAAGAAGTTCCCAAGTCGACTATAACTGTGTCCGTTTCCTAAGGCTTCTAAAAATAAGAAGTGTACAAAGACACAAGATGACACAATGTCGAGCAAAATATAATACAATGTCGAAAAATATAACACAATGAATCGCAAAAGAGACACAATGACGCAAATATAGAAAATACACAATGATAAATAAAAGACACAATGATAATAAACAAAAATTCAAAAATCTACAACTTATAAATCTAAAAGTGAAAACCTAAAATCTCACATCGTAGAGTTAAATGAGACGGTTCCAATGCCGCTTGAATAAGGTCAATTGGAGTCTGTTTGATACCCTTCGTACGATTTCTTACTTTTAGGAGCATTTGTATTTGATCCTAAACATGTAAAGATAAAAATAAAACTTTTATTAAATAAAAGGGAAAATGGACTGTATCACCCTAAACTATGCAAAATTGGCCAATACCACGCCCAACTTTCAAATTGGCTCCCACCACCCTCTACTCGACAACTTGGTGTCACTGTCACCCCATCGTTAAAAAAACACTAACTGGGTTTGTTTATTTTGCTGATGTGGCTTTTTATCTGATGTGGCAAGGTGACGTGGCATTTTTTAATTATAATTAATATAAATATATATATATATATATATATATATATATACAACACAACACATACAGTCACTTTATAACAACAACAATTATCATATCTTTCTTCACCAGCGACGTTCATCATCTTCATCAACATTAGATCTGAAAGTTCAGTTACACAGCGACGTTGCATACGAGTGCAGCAACCACTGCAGATTTACTCGATGAATAACAACAACAATTATCAAATCTTTCTTCTACTTTGCATATTTCAACAACAACACAAATCGGAATTAGAAATTCAGCAATGATTTAGAACTGGAACTCAGCCGATATATTCACTAACATTCATCAATCTCAACTTTATACAATCAAATCTGAAAGACCACAGCTTGCATTTTCGATCAGTTCAATAACAACTTTGAAACAAACTTTGATTAACAACAAAAACCTGAATCAAATTTTATTATATCCAAGTAGATTAGCAGTCTGCATTTTCGATCACCACCGCCACCGTCAACACCACCACCTCCTTCCCCACTTCTGACCACCGCCGCCATCGACTCAGCCACCACCTTCTTCCCCCTTCTCACCACTAGGATTTTCAGTTCTGACCGGATTCGAGAAAGTGTGGTGCCGTGTTCGCCGGTGATGTCGAAGAATAAGAGGTAAACGACGATGATGACGGCGACGGCGTTGAAGATGTTGAAATATCGAGATTTGGTTTTTTCTTCGACGGTGGTGGAGGACGGAGGAACTTCGCGGAGGAAAAGTGCTGGATCGTTGTTGAAAAGTGCTTTGCAGATGTCGGTGAAGATGGCGGAGCATAAACCGAGATAGCCTTTGAGGATTCCGGTAACTGGTCCTCTGCAATTTGGAGAATATGTGTTTGTGTTGAATTAGGGTTTTTGTTATGTTTACAGAGATAGAGATGATAAAGGGTGAGTCCATGTAGGCTGTCCACCTCACAAGTCCCTTGCCACGTAGGATTAAAAACCTAAGTGAGTTAGTGATTATTTAACGAAGGGGTGACACTACCACCTAAATGTCGAGTAGAGGGTGGTGGGAGCCAATTTAAAGTTGGGCGTGGTATTGGCCAATTTTGCATAGTTTAGGGTGATACAATCCATTTCCCCTAAATAAAATAAGAGTAAAACGCCTGGATGCTCCCTGTGGTTAGGTAAAATAACGCCTATCGTCCCCAACTTTTGGAATGTATGTTCCCTATGATTTGTTTGGTTGTTACTCTGATAGTCCCTGAAGTGGATGGACGTTAATTTTCTCAGTTAAGTGGGTGTGGAATTACAAAATTACCCTTAGTAATAAAAAAGACAATCAAGTCAATAAAAGAAATAAAAAACGTGGGATCCACCTACCACTTCTTCTTCATCCTAAAACCACCACCTCAAACCTCCTAAAACCACCATCGACCACCACCTCCTTAAACCGCCACTTGCCACCACTTCCTAAAACCACCACTAAAACCACCACCCTCCACGATCACCACCCTAAAATCAACTACCACTTCGTAAAAAAAAAACCCAAACCTGCAGGTGAGCCATGGATATCATCAAATCACCCACAAAGATTTAATCTTTTCACAAAAAAAAAAACAAAACAAAACGACACATGCAAAATTGGAACATCACCGCCAAATTAAGAACAAATCACGAACACCTAAATCACGTCAACCGATGTGGATACTCAACGAATGTGAAAACAAAGGATATTGGATTTAAATAATTTCAACTTTCACTAATTGGCTCGGCTGATAACACTTCAAATTTTTATTTTGTACTACAGCACTTCCAACTTTCAACTTATTTTTGTTTGTCACTCCCAAACCAAGTTAGGTTTTTTTTCTTATGTGTCACATTGGTTAGTGATATGGCATTTGATGTGACACTTATTTAGTGACGTGGTGTCTGACGTGGCTTTTTTTAATGATGTGGCACTTGTTTGATGATGTGGCATCTAAGTCACCTAGCAGGGTTAGGGCCTAGTTAGTTTGGGAGTCCCATAGAAAAATAAGTTAAAAGTTGGGAGTGGTGTTGTACAATTCGAAAGTTAAGAGTGCTATCGGCCAATTGGTGAAAGCTGAGGGTTTTCTAAATCCAATATCCCTAAAAATAACTACTAACTAGTTGATTTTCCGCCCGCACCATGCGGCGGGGACCTAATGTCTGCAAAACGTGTGTCGGCAACGGCAAGCAGATACTGAATATCAAGACATAAATAAAAATGGCGTGGTAACGATAGTCACTTCGTCCTAAAAAAAGCGTTTTAAGTAATCTAATATATAATAATAGGACCCACACGTCCTACACGTTGGAAATTTGGTTGTTTTCAGTTTAGTTATAACCTTGCTAACACGTTATAATATGGATGAGCTCGGTACCGGTAACGGCACCGAAAGTACCGATCCAGAAAATCATCAAAATTAGGGACCGGCACCGAAAATGCTCGGTACCATACGGTATGGTATTTGAAGGTAAAAATTTGTAAATACATGTATGGTGCTAGACCGGTGTCAAACCGAAAGTAACAATTCTGAAAACGCCAAAAGGTGGGTACCAAAATGGTACCGAAAATGATTGGTATAGTAAATTTGGTACTGATACGATACCGGTTTGATTACAGGATTTAATACGATTTGCTCATCAATAATCTAAATATCCAAGTTAATTTTACATGTTACAATTCATTCATTATAGAAAAAAGACAAAAAAGAAAACAAAGTAAGTTGTTGTGTATATAAAACCTCATTCAAACGAAATACAGTTTACTTACAATGTGTATGAAAAGAAATCTAAACGGTGCAATTACATGCGTTGCTACAGGATTTGTTGAGCTCGGTACCAACCGGTACCGAAAATACCGTTATCGAAAATCCCCAAAAGTGGGTACCGGTACCGAATATACCTGATACGGTACGGTTCGGTATCGGTCGGTACTGGTACGGTACCGGTATTTGAGGGTAAAAACCGATGAATATCGGTGCCGAACCGATACAGATTTAGTACCGAAATATACCCGCTTTGGTAAATTTGATACCAGTACCGGTACCCAATACCATTTGCTCATCCCCTTGATGATGTTACTATTCATTGGGTTGTGTATGAAAAGTAAAATCTAAACGGTGCAATTACTTGCGTTGCTACAGGATTTGATGAGCTCGGTACCAACCGGAACAGAAAATCTCCAAAAGTGGGTACCGGTACCGATTATACCTGGCATGGTACGGTTCGGTACCGGTACGGTACGGGTATTTGAGGGTATAAACCGGTGAATACCGATGTCGAACCGATACCAAAAATGTCAAAAGTCGGTACCGATTCGGTTCCGAAAATATACCCGGTCTGGTAAATTGATGCCGGTACCCGATACCATTTGCTCATCCCCTTGATGATATTACTATTCAATGTGTTATAATTTTAATATATAGGTAATAATGATGATATTACTATTCATTGGGTTGTAATTTTAATGTATAGGTAATGTGTTGTAATTTTAATATATAGGTAATAATGATGATATTACTATTCATTGTGTTGTAATTTTAATGTATAGGTAATTAGGTTGACATTACAATATTATCATTTGTACGTATAGTCTTCACCGTTGGATCGCCGAGGGATTGTACTGTTCGTGATACCTTTACGTTTTGTACTGTTCATTGATCCTGACAAGATAATTGTTTGAATGATCATCATTTAATTAAGTGTAATCACTTGAAAGTAGTATTTTTTAAATTTTTTATAGTAAGAGGTTCCCAAGTCGACTATAACTGTGTCAGTTTCCTAAGGCTTCTAAAAATAAGAAGTGTGCAAAGACACAAGATGACACAATGTCTAGCAAAATATAATACAATGCCGAAAAATATAACACAATGAGTCGCAAAAGAGACACAATGACGCAAATATAGAAAATACACAATGATAAATAAAAGACACAATGATAATAAACAAAAATTCAAAAATCTACAACTTATAAATCTAAAAGTGAAAACCTAAAATCTCACATCGTAGAGTTAAATGAGACGGTTCCAATGCCGCTTGAATGAGGTCAATTGGAGTCTGTTTGATACCCTTTGTACGATTTCTTATTTTTAGAAGCATTTGTATTTGATCCTAAACATGTAAAGATAAAAATAAAACTTTTATTAAATAAAAGGGGAAATGGACTATATCACCCTAAACTATGCAAAATTGGCCAATACCACGCCCAAATTTCAAATTGGCTCCCACCACCCTCTACTCAACAACTTGGTGTCACTGTCACCCCTTCGTTAAAAAAACACTAACTGAGTTTGTTTATTTTGTTGATGTGGCTTTTTATCTGATGCCACACCCCAACCGATGACGGAAACATCGGAGTGAGACGAAATAGATTGCAAGAGACTTCATAACACTATTTGTGACAATTATTTAAATAATAAATTTTCATTTCATTTCTAAAGAGTCAATTACAAGGATTTGAAACAAATACAACATGAATAATGAAATAAAATGCCAATAAAATACAAAATTTAAAATGTGTATCTAAGCATCCTACTAAATTCCATGCATCATCAACATCATCGCTAAACCTGCAACATGTTTTAAAAGCATTGTTCAATAAAAAGGTATTGGCGAGTACACTAGTTTTAGACTCGTGGCATATGTATAAAAAGGTATTTTCAATCCAACATAGCAATTGGTATACAAGGTCAATCTATCATGCATAACAATATGTCAACTCTAGTGTCCACTAGTATTTAGCATCCCTCGACACAAAAGTGACGAGATCGTTATAGAATAAAGACTCATCAAGTCTTGAACTTGAGAATCACTTGTGGGTTAAAACCCTTGAACAAAACAGAAATTTTGTGAGGTTTATACCACTAATTTTGAATGTCTCAACCTTGTTTCTAAGCCTAACTAACCATAGAAGTGGTTATAAGTATAAGGACATAGGTTTGAGATGAGTTTCCTCAAGTTTAAACAAGTTTATCAAAGTTTGAAACAAGAACAGAAAAATCAGTCCACTTTGGAGCCCTTTTGGCAACATTCCAGGCTCTGGTTTTCCAGGGAAAACCCATGGAAACGTAGCTAAGGTCAATATAAAGTAGTAGGAAAAAGAATCGAGTGAATCAGATAAGAATTGAGTGAGTTATGCTCACTTTAGTGAAGTGGTATAAATCTGCTCGAACTTCTGCAATCAGCTACGGTTTGGAGTGTTTGAGAGTGAATGGAGAGTGTTTAGAAAGTGAAAAATGCTTGGAGGAGGCTTGGGTTGTATAGGGGATGGATTAGGGTTTCATTGGGTTGGGCTTTGGAAGTGTTTAGTGGGCTAAATAACTCAAAACAAGGAAATTAAGTGGGCTGATGCAAGGCTGTTAACAACCCTATAATTTTTTTTTATTTTTTTTTTGGACATTAGAAGGTATATATTTGATGTTTAATAAAGTGTTACATGGTGTCTAGTATGTATGTAACTTGTAACAAGGTCCAAAATGCATAAATGACATGTTTTAATTTAGCAAAAAGTGTGATTACATAGGTGTATATAACACATGAAATGTAACAAGTATGTATGGTTTATAGTTTGGTATGATCAAGTGAAGAAAAAACATACAACTTAATCTTATAATCGAATAACTAAGTGTTTAAATGTATGAAGATTTAAGGATTACAAATACACGATCATTGTTTACGAGTTAAGCTTACGTTTATACGAATTACGAACCATGTTTCAAACGAGTGCACGTATCAATGTACAAACATGTATAAACGATGTATAAAAGATTCGTTTCATTACGATCAAAGTCTCGGATTTTACAACGATACAACGAAATACGATTACATGGAATACAAGATTTCCAAAAAAAAAAAATAGAATTTCAAGCAATGGTTTCTAAATATGGAAAGTATGAAAACGCAGGGCATTACAGTCTCCCCTCCTTTAGGAAATTTCGCCCCGAAATTTATTCAAGAGGAAGACTTGAAAAAGTTTTGGCAAAATTTGAGACTTGGAAATTTTGAAACGGTTTGAAAAGTATGAAACTTTGGAGAACGACAAGGTAAATTTGCAGGGGAATTTGTTGTCTAAAATAATTTGAGGTACCAAACATAGTTGAAAACGTGTAGGTGCATATATAGGTAAAGTGAGTTTAAACAAGTTTGGATAACTTAAATTGGAGATGTATTAAAAATGGGACGTATTAAGAAGGAAGATTTTGACAAACGGTTTGTATTTTGTTGGAAAGTGGGGTAGTTTACAGGGGAAGTTTTAAGGATAGTATAAAAATCACACTTTCGTAAAAATTGTTTATTGAGAGGAACAAAAAGGTTTGGTACTTTGAATAAAGCGTTAAAGGTATACTTAGTACATTTACACAAGAATAAAGAATAGGAAGACGGTTTTAAAGGTAATGAGATAAGTTAGGATTTGAATGTTTAAACAAGCTTGATTGTGAATGGGGTTCGTATGAAAGAAAGGATAATGGAGAATAATAGGAGTATGGGGCGAACGATTGACTCTAAATGAATGCAAGTATATGAATGATATAAGTATTAGATAGACGAAAGTAGCATGTTAAAGATGAAGTCTCTTCATGGATAATCAGATATAATGCGTTTCTGAGTTGTTTAAAGTTTGTATTAGGTCAAAAGGTCTCTAAACACTGAATTTCTCATGGCACGTTTTACGAAAGTTTGGTAACATGGTTAAAACACTTATATATAGGAAGTACCAGCGGCGTATCCACCATGTTTTGACCATGTTATGTTCGTCTCGTTGTTCGGTGTCATGTTACGTTCCATGTCTTACCATACACAGTAGTACGCTCTATGGTTTTCATACGCCTATCACTATAATCCCGTGTGCACCAGCGATTATTTTGATCGTCGCATGATCCGCATAGCTTGTACTAGTTGTGCATGAATCAGGGTATACATAATTTAAAAATAAGAATGTGTACGTATAAGAATATAGTATATAAGCAAGTCCATGCTTAAGTATGTATGGGACCCACGTAAGCGAATCACTCGGATTACGCTCGCGTACGGGTACGAATGTATGAATCATGAGTATGAATGAAAGTATGAGCATAAGTATAAGTTTAAGTATGAATATGCACGTAAGTATGAGTATAAACATAAAGCGTACGAGTAGTATGAGTATAAGTATAAGCATAAAACGTATGCGTATAAGTGTAGGTACGAATAATAAAATTTACGTATATAGTGTACGTTGGGGCATAGCGGATTTAAGCGTATAAAAGCATTCAAAAGGTTGAGTATGTAAATACGAACGATATGAATGATGTTATCGCGAGATATTGACTAAAATGTGTATGATGATATGCATGTATAGTTGTTTAAACGAAACGTTGAGTTTATCGAATCAAAATTAGGTTGAGCTTGATTTGAAGGGTAGAATATAGTTTGTTTATGTAAGAGGATATAAAGTACTCATTGGTTAAGCATAATGTATTTTGTAATGAATGGAAATGCTACTTTTGTTTTAAAAGAGTTTACGTAATCCGAAGATGGTCGGTCCCCATGAAGTCTTCTTGCCCACGTGTTTTGTAAATTGGTGTAGGAAAAAGGTTTTCGATAAAAAGTAAGTTCGTTTCATCAAACAAGAAATTATGAATTTAGGAGGTTCTTGTGAAAACGAGGATCCTTAGAAAAGAAATTTAGCAAAAGGACTTAGTGATTGTTAAAAGTTTTAACAAATAATTTGTTGATGTTGAAAAGAGTATTTGGTAAAACGATCATATAACATCTATAAGATCTTATAAGTAATAAAGAAAGGTTGGTTTGATTTCGATTAAGAATGGAAGTCTCTAGTATGATGATATAACGTGTGCGTGTTTTAGTGATTAAGTTGAATATGAAGTTCATGGGCCAGAGATTCATTGGACCAATTAAATTGATAGGTAGCATTTCGTAAGGTTTTGAAATTCGGGAAATAAAACGTTTTAAGGTATGATTAAGAATTTCGTGTATGTGAGTTATGTGAAAATAGATTGTAGGATAAGAAGTACGTTTGATAAAACAATGTATTTTGGAATTGATATAAGTGGGTATTTCGATAAATGATAAATGATTTAGGTATGAAAAATGATTGTGTTTGCTTGATAAAGTATTTTGAAGGAAAGTTTTGGTAACGATCACCTAGGTAAGGGAATCACCCCTAACTCGTTGGTGAGGTCGTTTTAAGAAAAGAAGGAGTGGAGTTAATCGTCAAGGTAAGGAAATCACTCCTAACTCAATGATATGTCTCCATTTTGGCGTTATAAAGAATGTAAACAAAATTGAGTGATGTTTTGAAATCATGCATATGAATAAATGTATGAAAAAGATTTAGTATGATGTGTGTGTGAGAAGAAAATATCGAAAGTAAATTCGAATTTGAAAGATTGCACCGTATAAAATAAATAATAGAAACACATGTTTGATTAAAATTTGGGATTGTTCCAAAACGGAACTTTGACTAACCAAAGTGGTTGAAAAGTCTTTTGAATTTGAGGAGCATGATTCGGCCTAATAGGTGGAATACTCTCGCCAACAAGTCGGTTAACGGTATTTACCCTTCCGGTTACTGCATGTCCCAAATCAATCGAAATTTCGAGACTTGGCGGGATTTATGAAAAATTCAAGGAGTGGAACTAGTCGACAAGGTGCGGGTTTCACCTCTAACTTGACGATTTCGTATCCTAAGTGTGGTTGGTACTCGTCAGGTCAAAATTTAATTTCAACACTTTGACGAGGGTCCACTAGAATTTGAAAGCGGAAATTATCCATCAAGGTGAGGATCTCAGTCCTAACTTGGTGGCGAATTTCGCGTAAAAAGAATAGGTGGATTGAGAGTCTTTCACCAAATTGTGGGTTTCACTCCTATTTTGGTGAAGTCGTCTCGTTTGTGTATTACAAGTGGTTTCGAATTTAGTATAAATGAGTAAAAGACGTATGTTCAAAATAATAATAAGTATAAACACATAAAGCATTTTAAGAAAATAACACGTAAGAGACCTTTCAAGAATAACATGTAAAGATATTTCATAAAAGTAGCATGTGAAGCAAGTATGGTCGAATTTTGGTGCTTAACTATAGGCTAGGTCAAAAGCATGGCAACTTTCCTAATTCCATATAGTTATGGCTCTGATACCAATCTGTCACACCCCAACCGATGACAGAAACATCGGAGTGAGACAAAATAGATTGCAAGAGACTTCATAACACTATTTGTGACAATTATTTAAATGATAAATTTTCATTTCATTTCTAAAGAGTCAATTACAAGGATTTGAAACAAATACAACATGAATAATGAAATAAAATACCAATAAAATACAGAATTTAAAATGTGTATCTAAGCATCCTACTAAATTCCATGCATCATCAACATCATCGCTAAACCTGCAACATGTTTTAAAAGCATAGTTCAATACAAAGGTATTGGCGAGTACACTAGTTTTATACTCGTGGCATATGTATAAAAAGGTATTTTCAATCCAACATAGCAATTGGTATACAAGGTCAATCTATCATGCATAACAATATGTCAACTCTAGTGTCCACTAGTATTTAGCATCCCTCGACACAAAAGTGACGAGACCGTTATAGAATAAAGACTCAACAAAACCCCGTCGGGTGGTGTGCTACTCCTATAGCGCTATAATCGTTAAGCCGAGTTAACAAGTAGTATGTATTCTAGCATGAACCTAAGCATAGCAAAGCATATATAAGGATTGAACGAATAAAAACATGTTTGTGAATCGTGCATTTTAACAAGTAAAACATGTTGCACCTGAAGTGTAAAAAAAGGAAAATGGGTCAAGTGTACTCACAAAGTTGCATATGCTTTCCGATTATCCCATGTGACGAAGTTGTTGAGACTAGGAAGTTGAATGTGTTCGATTTGGAGTTTAAGAGGTGTTTACATATGGTTCTAGGGATTTGGAGTTTAAATAACATGAAAAATAAACATATGAAAATAATCATCTAACACCTATGACACTTATTCTTGACACTATGAAACTCTAAAACAGTTTAAATGTTTTCGTGGAATAAAGTTCCATTAGAATCGTGACAAGTTGTCAAGGCCTAAGATGATACAATCTACTAGCTTGATGAATGTCTATTAGTTCATCACCAAGAGTTCGATTATTTGGTTGTTACATAATTATTACATAGTGTATATTACATCATATAAGTCAAGCATGAAGTAGAAGATTAAAGTCTTCATTTAGGCACCTCTAAGTATCATGGAATTCATACATGAGGTAGGAAGAACAAAGCTTCCATTTAGGTACCTCTATTGTTCACCACTACACTTGTTGTTATGAACAACAAGGAGGGTCATGAACTTGCAAGAAACAATATAATATAAACAACTAATCTATGAGAAAACATCAAGCAATGTGTGGATTTTCAAGTAGGTTAGCCCAAGCTAATCCTAAATCACACAATCATCATGTCTTGAACTTGAGAATCACTTGTGGGTTAAAACCCTTGAACAAAACAGATAGTTTGTGAGGTTTATACCTCTGATTTTGAATGTCTCAACCTTGTTTCTAAGCCTAAGTAACCATAGAAGTGGTTATAAGCATAAGGACATAGGTTTGAGATGAGTTTCCTCAAGTTTAAACAAGTTTATCAAAGTTTGAAACAAGAACAGAAAAATCAGTCCACTTTGGAGCCCTTTTGGCAACATTACAAAGTAGTAGGAAAAAGAATCGAGTGAATCGGATAAGAATTGAGTGAGTTATGCTCACTTTAGTGAAGTGGTATAAATCTGCTCGAACTTCTGCAATCAGCTACGGTTTGGAGTGTTTGAGAGTGAATGGAGAGTGTTTAGAAAGTGAAAAATGCTTGGAGGAGGCTTGGGTTATATAGGGGGTGGATTAGGATTTCATTAGGTTGGGCTTTGGAAGTGTTTAGTGGGCTAAATAACTCAAAACAAGGAAATTAAGTGGGCTGATGCAAGGCTGTTAACAACCCTATAATTTTTATTTTATTTTATTTTTTGGACATTAGAAGGTATATATTTGATGTTTAATAAAGTGTTACATGGTGTCTAGTATGTATGTAACTTGTAACAAGGTCCAAAATGCATAAATGACATGTTTTAATTTAGCAAAAAGTGTGATAACATAGGTGTGTATAACTCATGAAATGTAACAAGTATGTATGGTTTATAGTTTGGTATGATCAAGTGGAAAAAAAACATACAACTTAATCTTATAGTCGAATAACTAAGTGTTAAAATGTATGAAGATTTAAGGATTACGAATACACGATCATTGTTTACGAGTTAAGCTTACGTTTATACGAATTACGAACCATGTATCAAACGAGTGCACGTATCAATGTACAAACATGTATAAACGATGTATAAAAGATTCGTTTCATTACGATCAAAGTCTCGTATTTTACAACGATACAACGAAATACGATTACATGGAATACAAGATTTCCAAAAAAAATAGAGTTAACTGCCATTTTCGTCCCTGTGGTTTGGTCACTTTGGCCATTTCAGTCCATTTTTCAAAAATGCGCCATTTTCGTCCCCCACGTTCTGGAAAGGTGCCATTTCAGTCCAAAAATCATAACCCAGTTAAGTCAGTTTGTAAATAAGGACTGATTGTGTAAATTTGTAACATAAAGGACTGATTGTGTAGAGGTGCCATTTCAGTCCAAAAATCATAACCCAGTTAAGTCACTTTGGCCTGCCACCACCACCACCACCACCACCACCGCCACCACAGCCACCACAGCCCTGCCACCAGCACCACTCCGCTGCCACCACCACCACCACCACCGCCACCACCGCCACCACCGCCACCACAGCCACTGCCACCACCACCACCACCGCCGCCGCCGGAACCACCACCATCAACGTCATGGCAAGACCCATATTTTCAGACGTTTGTATGTAATATAAAGTCAGAATTTATTGTATTTAATCCGAAAAGTAAACGAGCAAAACAAAGGAACGAGAACGGTATACCGAAACGAAAAGCTTGCGGGTTACGGGGACGTCTTCGTCTTCTCCGGTCGTCGGAAGCTTGCGGGTAAGGTAAGGTTCAATCAACCAGCAAGCAGGTAAGCTTCGATTAGCCACCATTTCTTCTCTATTACATTTGAATTGTTGCCATTATGGTCGTCGGAAACGCGATCCCGAGCGAACCCGGATCGCGAATTGGATCGGACGAACCAAAACGAAAATCGTGCCATGAGTAGCGAATTATGTGACTATGGTTGAAACAAATGATCAAAAAGGCGAAAACCGATTATAGGCTGTAAAAATATTAATGTCATCTGGTTTTGGGCTCTTTAGATGGGTTAATTACTTTATTTGCAGATAATAGAACAACCATTTGCTCATTATTTGTCATCATATTTTCTGCCAAAAGTTTCACCATTGATTGCAAACCGTTAAATGGATGTTTGACTAGATATACATTTGTGGAATTATTAACTTATATATGTTTGAAAACATGCATAGTTCATAGCTTTGAAATGAAACCAAGAAATAAGTATTATTTTCATAATTACATCATCGATATAGAAGCAGTTCATTTGGCGTTTTGATGTAAATATTGTATCATGGGAACTATATATTGTCTACAAGTCTTTTTATTCATTTCTTCTCTCAAGAATCAAGATTCATATGTACTTTATGTTATTGTGTTAATTTTGATGGTAATCAAAGTTTATTATCATTTTATGACATGGGTATCTATCAAAAGATCAAACCAATCACTTGTTGACCACTGCTTGATAATTAAATTAGTTATAAAAAGACAATGGTTTTGAAGAACTCAGAGGACACAGTGGCAGCGAAAGGTTCAAATGAAAATGGGAATTCATCTTCTGCTATCGTTGATGGTGGTGGTTCCGGCGGCGGCGGTGGTGGTGGTGGTGGCAGTGGCTGTGGTGGTGGTGGTGGCAGTGGCAGTGGCAGCGGAGTGGTGGTGGTGGCAGGGTGGTGGTGGTGGCGGCGGTGGTGGTGGTGGCAGCGGAGTGGTGGTGGTGGCAGCGGAGTGGTGGTGGTGGCAGGGCTGTGGTGGCTGTGGTGGCGGTGGTGGCGGTGGTGGTGGTGGTGGCAGCGGAGTGGTGGTGGTGGCAGGGCTAGTGGTGGTGGTGTTAACTGCCATTTCAGTCCATTTTTCAAATTTACACAATCAGTCCTTTATGTTACAAATTTACACAATCAGTCCTTATTTACAAACTGACTTAACTGGGTTATGATTTTTGGACTGAAATGGCACCTTTCCAGAACGTGGGGGACGAAAATGGCACATTTTTGAAAAATGGACTGAAATAGCCAAAGTGACCAAACCACAGGGACGAAAATGGCAGTTAACTCAAAAAAATATAATTTCAAGCAATGGTTTCTAAATATGGAAAGTATGAAAACGCAGGGCATTACATCTGATGTGGCAATGTGACGTGGCATTTTTTAATTATAATTAATATAAATATATATATAAAACACAACACATACAGTCACTTTATAACAACAACAATTATCATATCTTTCTTCACCAGCGACGTTCATCATCTTCATCAACATTAGATCTGAAAGTTCAATTACATAGGGACGTTGCATACGAGTGCAGCAACCACTGCAGATTTAATCGATGAATAACAACAACAATTATCAAATCTTTCTTCTACTTTGCATATTTCAGCAACAACACAAATCGGAATTAGAAATTCAGCAATGATTTAGAACTGGAACTCAGCCGATATATTCACTAACATTCATCAATCTCAGCTTTATACAATCAGATCTGAAAGACCGCAGCTTGCATTTTCGATCAGTTCAAGAACAACTTTGAAACAAACTTTGATTAACAACAAAAACCTGAATCATTTTTTATTATATCCAAGTAGATTAGCAGTCTGCATTTTCGATCACCGCCGCCACCGTCAACACCACCACCACCACCACCTCCTTCCCCCCTTCTGACCACCGCCGCCATCGACTCAGCCACCACCTTCTTCCCCCTTCTCACCACTAGGATTTTCAGATCTGACCGGATTCGAGAAAGTGTGGTGCCGTGTTCGCCGGTGATGTCGAAGAATAAGAGGTAAACGGCGATGATGACGGCGACGGCGTTGAAGATGTTGAAATATCAAGATTTGGTTTTTTCTTCGACGGCGGTGGAGGACGGAGGAACTTCATGGAGGAAAAGTGCGGGATCGTTGTTGAAAAGTGCTTTGCAGATGTCGGTGAAGATGGCGGAGCTTAAGCCGAGATAGCCTTTGAGGATTCCGGTAACTGGTCCTCTGCAATTTGGAGAATATGTGTTTGTGTTGAATTAGGGTTTTTGTTATGTTTACAGAGATAGAGATGATAAAGGGTGAGTCCATGTAGGTTGTCCACCTCACAAGTCCCTTGCCACGTAGGATTAAAAACCTAACTGAGTTAATGATTATTTAACGAAGGGGTGACACTACCACCTAAATGTCGAGTAGAGGGTGGTGGGAGCCAATTTGAAAGTTGGGCGTGGTATTGGCCAATTTTGCATAGTTTAGGGTGATACAGTCCATTTCCCCTAAATAAAATAAGAGTAAAATGCCCGGATGCTCCCTGTGGTTTGGTAAAATGACGCCTATCGTCCCCAACTTTTGAAAATTACATGTATGTTCCCTATGATTTGTTCGGTTGTTACTCTGATAGTCTCTGAAGTGGATGGACGTTAATTTTCTCAGTTAAGTAGATGTGGAATGACAAAATTACCCTTAGTAATAAAAAAGACAATCAAATCAATAAAAGAAATAAAAAAGGTGGGATCCACCTACCACTTCTTCTTCATCCTAAAACCACCACCTCAAACCTCCTAAAACCACCATCAACCACCCCCTCCTTAAACCGCCACTTCCTAAAACCACCACTTGCCACCACCCTCCACCATCAACACCCTAAAATCAACTACCACTTCGTAAAAAAAAAAAACCCCCAAACCTGCAGGTGAGCCATGGATATCATCAAATCAGCCACAAAGATTTAATCTTTTCAAAAAAAAAAAATAATAAAAATAAAATAAAATAAAATAAAAAAACACACACACAAAACAAAACAACACATGCACAATTGGAACATCACCGCCAAATTAAGAACAAATCGTGAACACCTAAATCACGTCAACCGATGTGGATACTCTGCGAATGTGAAAACAAAGGATATTGGATTTAAATAATTTCAACTTTCACTAATTGGCTTGGCTGATAACACTTCAAATTTTTATTTTGTACCACAGCACTTCCAACTTTCAACTTATTTTTGTTTGTCACTCCCAATCCAAGTTAGGTTTTTCTTCTGATGTGTCACATTGGTAAGTGATATGGCATTTGATGTGACACTTATTTAGTGACGTGACTTTTTTTAAATGATGTGGCACTTGTTTGATGATGTGGCATCTAAGTCAGCTAGCAGGGTTAGGGCCTAGTTAGTTTGGGAGTCCCATAGAAAAATAAGAGGTAAACGACGATGATGACGGCGACGGCGTTGAAGATGTTGAAATATCGAGATTTGGTTTTTTCTTCGACGGCAGTGGAGGACGGAGGAACTTCGCGGAGGAAAAGTGCTGGATCGTTGTTGAAGAGTGCTTTGCAGATGTCGGTGAAGATGGCGGAGCTTAAGCCGAGATAGCCTTTGAGGATTCCGGTAACTGGTCCTCTGCAATTTGGAGAATATGTGTTTGTGTTGAATTAGGGTTTTTGTTATGTTTATAGAGATAGAGATGATAAAGGGTGAGTCCATGTAGGCTGTCCACCTCACAAGTCCCTTGCCACGTAGGATTAAAAACCTAACTGAGTTAGTGATTATTTAACGAAGGGGTGACACTACCACCTAAATGTCGAGTAGAGGGTGGTGGGAGCCAATTTGAAAGTTGGGCGTGGTATTGGCCAATTTTGCTTAGTTTAGGGTGATACAGTCCATTTCCCCTAAATAAAATAAGAGTAAAATGCCTGGATGCTCCCTGTGGTTTGGTAAAATAACGCCTATAGTCCCCAACTTTTGAAAATTACATGTATGTTCCCTATGATTTGTTCGGTTGTTACTCTGATAGTCCCTGAAGTGGATTGACGTTAATTTTCTCAGTTAAGTGAGTGTGGAATGACAAAATTACCCTTAGTAATAAAAAAGACAATCAAATCAATAAAAGAAATAAAAAAGATGGGATCCACCTACCAGTTCTTCTTCATCCTAAAACTACCTCCTCAAACCTCCTAAAACCACCATCGACCACCACCTCCTTAAACTGCCACTTGCCACCACTTCCTAAAACCACCACTTGCCACCAACACTGAAACCACCACCCTCCACCATCACCACCCTAAAATCAACTACCACTTCGTAAAAAAAAACCCAAACCTCAGGTGAGCCATGGATATCATCAAATCACCCACAAAGATTTAATCTTTTCACAAAAAAAAAAAAAAACCAAAACGACACATGCACAATTGGAACAACACCGCCAAATTAAGAACAAATCATGAACACCTAAATCACGTCAACCGATGTGGATACTTAGCGAATGTGAAAACAAAATCAGGCCAAATCAAACCTGGATCGGAGCAAAATCGGGCCAAAAAGAAACTGATACATGCAAAATAAGAGCAAAACCAGGACAAATTGGACAACTTGGTGACCTTCACTGGTTCGGATTCGACTTTTAGGTTGTTGCAGGTTTCAGATTCGACGGATGTTGCAGGTTTCAGATTTGACTTGTTTTTTCAGACGACCTCACGTTACCCACTTAGTTCAGGGTTTTGGGGGAAATCAAAACAGAGTAAAAAAAGATTTTGCAGGTGCTCACCGGAGTGGTGTGTTGGGCGGGAAGCATGATAGGGTTGACCAAAGGTGATGAATGATATGGTGGGGGTGATGAATGGTGTGATTAGTGGTGGAAGATCGACATATCTGGTTTGGCATTAAGACTTTGAGCTTAAAGAGTAGTGGGTTCCACTACTACTCATTTGATTTCATTTTTATATTTTAATTTTATGTTTTAATTCAAAAGGAAAGGGTAACTTTGTAATTTCACACACACACTTAACATCAAAAACTAACCTTCATCCACGTTAAGGACTATCTGAGTAACAAATCGGCAAACCATAGGAAGCATACCTGTAATTTTGAAAACTTAAGGACTAAAGGTGAAATTTCACAAAACTATAGTAACTTTTTTTTTTGAACGGCAGCATGTATTAGAAAGGAAAACAATCCAGCGAAAAGCTGGAAACACAAAGAAAAAAAGAAAAAAAAGCCAAGGCTACATACTGCCTAAAGAAACAACCTACATATAACAAGTAGAAATACTAGAACAAGGATTCACTTTCCAAACTTCCCAGTCGCACTTTAGCTTCTTACTCCGGTTGTTTACCCAGCTGAAAAGGGTAGTCACTATCTCTTCTAGAATTACATCAACTCCTCTGTTAAGGCCTTTAAAAATCCTCTCGTTCCTTGATTTCCAAATGCACCACATAGTTGTATATACTATACCCAGAAGGGTTTTCCGACATAATGCTGAATCTGCCTTGCCAATCTGCGTCCGCATCTGTTCCAGATCCTCCCAACCTGTGAAGTCCCAATTGGCCCATATAGAAACCCTCCGCCAAATCTGTTTAGCCACGCTGCAATCGACAAAAACATGTTGAACCGTCTCCAACGAATTAAGGCAACGAGCACAATCGGAAGACACCAGATTCACCCCCCTCGCTCTAAGATTATCGTAAACTGGAATACGATTCTGGAAGGCCCGCCAAACGAAACAATTCACCTTGATGGGCACCCAATTCACCCAGTTGCAGAGCTGACCCGACGACCCGAACGAACTGTATTCCAGTAAATTTCTAACGGCTTTGACAGAGAAACCCTCGTCCCCAAGCCCAACCCATTTCCACTTGTCCTTGTTTGACTTAAAAGCAAACGAGGAAACCATCAAAAGCAGATCTGCCACATCCGCCTCTTCCGAAGAAGAGAGCTTCTTTTTTCTCCAATTCCAAGACACATGGACTAAGCTCGAGCCATCTCCAGATACCCTCTCATTTATGAAACAAGACTTGGCTTTCTCTAATTCGTAAAGCCGAGGAAACAAATAGCAAAACGGAATATTACCAAACCAAGCGTCTTTCCAGAATTTTGTGTTGTCTCCCGCCCCAACCTCCCTCACAATATGATCGTTCAAAT
Source organism: Helianthus tuberosus (assembly GCA_030545235.1). NCBI lineage: Eukaryota > Viridiplantae > Streptophyta > Magnoliopsida > Asterales > Asteraceae > Helianthus > Helianthus tuberosus. The sequence continues at coordinate 1,968,561 of JARYGA010060305.1, forward strand.
TAACCCCATCGCTTAGCAAATCTGCCCCGGCCTTGATTAAATGAGCCCAAGGTCCCACCCCACTCTTGTTTGCTTTTAAATGATCCTCATAATTGCTTAAGTGATGAATGGCACTGATACATCTAACCCAAAGAGCTGCCGGTTCCAGTCTCCATCTCCACCACCACTTGGCAATAAGCGCCAAGTTTTGCAACCTCAGACAACCCACACCTAAACCACCGAACTTTCTGGGCATAATCACCTTCCTCCAAGCCGTCCAATAAATTTTATGAGTATCCCCAGAACCTCCCCAAAGAAAGCGCCTACGGATTTTTTCCATCTCGTCAATCACCTTCTTCGGGGCCCTGAACATAGAAAGATAGTACAACGGCAGCGAACCTAGCACCGCCTTGATTAAAGTAAGCCTACCTCCAAACGAAAGACAAGAGGCTTTCCAAGAGTTAAGCCTGTTCTTCAACCTCTCTAAAACCGGGTTCCAATTCAATAAGCTATTTTTATAACACATGTTGGGAGCAATGTTTCAAATTCAATAAGCATATTCCTTAATATTTGGAAACCCCTGAAGAGAACAACCGAAACTAAATCAAAGGACTTGTCTTCTCCAAAATTACAATTTTGTTTTCTATTTTTATCTTGCATTTTGTTGTATTTTTTAAAACTATGATATTTTTTGAATTGCTAATACTCATTTTGTTCGATTTCTTTGTACAGATTACTATTTTGATACATCTCAAAATAAATATCCATTTTTTTCACAAAAGAATAACTATTTTTACTATTTTTTTTTTTTGTTTTACCCTTAACTAATTTCACAAGGAAGTTTCATAAAAAAAATCAATTTATTGAAATTTCTAAGTTAAGTTAATATAAGACTATGGGGTATAGGGCGGGGGTTGGAGAGAAACGCCCAAGTCACTACCCCGAGTGGGTTTGGGTTTGGGCGTGGCCCCTTGGGCGGGAGTTTAAGGCCGGACGTGGGGCGGGGCTACCACATGACATGGCGGAACCTCATTGGCCAAGAGCACTAGCCCTTTGAAATTGGGTTTTTTTTCCACGCCACCCAACCCAAGCCCCACCATACCACTTTGAAATTGGCTTTTGGTCTTGGGTGTCTCATAGTCTATGTGTCGCACCATGCCCCTAACCCATGCTCCACCATACCCCATGGTCTAATGTCATTATCACTAATAATTTCTTTAGGTAAATTTGTAATTTTCTAGGCTACAAAGTCAGGGTTATCACCCCTATAACACTAGAAATCAAGTAAAAGAAGACACTAGTTGTCCCAATGGTTTTCCAAAATACGTTATTTATCAATGACGACGGGTCTATGGGTTGCCCCATTTACCCATCTTGGGCTACTCTCGCGTGGGCCCAACAGGATATAAGCCCAACAGTGGCTTACCTTGCCCACTAAGGCTCTCCTTTTACAAAATGGGCGGGAAACTAGAATCAGAGGACACAGACTACATTTAATGCCCGATTAGAAAAGGATCTTTGGCTCGAAATTGTACTTCCTAGCCGGAAGTATTAAATGAGGCTGCCATCTTACCGTTGGGGGTCAGACACGTGTCTGAGCCCCCCAAAAACTCTTGGAATCCGTTGGATCATCTTAGCAAAATATCTCACATGGGAGACAAGGACTCGGGGTTATATAAGGGATAAAGAGGACGATCACGAGGCAGATTTTAAGGTATCACATTTAAAGCTCTCTCATTTACTCTTCTCTCATTTATTCCGACCAATATCCTCGTACATTAAACACACACACATTTATTAGATTCACACCTTAGAGGAAGCATTCTGGTGATCACACTCATCGGAATAAGCTCCTCCAACTCTCCGGCAAGTTTACTTATTCTCACGCCGGAGCTTGGTCACGGATCCCCCTCCCGGGGCCCTCCGTGACGAGGCTAACGGTTTACTTTTTTGTAGCAACGAAGGCGGGGATATCTTGACGTCAGCGAAGACCCCTTTGAACGTCACTAGGGATTTGGGTATTCGACATTGGCGCCATCCGTGGGACAGTAGTCTGACTAGTGTTCCCACACTGAAACTCCGGCGTCGAGATAACCCGCTTTACAAGAAGCAACATGACTACTCCACCCAGCTCACGTACCATCCAGACGGTACAGAACGACCATGATAAGGTCACAGTGGAAGATATAACTTATGAAGAAGAAAACGAGAATTAAGTGGAAATTCTGGAAAGGGATGAGGCCATCACTTCAGATTTCGTTGCCATGCACAAGGAGAAGCTAAAAAAGTGTCTCGAGGATTTAGAAAGACAAGAAAAGCTTGACAGCCTCCGAGCTAGACTCTCTTTCGACACACCTTCCAACCGGGAATGGGTGGATCCACAAAATAAGAACAGTGGAAACGACCCACTGGAGACTTTCATGACGGCCCTTAGGCAGATGTCCTCGAAAGAGAGGGTAGATCTCATTACAGGGAAGGGACAAAAAGGAAAAGAAAAGGAGAAGGAAAATCAAGGCGGTGACGGTCTGGATCAACCCTACCTCCCTAGGGACTTAGCTGAAATTTCAAAGTTCACTAGAAGAATCGCTGAAGCACCCATGCCCCCTAAGACAAAGCTACCTCCAAACTTCGACAGGTATGACATGACTAGAGATCCTGAGGATCATCTCCATGCCTTCAGGGGTGCAGGGAAGTTGGGACAGTGGCCCATGCCGGTTTGGTGCCACATGTTTGTGCAGACCCTAACGGAGGGAGCCAGGCTCTGGTTTGACAGCCTTCACCCCGGAGGGATCGACAGCTATGAAGAGCTAAGTGAAAAGTTCCTCAGGAACTTTGGTCAGCAAAGGAAAGTGGTCAAGAACCCAAACGAAATCCTACACATAAGACAGAGGGACAATGAGCGAATAGATCAATACATGGAAAGGTTTGTCAAGTAAAGCATGAACATCAAGGACGTCCCCGAGGTCATGAAGATCAGCAGTTTCATCAACGGGCTTAAACATGCACAATTATGTGAGAAGCTGGGGGAGGAGTTCCCACACTCATTTGACAACCTCATGGACAGAGTCAGAGCCTTTGTCAGAGGCAAAGACACAGTTAGCAAGGCTAAGGAGATGGACACCCCGCCCTGAAGAGCCAACCCAGCTGCAAAACCTCCCGAAAAAGGTACACCTTACTCAAGAAAACCAGCTTTTGATAGAATGTTGCATGATAGAACGAGGCCCTTGTATTCCCCATATCGGCCTCGGGGGAGAGGCTCATCCTCCTACTCTGACAACTTCACCCCTCTCACCAAAACCCCAAGTGAAATACTGGCCACTGAGAGGGTGAAGGGCTCTTTCCCAAGACCGCCACCCATAAAGCCCGGGCCAAAAGCACAACCGAACGAGTATTGTGACTTTCATAAAGGGTTCGGTCATAAAACTGATGATTGCATGTATCTAAAGAGGGAAATAGAGGCCGCGGTGAAAACAGGCAAACTGGCCCATTTGGTTAAGGAGATTAAGGAAGGAGGATGGGATCGCAAAGGGAAAGATGTGCGGGAGCCTGGAAGGGCAGATGTAGACATGATCCGAAGGAGGAATGAATTTGATACCACCAGAAGTGTAAAGGCCAGGATTCTAGGCTCCCCAGACCACATGAAAGCTCCCATCTTGATGCCACACCTGGAGGAAAACGAGGTACAGCGACTCCCCCTTAACATCTCAGCCATAATAGTTGGCCACAGGGTGGCCAGAATACATGTGGATGGGGGATCCGGGGTAGAAGTAATTTATGAACACTGTTTCCTCAGATTTGACAGGGACGTAGGAGATAGACTTGAGGAGGACTATATCCCCTGGTAGGATTCAACAACAGCGTGTCACACCCTTTGGGAAAGATCAAACTCCTATTTACAGTCGGGGTCGGGGATCGTGTCCGAACTATAAACTTAACCTTCACAGTGGTCCGAGCACCCTCAAAATACAATGCAATCCTGGGTAGACCGGGGATTGGGGACCTGCAAGCACAGGCATCAACACCACATGGAGCTCTAGTGTTCCAAACGCCAAAGGGCTTGGCCTGGGTAAAGTCTGCATATGAAGTAGCCTCTTCCGTATCTGAGGGAGAGATACCTGAGAAATCCCCAGGGGACGGGGTCGAAGAATGGGTCCTTTGTGACAGGTTCCCGGAACAGACAGTCAAAGTAGGAAGTCACCTGAGTGACAAGTGTAAAAGTGCTCTCAAGGAGCTGCTCCTTCTTAACATAGATATGTTTGCATTTCAACATGGAGACATGACAGGAATTCCAAGGAGCTTGACTGAACACCGGCTCAACACATATACCTGGGCAAAGCCAGTCAGGCAAAAGAAACGGAGTATGGGCCCCAGTAAGAGGAGGACCGCCTGTGAAGAAACCAGGAAGCTGCTTAGAGCCGGAATAGTAAGGGAAGTGAAATACCCATCTTGGGTTGCCAACCCGGTTATGGTCCAGAAGAAAGATGGAGGGTGGAGGATGTGCATTGATTTTCAAGATTTGAACAAAGCATGTCCCGAGGACTGCTACCCCCTCCCAGAGATAGACGCCCAAGTGGACTCCTTATCCCAGTATCCCCTGAAATGCTTCTTGGATGCCTACAAAGGATACCATCAAATACAGATGCCAATGGAAGACGAGGAAAGGACCGCCTTCATCACAGACGAAGGGACATTTTGCTATACCAAAATGCCCTTCGGACTCAAAAATGATGGTGCCACCTATCAAAGGTTCATGAATGCCCTTTTCAGGGAACAACGGGGACAAAACCTGGAGGTATATGTTGATGACATTGTTATCAAAAGCTTGACCGAAATGGCCATGATAGATGACATAGCCGAGACCATTCGAACCATGCAAGATGTGAATATGAAGCTGAACCCTGGGAAATGCTGCTTCGGGTAGAAAAAGGAAAATTCCTGGGAGTAGTAGTTACTAAGGGAGGAATCAAAGCCAACCTGGAGAAAACTCAAGCCGTGGCCGAAATGCGATCCCCCAGGTCCCTGAAAGACATTCAACAGCTGAATGGAAGATTAATCGCCTTGAACCGTTTTTTGTCAAAGGTAGCTGACAGGACCCTTCCCTTCATGAAGGTACTGAAGGACTGCCTCCAAACAGACAGGTTTAAATGGACCTCTGAGGCAGAAACCGCTTTCCGAGAAATGAAGGATTATATTTGTAAGCTCCCAACTCAAGCCACCCCGGTGCCTGGGGAAGATCTGCTGTTGTATTTATCTGCTTCAAAGACAACCATAAGTGCGGTTATGATGGTAGAACGGGAGGGGAAGCAGATACCAATATACTTCATCAGCAGGACCCTCAAGGGTCCTGAGGAACGCTATATGCCCCTGGAGAAGTTAGCTTTAGCTCTCGTTTTCGCGTCCCGGAGACTAAGGAGGTACTTTCAGGGAGACAAGGTTACTCTAATGACAGATCAACCCCTCCAAAAAGTGCTAAGAAGGCCGGAGTTGTCGGGGCGACTGGCCAAGTGGGCAGTCGAGTTAGGAGAGCACTCCTTGGAATTCAAAGCTAGAACTGCCATGAAAGGGAAAATACTGGCCGACTTCTTGGCAGAGGTCCCTGAGGATGAAGAAAAGGAACTTTTAAAGTAGGAAGCTTTAGAAAAGGAAGAGAAAGAGGTGGAAGATGAGATAGTGTGGAAGTTGCTTACAGACGGGGCCTCCAGCGAAGAAGGTAGCGGGGCGGGCATTACACTGATCAGTCCTGAGGGGGTTGAGCTAACCTATGCCATCAGACTGGACTTTGAAAACACCAACAACACCGCGGAATATGAAGCCCTTTTAGCAGGGATAAGGCTAGCCAAAAAGATGAAAGCAAAGCATGTGGAAGCTAGCACTGACTCACAGCTGGTGGTCAAACAATACCAAGGGGAGTATGAGGCTAAAGACAACACCATGGCTCGGTACGTGGCAAAGGTAAAAGAAAAAGCCGAGGCCTTCAAGACCTTTAAGCTAGAATACATCCCCCGCGGGAGGAATAGAAAATCTGACGCCCTCAGCAAGCTGGCCTCTGTGGCATTTGATCACCTAGCAAGAGAAGTCAAAGTGGAAGTCCTGACTTCCCCCTCTCTTGACACAACCGAAGTAGCCACGATTGAGAATACACAAGAAACATGGATGACACCAATCATAAGGTTCCTCAAAGACGGAACATTACCCGAGGGAGATTGGGCAGCCAGGAAAGTAAGAGTCAAAGCCTTGCAATATGAGTTGATCGATGGGGAACTTTACCGAAGGTCATAATTAGGCCTATCCCTGAAGTGCATTGATAATGAAGAAGCCAAGTATGTGATTAGAGAAATACATGAGGGGATTTGTGGGATGCATTCGGGGCAAAGGACAGTAGTGGCAAAGGCAATGAATGCGGGATTTTATTGGCCTCGAATGTATGAGACATCATCAGAGGAGACCAAAAGATGTGACAATTGCCAGATCCATGCCCCTATAACGCACCGCCACAAACACCCAATGATACCTGTTTCAACGTCTTGGCCCTTCCAAAAGTGGGCCATTGACATAATTGGGCCCTTCCCAGAAGGCCCGGGAGGGGTTAAGTACGTGGTGATTGCCATCGATTATTTTACCAAGTGGATAGAAGCAAAACCCTTAGCAAAAATAACGGGGGAGCAGATGAGACGATTTGTACTAGACAACATCATTTGCAAATATGGAGTCCCGAAGGAACTGGTGAGTGACAATGGTTTCCAATTTGCTGAAAAAAACCCTTCAGGCCATGGTGCGAGCAAATGCACATACACCAAGTATTCACCTCCGTCACCCATGCCCAAAGCAATGGACTGGTGGAAAGAGCGAATCAGAGTGTCATCAAGGGAATGAAAGGGAGACTTGGAATGAAACAAAAGGGATGGTTGGAGGAGTTACCATTTGTGTTGTGGGCATACAGGACCACACCCAGAACTACAACGGGGAAACCCCTTTCAGCTTAACTTACGGGACGGAAGCAATCATCCCGGCTGAAATAGGGTCCCCAACTGCCAGAATGAAGCTCAGGGAGGCAGAGAACGAAGAAGATCTCTGGATGAACCTGAATTTGCTCGAGGAGAGGAGAGAAGTGGCAGCAGTCAGGGAGGCTAAGTACAAAAAGCGACTTGAAAGTTGCTACAATGCCAAGATGAAGAAGCTTAACCTCGTCCCAGGGGACCTGGTCTTAAGAGCAAACGAAGCCAGCGTACAGGAGAGCACCGGGAAACTAAGGCCCAACTGGGAAGGACCCTACCGGGTCACGTGGGCAAACGAAAAAGGAAGTTGCAAGCTGGAGACACTTCAGGGCAAAGAGGTCCCAAGAACATGGAACCTCATGCAGCTCAGGAAGTACCACATATGAATCAGAAGAAAATCTTTTAGGAAAACGGCCAGGGAGCCATTTTTGTAATGACTAACTGATAGTCAGGGGCTTACCCCCAAGATAAAACTTTTGTAAAAACTTGTACTGGGGAAACTTGATCCCCAAGAAATGAATGACAAATAGGCAACTCACTTGCCCCCTTTTGGCAAAGTGACATGTGTTATACCAAGGCAGACGTGCCTAGTAGAACTATAAGCCTAATAACAAACAAACACGTGTACACAAGGTATACCAAACATACCAATCGCCCAGCTGTGGGGCAAAATAGGGTCTAGCTAACCCGGAGAAAACGGACAAACGAACCAAAAACATAATCTCACATTATAAACTTGTCCAGTGATTGGCCTCGAACAGACAATCCTAGTTTATCAAACAAACCATAAGCACAACACACTTCTGTAAGCAAACTACAAAAAGAAGTCTTTCTTTATTTATTTGCAAAATGAATGTACAATGGGAAGCCTTACTGACTTTGGCAAAAGCAACTAACATACAAGCCAACAAGCATAAAAAACAGACTAAAGCACAGTTTCTCGCAAACAGCCCAAAAGTCTTCAGGAAGGTGCCGACCTGATCCCTGGCAAAAGCCCTTGCTACATGAAAAAACACAACAGAAAACAATCAAAAAGAACAAGATAGCAACATACAGTCATAGGTTATATGATTAAGTACTTAGGAGAACCCCTACACAAAGGTTCTCCTTCCAAACACCAAAAAAGTTTAAAGTATCCTAGGGTAAGTAATTATCCGGATTACAACCATATCAAAAGAGGTTAATGTTCAGAAATCACTAGGGGCCGCCCCCAGACAAAGGCTTTGGAGACGAGGGACCAGTGGAGGAAAACAGGGTTTTCAATTCATCTATTGATATCATGGGATGCTCCAGGATCTTCTTGAGAATGACCGGGGTCTTACCCCCAAACTCCTCGTCTAGCTTAGACAGCCGCTTCTTGGCTTTGGAATTGTAAAGCGGAGTCTCTTTCCTGCCCAGACCCTGAGCAGAGTAAATATACCCATCCTTCAGCCCAGCCTGATAGCCAACATCCCGGTACACCCTATACACCTCCTCCAGGCCACTTTTAAACTCCTCCGACAGAGAGGCAGCAGTAAGAAAGGCTCCGAAACCTTCAGTGATTAACCAATGCTTCTCCTTAGCCAACCGCTGGTTATCATCAGAAGTTATCCCATAATCAGCATACATAGTCTTCAGCTGCTCCTGAGAAACGGAGCCAACCTCCTTCAGATGCTTCAGCTCAGCGGCTAATTCTTCTTTCTCCTCTACCAGCACCGCCATCTCCCTCTCCCAAGCTCGCTCCCTCCGCTACAACATAACTCCAGCCATCTGAGCAAAAAAACATTATAAAGAATCCAAAAGCAGTTGGAAAATATATATAAAAAAGAGGAGGTTATGTACCTTCTCCTCTTGCAATTTTCGCTCGGCCTCAACCACTTGACATCGAAGTTCGGCAGCAACAGACTGGGAGGTCTTGAGTTCACCCTTGAGTTCTTCATTCGCCTTCCTCAAATCATCAACCCGCTGCAACATGCCGGCACCCCTGAAAAAGCTCTCACAAAGTGACATGCTGTACTGATCCTCAAAAAGGTCATCCCTCAAAGCAGAATTCATGAACCTATGAGAGGGAGGAACAACATGACTCAAAAAATCCCTGGCAGTCTCAGGGGTCCCTATCACCGAAGAATGGGTTATTTTCCACTTAGGAACATAGGTGAAAGGAAGGGCATTAACAAACAGGTGAGCCAAAAGGGATCGATGAGCAAGACCCTCAAATTGAGAAGGTTTACTGGTCCCAGTAGCATGATGAGGAGAAACCTCAAAAGCTGAGGCAATACGGGCAATGCTTACTTCTGGAGTCTTGTCCCCGAACGCGGGAAGAGGAAGGACCAGTAGGAATCTCTATTGGGTCATGAGAACTTCCCTACTCAGACAAAAAAAAAAAAGAAACATCAAAAACCTCCCAAAACGAATGTAAGGCAACAGGTAAAAGAGAAGATAAACTCACCAACAAAGGTGCACTCACAAGGCTGGAGGACCGCAGGTGCTTAGACAAGGAACCCTTAACCCCGACAGGGGGAAGTTCGGAAGCAGCCTTTGTTGAAGGAGGGGGTTTTTGTCCGCTAGCACTCCGGAGCTTTTGTCGGATGTCACGGGGAGCAGGGGCTGGTTTAGGGCTTACAGCCTTCCTCTTACGAACCAAACGAATCTCCAGATCTTCATCATCGTCATGACTAGATTGCTTAACAGGAAGGGGATCAGGGGAACTCTCCTCCCCATCAGATGAAGTCCCCTCACCTCCTTCCACAATAGCGGAGCCCCCAGCCTGAACAGACCCTCCGGCAACCTGCATCCTAGTACTCCGGTTCAAACCCGGATCATCCTCATCACCAACCACAAACTTAACATCCTTGGAATCCCCTTGGAACAGTCTCCACAAAGTCAACTCTGCATAAGAGGAAACACTAAATATGACTGCACAAATCCCAAGGAGCAAAAACAGATAACAGCAAATCCAGGGCAAAAAGATACCTTTTTTACCAAAAAAAGCTTTGGGACGAAACGAATAAGAAGGGCTCAATCCCCCCATTGCCAGAATCCCCTCAGGAAAAGTGAAAGCACTCGTCGGATTTTCATACATGCGCTTCCATTGGACAATCTCGTCAGCAGATAAAATGGGGATGTTGTCTTCAATAGCAGCCTTGGCATCCTTTGGTGGTGGCGACTCCGGTATCATGGCAGCAGAAATGAAAATGAACCTACTCTTCCATTCTTTAGGATAAGTGGAGGTCGGCATAAAGGTATAACAGGGTTTCGACACATTATTCTGTCGTTTGGCAAAGGTGAACCAATCCCCATCGGAGATCAGTTTATAAAACATGCAGAACAAGGGGACGGATGGCTCGCCAGAGACAGCCGCACAAGATAACTCCAAATGCACCACCCTCATAAGCCCTAGGGGGTGCAGTTGAGGAAATGAACACCGAAGTGCCGCAACAGGGCTATCTTGAATGGAGAAAGGGGATACCGGACTCCACAGGAGGAAAATGCCAAAGTGTAAAGAACAATCCTATCAGGGGTGCACTCAGCCGGTTCATTAGGACCCGGCAAGGTAGGAGAGAAACGCTCAGGAATATTGTAAGTCTCGACAAAGCACTTCAAGTCCTTCGCTGTCAAGACTGATCGAATTGCGGAACGTCCGGTACGGCTCATGATTAAAAGAGAGATGATGATCGGAGAAGTATGACGGAAAGAAAGAAGGAACCAGAAGGAATTGAGAGGAAGTTTGACAGATAATGGGGGTATTTAAAGAAAATAACTGACACACAGAAAACCGTCACATCACTCGTCCCTTCGAAATTTAAAAAGGGTGCACATGTATTTAGGGGATTAACCCCCGCCACTAGTATTCGGCGAAATGATGGGCCTAGTGAGAAGAAATGGCAATTAATAGTCAGTCAAAAACAGGCCCACATTCGTAGCCTGAAAAGATTAACATCCTTCTTGCACAGTTGTGGCTCAGTCACGGATCATGAGCCTTGGGTCTCAGAACCAGGGACTAAAGATGACTTGACGACGGGTCTATGGGTTGCCCCATTTACCCATCTTGGGCTACTCTCGCGTGGGCCCAACAGGATATAAGCCCAACAGTGGCTTACCTTGCCCACTAAGGCTCTCCTTTTACAAAATGGGCGGGAAACTAGAATCAGAGGACACAGACTACATTTAATGCCCGATTAGAAAAGGATCTTTGGCTGGAAATTGTACTTCCTAGCCGGAAGTATTAAATGAGGCTGCCATCTTACCGTTGTCTGAGCCCCCCAAAAACTCTTGGAATCTGTTGGATCATCTTAGCAAAATATCTCACATGGGAGACAAGGACTCGGGGTTATATAAGGGAGAAAGAGGACGATCACGAGGCAGATTTTAAGGTATCACATTTAAAGCTCTCTCATTTACTCTTCTCTCATTTATTCCGACCAACATCCTCGTACATTAAACACACACACATTTATTAGATTCACACCTTAGATGAAGCATTCCGGTGATCACACTCATCGGAATAAGCTCCTCCAACTCTCCGGCAAGTTTACTTATTCTCACGCCGGAGCTTGGTCACGGATCCCCCTCCCGGGGCCCTCCGTGACGAGGCTAACGGTTTACTTTTTTGTAGCAACGAAGGCCGGGATATCTTGACGTCAGCGAAGACCCCTTTAAACGTCACCAGGGATTTGGGTATTCGACAATAAAAAAAATTACGGTGTCAAGATGACCGAAAAGGAGATAATCTAAGATAAAAGAAAAAATGTTTCAAAGGTGTCTAAGAAGTATTTGTCGATAAAAAAAAAAGTGTTTTAAAGGTGTTTGATAAGTATTTGTATGTACCAGATAAAAATTGTTAAACTTGTTTTTTTTTAATTTACAAAACACTAAAGTATTTGCATAAATCTTTTTTTTTTTTTTGTGTGGATAAAACTTATATTTCATTCTAATCATCAGGATAAATTACATAAAAATAGCATGTAGACGAGCAACAAACTGTGCCGCCATCCCATTATGAATAGAAAACCCTAATCTACTAAAAACAAAGCCTCGCCCCTGAGGGTCGAAAAGTTAATGTGAACCACACGCTGAACTCTAGTCAAGAACCGAACCACCTCCGGCGCCAAAGAGCCAAACGTGTCAATCGCCAGAGGGACAAAGACATGCTGAAACAGTTGAAGCCTAAGGGATTTAATATATATTTGGGTTCAAAGTTATGTTGTTATGAGCATGTTGTGAGCTATATTTCAAATTCATTTTTGTAGAAAGTTAAAATTGATGTTTTTAAAACAATGGCCGCTCGTTGATCCCGAAAAGATAATTTACTATAAGCAATTTTTCCTAAAATAGTTTTTTTTTTTTTTTCAAGCCGACTAGTACTTTAAATCAATATTGATTTTTTGTGCGGATATGCTCCACCAACACTTTAATTTTTTTCTAAGCCGACGACTACTACTATATTGATTTTCAACTATATGGTTGTAACCATATTCTAGGACGTAAATTTGTTTCTCTCTTTTTAATATATAAAAAGAACCTATAACCTGTTCATTTTCTTAATAATCAAACACGAACAAGAAACCCCGTCTGTTTAATTGTTTGTGTTCCGGCCCATATGCTTAAAATATGCATGCTAACTCTAGCATCAACAATAAGGGGCAACTGAGTGGGAGCTGAGGAGGGGTCGGTGACACCCGGCCCCGGGTGCGAACACCACCACCCTGATTTTAGGGAGAAAAGTTTTATCGAAATTCGATGAGTCCTCACTGGTTCTTGGGGAGAAAGGGGAAGGGGGGAAGTAGGGAAAAAGTAAGGATGGTAATGGGTCGGGAGTGACTAATCTCTCTTATATCCAGTTGTAAAATCTTGTCTAATACCAAGTGTAACACCCCGTGTTTTCACAAGTGAAAGTCAAAGTCGAGGTCAAAATCAACGACCGATTTCGCGCAACTTGACTCGTAGAAATGTTTTTATTTTATTTATATTATGTGGAGTAAGTGTCGTTCATTGCAATAATCGAATCATGCTGACCGTATTCCAATCGACCTACGACTGTGAATGATAGGGAGTAACAATGCGATAAAGTTAATTAAACTATACTAATCGAATCGACATCAAATCGTAACTCGAGCTACGTATTTTACTCGTCATTATACGTGTGTGTGTGCCTTACGTGTTACCTGTGCATGTTTATTTATGTTTTGTGGTGATAATCAAGCGAACTCAATCGAACTCGAAGTCTAACTCGAATGTAAACGAACCCGAACCCGAATTCCGAGTCGAACCATATACGAAGTAGTTGAGACTAAAAGTAATTTGACTAGGAAACCCTATCTAATTGCTCGAAAACCGAAACTGGAGCGTCATCGCACCGAACACACCAAATCAGGCGACATCCGAACGGATGGTCAATCCGCACGGATTGCCAATCCGCACGGATTGCCAATCCGCACGGATTGCCAATCCGGACGGATGACCAATCCGGACGGATAACCCAATCCGGGTAACGTGCTATCCGCGCGGATTACCCTTTTCCCTTTTTGGCATCCTATAAATACACGGGTCACTCTCCAAATTTTCCACTTTTGGCAAGTGACGTCCGAACCGCACGCATTCTTCACCTTTTCTCAGATTTCTCTCAATCCAGGTAAGATCTTGCACTAATTCTTGTACATTCTTGATCACTACACAATTCTACACCTTTCCATCTTTCAAATCTCAACTTCTAGCCATGAAATCATCAAGATTTGAGGTATTCTCGGGTGACGTCATCATGAAGTTCTCATAAACTTCAAGCTTGACCTCATTCCACCAAGAATAACTCAGATCTGAACGATTTCCATAAGATTTCACAACAACATCACCTAAATCTAAACTTTTCAAAGAATAAAAGGGTTGAAAGAAATAAACTCAAGTTTTCTTCTTCTTTTGCCCTTAGAATCGGTACAAATCTGATCGGTTCTAGTCTTCTACTCGATAATAGTGATGCACTAGTCCTAGATCTGGATTCTACCCACAAGACACCTGATTACGAGACAAACCAGAATGACCGTTCTGAGCCGCCGATAGGTCGAGTTAGGGTGGTTCCTGGCCGGCTTAGTCATGCGAGTAAGAATACAATTCCAAGTGGTTGCCACGTAATCAGAACGTCTCGATAAACGACAACAGAAACCAAGAGTAGACGAACGGAACAGCCAGACGAGAGACTGTCCGAACGGACAAGTTGTCCGCACGGACAAGTGGTCCGCACGGACAGACGATCCGGACGGGTTGTCACCCGGACGAACTACACTTGGGACCCACTTTCAAAAACGAGGTTTGAGTATCGACGAATGAACAATCCGGACGGACGACCTCTGAATGGATTACTCTTCGGATCATGAGATACTAAGACCTTAAACAAATTTCAAACAATGCTCATCCGCACGGCCAAGTTGTCCGCACGGACAGACGATCATGACGGATTGTCTTTGTCCGCACGAACAGACTGTCCGCACGGATTACCATTGTCCGCACGGACTGCCATCCGGACGGATTGTCGTCCGCGCGACCGGCTTGAAAGGTAGAGATCCTTAGATGTTTTCTAAATGCTACAACGAAAACTTCAAAGGACAAACCATCATACACACACACACATTTTGAGGAAGAAACAATCCACTCGAATAGTTATCCGCATGAACATGTTATCCGCACGAGTGGCTCGTCCGGACAAAGTGTAATCCGCACGGATTACATATCCGCACGAACGACTTGTCCGCACGGATAACAATCCGCACGAGTGACTAATCTGGACGGATTACCACTCGCACGGACTACTAATCCGCACGACCAGTCAACCCAACCACACTCATTCTATACTGTCTTACGCGCCAGTTATCTTTACGCTATCGAATCTATTCAGGCTAACTGTACTCTCTGAAAAGCGCTCCCTTCAATCCATAATCGCTGTGAGTATACTCGAACCCTTTTTGCTTTTAGCACTTTTGGGTGTTACATACGTTACGAATATTCAAACTACAACCATCACACTACTCAAGCTATTTTAACGCTAAACCATTTACGCATGTTATACGTGGCTTATGAATGCTTGTTTGTTATGTTTACACATGGAATGCTGTCTACCTGCCTTAGCAACGATAGTACTATAGTTTGGACTCAGCACCCGTTCACACGGGGGTTGTTAAGGATCTTTTACTTGCATGGATTACGGTGGTAATCATGTATTGCGAACTGCCTCGGGCAGTCAACCCGCAGTCATTGGTATCGATGGATCTATGTCGATAACTAACGTGCTCCATTTCACTATGTGTACGTGCTGGTTATGCGTAAACGAATTCGAACTCTATATGCTATTATCAAACTTGTATGCTCACCTTTACATTTTATGTATTGACTTTATTTTAACGTATGTGACAGGTGCTTAGGATGCATGTGTGGTAGGAAATGGAAGCTAGAATAAAGCTTTAGAGCCCAACAAATAGTTGTCTGTAGATAACGTATTAGGGGTCTCTAGAAGCAGATAAACAATTGCTACTTATTTAAATCTGAGTTGTCGGAACAGAATATTTGTCTTGATGCTTGTCTGTAATAATTATTTGACTGTTTGAGATACGGTATGGGACGTATTAATTAAATTGAATAATTATGATAATTGTTGTGGAAACTTCTGGACAATCTGTTTCGCTCAGTGCCATGCCCCGATGACTCCGCCATCGGTTGGGGTGTGACAGATTGGTATCAGAGCCATAACTATAGGGAATTAGGCAAGACTCGACCTAGTCTGGGTTGAAGTCTTAGAGACCTAGTCTATAGTTAAGAACCAACAGACCAACTCACGCGTATGTGTAAACTCGCCACTGTCACTCGCTCTTTTCTACCACTGCACTCGAATTTTCAAGTTATGAACAGGTAATGAGGCCGAGAATAGGTGTGAAAACCGCAAACTCTCGACTAAAGTTGCCTAATCAGCTTGCGTTTTAGCTACAAACGAGGAGAATCATACCAAATTAGGAGTGAAATCCATATTTTGATGAATAATCTCCTCAAATTTTATCAAAAACAAGGACAGAACTTGCAAGATAGGGGTGAAACCCTAACCTTGACGACTCGTCCTGCTTTTATACAAAAACTCCTACCAAAGTTTTGATGGACTCCAACGATCTAAAGACACAATATAACCAATGGGAATTGCGCCAACGCCCAAGAATCAAGGCAAAGGCATAGTCCTGGAGGTAATTGTGCACACAGGATCCTTGCGAATAGTCGAGCCACTTTGGTTAGTCGAAGTCTATTAGCCGCAGACAATCTACCCTTGATTTATCAACCTTTATGAAGATTTTATGTATTTTCTGCTTATTTGTTAACGTTTTGAGGTACTATTGGTTTCGACCCAACACTATTGCTTCTACTAAAACACAAAACCCACACAACACATCGCTAACAAATCGACAATAGAGGCATCCAGAATGCTTGGTATGCTCGTATGTACCTCTAGTGACCAAGGTATGTGTGTTTTGCTATTGTGCTTACATGTTTAGGAATATTGTGATTATGTGCTCTATGTGTTTATGTGGTTTTGTGCAATTCTTTGATTTTGTGACTATATGCGTTTACATGGTACGTGTTACTGAGCTTTAGTAGTAATAGACGTGTGAGGTGAGATTTGAATACATGTGTTGAGTTCCGTGGCGATGTCTATTGCAGACAATGTCGTCTGGATCTCGTCATACGCTCTCTCGTCAGGAAAAGGGGGACAGACGCCTTGCTTCTATCATCGCGAAGAGTGTAGCCAAAGTCGTGAGTGATGCCTACGAGAACGCCAGCAAATCATCCGAGGAATCGAGGACTGAAGGTCCTAAAGCTGTCGCGAGACCTTTCAGTTTCAAACAATTCAAGTCATGTGGGCCAAAAGAATTCACAGGCGAAGGAGGTCCTACTGCACTATTCCACTGGTTTGACTCTATCGAGGTTACTCTGCGACAAAGTGGTTGCCCTGATGACCTTCGAACTCTGAACGCTACCGGCGTCTTCCAGTCCCGTGCTCTAGACTGGTGGACGGCCAAGAGGGACAAGCGAGGGAATGATGCAGCCTACGGTCTGTCGTGGGACGAGCTCAAGGAAGTCATGCTAGAGGAATTCTGCCCTCCTCACGAACGTCAAAAGCTTGAAGATGAATTTTGGCACATACGTCAGAAGGATGGGGACAACGCTGGTCTTACTGCTCGCTTCAAACAGCTCAGCATTATCTGTCCCAATCAGGTCAAGACTCCCGATATGACCATCAAGAAGTACATCCGAGCTTTGCCCGACTGCGTTGCTGATTTCGTGCAAGCGGCTAAGACTACCACGATCGAGGAAACCTACCTGTTAGCCGCTGAAATCAATGACAAAAGGGTTAAGGCTGGGGTATGGGATAAGACCTCCAAGCATCTGCATCAAGCCACCGCTACTGCACCAACTGCTGAAACCACCTCGTCAAGCAACAAGAGAAAGAACAAGAGAAAGAACAGCTCCAACAACAAGAATTGTGCGATTACTGCTGCACCGATCCAAGCTGTACCTGCCCAACAGCGTCAAGTAGCGGCGCCTGTGGCCAATGCACCGCCTGCAAAGCGTGCATATACTGGGCCGCACCCGCTCTGCCCTACTTGCACCTATCACCACCCTACAGCTATTCAATGCCGCTTATGTGCTCACAGCAATGTATACGGCCACTTTACTGCCAACTGCCGTATTCGCCAAGCTCCTGCCAATCAAGCTCTACTCGCTGCCCCCCAGGGTCAACAAGCTCTTCCGGCACCCGCAGTCAAAGCCAGAGCATGCTTCACGTGTGGCGACCCGAATCATTTCGCCAACATGTGCCCGAACAGGGTAGTGAAACAAGAACCACAACAGCAGCAACCACAACAACAACAGCAGCAGCACCAACAGGCCGCAAGCGCCAGAACTTTCAATCTCAATGTGCGTCAAGCCCAGGCCGACAACAACGTGGTCAATGGTACATTCCTTGTGAATGGTATTTATGCTTCATGTTTGTTTGATACTGGAGCCGATAATTGCTTTGTGTCGCTCGAATTTGAGAAACTCCTTAGTCGTAAACGTTCCCGACTCTCCTCTGTATTCGATGTTGAAGTCGCTACCGGAAGAACCGTCGCTGTAAACTCTGTTATTCGTGATTGCACTCTCAAGCTCAACAATCACATCTTCTCAATCGACCTCATTCCGATGCAACTCGGAAGTTTCGACGTCATAGTAGGCATGGACTTCCTTCGAGAAAACCATGCCGAAGTTGTGTGCTTCGATAAGATGATTCATTTTTCGCTCGCAAACGGTGATTCATTGCGCGTTTATGGTGATACTACTTCGAAGGGTCTCAAACTTATGTCATGCCTCCAAGCTAGCAAGTATCTCCGCAAGGAATACAGGGCTTTCTTGGCTAACGTTGTAGCAGCGGAGAAGGAAAAGAAAGAGAAGAAGGAAGTGAAAGACGTACCCGTGGTTCGAGAATTTCCTAATGTTTTTCCAGAGGATCTTCCCGGACTACCTCCAAAACGCGATATTGATTTTCGCATTGATCTCATTCCTGGAGCTAACCCTATCGCCAAAGCTCCTTATCGACTCGCGCCGTTCGAAATGCGCGAACTCTCAACCCAACTCCAGGAATTGCTTGAGAAAGGCTTTATTCGCCCGAGCACCTCTCCTTGGGGCGCACCAGTCCTTTTCGTCAAAAAGAAGGACGGGTCGTTTAGGATGTGCATCGACTACCGGGAATTGAATAAGTTGACTATCAAGAACCGCTATCCTCTGCCTCGAATCGACGATTTGTTTGATCAGCTACAAGGCGCTACGTGTTTCTCAAAGATCGACCTACGTTCAGGATATCATCAGCTGCGTATACAGGAGGAGGATATACCCAAAACCGTGTTTCGTACTCGTTACGGCCATTACGAATTCGTTGTCATGCCTTTTGGCCTAACCAACGCACCAGCGGTTTTCATGGATCTGATGAATCGTGTGTGTAAACCATATCTCGACCGTTTCGTCATCGTGTTCATCGACGATGTCTTGATCTATTCCAAGACGAGAGCCGAACACGCGCAACATCTACGTTTGGTTCTCGAGTTACTCCAGGGGAACCAACTCTACGCCAAATTCTCCAAGTGCGAATTTTGGTTGAGGGAGGTTCAGTTTCTGGGTCACATTGTGAATAGTCAGGGTATTCACGTCGATCCTGCGAAGATTGAAGCTGTTAAGAGCTGGGTTACGCCTAAGAACCCGTCTGAAGTCCGCTCCTTTCTCGGGCTAGCGGGCTATTATCGGCGATTTATCGAAGGATTCTTGAAGATTGCTGTACCACTTACCACTCTCACTCATAAGGACCAGCCTTTTGTCTGGGGGACCAAACAAGAGTCTGCCTTTCGAACCCTCAAACACATGCTTTGCGATGCTCCTGTTCTCACACTACCCGACGGAAACGATAATTTCATTGTCTACTGTGATGCTTCCAACCTTGGTCTCGGTTATGTCCTAATGCAACGAGACAAGGTCATAGCTTACGCATCTCGTCAGCTCAAAATCCACGAGAAGAACTATACAACCCACGATCTCGAGCTAGGCGCAGTTGTTTTTGCATTAAAGATTTGGCGACACTACCTGTATGGTACAAGGTGTACGATCTTCACCGATCATAAGAGCCTACAACACATCTTTAATCAGAGGGAACTAAATATGCGTCAACGCCGATGGGTAGAACTTTTCAACGATTACGACTGTGAGATTCATTATCACCCAGGCAAGGCAAATGTTGTTGCCGACGCACTTAGCAGACGGAGGTATTTGCTTAGCACTCGTAATGTTCAAGCCCAGCACAACCTCGAAGCTCTCACCCGCGACGCCCAGCATGCATGTTTCAACGAACGCACTCTGAAGAAAGAAAGAATCTACCACGATGGAGCCCAGCTTGTGAGCATATCAAATGGGATATTCCACTTCTTAGACCGAATTTGGATTCCCAAGCGAACCAATTTGCGACAGATTATCATGGATGAAGCCCACAAATCCCGATACTCTATCCATCCCGGTGCTGACAAAATGTACCATGATCTTCGCTATAAGTACTGGTGGCCGGGTATGAAACGGGATATCGCTCTCTACGTCGGAAAATGCCTAACCTGTGCTAGAATCAAAGCTGAACATCAAAGACCCTCTGGCTTGCTCGAACAACCACCAATTCCCATGTGGAAGTGGGAGAGCATAGCTATGGATTTCGTAACCAAGCTTCCAACCACGTCATCAGGTCACGACAGCATTTGGGTTGTTATTGACCGTTTGACTAAATCAGCACACTTTCTGCCAATACGAGAAGACTACAAGGTGGAACGATTAGCCCGAATCTACACCAACTAGATCATTTGTCGACATGGGACGCCTCGTGACATCATCTCTGATCGAGATGCTCGGTTTACATCACGATTGTGGGAAACATTCCAAACGGCACTCGGTACAACGCTTAATCTAAGTACTGCGTTCCACCCACAAACCGACGGTCAGACTGAAAGAACGATTCGTACTCTTGAAGACATGCTCCGTTCGTGTGTTCTCGACTTCGGTGGTAATTGGGATAGACACTTCCCGTTAGTCGAATTATCGTATAACAACAGCTACCAGGCTAGCATCCAGATGGCACCTTTCGAGGCCTTATATGGAAGAAGATGTCGATCGCCTATTGTGTGGCACGAGATCGGTCACTCGCAACTAACCGGTCCGGAGCTGCTACAAGAAACGACAGACAAAATTTTCCAAATTCGAGACAACCTAGCGAAAGCTCGGGATCGACAGAAAGTTTACGCCGATAAAAAGCGCAAACCCCGTGAATATGGATTTGGTGACTACGTACTCCTAAAGGTATCACCTTGGAAGGGTGTAGTCCGATTCGGCAAGAAGGGGAAACTCGCGCCTCGATATGTTGGACCTTTTAAGATTCTGGAAAGGATCGGAAAAGTCGCCTACAGACTCGAATTACCGGAGGAACTTAGCAATGTCCATCCGACTTTCCACGTGTCAAACCTTCGAAAGTGCATCGCCGACCACGATTTACATGTCTCTCTAGACGATCTACAAGTGAACGAAACATTACACTTCGTGGAAAAGCCTGTCGAGATCATGGATCGCCAAACCAAGCAACTCAGGCGCTCAAACATTCCTATCGTGAAGGTCAGATGGGAAGGTAAACGAGGCGCGGAGTTCACTTGGGAACTCGAAAGTGACATGAAGGCAAAGTATCCACAGTTGTTTAATTAGGGAAGCGTTAGAGAGAAAATGGCTTTATGATTCTAGTGCTTGTACGATTTCAGATTTATCAATAGAACCATCGATTTTGTTACATCCTAGTATATTCGATCCGCGCAATCGAGCACCTACTCAGATACCACTTGTAGGACCGGATTTTGACTCCATTACGATTATGTTTAGTCACACGCGTTCACGGATTCCGCACAACTCAGAGTCAACAATTATCCATGCGAATAAGCTAGTCAACAAAAGTCAACACGGATTTGTTATCCGTACGGTGAACATCAACAGCAACATTCAACATTTTTAACGAACTCAGATTTCTCACAAACGGCTCCGAATTAAGATCTGAAATTTTATAGGCTTATAGATCAGTGAATTTCGCATAACATATCCAAATTTTATCCGATTTTTAACCATAAAAAGTCAATTAATTTGACGATTTTCAGTGGTCCGAACGAAAAGTGCTCACATGTGATCCACGGTTAGTTACGGCTTTCAGCTTAATTTCGGGACGAAATTCCCTAAACAAGAGGAGGCTGTAACACCTCGTGTTTTCACAAGTGAAAGTCAAAGTCGAGGTCAAAATCAACGACCGATTTCGCGCAACTTGACTTGTAGAAATGTTTTTATTTTATTTATATTATGTGGAGTAAGTGTCGTTCATTGCAATAATCGAATCATGCTGACCGTATTCCAATCGACCTACAACTGTGAATGATAGGGAGTAACAATGCGATAAAGTTAATTAAACTATACTAATCGAATCGACATCAAATCGTAACTCGAGCTACGTATTTTACTCGTCATTATACGTGTGTGTGTGCCTTACGTGTTACCTGTGCATGTTTATTTATGTTTATTTACGTGTTACCTGTGCATGTTTATTTATGTTTATTTATGTTTTGTGGTGAGCTTTGAGATATTGGCCTTGAGAATACTTGCAGACTTTCAGACATTCTTTTGAAAGCCATTTCAATGACATCATTTGCTGCAGCTATATCTTCTGCAGTTTCTCTTTCAATCAGCTCCTGCCTTTCATTGTCTGTCATGTCTGTTGAAGTGTTTGGTGATGCAGGTTTGGTTGACATCCTTTTAAAAAGGTTTTGAAGTTTTTCTGAGCTTTCTTCTTTTAGACCCATTTTCATGATGGATTTTGTGAAGTACTCAACCTCCTTTTCTTTCACCTCTTCACTGGTCAACTGTTCTTTTTCTTCTTGGTTTGTCACAAAAGTAGACCGGAACAGTGTTTTGAGGTTTTCTATCTGTTGTTCAAGCTTCATTCTTTGTTCATGCTTCTTTGAGGTGCTTGAAACAGTTATCTTTCTTTTCTTTAGCCTTTCATAGGCTTCATCAGTCTGCTGTTTTGACCATTTTGATATGGCTTCAGCAGTATCCATTTTTGCATCCACCAGCTCCTTTTTCTTTCTCTTATACTCAGCAGTTAGGTCAGCAATGAGCTTTTTGTATTTGCTCCAGTTTGGAGCATTCTTCTTCTTTGTAGGATCATTCTTGATTTTCTCAATCCTTTCTGCTTCATGCTTTAGAGCGACTATTGGCCATTCTTCGAACTGTTGTTCTTCAGCAGGATAGAATTTCTCTTTCATGATGTAGGCTAGATATTGTTTTCTTAACTTTTTCCTTTGTTCAGCCTTTTCTTTGATTAGGTCTTGTGCAAACTCTTCTATCTGCTTTACTTTTGTGAAGTAGAACTCCAGTCTTTTAGCAATGCCATCTTCGCTTAAACGTTCACGTTCACTCTCAACTTTAGCTCTTAGTTTAGCTTGCCTTGCCTTGATTTTGAGGTAATCATCCATATCATCTGGTGGCATGTAGCCTATGAGTGAGGATAATCTTCTTTTTGAAGAGTCTTCTTCTGTATAGAATTGCCTCATCTCATTTTTGATAGCTTCAAGTTCCAGTGGATGTTGTGCAGCATTAGGATCATGTATACCCTCATCGGCAGGGATTGGCTTTCTTTTTCTGTTGAAGAGCTTTGGTTGTGATGTAGGAAAGGTGAGAGCAGTGGTGGATGACTGACTAACAGCTGTTGAAACAACTGGTGTCTCAACATCTATTGTCATTACAACTGCTGATATGTCAGCAGTTGTCTTCTGCTTTTGAGCAGGGAATGGAAGAGGTGAAGTAGTTTTTGATGGTGGTGATGGTGGTGGTGAATCATCATCTGATATGAGATTCCTTCTCCTTTTTAATGAAGAAGGGGCAGATGATGTTTTGGGTGAATCAGTGGTTTGAATGATGGGGAGTGTCTGACAAACAACTGTTGAAACAACTGGTGCTTCAACCGCAGCTGTCATTACAACAGATGTTGTAACATCTGTTGTCTTCTGTTTTATGACAGGAGGCAGTGGTGATGGTGTGATTGTAGATGATGGTGGTAGAGCAGTAGTTGTGGTGGTGTGTGGTAGAGTGGTGTGTGTTGAAGGTGTATGTGTTGATGACATGGCAGCTGTTTGGCTACTGACAGCAGTTTTTGTAATAGGTTTTGAGACCTGCTTTTCTTTTTCTTTTTCAGGCTCAATACAAAGACCATGTTCTATTCCCATTTTATTCATTTTTTCCAACAGCTTGATATTCTCCCCCTTTTTGGCATTATCTGAAGGGGGGTTAACAAGAAATGATATGGAAGACGGAACTTTGCCAGAGGCGCTTTGAATGCTAGCCTTTATAGCCTTTATATCTGCTTGAGTGTCTTTAAACCGTGATTCCACCATGTTGGTCAGCATTTGTACATGAATAGCATGCTTTTGATCAGCCATATGTTGCTGTTTTTCAAGCATGGGTTGGAAAATATTCCAAAGCTCATTTGCAGCAACTGCATGTTGTGCAGATGCTTGAGCAGGAACAGCAGTGGCTTGTGCTTTTTGAGCTTTTAAAATCTCTTGCACCATATTCTTTATTTCAGCAACTGATTCTTCAAGTTTTTCAACTCTGCCCGTCAATTCCTGATATTTTGAATCATCACCTACATTTGTAGGATCATCTGAATCCCCACCAGCAGTGGTTATTTCAATGTGTGACTTAGGAACAGAGTCCCAAAAATCACTCATTGATGCCCCTTGTTCTTGGTACTGGGGACTTCTTTCTTCAGCACTCGATATACCTTTGATGGTACCAGTGGTTAGATCCAACTCACTGGTGGTTACCGAAGTTGCCATGGAAGAAATTGCCTTCAAGGGAGTCTTACTTATGAAACAACTGTCCAACTGAAGATCTGTTGATCCACCAGTTGTAGTTGCTGCTCCACTTGAACTACCACCGAGAGTTACTTATAACTCAGGGGGTGTAACCTCCTCAATTGTTGCTGGGATAGCAGGAGTAGTAGCATCAGACCCAGTCACCTGTGGGGGTATACTCTCAGTGACAGGTGATAGAGAGGAACTGGTTTGTGTCTGAGCTATAGCAGCTGCATGCAACAAAGGTAGCATGGATTGTGGCATTATTATTGGTGAGGGGATGGGAGTTGAAAGAGACATGTCCTTGGGATCAGGACTGAGGAAGATGGATCCGAGTGGATTCAGAGCTTCATATTGTGGTGTCCCTGTGCTTACAACCTGATCCTTTTGTGAGGATGCATGAGGAGTTTTAGGCAAGGGTTGAGATCTTTCTTCCAACTGCTGTGAGGAAGTAGCAGCAGTGGTTTGTGGTGTCTTTTGTGTTGTCACTGGCGGTTGCTCTGGGATCTCATCTTCCAGAGTTGCCTTTGTTTTGGGTTTGGTGGGTTTTCTGGATGTTTTTCTTTTGGTCTTTTTGGTGATGTCAGGTGTGGGTTTCAAAGCAGTGGTTGTGCTGCTTTGATCACCTGGAGCAGTGGGCTCAGCAGCAGATGTCTGAGGAGCAGTTGTAACTGCTAAATTCTGCTCAGACACCTCTGCTTTTGTTTTTATAGGTGCCATCATCCTTGAAAATGTTTCATTTGTTAAGCTTTTTATTTGACAATGAACACCTTGTTTGAGCAAATTTACATTTTCCTTTTCAAATTTTTGTTCAAAATAATAACTCAAAAATCTTGGAAAAAGTAAAAATGCTTTGCTATCAACATTTTTTATTAAGTCATTAAAGATCTCCTGGGAGTAGTTGTAGTTTTTGTTGTTAAGAATAGCATATCCCAGGCATTGAATCTTTAATGGTGTTTCGTTGAACGATGTTGTTTTATTCGAAACACACATCAAAAGTGTGTGAAACAAAAACCTGGGTGCAGAAGGAAAATAACCTTTTTGTAAGGTATCTACCTTTGATTGTTCTGCATATCCCCTTTTTTACGAAATCAGTTTTCATCTCGGCTTTATCAAAAGAGATTTTACCTTCCTGATCGTCGAGATTAAAGACTTCGGAGATTGATTGTGGTGTGATTTGAATCACTTTACCCTGTATCGAGGAGTTAATGGCTATGACTTTATCGTCTTGTTTTTCAAGCGTCGCCTTTTTCCAAAACTCTCTCTGGGTTTGCAGATAGATGAGAGCATTTGCTGTCAACAAAGTTTTGTACTTTGATGCAGATATTGTATCAATGATGGAGTCGAAAGTATGGTTGTCTTTGGGTTTTGTGAGTAAACCCAAATAGTTGTGAGATTGTTTGTATGGTATTTCGATGGATTCTTCGGCCGTTTGAGTGACCTCTTTTGAAGATGGTGGTGATTTTGGTTTAGATTTTGATTTTGACTTTGATTTTGTCATTTTTGCAGAGAAGAACGAAGAATGATTTTGAATTTTTTGAGAAGAAGGGTTGGAAACTGCTATGAGAAGAGAATTTTGGAATTCAATTCGACAGTGTAAAACCCTGTTTGGGGTTTAGGGCAGGTTTTTATTTAGGGAAAAAAAATTATCGCTGATGTGGCAGCGGTTATTACGATCTGAGGGCTAAAAACTGACCACGTGTCAAACACTGATGAAATGGATGAAGTATGGAGAACAGTTGTTTTAAGGGTCACTGACGTATCAAGCATCAGTGATTACAACGGTAAAAATTGTGGGCAGTGGATGATTTTTACTATCAGTGGATAACATATCAGTGGATAAGACACTGATTTTGAACATCAGTGCTTTTCAAGAAAATGAGGGATCAGTGGTTAACTTTCAGCAGTGGACAGTGTTTAGAGATCAGACGTTGGAACAAAACAGTGGTTAGGGTAAATGGTACAGATCTGAAGGACAAGTGTTTCAGCAGCAGTTTTGAAAATTTTCATTCAAGGTTTTGCCACATGTCAATTTTGAAAGACAGTGGTTTAGTACCCCAGATGATGAAAACTTTTTGCTAAGGCAACTCATTTTCGTTTAATATTCAATTAAAACATGAGTACCCTTAGTAATTCAAGCACAGTTTGCAATCAACCTTTGATTAAAAATTTTGGGGCAAAACTGAGTATGACATGATCTTGGCATATGTACCATTTCCTTTTGACCCATTTATGAGGACAATAATACCACCAAAAATAAGGTATTACATCCTGACAGGAGCTGAAACTATTGCCAACAAAAACAAGCAAAACTTCCAAATATATTATTCCAAAAAAAAAATATGAATAATATATCCTGGTTATTCGAGAAAATCCTTTGAACGCAACAAAAAAATGGTTAAAGGATTTTCTGAGAATAGTATCAAAAAGGATCTGGTATAATTTCAATAGAGTATATAATCACATCATTCACAAGTTATTGAAAATGGTCAGTGGTTTGACAACAGTGGTAGGAAACTTTTGGATACACTTTGACCACTGTTTGGTACCATTTCCTTTGTCAGTTGATTGCAAACATAAGGACACATGGATGAATTTTTGAACATTTGTCTAGTCCTCTTGAAATTTAATCACTGGAGACACTATTATCACCTGAACTTACTTGAACCAATAAGCACAGACAGTTGCTTAATGACCATTATTACCCCAAGCTTTGACTCTTAAGTGTTTTATGTTTATACTCTTTTCTTTTGACTTCAAAAGTTTTGAGATAAACACACTTTCGAGTTTTTGTGAATTTTAGTCCAAAATCATTTTGCAGTAATGTTTTGAGAGACTTGGTCATGTTTGCACAAGTTTTTCAGCCAATCTCACACTACATATGATACGGACTATGTTGACCCCTGTTTTCTTAATGTATTTAAACAAGGTTGATTTGTTCCTTTTGAGGATCTCAACCTGTTTTCAACACATAAGATCTAAATAACTAAAGTCTTAATTCCCTCTTTATAGAAAATCAAAACACTAATGTCTTATGAATCATAGGTTTTGTTAATCTGAGGTTCATACTTTAGTATTTAATGAAAACATCACAAATATCAAAACAACAGTTGAAATCAATTTTACGAATATGAAATGATCTCACAGTTTAACAGATATGTTTTCAGATCTAGAAACCATGAGTGTCTTGTGCATGAAATCACTTGTTGTGTGAATTTTGTGTGTCATATGACATCTTGGTTGATTTACAGAGTTTTTTGATTAACCATTTTGAACATGATTTACTCGATACTCTGTTTTTCAACTAAATACAACCAACCTTAGTATCAATGAATTTTGAGCCGAACTGTTATGTCAATTTGACTGTTAAATCGAAATTGACTGTCCAGGCTCTGATACCAATTGTTAGGATCGGAGGCTATTATGATTATGTTTGTTTGTATGTTTTGAACAATTTGTGAATATGAAAACATGTAAAGTGCAGCGGAAATGATCACAAACTTTGTAAACACATTCAATGGAGAATATAGTTTTGGTAAGCATGCAATTCATTGAGTCGAAGGATTTACAATACAAATCAAAAGATTACAAGCATGCTTACAAACTAAACTCCCCCTCAGCCTGATACTCCATGGTTGGTTGCACACAAGATGAAAGGATTGGACTAGAGGAGAAGAACTCGCTCAGTCAATCAAATGTAACAGTACAGGGTACTGTTACATTTATAGGCAAACCAAACCACTGAGGTATCTCAGCTGACGTCACCATGAAAGCGACGTCTAACAGCCTAACAACCTGTATCTACTGTCCTTACACAAACACTGCTAACCTAACCACTGACTATACATAAAACAAATAATTCACTAAACAGCTGCTCTCCCTTTATGTCAGTGCTTTACTCAAGGTTGATCAGTCCTTGACTTGGCAGTGCTTTATCATCAGTAGATAGGACCAGCAGTGTTGGATACTTCAGGGTTTTGATCAGCAGTTGAAAGGGCAGCAGCAGTTGTATATGGACAGTGGATAGAGACCATCAGTTGTTATAAATCACTTTCAAGGGGAAAGCTTAATGTAAACTGCTGCTTATTGTGAATCCACTGTTGTGACCTGGTTTTGGCTTTACATTATCTGTTCCTCTGGTAGGGTTCAATCCCAACAGATCTTGCACTAATTCTTGTACATTTTTGATCACTACACAATTCTACACCTTTCCATCTTTCAAATCTCAACTTCTAGCAATGAAATCATCAAGATTTGAGGTATTCTCGGGTGACGTCATCATGAAGTTCTCATGAACTTCAAGCTTGACCTCATTCCACCAAGAATAACTCAGATCTGAACGATTTCCATAAGATTTCACAACAACATCACCTAAATCTAAACTTTTCAAAGAATAAAAGGGTTGAAAGAAATAAACTCAAGTTTTCTTCTTCTTTTGCCCTTAGAATCGGTACAAATCTGATCGGTTCTAGTCTTCTACTCGATAATAGTGAAACACTAGTCCTAGATCTGGATTCTACCCACAAGACACCTGATTACGAGACAAACCAGAATGACCGTTCTGAGCCGCCGATAGGTCGAGTTAGGGTGGTTCCTGGCCGGCTTAGTCATGCGAGTAAGAATACAATTCCAAGTGGTTGCCACGTAATCAGAACGTCTCGATAAACGACAACAGAAACCAAGAGTAGACGAACGGAACAGCCAGACGAGAGACTGTCCGAACGGAAAAGTTGTCCGCACGGACAAGTGGTCCGCACGGACAGACGATCTGGACGGGTTGTCACCCGGACGAACTACACTTGGGACCCACTTTCAAAAACGAGGTTTGAGTGTCGATGAATGAACAATCCGGACGGACGACCTCTGAATGGATTACTCTTCGGATCATGAGATACTAAGACCTTAAACAAATTTCAAACAATGTTCATCCGCACGGCCAAGTTGTCCGCACGGACAGACGATCCGGACGGATTGTCTTTGTCCGCACGAATAGACTGTCCGCACGGATTACCATTGTCCGCACGGACTGCCATCCGGACGGATTGTCGTCCGCGCGACCGGCTTGAAAGGTAGAGATCCTTAGATGTTTTCTAAATGCTACAACGAAAACTTCAAAGGACAAGCCATCATACACACACACATTCTGAGGAAGAAACAATCCACTCGAATAGATCCACTCGAATAGTTATCCGCACGAGTGGCTCGTCCGGACGAAGTGTAATCCGCACGGATTACATATCCGCACGAACGACTTGTCCGCACGGATAACAATCCGCACGAGTGACTAATCCGGACGGATTACCACTCGCACGGATTACTGATCCGCACGACCAGTCAACCCAACCACACTCATTCTATACTGTCTTACGCGCCACTTATCTTTACGCTATAGAATCTATTCAGGCTAACTGTACTCGCTGAAAAGCGCTCCCTTCAATCCATAATCGCTGTGAGTATACTCGAACCCTTTTTGCTTTTAGCACTTTTGGGTGTTACATACGTTACGAATATTCAAACTACAACCATCACACTACTCAAGCTATTTTAACGCTAAACCATTTACGCATGTTATACGTGGCTTATGAATGCTTGTTTGTTATGTTTACACATGGAATGCTGTCTACCTGCCTTAGCAACGATAGTACTATAGTTTGGACTCAGCACCCGTTCACACGGGGGTTGTTAAGGATCTTTTACTTGCATGGATTACGGTGGTAATCATGTATTGCGAACTGCCTCGGGCAGTCAACCCGCAGTCATTGGTATCGATGGATCTATGTCGATAACTAACGTGCTCCATTTCACTATGTGTACGTGCTGGTTATGCGTAAACGAATTCGAACTCTATATGCTATTATCAAACTTGTATGCTCACCTTTACATTTTATGTATTGACTTTATTTTAACGTATATGGCAGGTGCTTAGGATGCATGTGTGGTAGGAAATGGAAGCTAGAATAAAGCTTTAGAGCCCAACAAATAGTTGTCTGTAGATAACGTATTAGGGGTCTCTAGAAGCAGATAAACAATTGCTACTTATTTAAATCTGAGTTGTCGGAACAGAATATTTGTCTTGATGCTTGTCTGTAATAATTATTTGACTGTTTGAGATACGGTATGGGACGTATTAATTAAATTGAATAGTTATGATAATTGTTGTGGAAACTTCTGGACAATCTGTTTCGCTCAGTGCCATGCCTCGATGACTCCGCCATCGGTTGGGGTGTGACACCAAGCTCATTATCCGTCGAGTATTTGACAAGTTTTTATCCATCGGGTATCGGGTATACCTGCGGATATCAGATATATGGTGTTTTAGAAAATACCCCTTAGGATTTTCATGTGTGTGTGTATATATATTATTTTCTCTATAACTTTATGTTTAAAAATCAATACCATATATTAAATTATGATAAATAACACACACATATATATAGAGAAAGTGTAATGTACATTACGGCTTAACATACGACTGTACGCGACCAAAATTACGCACGTTCATTTGAAATCCCGCATGTTGAAAAATAAAAACGCATGGGCCAAAAAAAATATTACGCATGTTGTTTTTTATAAAATAATTCATATGTAGCCTATGGGGTGATCCAAAACATCATGATCAAGAAACTCGTTACTGGTTTCTTAATTTTCCGGCGACGGCGGCGGGAGCGGTACCAGACAGTGTAGAATTTGTTTCTGTGTGTGTCGAGGATGTAACTGCCGGAGTACGGCGGCGATGCCAGTGGCGGGGAAGATGAATCGTTGAAATCACAGCGATGGTGGTGGTGGCGATGTAACTGCCGGTGCAATGGTGGTGGCGGGGGAAGATGAATCGTTGAAATCACAGCGATAGTGATGGCGGCGATGGTGGTAAAAAAGCAAGCCGCATGTTATGAACAAAAGCCCGCATGTTGTATTGAGTCTCGTACGTTAGCGTACGTTAACAGAAATTGTATGTTAACCGGCCTCCATATATATATATATATATATATATAGTGGAGAGTTCAAATGAGAAGAAAAATTTTGTAAGAATAAAAAGAATAAGTTTTAAACCAATAGAAATGCTCTATTTTACTTCATTTAATATGTGCATTTAATATTATTAATAAGGGCGTATAGGTAAATTTCTAATTGTAATTAATTAGCTAACTAATTAAACGTGTAACTCCTTGTTAAATACACTCTTCCAAGATAAAATAATTTAGGGCGACGGACAATTTTCGATATGTGTAGGATAAATTTTAGTATGTGTAGGATAAATTCTTAAATGTGTATGATAAATTTATATATGCGTAGGGTAAATTTTAGTAAGTGTAAGATATATGTAGGATAAATTTGAAATGTGTAGGATAAAATGTTTTTTTTTTTTTTGCTTTAATAATGAGAGATAACATAATTAATGGGAGGAGTTATAAAGTATTTAATGTTTTACCATTATGCCATTTTTTCTTTTTCTTCTCACATTAAATTTCTTGTCAAATGAACCTTCCACTATATATATATATATATATATAGGGGAAGGTTAAAATGAGAACCACCTCGAGTTGTAAGAACCGCGGGAACTACACTGTGGGGGGCGCGGTGGACCAATTTTTTTTTTCATAAACGTAGATGCATGTATAAAAACACCATTTGTAAAAAAAAAATTCAAAAAAAAATGTCGTGTGTGTAGTTTTGAGCGCCACAAGTTTGTGTTTACGGGACCCGTAAATCTAGCCGGAAAATTTACGGGTCCCGTAAACACAAACTTGTGTTGCTCAAAACTACACCCACGACATTTTTTTTTTTGAATTTTTTTTTACAGATGTTTTTATACATGCATCTACGTTTCTGAAAAAAAAATTTGCTTCACCAAGGCCCGGATCAAAAAGTTCTCGCGGTTCTTACAACTCGAGGTGGTTCTCATTTTAACTTAATCCTATATATATATATAGTGGGGATCCTACGGAAAGTGTGTTTTTCCTAAAAAGTGTAAAAAGTCATAAAACACAATAATTTCAGGCATAAAACACACCTAAAACTCACAAATAATAGAATGAATATTACTAAAACACCATATTCAAACTCTAATAGTCCATAAAAACTTCAAACACTCCATCGTAGAACTATGAATATAAAACACACAATGCTAAACAACATAAAACACAATAATATTTGTCATTCCACAATTAGAGCCTTAACATCTAAAACACAACACAAAACCCACATACATGATGTTTTAGTAATCTTCATCATATTATTTGTGGGTTTTTTGTGTGTTTTATGGTTGACATTATGGTGTTTTATGACTTTTTACACTTTTTAGGAAATTTGGAATTTCTGGCCAACTCCTATCCTATATATATATATATATATATATATATCATTATCACCATAAAAACACTTAAAATATTTTAAAAAAAGTAAATATGTTATAATATTAATCTCAAAAAATAATTTTGTATATCGTAAGTCGTAACAATAAACATAAACAATATCATCAAAACATATATCCCAAAAGAAAGTTTTATTTTTGAAGTTAAGAAGCTACTAGAACGAAACATTATTAAACAATAGTTAAAGGAACATAAAAACAAAAGTTGAAAGTTTTCGAGTATATGTTTCGGGTTATTTCTTCGAGTAAACAAATATATAATTTTGTGTGATCTAGTCGGGTATACCTTTCGGGCAAGGTTTTTTTGCTTTTGGTAGGAAAAGGCACTACACATTCTAAGGAAAACCGTAAAAAAGTGAAGAAAAACTGATGTACCGCTAATGCGTTACATGCGAAACCAGACTCCATACACTCGGTGCTCACTTAGTACCATCTTATGTAGAGCTGACATATCGTGTATACCCGTACACGATAAGACACGACACGATACACGAAATCACATACACGAACACGACACGATAACTTATCGTGTCCTTTTTTTCAATCACAAACACGAGACGATATACACGAAAATTACCTGTTAACATGACTGTTCGACAGTGATACACGAAAATAACCTGTTAATACCTGTTAACACGAACAAAAACACGAACACGACATGCTATCTGAAAGTTACAGAGGGAGTTTAGGGTTTTATTTTTTTTTAATTGAATGAGGAATGAAAATAGAAAGGAATTAAGGAACCCACACGCACATGGCTGATGAGTATTATTTAATTAAATTTCTTATCGTGTACTAACGGGTATTAACAGGTAAACAGGTATTTAACCTGTTTATACACGAAAATTAACAGGTAATCTCGTGTCTACCTATTTGGTACACGATACCTGTTAAGACCATACACCATACACCATACCTGTTAACTTCGTATAGGTTCGTATCGTGTATTCGTGTAAAATTGCGAGCCCTAATCTTATGTATGCATGCATGTATGTCAATAAGACTTTGGACTATTTTTCCACATGTGAGGGTGAGTACATATACAAACATCTCAATAAAGACAAAACTCCAAACTTTCACTGATCTCAAAGGCCAAACCTCTGCCGTTTACAGTTTTCCGAATCACAAGTTTTTTTACTACATAAACCCACTTTATCCCTCTGCCGATTTCCTCACAAAAAACACCTCCTACAAACGAACACCAACTGTTTGTTTTTTTGCCCCAGCCAACCTTTCTATATTCAGCAAAAGCCTTTCATGGTATCACCCTTTTTGCCTTATATAACTCCACCCCACATCACTTTATAGCAAACAAACCACTGGGTTTTGTTTCATTTGTTTTATTTCATTCCAAACACAATGGAAATCTCACAAAATTCCGATACCAATGATCGGAAATTCGCCCTTCCGGTTGACTCCGAACACAAAGCAACCGAATTCCGGTTGTTTTCGATAGCTACGCCTCACATGAGAGCCTTCCATCTCTCCTGGATATCTTTCTTTGCGTGTTTCGTTTCGACTTTCGCAGCTCCCCCACTCCTCCCAATTATCCGAGACAATCTCAATCTAACCGCGACCGACATCGGTAATGCTGGGATCGCAGCCGTTTCGGGTGCGGTCGTGTAGCGATGGGGACCGCTTGTGACCTCTTCGGTCCACGCCTAGCCTCGTCCTCCCTCATCCTCCTCACCGCTCCAGCCGTCTACCTTAGCGCAATCGCTAACTCCCCATCCGCGTTCCTAATGGTCCGGTTTTTTACTGGATTCTCATTAGCCACATTCGTTTCGACCCAATTCTGGATGAGCTCAATGTTTTCACCGAACGTTGTTGGTACCGCGAACGGGCTCTCGGGTGGGTGGGGCAACCTCGGTGGAGGCGCGACACAGCTGATCATGCCACTAGTATACTCTCTAATCCACGACAACATCGGTTCAACCAAATTCACTGCTTGGAGAATAGCGTTTTTTATTCCGGCTATTTTTCAAACACTTAGCGCATACGCCATATTTTTTCTAGGACAAGACATGCCTGACGGAAACTATGTCCGACTCGAAAAATCCGGTGAGAAACACAAAGACAGCTTTTCACAGGTATTATATCAGAGGGGTCAAGTTATTCTACAAAGGCTTCTAATTGTAAGAAGTGTAAGAAGGATTTATAGAGTGACAAGTGTCCAATAACCTAAAACCCACTACATCACCACCAAAAACCTAAACACCCACCCCCACCCCACCCCCACCCAAAAACCTAACCCCCCTCCCCCCCCCCCCCCCCCCCCCCCCCCCCAGCAAAAAAAAAAACTATACCTCACCAAAAAAAACCCCAAAAAACCTAACCCCCCCCCCCCCCCCCCCCCCCAAAAAAAACCTAAAAAAAAAAAACTAAACACCCACCCCCACCACCACCCAAAAACCTAAACCCCCACCCCCCACCCTCTCGGCAAAAAAAAAAAAAAAAAAAAAATTTTTTTTTTTTTTTTTTTTTTGGCGTGGGTGATGCGGGGGGGGGGGGGGGGGGGGGGGGTTGGTGGTGGTGGTGGATGTTTAAGGTTTTTTTTTTTTTTTTTAGTGGGTTTTTTGTGTAGTGGGTTTTTTTAGGTAATTGGACACTTGTCACTCTATAAATCCTTCTTACACTTCTTACAATTAGGATCCTTTGTATTTGATCCTAATCCTATATTAGAGATACGGAAGTTAAATAAGCATGTCTATATTTTTGTTTTAATATTTGAAAATAATCTCATTGACCATGTGAACTCTCACCACTAATTGTGGTGTACGGATTTATATTTATCCTAGGAAAAATATTAGTAAGAATAATACATAAGAAATAACAAATTGAAATTTGTATAAAATATATTTATCTAACTTTAGTATCTCTAATATTAACAGGTCTTCTATCACGCGATTACTAATTACAGAGGATGGATTTTGGCGTTGACTTACGGGTACTGTTTCGGGGTGGAACTAACGATTGATAATATTATCGCACAGTATTTTTACGACAGGTTTAACGTTAACTTGCATACCGCGGGGATAATTGCTGCGAGTTTTGGGTTGGCGAATTTGTTTTCGAGGCCTGGGGGTGGGATATTGTCGGATTTGGTGGCGAAGAGGTTCGGGATGAGGGGGAGATTGTGGACGTTGTGGGTGGTTCAGATGATTGGTGGGTTGTTGTGTTTGTTGTTGGGGAAGATTGGTTCGTTGAGTGGTTCGGTTGCTGTGATGCTTGTGTTTTCTGTTTTTGTTCAAGCAGCTTGTGGTCTTACGTTTGGTGTTGTGCCGTTTGTTTCCCGAAGGTATGTTGTTTCTGATTTTGTGTTCTATTTTTACTCTTTTCTATTTTTACAAAATATAAACATGATTTCACACTTTGGTAGTAATAGAATAATAGCAATTGATTCTAAAATAAGAAAACCATAAAAGTAATCGTTTCATATAGAAACCGGCAAAGTGAATATTAGGATGTTATGCATCTAACTTCGATGCGAAGCAAATCCAAACGACAACGTTGTTTTGATTAAAATCTATTAAATCATTTATTTTCCTATTTTATCTCCCTATCAAGTATCAATCTCTATTTTTTAAATAATTTCGATACCTGAAAAGAGAGTAGATACATGAAAAGTATATTCATGATGAAAGAGATGTTTAACAAATATATCATGTGTAATAAATATTTAAAAAGTAAGAAGTTGGTAAAACTTTGTACATTGGAGATACTTCTATTGATAAGCGCACTTTATGTGAAATAATATATATTTTGTGAAAAAAAAACCTTTTTTTAATTACATAAAAAGTGATCATTCTCATAATTTCTCTTCTAAATTACTAAAACTAACAATATATTTTATTTTTTAACCAGTTTACCAAATAATAGATACTTTTATACCAAAAAATCAATAATAACAATATAATTTATCAGGTTTTATTATAACTAACAAAATGTAAAGTATCCTAGCTATTTCTCATGGAATAAAGATAAGTGGTAATAATATAAAAATGTATTTGATATTTTACGCTATTTTTCCTTGCAAATTATTCAGCATAGTAAAAACATGGACTTTTGCTAAAGTAAATTTGTTGAAAACAGTGACGTTCTGAGAACTCATTTATCCTGTTCGAGCTCAAAAAATGTGCCTTTATGCCTTAACGATAAACAATGCAATTACGAAAATGACAAAACGTAGTATTCGATATACAATGCAATTACGAAAAATGAGAAAATTATAGTATTCGAATGAGTTACATACCATAATAATTACTAATAAGCTAATCACTAACCAATGATTCGTGCAACCCTCCTTGCATTCTTCATAGCAAATTGGTGGATCAACTCTTCATAATTTATATTCTCTAAGACTTCGTTTTCAATTAGTAATGGACTCAATTAACCTAGTGGGATAAATTCTAAAGTCTAAACCATAAAAAATGATTTGTAAACGAGCCTTACTTGAAATTGGCATGATCTTAAGATTTAAAAAAAAATAACATGTATATATAGGATTTTTTTGAAAACATATGCCCCTTGAAATCACGGGCCTTGTGCGAAATTCCTCTCCGCAGAAAATCTAAGCCTCCCCTGGTTGAAAATATCAAGAGTTCATGATATGGACGTTTTTATAGTTTCGTTATATTTAATTAAAACTTAAAAGCATAATAGGAACCTTTTTTAAAACGGACGAAATCTCGTTTACTTAGAATATTCTTCATTGAAATAGTCAACTATCTAACATGAATTTGCTTCTTACCAGTTTTTCATTGAAATAGTCAACTAACTAATATGAATTTGCTTCTTAGCCCATACGTAGTGGGGCGCTTTCCCCCTTCATGGCGCCGCCAAAACGCCGGCTACACCAAAACCTTGGGCGCTATCAAGGAGAAATGGGGGAGTGGCGCTATAATTATCGCGGCGTGATGGACATGCTTTTCAAACCTTGGACCAATCACAAAAAAACATGGGTTTTTATAATTAATTAATAAAAACGAAAATTAATAATTAGGTAATGATGGGTAGGGGCTTTATGACTACGGGCTTAAATGCATAACGCCCCATAACGCCCACCCACACACGTGGCGCGCCACGTGTCGCATAACGCCCACAAAGGGGGGTTATGACTACATATGGCCTTACAAGTTTTCTACAAAGTATGAAACTGAAGCCTCTAGCCCACATATTCAAATTGATGTTATTGCGTGTCGGCAATTATTGTTCTCAATTTTCTTTTAATTTGGAAACATGTTCCTACTTAGTAAGATAGTAATAGACTCTTTGTTTCAGCTCTTAATAGTTCAGACCTCTTACTAGTTCATCACTTAATGATTTGGACTGTTTGTTTCACGAGCAGATGTCTGAATGGTTCAGACATTTGCCTCTGAATGGTTAAGCATTATACTGAGTATGATTGGTTAGACATTTGCCTCTGAATGGTTAAGCATTACATTGGCTCTTAATGGTTCAGACATCTTATTGGTTTAACACTTAATGGTTCAGACCCGTTACTAGTTCAGCAACTACCCATTCAGAAGTTGCCAAACAACCCGTACATGTTATACGTTATAAATGTATAATAGAGTCGAGACAAAAAGAAGACACGTATATAATACGCGACAAGATAACAAATATCAACTCCATGATAACAAAAACGCATCTATGTTAATAATGTTATTCAAACAACCATGAAAAAGTAGAAATCTACACCAACTAAAGTGATTGAATCTTATTTCAGGTCATTAGGGGTGATATCGGGGATGACTGGTGGTGGAGGAAACGTAGGGGCCGTTTTGACACAAGTGATATTCTTCAGAGGGTCAAGATACTCAACAGAAGAGGGTATTTCTCTAATGGGAGTAATGATCATGTGTTGCACCCTTGTAATTCTTTTCATATACTTCCCTCAATGGGGTGGTTTATTTTGTGGGCCGAAAAAAGGAGTAACCGAGGAAGATTATTATTTGGCCGAATGGACCGCGGCTGAAAAAGAACAAGGATTTCACAAAATGAGTATGAAATTTTCGGAAAATAGTCGAAGGGAAAGAGGGAAAAAAGGTGCATCTGTTCCGGTTATGTCCGACAAAGATACCCCTCCAACTATCGTATAATTGTATGTCGCACCCTTTTCTAGTTCTATGTTTGGTGAAGAATGTTAAGAAAGGTGCTTTTGATGTGTTATCATGGTGAAACTTTGACGGTTACTTGTACTTTATGGGGGTCAAAGATGTATATTGTTGTTGTTTGGAACTATTTTGTGACTTTGTGTATGTAGTAGGTCATGT
Source organism: Helianthus tuberosus (assembly GCA_030545235.1). Lineage (NCBI taxonomy): Eukaryota > Viridiplantae > Streptophyta > Magnoliopsida > Asterales > Asteraceae > Helianthus > Helianthus tuberosus. Next base: position 2,007,631 of record JARYGA010060305.1, read on the forward strand.
TTTGATGCATCATGATTCATGTTTTGTGACTTTGTGTATGTATTTGTGGGTTTTTTCTCAAACATGATCTATGCTTGTATCTTTATTTATGTTTGTACCATTGAATATTGGTGCTATTTCTTTTTGACTTTTATGGATTTTTTATTTTCCCATAATTTTAGGAAAGGTGTTCATATACTATTGGAGTAGACTAAACCATCGAAACCGCTCAACTAGTTTAGCCATTTGAGATTTATACGGTTTAACTATTTGGATTGTAAACCTGTCGTGTAAACTGAGCTGGCCGTTTAAGCGGTGTGAGTTGTATACACTCATTTAGTGGTGAGGGAAGCCATTGTAATATCAATGAAAAGTTGAGCTTATATAAACGACTTACACCCATGGAAGAAAACTTATTTGATTACGTTTCTAGTATTACCGATTTGCTGAAGATTATATGAACTAATGAAGGCGCCCATCTAGTTTTCTCGGTGCATGCATATCGTCTGAGTACCTATAGTTTAAGCATTCAAATCTTGATCTTTATACATTAATTGAGCAAATTTTTAGATTGTAATGAGTCTTCACCTTTTAAGTAAGGATTCAACTTGTGTCTTCAGGGCAAATATGCATAATAAAGTTAGTTAATCATATCAACTTTTATTACCAAGTATCTTAAGGTTGATTCATTAAATCATTTTTCCATACAAAAACTATTTATTTATATCATTTCAGAAATAATCAACGAATTCACATTTATTAATACAGAGACTTAACATTCTCTCTTTGCTGATCAACAAAATATTTTTTAAAGAATGAATACTTAATTAAGACCTATGACTCAACTTAAGTTGAAAACTAAATTTTAAATTCCTTTAGGCCCCCCTTATTCCCCCATACCCTATATCTTATTTTCACATCCCCTATTGTATACGGGCCGTATACAATTATACGGCTCGTATAGAATGTTTTTGAATAGGAAAATGCGCAGGGAATGTTTTTTTTGTTTTATTATATACGGCTCGTATACAGTTATACGGGTCGTATACATGTGTATACGATTTGTAAAACGTATACGGCTCAATTGATTTATTTTTGTGGGTTTTTGATGTTACCACATGTATACGGGCCGTATAACTATATACGGGCCGTATATATTGGCGTTTTTTCAAGTATCACGTTTTATTACCGTAAAAACACAATCATTCTAGGGTTTCTAAACTCTTCATCACCTTTAACAATGTCGATAAACGTTGATCGGAACATGCCGCTTAAATCGGAGCACAGGTAGAGTAACGTTACCGATCAGTCCGTTGATGAAAACCTTAGCGATCGCAGAGATCTTCGTGTTGGTTATTTATCGATTCCGAGTAACTAGCAGAAGAACCTGACACAAACAAGTTCTCCACGGTTTGTTATTCAGATCTCTGTTCGGTCATCTTTCCAAACTACAACACACGATACTTTTAATAAGCTGTCATAGTTGTCAAATTCGATTTCAACAAATCTTTTCATTTTCCTTCAATTCCTAAAACATTCTCTGTTACATGAAGACGTGTCGGGTTCTTCTACTAGTGGTATTTTAATGAAGTATTGAAGATTGAATGTGCAAACCCAACCGGTTTTTACTACGGAAACGATGGTTATGCGAAATACAAACCGCAACCGTTTTTTAATACGGAAACGGTGGGCATTGTTTAAATCTGAATATAAGTAGATGTTACGTGTATCAGCGTTGTTTATCACCCTGTGTGAGCATTGGAAACCCGACAAACAGTCTTGACAACTGTGACATTTTATCTATCTATGTGTGTCACATTCTAATTAGCGTTGTTAACTACCAAAAGAATGCATACACAAATAGTTCTAGTGGACGAAGCAAAGAGACCGTTGGGTATCTGAATCAGGTTCTCAAACAAACACTACCAAAGATGAGTTGGTGATAAATACCGAGCTGTTATCTCGGTTGCTCAGTACTTTCGTGATAATAAAACAAGCAGGCATTGATTTTGCCAAGATTGAAGGAAAGAATCTGGCCATAAGCGTTGTGGATTCTCAGCGTTATTCGAATGTAAGTGGATCGAGTGATACGCTTATCTATAACAAAAGACGGATGCGGTTTGCATATTCAATCTTCATTGCTTCATTAAAATTATAACACACGATAAAATGCTTGGAAAATTGCATCAACTCTCCTATATCAACTTGAACGGTTGATGGTTACAAGGATCGTTCTAATAGATTAAAGAGAATAAACCATTTTTTACCAATTTTCACTCCAGTAGTTGAAACTTGAGCGCAGGAATCAATTCAAAACCCTCACCCTCAAAATCAACAAGAACCCAAAGGAAAAAAGGGCTGATAATGGCTGATGGTTCTTCGTTGAGGAAACCAAACGTAGACGGAGATGATAGGCCTGGTAACCAGAAGAGAAATCAATTGTATTTTTTTAGTTGTTTCTCTTTGTTAAGTTTCTGAACCAACCGAAATCCACAAATTCCAACAGTTTCTTCATAGATTCCGTCCGGTTTCCAAACTCTTTCACTCAAAGTTAATATTCACTATGGTGGATGCAAGCATAAAGTTAGAAAAATACTCAACAAGATTGAAGGGTACACAACTGAAGGTTTAGTGCACGAACAGTTTCTGCTAGTAGTATGAGTCTGAGTCCATTGTGGTTCGTGAATGTTTCGAATCATCACAGAAGATGTGTCGGGTTCTTCTGCTAGTAGTATGATTCAGGTTTACCTTGTAAATTTCTCAAAACAAACTCTCGTTTCTTCATCTTCATCTTCATCTTCAAGATGAGGTCAGATAATACTTCATTTGTCGAGAAACCATTATCTTGTGATACATGAACGTTGTATTCTTGTCTTTCAGAAGAGTTTGTATTGAACCAAGAATACTTCAAACATTCTATACCTTGCAACGTATACAGGTGCAAGAGAATGGCGAGTTATTTTCAGTTATTTCTGTTGATCCACAAATTCCATTGTTTAAACGAGAATCAGGTTCTCAAGACAAGGATCGTTCTAATAGATTAAAGAGAATAAACCATTTTTTACCATTTTTTACCCATAGTATACGAGTCGTATCAGAATATACGGCCCGTATACAATCATCGTATACATTGTATACGATCGATAAAAATATTTTTTACCAATGGTAAACGGCCGTATAAACCGTATACGGCTCGTATACATATGGTAAAAAATGGTAAAAACCTCTTTAATCTATTAGAACGATCCAATAAACGAAGAACAAAGCCTATTTTCAAAACGCAGGTTCATACAGTGCTGTAATAGATTGTGGTTCAGCCAAAATGACATCTAGCATTACTAACGGTTCAAGTAAGTATCTAAAATTTTGAAAATTAAGGTTTACCTTGTTAGTTTCTCAAACACTACTAAACATCTGCTTTCTGAATCTAAATCAGAATGTTAACTTTTTAGTTGCTTATCTTGTTAAGTTTCTGACCCAACCGAAATCCACAAATTATGTCACTTTGTGTATTGACGAAGCTGACAAACACATTGGTATTTTCTCAAAATGTGCAAACTTGAAGAATCTCACATTAAAGGAGTTTGCAACAACGGGATCAGATGGTTTGAGTATCTTTCATCCTCGTTTGGCTAATTTCACACTTGAAAATGACAACTTTGTGAGGGCCGTATATTGTTATTTCTGTTGTTCAGTACTTTCGAGATCTGACCCTCGTTTTACTCATAAACCCTTGAATCCCAACGCTTCATTTGTAACCGTAAGGATGATGCAAATTTGTACGTAAAGATCTCTACACAAACTCTTCTACATCTTTTAACCAGTTGTCCATCACTTAAGACCTTGAAAGATTTGTTGAAATCGAAGCATTCACGAACCACAATGGACTCAGACTCATGTTCAAGTAAGTGTCTAAAAATCTGAAAATTCAGGTTTACCTTGTAAATTTCTCAAAACAAACTCTCGTTTCTTCATCTTCATCTTCAAGAACAATGATGAACAGATGATGTCAGATAATACTTCATTTGTCGAGAAACCATTATCTTGTGATACATGAACGTTGTATTCTTGTCTTTCAGAAGAGTTTGTATTGAACCAAGAATACTTCAAACATTCTATACCTTGCAACGTATACAGGTGCAAGAGAATGGCGAGTTATTTTCAGTTATTTCTGTTGATCCACAAATTCCATTGTTTAAACCAGAATCAGGTTCTCAAGACAAGGATCGTTCTAATAGATTAAAGAGAATAAACCATTTTTTACCATTTTTTACCCATAGTATACGAGCCGTTTCAGAATATACGGCCCGTATACAATCATCGTATACATTGTATACGATCGGTAAATTTGTTTTTTACCGAGAGTATACGGTCGTATAAACGTTATACGGCCCGTATACATATGGTAAAAAATGGTAAAAAATTTATTTCTTTCCTTTTTTAGTTGCTTCTCTTGTTAAGTTTCTGAACCAACCGAAATCCACAAATTCCAACAGTTTCTTTGTAGATTCCGTCCGGTTTCCAAACTCTTTCACTCAAAGTTTCTGAACCAACCGAAATCCACAAATTCCAACAGTTTCTTCGTAGATTCTCTGCCTTAGATCGGTCATTCCTTGTCATACATGAACGTTGTATTCTTGTCTTTCAGAAGAGTTTGTATTGAATGGCGACTTATTTTCAGTTATTTCTATTGATCCACAAATTCCATTGTTTAAATCAGAATCAGGTTCTCAAGACAAGGATCGTTCTAATAGATTAAAGAGAATAAACCATTTTTTACCATTTTTTAACCGAGAGTATATGAGTCAGGCGTTGGAAGGATTGTAGTAGTAGGACATTGGTACCACTGTCAATAAGGATGTTGGGAATTAAACGCATGTACGTGACAAAAAAAGGATGTTCGCATAAACATATATTCGTTTCATAACCTCCTCCTATAAATCAACCACAACTGACAAAGAGCCTGTATTAGAAGCCATCCTATGTCTTTTACCAACCGAAGAGGCAGCAGAAGACGTGTCGGGTTCTTCCAACATTCACGAACCACAATGGACTCAGACTCATATTACTCACCCTCCCCTGAGGAAAAGTTTTCCCGACGACTTAAGAAAATCCACAATCAATGTATACAGGTGCAAGAGAATGGCGGGTGATATAGTAATTTTCAATAATGTAGGAAGGATTGAAGTAGTAGGACATTGGAATCTGGTTCTCAAACAAACCAACAAAATCCTGATAGTGAAAAACATCAACAACCATTTTTTTCTTTTCCTTCAATTTCGAGAACATTCTCCCTGTGTATGTGCTTGTGCTGTAGAAACCGGTGATGAATTTGTATACACAACTGAACGTTAATTGATATTGTTTTAGACAACAACAGATAATGAACGGATTGTTGGTGGATAACGCAAACAAGTTCTCCACAGTTTGTTATTCAGATCTCTATTCGGTCATCTTTCCAAACTACAACACACGATAAGTTTAAACTTTATAGTGTGTGATTTGACCAGGAAATGATTGGAGGTGAAGGTTCAGTGCACGAAAAGTTTCTTACGAAATGTACGTGACAAAACAAATATGTTGGGAATTAAACGCATGTCCGTAATCCCGCGTTGATAGCTTCCGTTTTATTCAGACTCCTTACAACTCTCATCATACGACACGTTTTCTTGTTCTTCAATCTTTGTTACTTGTTGATGTTTTATTTTTTTCTACTTTTAGAAAGTTTTGAGCACCTCACCACTCTAAAATACTTGAAAAATCCTATTTTTTTTCCATACGGGCCGTATAAGAGTATACGGCCCGTATACACGTTCGTATACAATGTATACGACCAGGCAAACTTATTTACACATGGTGTATACGGGCCGTATACTGTTATACGACCCGTATAGAATAAAAACAACTGACAAAGCCCGTATACACCATGTGTAAATAAGTTTTCCCATGTGTTAATATTAGGACCCTTCCTTTATCTCCTTAGTTAAATCTGAAAGAGCTTTATTATACTATATTATATTGTATTATATTATATTATATCATCATTAAATATCAACCTCTTCTCTTCCAAGCACTTCAGCGTACAAGACTACAAGCAACGCTCTATCGCCCACTTTCTTGTGGTCTCTTTCATCCATTATTCATAGGCCCCTTCGGAACTCATCTCAATTTCTGTCACGTTATATGACAAAAAACAAAAACGCTATATGACAAGAACATAAATGATAAGAACCCGATATCAATCAATATCTTAATACAATAAAAGTCGTATATTCATATAGGAGGTGAGTAAACGATTAGTGTTTCAATTACTGGTGTGTACAGTCTAAATACCTCACTCCTATTGTCTAGGTTCATAATATATATTTTTTCACACCATATAAATAAAACCCATGATTATAAATATAAATTAATATCCTACTGAATAAGTGAAGCTTAAAGGAAGAAATAAAACACCTTAAAAATTAAATGATCAAATTGAAACCCAGTGACATTTATTTTCTTAGTCAACGTTGTAGATAGAAATTACAAAAGTCATATTCCTCCTATGATGGCCCATTACTGCAAGCAAAGACTTGGCACACCATGTGGTCCAGGCCCAAAGTCAATACTTGCATAGTTACAATAGTACTTTTAAATGGTCCTTCAACATTTACAATATTACATTACAGACCCTCAATTAACATAGTTCGTTAGACAAAGTAGAAATTTGATTAACTGAACCACCACCACCACCTTCTTTTTTTAGGCAATAGTTCACACTAGAGGGTACTAATTGACCATTCGAATACCCGTAAGAATTATAACACAACGCTTGTTGTAGTTGAGATCCTTCCAGAGGCCTTCTCGAAGGTTTTAGTTGAATATCAGACAAATTAATCTCAGTACACGGAACATCTTTGCTACAAGCTAAATGAATAGGTTGAGTGCTGTAACTCCCCGTTATTTTATCAAACATTACTTCTTTTATGGCAATAGAGCCTGTTTCGTTTTTGCAAAAACTTTTGTCGCAGTAGTATTGGTTGATTACTATCGGAAAATTAACATTCGCTACTTGGATGTTTGAAAACGTTATATTCTTGACCAAGCCTAATCCACCCTGTAACAAAAACAAGAATTCGAAGAAAAATGACACCAATCAGTCACTAAGTCATTTTAGATAAAATATATTAAAGTATATGAATCTACCTGCCATGTCTTGATTCGTACTCCATATAAAGTGTCTTGAATATTAGAATTTTCTACAACGATATCCGATACACATGCAATACTTTTATCCTTTCCTAATCCTCCTATACTGAAGACACAATAAGTGAACAAAATCAATCTATAGACAAATATATTTTTCGAGAAACAATAAATCAAGGGGTTTTATGACACATACTTCATTATATTAGTTAAGTTATTTCATCAAATTATAATCAAATTATCCAAGGCAAGACATTTAAAGTTATTGGTGGGATTTTACTAGGTATGATTATTGTTGTGTACTTAACTAGTGTGCCTTAGGCTAACTAAAATAACAGAATTAAATAAAAACAGATGGATATTAATCTAATCAAAGTAATATAAAAGCTTCTAAATAATATATAATTAGACCATGTGTAGTGGTTAAACAAAATAATGCCCCCACCATGGGGCATTATTCGACACGTGGCAGTCCAGTCAGCATGGGGCGTTATTGCAAAAGTGGCGTAGTGGGAATAATGCCTAATAATGCCCCTTCCAATCATTAAACAAAAAAAATAAAAAAAATAAAGCAAACAGTTGCTCATTGGCTAGTCAAACCTTGGACCACTCTCATTGGCCACATTCAAATTCCATTTGACCCACTTCAGCGTTTTATTTAAAACGCCTACATGCAATTTTTTCAAAAATAATGCCAAATAACGCCTGCCGTAATGGGGGGGGGGGGGGGCGTTTCGGGGCGTTTTTTTTTTTGAATTTTTTAAAAAAATACCGCCCCACTATGGGTGGTCTTAGAAAATATATAAAGTACAGTGGGTAAATAGCCCTATTTGGGTTTGTATAAATGAAGTACCTTATACCATGTCCAGGACCACAGTTGATATGATGAATGTGAACATTGGAGCATCCGGTTTGTATGGAGACACAATCATCTCCTGTTATATAAGACCACATAATCAATAAACATCCAGCTCTGATTGGGTTGGGCTTTCAGCCCACTGACTAGGCCCAACAAAGATACATACAACATACTAAATTCACTTATTTATGAATGCGTTCATGGCATAACGAAACCAATAACCCATGATCATAAACCGAACAGATAAGACAACTTTATTGTAAAAGAAATGTAGTACCAGTTTCGATATTTGAATGCAGGATTTCTACATCACGGGTGTTTTGGAGGTGAATACCATCGGTGTTGGGGCTATTTCCGGGTGCCAAAACGGTAACATTGTTGACTTTGACTCCTTGAGAGTTGTCGAATTTCAAATGAACTTGTGGACTGTTTTTTATCGTGATATCGCGAACGACTATATCTTCGCTTGCGTAAAATCTCAAAGCCTAGTTTAACAATCACAATAATTAACAAAAATAAAATGACTAAAGGATAAATATATATTTACTGTAAAATAAATAAAAAATATATATATAAATTAAATACCGTTGGTTTTATATGTAAAGAAGCTTGTTTGGATTCCATAGGAGCCCACCAATTGTAGCCTTGACCATCAATTGCACCACTTCCTTGGATTGTAATATTCTGAACCCACTTAAAATTTATCCACTGATACAAGTTTGACTTTGACCATGATCCTATTTTTGATGGTGCTAGTAGAGTTCCGTCTATCTGTTTAAATTTCAAACCTATCTCATCTTTATTTTTTTTACATACAAGATAATGAAATATAAAGTAGACAGGGTTAAGTCGGTTTTGATAAAAAATTTCGGCCGAACTGCTAACTACAGTTTCGGAAAATGAGAAACCACCACTGGGCAAGTTGGGTGGGTCAGGCCCGACCGGCTTGGTGGTCGAATAGTTTGAAGTGATTGTTTTTTGTTCCTAAACGTTAGTTTGAATTTTAAACGCTAAGGTGATAACGATAGTTCATTATTATAATGCATATTCTAACATTGAAGGAAATTAACTAAACCGATCAATTTTACATTTTCATTCACCGCAACTTTTTGTGATGGATTAAAACCGAACCATACACACCCCTTATTACCACTAGAGAAATAACCTGAAAAACAACATGAGCCATGCATGGGCCTTGAAGGGTTACAGGCTTGATAAGAAACTTGTGATCAGAGGGAATTTGCAAAGTTCCTCCACCAACTTTACATGCAGCTTTCCACGCAGCCACCAGTTTCTGCACCAAACCAATTGCACACAAAAATATTTTTTCATTAGACCACCCGTAGAGGTTGCAAATTTGGGCGTTTTTGGGGCTCAATCATGCCCATATCGCCCACATCCCCACTACGCATGGGCGTGTTTGGCAGTTTTGTTGTTGAGGCGTTTTTTAAATCACGCCTAATGGGGGTTTTTGTTGTCCAATCACATTTCAGCTTCTATTATTTGGCCAATAAGATTTTTAAAATTTTTTTTTTATTTTTTTTATTACAAACATAATGCCCCACAATCCTCACATCCCCACTACACCCATTTTAGAAAACGCCCAATAATGCCCCATTGCTGAGTGGGCTGCCACATGGCGCAAAACGCCCAAGGGTGAATATTGCCCACTACACATGGTCTTAAGGTAACAAGTTTTATGATAGCGTCTGTATGTTGTGTAAGTTAAGTAGACTCAAACTGATTCGTTGTATAATTTGAATAGACACCAATAAAATCCATAATCAATTTTTATAATCCATTTTTCGTTAAGAGAATATAATGAGTTCAAGTTGTGTTTTACCTTAGAATCATCAGAAACTCCATTAGCTTTAGCTCCAAAGGATAAGATGTTAAAAATGGTTGTGGATTTACAAGACTCTGAATATCGACTGTTGTGATGCTTCTTGCAACTCCTATGGAATTTTCGTCCATAAACAGACGGTATTACTGTAACAGGACAAAAGAGCACAAGAAGAAACACACATAAGTGCTTCATGTTTGGTTTCATAAGATACAACAAGTTTCTTGACAAGCTTTGTACTTGTGTTTGGTGTGTATATAGTATATATACTAGTGACAGTTATTTATGGGTGAGTTCTTGAACTATATTATTGGACCCTTTAAAATAACTAGCCAAATAATTGTGCTGCTTTTTGATGATAAATTTATCAAATATAATATAATCATAGTGTATGTGTGTATGTATATATACACATATAGGCTCAATTAAAAAGCTCGAAAACTTTAAGTGACAAAATCATACTCAATCTAACAAGTATGGTTGTCAGCTCGAAAGAAAATTGACTTGAATAATTCGAGCGTGAAAGTTTAGTAAGGGGCTGTTTGTTTACCTCTTAATGGGGCTCTTAATGGTTCAAACCTCTTACTGGTTCAGCACTTAATGGTTCAGACTGTTTGTTTCGCGAGCAAATGGTTAAGAATTATACAGGGTCTGAATGGTTAAGACCTCTAATCTGAATTGGTCAGACATTTGCCTCTGAACGGTTAAACATTATACTGGCTCTTAATAGTTCAGACCTCTTACTGGTTTAGCACTTAATGATTCACACCTCTTATTGGTTCAGCAGTTAACCATTCAGAAGTTGTCAAATAGCCCCTAACTCTAACTACAAACTATATACATATATAGACTTTAAATTTACATAAGATTTGCGGAGTTGAAAGGTTCAATTTAATCATAAATATATAAAGTGAGAATAATCACAAAACACCAAATTATTACGATATTAAAAAGATAAAATTTGAATCTTTTACCTTTTTGATTAATGATTCATATTTTTAAATTTTTTATGCTTGTTACATAGACATGTATAGATCAATGAATCAATGATCATGTAAATAAACCATCAACCGAAGATGTTCATATATGATTTAATTTGTACCATTTACCTACACATGTAGTTATATTACCGATATGTGTAAGTTAAATATATATAAACAAAATATTCAAACTTATTTGCTCATTTTTTTTATTCTAGAAGAGAAAGACGATATATAATAGCCGTTATATTTGCACATATTCTTATATTTCTTTAAGATTGGAGAAATGAATCCAATTTTTTTTCTCATAATAATTTATGTTCTACGAGAACTAATTTTGAATTGTGAACAGTATGAACCATATAAACATTTATGTCTATTATTTATTTATAACACTTATGTAACATCTTTATGTTTCTTCCACTAAGTGCAGGGCCGTTCCAACATTTTTAGAGACCCTAAATGAACTACGAAGTGGGGGCCTTAATTTCACCCATAAACTCTCCTCCAATCCCGATGAATCAGTCGCCATGGGTGATTACGGTTACTTTTTTCGTCTCGTAATAGCGGATAGCCTAGAAATTGAAAGCAGGTTGTGATGGGAAGTGGGAACGATGATTGCGGCTGTATTTTAGGGGTCTTATGCCGCTGAATAATGATGATTAGGTCGATGGTTGTTGTGTTGTAATAGCTGGAAATTAATGCGAAATGAGCTTTGAATCTGGGTCTTTTTCTTTTGCTAAACAATATTTACTTTTGGTTCCTTCAATGAAAAACTAGTTTAGTTTTGAAATACGTATTTATTTGGGTCTAATACATATACTATATATAAAAATTTTCTAAAAACTTGGATGCCCTTATTTTCTGGTGGCCCTAGGCCCGTGCCTAGGTTTAGCAAGTTTATGGAGCCGGCCCTGACTAAGGGTCTGTTAGGTAGCATCTGAATGGTCATTAAGATGCTACCTCTTAATGGAAGCATTCAGAATTTTACCAATGAGAAGGTAGAAGAATGTGACATGTGATGATTTATCATTCAGAGGTTACCTTTTAACCATTCAGACTTGAGGTTACCTCTTATTCATTCAGAGGTTTTAAACCATTAAGAGGTAGCATCTGAATGGTCATTAAGAGGCTACCAAACAGCCCCTAAGTGATCAATATATTAAACTTTTTGTGCGTATGGCATGTATAGTATAAATTGACAAGTTAAACTTTATTGTGTGTGTATAAAGATGTACATTTCATAAGTAATTATGTGTTTCAATGTCAGAACCGATTTAACTCTTCTAGCATGTATAGTATAAATTGACAAGAATGCATTGCATGTAAAACATAATATATTTTATAAAAGTGTTTACATTATATAAAAGACTTTTCACTAAACTATTGATGGGTGAGATGTTAGATGGATAAGGGGCATGCTTTTATAATTCGTCCAAGAATTGAAGGGTTTGCTTTTATAAATCATGTGCATTCGTTTTATAATATTTAAGTTTCTTTATGCTTTTTGAGCTTGCTTGGTAATGAATGAAAAGAGAAAAGCATTAACGTAATTGTTTATTTAGCTACTTATACACATACATACCATAAACGCCCCCTTCTCCAACCCCTAAATATTTTTTAAAGCTTAATTCCCACCCAAAAAAAAAACAATATACTTTTACACTAGTACGATGACTACAAAGGTGCTCACGTAATACGACAACTAATACATAATAAACTGTTAATCACGTAACATGTTAATGTTTTTAACTTAAAATAAACTATAGCAATATTATACTCAAATTAAAAAGAATAACATGTTCGTTTTTCAGTGTAATTCAAAGAAAAAATTAACGTATTAAAAAGATAATGACTGTTTAAAAATCACGAGAGAAAGTTGCTTTAAAAGTTAACAATATGTTTTAAAGGATTGTACCATATGTTTTAAAAGTTGTAACTCCAAAATTCTTAAAGTTATATTTTTGTTCTTCTCTTATAATTTAAATAGATTAAGCTCCTCAAAGTTTTGTCATCAATTAATTAATTGGGTACCAATGAGGTGTTGGTCGATTGGCAAAGGCAATGCCTTTAAACACCTTAGGAGGGGAGATCTTGGGTTGCGTTCATGTCCTACAGACAACAGAAGTAAAGAAATTTGCCGTTAAAAAAACTAATTAATTGGGTTAAACGTAGAAAAACTAAAGGGTTTTAGTAACGTAATCAATGAAATTTAAAAAATCTATTATATATAATTAGCCACTCACGATTTTATTTCTATTTGACAAAACTGATACCTTAAGAAACAATACTTAAGGATGTTAAACATATGAGCAAGAATGATATAACCATTTCTTATGTTGTTATACAAAAAGATTTGAATGGAATTAAACTAAAAGTTGTGAATTCATACATCTAGCAACTTAACATAAACAAATTAGCTTGAAATTAGCATAATTTAAAAGAGCATAAATATCGTTTTGTTTAAAGTTACATCGTCCAAACCAATAGATGAAAACATTCTGATGTGCCAAATCATGTCACAAACATCATATGTAGCTTGTTATAACCGGAAGGCCGGATTTCTATCATTTGCATCTAGAGGTGCAAAACAAAGTGATCACGGAACTGGATATTGCTAGGAACCGGTTACACACCAACCATACCCGTGGGTTATACATAAGGTTGTAACCCTATCAGGGGCGGACATACCTTCAGATAAGGGGTAGCCTCCGCTACCCCTTGGCGCGCTGGCGGTATAATTTGACGTTTTTTTGAAGTTTTTTCGATTTTGTTACCATTTTTTTCTAAAACGTTACCCCTATTAAGATTTTCTAGATCCACCACTGAACCCTATGATTTGAAACCGGTTCCAACCCAGTTACACCCGACCCAAACCAGTCAAAACCCAAAAACACTTAGAACAAAACCGAACCGAACCCGATCACCTCCCTCTCAAAAACCAGTTCCGTACCCAACTCGATTCCACCAATACCTGGTAATTGACTCATTACTAGAACCCGAACTAATTACAACCCTGGCCGGTTTTGTGCACCTCTATTTGCATCCTAGACTTCGAACTCAATGTTTTTCTCCATTTTTTTTTTTTTTTTTGCATTTTTGTTTTATTTTTCATCGAGGGTGCAAAAATATGTAATTATTTGATTTGAGTATTTTACTCGTTTATTTAGGATTACTCGTTTATTTAGGAAGTCAGTTTTGACTACCATGTACATATTTTGAGTAGCTATACACATTGTGTTTGAGTTTTATGTTTGTATCACTCGAAGCAGTTTATCTTTTATGATAGAGGTAAGACTCATCTCATCATTCTCAGAACTCTACTAATAACTTGACTATGAGTGAGATTATACAACGTATGTTGTTTGCTTATTAAATGGTCATTTTTCATTATCCAATTATTAACTCTCAAATTTAGAACTACCCTGTAAAAGATGGCCTAAGTTTTCTTTTTCTTTCTTTTTTTTTTTTTTTTTTGGAACAACTGATGACTTTAGTTACGTGGGGGTTTTACACTAATTATGGTTGCGTGGTTTCCTTCTGGAGCGGGTCTCGGTAAGAATTAAATGCCTATGATATCCATTCTCGGTGGTGTTCTATCCACGGGTGGATTGAGGGCCAGGATGTACCTAGCCCAAAATAGAGGGTCTCCTAGTTTTGAACCCGGGTCTCTCGTATACAATCAAAGTTGATGCAAAAGCCCAACCAGTTGGTCTACTGACCGTTCAAAAAAAGGATGACTTTAGTTAATAGTTTAAGCATTAATTGTTTTTCTTAACTAAACTTTATTGTTAGGTTTTTCAATTGTTGGAATAAAAAAAAAAAGTTTATATCGTCAAAAAGAAGGAATAAAATAATTGACCAAGTGCAGGAAGACACATGAGCATATGCTTTACACCGTAGAAAGATGACCATAACCTAACTGGGTCGGTGACGGTGAATAACAACATCACCTTCCACTGTCTTCCTTTTATTCTCCCCTTTTTCAATATTCTTTATGATTCCATTTACAACTCTAAAAAAAATTATCTACTAACTAATATTAATTATATCACTTTAAAAACTATGATAGTAAAATAATGAATTAATTACATGGTTACTACATTTGGTTTGCTTATTCTACGATTTTCACATCAATTTATTTAAAATTAAATAATTAGTACCAACTTTTACAATATCATTTCACTAGAAGTACATCACAACTTCACAAGTACTAATCATGTAATAAATTCTATAATCACAGGTACTAGTACTAATAGTGAAACAATTTGTAAAGGGTGTGCCTATTGGCACACTAAAGTGCCTATTGGCACATCAAACCCTAGCAAAATTAGGGTTTATCTACGCAGCGTATTGGTCAATACGCAGCGTATAGGGTTAACCCTCTACGCTGCGTATTGACCAATACGCTGCGTAGATAAACCATGGATCTCAGTGCCTGATAACCAATCATTGCACAGAAAACAAGGGTCATATACGCTGCGTATAGGTCTATACGCAGCGTATATAAACAATTAGATTTTTTTGGTCATTTTGGTAGGTTTGAGGGATCATTTTTTCACAAAGTTTAAATACGCTGCGTATTGACCTCTAAGCAGCGTATATAAAGGTCTGAAAATGTCTTTTATACCCTTGTGTTGAGGCTATACGAAGCCAAATACAAGGGTAGTTGTGTCATTTTGGTCTCATACGCTGCGTAGGGACCTCTAAGGAGCGTATATAAAGCTCCATTTTTGTATTTTTTTTATTGTGTATTCCTTTGTTTATTTATAAAAAAAAAAGAAAATTATTTATAAAAAAACAATATTATTGGTAAATAATACAAATATAAATTATAAAAATAAAAAATAATATAAATATTATGAATTATAAAAATTAAAAAAGAAAATTATTTATAAAAAAACAATATTATTGGTAAATAATACAAATATATTGTTTTGTTATCGTTTAAATTAAATTATCGTATTCCTTTGTTTATTTATAAAAAAAGAAAATTATTTATAAAAAAACAATATTATTCGTAAATAATACAAATATATTATATTGTTATCGTTTAAATTAAATTATCTTATCGTATTGCATCGTATCGTATCGTATTGCATCAAATCGTATCGTATCGTATAGTGTATAGTATATAAGTCTCGTATAGAGGCCTATACGGGTGTTATTGTATAGTATAGTATCGTATCGTATCGTATAGTGTAGTATAAGTCTCGTATAGGTTTCCTATAGGTCTTGTATATGCATATAGGATTAGACGGGACCTAAACCACACCTATACGATACGATATCACACTTATAGGCTTATACGAGGTCAATACGTGACCTAAACCACACCTATACGATACGATATCACACTTATAGGCTTATACGAGGTCAATACGTGACCTATACTACCCCTATACGATACGATATCACACTTATAGGCTTATACGAGATCAATACGTGACCTATACGACGCTATACGATACGATATCACACTTATAGGCTTATACGAGGTCAATACGTGACCTATACTACGTTATACGATACGATATCACACTTATAGGCTTATACGAGGTCAATACGTGACCTATACTACACCTATACGATACGATATCACACTTATAGGCTTATACGAGGTCAATACGTGACCTATACGACGCTATACGATACGATATCACACTTATAGGCTTATACGAATTCAATACGTGACATATACTACGTTATAAGATACAATATCACACTTATAGGCTTATACGACGTCAATACGTGACCTATACTACACCTATACGACACGGTATCTCACTTATAGGCTTATACGAGGTCAATACGGGACCTAAACCACACCTATACGATACGATATCACACTTATAGGCTTATACGAGGTCAATACAGGACCTAATATTTGTATTATTTTTAATAATATTGTTTTTTTTATAAATAAACATGGAAATACCCCAAAATACACACAATTAATTTACTTTTTTTTATAAATAAACAAAGGAATACACAATAAAAAAATACAAAAATGGAGCTTTATATACACTCCTTAGAGGTCCCTACGCAGCGTATGAGACAAAAATGACACAACTACCCTTGTATTTGGCTTCGTATAGCCTCAACACAAGGGTATAAAAGACATTTTCAGACCTTTATATACGCTCCTTAGAGATCTCTACGCAGCGTATATATACAATAAGGGTTAAAAAGATAATTTAACCACATGTTTGGGGTTAAAAATAAAAACTACCCTTTATATACGCTGCGTATAGACCTATACGTAGCGTATATAAAGGTTTGAAAATGTCTTTTATACCCTTGTGTTGAGGCTATACGAAGCCAAATACAAGCGTAGTTGTGTCATTTTTGTCTCATACGCTGCGTAGGGACCTCTAAGGAGTGTATATAAAGCTCCATTTTTGTATTTTTTATTGAGTATTCCTTTGTTTATTTATAAAAAAAAGAAAATTATTTATAAAAAAACAATATTATTGGTAAATAATACAAATATAAATTATAAAAATAAAAAATAATATAAATATTATGAATTATAAAAATTAAAAAAGAAAATTATTTATAAAAAAACAATATTATTGGTAAATAATACAAATATATTGTTTTGTTATCGTTTAAATTAAATTATCGTATTCCTTTGTTTATTTATAAAAAAAAGAAAATTATTTATAAAAAAACAATATTATTTGTAAATAATACAAATATATTATATTGTTATCGTTTAAATTAAATTATCTTATCGTATTGCATCGTATCGTATCGTATTGCATCATATCGTATCGTATAGTGTATAGTATATAAGTCTCGTATAGAGGCCTATACGGGTGTTATTGTATAGTATAGTATCGTATCGTATCGTATAGTGTAGTATAAGTCTCGTATAGGTTTCCTATAGGTCTTGTATATGCATATAGGATTAGACGGGACCTAAACCACACCTATACGATACGATATCACACTTATAGGCTTATACGAGGTCAATACGTGACCTAAACCACACCTATACGATACGATATCACACTTATAGGCTTATACGAGGTCAATACGTGACCTATACTACCCCTATACGATACGATATCACACTTATAGGCTTATACGAGATCAATACGTGACCTATACGACGCTATACGATACGATATCACACTTATAGGCTTATACGAGGTCAATACGTGACCTATACTACCCCTATACGATACGATATCACACTTATAGGCTTATACGAGGTCAATACGTGACCTATACTACACCTATACGATACGATATCACACTTATAGGCTTATACGAGGTCAATACGTGACCTATACTACGTTATACGATACGATATCACACTTATAGGCTTATACGAGGTCAATACGTGACCTATACTACACCTATACGATACGATATCACACTTATAGGCTTATACGAGGTCAATACGTGACATATACGACGCTATACGATACGATATCACACTTATAGGCTTATACGAAGTCAATACGTGACATATACTACGTTATACGATACAATATCACACTTATAGGCTTATACGACGTCAATACGTGACATATACTACACCTACACGACACGGTATCTCACTTATAGGCTTATACGAGGTCAATACGGGACCTAAACCACACCTATACGATACGATATCACACTTATAGGCTTATACGAGGTCAATACGGGACCTAATATTTGTATTATTTTTAATAATATTGTTTTTTTATAAATAAACATGGAAATACCCCAAAATACTCACAATTAATTTACTTTTTTTTTATAAATAAACAAAGGAATACACAATAAAAAAATACAAAAATGGAGCTTTATATACGCTCCTTAGAGGTCCCTACGCAGCGTATGAGACAAAAATGACACAACTACCCTTGTATTTGGCTTCGTATAGCCTCAACACAAGGGCATAAAAGACATTTTCAGACCTTTATATACGCTCCTTAGAGGTCTATACGCAGCGTATTTAAACTTTGTGAAAAAATGATCCCTCAAACCTACCAAAATGACTCAAAAAAATCTAATGGTTTATATACGCTGCGTATAGACCTATACGCAGCGTATATAACCCTTGTTTTCTGTGCAATGATTGCTGATAAGGCTCTGAAATCCATGGTTTATATACGCTGAGTATAGCTCTATACGCAGCGTATAGAGGTAACCCTATACGCTGCGTATAGGTCATTACGCAGCGTAGGTAAACCCTAAGTGTGCAGATAGGCAAACTGGGTGTGCAGATAGTTAGGGCCTTTGTAAAAATTGATACTAATTATGTAATTTTTTGAAAATAGGTATTAAAGTGACAATAAAAGTAAACCCTAGATACTAGCCATGTAATTAATTCTAAAATAATTTTATAGTTTGTTAGAATAAAACAACTTAGAATGCACTTAACATGTAATTATTAACTTTAAATCAGAAAATAATAGATAACGGTAGGTGGTCGATACCTAAACCATTTGGTTTAGCTAACACTACCCATTTAGTTAACCACTGGTTTGAAACGCATGAAGTAGAACCAGTATCTAAACTAACATCAATGTAAATAAAAAAATAAGCGATAACGGTAGGTGGTCAATACATGAACCGGTTTCTTTTAGTTAGAGATTAAACATGTCTACCCATACACAACCCATGACAATCTAAATCCAGATTATTCTTTTGGTTACGGAGACAACGTTGATTGACCAAAAAAAGGTCATGTTTTCATGAAAAAAAATCTAAGATTTTGGTGGCATATGATTTTCCAATTTTTTTGTTTTAAAAAGCAGTGTTCTAATTTGTGCTTTTGTGGGTGATTCGAGCCTAATAAAAACTCACATATTCAATTTTATTATAAATCCATTGAAGATAAAATAATAATAATAATAATAATAATAATAATAATAATAATAATAATAATAATAATAATAAGCAATACCTGGTGTTGATTGTGTAGAGTCAATCGGGTCAGAAGATTTAATTTTCTGAAAATTGCCTCATTTTCATAGACAGAGAGAAACACTTTCTGGCAATTGCGTTTTAGAAAAACACATTTTTGAAGTGTTTTTAGTCATTGCGTTTTAGTAAAACACATTTTTATGTGTTTTCAGTCCATTGCGTTTTAGAGAGAACACTTTCTTTTGTGTTTTTAGGCCATTGCGTTTTAGAAATAAGACATTTTTATGTATTTTTTGGCCATTGCGTTTTAGAAATATACATTTTTGAAATGTTTTTAGTCCATTGCGTTTTAGGTAAAACACATTTTTATGTGTTTTTAGTCCATTACGTTTTAGAAAAAAAGACATTTTTAAGTGTTTTCTGGCCATTGCGTTTTATAAATAAGACATTTCTTTGTGTTTTTTGTGCATTGCATTTTAGGTAAAACACATTTATGTGTTTTCAGTCCATTGCGTTTTAGAAAGTACAATTTCATTTGTGTTTTTAGGGCATTGCGTTTTAGAAAACAGAAATTTTTAAGTGTTTTCTAGCAATTGCGTTTTAGAAATAAGAAATTTCTTTGTGTTTTTTGTGCATTGCGTTTTAGACAAAAATACTGGTTGTTACAACTACAGGGTTAGGGTTATTGTATTGGTGTGCTCTCATTGATAAATTAATAAAAGAGTTGAACAGTACGTTCAATCTTGTGCTTTGGGTGTTCGATCAAAGGCCTGATGTAAGTACAATTTTTAACGTAATACCTTATTTGTTAAGTATAATTTTGAAAATAAGAAATTATGTGCTTAATAAAATTTAGAGTAAACTTCCGTTTTGCTCCCTGTGCTTTAGTCACTTTAACGGTTTTGCTCCAAACCTTTAAAAATAGCCATTTTACTCCCTGATGTTTCGGTTTTTTTGCCAGTTTGCTCCCCGCCTCTAACTCCATCCAAATTGTTTGTTTTTCCATTTTGCTCCCCGCAGGGAGCAAACTGGCAACAAAACCAAAACATCAGGGAGTAAAATGGCTATTTTTAAAGGTTTGGGGCAAAACCGTTAAAGTGACCAAACCACAGGGAGTAAAACGGAAGTTTACTCTAAAATTTAAAAGTATTCAACTAAAGAAAAAAAGATAACAATAAATTATCAAAAGACTACTCCATTTACATTAAATAGTCTAGCATAGTTGCCTTTCCAAGTGGTAATTTCTTGATCACCCAAGTTAAACAGATCACCCAAGCTATACGATTCAGAATAAACCATGCCCAATGGAAACGAACTTGCACACGTGTCTTAACAGGCCGATACTTGTAGGCCTCTCGTTCCACGAACCGATGGAATTTAATTTCCTTGATATAATCCGGATCTCGGGCATTTTCTTTGAAAGGAACTGCTTCACATGTTGCCAAAACCGCAAACATACGCTCAAACTCTTTGGTATACAGGAATTCCCGAAGCTCATCATATGTCATGTAAGGGTAACGAATAAACTTTACAAGTCGATTCATGATGATTTTACGACGGTTCTCTATATTAGGGTACTGGGACCGGGCCCATTTGAGGACAAACAAGTAAACGTCATATTCTGATGTCACCTGTAGATCGTCACTAGCTATAATTGCCTCAACACCAGCAAGTGGCAACCTAAGAATCTCATCTTCAAACCTGCCATTATTAAGAATTGTTAGATTATTCACTAATAACTAAAGATTTGTTGTGAGGAGCTTAATTACTTGGTAATGTCTTTGTAATGGACAGCATATAACTGCTTCGCGGCAACAGTTAGTGGGTGAAGTGCTTCCGCCATCAAAACATTAGAAGGCAAACCAAGATAAAGGAGTACAATTTCAGGGGTCGTGATCATTAGATTTCTTAATAAACGCCTGCAATGTCTTATGCATGACGCAACATCATATTTGTCCGCAACCATTAGTACATCAAGCACAGCAGGAGCACTTGTAACCGTCAAATTGTTGTTGTACATAAACTTCAATAGTTCCATGAGACCAGCTTCCTCTGTTCCAAAACAAGATGTAAGAGACTATAAATTACACACAAATGTAAAACAAAATAAGAAATTACTAGAAACCTGGGGCATTGATTCGCAAGGTTGCATGGCATTGCTTTGACTCTCTCATTCCGTTTGAAAAGAGCTGCACAAAATTACAATGAGAACATAAATAATATAACGAAATCATAAAGTCGAGTGATAGGAATCATACTTTGGTTTATAGTTAATTGTCACTTGCTTATTATAGGAGGGGGTAAAGTGTATATCTATTTCTATAAATAAGGCATTAGTCATTAGTGAAGGAAAGGAAGAGAATTAGTTAGTAATTAGGCTCATTGCCTTGTGCATGAGAAGGGCTTAGCCCTGGGCCACTTCGGTGGATATTATTCTGTATTGTCTTCTTCTTCTATCAAAATAGTTACAGCTTTGTTTTCATCGTTTCTTTTAGATTCAAATCCTATCATTGGTCCGACCTGCCTCACCTCTGCTCTCTGGTTTGCTTCAAATTCTGTTTCCGGTTTCAATCTCTGGTTCAATTTCCAGATCTGCTTCTCATTTGATTTCTGTTCGTCCAAATTCAATTTCATATTTCAGATTCATATTCCTGTTAGGTTTTACTTGTTATCAGATCTAGATCTGATTTCTACTTCCGTGAAGATGGACACGGAGGCGGTTCAAACCTCTGCCCGATTAGAAGTTCATGAGCAACAGATTCAACAACTTCAATCGGAGGTCACTGAGATCAAGGATTCTCTCTCCATGTTAATTGCAGATCGGAAGGACTTCCGTCGGGTCGTTTTGGCCTGGATGAAGTCGCAAGAGACGAAGACCGGCGATGGTTCATCGGAATCGGGGTTTTCCGGCGAGGTATTTACATATTCTCATCCTAAATCGGCTTCTGATATGGATTTTGGTCCCAATTCTGCTTGCGATG
This sequence comes from Helianthus tuberosus, assembly GCA_030545235.1. Lineage (NCBI taxonomy): Eukaryota > Viridiplantae > Streptophyta > Magnoliopsida > Asterales > Asteraceae > Helianthus > Helianthus tuberosus. The sequence continues at coordinate 2,030,329 of JARYGA010060305.1, forward strand.
GAGATTTGTCTGGTGGTATTCCGTATCTGGCAGATCAATTGGAGGCAATCATAGCCAGGTCTGAAGAACGCTGGAGTAAGCATCAACAATTGATGTCGACTAATTCACGTTTCTCCGAATTTAGGGAAACTAGGGTTATGACGGTAGATTTACAAGAAAAATTGGGCTCAGAAACAGTGGTGGGCCATGGTTTAAACAGAAAACCGGTTTTGGGCCGGGTCTCTTCAGATCTGGGCCTGTTTGGTGGCAAAGTTTATCCTGCAGCTCCATTTCTAACTTCTCCTCTGTCTTCTGCCCCTGTTTTCACCATACACGACGAGATTTCCGACATTACATCTGTTCCTCCATATCCAACTCCACCTTCAAGTGATAATCGAGACTTCTATGAGGTTTCGAAGTTGATTTCTGCTGCAGTGGATTGTAAGGCCCCGCTTACTAATAGTTCGACTACTGTGCAAGCTCCGATTAACACTGCGGACTGTTCGGGCCTCCAAATTCAGGTTGAAACTGCTCTAAAATTGGCTGATATTCTTTCATCGGTTCGGGTTTTCACTCCATTTGATCGGGGGAAGCAATCTTCTGCAGTGACGTTGTTGTTGGGTTTCGTAGCCGACTCCTCCGTTCAATCACAGCTATTGCAACTACTTCCTACATCCTTTCTTCCTGTTATGGGTTCCTGTTCGGCAAATTTTATTGGCAGTATTCATGTGCCTTCAAGTCATTCTTGGGTGGTGCATGGGCAGTGTCGACCACCTGAGTCACTCTCGAGGAAACCTCCGCTTGGGTGTCGAGTCAGTTGTCGTTCCCAGTCTTGAGGGCAAGACTGTTTTGAAGGGGGGAGTAATGATAGGAATCATACTTTGGTTTATAGTTAATTGTCACTTGTTTATTATAGGAGGGGGTAAAGTGTATATCTATTTCTATAAATAAGGCATTAGTCATTAGTGAAGGAAAGGAAGAGAATTAGTTAGTAATTAGGCTCATTGCCTTGTGCATGAGAATGGCTTAGCCCTGGGCCACTTCGGTGGATATAATTCTGTATTGTCTTCTTCTTCTTCTATCAAAATAGTTACAGCTTTGTTTTCATCGTTTCTTTTAGATTCAAATCCTATCATCGAGAGTTCAAGAGAAATCACCTTGTAGAAAAATGGACTTTTTGCAGCTAAAATTTGGGAGCTAATATGAAAGCTTTTAACTTTTCCTGTTCAACAATCCATAGTTCAATTTGAATCAGATAAAACATAACCAATATTTAAACTTATATTAACTTTATATCAGAAAATATGAGATAACGGTAGGTGGTTGATACCTAAACCGTCACTACCCGTCTGGTTAACCACTGGTTTCAAACGCATGAAGTAGAACCAGTATCTAAACTAACATCAATGTAAATAAAAAAAAGAAGCAATAACTGTAGGTGGTCAATACATGAACCGGTTTATTTTAGTTAGAGATTAAACATGTCAACCCCATACACAACCCATGACAATCTAAATCCAGGTTATTCTTTTAGTTACGGAGACATCATTGATTGACCCAAAAAAGGTCATGTTTTCATGAAAAAAAAATCTAAAGTTTTGGTGGCATATGATTTTCCAATTTTTTTGTTTTAAAAAGCAGTGTTCTAATTTGTGCTTTTGTGGATGATTCGAGCCTAATAAAAACTCACATATTCAATTTTATTATAAATCCATTGAAGATAAAAAAAAAATAATAATAAGCGATACCTGGTGGTGACTGTGTAGAGTCAATCGGGTCAGAAGAGATATAAATGTGCAGAACACGATCGGAGAAATTGCTATTGTTGAAGGCAAAACCGAAGTCACCGTGGTCGAAGCCATCTTCATCTTCCGGAAAATCCATGACCACCGTTCTAGGATCGAACACATCAAAATTTGATTCTCTCATCACAGCTTTAATTCCTGTTCACTTCGTGAAGCATACGTTGTTATGGACAGTTATGTTAGGTATTGAATAATAGAGGGGTTGGATTGTAATAGTTCATAGTATAAGGGGGTCTCTTGTTAGTTTGTAAACTTGTATGTGTACTTAATCACAGAAGGAATGTAAATGAATGTAGCGAATTGATTGAGAAATCTCCTTCTTCCTCTGTGTTCTTCTTCTTCTTCTTTAATCTTTCTCGCTCATTAAGCTTGATTACCAATTTGTATCGTAACAATATCAACTCATAATTTCATTCATAATTCAATATTGAATACAAAGAGGTTTATATATATTCTACTAGTTACAATAATAACCCTCTAACTTATGACAATTAAATTTATGGCTTAACATTCCCCCGCAAGTTGAGGGCGGGTAACGACCTGCAACATGAATCTTAAAAATTCAAATCTTTGAGTTGATAACGGCTTCGTGAAGATGTCAGCAATTTGATCATCTGTTTTAATAAATTGAACCTTCAGATTTCCTTGATTGACTTGCTCACGAACAAAATGGAAATCTACCTCCACATGTTTAGTTCTAGCATGAAACACCGGGTTTGCTGAAATATACGTAGCTCCAAGATTATCACACCAAAGAGTGGGTTTATTCAACTTAACTCCCAGTTCTTGTAGAAGAGACTTTAACCAGATTAGTTCAGCAACCGTATCAGCAATAGCCTTGTATTCGGATTCAGTAGACGACCTAGAGACAGTTTTCTGCTTACGAGCTGACCATGATACTAAGTTCGAACCCAAGAAGATAGCATAGCCCCCCGTGGATCGACGGTCGACCGGGCAACCAGCCCAATCGGAATCCGAATATGCTGTAATAGGAATCAACCGCTCACCCCAATGTGAATCAGCAAAGGCATGTAATGTAGACGTTGAGTTCGATGTAAAACGAAGGCCCAGTTGAGACGTTCCCTTGAGATAGCGAATTATACGTTTGACAGCCATCCAATGGGATTCATGAGGTTCATGCATGAACTGACATACCCTGTTGACAGCGTAGGCAATGTCGGGCCTAGATAAAGTGGCATACTGAAGTGCTCCAACACAATGGCGATATCTTGTAGGATCGGACATAAGTGGGTCGTCCTTGGTTATCGTATCTGTTTTGGCATTTGTAGGTGTTGCAAGCGGTTTCGATTCTTTTAACCCGGCTTGATCAATAAGTTCCTGAATATACTTCCGTTGAGATAGGATAAGACCCGAAGAGGTATGAAGAACTTCAATACCAAGAAAGTAAGTAAGAAGACCCATGTCAGTGAGAGATACCTGCTGACCAAGTGAGGCAATAATGCGATTAACTGTGTTGGGATCGTTGCCCGTAATAATGATGTCGTCCACGTAAACTAGTAGGTAAACCTGTGTACCCGAGCGGTTAAGGATAAACAATGATGGATCAGTTTTGGAAGCATGAAAACCAAGATGCTGTAAAACGTTTGAGAGTTTGGTGAACCATGCCCTGGGCGACTGTTTTAAGCCATAAAGGGATTTGTGTAACTTGCAAACATGATTAGGATGTTTAGGATCCTCGAAGCCCGGTGGTTGACGCATGTAGACTGTTTCATGTAGATCACCGTGTAAAAACGCATTTTGCACATCAAGTTTTTTGAGAGACCAATTGTTAGAGACGGCAAGAGAAAGAACCGTGCGGATGGTGGCTGGTTTGACCACAGGGCTGAACGTCTCATGATAATCAATGCCAGACTGCTGTAAAAAACCCTTTGCTACCAATCGAGCCTTGTGTCTAGTCAGGTTCCCATACTGATCAGTTTTCAACCTGTAAACCCACTTGCAATCAATAACATTAGAATTTGGAACCGGATGAACTAACGACCATGTTCCGTTTCTGTGTAGTGCGTGCAACTCGGCTGCCATGGCTTGACGCCACTCCGCGGATTCATTGGCAACAGTAAAGGAAGTCGGTTCAGAAAGAACGGTAGCGGTGGTGGCGATATTGGCTGAAGGGTCAAAAATTTTTCGGGGTTTAGGATGTGGTCGAAGGTGAGGAGGTCGGTAACGGGGCGTGGTTGGTTGCGAAGAAGAGGAAGTAGGTTGGGTGGTGTTGGTCTGAGGAATAGGGGTGGTTTGGACAGGTTCGGAAATAGGTGGGGTGGGTGGCGATGGTTCGGTTGTAGGAATGGATGGGTTATCGAAGATGGTTAATGGCGGATTAGGAATTGTAGAAAAGGAAGTAGCGGCTGTGGAGGATGAAGGAGGGTCGATGGAGGGTTCAGTAAGGGAGGGAAAAACATGCTCGTTAAATCGGACTTGGCGAGCAATGTAGATTCGGTGAGTAGTTTGATCAAGGCATTGATATCCATGATGAGACGGGCTATAACCGAGAAATATACAAGGAGTAGAACGAAAATCAATTTTGTGTTGGTTATATGGACGTAAATAAGGAAAACAGAGACATCCGAAAACTCGAAGAAATGAGTAATCGGGAGGACGTTGGAAAACTAGTTGATATGGGGATTTGTTTGAGAAAAGACGAGAAGGTAGACGATTGATGAGGTAGACGGCGGTTTGAAAGGCAAATGACCAAAAAGTTTGAGGTAGTTTGGATTGGGCTAGTAAGGTGAGACCGGTTTCCACGACGTGGCGGTGGCGACGCTCAACAATACCATTCTGTTCACTCGTATGAGGACACGAGCGACGATGTAAAATACCATGGGATGTAAAAAACTGAGTAAGGTTCCGAAACTCGCCACCCCAATCAGTTTGAACACTTTTTAGTTTGGTGTTAAATTGGCATTCAACTAGGCGAACGAAATTTGTAAAGGTGGTAAAAACGTCGGATTTTTGCATGAGTGGGAAATACCACATATAGCGGGTATGATGGTCAACACATAACAAAAAATAACGATAACCGTTAAAGGACGTGGTAGTATGGCCCCAAACATCACAATAAACCAAATCAAGTATGTTTTTACTACGAAAAGATGAAATAGGCAAAGTAAGTTTGGACATTTTTCCCAATTGACAAGAAGTACACAAAGATGAACAAAGTTTGTCAGAAACAGGTAAAGAAAATGTTTTAACAATATGTTGAAAAACTCGAAAGTGAGGATGCCCAAGTCGTTGATGCCACATAGTAGATGGAGCTCGAAAAGCAGTGAACGCCATCATGGAAACCGGTTGAAAAGAAGGTAGGCGAATGGTGTAGAGACCCTGGTCACTGGGGCCCGTGAGGAGGATAGCCCTGGTAGCCTCGTCCTTCACAACAAAAAAAGAAGTGTGAAATTCAAAGAAAACGTTGTTATCTTTGCAAAATTTGTGAACAGAAAGTAGGTTACGTTGTAAGCCCGGGACATGAAGTATGTGGTTAAGTTGTAAGTTTTTGTTTAAGGTAAAAAAGGATTTTGAACCGACATGAAGAATTGGAAGAGAGTTACCGTTACCAACATAGAGGGAGTCATTACCGTAATAGACGTCCGAGTTGTCCATACCAGCAAGATCAGGAGTACCATGGGAATTAGCGCCTGTATCCGAGGTCCAAGTAGTATATGAGCCCGCCTCCGAGTTAGCATAATTCACTTGAGGTGATCCACGAGAGGATCCAGTGTGATTCGGGCACTGTGAGGGAATATGACCAATACCGCACCTATTGCAATGACCGTAAACCATATTTTGAGTGGACGCCCAAGCAAATTGACGAGAGCCTTGTGAACCACCACGGCCACGACCCCCGTGAGAAAACCCACGGCCCCGACTATATCCACGGGTCGGTCTTGAAGAAGCAGACCGAGAAGCATAATTCGCCTGAGGAGCCGATGGTGAGGCCGACGGTTGAGTTGTGGAAGCAAGTTGGTTTGCCAAAAGTTGAAGGTTGGTAATCTGCTCCTGAATCGAAGCCAAATCGGGGGCCGGGGAAGTAGTTGTTGCGGCAGTGGTAACATTGAAGACTTGTGGAGAGGCCGATGATAAAGAAACAGTGGACCGAGTGATATATTCGTGATCACCAATAAGGTCGTGAAGCTCGTTAAATTGAACCGGTGGGGAGCAGGCAAGAAGATTACTTTTCAAACCATGGTATTCCTCACTTAACCCGGCTATAGTAAGCATGACGAGATCTTTGTCTTTGACGGGTTCACCAATATTTGCAAGAGCCGTTGCATATTCTTGAGCGCGACTGAGATAATCGATACCTTTTTCACCATCTTTCATTGAAATCTTTAAAAGCTGCGTTTTTAGTGTGAACTCATGAGATGCATTCGAAGGAGCATATGCACGTGCTAGACTTAACCACACTTCCCGAGCCGTGTCTCCTTGGATGTGTTGAAACGAAGACTCGGAAACGGTGGATATAATAATCATGCGGACGTGTGCATCATTAGCAATCCAGTTTGTAAAATTAGGGTTTGTAGTAGTAGCAACACCGGTTGTAATTTTCTCTTCCGGGCAAGATAACGTGTTGTCAACATAACAATATAATGCATTAGCCTTTAGAAACGGTTCCATCATGGCTTTCCAGTAGCCATAATTGTTTGGTGTAAGATTGAATGCAAACTTGTGTGAATTATGGGATGTACGTTCTTGAATACTGAAGGCAGTAATCGTTGTCATGATGAGAAAAACAATGATTTTGATACCTGGGAGTAGAACCGATTAGATGACTGCGACAATTGTTGATTCGATGTTGGCTGCAGAGTTGTTGCAGGTCGATGTTATGTAAAAAAAAAAAGGAATCCTTTTCCTTCTTTACTGATTTTCGAAAATTATTAGTCCCCAAAAGAAAACTAAAAATCCTCCACTTGGTTTTGACCTTTTGCTTCTGATCACCACGTTCACGAAAATTATCTTTCAAAATATCTTCTTTTCTTTCACGAAAAAGCACTATGCTATCATATGCTATCTTCAAAATATCTTCTTTCTTCTTTTCAAGTTATCGCTGTTATCGAAAAAAAAATATTACGGAATATCAGCCCTCAAGTTATTGCCGGCTAATTGATTTAGGGTTTACAAGTTGATAGGCTCTGATACCATATCAACTCATAATTTCATTCATAATTCAATATTGAATACAAAGAGGTTTATATATATTCTACTAGTTACAATAATAACCCTCTAACTTATGACAATTAAATTTATGGCTTAACAAACAATGGTATCAGAGCATTCCTTCCTCTGACTGTGGGTTTGGGTTACGTTAGTAACAACTATCAACACCAACAGTTCAAGAATTAGGCTAATAAACAGATTGTAATTGGCGGTGAGTAATCACTGTAGCGATTCAAGAAATCGTGGTTAAAGGAACAATCAGTGGCTATTGCTTCGATTGGCGATTCAACAAATATCGAGTTGATCAATTGTTCAATAAATTGTAGCGGCAATTTACAGACATCACAGTTCTTGATCTCAATTCAAGAATTAGGGCATCGAAAGGTTTTGTATAACAAGAGTGGAAATTATGGTGAATAAATCAAGATTCAAAACAATGGATGATGCGTTGGATGAGATCATGGCGTTGCGACAAGAAGGTACGGTTAAAAAATATTGTGATGAATTTCAATTTCTATTCGAGTTGGTTAAAAATTCTGAAGAAATGAGTGAATACTATGCCATATATCTCTTTATGGGTGGTCTTGAACCAGAAATTAGAGATATTTTTCAAACATGGCATCAATATAGCTTTCACACACTGAAAGGTAACATTTCGTTAGCTCTGAAATTAGATGCAAATAAACTGAGTGATACACTATCTCCTTATGATCCTAAGTCTTCATTATACATAAAGGATTTGGAGTTTGATTTTAGGAAAAGTATTGATGAAATAATGGGAAAGAATGAAGTTAGTAATGAAGATAAGTTGTTTGATGGAATTGTCCACAAGGTATTCGATGAAATGCCTAAAAAATGTAGTAATCAAGAAGCTGTTGATAGTAAGATTCAAGACCTGGTTAAAATGCCTGAAAAAATTAGTAATCAAGAAGTCGTTGATAGTGAGATTCAAGATCTGGTTCATTTTGATATTTGTAATGATATATATGAAAAAGGTATCAATGTAAAATGCATTAACATTGGTAGTGATCTCTGTGATTATCTTCGTAATGATGCGCCTAGAGATGATCAGTCGGAAGATACATCAAATGAAGATATGAAGGTTGAAGTTGTTGTGTGTAATCCCAAAGATAGTGAAAAGCAGGTTGTAAAACATCAGGTTAATGATTTGAAAGGTTTAGATACTGTGATGGAAAGCTATATTGTTATGGGACACTCATGGTCATGGGAAAAAGGCAAGGGAAACGAACAAGAAAATAAACAGAAGATTAGCAAAGGTGCAACTCCTATGGTGGGTGACATCACTGTTCGTGAAGAAGCTTCTGTGCCTGGACCCGGACCCATTACCGGGTTTTGCCCGAATATTTTTTCCGAACTTTTCGAATTCAACTTTCCGAGACGACCGCTAGTTCATTACGATGTGTAACACCTCAAAAATTCACGTCCAATAATGTACTGACATGTGTCATAGGCTTTGAATATGTGAAAACATACTTTAGAGGGACTAAAGTTGACAAACAGTGAAACTATGTGATTATAAGGTTCCAAAGTGTCAACAATTGATAAATAGGCTCTAAAATAACCCCACATGGTGTTTATAATCTTAAACGGATAAATCATGGATCATACGAAGCGAAAGATATAAGAAAGTGAGGAATTACAAACTACAGGGGCTAAACGTGTCAACATGTTGAATTTATACCTCTGAGTGATCTTTTGGCGAACCCGAAGCTTTGTAATGAAAAAATATACTCACGAGAATATATGATAAAAATTTCGTGAAGTTTCGTGAACGTATGAGAAAGTTATGATTAAAACCGTACACGAAAGGTTAATTGCGTTATCGTGAATTTCGTGACTTTTCGGGTAAGCGCAAAGTGAACCGAGGACTTTGCCATGTTTATAAAAGTCCCAAGGTTCATAAAAATCAGATTTCAAGGGTTTAGAGTGCAAATAAAATAGCTTAAACACGTATCATAAGAGCAGGGACTGATTTGTATTTATCAAAAACCTGCTGAACTGGTCGTCTGCTGGTAGGCGGCCCGCGTGACCAGCCTCGCGGCCCGCGATCAAGTGCCCAGCGACAACAGTCGCGACCAGCTGCCAGTTATGTCAGTTTTGCGAGTTGTTTGCAGCTGTATTCGACTCAGGGACTTCCCCAATAGAATTTCATGCATGCTAGGACACTTGTACAGGTCTTGCAACACCTGTGAACCTCTGTGGCAGCCTCACAACACTCCAAAATCTGCATATAAGGCACTTTATGTAGTAAACTAAGAACACTTGAACTTTCAAAAAATTCACAAGACTTCTCCTGGTGCTTTCTGGACGACAAGGCAGCCTCATAGTGATCTCTAAGCTTGTTTAGGACCATTGTAAGTGTTTACAACTCTTTCAAATTCGTTCTAGCTTAGTGTATTAACCGAAAGTCAAGATATCGTAAATTACACTTGACTTTATGATTAAACGAGTTTGGCTCTGTCATTTCTCAAATTGAAAGTACCTACTTGTTGGTATTTATGTGTGTAACAAACCCCTAAAAGGGTATTTTCAGATTCACACTCTAAGCATGTTAATTGTCGAGTCAAAGCATTTCTTAAAAAGTCAACAGAATGTGTTTTTGCAAATTTAAGCATGATTAGTAATGTAGGCTACATGCAACCTGTTTGATCATCAAAATAACTTTATAAATAATGTAAGAACATGTTTCAACATGATCAACTCGACAATTTTCAGTTTAAACCCGAATCGGAACCGAAAGTCACATAAATTGACTTTTTCTTTGACTATCGGTTCGGATCCATCCATGCATGTTTGAGATCTGCATTAGAGCATATTTTGGACCAACTTTCATATAAGTTTAATTCTCTGAGATTTTACAAATTGGTTCAACACTTATTCGAATCATATGCATGTTCCCGGTTTATGTTTAAATATGACTATTTTGCCCTTTTTAATATAAAACGCGATTTTTTGAAAAAGTGAAAGAGTAGAAACCTTTGTTACTGATTTATAAACTTGCACCGAAAGTTTGACATCAATCCGAGGTCTGGATTGTGAGTTATGCTCAATATCGTAAATAAAACGGTTTTTTATTAATTAAACGGCGTTATGAGCATAACGCCTATCAAAACCTAATTTTTTACATCAAAATGTATACCTACTGTTGTTATATAATATTTTGGGAATTATAAGGATTTTTAATAATTTTTAAACTGACTGAATCATAGAGATTTAGCCTTAAATCGGTTATTGTCGGTTTTGCCCTTTTGGGCTATAAAATGAGTTTTATAAATCCTTTTGACCCCAAACCTTTTTCTACTGATTTTATTTGATAAATACAATATTTTGAGCATTCTGGAAATATAAAAATATCAGCTTTCTTGTGCAAACCCGGAAATGGCTCCAAATCGCCTTTTTACGCATTTTTATCGCATAGTATGTACTATAATCATATTAAACCTATAAGGTTGATACCTACTGATGTTTTTAGTATATTTTTATAAAATAACAGTAAGTATAAGTTTATAAACTCAGATTCCCAATTTTGACATTTTAAGCCCTTGTAAAATTACCAAAATACCCCTAACGAGCATAGTTTGGTTTTAATTGATGATTTTCACTTATGGGTCATACCCTACTGTTATAATATGTTAAATTAAGTATATTTACTGTTTTAACCAGACTTGTAACTCAGATTTCTGATTTAACTCTTTTATAAACTTTTAAATGACCAAAATGCCCTTATGAGGCATAGGTTGTGTTTAAATCCATTTCGGGCATAATAGAAGATATCTTACTGATATTATAATATTCTTAGAGCATATTATCTCAGGGAACTTGCATATGACCTTCATGGTTACCCGTAACGCTCTTTTCGCGTTCGGTACGGTTTATGTAACTAGTTTGCATAAATTGACCGAGACGGGTCAAACATTATCATTTTTGTCTCAAAATCCAGAATGTATTTAGTATACCCATATTATACAAGTATTCCAACTTGTCGGGTCTAAATCACATTCTATCCGGTCTTCGCTTAATCGTGCGTTTAAACCGTTTCGTCCTTTTAAATAACCGGTCTAAGCTTTAGCTTAAATAAAGGCCGGTTAGTAATCTAATAGGTTATTTATAAACCTTCGTTCCAGATTAGGAGCACCGGTAAAAGCTACCTGCCTTTTTTCTTGTTGAGATAAATACTTACCAAGGTAAATACTTTTAACTTATTTTCCCTATACGGGCTTGGGGTACGGTATATAAAATACCGCTTGGTCTAGCATTGAATTCTTTAATCGAATAGTGGTTAAATTTATTGAGATGCTATGTTTTGATTGAATGTTTTGTTTGCTTAAAGCCTTTGGGGGGTTAATGACCATGTCCCGGATATCCTCGGCATTATCTTACGAGATGGCCACGACCTGAGCACGGGGTGTAGGCGTACACCTGTCAAGTGTATAACTCAATATTGTGGTGTGTCTATTGATCTTTAACCCGACACGAACCGGGCTACTGAACGCATAAGTATCATGTAAATCCTTTACAAGATTATATTACATAATTATCCCAAGTTATAAAATATTTTGTGCCATGAGCATTCAAATCAATTTTCAATCATTTTAAAAATGAGTCAGTTAAATTGTATTTACCAGTGTAAACTGACGTATTTTTCCCAAAAGGTTAAGTGCAGGTACTACACGTAATAGGCTGGCTGTCTTCTAGAGCGTCCACAATAAGTCTCGCAAGCTTGGACGACAATAGACTGTTGAACAATATCTTATTTTATTTTGATCCGCCTGTGGATCCGTTTCAACTACTCGTGATATTTAATATTACATTTTATTTAAAGTTGAAATGAATCTATCTTTGCTTCCGCTGTGCATTATTATATTGTGTTGTTTGTCTATGATGATACCAACTACGTCACTATACTCCCCACCGGGCCCACCGGTGACACGTGGAAAATAGGGGTGTGACACGATGATACGTATTCACCTTTACTGAATTGCACCCCAAGAAAAGAAGTTCCCATTGGACCTGAACATCAAGCTGATGTTCCCGAATTTGATTCCAATTCCGCTAGAAATTACATTTCCAACAATGAAAGAGAGCAAATTTTGATGGGCATTTGTATCATTTCGAACCAAGAGGGCGAGGTCATGATTCCTGAAACGGATTGCAAATGCGTAGACAATGGTTCTATCATATGTGTGCAACATGTCAACGAAGCAAGGTTAAATTTAAAACAATCTTTGTTGCTCGAGAAATTTGTTAATTTGGGATTTAATAACATGGGTGAGGAAGTATCTTCTAACTGGACCGAAGAAGAAGAGCAACGTTTTCAAGATGTTATCTACTCAAATCCGGTTTCACACGGTAAAAGATTCTGGAAAGTACTTTCAAGTGAATTCCCAACACGTACGAAAAAGGAACTGGTGAGTTATTACTTTAACGTGTTTATTTACCGGAGACGTGCTGTTCAGAACAGATCACAATTACTGGCAATCGACAGTGACGATGATGAATGGTGGGGAACCAAAAGAGCGTCTTTTGGGGCTATGATAGAAGATGATGATGATCTTGTTGTGGTTGGTGATGAAGAGCCAGCTGAAGTTGAGTTAACAATCAAAGTGGTTGTTATGGAGTATATGGCCAACAAGGAAGAAATTGAACAACCTTCTACAGTTTCATACTCTGATACAAACGTTTTACAAGGGCTGTTTACTCAGATTGCATTATATCAGGAATCATTTGTTACTGGATATGGTTGTTTAATAGAGTTCACCAAGTCTCACATGGAAGGCTTCACATCATTTTTAGTGCTGCAAAATCATCTTGGTCAAGTTAACCCTCAAGGAGTAGAGTTCCATTTTGTTGTAGCAGCTTGTGAGAGTGTGATAAGTGGAGCATGTATGAGGTCTTTTTCACAGTTCACATTTGACAGTTTTGATTAATATTTTTTCCTTATTCTGATTTTTGGGGTCAAAAATCTTTTGAGGGGGGGGGGGGTAATGTTAGGTATTGAATAATAGAGGGGTTGGATTGTAATAGTTCATAGTATAAGGGGGTCTCTTGTTAGTTTGTAAACTTGTATGTGTACTTAATCACAGAAGGAATGTAAATGAAGGTAGCGAATTGATTGAGAAATCTCCTTCTTCCTTTGTGTTCTTCTTCTTTAATCTTTCTCGCTCATTAAGCTTGATTACCAATTTGTATCGTAACAAGTTAGCTTAGGCCTTTTTTTGTGTAATGAATAAAAACTAAAAAGCATACAAGAAACAAACCAAACGAGCTCGGTTAGACACGATTTGAAAGACGGCCGGAGATGACCTTTATTCCGGCGGGTTCGTGAGAGATAAACAGAAGTTGTTTCAAGTTATGGTCAGTTCGTATGGGGTCGGATAAGCGTTAATGTGCAACGAAAACGGGATAAAACATCGGTATTAGGTTGAGATTATGTAGAGATAAGGATTATCGAAAGAAATATGAGCTAAAACGAAGAGATCAACCGATTTCGGAGTTGCTGGAAAATCGCCGTTAAATCCGGACGAGATAAGGAGAGATGGTCTGATGATCTTCTTTTGTTACTTTTGGAGTTTTACATCTTTAGTCCTTGAGGTTTTAAACCATTTAAACTTGTTTTTTTTTCCTATTTAGTACTTAACTTTATAAAAAAAAAACACCACTGTGAATTAGAAATTAAACTGTACAAATTGCAGGTACTCATAGCAAAATAATCATATAAATGATAGAAGCAATTTTAGGTTAAATTACGAAAACTGCAATAAATTACGAGAGGGATTTAGAGCGAGTACCATTTTGAAGAATTGAAGGTGTAGCACTCACGGCAGCCGAAGTTACAGTAAACCCTAATTTGGTGGAAATGTATAGAGGATATATCTTTATGTCGTTGGAGAACATGGGCCTATGATAAATAGTTTGGATTTTGGGGTGGCGATGGAGGCATACGTTTTGGATTGGATCTAGACGCAACAATATATATATACTCTTTACATCCGAAAAAAGGTATAGTAAATACTCTTTACATCGTCACTTTGTTATGTAACTGGATTTTGCCTTGCTTGCGTTGTAGGACACTAAGCTAAATATTTCTTTCTCAAAACATGTGCATCAGTATTTCAGTTACTTGTACATACTACTTATAACACGATCTCGAAAAAATTACATTGAGTCAACCAATGAAAATAAAACATTATCATACTTTTGCCAAAAAAAAAATGATTGGAAAAACTATAATCTTAATCCGGGGGCAAAATTGTAATTTTTCAGGACAAATGAGCGTGTGCTAGGTAGCCGCCTGGCAGGAATAAAAATTACCCGAGTCAACCAATTAAAACAAAACACTACTACAGTTTTGTCAAAAAAAAAAAAAACTAAAATGATGGCATAATTGTAATTTTAGAATGGGGCAAATCGTAATTTGACTGGGAAAACAAAAAAAAAACATTGAACAAAATGTAAATTTAAATTGAGGGCAAAATCGTAATTTGGTTGGTAGAAAAAGAAGGAAAATTAACGGTAAAACTGTAAATTTCAAAGGGGAAAAATTGTAATTTTTAGCTGGGGACAAAAACATAATTTTATTTTGAATTGTGGGTAAAACATAAATTTAAACTGATGTCAAAATCGTAAATTTAAAACAGGGATAAAATCGTAAATTTGTTGGATCAATGGAGGAGTGCCAGGCAGCTGCCTGACATTATTCTCCAACACCCTTTTGTAGTTGTAGGTAATAGGTAATAAGGGAGAAATTCAATTATTAGATGAGAAAGGAGAGGTAACGGAGTCATACAAAAGGCTGTTTAGTAGCCTTTTAATGATTTCAACTCAGATTACTTCTTGATAGCTTGGTTAAAGGTAAAATGTGTTTGTTCACTTAAAGAGACATATTAAGTAGTATTTTATAATTTTTAAATGGGTTATTGGATTATTCACCCGTAACTATTGGTAATTGGCTGCTGCCACTCTTAATTTTCACTTTGATCCTCACCACTCCCAACTTAACATTTGGGTTGTTGTGTCACTCCGGGGTTAACCAGCTACTAACTTGGTTAGTTTTATTATCCAACGTGGCTGTTTATCCAACGTGGCGTGCTGATGTGGATCTAAAGCATATATTATCTATGTAACAACTCTTATCAAAAGTCCTAGTTATAATTTTAATTTGGTCAATAGGAAACCATAATTGAGAAACCCAAGTAATTCTGAACAAACCCTAAAATTTTCAAAACATTTAGAATCAGGATTAGGGCCCCTAAAACTTAAGGGGGGTAAACCCTAAGTTGATAATTATCTCTAAAATGCGTTGTATAGGTTTCAAATTAACGAACTGTCGATTCATCAAGCCTATACTAGTGACAAGGCTACCCTAGAGTAGATGTGCACCTCAGGCGAGTCGCGACATAATCACCATCATCTCCCGCGACACGCGGGGGAATCCAATTTCACGTATAAATACTGGGCATTGGGACTTGAATTCTATCTTTGGAACGACGTAAATTCGCTTTACGTAGACTGAGTTATCACAGAAACAGTCCACTAAACACACACTAATCACGAATTGCTGCCACAATCAGGGTAATAACTCGATCGCTATTACGATTCAACGTCCGATCGATTATAACTATCCAACGATTGTTTAAGTGCCGCTCAAATTGAGTTTATACTTTGTTATTCATCGTGATTTCGACTTGAATGTTTGAGTGCTGTTCGAAATCGGACTATACTCTGTCATTCGTTGTGAATCCGCTGAATTATTAAGTATTGCACTTGTAAATTGTTGTGAGAGTTTAATCTCGTGAATATTCGTAACTGCTGTATTAGTTACTAACCTGTTTGTGTGTGCATTGTTATTTAAATTAGGTTAAATCAAGGCTAATCAGTAGGCTTATATTCTGCTCGTTAAATCTACAACGTGAGTCATTCTCTTTTTATCAAATTTGTTTACAAAATCATGTTTATTTTCAAAGGTTATAATTACAGTGATTAAGTTTATGTAATCACCAAATTACAGCCGGTATGTGGGGTATTGTGCACATTACTACAGTTGTTATCACTTTAGGTGGGCGAACCTAATTAGTGATATTCGTCATTCATTGGGGCAGCCAATGGTGATATGACCACAGTCACCGAAATGAGTCGAGTGACAAATAATGTGGGTAGTTGGCTTGATATCAGAAACATTGTAATCTCTCTTAATACTGTAAATTATAACAAACGAGTCGTTTTAGTAAAACTGAATGATTCACTCAGTATTTCCCTGCTGACAAAACCTTTTTCAAACATGTTTCAGGTGATCTGATGTGAGCACAGGAAAAGTGCCGTGGAGCACTACCAGCTTAGAAAAGTGGCTCAATGTAAATAAATAAAGAAACATGTTTTAAGAAATAAAGATTTCCCAGTGAAATCACTTTATTGTAAATTATGGGATTTATCCCTATATTATATATATAAACGAGCAAGTTTTAATATTAACCGATCCTGTTTAAAAAGACTTCCGCTGTCACTTAATTAGATACCATCGGATTTCCTGTCTCGCGGCTCTGGACCGGGTCAAACCGGGGCCAAGGGCCGTGACAGGAAAAGGTGGTATCAGAGCCACTGATTTAAGCTTACTATTGATTTTAGCCTATTAAAATAATTGAGAGATACTTAGGAAATTTAATTGCTATTCTGTGAAAACATGTTTTATTAACTGATTAATTGTTGAGTTACAGTATGGGTAAACACAAGATTTCTGCTATCTACCACAATTTAGATACTGCACCCACAGAAAAAGGAACCTCTTCCTCCAAACACCCAGCAGATCTGGAAGAAGGAATTTTTGTCCGTAAAGCAAATTATGAAAATCCTCTCACCCGAGATAAAAGAAATTTGATTCTTAGAAAGGGACAGGAGAAAATAAAGAAACCCCAAGTCAAGAAAGTGAGGTTTAATCCAGAAATCCAGGAATTAGGCAATAGGTTACCTTGGGAAGACACATTAGATGAAAAATGGGCAAACCTTTATATGCTAGCTACCGTAGCAGAAAATGCAAACCTCTAAACTATCAATAAGCCTAGTTTAGTAGAAAATTAATACCCAATAAATAAATAAATTTTAGTGAGTTCTCTTTCCAGTAGTCTTTTGTACAAATCAGTATGCAATAAAACTTTAATGTTTATTTGTTAAACTTTGTTCCAAAGTTTTAACTTAGCATTTTTGTGCATTTTGCATATATGCTATCCAGCATGAGTGAGATATCGGAAGCATTTCAGAATCTCAACCTCTACCCAGTACCAATTGAAGTCTCCCACGACTTTACTGGTTATATTGCTGACATAGAGGAACCTATGGAATTCCAAGCTCCACCGCTGGAAAAAGCAAAACTTAAAAAGAGAAGAAGATATGTAGGATGGAGGAAAGTGCGCAGGAGAAAGCCAGTTACTAGGAAACTACCCAAAATAGAAAACCCTATAGACAAAGGAAAAGGAATCAAAATCGGAGAAAGTTCTAATCCAGCAGAGATAGAAATCAGGAAAGATTCTAAACAAAAAGGAATAGAAATTGGAGAGAGTTCTAGAAAATCTGAAGAAATCACATTTCAAGACGAAATAGACCGTCTACTGGCAAATTGTGATGTCATTAGCCCTATCCATAATAATCTATATCCTTACCTAGCCGAAACCCAACTTCCTGTAAATCTGGAACCAGCTATTCCAGACCCACTAATCCACACTCGACCTTTAGGTCAAATGGAAGAATGGTGGACAAATGACTGGCAATTCGAAAATATCATCAACAGTCCTTATTCTTTCCTTCCACAGTTTGATCCAGAACCTATCCCCAATCCTCCAATGAGTAACGAAAACTTAGCCAAACTCCATCAGTTCGGTGAAGAGCTGATAGGTACAGGGAATAGGATCCGGGAAATGGGGGAACAAATTTCCTGGAAATACGACGAAAGGGAGCGTCGCTACTAAACTGCCAGTTGACCAAAGAATAGTGGGGTTGGGAAGAATGTCTGTATAATAATAATAATAATAATAATAATAGTTAAATATAACTCTGTAAAATGAGAAATAAAACATTGTAAGATAAACAGTGTGTATGGATGCCTATATATAAAGCAAAATAGAAGTCGAACCATCGACGATTTTGGATATATATATCTGTGTTGTAAGATTTTATGTGCTTCTGTATAATTGTTTTATTTACAATTATTTGATACTAATAGTTATATTTATAATAATTATCAGATGGAAAACGCTAGTAATGAACCAGTTAATGAAGGGAATCAATCTGAACAAAATCAGGAAAACCAGTATATGACTAGACAAGATATTGAAAACATTATCACTCAAGGGATAGCTAATGCTATTCCAGCAATCATGGCTGCTGCTCAGAAACCTGTTGAACCACAACAAATCATTCTTAGTAAACGTACTCAGGAAGACAATTTTAGTCATAGTGTAAATGGAGGCGGCAATCATGACAATAATAATCTACGACAGGCTCCACCTCCTAAGAAAATGAAAGCCGCAACACCTGGTTGCACTTTCAAAGAATTTATTGCTTGCAAATCTGCTGAATTTGCAGGTAATGAAGGAGCAACTGCAGTACTGCGTTGGTTAGAGAAAACCGAAACAGTAATTGCAATAAGTAAGTGTTCCGAAGAAGATCAGGTTATGTATGCGTCAAACTTGTTCAAAGAAGGGGCGCTAGAATGGTGGAACACGGTGCTACAAGCAAAAGAAAGAAGGATGGCTTATGCTATGAACTGGGAAGAATTTAAAATTCTTGTAGAAAGAAAATATTGTCCTGAATATGAAAAGGAACAAATGGCAAATAAGTTCCTAAACCATCGTATGGTAGGCGTAGAGTGTCGTGGTTATACTTCGACATTCTTTGAATACGCTAGAGTGGTACCAACACTGGCTTCGCCAGAACCGGTACTCATTTCCCGTTACATTTGGGGATTAATTAGTGAAATTCGTAACATCGTTAAAGCTGCGAGACCTCGCACTATTGACGATGCTGTGGAACTAGCTAATACCCTAACTGATGAACTAGTGCGCACAAGAGAAGAAGATCGAAAGAAGGAATTGGCTCAAAAGATTACCCAAGGATTTCGTGTGGGTAATGATAATAATAGGTTCAAGAAAAGAGGAAGGAGACAATCTGCACAACCGCCTTTTTGCAGAAATTGCAAAAAGAATCATTTTGGAAAATGCAATGTAATTTGCAACTTTTGCAAAATGGCAGGACATAGCGAAGAAAATTACAAAAAGAAAACCATAGTTTGCTATAACTGTGGAGAAACAGGACATTACAAAACAGAATGTCCTAAATTGATTAAAACCGCAGACAATAAAGTCAAACCAGCTGATGGAACAACAAAGAAGAATGCCCGAGCATTCCAGCTAACTACTCAAGAAGCTGAACTAATTCCCGACGTCATAGCTGGTACGTTCTTGGTCCACGACGTTTATGCAAAAGTATTATTTGACTCTGGTGCAAACCAAAGTTTTATCAATACTTCATTTTGCCAAGCCCTTAACTTACCTTTAACCACCCTTAGGCAAATTTTTACAGTAGAAACGGCAGACGGGAATTTTATTAACATAAATAAGGTTTTGCAAGAAGGAAAGATAGAACTGTTAGGCCATAAGTTTTCTGCAAACCTGTTACCTATGAAGTTAGCCGGATTCGATGTAGTGTTAGGAATGGATTGGTTGATAGCCAACCATGCTCGAATCCTTTGTGATAAGAATTCCGTAGAAATCCGTACTCCTACCGGAGAGGTAATTTTAATTACAGGAGATAAACCACGAAAGCCACTGAAATTCATTTCAGTAATCAAGTTGGCCAGTTATTCAAGAAAACAAGAAATGGTGTATATGATTTCGGTAATCATTAACACTAAAAGTAAGGAACTCCCAGACATCCCTATAGTTTCAGAATACCCAGACATCTTTCCGGAAGAATTACCTGGGTTACCACCTGATAGAGAAGTAGAGTTTAGAATTCATCTAATTCCGGGTACTACACCAATAGCCAAGGCACCTTATCGATTAGCACTCACCGAAATGCTAGAATTGAAAAAGCAGTTAGATGAATTACTAAACAAAGGATTTATACAACCTAGTTCATCCCCTTGGGGAGCACCAGTGTTGTTTGTGAAAAAGAAAGATGGATCAATGAGAATGTGTATCGATTATAGAGAATTGAATAAGGTTACAATTAAGAATCGATACCCATTACCTAGGATTGACGATCTTTTTGATCAACTTCAAGGTGCTAGGTATTTTTCTAAAATAGAATTAAGATCCGGATATCACCAGTTAAAAGTACAAGAAGAAGACATACCTAAAACTGCTTTCAGAACTAGGTATGGCCATTATGAGTTTACAGTCATGCCCTTTGGACTAACAAATGCCCCAGCAGCATTTATGGACATGATGAATCGGATCTGTAAGCCATACTTGGATAAATTTGTAATCGTATTCATTGACGATATACTTATTTATTCCAAAAGTCAGGAAGAACATTGCGAACACTTGCATGCACTCTTAACTTTGTTAAGAAAGGAAAAACTTTATGCCAAATTCTCAAAGTGTGAATTCTGGCTGCAAGAAGTACAATTTTTAGGTCACATGGTGAATCATGAAGGAATTCACGTAGATCCTGCTAAAATAGAAGCAATCACCAAATGGAAGGTCCCACAAACAGCTATGGAAATTAGAAGTTTTCTAGGTTTAGCTGGATATTACAGACGATTTATTAAGGATTTCTCTAAGATAGCTGTACCTTTGACTAAGTTAACTTGTAAAGCCACTAAGTTTGAATGGGGACATAAGCAAGAAGAAGCTTTTAAGATTTTAAAACATCGATTGACGAATGCTCCAATTTTAACATTACCCGAAGGAACAGAAGATTTTGAAGTATATTGTGATGCTTCAAAATTAGGATTCGGATGTGTGTTGATGCAACGCAAGAAGGTAATTGCGTATGCCTCCCGACAATTGAAAAAGCACGAGGAAAATTATACAACTCATGACTTAGAATTAGGAGCCATAATTTTTGCCCTTAAAATCAGGAGACATTATCTGTATGGAAGTAAGTTTACTGTTTATATAGATCATAAGAGTTTAAGGTATATATTTGGGCAGAAAGAGTTAAATATGAGGCAAAGAAGATGGATGGAAATCTTAAGCGACTACGACTGTGATATTCAATATCACGAAGGAAAGGCAAATGTAGTTGCAGATGCCTTAAGTCGTAAGTATCAGGAAAAACAAAAGCGAGTCCGTGCTCTCAGATTAAATCTACAAGTAGATTTAATGGAACAATTAAAGAAAGTTCAGGTAACAGCAATCAAGGACGATGCTGAAGGAATGAAAGGATATATAAAGGAACTAGAGCAAGGAAATGATGGAATTTGGAGATTCCACAAGAAACGAATTTGGGTACCTAAGCAAGGAGAATTAAGAAATAAGATTTTAGAAGAAGCCCATAAATCTAGGTATACTATGCACCCTGGAAACAATAAGATGTACCAAGATTTAAGAAAGAACTTCTGGTGGATAGGAATGAAGAAAGATATAGCAAGATATGTTTCTAAGTGTCTTACTTGTTCACAAGTAAAGGCTGAACATCAGAAACCTTCAGGACTACTACAACAATTGGAAATGCCTATATGGAAATGGGAACTTATAACAATGGATTTTGTTACTAAGTTGCCTAAGACCAGAAAAGGTAATGACGCGATTTGGGTAATTGTGGATCGATTAACCAAATCAGCTCATTTTCTACCGATGAAGGAAACCTTTAGCATGGAAAGGTTAGCCAAGTTGTACGTAGACGAAGTGGTATCTTTACATGGAGTCCCACTCTCCATTGTATCAGATAGAGATAGTCGTTTCACTTCTCATTTCTGGAAAAGTTTCCAGCAAGCTATGGGAACTCGACTAAACCTAAGCACAGCATATCATCCATAAACAGATGGACAAAGTGAAAGAACCATCCAAACTCTAGAAGACATGCTCCGAGCATGTGTAATAGATTTTGGTGGAAACTGGGATGATCATTTACCATTAATTGAATTCTCCTATAATAATAGTTACCATTCAAGCATTGAAACTGCTCCATTTGAAGCACTATATGGACGTAAGTGCAGAACTCCAGTTTGTTGGGCAGAAATAGGAGAAAGCCAATTATCAGGTCCAGAAATTGTGCAAGAAACTACTGACAAAATAACTCAGATCAAGGAAAGACTGAAAACAGCTCGAGATCGTCAGAAGAGTTATGCAGATAATCGCCGCAAACCGTTAGAATTTCAGGTCGGAGATAAAGTACTCTTGAAAGTTTCTCCTTGGAAAGGAGTTGTTCGATTCGGTAAGAAAGGAAAGCTAAGTCCAAGGTACGTAGGACCATTTTTAGTGACCCAACGTATAGGACCAGTTGCTTATCGTTTACAACTACCAGAAGAATTAGCTGGAGTACATGATGTATTTCATGTATCCAATCTCAAGAAATGTTTATCAGATGAATCACTGGTAGTACCTCTTCAAGATATAGAGGTAAATGAAAAGCTGAAATTTATTGAGAAACCTCTTCAAATTGAGGATCGAAAGATCAAGTTTCTCAAACACAAACGACTAGTTTTAGTCAAAGTCAGATGGAATTCAAAGAGAGGTGCTGAGTACACTTGGGAGCTGGAATCAGAAATGAAGAAAAAGTATCCTCATTTATTCCAGTAAATCTCGAGGACGAGATTTTTATTTAGGTGGGGAGAATGTAACAACTCTTATCAAAAGTCCTAGTTATAATTATAATTTGG
This sequence comes from Helianthus tuberosus, assembly GCA_030545235.1. NCBI lineage: Eukaryota > Viridiplantae > Streptophyta > Magnoliopsida > Asterales > Asteraceae > Helianthus > Helianthus tuberosus. The sequence continues at coordinate 2,053,117 of JARYGA010060305.1, forward strand.
TCAATAGGAAACCATAATTGAGAAACCCAAGTAATTCTGAACAAACCCTAAAATTTTCAAAACATTTAGAATCAGGATTAGGGCCCCTAAAACTTAAGGGGGGTAAACCCTAAGTTGATAATTATCTCTAAAATGCGTTGTATTGGTTTCAAATTAACGAACTGTCGATTCATCAAGCCTATACTAGTGACAAGGCTACCCTAGAGTAGATGTGCACCTCAGGCGAGTCGCGACATAATCACCATCATCTCCCGCGACACGCGGGGGAATCCAATTTCACGTATAAATACTGGGCATTGGGACTTGAATTCTATCTTTGGAACGACGTAAATTCGCTTTACGTAGACTGAGTTATCACAGAAACAGTCCACTAAACACACACTAATCTCGAATTGCTGCCACAATCAGGGTAATAACTCGATCGCTATTACGATTCAACGTCCGATCGATTATAACTATCCAACGATTGTTTAAGTGCTGCTCAAATTGAGTTTATACTTTGTTATTCATCGTGATTTCGACTTGAATGTTTGAGTGCTGTTCGAATTCGGACTATACTTTGTCATTCGTTGTGAATCCGCTGAATTGTTAAGTATTGCACTTGTAAATTGTTGTGAGAGTTTAATCTCGTGAATTGTCGTAACTGCTGTATTAGTTACTAACCTGTTTGTGTGTGCATTGTTATTTAAATTAGGTTAAATCAAGGCTAATCAGTAGGCTTATATTCTGCTCGTTAAATCTACAATGTGAGTCATTCTCTTTTATCAAATTTGTTTACAAAATCATGTTTATTTTCAAAGGTTATAATTACAGTGATTAAGTTTATGTAATCACCAAATTACAGCCGGTATGTGGGGTATTGTGCACATTACTACAATTGTTATCACTTTAGGTGGGCGAACCTAATTAGTGATATTCGTCATTCATTGGGGCAGCCAATGGTGATATGACCACAGTCACCGAAATGAGTCGAGTGACAAATACTGTGGGTAATTGGTTTGATATCAGAAACATTGTAATCTCTCTTAATACTGTAAATTATAACAAACGAGTCGTTTTAGTAAAACTGAATGATTCACTCAGTATTTCCCTGCTGACAAAACCTTTTTCAAACATGTTTCAGGTGATCTGATGTGAGCACAGGAAAAGTGCCGTGGAGCACTACCAGCTTAGAAAAGTGGCTCAATGTAAATAAATAAAGAAACATGTTTTAAGAAATAAAGATTTCCCAGTGAAATCACTTTATTGTAAATTATGGGATTTATCCCTATATTATATATATAAACGAGCAAGTTTTAATATTAATCGATCCTGTTTAAAAAGACTTCCGCTGTCACTTAATTAGATACCATCGGATTTCCTGTCTCGCGGCTCTGGACCGGGTCAAACCGGGGCCAAGGGCCGTGACAATCTATATCTTAAAAAGCAATGTCGGTGCTTTTTACCGTTTTGGTCCTTCTTTTGGTTACACTTTCACCCTTCTCCTTTTATTTGTTTGTATGCCTTGGTCCTTCCTGCAATCCTGTGTGTCTTATAAGCCTTTTTAGGTTCTTTTCTTCTCCGGTGTTTCTGTATCTCGGTTCCTTCTCTGAGTTGTCTCTGTTGCCCGTAAGTTTGGATTTTGTGTTATTTTGTTGTCTGTTCATCTGTCTTTGCGTCGTAAGCTCTTCTCATCACGTGATAGTCATCGGTATGATTCATCAATTTCTGTATGTTATACATGATTTTTTTAGCTATGATGCAACGAAAAGTTGACTGTTGATGATCCAGGTGTTGTTTTGCTTTGGATTTTGAGTAAGTAGATGTTTGTTGTAAGATGAGTTTCGATTTAATGGGATTTGTAACCTAATGCTTCGATTGTTAGTTGTTTTGAAGTTTTTGTCAAGGTATTGAAATAATGAGATTTGTAACTACGTATGCTTTTGTGGCCTCGAGGGCCCAATCTTGGAGTTTGCATGACCACATTCTTCGGGACTGTGGTATTGTCGGGTTAGATTCTGATTATGTGTGTGCGTTGGATTGCATGCGCATGTCCCTTCCGGATTTCGATCTTGGCGGTTTCTCTAATAAGGACACCGCCCCCTAAAGCCCAGAATGCTTTGGCGAGTGCCCTATTTAGTAGAACTGTCCAGAGTTTGGGAGAGAAGTTCAGTCTATCCCCTCGTTAGAAAGCCGTGTTCGATTGTCTCCGGGCTCCTCATGCTCAGGATTTCCTGACAGTCATCCCCATTGAAGGACTTGGCCAACACATGTCGGCAGTGGAATACCGGGCAATTCTTAAGTACCGGCTAATCATCCCTCTGTTTCTGGTTGATGAGCCCTGCCAGTTTGCCGCAAGGTTTGTTTAGATACTTTTGGCGAGCATGCGGTTCATTGTAAGGAGTTACCTGGATTTAAATACAGGCATGATTTGGTAAGGGATATTCTATTTGATGTTCTAAAGCGGGCTGGGATTTCGGCAAAAAAGGAGGCTCCGGTGAACTTTCTGACGGATCCGCTCGATGGGAGGTCTACTCTTCGGCCAGCTTATATTCTTGTGTTTGGGTGGGCCAGGGGGAAACATGCTTGTGTGGACCTTACAGGAGTGTCCCCTCTTGTTGGGCTTAGGGATAATGGGTTTGTTGCTGGCCAGGCCGCGCTGAAGGCGGAATCAAGCAAGGTCGCTGAACACGAAAAGGCTTGTTTAGAAAATCAACATGTGTTTATCCCATTCGCTTTTGATACGTTTGGTTCCCTAGCCCCAGAGGTCGTGGAATTCCTAAACAGGGTCCAACGGGTTGTGAACAGTAATCTCTCAACCTTTAAGGGTCGTTTCGCCTTTAGTAGGATTGGTTTTGCAATTCAAAAGGGGGTTGCGGCGTAGCTTGTTGCCCGTTTACCTACCACTTGTTTGTAATTTGTTACTTTGGGATCTTATTGAAAATCAAAGTTCATGTGAAAAAAAAATTGTTTTATTGTTTATTTGCTTTAAAACTAAAAAGCCAACGACCCTTTCTCTTCCGCCACCGCTACGGAACCCTCAATTAGCCGTCATTGTCTTCCACCCTATCCTACTTTGAGGGGTTTCCTTCACTAAGATGCATCTCACAACTATTTTATATATCTTTTTAAGATTTTAAAAGTGAATTCCATATATTTCTTTTCTAGATTTTAAAATAAAATATTTATCTAACTAAAAAATGTAAATCAAAGATATCCGATATAAACTTTAAAACTCTTATACCATCCATTTAATTTTAAAAAAATATGTTGAGATGTATTCCCGCTTTACCTTTTATATTGAATAAATGTATAATAGTTTTTGCGTTTGTGTTGTAGGAGCTGGTACTACCCGATCAAGTTAGTATACAATATGTTTTGTATTTGTTTTTTTAGTTGTCTGTTAAGTAAGTTTTTTGTTAGTTAAAACCTTAGTAGAATCGATATCTACTTTATGTTTACCTCACGAAAATGGGATGTACACCCGATGAATATATTCCTTATATTTGCTCTTACTAAATCAATATTTTATAATATTTTATAATCTACTATACTAAGTTACATGTATTTATTAAATACAGCAAAGCAAGTTTACATGCAAAGAATAGGTAACTGAAATCACTCTAAATCGTAAATGGTTTCGTTTGTGAGGACGATGGCTGTGTTCCTTGCCCTGTTTTCATGTAAACTTCATCGTCAGATTTTACAAAAAATAATATTTGGTTCATGGTATATTCAGTTTTGTATTTAATCTTCTCAAATTATCAGGTACAATGGTACAAATGTTGGAAAAATCATGCTATGACATGGTGGTCAAGGACATATATACGATCCAGAAATCATGCCTATAGAAATCTTTAATATTCTCGAAGAATTACACCTATTGATGTGTCCATAAGAGAACGGAACAATGGCTATGAACAAAGCTGCCTATAATCCCAGCGACCCCAAATCCTAAAATAGCGACATCAAAAAAAAGAATGCAACGATCACCAGGTATGTAGACTTTACCTATGCATAAATTAATGTAAAAACAAAAGAATATAATGGCATATATGCAATACCATGGTATTGCTATAAGGAAATAATAAATTATAAACATCTCTTTACTGGGTCCATAGATAATGAAACAACAGGAAGGCAAGCAAAACAGTAAAAGGATAATGGGCAAGGCAATTTTTTTGGGTGGCCGAAACAACTCCAGATGCATCTAACAAGATGGGCATTTTCCAGGTGCACAAAATAGTTTGCAATGTTCATAACATTTTTTTTAACTTTGTAAATAATTTTTTCGTAATTATGCTTGTAGTGATAAATTCCAGCCTACAAGTAGAATACGACGTGGTTAGCCTTCATAGGTAGCGTATCATATGCCATTTTAGCAACGTGCAGGTTAACTGGGACGAATTACAAAGGTAGTAACTTTTGTATTAAAAAAACATGACAAGGACACTGATGTTATGAGAATTTAACCAAAGTATTTAATCTATAGTTTGCAATATAAAGCAACCAACTTTGCTTCACGAAACATAGTGAACACCTAATACGTCAGGTTATTCATACGATGTTTGCGATATACCTATACGCGTTCCATTCAATGTTTGTGACATACCCGCGCCGCAACGCGCGCGGGTCTAACCACTAGTTATAAATAACAAAAAGATAAAAACTTATATACATTACATAAAAAACCAGTTTATATTTTTTCACATCTATCTCACACTCTCACATACAACACCATCCACCACCACTCCACCACCCACCCCACAACATCATCCTGCCATAATGCCATCCACCCCACCACCATACTCCCTTGTTTAAGAACCACTGGCCACCGCCCATCGCGACCACCTACCCCACACCACCATCCACCGCGACCACCTACCCCACACCACCGTTTAACATGGACCCGGGAGATATAATATAAAAAGGGTTATTGAATTTTATCAACACCAACTATTGGTTATTGTCACCCCTAACTATCATTTTAATGCTCGTCGCCCCTAACTCAACACTTAGCGTATTTGGTCACCACGTCGTTAACTGATCACTAACTTTTGATCCTATTACCATACTTTTGGGGGTGTCATAGGGATCTTAGGAAGGTTTTAGAGATCTTAAGACACCCCAAAAGTATAGTAACATGATCAAAAGTTAGTAATCAGTTAATGACGTCGTGACAGAACACACTAAGTGTTAAGTTGGGGGTGGCGGTCGTCAAAGTGATAGTTGGGGTGACAGCGACCAATAGCCAATAGTTAGAGGGGAAAAAATCCAATAACACTATAAAAAACAAGCGGCGATGGAGTCAAAACCGAGTCAAAATCGTTGTTTTTTCTTAAGGGTTTAGATTTTGGGGAAGGGGGTGATGGTTGAATTTAGGGTTATGATTTTGGGTAGATTTGGTGGATCGAGGGTCTAGTATCTAATCAACGGAATTTCAGTTTCCATTCATTTTTTTTGCTTTTACATAAATACCTACAAATTTATTCAAAGTATTTTTTTTTTGTTATCATATTATATTTAAGGAAAATTACATTACAATTTATTTGATTCAAATATCTACAATTTCATATTTAAAGAACCAAAGAATCGAATTAAGGCCGAAGCCTGTTATCGAGGGTTTGGATCTTGTAGGAGAGCTTGGAAAACAGTCCTGCAAAACAGAAAACCGTTAGGCTCACCACAGAGATGGGAGGGCCCCTCTGCGACCACCCTCCGGCGTGAGGATAAGTATTGGTATAGAGAGAGTAGAGAGAGAAAATAAGGACGAAGGTTCAGAAAATCGTACTTGGCCTTGTACTTGATGGGGTATTTATAATGGTCAACTGAGATTACGTCATTCGTCCAGACGCACTTGAATGGAGGTCCGTCTTTGGTGCTGTGGGGGAGCGGACATATATGAGGTGTCCGTTCTAATGGAGTCCGGTTCGTCCCATAAGGTCATGTCCGGCCTAGGATATGTATCTTCAATATTTAAATCTGATTTGTTGTTACACGCTCGCTGGAAGACTATGACTGCTATGGATGTGGTTTATACGTTGAGGAGGGGAACAGTGGCGTCATCGCAAAAGGGGGATGAGGTGGTGGTTGCGGTGGTGAGAAGGGGGACGGTGTGGATAAAATAGCAGTTATTTTTTAATGGATTTATCGTAAGGTTGATTTGCAATGAAGATCGGACTAAAAGCAGTTGTTTTTTTGTTGATTTGAGACTTGTCGGACACCAGATTCTCGCCGGGAAAAGTGGTCAGAAGTAGGGATGAGTTCGGTACCGACCGGTACCGAACCGGTACCAGAACCGAAAATCCTCAAAAGTGGGTACCGGTACCGGTGCCGAATATACCCGGTATGGTATGTAGGAACTAGGTTCACTTTTTATTAAAATAAATTAATAAATAATAACGAGACTCTCGTTATTTGTGGGAAATTCGATTAGTACAATACCGGTTACAAAAACTAAATAAACGAATATAAAATACAACTAAATTGTACCAATCTTGATTCAAAGTCAATGTCTTTGAAAACTTCAACCGCATCTACGAGATCGAAACTCCGCTGCAAGACAAGCAAAATTGTTGACGGTTTTTGGTTGAGGCACGTGTTCAACACGCTTCCCTTAAAACAGATTCCGCGCCTCCTCTCGTACGGTCTGTCTCCCAGGGTACAACAACCGGAACAGTATGTGTACTGCCGGAGATGGCACTCACGCCCGAGATTCCACCGGGTATAATGGTGTTCTAATTAAGTAGAAAAATGTGAAGTTGTTTAGTTTGAGAGTTCTCCTCTCAATGTGACAGAAACTCGTTTCTAACACTTTTGAGTTATTGAGATTCTCTAGTATATCTCATGCCATATGAACCCAACGTTCATATATATATATACTTACAAAAGATGAAACATATTAACCATTAATATTGTAATTAACAAGATCATCAATCTAGTAATAAACAATATTAATTTGTAATAAAAAGTACATTAATATTGTAATTAACAAGATCATCAATCTAGTAATAAACAATATTTATGTGCAATAAAATGGAATTAATGTGGTCGAATGAAACCGTCATATCAATTCATGACATTCTAGTAACTAGTGAAGACCGGGTTGACTGACTTAACTGAGTCGCGCGCCACACGGATGCTACTATGCATACCAGGACCGCAGGACGCCACCTGGTCATGCGCCATCCATACTCGTGCGCCACCGCGCACCGCACTAGAACTCGCGCGGACACATAGCCTTGCGTAGTCGCGCGCCACTGCCATGGCATCCGCCTACGCCACCCAAGGGTGCGCCATAAGCGAACCCGCCATGTATTTGACCACGCGCTCATGGGCAAAAATACAAAGGCGGTGTGCGAAGTTCAAAGCGCACTACATAGGGCCTGTAGCCCACGTCACGCGCGCATATGTGCAGGTGCGATGCACCCTTTGGGTCCCCACTAGTGTTTGCCTTCAAGGAGTGCTCCTCCTTATATACCACTTTAAGTTTTGTCATTCCACCTATGTGGGACAAGGTGACAAATCTCAATCCATTTTTCTCATCTTTGTTTGTTCCAAACATACAACTTCAAGCTTCGATATCTCATTAATCTTAGCTCTATTTGGACATAGTTTGAACACAAACCCATAAATAATTATTTATACAACAAATATATAAATATTATTGATGTCCAAATATTTAGTGAAAAACTCATTTTCACTAAATTACCAACAATCCCCCACATGAATGGAGATCGATTAAAACATCCAAAATTCCCCAATGAAAACTCGACAGTCGAGTATTACAGGATAGGTAGGTTTTGCCTTTGAACTTTCCTTTGTGAAGCATACTTAGTCTACTAGGGTTTTGTAGACGTGATGTCCTTGAACAACCCCCCATTTTTGTAAACGACAATATACATTCACACAATACTTTCCCTAGTCGGGCCATCCCCTCACTATCGTGTCCTATAATGGTCATGGAGCACTTTCCTGGTTCTGGGGGAGCTCTAGGAATTATGCCCTAATTCCATTCGAAGCGACCACACTTCTCTCCAACATAGGTGATTTCCCTTTAAATCATTAAAAGCATTATGGTTTACTATGATTTACACAAATCATAAAACCACATATTATGCTTAACCTCACAACAATGTCACTGAATATTATAGGAATGGACTAGGACGTATTTAAACACCCTTTTATAGTTTTAGGGGGGATATATGAAACATATAAACTAGCTTATATATAAACATATATATTAGCTACGCCCCCACAGTGACTACCCTTCGGTTCATGATTAAGTTGGCCTATTGAACCTAGATCTTGGGATCTCCAGTCAACTAGGTTAGGTTTCCCTCATGTCCCTTTTTCCATGGCTAGTCCCATTCCACAACCTGATCTGTTATCAACCCACTGGTTGTTGGATCCAAAATTATTTGTTGACTTCGCTAAGTCAACAACAATAATTTTCAGTTTAGATCAGTTGTTCTAACGTGTTCTTGACTCGCTAGTCACTTTTACCTTTTAGTCGATTCATAAGACTTATAACTCGTGATCTCAACCTGGATCTAGTTATATACCTTGTCTTAGAATGGCATGAAACTCAATTCATGGCCAAACACGTTTTCACCATGCCTTTGGTGTGTCATGACTGACATCTTACTAGATTTTGAATCTAACCAATTGACATTCGAGTCCAATCTATTCGATTGACTCCATATAACCATTGTGTACTCCACTTGGTCATGCGTTTGCAATGTATGCAAGTCACCCCCCACATTTAAGTGTAATTGGATAGCATCCAAATGGGGCGATGAAAGGTTCTCCCTTTCATTTCGAGTTTGAGAAAACTTCTCAACTACCATTTCCACATTCAAATGCAAGCCACCCCCACATTTAAGTGTAATTGGATAACATCCAAATGGGGTGATGAAAGGTTCTCCCTTTCATTTCGAGTTTGAGAAAACTTCTCAACTACCATTTCCACATACCCTAAAGGGTTTGTTTCTTAAATGGCCTCCTCCCCCCACATTGCTTGCATTTTAATGAAGTTATATTTATAGTTTTGTTTAGCACAAAATTCATTCTTGTGTCATCACATATTTTGAATGTTTAAAGTTAATTTAATCTCCGTCGAGCATATAAATTAACAAGTATTAGTCTAGCATGCTTTAGACCACAATACTCTAGCATGTGAACAGAAGATGCATCATTCTGATTCTTCACAGCCTTAAGAGATAACGCACTATCTCTTCCGAACATTCGTTTCTTAGTTTACACACAATAATAAAATTTTATTTCACCATTCCAAAACCATCGGTTTTAGGAAGGCCTCAAAACCATAGTTAACTTCCTCCATTAGGATCATAACTCGTTTGCCTTTTTATCTCCAAGGCTTCACCATTGACTTCCTAAAGACTTAAACATAAGTATTAATCCAAGTCACTTTGATGAAAGATCTTTGTATAAAATCACTTGAGTTTTGAGATATAGCCAATTAGATTGACTCTCAATAACAAAGCATTCACTTATGCCTATAGTGATATATACATTTACGTTGTTGTTTCATTAATACCATGTATTGGGATACTCTCCCAAATTGAGGACCATGCCTCCACGTAGTTTAAACAACATTGATGGTGGTAGAAGCATCTACAAGTCCATCACTATTGTAAATTTCCATTAATAAATTTCCAAATTTATTAAAATCATTTACAATAATAACATATATTTCTTTCATATGTTATATTCTTTGAAAACTTACATGTGCATTTCCATGTTGATCCTCTCAACATTAGATGACATATCTCGTTTTCGTGCATTTCAACTCAAACCATGCACCATGTTTCTCACGAACTCGTTATACGTTTGATGTTTGATTTGTGACTTATTACATAAGTCATGATCACAACCCGCTCGTTGTGTCCGTGTAAATTAGTTTTTACACTGTGTATCATAATGTGTATCCTTTTGACAACTTATTAGTAGTCCAAAATAACGGATACACCAATGATATCTAAACATCAAATCCCAAAGTGTTATTGTTTTCAACACACTTTAGAACGAAATAAACGCGATTACATCGTTCTGTCATGTTTTGAGGTACTCCCTCAATGGAACGCGTATAACTTGTTTCTTCAGTTGTCCAAAATATAAAGTTGTTTACAATTAACTACTCGCAAGTAGTTGAGCAAGTTATTATATTTATAACAACATCGAGTTGTTTTTCACCAAATAGTCTCTCCAAGACTATTATATGGTTCAAGACGTTAGACTTTGCAAAGACATGTTTTATTCGTTCAAAACATTTCTCGTTTTTGCAAGTGTTTTAATATTAAACTATATATTTATGTTTTGATTACAAATCAAGACAATAAACCTTATAATAGTTTAATAAATAAAACAATTTCAAACTTGCTCGTTTGAAAATAAAACGAATACACATCGTTTTAATAAATGGTTTATCATATTCAAACCATTTCTAACCGCTGTTAGATAATAACGATTATCAATTGTTAAAAAGAGTGGTTTGTATGATAACCAATTCTAATATGCTAATTAGAATTTAAATGTTGAACAAACATTCAAAATATTCAGTTTTTATAAAGTAAACCGGTTCTAACGCGCTCGTTAGAAATAAAACGAATACAATTATTCACTTTTGGTTTTAATGAACGTTTTCTAACACGCTCGTTAGAAATGAACACAAATCTTTTCTAACACGCTCGTTAGAAAATATATAAAATGATTACAAATCATCTTAAATAGTTTATCATAGTTAACCCGGTTCTAACCCGCTCGTTAGAAATTAACGATTGCAAATCGTTAAAATAGTTGGTTATAAGATAAACTTATTCTAATACGCGAATTAGAAAATTAGACGATTATTTATTGCGATAAGCCGTTTTTTGTTTATATAAAATAAACGTTTTCTAACCCGCTTGTTAGAAATAAACAATTGACAAAGTTGTTAAATCGTTTCTAACACGCTCGTTAGAAAATAAACAACTATCAAACTCTTTAAATCGTTTCTAACACGCTCGTTAGAAATAATCGATTACAAAATTAGTTTCGAAGTTTATAAAAAAAATATAAACTATTTCTAATACGCTCATTAGAAATAAACAAATAAAAAACGTTTAAACGTATGTGGAAAAAATCCATTTATAACTCGCTCGTTAGAAATTTAATAGTTTAGACGAAACCGTTACAAGGTTTATTCTCCAAAATAATTGTCTCCAACACGCTCGTCGGTAATTATTTGAAATAATAATCTTTTCTAACATGCTCGTTAGAAAATCTAAACGTATATTTTCTAGCACGCTCGTTAGAAAATCTAATCGTCTTTTAACAAGTTAATTTTACACAATCATCGTATCTAACACACTCATTAGATATAAAAGATGATATTAAAACTTATTATTCTATAAAATTCTAACACACTCGTTAGAGATAAAAAGTTCTAATCTTGTTATTCTTCCAACAACAACGTTTCTAACACGCTCGTTAGAAAAGATTAAAACTAGTTAATTTATAAAATAATTACTTTCTAATATGCTAATTAGAAAATATAAAAATTTCAAGACTTTTAAAAACCAACATTAATCTCTCAATTATGGTTACTAAAAGCTTATAATAAATAAATTAATCGTTACAAACATTTAATTTGTATGGGGTTACAAAATGTATATTTCTAATACGCTCATTAGAAACTTTAGTATTTCAAAAACCTATTGAAATACATATTATTTTGTATATGGTTCGGTTTATCTAAACACGAACAAAACCCATGAACTCCAAACTTGAATCAAAAAGATCGTTTTGTAACACAGTATTCGGATTAAAGATTGTACTCCAATCATAAAATTAATCCGACTCGTTGTACTAAATAAATAATTCCCCAAAAAAATATTTACAAGATTTTAACAAAAATCCCATTAAATATTTTAACTTTCGTGAACCTAAATCCTCGTAGAGAAGGGATTTAAGATTGTAGCAACAATCTTCACGAAAGCCTGTTTTAAGATTGTAGGAACTAGGTTCACTTTTTATTAAAATAAATTAATAAATAATAACGAGACTCTCGTTATTTGTGGAAAATTCGATTACTACAATACCGGTTACAAAAACTAAATAAACGAATATAAAATACAACTAAATTGTACCAATCTTGATTCAAAGTCAATGTCTCTGAAAACTTCAACCGCATCTACGAGATCGAAACTCCGCTGCAAGACAAGCAAAATTGTTGACGGTTTTTGTTGAGGCACGTGTTCAACACGCTTCCCTTAAAACAGATCCCGTGCCTCCTCTCATACGGTCTGTCTCCCAGGGTACAACAACCGGAAAAGTATGTGTACTGCCGGATATGGCACTCACGCCCGAGATTCCACCGGGTATAATGGTGTTCTAATTTAGTAGAAAAATGTGAAGTTGTTTAGTTTGAGAGTTCTCCTCTCAATGTGACAGAAACTCATTTCTAACACTTTTGAGTTATTGAGATTCACTAGTATATCTCATGCCATATGAACCCAACATTCATATATATATATATACTTACAAAAGATGAAACATATTAACCATTAATATTGTAATTAACAAGATCATCAATCTAGTAATAAACAATATTAATTTGTAATAAAAAGTACCATTAATATTGTAATTAACAAGATCATCAATCTAGTAATAAACAATATTGATGTGCAATAAAATGGAATTAATGTGGTCAAATGAAACCGTCATATCAATTCATGACATTCTAGTAACTAGTGAAGACCGGGTTGACTTACTTAACTGAGTCGCGCGCCACACGGATGCTACTACGCATACCAGAACGCCACCTGGTCATGCGCCATCCATACTCGTGCGCCACCGCGCACCGCACTAGAACTCGCGCGGACACATAGCCTTGCGTAGTTGCGCGCCACTGCCATGGCATCCGCCTACGCCACCCAAGGGTGCGCCATAAGCGGACCCGCCATGTATTTGACCACGCGCTCATGGGCAAAAATACAAAGGCGGTGTGCGAAGTTCAAAGCGCACTACATAGGGCCTTTAGCCCACGTCACGCGCGCATATGTGCAGGTGCGATGCACCCTTTGGGTCCCCACTAGTGTTTGCCTTCAAGGAGTGCTCCTCCTTATATACCACTTTAAGTTTTGTCATTCCACCTATGTGGGACAAGGTGACAAATCTCAATCCATTTTTCTCATCTTTGTTTGTTCCAAACATACAACTTCAAGCTTCGATATCTCATTCGTCTTAGCTCTATTTGGACATAGTTTAAACACAAACCCATAAATAATTATTTATACAACACATATATAAATATTATTGATGTCCAAATATTTAGTGAAAAACTCATTTTCACTAAATTTCCAACACGGTACGGTTCGGTACTGGTACGGTACCGGTATTTGAGGGTAAAAACCGGTACCGAAAATGTCAAAAGTCGGTACCAAATCGGTACCGAAAAGGTACCCGGTTCAGTAAATTCGGTACCGATACCGGTACCGGGTCCATTTTACTCATCCCTAGTCAGTAGAAACGAAGCAGAAGAACTGGACTGTTTCGTTTCAAATGTTTTTTTTCTCCATAATTTACACATCGGCCCCAGTAGTTTTGAGTGAATTGCAACATCTAACAAAATAAATAGTTAAAAAGAATATGCTCCAAGTCCACGTTAGCACGCCACATTGGATAAAACAGCCACGTAGGATAATAAAACTAACCAAGTTAGTAGCTGGTTAACCTCGGAGTGATTAAACAACCCAAATGTTAAGTTGGGAGTGGTGGGGGTCAAAGTAAAAGTTGGGAGTGGCAGCGGCCAATTGCCAATAGTTAGGGGTAATAATATCCAGTAATCATTTTTAAATTAATTTAAGTGTGTTTTTTTTTCGCAACGTGTTATTTATTCAATACCGCGAAGTTCGCGGGAGTTAGCACTAGTTTATTATAATTAGTTTTAGATTGATTTTAGTTAAGTTACAATTTGAAAAGATAAATTTTCCCAGCCTTAACGGACTAGGTAGAAAATAGGGATGAACTCGGTACCGGTAGCGAAATTCGCCAAATATGCGTACAGGTACCGGTACCGAAAATGTTTGGTACAGTACGGTACGGTACGGGTACATTACCGGTATTTGAATGCAAAATTCAGAAAAATACCAAACTGGTATCGAAAACACCAAAAAGTGGGTATCGATTGGTTACGGAAAATTCGGTACAAGTATGGTACCGGTTCGATACGGGTACCAATTTCCCACCTAAATTGATGCCACTTGGTTTATTATCACATCGAAAGAAATTAAAAGACGCGTTCGAAGTTTTCATATTGATTATTAGGCTAGAGGGTATGGTGATGGTCCTCCAAGGGAGGATGATCCGCCACGTAGGCGCCACATCATAGTCCTCCCAAGGATTGTCCATCACACAAAACTAGAGGGTATGGAGGATGGTCCTAGATGATCCTACCCTACCACTTTTATGTTTTTATTTTTTTAATCTTCTACTTTTTTTAACATTTAACAAATAAACTTGTTGGGATTGAACCCTATCAGAGGAACAGATAATTAAAGCCAAAACTGGATCAGAGCAGTGGATCCAGAATAAACAGACGATTACAGTTAGTTCATGCAAATCTCTCCCCTTGAAAGTGGTTTTATATCTGCTGACCTCTTATCTGCTGATCTTACTAAGTGCTGTCCTACAACTGCTGCTTTGCATCTACTGACAAATGTCAAAGACTGATGGAAGACCAAAGCTCTGCTGACTTAATCTACTGCCTTGAGTCAAGTACTGCTGATCCGGACAGGCACTGCTGGGTTCACAGCAGTGGAAGGATGCAGCAGCTGTTTAAGTGTCTTTTATGTAAAGAAATGTAATAGCAGTAGTTAGTATATCAGAGTTTGTATAGATCAGAGGTTAGAGTTTGTTAGGAGGTTAGATGTCACTTTCATGGTGACGTCAGCTAAGATGCTCAGTGGTTTGCAAGTGCCCATAAATAGTTCAGTACTTTGTACTGTTCTATTAGCTCTTTCACAACATCGTCTTCTTTGCACGAACAAACTACTGAGCTCTGGCTGAGGGGGAGTTTGCATTCATTCATCAATCATTGTAATCGTTGTTGAAACAAATTCAATCTTTCGATTCATTGTGTAAAGATGTTTGATTAAAGTATTACTCTCGTTTGATTGTATGCAAAGTTTGTTTTCATCTTAATTCCGCTGCACAACTCTCTCATTTCCATCTTAATTTCAAACGAAAATACAATCAAAAAGAAACTCAGATCCAACAATTGGTATCAGAGCTTGGACAGTCAAATTTGATTTAACAATCATTTTGACGTAAATAGTTCAGCTCATAACAGTTGATACTCATCGTTTGTTCGTCCGTTGAAAAACAGAGCAAGGATTAATCACCATTAAAGTTGATTTCTCAGTGTCTATAAAACAACAAGAATGACGTCACAATCTCAGGATGATAAAAACAACATCGGCTCGCTTTTTAAACCACCTATGCTAAAAAGAAATGAGTACAACATCTGGCAGAGGAGGATGGGTCACATCCTCGCTCAACAAAGCACAGGTTGTTGGAAGTCTGTCATTTATGGTCCCCATGTTCCTTCAGTGCCAAGTGCTGAAGATGCTAAAAAGTTCGTTCCAAAACCAGTTGAAAATTATACCGAAACCGATTTTCAAAAGATCGAACTAGATGCTAAAGCGTTTAGCATCGTAGCATCAGCGCTGCCCAATGAGATATATGCTGGACTGTTACATTGTAACAGTGCCAAAGAGTTATGGGACGCACTTAAGGAATAGTTTGGGGGAACTGAAGAAGTCATAGAAAACAATAGGGAAATCCTGAACCAACAGTATGAAACATTTTGCTACGTTAAAGGCGAATCACTAACGCAACAATTTGAGCGTTTCAGTTGTCTCATCAGTGAACTGAGGCTTGTTAACACCACTTTTACAAACTCAACTCAAAATAGCAGGTTCCTCAGGTCACTGCCAGAAAAATGGGACACCATAGCTTTTGTCACCCGAAACTCACCTGAATTCAAGGATCTGACCATGACCCAACTCCACGGTCGACTCCTGACCTACGAAAGGGAGTTGAACCAGAAAAGGAGGTTACAAGAGTCAGGAAAAGTTACCGATGATTACACTTTCGGTAATACTGCTCTTCTGGGTCAAGAAGAATCTGGGAGCAGTGGTAAGGATCAGGGTTATGATCACTTCATTGACATAACTGCTGGTGCAAATTTTAACAATCCTGATCCTCACTCTGCCAGTTATGCATTCACTACAAATGAAAACCAGATGTCAGACAATTTAAGTTTTGAACTAAATGATTTGCAACATTTTGATCCCACTGATTTAGAGGAAATGGACATCCTGCACCAACTGGCTTTGCTAAGTGTTAGAACTAGCAAGTTCTACAAAAGAACAGGGCGAAAATTCCCAGGTTTGCATGGGAATCTAAGGGTTGGGTTGGATAAATCGAAAATCAAGTGCTACAAGTGTAATAGGTTGGGACATTTCGCTAAGGAATGTAGGAGTCAAACTACTGGTCCCATAATTACTCATCCTAGCTCAAATCCTAGACCTCAAAACCAAAACACTGTGCACTATGCCCAATATGCCCCAGCAGCTCAAGTGAACACTGCTCACTATGCTGCTGCCCCTGTGCCAGTACATTATGTCCAAACTACTGTTCCACAAATCCAATATGTTCAAACCCCTGCTCCACAGGTACAAGTGCAACCTGTTGCACCTCAAACCACTGCTCCAGCAGCAGCACAACCAGATCAACAAAGTTTTTTCACTCAAGGGTTTGTTGACTGGAGCAGTATGCCTAAAGACCTTAATGATGAAAATTTTGCACTCTATGCTTCTAATGATTCTTCTCATGATGAGTTTTGTTTGATGGCATTAGAGTCAATACAGGAGGGGGTTGAAACTGAGGAGGAACAGCAGAGCTTTGAAACAGTGGAAGAGGTGACTGAAGCAGTGGTTACTGCTGTGGCTGGTGAAATACTGTTGGGAGAAAGTTCAGGTTCCCTGATTGAACCACTGACAGATCCATGGTCCGAAGAGGACAAACAAGAAGAGAAGGAAGAAAAGGCTGGTGAAAAGAAGGTGAAAGCTGATGATGAGGAAGATCATCAATGTGATTGTGCAATGATGGCATCTGCCAAGGTATCTCCTCAAGTTCTTGAAAAACTGTGTTCTGACAATTGCATAATTACTTTTGCTAACATTAAAGAGGTGAATGAAAACCTTAGGGATAAAATTTTGTCTGATGAGGTCAAATTTGAAAGGTCTTTAAAAGAACTTAAAAACAATTTGACTGAAAAAGAAAAAGAGAACAGCTGTCTAAAAGAAGAGCAAAGTATAACCAAAACCCAACTTCAAACTATGGTAGAAAAATACCAAGTTTGCAAAAAGGAGTTGGAGTCCGCCCAGATTACTTGTGAAAGATGGGTGGAATCTTGCAAAGGATATGAGGTTATGCTTGAAAAACAGAGAAAAAGCAATGTGAAATTTGGGGTTGGCTATAGAAAACATGATGATGAAAACACTGCTTTTGAAAAATCTGTTCAAACCACTGATGTAACCACTGAGTTCATCCCCACAAACAAGAATGGCCAAGAAGTGAAAATCACTGACAAACTTGGTAACAAAATCACACTTGACAGACCAATGGAATCCTCTACTTTTGAGGAGCTTGAAGAATACCAGTTTAAACCAAAATGGTCTGATGAGTGTGACATTCTTGAAAATTTCAAGCCAATGGACTTTACATCAACTGATGGTGTCAAGGCTCCAAAAGCTAAAGTCATACCTCTCAAGGACATCCCAGCAGTGGTTAAAACCTCTGCTGCAAAGGAGTCTGAAAAGAGAAAGAAGAAAGAAAAAATTGATAACTTGTTTTGTGAATTCTGTGAGAAAAGGAATCATCTTACAAAAGATTGTTTCCACTTAAAAGCGTATGATTTAAACAGAATAAGTGTCATTGTTTCAGCTGAAGGTTGCATTGTATGTAGTAAAACAAACCACAAAACTCAAGCATGTGTGTATCTCAAAAACTTTGATGTGAAAAAGAATGAGTACATTGCTAAAACATCCTTGAGTCCATCATCATCATCAACATCTGTCAAATTCACCAAGAAACAACCACTGTTTGTGCCAGTTCAAACAGCTGTTACAAAACAGCTGAACCAAACATCTGTCAAAAGAGATGTTCAGGTTACTGATGCACCCCCTGCCAATCAGTTCAGAAAAGGCAGAGAAAAACAGTCTTACCAAAGGATTCCTCACGTTTATGAGGCCTACAAAAGGCCTTCTAAACCCAAAGTGAACAAGCATCCTTTTGGTTACCAGCAGATGATTGGTCAGGACCCACAACAGTGGTTAGAGAAACACTGTCCTAAAACAGTTCAAACTCCTGACCTAACCACTGTCCATCATTCTGCATCCATCCCAGACACTGTTGAGACCCCATCCAAAGCCTTGTTGGCTTTGGAGACCTTAATGAACTAATCCTTTTACTTCATGTGCAGGGAGCTTCTGCATGCTTTGATAGTCTTTGGTATGTAGATAGTGGAGGCTCCAGGCACATGACAGGATGTAAAGCCCTCCTCAAAGACTTTAAAATCCATGGAGGGGGTGATATATCCTTTGGGAATAATAGTAAAGGAAAAGTTCTGGGGTCGGGTACAGTGGAGTCTGGAAAAGTAAAATTTGAAAATGTCAATCTAATAGACAATCTAAAATTCAACCTTCTGAGTGTGTCCCAAATGAGTGACAAGGGATTTGGGTCATTCTTCACAAAAGACTGTTGTAGGATTGTTGGACCAGAAATGGTCAAAAAGATTGAAGCAATAATCAACTCTGGTCAAACTAAACTTGTTGCTCAAAGAAGTGGCAATGTTTATGTTGTTGACATGTCAAAAGAGTGTCCCAGAGCTGATGCCTGTCTGTTCTCAGCTGCCTCTAACAAAGAGACAGAACTTTGGCACAGAAGGCTGGGACACACAAATCTTAAGACAATCATAGAAATTTCAAAAAAAGGTTTGGTGAGAGGCCTACCACAAAAATTGTTTTCATGTCCTGAACATTGCATTTCCTGTTTAAAAGGAAAACATCATAAAAGTTCTTACAAGTCCATTGAAGAGTCCAAAACAACCCAGTGTTTGCAAATGCTACACATGGATTTGTTTGGCCCAGTTCAAGTCATGAGCCTCAAAAAGAAAAGATATTGTTTGGTTATTGTTGATGACTTTTCTAGGTTCACATGGACTTTCTTTTTGCACTCAAAAGATGAAACTGCAGGCATTTTGCAAGACTTTGTAATACAGGTTGAAAAGCAATTTGACCTTCCAGTGAAAAGCTTCAGGAGTGACAATGGCACAGAATTCAAAAATAGGGAGTTGGATGCCTTCTGTGTGAAGAAAGGGATTGTAAGGCAGTACAGCATCCCAAGAACACCAGAGCAGAATGGGGTAGTCGAAAGGAAGAACAGAACTCTGATTGAGGCTGCCAGAACCATGCTTGCAGATTCAGGTTTGCCATTAACTTTCTGGGCAGAGGCAGTAAACACTGCTTGCTATGTTCAGAACAGAGTTTTAATAAACCCCAGGCACAAAAAGACTGCCTATGAAATTCTGTATAAAATTAACCCACTGATCTCATATTTCAAAGTGTTTGGCTGCCCATGCTTTATTTTGAACTTAAAAGATTCCATTTCAAAATTTGCAGCCAAAATTGATTGTGGTTATCATCTGGGATACTCAACCACTGCCAAGGCCTACAAAGTGTTCAATACACGGACTAAGGCAGTGGAGGAGACTTTGAATGTTAAGTTCAATGAACTCTCATCAATGAAAATCCCAGCAAACCCTGCAGATCTGTTTGATCTTGAAAAAATCACTTTTGAAAATACTGCTGTCAAGACTAATAGTGCAGGTCCATCAGAGGATACAACACCAGACTATGGGTATGAAATCATCATCCCTCAAAGGTCTGCCACAAAGGGAAAAGCACCAGCTGTTCAAAACAGTTGTCAAAGCTCAACCACTGCTACCTCAACAGTTGTTGACCAAAGTAGCCCATCAACCACTGCTTCCACATCCTCAAACACTGCTGACAAAAGTCCTCAAACAGTGGATAAAAGTCAGCAGTTGTCCACTTCATTACCTCCTATACCACCACCTTTTGAAGCCACTGCTGGATCATCAAAGTCCCCAGCAGTGGTTAGCTCAGATGATACACATTTGCAGCCTTCACCAACCAATGCCATCATACCATACCAAGGAGATTTAATCTTCTTGAGATCTCATCCACCTGATCAAATCATTGGCAACATAAATGAAGGGGTGCTCACAAGAAGCCAAACCCAAAACATTTGTCTTTTTGCTGGTTTTCTATCACTCCATCAGCCAGTCAAGTACCAAGAGGCACTGAAAGACAACAGCTGGGTAGAAGCCATGCAAGAGGAGCTCCAACAGTTTAAAAGACAACAAGTATGGGAGCTTGTACCACTGCCAGAAGAGGTTAGTCCCATTGGCACAAAGTGGGTCTTCAAGAACAAAACTGATGAAAGGGGTATTGTTGTCAAGAATAAAGCCAGGCTTGTGGTTCAAGGTTACAGACAGGAAGAGGGGATTGATTATGATGAAACATTTGCCCCTGTTGCAAGATTGGAAGCCATTAGACTGTTCCTGGCCTTTGCTGTCAACCACAATATGAAGGTGTTTCAAATGGATATCAAAAGTGCTTTCCTCTATGGTACAATTTAAGAAGAGGTGTATGTTTGTCAACCTCCAGGTTTTGAGGATCCATTTTATCCAGATCATGTCTACAGGCTAAACAAAGCCTTGTATGGCTTGAAACAAGCACCAAGGGCCTGGTATGAAACTCTTTCCAACTTCCTACTCTCAAATGGTTTCAAAAGAGGTACCATTGATAAAACACTATTTTTAAAATGGAGAGGGAAGGATTTAATGATTGTCCAGATTTATGTGGATGACATTATTTTTGGAAGCACATGTAACTTAATGTGTGAAGAGTTTAGAGAACTCATGACAGCTGAGTTTGAAATGAGTGCTATGGGTGAGCTGCAATGCTTTCTTGGTCTCCAAGTACAGCAATTGCAAAATGGAACTTTCATTCATCAAAGCAAATATGCTAAAGAACTTTTAACCAAATTTGATATGAATGATTGTAAACCATGCAGCACACCCATGGCAACAAATAAGCTGGTCATGTCTGATGAAAAGGATGAGCTGATTGACCAAACACTTTATAGAAGCATGATTGGGTCTTTATTGTACCTAACTGCATCTAGACCAGACATCATGTTTGCAACATGTGTCTGTGCAAGAAGTCAATCAGCTCCCAGAAAATCAAATCTCATTGCTGTAAAAAGGATCTTTAGATACATAAAAGGTGCTCCCACACTTGGTATCTGGTATCCAGCTAATGGGAACATCAAGCTTTCAGGTTTCTCAGACAGTGACTTTGCTGGATGTCACACCACAAGGAAGTCCACATCAGGAGGGTGCCAGTTTCTAGGTGATTGCTTAGTCTCATGGCAAAGCAAAAAGCAAGCAGCTGTTTCAACATCCACTGCTGAAGCTGAATACATTGCTGCTGCAAGCTGTACAGCCCAACTCCTGTGGCTTCAAAATCAGTTACTGGATTTTGGTATCACTGCCTTGAAGACACCACTCATGTTGGACAGTCAGGCAGCAGAAAATATCATCAAAAATCCAGTTTCCCATTCAACCACCAAACACATCGACATCAGACATCACTTTGTGAGGGATTGCTATGAAAAAGGTTTGATTTCTCTGCATCATGTCCCAACTAAAGACCAGCTGGCTGATGTGCTCACAAAAGCACTTGATACAGCCACTTTTGAAAGCTTGGTCTCTAGAATTGGGATGCTGAACATGGAATAACAAGCAACACCTTGTTTTTCTATGAATAAAAGCAACAAAATGTTTTCAGAAAATCAAAACTCCATCCTTAAAAATAGCTAAAAATGAAAATTTTTCATTAAAATCCTTAAAAGTCTGCCATTAACCACTGATTGTTCAAAAGTCTGCTTCCTTCAAAAGTCTGTCCACTGCTGAAAGTCAACCCCTGCTCTCTCATTACTTTGATAAACTCTGTTGTTCAAAAGCAGTGTCTTATCCACTGATATGCTATCCACTGATAGTGAAAATCATCCACTGCTTTCATACCACTGCCTTCATCTGTTCCTATCACACAAGTACTGCCCTTCACTTTCAACAGGGGTTGTCACGTGGGCAGTACATATTGGTCAGACCTTTTGTAACGGCTGCCACCTCAGCATTCATTTTCTTCCCTATAAAATCCCCCACTCACCACCAAAACAGGGTTTTACTGTCGAATTGAATTCTTAAAAATTCTCTTCTCAAAGCAGTTTTTCTTCTCATCTTTCACAACTTTCTTCGATCATTCATCTTCAAAATGACAAAATCGAAGTCATCCTCAAAACCCTCATCCAAATTATCATCGAAAACAGCCTCTCAAAAGGCAATCTCCACTGAAATTCCACATAAACCATCTCACAATCTCCTGGGTCTTCTCACAAAACCAGGAACCACCAAAGTTTTCGATTCCATCATTGATCTCATGGCAAAATCAAAGTACAAAACTTTGTTCACTGCCGATGCACCAATCTATTTGGCGACCCAAAGGGAGTTCTGGAAAAATGCAACCCTTGAAAAACAAGGAGACACTGCAACCACCATAAACTCTTCGATAAAGGGTAAAGTTGTCCAAATCACGCCACAATCCATTTCAAAGGTCTTTCAACTCGGTGATCAGGAAGGTAAAATTTCTTTCACTAAAAACGAGTTACAAACTGACTTCATTGAGAGAGGGTATGAAGCCACAATGATGAAGAAAATTACCTTATAAAAAGGTTATTTTCCGTCTGCAACCAGATTTCTATTTCATACCCTCCTACTATGTGTTTCAAACAAAACCACTTCTTTCAATGAAATCCCTTTAAAGATTCAAAATCTGGGATATGCAATTCTTCAAGGAGAAAATTTTAACTATTCTCGGGAAATTTTTAAAGATTTGGTTAATAATGTTGAAACAAAATCATTCTTACTGTTTCCAAGGTTTTTAAGTTACTATTTTTCAAAGAAATTCAGTAAGGATGATTTAGCTGTAATAAACCAAGTTGATTCTACTCAAATAAACAGTTTAACAACTGAAACTTTTTCAAGAATGTTAGCACCTTGCAAAACACAAGCAGAGGTGCCTGAGCAGATTTTAGCAGTTACAACTGCTCCTCAGGTATCTGCTGCTGAGCCCACTGCTCAAGGTGATCAAAGCAGCAGCACAACTGTTTTGAAACCCACACCTAAAATCACCAAAAAGCCAACAAAAAGAAAAACACAAACCCCCCCCCCCAAACCATCAAAAAGGCATCTCTGGAGGATGAGATACCAGAGCACTTGCCAGTGACAACACAAAAGTCACAAGAAACCACTGCTGCTACTTCCTCACAGCAGATGGTACAAATATCTCAACCCATAACCGAAACTCCTCCTGTTTCTCCAAAAAAAGAACAGGTTGTACAAATAGGGTCTCCACATCATGATGCTCTGGAAACACTCATTTCTATCATCCACAGTCCAATGCCCGGGACACATCCTATTTCTACACCAATCATCACATCCACAATTCCCTCACCAATAAAACCACTGTTGGATGCAATTGATTTGAACCAGGCATTAACCAGTCCTTCTCAATCACCTACTAATGAGAATATACCTCAACAACTGACTGGGTCTGATGTATCAATCTTTGCTAACCCACCAACACAACCTGAGGAGGTTACACCCCATGAGTTACAAGTAACTCTTGGTGGTAATCCAAGTGAAGCAGCCACTACAACTGTTGAACCTACAGGTTTACAGTTGGACAGTGGTTACATTAATAAGACTTCCTTGGAGGCAATTCCTTTTATAGCACCTCTGCCAACCACCAGTGGATTTATTTATCCTACTGGCAACATCAAAAGGTTGTCAAGTGTTGAAGGAAGAAGACCCCAGTACCAAGAAAAAGGGGCATTAGTGGTTAATGTTTGGAGTATACTCCCTACATCTACCACTGATAAAACCACTACTAGTGGGAAATCAGATGATCCCATTAACTTGGGTGATGGTTTAAAGTACCAGAAATTGACGGATCGTATTGCAAAGCTTGATAACTCTGTTGCAGAACTCAAACATATGCTACAACAGGTGTTACAAGTTCAGAAGGTACAATCAACTGCTGTTCCACCTCAAGCACCTGCTCCACAAAGGGCACCTGCTACAAATGAGCTCTGGAATTTATTTCAATCTTTTCTCCAACAACAAGCACAATTAGCAGATCAGCAACATGAAAAACATGTACAACAGCTGAGAAATGCAATGGAGTCAAGGTTCAAGAACACTCAGGCTGATTTAAAGGCTCTCAAAACTCAGATCTTGCACACCACTGGCAATGCTCCTCCAAAAGTCCGCTACATTTATCAAATCCCCGAAGATAATGCCAAAAAGGGGGAGAAAATTAAGGAGTGGAAAAAGAAGGGTATAGAGGATGGTCTCTATCTTGAACCAGAAAATTCAAACATGACCAAAAAGATCCCTTTGCCAGATAGCAGCAAGAAAATTGATGTGACAACAAATGCACTAGCAGAAGCAGTTGCAAGTGTAAAAAGGGATAGAGAGGCCAAAAGGAAAGCCAGGGTGGACAGAATGGATCATCCAGATCAGGGTACTTCTGGGTCAAAGGATCATGAAAATCCTGTTGAGGAAAAGAAGAAGCCTACTAGAAAAGTGAGGCAACCCAAATCCATGCCAACCAGACATTCAAAGTCTGCTCAAAAACCACCATACAAAACAGCTGATGCAACAGGAGTTACAAAAACTATTGCTTGCCAAACAGTTGTTCCATCAACACACACCACTTCAACACACACAACATCCACTGCTTTACCATCATCACCACCAAAAACAACACCTGCTGACATACAGCAGAAGACAGCAGATGTTATAACATCTGTTGTAATGACAACAGTGGTTGAAACACCAGTTGTTTCAACAGCTGTTAGTCAATCACAATCCACTGCCACTACATCTACCACCACTTTTCCATCCAAAACATCATCAGTCCCTCCTACAAAAAGGAGAAGACTAATTCTCAAAGATGATGACAATTCACCACCACAAACATCTTCAAAATCTTTAGCACTTGTCACAATTCCAAAACCTGTTCCTCTCTCCTCAGTTAAAATGTACAAGCCCTTACCTCCTGCAGGTGTTCAATTTCCTCTTGAATTAGCAGCTGTTAGAGAAGAAATAAAATCTTTTTACTTTGAGGATGACCCTGCCAAACGGAGTTTGCCATCAATAAAAGGATATCCCTGGCCTAAAAATGTTGATGAATATTTGGAAATCAAGGCCAAGCAAGCAGAGGATATCTCAAAGAAAAACACACAAGGGAAATCTGATAAAGAAATTGCACAGAGAAGTCAATATTTGCTCACACAAGTCAGATCCCTAGAGCAATTTGCAAAAAATGTTAGTCAACAAATTTCTGAAAGAGCAGCTGAAACTCTGAAGAAAGACTACATTGAAAGCATCATGGCTCACAAGAAGTACAAAGGAGAGAGATACATGTACAAAGAGTGGACTATTCCTGAACTTGAAAACGAAGCAGCACGAATTCAAGACATGATAAAAAGGAAAGTCACTCACACTCCTCCTAACTGGGCAAAGTTTAGAAAGAATGTACCTGACAAACAGGAAGAGCTGAGGAGAATGAAAGAGGAACTGGTAGCAGCTGATTATGGAAACAAAAGACAAGTTGCTAGATGGAAAGAAGATGTGGTCAGGGCTACTTACAAAAAGTTGGAACAATTAAGAAAGAAAGATCCCACAGTTCCTCAAAAGCCTGACTATCCTGAAGCAGCGGTTTCAAAAAGACCATCAAAGCTGCAAATCAGGAGATCCACAGCTCCAGTTGGTGCTGCCATCTACAAAAGAAGGCAACAGAAACAGTTGATTGCTGAAACCATCAAAGAGTTAATGGAAGGTGAAGACCTTGGAAAAGAGGGTATAAAGAAAATGATCATGGAAACTCTTGGTTTGGATCAAACTGCAAGTACTGCTCAGCCAGTCATGAATAGGCCAGCCTCTCCAAATACTTCTGCAAATAAACATCTCCCAAGAAACCCACCAGGCTCAAAAATACAAAAGTGGGAAACTGACAAACAGACCTGCGTATTGACTTTGCTCAGGTCTGGTGGAGAAGTGGAGAAAATATCAAGGGAACAAGCTCTTGGCCTGAGTCTTGAAGATTTGCAGGATCTCCTTGATCTTCCACTTAGCAGGGATGATGAAGATACAGATGCCCTAGACTTTAAATTACAATTTAAATGTCAGATAAGGAAGCTGTTGATGAGGCAATAAAGAATTCCACAAATAATGAAGAGTTTTGGCATTATCTGTTCCAGGGGGAGATTGTTGGGATTGAACCCTATCAGAGGAACAGATAATTAAAGCCAAAACTGGATCAGAGCAGTGGATCCAGAATAAGCAGACGATTACAGTTAGTTCATGCAAATCTCTCCCCTTGAAAGTGGTTTTATATCTGCTGACCTCCTATCTGCTGATCTTACTAAGTGCTGTCCTACAACTGCTGCTTTGCATCTACTGACAAATGTCAAAGACTGATGGAAGACCAAAGCTCTGCTGACTTAATCTACTGCCTTGAGTCAAGTACTGCTGATCCGGACAGGCACTGTTGGGTTCACAGCAGTGGAAGGATGCAGCAGCTGTTTAAGTGTTTTTTATGTAAAGAAATGTAATAGCAGTAGTTAGTATATCAGAGTTTGTATAGATCAGAGGTTAGAGTTTGTTAAGAGGTTAGATGTCACTTTTATGGTGACGTCAGCTAAGATGCTCAGTGGTTTGCAAGTGCCCATAAATAGTTCAGTACTTTGTACTGTTCTATTAGCTCTTTCACAATATCGTCTTCTTTGCACGAACAAACTACTGAGCTCTGGCTGAGGGGGAGTTTGCATTCATTCATCAATCATTGTAATCGTTGTTGAAACAAATTCAATCTTTCGATTCATTGTGTAAAGATGTTTGATTAAAGTATTACTCTCGTTTGATTGTATGCAAAGTTTGTTTTCATCTTAATTCCGCTGCACAACTCTCTCATTTCCATCTTAATTTCAAACGAAAATACAATAAAAAAGAAACTCAGATCCAACAAAACTAACAAAATATTTTCATTAATATTAAAAAAACATTACATAAACTTAAAAAAAACATACACTAAAAACAACAATTGTATTATTTTTTATTTAAAAAAAAACCTAAACCAAAACCATTTGCAGCACACAGTATTAAAGTTTTTACTTTTCTAAACAAACATCAGTTGTTGCAACTAGCCTCCATCATCTTCTTCATTAACCCTAATTCTCTAAAACCGTCCTCCTCCACTTCTTCGATTTAGCAAACACAACTTGCAACTTTGATTATCAAAAATTACAAATCCCTTTAACAATAAAATCTAAAC
Source organism: Helianthus tuberosus (assembly GCA_030545235.1). NCBI lineage: Eukaryota > Viridiplantae > Streptophyta > Magnoliopsida > Asterales > Asteraceae > Helianthus > Helianthus tuberosus. The sequence goes on from JARYGA010060305.1 coordinate 2,080,707, forward strand.
ACACTAAATTCTTTCTGATGTAGCAGTAAACAATTCAGATCTAGAAGACTGAAGACAATATACCTTTCTCTCCTCCTTCTGATTTTTTTTTTATTTTTAACGGTCACATTTGAAGGGGGCCCCACCAAATTTGGATCGTAGCCAACGTCAAGATGAAGTCGGTGAGGACGGGACCGGGGGGATGGTGTTGGCGCGTCGTCGATCCTCGACGGGGGTGGGGACGAACCCCATACCCACCAGCCTTATGTTCCGATCCATTTTTATCCCCTGGCCTCCCAATACTCTTCGATAAGTAAGATTTCGTTTTTTTGTTTTTGTTTTTTTGTGTGTGTGTTGTTGGTTGGACACTTATGGTACCATTGTTCTTATGCAAATTGTTCTTTAATTTCTTAACTGTTCTTCAGCAATCATTCTTCTTGGTATTCACAGATTTGATTTTGGTATGGCTCAGGTAATAAGTGTTCTTCAATGGCGATTGTGGTGTGTACCTGTGAAATGCCCACCAGATGTTTGATGTAAGTCCAGGGAGAATTATGGAATAGAATTCATAGATTTTGGATGAAAATTGAATGTTGATATGTGAATATGGGTTGGACTGAGGAGTGAGTAACTGGAAACATGAAGTTAAAAACAGATGATCACTTTTTTCGACCCGAACCACCCATGTCACCCGACCTGACCCGACACGTTCATTTCTAGCCCTACTGTCACACCCCAAAATCCACCATGCGGAGTATCACCGCTTGGAGGCGTGACGTGACCAGGATCGAGCCACCAATCATATTGAACATCGTAATTAAGTAAATAAGACCAACCACAATACGATTGGTGACCAAAGCTAGTTAACCATGTTTAGTTTAAACAGCGGAAGCATAAAAGTAAATCCAAAAGCATAAGTCCATAGTTTATAAGTTAAAGTTCAAAACGCAAGTTTAATAAGTTCATAAGGATTTAAATAATAAGCATGGAACATAACGGTCCGTACACCACAACGACTCCTTCCTCGTGCAAGCTCCAAGCGTTTAGCGACCTGTAAGGCATGTAACAACGAGTCAACAACAAAGTTGAGTGAGTTCACATTAGGTTGTTTAGTTTTAAGTTGTTTCTGAAAAACGTGGTTTGGCTTTCGTTGGCTTAATTGCCGTGGGGGTTACCCCGTAGTTGAAAGTATGTTTAACCAGTTCCTTTTTCATTACCCAAACCATAACCATAATCAGTGGGGGCTTTCCCCGTGTGAACTACTAGACGGTATGATATCGACTACTACGCAAATAAGTTGTGCCCTATATCAGTGTCTATCATCACTGATAGTCTGCCATAGTCCATTAGTACACGCCCGTCCGACCGGCACGGTGTGAGGTTTGTTAAACCTAATAGCGCTATTAACTAATGACCCGCTCGCCATTGGCCTCGGCGATTAAGTCGATATAATGAAGAGGGACTTATTGATAGAGTTTTGTCTAGCTAGTTTTTAAGGTTGTTGTCCTACACCAGGAGGACGAACGTACGTATTCTGCACCAGGAGAATTCGTAGGATTTATGGTGGCATCCTACCCAAGGAGGATGGCCGTACATATCCTACCCAAGGAGGATATGTAGGTTCCGTTTTAGTTTATTAACCCATTCCCAAACCACCGGGAATCCCATGCCTTGTAGAAAGTGTGTGAACTCACCTCGGTTTGCTTGGTTAGATTCTCAAATATAGCTAACAGTCAAGGTCGGTCAATCACATCCTAATATGATTACCAGTTAGTCATTTAGTGATTTACAAATAGAGCACAAAGTTCCTACACGTATCTATCACATAGCATGCATTACTTTAACTGTTTATGCCCATATATACTTCCCATCCATTCCCCACTCATAAGCAAACATAAGACAATGCACATAACACATATAACATGTTAGATCATTCACAGATAGCATACTCGACATTTAGACACGCAAATTACAACTTATGTCATTTCAGCATTAATATTCAAAACCGGTTGTTTTCGGACATTTTAATAAAATAGTTAACTTATTCCAAAAATTCCCAAATTTTTACAGAATGTCTTAAACGTTCCAAATTTTATTGTGTAAAAATATCGGGGTCCAGTTCATTACTAATATTTTATAAAAGTTCATTTTCCGGACTGAACTCAGATTTATCTTTTTCTGACCACAGTCCAGGAAATAATTTATTTAAAATTCATCGAGAGTCTGATTTACGAAATTCCAGTGAGAGAATTACAAATACATCGGTGGTCATCTACAGTACAAGTTTCATGATCTAACTCTACACAGAACTCAAGTTATGATAGAAAACAAAACGCATATTTTCAGCAGAAAAATGCAGCTCTAGCTGCTGTTACAAAATGACGCTTTAAAAATAGTAAACGAAGTCCAAAAATTATGATTCTGGTTCCATTAGAACCGTATTTCAAAATAACACGTTATAGACTCAAAATATCAGTTTTTCGTTGAGTTATGACCTGTTTACAGCCAACTGAAGTTGGCTGTAAAACTTGGACAGATTCTGTTTTCATTCTTTAACTTTCTAACTTGTGTTCGATTGATTCCGTTAACATGTTTAGTGACCACAACAACATCAAACATCAATATTACAAGTAGATCAGCAAGTAAATCAGTAACATAATCAAGACAACTTCAGTTTATCATCACTTCATCATGTTTCATCAATGTTTCATTACAAGTTAGTTTATATGCAAGACTTTGTTCATGGTTCTTTAGTGTTCATGGATTTTCATCATCAAACATCTATTAACCACTTAAATAACATAAAGAATGAACGGATCTAAGTTCTTACCACTAGCTCAAGGCTAGGGAAGTTCGAGTGAAGAAATGTGGTGGTTAATAGCGAATGGAGAAGGTCCTTTAACTTCCGAGAGCACCAAGCTTCGTTGTGTGACCCGTAGCACCTTTGTATGTATGAGGAATGGCTAGAATGGAAGTTGATGGTGGAGGTATGGTGGAGGAAGATGGCATCCGAAGGTAAGCAAGAAAGGAGAAGAGAGAGTGAGTTTGATTGTTGAGTTGTGATGAGAGAGAATGATTAACTTCTAAACATACTTATAGACCACATTCACCATTTGTCCATCATGTAATATGTAGTTTAGATATCCAACAAGTGTGATTAAAATAAACAAAAAAATTGTGGTGTGGGTCACCACATGGTGACCGTCCATGGAAGGGGGGGGGTATATAGTTGGATTTCAATTGAATGGTTAAGGATTAGTTAGTTTAGTTAGAGATCTAAATAGGTTATTAGTGTGTTATGTAATATAACGGGTGTTCGGGTGTTCAGGGACCCTAACTAGCTCAGAAAAGTGTAAACAATGTCATTGACAATATTTTCATGTCACGGGTAAAGTCCGGTTGTTCGGTTCGGTGTTGTTCCGTTAAAGTGCTTAATTAATTCGTAAAGTGTCCTACATATATATTTTTGCAACGTTTTTAATTTTTAACACACAGGAAGGCATACCGGACTATTTAGTAATTTTTCTGTATACTACTAGCACGTTAACAAGTACATGTAAGTATAACACAGTAATCAGAGAGCTGTTAAATGATTCAGCACAGTCATCAAGTACTTTAATTAACATTAATAGATTGTACGGAATACATGTAAATTTGAGGGTGGTCACATTCTCCCCCTGTTAAGAGAATTTCATCCCGAAATTTTGCGCGTGGTTACTGAGGAAGCTAGTTAAGTTGCGTTGGTTTCCTGGTTTTCCTGGGGTGTCACACCAACTAACATATCCATATGCCAAACCCGCTTCGTAATCCCCTCTAACCGCAGACTGTGACAGGTTATTGTAGTCGGAATGCGCGTCCTCCGGGAGCTGCTCGACGAAACCCTGAACGTCAAAAGACGACATGGTAGGAACTGTGTACTTGCTGGACGAAACCGCCTCAAATATTAAAACCGAATGGTGAGACACGAGAGCACGCCCACTCTCGCTGCAACTTAACCGTCTGAACAACCGCCATTGCATATTCGTCCAAAGTATAACTAACAGAAACATCAGAACTAGCGGATTTTGACCCATCATAATCAATCCCAAGCCCACCACCTATATCAATAACTTTCATCGATGCACCAAGACGGACCAACTCGCAGTAAATCTGCGCAGCTTCACCAACACCATCCGCAAGCAACTATGTCGTAGGTATCCGCGACCCAATATGAAAATGAAGCAACTCGAAACAATCCAACATCCCACATTGCTCAAGCTTTCTCACAACACGAACGATTTGTGTCGTAGTAAGCCTGAAATTCCCTTTCTCCCAGACGTCGCTCCAAAATGGTCCGAATGCTTCATTCTAAGCTTCACACGAACTCCAACAACCGGCCGAACACCTAGCTTCATACTAACATCTATAACCGAATCCAATTCTTCCTCTTGTTCAAGTACAATAACCGTATTTAACGAAAGCTTTCGCGCAATTAACGTCAATTCAACATACTCAATATCTTTAAAACCATTACAAATAAGTAAAGATTTAGAACTACCTTTACATAAACAACTCATTGCAAGAAGAAGCTCCATATGGCAAGTTTTGAATGTTCTAGGGTATGTGACTGTTCAAAAAAAAAATTCTGACCCGACCCGAAACCCGTTCTGACCCGGACCCGTTTCAACCCGAACCCGTTCTGACCCGAACCCATTCCGACCCGAACCAAAACAACCCTTTTTTAATTGACCCGTTTTGACCCATGACCCAACCCGACCCGTTTGCCAGGTCTAGAAACAGATCGTGGGAGATATATTGTTTTCGTTAAAAGTAAAAAAAAACTTTGAAGAAATTCTATTAATGTATTTTTATTCGTATGACATATCGATCAAATCAAATCTACATCTACGTGCAACATACCATCTTTTCAAACGTGTGACATATCGATCAAATCAAATCTACGTACAACATACCGTCTTTTCAAACAAACATCACATATCAAACATCTATGAACTATGCACGTTTTTTCTTCAACTGCTCCACTGCAATCTTGAGCGCTTTTACATCATCCGTTACTTGATCTAATTTTCTGCTTAGAGCCGATACCACCTCTTGAATTTCATCAAATTTGTGCACCAACTCGTTCAACACCTCACGAGCCTCCTGCTCGATATTACCAACAAGAACCGCCCTACGAGCAGGTGGCCCCTCGGGAGACTGTTCCTCCCGTGATCTCTGAATTTGCATTTTTATAAACTTCACAACAGCCATGGTGGACATAACTCCAAACGCCCAAAACGCACCTAGCATCGTCCTCATCACTTCAAAACATTGTTATACTTAAACATTGGACATAAGTAGTTAAATACAACCATCAAATGATAAATCAAAACACTAAAAGTCTACTACAACCACCAAACGATAAATCAAGTTTAACTAACTTAAACATAATTATTCAAAGTTTAACTTAGACATAATTATCCCAAAAATATGTCTTAGTGTCACGACCCCCGACCACACCTGGACGGGAGCCGTGAACAGTCAAGTGGTACCGATGGTTATTTTGAAAATATTGCAGCGGAAAATTTCATCAGGAACGTAAGTTAGGAAAAATATCAGAGTTTTGAAACACCGGATTTTTATTTATTAAACAGATGAGAATAAACCCATGTTTTACAAAGGTAGCTTTAATATGGGCTAACCCGAATATAAACATAACGTTTAATTTAATTTAATGTATTTGATAAAATAAGCCACTTGCTTGAGCCTTTCGGTGCCGTATCATAACTCTTATTCAAATCTATTGCAATCACCTGAAACGCGTTTTAAAAACATTTGGTCAGCAGGAAATACTGGTGAGTTCATTCAGTTTGTACAAAAAGACACATTGTTATAATTTATAGTATTAAGAGCGATTACAATTGCCCCTATCTTATAATTATCTTATTCAGTTGTCACTCGACCGGATCTGTGACTGTGGTCATATCACTATTGGGTCCGTTCACACAAAAGTGACGTGTATCACTATTTAGGTACGTTCACCTTAAAGTGATATTACAGCAGTAATGTATACAAAACCCCACTTACTGTCAGTAATTTAAGATTACAAAGACTTAATCCCCGTAAAATATAACAGAAAAAAAAATTTGAGGTTTTGAAAGCAATTTTGGTAAAAAAAAAAAAAAGAATGACTCACTTTGTAGGTCTTATAGTCTTGATTTAGCAAGCCTCCTGATTCTAAATCTTCTGATAATTAAGCATCTACTTTAGAGTTCTGAATCTTCTGATGATTAAACATCTTGTTTGATTGTAAGTGTATTGTTTGGAGTTTTCTGATAGTTAAACATTTAGTTTAACAGAGTGGAATACGTATTAGTGTAAAACCATATCAAACCTAACGATGGTCACGAGATCAAAACCTTAACGAAATTCACAAAGTATAGTCTTATTTAGACAACACTTTGGCATTCGTTAGTTGGTTCCTGAATCGATCGGACAGCATATCGTATCGGTGATTATTGGTTAGAACACCAACGTATAGAGAGAAGAAGAAAAGAAATGAGCAAGGAAAAATGATATCCTAGGCTCCTATTTATAGGTAAGAAACATGTATTTCCAGGAAGTTTCCTATATACTTTATAGAAAATTACATATATTTTTCTAGGAAGTTACCTATACATTTTCTAGGAAGCTTCATGTATTCCTATCCATATATACTTTCCTTGCACCTTTCTTAGATAATTCCTATCCATATATACTTTCCTTACGCCTTCCTTAGATAATTCCTATCCATATGCACCTTCCTTACACCTTCCTTACATATATCTATCTCATATATATGCCTTGTTGTTTAAACTTAACTGTTAACTAATTAATTTACTTTAACCATTTAATTAAGTAACTTTCTTAGCTGATTAATTAATTAACTGACTTAACTATTTAACTGATTAACTTACTTAGCAGTTTATCCGATTAATCATAATTTACTTAGCCGATTAATTAATTAACTTAATTAGCTGATTAATTAACTTACTTAGCTTGCTTAACTGCTAAGTTTCCTTTCCTGTTAATGTTTCCTTTGCTATTAAGTTTTCTTAACCGCTAAGTTTACTTAATCGCTAAGTATTCTAGTTTAGCAACCCCCCTGGTTATGAGTTCTAATTTCTAGATACAATGGAACTCGTATTAGTGTATTAACTCAATTCAACTTTAACGATAATCACGAGATCAAAACCCTCACGACGAATGACAAAGTATAGCCTAATATAGACAGCACTTAAACATCCATCGGATCGGGTTTAATCGATCGGATATAGTACCGTGTCAGTGATTAGAGTTATTACTCTGATAACGAGCAGAGTTCCGGGGTTTAGAAGTTCCGACATTAGAATGACAGAATAAGAGAGCAAGAGAAAGAAAAGTATTGAACGATTTGAAATGAAGCTGGAAACATCAATATATAGGCTGATTCGGGGACTCGCTCGCGCCCCGCGAGCCCCGTCCCCCTCTCTCTCGCGCCCCGTGAGGAAGTCCTATCTAAGCGCAGGGTTGGCTGGTCATCGAGTAGGTTTGACATGTGTGTGACACGTGGCGTAACACGTGTCTGGATCAGATCAAGTCTCTCGCGCCCCGCGAGAGATCTCTCCTAGTGGGTCGCGGCCCGCGAGGGAACAAAAATCATGAAATTTTGATTTTTTTCGTTTTGGTTTTCATCGTACGCGGTTAAGGTTTTAGTTAAGGCTCGTTCTAGGGTGTTTTTGATGGTTGTTACACTTAGAATGTCCAAATTTTTGCTAACTTAAAAAAAAATGTTTCAAGTTTTCAATATATTTAGATAAAAGGTTTATTATTTATTATTTTTTAATATAAACGAATGTAACGGAACATATTACCGAGCGTTCACGAACGAGACCTGTGTTCGTTCACTAAGCTAACCGGACGAATTTTTTTTGTTCATGTTCGTTCATTAAGCTAATCGGACGAACATAAACGAGCTTCCCGCCGAACGGTTCACGAATTGTTCGCTGAACGTTTGGTTCGTTTACAACCCTAAGTAGAGTAATTTTATTACTCTACAAAAATTACATAATTACTCTACTAGTGTAAAATCATGATTTTTTTTTTACATTTTTCAATTAAACCTCATACTTAGTAGATAGAAAAAAAATCAAAAACAAAGTTTCCTTCACTTCTCATGTTAAGAACCATTTGTATTTGTATTTGATCCTTACACTTAACAAGTAAAACATATGATAAAATTCTGTAAAACATATTGATGATTTTTAAACCAATATTTACCCATTATAAATTAACAACATTGTGATGAATAGAGTAGTTGTACTCTTTGCTTAGGGAGGTTTTCAAAAAAGTTTGATATAATTACAATTTTAATCTAAAACTATTTTGGTTTTTTACTTTTAACCCCAAAGCTTTCTATCTTTGTCAATATAACCTCATAACTTTTTTACTTTCAACTTTGGTACCCTATACTCTTCATATTTCGCAAAAATTACGTTTTACGTTTTGTTCTAAATTTTACGATTTAACACAACGCAACGTTCATGTGTGGTTCAACGTTTTTACGTTTTGTTTTACGCTTCGTTCTAAATTTTGCGAGTTAACATTACGCAACGTGCATGTGTGGTTCAACGTTTTTATGGTCGTCTAATTTTTCCAGTTTGATAGGTTCATCGTGACGCACGGGTCCTAAATCAACTTAGTTATTATTTTCTATGTTTTATGTTTCGGTCTAATTTTTCCGCATTAACACGTCGCAACTTCAGTGTTGGTGGTCGTTGGCGGTGTTGTGGCCTTGGTGCTATTTGTCACGGTTTTACGCCCCCACCGCAACGCAGGGGCATTAATACTAGTTACATAATAAAATTTAACATAAACCTAATAAAACATTAGGTATTAACTTAAAATTATAGATAAAAAAGCTAAAGACATCCAATGGAATCAAATGAGAAATCGGAATCGGTTGAATGTTTGTCCTCCCATGGTTTATGGAAGCCCCTACTCTAGTCATCGTCATCATTACCGTTACCGTTGTCCTTTCATGAGTCATATGGCACATATTCTGCTCATAGGTTCGTCAAATACCCTAGTTTGCAGTCGGTTAAGCGCCTTTAAATCCAGGGTTTGCCCCTGCCTAATTCGTAGTTCATTAAAAACATAGTTGAAGACCCAATTCCACTACTTGTCTGTGCATGTATATTGTTCATCAGTTTTAACGAAGAGGTGAGTTTGCAAGTGGAGGGTTGGCAAGTGCAGGATCTAAGCGTCAACAATTTGAGTGTCTGGGGTTCGAAGGTCCTAGTGGTTCAATCGGAAATTGATTACCACCACCTATATTTTAGATGTGTGAAAATATTCCTTGAAGTGAAATGTCAACTGAGAAGTGCAAGCGATGGTTGGAAGACAGAGTGAATTTTTAAGCACTGGAATATAACCGTTTGAATATTTAACTAGTTTTTTTTTAAATATTTGTACTTCTATTTAATATATAATAATTAGATGGTTGACAAGATCCTTGAGAAATAGTACGCTACTATCGTATGAGAAAACATCATCGTAATTGTCGGGTCAAATGAATAACCCTAGCTCTTTACCATCCATCTTGTTGTACAATAAAAATTAACGAGAGGAGTTTGCATTGAGAAGGAACGGTGGTATAGAATTTGTGTAAAAATAATAATAGAATACATGTATTTATAATCTCCCACCGCAACTGTATTTATGGTGGGTTTAATGTGGTGATCTATATAAACCAAATTTTACTTCTCGAATCATTATATTACGGCAAAAACTCAAATAGTGTCATTTGACCAATATAATACCTCTTTCAGCTTCTATACTCATTCTAAGTATTTACCTAATCATAAAACTCGTTTCCAAACAACCTTTAAAGGTTGTTTGTTCGAATTAGCTAACAAGGGCGTTTTGGTCCTTTTTAGTCTTTCAATTACGACAAGGTCTTTTGAGAGCATGTTTGAACCATAATTCTTCTTTTGAGTTATGATCTTGTTCGAAAAGTCATTACGCTTTTCGAAACGCCACGACCCTCTTTTAAAACATTCGGTTTATCCATTTAAGTAACCCATTGTCTATCTAAGACTTCATTTAATGCTCATTGAACATTACGTTCTAAATGAATAATTACTCTATTACAAATACCTGGCTCGGGTCAATGTATTGACCTGTTTTAATGCCTTGCTATAATATTCGCTAAATAATGGCGATGCAATTATCATTTCTACATTTATTCCTGAAATCATATAACTCGACAAGAATCATTATTCGCTATTATCAAAAGGTGGTATCTTCACCCTTTGACCCGTTTGGTCTAAATGACCGATTATATTAGCGAGATGACATGTATTTTCATCTCGACTATATGACTCGCTCCGATTTACATCGTGCGGTCGTTTTACTTATAATTCATTTCTTAACACTTTTCGTCCTATTAAGGCTTACTTCATAAGTATCCTTTTAAAACCAATAGTTATGGTCGACGCGTGACCAATTTACCGTTTTACCCTTATTGTTTGTTTTGGTTTACCCTATAAGATAACCATTTAAAAGTTCATTTTCCATTTGTCATAAAATGATCGAATTACCGATTTAACTCCTTTTAAACCATCAACATGGTTTCTTGTCATGCTCGATTATCTTGTTCCGTACGTCTACAAGCTGAAACATCATACCTCAACTATGTATTTATCTTATTCGTAACTAATATGATAAGAGAATATTCTAAAATATAAGACTAGTGTAAGCCATACTTACCTCACATCCGAATTACGCTTTTCCTTCATTCTTGATTCGTTTGACCCGCTTCCTTCCCCAAGCTTTCACTTAGCTTGCCAAGCGTCAAACTATCATTGTAATTGTAAGATGGTTAGGTTAGTCTTAATCATTTACAACTAAACCATCCTACGCTTTTATGTCGAATTTATCATTCGATCATACACTTGGTCGGTTTGACTTTTTAAAGTCAATCGACTTATCGACTTATTCAATGCACATTCGTTTTATTGAATTTCACTTAGGCATTTCTTCCGAACCTTTAACGAACTTCCAATTTTACATACTAACTACTAGGTAACGTGATTTCAAGCATCTATATCATGATCTTAACATCAATTCTTTTATATCATACTAAACCCATTTCATGAGAAGTATGATCTTGTACCCAATTTCATGGTTTAATCAAACACTTTCTATTTGATATCATGCATGTTGATTCTAAGCATAGCTATATCATAAATTTTATCATAACATTAAAACCCACTTATCTAAGTGTGTTAACTCATCAAGTCCTTCAATTCATAGCATGTTATGTATGATTTTCACTTAGGGTTTCGTTCCTAAGCAAGTATACATCACTAATCTAGCCATAGCTTCTCTAATCCATGCCTAATTCGCGATTAGGATGATTATCCAATTTTTACAACTTCACCAAACATCAAGATTTTACATACCTTATGATCCCCTAGCTTGGGTGATCATTAATCCATGTTCAATTGTGAATTTAGACTCCATTTGGGCCTTCAATTTGATGGATTTGTGAGAGTTTAGGGTTTCACCCTCTTGGTGTAACATCCCGAAAATATAAAAGTTTATAATAATAAAGTATAAAATAAACAAGAGTAAGCTAACTAGGATAAGTAACCCAGTTAGCTAAGAATCTGTAGAAACACATGAATGAACTAAAAGCCTAAAATATAAACTAAATGAAAGTAGAGGGGCTTATGTGTAGAACTTGAAACTTAATTAAACTAGAAATAAAATAAAATTTCACCAAACACCCACTTGGGATGTCTGGTCGATCAAGAAACAAGGGGGGGGCGACAGGAGGTTCTCACCCAACCCTAATCTTCACAAAAATCACAAATTCAAGGCATAAATCAAGTCCAAATCGATTTCTAAGCTCGAATTGGTGATCACCTCACTGAAGGGATCACAAGGTATGTGAAATTCTAGTGTTTTGATTCGTCTCAAGTTCTAGGTTAATTGTGAAAAATCAGAATTCAGCTTGATTGTGTTTTGCATGTATGTAATTAGAAGAGATATGGTGTTTAAGGATGAATCCTAGGTGAAATCTTGTTAAAAGATTTCATGGTAATCATAGAGTTCATAATCACTATTGTAGGTGGCTAATGAACTTGAAGAAAACTTGATATGTCCTAATAATATGATCTTGTTCTAGCATAAATCTGAATTTAAGAATAAATTCAGAAATATTGATGTTAAGACTTGTGTAGAATTGACTAATTAAAGTAGTTTTGATGATAATTACTAGTCATGAAATTGGTTTAGATCATATAGAAATCCGACCCGCTAGGTGTTTGATAAAACGCCTAAACGAGGGTTAAAATGTTAAAGGTTGGTAAAAAACGCAGATTTGCATATGTTATGAATTAATGCGTTAAAGCTTATGAAAGAGTTCTAATCTTGTTATGAATTGAACTCTTTAGCCAAGGAATCCGGAACGTCAAGTGGACACGCCGGAGGTGATACTCGCGGAAAAGGTATGTAGATAGTGGAGGCTCCAGGCACATGACAGGATGTAAAGCCCTCCTCAAAGACTTTAAAATCCATGGAGGGGGTGATATATCCTTTGGGAATAATAGTAAAGGAAAAGTTCTGGGGTCGGGTACAGTGGAGTCTGGAAAAGTAAAATTTGAAAATGTCAATCTAATAGACAATCTAAAATTCAACCTTCTGAGTGTGTCCCAAATGAGTGACAAGGGATTTGGGTCATTCTTCACAAAAGACTGTTGTAGGATTGTTGGACCAGAAATGGTCAAAAAGATTGAAGCAATAATCAACTCTGGTCAAACTAAACTTGTTGCTCAAAGAAGTGGCAATGTTTATGTTGTTGATATGTCAAAAGAGTGTCCCAGAGCTGATGCCTGTCTGTTCTCAGCTGCCTCTAACAAAGAGACAGAACTTTGGCACAGAAGGCTGGGACACACAAATCTTAAGACAATCACAGAAATTTCAAAAAATGGTTTGGTGAGAGGCCTACCACAAAAATTGTTTTCATGTCCTGAACATTGCATTTCCTGTTTAAAAGGAAAACATCATAAAAGTTCTTACAAGTCCATTGAAGAGTCCAAAACAACCCAGTGTTTGCAAATGCTACACATGGATTTGTTTGGCCCAGTTCAAGTCATGAGCCTCAAAAAGAAAAGATATTGTTTGGTTATTGTTGATGACTTTTCTAGGTTCACATGGACTTTCTTTTTGCACTCAAAAGATGAAACTGCAGGCATTTTGCAAGACTTTGTAATACAGGTTGAAAAGCAATTTGACCTTCCAGTGAAAAGCTTCAGGAGTGACAATGGCACAGAATTCAAAAATAGGGAGTTGGATGCCTTCTGTGTGAAGAAAGGGATTGTAAGGCAGTACAGCATCCCAAGAACACCAGAGCAGAATGGGGTAGTCGAAAGGAAGAACAGAACTCTGATTGAGGCTGCCAGAACCATGCTTGCAGATTCAGGTTTGCCATTAACTTTCTGGGCAGAGGCAGTAAACACTGCTTGCTATGTTCAGAACAGAGTTTTAATAAACCCCAGGCACAAAAAGACTGCCTATGAAATTCTGTATAAAATTAACCCACTGATCTCATATTTCAAAGTGTTTGGCTGCCCATGCTTTATTTTGAACTTAAAAGATTCCATTTCAAAATTTGCAGCCAAAATTGATTATGGTTATCATCTGGGATACTCAACCATTGCCAAGGCCTACAAAGTGTTCAATACACGGACTAAGGCAGTGGAGGAGACTTTGAATGTTAAGTTCAATGAACTCTCATCAATGAAAATCCCAGCAAACCCTGCAGATCTGTTTGATCTTGAAAAATTCACTTTTGAAAATACTGCTGTCAAGACTAACAGTGCAGGTCCATCAGAGGATACAACACCAGACTATGGGTATGAAATCATCATCCCTCAAAGGTCTGCCACAAAGGGAAAAGCACCAGCTGTTCAAAACAGTTGTCAAAGCTTAACCACTGCTACCTCAACAGTTGTTGACCAAAGTAGCCCATCAACCACTGCTTCCACATCCTCAAACACTGCTGACAAAAGTCCTCAAACAGTGGATAAAAGTCAGCAGTTGTCCACTTCATTACCTCCTATACCACCACCTTTTGAAGCCACTGCTGGATCATCAAAGTCCCCAGCAGTGGTTAGCTCAGATGATACACATTTGCAGCCTTCACCAACCAATGCCATCATACCATACCAAGGAGATTTAATCTTCTTGAGATCTCATCCACCTGATCAAATCATTGGCAACATAAATGAAGGGGTGCTCACAAGAAGCCAAACCCAAAACATTTGTCTTTTTGCTGGTTTTCTATCACTCCATCAGCCAGTCAAGTACCAAGAGGCACTGAAAGACAACAGCTGGGTAGAAGCCATGCAAGAGGAGCTCCAACAGTTTAAAAGATAACAAGTATGGGAGCTTGTACCACTGCCAGAAGAGGTTAGTCCCATTGGCACAAAGTGGGTCTTCAAGAACAAAACTGATGAAAGGGGTATTGTTGTCAAGAATAAAGCCAGGCTTGTGGTTCAAGGTTACAGACAGGAAGAGGGGATTGATTATGATGAAACATTTGCCCCTGTTGCAAGATTGGAAGCCATTAGACTGTTCCTGGCCTTTGCTGTCAACCACAATATGAAGGTGTTTCAAATGGATATCAAAAGTGCTTTCCTCTATGGTACAATTTAAGAAGAGGTGTATGTTTGTCAACCTCCAGGTTTTGAGGATCCATTTTATCCAGATCATGTCTACAGGCTAAACAAAGCCTTGTATGGCTTGAAACAAGCACCAAGGGCCTGGTATGAAACTCTTTCCAACTTCCTACTCTCAAATGGTTTCAAAAGAGGTACCATTGATAAAACACTATTTTTAAAATGGAGAGGGAAGGATTTAATGATTGTCCAGATTTATGTGGATGACATTATTTTTGGAAGCACATGTAACTCAATGTGTGAAGAGTTTAGAGAACTCATGACAGCTGAGTTTGAAATGAGTGCTATGGGTGAGCTGCAATGCTTTCTTGGTCTCCAAGTACAGCAATTGCAAAATGGAACTTTCATTCATCAAAGCAAATATGCTAAAGAACTTTTAACCAAATTTGATATGAATGATTGTAAACCATGCAGCACACCCATGGCAACAAATAAGCTGGTCATGTCTGATGAAAAGGATGAGCTGATTGACCAAACACTTTATAGAAGCATGATTGGGTCTTTATTGTACCTAACTGCATCTAGACCAGACATCATGTTTGCAACATGTGTCTGTGCAAGAAGTCAATCAGCTCCCAGAAAATCAAATCTCATTGCTGTAAAAAGGATCTTTAGATACATAAAAGGTGCTCCCACACTTGGTATCTGGTATCCAGCTAATGGGAACATCAAGCTTTCAGGTTTCTCAGACAGTGACTTTGCTGGATGTCACACCACAAGGAAGTCCACATCAGGAGGGTGCCAGTTTCTAGGTGATTGCTTAGTCTCATGGCAAAGCAAAAAGCAAGCAGCTGTTTCAACATCCACTGCTGAAGCTGAATACATTGCTGCTGCAAGCTGTACAGCCCAACTCCTGTGGCTTCAAAATCAGTTACTGGATTTTGGTATCACTGCCTTGAAGACACCACTCATGTTGGACAGTCAGGCAGCAGAAAATATCATCAAAAATCCAGTTTCCCATTCAACCACCAAACACATCGACATCAGACATCACTTTGTGAGGGATTGCTATGAAAAATGTTTGATTTCTCTGCATCATGTCCCAACTAAAGACCAGCTGGCTGATGTGCTCACAAAAGCACTTGATACAGCCACTTTTGAAAGCTTGGTCTCTAGAATTGGGATGCTGAACATGGAATAACAAGCAACACCTTGTTTTTCTATGAATAAAAGCAACAAAATGTTTTCAGAAAATCAAAACTCCATCCTTAAAAATAGCTAAAAATGAAAATTTTTCATTAAAATCCTTAAAAGTCTGCCATTAACCACTGATTGTTCAAAAGTCTGCTTCCTTCAAAAGTCTGTCCACTGCTGAAAGTCAACCCCTGCTCTCTCATTACTTTGATAAACTCTGTTGTTCAAAAGCAGTGTCTTATCCACTGATATGCTATCCACTGATAGTGAAAATCATCCACTGCTTTCATACCACTGCCTTCATCTGTTCCTATCACACAAGTACTGTCCTTCACTTTCAACAGGGGTTGTCACGTGGGCAGTACATATTGGTCAGACCTTTTGTAACGGCTGCCACCTCAGCATTCATTTTCTTCCCTATAAAATCCCCCACTCACCACCAAAACAGGGTTTTACTGTCGAATTGAATTCTTAAAAATTCTCTTCTCAAAGCAGTTTTTCTTCTCATCTTTCACAACTTTCTTCGATCATTCATCTTCAAAATGACAAAATCGAAGTCATCCTCAAAACCCTCATCCAAATTATCATCGAAAACAGCCTCTCAAAAGGCAATCTCCACTGAAATTCCACATAAACCATCTCACAATCTCCTGGGTCTTCTCACAAAACCAGGAACCACCAAAGTTTTCGATTCCATCATTGATCTCATGGCAAAATCAAAGTACAAAACTTTGTTCACTACCGATGCACCAATCTATTTGGCGACCCAAAGGGAGTTCTGGAAAAATGCAACCCTTGAAAAACAAGGAGACACTGCAACCACCATAAACTCTTCGATAAAGGGTAAAGTTGTCCAAATCACGCCACAATCCATTTCAAAGGTCTTTCAACTCGGTGATCAGGAAGGTAAAATTTCTTTCACTAAAAACGAGTTACAAACTGACTTCATTGAGAGAGGGTATGAAGCCACAATGATGAAGAAAATTACCTTAGAAAAAGGTTATTTTCCGTCTGCAACCAGATTTCTATTTCATACCCTCCTACTATGTGTTTCAAACAAAACCACTTCTTTCAATGAAATCCCTTTAAAGATTCAAAATCTGGGATATGCAATTCTTCAAGGAGAAAATTTTAACTATTCTCGGGAAATTTTTAAAGATTTGGTTAATAATGTTGAAACAAAATCATTCTTACTGTTTCCAAGGTTTTTAAGTTACTATTTTTCAAAGAAATTCAGTAAGGATGATTTAGCTGTAATAAACCAAGTTGATTCTACTCAAATAACAGTTTAACAACTGAAACTTTTTCAAGAATGTTAGCACCTTGCAAAACACAAGCAGAGGTGCCTGAGCAGATTTTAGCAGTTACAACTGCTCCTCAGGTATCTGCTGCTGAGCCCACTGCTCAAGGTGATCAAAGCAGCAGCACAACTGTTTTGAAACCCACACCTAAAATCACCAAAAAGCCAACAAAAAGAAAAACACAACCCCCCCCCCCAAACCATCAAAAAGGCATCTCTGGAGGATGAGATACCAGAGCACTTGCCAGTGACAACACAAAAGTCACAAGAAACCACTGCTGCTACTTCCTCACAGCAGATGGTACAAATATCTCAACCCATAACCGAAACTCCTCCTGTTTCTCCAAAAAAAGAACAGGTTGTACAAATAGGGTCTCCACATCATGATGCTCTGGAAACACTCGTTTCTATCATCCACAGTCCAATGCCCGGGACACATCCTATTTCTACACCAATCATCACATCCACAATTCCCTCACCAATAAAACCACTGTTGGATGCAATTGATTTGAACCAGGCATTAACCAGTCCTTCTCAATCACCTACTAATGAGAATATACCTCAACAACTGACTGGGTCTGATGTATCAATCTTTGCTAACCCACCAACACAACCTGAGGAGGTTACACCCCATGAGTTACAAGTAACTCTTGGTGGTAATCCAAGTGAAGCAGCCACTACAACTGTTGAACCTACAGGTTTACAGTTGGACAGTGGTTACATTAATAAGACTTCCTTGGAGGCAATTCCTTTTATAGCACCTCTGCCAACCACCAGTGGATTTATTTATCCTACTGGCAACATCAAAAGGTTGTCAAGTGTTGAAGGAAGAAGACCCCAGTACCAAGAAAAAGGGGCATTAGTGGTTAATGTTTGGAGTATACTCCCTACATCTACCACTGATAAAACCACTACTAGTGGGAAATCAGATGATCCCATTAACTTGGGTGATGGTTTAAAGTACCAGAAATTGACGGATCGTATTGCAAAGCTTGATAACTCTGTTGCAGAACTCAAACATATGCTACAACAGGTGTTACAAGTTCAGAAGGTACAATCAACTGCTGTTCCACCTCAAGCACCTGCTCCACAAAGGGCACCTGCTACAAATGAGCTCTGGAATTTATTTCAATCTTTTCTCCAACAACAAGCACAATTAGCAGATCAGCAACATGAAAAACATGTACAACAGCTGAGAAATGCAATGGAGTCAAGGTTCAAGAACACTCAGGCTGATTTAAAGGCTCTCAAAACTCAGATCTTGCACACCACTGGCAATGCTCCTCCAAAAGTCCGCTACATTTATCAAATCCCCGAAGATAATGCCAAAAAGGGGGAGAAAATTAAGGAGTGGAAAAAGAAGGGTATAGAGGATGGTCTCTATCTTGAACCAGAAAATTCAAACATGACCAAAAAGATCCCTTTGCCAGATAGCAGCAAGAAAATTGATGTGACAACAAATGCACTAGCAGAAGCAGTTGCAAGTGTAAAAAGGGATAGAGAGGCCAAAAGGAAAGCCAGGGTGGACAGAATGGATCATCCAGATCAGGGTACTTCTGGGTCAAAGGATCATGAAAATCCTGTTGAGGAAAAGAAGAAGCCTACTAGAAAAGTGAGGCAACCCAAATCCATGCCAACCAGACATTCAAAGTCTGCTCAAAAACCACCATACAAAACAGCTGATGCAACAGGAGTTACAAAAACTATTGCTTGCCAAACAGTTGTTCCATCAACACACACCACTTCAACACACACAACATCCACTGCTTTACCATCATCACCACCAAAAACAACACCTGCTGACATACAGCAGAAGACAGCAGATGTTATAACATCTGTTGTAATGACAACAGTGGTTGAAACACCAGTTGTTTCAACAGCTGTTAGTCAATCACAATCCACTGCCACTACATCTACCACCACTTTTCCATCCAAAACATCATCAGTCCCTCCTACAAAAAGGAGAAGACTAATTCTCAAAGATGATGACAATTCACCACCACAAACATCTTCAAAATCTTTAGCACTTGTCACAATTCCAAAACCTGTTCCTCTCTCCTCAGTTAAAATGTACAAGCCCTTACCTCCTGCAGGTGTTCAATTTCCTCTTGAATTAGCAGCTGTTAGAGAAGAAATAAAATCTTTTTACTTTGAGGATGACCCTGCCAAACGGAGTTTGCCATCAATAAAAGGATATCCCTGGCCTAAAAATGTTGATGAATATTTGGAAATCAAGGCCAAGCAAGCAGAGGATATCTCAAAGAAAAACACACAAGGGAAATCTGATAAAGAAATTGCACAGAGAAGTCAATATTTGCTCACACAAGTCAGATCCCTAGAGCAATTTGCAAAAAATGTTAGTCAACAAATTTCTGAAAGAGCAGCTGAAACTCTGAAGAAAGACTACATTGAAAGCATCATGGCTCACAAGAAGTACAAAGGAGAGAGATACATGTACAAAGAGTGGACTATTCCTGAACTTGAAAACGAAGCAGCACGAATTCAAGACATGATAAAAAGGAAAGTCACTCACACTCCTCCTAACTGGGCAAAGTTTAGAAAGAATGTACCTGACAAACAGGAAGAGCTGAGGAGAATGAAAGAGGAACTGGTAGCAGCTGATTATGGAAACAAAAGACAAGTTGCTAGATGGAAAGAAGATGTGGTCAGGGCTACTTACAAAAAGTTGGAACAATTAAGAAAGAAAGATCCCACAGTTCCTCAAAAGCCTGACTATCCTGAAGCAGCGGTTTCAAAAAGACCATCAAAGCTGCAAATCAGGAGATCCACAGCTCCAGTTGGTGCTGCCATCTACAAAAGAAGGCCACAGAAACAGTTGATTGCTGAAACCATCAAAGAGTTAATGGAAGGTGAAGACCTTGGAAAAGAGGGTATAAAGAAAATGATCATGGAAACTCTTGGTTTGGATCAAACTGCAAGTACTGCTCAGCCAGTCATGAATAGGCCAGCCTCTCCAAATACTTCTGCAAATAAACATCTCCCAAGAAACCCACCAGGCTCAAAAATACAAAAGTGGGAAACTGACAAACAGACCTGCGTATTGACTTTGCTCAGGTCTGGTGGAGAAGTGGAGAAAATATCAAGGGAACAAGCTCTTGGCCTGAGTCTTGAAGATTTGCAGGATCTCCTTGATCTTCCACTTAGCAGGGATGATGAAGATACAGATGCCCTAGACTTTAAATTACAATTTAAAGGTCAGATAAGGAAGCTGTTGATGAGGCAATAAAGAATTCCACAAATAATGAAGAGTTTTGGCATTATCTGTTCCAGGGGGAGATTGTTGGGATTGAACCCTATCAGAGGAACAGATAATTAAAGCCAAAACTGGATCAGAGCAGTGGATCCAGAATAAGCAGACGATTACAGTTAGTTCATGCAAATCTCTCCCCTTGAAAGTGGTTTTATATCTGCTGACCTCCTATCTGCTGATCTTACTAAGTGCTGTCCTACAACTGCTGCTTTGCATCTACTGACAAATGTCAAAGACTGATGGAAGACCAAAGCTCTGCTGACTTAATCTACTGCCTTGAGTCAAGTACTGCTGATCCGGACAGGCACTGCTGGGTTCACAGCAGTGGAACGATGCAGCAGCTGTTTAAGTGTTTTTTATGTAAAGAAATGTAATAGCAGTAGTTAGTATATCAGAGTTTGTATAGATCAGAGGTTAGAGTTTGTTAGGAGGTTAGATGTCACTTTCATGGTGACGTCAGCTAAGATGCTCAGTGGTTTGCAAGTGCCCATAAATAGTTCAGTACTTTGTACTGTTCTATTAGCTCTTTCACAACATCGTCTTCTTTGCACGAACAAACTACTGAGCTCTGGCTGAGGGGGAGTTTGCATTCATTCATCAATCATTGTAATCGTTGTTGAAACAAATTCAATCTTTTGATTCATTGTGTAAAGATGTTTGATTAAAGTATTACTCTCGTTTGATTGTATGCAAAGTTTGTTTTCATCTTAATTCCGCTGCACAACTCTCTCATTTCCATCTTAATTTCAAACGAAAATACAATAAAAAAGAAACTCAGATCCAACAAAACTAACAAAATATTTTCATTAATATTAAAAAACATTACATAAACTTAAAAAAAACATACACTAAAAACAACAATTGTATTATTTTTTATTTAAAAAAAACCTAAACCAAAACCATTTGCAGCACACAGTATTAAAGTTTTTACTTTTCTAAACAAACATCAGTTGTTGCAACTAGCCTCCATCATCTTCTTCATTAACCCTAATTCTCTAAAACCGTCCTCCTCCACTTCTTCGATTTAGCAAACACAACTTGCAACTTTGATTATCAAAAATTACAAATCCCTTTAACAATAAAATCTAAACACACTAAATTCTTTCTGATGTAGCAGTAAACAATTCAGATCTAGAAGACTGAAGACAATATACCTTTCTCTCCTCCTTCTGATTTTTTTTTTATTTTTAACGGTCACATTTGAAGGGGGCCCCACCAAATTTGGATCGTAGCCAACGTCAAGATGAAGTCGGTGAGGACGGGACCGGGGGGATGGTGTTGGCGCGTCGTCGATCCTCGACGGGGGTGGGGACGAACCCCATACCCACCAGCCTTATGTTCCGATCCATTTTTATCCCCTGGCCTCCCAATACTCTTCGATAAGTAAGATTTCGTTTTTTTGTTTTTGTTTTTTTGTGTGTGTGTTGTTGGTTGGACACTTATGGTACCATTGTTCTTATGCAAATTGTTCTTTAATTTCTTAACTGTTCTTCAGCAATCATTCTTCTTGGTATTCACAGATTTGATTTTGGTATGGCTCAGGTAATAAGTGTTCTTCAATGGCGATTGTGGTGTGTACCTGTGAAATGCCCACCAGATGTTTGATGTAAGTCCAGGGAGAATTATGGAATAGAATTCATAGATTTTGGATGAAAATTGAATGTTGATATGTGAATATGGGTTGGACTGAGGAGTGAGTAACTGGAAACATGAAGTTAAAAACAGATGATCACTTTTTTCGACCCGAACCACCCATGTCACCCGACCTGACCCGACACGTTCATTTCTAGCCCTACTGTCACACCCCAAAATCCACCATGCGGAGTATCACCGCTTGGAGGCGTGACGTGACCAGGATCGAGCCACCAATCATATTGAACATCGTAATTAAGTAAATAAGACCAACCACAATACGATTGGTGACCAAAGCTAGTTAACCATGTTTAGTTTAAACAGCGGAAGCATAAAAGTAAATCCAAAAGCATAAGTCCATAGTTTATAAGTTAAAGTTCAAAACGCAAGTTTAATAAGTTCATAAGGATTTAAATAATAAGCATGGAACATAACGGTCCGTACACCACAACGACTCCTTCCTCGTGCAAGCTCCAAGCGTTTAGCGACCTGTAAGGCATGTAACAACGAGTCAACAACAAAGTTGAGTGAGTTCACATTTGGTTGTTTAGTTTTAAGTTGTTTCTGAAAAACGTGGTTTGGCTTTCGTTGGCTTAATTGCCGTGGGGGTTACCCCGTAGTTGAAAGTATGTTTAACCAGTTCCTTTTTCATTACCCAAACCATAACCATAATCAGTGGGGGCTTTCCCCGTGTGAACTACTAGACGGTATGATATCGACTACTACGCAAATAAGTTGTGCCCTATATCAGTGTCTATCATCACTGATAGTCTGCCATAGTCCATTAGTACACGCCCGTCCGACCGGCACGGTGTGAGGTTTGTTAAACCTAATAGCGCTATTAACTAATGACCCGCTCGCCATTGGCCTCGGCGATTAAGTCGATATAATGAAGAGGGACTTATTGATAGAGTTTTGTCTAGCTAGTTTTTAAGGTTGTTGTCCTACACCAGGAGGACGAACGTACGTATTCTGCACCAGGAGAATTCGTAGGATTTATGGTGGCATCCTACCCAAGGAGGATGGCCGTACATATCCTACCCAAGGAGGATATGTAGGTTCCGTTTTAGTTTATTAACCCATTCCCAAACCACCGGGAATCCCATGCCTTGTAGAAAGTGTGTGAACTCACCTCGGTTTGCTTGGTTAGATTCTCAAATATAGCTAACAGTCAAGGTCGGTCAATCACATCCTAATATGATTACCAGTTAGTCATTTAGTGATTTACAAATAGAGCACAAAGTTCCTACACGTATCTATCACATAGCATGCATTACTTTAACTGTTTATGCCCATATATACTTCCCATCCATTCCCCACTCATAAGCAAACATAAGACAATGCACATAACACATATAACATGTTAGATCATTCACAGATAGCATACTCGACATTTAGACACGCAAATTACAACTTATGTCATTTCAGCATTAATATTCAAAACCGGTTGTTTTCGGACATTTTAATAAAATAGTTAACTTATTCCAAAAATTCCCAAATTTTTACAGAATGTCTTAAACGTTCCAAATTTTATTGTGTAAAAATATCGGGGTCCAGTTCATTACTAATATTTTATAAAAGTTCATTTTCCGGACTGAACTCAGATTTATCTTTTTCTGACCACAGTCCAGGAAATAATTTATTTAAAATTCATCGAGAGTCTGATTTACGAAATTCCAGTGAGAGAATTACAAATACATCGGTGGTCATCTACAGTACAAGTTTCATGATCTAACTCTACACAGAACTCAAGTTATGATAGAAAACAAAACGCATATTTTCAGCAGAAAAATGCAGCTCTAGCTGCTGTTACAAAATGACGCTTTAAAAATAGTAAACGAAGTCCAAAAATTATGATTCTGGTGCCATTAGAACCGTATTTCAAAATAACACGTTATAGACTCAAAATATCAGTTTTTCGTTGAGTTATGACCTGTTTACAGCCAACTGAAGTTGGCTGTAAAACTTGGACAGATTCTGTTTTCATTCTTTAACTTTCTAACTTGTGTTCGATTGATTCCGTTAACATGTTTAGTGACCACAACAACATCAAACATCAATATTACAAGTAGATCAGCAAGTAAATCAGTAACATAATCAAGACAACTTCAGTTTATCATCACTTCATCATGTTTCATCAATGTTTCATTACAAGTTAGTTTATATGCAAGACTTTGTTCATGGTTCTTTAGTGTTCATGGATTTTCATCATCAAACATCTATTAACCACTTAAATAACATAAAGAATGAACGGATCTAAGTTCTTACCACTAGCTCAAGGCTAGGGAAGTTCGAGTGAAGAAATGTGGTGGTTAATAGCGAATGGAGAAGGTCCTTTAACTTCCGAGAGCACCAAGCTTCGTTGTGTGACCCGTAGCACCTTTGTATGTATGAGGAATGGCTAGAATGGAAGTTGATGGTGGAGGTATGGTGGAGGAAGATGGCAGCCGAAGGTAAGCAAGAAAGGAGAAGAGAGAGTGAGTTTGATTGTTGAGTTGTGATGAGAGAGAATGATTAACTTCTAAACATACTTATAGACCACATTCACCATTTGTCCATCATGTAATATGTAGTTTAGATATCCAACAAGTGTGATTAAAATAAACAAAAAAATTGTGGTGTGGGTCACCACATGGTGACCGTCCATGGAAGGGGGGGGGGTATATAGTTGGATTTCAATTGAATGGTTAAGGATTAGTTAGTTTAGTTAGAGATCTAAATAGGTTATTAGTGTGTTATGTAATATAACGGGTGTTAGGGTGTTCAGGGACCCTAACTAGCTCAGAAAAGTGTAAACAATGTCATTGACAATATTTTCATGTCACGGGTAAAGTCCGGTTGTTCGGTTCGGTGTTGTTCCGTTAAAGTGCTTAATTAATTCGTAAAGTGTCCTACATATATATTTTTGCAACGTTTTTAATTTTTAACACACAGGAAGGCATACCGGACTATTTAGTAATTTTTCTGTATACTACTAGCACGTTAACAAGTACATGTAAGTATAACACAGTAATCAGAGAGCTGTTAAATGATTCAGCACAGTCATCAAGTACTTTAATTAACATTAATAGATTGTACGGAATACATGTAAATTTGAGGGTGGTCACATTCTCCCCCTGTTAAGAGAATTTCATCCCGAAATTTTGCGCGTGGTTACTGAGGAAGCTAGTTAAGTTGCGTTGGTTTCCTGGTTTTCCTGGGGTGTCACACCAACTAACATATCCATATGTCAAACCCGCTTCGTAATCCCCTCTAACCGCAGACTGTGACAGGTTATTGTAGTCGGAATGCGCGTCCTCCGGGAGCTGCTCGACGAAACCCTGAACGTCAAAAGACGACATGGTAGGAACTGTGTACTTGCTGGACGAAACCGCCTCAAATATTAAAACCGAATGGTGAGACACGAGAGCACGCCCACTCTCGCTGCAACTTAACCGTCTGAACAACCGCCATTGCATATTCGTCCAAAGTATAACTAACAGAAACATCAGAACTAGCGGATTTTGACCCATCATAATCAATCCCAAGCCCACCACCTATATCAATAACTTTCATCGATGCACCAAGACGGACCAACTCGCAGTAAATCTGCGCAGCTTCACCAACACCATCCGCAAGCAACTATGTCGTAGGTATCCGCGACCCAATATGAAAATGAAGCAACTCGAAACAATCCAACATCCCACATTGCTCAAGCTTTCTCACAACACGAACGATTTGTGTCGTAGTAAGCCTGAAATTCCCTTTCTCCCAGACGTCGCTCCAAAATGGTCCGAATGCTTCATTCTAAGCTTCACACGAACTCCAACAACCGGCCGAACACCTAGCTTCATACTAACATCTATAACCGAATCCAATTCTTCCTCTTGTTCAAGTACAATAACCGTATTTAACGAAAGCTTTCGCGCAATTAACGTCAATTCAACATACTCAATATCTTTAAAACCATTACAAATAAGTAAAGATTTAGAACTACCTTTACATAAACAACTCATTGCAAGAAGAAGCTCCATATGGCAAGTTTTGAATGTTCTAGAGTATGTGACTGTTCAAAAAAAAAATTCTGACCCGACCCGAAACCCGTTCTGACCCGGACCCGTTTCAACCCGAACCCGTTCTGACCCGAACCCATTCCGACCCGAACCAAAACAACCCTTTTTTAATTGACCCGTTTTGACCCATGACCCAACCCGACCCGTTTTCCAGGTCTAGAAACAGATCGTGGGAGATATATTGTTTTCGTTAAAAGTAAAAAAAAACTTTGAAGAAATTCTATTAATGTATTTTTATTCGTTGACATATCGATCAAATCTACATCTACGTGCAACATACCATCTTTTCAAACGTGTGACATATCGATCAAATCAAATCTACGTACAACATACCGTCTTTTCAAACAAACATCACATATCAAACATCTATGAACTATTCACGTTTTTTCTTCAACTGCTCCACTGCAATCTTGAGCGCTTTTACATCATCCGTTACTTGATCTAATTTTCTGCTTAGAGCCGATACCACCTCTTGAATTTCATCAAATTTGTGCACCAACTCGTTCAACACCTCACGAGCCTCCTGCTCGATATTACCAACAAGAACCGCCCTACGAGCAGGTGGCCCCTCGGGAGACTGTTCCTCCCGTGATCTCTGAATTTTCATTTTTATAAACTTCACAACAGCCATGGTGGACATAACTCCAAACGCCCAAAACGCACCTAGCATCGTCCTCATCACTTCAAAACATTGTTATACTTAAACATTGGACATAAGTAGTTAAATACAACCATCAAATGATAAATCAAAACACTAAAAGTCTACTACAACCACCAAACGATAAATCAAGTTTAACTAACTTAAACATAATTATTCAAAGTTTAACTTAGACATAATTATCCCAAAAATATGTCTTAGTGTCACGACCCCCGACCACACCTGGACGGGAGCCGTGAACAGTCAAGTGGTACCGATGGTTATTTTGAAAATATTGCAGCGGAAAATTTCATCAGGAACGTAAGTTAGGAAAAATATCAGAGTTTTGAAACACCGGATTTTTATTTATTAAACAGATGAGAATAAACCCATGTTTTACAAAGGTAGCTTTAATATGGGCTAACCCGAATATAAACATAACGTTTAATTTAATTTAATGTATTTGATAAAATAAGCCACTTGCTTGAGCCTTTCGGTGCCGTATCATAACTCTTATTCAAATCTATTGCAATCACCTGAAACGCGTTTTAAAAACATTTGGTCAGCAGGAAATACTGGTGAGTTCATTCAGTTTGTACAAAAAGACACATTGTTATAATTTATAGTATTAAGAGCGATTACAATTGCCCCTATCTTATAATTATCTTATTCAGTTGTCACTCGACCGGATCTGTGACTGTGGTCATATCACTATTGGGTCCGTTCACACAAAAGTGACGTGTATCACTATTTAGGTACGTTCACCTTAAAGTGATATTACAGCAGTAATGTATACAAAACCCCACTTACTGTCAGTAATTTAAGATTACAAAGACTTAATCCCCGTAAAATATAACAGAAAAAAAAATTTGAGGTTTTGAAAGCAATTTTGGTAAAAAAAAAAAAAAAGAATGACTCACTTTGTAGGTCTTATAGTCTTGATTTAGCAAGCCTCCTGATTCTAAATCTTCTGATAATTAAGCATCTACTTTAGAGTTCTGAATCTTCTGATGATTAAACATCTTGTTTGATTGTAAGTGTATTGTTTGGAGTTTTCTGATAGTTAAACATTTAGTTTAACAGAGTGGAATACGTATTAGTGTAAAACCATATCAAACCTAACGATGGTCACGAGATCAAAACCTTAACGAAATTCACAAAGTATAGTCTTATTTAGACAACACTTTGGCATTCGTTAGTTGGTTCCTGAATCGATCGGACAGCATATCGTATCGGTGATTATTGGTTAGAACACCAACGTATAGAGAGAAGAAGAAAAGAAATGAGCAAGGAAGAATGATATCCTAGGCTCCTATTTATAGGTAAGAAACATGTATTTCCAGGAAGTTACCTATACATTTTCTAGGAAGCTTCATGTATTCCTATCCATATATACTTTCCTTGCACCTTTCTTAGATAATTCCTATCCATATATACTTTCCTTACGCCTTCCTTAGATAATTCCTATCCATATGCACCTTCCTTACACCTTCCTTACATATATCTATCTCATATATATGCCTTGTTGTTTAAACTTAACTGTTAACTAATTAATTTACTTTAACCATTTAATTAAGTAACTTTCTTAGCTGATTAATTAATTAACTGACTTAACTATTTAACTGATTAACTTACTTAGCAGTTTATCCGATTAATCATAATTTACTTAGCCGATTAATTAATTAACTTAATTAGCTGATTAATTAACTTACTTAGCTTGCTTAACTGCTAAGTTTCCTTTCCTGTTAATGTTTCCTTTGCTATTAAGTTTTCTTAACCGCTAAGTTTACTTAATCGCTAAGTATTCTAGTTTAGCAACCCCCCTGGTTATGAGTTCTAATTTCTAGATACAATGGAACTCGTATTAGTGTATTAACTCAATTCAACTTTAACGATAATCACGAGATCAAAACCCTCACGACGAATGACAAAGTATAGCCTAATATAGACAGCACTTAAACATCCATCGGATCGGGTTTAATCGATCGGATATAGTACCGTGTCAGTGATTAGAGTTATTACTCTGATAACGAGCAGAGTTCCGGGGTTTAGAAGTTCCGACATTAGAATGACAGAATAAGAGAGCAAGAGAAAGAAAAGTATTGAACGATTTGAAATGAAGCTGGAAACATCAATATATAGGCTGATTCGGGGACTCGCTCGCGCCCCGCGAGCCCCGTCCCCCTCTCTCTCGCGCCCCGTGAGGAAGTCCTATCTAAGCGCAGGGTTGGCTGGTCATCGAGTAGGTTTGACATGTGTGTGACACGTGGCGTAACACGTGTCTGGATCAGATCAAGTCTCTCGCGCCCCGCGAGAGATCTCTCCTAGTGGGTCGCGGCCCGCGAGGGAACAAAAATCATGAAATTTTGATTTTTTTCGTTTTGGTTTTCATCGTACGCGGTTAAGGTTTTAGTTAAGGCTCGTTCTAGGGTGTTTTTGATGGTTGTTACACTTAGAATGTCCAAATTTTTGCTAACTTAAAAAAAAATGTTTCAAGTTTTCAATATATTTAGATAAAAGGTTTATTATTTATTATTTTTTAATATAAACGAATGTAACGGAACATATTACCGAGCGTTCACGAACGAGACCTGTGTTCGTTCACTAAGCTAACCGGACGAATTTTTTTTGTTCATGTTCGTTCATTAAGCTAATCGGACGAACATAAACGAGCTTCCCGCCGAACGGTTCACGAATTGTTCGCTGAACGTTTGGTTCGTTTACAACCCTAAGTAGAGTAATTTTATTACTCTACAAAAATTACATAATTACTCTACTAGTGTAAAATCATGATTTTTTTTTTACATTTTTCAATTAAACCTCATACTTAGTAGATAGAAAAAAAATCAAAAACAAAGTTTCCTTCACTTCTCATGTTAAGAACCATTTGTATTTGTATTTGATCCTTACACTTAACAAGTAAAACATATGATAAAATTCTGTAAAACATATTGATGATTTTTAAACCAATATTTACCCATTATAAATTAACAACATTGTGATGAATAGAGTAGTTGTACTCTTTGCTTAGGGAGGTTTTCAAAAAAGTTTGATATAATTACAATTTTAATCTAAAACTATTTTGGTTTTTTACTTTTAACCCCAAAGCTTTCTATCTTTGTCAATATAACCTCATAACTTTTTTACTTTCAACTTTGGTACCCTATACTCTTCATATTTCGCAAAAATTACGTTTTACGTTTTGTTCTAAATTTTACGATTTAACACAACGCAACGTTCATGTGTGGTTCAACGTTTTTACGTTTTGTTTTACGCTTCGTTCTAAATTTTGCGAGTTAACATTACGCAACGTGCATGTGTGGTTCAACGTTTTTATGGTCGTCTAATTTTTCCAGTTTGATAGGTTCATCGTGACGCACGGGTCCTAAATCAACTTAGTTATTATTTTCTATGTTTTATGTTTCGGTCTAATTTTTCCGCATTAACACGTCGCAACTTCAGTGTTGGTGGTCGTTGGCGGTGTTGTGGCCTTGGTGCTATTTGTCACGGTTTTACGCCCCCACCGCAACGCAGGGGCATTAATACTAGTTACATAATAAAATTTAACATAAACCTAATAAAACATTAGGTATTAACTTAAAATTATAGATAAAAAAGCTAAAGACATCCAATGGAATCAAATGAGAAATCGGAATCGGTTGAATGTTTGTCCTCCCATGATTTATGGAAGCCCCTACTCTAGTCATCGTCATCATTACCGTTACCGTTGTCCTTTCATGAGTCATATGGCACATATTCTGCTCATAGGTTCGTCAAATACCCTAGTTTGCAGTCGGTTAAGCGCCTTTAAATCCAGGGTTTGCCCCTGCCTAATTCGTAGTTCATTAAAAACATAGTTGAAGACCCAATTCCACTACTTGTCTGTGCATGTATATTGTTCATCAGTTTTAACGAAGAGGTGAGTTTGCAAGTGGAGGGTTGGCAAGTGCAGGATCTAAGCGTCAACAATTTGAGTGTCTGGGGTTCGAAGGTCCTAGTGGTTCAATCGGAAATTGATTACCACCACCTATATTTTAGATGTGTGAAAATATTCCTTGAAGTGAAATGTCAACTGAGAAGTGCAAGCGATGGTTGGAAGACAGAGTGAATTTTTAAGCACTGGAATATAACCGTTTGAATATTTAACTAGTTTTTTTTTTAAATATTTGTACTTCTATTTAATATATAATAATTAGATGGTTGACAAGATCCTTGAGAAATAGTACGCTACTATCGTATGAGAAAACATCATCGTAATTGTCGGGTCAAATGAATAACCCTAGCTCTTTACCATCCATCTTGTTGTACAATAAAAATTAACGAGAGGAGTTTGTATTGAGAAGGAATGGTGGTATAGAATTTGTGTAAAAATAATAATAGAATACATGTATTTATAATCTCCCACCACAACTGTATTTATGGTGGGTTTAATGTGGTGATCTATATAAACCAATTTTTACTTCTCGAATCATTATATTACGGCAAAAACTCAAATAGTGTCATTTGACCAATATAATACCTCTTTCAGCTTCTATACTCATTCTAAGTATTTACCTAATCATAAAACTCGTTTCCAAACAACCTTTAAAGGTTGTTTGTTCGAATTAGCTAACAAGGGCGTTTTGGTCCTTTTTAGTCTTTCAATTACGACAAGGTCTTTTGAGAGCATGTTTGAACCATAATTCTTCTTTTGAGTTATGATCTTGTTCGAAAAGTCATTACGCTTTTCGAAACGCCACGACCCTCTTTTAAAACATTCGGTTTATCCATTTAAGTAACTCATTGTCTATCTAAGACTTCATTTAATGCTCATTGAACATTACGTTCTAAATGAATAATTACTCTATTACAAATACCTGGCTCGGGTCAATGTATTGACCTGTTTTAATGCCTTGCTATAATATTCGCTAAATAATGGCGATGCAATTATCATTTCTACATTTATTCCTGAAATCATATAACTCGACAAGAATCATTATTCGCTATTATCAAAAGGTGGTATCTTCACCCTTTGACCCGTTTGGTCTAAATGACCGATTATATTAGCGAGATGACATGTATTTTCATCTCGACTATATGACTCGCTCCGATTTACATCGTGCGGTCGTTTTACTTATAATTCATTTCTTAACACTTTTCGTCCTATTAAGGCTTACTTCATAAGTATCCTTTTAAAACCAATAGTTATGGTCGACGCGTGACCAATTTACCGTTTTACCCTTATTGTTTGTTTTGGTTTACCCTATAAGATAACCATTTAAAAGTTCATTTTCCATTTGTCATAAAATGATCGAATTACCGATTTAACTCCTTTTAAACCATCAACATGGTTTCTTGTCATGCTCGATTATCTTGTTCCGTACGTCTACAAGCTGAAACATCATACCTCAACTATGTATTTATCTTATTCGTAACTAATACGATAAGAGAATATTCTAAAATATAAGACTAGTGTAAGCCATACTTACCTCACATCCGAATTACGCTTTTCCTTCATTCTTGATTCGTTTGACCTGCTTCCTTCCCCAAGCTTTCACTTAGCTTGCCAAGCGTCAAACTATCATTGTAATTGTAAGATGGTTAGGTTAGTCTTAATCATTTACAACTAAACCATCCTACGCTTTTATGTCGAATTTATCATTCGATCATACACTTGGTCGGTTTGACTTTTTAAAGTCAATCGACTTATCGACTTATTCAATGCACATTCGTTTTATTGAATTTCACTTAGGCATTTCTTCCGAACCTTTAACGAACTTCCAATTTTACATACTAACTACTAGGTAACGTGATTTCAAGCATCTATATCATGATCTTAACATCAATTCTTTTATATCATACTAAACCCATTTCATGAGAAGTATGATCTTGTACCCAATTTCATGGTTTAATCAAACACTTTCTATTTGATATCATGCATGTTGATTCTAAGCATAGCTATATCATAAATTTTATCATAACATTAAAACCCACTTATCTAAGTGTGTTAACTCATCAAGTCCTTCAATTCATAGCATGTTATGTATGATTTTCACTTAGGGTTTCGTTCCTAAGCAAGTATACATCACTAATCTAGCCATAGCTTCTCTAATCCATGCCTAATTCGCGATTAGGATGATTATCCAATTTTTACAACTTCACCAAACATCAAGATTTTACATACCTTATGATCCCCTAGCTTGGGTGATCATTAATCCATGTTCAATTGTGAATTTAGACTCCATTTGGGCCTTCAATTTGATGGATTTGTGAGAGTTTAGGGTTTCACCCTCTTGGTGTAACATCCCGAAAATATAAAAGTTTATAATAATAAAGTATAAAATAAACAAGAGTAAGCTAACTAGGATAAGTAACCCAGTTAGCTAAGAATCTGTAGAAACACATGAATGAACTAAAAGCCTAAAATATAAACTAAATGAAAGTAGAGGCGCTTATGTGTAGAACTTGAAACTTAATTAAACTAGAAATAAAATAAAATTTCACCAAACACCCACTTGGGATGTCTGGTCGATCAAGAAACAAGGGGGGGGGGGCGACAGGAGGTTCTCACCCAACCCTAATCTTCACAAAAATCACAAATTCAAGGCATAAATCAAGTCCAAATCGATTTCTAAGCTCGAATTGGTGATCACCTCACTGAAGGGATCACAAGGTATGTGAAATTCTAGTGTTTTGATTCGTCTCAAGTTCTAGGTTAATTGTGAAAAATCAGAATTCAGCTTGATTGTGTTTTGCATGTATGTAATTAGAAGAGATATGGTGTTTAAGGATGAATCCTAGGTGAAATCTTGTTAAAAGATTTCATGGTAATCATAGAGTTCATAATCACTATTGTAGGTGGCTAATGAACTTGAAGAAAACTTGATATGTCCTAATAATATGATCTTGTTCTAGCATAAATCTGAATTTAAGAATAAATTCAGAAATATTGATGTTAAGACTTGTGTAGAATTGACTAATTAAAGTAGTTTTGATGATAATTACTAGTCATGAAATTGGTTTAGATCGTATAGAAATCCGACCCGCTAGGTGTTTGATAAAACGCCTAAACGAGGGTTAAAATGTTAAAGGTTGGTAAAAAACGCAGATTTGCATATGTTATGAATTAATGCGTTAAAGCTTATGAAAGAGTTCTAATCTTGTTATGAATTGAACTCTTTAGCCAAGGAATCCGGAACGTCAAGTGGACACGCCGGAGGTGATACTCGCGGAAAAGGTGTGCAAGGTGCGTGACTCTAGTCTCGTTACATTATGTAAAAATGTTTGATTTTAGTGTATAAATGATGTCGTAGTGTAATGGATGCGTTTGATGTGTCGTTAAAGTGGTGAAGTTCACTAGACCATCAAACGGGTCAAAATAAATATTTGGAATTGGGTTTGGCTTGTCAACAAAGTGATGGTCTTCACTAGATAGCCAAACGGGTTGAAATGATGCTTGTAAAGGAATTACGTGAGTAGAGACTTGAAAGTTTCATATCTCGCTAGGTGATGGATTGTACCACACCAATAAATTGGTTATGTTAATTTAAGTCTACAAACCCATGATATCGGGTCAAACACTAGAGGTCAATAAAATGTGTCGCTTGAAACGGAATGTTGAATTCCGAGGATATGAGCTTTTAGTTCCAAGGAAACATGAAGCCACGAATAACGTAAACACACCAAGATGTACAAGCCCGGGAACTTGGGTAATGGCATCTAAAAGGCTTTAGAATAAGAAATTTGAAATATACACTTATAGTTAGAATGGGTCGAATAAACGCAAGTATAATAACTTTTAGCCGTATGATCGGCGAGACAAATATTGGTATGATAACAAAACGAGCATGTCCATAATGAGATTACAGACATACAGGAAGGAAATAGCCTAAAACGGTATACGGTTTAGAGCGAAATTCACAAAATAGTCACCGTAATTTACGGTGGAAATAAAAAACGTTACGGTGGGTTATTCCTGTGTTACGGCAGACCAGAATCTTTCAGGGTCTACCGTAACTTACGGTAGCCACCGTAAGTTACGGTGGAGCCCAGAAAAATTATATTTTATCTAACATTTTACGATATCGGAATTCGTTTATATGTATTGTATTAACGTCAAAACTAATGTTTTTAGTGTTTGACTCTAGGTATGGATGAGGTACTTCCGGATGGTGATCAAGTACATTGGCAAGAACCGAACACGCATTTTGAAGCTTCCGCACCAAACTTAACTTTGTCTAGATTTTAATCGTGTTGTAAATGGTTTTGTCAACCGTGTTTTGAATCCTTTAAACTAGTTGTTAGTTGACTAGCAAGGGTTAACTTAAAACTTGTTATGTACTATTTTGGATTTATTTTGGGTACTATCACAAATATGTATGGTCTTTAAATACGAAAAGTTTTTGTAAACTCTGATTAGTATGAAGTTAATATAAGTATTAATTAAATACCGTCCAAATATTAAGGGTGTTACAAGTTGGTAATCAGAGCTTAAGGTTGTCAACAAAGTGTTCCGTTCAAGCTTGATCAAGCATCCGGTAAGAGTTAATTGTTCTAAAGTAGAGTTACTAAGTATAAAAAGGGAAATAATGAATAGAAATGCATGGGAAGAGCGTGTTAACACACTCAAACCCGGAAAGTGCATTAAATAAGAACGGTGAAAACAAGTTATGAACTTGAATAAACCAAAGTAAATAAACCATATGTCATAGATGAAATGTTTAACACTTAATGTAAACATTTCAGTTAAAGATGACGGATAAAGGTAATGATGATACGGTGCCAAGAGTCTCCGAGCAAACGAGAGAAGTGATTGCTGAGGAGGTAGGAAAAGCAATCGAAAACAGTTTGTCGGGTTTCATCGACAAAATCCAAAACACGGTATTATCTGTGGTGGAAGAAAGAATCAAGAAATTGGAGGATAATACCAATTTAGCAAAGGAGAAGTCGGGAGGACGAAAATCTTGTTCTTATAAAGAGTTCATGGCGTGTAAACCGCCAATTTACAATGGGGAGGTTGACCCGATAATATTCCAGCGGTGGCTAAGCGATATGGATGGGGTATTCGAAAGGACTCATTGTGATCCAGAAGACTACGTAGCCTATGGCACGGGTCAGTTAAGGGGTCAAGCGAAAGACTGGTGGGATAACAAGAAGTTAGAAATTGGAAGTGAAGCGGCTAAAGCTATGACATGGGACGAGTTTAAGACGTCGTTTCTTAAACATCACAGTCCCAAGGCAGTCATTAACAAGATCAAGGAAGAATTCATGCAGCTTCGACACAAGGATGAATCTATTGATAAAATCACGAGAATGTTCATGGATAAGATGAAGTTTTGTGATGAATTGATAACGAATGAGGAGCAGAAAATATATTATTATTATAATATGTTGAGCACCGAGTATAGGGAGTTTATGACTCCTTCAAAGTATGAGACTCTCACCGAGATCATAAACGTTGCTCGGGAACGGGAAATAGAGTTGAAGAAACAGATTGAAAGAGGTGAAAGAAGGGCGCAGATAGTCAATCCAAGCCCAACGAAAAAGGCGCGCACAACAGAATCCTCAAAGAAACAAGAAGGGAAAAGCGGGTCATCAAACTGCAAGATATGCGGGAAGGGGCACAAAGGTGAGTGCCGGTTCAAGGACAAACCGTGTCCTATATGTGGGAAAACGGGGCACACGGCTGCATTGTGCCCGAGGAAGGTGTCGGTGTGTTACAAATGCTATCAACCGGGTCACAAGAAATCTGAGTGCCCAGAGTTGATCGGAAAGAAAGATGACAAGAATACACACACTGAGACACCAAGAGCAAAGGCAAGATCTTTCCAGTTAATAGCAGTGGAGGCAAAAACAGAGCCCGATGTGGTCTCTGGTATATTTGCCATAAATTCAATTCCTGCACATGTGTTATTTGATACGGGTGCGAATAAATCCTTTGTTTCACATGGATTCATTCGACATCTTTCTTTTGTACTAACAAAATTGCCTATGCCATTAGAAGTAGAAATAGGTGATAACAAAAGTTTCCTTGTGTGTGACGTATGTCGAGATTGTAAGATAAACATTGACGATGAAGAATATTCAATAGACTTGATTCCTATGTCGATGGGGGAATTCCAAGTAGTAGTCGGGATGGATTGGCTATCCTGATACCATGCGAGAGTCGTACGTTTCCGCAAGGAGATAAAACTAACATCTCCAAGTGGAAAATCTGTTACCATATACGGCGAAAAGAGGGGTAATCCCGTTATGTGTTCAATGCTAAAAGCTCGCCAGCTCATGAAGCATGGTTGTAGGGCATTCATGATATACACGAACGAACTAGACAAGAGATCACTAGAGATTGAAGATGTACCGGTGGTACGCGAATATGCCGACGTATTTCCGGAGGACCTACCGGGAATACCGCCAGAACGGGAGGTAGAGTTCGGGATCGAATTGGTTCCGGGCGCGAAACCTGTGGCCAAGGCGATGTATCGACTCGCGCCATCAGAATTACAAGAATTGATGTCGCAAATTCAAGATCTGTTAGACAAAGGGTTTATCCGGCCTAGTGTGTCTCCGTGGGGCGCACCGGTGCTATTTGTGAAAAAGAAGGATGGGAGCATGCGCATGTGTATCGATTACAGGGAGTTAAATAAACTCACGGTGAAGAATCGATACCCACTCCCAAGAATCGACGATTTATTTGATCAATTGCAAGGCGCAAGTTGGTTCTCCAAGATCGACCTTAGATCGGGATACCATCAGTTGAAAGTCAAGGAGGAGGATATACCGAAGACGGCTTTCCGTACACGGTATGGACATTACGAGTTCCTTGTGATGTCCTTTGGATTAACTAATGCACCCGCGGCTTTCATGGACCTCATGAACCGGGTCTGTAAGCCTATGCTAGATAAGTCGGAAATAGTGTTCATTGATGACATCTTGATATACTCGAGGAATGAAGCGGAACATACAAATCATTTGCGTGAAGTATTAGAGACGCTCAGAAAAGAGAAATTGTACGCAAAGTTCTCGAAATGTGCTTTCTGGTTGAGAGAAGTACAGTTTCTCGGGCACATCATTAGTGCAAACGGGGTGTTAGTAGACCCGTCAAAGATAGAAGCCATGGCGAGATGGGATCCACCGAAGAATCCTTCGGAGATCAGAAGCTTTTTGGGGCTTGCGGGTTATTATCAAAGATTCATACAGGATTTCTCCAAAATTGCTATGCCATTAACCAAATTAACCCGTAAGGATGAAAAGTTTAACTGGGGTAATGATCAAGAAAGGTCGTTCCAAACGCTTAAGGAAAAACTGACCCATGCACCGGTATTGTCATTACCGGAGGGAACAGACGACATGGTAGTTTACTCAGATGCATCACATTCGGGGCTTGGCTGCGTTTTGATGCAACGAGGCAAGGTTATAGCCTATGCCTCGAGGCAGGTAAAGACTCATGAGAAGGGATATCCTACCCATGACCTCGAGTTGGCGGCGGTGGTGTTCGCCTTGAAAATATGGAGGCATTATTTTTATGGGGTGAAATGCACTATCTTTACCGACCATAAAAGCTTGAAGTATTTCTTCGATCAGAAGGAATTAAATATGTGGCAGAGGCGGTGGTTAGAAACCGTCAAAGACTTTGATTGTGAAATACATTACCACCCCGGGAAGGCTAATGTAGTGGCAGACGCGTTAAGCCGAAAGACAGATTATACGCCTATTCGAGTACGATCGATGCAACTAATTGTGACATCGGGTTTGCTTGAGCAAATTCGGAAATCTCAAATTGAAGCAATAAAGGAAGAAAATGTGAAAAGGGAAAGAATAGTTGGGCAGTTAAAAGACCTGGCGGATAATAACCAAGGATTGAAAACTCGATTTGGGAGAATTTGGGTTCCGAACTCATGTGGGGCCAAGGCACTTCTACTTGACGAGGCCCATAAATCTCGTTATTCGATACATCTGGGGGCGACCAAGATGTATAATGATTTAAAACAAAATTATTGGTGGCTAGGAATGAAAAGAGACATCGTGAAATATGTGGAGAAGTGTTTGACCTGCTTGCAAGTCAAAGCAGAGCACCAAAAGCCATATGGTAAGTTGCAACCATTGGATATCCCAGTTTGGAAATGGGAACAAATCACAATGGATTTGTTAACCAAATTACCCAAAACCAACCGTGGGTTTGATGCTATATGGGTAGTCGTGGATAGATTGACGAAAAGTGCTCACTTCATTCCGATTCGTGAGACTTATACATCCGAGAAGATGTTGGAGGTGTACACCAATGAAATCATAGCACGTCATGGGGTACCGATATCTATTGTGTCAGACCGAGATACTAGGTTCACTTCGAATTTTTGGCGCGACTTCCAAGAACAAATAGGGACTAAACTGTTCATTAGCACCGCTTACCATCCACAAACGGATGGGCAGAGTGAAAGAACAATACAAACGTTGGAGGATATGCTGCGGGCTTGCATTATTGACTTCGGGGGTAGTTGGGATGTCTATCTACCCTTGGTTGAATTTTCATATAACAATAGCTATCAATCGAGCATTAAAATGGCCCCGTATGAGATGTTATATGGTAGAAAGTGTCAAACCCAGGTGTGTTGGGGAGAAGTGGGTCCACGAGGATTAGCACCTACTGATATAATCCGAACTACAAATGAGAAGATCGATATGGTCCGAACTCACCTAAAAGCGGCCCAGGATCGACAAAAGTCATACGTGGATAAACGAAAGAGGGCGATTGATTTTCAAGTGGGCGATAAGGTAATGTTGAAAGTATCGCCGTGGAAAGGAATAATACGGTTCAGAAAAAGAGGGAAGTTGAGCCCAAGATTTATCGGACCCTTCAGGATCACCGAACGGGTTAGCAAAGTAGCATATCGTCTCGAACTACCCGAGGAGTTGAGTGGGATTCATAGCACTTTCCACGTGTCACATCTCCGAAAATGTTTAGCAGACGAAACTGCTCGTATCCACTACGATGATATCGAGATGGATAACAGCCTCAACTATGCAGTAAAACCAATTGCGATTTTAGATCGTAAAGAGAAGAGTTTGAGGAACAAAGTGATTAACCAAGTGAAGGTTAAATGGGAACACATGAAGGGGGCGGATACCACCTGGGAATCCGAAGAAGAAATGCAACGGCTCTACCCTATACTATTTGGTACGTAATACGGTTTCGAGGACGAAACCCTTTTTAAGGGGGGTGGACTTGTAACATCCCGAAAATATAAAACTTTATAATAATAAAGTATAAAATAAACAAGAGTAAGCTAACTAGGATAAGTAACCCAGTTAGCTAAGAATCTGTAGAAACACATGAATGAACTAAAAGCCTAAAATATAAACTAAATGAAAGTAGAGGGGCTTATGTGTAGAACTTGAAACTTAATTAAACTAGATATAAAATAAAATTTCACCAAACACCCACTTGGGATGTCTGGTCGATCAAGAAACAGGGGGGGGGCGACAGGAGGTTCTCACCCAACCCTAATCTTCACAAAAATCACAAATTCAAGGCATAAATCAAGTCCAAATCGATTTCTAAGCTCGAATTGGTGATCACCTCACTGAAGGGATCACAAGGTATGTGAAATTCTAGTGTTTTGATTCATCTCAAGTTCTAGGTTAATTGTGAAAAATCAGAATTCACCTTGATTGTGTTTTGCATGTATGTAATTAGAAGAGATATGGTGTTTAAGGATGAATCCTAGGTGAAATTTTGTTAAAAGATTTCATGGTAATCATAGAGTTCATAATCACTATTGTAGGTGGCTAATGAACTTGAAGAAAACTTGATAAGTCCTAAAAATATGATCTTGTTCTAGCATAAATCTGAATTTAAGAATAAATTCAGAAATATTGATGTTAAGACTTGTGTAGAATTGACTAATTAAAGTAGTTTGGATGATAATTACTAGTCATGAAATTGGTTTAGATCATATAGAAATCCGACCCGCTAGGTGTTTGATAAAACGCCTAAACGAGGGTTAAAATGTTAAAGGTTGGTAAAAAACGCAGATTTGCATATGTTATGAATTAATGCGTTAAAGCTTATGAAAGAGTTCTAATCTTGTTATGAATTGAACTCTTTAGGCAAGGAATCCGGAACGTCAAGTGGACACGCCGGAGGTGATACTCGCGGAAAAGGTGTGCTTTAAAGGTGCGTGACTCTAGTCTCGTTACATTATGTAAAAATGTTTGATTTTAGTGTATAAATGATGTCGTAGTGTAATGGATGCGTTTGATGTGTCGTTAAAGTGGTGAAGTTCACTAGACCATCAAACGGGTCAAAATAAATATTTGGAATTGGGTTTGGCTTATCAACAAAGTGATGGTCTTCACTAGATAGCCAAACGGGTTGAAATGATACTTGTAAAGGAATCACGTGAGTAGAGACTTGAAAGTTTCATATCTCGCTAGGTGATGGATTGTACCACACCAATAAATTGGTTATGTTAATTTAAGTCTACGAACCCATGATATCGGGTCAAACACTAGAGGTCAATAAAATGTGTCGCTTGAAACAGAATGTTGAATTACGAGGATATGAGCTTTTAGTTCCAAGGAAACATGAAGCCACGAATAACGTAAACACACCAAGATGTACAAGCCCGGGAACTTGGGTAATGGCATCTAAAAGGCTTTAGAATAAGAAATTTGAAATATACACTTATAGTTAGAATGGGTCGAATAAACGCAAGTATAATAACTTTTAGCCGTATGATCGGCGAGACAAATATTGGTATGATAACAAAACTAACATGTCCATAATGAGATTACAGACATACAGGAAGGAAATAGCCTAAAACGGTATACGGTTTAGAGCGAAATTCACAAAATAGTCAAATGGCAAAATCCCAGAGTCCATCGTAAATTACGGTCTCCACCGTAATTTACGGTGGAAATCAATAATGTTACGGTGGGTTATTCCTGTGTTACGGCAGACCAGAATCTTTCAGGGTCTACCGTAACTTACGGTAGCCACCGTAAGTTACGGTGGAGCCCAGAAAAATTATATTTTATCTAACATTTTACGATATCGGAATTCGTTTATATGTATTGTATTAACGTCAAAACTAATGTTTTTAGTGTTTGACTCTAGGTATGGATGAGGTCCTTCCGGATGGTGATCAAGTACATTGTCAAGAACCGAACACGCATTTTGAAGCTTCCACACCAAACTTACCTTTGTCTAGATTTTAATCGTGTCGTAAATGGTTTTGTCAACCGTGTTTTGAATCCTTTAAACTAGTTGTTAGTTGACTAGCAAGGGTT
The DNA here is from genome assembly GCA_030545235.1 of Helianthus tuberosus. Lineage (NCBI taxonomy): Eukaryota > Viridiplantae > Streptophyta > Magnoliopsida > Asterales > Asteraceae > Helianthus > Helianthus tuberosus. Next base: position 2,122,720 of record JARYGA010060305.1, read on the forward strand.
AACTTAAAACTTGTTATGTACTATTTTGGATTTATTTTGGGTACTATCACAAATATGTATGGTCTTTAAATACGAAAAGTTTTTGTAAACTCTGATTAGTATGAAGTTAATATAAGTATTAATTAAATACCGTCCAAATATTAAGGGTGTTACACTTGGTCGCCCCTGAGCTCGATCCAGAACACACACTATGTGTGTGTGTGTTTGTGTTTGATTTAATTAAATAACTTTTCTAGTTATCCCGCTTTAACCCCTCGTGTTTGGTTCGTTATTATGTAGGTCACAGCCTACTTATTTCTAATAACAATATTCCCACCTATTAACTAGGTTAAACATTCCTAGTTAACTTAGTGGGTTCGGGGAATTTATGACTCGGTTTATTTTTAGGTCCCGTTAATTCAGGCCTTCTATCTACTTTGCTTTCTCAAAGTATTTATCCTCCTTTTATTAAATATTAGATTTATTTATTTAAACCATATTATTTACCGGGTAAATTTTCACCTCTAATGGTATTTTACCAAGTCATTAATATTAACGTGGTTTGATTACCAAACCCGTTTTTTGGGTGTTACAAGTCTACCCCCCTTAAAGAGGTTTCGTCCTCGAAACCTTTTCTTACATAATTTATCGAGTTTAACTCCATGCATTTTCTCTCGATAATCAATTAAGCATTTCTCATACTTTAACCGATTGTTAGTATTACCAGAAAAGTATGGTAATATCCTTTTGGTTATTAATCATCTACGTATCTTACATGACATAATGCGACTTGAAATAACGTAATCTCGTTATTTCCACTAGTTTAATTAACTTAGCAATATTCATCACTCGGCTCTAATATTCATCACTCGGCTCTAATGTGATTATATTTCACATTACACTTCTTGACCGTGATCATGTCACGTCATGCCAAATTTTACATCAACTTTCTATTTTTAGAATTATCACTTTTCGGATATATCGTCTTGCACCTATCCGTGTCAAGACTTATATCTTTCATGTTTACCGTTTATACGTCTATCATAATTCATTTTTTTGTAGAAACGTTATTTCTTACCAAAACCGAAGTTTTAGTTTAGCGTCTTTGTAACAACCCTCGGTAAAACCAACACTCTCATAATATTTCGACACTCCATTATATTGTAAAATGTCCCCATATATCTTATATTACACCCCGTATATGAAAACCGAGCCCGATATATGTTATAGTTTATAAAATAAATTAAAAATAAGAAATAGTAAGTTGAGGCGGGCCGCGTAGGATCCCACCTCAAGCTCACGCGGGCCGTATGAGAGCGTTGACCGGACTCCGCTGAATTCTTTAGTTCAAGTGGGCCGCGTAAGCTTAAGCTTACATTAACGCGGGCCGCGCGGACTCATAAAACGCGGATACATCCGATGCTGACACGTGTCGACATCGTGTCAAGCCTAGTGGTTCTGCTCCGTTGTAAGTATTATAACCCCAGTTTCGTAATAGTTACGCTGCCCGATTGATTTAGGGTTCCGTAACAACTGTCCTGGTTCTGCCCGACGTAGTTGTTGGAATGCCGTCTCGGGGAGGGTATTATTAATATTTTCAAAGGGTTATGGTACTAACCAATGTGCATTTGTATAAATTATAGATTATATCCAGGAAACCCTTACGAAAAGCCTAAGACAGCAATGTGAGTAATCTCCTTTTTATCAACTGTTTTTATAAAACCTCAATTGTTTTATATTATATTACCAGTATGTGAGTCTTTATAGTTCTTCAATTACTGCCGGTATTTGGGGTTTTGTATACAAAATTTATTACTTGCGAGTAGTAAGTCGGGATGACAGTACGTTACCATTGGACGACGAGTAGCCAATGTGTAATATGACCCACAAGTCAAGGATTGACAGTACTGAATGAGTAATTGTGTAGAAATGAACAATGTGATCGCTCTCAATACTGTGTTATTAGATAAAATGTTTCTTGATTAAACTGGGATTCACTCACCAGTATTTCCCGCTGACAAAATATTTTTAAAACATGTTTCAGGTAACACAATGTGAAAGCCAACTGGGAAAAAGCCAGCTCGAGAGCACTGACGGCTTGGAAAATAAGTGGCTATAAAAGTTATCTAAGAAACAATGTTTTAAATTAAATAAAATAGGGTTTGTCCCTATAAATGTATTATAATAAGAAACTTGGGTTTTGCCCATGTTATTATTATTTTCAAATATGGTGGTTTTACTCTGATAAACATTTCCTAACTACGGTCCTGATGTTATTTCCGCTGCCACATTAACAAAACCTGATACCACCAAAACTCTGTGATCACGTCCGTCCGTTCCCGGGGATCAGGGATCGGGGGTTGCGACAGAAGGTGGTATCAGAGCCTAGCCACTGGTCTGAGCCAAAGAAGTGTTCTGCTGACACTTAAAATTCTAAATTTTGTGTTAGGAAATAAATTACGGAAATACGTGCATAACTGTATTTATTTGTTATGTGTTATTTGACTATTTGTTAGTTTTCAGTATGAGTGATCAAGAACCATCAGATGTGAATCGTCAGTTAACTGATTCACCTAGGAGTGAAGGTACATCATCACAGCCTGCCCTTTCAGGGTATTCTGCTGATCAGGAGGAGGGAATATTTAACTTTAGAGCTAAATTGGAAGAACCATTTCCTAATAAGAAACGAGGATGGTTCAGTAAAGAAGCTTTTGCTCGTAGGAAGAGAATGCGAAAACTGCAACAGCAAAGGGCTTTAGCAGCTATTAAGCGAGAGACAGATGCCCATACTCAAGATATGCTAAATAGAAGCCTAGCTAATTTCCATATTTTAGCTACAACTGCTGCTGACCCAGGTCTGGAACAATTAGTAGCCCCACAACCACAAAACCCAGAACAACCCATGGAAATAGAAAACCTGGAAAACCAAGTAGAGATGCACGATTTTAACCCCGAAGAAATCCCAAGGGTACCTGCACCAAACCCTCTAGATCCGAATTACGACCCCTGGTGGGATGATAATAGGGATTTTGTGCAACGTTACCCTATCCAGGATTATCCACCCATACAAAACATAGAAGCCTACCCAGGTATGGACCCTTTAGATCCCTATTACCAAAATGATTATATTAGGGAGATATTAGAGGATCCTTACCAATTTCAGGATCTGTCACCCCCATATCAGCAAACCGTACCCCAGATTCCAAAACCAGTCCGAGAACCTGCACCCCCAATGAGTGCAGAAAACGTCCAAGAACTTAGGACTTTCGGGGAGGAAATTTTAGAAAGCAGTGAGAGGATGCGTCAGGTGGGAGAGCGTCTCGTATGGAAATACGATGAGCGCAATATGGATTTTTGGATGAATCCATATCCATGAATGTTAGATTGGAGGAAGCGATAGTAATAATAATAATATAATAAAATAAGATATGTGTGTACGGATGCATATTACTATTTTATTTCTGTTGGTATTGTAATCTTTATTTCTGTACTAGTGTGTAATAGACGCATAGTATATGAAAAAGAGTATAGTCGCAATGATCGACGGTTTTGGTTAAATTGCGTATCATGTGATTAACTATATTACCTATTAATTGTGATATTAATATTGGATAAATGTTTAAAGTTCAGATAGCCGACGAAGGAAATCAAGGAAATCTGAATAACGATAACCAAAGTAACATTAACGTGGTTAATGAGAATCCGAGCATCAACAACAATAACAATCAAGTGGACAATAGTGCTATCCAACACATAGTAGCACAGGGAATTATAGATGCAATGCCATTTATACTTCAAACTGTTAAAGATGCTGATAATAAAAGTAAGCATAGCAGTAAGCGACCAAGTGAACCAGAAAACAACGTGAACAATGGACCTGTACTTCAAATGCCCATTCCCAAAAGAAGAAGAACCGTGCCTTACGGTTGTTCTTATAAAGAATTTTGGTCTTGTAAACCAATGGAATTCTTGGGCAATGAAGGGGCCATTGCAACCTTACGCTGGATAGAAAAGACTGAGGCAGTCTTAAGAATAAGTAAGTGTGCTGAAGAAGATAAGATATTGTTTGCTTCTAATCTGTTTAAGAATGCAGCACTAGAATGGTGGAACACTATCCTCCAAACAAAAGGAAGTGATAGAACTTATAATATGGAATGGGAAGAGTTTAAGGACAAGGTAGAAAGGAAATTCTGCCCTCCAAATGAAAAAGAACAGATAGCAAACAAATTTCTAAACCTTAGGATGACTGGTGTGGATAGCAAGGGATACACAAAGCTATTCTTCGAATATGCTAGGAGAGTGCCAACTCTTGCTTCACCAGAACCAGTGTTAATTTCCTGTTATATTTGGGGATTAATTGGGGAAATAAGACACGTAGTCAAGGCAGCTAGACCTCAAACCATAGAAGAAGCTGTAGAACTAGCCAATACCTTGACTGATGAGTTAGTCCGTACCAGAGAAGAGGATCAAAGGAGGAACCTAACCCAGAAATTGACTCAAGAATTTCGTTCTGGAAATTCTAACTGTGGGAAAATGTAGGATCTACCTCTACACCCTACTGTAGGTATTGCAAAAGAAAGCATGCAGGAAGATGCTCCATATATTGTAACTTTTGCAAAATATCGGGACACAAAGAAGAAGACTACAGGAAGAAAAACAGCAGGATATGCTACAACTGCAGAGAACAAGGTCACATCAAGCCAAACTGCCCAAAATTAGCTCCAGCTACATATAACAAGAATACTAAAAATGCTAGAGCATTTGTTCTAACTGCAGAAGAAGCCAAGATGATTCCAGATGTCATAGCTGGTACGTTTTTAGTTAATGATGTCTTTGCTAAAGTATTATTTGACTCTGGTGCAAACCAAAGTTTTATTAATACATCGTTTTACAAATTTCTAAATCAGTCATTAACTAAACTACCACATGAATGTTTAGTAGAGACAGCAAATGGAGAAACTGTTAGAATTTCTGAAATCTTGCAGGGAGCAAGTATAGAAATTTTAAATCAGAAATTTATAGCAAACCTATATCCCATGAGTTTGGTAGGATTTGATGTTGTTTTAGGAATGGATTGGTTAATAGCCAATAAAGCCAGTATTTTATGTGATCAAAAGTTAATTCAAGTAAATTCACCAAAAGGTAAAACGATCACAATTAAAGGAGATAAGCCCTCTAGATCCACAAAATTCATATCTGTGATGAAAACTGCAAGTTGTATAAGAAAAGGTTCTATAGTGTATTTGATTTCCATAATCACTAACACTAAAGGAAAGGATTTAAAAGACATTCCTGTAGTATCTCAGTTTTCAGATGTCTTTCCAGAAGAATTGTCAGGGCAACCTCCAGACAGAGAAGTTGAATTCAGAATCCACTTAATACCAGGAACATCACCTATTGCCAAAGCACCTTACCGGTTGGCACCTGCAGAAATGCAAGAATTAAAGAAACAATTAGATGAATTGTTAGAGAAAGGATTTATACAACCGAGTTCGTCGCCATGGGGAGCGCCGATACTGTTTGTTAAAAAGAAAGACGGATCAATGCGTATGTGCATTGACTACCGTGAATTAAACAAAGTCACGATTAAGAATCGGTACCCATTACCGAGAATCGATGATCTGTTTGACCGACTGCAAGGAGCTCGATTTTTCTCTAAAATCGATTTAAGGTCAGGATATCATCAATTAAAGGTACAGGAAGAGGACATTCCTAAAACCGCATTTAGAACGAGGTACGGTCATTATGAATTTACTGTCATGCCATTTGGTTTAACCAATGCCCCAGCTGCATTTATGGACATGATGAACCGAATATGTAAGCCATATTTGGATAAATTCATAATTGTATTCATAGATGATATTCTAATTTACTCTAAGAATAAAGAGGATCATGCAAGACATTTGCACGCACTTTTAAGTTTATTAAGAAAGGAAAAACTTTATGCTAAGTTTTCAAAGTGCGAATTTTGGTTAGAACAGGTACAATTCCTTGGACATTTAGTCAATCATGAAGGAATTCATGTGGATCCAACTAAAATCGAGGCAATTACCAAATGGAAAACCCCTAAGTCACCAACCGAGGTTAGAAGTTTCTTAGGATTGGCCGGTTATTATAGAAGATTTATTAAAGATTTCTCTAGAATAGTCATTCCCTTAACTAAGTTAACTTGTAAATCTGTTAAGTTTGAATGGGGAGTAAAACAAGAAGAAGCCTTTAGAATTCTTAAGCAAAGATTAACCCATACACCCATACTAGCATTACCAGAAGGAACTGAAGACTTTGTAGTCTATTGTGATGCTTCTAAATTAGGTTATGGATGTGTATTGATGCAACGACAAAAGGTTATAGCTTACGCATCTAGACAACTTAAGAATCATGAAGAGAATTATTCAACTCATGATTTAGAGTTAGGAGCTATAATTTTTGCTCTTAAGATTTGGAGACATTACCTTTATGGTAGTAAGTTTACCATATTCACTGATCATAAGAGTTTAAGGTATGTTTTCGGGCAGAAAGAGTTGAATATGAGACAAAGGCGTTGGATGGAATTTCTTAGTGATTATGATTGTGATATCCAGTATCATGAAGGAAAAGCAAATGTAGTGGCAGATGCTTTAAGCCGAAAGTATCATGAAAAGCCAAGAAAGGTACGTTCTCTTAAATTAAATCTGCAAGTAGATTTAAATGATCAAATAAGAGAAGCACAAGAATCAGTAATCAAGGATGATTCTGAAAAATTAAAAGGTATGTTAAAAGAATTAAAACAAGGAACAGATGGAATTTGGAGATTCCATGAAAAGAGAATGTGGATACCTAAATTAGGAAATCTACGTTATCGCATATTAGAAGAAGCCCATAAATCTAAGTATACGATGCACCCAGGTAGTGATAAAATGTACCAGGATTTAAAGAAAATTTTCTGGTGGATAGGAATGAAGAAAGATATAGCAACTTATGTTTCTAAATGTTTAACTTGTTCACAAGTCAAAGCTGAACATCAGAAACCGTCAGGTTTGTTACAACAATTAGAAATGCCAGTTTGGAAATGGGAATTTATAACAATGGATTTTGTTACTAAATTACCCAAAACTAGGAAAGGAAATGATACAATCTGGGTGATTGTAGATAGGCTAACCAAGTCAGCTCATTTTCTACCAATGAAGGAAACAATTAGTATGGAACAATTATCTAAATTGTATGTAAATGAAATTGTTTCTTTACATGGCATTCCTTTATCAATTGTTTCTGATAGAGATAGCCGCTTTACATCTCATTTTTGGTCAAGTTTCCAAAAGGCAATGGGAACCAAGTTAAGGTTAAGCACAACTTATCATCCTCAAACAGATGGAAAAAGTGAAAGAACAATCCAGACAATGGAGGACATGCTTAGAGCTTGTGTAATTGATTTCGGAGGTAATTGGGACGATCACTTACCTTTAATAGAATTTTCTTATAATAATAGTTATCACACAAGTATCAAGGCTGCACCATTTGAAGCACTTTATGGAAGAAAGTGTCGAACCCCAGTCTGTTGGGCAGAAAGTGGGGAAAAACAACTATCTGGACCTGAGATAGTACAAGAAACAACTGATAAGAATATTCAAGTCAAGGAACGACTGAAAGCCACACGTGATCGACAAAAGAGTTATGCCAATAACCGACGCAAGCCATTGGAATTTCAGGTAGGAGATAAAGTATTGTTGAAAGTCTCTCCTTGGAAAGGAGTGGTAAGATTCATCAAACGGGGAAAGTTAAGTCCCAGGTATGTTGGACCTTTCAAGATTATTAGAAAAATAGGACCTGTAGCCTATCAGCTACAACTGCCAGAGGAAATGGCAGGAATACATGATGTGTTTCATGTATCAAATCTTAAAAAGTGTTTAGCTGATGAATCACTGATAGTACCTCTTAAGGATATAGAGGTAAATGAACAACTCAAATTTGTAGAAAGACCTCTACAGATTGAAGATAGGAAAGTCAAGAATCTCAAACACAAGAGACTAGTTCTAGTCAAAGTGAAGTGGGACTCCAAAAGAGGACCAGAATACACATGGGAGCTTGAATCTGAAATGAAAAGAAAATATCCATATTTATTTCAATAGATCTCGAGGACGAGCTCTAAAATAAGGTGGGGAGAATGTAACAACCCTCGGTAAAACCAACACTCTCATAATATTTCGACACTCCATTATATTGTAAAATGTCCCCATATATCTTATATTACACCCCGTATATGAAAACCGAGCCCGATATATGTTATAGTTTATAAAATAAATTAAAAATAAGAAATAGTAAGCTGAGGCGGGCCGCGTAGGATCCCACCTCAAGCTCACGCGGGCCGTATGAGAGCGTTGACCGGACTCCGCTGAATTCTTTAGTTCAAGCGGGCCGTGTAAGCTTAAGCTTACATTAACGCGGGCCGCGCGGACTCATAAAACGCGGATACATCCGGTGCTGACACGTGTCGACATCGTGTCAAGCCTAGTGGTGATCCGGACAAGCTATAGGTTGACCGCGTGTTGACGCGGGCCGCGTAAGGCTTAGCCTTACCTTACGCGGGCCGCCTGGAAGTCTGATTTCACAACTATAAATAGCAGGCATTAGTTTTCGTTTTCCGTCGCTCACTTCTCGAATTCTAAATCTCACTTTCTGTAGTAGAGGAATTATAGTTGGGTATTATACCCCTAATTAGCGAGGTTCTGCTCCGTTGTAAGTATTATAACCCCAGTTTCGTAATAGTTACGCTGCCCGATTGATTTAGGGTTCCGTAACAACTGTCGTGGTTCTGCCCGACGTAGTTGTTGGAATGCCGTCTCGGGGAGGGTATTATTAATATTTTCAAAGGGTTATGGTACTAACCAATGTACATTTGTGTAAATTATAGATTATATCCAGGAAACCCTTACGAAAAGCCTAAGACAGCAATGTGAGTAATCTCCTTTTTATCAACTGTTTTTATAAAACCTCAATTGTTTTATATTATATTACCAGTATGTGAGTCTTTGTAGTTCTTCAATTACTGCCGGTATTTGGGGTTTTGTATACAAATTTATTACTTGCGAGTAGTAAGTCGGGATGACAGTACGTTACCATTGGACGACGAGTAGCCAATGTGTAATATGACCCACAAGTCAAGGATTGACAGTACTGAATGAGTAATTGTGTAGAAATGAACAATGTGATCGCTCTCAATACTGTGTTAATAGATAAAATGTTTCTTGATTAAACTGGGATTCACTCACCAGTATTTCCCGCTGACAAACTATTTTTAAAACATGTTTCAGGTAACACAATGTGAAAGCCAACTGGGAAAAAGCCCACTCGAGAGCACTGGCGGCTTGGAAAATAAGTGGCTATAAAAGTTATCTAAGAAACAATGTTTTAAATTAAATAAAATAGGGTTTGTCCCTATAAACGTATTATAATAAGAAACTTGGGTTTTGCCCATGTTATTATTAATATCAAATATGGTGGTTTTACTCTGATAAACATTTCCTAACTACGGTCCTGATGTTATTTCCGCTACCACATTAACAAAACCTGATACCACCGAAACTCTGTGATCGCGTCCGCCCGTTCCCGGGGATCGGGGGTTGCGACAGTCTTCTCTTTAACCTTTGTCAATTATCCATACTGGGATATTAACAGTCCAAAATTTATTCTTTTTCAGTCTTTGTTTTATGGGAGGATTCTCCATTTATTCCCTCGCTTTGTCTAATTAACCCGTAGGTTTTATCACTTAGTCTATGGGCTATTTTATTAGACTTTCACATCTTTAAGGCGAGGTCCTTAAAATCTATTTCTTTCTAGTCATGACTCGTGAGTCGTTTTAGTCTCGTAGACTTTTCCATTGTTTATAACCACAAAGGTTAGGTTGATCCCGTAGATCATTCCTTACTCATGTCATTCTTAAAATACATGTTTGGTATCAAGGCATCCTGTTTTTTGTTTAAGATCATTTATTTTCGCCTTGGTATTTTCTTTGACCTTGACCGTAGTCTAAGGCTGCATTCGTTTCCTTTTAGACAATTTTCCGACTTTATGACTTCTCACGTCATTTATGCGTTGGTTTATCATATGCTCACCATTATCCAGTTTACATATACTCGTATTTGATTATGTCCCATTACCGGGATCATTATTCTTTTGCTTTTAACGCTACCTTTATCCCGCTTGCGTTTGCTCATGCCGTTCGGCATGACATTATATTCGACCCGTTCAACTTTAAAATAGTTGAACATAATTTATTCAAAATTTCTATTTACATTATCTTGTCTTCTTTTAGTTATGACTCAAAACCCGAGTCTTTTAAGTTTCCATCCGAGTCCCCGTCTCTCGGTCTACGCATGCGTTTTAATTCCCTACCCATCAACCAGGTGTTTTACCAAAATCGTTATCATTGCACCCCTTCCGGTATGCATTAAGACTTCATTTCGATTTACTTGGTCATCTTTGCGAAATCCGTCGCTTTTATTCGACCATGTCCTTTATTCTTTACGTGACCACCGTTGGCGGCCTTATTAATTATGAGTGACGATTATCATCGTTATCCTTGCTTTACCACGACTAAAGTTAACAACCTTGATTATCTTTTTCGTGTGGGCAACACCTTTGTTTTTATGACCCGGCGGATCGTCTATACTTTGGTTTTACTTGCCCATTTTGTTCACCATGGCCCCTTCGTCCAAGATGACTTATTTTCGTAAATTTTCTTTTGATCATTCATTTATATCATCATTTACATTAAATCTTGTCCCTTCTCTCGGGCTCATTATTCTAATGTAATACGCTTCCGTCACCCGGCTGTGCGTTTAAATTATTATCAACTATTTTGTTCATTTGTTTCATTTGGGTACTTTTTAATTTGTCCCATTCCCTCGTCCTTACTACATCGGATGTAAATGTGTCCGCTATAAGAAGTTCATGGTATCATATGCCACTACTTACTTGGCCAGAGTAAGCGATTAACACATGACACGCATGACCTTTTTATAGTTTTCACTTCACGCCCTATGTAAGTAATGCCTCTATTTGTTTCTTTTGGAACAATATCCCGAATACATTTTCTATTCGGGTTTTTTCGAGTTTTTAATTTACATATGCAACTTTCAATTTCTACGTATTTGTTGCATATTACTATTTGTGCAATTAAATTTAAAATGTGCACCTGGTAATGCTTGCCTTAACGGGCTTCTCTTGCAATTAATCTTGTTTGCTATGACCACACGATTTAGGTTCTTGGTGAACATGTTCTTTGGACCGTTCCTTTGTCAAATCCGCGATTTGTTAATTCTCGCTATCTCCATATGCGAGTGTCCTTCAACTAAAACATTTACAACAGTTAGTAATTTCGACATTAATGGATGCCTGTATTATAATACAAGGCTTTTCTGCTATACGCATCAACGCGTGTAATTTCGTTGACTAAATCTATTCTATATCATTTTTATCGGTGTAACGTGTATTGCACGATAACCATATGTGTTGTTCTCAACACTTTAATCATAATAAACCATTGCACTTACCGGATTTGCGATCAAGTCTCGAACCGAACACACTTTACTTTTTAACCATGATCTCTGATTACCAACTTGTAACACCCTTGCTAGATTAATACAATATTTTATATAAGTTTCGTAAAAATACATGTTAACACGATTACCCGTAGTATGACAATACGAGTTTACTAAAACTTTTACAATTTAAAAGTTAATGAACAACTTAATGTAATTGAATTCGTCGTTTAAAAGATACGACGAAACGTCGCGCGGAAGCTTTTAACTTTATCGTGTTCGGTTCTTCTTCGAGCTTGATCTTCATCCGGGCACTCTTGGCAATCACCTATGATCAAAACCAACTTAAAAGTTAGTTTTGATAGTTAAATAACAAGTTTAAACAAGTTATATGGGTCAAACAACAAAATTAAACATTTTTCATGTTCAGGGGGGGGGGGGCGTCGCGTGACGCCTAGCCCCCTTTTTCACAGAATGTTGCTTAACTGTTGCTGTACATACCAGTATGACCCGATTTCACGGAAACGAGCATAACTCTCTCGTTTTTAATCCGTTTTACCCGATTCTTTTCCTACGCGTCCGTAATTTAATTCTCCATCATATGGAGTTAAAATCCAACATCCAACATAAAAAAAAATTGAGACTTCTAAGCCTTCGACTCGTTACCTTTTTATCGAATTTTACCCGTTTATGCATTTTATCAAACCAACATATTTGTTTGATTCCTATATCACATACACTTCTTCAAATTAATGTTATCTACCATTTTTGGTTCTAATCACAGGTTTATTACACAATTTAAACTCGTTTTCACTCGTATGCTTATTTTGACCCATTAAGGGTATTTAAGCACTTTTGAGCCTAAAATCGCTTTCGATTGCTTCTAGCATTCCATCACCACATTTCTTATCCTATAATCTCCCACCACAACTGTATTTATGGTGGGTTTAATGTGGTGATCTATATAAACCAAATTTTACTTCTCGAATCATTATTTTACGGCAAAAACTCAAATAGTGCAATTTGACCAATATAATACCTCTTTCAGCTTCTATACTCATTCTAAGTATTTACCTAATCATAAAACTCGTTTCCAAACAACCTTTAAAGGTTGTTTGTTCGAATTAGCTAACAAGGGCGTTTTGGTCCTTTTTAGTCTTTCAATTACGACAAGGTCTTTTGAGAGCATGTTTGACCCATAATTCTTCTTTTGAGTTATGATCTTGTTCGAAAAGTCATTACGCTTTTCGAAACGCCACGAACCTCTTTTAAAACATTCGGTTTATCCATTTAAGTAACCCATTGTCTATCTAAGACTTCATTTAATGCTCATTGAACCTTACGTTCTAAATGAATAATTACTCTATTACTCATACCTGGCTCGGGTCAATGTATTGACCTGTTTTAATGCCTTGCTATAATATTCTCTAAATAATGGCGATGCAATTATCATTTCTACATTTATTCCTGAAATCATATAACTCGACAAGAATCATTAGTCGCTATTATCAAAAGGTGGTATCTTCACCCTTTGACCCGTTTGGTCTAAATGACCGATTATATTAGCGAGATGACATGTATTTTCATCTCGACTATATGACTCGCTCCGATTTACATCGTGCGGTCGTTTTACTTATAATTCATTTCTTAACACTTTTCGGCTTATTAAGGCTTACTTCATAAGTATCCTTTTAAAACCAATAGTTATGGTCGACGCGTGACCAATTTACCGTTTTACCCTTATTGTTTGTTTTGGTTTACCCTATAAGGTAACCATTTAAAAGTTCATTTTCCATTTGTCATAAAATGATCGAATTACCGATTTAACTCCTTTTAAACCATCAATATAGTTTCTTGTCATGCTCGATTATCTTGTTCCGTACGTCTACACGCCGAAACATCATACCTCAACTATGTATTTATCTTATTCGTAACTAATACGATAAGAGAATATTCTAAAATATAAGACTAGTGTAAGCCATACTTACCTCGCATCCGAATTACGCTTTTCCTTCATTCTTGATTCGTTTGACCCGCTTCCTTCCCCAAGCTTTCACCTAGCTTGCCAAGCGTCAAACTATCATTGTAATTGTAAGATGGTTAGGTTAGTCATAATCATTTACAACTAAACCATCCTACGCTTTTATGTCGAATTTATCATTCGATCATACACTTGGTCGGTTTGACTTTTTTAAGTCAATCGACTTATCGACTTATTCAATGCACCTTCGTTTTATTGAATTTCACTTAGGCATTTCTTCTGAACCTTTAACGAACTTCCAATTTTACATACTAACTACTAGGTAACGTGATTTCAAGCATCTATATCATGATCTTAACATCAATTCTTTTATATCATACTAAACCCATTTCATGAGAAGTATGATCTTGTACCCAATTTCATGGTTTAATCAAACACTTTCTATTTGATATCATGCATGTTGATTCTAAGCATAGCTATATCATAAATTTTATCATAACATTAAAACCCACTTATCTAAGTGTGTTAACTCATCAAGTCCTTCAATTCATAGCATGTTATATATGATTTTCACTTAGGGTTTCGTTCCTAAGCAAGTATACATCACTAATCTAGCCATAGCTTCTCTAATCCATGCCTAATTCGCGATTAGGATGATTATCCAATTTTTACAACTTCACCAAACATCAAGATTTTACATACCTTATGATCCCCTAGCTTGGGTGATCATTAATCCATGTTCAATTGTGAATTTAGACTCCATTTGGGCCTTCAATTTGATGGATTTGTGAGAGTTTAGGGTTTCACCCTCTTGGTCGCCCCTGAGCTCGATCCAGAACACACACTGTGTGTGTGTGTGTTTGTGTTTGATTTAATTAAATAACTTTTCTAGTTATCCCGCTTTAACCCCTCGTGTTTGGTTCGTTATTATGTAGGTCACAGCCTACTTATTTTTAATAACAATATTCCCACTTATTAACTAGGTTAAACATTCCTAGTTAACTTAGTGGGTTCGGGGAATTTATGATTCAGTTTATTTTTAGGTCCCGTTAATTCGGGCCTTCTATCTACTTTGCTTTCTCAAAGTATTTATCCTCCTTTTATTAAATATTTGATTTATTTATTTAAACCCTATTATTTACCGGGTAAATTTTCACCTCTAACGGTATTTTACCAATTCATTAATATTAACGTGGTTTGATTACCAAACCCGTTTTGGGGTGTTACATACACACATGGGTTTTCCATCTCGGTGGAAAACATGGATCGTGGGAATTCTATTTTCCGGCAAAGCGTTGGTTTTAGTTAATGGTTCACCGACAGGGGAGTTCCAATACAAGAGGGGACTGAGACAAGGCGACCCGTTATCCCCCTTCTTATTTACAATTGCGATGGAAGCGTTGCATGTACTAATGATGAAGGCAGTAGACTCCGGCGTATTTAAAGGGTTAAAGTTACCAAAGAGCGGCCCCTGCTTATCACACCTATTCTTTGCAGACGATTCTATCTTTTTGGGAACCTGGGATATCGATAATATGATGGCACTACGTAGAATTATGAGAATATTTTACATGATGTCAGATTTGAAAGTGAATCACAACAAAAGCTGTCTCTATGGGATCGGGATTAGTGAAGCAGAAATTGAGAACATGGCTAGCACGTTGAAATGTAAAATGGGACGCTTCCCATTCACATACTTGGGGTTGAAGGTGGGTGCAAATATGAATAGGGTAGGCAACTGGAAGGAGGTAATAGACAAGTTCAATAAAAGGTTGTCAAACTGGAAAGCAAAAATATTGTCTTTTGCGGGGAGGCTGACGCTTGTGAAGTCGGTATTGGGAGCCCTACCGAACTATTTTTTATCATTGTACAAGGCACAAAAAAAAATATTAAAGATTCTAGAAGGGATTCGAAGAAGGTTCTTGTGGGGAGGATGTGGGGGTGTGAGGAAAATACGTTGGATGAGGTGGGAAAAAATAGTGGCATCAAAAAGCATGGGTGGGCTCGGGATTGGGTGAATAAGGGAAATGAATATGGCACTCCTAATGAAGTGGAGATGGATATTTAAAGCCGAACCGGAGCAGTTTTGGGTGAAGGTCATAGATGCTCTTCACCATAACAAGAGGGTAGTTAAGAGTATTCCGTTAAAGAAATCAATTTCGGGAACATGGAAAGCAATAATGGGGATGGAAGAGGAATTCAGGAAGGTGGGGATCGAACCGGATAATTGTTTAAAATGCAATGTGGGAAGTGGGAATAAAACACTATTCTGGCTGGATTCTTGGGCGTCCAACCGACCTTTCAAGGAGGAATTCCCCAGCGTGTTTGTTTTGGCAAAAAATAAAAGGAACAAAGTGCAGCAAAATTATAAAAGGATCGAAGGAGGTGTGATGTGGGACTGGAGTTGGAATAGGCTGCCTAATTGCAGTGAAGAAAAAAATGAGTGGGAAACATTGAAGACATTATTGCTACAACAAAACTTGAACCAGCATGAGGACGAATGGAGATGGAAGGATAATGACTCGAAAGGTTACTCGGTGAAGGAAATAAGGAAAACATTGACTGGGATCGTCGACGTTAACCACAATCCAAACAGTTTTGAATGGAGTAAGATAGCTATGGCAAAAGTAAACCTGTTCGTTTGGAGAGCGATGGAAGAAAGAATTCCGACAAGGGTGGCGTTAAAGAAGAGGAGCTCGCTTGTTGGACCGGACCTGTGTAATGTATGTGGGCTGGGCCCAGAAACGGCAAGCCACATATTAATCCATTGCCCGTTAGCAAAGGAAGTTTGGGTACAGTTATGGAGCTGGATGAAACTCCCCTTTCCATACCACAATGAAAGTATGACAACAAGATTCCAAGAGAAAACGAACTGGCCAAGGAGAAAGGAAAAAATAATATATGCTATTCATTTACTTGCGGCATGGAGTCTTTGGAAGAATAGAAACAATACAATCTTTAATGACAAAGTTAAGGAACCATCCAGGCTTGTGAAGAGATTAAAGAAGAATCTTTTGATTGGGTCAACCTAAGATCGAAAAGATTAGGGATATCATGGAACGAGTGGCTGAATTTTTGCACAAGGGAAGAATGATCATAAAAAGTGTATTATTAGTAGTCTTGATGATCCTTTATGTATGTTTGTTTGAAGTTGTACTTGATTGTTTCTTGAGTATGTCGGGTGGCGATATCTAGCATCTTGCTATATGTCATTTTTAACCTGTTGACATGGTGGAATAAAAGTTGTTTTGTTGTTGTTCAAAAAAAATTAAAATTATAAAGTTATTACATTTTGGTAATTTTCCCTTATTATTATTATAATTATAAAGTTATTACAGTTTCTGTATAGAAGCATGAAACTAACTGGGTGCAGATGTTTCAATCGTCATAAAAATCATGACCAGAAAAACCACCCATTATGGCTAGCTGCATGTTTTTAGACGGCTTCCAGTGTCGCGTCCTTTGGTTTATAAACCAGTTATTGATTTGTTTTTGATCTAGTCCTGTTGACTCCGCCAACGATATTTTATCAGCTTCCTACATTTATTTAATTGATTTTCAAAACATAAGATTAACAAATGCTGAAATGAAACAACAATAAGTAAATCAACCGTCACAAAAAAAAAAAACATAAGATTAACTAACTGGGTGCAAATTGATTTTCAAAACATAAGATTAACTACGGTCCTGATGAAATTTCCGCTACCAAACTGATAAAACACCCGATACCACTGAAACTGGCAGCAACCGCTCGTTCCCAGGGTATTAGGGGACGGGGGTTGCGACATTATGACTGTTTAAAAATCACGAGGGAAAGTTGTTTTAAAAGTTAACAATATGTTTTAAAGGATTGTACCATACGTTTTAAAATTTGTAACTCCAAAATTCTTAAAGTTATATAATATTACATTTTTGTTCTTTTCTTATAATTTAAATAGATTAAGCTACTCAAAGTTTTGTCATCAACTAGTTAATTGGGTATCAATGGGGTGGTGGTCCATTGGCAAAGAAAATGCCTTTAAACACCTTGAGTGGGGGAGGTTTTGGGTTCAAGTCCCACAAACAACAGGAGTAAAGAAATTTGCCGTTAAAAAAAATCTAATTGCCAATGAGGTGGTGGTGGTGGGTTTCGAAAGCTTCAGCTGAGGCTGAAGAGGGTTCGTTTAGCAACACAAAAAAGACAGAATAGCAGCGGCTTGTCGTGTTGGTGGTCGATAGCAACGAGTGTATATCGATCAGGGAAGTTTTTCGTGTACAAATCCGATCAAGGTTACTTTCTTTTCTGTTGTTCCATGAGAAACCCTTGAGGTCGCATTTTATTTTATTTTATTTTATTTTCCTTTTTATTTTTATTTTTTTCATTTTATTTTTAATTTCCTTGTTTTTAATTACTTTTTCCATCTCTTTTTAATTTTATTTTTTTTACATTTTAGAGTTTTTATCTTCCTTTTCTTTTCTTTTCTTTTCTTTTCTTTTCTTTTCACTGTTTTTTTCTTTCTTCTTTAATTTCCTTTGCATTTTCTGTGTTAAATTGCTTTGAGAACACAATATTTTTTAAGTATTGAGTTTACACTCAAAAGATTAAAAAAACCCGATATTTGTCAATTAGTCATCATGAATTCATTACACAACATTTGTGAATTAGTGCTTTGATAATTTGATTTATGACAAAGTTTTCTCGTTACACAAAAGACTTAGGCCCATGACCAGTTAGTTTGGTCTCATGGCCCAAAGCCCAAATACTAAAGAGAAAAGGTCACGGTTTTAGACATAAAAGTTGAGCTTAATAAAGACGTAATGTATTTTAAAGGAAACTAGGTTTTAATGATGCGCGGCGCGACAAAACTAAGTCATTGTAAAACTATTTATTGCGACTAAATACTTGGTTGTTATTAAAGCTGTGCTATTTAGTGTCTTATTTTTAAGTTGACAAGTGGAGTTTTCATACAACAGAGCCGTTGGTAGCAAGCGAGTTAGTAACTCCTGGCGATGACGACTATTGCGATGTCTAAGCATCCACTAACCCAACAAATAAGGAATAAGAATTGTATAAATACAATCAGAAAAACGTGTGAAAGAGGAGAAAAAGGAAGATGACGTGAAGGTATGTAAGCATAAAATGGAAAAAAAAAAAAAAGACCTCATGATTTGAACTTGAGTCTCTTTAAAACACATACAACCACAAAACCACTCCATATGATGAATAATCTACCTAACTTTGAAGAAAATAGATATATATACACACTTAAAAAGGGTATAGAGGAAAAAAGTCAACAAAAGATGACTTGAAGTTATGTATATTTACTATTCATGACAACCAATAAAGAAAGTTTACTATTTATTATGATGCGACAACTACTATTCATTAGCTTTGTTTTTTAATATATAGGATATTAGTACTAGAAATGATCCGAGAAGAGGATATATATGTAGATCGTCGTTGGTTCATTTCCATACGATCCGGGCCGAATCTAGACCTATGGGCCCAATTTGGATAAAAAAAATGTCGACCCATCTATATCTATACTATATAATAAAAGAAACCACTTTAGGGACACTTGTCATCATATTAGACCATCTCTTATGGATAATTATTATTTTAATTTAATTTTTTCTAATTAATTATAGATAACCCTCCTACAAAATATTATTTAGTTTAATATCTTATATTATAGATAACCCTTATACTAAATATTATTAGTTTAATATCTTAATCATTTTTTTAATTTAATTAAATCAAAAATTTTATATCTGTTAGATCTTTTACTTTGAATTCGAGAATATGCTTTCTTTTATATCAAGTCCTTTTCTGTAACTAAATTGTAATTTCGTTATTACTATTTTAATTTTTTGATTCCTTTTTTAAAATTATCATTCCCAAACACTTAATAATTGCAATCACCTTTTTTAATTACAATCTTTAATTATAAATGATATAAATACAATCCATTAACTGTATGTTTCATAATGACAATCAACAAAAACTAAAGACATCCGCTATTGAGTTGCTTTGTATTTGAAACAACCTGTTTTCACCCATGTCCAATTGTCTGTCGCTTTATCAAAAGTAAAATCCATATATGAAGTCAAATTACTAATATTAGACAAAGACGACAAACCTACAATTAAAACAACAAATGTGGTGTATAAAGAAATCTTTAACGACTTGTGATTTTTTTTGTATTATTTTTTGGGGAAATGGATTTTATCACCCTAAACTAAGCAAAATTGGCCAATGTTACTCCCAACTTTCATTTTGGCTCCCACCACCCTCTACTTTTAGTTTAAGCTCCTTCTCATTTATAATATTATTTATTTGAATTAATTATATTTGGACGTTTTGTTTAGTTTGGTATCAAATAGATTTTATGAAACTTAAAATAAAATTAACTAATATTATTTATTATTTATACATTTACGGAGTTTTAAATAAAGGGTTAAATTTACTGAGACTTCGTTAACAAATTTTACAACAACAGAATAATATATTTTTATCACGAAAACCAAATTTTGTATTAATATATTAATATTTTTGTTTTCACTATACAAAATTACATTTACTCGACCCATGTAATACATGAGATTTTTTAAGTTATAAATTTTTATTATTTGATATATAAAAATAGATTTATTCCACTCGTACAATACACGGGGTTTTTAAAGGATATATATTTTTCTATTATTTAGTACATAAAATTACCTTTATTCAAACCGTGTAATGCGCATATTTTTAAAGATGTAATTTTTTTTATTATTTGGTATATAAAATTACATTTAGTCAACCCATGTAATAAATGAGGTTTTTTAAAGATGTATTATTTATTATTTGGTAAACAATATTACATTTATTCAACCCGTGTAATATACGTGGTTTTAAAGATATAACTTTTTTATTTGTTATATAAAATTAAATTTATTCAACTCGTACAATATGGTTCTTATAGATATAACTTTTATTATTTAATATATAAAATTATATTTATTCAACCCGTACAATAAATGAGATTTTTAAAGAGATATTGTTTTATTATTTAGTATATAAAAGTTATTTAATCAACCCCGTGTAATACACGGGGTTATAACCTAGTTTTATTATTTAATTCAAAAAAGACTTCTAACCGTTGTTAGGCCACTGGGGGTGGTCCGTTATAAACAATCCATCACTCGTGAAACTATCACGAACACCGCCGCCACCTATTCCTATCACTCGTGAAACTTTAACGCGTTGATAATATCACGTGTTAAAGAATTGTTGAATGTATGTGTATGACTTGTACATTGTGTATTAATACTTGTACATTGGAATCCCATCACTAGTGATGACCACCGCCACTAAAGAATGCTTGTGAGTGATAAAATAGTGGTTGCTGACATGGCGGAACATGATTAGATGTTTGTGAGTGATGGAATTTCATCACTAGTGACCACCCCCACTCCCCTTATCCTTGTATTAATACATATTACTCACAAGTAGAGTAAGGTTATTGCAATGTTTTAAAAATCGGTTCAAACCGACCGGCTCTATTGGTTGAACTGTCCAGTAGAACCGGTTATACCGCCTAGTACACTCTTTTGAACCGCTCGATACACCCGGTTAAACCGTTTCTGAGCCAAATCCGGTACGGTATAAAAACCGGATTTTAAAACATTGGGTTATTGTATAAATAAGTCTTTACATACAAATTAGCTTAACGTGAGAAATGAAATTTTTTTTGGAACTTTTTTCCCATCTTATTAAGCACGTATTTTAGTTTCGGAATCTAAAAAAAATAATTTCGTGAAATTACTCTACTAGTTTAAAATCACGATTTTTTTTTACATTTTGCAATTAAACCTCATACTTAGTAGATAGAAAAAAAAAAACAAAAAGAAAAAAAAGTTTCCTTCACATATCATGTTAAGGCCATTTTTTATGTTAAGAACCATTTGTATTATATCCTTACATTTAACAAGTAAAACATATGATAAAATTCTTTAAAACATATTGATGATTTTTAAACCAATATTACATAATAAAATATAACATAACATAAACCTAATAAAACATTACATATTAACTTTAATTGTAGATAAAAAAGCTAAAGACATCCAATGGAATCAAATGAGCAATCGGAATCGGTTGAATGTTTGTCCTCCCATGGTTTATGGAAGCCCCTACTCTAGTCATCGTCATCATTACCGTTGTCCTTTCATGAGTCATATGGCACGTATTCTGCTCATAGGTTCGTCAAATACCCTAGTTTGCAGTCGGTTAAGTGCCTTTAAATCCGGGGTTTGCCCCTGCGTAATTCGTAGTTCATTAAAAACTTAGTTGAAGACCCAATTCCACTACTTGTTTGTGCATGTATATTGCAAGTGGAGGGTTGGCAAGTGCAGGATCTAAGCGTCAACAATTTGAGTGTCTGGGGTTCGAAGGTCCTAGTGGTTCAATCGGAAATTGATTACCACCACCTATATTTTAGATGTGTGAAAATATTCCTTGAGGTGAAATGTGAACTGAGAAGTGCAAGTGATGGTTGGAAGACGGAGTGAATTTCTAGGCACTGGAATATAACCACTTCTATTTAACATTTTATTAGATGGTTGACGAGATCCTTGAGAAATGGTACGCTACTATCGTATGAGAAAATATCATCGTAATTGTCGGGTCGAATGAATAACCCTAGCTCATTACCATCCATCTTGTAGTACAATAAAAATTAACCAGAGGAGTTTGTATTGAGAAGGAATGGTGGTAGAATTTGTGTAAAAAATAAGAATAAAATACATGTATTTATAGATGTATAGAAGGTTAGTTTTTTTTAACTCCTCCCCAGAGTCCCCAACGGTCAAATTTAACCAAAATCAATGGCGACATTCAACATGACAAAACAGTGACCATCACCCTACTGGAGATGGCACCGGTGTACCGGATCAATTAAGGGTTACCGAGAACCCCCTTAAAAGAGTGTTCTTATTTCCCGAAAATAACTTGATTTAAGGGTTAACCTACCCCAATTGTAACCACTGAATTATTATTATTATTATAATTATAAAGTTATTACAGTTTCTGTATAAAAGCATGAAACTAACTGGGTGCAGATGTTTCAATCGTCATAAAAATCATGACCAGAAAAACCACCCATTATGGCTAGCTGCATGTTTTCAGACGGCTTCCAGTGTCGCTTCCTTTGGTTTATAAACCAGTTATTGATTTGTTTTTGATCTAGTCCTGTTGACTCCGCCAACGATATTTTATCGGCTTCCTACATTTAATTGATTTTCAAAACATAAGATTAACAAATGCTGAAATTAGGGCTGCAAACGAACCGAACGAACACGAACAAGACTCTTGTTCGTGTTCGTTTGTTAAGAAATATATGTGTTCGCGAACCGTTCACGAACACTTATCGAACGAGATTTTATGTTCGTGTTCGTTTGTTAAGGAAATGAATTTGTTCGTGTTCGTTTGTGTTTGTTTGTTAATTTTAGGCAAGAAACAAAAACAAATGTTGACGAACACAAACTAATGTTCATGAACACAAATGGAAACAAACGAACACAAACAATCGTTCATGAACAGAATATATAATACACTGACACTTATTAGATATTTAATTTGTCGGAATTTTGAAGTATTTAAATAAATATAAAAACTAAAAACACTAATGAACTATCGAACACAAACGAACACATTACCGAATGTTCACGAACATAAACGAACGAACACGACCTCTGTTCATGTTTGTTCATTTAACTAAACGAACGAAATTTCTTTTTCGTGTTCGTTTGTTTAATACACGAACGAACACAGACGAACTTCCCGCCGAACAGTTCACGAACTGTTCGCCGAACGTTTGGTTCGTTTACAGCCCTAGCTGAAATGAAACAACAATAAGTAAATCAACCGTCACAAAAAAAATGTGCATAGAAATGCAATATTTAATGTATGTCTAAATTATTATTTGGATCTGAATAACATAAACTGGGTTTAGAAAATAAAGCCTATTTTAGTTTTTTATCATGGAACTTAATCCAAAAATTGTGATATTTGGCCAGTTTAAATCCAAAAAAAAAACCCTAACTTTTATTTTAGAGAACAAACTTCTTTAAAGATCAAGGAAACATTTAAAAAATGATTTACGGTAACCAACTATAAAAGATTAAGATTTAAACAAATCTAACCATATAACGGGTGGGAACCAAAACAAGCTACTTTGACCATTATAACATGTTGGCAACTATTGACATTGCCAATTTTTCTATAACGAGAAGTTAACAAAGTGTAACTTTGGCATGAGTATGACCATTTACACGTTACCACTAGTGAGCTACTTAAAGATCAGCTCGTAGAGTATGACCATTTACACGTTACCACTAGTGAGCTACTTAAAGATCAGCTCGTTAAAAGCTCAAATCGAGTCAAAACTTAAACGAGCTAGAGCCTATATATAAACAAACTCACGTTCGAGCTCGACTATAACCTAGCTAATTAATAATATAATTCTTATTTAATATATTATATCACTACTACAAAATGGAGCTTTAGACGGGGTGAAATGCGTTTTAAGACGGTGTTTTCAACACCGTCTTAAACTGCACTGGTTTAAAATCAAGTATTATTAGACGGTGTTCAGTTTAAACACCGGCTTAAACTTTGTGAACCCCGTCTTTTAATATCAAAACATTTATTAAATCAAATACTTTTAACACCGTCTTATAAACTTAGTGAACCCCGTCTTTTAATACTTATAAACTGCTGAAAAAAAATACATTTACTCAATACATATTTTCCAAAAATACATTTACTGGAAAAAAAATACACCAAAAATACATTTGCTGGAAAAAAAATACATCAACCTTATATACACCAATGGAACATTTTCAAATCAAACCAAAACAATACATATTCAAATCCAAAATAAACCCGTAGACATCCAATTCGGAAATAAACCCGTCAAATTACAATCATTTGTGAATACATAACAAACTACGTTAAATTGTATAAATAAACTACATAAGCTAATCTAACGAAATACCTAACTCGTTAAAAAACTTCGGCATCAACGTCATCAACAAAACTTCTATTTCATTATCCGTAGCCTCTCTCGTGTCGTGTCACGTCTAAAATAAAAGTAGATAGAAAGAGTTATTGCAAATATTATAGACTAAATCTAAAGGCAAAGGGAAAAATCGGTAACAACATTGGCAATAAAGCTATGTATATATTTACATACTAGGTTATAAACCCGTGTGTTACACGGGTTGAATAATGAAAACGATGTAATTCACAAATCTATAAATACAACATAATGTACCCCATTGTTGTTATACAGGATATGTGATTATAGATTGTCTTTAATTTTTGTAATAATATCATCCTAAAAATGTATGAATGCTGAGATGATCATCTTAATAAACCTGCAAAAAAATGTCTACCTACACAACCAACAGAAGCCTTTTATACCTTCATGTCTGCAGATAGACCCACACATTTTGCCATCTATATGACTTGCAACCATGTATATTTATATGAACACTGACTAACTACATGTATATTTTAAACATATAAAATAGAATTTGTATACCTTTTGGTATGGGAGGAGGAGCTGGTGGATGATACACGGTTGGAACAGACATTCTCTCCTCTGCAGATTAATACCTCCACTCCACCATTGATCTCTCTAAATCAAACTTTGAGGGACATTGTGATTGAATCGAATATTTTTTTTATTCAAATAAGATGTGTTTCATCATATACGTTTCTTTCTTTATCGAATTTTGTCTAACTCCAAGATAGCCAAGAGTAAATATCATTAACTCCACAAAACAAAGTTAGTCAAATATAACAATACACAAATAATTAAATCCAATTACCTTGTGCCACCTCAGCAAAGGTTTTTCATCGAAATTAATTTGATTACCCTTGTCATCTTGTGGTTCTGGATCTTTAAAAAGGCTTTGACACTCCTCCTTTCTATACATGGCAATAAATGCTACCTGGTAACAAAGACATTAGAAGTTACACAAATCCTAACTAAAAAGGATGTTAGAGTCTGTGATAGACGATACTTACATCTAATTTCTGAACATGCATAAATTCCAAAAATCTAACAATATCGCCCTTAACTACTGCAACTCATGCCCTTCTTTGCTAAACAAAGGTACCATACCCATTCCAAGTTGATTAAGAATCCAATTACTCTCATCATCTATACTTATTCCATCTGTTGGGGGTGGACCAGTGCTTTCCTCAGAAATCTACAAACACAACTTACGTAAATCAATACGAAAAAACATATATGAACATAAAATAAAATATAGTGAGGTCACATAATCACCTGCCTTCTTAATCTATCTCCCGAATACGGTTATCACATTTAGTCATGTATTTTTCAGAAAGAATGATTGCTTAAAATTTGTCTTCTAGCCTCCTTTCCCTCCATTCACCACTTTCATCATACCTACTAGTCCTTTCTAGCTCTTGTTTTCTTTTCCTTAGGAGCTCATCTACATCACCAAATATGCCATAAGCTTCCTCAATTGCAGTAAATGAGACCCCTGGGCCTGCCTCGATTTTTTCTTGCTAACCTTTCTTCCCCTGCATTATGTGTCAAGTATTAAATAATAAAAAAGAAAACAACAATGTGTGATTGTTGTAGATAGATTACAATTGATCACAGTGGAACTTTGTACAATGACAATAATCTAAGGTTGCATTTTGAGTTCAAACTACATATACCCTCAGTGTCATCAAATAAGCTACGTTTGATCTTATCGTCTGCACTTCACCCCCCTTTTCCAGTTGTCATATCCCTCCTCATCAGAAAATTCTGTTTGCCCTTCATACACATAACCCTTGCTTTCTTTAGTCGTTTAAACTTTTTTACTCTCATATAAAACATCAAACAAAGAGAGAATTTAGAAGGTCAAACAATGTCATAGGAGGAAGCATAGACCCATGACTTTTGGACTTAGAAATCCAACATTATGTGAATCAAACTAAAAATAACCCTAAATCTTTTCTAGAGTCATGTTGACCCTTACAATCCAAAATCAGTTTACATATAAAGGTAACTATTTAAACCATTATTGGATATGGAACCTCACAAAAAGATATTGAAAAGGCAGAAACATACGACTGTTATTATATCAAAATTCAAAGAATCAATAAATCAATGATTTTTACATACTTATGTAACTGAAAGGAATACGGGTGTTCATTTAGGTTTCAATCAGAAAAAAAGAACCTAGATAACTTACGTGATGTTGATGATGTTCTGGTAATGTTGTGGAATCGAACCAAAGATTAGTGAATCGGAGATTTAAGAGGAGAGCATGGGTTAGGAGGTAGAGACTGGCGATTACGGTGGAGAAGTCATCTAGGGTTTTGTGTGAGAATGAAGAATGCGAAGGTTTTGTGGGTTGTTGAGCGAAGGTGTACGTTTATAAGACGGTGTTCACAAACAACACCGTCTAAAGGTTATAGAAATCAGTATAAGACGGTGTTTAAGCATTAGACGGGGTTCTTTTGAATATTTATAAGACGGTGTTAAGAGACAACACCGTCTAAAGGTTACAGAAATTAGTATAAGACGGTGTTTAAGCATTAGACGGGGTTCTTTTGAATTTTATTGAATATTTTAATTAAAAGAGCGGATTGGTATTGATTTTAAGACGGTGTTACTCCTTTAACACCGTCTAAAACAAATCTTTGACACCGTCTAATGCTACATTTTGTAGTAGTGTATATATTGCATAGTAATTACTAATTACCAAAATATATATCAAATTATAAAATAAAAAAATATGAAGATTATATTTAAAAAGTACATAATAATTATAAATGAAGATAATATATAACAAACGAGTCATGCTCGAGCTCTCATATGTCTAAAGAGTCAAGGTTAAGTTGTAAAATTTATGCTCAAAACGTAACTACGTAAGTAAAGTTGAAACTTGAAATGAGTAACTAAGTTGCGTACCGTAGGGTAAGGCCATTTGTAATGAGAATCCCACCATTGAAGCAATGTTTTCCTTGCTTCATTTGGCAACTTTCCTTTCTTTTTCTTCTTTGAGAATTCATGTTTAAGGGAACTTATATGACCACCAAATTTCCTCAATAGTGTATCTTTTAGTTCCTGATCTTCTCTGCTGGTCATTTGTGTGTTTTCATTTTCACCTCCACTAAATTCTTCATCAGATGATATTGTCCCATCATCTACATATTATACATTATACATTCTTATAATATAAAAGATGTGCAAACATAGTATTTGTTTTGCAATATCATAAAGTTCAAAATAAACAACTTCAAACTAATTGTTTAATATAGGTTATAGTTCATAACATATTAGCAATCTCAATTCCCAAACACTTTCAAAACAATTTCCAAACACCCCTCTTAACCTACATTGAATATCTTTATCTTAAAATATTTAAAGTTAGGCAGTAAAATAAGATAAGGGTGGAGTAGCATTTATAGTTGAACAGGACAAGTGGTGGTTAGGTCATAATGTCATATCAATGTCCATAACAAGTAGACACTGTGCGATTGACAGAGGCATGGGTATACCCCACCATCAAATCAAACTGTCAGCCAAACACCCCTCTTAACCTACATACAATATCTTTATCTTCGATCTTTCTTTCCTGTTTCCTTTACGTAGTAGTCTGAGACAAAACTTACAACTTATCTCTCTCTCTCTTTCTCTCTCACACACATAGTGTATTTCTCCAGGTGTCCAGCTAGGGTTTGAGATTAATAAATAATAATACAAACTAAAACAAATTATTTTAACGACAACTAATTCTTATAAGAAACTGTAGACCCTTACAAAAGCTCATGTAACAAAAACATACAACTAATCAGATATATTCAGATAATAATTAATAAGATCTTGAAAGCATTTCTAAACACAACTAATACACTGTGTGTTTTTATAGAAGTTAAATGGGAGAAGAGGATATGCAAATGTAGGCCCCACAAGATGACACGTGGAACATCGGCAGCAATTGGCGGGAGTGAGTTGACAAGAAGAAATGACAGCACTAGTATGTAATTACTCAGTTTGTGAAAGCTGCAAAAAGCAGCCAGCGGAAAACACGGGAGTCCATGTGAAAACACCTTTCTTTCTTCCCCGCTTCCCATGGGTGATTATTCTTCAACTTTCTGTGTTTCTTTTGCCAAAAAAGATAAATAATAGTAGTAATAGTATTTGTGTGTGTGTTGCATGTAAATGTTAGAATTTGTATATGATAATAAGATTTTAATAAGATTTTATGTTTTTTTTTGGACTTATGTAGATTGGTTTTTGTGAATCTCTTATATAAGTGAAATAAGTTTTTAGGCTTTATACATGTATTCAAGTAATCAACTAGCTTGAGTCAATCACAATCCTCTTTAAGCTAAGACAGTAACACACCCTAGAGGCTTGTCGAGCTATCAAGCCAAAAAAAAAAAAAGAGTCGCGGTTCAAGGCATTCGTGATCTTGAAGAAAAGATTTTCCATTCGTGATCTTCTTTCCTTATACAAAGACCTTGGGTTGTCGGAGAAGAAAAGAGTCGCGGTTCAAGGCATCATAATGATCACTTGCTGGAGCATTTGGCGAGCTAGGAATAATGTCAAATTTTCTAATGCGTCGGTTAGAGTTGAAAGCATTATTAGCGAAATTAAGGCTTTAAGTTTTCTTTGGTTTTCAAATAGATCGAGATTTAAAGGATTAGACTGGAAGGATTGGAGCTCGTTTGTAAATATGTAATAGTGTAGTTGTGTTTTGTCGGCCCGGCTTGGGTCGTCGTTTTCTGTTAATGAAATTTACCTTTCAAAAAAAAAAAAGCCAAAAAAAAAAAAAACAAGTAAAGCTTGATGAACAAGTAAACCCGAATCTAAACCTCTTCAATTGGTAATACTTAATTACTAATAAATTCTATAACTAGATAAACCTAAACAATTTAGACAAATAATCATAAGTCCATAACTAATCTTAATTTGTCTTCAACCCGTTTATACTTTACTTTTTAACTAAGTCACCAATAGGGATGAGCAAATTGTACCCAGTACCAGTACTAAACTGGTACCGAACCGGTACCGGTACCGAATTTACCGAACCGGGTACATTTTTGGTACCAATTCGGTACCGACTTTTGACATTTTCGGTACCGATCCGGTTCGGTACCGGTATTTACCCTCAAATACTGGTACCGTACCGTACCGGGTATATTCGGTACCGGTACCTACTTTTGGGGATTTTCGGTACCGGTCGGTACCGAGCTCATCCCTAGGCACCAACCAACCCCATCCAAACACTTTTCACAACACTCAAAACGGCTAAATGTTGCATAAAACACAGTAAGCAGATAAACATCCCCCTACGTACCGTTTGAGAGCACGATATATAACACTGTAAAATGGCAAAATAGTTTTAGTAACAAGCTAAATAAAAGTAACATCAAAACAATGACAAGCAACTAAAGAGCAATAACTGCATACAAGATCAATAATCTTAACATTACTGAAAGTTAACTTGTACTTTATAGATATATAATAATAGTTGCCAACTCTAAAAAATCTCAGTGTCCGAAGCAAGTTTTTAATTTGTCATAAATCTGAATCACTTTCCTTATTATAATGGCTTTCAGCATCAAAGGCTGCTTAAAAAGTCAAGACTTGCATGATCTCCACCATCACATTTGGGGATGGAGACAAACAGTAGTATATTTCCGTACAGTTAATTAAAAAAATACATAGAATCAAGCCATTTAATGAGATTGATAGAATCCATATGAACAAAGAACAGAACAGCAACTAGTGCATAAAATGTTTATCTCATGATTCACAAACAGGACCACATGAAACCAGAATCAACTTAGAAGAATGTAGTACCTTGAGATTAGATTACATATAATCTGTACTTCTCAGGTTGGTTTTTATTCATCCACTTTTTATATAAATTATTCATGTTATATATACTCTACACAAGGTACGTTTTGGTTTTATATAATTTCCAATTGACTAAAAAGCGTTACTTTAACCTAGACAAACACACTTTAGACAATTTCCAATGCATATTTTAGACCAGTGGGGTATGGGAGGCTCATCCCCATGAGGATGGGCCGCCACGTCACCGTCACGTAGGAGAGGCTTGGAGATGATGGACCTAGGGGGTGGGGGATGAACCCCTTTATATATATATATGTATGTATAGATGTGTGTGTGATGAGAGAGGAAGTTGGCCCGTGAAAACCGGCTTGGGGAGGACAATTTGGACGGGAGAAGGGGCGGCGACGGGCATGGGGGGTGGGAAGATGGGGCGGCGACGGGAGGACGGAGCCCATACCCTCCGGTCTTATATTTATACCCACATGCCTTATAGTTCCAATAAAAATCTATTGGAACATGTGAGAGGTGTTGGCATTCCTTATTTATTTATTTATTTATTTATTCTTTTTCGTATCAGCTGTTTGGTTCGGAAAACAGTGATTTGGATAAACACTATCCTAAATGATATAAGCAAAGTTATAGTTTAAATAACCTTCCCAATAATCCATACCGTCTTAGTATCAACTAAAGTTATTACTAATTAAGAACTATCATCACATTGACATGTATCCTAAGAACCCCAAATAACTTTAATCGATCCTAGGTTAACTTGTTTGAAAGACCTTATTCAGAGCAAAATTATCACACAAACATACTCGAAAAACCTTTCCACAGCAAGATGGTAAAATTTATAATGCCCAAGTAAGACAGTGAAGGGAGTTTTCGCATCTTAGGTTAAGCTAGTATATAAATAGATGGTTAATGAGTACCGTTTTACGTATGCTTATTTTGATCATAGCGACTGACCATAAGATCTTAGCCTCTTAGAAAAGTTATTTCATATACGCGTTATCATATAGCTAGGTTAACGTTATATATCGTTATAATTCTGTAATTTCAGTTTTCTTGAAACTGTTTAACTGGCACCTGATGATGAACCATCCTCTTCCCTAATCTACCATAAATTCCATATCCATTAACCCAACTCTCTCTTTCTCCACTAAAGTTTAACTTATAGATAGATTTAAATACATGGATTGTGTGAAAATAGACATGAAATTGATTAACCATTACCAATAAATGAAGAAAGATGCATCATCATGAAAGGTTGAGAGCTCACAACCCTTTGTGATTTGTGATGTCAAGGTATATGATCATATCCACTAATGATCAAGAAAAACCTCAAGTTTACATGATTTATTTTCGTTTCCTTGTAGACCAAGAAAAAGAACCTGCTAAGGCCAAGAAAAAGAACATGGACACAAGTACCTAGCATGGTTTGATTTCTTGGATAGTTTATCAAAAGGACAATTGAGAAAACTCATTTTAGGGTTGGTGTAAACAATCTCTCTATCACGGGATCTTCCAAACCGGCCCGCTGTGGTTTGACATAATCACCCTAAAAAGGGAATTGAACCACTCCTTTGAAAGGGTGGCCTTCTCCCCCATCAAAGAAAAGTTTAAAGTTCTTCCGAGCCCACTTATCTAGGCCTAAAATACATAGGGATGTCGTCTACCTCAACCCTAAGGCGAATTCCCTTAATTGTCGTTCTAATAACATATCCAAGAAATCAAACCACGTTAGGTACTTGGCTTCCATGTTTATTTTCCGCTTTAGCAAGTCCTTGTCCATCTTGATCTTCATATCATCCAAGATACAATATTGCCGCTTTAGCAACTCCTTGTTCAATCTTGATCTTCATATCATCCAAGATGCAATATAAATTACATAATTTAACTTTTTCTTCAGTTTTTAAGACCGATCAAGTGGTTGAGTTTATGTAATTCGGGTGGGGAAGTTTGGGGTTTTCTTGATTATTAGTGCATATAATCATGGATATATTGACACCACAAAGGGTTGTGGGCTATTGAGTTTTCTTTATGACGCCTTCTTTTCATGTGTTAAATGTAATTTTGCATTCCTTTTCATTGTTGATCGGTTTATGGTCATTATGTCATTAAATAATAAATATGCAAGTTAAATCTACATAGTGCCGGTTGCCACATCAAACACTCCTTGCTGCGTTTCTCAAACCGCATGCTTATAGTTACATATTTGCGCAAACACTCCTCTAACGTTCTGCTTTGCCTACTGAACACCCTTTACATTCTGGTTCGCACACCGAACGGTAAACGGTCCTTGGTTGTTCAACTTTCACACTGAACGCTCCTCAAGCTCATTGAACATTCAGGTTCACCGGAAGCACTTTATAATACTTATACTTAAAAGATCATACTAAAGTTGAGGACTTGTAGACAAATACAATACCTCTGTTATGGACTTATACCAACAGACTTTGGCCCCATTAGGGTTTGTCCCAATTGCCCCGCAAAAAGCTTAACTTATCCCCGCCACAAAAGGGATTCAAGATCTCTCCTTCCTATCTCCCACTCACCTTTTTTTTCTAGTAATTAATACACGGATCACCGCTTTGAACCAAAAAAGCCTCACTCCTACTCTCCTAGCCAATGCTACTTGGCTCTCGTACCTTCTACATTATCCTTGTAGCAACGCTATGAAACTATTTTAAAAAGAAAAACAAACCAACACGATCACCAAGACCACTTTGAACCATACGTTGTCTCGCCTTTTGCGATGCGAATTGGCTCTTGTACCCAAAATCCAAAATCATTATCTACTTCTACCGGAAATGAAAGGAAACCCAAAATCCAAAATATATACACCAAACATGACACAATACACAAGAACTGTAAAAAGTATATCAATGATGTTGAAAAGAAATTCCACAACTGTATGCCACTCTTGAATTTTACCTTCTTATCATGAATTACTAATCACTGTAACATAATATTTCTTATTTCTAAGACTTCATTGCATGTGCACTACCGATATAGTAAAATCCGAAGCACGTTTAACACTACAAGAAAAGGTGGCAATAGCAGCGACCAATGCCCCTTCCTGTCGGGCTGTCGCCGCTATTGATACCCATTTCTTGTAGTGGAAATGAGACAAATATAAAACTTTAAAAAGGGAAAAAAAACAGGTAAACAGGAAAGAGTTTTCAGTCATAACAGCAAGAAGCTAATATGAGCCAGGTCATGACGCTATCGTGCACCGACACACAAAATTTTGCAAGAAGGATTTAGATGAACTTACCTTTACTTATAAAACTAAGCTGTGTTTCAATATTCTTGAGAAAAACAGTAGCTTCATCAAAAGGCCTTGCCAGATCGGACTTAAATTTCACTAACACTTGCCTGTATGTCTCCTACAACCACACGTTGAAATAGTTTATTATAACTTAATGCATCATATATTATATTATAAGCTAATTAAACATAATAATATAGACACACGAACCATAAATTCATCAAGCTCAGGATCTGCTCCTATGCAAGATGAAGCGTTTCGATTACAACCACCGTTTCCCCAACGGATTTCTTCTAGAAAACCTGCTATTTCCGGTGGCGCACCTAACTGTAAAAAAAAAAATCAAACTGAAGAACATGAATTATACAAAAAAAAAAAATCAGATTGAAGAACATATAATATACAAAAAAAAAATATAATACACTCAAAAAAATTATTCAAATTGAAGAACGTAAAATATACAAAAAATAAAATACTCAAATTGAAGAACGTAAAATATACAAAAAATAAAATATTCAGATTGAAGAACATAAAACATACAAAAAAACAAATGATTCAAACTGAAAAAATATATAATACACACACAAAAAAAAATTTATTCAAATTGAAGAACATAAAACATATAAAAAAATAAATTATTCAAACGGAGAACATATAACATACAAAAAAAAAAACAAATTATTCAAGCTGAAGAACATAAATTATACAAAAAAAAAAACTATTCAAATTGAAGAACATAAAACATATAAAAAACAAATTATTCAAACGGAGAACATATAACATACAAAAAAAAAAAAACAAACTATTCAAGCTGAAGAACATAACACAAAAAAAAAAAAATTATTCAAATTGAAGAACATAAAACATATAAAAAATAAATTATTCAAACGGAGAACATATAACATACAAAAAAAAACAAATTATTCAAGCTGAAGAACATAAAAAAAAAAAAAAAAAAAAAAAAAAAAAAAAAAACTATTCAAATTGAAGAACATAAAACATATAAAAAAAAACAAATTATTCAAACGGAGAACATATAACATACAAAAAAAAACAAATTATTCAAGCTGAAGAACATAAAATATTCAAAAAAAAAAAAAAAAAAAAAACTGTTCAAATTGAAGAACAGTAGGTTACAGCAGCAACAAGAAGCACGTAACAGAAAAAACAGCAAACGCAAGAGATTCAGTTACAGTTGATATCTACAGCGTTTGTTACGTGAACCCAAACAGTTTAAATCTCGAACTGAAACCGATTCAAAAACGAATAAATAAAATCGCAATTAAATAGGTTAACAAACCTTTTGACAATCGATATATGCATCTAGCAGCTTCGGATACAAAGGATGAGACGCGATTTTCATTTTGATCGTATCACCACAAGAAGCACAAGCATCAACATGATTATTATATCCAACACCAGTATCGTTTGATCTATTCGGATCACGTTGTCCGTTTCTCTGATGAAGAATCTGATCAGGCGTGACGATAACCGCTTCAGTTGTGGCCGGAAATGGAAGATCGGAGCTGTAAAACGTCCGGTGGTGGTTCGGTAGTGGAATTAGGGTTGTTTGTGAAGAAGAAGAAGAAGAAGAAGGAGTGTGATTGGATATGGAGTGGAACTGGAAGGTGTAGATATCTTCCATAGTGAGTGATTTATGCAGAATTTCCTACATATACAATTTATTGATTGTTTGGAGTGTGAGTGAATGACTGATGAATGATGATGATATATGAGAGACAGAAGAAGAACGGTTAGGGTTCTGGTTCAGAGGAGGATGCTTTTTGGATTTAGTGGAGAGAGGTGAAGCAAAAGCTTCTACAATCTACAGTAAGATCATGTAACTAATTTTTATGCCAGAGTTATTATTCCACATTTATAACTAGTATTTAACCCGTGCGTTGCAGCAGAGGGCTGTAAAAGTGTAGTAAGTAGTAAGCAAAAGACAATCGGTAGTAGTAAAAATTTTAAAGAAAAAACGTGAATTTCGTTACGTGACATAAAAGACAGGTAAAGACAAATGTGAACTTACCGTGACCTAGCATAAAGCGTATATAGACTCAATCTTATATCGACACGTATTATAAAGTTGAGTGAGTCAACATGAATTTTTTTAAAAAGTGGGGGCTAAAATCTGTGTTGCAAGAGCGAGTAGTAAGCAAATGACGACAAAAGCCGAGGAAATCGTAAAACGAAAACGTGAGGGAAACAACTTAGATTAGAAAAGAAAACATGGCTGGAAAAATCTAAGATTGCAAAAAAAAAATGAAATCGTGGACCAATGAGAGTGTCACACATAGCGGTGCATGTTAGTACCACCACACTATTCCTAAGAACCTACCACATTTCTTATTATACATTAACTAGGTTATAACCCGCGAGTACTCGCGGATCGGATATTTAAATTTTCTTAAACACAATTATATATATATTTTAAATAATGAATAATGTGTGACTAATAAGGTATATTAATTAAATGTTAACGTCTTCAAAATTAAAAATAATTTTCAAATATAGATTAGTTGGACAATTAAATTTAAAGACAAATGCAACTCTACTTTTATTCAAAATTTTATGAGTTGTTGGAAGCATCTCTTCTCTTGACATAAGGTGCTTCAGATATTAGTTATCATACTAAAAACATCTAATCATAATGAGTCTCATACTAAGAGCATGCAAAACGCTGGTTAAAGCCCAAAATCCAAACTCGTCACATCACTCGCCACATCATTCCAAACCTCAACCATTACAAACTTACTTTTTCTTCCAACACTAAACCATTCAAAAACTCCACGCCACACCTCACTTTTACAGTAAAAATAAATAAAGAAAAGCATGTGTTTATGTAATACCACTTAATCAAACCGAATTTGTTAGCTAAACCAAACCCGACTACCATAGTCAACCTCATATAACGTGGGGTGGTCTACAATTAGTTGGTTTGTGTTGTTGCATTAACAGCATTTATTCACTAAATGAAAATTACACCTGATTTTAGTATTATTATTACTGTATAAATTAAGAATTAAATTCATAATTATCAAACCATTTCATTATTATTAAATAGCTTATCTAACATGAGGTTGTTAATGTGCAAATCACTACGATATAAACCAAAGAAACAAATCCAATACAAAACTGCAGAGTTTGGGTAAAAACTATTTAACTCTTATTTAATTATAAAAAACAAATATTTATCTTTTTGCTAATCTCAGATATAAAGAATAAGTTATTACTTTCAAATGCTGTTGGTCTTAAGTCTTAACTGAATTAATAATTAATAATGTTATTTTTTCAAATCAAAACACATATTGATTAGTATTCAACTTATTGAAGTTGAGTTGTTTAATTCACATGACCTCAAGAGCATTCATGGACCTAATATCATGAAATGAACCCAACAGATCAAACTATCAAGATACCTGCAAATTTTGAGCTTCAACATAATCAAATGATTCATTAAAGATTACCACTTTGGTTGTCGAGGCACTCCTGCATCAGACACACGCAACTATGATGTATGAAATGTGGTCTCGCATCGTTACTCCATTTTAATGCTCTTTTGGTACAACTTTTTCAAAAGTTTAAGCCTTTGGTGAGTGAAAATAAAGTCGGTTCCCTAAAACATAAATTCTTACACAAACCATCGTAGTAACATATTCCTCAAAACCCAAAATCCCATGGCTGATAATATTCGATCGATTAATTAAAGACTCGTATACATGCCCCAATCAGTTTTAATACTTCGAGTTTAAACTATTTTAAAGGCACAAATTTTAAACCCAAGCTAATGGCTTACTCACTTTTAAATACTTGAAATTAATCCATTTTTAAAGGTCTAAATTTCAAATACAAAATCCAAAGTCGCTAGAAGAGTCGCAAACTAATGATACAGGTTATCACCCATGAGAGCATCTCGGGCTCGAGGAAATTACTTATATAACTTTTATTTTTGGTTAATACATACTTAAAATCATAAAAAGTATGACATGTTAAATAAAATGATACAATAGAGAAATCGCATTCTTGACTTATGGCATTTGTTCATATTGCATCGAAATTCAATGTATGGTTCGGATACTTCTAAAGGTGATGATGACTTTTCCTTTTTTATCTAGAATCTAATATGACATTTGAAAACCCAATATATGATATGACAACATACTGAACTACTTCAACATGTGCTATTGATAATTATTAGGAATCAAATTTATGTGTATATTAGGAATCAAGTATTTAGTTAAGGACTATGTCTAAGATGTAGATTCTAACACATGCTCAAATTATTATTATATTCTAACCATCATTTTACAACCACCAAAGAACCATTAACCATCCACACTTAAATTATTGTACTTTATCACCCAAAACCACGCATTATCCTTCATAGAAAGAACCAGAGAATATTCATAATGAATAACTTTAAAAAAAATAAAAATCAAACTGGTATCACTATCTACAGTGCAATAACAAAAGATAAAAGAATACTCTTAGTAGAGGCCAACGGTCTTAACAACATCTAGTGTATCGATTTAGGGTTAATAAAAAATGGAGCCGTTTGATCGATTTTGTAATGGTGAAAAGAGGTTCTTTCAAGTTCATATTGGTTTTTAGTTAGACGCAAGACAAACCGATCAACTACTCACGAAAACAGTTTCACATTTGCTATCTAAAAGGGAACATCATGCGCATTGTTCAAAATTTCTTTTATATCAATATATCATGTTCGGTTCAAGTAACACAACCCACTTAAAGCTTGATGTGTTCAATTCTATATAAAAAATAGACATGATTACCGACTTTGCTTGAACGAATATCAAAGTGTATATTTTAATCTCTGAGCTGCCAATAGGGATTCAAATCCCAAAGATTGACCAACCTTAAAGCAAGCAAGAGCCATTGCAATAGTAGCAAAGTAAAAGTTTGCATTTCTTGTTCTCTGCAAAATCAACAGGGCAAAACTTAATCAAGTTACAAACCAACTACTAAACAGTTGGGCAATAACCAATGTCATTGTTTAAAAATTACGTTTCAAGAATCAAATAACTAAAAAAATTAACAAAACTGTATTGATTGATCATAAAATTGTTCAAAGATGCAGAGTTAGGGCCATGAGTTTCCCAATTCATTCTTTTTCTTTATAGATAGCAGGGTGCACGAATACCACAATGCAAAGTGTCGTTCCCGTCGCATCACGCGTGCACCCTGCTAACTATTTTGAAGATACCAAACCATGAACCCAGCTTGGCTCATTGAACTCGTTTTCATTAATTAAACTAAAACAAATAAAATACAAATTAAGTATCGGAAGAACTTTCGGTTAAACAAAAATATAGAAACTTTATATGATATTAACTACCATCAAAGTTGCTTTAAATTTTCCTTTGCAAACTGTTTCAAGATCCTTCTGGTCTCCAGCTGCAACAAAAACATATGATTAAATATAATTCTAGAATAATCAAAGGGCAACTGAGAGTAACAATAATATATGTGTAATTTATGGGTCTCTTAATAATCAAATCAGATTATAGGAAATAGGCAAGGAATAGATACTCACATTGCATTCCGTCCACTTACAATAGGGTTTGGCACAAAAATAAAAAGAAACACAAAGGTTAAATTCTCAATATTTACAAATCTTACAAAGAAAATTTAAAGGCATCCTTTTCAACTTCTTGTTTGCCATATTCGAAAATAAAACAGCAAGCCTTCAATTCAACAATCAGTGCGAAACAAAAAATCCAAATCAAATTTCTTGAGTTTCTAACCCATAATCCCCATTCGCTGCTGATCTACTCAATTTTATGAAATATATGCTCAGAAAAATACCTCGCCTAATCTGCAAATTGAACACCAACTTAATTGAATCTCAATTAAAAAACCGTAACAAAAATTGCACCAGATAACCTTTCTCAAGGGTAAGTTTTTGTCACTTTACAACTGTGGGTATAACAAAGTCTGGGTGATTAAAAAAAAACGACGGTGGATGGACTGTGGTAAAGCTACGATCACCACCTCTTTCCTTCACGCTCTCTCTCTATATATATCGTCTTCCCTTTCACCATCTCTTGTTTTGATGTGCTTTCATGTGATCAAGAAACACGAAGGTATATCCTATTTATCTTCAACAGAGCATAAAATAACAAAACTCATGAATATTACACGGCTAATAATCATAGCGATAACAAAAACCATTTTTATCAACGCTTATCGAACTAATTTGAACACAAAAAAACCCGACCCACCCATGTTAAGCCAATATATTCATTTAATAAGGTAGAAAATGGTGAAAAACTGGTCAACTTCTTTATCATAACATATGAATATTACACGGCTAATAATCACAGCGATAATAAAAACCATTTTTATCAACATGTGTCAAATGAGATTTGAATACAAAAAAACCGACCCACTCATGTACTATCAAGTAAACCGACCATACATTCCAATATAGGGATGAGCATTTGATACCAGGTACCGGTACCAAATTTCCCGTACCGAATTTTTTGGTACCGGTACCCATGGCATTTTCGGTATCGGTACTGGTTCGGTATGGTATCGGTAAAATACCAAATTTTACATTCAAATAACGGTATTGAACAGTACCGAATATTTCGGTACCGGTGCCCAGATTTGACAAATTTTGGTACCAGTTCGGTACGTTACCGGTACCACCCTCATCCCTATTCCAATATGATCATCAATTTAAACTCATTTTAATGGTATCAGATTAGAATTTTTTACAATGGGTCAAAAGACTCAAATGAATATAAAAAGGCCTGACTCAAAAAAAATTGGCCAAGGAATTCCACACATCCCAAACCACATAATTGACACTGTGAACATACTAAAGCAGGAGGATGTAATGGGTTGAACAAATGTAGTGTTTAGCATTAATGTCATAAAATTTAGCAACACATATAGATGTTGTTTTCACAAACATAATAGACAATTGAAGTCTCCAAAATAAAAAGAAAAAAAATGTAAACCTTGAGACACCTCTGAAGGGGATCACAAAGATATTCAATTATTTTATCGACTAAGATGCATCCCATTGTTTGAACAGCTTGAGCTCGGATTAAAATGA
The DNA here is from genome assembly GCA_030545235.1 of Helianthus tuberosus. Lineage (NCBI taxonomy): Eukaryota > Viridiplantae > Streptophyta > Magnoliopsida > Asterales > Asteraceae > Helianthus > Helianthus tuberosus. The sequence goes on from JARYGA010060305.1 coordinate 2,163,416, forward strand.
TAAGATGCATCCACAGTAGACTATCACTTTTCTTTTAATTCATTACAGACCTTTTGCTGATGTTTCTAAATCCGCAAACAACGATCACCGTGTCAGGTGGTGCAGAGAAGAGCTGCACACGTGACCCCATCCAGCAACCACGCAATCTACGAATATTGTGGCCATCTTTCTTCTGCCAAGGATACACAAACATTTAACCAGCAGGCTGCCTTCAATTGTTGGCAAATCAATCCCAACCCCATAAATGTTTCAAACCAAACCCCTTAATTAACCAATGATCAAAATTAAAAAAAAAAACAAATCAGATCGTTATATTAAGCATAAACTAAGGAAATCTTTGGAGTTTGGTACCTATAAAGCCTATTGCCTTAAAACCTTTTATTCACCATGAATTCTGCTTTAAGCTTTGCAACCCAACACATGCTCACCACAGTTTAGCTACTAAAGGTAAGTGATTCTATAATACACTCACAAAAAAGTTTGTGTCAGCTGGAGGAAAATATTTGCGGGTCAAAATAGTTACATTACTTAGTGTAGAAATATAATACTTCAAATATTAAATCTAAAATGATATACATATATTGCAAAAATCAACAATCAGTTCAATTTTAAAGTATTAATCCACATTTTAATGCAGTTCAACACCTTTGCGGGTCAAAATAGTTACATTACTTAGTGTAGAAATATAATACTTCAAATATTAAATCTAAAATGATATATATATTGCAAAAATCAACCATCAGTTCAATTTTAAAGTATTAATCCACGTTTTAACGCTGTTCAACAGCTTCAAATAGCACCAGGCAAACATATACCAATAAATGTATTTGAACAAACTATAAACTCTTTAAAAGTATTAATCCCTACTGGTAGATGTAACTCGATCTGGATCCAACTCTTTAGTGTTTTTTGAACAAACACTTCTTCAATCCGTTAATCCTATAACTACCTAATTTAACTATTCAACTTTAATTTGTTAATTAACTTTGCGATGGCTTCTTCAAGTTGTATATTGGTAAAATCCCCAATTTTAACTGTACATTATTAGAGCTCAAGTTATAATATATTCAGTCAAATTAACAAAAGCCCATGTTAAAGAAAATAATAACTAAAAAACCCCAGCTTTAATTTTTTTTTTCTCAATGGAAGTTTCAAATTATAGTAAGTAAAAGAAAAAGAAAAATAAAATCTTAGTACTCACAATCCTACTCAACAAATTAAGAACCAATCATGAGTATCTGGCCAATGAATCTTGTTTCCCTCATTCAATGTATTTGGCAGCAAACAGTTCTTTCATCTTCTTATCTATAACCAGGCTTGCTACTACACCTTATAAATCTAAATAGGCTTCAATAAGACAAAATTCAAGTTTCATGTACTAAAAACCTTTGTAAGTCCCCAAAGTTCCAAGTTAAACAGCTATATATTACACTAAAGTTGTTTATACCACAGAACATCATATCAGATAGAAAAAGATAAAAAAAAATCTTATAGAATTTTTCAAACTAAAATTTAAGCCAACGTGATCACATACAAGGCAAAGTATCACACCTTTCCATCCATTCAATAATGCACCACAAATGAAAATGAAGCCTACATTTGATATTTATATTTGGATTTTCATCATCATATTCTTCAAAGTAGGAAAAATTAAGTTATTCCCTCTTCTCAAAGCAATAAAATTGATAATTAAAACTGAATCTAACAGAGCTAATCACTAATTATTCTTTTATTTCATTTCACCAACAAACTAATTTAATGGATGAATAACGTTCATGGATATAACTCATAATATGCCATTCAAAATGTATCTTCGTTTTCTATTTGTATCAAGTAAATAGGTCCCAAATTATCTTAATCAAGAGTTAACTGAAAAAAATATTGGGGGACACCTTGTTTACCTTAACTGAAAACAGATGACCAGTCATGACGTCGTTCGCCAATACCGTGAAGGATTACCATGTAGATTAGTTGATCTTTTTGTCGTTGTTTTAGTAGCAGGCCCAAAAGTTTGATTTGGTAAGCCTTGATTCAGTGAGCAGGGGGTATTTGGCATAGAGTGATGCCATAGAATAGAGAAACCAATGAATTGTTTTGGGGATATAATCTTTGTAACATGTATGATCAGGCATAAGGCAACCTTAGCAATTAATGAATAAAAAATAGCATATCACTTCTACAGGCACCCATTCCAATTGTGATGGTTCCTTTTGCCTCAGATTAAACAACCTGATTGAAATAAAACTAAACATGACAACACCAAAGAGATTCTAAAGAAAAGGAGAAACAAATGGAATTAGAAATCCAATAACTCACATCAACACAGAATATTAGAAGTCTCCCGACCCACTTGACCCGTTTCATTTTTAGCTAATTACTATAAGTTGCATGGGTGACCTGTTAAAAGACGAATAAGACACGAATTGATGTATGTTATATGAATTAGCAACTGCTAGAAAACTTAAATAAAATAACCTAAATAATACAACAAATAACGTATTCACAATTCCAAGGTTAAAAAAAATTGATTTCCATGTCTGAGGCATCAACATCAATAGCCTATTAAATTCAAAATACATGAGGTATAAATACTGGCAACAATGTCGTCATAAACAATAAACATACATGAGAAGAAAGTTGCTCACAAAAAGTGACCCTGACATCCCATTATGCAAACCGCTAGATCCACACCTCCTAAAGAAGATATATGTCATACTTGATTTTTTAATTAAGTCATTCATTGTGGTGTTATTAATAGGGGTCAAAATCATAACTTAAGAACATGAAAAAAACAAACCATATCTTAGACTTACACCAAGTAATTTAAAAAATATCAAATATAAGTGACGCAAAATGTATAGAGATGAAATTACCTTTAGTTGATGAAGATCCTTTCACTTGATTTCCTTCAACTTTGATTTCTTTATTTTGTCATTCATATAAACCGGTTACAAACAATATTAAGATCTAACAATGAGGCTAAGCATAAGTGCTCCAGATGCATTATTGCTACAAATCATAATCATAAATACTTCTTTAAGGAACACATCATTGCTCTATTATAGGAAATTGCATCAAATTCGGATTCTTTTCTAAAAGAAGAACTATAGTAAGAAAAACAACGTGCTCAAATATTAGACGGCAAAAATTGTTCATTCAAATGGCCCATACAATATTGCAACTAATATAAGTCTAGCTGTAGGTATAGAGCATGTAAATTCACAATTGGAATTGACACATACAGTATTGCAGGCAAACAATAATTCTACCTGTTTCGACCCCTAGAACTGTTTTGACTTTTGACCTCTTATCCAACCCACCCATCTTGCTATCACTTAAGAAAAGGAAGTTACTTTTATGCAAGAAGGAACTTACCATCATTCACAATGAACTCAAATTCCTCGGATTTGCAACAAACCTTTGATCTCGAACCAGGCCACATGTATAATAAGATATATAATGTAAGAAACGAATCTACATGTGAAAAGTATGATGACAAATAAAATACAAAAAGTTCCTTATTTTATAATTCTTCTGATTTAGTTTACATAAACCATAAGTTTTAAATAAATATTTAAACTTCGGTATCGATACTATGCTACTATACGGTACCAATGGCGGAACCAAGATTTTTATCATTGTGGAGGGGATCAAGACTTTTGCCATAAGATAACACTATTTTTTTTTCCATGGGGCGACTCCCTCCTTTTCTTTACATGTGGGTGCACCCCTGTGTCAGTTAAGTCAAACCACTTATGAAGAAATTGGTTGAAAGCTTCCAATCATAATCCGTAAGATATAAAGGCACTTCGGTTTTTTCCATTTTTAACCGAAACCCGATTACCAAACTTGACCCAATGCTACCCTGAACCGAGTAAGAAAGAGCTCAAGGAACCCAAACCCCAAGTATTATTAATACCTGAACCCGAATACCCACCTTTAGTTTAGTAATCAAATGTTACCTGAACAAAGTAAGAAAGAACCCGAGGAACCCGAATCCGAATCCAGATACCCATCTTCAGTTTGGTAATCAAATCTTACCTTAAAAGAAAAAAACCAGAGGAACTCGAACCCAATTATTATTAATACCTTGTTGCTTGGATTCAAGTTTACCCAAATAACCCAAAGACCATTAAAAAATCCCTATAGTAATAAGTTGATCCACTGGCCAGCTCTTTTTTGTTTCAAAATTTGTCCTCTTTCACATATTCATGCAATATGACCTTTAGTGAAAGGAACTACGTACCTTCTCTATTAGTGGCTTGGATTCAAGTTTGCCTATTAGTGGCGGATCAGCCACACATAAGTAGTAAAGTATAGAACATCAAAAAACCATAATCTTTTTAAACAATTGAAAAAAAAGGCTGATGAATTTGATACAGAACTGAAAATCCAACAGAATGCAAATAATTGCTATATGTACCTTTCTTTGTGTCAGCAAACCAGAAAACAACACACTTGCTTCAGGAGCATCAATTAGTTCTTGTTTCCTTCCATCAACATTAACTCTTAACAACAAAAAATTAAAGTACAAATGAGAACAGATGGACATGATAGCAAGGTTCGATTTGCTGATGTAAGGAATTTTAGCAAAGTTGGGTAAGCGACACATAAGTTGAAGCCAAAATGATTTACCTGTATCATCTAAAAAAATAATCATTTGGTATACGTGATAGTAGAACCTCATCGTCACTGAAGCGTTGCGCTACACCGCTTGGTCGGGCATTCGACCTTAATCGATTAGTGGTTAAGTATTATCGAGATGACCCGTTTAAATATGTTTTGTTTGCTTAAAGCCTTTGGGGGGTTAATGACCATGTCCCGGATATCCTTGGCATCATTTTACGAAATGGCCACGACCTAAGCGCGGGGTGTAGGCGTACACCCGTCAGTGCATAAATAAATAATGCGGTGTGTCTATTGATCTTTAACCCGGCACGATCCGGGCTACTGAACGCATAAGGAACATGTAATTCTTTTACAAGTTTATATATTTAAATAATTATCCCAAGTTATAAAATGTTTATGCCACGTGCATCCAAATCAATTTTTAATCATTTTTAAAATGAGTCAGTTGATTGTATTTACCAGTGTAAACTGACGTATTTTCCCAAAAAGATTAAATGCAGGTACTAAGCGTAATAGGCTGGATTTCTCCTTAGCATCAATAAAGAGTCTCGCAAGCTTAAGATGCCTAACGTCTGTTGAACTACTGTTTCCTATTTAAATTTTGATCCTTCTGTGGATAAACTTTCAACTGTTTGTGATACACGATATTACAATATTTTATTCGGTTGAAATATATCTATCATTTGCTTCCGCTGTGCATATTAAATATTGTGTTGTTTGACTATTATGTTGCCAACCACGTCACGATACTCCCCACCGGTGATACGTGGAAGTCGGGGTGTAACAGGTTGGTATCAGAGCCAACATTGAGTGAATTAAACACTAGCCTTTTGTGTTTAATCTCAATGACACAATAGCACATTCCTAAAAACTTTCGAGTCTAGACAAATAACATAGGACAAATTCTAATTTGTTTTGTTTTGTCCTTTATTTTATATATTTTTTTGTCGTTATCTTATGTTATATTGACAGGATTAAATATGCCACCAAGATTTTTCCGACGAAGAGGAAGAGACAAGGGGCCAATCACCGCCCCCAATGACCACGAGGCCGGGCCTTCGCACATGCGAGCTCCTTCCACAACTGCAAGTGCTGATCCTCGGGAGAACCGGAGGAAACTTTTTGAGCCGGCTAGACGGTCGGTTTCGCACAGTTCGACGCCCCCCGTTCGTGACTCCTATGGGCCACAGTCAGAAAATGAGCCCAATAACCCTCAACCTTCCTATATACCTCTTCAGCGATCCTTATCGCACAATTCTTTTGGAGACCCCACACCTGTTTTCCGGGGCCGGTTTAACCCGGCAAACTACATACCAGAACCAGTGGGTTTTAACCCACTGGGGCCAGAGGATCATTTCTCCGGCGATCATGCGGAGGATATGGACGAGGACACGGATCCCGTCGAGCCCGCAACCGGAACACCGAACCATCCTATCGAGGTCTCCGATGGTTCGTCTTTTCACGGATCACCCTACGGTGGTCCAGACAGCTTTCAGGCGAGGTTTAACCAGCATGAATGGTACTTCACACCTTCCCACCATTCATCACCTCACCAGCAGCAGCAGGATCCCTCTGGGGATTCACGTTTCGTGGCTATCACGCCACCGCCTCCACCACCACCAGTTAATCAAGCACCTCCAGAACCGCCGAGTCGTAGGAGGACGGGCGCACGAATGTCCGCGCGTGGAGGAGATTTTCACTTCAGCTCTCCTCGACACTCGAGTGGCAGTCATTATCCGCCACTACATGAAGACCCGCAAATGGGTGGGCCTTCAAACCCAGTTGCACCACAACCACCACCGATGGGTTTTGATAACCCAATTCCTGCCTACACTGGTTCTATGGCGTATAACCCGTTTGAGCAGCCGGTGCACACCAACTATAATTACGCTGAAGCCGACCCATACTTAGTAGCGGCCAACTATAACGCCCTTCATCCTGAAGGACCGTATGGAGCTCCTTGGGGAGTAGGGTACCCAACTCATGGGTACCAAATACCTGCTAGACCTATAATTCGGCAACAATCACAGCCGCCAAGGTTCTCCCCACCAGAACGTGAAGAAATTCTTCAAAGGTTGGACCAAGTCAAGCGAGATTTTCACAGAGATCGCAGGGAGCGACAAAGTTTCTTCCAGGGATTGACAAGTTAAATAAAAGGGAAGAGCAAGAAGGACCATTGAATCCTTCAATTATTGATTGTATTTTCCTTGTTCCAATTGAACCCCTGCGAGGGTCTGTCTTACTGTTTTAACCCCTGCGTGGGTATGATTGTCTTTTGAGCCCCTGCGTGGGTCTATCTTTCTGTTAACCCCTACGAGGGTATGTTGTTTGTTTAAGTCCCTGCGTGGACTAGTATTTCAGTTTGACCCCTGCGTGGGTATGTTGTTCTATTAAAAAGTCCCGTTTAGGGCGATGTGTAATCTATTAATAATTAATGGAATGTTTAATTTATAAATTTCATTTTTTTTTGCCATTATATGCATAAATAAATCATATATGAAATAAATAAATCAAAATCATTCCTTTTAAAAATAATCTGCCTATTTAAATATTAACTAAGGATCTTAAAGGTATAACCTAGCCTGCATGTCATTATAAGACCAGGCCAAGATGGTAAAACCTGTTAAAAAGATTCAATTCCCAGTTAACATCTGAAAACATGTTAACGCTCCTGGCAGACGTGATTCGTTAAAAATCACACACGTCATTATTATATAAGGATCTTTCCAAAGATTCCTAACCCAACTTAATGATCTATAAATCATGGGTTTAAATCATCAATTAAGATGATCATATTTTGACCATACATTGGTAATATAATGCCTACGGGCCCTGCTCATTTTCATATGAGACGAAAGACAGTAATAGTCTGAGACCCTGTCTGAAAAAGGTAAAGAACTATGTTCAAACCTTCATGCCTTGATTCTCTGAAATCATGGCTTATAATTTAAAATGTCCCTGTGACTAGGCCTTGTGTGCTAATATATACTGTTATTGTTTATAATTATTAGGATAAATTATAATAGAAATCCTAAATAAATGTGAGTAACAAATTAACCAAATATGGTCTATGTTTACCATGGTTAATGAATTACCCTAAGGGGCAATTCCATAATAAACTCCCAAATAAACTATTGTCATTGTCTTATGTAACAACTCAAATTTAAAATGGCTGACTCGGACGAAATTAATAGTCACCCAAGGGAGAATAATGATAACGCCCGAATTAATATAACGGGTGCTGAACTGAAAGCGTTAGTAGATGACGCTGTTACAAAGGCCTTGGAGCGGCAGTATGAAGATTATAGCGGGACTCGAAGTAGGACCCTATCTACGCCGCATTCAAAGCCGAGGACTCGTTCTGAGGCTCACAGCAAGCCTCCCTCCAAGAAGGAAGAACCCAAGAAAGATGATGATCGACACTCCTCAAACCACAACAGTGCTCCGTCTCAAAAGATCATGCTGAATCAAGGACCCCGTGATAAGGGTTGCTCCTACAAATACTTTGTTTCATGCAAACCCAGGGATTTCACTGGGGAAAAAGGAGCCATTGACTGCATGACGTGGTTAGATGAGATGGACACAGTAGTGGATATCAGCGGGTGCGCTGAGAGGGATATAGTCAAGTTTGTGTCTCAATCGTTTAAAGGTGAGGCCTTAGCCTGGTGGAGATCGCTGATTCAAGCCACTGGGAAGATTCCACTGTACAACATGTCATGGGAACAATTCGTTGCCCTCATCAGGGAAAACTACTGTCCTCAGCACGAGGTCGAAAAGATTGAGTCAGACTTCCTTTCATTGGTAATGACGAATCTAGATTGCCAAGCTTACCTCACGAGCTTTAATACCATGTCGAGGTTGGTTCCGTATCTGGTAATGTAAGACCCTAATACGTATTTGACAAAAAGTCGCAGCGGAAATTTGTGCCATAAAAATTTCTTTCATTACAAACGTCTTGACTTACTTGAAAGTTCGTTTCAATATGAATCTTTTACAAAAATAAGGTATAAGTCATGTTTACTAAAGTACATACTCAAATATCCCCGTACAATCTACTTTGTGACCCGATCTTCGATCTCTATTCCTCGTGATAACCGCCTGTGATTCGTACAACCTGCACTCACCACATACATTCATAACATTAGTATACAATACATAAACAAGGTTCAACCTCGTACACTTCCCATTTCGTTATCTTTCTAACTTTAAGCATTTCATCTGCGTACCCATGTCCTGGTGAGGCTTCAATAATGTACCTGCATTACCTTTCATTCTCAAGGTACACTATTAATAACGTATTACTCAACGTATCTAAATCACGCGTACATACATCCTTACATGCATACATACACATCAACATACGTACATGCATTCATACATCTCTACATACACGCATACATACATACTTACATTCATTCATCTCTACATACACGCATACATACATACTTACATTCATTCATCTCTACATACACGCATACATACATACTTACATTCATTCATCTTTACATACACACATACATACATACTTACATTCATTCATCTCTACATACACGCATACATACATACTTACATTCATTCATCTTTACATACACACATACATACATACATACTTACATTCATTCATCTCTACATACACGCATACATACATGCTTACATTCATTCATCTCTACATACACGCATACATACATACTTACATTCATTCATCTCTACATACACACATACATACATACATACGGATCTACATATATACATACGTCCCTACGTTTCTACATACATGCATACTCACATTCACGCATTCAAGATCTTACCGAACCCTTATATACTCATACATACCTTTATGCTTACATACATAGACATCCACATGCATACATACCTTCCCATATCTTCACGTGCATACATACACTCAGACGTACCTTCACACATACATATATATACACATCTACAGATGTACATGCCCATATATACACATACAAGCTCTCACATACTTCTTACATAATCATACATTAATTACATGGGACTTAGACTTAGATTTATAGCCCATAAACATCTAAGGAACGATCAAAATCATGTTTGGGAGGCGCATAAGTTAAAAGGTGTTCTGTTGAACTCCTCTTATGTTAATATGTGTTTCTTTTGCACTCCTCTTAAGTTAAGAGGTGTTTCTTTTGCACTCCTCTTAAGTTAAGAGGTGTTTCTTGCTGCAGCTACGTTTCGTCGTCCGTACGCACTAAAACGCGCATAACTTTTGAACCGTTTACCCGTTTAACCTCCCGTTTCTTCCTACATGATCATAATTTGTCACACCCCGAAATTATCAGAGCTTGGCGTGACTGGACTGGTATCTTCATTGCACAACGGAAGCAAATAAGCTAAGTCTTTTAGAAAATGAACGCCACTAAGTACTCGACTCCAGATGGTTCTCCTATTCCAACCGTGCCTTGTCTTAGGAATGCAACCTGAGAAAGAACATGCGAGAAAAATCAACATAACGTTGAGCGAGTTCATAGTTTGTTTGTAAAAGATTTGAAATAAATCTTTTGAGTTATGAAAGGTTTGAGATAAATCCTTTGAGTTTGTGAAAGATTTGAAATAAATCTTTGGAATAACCGGTTTTTGAAGTAGTATTGAGAAAATGAGTTTAAAAACCATTTTCTTGCAAAGTTATATGGAAACGTTGTGTTTGTAACACGTTATGTTCATAAAACCATGTTTTTGTAATGTTCGTAAAATCATCAATGCCCACCCTGACTTTGACCCGCATAATCTCATGCCTTAAATTTTGTATAAAACATGGTGCTTAATTTGTATGAACAAGTATGTTTCGTAAGTATAAAATCCCTGGTATGTAGCAAATAAGGAAAAAAAAGAGATCACCAATGGTTTGCAAGGCCATTGATATGTGTGAAGTGCAAGTAGGAAGACTTAACCTAGCAGATTTTTGCGTCGGGCAACCAAGTCACTCAAGGTCCGTTCTGTTGGTCCTCTTAGAGGTCCGTTCTGTTGGGCCTAGAGTTGGGCTCGCTACACCCAGATAGATCTACCGCTTAAGTCCCTCGGTCCTACAACCTAGCAGATTTATGCGTCGGGCAACCAAGTCACTCAAGGTCCGTTCTGTTGGTCCTCTCAGAGGTCCGTTCTGTTGGGCCTAGAGTTGGGCTCGCTACACCCAGATAGATCTACCGCTTAAGTCCCTCGGTGTTCTGCCTACCCATTCACATGATCTAAGTAGTAAACCTCCTTACGTTAACATACCGTGTATAAAAATGTCTGTAATCATTGTACATGTACTTTACCCCAGTCTCTAGAACTGATCCTCCCCAGCCACTAAGGCTGATCCTCCCCAGCCACTAAGGCTGATCCTCCCCAGCCACAAAGGCTGGCTCCTCATTCTCTATATATTATCACCAATCGATCCATCCTTAGTCATGAAAGTCATTCCCATTTTGATAAAACTCATTTGTTTTGTAAAAACCGGTATGTTTAGTATAAACCTTTCGTAAATCATTTGAGTTCCTCGAAATCCTTTCGTAATATGATTTAGAAATACGAGTTTTGCATTTGTTCAGAACTTTGTATGTTTTTGCAAAACGTGCATGTCTTTCCACCCCGAAAACATTTACAAAATGTAAAATAGTAAAGGTGGGGTTATGAACTCACCTGAATATTCCTGTGCAAAGCTAGCTAATTACGACTTCGCGATGTCGTTCCCAAGGCAGGACTCGCTAGCGTGCATTCTACAATATTCCTAACACGGAATATCTAATAAGTTTCTAAATAAACGTAGCAACTAACTACGTGTCACCGAGCTCTACCGAATCGTTAATCGAACGATTTGACGGTAAATAGTTGATTTAATGTAAATGACTAAGTTAAACTGCCGCGAGAAGTCGATGGAGTATGTAGGAATATTCGTATAATAACTTGTATTATATATATCACGTTTTGTGTATATTTGCCGAAAATATACGTATATGCCGTCTAGGCGTATAAAATAAATATGAAGAGTTATATTTATTTTATAAAGAAATCGTCGAGTTGTTTTGTTTGAAAATAAATATAAACCATATTTATTTTTGTAAAAGACTTCGCGTTGTACGACATTCAGAATAAATATATAACTATATTTATTTTAGTAACACAATTGTAGTGTCGTTTGAAATATGAAATAAATATATGAGCTATATTTATTTGTAAAAGTATACGAGTTGACGACGTTCGAAATAAATATAACATTATATTTATTTGTAAAAGTGTTTGGAATTATCAAGGTTTGAAGTATCATAAACTCGAATTCCTTTAAGCGTCGTTTTTGAAATATAATACGTGTCGTGTTTAAGGGTTTTTCTCGAAAAACGGGCAGAGTTTCCTCTATTTTTGGACGCCCCGACAACACAAGTTGTCGCTTTATTTTCAAAAATTTAACACAATTTAATCAAGATTCAACTATGTGCAAACTTGTCAAATATATAACATATAACGAATGTAATTTATAATTAGTCGGTTTCGAGAGCTCGTTATCACGTGATACGTTAAAAGTATAAAACACGAAATAGTAACGCCGTTAAAATCTTTACCACTTCTTCAAGTCGACACGTCGAGCCGCTTGGCTGAGTTGACTGAGTCAACTGGTTTGACCCGCTGAGTCGACTCGGTTTGACCGAGTTGGACCGAGTCGACCGAACCGCTTCCTAATCTGACCCGAGCCGTCTGACCGAACCGAACCCGAAATTGTCCCAAACATTTTTGTTGACTGAGTTGACTCAGTTGAGTTGACCGAGTCAACTGAGTTGACTCAGGTTGACTGAGTCGAAACTAAGACCCGAACAATGCTGACCCGTTGACTCAGCACCCGAACCGAGATCTGAGATGGCCGAAACAGCATAACCACTCCACTGTCATTTTCGATATCATCTTTAACCAAAGACAAAAGTTTGTCTTAGATTTCCAGTCCGAAAACAAACAAAATGAAAACAGAAGATGATTTACCGAGAACTCGCCGGACCAAGTCTCCGACCGCCGCCACCACCGCCGTGTCTTGCCGGTGACCACCCCTAACCCGAGACGCGGCTGTAACCCGAACCCGAGACGCCGAACCCGAGACCTGAACCGAACCGGAGCCTGTTGACCAACGGATAAACGAACCGACCGGCGGTCCGAGCCTCCGACCGCCGGTTCCCTCTTTCTCTCTCGGTCTCTCTCTCTCTCCTGGTCTCGCCGTCGCACCGCCGCACGCCGCCACCAGCTGGTGGTGGCAGCCGTAAATCAGCAACATAAAAGGGGGTGGGTGTCGGTTGTTTCCGGATAAAGGAAGGAGGAAAGGGGGTGTTTGGCTGCTTGTTTGAAAGAATGATAGTGGGTTTGTGTAATGTATTCTGATGTATACATCAGATGCATAGATTGAGAGTGAGAGAGTAATTGTGAGAGGGTGTTTGGCCTTGTCTGTGTTATGGTTGTTTAGGTGAGATCGAGAGAGGGAGCAAGACAGACCAAAAGTCTGTGTTTGTGTGTGTGTTGGTTGAACTAAGGGGGTAGGGTTTTATAGACAATCATGTGGTTATTGACCAATGTGATTCCCTCTTGTTTTATGTATAAAGATCCACAAAGATCCCATAAATATTTTGTAGAGATTTACTATAGATTGTGTAAATCTTGTAGATATTGCCAGGATTCTATTGAGATTTTATAGGATTTTGCCTATTATGTGTAGGTTTAGGCTTGTGCGTTTCGGGCTTGGGCCCAGGGCCCACAAGCTCAATCCCCGTGTGTAAGTGGCCCGTAAATCCTACGAGACCCGTTGTCGAATCCAGAACTCCGTTTAACGTCAAAAATTAAAATACACAAAAATACGGTCGGTAGTCGTTGTTTGCACGCCCGTTCGTTGATCACGGTAATAATCGCGAAAAATGGTATCGTTGCCGTCTTTAATCCGTTCTTCGATCCGGTTTCGACTGTAGTCACAAAAATTTTACTACGAAGCCAATATATATCGTAAAAATTTAATATTTGTCGGCGTTGTTAGTATTCTGTTCGGTTTCAATCCGTTGCCGTTTAACGTTTCATCGGTTTCTCTGTAAACCACCATTCGCGCACTGTAAAGACGGATAGACGTTCCCAGGCACTCCAAAGGCCTAATTAAGTTAATTCGTGCTGTAAACACTATTTATTATCGCGTTAATTACTTGTTAATCACGTAATTAAGAGCCGTAAATCACGGGTTGTCACATTCTCCCCCTGTTACAGAAATTTCGTCCTCGAAATTTAGACTATGTTATCTCCCCAGAATTATGTTGTTCGCAGGTAAGTCCGAATAATAACAAAGTGAATGACCGCGTAATCGAAACAAGACTTATTCGAATCATGTGAATTCAAGGGCATTCCTTCACAATAGGAATCCCAACAGTTTAAAAGAAATGTGTCTCAGTAATCGATGTCAAGGGAAACGAGATGTATAGGTACAGTCACTAATGTGACTAAGTTAACAAGGATCCAACAGGAACTTCGACCAATCGAATTCCCTATGAACGTTTATAACATGTAAATGAGTTCTAGTAGCAATAACATCCACTGGATGAACTTAGAATCGACAATCTTAAATATAATAGTTTGCACGAAACGCTCGATCGTGATCAGCACAAGCTGCAAGTTATACCGACGCCACAAGGTGTCGCAATGAATGAATCAATTTAATAATAGAGGTGATTGAACAAGTATCACCTGTGTTTTGCATAAAACGCTCAATCATGATTAGCCCAAGCTACAAGTTCGTACTGACACCACAAGGTGTCGTAGTGACTTAAATAATTCAATAATAGTGGTGAGCAAACAAATCCACCGTGTTTGAAGTCAAATGAAAGCGCCATGAAGTAAATATGAATGTTTGTTCCAACAAACATCGAAAGATTTTCAATTGAAAAGGGAACATTAAAGAAATAATGTTTTCGATCGAAGATGAAGAAGTGATGAATATCGCAAAACTTTCGATCGATGTTGGAAAGAACCGTTATGAGGTACACCGGAATATGAAATGAATTTGTGTACCATTGTCTTAACACACAATTGTGTTAAGACTGTTGTAATGTGATAAATCAAAGCGGATTTAATCTGAATCAATAAATAAATAATTAAACCCGTGCATAAGACACGTAAACGAGTTTAGCGCAAGGTTCAAATAAGTGAAAACACCACCACAAGGTGTCGAAATCAACAATTTAGTGGAGTCGAATACCAAACAAGTTTATCACGACTCGGAACAAATGAAGTGTTTGTTAAAAATTGATTTGAATATGATGCTCCCAATACATCATATGGTGTCTCGAATCGAATAAGTGTAATGAGCAAGTTCAAACAATTGAACTTGGTTTTAGCGTAATCCGACAATAAGTATATGTATCGACAAGAAAACTTTCGGCATGGTTATAACGAAAAACCATGTATGTAACTTGTAAAGAAATGATCGTAATACAATGGCCATTAAGAGGAGTAGAGATACGAAAATCTACTCAGTAAGTGTGAAATTCGAAATTTCAATAAAAGAAATTTGAGGACTTTACCTGGGGTTTCGTGTGACGACCAATTGTTAGGTGACATTACCATGGAATGTCGAACATAGCGTGTTCGTCGTTAGTTAGGTAGGGGGGGATTGCGGAGACAATAGTCTTCTCCCTGGCGTGATTCGTGTCGTTGCAGGATCGCGTGACAAGTTGTCGTTTCCTGATTGTTAGTTCTCCTGCTGACAGGAATCTAGCGTCGTCGTTAGATTGCGTCATCGTTTCTTCTCAAAGGCCTCGCCTTGACAGTCGTATGTGTCGTACCTCCGTTGATGTATAGCTTAAGTTTCACGTATACCTGCGCACTAGCGTTGTGTGCCGCGTAGGAGGTGATGTATCCCGACATCCGTTGACGTAGAAATTGAGTTCCATGTATTCTCGTGCGCTAGTGTTTCGTTATGCGTAGGCTGCCTGCTCGGGAAGTTAAAATATCATAGACAATATGAAATATAGTGTGTGCCCGAGTTAATATTCGCGGTTCCTACGTGATGACCTTTAATAAACACATGCACAAATAATCAATCATATAACCGAATGCGCATGTTAGTCACCAATAAGCAATCAAGTAATTCTCCTAGTTTCACTAGCCAATTTCTCCCAGTCTTTAAGACTGCTCTATCCTCCACCTCGACCTCTTAGATCGAGCCTCGGTCCCCTTGACCGAGCCTCAGCCTTCACGACTGAGCCTACTCTTCCTAGCCTCACTAGCCAACTACCTCGGTCACCTAGACCGAGCCTCGATCCTCCAGACCGAGCCTCAGCCCTCCAGGCTGAGCCTATAAATAATCAACGTGCTCAACTACCTCGGTCACCTAGACCGAGCCTCGATCCTCCAGACCGAGCCTCAGCCCTCCAGGCTGAGCCTATAAATAGTAAAATGTGCTCAACATTTGTTTGGAAACAAAATTTTGACTGTTTGCTTGTCGGCAACGGTTGGAGACCATATTTGAGTACTGGGCGTTCTGTATGTATTCAACGTCTTAATAGTCTAAGTTCCCAGAGGAAAGTGAGGTTAGAGCCTAGGTATCACAACAGGAACCTAATTCGCTGTAACCTATAGCTCTGATACCAATCTGTCACACCCCGAAATTATCAGAGCTTGGCGTGACTGGACTGGTATCTTCATTGCACAGCGGAAGCAAATAAGCTAAGTCTTTTAGAAAATGAACGCCACTAAGTACTCGACTCCAGATGGTTCTCCTATTCCAACCGTGCCTTGTCTTAGGAATGCAACCTGAGAAAGAACATGCGAGAAAAATCAACATAACGTTGAGCGAGTTCATAGTTTGTTTGTAAAAGATTTGAAATAAATCTTTTGAGTTATGAAAGGTTTGAGATAAATCCTTTGAGTTTGTGAAAGATTTGAAATAAATCTTTGGAATAACCGGTTTTTGAAGTAGTATTGAGAAAATGAGTTTAAAAACCATTTTCTTGCAAAGTTATATGGAAACGTTGTGTTTGTAACACGTTATGTTCATAAAACCATGTTTTTGTAATGTTCGTAAAATCATCAATGCCCACCCTGACTTTGACCCGCATAATCTCATGCCTTAAATTTTGTATAAAACATGGTGCTTAATTTGTATGAACAAGTATGTTTCGTAAGTATAAAATCCCTGGTATGTAGCAAATAAGGAAAAAAAAGAGATCACCAATGGTTTGCAAGGCCATTGATATGTGTGAAGTGCAAGTAGGAAGACTTAACCTAGCAGATTTTTGCGTCGGGCAACCAAGTCACTCAAGGTCCGTTCTGTTGGTCCTCTTAGAGGTCCGTTCTGTTGGGCCTAGAGTTGGGCTCGCTACACCCAGATAGATCTACCGCTTAAGTCCCTCGGTCCTACAACCTAGCAGATTTATGCGTCGGGCAACCAAGTCACTCAAGGTCCGTTCTGTTGGTCCTCTCAGAGGTCCGTTCTGTTGGGCCTAGAGTTGGGCTCGCTACACCCAGATAGATCTACCGCTTAAGTCCCTCGGTGTTCTGCCTACCCATTCACATGATCTAAGTAGTAAACCTCCTTACGTTAACATACCGTGTATAAAAATGTCTGTAATCATTGTACATGTACTTTACCCCAGTCTCTAGAACTGATCCTCCCCAGCCACTAAGGCTGATCCTCCCCAGCCACTAAGGCTGATCCTCCCCAGCCACAAAGGCTGGCTCCTCATTCTCTATATATTATCACCAATCGATCCATCCTTAGTCATGAAAGTCATTCCCATTTTGATAAAACTCATTTGTTTTGTAAAAACCGGTATGTTTAGTATAAACCTTTCGTAAATCATTTGAGTTCCTCGAAATCCTTTCGTAATATGATTTAGAAATACGAGTTTTGCATTTGTTCAGAACTTTGTATGTTTTTGCAAAACGTGCATGTCTTTCCACCCCGAAAACATTTACAAAATGTAAAATAGTAAAGGTGGGGTTATGAACTCACCTGAATATTCCTGTGCAAAGCTAGCTAATTACGACTTCGCGATGTCGTTCCCAAGGCAGGACTCGCTAGCGTGAATTCTACAATATTCCTAACACGGAATATCTAATAAGTTTCTAAATAAACGTAGCAACTAACTACGTGTCACCGAGCTCTACCGAA
This sequence comes from Helianthus tuberosus, assembly GCA_030545235.1. Taxonomy (NCBI): domain Eukaryota; kingdom Viridiplantae; phylum Streptophyta; class Magnoliopsida; order Asterales; family Asteraceae; genus Helianthus; species Helianthus tuberosus. The sequence goes on from JARYGA010060305.1 coordinate 2,181,186, forward strand.
TCGTTAATCGAACGATTTGACGGTAAATAGTTGATTTAATGTAAATGACTAAGTTAAACTGCCGCGAGAAGTCGATGGAGTATGTAGGAATATTCGTATAATAACTTGTATTATATATATCACGTTTTGTGTATATTTGCCGAAAATATACGTATATGCCGTCTAGGCGTATAAAATAAATATGAAGAGTTATATTTATTTTATAAAGAAATCGTCGAGTTGTTTTGTTTGAAAATAAATATAAACCATATTTATTTTTGTAAAAGACTTCGCGTTGTACGACATTCAGAATAAATATATAACTATATTTATTTTAGTAACACAATTGTAGTGTCGTTTGAAATATGAAATAAATATATGAGCTATATTTATTTGTAAAAGTATACGAGTTGACGACGTTCGAAATAAATATAACATTATATTTATTTGTAAAAGTGTTTGGAATTATCAAGGTTTGAAGTATCATAAACTCGAATTCCTTTAAGCGTCGTTTTTGAAATATAATACGTGTCGTGTTTAAGGGTTTTTCTCGAAAAACGGGCAGAGTTTCCTCTATTTTTGGACGCCCCGACAACACAAGTTGTCGCTTTATTTTCAAAAATTTAACACAATTTAATCAAGATTCAACTATGTGCAAACTTGTCAAATATATAACATATAACGAATGTAATTTATAATTAGTCGGTTTCGAGAGCTCGTTATCACGTGATACGTTAAAAGTATAAAACACGAAATAGTAACGCCGTTAAAATCTTTACCACTTCTTCAAGTCGACACGTCGAGCCGCTTGGCTGAGTTGACTGAGTCAACTGGTTTGACCCGCTGAGTCGACTCGGTTTGACCGAGTTGGACCGAGTCGACCGAACCGCTTCCTAATCTGACCCGAGCCGTCTGACCGAACCGAACCCGAAATTGTCCCAAACATTTTTGTTGACTGAGTTGACTCAGTTGAGTTGACCGAGTCAACTGAGTTGACTCAGGTTGACTGAGTCGAAACTAAGACCCGAACAATGCTGACCCGTTGACTCAGCACCCGAACCGAGATCTGAGATGGCCGAAACAGCATAACCACTCCACTGTCATTTTCGATATCATCTTTAACCAAAGACAAAAGTTTGTCTTAGATTTCCAGTCCGAAAACAAACAAAATGAAAACAGAAGATGATTTACCGAGAACTCGCCGGACCAAGTCTCCGACCGCCGCCACCACCGCCGTGTCTTGCCGGTGACCACCCCTAACCCGAGACGCGGCTGTAACCCGAACCCGAGACGCCGAACCCGAGACCTGAACCGAACCGGAGCCTGTTGACCAACGGATAAACGAACCGACCGGCGGTCCGAGCCTCCGACCGCCGGTTCCCTCTTTCTCTCTCGGTCTCTCTCTCTCTCCTGGTCTCGCCGTCGCACCGCCGCACGCCGCCACCAGCTGGTGGTGGCAGCCGTAAATCAGCAACATAAAAGGGGGTGGGTGTCGGTTGTTTCCGGATAAAGGAAGGAGGAAAGGGGGTGTTTGGCTGCTTGTTTGAAAGAATGATAGTGGGTTTGTGTAATGTATTCTGATGTATACATCAGATGCATAGATTGAGAGTGAGAGAGTAATTGTGAGAGGGTGTTTGGCCTTGTCTGTGTTATGGTTGTTTAGGTGAGATCGAGAGAGGGAGCAAGACAGACCAAAAGTCTGTGTTTGTGTGTGTGTTGGTTGAACTAAGGGGGTAGGGTTTTATAGACAATCATGTGGTTATTGACCAATGTGATTCCCTCTTGTTTTATGTATAAAGATCCACAAAGATCCCATAAATATTTTGTAGAGATTTACTATAGATTGTGTAAATCTTGTAGATATTGCCAGGATTCTATTGAGATTTTATAGGATTTTGCCTATTATGTGTAGGTTTAGGCTTGTGCGTTTCGGGCTTGGGCCCAGGGCCCACAAGCTCAATCCCCGTGTGTAAGTGGCCCGTAAATCCTACGAGACCCGTTGTCGAATCCAGAACTCCGTTTAACGTCAAAAATTAAAATACACAAAAATACGGTCGGTAGTCGTTGTTTGCACGCCCGTTCGTTGATCACGGTAATAATCGCGAAAAATGGTATCGTTGCCGTCTTTAATCCGTTCTTCGATCCGGTTTCGACTGTAGTCACAAAAATTTTACTACGAAGCCAATATATATCGTAAAAATTTAATATTTGTCGGCGTTGTTAGTATTCTGTTCGGTTTCAATCCGTTGCCGTTTAACGTTTCATCGGTTTCTCTGTAAACCACCATTCGCGCACTGTAAAGACGGATAGACGTTCCCAGGCACTCCAAAGGCCTAATTAAGTTAATTCGTGCTGTAAACACTATTTATTATCGCGTTAATTACTTGTTAATCACGTAATTAAGAGCCGTAAATCACGGGTTGTCACATTCTCCCCCTGTTACAGAAATTTCGTCCTCGAAATTTAGACTATGTTATCTCCCCAGAATTATGTTGTTCGCAGGTAAGTCCGAATAATAACAAAGTGAATGACCGCGTAATCGAAACAAGACTTATTCGAATCATGTGAATTCAAGGGCATTCCTTCACAATAGGAATCCCAACAGTTTAAAAGAAATGTGTCTCAGTAATCGATGTCAAGGGAAACGAGACGTATAGGTACAGTCACTAATGTGACTAAGTTAACAAGGATCCAACAGGAACTTCGACCAATCGAATTCCCTATGAACGTTTATAACATGTAAATGAGTTCTAGTAGCAATAACATCCACTGGATGAACTTAGAATCGACAATCTTAAATATAATAGTTTGCACGAAACGCTCGATCGTGATCAGCACAAGCTGCAAGTTATACCGACGCCACAAGGTGTCGCAATGAATGAATCAATTTAATAATAGAGGTGATTGAACAAGTATCACCTGTGTTTTGCATAAAACGCTCAATCATGATTAGCCCAAGCTACAAGTTCGTACTGACACCACAAGGTGTCGTAGTGACTTAAATAATTCAATAATAGTGGTGAGCAAACAAATCCACCGTGTTTGAAGTCAAATGAAAGCGCCATGAAGTAAATATGAATGTTTGTTCCAACAAACATCGAAAGATTTTCAATTGAAAAGGGAACATTAAAGAAATAATGTTTTCGATCGAAGATGAAGAAGTGATGAATATCGCAAAACTTTCGATCGATGTTGGAAAGAACCGTTATGAGGTACACCGGAATATGAAATGAATTTGTGTACCATTGTCTTAACACACAATTGTGTTAAGACTGTTGTAATGTGATAAATCAAAGCGGATTTAATCTGAATCAATAAATAAATAATTAAACCCGTGCATAAGACACGTAAACGAGTTTAGCGCAAGGTTCAAATAAGTGAAAACACCACCACAAGGTGTCGAAATCAACAATTTAGTGGAGTCGAATACCAAACAAGTTTATCACGACTCGGAACAAATGAAGTGTTTGTTAAAAATTGATTTGAATATGATGCTCCCAATACATCATATGGTGTCTCGAATCGAATAAGTGTAATGAGCAAGTTCAAACAATTGAACTTGGTTTTAGCGTAATCCGACAATAAGTATATGTATCGACAAGAAAACTTTCGGCATGGTTATAACGAAAAACCATGTATGTAACTTGTAAAGAAATGATCGTAATACAATGGCCATTAAGAGGAGTAGAGATACGAAAATCTACTCAGTAAGTGTGAAATTCGAAATTTCAATAAAAGAAATTTGAGGACTTTACCTGGGGTTTCGTGTGACGACCAATTGTTAGGTGACATTACCATGGAATGTCGAACATAGCGTGTTCGTCGTTAGTTAGGTAGGGGGGGATTGCGGAGACAATAGTCTTCTCCCTGGCGTGATTCGTGTCGTTGCAGGATCGCGTGACAAGTTGTCGTTTCCTGATTGTTAGTTCTCCTGCTGACAGGAATCTAGCGTCGTCGTTAGATTGCGTCATCGTTTCTTCTCAAAGGCCTCGCCTTGACAGTCGTATGTGTCGTACCTCCGTTGATGTATAGCTTAAGTTTCACGTATACCTGCGCACTAGCGTTGTGTGCCGCGTAGGAGGTGATGTATCCCGACATCCGTTGACGTAGAAATTGAGTTCCATGTATTCTCGTGCGCTAGTGTTTCGTTATGCGTAGGCTGCCTGCTCGGGAAGTTAAAATATCATAGACAATATGAAATATAGTGTGTGCCCGAGTTAATATTCGCGGTTCCTACGTGATGACCTTTAATAAACACATGCACAAATAATCAATCATATAACCGAATGCGCATGTTAGTCACCAATAAGCAATCAAGTAATTCTCCTAGTTTCACTAGCCAATTTCTCCCAGTCTTTAAGACTGCTCTATCCTCCACCTCGACCTCTTAGATCGAGCCTCGGTCCCCTTGACCGAGCCTCAGCCTTCACGACTGAGCCTACTCTTCCTAGCCTCACTAGCCAACTACCTCGGTCACCTAGACCGAGCCTCGATCCTCCAGACCGAGCCTCAGCCCTCCAGGCTGAGCCTATAAATAATCAACGTGCTCAACTACCTCGGTCACCTAGACCGAGCCTCGATCCTCCAGACCGAGCCTCAGCCCTCCAGGCTGAGCCTATAAATAGTAAAATGTGCTCAACATTTGTTTGGAAACAAAATTTTGACTGTTTGCTTGTCGGCAACGGTTGGAGACCATATTTGAGTACTGGGCGTTCTGTATGTATTCAACGTCTTAATAGTCTAAGTTCCCAGAGGAAAGTGAGGTTAGAGCCTAGGTATCACAACAGGAACCTAATTCGCTGTAACCTATAGCTCTGATACCAATCTGTCACACCCCGAAATTATCAGAGCTTGGCGTGACTGGACTGGTATCTTCATTGCACAGCGGAAGCAAATAAGCTAAGTCTTTTAGAAAATGAACGCCACTAAGTACTCGACTCCAGATGGTTCTCCTATTCCAACCGTGCCTTGTCTTAGGAATGCAACCTGAGAAAGAACATGCGAGAAAAATCAACATAACGTTGAGCGAGTTCATAGTTTGTTTGTAAAAGATTTGAAATAAATCTTTTGAGTTATGAAAGGTTTGAGATAAATCCTTTGAGTTTGTGAAAGATTTGAAATAAATCTTTGGAATAACCGGTTTTTGAAGTAGTATTGAGAAAATGAGTTTAAAAACCATTTTCTTGCAAAGTTATATGGAAACGTTGTGTTTGTAACACGTTATGTTCATAAAACCATGTTTTTGTAATGTTCGTAAAATCATCAATGCCCACCCTGACTTTGACCCGCATAATCTCATGCCTTAAATTTTGTATAAAACATGGTGCTTAATTTGTATGAACAAGTATGTTTCGTAAGTATAAAATCCCTGGTATGTAGCAAATAAGGAAAAAAAAGAGATCACCAATGGTTTGCAAGGCCATTGATATGTGTGAAGTGCAAGTAGGAAGACTTAACCTAGCAGATTTTTGCGTCGGGCAACCAAGTCACTCAAGGTCCGTTCTGTTGGTCCTCTTAGAGGTCCGTTCTGTTGGGCCTAGAGTTGGGCTCGCTACACCCAGATAGATCTACCGCTTAAGTCCCTCGGTCCTACAACCTAGCAGATTTATGCGTCGGGCAACCAAGTCACTCAAGGTCCGTTCTGTTGGTCCTCTCAGAGGTCCGTTCTGTTGGGCCTAGAGTTGGGCTCGCTACACCCAGATAGATCTACCGCTTAAGTCCCTCGGTGTTCTGCCTACCCATTCACATGATCTAAGTAGTAAACCTCCTTACGTTAACATACCGTGTATAAAAATGTCTGTAATCATTGTACATGTACTTTACCCCAGTCTCTAGAACTGATCCTCCCCAGCCACTAAGGCTGATCCTCCCCAGCCACTAAGGCTGATCCTCCCCAGCCACAAAGGCTGGCTCCTCATTCTCTATATATTATCACCAATCGATCCATCCTTAGTCATGAAAGTCATTCCCATTTTGATAAAACTCATTTGTTTTGTAAAAACCGGTATGTTTAGTATAAACCTTTCGTAAATCATTTGAGTTCCTCGAAATCCTTTCGTAATATGATTTAGAAATACGAGTTTTGCATTTGTTCAGAACTTTGTATGTTTTTGCAAAACGTGCATGTCTTTCCACCCCGAAAACATTTACAAAATGTAAAATAGTAAAGGTGGGGTTATGAACTCACCTGAATATTCCTGTGCAAAGCTAGCTAATTACGACTTCGCGATGTCGTTCCCAAGGCAGGACTCGCTAGCGTGAATTCTACAATATTCCTAACACGGAATATCTAATAAGTTTCTAAATAAACGTAGCAACTAACTACGTGTCACCGAGCTCTACCGAATCGTTAATCGAACGATTTGACGGTAAATAGTTGATTTAATGTAAATGACTAAGTTAAACTGCCGCGAGAAGTCGATGGAGTATGTAGGAATATTCGTATAATAACTTGTATTATATATATCACGTTTTGTGTATATTTGCCGAAAATATACGTATATGCCGTCTAGGCGTATAAAATAAATATGAAGAGTTATATTTATTTTATAAAGAAATCGTCGAGTTGTTTTGTTTGAAAATAAATATAAACCATATTTATTTTTGTAAAAGACTTCGCGTTGTACGACATTCAGAATAAATATATAACTATATTTATTTTAGTAACACAATTGTAGTGTCGTTTGAAATATGAAATAAATATATGAGCTATATTTATTTGTAAAAGTATACGAGTTGACGACGTTCGAAATAAATATAACATTATATTTATTTGTAAAAGTGTTTGGAATTATCAAGGTTTGAAGTATCATAAACTCGAATTCCTTTAAGCGTCGTTTTTGAAATATAATACGTGTCGTGTTTAAGGGTTTTTCTCGAAAAACGGGCAGAGTTTCCTCTATTTTTGGACGCCCCGACAACACAAGTTGTCGCTTTATTTTCAAAAATTTAACACAATTTAATCAAGATTCAACTATGTGCAAACTTGTCAAATATATAACATATAACGAATGTAATTTATAATTAGTCGGTTTCGAGAGCTCGTTATCACGTGATACGTTAAAAGTATAAAACACGAAATAGTAACGCCGTTAAAATCTTTACCACTTCTTCAAGTCGACACGTCGAGCCGCTTGGCTGAGTTGACTGAGTCAACTGGTTTGACCCGCTGAGTCGACTCGGTTTGACCGAGTTGGACCGAGTCGACCGAACCGCTTCCTAATCTGACCCGAGCCGTCTGACCGAACCGAACCCGAAATTGTCCCGAACATTTTTGTTGACTGAGTTGACTCAGTTGAGTTGACCGAGTCAACTGAGTTGACTCAGGTTGACTGAGTCGAAACTAAGACCCGAACAATGCTGACCCGTTGACTCAGCACCCGAACCGAGATCTGAGATGGCCGAAACAGCATAACCACTCCACTGTCATTTTCGATATCATCTTTAACCAAAGACAAAAGTTTGTCTTAGATTTCCAGTCCGAAAACAAACAAAATGAAAACAGAAGATGATTTACCGAGAACTCGCCGGACCAAGTCTCCGACCGCCGCCACCACCGCCGTGTCTTGCCGGTGACCACCCCTAACCCGAGACGCGGCTGTAACCCGAACCCGAGACGCCGAACCCGAGACCTGAACCGAACCGGAGCCTGTTGACCAACGGATAAACGAACCGACCGGTGGTCCGAGCCTCCGACCGCCGGTTCCCTCTTTCTCTCTCGGTCTCTCTCTCTCTCCTGGTCTCGCCGTCGCACCGCCGCACGCCGCCACCAGCTGGTGGTGGCAGCCGTAAATCAGCAACATAAAAGGGGGTGGGTGTCGGTTGTTTCCGGATAAAGGAAGGAGGAAAGGGGGTGTTTGGCTGCTTGTTTGAAAGAATGATAGTGGGTTTGTGTAATGTATTCTGATGTATACATCAGATGCATAGATTGAGAGTGAGAGAGTAATTGTGAGAGGGTGTTTGGCCTTGTCTGTGTTATGGTTGTTTAGGTGAGATCGAGAGAGGGAGCAAGACAGACCAAAAGTCTGTGTTTGTGTGTGTGTTGGTTGAACTAAGGGGGTAGGGTTTTATAGACAATCATGTGGTTATTGACCAATGTGATTCCCTCTTGTTTTATGTATAAAGATCCACAAAGATCCCATAAATATTTTGTAGAGATTTACTATAGATTGTGTAAATCTTGTAGATATTGCCAGGATTCTATTGAGATTTTATAGGATTTTGCCTATTATGTGTAGGTTTAGGCTTGTGCGTTTCGGGCTTGGGCCCAGGGCCCACAAGCTCAATCCCCGTGTGTAAGTGGCCCGTAAATCCTACGAGACCCGTTGTCGAATCCAGAACTCCGTTTAACGTCAAAAATTAAAATACACAAAAATACGGTCGGTAGTCGTTGTTTGCACGCCCGTTCGTTGATCACGGTAATAATCGCGAAAAATGGTATCGTTGCCGTCTTTAATCCGTTCTTCGATCCGGTTTCGACTGTAGTCACAAAAATTTTACTACGAAGCCAATATATATCGTAAAAATTTAATATTTGTCGGCGTTGTTAGTATTCTGTTCGGTTTCAATCCGTTGCCGTTTAACGTTTCATCGGTTTCTCTGTAAACCACCATTCGCGCACTGTAAAGACGGATAGACGTTCCCAGGCACTCCAAAGGCCTAATTAAGTTAATTCGTGCTGTAAACACTATTTATTATCGCGTTAATTACTTGTTAATCACGTAATTAAGAGCCGTAAATCACGGGTTGTCACATAATTTGACCCTCTATCAAATGGACTTGGAACCCCATATCCGTCTTAAGGAAATTCCCACCTTACGCGCATTCGGCTTATTATCATTTTCTAAATATTTGACCCGTTATGGGTATTTGCGCATTTAAATGGTCTATGGCATACAAAACCATACTCTTCGCTTTCACACATGACCAAAACATTACTCTAATCGATTCGCTTGTTTCCAATAGACATTTAAGGTCGTTTGCCCGATATACCTATCAAGGGCGTTTTTGTCAATTTCGCTCTATCCTTAACAACAAAGGAATTCCTTGCATAAGTAACCAATCCTACTACTTAGCTAAAATTCTTAATCACACATACCTTGCTCGGATCAAAACTAAGATCCGTTTAATACTTCATCAACATCATACAATTCATTCCTATTTGACCTCAATTATCATATTTAATTAAGTTGCATATAACTTTACATAAGCAACTAAGAAGTGATTACGAAATCACTTACCTTATGCGTCCGTGCTCGTATCCGATCTCTTGCCTCCTCTTGGCCCGTTAACACCTCGTGCTTGAGCTCGTCTCGACGTGATTCCTATGCTTCCATTTCATCGAAATCACGCTCTTATTAGCATACTCATTTGTACATGTTAACGGTCATATCATTAGTCATTCCTAACAAACGTAACTCATATAGCCATACCCATATCCGTTTGTACTCATGTAATTCATCATGTCATCGCATTAAACACACATAAGTCTAACACGCACCGTATAACTTACTCTAATCTTGCAATTATGACAACACGTCTAACCATTCTTCTTATACCCAGTTGACTTTCAGAAGTCAACGGTTCATTTAATTTAACTTTCGATTTATCATTATATACCCGTAACATCATAATCGACTATACGGACGACAATATATACATTTTATCATACGATTGGTGTGCGTACCACCTTTTAAGCATAACGTACAACTAGTTCATGCATATCCTTCTAATTTCATACATAATTCATCAATTTCTTCCTTCTAATCAACATGAATCATACATGCATAAACATCAAACATACTAGTATCACATTTCTTTCAATTCCTCTAACAAGAATCCATCATACAAATCAAAATACATCAATATTAAGCAAGAATTTAGACATAGATGATTTACCCATGTCATCATCTTCACCATAACAAACGGGTTTCACCCTTAAACATCAAATTAACCTAAACCATGCATAATCCATGTTCTATATGATGATTCTAACACACACCCATTCTCAATTTCATACAAATTCACGGTTTACATCAAAACCCACTTCGTGAAAGATCACCAATCTAACTTTTAAGACATACCTTATGATTCCCTTGTGATGGTGATCATTAATCCATGTTCCTTCACGAATTTAAGCCTTGAATCATCCTTCAATTTGGTGATTTAGTTGAGTTTAGGGTTAGAGCTCTTTGGAGCTCCTGAACATTCGTGAACACACACGAAGTGTGTGTTTGTGTGTGTTGAACTTTCATTTTAATAACTCAACTTCCATCTTGTTCCATTTAACCCCTCATGTTTGCCACTTAACATAATGTGCACTACTTCCATCTTTTAATAATTTTTACCATACATTTAACTAGGTTAAATAGCCTAGTTATTTATTTCATGACGTGTCATATAGGAACACACGGCAAATATAAACATTCGGATTTTGGGGCGTTACAGGTAACCCCGGAACCCAAACGAATAGCTCGTTTCATTGGGGGTTTAGCCCCAGAGATAAAGGCAAGCGTGAAGGCCTCTCGACCGACTACTTTCAGATCTGTGGCTGATATATCTTTGTCCCTCACACTGGACGCGGTCAGACAAAGATCGCTGAGGAACAAGGATGACGAGAAAAGAAAACGTGAAGATGACAATTCACGGAGGTCAAACAAGAAGCACCGAGGAAACGGTGACAACAAGAAGCGGTCAGAATCTAAGAAAGATGGGCACCAATCAGGTGAAAAGCCCAAGTGCAAAGTCTGCAAGAAACGGCACTTCGGGAAGTGCAGGTTAGAATCAAACTCGCAGACCCAGTCAAGAACTTTTGCATGTGGTATATGCAAGTCCAAGGAACACAAGACCTTGTATTGTAAAAAGCTGAAAGATGCAACCTGCTACAGCTGTAATGAGAAGGGACATATCAAGACCAATTGCCCAAAATACACAAAGAAAGCTGATGAAGGAAAGAAGACCAATGCTAGGGTCTTCAGAATGGATGCAAAAGAAGCAGTACAGGATGACAATGTGATAACAGGTACATTCCTTATAAATGACGTTTATGCAAGAGTGCTTTTTGATTCAGGAGCTGATAAGTCATTTGTAGATAATAAGTTTTGCAAATTGCTGAATTTACCTGTTAAAACCCTAAGAGTGAAATATGAGGTGGAGTTAGCAGATGGCATCTTAGAAACCGCCTCAACCATATTAGATAGATGTTTCATATCCATTAAGAACCACTCTTTTCCTTTATCCCTACTTCCTTTGAAGTTAGCTGGTTTTGACATCGTTTTAGGCATGGACTGGTTATCTCGTAACCAGGCCCAGATTGTCTGCAATAAAAAGCAAGTGGTGATCAAGACTCCGTCTGGTGAATCACTTACCATACAGGGAGATACCCGGTATGGACTGCCTGAGCAAGTGACTATGCTCAAGGCCTCTAAGTGTTTGAAGAAGGGTTGTGTCATCTACATGGCACAGGTGACTATCGATGAGCCGAAACCTAAAATGGAGGACATCCCCGTCATTTCTGAATACCCTGAAGTGTTTCCTGAAGAACTACCTGGTTTACCACCAGATAGGCAAGTGGAATTCAGAATTGACATCATCCCTGGAGCAGCACCTGTTGCTAGAGTGCCTTACAGGTTGGCACCAACAGAGATGAAGGAATTGAGAGCACAACTAGATGAATTGCTAGCTAAAGGTTTCATTAAACCTAGTTCGTCTCCTTGGGGAGCGCCAGTCTTGTTTTTCAAAAAGAAGGATGGATCGATGCGTATGTGCATCGATTACCGTGAGCTTAATAAGGTCACAATAAAGAATAGGTATCCTTTGCCCAGGATCGACGATCTGTTCGATCAATTGCAAGGGGCAAGTTATTTCTCGAAGATTGACTTGAGGTCAGGCTACCACCAACTGAAGGTTAGAGATGAAGACGTACACAAAACTGCATTTAGGACTCGTTATGGTCATTACGAGTTCCTAGTGATGCCTTTTGGGCTCACTAATGCACCTGCCGCATTCATGGATCTCATGAATCGCGTTTGCAAGCCATACTTAGATAAATTCGTCATCGTTTTCATCGACGACATTCTCATCTACTCGAAGAACCAAGCTGACCATGAGAAACACCTTCGCTGTATTCTTAAACTTCTACATCATGAGCAACTCTACGCCAAATTTTCAAAGTGTGAATTTTGGCTTCGAGAAGTCCAATTCCTTGGACACGTGGTTAGTGAACGTGGTATCCAAGTGGATCCCGCTAAGGTGGAAGCAGTTATGAACTGGCAAAAGCCGAAGACGCCCACATAAATTCGCAGTTTCTTGGGATTAGCAGGATATTATAGGCGTTTCATTGAAAAATTTTCAAGGATTGCTGCACCCCTAACTTCTTTGACTAGGAAGAAGATTAAGTTCGACTGGGGACCGAAGCAACAAGAATCCTTTGATATCCTAAAGCAAAAGTTGAGCAATGCTCCTGTACTGACATTGCCGGAAGGTACCGAAGATTTCGTAGTGTACTGCGATGCATCACACACTGGCATGGGGTGTGTGCTTATGCAGAAAGGCAAGGTTATTGCCTATGCTTCACGGCAGTTAAAGGTGCATGAAAAGAATTACACCACCCATGACTTGGAGTTGGGTGCCGTTGTATTTGCACTGAAGCTATGGAGGCATTATTTATATGGTATCAAATGTGTGATCTATTCTGATCACAAGAGCCTCCAGCACCTGTTTAATCAGAAGGATTTAAACATGAGGCAGCGCCGTTGGATGCAGACGTTGAATGATTATGATTGTGAAATCAGATACCATCCCGGCAAGGCGAATGTAGTCGCCGATGCCTTGAGTCAAAAGGAAAGGGTGAAACCCATCCGAATCAATGCCAAGAGCATTGAAATAAAGAACAGTTTGAATGAAAGGTTGTTAGCTGCACAGAAGGAAGCTGTGTTGGAAGCTAACTATCCTAATGAGAAGCTAGGAGTAACTGAGGAGCAATTATCTCTTGGCAAGGACGGAATCCTGAGATTAAATGGACGAATATGGGTTCCAATTTATGGGGGACTTCGAGATGTTATCCTCCAGGAAGCCCATAGTTCTAAATACTCCGTTCATCCTGGAGCTGATAAGATGTACCAGGATCTGAAGGCAAATTTTTGGTGGATAGGCTTGAAGAAGTCTATAACCACCTACGTAGCTAAATGCTTGACATGTGCACAAGTCAAAGCTGAACATCAAAAGCCGTCAGGTTTGCTACAACAACCTGAACTTCCCACATGGAAGTGGGAAATGGTGACGATGGATTTCATCACCAAGTTGCCCAAAACCAGAAAGGGAAATGACACAATATGGGTGATAGTTGATAGACTGACTAAGTCAGCACATTTCCTGCCCATCAAGGAGACCTATAGCTCCGACATGTTAGCCCAACTGTATGTAGATAAGATTGTAGCTCTACATGGCGTACCTGTGTCTATTATCTCTGACAGAGATACTAGATGCACGTCACATTTTTGGAAAAGTTTCCAACAATCTCTGGGTACGCGTTTGAATTTTAGTACGGCTTACCATCCTCAGACAGACGGACAGAGTGAGCGTACAATCCAAACGTTGGAAGACATGCTTCGTGCATGTGTGATTGACTTGGGTGGTAGTTGGGATAACCACCTACCGTTAATCGAATTCTCCTACAACAATAGCTACCATACCAGCATTAAGGTTGCGCCTTTCGAGGCCTTATACGGTAGAAAGTGCAGAACGCCCGTTTGTTGGGCGGAAGTTGGAGATGTCCAGTTATCAGGACCAGAGATAGTCTTTGAAACGACGGACAAGATTGTCCAGATTCGTGACCGTCTCAAAGCTGCCCGAGATAGGCAGAAAAGCTACGCAGATCTGAAGCGTAAACCTTTTAACTTCGAGGTAGGTGACAAGGTGTTGCTTAAAGTATCACCCTGGAAGGGAGTGATGCGATTTGGTAAGAAAGGCAAGTTAAGCCCGAGATACATAGGACCGTTCGAAGTCATCGAACGTGTCGGATCGGTTGCCTATAAGTTAAACTTACCTGAAGAGCTCAGTGGTATTCACAATGTATTCCACATCTGCAATCTGAAGAAGTGTTTCGCTGATGAATCACTGGTCATACCACATACAGATGTGCATATAGAAGAGAGCTTAAAATTTGTTGAAAAACCTGTGTCGATCGAGGATCGACAGGCTAAGAAGCTTCGAAGGAAGCATGTGCCTATTGTAAAGGTAAAATGGGATGCCCGTAGAGGTCCCGAATACACGTGGGAGGTTGAATCCACAATGAAAGAAAAGTACCCTCATTTGTTTCAATAAATCTCGAGGTCGAGATTTCTTTTGAGGGGGTGAGGATGTAACACCTCGAAAATTCACGTCCTATAATGTGTTGACACGTGTCATTGGTTTGAACGTGTGAAAGAATGTTATAAAAGGATTAAAGTTGACAAACATGGAAAGTATGTAAACATACGGGTTCTAAATGTCAACAGTGAATAAATATATTTTACATTAACCCTACCTGATGCTCATACCTTCAAACGAATAAATCATGGATCATACGAAGCTAAAAATGAAAGAAAGTGAGAGATTACAAACTACAGGGGTTAAATGTGTCAACATGTTTAAGTTATACCTCTGAGTGACCTTTTAGCAAACCCGAAGCTTTGTAACGGTTAATTATGCTCACTAGAATTCACGATATAAATTTCATAAAGTTTCGTTATCGTATGAGAAAGTTATGATCAAATTCGAATGCGAAGGGTTAAAAGTGTCAACGATGAAGTTTAGGACTTTTCGGGTGACAATAAAGTTAACCGAGGACTAAACAAAGTGGGTATATGTCTTGAAGCCCTTATACGTCAAATTGGAGGGTTCAAAATGCAAGAAATAAAGTCGAAACAAAGTTTTCAAGAGCCAAGGACCAAAGCATAAAAATCAAAAATTTCAGATTTGATCAGATGGGGCGTCGCGCCACGCGAGGACCCTGGGGGGGTCTACGCGTGCCGCGAGGGGCCTTCTGCTCCGAAAATTTTGGGTTTTGGTCTGCTAGGTGCTTTGTAACCGACTTTAATCCGATTTTCCACATCTTGGGCGACCCCTAAACAACCCCTAGGAACTTAGGGACATCTGTTGATGATCCATGGCCCTTGCTAGCACTTGTTGTCAATGATCTATGTGCTTTTGAACACTATATAAAGGGCCAAAGTTGCAACCATTTGATCACACCTCATTCCTGCATTCTTGATCATTTCTGGAGCTCCAAAGCAGACTCAAGTGATCACAAATCGTGCATAGGACTTCAGTAAGTATGCTTAACCTTTCTTAGTTAAGTTTTTGCTTAGTTTTAGCTTAAAAGTCAAACCGTCGTAATTAACGGTTGACTTAGTGATTAATCATTGTTGGTCCAGCGATTAGTCAAATTGAAAGTAGTTATAAGTTGGTAATTATGTGGGCAATAAACCCTTAAAAGGGCACCCTCTGATTCCCACTCTAACTAGATCAAATGTCGGGTCAAACTTGTTATTAAAAAGTCAACATAATGCTTAATTTACAATTTATGCATAATTAGCAATGTAGAACCCATACAACCTGTTTGATCATTAATATAACTTGGTAATTAATGTAAGAACATGTCTAAACATGTTCAACCCGATAATTTTCAGTAGAGACCCGGTTCGGAACCGAAAGTCGCATAATTTGACTTTTGCTTTGACTTTCAGTTCTGACCCATTTAAGCATGTTTTAGAGATGCCTTAGAGCTCTAATTGGACCAGGATACATGCTAGTATAACCCTCTGGGATTATACACCATGGTTCATTAGTTATCCAATTAATATGCATAATTCCGTTAATTGCCTATATGTTGACCATTATGCCCTTTTCACCATAAAACGTGATTTTTGAAAATATAAAAGAGTAGAAACTTTAGTTACTGAATTATAAACTTGTAACCAAAATTTGACATCAGTTTGAGGTGTAGATTGAGAGTTATACTCATTAGCGTAATTAGAAAGCTTTTTAGCGATTAAACGACATAATTAGCGTATAGCCTATTTAAACCTACTTTTTGATATCAAAATCTTTACCCACTGATGTAATATATTATTTTGGGATTTTTGAAGATTTTTAATTAATTTTAGGCTGAGCATAACTTAGAGTCATAGGCTTAATCCGGTAATTGTCGGTTTTGCCCTTTCGGGCTATAAAATGGGTTTTACATATCTTTTTGACCCCAAACCTTTTGCTACTGATTTCATATGATAAATAAGTTATTTTAAACCTTTTGGAATAATAAAAATATCAGCTTTATGGATAGAACCCGGAAATGGCTTCTAATCGCCTTTTTAAGCGTTTTTAACGCATAGTATGTACTAAAACTATTTTAAACATACAAGGGTTGATACCTACTGATATTTTAGGTAAATTATAATATTTTAACAGTAAGCAAAAGTTGTTTAACTCAGACTTCAGTTTTGAGCTTTTCGGCTTATGTGAAATTACCAAAATGCCCCTACGGTGCATAGTTTGGTTATAATTGATAAATTTCACATATATACTTTACCCTACTGATATAACTTATTAAATTGAGTATGTTTGCTGCTTACATCAGACCTGTAACTCAGGATAATACTTAAACTCTTTTATAACCTTGTAAATGACCAAACTACCCCTACGGGACATAGTTTGTGTTTAAATTCGTTTCGGGCATAATAAAAGATATCTTACTGATATCACAACATATTTGAGGCATATTAACTTAGGAAACCTGTAAATGGCTCTCATGATTACCCGTTACGCCTCTTACGCGTTCGGTACGGTTTATGTAACTAGTTTGCATAAATTGGCCGAAACGGGTCAAACCTTATCAGTTTTATCTCAAAATCCAGAATGTGTATAATATACCCATATTAAGCAAGTCTTCAAACTTGTCGGGTCTAAATCACATTCTATCCCGGTCTTCGCTTAATCGTGCGTACGAACCGTATCTTTAAAACTAACCGGTCTAAGCTTAAGCTTAACTAAAGGCCGTTAGGATTCTAATAGGTTATTATAAACCTTTGTTCCAGAATAGGAGACCGGTAAAAGCTATCCGCATTTGCTAATTGTGAATTATACTTGCAAAGGTAAATACTTTTAACTTATTTTCCCTTATAAGGGCTTGGGGTACGGTATATAAAATACCGCTTGGTCGGGCATTCGACCTTAATCGATTAGTGGTTAAGTATTATCGAGATGACCCGTTTAAATATGTTTTGTTTGCTTAAAGCCTTTGGGGGGTTAATGACCATGTCCCGGATATCCTTGGCATCATTTTACGAAATGGCCACGACCTAAGCGCGGGGTGTAGGCGTATACCCGTCAGTGCATAAATAAATAATGTGGTGTGTCTAATGATCTTTAACCCGGCACGATCCGGGCTACTGAACGCATAAGGAACATGTAATTCTTTTACAAGTTTATATATTTAAATAATTATCCCAAGTTATAAAATGTTTATGCCACGTGCATCCAAATCAATTTTTAATCATTTTTAAAATGAGTCAGTTGATTGTATTTACCAGTGTAAACTGACGTATTTTCCCAAAAAGATTAAATGCAGGTACTAAGCGTAATAGGCTGGATTTCTCCTTAGCATCAATAAAGAGTCTCGCAAGCTTAAGATGCCTAACGTCTGTTGAACTACTGTTTCCTATTTAAATTTTGATCATTCTGTGGATAAACTTTCAACTGTTTGTGATACACGATATTACAATATTTTATTCGGTTGAAATATATCTTTCATTTGCTTCCGCTGTGCATATTAAATATTGTGTTGTTTGACTATTATGTTGCCAACCACGTCACGATACTCCCCACTGGGCCCACCGGTGATACGTGGAAGTCGGGGTGTGACATGCGGGTGCAGGATGAGACTGGTAGTGTTTCTTTTGTTATGTTTGATAGAGATGTTCAGAAGCTTCTTGGATTAGCGGCGAGTGACATAAGAGAGAGGCAGGTTAAGGCCAGTGATACTGGATTCTCTCATGAGCTATTTCGATTGGTTGATAAGAAGTCTGCTTTTAAGATTGATGTTTCAGAGTTCAATCTTAAAAATGACTATCGTGTTTATACTGTGCAAAAAACATGTGATGATCCAGTAATAATTGCTGAGTTGGTTGGTGGAGATGGTAATGGCGATGAAAATAATGATGAGGTAGCATATAAAATTACTCTTTCAATCTATTTATTTTTGTTTTGAGTTTTAAACACTGCATTCTGTACTTTTTTATATGATATCATATATTATGATCCTTTAGGTTACTCAAGAGGTAGCTGACGTTAAAGACGTTAACCTTTCAGACTCTTCCCAGGTGTCTGCTGAGCGAACTTCAAGGGTGAGTATTTATTTTTAAAGTATGTTTAGTACGTTTAAAAAGAGTTCATTATTTTATTAAATGAGATCAATAGTTGTTTTGTGATCTGTTGCAAGGATGATGTCTCTGTTACGGCCGACTCTTCAGCCGTTGAAGTTGAAAAGGATTCTGGATCAGGTACCAATGGAAAGCGGATGGCTCGAGATGCTGATGTTATCAACGTTGGTGAGCTATCCACTAATGTGAGAAGAACCCGGAAGAAGCTGACTAAGGTTAACAATTAGATGCTTATGAAAAAACAATTCTTATGAGAGATAAGTAGAAACCACTAATTTTTGAAGAATCCTTGTGGTTTTTATTTATGTCTATTAACTGTTGTTTTAACAAACTGTGGTTAAAAGTTTGGTTTGTAAGGGCTACGATGATGAAATTGATATGTAATGTCTATGGTTTGAATATCAAGTAAGGTTAACCTTTTGGTTAGTATATAATATAACATTGTTATTATACATTATATACATTTTTGGTGATATTGATGGACTGAATAAGTAGTAGGATTGTATATTATTGTTAGATTGATTAATGAAAATTTAATCAATTGGTTAGTCGGAAAATTGTTGGGGTCTGAGATACATTAACATCTGTAAGAGGCTAAGCACTGTTATAGTGTGCAAACATCTGTTAACCCCTAAGCACTGTTAAAAGATCTGTTAAAGGCTAAGCACTGTTATATCGTGCTTCAACAGACCTTATGAGCTGTTGATCATCATCTGTTAAAGATCTTATATTATAGATCTTCTGTTGAATTGTGTAATATCTGTTGGTGAACAGCAGGACTTTGGTTCATCATACATTTTACTTCATCATCAGAGGTTCTCTTTAGCAGACCTTTGCTTCGGCAGTGTTTGTCTTAACAGACCTTTTGGTTCATCAGCAGAGTTTGTTTGGCTATTCATGGACTGGATAAGTAGTAAGGTTGTATATTATTGTTAGATTGATGAATGAAAATTTAATCAATTGGTTAGTCGGAAAACTGTTGGGGTCTGAGATACATTAACATCTGTTAGAGGCTAAGCACTGTTATAGCGTGCAAACATCTGTTAATCCCTAAGTACTGTTAAAGATCTGTTAAAGGCTAAGCACTGTTATATCGTGCTTCAACAAACCTCATGAGCTGTTGATCATCATCTGTTAAAGATCTTATATTATAGATCTTCTGTTGAATTGTGTAATATATGTTGGTGAACAACAGGACGTAGGTTCATGATACATTTTACTTCATCAGCAGAGGTTCTCTTTAGCAGACCTTTGCTTCAGAAGTGTTTGTCTTAACAGACCTTTTGGTTCATCAGCAGAGTTTGTTTGGCTATTGATGTACTGGATAAGTAGTAAGGTTGTATATTATTGTTAGATTGATGAATGAAAATTTAATGAATTGGTTAGTCGGAAAACTGTTGGGGTCTGAGATACATTAACATCTGTTAGAGGCTAAGCACTGTTATAGTGTGCTAACATCTGTTAACCCCTAAACACTGTTAAAGATCTGTTAAAGGCTTAGCACTGTTATAGCGTGCTTCAACAGACCTTATGAGCTGTTGATTATCATCTGTTAAAGATCTTATATTATAGATCTTCTTTTGAATTGTGTAATATCTGTTGGTGAACAGCAGGACTTAGGTTCATGATACATTTTACTTCATCAGCAGAGGTTCTCTTTAGCAGACCTTTGCTTCAGCAGTCTTTATCTTAACAGACCTTTTGGTTTATCAGCAGAGTTTGTTTGGCTATTGATGTACTGGATAAGTAGTAAGGTTGTATATTATTGTTAGATTGATGAATGAAAATTTAATCAATTGGTTAGTCGGAAAACTGTTGGGGTCTGAGATACATTAACATTTGTTAGAGGCTAAGCACTGTTATAGTGTGCTAACATCTGTTAACCCCTAAGCACTGTTAAAGATCTGTTAAAGGCTAAGCACTGTTATAGCGTGCTTCAACAGACCTTATGAGCTGTTGATCATCATCTGTTAAAGATCTTATATTATAGATCTTCTGTTGAATTGTGTAATATCTGGTCATGTCAACTAAAACATAAATTATACAAGGCTGAAAAGGTGTTCAAAGATCATTTCAACAAACTTCAAAGTGTATTTTTTTCTCCTCTTACACTTTTTTCTTCGACTATCTCAAACCTCAGCTTTTTCCCCACAGATATTCCCGTTTGATCCATGATACGCTGCCAGTCTGTATGCATCACTAGATGGTTGTTGTCGTCAGGTCTTCTAGGATCTCTCCTAACAACCAGCTGTACCAAAAACTTCACATGACCAAATGACAACACAGTTCTACGGTAATCATTTAGCTGGTGTTCTCGAACAAAGTTCCTCGGTATTGCCTGTAAAGGAAAATTCTTTCTTTAGTTATTCATTCAAAACAGCATATACTTTAAGTAATAACAGATAGATCCAAGATTATAAGTAAAATCAACCATATTAAAAGTAGATATGTAAATACCAAGCCGTGTGTCTCTAAAACACGGTATTCAAACTGTTTTTTATAATGTGGACGCCTTTTGCGGTGTTGGTGATTGGTACGACTGCAGTGATGTTTTGTCTCCCCGTGAAGTGCAATCCCGTCTTTGTTAAAAACCTTCACAGTGAAGTTAAAGTCGTCTTCAGGAGTACTTCCCATCCATTGAAACAGCAGTTGGCAGCTTTCCTCAATGTCATTTTCGAAGCAAAAAGTTGTCCATCCTGGTCCCATAAAACCAGCAGCTAATCCCTTTTTGTTTTCAGGAGAGAAAACATAATGCACATCAACTTTACTACTCTGCTTTGGTCCATGTACTTTGGCAACCAAGTTATCAATTTTTAATCTCCTTTGCGACAACAGCTTCAACAAATCGTGTGGTAAATGCTATAATTTCTTATATTTTAGAAATGTCATATTAGATTTTATATAGGATACAAAATATAAATTAGAAGTTTTTCTAACAGTCCAAAAGATACACTGGTAATATGTAAAAATAAGTAGCAGTTTTTAACCTGCTTGCAGTATGTTTCTTATTCAGCCTGTATCAAGCATCCATGAACATAATCTCTGTTCGAGCCATCTTTTCTAATCTCCAATCCCTCATTGTTCAAAACATTTAACTCAAATTTTGCTTCCTTCAATTTTTTTAAACATAGCTTGTCTATTTTGTTATTTCTATAAGTTTCAACAAACCGGGTCCATTCTGGCCAGTTTATCCTCTTACTTTTATGACCGATGCTCTGTACTGCAATCTTATACTTAAAACCCGTATAATCAACCAACTTTATCACTTCACACTTTCTTGGTAATTGGTTAGCCATTATCTTTGGAAGTACCTATGTATAAAAAATACACAACATTTAATATATCTTTAATTTTATAAATACAGTTTTTAGCATACAATTGTGATTTGAGCTAATTTGTTCTAAGAATATAGCTTACCAATCCCTCATTTAGGTCTGCCAATTGAGAGACGTTGATAATTATCATAAACTCCATCTGAAAGTAAAAAATACAATAACAGTTAAATACTAAAATATAAAATCAATTGTATCTGAAAAGCATTCTATTTAAGGTATAAAAAATATCCAACACTCTGTAGGACCAAACTTATATGTTGTGTACTTCAATATGGTCCCTACAACCAACAATATGAATCTAACACTGTGTACTTAAATGGAATGAATCAAAATGTAACTAAATAGGTTGATATAAATCTTATTATAAAATAAAGAAAATAAGTTCATATAAGTTTATCTATTTTAACATCAGTAGATTATGATTTTGATGTTTATATAATTTTAAATGAGGAAACTGAAAGGAACATGTCAAAGCATACCTATAAAATACACAAGAGAACAAAAAAATACCTGATCTAAAACTTTAAACTTCTGATCGTCAAGTCTGAGGAAGAAGAAATTGTTTCGTTTTTTCGCTGGAGAAGAAGAGGTGAGATTGTATTGGGATTGTTGAAAATAAGATATTTATCTATTAACTTGTAATTGTTTATTTATTTAACTTATAATAATCTTTAATATCGGGATTTAAAAACTATTTTTAATTATATAAATATAAATATATTAAATTAATAGATAAGTTTTTCGTATTTACCATTTTAAATTTATATTCAAACAGTGGTTATTGCTGTGCAAAAATTGCGATGTTTTAATGTAAAAGGGGGTAAAGTATAAATTTTACAAAATTTAATTTCAACCAACCAGTGTAAATGTAACATCTGTATTAACTCCATTTAATATACTTTTCATCTCCATTATTGAATATAAGCTCCAGAAAAGATATTCAGAAGTTTTCTCAAATAACTTTCTTATCAAAATCGGTAAGGTTCTATTGCATAATATAGATTACACGCTATAAAATCAAGTATTTTTTTTTGAATTTATTGTTTGTATTATATATGTTAGATTAATCATTATTTGATGTTATGAGTATGTGTTTGTCACTGGCGGCGTTTCATATTCTCTCTTGAAGCAAATAATAGTTGCTGTAATCCGGTGTATTTTTATTGATTAAGTACTGCATTAACTTAAATGAAGTTACTGATAGCATTCTCTGTCACAATTTGTGCATGCATCTTCGTGATGTTGTCTTCTACATTACGATTTATAAATCAACCATATAATTTTTGGTTGATGCTCATTTGCTTAATTGTTGTGAGAGATGATGATTTTCGTTTTGTGCTTTGTTTTTATAATACCTAAAGTGTGTGAATATACCACTTGATTTTTATAATAACTTGTAAGTTAAAATTTTTTATTTGCAGATATGAATCTATCCAATCAAACACCATCCTTTTTACAATTCCTTAATGAAGATGATATTATATTTTTGGAATGTTTTTTAACTTTCTTGCTACTATTAGGATTCTACGTTAATTTTTGATGTAAGACATTTGTGTAACACCTCGTAAAACCTCGTTCAATGAAGTATTGACACGTGTAATAAACCCTAGTAAAGTCAAACCTTGAATATAAGGGACTAATTTTTCGAAAAATCGAAAAACATTAATTATGAAAGAACTGGAAGTATTATCATACCAAAAATAAGTTTCTAAATAACCTTTTACGGTTTTATATTCACAAATGAGCCACTTGTTAATCAAGTGTAGCCGTTTATGTAATTAATTAAAAGTTTGCGCAATAAAGGGTTAAAAGCGTCAACATGTTAATTCTTACCTCTGAGTGACCTTCTAACAAACCAAGAGCCTCATGATATTTGATTATACTCTCGGGAATGCAAATCATTGGCCATCCAAGGCTTTTATGCCTAAAAGTGAAGTTACGCGCAACTTTGAAAGTATAAGGGACTAGAAGTGTCAATATGTTTAATTATACCTCTGAATGACCTTTTATCAAGCCCGAAGCATTATGATGTTAATAATACTTTCAAGAATGTCTAATATGGATTAGATGAGGCTTCAATGCTATTAAATGATGAGATGCGCAAGTTTTCGCAATAGAGGGACCTAAAGCGTCAACTTTTGAATCTACGCCCTTCGGTGACCAATTAAGCGAACGAGAGTGTAGTAATATTTAAGTATATGCTTGGGAATGCCCATTATGGGCCATGGAAGGCTTGGATGTCAGTAAACGACATTTCGCACTACTTTGCGCAATTAAAGGACTAATTGCGTCAAACTGCAAAAGTATGTCGATTCGTAGGGTATCGGACCTTCCGGAATATGACCATGAGTTAAACATACCCTATTTACCCTTTATATATCTTAGATATAGGCATAGAGGTGTTTGGTGCGCAAAAATAAACTTTTAAGTCATGCAAGGACTAAAAGTGTCAAAAAGTGCACAAGTTTGCATTTACGCGCATATCTCACATTCTGAATATCTCCGGACATCCAAAAATTTATATAAGCACTAAAATATTTTATTTTAGTGTTTGTCTTGATAAAATTCCATTCGTCGCGTAAATTGGTTCGTTTTTCACGTCCGTCCGTGTTACGTCGTAATTAGCCGAACAACGTGACCGTACGACCAAACGAACCAACATCCGGCATATTTTTGAGCATGTTTCATGTTCCCTATGTTTAGGCATCATTATAGAGCCTTAAAAATGGTTTAACGGGCCTTAGATGTGTCAGAAATGGCATTTGGAAGTGCAGGGGCTAAATCTGTCAACATTTGAAAGTTCTGGTGAGCTGGCCTGGTCCTTACGGACCATATGGCTGGACCCTTACGGTCCGTAAGCCATGCCCAGTACCAGAAATTAGAAAACCAGTTGTGGTTTTGCTCTTGTCTCTCATAACTCAACTCTAGGGGCCTTTGATGGTTTCTAAAAATGGTATTACACCTGCCATGATCTTGTTAACCCTCCCTAACACTTGTCATCATCCTATGATCATCCAAAAACTATAAATAGGAGTTGGATTTCACTTGCTCATTCCTTTCATTTCTTGCTACTTTCTCATTCTGGAGGAAACCTGAGTTTGTGGAACTTCTTTGGAGTTCATTTCAGTACCAAGGACCATTTGTAAGTGTCCTTAACCTCCTAATCTTAGTTTTGATTAGTCTAATGACCTAAAGTCAACCTTATCGTAATTAAGGATTGACTTTGTGATTAATCACTAATGGTCCAGTAGTTAGTCTAATTAAGAGTAGTTATAAGTTGGTAATTGTGTAGGTAATAGACCTCTAAGAGGGCACCTACTGATTATCACCCTAACTTGGTCAAATGTCGGGTCAAACATAATTATAAAAAGTCAACAGAAGACTATTTTTCAAATAAATTCATAATTAACCATGTAGAAACTATGAGACCTGTTTTAACACTTGTATAACTTGGTAATTAGTATAAGAACATGTCTAAGCATGTTCAACCCGACAATTTCAAGTTTAGGATCGGTTCGGAACCGAAAGTCGCAAAAGTTGACTTTTGCTTTGACTTTCAGTTCTGACCCGAATTAGCTTAGTTTGATTATGCCTTAGGGTTCCCTTGTGACCATGTTATATGTTAGTATAACCCTCTGAGGTTATACAACTTGGATCCTTAGTTATCCTATTCATTTACATGTTCCCGTTATATGCTTAAATGTTGACCATTATGCCCATTTGACCTTAAAACGATATTTTTTGAAAATATAAAAGAATAGAAACCTTTATTACTGAATTATAAACTTGTCCCTAAAATTTGACATCAGTTTGTGGTCTAGATTAGGAGTTATGCTTATTAGAGTAAATGAAAAGCTTTTATTAATTAAACGGCGTAATTAGCCTATAGCCTATCTAAACCCAACTTTTGATACCAAACCTTTTACCTACTGATGTAAAATAATATTTTGGGATTTTTGAAGATTTTTATTTAATTTTAGGCTGAGCATAACATAGAGTTCTAAGCTTGATTCGGTAATTGCCGGTTTTGCCCTTTTGGCCTATAAAATGAGTTTTACAAATCCTTTTAGTACCAAACCTTTTTCTACTGATCTAATATGATAAATAAAATATTTTGAGCCTTCTGGAATACTAAAAATATCAGCTTTTCTTTAAAAACCCGGAAATAGCTCAAAATCGCCTTTTTAAGCGTTTTTAACGCATAGTATAAGTTAAAACTATTTTTAACCTATAAGGTTTGATACCTACTGATGTTTTAAGTAAATTTTCATAATTAAACAGTAGGCAAAAGTTTTAAACTCAGAATTCTAATTTTGACCTTTAAAGCTTATGTGAAATTACCAAAATGCCCCTTCGGTGCATAGTTTGGTTTTAATTAATAAATTTCACATATATGTAATACCATACTGATATAACTTATTAAATTAAGTATTTTTACTGATTAAATCAGACCTGAAACTCAGGTTTGTATTAAACCTCTTTTATAACCTTTTAAATGACCAAAATACCCCTACGGGGCATAAATTGGTTTTAAATTCGTTTTGGGCATAACGGGAGGTATCTTACTGATATCACAACATATTTTAAGGCACATTAACTTAGGAAACATGTATATGACTCTTATGGTTACCCGTTATGCATATTTCGCGTTCGGATCGGTTTATGTAACTAGTTTGCATAAATTGACCAAAACGGGTCAGACCTTATCATTTTTGCCTCAAAATCCAGAATGAATTTAGTTTACCCATTTTATACAAGTCTTCATACTTGTTGGGTCTAAATCACATTCTAATCCGGCCTCCGCTAAATCTAGCGTATCGTACCGTTGTTCTATTTAAAAACTAGCCGGTCTAAGTCTTTGACATAATTAAGACCCGTTAGTATTCTAATTGGTTATTTATACCATCATTCCAGACTAGAGCCTTCCGGTAAATTGTACCTACGCTTACTTAAGTGAATACGGCTGAGTTATTATAATTCTTGCTATTTAAGACAGGAGCTAGCTCAGGTAAATACTCTTAACCTATTTTCCCTTATACGGGCTTGGGATACGGTAATATAAATACCGCATGGTCAGGTATGGGATTCAAAGACCAATAAGTCGGGAAATCCAAATAACCTGCTTTAATTCGTATTGCTTGACTGAAACATTGGGGATTAATGCGACCGTGTCCTGGATATCCTTGACTCATTAATTGCAATGGCCACGACCTAAGCACGGGGTGTAGGCATACACCTGACAGATGCAATATGCTTATTAATTAATTATACCCAATATGGGATTCCCAATAAGGGAATAAGTGGTGTGTCGGTTAATCTTGAACCGGCATAGAACCGGGCCCCGTATGTAGAGCAAGTTATGTAAAACTGATAACATGAGATATAGTTTGTCCCAAGTATAAAAGATTAATTTTGCCTTGTGCATTTTAATCAAAGTGTCAAAAATATTTTCGTGCCTTATGCACCTAAACCAATTTTCATAAACATTTTCAAATGAGTCGGTTGAGTGTATTTACCAGTGAAAACTGACGTATTTTCCAAAGTCTAAGTGACAGGTACAAGTACGTAATAGGCTGGAAGCTGCTCAGGACTTGTTAGTTGAGGACCTTGCAACTCCTTCACATAAGCCATTAGTCTGATAACTTCTTTTGTTGTTTGATCCGCCTGTGGATTATTACAAGCTAGTCTGTACGGAATACTTTTATATTATCAGACATTTGTGTTTGTAATAATATTTTATATTTCAAGACTACCGCTGTGCATTTAAATTGTGTTGTTTGACTATGATGATATCAACTACGTCACGATACTCCCCACCGGTAATACGTGGAAATATCGGGGTGTGACAGTTTGTTAACTACTGTTGCAGAATATACCACTTGATTTTCAGACTCTGTTGTGGGGCAAGGAGGTCCCGTATGGGCGAATTGTAGAGTTACTTGATGGTGACAAATCATGGTTAGTACGAGTAAAGAAGAGAGATGATCATTGTATATTTACGGATGGATGGACAAAGTTTGTTAGAGATTGTTGTTTGAAAACGAAAGATGCTGTATTGGTGAAAGCTATTGGACGTTTGTTGTTCGTTGTCTCATGTTTTAAAGAAAAAGTGTACGAGAACTCTTACATTTCAGCAAATATTAGCCCTGAAGTTGGCATAACTGTAAGTAATGATATATTATTTCGTTACTTACTCTAAATATTTTATGCTATCTCAACAGCTTGCTAATATCTATTTGCCCTTTTAACGTCTGTTTCCTTATAATCTTAACATCTGTTGACTAACATTTTTAACTTCTGTTGACTAAGTCTTTTAACCTCGGTTGACTAACATCTGATATTTAAGCTCTGTCCACGTTGCAACCTCTGCTGGACATAATGGATGACAGTTGTTACGAAACCTCTGTTGGATAGCAACAGAGGTATGTAATAGTTGATAGCCAAACAGTGGTTAGGTTGTGTGTAAATACTGTAACTACTGTTGACTAACCCTGTTGAGTAATTCTCATTTTAACTTTTGTTGACTAATCCGTTGTAACTTCTGCTGCTCATTAGTTCATATCAAATTTGCAAGTCTGCGCTAAATATTCCTTTGCTTATTCTATAGCTAATTGCTGACAAATTTTGGAAACAATTCTATGGTAAAAATTACGAGTATGGGATGGCAACTATCTATGTTGGCGAAAGGTTTTGGAATGTGATGATGAAAGGATGGACTGATGGATGCGGATTTACTGATGGATGGTCAAAGTTGATTGAAGAAGTTCCCATACCAGTTGAATCTTGGTTGGTTTTCACCATGATTGCATCTAAAACATTTGAGCTTTCCGTTTTCCGTTTTCCATTCCGAGACTGGAACTGAGGTTTCTTTCAAGAAGGCTGATGTAGTTGTTTTGGATGATTCAGTTTATGGAGATGATGGATTTGATTTATTGGCTACGGTATAAAATTTTGATGATATAATACATTGTTTGATAACATGACGGTGATAAGTAACTTTTATTATATTATGCTAATAACTTTTGAAATCTCATTTTGTAGGCTAAACACAAACAGCTTCTGGATTCCGGGGAAATTGCTTTGGACGATGAGGATGCTGGAGCTTCGGTTGGTAATTCTAAGCAGCTTACGAGTTTTAAGGATATTTTTAATGTATATATACACATGTAATATTTATATATTATTATGATTTAAAATATGGTTTCTTATATATGATTCTTCTTATAAATATAGTTTGCTGATGATGGGCTATTTGATTCAAAGATTGCGTGTCTGGTTGATGAGTCAGATGTTAAAAATGCTGTAAATTTATAATTTTCTACGCATATATTTAATTGTATTATAAGTATAAGAAGGTTTTTTTAAATTTTGTTGTAGCCTGAAGATCATTCTGTAAAAATAGCTGATGATGTTAACGATAGTCAACTACAGTCTAAAGATTTTCCTGTTCGTGACATTTCTGCCTCTTCAAGTGTTATATCTAATGTAAGTGTTTATTAGTTTTATATTGTCTATTTTATTATTATCTCAATATATTGATATTCTTCTGTATGATTGAGTCTTAAACTTCAAAGCTGAGTTGAGAAGATAGTTTGTGTTGATAAAGAAAGTTATAAAATTTCAAGAATTTAGAGTTGTTATATTCTAAATTAATTTACTTAGGTGGAAAAGATGCGCAAACTTCGTGGCAAGACAATTGTAGTGTGACAACTGTCAAAAATCCAAGTATCCGTACAATTAATTAACCATGATTAATGCTTAATGATTGTGCTGAATTACAATTAACTACTTTCTGATTACTGCATCATACTTACATGTGCATTACATAGTGCATAATGTCACATCATTATTACATGCAAACCATATTGACATAATGATGCACAAAGCACAGTTAGCACAGTTAGCGGATAACTCAGAAAAATGCTGACAGAACTCAGCACATAGACAGACAGTGTTTTAAGACCCAGTATAAGCCAGAAACCAAGTACTACACTGTAACACCTCGAAATTTCATGTCCTATAATGCATTGACACGTGTCATAAGCTTGAACGTGTGAATGAATACTCTAGAGGGACTAAAGTTGACAAATAAAGAAACTATGTGAATATAAGGGTTCAAAATGTCAACAATGGATAAATATACTTTACAATAACCCTACATGATGTTTATAACCTTAAACGAATAAATCATGGATCATACGAAGCTAATTGTGAAAGAAAGTGAGAGATTACAAACTACAGGGGTTAAATGTGTCGACATGTTTAAAGTATACCTCTGAGTGACCTTTTAGCAAACCCGAAGCTTTGTAACGATTAATTATGCTCACTAGAATGCGTGATAAAAATTTCACCAAGTTTCGTTATCGTATGAGAAAGTTATGATAAAATTCGTGTGCGAGGGGTTAAAAGCGTCAACGTAGGAAATTATGGCTTTTTGGGTGATTACAAAGTTAACCAAGGACTTAACAAAGTTTGTATAAGTCTTGGAACCCTCAAAAGTAAATTTAGAGGGCTTATAATGCAAGAAATAATGTGAAAACGACGTTTGGAAGGTCCAGGGGTCAAAACTGTCAACATTTGAAAGATTCATTGTACTGGCCAAGGGCTTGCGCACCTCAACACCCAGAGCCTTATGGTGCGCAAGCAGGTCCTAGATGCAGAAAACTTCACAGCTGCCTGTTCCAGCCAGTTGCACCGCCTCAAATCGCCATTTCTGGATTCTATGGGCTTGTTTGATGGTTTTAATGGGCCTAGGGACACTTGTACTGATCCCATAACATCTATAGAGTTGCTTGGCATGATCTTGATGCATCAAGAACTCCTATATAAGAAATCCCAAGTTGCTTCATTTGATCACACTCACTTGAAACCCTCACAACTCAACTCCTGGAGGTTGCTGGAGCTCAAGGACATTTCCTAGTGATCTCTAGTCTTAATTAGGACCCTTGTAAGTGTCCTTAATCCTTTCTAATTCAGTTTTGCTTAGTTAATTAGCATAAAGTCAAACCGTCGTAATTAAGATTTGACTTCGTCATTAATCTTAATCCCTTCAGTCAAAATTCAAATTGAAAGTACCTATGAGTTGGTAATTATGTGGGCATTAAACCCTTAAAAGGGTCACCCTCTGATTCCCACTCTATCTAGGTCAATTGTTGAGTCAAACTTGATATTAAAAAGTCAACAGGAAGCTTAATTTTAAATTAATGCATAATTAGCAATGTAAAGGCTATGCAACCTGTTTTGTCATTAATATAACTTGGTAATTAATATAAGAACATGTCTAAACATGTTCAACTCGACAATTTTCAGCTTAGGCTCGGTTCGGAACCGAAAGTCGCATAGTTTGACTTATGCTTTGACTTCCAGTTCTGACCCGTTTAAGCATAGTTTAGAAATGCCTTAGAGCTTTATTAGGACCAAGTTACCTATAAGTATAACCCTCTGTGATTATACAACTTGGTTCATTAGTTATCCGATTCATATGCATGATTCCATTAAATGCTTAAATGTTGACTATTATGCCCTTTTGACCTTAAAACGTGATTTTTGAAAAAGTAAAAGAGTAGAAACCTTAGATACTAATTTATAAACTTGCACCTAAAATTTGACATCAGTTTGAGGTCTAGATTAAGAGTTATGCTCATTAGCGTAATTTGAAAGCTTTTTAGTAATTAAATGGCGTAATTAGCATATAGCCTATCTAAACCCACTTTTTGATACCAAACTTTTTACCCACTGATATAAAATAATATTTAGATATTTTTGGAGATTTTTATTTATTTTTAGGCTGAGCATAACTTAGAGTTCTAAGTATGATTCGGTTAATGCCGGTTTTGCCCTTTTAAGCCATAAAATGAGTTTTACAAATCCTTTTGACCCCAAACCTTTTTCTACTGATCTAATATAATAAATAAAGTATTTTGAGCCTTCTGGAATTATAAAAATATCAGCTTTCCTTTGAAAACCCGGAAATGGCTCCAAATCGCCTTTTTAGGCATTTTTTACGCATAGTATGTATTAAGATTATGTTGAGCACATAAGGTTTGATACCTACTGATATTTTAAGTAAATTATTATATTTTTACAGTAAGCTAAAGTTTTAAACTCAGGTTTATATTTAAACTCTTTTATAACCTTTTAAATGACCAAAATACCCCTACGGGGCTTAAATTAAGATTAAACTCGTTTTGGGCATAATGGAAGATATCCTACTGATATCACAACATATGTAAGGCATATTAACTTAGGAAACCTGTATATGATTCATTTGGTTACTCGTTACGCACTTTTCGCGTTCGGATCGGCTTATGTAACTAGTTTGCATATATTAGCCGAAACAGGTCAAACCATATCTTTTTATCTCAAAATCCAGAAGGTGTTAGATTACCCATATTATACAAGTCTTCAAACTTGTCGGGTCTAAAACACATTCTATACCGGTCTTCGCCTTATCATACGTTTGAACCGTATCTTTCTATAAGACTAACCGGTCTAAGCTTAGGCTTAATTAAAGACCCGTTAGCATTCTAATTGGTATTTATACCATCGTTCCAGACTAGAGCCTTCCGGTAAATGGTACCTATGCTTACTTAAGTGAATACGGCTGAGTTATTAAATTCTTGCTATTTAAGACAGGAGCTAGCTCAGGTAAATACTCTTAACTTATTTTCCCTATACGGGCTTGGGATACGGTATTATAATAATAACGCTTGGTCGGGTATTGAATGTTTAATCTTATTGTGGTTAAATTATTGAGGTAACCCGGTTTAATCTGTATTGTTTGAAATAAAAGCCTTTAGGGGTTAATGACCATGTCCCGGATATCCTTGACATCATTGTATTATAAAATGGCCACGTCTTAAGCACGGAGTGTAGGCATACACCTGACAGTTGCTTAAGTAATAACGGTATCTCACTCTCTTGTGGGCTTATACTTGTGGCGTGTCTGTTAATCTGACTCGGTTTCTACATCGGGCCCTGAACGTATAACGAACATGTAAATCTGTATACAAGATTATAAATATAATTGTCCCAAGTTATAAAGAGTTTGTGCCACGTGCATTCAAATCAATTTTATTAAACCTTTTCAAAATGAGTCGGTTGAGTGTATTTACCAGTGAAAACTGACGTATTTTACAAAAGGGTTAAGTGACAGGTACTGAACGTAATTGGCTGGAAGCTCAGGGCGTTTATAAGGAATCTTGCAAGTTCTAGGCGCCTAAAGTCTGTTGAACAATGTTTATGTTTTAAGATCCGCCTGTGGATCCTTTACTTTCCGTTGTAATACTCTGATATTACGTTATATTCGGATTGTAATATAATTTATCTTTTGCTTCCGCTGTGCATTCATTTATATTGTGTTGTTTGACTATGATGATATCAACTACGTCACGATACTCCCCACCGGGCCCACCGGAAATACGTGGAAAGTCGGGGTGTGACATACACCAGTGTAGAGTGTAGGGAAGTAAGGACCACAAAACTGCATTCCTAAGTGATAGTTTAAGTGCCGGAAAGTGCCTAAAACTCACCCAAAGTGCTGAATTCAGCATAATTCAGCAAAAATCAGCATTTTAACAAGCTAGTAACATGCAAAAATATGACTAAATGGTCCTGAATGCTTTCCTAAGTGTCGGGAATTAAAGGTGTCACAAAAGGGTACATAAAGAACACTAAACGGTATAGTTTAGCACTTTAACGAACCAGTATACAACCGAACAATCAGACACTACCCGAAACATCAAAATTACACTAGAAGCATTGTTTTAATGTTTCCTAGCTAGTTATGATCCCCGAACACCCTAACACACAATATAACACCATAATAACTAAAACACCTAAACATCCACTTAGATTTCAACTAAATATCATATCTATCCATCACCACCCAACTAAACACCCCCCCCCCCTAACTTGACGGTCATAAGGGTGGCCCCCACCCTTGATCTTATTTGATTTATTAAGAGATCTTGATTTGTACTTTGGAAACATATTACACAATGGTTAAACATCTAAACTTGGATATAAGGAAGATATGGGGGATTAAGATCTCATTATCTCACACACACAAAAACACATTTATCTCTCTCTCCCTCTCCTCCCATTCTCGGCCGAAACCAAGCACCAACACCACCCTCACTTCCACCTCTAATTCATCCATTCCCTACTCATCACAAGGTGTTAGAAGCAAGATAAGGAAGCTTGGAGCTCTTGGAGATAGAAGGACCTCTCTCATTTGCTTTTATCCATCACATTTATCATCTTCATCAACTTGTGTTCTTCCCTAGCCTTGAGCTAGTAGTAAGCACACTCTACTCTTCATTTTACATCATGTTTAAGTGGTTAAAGGAAGATACTAGTTGTTAATCTCAAAGAACATCAAGAACCATGAACTTAAAACCTTAACATAAGCTTAAAACCATAAGAATACATATTGTTTAGTGTTGTTTTGCTTCTTGATGATTGATTACTTGTGTTTGTGATGTTAAACATCATATGGAACTTACTAGATTGTGATTAAACACATGATCTAGTAAGTTAAGGTGATGATCTTGTGAAAGACCAAGATGATCATGCCTTATGTATACATGAACTTGAATAATAAAAATTGTTTTCATATGTGGTGATAATTTAAACACAACATAAGTCTTGTAAATGGATAACTTCAAGAATAGTTTTCTCAAGTGACCAAGTTCATTTGCAAGATTTACCTAATCATGATTTTTAAAGAAACAAATCATGTTTTGAAGGTGAAAACAAAGCTAGTAAAGTATATGTAACAAGAAAAATACAAAAAGAATGATTTTTAGAAAAATCATCTTGTAAGTTGTAAAAGACTAAATCTTGTAAGAAAGGGATTTACAAATAAATAACCACACTTTAAAGGGTAACTAAGCTTACTAAACTCACTAGTAAGTTACTACAAGTTTTTATAAAAGTTCAAGTTCATGTTGTTGTGTAAATTACTTAATTTTGGCACTTGGTAAGTGTTGATTGAGTTGTTGATTGTTTGTGATGATTTTAAAAGAAAATGATATGCTTTGAAAGCATGAGAACCTCCATTTTTAGGGGAAACTATGGCAAAATTTTCTAAAAATGTAAACAGTTAGAAAAATATTTTCAAACAAATATTTACAAGTATATTTTAACCATGAGTTTCCATATAAACTTTGCCATAAATTTTGTTAAAAAAAATACAAATATTGGAGGTTGGTTTTTATAAATAAAGATGGCTAGATATATATATTTAGAAGACACTTGTGTGTGAATATTTGTATACTTTGTGTATTAGTTATCTTATTTTAGGGTTAAAATAATATAACTTAACAAAATACCAAGAAATTACAATCCAAAGTATTACCAAAAATATCAAGGAATAAATACACAAGTTACTCACATAAGATTGGGAAACCGAACGAAAAAATGTAACTTACAAAATATTCCGGAAAATACATTTATAAATATATTTTTGGTAAATAATGTTTTGAACACAAGAAACGAAAATATGATTTTTAGGACTATCACAAAGTTAAATCGTATTTTGACAAGAAGGAAATGTATAATTTTTTACGATTAAAAATATATATGTTTTCTTGGGAATTACTAGGAAATATAATATTTTTGGGAAAAATATATATTTTCTTGGATAAACTTGAAATACAATATTTTTGGGTAAAAATAAGTTTATATATATTTTCTAAAAGTTAGACTTGAAAATATATTATTTTGGAACTACAAATATTTTTGCCAAAAGGTTTCTAAGTAATAATTCCTAAATATATATTTTGGGAAATATATATATTAGTGGACTTTTATTAGAAATAACATTCCGGAAAGTTCAACACAAAATCAAGTATAAGAATACTTAACAATTACAAGAAAATACGTATTTTCGTACGTTTAAACACACATCGGAATACGACCCCAAAATATGACAAAATACACATGTATAAGATACCCCCATCCTCTTATAAGTCCAGTATTCCACTTACTTGCATAAGAGCAACACTAGACTGGGGGGACTTGAAGGGGTAAGGTCCCAAAAACCTTGTAATAAGTACTTCGGATCACTCCACAACCTCGTCTTTCAAGCCCTTTTTAACCTTGCGCGGCCGCGCACTGGTTTTATAAAAGAAAGGCTTAAGGCAGATAGCAAACAACACTCACGCGCCAAAAGGAAGTCATAAACCCTTGCGCTTTCATAAAGGACGAAAATCCTAAATAATATCCAGACTTGGATATTATTTACTTAACTGATACCACATGATAAAAAAATCACACCAGATTACAGCAGTAATCTTCTAGAAGACTTAATCGTGCACCACCCAGACGGTTACAACCGTCTGGGCCACGTGTCATCTCCCCAACGTCCATTAAAGTCACGGTGATGGCATGGAAATAGAAAGAAATCATCACTTGTCCACTTTCCACGTGGCAATACCCTAGCCTTTGATCCAAACGACGATCCGTGTGCTCTCACGTCGGATCAAAGGGATTAACGGTAGAAAGAAATAACCGCTACGGCGTTAGCATCTTCCGTCAACTTTTCAATAACGGGTTTTCCCTCCTAAAAAACTCCCGGCTATAAATATGAGATCAATTCAGGTATGGAATTCAAGTTACACACACTTCTTAAATACATCTTCTTCTTCATAACCCATACTTATTCTCACACCAGAGTCGGGTCAAGGAGAGAACCCTTTTCTCCCCTTGACGAGGCTAACGGTGCTTCTTTTTTGCAGAGTTCACCGGAGGAGAATATCAATTATAAACGAATCAAACGAGAGAGAACAACCCCTTTATGCAGATCCAAACCCCCTAGATATTTCGACCCCGATCGTTTATCTAGTGTTTCTTCATTGGCGCCCACCGATTTTTCTGTTTCATCCAATTTTCTCTCGTTTTGATTTACCTTGCTTCCATTTACATATGGAAGAAACGTCTTCTCATCGACAAACCGGCCCTCGGCCAAACGTCGTAAACAATTTTCAAGTTGAAGGAATTCCAGAAGATGCCTCAGATGACAACGAGGTTTAGTCCAATCGAGTAAACGACCCTGTCACTCCAGGGGTGCTACCAGAAAACCCTGTTCACTCAATTCTGCCTCCAGGAGAAACCCCAATCTCCTGGTACGTCAGATCTCAAGGGGCTCTGAATGCAGTATACACACAGCTGTGTGCTCAGACTGCTCCCTTAACTCAGCCACGAAGACCAGGATCTCGTGCTAATGCTTCCCAACGGGAGGATACATCTTACGAAAACACAGAGGTTTATGCCAGATCCACATCAAAACGTGAGTACACTCAGTCAGGAAGTTACCAGAGAGAGTATCATGACGAACCACACCCTCACCGAAGACAATCAGTTCATACTAGGCTGGGTTCTCAACGAAACACCCGCACCGATGAATCTGATCCAACCTACCGTTTAAGTGCAAATACCAGTGTGTTCAACCGATTGCAACCAAATTACAACAAATGCAGACCTCGTGCGGTTTATAACCCTGAGGCAGAACACAACTACGATTTGATTTACCGACCTGCCGAAGCAGCAGAAAATTCGAAATTCATCATGGAGATAGCTCTCGCACCACTGGAGAAAGCAAAATTACCATCTAATGTGGGAAAGTTCAACGGGTTGACAGACCCGGATGATCACTTACTAGTGTTTACCAGCGCAGGTTTGGTTGGGGGATGGACCCTCACATTATGGTGCCATCTGTTCGTTCAGACCCTGACCGGCGCAGCGAGAATCTGGTTCGATAACTTGCCAATCGGACAGATCACATCGTGGAAAGATCTGCGCGAAAAATTTCTGACGCATTTTAGCCAACAACGGCGTTCCATCCGCGATACATCTGACGTCATGAACATTTGGCGCCATGATGACGAAAATCTGGAGGATTTTATCACCAGATACAACAAAGAGGTATTATAGATTGGCGATACATCTGACGTCATCAACAAAGACAGGGATATACATCCCAAATATTACAAGAAAATTGTTCAATACATTTTTCAACCTACGCTAAATCTTCACCCTCATCCGGAAAGATTTCCCTTAGTTGCGCTACGTGATCGTCAGATTGCAGCGCAACATGTTGGATCTGAGTTTGTTTCTGATTGTATTTTGTGTTTGTAATTAAGATGAGAATGGATGAGAGTGCAGCGGAATTATGATGAAAACAAACTTTGCATACAATCAAACGAGAGTAATACTTTGATCAAACATCATTTCACAATGAATCGGAAGATTGAATTTATTTCAATAACGATTACAATGATTGATGAATGAATGCAAACTCCCCCTCAGCCAGAGCTCAGTTGTTTGTTCATGCAAAGAAGACGATAATGCAAAAGAGCTAATAGAACAGTACATAGTACTGAACTATTTATAGGCACTTGCAAACCACTGAGCATCTTAGCTGACGTCACCATGAAAGTGACATCTAACCTCCTAACAAACTCTAACCCCTGATCTATACAAACACTGCTATGTTAACTACTGCTATTACATTACTTTACAAGACAGACTATAGATCAGCTGCTGCAACTTTCCACTGCTGTGAACCCAGCAGTACTTGTCCGGATCAGCAGTGCTTGACTCAAGGCAGTAGATAGAATCAGCAGGGCTTTAGTCTTCCATCAGGTCTTTACTTGAGCAGCAATTGTAGGTCAGCACTTTGTAAGATCAGCAGATAGGAGGTCAGCAGATATGAAACCACTTTCAAGGGGAGAGATTTGTATGTAAACATCTGCTTATTCTGGATCCACTGTTCTGATCCAGTTTTGGCTTTAATTATCTGTTCCTCTGATAGGGTTCAATCCCAACAATCTCCCCCTGGAACAGATAATGCCAAAACTCTTCATTATTGTGGAAATCTTTATTGCCTCATCAACAGTTCCCTTATCTGACCTTTAAATTGTAGTTCAAAGTCTAGGGCATCTGTATCTTCATCATCCCTACTAAGTGGAAGATCAAGGAGATCCTGCAAATCTTCAAGACTCAGGCCAAGAGCTTGTTCCCTTGATATTTTCTCCACTTCTCCACCAGACCTGAGCAAAGTCAATACGCAGGTCTGTTTGTCAGTTTCCCACTTTTGTATTTTTGAGCCTGGTGGGTTTCTTGGGAGATGTTTATTTGCTGAGGTATTTGGTGAGGCTGGCCTATTCATAACTGGCTGAGCAGTATTTGCAGTTTGATCCAAACCAAGAGTTTCTATGATCATTTTCTTTATGCCTTCTTTTACAAGTTCATCTCCTTTTATCATCTCTTGGATGGTTTCACCTCCCAACTGTTTGTGTGTCCTTCTTTTGTAGATGGCAGCACCAGTTGGAGCAGTGGCTCTCCTGATTTGTAGCTTAGTTGGTCTTTTTGAAACCTCTGCTTCAGGATAGTCAGGCCTTTGAGGAACATTTGGATCTTTCTTTCTTAATTCCTCCAACCTTTTGTAGGTGGCCCTGACCACATCTTCTTTCCATCTAGCAACTTGTCTTTTGTTTCCATATTCAGCAGCAACCAGTTCCTCTTTCATTCTTTTCAGTTCTACCTGTTTGTCAGGTACATTCTTTCTAAACTTTGCCCAGTCAGGAGGAGTGTGAGTGACCTTCCTTTTGATCATGTCTTGAATTCTTGCAGCTTCATCTTCAAGCTCAGGAACAGTCCACTCTTTGTACATGTATTTCTCTCCTTTGTACTTCTTGTGAGCCATGATGCTTTCAATGTAGTCTTTCTTCAAAGTTTCAGCTGCTCTTTCTGAAATTTGTTGACTGACATTTTTTGCAAATTGTTCTAGGGATCTGACTTGTGTGAGCAGATATTGATAGTTTCTTGAAATTTCTTTGTCAGATTTCCCTTGTGTGTTTCTTTTTGAGATATCCTCTGCTTGCTTGGCCTTGATTTCCAAATATTCATCAACATTTTTAGGCCAGGGATATCCTTTTATTGATGGCAAACTCCTTTTGGCAGGGTCATCCTCATAGTAAAAAGATTTTATTTATTCTCTAACAGCTGCTAGTTCAAGAGGAAATTGAACACCTGCAGGAGGTAAGGGCTTGTACATTGGAACTGAAGAGAGAGGAACAGGTTTTTGGTATTGTGACAAGAGCTGAAGATTTTGAAGATGTTTGTGGTGGTGAAGTGTCATCATCTTTGAGAATTAGCCTTCTCCTCTTTGTTTGAGGAGGGGCTGATGATGTTTTGGATGGAACAGTGGTGGTGGATGTAGTGACAGTGGTTTGTGATTGACTAACAGTTGTTGAAACAACTGGTGTTCCAACCACTGTTGTCATTACAGCAGATGTTTTAACAACTACTGTCTTCTGCTTTTTGGCAGGAGGTGATTTTGTTTTTGGTGGTAATGGTGGTAAGGCAGTGGATTTGGTGTGTGTTGAAGTGGTGTGTGTTGAAGTGGGAGCAGATGTTGAAACCACTGAAGTACCAACAGTTGTTGATACAACAGGAGTTACAACAGCTGCTTTAGGTGGTGGTTTTGGAGCAGACTTTGAACGTCTGGTTGGAATGGATTTGGGTAGCCTTACTCTTCTTGTAGGCTTCTTCTTTTCATCAACAAGATTTTCATCATCTTTTGATCCTGAAGTACCCTGATCCGGATAATCCACCCTGGCTTTCCTTTTGGCCTCTCTATCCCTTTTTACACTTGCAACTGCTTCTGCCAGTGCATTTGTGGTCACATCAATTTTCTTGCTTCCATCTGGCAAAGGGATTTGTTTGGTCATGTTTGCATTTTCTGGTTCAATGTAGAGACCATCCTCTATACCCTTATTTTTCCACTCCTTAATTTTCTCCCCCTTTTTGGCATTATCTGGGGGAAGTTGATAAATGAAGCGAACTTTTGGAGGAGCAGTGCCAGTGGTGTGCAGGATCTGAGTTTTGAGAGCCTTTAGATCAGCCTGAGTGTTCTTGAACCTTGATTCCATTGCATTTCTCAGCTGTTGGACATGTTTTTCATGTTGCTGATCTGCTAATTGTGCTTGTTGTTGGAGAAAAGGTTGAAATAAATTCCAGAGCTCATTTGTAGCAGGTGCTTGTTGTGGAGCAGGTGCTTGGGGTGGAACAGCAGTTGATTGTACCTTCTGTATTTGTAACACCTGTTGTAGCATATCTTTGAGTTCTGCAACAGAGTTATCAAGCTTTTCAATACGATCCGTCAATTTCTGGTACTTTAAACCATCACCCAAGTTAATGGGATCATCTGATTTCCCACTAGCAGTGGTTTTATCAGTAGTTGATGTAGGGAGTGTACTCCAAACATTAACCACTGATGCCCCTTTTTCTTGGTACTGGGGTCTTCTTCCTTCAACACTTGACAACCTTTTGATATTGCCAGTAGGATAAATAAATCCACTGGTGGTTGGCAGAGGTGCTATGTAAGGAATTGCCTCCAAGGAAGTCTTATTAATGTAACCACTGTCCAACTGTAAGCCAGTAGGTTCAACAGTTGTAGTGGCTGCTTCACTTGGACTACCATCAAGAGTTACTTGTAACTCAAGGGGTGTAACCTCCTCAGGTTGTGTTGGTGGGTTAGCAAAGATTGATTTATCAGACCCAGTCAGTTGTTGAGGTTTATTCTCATTGATAGGTGATTGAGAAGGACTGGTTAGTGCCTGGTTCAAATCGATTGCATCCAACAGTAGTTTAGTTGGTGGGGGAAATGTGGATGTGATGGGTGGTGTAGAAAGTGGATTTGCCCCGGGTATTGAGCTGTGGATGATAGAAACAAGTGTTTCCAGAGCATCATGATGTGGAGACCCTATTTGTACAACCTGTTCTTTTTGTGAAGAAGCAGGAGGAGTTTCAGTTATTGGTTGAGATATTTGTACCAACTGCTGTGAGGAAGAAGCAGCAGTGGTTTCTTGTGACTTTTGTGTTGTCACAGGCATTTGCTCTGGTATCTCATCCTCCAGAGTTGCCTTTTTGATTGGTTTGGGGGGTTTTTGAGTTTTTCTTTTTGTAGGCTTTTTGGTGATTGTAGGTGTGGGTTTCAAAACAGTTGGTCTGCTGCTTTGATCACCTTGAGCAGTGGGCTCAGCAGCAGATACCTGAGGAGCAGTTGTAACTGCTAAAATCTGCTCAGGCACCTCTGCTTGTGTTTTACAAGGTGCTAACATTCTTGAAAAAGTTTCAGTTGTTAAACTGTTTATTTGAGTAGAATCACCTTGGTTTATTGCAGCTAAATCATCCTTACTGAATTTCTTTGCAAAATAGTAACTTAAAAACCTTGGAAACAGTAAGAATGATTTTGTTTCAACATTATTAACCAAATCTTTAAAAATTTCCCGAGAATAGTTAAGATTTTCTTCTTGAAGAATTGCATATCCCAGATTTTGAATCTTCAAAGGGATTTCATTGAAAGAAGTGGTTTTATTTGAAACACATAGTAGGAGGGTATGAAATAAAAATCTGGTTGCAGAAGGAAAATAACCTTTTTCTAAGGTAAGTTTCTTCATCATTGTGGCTTCATACCCTCTTTCAATGAAGTCAGTTTGCAACTCGTTTTTAGTGAAAGAAATTTTACCTTCTTGATCATCGAGTTGAAAGACCTCTGAAATGGATTGTGGCGTGATTTGGACAGCTTTACCCTTTATAGAAGAGTGTATGGTGGTTGCAATGTCTCCTTGTTTTTCAAGGGTTGCATTCTTCCAAAACTCCCTTTGGGTCTCCAAATAGATTGGTGCATCGACGGTGAACAAAGTTTTGTACTTTGATTTTGCCATGGTGTCAATGATGGAATCGAAAACATTGGTGGTTCCTGGTTTAGTGAGAAGACCCAGGAGATTGTGGGATGGTTTATATGGAATTTCAGAGGAGATTGCCTTTTTAGAGGCTGTTTTCGATGAAGATTTGGATGAGGGTTTTGAAGATGACTTCGATTTTGTCATTTTGAAGATGATAATCGAAGAAATTTGTGAAGAAATGAGATGAAAAACTGCTTTGAGAAGAGAATTTTTAAGAAT
The DNA here is from genome assembly GCA_030545235.1 of Helianthus tuberosus. NCBI lineage: Eukaryota > Viridiplantae > Streptophyta > Magnoliopsida > Asterales > Asteraceae > Helianthus > Helianthus tuberosus. The sequence goes on from JARYGA010060305.1 coordinate 2,223,891, forward strand.
TCAATTCGACAGTAAAACCCTGTTTTGGTGGTGAGTGGGGGATTTTATAGGGAAGGAAGTGAATGCTGACGTGGCAGCCGTTACAAAAGGTCTGACCACTATGTACTGCCCACGTGACAACCCCTGGTGAAAGTGAAGGACAATACTTTTATGAAAGTGACTGATGAAAGCAGTGGTAGTAGAGCAGTGGATGATTTTCACTATCAGTAGATAGCATATCAGTGGATAAAACACTGCTTTTGAACAACACAGTTTATCAAAGGAATGAGAGAACAGGGGTTGACTTTCAGCAGTGGATAGACTTTTGAAGTAGAGCAGACTTTTGAACAATCAGTGGTTAATGGCAGACTTTTAAGGATTTTAATGAAAATTTCATTTTTAGCTATTTTTAAGGATGGATTTTTGATTTTCTGAAAACATTTTGATGCTTTTATGCATAGAAAAACAAGATTTTGCTTGTTATTCCATGTTTAGCATCCCAATTCTAGAGACCAAGCTTTCAAAAGTGGCTGTATCAAGTGCTTTTGTGAGCACATCTGCCAACTGGTCTTTAGTTGGGACATGATGCAGAGAAATCAAACCTTTTTCATAGCAATCCCTCACAAAGTGATGTCTGATGTCGATGTGTTTGGTGGTTGAATGGGAAACTGGATTTTTGATGATATTTTCTGCTGCCTGGCTGTCCAACATGAGTGGTGTCTTTAAGGCAGTGATACCAAAATCCAGCAACTGATTTTGAAGCCACAGGAGTTGGGCTGTACAGCTTGCAGCAGCAATGTATTCAGCCTCAGCAGTGGATGTTGAAACTGCTGCTTGCTTTTTGCTTTGCCAAGAAACCAAGCAATCACCTAGAAACTGACACTCTCCTGATGTGGACTTCCTTGTGGTGTTACATACAGCAAAGTCACTGTCTGAAAAGCCTGAAAGCTTGATATTCCCATTAGCTGGATACCAGATACCAAGTGTGGGAGCACCTTTTATGTATCTGAAGATCCTTTTTACAGCAATGAGATTTGATTTTCTGGGAGCTGATTGACTTCTTGCACAGACACATGTTGCAAACATGATGTCTGGTCTAGATGCAGTTAGGGACAATAAAGACCCAATCATGCTTCTATAAAGTGTTTGGTCAATCAGCTCATCTTTTTCATCAGACATGACCAGCTTATTTGTTGCCATGGGTGTGCTGCATGGTTTACAATCATTCATATCAAATTTGGTCAAAAGTTCTTTAGCATATTTGCTTTGATGAATAAAAGTTCCATTTTGCATTTGCTGAACTTGGAGACCAAGAAAGCATTGCAGCTCACCCATTGCACTCATTTCAAACTCAGCTGTCATGAGTTCTCTAAACTCTTCACACATTGAGTTACATGTGCTTCCAAAAATAATGTCATCCACATAAATCTGGACAATCATTAAATCCTTCCCTCTCCATTTTAAAAACAGTGTTTTATCAATGGTACCTCTTTTGAAACCATTTGAGAGTAGGAAGTTGGAAAGAGTTTCATACCAGGCCCTTGGTGCTTGTTTCAGGCCATACATAGCTTTGTTCAGCCTGTAGACATGATCTGGATAAAATGGATCCTCAAAACCTGGAGGTTGACAAACATACACCTCTTCTTGAATTGTACCATATAGGAAAGCACTTTTGATATCCATTTGAAACACCTTCATGTTGTGGTTGACAGCAAAGGCTAGGAACAGTCTAATGGCTTCCAATCTTGCAACAGGGGCAAATGTTTCATCATAATCAATCCCCTCTTCCTGTATGTAACCTTGAACCACAAGCCTGGCTTTATTCTTGACAACAATACCCCTTTCATCAGTTTTGTTCTTAAAGACCCACTTTGTGCCAATGGGACTAACCTCTTCTGGCAGTGGTACAAGCTCCCATACTTGTTGTCTTTTAAACTGTTGGAGCTCCTCTTGCATGGCTTCTACCCAGCTGTTGTCTTTCAGTGCCTCTTGGTACTTGACTGGCTGATGGAGTGATAGAAAACCAGCAAAAAGACAAATGTTTTGGGTTTGGCTTCTTGTGAGCACCCCTTCATTTATGTTGCCAATGATTTGATCAGGTGGATGAGATCTCAAGAAGATTAAATCTCCTTGGTATGGTATGATGGCATTTGTTGGTGAAGGCTGCAAATGTGTATCATCTGAGCTAACCACTGCTGGGGACTTTGATGATCCAGCAGTGACTTCAAAAGGTGGTGGAATAGGAGGTAATGAAGTGGACAACTGCTGACTTTTATCCACTGTTTGAGGACTTTTGTCAGCAGTGTTTGAGGATGTGGAAGCAGTGGTGGATGGGCTACTTTGGTCAACAACTGTTGAGGTAGCAGTGGTTGAGCTTTAACAACTGTTTTGAACAGCTGGTGCTTTTCCCTTTGTGGCAGACCTTTGAGGGATGATGATTTCATACCCATAGTCTGGTGTTGTATCCTCTGATGGACCTGCATTGTTAGTCTTGACAGCAGTATTTTCAAAAGTGAATTTTTCAAGATCAAACAGATCTGCAGGATTTGCTGGGATTTTCATTGATGAAAGTTCATTGAACTTAACATTCAAAGTCTCCTCCACTGCCTTGGTCCGTGTATTGAACACTTTGTAGGCCTTGGCAGTGGTTGAGTATCCCAGATGATAACCACAATCAATTTTGGCTGCAAATTTTGAAATAGAATCTTTTAAGTTCAAAATAAAACATGGGCAGCCAAACACTTTGAAATATGAGATCAGTGGTTTGATTTTATACAGAATTTCATAAGCAGTCTTTTTGTGCCTGGGGTTTATTAAAACTATGTTCTGAACATAGCAAGCAGTGTTTACTGCCTCTGCCCAGAAAGTTAATGGCAAACCTGAATCTGCAAGCATGGTTCTGGCAGCCTCAATCAAAGTTCTGTTCTTCCTTTCCACTACCCCATTCTGCTCTGGTGTTCTAGGGATGCTGTACTGCCTTACAATCCCTTTCTTCACACAGAAGGCATCCAACTCCTTATTTTTGAATTCTGTGCCATTGTCACTCCTGAAGCTTTTCACTGGAAGGTCAAATTGCTTTTCAACCTGTGTCACAAAGTCTTGCAAAATGCCTGCAGTCTCATCTTTTGAGTGTAAAAAGAAAGTCCATGTAAACCTAGAAAAGTCATCAACAATAACCAAACAATATCTTTTCTTCTTGAGGCTCATGACTTGAACTGGGCCAAACAAATCCATGTGTAGCATTTGCAAACACTGGGTTGTTTTGGACTCTTCAATGGACTTGTAAGAACTTTTATGCTGTTTTCCTTTTAAACAGGAAATGCAATGTTCAGGACATGAAAACAATTTTTGTGGTAGGCCTCTCACCAAACCATTTTTTGAAATTTCTGTGATTGTCTTAAGATTTGTGTGCCCCAGCCTTCTGTGCCAAAGTTCTGTCTCTTTGTTAGAGGCAGCTGAGAACAGACAGGCATCAGCTCTGGGACACTCTTTTGACATATCAACAACATAAACATTGCCACTTCTTTGAGCAACAAGTTTAGTTTGACCAGTTTTGATTATTGCTTCAATCTTTTTGACCATTTCTGGTCCAACAATCCTACAACAATCTTTTGTGAAGAATGACCCAAACCCTTTGTCACTCATTTGGGACACACTCAGAAGGTTGAATTTTAGATTGTCTATCAGATTGACATTTTCAAATTTTACATTTCCAGACTGCATTGTACCAGACCCTAGAACTTTCCCCTTACTATTATTCCCAAAGGATATATCACCCCCTCCATGGATTTTAAAGTCTTTGAGGAGGGCTTTACATCCTGTCATGTGCCTGGAGCCTCCACTATCTACATACCAAAGACTATCAAAGCATGCAGAAGCTCCCTGCACATGAAGTAAAAGGATTAGTTCATTAAGGTCTCCAAAGCCAACAAGGCTTTGGATGGGGTCTCAACAGTGTCTAGGATGGATGCAGGATGATGGACAGTGGTTAGGTCAGGGGTTCGGACTGTTTTAGAACAATGTTTCTCTAACCACTGTTGTGGGTCTTGACCAATCATCTGCTGGTAACCAAAAGGATGCCTATTCACTTTAGGTTTAGAGGGCCTTTTGTAGGCCTCATAAACCTGTGGAATCCTTTGGTAAGACTGTTTTTCCTTGCCTTTTCTGAACTGATTGGCAGGGGGTGCATCAGTAACCTGAACATCTCTTTTGACAGATGTTTGGTTCAGCTGTTTTGTGACAGCTGTTTGAACTGGCACAAACAGTGGTTGTTTCTTGGTGAATTTTACAGATGTTGATGATGATGATGATGGACTCAAGGATGTTTTAGCAATGTACTCATTCTTTTTCACATCAAAGTTTTTGAGATACACACATGCTTGAGTTTTGTGGTTTGTTTTGCCACAAACAATGCAACTTTCAGCTGAGACAATGACATTTGTTCTGTTTAAATCATAAGCTTTTAAGTGGAAACAATCTTTTGTTAGATGATTCCTTTTCTCACAGAATCACAAAACAAGTTATCAATTTTTTCTTTCTTCTTTCTCTTGTCAGACTCCTTTGCAGCAGAGGTTTTAACCACTGCTGGGATGTCCTTGAGAGGTATGACTTTAGCTTTTGGAGCTTTAACACCATCAGTTGACGTAAAGTCCATTGGCTTGAAATTTTCAAGAATATCACACTCATCAGACCATTTTGGTTTAAACTGATAATCTTCAAGTTCCTCAAAAGTAGAGGATCCCATTGGTCTATCAAGTGTGATTTTGTTACCAAGTTTGTCAGTGATTTTCACTTCTTGGCCATTCTTGTTTGTGGGGATGAACTCAGTGGTTACATCAGTGGTTTGAACAGATTTTCCAAAAGCAATGTTTTCATCATCATGTTTTCTATAACCAACCCCAAATTTCACATTGCTTTTTATCTGTTTTTCAAGCATAACCTCATACCCTTTGCATGATTCCACCCATCTCTCACATGTGATCTGGGTGGACTCTAACTCCTTTTGCAAACTTGGTATTTTTCTATCATAGTTTGGAGTTGAGTTTTGGTTATGCTTTGTTCTTCTTTCAGACTGCTGATCTCTTTTTCCTTTTCAGTCAATTTGTTTTTAAGTTCTTTTAAAGATCTTTCAAATTTGACTTCATCAGTTAAGATTTTATCCCGAAGGTTTTCATTCACCTCTTTGATGTTAGCAAAAGCAATAATGCAATTGTCAGAACACAGTTTTTCTAGAACTTGAGGAGATACCTTGGCAGCAGCCATCATTTCACAATCACATTGATGATTCTCTTCATCATCAGCTATCACCTTCTTTTCACCAGCCTTTTCTTCCTTCTTTTCTTCTTTGTCCTCTTCGGACCATGGGTCTGTCAGTGATTCAATCAGGGTACCTGAACTTTCTCCCAACAGTAGTTCACCAGCCACATCAGTAACCACTGCTTCAGTCACCTTATCCACTGTTTCAATACTCAGCTGTTCCTCTTCAGTTTCAACCCCCTCCTGTATTGACTCTAATGCCATCAAACAAAACTCATTATGAGAAGAATCATTAGAAGCATAGAGTGCAAAATTTTCATCACTAAGGTCTTCAGGCATACTGCTCCAGTCAACAAACCCTTGAGTGAAAAAACTTTGTTGATCTGGTTGTACTGCTGCTGGAGCAGTGGTTTGAGGTGCAGGCTGCACTTGTGCCTGGGGAACAGGGGTTTGAACATATTGGATCTGTGGAACAGTAGTTTGGACATAGTGCACTGGCACAGGGGCAGCAGCATAGTGAGCAGTGTTCACTTGAGCTGCTGGGGCATATTGGGCATAGTGCACAGTACTTTGGTTTTGAGGTCTAGGATTTGAGCTAGGATGAGTAATTATGGGACCAGTAGTTTGACTCCTACATTCCCTAGCGAAATGTCCCAACCTATTACACTTGTAGCACTTGATTTTCGATTTATCCAACCCAACCCTTAGATTCCCATGCAAACCTGGGAATTTTCGCCCTGTTCTTTTATAAAATTTGCTAGTTCTAACACTTAGCAAAGCCAGTTGGTGCAGGATGTCCATTTCCTCTAAGTCAGTGGGATCAAAATGTTGCAAATCATTGAGTTCAAAGCATAAATTGTCTGACATCTGGTTTTCGTTTGCAGTGAATGCATAACTAGCAGAGTGAGGATCAGGGTTGTTAAAATTTGCACCAGCAGTTATGTCAATGAAGTGATCATAACCCTGATCCTTACCACTGCTCCCAGATTCTTCTTGACCCAGAAGAGCAGTGTTACCAAAAGTGTAATCATCAGTAACTTTTCCTGACTCTTGTAACCTCCTTTTCTGGTTCAACTCCCTTTCGTAGGTCAGGAGTCGACCGTGAAGTTGGGTCAAGGTCAGATCCTTGAACTCAGGTGAGTTTCGGGTGACAAAAGCTATGGTGTCCCATTTTTCTGGCAGTGACCTGAGGAACCTGCTATTTTGAGTTGAGTTTGTAAAAGTAGTGTTAACAAGCCTCAGTTCACTGATGAGACAACTGAAATGCTCAAATTGTTGCGTTAGTGATTCACCTTTAACGTAACAAAATGTTTCATACTGTTGGTTCAGGATTTCCCTATTGTTTTCTATGACTTCTTCGGTTCCCCCAAATTGTTCCTTAAGTGCGTCCCATAACTCTTTGGCACTGTTACAGTGTAACAGTCCAGCATATATCTCATTGGGCAGCGCTGATGCTATGATGCTAAAAGCTTTAGCATCTAGTTCGAACTTTTAATAGTCGGTTTCGGTATAATTTTCAACTGGTTTTGGAACGAACTTTTTAGCATCTTCAGCGTTTGGCACTGTGGGAACATGAGGACCAAAGACGACAGACCTCCAACATCCTGTGCTTTGTTGAGCGAGGATGTGACCCATCCTCCTCTGCTAGATGTTGTACTCATTTCTTTTTAGCATAGGTGGTTTAAAAAGCGAGCCAATATTGTTTTTATCATCCTGAGATTGTGACGTCATTCTTGTTGTTTTACAGACACTGATAAATCAACTTTAATGGTGATTAATCCTTGCTCTGTTTTTCAACGAACGAACAAACGATCAGTATCAACTATTATGAGCCGAACTATTTATGTCAAAATGATTGTTAAATCAAATTTGACTGTCCAGGCTCTGATACCAATTGTTGGATCTGAGTTTGTTTCTGATTGTATTTTGTGTTTGTAATTAAGATGAGAATGGATGAGAGTGCAGCGGAATTATGATGAAAACAAACTTTGCATACAATCAAACGAGAGTAATGCTTTGATCAAACATCATTTCACAATGAATCGGAAGATTGAATTTATTTCAATAACGATTACAATGATTGATGAATGAATGCAAACTCCCCCTCAGCCAGAGCTCAGTTGTTTGTTCGTGCAAAGAAGACGATAATGCAAAAGAGCTAATAGAACAGTACATAGTACTGAACTATTTATAGGCACTTGCAAACCACTGAGCATCTTAGCTGACGTCACCATGAAAGTGACATCTAACCTCTGATCTATACAAACACTGCTATGTTAACTACTGCTATTACATTACTTTACAAGACAGACTATAGATCAGCTGCTGCAACTTTCCACTGCTGTGAACCCAGCAGTACTTGTCCGGATCAGCAGTGCTTGACTCAAGGCAGTAGATAGAATCAGCAGGGCTTTAGTCTTCCATCAGGTCTTTACTTGAGCAGCAATTGTAGGTCAGCACTTTGTAAGATCAGCAGATAGGAGGTCAGCAGATATGAAACCACTTTCAAGGGGAGAGATTTGTATGTAAACATCTGCTTATTCTGGATCCACTGTTCTGATCCAGTTTTGGCTTTAATTATCTGTTCCTCTGATAGGGTTCAATCCCAACACAACACTTATCAGATCCATAACTGGAAGTTGCAAGTTGTTAAATTCCGCCTTTAAAGCAGCAAGCATTAGTATCCACACCGTAAGTGGCAGATTTGCTGATGTCCCAATCAACCTTCAAAGCACTATTTACATGATGCGAACACTCCGCATATCCTTGGGCATACCCATCTTTTCGCGCAGCAACAACTAATCGCGCAACAGTTTTATCCAACTCCTCAGAGTTCAGCACCGACTCAGCAACCTGTGAAAGAAGGAAAGGGTAAATAACAAGAAAGCGCATGAACAGTTCCACAACAGAAAAGAACAAGCAACTTACACAAGCAATTCCACGATCTTTCAGCCACGCCATATCACTCTTTAAAGGTTTAAGCTCGCTTTCCGCTGTGGCTCGCGCCGTTTCAGAATTTTCCAATTTTTCTTCAGTTTCGGTCAAACGGCGAGAGGTCTCAGCCTTTTCAGAATGCGCAAGCTCCAGATCCTTTTTAAGTTGTTCCTGGTCAGAAAGCAAAGCAGTAAGTTCTTCTATCTCTTTATCTCTAAGAGCAAGAGTGGCGCAGGCTTGTACCTCTCGTTGCTCACTACGCTCCCTATGAGAACGCGCTTCTTCTAGTGCAGCTTCTGCATCAGCTTTCTCCTTTTTCAACCTTTCTATCTCAGCATCCTGTCTCTTCAGTTTTTCAATCTCAGCCTTGAGATTATTAATGACATTGCGAAGATTTATCTTCTCAGCATTATCTTTTTCGCAAATTCTTTTCCAGTTTTTGCGTTCTTCGGATAGGAGAGCAACTTCAGCTTCCGCTTTCCTCTTCCAACCTGCAACAGACCACTCCTCGGTTTTACGATCAGCCTCAAACTTGGCTTGATCAGCTTCTAATTTAGCTTTTAGCTGAGCTAAACGCTTCTCATCACTAGCAAACTTCTTCTGGGATACCCTAAGAGTTTCCCAATCTTTATGCATACTATACCACTCACACACTATACGATGAGTGGTAGAAGCATGAGAGGCAGTCTCTTCAAGGTAAGCTTGATAAGTTTGTTCATAAGACCGGCCTTCTTGAAATTTGATCTCCCCGGGTGGAAATATTCCCTGCAACCAGTCTCGGCACACGCGCCAATCCGAGAAAGTGTCACCTTTTCTCAAGTTCCAAACAGGGGCATGAGGCTCGGAAGCATCTTTTTCTGAATAAGTTCTATAGTAATAATCCCCCAGAGTTTCCTCTGGGCGGATTGGAGAACTCGGACCCGCATCAGAAAACGCGCTTTGCTCCTCAACAGTAACCTTCTCAACATGCTCAGGCATAGCATCAGAAGGTTTAGGGGAAGGAGTTGAAGTTTTTTCAGCAGTTTGTTCTTTCCCCAGGTCTTGAGTAACAGTTTCAGGGGTTTGTGGATTACCAGCACCATCCACAATCCCTGGATCAACAACTTTTTCAGCTTCTACAGCAACATCAACAGGCTTCTCAGCCTCAACAGTCTTCTCCACACCACCATCAGCAACCTCCGTAGTCTTTAACTGGTCAACAACAGAAGCACGCGGAGGGGTGGGTGGAAGCTCTTCATTAACCACAGATTGCAGCTCTGTGGGAACAGGGGAAACAGGGGTTTCTGGAAAAAAAACAACAAAACCTGTAAATATCTGATACGCATAAAAAAAGTAAAGACAACACTTACCAGGAACAGATTCCGAGATAAAAACATCTAGATTGCCTTTTCTGGTAATTTTCTTCCTCTGGATCTTCTTAGAGGGCTGACCCTCAGCATCAGTATCAGCTTGTTTCCTTTTACCGGCTTTCCTGTGCACCAAGTGTTCAGGACTAGATTCCAAATCAATGGGTTCATTTGGGTTGGATGGAGGGATATCAGCAGTATCTCTCGGTTCAGGTTTCGGCCTCCTAACGGTAACTGCAGGCGTAAGACCCTCCAAAGAGTCAGAAACCACCACATAATCACACCAGGAGTCAGAGGAACGGCGCATACCTTTCTTCTCTCACCCAACATTTTTTGCCTTCAAGGATGGAGCTTTATCTTCGTTTTTCTTCGGCACAGAAGCAGAAGTCACCGCGCGTTTCTTCTTTTCAGGGCCTATGCCCAAGTTTGACAACTCACCTGCAGAAGCGCAGATAACAATTTACTCAAAAGCGCAAAAAAGAACAGTAAACCAATATGCACATGACTTACCAGCACCAGCAGCAGGCTGAACAGACAGATCTGCATCCTGCGGAAGAACAAAATTTCTCACAATCCGATGGTACCAAAGCTCCTCATCGGGTTTCTTCTTAACGGTACCCATTCTTCCACCTTCTCTTTTGTATGCTACAACATACAATGAAACAACTGCAGAAAAAGGAAAGCATGTTCAAAAAAAAAACGAGAAAAAGCAAAAAGGGTAAACCCCCAATCTTACCATGACCTTCCTCTGTATACACCGGCTTGTCATCACGGTCCATTTTCCAATTCAAGCTCATACTAGCACCAACAATGGCTTTTTCCGGTAAAGCAATGTTGGGAACATCCTTCAGATCCTGATACCAGTTCTCGTCAACAGGGATCTGAATTGTTTCGACGGGAACATCTTCTTTCCCCCTTAAAATCATCCTCACCGGAATCACTCCGGCCTTGATAAAGAAAATTTTTTGCTTCCAATCATGGAAGGATTTCGGAGGATGCTGTAAAATCTTCTTTGCAAACGCTCTCTGAACGAACGAATAAAACCCTTAGGTACAGTGCATCTGGTGGAAAACCCTAAATCAAGGAACAATCGGCTCAATATGTGTTGTCCGACACACAAATTCAAAATGTCGAACCCTAACCATACCAATAGGGTGAAGTTGGGAGATATGCAACTTGTAATACCCAAGGATTTCAAGAAAAAACTTAGTGACAGGCAAACGGAAGTTGCCTTCACAGAAAAAGTCCCAAAAAAGGGTAATATACCCAGCCGGAGCATCTGCTGCAGTCTGCCCTTCTTCAGGGTACAAAGCACCCCAGTTCTCCGAAAATTTGAGATTCCGAACTAAACCATCAAAGGTCGCTCTGGGCCACTTTAACGGTGGAAGTTCAGCCGACATTTCTTCAGATAAGTCTTCTTGGTGTTCTCCGGTTGACATAAGAGGAAATGATGAACCTTTTCTTGGACGGTTAATGAAGAAAGGAACAGGAAAAGTTTCAACAAAACAATGATTAAACGAAAAAGGGGCAACTCAAACGATATATACTCACCGCAATAAATAGCATCGGTAACCGCCATAACACCTTTTTCGGATATCACAGTTTTCCAAGCAACAGAGCGAGGGAAAATCAACGCGAACGCGATTACACGCGCGCGTGCAGAACACGAACAGCAAGGAACAACTGACAGTGACAGCCTGTCACTCAGTATTTACTGTACCGATCCCATCTAAGGTCAAAGATTTTCAAAATCTTTATAAAAAAAATGAATGAATCTTCTTCCAGAAGTTTCCCTACTTTCACGCCAAAAACATCTTTCCTCTTATAAGTCCAGTATTCCACTTACTTACATAAGAGCAACACTAGACTGGGGGGGACTTGAAGGGGTAAGGTCCCAAAAACCTCGTAATAAGTACTTCGGATCACTCCACAACCTCGTCTTTCAAGCCCTTTTTAACCTTGCGCGGTCGCGCACTGGTTTTATAAAAGAAAGGCTTAAGGCAGATAGCAAACAACACTCGCGCGCCAAAAGGAAGTCATAAACCCTTGCGTTTTCATAAAGGACGAAAATCCTAAATAATATCCAGACTTGGATATTATTTACTTAACTGATACCACATGATAAAAAAAATCACACCAGATTACAGCAGTAATCTTCTAGAAGACTTAATCGTGCACCACCTAGACGGTTACAACCGTCTAGGCTACGTGTCATCTCCCCAACGTCCATTAAAGTCACGGTGATGGCATGGAAATAGAAAGAAATCATCACTTGTCCACTTTCCACGTGGCAATACCCTAGCCTTTGATCCAAATGATGATCCGTGTGCTCTCACGTCGGATCAAAGGGATTAACGGTAGAAAGAAATAACCACTACGGCGTTAGCATCTTCCGTCAACTTTTCAATAACGGGTTTTCCCTCCTAAAAAACTCCCGGCTATAAATATGAGATCAATTCAGGTATGGAATTCAAGTTACACACACTTCTCAAATACATCTTCTTCTTCATAACCCATACTTATTCTCACACCGGAGTCGGGTCAAGGAGAGACCCCTTTTCTCCCCTTGACGAGGCTAACGGTGCTTCTTTTTTGCAGAGTTCACCGGAGGAGAAGATCAATTATAAACGAATCAAACGAGAGAGAACAACCCCTTTATGCAGATCCAAACCCCCTAGATATTTCGACCCCGATCGTTTATCTAGTGTTTCTTCAATTGGCCTTGCAAACCATTGGTGATCTGTTTTTCCTTATTGCTCTCATACCAGGATTTACATACATACAGACATACTTTAAAGGTTACTCATATACACAGACAAACACATGAACTCACTCAACTTTTGTTGATGTTTTCAAATTACATGTATTTCAGGGAATTAAGTGGATCTGGCGGGTGTTTGCATGTTCCAAGCTGCTTCATGAATAAAAATATGTCATCCGAAGTCATTAGGGTTTAGGAGATGTATCTTAATCCTGGACGAGATACATGGTTCTAAACTCGGTTTTATTTAAGGTCTTTTGTTGAGTCTTCGAGAACTCTCTAAAACATGTTGTGGTTTGTAATTTAAATTTGGAGTCTGTGTTTCAGACAATTATGTTGTGATATTTTCAAACTTAATTTATGGATGAACATCTAATGGTTTTATCATATAGTGTTGTTATGATTGATTGCTATGGTATTAAGAAAGTCACACCATAATCACGCTTCCGCAAAAGTCAGGGTGTGACAAGTAGAGGATAATAAAGTTGTTGATAGACCATGTAAAGTTCGAAAGGTTCGTTTAGTATCATCCACTTCAGAATCAGTCTTACACTTCACCACACATGCTGAAGACAGACTTGTAAGCTTTTGCAGTCGTTGCTTTGTTTCGTTATTTCAACAACTTCAGTTATATATCAATATTTTATAAAATTCACTATTCAATTTTCTGTTTTTTAGCAACTGCCATCAGATGTATCTTCTGCGTTGGATCTGCATACTGATAATCCTAAGCCTATCAAGATCCAGAATCTTAAATGTGAAGTCCAGGAACTGTTTACAACATCTCAAAAAACCAATACTGGATTCAACTATGTTGTTGTTGGATGGTCTTCTTATCTGAGATCTTGCAATATTGCTTTTGGTGATGAACTTTCGTTAGAGTTTCACAAGTCTACTCAATTGCTGAAGTTAAAAAAAGTTGTGCATATCGTGACAAAGATAAAGTCCTCTTAGTTTCATGTCATGATTGTTTGTGGTTGTACATTTGGTTCGTTGCTGGTACTAATTTTGCTTCTTAGACATGTTCTATATGCAGTTATGTCTATAAACAAGTTTCATTGTCAACGGGTGGGTGCTACTTTTTTTTGTGGATAGTACAATGGAAATACTCATATGTATCTTATATATTAACTGATGATGCATGTCTATAGTTGTCTTTTAGCTATAATAGATGTCTTTTAGCTATAATAGATAACACGTTTTGGTACAATATCTATACACATATGTATATGTTCTATCAATATGTGTTATGCATGGTTCTCTAACACATGTTGTTAATAACATTATTCTCTTAATATCTGTTTACTAACCTTTGTAGTTTCTGTTGACTGACCTTTTTAACATGGGTTGACTAACATCTCATAGTTACTATCTATCCATCTGGCAAGCTCTGTTGGAGATAATGGATGACAGTTCTTATTAAAGTATGTTGGAAAGCAACAGAAGTTTTTAACAGTTAATAGATAACAGTAGTTTGCTATCAACATAATGGAATTGTTGTTGAATAAACCTATTGACCATTAGTGTATATCAATTTTATAAGTCTGTACTAATTATTTTTTTACTCTCTGTCAATATGGGCTATGCATGGTTTTCTAAGAAACGACCCGTGTTTGCACACGGGTCTTACCGCTAGTACTATATAATAAAAGAAACCATATTTGGGACACTTGTCATAATATTAGGCCATGTACTCTATGGATAATTATCATTTGGTTTAATATCTTCTAATTAATTATAGATAATTTCCTATGAAATATTATTTAGTTTAATCTCTTCAACCTAATTATTATAGATAATTATTATTTATATCTATACAAATAACAATTAAAATCTTTATCTTTACTATATAATAAAGTAAACTCTTAGAGGACATATGGTATTAATCAACTATAAAAGATTTAGGACTTAGACCATGTGTAGTGGGCAATATTCACCCTTGGGCGTTTTGCGCCATGTGACAGCCCAGTCCGCAATGGGGCATTATTGGGCGTTTTCTAAAATGAGTGTAGTGGGGATGGGACATTATTGGGCATTATGTTTTGTAGTAAAATAAAATAAAAAAAAACATTTAAAAATCTTATTGGCCAAGCAAATGGAAGCTTAAATGTGATTGGTCAACAATCCCCCCATTCGGCGTTTTTCAAACCACGCCAAGGGGTTTTTTTGGCAAGATAACGCCCAATCACGCCCAGGGGGCGGTGAAGGGGCATTTTTGGGCGTGATTGGGCAATTTAAAAAAAAAACGCCCCACTACGCTTGGTCTTATTTAGTACGATAATTATAAATAATCTTGGTTAATTATCATTTAGTTTAATATCTTCTAATTAATTATAGATAATCTCCTATGAAATATTATTTAGTTTAATCTCTTCAACCTAATTATTATAGATAATTATTATTTATATCTATACAAATAACAATTAAAATCTTTATCTTTACTATATAATAAGGTAAACTCTTAGAGGACAAATGGTATTAATCAACTATAAAAGATTTAGGACTTATTTAGTACGATAATTATAAATAATCTTGGTTACTTGTGATAATCATAATAAATATTTGTGCTATACGATAAGTCGATAATCCATCACTGAAAAACATTAAAAAAAATATATGACTATATTTAATTGTGATAAAATTATGATCAATATTAATTTATAACCATCTAATCGGGTTATAAATTATAAAAGTAATTTTACATGTATTTAATTCATGTATTAGAATACATAGGATTTATTATATAGTTTAAATTGTTCAACCCGTGTAACACACGGGGAACTAACCTAGTAAATATATAAAATCATTAATCGGCATATTCGAATAAGCTAGAATCCAAATTTTCAAATTCAAAATTTTTTGAATTCAAATATGGTGTAAGATAAATTAATTTTGAATAAGCCTTGATAATATAAACTACGGCTTAACCAACTCGATGAATACCCTAACTGCAATTCTAATACTCTAGTTAAACTAAAGTAAAAAAAAAAGAAAAGAAAAAAACGATATAACAAAATACGATGTTATAATATATAAATGTGCATCTTAATATAGGACCAATTTGTTAATGTGTTAAATGTTAATACATGACCAATTTGTTAACGTGTGCACAATTTTATATGAAAAATAATAACAGCAACTCTTTTTTCATACAGAAAACATCCATTCTCATAAATGGGCCTATTAAGTACCAGTTAACAAGGCCCAAGCGAGACTCCAAGGAGACCGTTTTTTGTAGATAGTACACTGTCCCAATGATACAAGCCCATCATTGTCCAGGAATGGGCCACTAGTTAGGAAAACAAGTAAGAACTACTTACTGATAACTTATTGGTTATATTTGTAATCAACAACAATTTGCTTTAGTTTTCCCCAAAGACATGGTGTGGTGCCGAGGTGTCTCTTCTCTGTCCTAAAGGTGAAAAGTTCAAATACTGCAAGTAAGTTGCAGGTATTGGTGTTTTATAAGAGTAGATTAGAAGTAAATTAGTTTACTGTTAAAGAAAACCATTTTGCTTAGTTAAATGTTAGTTTTGTTTATAATTGTACGTTGTTACTTTGGATGCTATCATATTAAGTAAATGGTCCCGTTTTAACCCATCCCGGCATAAAAAAGAAAAGAAAATAACCGATCTGACTGGTTACACATATCATCGGTATGTAGATCGAAAGCAGGTATAGAATGAGATTTTGTGGAATAAAACATGGAGTAGTGGGTAGCTGTTCTTTTGCTATAATAATTAATTAATAAAGCTAAAGAAAAGATAACAAACAGAAAAAAAGATAAAATGAGTGGGCTTAAGTGTTTCAATTGGGTGCATTTCTAAGGTGGAGATCACTCCATTTGGTTATATTCATCAAAATCCAGCACATTCTTATATTCATTATTGTAGATGTCAACTCTGGTATATTCATTATGAGTGGGCTAAGTGTTTCTCACAAGTGTTTCATTATTGTTAAAGGAGGAGGATGAAATACAAACCATATTTTGTATATAAACTGTAAGAATCATTTAAAAAGTGTCATGTGTCATCCCAGGGCCGGCTCTGGGCCCGGCAAACCCGTGCCAACGCCCGAGGCCCAAAATTTCAAAGGGCCCGAAAAGTCTTTATAAGCTTGTATATATTTATTAAATTATATATTTAGTATATTTATCCATTTATTATGCTAAAAAGTATTGGTGGTGTAGTGGTAAAAACCATCTCAAAATAATGCAAAAAAGTATTGGTGGTGTAGTGGTAAAAACCAATTCTTTTCGTCGCCCGAGGCCTAAATTTTTTCAAGAGTTTTCGGGGACGGCTCTGTGCTATCCAACCAATTATAGAGAAATGGTAAAATGATAACCTAAATAATATCAGTTATCTTGAATTCTTTATAATTATGCTAACAAGCAATTAATTCTTTATTTGGATCTTCTTTTTGTTTTCAATGTGTTGATAAGAAAAGTGTTGATATCATTTCACATATGTGCTAAAATCAATTATCTTGATTAATTTCCGTGTGCTAATATAATTCAAAAGTGCTAGTTTAACTTTTTTTAAGTGCTAGGATCTGTTCTTACGGTTTGTAGGATAAATATGGTTTGTACCGGAACCAACCCCTGTTAGAAGATATTGATTTATTATATTTATAACTTTAAGGTTTAGAATCTTTTTTTTTTTTTTTTTTTTCGGGTGGGGGGTTTAGGTTTTTGGGTGGGGTGGGGGTGGGTGTTTAGGTTTTGGGTGGTGATGTAGTGGTTTTAGGTTCTTGGACACTTGTCACTTTATAATGCCTTCTTACACTTCTTACTTTTAGGAGCATTTGTAGAATAACTTAACCCATAATTTTAATTCAAAGTTTAAAATTTGACTGGATTAACTATGAATTAAAGTTATGGCTTGGAACTTTAATTCACGATTCGTACATATGTGTTACTAAAGATATATCTAAAGTTATTAAAGATACATCTAAAGTCATATGCAATAGTTTTTCATCATAATATATGACATTAGCCTTAAATTTTATGGGAATTAAAGTGCTTTAGATGAGTTTTGCTTTAGTGGAATCACTATTATATACCTAAGAGATAGAAAAGGCAGCATTAGTTATGAAGTTTTGCCAAATCTTTTGTTGACATTAGCCTTAAATTTTATGGGAATTAAAGTGCTTTAGATGAGTTTTTGCTTTAGTGGAATCACTATTATATACCTAAGAGATAGAAAAGGCAGCATTAGTTATGAAGTTTTGCCAAATCTTTTGTTGTATATTGACAAAAAAAAAAAAAAAAAAAAAAAGCCTTCTAAACTCATCACTACACATCCTCCCCTCGTGGCCCAGTGGGTATTCCCACTTGGGTTAAGTCGGCCGGCCCTCCTTGGAGGTCACCGGTTCGACTCCCACTCGTGGCCTTAGGGGGGGGGACGTCCCAATGATGGATCGTATCCTACCGAGGCATGGTGCGGTCCTGAGGGCAACCCGGTTTTACCCAGCTGTTACCCCAGCGAGTCTCTCGTGTGGGGGCAGTATGGTTTCCGGGCGGAAGTCAGCTTACGCGGAGGCCGGGGCCCAATCGAACATCGCGTCCTCAGATGCGGGGCTGACGGGGGATTGTCTTCGACATGAACCCGGTGACCACTGGTCAAGTACATAGAAAGTCACCTTCCAAAAAAAAACTCATCACTACACAACCATGGCCTTACATTTTAAATTAACATGAACATTTAATATATCATATCTTTTTTTAATAACATTCCTTTATAAAATGCCAAAACAACAAATGACAAACAAACCGCTGGTAAACGGGCAACAAGTTGCGCCGCAAACCCCCTTTTGAATTGCAAAACCAATCCTGCTAAAGACGAATAGACTCTTAAGGGTCAAGAAGTTACTGTTCACGACCCGCTAAAGCCTGTTCAGGAATTCCACGGCCTCAGGGGCTAGAGAACCAAATGTATCAAAAACAAATTGGATAAACACATGTTGATTCTCTAAACAGGCTTTCTTATGTTTAGCAACTTTGCTTGATTCCGCCTTCAACGTTGTCTGGCCAGCAACAAACACATTATCCCTGAGCCCAACAAGAAGGTACACCCCTGTAAGGTCCACACAAGTGTGTTTTCCCCTGCCCACCCAAAGCAATAATGTCAGCTGGCCGAAGAGTAGACCTTCCATCGAGCGGATCCGTCAGAAAGTTCACCGGAGCCTCCTTTCTAGCCGAAATCCCTGCCCGTTTTAGAACATCACAAAGAATAATATTGGTATCCAAGAATTGACTATTCAGAGAAGACTGAGTTAATAATATTGGCATCCAAGAAAAGCATTTAGATATTGGAACAACAATTGTGAGTCATTTCATGGATTAGGTCAAGGGCAAAACAGCCATTAAAAAAATTAACCTAATATCATGAACATTACTTGACATCCTGTAGTTATCAAACCAAAAAGCAAAAGTCAAGTTTGTCTATGGATAATTGATGCAATTGTTTATATTATATTATTATTATTATCTATATTAATACTATGTGTTCATGAATAGTAACTTCATGTAGATATTTTAATTTAGTTATTATTATCTATATTATAATTATCATTTTATTATTGTATCAGTTATTGTTATAATAAAACCATTTTATATATGACATATACATTTAATATGTTTAATTTTTTTTATTAATTTGATCTTATACTTGCGTTTGTTCTCTTTAAAAAAATATAAATAGTTGTATTTGACTGCTTTTCTTGACGTTCCTGTGTAAATTTTATTAAAAACTGGGTTATGTTCGAACTTTAAAATAGAGTCTTTATATTGTATCGTTGGCTATATCAAGTGTCGGTATTATAACGGTTGGTGTCACGAAACCAATACAGCGATACCGATCGAACAACGACCATACCGGTATCAGTATATTATCAGATATAGTTTAAAATCATATGCTTTGAAACCATTTAGTTTATTTAATTTGATTTTCGTTCGATAATTCGCATTCATTATATATTTTTTATAAAAATGAATACCAACTGTGTTTAATAATTTTTTCACATTGCTTCCGTAAAAACTTTGTTAAAAAAGAATTTATTTTTCAAAATAGTACCATGACGAATCGAGTTGATACCGAAATCGATACCAATATAATTATTATCGGAACTGGCACCGATATTCATTTTTATGGTTTTCAATGTAAAACACAATTTTTTGGACATATCATAAGTTTCAACCAAGTGCCAGTATCATACCAATACTGTAACGCACCGAATCAATACCGGCCGAATTCCCTTACATAATGAACCAAAGAGATACCGACCGAATTCCCGCCGCATCGCACGGGGAAAGTCACCTTGTTATTATCTATATTAATTGAAAGTGCCGATGAACAGTATCCATATTTTATTAATTTGTTATTATTATTATATATATTTTATTAGTATATTATAATAATTAATATTAATAGTTATTATAATTAATTAATTTATTTTACCGTATACTATATATACTATTTAATAATTTGATTTTTATTCAATTACTTGCATTCTTTTGTTTAAAAAAAAAGTTAAATATGAAGTTGTGTTTGATTTTTTTCCTCAACGTTCATGCATAATTTTCATTAAAAACGCAGTTTGTTCAAAATATGGTCTTTTTGGTATCTAGTCTGTATCAAGTGTTGGTGTCATAGCGGTACCATGGCGAACGAAAACGACATCGACACCGACCGAGCCATATTGATACCCATATTGGTATTCGGAACCGGTATCAATATTATTATTATTATTTTTTTTTTTTTTAACAATTACCATATTTTAATTTCATTAATAATAAGTGCACTTTACATCAATATCGCAGGTAAGCGAGCAATATATGCTTACAAAAATATATGCTTTTTACCCGTTTAGTTTTATATTATTTGATTTTCATATGATGTATCGCGTTCAAAATATTTTTTATAAAGTAGAATATGTGACTTTGTTTTAAAAAAATCTCACCAGCCAACCGATACAGACATTGGTACTGCTTTAGTTAACATTGGAACCCACACCGGTATTCGTTTTTTTATGATTTTCAATGTAAATCACACTCTTTTCTAGACATATCATGACTTTAAGCTGAGTGTCGGTACTATAATGATATGTATGGTAACAAACTGAACCGAACTGACCGAATTCTCGCCGCATTGCGTGTCACACCCCCAAAAATCCACAATCGGAGTATCACCGCTTGGAGGCGTGACTGACCAGGATCAAGCCACCAATCATATTGAACAAGCATGTAAGTAAACATAATTCAACAAACCAATATGAAAGGTGTTCAAAAACCAAAGCATAGTTAAGTGTTTAGCGGAAGCATAAATTGTAAAACCCATAGCAAGTATAAAAATGTGAAATAAAGAAATGTTTAAAGCATGGCACACATCGCCACATCCCACAACGACCGTTCCTCCCTGTGCAAGCTCCAGCTAAGTACCTAATGACCTGCAAGGCATGTAGCAACGAATCAACAACAAAGTTGAGCGAGTTCACAGGTAGTTGTTTGGTTAAAGTATTCATTTCATAAATCGTATATATTCGTTTTGTAAACCATGTATCGCGTTAATCCTTGCTGCCAGTCCAGGCATGCGTGCGATGATTAGTGGGGGCTTCCCATGTGTTACAAGACCACGCGTATCGACTGCTACGAAAATATAAGAGGTGCCCTAAGTCAATGTCTATCAGCATTGACCCTTTGCCCATAGTCCATTAGTACACGCCCGTCCGACTGGCACGGTGTGAGGTTTGTTAAACCTAATAGCGCTATTAACTAATGACCCGCTCGCCCTAGGCCTCGGCGATTAAGTCGATAATTGAGGGACTTCCTTTGATAGAGGTGATGGTCTTAAGATCGTGTACGTAGGCTTTACGTACGTGTCCTTCAATCCGAGGACAGTAGTAAGTATAACTGTACGTAGGTTTTACGTACGTGCCCTTCTACCGAGGACAGTAATAATTAGTTTAATAGTAATGGTTGTACGAGTAGTTATTCAATCCCATTCCCAACCCCTGGGAATCCCATGCCTTGGCTAGTGTGAACTCACCTTGGTTTGCTCGGTATGCTAAGTTAAGTGCTCACAATTAATCAGTCAAATCCTATATTTATGCACGTATGCTCAGTCAGTACATGTTCATAAAGTTTCGCATGCAATTAATACCACAAGGTGCGTTTGGCTGTTAAGATCAAGCATTACACAACAGTTAATCACATGCATACGATTCGTGTTTCACATAACGGCTTCCACAGTTTAATATATCAATATCATCCACTAACATAACTAACGGTGTTCATGGGTTTAACTAAGTTACTGAGTTTAGCTGGATTTATACACTTGGCATAGCTCACATGCATAACAAAGTTAATCAGAGTCAATAGAGTTATCGTTCATAACAAACATAACTTACATAACACAGTTAACATAACACAGTTAACATAACACAATTAACCTACTGTACATAGTTGACATGATTAACCGTGTTAACAACTAACAGAATTAATACACAATTGAGCTTACTTGAACTAAAAGAGTTAATATCTTTACAGGTTTGATAAACTGAGTGATCAATTAACAGGGTTACCTACTTAACGAAATAAACTAACAAAGTTAACTAAACAAAACATTTCAACAAAAACCCTAATTGGCGAAATCCCCTAGGTGACGAAATCCCAAGGGATTTCGTTGGGTTTGTATTTTCGTTGGCACCCCATCAACATCAGCAGGTTATGAATCCCTAAACTCTAATGATCATCAAACAATCATGCCGACATAATCATTCTGTCATAACAAGTCATCATCCCACATAGAATTAATATGATTATCATATTTTATGCACTGAGATCTATCCACTATATATAAAAAATACATATAACAAGCCTAGTTCTACTAACAAGCACATGCAAGAATGAGAATAATGGCTGACAATGTATGAAGGATCCTTATCCAATTGATTATGTTTCCAAGACATCTCACATGCATTAAAGACAATAGTAGCAGCCATTTTACATGTATATCCTATGAGATCTCATGCATTTTGAAGCACAGTAGTCGACCATATGATATTTATTTATTTGGCTGCACTATCGAGACTAGTCACATGCATAGAAATCAGCCAAACCAACTCATATAATCATTCCATTACTAGATCTATTATAGTTATGATCATGTTTACAGTATAACCAGATTCATCGTTCTTTATCATACCATATACTTGTCAGATCATCACCATACAACACTATTCAAATCACATGACCACAATCGTTATATGCTAACAGTAATTTCATAAAGCCAATAAATAGAAATCTTGTTTGAAACCAAACAGTAATCAGTAGTTGATCGCTAACCTTAACAGAAGGAACAATAAGTCGATCGATGCACGGGTTCGAATGCTCAAGGTTGCCGTCGAGTTTCAAAGGAGGGCGAGAGAGAATGAGAGGTGATTAGGGTTTGCTAGTTATCAAATATACACACCGAATAACCAAATCCTATATTCATTCGTAACTGGGCCAAAGCCCACTTTGATTTCGTTGGCCCTCTAGTGGACAAAAACACATATAGTGTTTTCGGCCAAGGAGTGTTTTCATAAGGGATTTGTTGGCAAGGTTCCATGTTTATAATTTTGCGATTAAACTCAATAATAAAATATGCATAACACATACACATATAATAAACACATTCCACAGTTCACAAAGTCCATAACTAGCATTAAATCAATTAATCACTTAATTAGAAAAGGACAAAACAGATAACCGATGCACGTAACGAATTAAGAAAACGTAGATGTGAGGAAAGACCTTGGAAACTCGGGTTGTCACATTATCCCCAACTTGAAAGAAATTTCGTCCCGAAATTTAGCACGTAGTTACTGAGGAAGCTAGTTGTGTTGCGTTGTTTACTGGTTTTCCTGGGGTGTCACATTGCGCGGGCAAATCCACCTATACATATTATTTTAAAGCTACCATGAATAGTGAATTCACTTACATTCATTTTTTATAGTATTTGATTATTTTAAAATAATATTAGTTATTGTTGTTTCTATTAATGCCATCAAATTGGTTGATGTCTGATGTATTTAATTAAAATATACATATTTGTCGTAATGAGATTTATTTAAACGAACCAATAGCATAAAAGTAAATAAGTGTAGAGTGTTCTTTTTAGTCGTAACTTATAATGAGTGTTGATATCGTACCGATATCGTGACTAATTGATCTGATTCAAACAAAACATTGGCACCGTTATTGGTATTCAAACCTGTAACACCTCGCAAATTTCGGGTTTAATATTAAAACGACACGTGTCATGTAAGACAAAAACGCGTTGAAAACCCGGATTTAATAAAGATGTTTTCGGTAGGATTTAAAGTGGCGTCATGTTAAATTGTTACCTCTGAACACCTCAATAATAAATCCCAAGACCCGATTAAATGTTATATGCATCTAATATACCCTCAATTCAGAAAAGGGTTCACAATAATGAACTTTCAAATGCATGATGTGATCCCATGATGAAATGAACGATAAACCGTTATTTTTCGGGTCTTGTAAATGCAATCAATTGAAACAAGGGATAATGGTAGGGTATGTTCAAGCATATAGACACTTATGGAAGGCCCCTACTGATAATTTAAGTCAACAAGTCGATTATAACGGCTGCCCTTTCAATCCAACAACAAACAACAAAATTCGGGTCAGAGCAAGGCGTCGCGTAGCGCGACAGCCCCTCGCGCTACGCGAGGGTGCGCCCAGCGACAGCAAACCTGCTGTTGGCTGTTTTGTGCGAATGTGACCTCCTTGGCCGGTTTTTCTTGCACATGCATGGCCCCTAGACATCCCTAAACACTACTAACATGTGTTGATCAGTTGTGGATGGCCCTAGGCTTGGTTGTCACTTGTTTGTGGTGTTTGAAACTTGTATATAAAGCCCCATTCATTCACAACTTATTCACACATCAATTGCAAAGCATTTGGAGCATTGGAGGAGCTTACAATCTGATTGAAGGCCTTCCTAGTCATCCATTAATCATCTAGTAAGTCTCTAATCCCTTCTAAATTAATTCTAGTTTAGTTTTTAGCTTAAAAGTCAACATATCGTATTAAACGGTTGACTTCGGGTTTAGTTATCGATAGCTCAGTCGTAACCCGAATTAAAAGCACCGTTAGATAGGTAATTATATGGGTATTAAACCCTCATATGGGCAAGTACCAAATCCAGACCTAACTAGGTCGTTTGTCGGGTCAAACGTTGACCGAAAAAGTCAACAGAATTTCAATATGCGATTTAATGCACGACTAGCAATCCGCGAGGCGTGCAACCTGTTTTAAACTTAATATAACTTAGTAATAAGTATAAAAACTTGTTTACGCTTGTCCGACTCGACAAATTTCTATTTAGAACCGATTCGGAGCCGAAAGACGCAAAAGTTTGACTTTTGCGTTGACCTCAGTTCTGACCCGATTCTTATAGGTTTAGACATGCCATAAGGTTCCTTTAGGACCTAGATACATGTGAGTATAAGCCTCTGCGTTTATACCACTCGAATCCCTAATCGTTCGATGTTTCCGTTAATCGCCTAAATATTGACCGTAATGCCCTTATGACCATAAAACGGGATTTTTGGAAATGTGGAAGAGCCATAATCTTAGTTACTGATTATTAGGCATGTCCCGAAAATTTCACGTTAATCGGAGGTCTAGAATAGGAGATATGCTTAATGACGTAATTAAGAACGCTTTTATTAATTAAACGGCGTCATTAGCATAAAGCCTATCTAAACCCAATTTTTTAACACCAAACCTTTTACCAACTGATGTAATATAATATTTTGGGATTTTTGAAGATTTTTAATTATTTTTAAACTGATCGTAAGCTTGGATTAGCGCCTTAATTCGGTTAATACCGAATATACCCTTTTCGGCCATAAAATGAGTTTTACAAATCCTTTTAACGCCAATCCAATTGCTACTGATTTTAAATATTAAATACAGTGTTTTGAACCTGTTTAACTGATCAGGAAACTCAGAATCGTATTTTAAACCGTACGTCGCTTAAAACGGCTTTATACGCGTATTATACGCATAGTTTGGGTTTAAAAACTATTTTGACATATAAGACTTATAACCAAATGCTATAACCTGTTAAAATAAGCTATTTTACTGATGTAATCAGACCCGGTTCATAGAAACCTAATTAAATCCTTTTATAATCTTTAAAATGACCAAAATACCTCTGCGGGGCTTATTAAGAGATTAAACTCGTTTTGGGCATAACGGAAGGTATCCTACTGATATCACAACTTATTTAAGGTGTATTAACTTAGGAAACCTGTTTAGGACTCTTACGGATACCCGTTACGCTTCATGCGCGTTCGGTTCGGTTTATGTAACTAGTTTATATAAATTAGCCGAAACGGGTCAAACCTTAACGGTTTTATCTCAAAATCCAGAATGTGTTTAGTTTACCCATATTATACAAGTCTTCGAACTTGTCGGGTCTAAATCACATTCTACTCCGGTCTTCGCTTAATCGTGCGTAAGAACCGTATATTCCCTTAAGACTAACCGGTCTAAGCTCAGGCTTAATTAAAGACCCGTTAGCATTCTAATTAATTATTTATACCATCATTCCAGACTAGAGCTTCCCGGTAAATTGTACCTACGCTTACTTAAGTGACTACGGCTGAGTTATTAGATTCTTGCTAATTAAGACAGGAGCTAGCTCAGGTAAATACTTTTAACTTATTTTCCCTTATACGGGCTTGGGGTACGGTATTATAAAAATACCGCTTGGTCGGGTGTAGAAACCTTTTTAATCGGAGATGATTAAATTGTATAATCCCGTTTTAATCTGTATTGATTGATAACAAATAACATTGGGGGTTAATGACCGTGTCCTGGATATCCTTGGCTCATTTTAAAAAGTGAATGGCCACGACGTAAGCACAAGGTGTAGACATAACACCTCCTGTTGCATATGTATAACGTATACTCACTCGTAAGGGTATCTTCTTGTGAGATTATATTTGTGGTGTGTCGATTAATCTTGTCCGGCTTGTATTGTATAATCACCGGCCCTAAATGTTGGACAACCATGTAAATCGGATACAAGATTTTTATTAATAGAATTGTCCCAAGTATAAAAGGTTAATTTTGCCTCTGTGCATTTTAATCAATGTGTCAAGATAGTTTTGTGCCGTTTGCACTCGAATCACTTTCCAAACTCTTTTTCCAAAATGAGTCAGTTACTTGTATTTACCAGTGTAAACTGACGTATTTTCCAAAAGGTTAAGTGACAGGTACTACGCATAATTGGCTGGGAGCTCAGGGTGTCATTAGGGAATCTTGCAAGTTCTAGATGCCTGAAGTCTGTTGAACAATTTTAGTATCTTTTGTTTGATCCGCCTGTGGATCCTTTACCTTCCGTTGTAATACTTTACATTACTTATATTCGGAATGTATTATATTTATCTTTTGCTTCCGCTGTGCATTATTATATTGTGTTGTTTGACTATTATGTTGCCAACCACGTCACGATACTCCCCCACCGGGCCCACCGGTGACACGTGGAAATTCGGGGTGTGACAGGTTGGTATCAGAGCCAACACTGAGTGAATTAAACACTAGCCTTTTGTGTTTAATCTCAGTTACACAATTGCACAATCTAAACTTCTGAGTCTAGACTTAACTTAGGAATATCCTCAATCCTAATCTGAAAATTTTTACTTCCAAAACTTTTATTGGATACGTCGCCAAGCGAAGAAGCCGTAATAGGAGTTCTCCACACCTGGAGCCCTGAGATGCTGAGCTTCGTACCGCGGCCAGAATGAAACGAGCACCCAAGGAAAAAGCATTCAGAAATAGAATGAAGAAGAAACTCCTTTTGCAGAAGATCGTTTCCTTAATAGTCCTTATAAGGACATATTTATCTTTCAGTCCCTTCGAGGACACATTATCCCTTCAAAGACCCGCTTAGGGCAACTCTGTACTTTTATTTTCATATAATGGATAAATTAAACTTGTCCTAGTGACTAAGCCTTTTGTGCTATTACTAAATGCCTCGATCCCAGACGATCGTGGCTTATAAATTAAACTTGTCTACGCGACTAGGCCATTGTGCTATTATTAACTTATAAATTAGGGTTATGATAAAAATCCTGAATAAAATAAGTATCCTTCTTTCCCTGCCAGTAGGCATTTTAAAGAGAATCTTAAAGGTGAAACCTAGCCTACGCGGCCAGGATGGTGAAACCTACTCAAGAGATTCAAATCCTTGTTAACACCTAAGAACGTGTTAGCACTCCTGACAAATGTGATTCGATAAAATCACAACAGTCATCCTTATATTGGATTCTTCCAATTTTCTTATCTAGCCTAGTGACTTAGAAATCATGGCTTGTGTCATCCTATAAGATGATCATTTTATAAACATCCGATAGTGATGAAGTGCCTATGGGCTAAACTTGTTGTCCGATAAGACAACGATAGTGGTGGTCTTTGACCTCCTATCTAAAAATGTTGGACCAGGTCCAAGCTTAATAGTCGGTAAGATCCATACGATCTCGACTAATAACATCTGAGAAGATGATCATAT
This sequence comes from Helianthus tuberosus, assembly GCA_030545235.1. Taxonomy (NCBI): domain Eukaryota; kingdom Viridiplantae; phylum Streptophyta; class Magnoliopsida; order Asterales; family Asteraceae; genus Helianthus; species Helianthus tuberosus. The sequence goes on from JARYGA010060305.1 coordinate 2,251,754, forward strand.
TATAACCATCCCTCAGAAGGGAAATGCCCACGGGCTATATCTAGTGTCCTAAAAGACAAAAGACAGTTGAAGTCTACAACTCCCTGTCAAGAGAAGGTAATGAACGTGATTCAAACCTTAATGCCTCGATTCTCTGAAATCATGGCTTACAAAATTTAGAACTGTCCTTGTGACTAGGCCTTATGCGCCACTTTAATATCCTTAATGTTTTATAACTAGGATAAATTATAATGAAAATACAAATTTAGTATAACAAACAAGTTAACCAATATGGTTTATATTACCATGGTTGATGAATCGTCAAGGATGATGATTCCATAATAACCTTTGAATAAATCATTGCCAATGTTTATGTAGACATCAAGCTACATGGCTGGATTAGATGAAGTTAACAGCCACATGAAGGAGAGCAATGATACTACCAGAATTAATGTAACTGGAGCAGAGCTACAGGCAATAATAGATTATGCTGTTACTCGAGCTCTTGATCGACAGTATGTTAAATCAAATGATACCCACTCCAAGACTCTATCTATGGCTAGTAGTAAGCCCCCTCTTAAAACACAGGAGTCAAGAGAGGACGATGTTCACGACTTGTCAAATCAAAGGAGTATTCCGTCTAGACAAGTTGTGTTTCATCAAGAGGCACCAGTTAAGACCTGTTCATATAAATATTTTGTCTCCTGCAAGCCCAGAGACTTTAAGGGAGAAGAAGGGGCCATCGATTGCATGACATGGCTCGATGAGATGGACGCTGTTGTTGACATCAGCGGTTGTGCGGAGCAAGATGTTGTGAAATTTGTTTCACAATCATTTAAAGGAGAAGCGTTGGCATGGTGGAGATCATTGCTCCAAGCCACGGGGAAAGTTCTACTCTACAACTTATCTTGGGGTCAATTTGTTGCATTAGTCAAGGAAAACTACTGCCCCCAGCATGAAGTAGAAAAGATAGAATCGGACTTCTTGACTTTGGTCATGGAAAATTTGAATTGTCAGGCGTATGTGACAAGTTTCAACACTATGTCCCGCCTGGTTCCTTATCTAGTCACCCCTGAACCTAAACGCATAGCACGTTTCATTGGAGGCCTAGCACCAGAGATAAAAGGAAATGTTAAAGCATCTAGGCCAACCACATATAGGTCCGCGGTGGACTTATCTTTATCTCTCACCTTAGACGCAATCAGAATTAAGTCTGTTAAGGCTTCTGGCGAGAGAAGAAGTGAAAGAGAGGAGGAAAACTCTCATCAAACTAACAAGAAGAAGAAGGGAAGCTCGGATCACGGGAAGGATTCCGAGGTTAGGAAGAACTCGACTCAGCCTGATAATAGACCCAAATGCAGTAACTGCAAAAAGCAACATTATGGAAAATGTACAATAGACCTACGTGCTAAATTGTGTGGAATTTGCAAGACCAAGGGTCACAAAACCTTAGATTGCAATGGGCTAAAGAACGCCACATGCTACAATTGTAACGAGGAAGGGCACATCAAAACCAACTGCCCAAAGCTTATAAAGAAGCCTGGAGAGGCCAGGAAGACAAACGCATGAGTCTTCCAGGTGAACGCCAGGAGATGGTGCAGAAGGATAACTATATAGCAGGTACTCTTCCTTATCAAGCAGTTTATGCAGAAATTTATTTGATGCTGACACATGTGATTCAATAATGAACGATCACTGTTGAGGACTGTTGTCTCCGTCCAATTAGGACTTCGGTCATTTCGTATGAAGTAGAAATTGGCCGATAATACCTTAAAAATACTCCAACAAATCCCATATTTATATTAATGTCTATTCGAAATCACTCTTTCTTTGTATAGAGTACGACAACATATGTTATTTTAATTATTTTTCTTCTCTCATTGTTTTCTATCGCCTACGAATGCCAAACTATGTGTGACAAAAGTGTCATATGAGGATGGGCGTATCCTAGTGTGTCCCATAGATTATTTCCATGTCTGATCAGCATGGAGGTCTAATGCATGGAACCACAAAGATATCCCAATGATCATATGGTACTAAAGTCAACAAATGGCATTCAAAGAAGATATCCATAATATAAATGTCTAAGTAAATATTCCCGATTAAGGAATTCGTGGACTAGTAATATAAATATGTCATTTTTTTTCACAAGCAACGATGGATGAACTGGAACTTGAGATATAGAAAATCTCTGTAACCTCCTTGTATGTTGGTCGTCTTCTTCTAAGTTTACCCTGTTGCCCCTGGAGACAGGTGGAGTTAAGATTAACATCCCACTTCGGGTTAGAGTGTTGTAAGAACTCCATATTGATTATGGAATAACCGAAAACCTGATTAAGTAAATTTTAAGATAGGAGATTCATATAGCCTAACTCGATATTCTCAGAGTTTGATATTTATTAGATAAGAAAGACGGTTCACTTTGCTTATGCATTATCGCCGCAACCCTAATTAGGCAGCGATTAAGAATTTGCCATCAGCTGCCCAGGATAGTCGAATTGTTCGACTAGCGGCAAGGATTAGATATTCCTTAATTTTAGTTTTGAGCAGTGGTTGGAATAATCATCTCACCTTAAAAATAAGCTTTTCTATAATAATTGATATGTAAGTATTAAGGCTACTCCTTTGGAGACCTTGTATAGATGGAATGTTAAATGTCTAGTGTTAAATAGAGAATTGGTAAGTCCAATTATCAGGATCTGAAAGTTGCCTGGGGGACAACAAATAAGATGATACAAAATCCATAATCGATTGTAGGTTGCCAGTATATGGCAAGAAATCAAGGAGTTATGAAAATAGCAAACTTTCTAAGTTCCTGTTAAAGAAAATGGTTTAACAAAAGATATCACCCAGGAAGGGTGTACCAAATTTGTTAAATTATCAGGCTAGTTAAGCTCTGAATATATGAAAATCGTTCGAAGGAAATCGAATGTATCAAGATCAAGTAGCTTGTAAGCTAAAACCTACTTGAGGAATAGTGGTTGGAGGATGTGTTCCGCCAATAAGTAAAAGAGCACTATCACACATTGGTATACGGATTTACGATGTGATAAACATCCTATATCGATTGAGGATCGACAAGTAAGGAAGCTTCGAAGGAAGCATATACCTTTTGTAAAGGTCAAATGGGATGCCCGTAGAGGTCCCGAGTCCACGTGGGAGGTTGAGTCCACGATGAAAGAAAAGTACCCTTACTTGTTTCAGTAAATCTCGGGTCGAGATTTATTTTAAGGGGGTGAGGATGTAACACCTCGCAAATTTCGGGTTTAATATTAAAACGACACGTGTCATGTAAGACAAAAACGCGTTGAAAACCCGGATTTAATAAAGATGTTTTCGGTAGGATTTAAAGTGGCGTCATGTTAAATTGTTACCTCTGAACACCTCAATAATAAATCCCAAGACCCGATTAAATGTTATATGCATCTAATATACCCTCAATTCAGAAAAGGGTTCACAATAATGAACTTTCAAATGCATGATGTGATCCCATGATGAAATGAACGATAAACCGTTATTTTTCGGGTCTTGTAAATGCAATCAATTGAAACAAGGGATAATGGTAGGGTATGTTCAAGCATATAGACACTTATGGAAGGCCCCTACTGATAATTTAAGTCAACAAGTCGATTATAACGGCTGCCCTTTCAATCCAACAACAAACAACAAAATTCGGGTCAGAGCAAGGCGTCGCGTAGCGCGACAGCCCCTCGCGCTACGCGAGGGTGCGCCCAGCGACAGCAAACCTGCTGTTGGCTGTTTTGTGCGAATGTGACCTCCTTGGCCGGTTTTTCTTGCACATGCATGGCCCCTAGACATCCCTAAACACTACTAACATGTGTTGATCAGTTGTGGATGGCCCTAGGCTTGGTTGTCACTTGTTTGTGGTGTTTGAAACTTGTATATAAAGCCCCATTCATTCACAACTTATTCACACATCAATTGCAAAGCATTTGGAGCATTGGAGGAGCTTACAATCTGATTGAAGGCCTTCCTAGTCATCCATTAATCATCTAGTAAGTCTCTAATCCCTTCTAAATTAATTCTAGTTTAGTTTTTAGCTTAAAAGTCAACATATCGTATTAAACGGTTGACTTCGGGTTTAGTTATCGATAGCTCAGTCGTAACCCGAATTAAAAGCACCGTTAGATAGGTAATTATATGGGTATTAAACCCTCATATGGGCAAGTACCAAATCCAGACCTAACTAGGTCGTTTGTCGGGTCAAACGTTGACCGAAAAAGTCAACAGAATTTCAATATGCGATTTAATGCACGACTAGCAATCCGCGAGGCGTGCAACCTGTTTTAAACTTAATATAACTTAGTAATAAGTATAAAAACTTGTTTACGCTTGTCCGACTCGACAAATTTCTATTTAGAACCGATTCGGAGCCGAAAGACGCAAAAGTTTGACTTTTGCGTTGACCTCAGTTCTGACCCGATTCTTATAGGTTTAGACATGCCATAAGGTTCCTTTAGGACCTAGATACATGTGAGTATAAGCCTCTGCGTTTATACCACTCGAATCCCTAATCGTTCGATGTTTCCGTTAATCGCCTAAATATTGACCGTAATGCCCTTATGACCATAAAACGGGATTTTTGGAAATGTGGAAGAGCCATAATCTTAGTTACTGATTATTAGGCATGTCCCGAAAATTTCACGTTAATCGGAGGTCTAGAATAGGAGATATGCTTAATGACGTAATTAAGAACGCTTTTATTAATTAAACGGCGTCATTAGCATAAAGCCTATCTAAACCCAATTTTTTAACACCAAACCTTTTACCAACTGATGTAATATAATATTTTGGGATTTTTGAAGATTTTTAATTATTTTTAAACTGATCGTAAGCTTGGATTAGCGCCTTAATTCGGTTAATACCGAATATACCCTTTTCGGCCATAAAATGAGTTTTACAAATCCTTTTAACGCCAATCCAATTGCTACTGATTTTAAATATTAAATACAGTGTTTTGAACCTGTTTAACTGATCAGGAAACTCAGAATCGTATTTTAAACCGTACGTCGCTTAAAACGGCTTTATACGCGTATTATACGCATAGTTTGGGTTTAAAAACTATTTTGACATATAAGACTTATAACCAAATGCTATAACCTGTTAAAATAAGCTATTTTACTGATGTAATCAGACCCGGTTCATAGAAACCTAATTAAATCCTTTTATAATCTTTAAAATGACCAAAATACCTCTGCGGGGCTTATTAAGAGATTAAACTCGTTTTGGGCATAACGGAAGGTATCCTACTGATATCACAACTTATTTAAGGTGTATTAACTTAGGAAACCTGTTTAGGACTCTTACGGATACCCGTTACGCTTCATGCGCGTTCGGTTCGGTTTATGTAACTAGTTTATATAAATTAGCCGAAACGGGTCAAACCTTAACGGTTTTATCTCAAAATCCAGAATGTGTTTAGTTTACCCATATTATACAAGTCTTCGAACTTGTCGGGTCTAAATCACATTCTACTCCGGTCTTCGCTTAATCGTGCGTAAGAACCGTATATTCCCTTAAGACTAACCGGTCTAAGCTCAGGCTTAATTAAAGACCCGTTAGCATTCTAATTAATTATTTATACCATCATTCCAGACTAGAGCTTCCCGGTAAATTGTACCTACGCTTACTTAAGTGACTACGGCTGAGTTATTAGATTCTTGCTAATTAAGACAGGAGCTAGCTCAGGTAAATACTTTTAACTTATTTTCCCTTATACGGGCTTGGGGTACGGTATTATAAAAATACCGCTTGGTCGGGTGTAGAAACCTTTTTAATCGGAGATGATTAAATTGTATAATCCCGTTTTAATCTGTATTGATTGATAACAAATAACATTGGGGGTTAATGACCGTGTCCTGGATATCCTTGGCTCATTTTAAAAAGTGAATGGCCACGACGTAAGCACAAGGTGTAGACATAACACCTCCTGTTGCATATGTATAACGTATACTCACTCGTAAGGGTATCTTCTTGTGAGATTATATTTGTGGTGTGTCGATTAATCTTGTCCGGCTTGTATTGTATAATCACCGGCCCTAAATGTTGGACAACCATGTAAATCGGATACAAGATTTTTATTAATAGAATTGTCCCAAGTATAAAAGGTTAATTTTGCCTCTGTGCATTTTAATCAATGTGTCAAGATAGTTTTGTGCCGTTTGCACTCGAATCACTTTCCAAACTCTTTTTCCAAAATGAGTCAGTTACTTGTATTTACCAGTGTAAACTGACGTATTTTCCAAAAGGTTAAGTGACAGGTACTACGCATAATTGGCTGGGAGCTCAGGGTGTCATTAGGGAATCTTGCAAGTTCTAGATGCCTGAAGTCTGTTGAACAATTTTAGTATCTTTTGTTTGATCCGCCTGTGGATCCTTTACCTTCCGTTGTAATACTTTACATTACTTATATTCGGAATGTATTATATTTATCTTTTGCTTCCGCTGTGCATTATTATATTGTGTTGTTTGACTATTATGTTGCCAACCACGTCACGATACTCCCCCACCGGGCCCACCGGTGACACGTGGAAATTCGGGGTGTGACAAAACCGGTATATGTATCAGTTATAAACGCTTTATCCGATTTAATTTCTATTTAATTTGATTTTTCTCTAATAACATGCATTTGTTAACTTTTTTTTAACCTGAATATGCAATTTTGTTTACTTTTTTTTTTCTCGACATTTCAATATAGTTTTGTATTCAAAATAGAGTGTTTTTGTTGCATCGTAAACTATACACGTCCAGGTATCGTATGGTACCGTGATGAACCGAGCCGATTCCAATCGAACAACATCGGAACCAGTATGGGTACTGAAATGATCGAAACTGGTACCCGTAATTGTTTTTATGGTTTTCAATCAAAATTTGTATTCAAAATAAAGTTTCTTTTCTTTTTTGTATCATAAGCTATACAAATGTAGGTATCGTAGAGTACCATGATGAACCGCGTTGATTCCATGCGAACAACATGAGTACAGACATCGATATTGAAATAACCATAATCGATACCAATAATTGTTTTTATGGTTTTCAATCGATATAAAACACGTGTCAAGGTTCTTTTGGGTATATCAAGACCCTTATATTTTGTTTTCTTTTTCCGATTGCTATAGCGAGGCCCGATAGCGTAACGAACCAAATCGATACTGACCGAATTCCCGCCGTGTAACGCTGGGGAATTCCACTAGTTTATATCATATATAAATGAAAGTAAGTTTTACCCAAATCTGGATTTATCAAATCCAGAACAATATACAACTTCCATAGCATAAAATAAAGACATCAATGCATGTCACATCTAAATTTGACGAATTTAGATGTTAAAAAAGATTAAACCATAGTCAAAAAGTCTAAAATACCCTTTTCCCATTTCTTGGTTCTATTTAAGATCAACAAGCAAAGAGCCTAAAAGACTCCCACTTAAGCTTCTTATATGCTAAAACCTTTAGAATCATGCATTGGCATGCATGTATCTTGATAAGTAGGGCAAATATGGAGGAATAGAAGATGAGTTACTCTTTGTTAGGCCATCTCTTTTCCTCTATTTTCAATTAGTTTGCTTTTGGCATCAACCGTTCTCGGATAATGTCAAAACAAACCGGCAAGTCACAAATCGGCAAAGGCTTCTTCCTGGTGTCTTACATATATATATGTCTATGGCTATATGCGATTAAGGGTGCTATTATACCAGCACTAATGTACCGGATTAGTTTATATGATTGGCGTTTTTCGTATGAGAGAATGCAACAAAACGATCCATATATCAGTTGTATATCAAGTGTTGTATCTCACTGTCTTTTTGTTTCTGAAATGTGTCTCCTTTCATTATGTTAAAGTTTGTTAAAGATAGCATAGATGTCATAATTTCAAAATTTATATCATGGTGGTCAAATATGTTGGGGTGTGCTAGAATACTTACTTATACCTGGACAACAAGTTCCAAACTTGAATTGTATATTAGCATATGGCCTTATTACAATACTACTAACATGTGTTATGAGAAAAAGGAAAAAAGAACCATTGTTTCTAAAATAGTTTTGCATATTTTTTAGTGATTTGAGTGTGTCCTTAAACAATCTGTTTCGCTGAAATTTACATATGATCGATGGATTTCAGGTTAAACTCTAGTACTTGTTAGTACTCGTATAAGCATGGGCGGAGCTTTGTTTGGACCCCCCTCCTTTTTCCCTTCATAGTCTATATTTTACCGAAAAATTTATATGTATTAAATCCCCCCATCTCCGCCATTGCGTATAAGTGGGTATACTTCCCGACAGGACGGATTACAATGATCGAAGGGGGGGGGGGGGGGGGGGGGGGGTCTATGTGGTATGCATGATAGTTGCCAATTGAAATACCTAATCTAGTAGTGTTCCCACCAAATTCAATAGTTTTTTTTTTCCACCAACTGAATTAACTGTTCCAGTCAAGATAAGTGGTTTGCATGACAACACCACTAGAGTTTATAATGACAAGTGATTGCACATGACCTAATTTCATATGTGAACTAATGGAGTGTGTACATTTATTTTTACTTGAGTAGGAAATTTAGATGATAGCCTTTGATTTCCAAAAGATGCATATGGCACCTCTATATGGTCAACATAACACCAAATATCTATAAAACTAGTATAAAATTACATAACAAAAGTCAACTACAACTTCATAACTTACATATGGTCAACATAATTCTTTCAACCAAATAAAACTCAAACCTTCATGTACTTCCATTAGATTTTCCATGACCCCCTTCCCACTTTCAATAAAGATGCATATAGCAACTCATTCCAAGTATCCGGCACACCGGGCAAGCACCAATGGCTGCAATCTTGGGACCGTACAGCTGCGATTTGTTCTTCAACCGACTTGTATTCCATCCTATAAATCGACGGATGTCCATCTTTTCGGTAATCTGTTAGTCTACTTATATTTAGATACATAACGGGATTTTTCATCTCTCTGAGCACGTTGTCGAAAGCCCTCATCTTTGAAGGGTATTTGGTTAGGTGACTCGTGTTGAAAATTGGCTCGGTTTCTTTGTGACATTTTCCACCCGAATTCCATTGCCCTCCTCTGTAATACAAATATTTTTCCAAATGTGATCAGCAATCTATGCAGTTAATGCAGTAAAATATCGGATATCGGTCAAGGACCGGTATTTGAGATATAGGTTATCTCGGTTAGATATCCGTGGGATATCGGTAATCTTAATATCATGCAGAATTTATATATATCGCAATTTAACACTAACAATTCAGTGATATATCGGTTATGTCTGTCAATATCGGTACTGATATTTTACATGAGGACCGATAACCGATATTAAATGCATAGTCAGCAAGTATCAAAAATCATTTAAAGTTTCAAGAATTGACCAGTTTGACCACAAAAGTCAAAAGGTACACAGAACTACAAAGTTATGAACATAGTAAGATGTGAACGGAACAGAAGACGAATTAAACTTACTTAAAATGAGTGACCGAGTAGCCTCTGAAGATAACCTGTGTTTTATTGATGTCGATGTTCTCATCTACCCATCGGGCCCACGTTGCAAGCGCCCTTTTGTATGCATCAAGAACCTTGAGCCTCGGGTACACATGATCACCTTCTTGGTAATAATTTTCTCTGTAAATTCAAAAAAAAAAGTAGCGATGTTAAAAGTGTAAAGCGGGTAAAATATAAGAACCGCTAAAAACGAAAGAGGTCAAAAGACGCTCAAGGTGTACTTTTAGTGCATAAAACATCCTCGATTATTAATTCAAAATATCAAATTATTATTGGAATATATGATACACAAATTTGCTTATAAAAGGTTTAAACTTTTGAACAAAAAGTGTTTCTAGTCAACCCAACCCGACTAGCACCAAAAAGTAACTGTTTTGACCCGTTACAAACACCTACGTTCCCAAAGCAAGATATTGTTCTCACCCTCGAGAGGTTTTCTCATGGGTCCACCAATGTCCCGTGTTGAATACCAAAACATCAGCATCATTGTACATTGAAGTTGTTTTGTCCATTAAATCTAATCTTAATGTCTCAATTGAACCGTTTTTGCCATTGATAGTCGTTTCTCTGACAAGAAATGGAGAGCTCACAAAATCAATCGTACAGTTGTAGTCCTACACAAACAGAATCAATGACACAACTTAGTAGACAATTACCAATAAAAAAAATTAAAAAACATCATGACAAAATATCTAAGCAGTCAATAGCGGTGCGCGGTTGGATAGCGATGGAATAGCGGTTATCGGGCTTTTCCAAAATAGTGGTGTCTAATAGCGATCCAGAATAGCGGAACCGCTATTATCGGCGCGGTTGAGCGATATTTAACCAATATTTGAGTAATTTGACCGATACTGACAGTTATTTTGGATGCCTTGGTTGATGTGGTGATAGGACTCTACCTTGTCAGCGGGTTGACCCATATGGGTCCAACGGATCCTGGTTCAATTACCTTGACCCAGTCAATGAAGAACAAAGATTTAGGGCTGAATTAATGGGGGGTTGACTGCTATTGGAGTGAAAGTCAAGAACAGAGTCAAAGGGCTGAATTTAGGGGCTAAACTTTAGGATTAGTAACCTCTCGATTTCTTATTTAAGTATTTCATTTCTGCCCAAGTTGGTATGTCTTGTTTAGATTGATTATCTAAGTGTTTTTGCATTGGAGATTAGCCATCTCGAATCAGGCCAACTATCTTATTATTTCAATAAATCAGCCCTTTATTTTCCGGTGTCTATCATGTGGACTCGGAGGAAGATTTCATGGCTTACGATTAGACATGTTTCAAATACTGGCACTTCTGAGTTTTGACTTTTGATATTACTATTACTATTAATATTAATATCATATACGTTCTACGTTTTATAAATGTATATATATAAAAATTCTGTATCATAGAAAATTACCGATATCCCACTGCGATAACCTATATCTCAAATATCGGCCCTTGACCGCTATTCGATTTTGGACCGTTATAAATGCATAGCAAAATATTGATGTTATTATTTTTTTTGTTTTTCACAAGATTACCATTTCTTTTGTCATTATTCAGGGATACTTCAAATATTTAACTAATAGTCAAACATTGCATCTAAAACCTGTTTGATACACACAAATACATAGAACTTTGTAAATATAACAAGTTTGGAAAGCTTGCCTCGAATCTGAAAGCGTAAAATCCCTTTTTCTTGAACTCATGCCTACCAGATATCTCATAAACTCTACTTTTGTTTGTGATAGACTCTCTTAATATGCAAACCAAAGACTCCCACATGTTGCGGTTTAACGAGTCCCCTACAAAAACCAACTTCTTCCCTCTCAGCCTTTCCAGAAAATCTGTTGCATTTAAACTGAAATTCACATAAAACATGATATGAATAAACTAAGAGTATTGTTATAGATTATTAAAGATTATTTCAAGTAAGTAGCTATTGTGCAATGATATGGGTGCATGAAGCATGCATGACAAGAGACGATAAGAATCTGGGAGCATATAGTCTATTTGTGTGTATTACAAGTGTCAAAATGGGCAAGTTCGGGTGATGGGTCAAAAATAGTAATTATTAGAATGAGTCGGGCCGGGCCAAAAAGACACTTTTTGTCTTACCTTTTCAGTAACTTTATAAATAAATAATATTAACAATACAAAATACAAAGATTTTGGAGGTATTATTCATAATGCATACACTTTGGTTGACTTTTGACCCATCCAATCTGTTTCATTTCCGCTATTTCTTTTAGCGTCGCCCTTTTGACTCATGAAATGCAAACTATAACTCAAAATAGACCAGTGTATGTATACTGTATACATGGATCTAAACAGCCACCTCCACACTTTGTTTTGGATTTTTCAGAAAAGGGTAATTTGGTCATTTTAATTTGGATCGAGTAGAAAACAATATATCCCCTTGTATCATAGACCGAGTCGTGGACGAGAAAATCTATGAAGCCTTAATATAGAAATTGACTATAATAACCTTAGGGCACGAATATGATAGCTCTAAAGTTTACCTCCCTGTGTAACCTTCTATAGGTAATGAATAATAATGGTTGGATGGTAAAGTCATGAAAAATGCCAGCGTTTGACTTCCGAGAGTCAAAACCTATTGCTTTTAGAGCTCAATATAATATGCTCACTAAGGAGAAGAAGGAAAAGGAAAAGGGGAAGGAGAAGGAGAAGAGGAAGGGGAAGGGGAGCCGGAAGGGAATGGTGAAGGGGATGGAGAAGGAGAAGGGGATACAAGAGTAGAAAAAGAAAGAGATATGGCAGGAGAACAAAACGCCGAACCCTCGACTGCTACAACAGCCCCCATATATGATGATGAGGATACTATATCATCAGATGAAGATATAAACGAAAACGATATTGAGAGATGGAGTTGTGATTTCAAGACACTTGAATATCACATTTCGAGATACAATGGGGAAAAATAATTAAAAGGAATATTGCTGAGATTTTGGAGCTGCCGGGACAAGATCTAAAACAAATGATTGATATAAAAATTTGTGCGTTTAATAAACTTATAAAAGTCACTAATGCAAAACAAATTTACCACATCCATGTCTGGGATCAAAATTTAGCACCAATGATTATTAAGGGATTCAAACATTGTCCTCATTTTGGAAAACTTAAAGATTATGTGATTAGTGGACGGGTATGGTATTATGCCGTACCCACTAGATTGTCCAAAACCAGTCCCGTGCCTATTTACCCGCATCAAAACCTTGGTTTTAAAATGCGCGCATCAAGAGTGCAAAATGTGTGATGCGCTGATGAGATCACATCAAGTCATGCGATGTGCTGCGATTCCATGATGCAAGGATGATGCGCTCTAAATCGCATAATGCATACATTTTTCTGAATTCGACCACTATAGAGTAAAGTTGTACAATGAGCTTATAAGCTTGTGCAATGAGCTAAAGGCTTATTTTGGCTATATAGATTACTTGTACCTTTTGCATGGACTCCTTTGGTGGTACTAGAGCCTTTGTTGTATTGATTTAATTAATCTCTTATTTTTTAGTGTTTAAAAGTTAACAAGTTAAAATATTATTATCCACAAATATTTTTTTAAATAACAAACACCTCGCATACATGATGCGTGTGCATCACGCATCAGCTTTTGGGATCACAACGCATCGGAGCGCATTGCGCATTCTAAAACCAAGATCGAAACCATCATCATCATCATACTCGGTAAATCCCACCAATAGCAAAGCTAAGGTAGGGTCTGAGGAGGGTAAGATGTAGACAACCTTACCTCTATCCCATAGGACTAGAGAGGCTGCTTCCAGTGAGACCCCCGGCTCCATAGTAGTTTTGCATCAAGCCTTGGACATAAGGCGCATAACTCTCGGCAAAAAGGCCGATTAGTGCATGTACCCCCCCCCCCCCCCCCCCGCGCGCGCGCGTCTTTTAACTATCAACGACACTACATGATGCATGATTAACCGTCCCCCGCTTTTAACGTTTTTTTCATGAAATTAGTAAAATAACGTTAAAATTAGTGCAATTTCACTTTTGCCCCCCGAGGGCCCACTCATAAAACCAAGATCGAAACCAAATATATTAATTTTATACAACTTAAAAAATATAACAAATAGTATTTGAAATTGTTAGAAGCTAGAAGCAATTAAAAATATTGAACTATTGGACATGAAGTTGAGAATTTGATAGGTTTTTCAGGGTGAGTTTAAGATCAAGTTTTCTAGTAATGGGAATCCCAGTGAATAACTTTTAACCACATAAGATCATAAACCGGCATACCCGATACCCGTGGGTAAACCCTACGTTAAAATCAAGCCGGAAATAAGACAAATTATTGGTAGAAATAAGAAAAATACTCGGTATAGAGTCATAATATCCATCTTATTCCTGAAAGCTAACCTAAGCAAGATCAGATAAAAAGACATTGACTAAATATGCTGAGTCAAACAAAAAACTAATTGAATACTTCAATCTAATAAACTACAATAAGAAAATCTAGCAAACAATACTCAAATGCTAGTTTAAACTATTGACCATTCAAGATTATGCAATTACAAAACATATATAATATTCAAATCCAATAATTCCATAACATAATTTCCAATTAATCATTTTACCTGGGGATCTCACATCCAAATGGCTGCCATTTCCATTTCACATATTCATCATCTGGCCTCTTATTAAGATGACAATCAAAATCCCGATCGATATACGGGCACGACCCGGCCCGATACAGCGGTTTTGTATCATCCCTAACCCATCTACCATTAAAAATATCACACTCTTCAAAAGAACCACTATGATTCTTGAAAACTGCATCAAAGCTTCCATTTTTCAAATCACTTGAGAAATTACTCAAATGGGTATCATTTAAATCAGACTTTTTCCCAGAATTTGAATCAAAGCTTCCATTTTTCACATCACTTGTGAAATTACTCAAATGGGTATCATCAAAATCAGTTTTTTTCTCAGAATTTGAATCAAAGCTTCCATTTTTCACATCATTAGTGAGATTGCTCAAATGGGTACCCTCAAAATCAACTTTTTTTCCACTAAAGTTACCATTTTTAACATCAATTATAGGTTTTTCAAGGGGGTTTTGAACAGAAGTGGAATTGATAGAAGGGATTCTAGCAAAAGAAAAGGACCAAGAAAACACAGAGGTCTTATTCTTAACACTCAACCCTTGAAACACAGAGTTGTTTAGAATAGGATTCTTGAAAGAAACATTAAAGAAGACAACACATAAAACAATAAAAAAGGACACAAATCCTAAACCAAATCCAGAAACTACCTTCTTTTTGGGAAAATGAAAATATGGGAAGTGATCTGAGATTGGAACAAGTTTCTTCAAGTTCATGGTTATGCCTACAAATCTACAATAACACCATGTGGGTTGGATTAAATGAGTTAAATCACACACAGTGAAGGTGTTTGTGTGTGTGTGTGTGTGTGTGTAAAGAAGATAGAGATCAAACTGTTGAAAGATTAGTAAAGAGATTGTGGAAAACTTTGTTTAAAGGGTTTGAAAAATGTAGTGTGAGAAGATAGATTTGTGTGAGTTTAGTTTAGTGTGTGAAGTGGTTTCTTTGGAAGACAAGATTAGCCACAGGCTCCTGAGGGAACAGGGGGAGAGATGGGGAAGGAGGAAATTACGTAAATGCCCTTTTGAAGTAACTAATACGCACCATCATTTGCGTTGTCAATGAATGCAGTCAACCAAAGAGTTTATAGCAAATTAGAGGGGATTTAAAGCTTGAGGGCCTGTTTGGTTGCCTCTGAATGGCTTCATTCAGAGGTAAACCTCTGAATCGGACAGAGGTATCCTTGTTTGGTTCACAAAAACTTCACCTCTGAACTGAACCATTCAGCTCTGAATGGTTCAGCTACTTCTCATCTCTGAATGAAAATTGGACTTGTATGCCCTTTGCTCCTTCTTCTTCACGAGTTCTCCACAGCCACCACCTCCACCTCCGACACCACCTCCACCACCTCCGACACCATCTCCATCATCATCATCATCATCATCAACTCCGACACCACCTCCGACACCATCTCCATCATCATCATCATCATCGTCACCGACGCCACCACCTCCACCATCTCCTCCAACACCTCCACCATCTCCGCCACCTGCACCTCCACCATCTCCGAAACCCCCAAATCAAACCCTAATCGATCCCATCATCGAACATCATCGTCGTCATCTTCATCGATCATCATCATCTCATCAACATCTTCATCTTCATCGATCATCATCATCACCGACGAGCCGTGGAGCACGTAGGTGACCTCCAGCCGACGAACTTTCACGTTTCATAACCGACCCAACTCGCCCCTCCTATGTACCCATAGTCCGGCGGTTTTTGGGTTTGATTTCGCGGACAGTGGTGGTTTCTGGGTGATCGATCGCCAGTTTGATAAATTGTAAGAGTCGTGAAGATGGGGTGGTGGTGGTGAGTGTGGAGGCGGCGAAGAACAGAGAGGGTACTTGTAGGAGAAAATGTTGTGAAAGTGGGTGGGTGGGTGGTCGTTCTTATCCGCTCACACATTTTATGTGTTTTTTTATTTGTTGTTATTGAGATTATCTAGGGTAAAAATGTCATTTTACACCTCATTCAGATGTGCAACCAAACAGCGTTTTATTTGGTTCAGCACTTACTGGTTCAGACCCTCTTACCCATTCAGACCTCTTATTCATTCAGCACTTATTGGTTCAGATGTTGCCAAACAGCCGTTAAATGCCATTTTAGTCCCATCTTTAAAGGTTTTATTTTTTGCTTGTGGGTCTAAAAAGGTTTTACTGTTGTCATTTTAGTCAACTAGGTTAGCTTCATCTTTTTCTGTTAACGAGAATGGCAATTCGATCAATTTATATGTAATTTTGTTAACTATAAGGGCAATTCGGCCATATAAAATCATTGAATTGCTTCTCTTGTTAACAGAAAAAATTGATGAAGTTAACCAAGTAGATTAAAATGGCAACGATGAAACATTTTTTGACCTACAAACGAAAAATGAAACATTTAGGCTAAACTGATAAAATAACCCAAACCACTGGGACTAAAATGTCATTTAACTCTTGTACTTATTATGTTTAGTAAATTACAAAATAGTAGCTGGGAGGTGAAATCCAAGTATGCCTCGTGTGGAAATGTCCGGACAATTTTAATTTGGCCAATAGAAAATTACAAAATAGTAGCTGTGTCCTTTCTGCGACGAGTATGAGGAATCGGTTGAACATTTATTTACTGCATGTTCGGTGACGCTTAGAGTTTGGGCAGCTCTAAGTGCTTGGTGCAAAATACCCCCGATATTTGCGTTCGAATTCAAAGATTTGATGGAAATTCATAATTCTAATCAAGGAGAAAAAAGAGATGAAGAAGATATTACGGGGTTTGGTTATTATATCATGTTGGTGTATATGGAAGGTCATAAACGATTTGGTGTTCAATCAGATCAGGAGAAGCCATATATAGAGATTTTGATAGACATTAAATCGAGAGGTTTTGGGTGGCTAAAAAATAGATCATGTTGTAATTATATTTCTTGGAGGGAATGGTGTAAATATCCCATGTATATGTTGTAATTGGTTCCTTGCCCGTTTGGGTCGGGGACGTTTGTCTTGTATTGGCCTTTTGCCCGTTTGGGTCAGAGGTTTGTTTGTTTAATGAAGTTTTATTTTAAAAAAAAAAATTAAAGAAAAAAATAGAAATTAAATTAAACATTTGAGTAATCATTGCAAGTGGCATTATGAGAGCATTATACCACTACACCACTTTTTAACTTCAAGCCCCGTAATGCCCTTGTTTACTGGGATGTCACGTGTCGTAAAACGCCCATGTGAGAGACTTGGTCTTCAAACACCACTACGCATGGTCTAACTAGGGAGTATTTGATGGGTTTTTTAATAAATAAATAATCCATATCTAACTTATAAACGACAATTGTTATTCCTACTCTACACTTCACCAATGATTCCAATTAACTCTTTTACCCAGGTTTGAACATGTGACCTCCTCTCCAATGGCGGACCCAGGAAAATTTTCAAGGGGCAGGAACGAGGGGTTTAACCAAATTTTCAAAGAGTGCGATCCAGGTTTTGCCCTGTAAAATACACTAATTTTTTCCAAGTGGTGCGCCCGTCCACCCAGACCACTACCTAGGTCCAACCCTGCTAAACCCGAACCCGCTGGGTAAACCTAAAACCCGACACATTTGGGACGGGTTTGGGGTCGGTTAATCGGGTTTGGGACGGGTTTGGGAATAGTTTTATTTTTTTCGCGGGTTTGGGACGGGTTTGGGATTTGGTGATATACCCGTTTACCCGACCCAATTACCCGATAAAGTGTACCCGTTTACCCGATTGTATACCCGATATAGTTTCTTTTATATTATTAAATATGTATATATATGATACATCCATTTTTTTTACACATATAGCTATTCTATTCCGTATACATTGTAGTTATTTGATAAATATTTTTATAATGACAATACAAAATGTAACCGATTAGTAGTTACCCGATAAATACCTAATGGGTTTTGAGATGAGTATACCCAATGAGTTATCTTTTTAAGTTAACGGGTTTACCCAAAACCCGCGGGTATACCCGATACCCGATGGGTATTTACCCGCTTGAAACCCGACGGGTTTTAGGACGGGTTTGGGACAAGCTTATCTAACCGGGTTTGGGTTTGGGATTACCTAAACCCGTCCCAAACCCGACCCATTGTCATCCCTATTTCTAACAAGCATGTGAATCTACCAAGTAGGCTAGCCCCACACTAGCTCCTATCTCTTCTTTTTTAACAACAATTGTTACTCCTATTCTACATTACACCTATAATACTAACATACCCCCTTCCTAAGTTCGAACCTAAGACATGTACCCTCTTCCTAAGTATGAACCAAGTGGGTTTGCCCCACGTTGACTCCTAACTACTATTTTGTAATCTTATAAGGTTTATACTGACTTCGAACACAATCTTAAATTATACTTACGACAAATCACATAATTTCCAACCTATAAATAAGTAACCAATTGTTGCTTACTCTTGTTGTAAATTATGCATAGTGAGTTTTTCAAAAAAACTTGTCATTTTCCATTTTTAGCTTGAAGGCTTTATGTTTTACATTTTAACCCCTTTGACTTTTTTACCTTTAACCCAAAACTTTTCATCTTTTACAATTTAACCCCAACATTTTTTTTCAACTTCCTAACCCCATAATTTTCATCTTTCGCAAGTTTTTCGTTTTACGTTTCGTTTTAAAATTTTGTGAGTTAACACGCCGCAACGTGCATGTGGGGTTCAACGTTTTTTTCGTCTGTGCTTTACCGTTTGACAGGCCCGTCGCAACTCGTCAATTTTTCCTGTTTGATAGATTCGTAGCAACATGCGGGTCGTAAATCGATTTAGTTATTTTTTCCGACGTTTCTACGATTCGGTCTAATTTCTTCGCATTAACACGCCACAACGAATGTGTGTGGTTCAACGTTTTTACGACCTTTTCTGATGTTGGTGGTCGTTGGCAGTGGTGTGGTATTGGTGCTATTTGGAACGGTTTTACGAAGGTCTTTAATATATTAAGTTTTTTTACTAATAATTTGTTTCAAGTTTACCCTATACTTTCTTTACTTAAAAAAACAAATTATTTACGTGCATATTTTTATGTACGTGTCGGTATAAATTTGATTTGCTCTACGTTTTGACGTAAACTTTTTTCGAAAATGAGTTAGCTCAAATATAATACATTTTCTTTAAAAAAATCATTTTACGTGCATATTTTAATGTCCGTTTTGGTATAAATTAGAGTTAGTCTACGATTCAACGTAAGTTTTTTTGGGAAACGAGTCAGGTCAAATATAATATGTTTTCGGGCTTATATTATGGATGTTTCGGAATTTTGTTTCGAACCAAGTGGAGTCAAATTGTGGTTTCATCTTTTTCTTTTTTCAAAAGTTCTAATTAATCCCTTTTAATTTTACGTGTCAATTTTTTTCTTTTATACCTGTTATGTTTCCAATGTACGATTTGGGTCACATACACGTGTTAGTTTTTTATTTTATATCCGTTACGTTTTCTATGTACGAGTCAGGTCACATATAATACGTTATGATTGTACATTATAAACTCGATTTACTTTACGTTTTGATCCAATCGCAATGCTTATATAAGTTACATAGAGTTCACTTGGATACGTTGGAACGCGTATTTTCATATGGTTAACGTATCGCATAACGTTTGGACTAATTGATTCGATATTTATAATGTACCCGCGCCGCATCGCGCGCGGGTGTTATTCCTAGTTTGTTATAAATATCAGTAAACTTATGATACTTGTCATATGCATATAATTTCATGAAAATTAATAAAAAAAATTTACAATTTACCATGTTCCTTTGAGTATTCCCTAAGTGCTCACAACTTTCAAGTAGACCGATTTAGGAGTGCCTAAAGACTTCTGCTGGTAAACTTATGATACTTGTCATATGCATATAATTTCATGAAAATTAATAAATTTTTTTTACAATTTACCATGTTCCTTTGAGTATTCCCTAAGTACTCACAACTTTCAAGTAGACCGATTTAGGAGTGCCTAAAGACTTCTGCTGCATTGGCTATTATAATTTGATAATGTGGGATATGTAAATATATAAAATACGAAAATAGTGTTAATTGTAATTATTTCTCTCATTACGGGGATGAGGAGAAAAACCGAATAATCAAAATACCAAACCGATTGAGAAACTAAAAAAATTATGATTTTTTTATAATCGATACTAGGTTAAAACCCCATGTTTGTTCTTATCTAAATTTTTGTTTAAAAATATTTATTGAAAAACAAATATTTATTCTTATCTAATTTTCTGTTTAAAATTATTATTTATTTTTATCTAATTTTCTATTAAAATTATTATTATTATTTAATATAGGAGATAAATAGGAAAATAAGGTGAAAATTATTATTTATTTTTATCTAATTTTTAGTTAAAATTATTATTATTATTATTTAATATAGGATATAAATAGGAAAATAAGGTGAGAAAGCACCAGAAAGTGACACGTGTCCAAAAACGATTTTTGTTTATTGGAAAAATTACAAGTTTTGTCCTTTATCTTTATAGTACTTTACAGGCGATGTCTTTTTTTTCAAATGTTGACAGGCGGTGTCCTTTATAGGGAATTTTGTTGCAAGTTTTGTCCTTTGACCCTAACCTAGTTATATTTTCTTGTTAAATTTGGTCACATGCAAGTCACATGAGGGTAGTTTAGTCTTTATACATATAAAGGACAGTTTTTGTAAATAGTGATACATGTATAAATACATCATCAAACTCTTCATCTCTCACTCTCTCTCTCTCTCTCTGAACTTCTCTCACTCTCTCTCTTCACAAAACAGGTTTCGGCATATCAAACTCTCTTTATCAACATCTGAACTCCTCTCAATCTCTCTCTCTTCTCTCTCTAATCTCTCTCTATAACACAAGATCTGTGAATAATGGCGGTGGTTATAAATAGCGACGAAACCGTCACACGGTTGTTCTCCGGCGACTCTGCAACTGCAATTTCCTGAGAGTTTGTGCTTGAACGGAGACTCTGCATCTGCATCTGCAAATTTCTGGTAAGTTTGTGCTTGAACGACGACTCTGCATCTGCAAATTTCTGGTGAGGTTGTGCTTGAACGGAGACTGTGAATAACGGTGGTTGGGTGGACGGTGCTGCGTGGGTGTTTGGGTGGGGCGGCGACATAATGTTCAGGTTATCTGAAACTACATAAATGTTTGCTTAGTTTCAGTTGGGTTATAAAATGGGTTGTTTTTGTTTAATTATTCAGGATTAGGGGAAAATTGAAGTGTGGTGTGTGTAATGGCTACTCGAAATTTGGAGAAATTGGCATCGATTGAAGCTCAGTTGAGGCTTTTGGTTTCTGGGAAAGTACAAGAGGGTGAAGACGGTGATGGCGGCGGTTGAACAACAATAAATCCAGCCGGTTGAACAGATTTGGTTATCAGCGAACAGATTTGGTTGGGGGTGGGGCGGCGATGGAGGTGGAGAACATTTGAATGGGTGTTTAATTGGGGGTGGGGAGGCGATGGAGGTCTGTGGTACACAGGGGCGGCGGCAGATGACTGTGGTGGGAGGTGGTGGTGGATGACAGTTGAGAAGGGTGGCGGATGGTGGGATGTGGGAGATGGTGGTGGTAGATAAAGGTGAGAGAGAAAGAGAGAGAATTGTGTGTTTTTGTAGAGAGAGATATTCTAATATTTATAAATTAAAGAATAAATTACAAGTTTTGTCCTTTAAATAAGTAAAAAGACTAAAATACATTTGGGTAATCAGATTTAACAAAAAAATCTAACTGGGTTAGGCTCAAAGGACAAAACTTGCAACAAAATTCCCTATAAAGGACACCGCCTGTCAACATTTGAAAAAAAGGACACCGCCTGTAAAGTGCTATAAAGATAAAGGACAAAACTTGTAATTTTTCTTGTTTATTAATATAGGAAGATTTATGGTTTGATTATTTTTATATGTATAAATAATCGAACCGACACTAAAATCAATATTTATATATTTTGTTTTTTTTTATAAATAATTTGCTATACGTGTAAAATGTTTGTCATACATTTTCTACATAACATGCTAGTTGCCTAACATTCTCCGTTATAAATCTAAATTAGTGTTATTGTTGCTATTGATTTTTTTTTCAATATAAACAGAACCGTGAATAACCGACACCGGTCGGTTATGAAAATCCGCAACCGACACATCAATTATAGGTTTGTCTTAAGCCCATAACCAAACTAAACCGACTCATGATCACCCCTTACCGTAAGGCTAGAGGGTGTGGGATAACCCCCCTTGGGGCTTTATAAGGACACCTCAGCGCCACGTAGGCGCCACGTCAGCCAAGGGGGCTTTATAACCCCCCCTTTAACATGGAGGGTGTGGTGATAACCCCTAGGGGCGCTATAGAGCAAAATAAAAAAAAAAAAATTTGATTGGTGCAAACAAGTGGGCCCCACCTGATAACCCCCTCCTCCCTCGTTACCATGTTCGCGAGTGATGTATAGCGCCCCATGTTAATTGGCTGGGTGTGGGTGTATAGCGCCGGGGGCGCTATAGCCTCTGACGTGGCGAGGGTGGCGCCCCCCACACCCTCCGGCCTAACCAAACCCAGAAACTCAAAAATCATAAAGTCCACACTCGAGTACTCGACGCCCTTCTAAGTTTACAAAAGTTTATTCGAAACATCAATCACTACCAAAATAATGAAGCCTAAAATACTCTATAAAAAAAACCAAACCAAACATTAATAAAAAAAAAAAATACCACAACCATTATACACTACATTTTCTTTACTTTTTGTACATACGAGTTATACATTAATTCATCAACTATGAACATCACCACAAAATCACAAATGGTAGATTGGTAGGTGTTTTATACAAATCATCTCTCCAAATCCAAACAAAGATTGAACAATGAGCCCAATAACATTGGGCCGCTATCGTGGGCCCGAAAGCTCCATTGCTTCAGAAACAAGTGAAGATTCTTCTATATAATCAGCATATCTTTGTGGGAAATTTTCCAAGGCACCAAATCTTGGTGTTTCAGTATTATCTGAACCCTCCCATCTTTCCACTAACCCTTCACCTTCCAACATTCTTAACACTTCTGACATTTTGGGCCGGTTTAGCGGGTTGAATTGGGTGCACAAAAGTGCAACTTGAACCATTTCTTCCAACTCGGCTGCGTCAAAATTGTTCTTTAGTGATTTATCGACCATTAGGTTGAGCTTCCCGTCTTGACGGAGCTTTTTCACCTGTGCCATTAGGCATTAACCACATCAGCGTCATCAGATTTCACACTAACTATCTGTTAAAAATATATATTTTTTGGAGAACATGTGCTTCGGGTCAAACAAGGCCCGACCTGTTTCAGTCCATACCAAAAATTTACCATTTTGACCCGTTACACGACCTGCCATTTTACCATTTGTGGCGTTGTGTTCACATTAAATCTAAAGACATATATTTATATAGTAAGTCAACAATTAATTTAACATGCATGCTATATCTACAAGTAAAATAGTTGATAAACCAGTACTCTTGCGAAATTCAAGTTCGCCAAGGGGCGCAAACGAGCCGAGCCAAGCCCAATCTCGACTAGGCACGAGCTCGATTAACTTATGAGAGCTCGAACTCGAGCTTGATTCGGTTCAAGCTTTGTTTTCAAAGCTCAAGCTCAGTTCGTTGGTAGTTTCTCAAGCTTGAGCTCGGCTCGTTTATTATCTATTAATTAATATATTAAATAAAAATAATATAAATAATAGACTTGTTTAGGCTCGCGAGCTCGATAAGCGAATCTCAGGCTCGGGCTCATTTAATAAACAAGTTTATTTTTAGGTTCAAGCTCGACTCGTAAACAACCAAACAAGTTTAAATAAGCTCTACTCGGCTCTTACTGGACAACTTTAAATAAGGGTAAATGTTATCAAATATTAACTAATATTACACTAAGGCTCGACGAGCCTGACAAGCTTCACATGCCAGGCTCGAGCTCAGGTTCGATAAATAAACGAGCTTTATTTAAAATTCAGGCTCGGCTCAGGCTCGATAAGGCTAGAGCCTTTTCGAGCTTTTTCTTGAGCCGCTTGGCTCATCTGCACCCCTAGGCACCCACTAGCAAAATAATTTAATGAAAGTTTAAAACAAGGAAAGCAAGAAATATACCCAATCAAGCATAATGACTTTTTGGTTAGTAGATGTCCTTCCAAAATCTAACGCCCTTTGACCCGTAATTAGCTCCAACAGCAAAATCCCAAACCCAAAAACGTCGGTTTTTTCAGACGACTGACCCGTTGACAAATACTCAGGAGCAATATGGCCCACAGTCCCACGAACCGCAGTGGTCACGTGAGAATCACCGTGGTCCAATAACTTAGCCAGCCCGAAATCACCAACGACTGCCTCAAAGTCTTCATCCAATAAAATATTGGCTGCTTTAACGTCCCGATGAATAATTTTGGGGTCACTTTGCTCGTGTAAATATAGTAATCCTCTTGCTGTTCCTAAAGCTATATTTTTCCTTCTTGACCAATCTAAAACTGGTTTACCATTGATTTGATCTGGTAAATCCACAATCAGATGTTATAGAAATTTAGTCAGTGTGATATGATTTTCGAGCTAACATGCATAAATAATAAAAATTACTGCAAATAAATTATCATTCTTATAAAAGGGAAGTACAGCAGTTTGAAACAGAGATGGCAATCCAGGGTATGTTTTATCTCTAACCGGTCAAACGAGTAAAGTCAATAAAAAGACTGACTAAAGAGGAAATGGGTCAAATGGTTTTGACCCGACAAAAAAAATTAGTTATTTGACCAAAAACTTTGATTTGATGTGACATCTTATGTGTCATTAGAGTGTATGTGTGACGATGCGTGAGTGAATTACACATGTTATTTGCATAATTACGCACGTTATTTTTTCACTCCCCAACAAATATATAGTGAGTTTTAAATAGAAAAGGGTCTTAACGTGCGACGATGCGCGAGTGAAAAAATAACGTGCGTAATTAAGGTTTAACCCAACTCATGCGTAATTATGCAAATAGCGTGCGTAATTCACTCACGCACCATCGCACGTTAAGGGGCTATTTTATGTTAACCTTCCCCTATATATATGCCATGTAGGATCTAACATGACAAGTAACAATTATATACAATTATAAGTTTCAAAAATTATCAGCTTTCAAACCTGTAAGTAAACACATTTTTTACTTTTTTTTTCACATAAGCATTAGTTGCTAAAATCAGTAATAAACTGAAACTTGGTTTTTATTTTATACCTAATTTAAAGATGGATGCTAAAATGAAGAAAAAAAATAGTAAAATCCATTTCTATTTAATGCAGTTTCCCTTTTTATTTATTTAAAAAATGTAACATAAATAATACAAACCTCTTAACTTAGAAGCAACACTCCCGTTTGGCATAAAAGGGTAGACTAGAATCCGCTCATTTTCAGTTGAGCAAAATCCCCAAAGGCGTAAAAGATTACGATGAACAGCCAAACTTATGGTTTCGACTTCTGTTTGAAATTGAATTTCACCCCCAAAATTAATATCATCTTTCAACCTTTTAACCGCCACGATTGTGCCATCTGTCAATTGCCCCTTGTAAACAATTCCATATCCACCTTTACCTAAAATGTTTTTCGCGTTGAAATGGTCGGTAGCAGCCCGCAGTTCCTTGAATGTAAATCTCCGTAAATGGCCCAAGCAAACCTCCGGATCATATTGTTCTGTTTACATAAATTAAAATATAAATAGATAAAAAAGTTAAAGAATTATTAGTATTATCAGTTTTCCTCTGGAACTATATGTAACATTGATAGGATCATTTTTTTGATAAAAATTGGGGAGTAAAATGCCATTTTCGTCCCTGAGGTTTGGTCAGTTTTGCGACTTTCATCCAAAGTTTGTTTTTCCGTATCTGGATCCAAAAGGATGGAGTTAATGAGCCGCATGAAAATGTTTTGGATCTAGATACGGAAAAACAAACTTTTGGATGAAAGTCGCAAAACTGGCCAAATCTCAGGGATGAAAATGGCATTTTACTCAAAATTGGACTTGATGCTATTTGATTATCTAAAATTTTTGTAAGCAAACACTAATGACTTTACCATTAACATCAAAGAAAATTTGCTGATTTTTACGATATCGCCACCAAATGAGCAACACGACAACTACGATTAGTAGTAACACAGCACCAAAGCTTGTGCCAAGGGCAATCGCTAAATGACGACTTTTATTCCCAGATGAAGATTCACCTGCTAAAGCAAACATTAATATATAAAAATGTCATATTTGTGTTGTAAATTACACAAACATAGCTACTATAAGCACACTTAACCAAGGGCGAAGGTTAGAAGGGGCCGGGAGGGGCGCCCGACCCCCCGAACTTTTCGCTCAGTAGTGTTATGTATGTAGCTTTCGTATAGAAATTTTTGGGTATATACGTTTTTGACCCCCCCTATCAGAAATCTCAAGTTTCGCCACTGCACTTAACATGCAAAGTAATCATTTTTTTTAACAAAGCATTACTTTCATTTATATGTTTCAGAGTTCATTTTAATCATATTTATCCTTTCAAGACCCTAAAATATCATAATCTTCCATAATAAAGAAAAATAAAATCAGTTACTTATAAAGGCCTGTTTTACTTGAATAACAAATAGGAAAACAGTTTATCATACGTAATTGATTTAACTTTATATCCTATAGCATTGATAAATATGACATTTTTAGTGTTTTGAAAGGATGAAAATGATATTATAAATTCTAGTAAAATAAACACATAAAGGGAGTGGCTCAGGATTAACAACTGTGATACCATCTGGAGGGAAAGAGAGTGGCTCAGGATTAACAACTGAACAATCATTTTCTGAATTATGTTCACATAGTAAAGGGTTTCCTATAATTCTGAATAAAAAAACAACAAAAAATTAGAATGATGCATGATTTAGAGATGATTAAATTAAACAAAGATGATAACTTTAAAAGATGAAAAAAGAACTCACTTGAATGTTCTTGCTGATATTTTAGGCAACGAACCGCTAAGATTATTATACGAAACGTCTCTACATAAGAAAGTAACACAATTCAACTACAAGATAATAAAAAAAAATCCATATGTTGTTATCTATGGGTACTCAGTGATTTCTTTTGTGTTTAAATTCATTGGTTTATCTTGTAATGTATATATATAGGGTTAGGATAACATGAAAACTTCTGTGAGTTGTGAGAACTCAGCCAAAAAGAAGGCTTTTCAAAACAGAAAAAGAAAATTTTCAAAAATCCTTAAAAAATCAACTTTTAAAAAAGAAAAGAAAAGTTTTTGTTGATTTACACTGACTAGCGTAAAAGAAACCCTTACAATGGGTGTAAATGCTGATGTCAGCATCTTTTTACAATGCTGTAAAAATTGCTTAAAACACCACTTAGGATTTTTTACAAGAATGTTTGTAACATATTCATCTACGTTTGTGCAAAAATTGGTGGCAAAACTCAAGGAGATCTCTAAGTTCTCACAACTCGGGGTGGGTTTCTCTTGATCTCTATCCTATATATATAAGATATACAGACATAAATAAATAAGGCAAGTTGACATACACAAGAGTGAGGCCTCCAACTTCAGATAATGACTCAGGAACAGGTCCAGTAAGGCTATTGTTGTTTAGTCGCCTGATTTGAGCATAAATATGTTCTGTGATTAGAAAATTTAATAACAAATCTTAACTTACTGCATAGCGAGCTGGCAAATCGCGGAGTGGAGTCAAAACAGGGTTGAAAATCAAGCAAAGTGTATCTTTAACTCATACAACCAAAATCGTTTACTTAAACATTTATATGATTATTGTAATAACTAATAATATATCTTATAGAAATATAGAATCATAAATAATTAACACATTAGTAACTCAAAAAAGCGTTTGCGAGTCAACCCATCTTGTTTCGAAATGTGCTAAAAATGACCCATTTTTTAACTAAACCCGATGCAACCCATTACCCGACCCGCTTATCTTGCCCCCTCTATTACGTACGTTATGATCAAGACTGAATAAAAAATAAAAATAAATACAAACTTACAATAAATTCAAGTTCTTGAGATTCCCTAAAGAACTAGGCAGCTCACCACTGAACTTATTCCCCGAAAGATCAAGCGTTTGAAGGTTCCATAACTTCCCAATTTTAACCGGAATTGGACCCGAAAACTCATTATTCTGTAACGTACTAATAAAACACAACAAAAGATCAACTGTAAGCACACAAATATCACCTGGCTTTTTTTAAAAACGGTCAAAAAATTCGGTAAAGATGTAAAATATTAGAAAGTTGATTACATAGATTGCAAGTTGCTAAGATTTCCAATAGCAGGTGATAAAGTCCCGGATATATTCTGACCAGGCATCCCTCTGGTGATTGAAAAAGTTAACATTAAAAACTGCATACGCGACACTTGAAAATATTATGTGATAGAAAACTCACAGAGCGGAAACAGATCCATCAGAGGTGCAGGTAACCATCTTCCAACTACAAGGATCAACGGACGATAAATCCCAATTGTCGAGAACATTATGTGGATCCTTCACACCTTGCTTTATAGCCATTAGAGCCACAACTGCATCAATGGAGACATTAACATTTAATATCATGAATTTGACAAAAATCATAAAAGCAAAAACATTTTAGATAGTAGTCTAGCTATAGAAATGTGTTGTATTCAATAAGCAGTTTGAGATTACGTATATCAATTATCAAACTAACTATTCTAGGTAGATTCAAAATTTCATGTTTACCCTTACGCTTTGTGCTACCCTTGGAATCTTGGTTTTAAAAAGCACGAGTCAATAGGGTCCCTAGATCCGAGGCAAGAGGTCCACGCATCAAGTACGCGAGGCTCCATGTATTTATATAATATTTTATCATTTGATCTAATATTTACTATGACTATTAGTACTTGAACACCCAAAATTTAGATAGTAAAACCTCTATATACAATAATATATAAACTAGAATTACCCCCCACGCGCGCGAGCGCGCTGCGGCGGGGGTGTAAGACCATGCCAAATAGCACCAATGCCACACCACTGCCAGTGACCACCAACACTGAAGTTGCGGCGTGTTAATGCGAAGAAATTAGACCGAAACGTAAAACATATAAAAAATAACCAAGTCGATCTAGGACCCGTGCGTTGTGACGAACCTCTCAAATGGGAGAAATAGACGTAAAAACGTTGAACCACACATGCACGTTGCGCCGTGTTAACTCATTTGAACAAAACGTAAAACCATTAAACCACACATGCACGTTGTGCCGTGTTAACTCGCAAGATTTAA
Organism: Helianthus tuberosus; assembly: GCA_030545235.1. Classification (NCBI taxonomy): domain Eukaryota; kingdom Viridiplantae; phylum Streptophyta; class Magnoliopsida; order Asterales; family Asteraceae; genus Helianthus; species Helianthus tuberosus. The sequence continues at coordinate 2,281,160 of JARYGA010060305.1, forward strand.
TACGAGACGTAAAACGAAAATTTACAAAAGATGTAAAGTATAGAGGACCAAAGTTAAAAGTAAAAAAGTTGAGGTTAAATTGCAAAAGATTGAAAAGTTTTAGGTTAAAAGTAAAAAAAACAATTTTGTGAGGTTAAAAGTAAAAATTCAAAAAAAAAAAAAAATTTGAAAACCACCCAAAGCATGTGGTATAACACCCTCATGCATACAAAAGTTATTAATTAAGAGTATGTAAATGCTAATAACCACTGTGTCCACAATAGAAAGCTATATATACAATCTAAAGAAGCTCAACATCTGCCCATGCACTAGTCCGAAGCCATCGTATGGCGCCTCCTCCGAGTCGCGCACCTCATGTACGCCCATCGCATGTAGTAGCCAAAAGCACAGATAACCTCGCCTAGACGCGCTTTTATAGCTAAGCTTGGAACAATCTCTAGGCATACAAACAGGCCCTTATGTTTGTTTTCAAATGTCAAAATTTTGCCTAATTTATTATAATTATGTCTAAAGTTGCACATGATTGACTAAAACCAAACATTAAGCACATTTCAAGTTTTAGTTTGGTAGAACTTTCTATTTAAAGTTAAAATATATAAAGGGAGGGAACCCTTCAATCACAAGCTGTATTTTGATGGTCATTTTGGTAGGTATGTACCATTTACTCCTAAGATGATAATAAATACAAAAAAAAATGGCAAAAAAGTGGGTGTTTTGGATTGCTTGTTTCAACAGCTTATTGTGTTTAACTTTTTAAAAGAAGCCTTAAGAATGAAAGAAGCTTAACAACTTGTTTTAGCCTTTAGGGGTGTTTGGGTTAGCTAATTAAAGTGGCTTATTAGCTTATTATGTTATTAAAATATTGAGTAAACTTCCGTTTTACTCCCTGTGGTTTGGTCGTTTTAAAGGTTTTGCCCCAAACCTTTAAAAACAGCCATTTTCCTCCGATAGTTTGCTATGGTTTTTCCATTTTGCTCCCTGATCATTTGGACGGAGTTAGAGGCGGAGAGCAAAAAGGAAAAACCATAGCAAACTATTGGAGAAAAAATGGCTATTTTTAAAGGTTTGAGGCAAAACCGTTAAAGTGACCAAACCACAGAGGGCAAAACGGAAGTTTATTCTGAAATATTTAAAATTAAAATATAATATAAGTTTATCCAAACACTTCTTTCAAAGTGTTCTTTACACCTTATTATTAAAAGGTTAAAAAGGGTGTTTTGTAAACAAACCTTGCACCATTTTCAATAAGCTAACCAAAACATTCCCATTAATTAATAAGCCATAAGCCATTAATAAGCATAATATCCCTTGTGAATCAAAAAACTTACAACTTTACCCTTAAACTTAAATAATCAGTCTCCAATAAACTGATACAGAGCTACTAGATCTACCATAACCACTATTAAACATCCCTAAATTAGCAAAAAAAAAAAAAAAATTGACTTAATTACCTATGAACTGCACTAAAAATAACAAAATCAAGATTTAAAAAAATATATATATATATTTACTAACCTTCATAATTAACACCAGAAGGAGAAAGAGTTGCAGAGGAAACATTCAGCAAGATCATAAAAACTAACCCAATCACCCCAAACACATCTTCTCTCTTCTTCATGCTTGAAACAAAAAGCTTCAAACTTTGCTCACAAACGTATATAATAAACTAAACAACTTTGTTAAACAAAATTCGCCGTCATATTGGATACACCCTTCTTGCCCTTTTGAAGACCCAAAAGACAGAAATAAAATCAGAATCTTGTAAATAGTAGAACTCAAGAATGCACTCCACCTGTTCGACAAAATTCCCCAACTAAAAAAATAAACTTTTAGCCTAAAAAGATGAGATATTGGCAATCTTTAATGGGATATATTGATTGTGTAACCTTCAATTTTCTTCAATTATGATTCTTGGGTCGCTGTTGTATCTGGTAACATCAACATCTGTGAATCAATGTGCAAGTGAGAGAGTCTTTAATGGCGGATATAGGAAAGATACAAAAGGAATTGAATTAAATAATAATTGGGTTTTTTTAATTATTATTATATAATAATAATATGAAAAGGATCAAATAATTCTTTTATGCTTTTGATTCAGTGATTGGACTAAAAGGTGTGTGAGATAAAGAACAAAGAGAAAGTTAAAAAAAGTTGCAGGTAAAATGTTGGCATGTTGCAGATCACGTGCTCTTGCCTTGTACAGAAATTTTACCTTTTTAATTTAAATCAAAATATATTTTGTATTTATAGAACTGTAATATATGTATTTATTTTACAGTAACAGAAAATTATTCCAGATTTTGATAATAATGTCGGTAAAAGACATATTTATTCATTTTTTTAACAGCAAAGACTCTTTATTTATATATATATATATATATATATATATATATAAAGGGCTAGTAAGAAACTGAAAATGCATCGCAAAAGAAAAACAAAAACAGGTTACATCAAGTCTAAAATATCAAAAACCTTCCAATTATCCCATTTAAGCGACTTAACCTTGGAACGGTTGCAAATCCAAAGAAAAGTATCTTCTTTGATCTGCTCCACTATCTTGTTAATAGGGATAAAATTGTTTTCAAAGAGTTTCTCATTCCTAGCCCACCAAATTCTCCAAACTGTCGCCATAGCTAGCGATCATGTACACAGTTTTCTTCCACACTTTATCTCCCGGGCACTGCTGGATATGAATGATTAATTCTTTTAAGCTGTTGAAAGCAGAGTATTTAATCCGAACCAGCGGCGGACTCACCTTATGGGGTGGGTGGGCGGCCGCACCCCTTGAAAAAAAAGTTAGCTCACTAATCTCTTTAATAAAACTTAAATTCAATCCAACAACCCCAATAACTTAAAATCCATTCAAGCCCAACCCAACTACTAGTATTGTTAAACAAAATCAGTCCACAAAATAAATAAATAAATAAATAAAAAACCCAAATAGCTGCCACTTGCCAGCGACTCCCGCCCTCCCTCTGTCTCACCAGCATAATTCAGGCCGACGACTACGAAATTCCGGCTGCAAACTGGTTAATTCAGGCCGCCCCTGACAGGTACAAGTTTTGTTTTGTTTTTTTTTTTTTTTTTTTTTTTTTTTTTGATGTTATGCGATTTTGTTCAAGAGTCATGAGATAATAGGATTTTAGGATGGTTTAAAAAAGTTTAAACTTTTATGTGTTTTGAGGTAATTTGGGGTTGTTCTAGTCTTTATAGTATGGGTTTGTTATTTCTTAATTTCTTATTGATTATATGATTCTAGTATATGGTTTGAAAAGATGAAATTCAAAAATTGAACTTAAATAGGTAGGGTAAGGTTATTGTAAAAAAGACCAAAAGTGTGAGAAAGGTAAGAAAGAATCTCAGCCATTAGATCTAAATTAATTGAAAAGGGTAAACAAGTAATTTTATCATTAATTCAATTAATTAAAAACTTCCCATAACCGCCACCTTAATTATAGGAAGTATATAATACCATTCAGCAAGTATATAACATCATTCAGTAAGTATATAACACCATTCAGCATTCAGCAAGTATATAACACCATTCAGTAAGTATATAACACCATTCAGCAAGTATATAACACAATAACACCATTCAGCAAGTATATAACACCATTCAGCATTCAGCAAGAGCAAGTATATAACACCATTCAGTAAGTATATAACACCATTCAGCAAGTATATAACACAATAACACCATTCAGCAAGTATATAACACCATTCAGCATTCAGCAAGTATATAACACCATTCAGTAAGCATATAACACCATTCAGCAAGTATATAACACCATTCAGCAAGTATATAAACCATTCAGCAAGTATATAACACCATTTAGCAAGTATATAACACCATTCATTAACTAAACATCTGATCGAAACATATTTTTTCTCTATATAAGTATAGCAATATGATACTCATATTAAAGATAAAAAAACGTTCGTTATTATAGTGTAATTTTTTTTTTAAATTACGTATAAAAAGTTATTGACGTTTAAAAAGACGGGGGTAAGTTACATGTGCATTACCTAATTTCTAGTGGGTTTAAAAGACTATATTGCCCCTAAATACTTCAAATCAGTCCAAATTAATGAAAATATTTTACAATTTGGTCCATATTGATCTCAACCATTAGATCAAAAGATCTAATGGCTGAGATTCTTTCTTACCCCTCTTACACTTTAGGCTTTTTTTACAGGATCCTCTACCTAAATAGGTAATTCGATTTATTTTGATGTTTTATTGGTTTTTTTCAATAGAAACAGATATATATATTTGTTAAAAAGGTTTAAAATTTTATATGTTTTTATGTATTTTTGAGTTGTTCTAGTCTTTAGTTGGTGGTTTTGTTGATTAGGAAATAACAATTAGTAGGGCTTGAAATTCAAATGGACCCTACCCGTTCTGAATTTTAATGTGATAAAAAGTTAGGAATTAAGGTTTGATTGTTTGAAAATTGAAATGGACCCGACCCGATCTGATTCGACCCGCTATGAAACTTTGTTTGTTTATGTTTACTTGTTTTACATGACCCGACCCGCTATGAGCCGATTTTTTTTATATAGCTAGGGGTCTAAAATCTTTAAAAATTTTCCGCACCCCAAGGAAAAAAATTATGGGTCCGCCACTGATCCGAACCCAAGCCAAGATATTCCACCAAACACATTGGGACCACAAACAACTAACAAAAATGTGATCCGGGCATTCGTCTTGAATACCGCAACGAGGGCATAGGATGTCATCGAGAATGATCCCCCTGTAGATTAGGCCGACCTTAGAAGCGATCTTCCCCAACATAGCCCTCCAAAGTAAATAGTTTGCTTTCGGGGTGGCCCAATTATTCCAGCCAAACACGAACCCGTCGCTAACCTCCTAATGCGCCGCCTTCTCAGTATCATCCCGCACCTGCTTAACCGAAAACGAACCGGTCGAATCGTTACGCCATCTCCATCCCGAACCGTCATTGATGAGAAACTCTTTAATGTTAATCCCGATTTTCAGAAGAGCCACGTCAAGACATGGTTATTCATAAAGGGTGTTAATAAAGTTAGATCTTAAAATTTTATTTTCACACCATTTATACGGGTCGTATAAGGTTATACGGACCAATGGGATGGTGGTCCATTAACAAAGGCGATAACTTTAAACACCTTGAGAAAAGGAGGTTTTGGGTTCAAGTCCCACTTACGAGAGGAATAAAAAAAATTGTCGTTAAAAAAAAATAAGGTTATACAGTTCGTATAACATAATCTGAGATGATAAATATTGAGTCGTATAATGCTATACTGTCACAACCCCCGATCCCTGATCCCCGGGAACGGGCGGACGTGATCTCAGAGTTTTGGTGGTATCAGTTTTATTTAGTCTTGCAGCGAAATTTACATCAGGACCGTAGTTAGGAAATGTTTATCAGAGTAAAACCACCATATTTTTATAATATTAAACAAATGGGATGAAACCCAAGTTCACAGTACACACGTTTTCATAGGAATAAATCCTATTTTATTTAATAAAAACATCTATTTTATTTTAGGTAACTTTATTGCCACTTTTCCAAGCCTTCAGTGCTGTCCAGCTGGCTTTTATTGGCTTCACACTAAGTTACCTGTAACACGTGTTTAAAACATTTTATCAGCAAGAAATACTGGTGAGTGAATCCCAGTTTAATCCAGTTTCAATAAAAAGTCACAGTGAACAATATTGAGGGCGATCCCGCAATTATATTTGTTTACAAGACATCACAATTAACATCAGTGGTACTGTTATACTCAACTTGTGGAAATCTTACTCCTTGACCAGGTGGTAACAAATTTTGTATACAAAACCCCAACATACCCACTATAATTGTATTCTTACAAATACTCAATATGTTTATTCGCATGGAAAGATATGTAAGGTTTTGTAAAACAATTCACAAAAAGGTTTACAAAAAGTGAATCAACTCACAAAAAGGTTTACACAAAAAGAAGGATTACTCACATTGCTATCTTAGACTTCGCGTGAGAGTTTCCTGGATATAATCTATAATTTATACAAGTGTACATTGATTAGTATCATAACCCTTTGAAAATATTAATAATACCCTCCCCGAGACGGTATTCCAACAACTACGTCGGGCAGAACCACGACAGTTTGTTACGGAACCCTAAATCAATCGGGCAGCGTAACTATTATGAAACCGGGGTTATAATACTTACAACGGAGCAGAACCTCGCTAATTAGGGGTATAATACCCAATTATAATCTCTACTACTTCAGAAATTCGTTTAGAAAGAAAGGAATGAACGATTGAAAGTGAAATCCGATGCCTGCTATTTATAGTTGTGTAATCTCGTCCTGTCGCGGCCCGCGTAAGGTAAGCATAAGGCCTTCGCGGCCCGCGTTGACTCCAGTCAACTCAGTAGCTTAGTCCGGTCATCAACTAGGTTCGACACGATGTCGACACGTGTCGGCTCATGGATATGCCACCATTCGGAACACGCGCGGCCCGCGTCAACTTAAACTTAAACTTACGCGGCCCGCTTGAACTAAAGAATTCAGCGGAGTCCGGTCAGCACTCTCATACGGCCCGCGTGAGATTGAGGTGGGATCCTACGCGGCCCGCCTCAACTCAGAATTCAGATTTTATATTTTATTTCTAATACTATAACATATTTCGGGCTCGGTTTTCACATACGGGGTATAATATAAGACATATAAGGGTATTTTAAAATATAATGGGGTGTCGGAAAATATTCGAGAGTGTCGGTTTTCTTGAGGGTTGTTACATTCTCCCCACCTTAATTTAGAGCTCGTCCTCGAGATCTACTGGAATAAATGCGGATATTTCTTTCATTTATAGAAATGAGCTGACTTGGTTAGCCTATCTACAATCACCCAGATTGTATTATTTTCTTTTTTTAATAAACTTAAAAGTGCGTGCAACTGTCTTGCATGATCCTTTTTATTTTTAGAGTAAATTAGAATATCATCTATGAATAAAATTATGAATTTTTCCAAATATGGCTTACATATTCGGTTCATCATGTCCATAAATGCAGCTGGGGCATTGGTTAAACCAAATGGCATGACAGTAAATTCATAATGATTATACCTTGTTCTAAATGCGGTCTTAGGAATGTCCTCTTCCTGTACCTTTAATTGATGATATCCTGAGCTTAAATCAATCTTAGAGAAAAATCGAGCTCCTTGTAGTTGATCAAACAAATCATCGATTCTCGGTAATGGGTACCGATTCTTAATCATGACTTTGTTTAATTCACGGTAATCAATGCACATACGCATTGATCCGTCCTTTTTAACGAATAATATCGGCGCTCCCCATGGCAACAAACTCGGTTGTATGAATCTTTTATCCAGCAATTTATCGAATTGTTTCTTTAATTCCTGTATTTCGGCTGGTGCCAAACGGTAGAGTGATTTGGTGATTGGCGATGTTCCTGGTAGTAGGTGAACTATAAATTTAACTTCTCTGTCTGGAGATAGTCATGGTAATTCTTCTGGAAAGACATCTGAAAACTGAAATACTACTGGAATGTCTTTTAGTTCTTTTCTTTTAGTGTTAGTGATTATAGAAATCAAATACACTATAGAACCTTTTCTTATAGAACTTGCACTTTTCATCACAGAGATGAATTTGGTGGATCTAGATGGTTTATTTCCTTTAATTGTGATCGTTTTACCTTTAGATGAATTTGCTTGAATTGACTTTTGATCACATAAAATACTAGCTTTATTGGTTATTAACCAATCCATTCCTAAAACAATATCAAATCCGGCTAAATTTATTGGATAAAGGTTTGCCCTAAACATTTGGTTTTAAAATTTCTATTCTTGCTCCCTGCAAGATTTCAGAAATCCTAATGGTTTCTCCATTAGCTGTCTCTACTAAGCATTCGGGTGGTAGTTTAGTTAATGACTGTTTTAGAAATTTGCAAAACGATGTATTAATAAAACTTTGGTTTGCACCAGAGTCAAATAATACTTTAGCAAAAGACATCATTAACTAAAAACGTACCAGTGATGACATCTGGAATCATCTTGGCTTCATCTGCAGTCAGAACAAATGCTCTAGCATTTGTAGTATTCTTGTTGTTTGTAGCTGGAGCCAATTTTGGACAGTTTGGCTTAATATGACCTTTTTCTCCACAGTTAAAACACAATCCATTACTGGATTTCCTCCTGCAGTTCTCTTCATTGTGTCCTGGTGCTTTGCAGAAATTGCAGTGGGTGGAGCATTTTCCAGAATGCTTCTTTTTGCATATCCCGCAATACGGTGCAAAGGTAGAATCTATGTTCTTATGATTGAAATTCTCAGAACGAAATTCTTGAGTAAGCCTTTGAGTTAAGTTTCTCCTCTGATCTTCTTCTCTAGTACGAACTAGTTCATCAGTCAAGGTATTGGCTAGTTCTACAGCTTCTTCTATGGTTTGGGGTCTGGTTGCCTTGACTACATGTCTAATTTCTCCAATTAATCCCCAGATGTAACGGGAGATTAATACCGGTTCTGGTGATGCAAGGGCTGGCACTATCCTAGCATATTCAAAGAATGTAGTAGTGTACCCTTTACTATCTACACCAGTCATTCTAAGGTTGAGGAACTTGTTTGCTATCTGTTCCTTTTCATTGGGTGGGCAGAATTTCCTTTCTACCTTTTCTTTAAATTCTTCCCATTCCATATTATAAGTTTTATCACTTCCTCTTGTCTGGAGGATAGTGTTCCACCATTCTAATGTTGCATTCTTAAACAGATTAGAAGCAAACAATATCTTGTCTTCTTCAGCACACTTACTTATCCTTAAGACTGCCTCAGTCTTCTCTATCCAGCGTAAGGTTGCAATAGCCCCTTCATTGCCTGAGAATTCCATTGGTTTACAAGACCAGAATTCTTTATAAGAACAACCATAAGGCATGGTTCTTCTTCTTTTGGGAATAGGCAATTGAAATACTGGTCCATTGTTTACACTGTTTTCTGGTTCAACAGGTCGCTTACTGCTATGTTTATTATCAGCATCCTTAACAGTTTGAAGAATAAATGGCATAGCATCTATAATTCCCTGTGCCACTATGTGTTGAATAGCACTATTATTCACTTGGTTTCCATTGTTATTGATACTCGGATTATCATTAACCACGTTAATGTTACTCTGGTTATCATTATTCAGATTTCCTTGATTTTATTCGTCGGCCATCTGAATTTTAAACATTTATCCCCTATTAATATCACAATTAATATCTTACTATAGTTAATCACATGACACGCATTTTTGCCAAAAGCGTCGATCATTGCGACTATACTCTTTTCATATACTATGCATCTATTACACACTAGAGATTTCTAACAAATCTAAATTTATAATTGACACCTCTGTTCGTAATTTATTTCTCATTATCAATTATTAGGGTCTTTTGGATTTCCTTGTATATATAATTCACATATTGTAATATACAGACCATTCATAAGGTCAAAGTATTTAACAATTTCCTGAGTCAAATATCAGGTCATGGTACTATTTAGATAATTCTATCATCATAACATATACCCCATCTCACCCGGTCTTGCCGGAGAGGTAATCTCATCTCACCCGGTCTTGCCGGAGAGATAACCATCATAGTATTTTCCACCCATAAACTTATTCAAATCATGATCTTAAAAAGGCATCATTTATTATGGTTTACATCAAGAAATAACGAAATTAGTACTCTCATGAGGAATCATATTCTAGAACCGAGTAGTATCAATAAACAAGAAATAACAGTGGCCAAGTGTTATTGCTTATTTATCATACAGGCACTGTTCTAGTCATTATCTTCACAGGATACCAATAACCATCACACTTTATTTATGCAAGCAATTGGTTTATCTCAAAACTTCATATTAAGGCATAGCATTAAAAATTCTCTTGTACTTCTAGGTTTTTATTCTAGTTTTCTTGGTTCACTTTGTTGTTCATCCGAATGTTTATTTATCATAAACGAATATCTAGTACAATTATACGAACAGATTGATTGAAATGAAATATTGCGATTTATATATTTATTACAAACTATAACTGAAATTCGAAATATATTATTGGTTATACATCAGTAACTTATTTTAGTCTAACTAGGTTATAGGAGTATTATGCTCAACATGCATTTTTATGTAAGGTTTATTCTATATCTTTCTTCTCACTAGGTTGTTTATCAAATGAACAAAGTTCTTTTAAAGTTTCTAGCTCGTAGGTGGCATGAGTGCTGGCACTGGTTTGACGATTCAACTATAAGTTAACATTTACTGTTGTAGTGGCTAACATGTAAAGATTTGCCCATTTTTCATCTAATTTATCTTCCCAAGGTGGGTTACTACATATTTTCTGGTTTTCCTGAGACTCTTTCATATTCTCTTGACTTTTTCTAAGAATCCGACTTATTTTACTAGGGGTAAGTGGATTTTCATACTGAGCTTTACGGACAAATATTCCTTCCTCAGTATCTGCTGAGTATCCTGAGGAATTTGTTTGAGATGAACTTCCCTTTTCTTTGGGTGAACTATCTAATTTATGATAGATGTCCAAAATTCTTCTCTTACTCATACTGTAAACTAACAAATAGTTAATTAATATAAAACACATAATCACATATGTTATTTCCTAACACAGAATTCAAAATTTAAGTGTCAGCAGAACACTTCTTTGGCTTGAGCCAGTGGCTAGGCTCTGATACCACCTTCTGTCACAACCCCCGATCCCTGATCCCCGGGAACGGGCGGACGTGATCTCAGAGTTTTGGTGGTATCAGTTTTATTTAGTCTTGCAGCGGAATTTACATCAGGACCGTAGTTAGGAAATGTTTATCAGAGTAAAACCACCATATTTTTATAATATTAAACAAATGGGATGAAACCCAAGTTCACAGTACACACGTTTTCATAGGAATAAATCCTATTTTATTTAATAAAAACATATATTTTATTTTAGGTAACTTTATTGCCACTTTTCTAAGCCTTCAGTGCTGTCCAGCTGGCTTTTATTGGCTTCACACTAAGTTACCTGTAACACGTGTTTAAAACATTTTATCAGCAAGAAATACTGGTGAGTGAATCCCAGTTTAATCCAGTTTCAATAAAAAGTCACAGTGAACAATATTGAGGGCGATCCCGCAATTATATTTGTTTACAAGACATCACAATTAACATCAGTGGTACTGTCATACTCAACTTATGGAAATGTTACTCCTTGACCAGGTGGTAACAAATTTTGTATACAAAACCCCAACATACCCACTATAATTGTATTCTTACAAATACTCAATATGTTTATTCGCATGGAAAGATATGTAAGGTTTTGTAAAACAATTCACAAAAAGGTTTACAAAAAGTGAATCAACTCACAAAAAGGTTTACACAAAAAGAAGGATTACTCACATTGCTATCTTAGACTTCGCGTGAGGGTTTCCTGGATATAATCTATAATTTATACAAGTGTACATTGATTAGTATCATAACCCTTTGAAAATATTAATAATACCCTCCCCGAGACGGTATTCCAACAACTACGTCGGGCAGAACCAAGACAGTTTGTTACGGAACCCTAAATCAATCGGGCAGCGTAACTATTATGAAACCGGGGTTATAATACTTACAACGGAGCAGAACCTCGCTAATTAGGGGTATAATACCCAATTATAATCTCTACTACTTCAGAAATTCGTTTAGAAAGAAAGGAATGAACGATTGAAAGTGAAATCCGATGCCTGCTATTTATAGTTGTGTAATCTCGTCCTGTCGCGGCCCGCGTAAGGTAAGCATAAGGCCTTCGCGGCCCGCGTTGACTCCAGTCAACTCAGTAGCTTAGTCCGGTCATCAACTAGGTTCGACACGATGTCGACACGTGTCGGCTCATGGATCTGCCACCATTCGGAACACGCGCGGCCCGCGTCAACTTAAACTTAAACTTACGCGGCCCGCTTGAACTAAAGAATTCAGCGGAGTCCGGTCAGCACTCTCATACGGCCCGCGTGAGATTGAGGTGGGATCCTACGCGGCCCGCCTCAACTCAGAATTCAGATTTTATATTTTATTTCTAATACTATAACATATTTCAGGCTCGGTTTTCACATACGGGGTATAATATAAGACATATAAGGGTATTTTAAAATATAATGGGGTGTCGGAAAATATTCGAGAGTGTCGGTTTTCTTGAGGGTTGTTACATATACCGCTCGTATAATGTTATATGGCTCGTATAGATGAAGAAAATATTAGGTCGTATAATATTCTATACAGGTTGTATAACATTATATGAGGTTTGGGTCGTATAACATTCTATACGGGTCGTATTTCATGGAGACAAAAAAATTATTCTCTGACAATTTTTTGTGCAACATGCTCCTATACGACCTGTATAACTCTATACGCGTCATATAGATGTAGGGTAGTGTTTTATATGCAAGAATGAGAGACGGAATGAAATGGACCATTACGAGGGAACGAAGAAAAAGGTGTTTGGTTGGGCAATGGAATGGAATCACTCATTCCATAAGACATTCCATTCCCTCAAAATCATTTCATCAACACCCCATGTTTTTTTTTTCATTCCATTCCCTCTTGCACCCTTCATTAACAACACCACAACCCACCACCTTCGCCACCACCCACCATCGACGCCCATCGTCGGCGCCACCCGCAACCCGCCTCCCCGACAGACTCCATTGCCACCCACTCACAACCGTTGCCACCCACCGCCGCCACCAACCACCACTGCCGCCAACGCAGCTCGTCGCCGCCTCTAACCACCACCACCATCGCCACGACCACCCACCACCGTCGCCACCACCAACCGCTGCCGCCGCCACCCCCGTCACTGCCACCCATCGTCGCCACCGCCACCACCCATCGCCGCCACCACCACCGCCGCCGCAACCTATCACCACCCACAATCACTGCCACCGACCACCATCACTCATCACCTATATTATTCCTTCGTTTTTCTTGCCTACCAAAAAAATACACGATAATAATTCATTTCATTCTCACATGATAATCAGGTAAGACATGTAATGATCCATTACATTTCCTTTAACTTTATAATCTATGTCAATTCATATGGGATAATGAAATAAGCGACAGAATAGAATGGACGAGGTAATAAAATAGAACTCCGTATTTAGATGATCTAAAATCTAAATAGATATATTTGTCTACCTATTACTTTATAATTTATGTAAATTCGTATGGGGAAATAATAAACATCACTATTACAAGTTTATAAACGTAAAAGCAAATGGTTGACATTATTATAAATATTTTTCTATGGTTGTTCACTTGCTTCCACCTTATATTCCAACAAATCTTTCACAATAATTTATATTCCAACAAATCTTTTAAAATGATTTATCATCTTCCTCATACTCAACTGGTAGTGCTCTATGTAACTAAATTTAAGCCAAGAACATATGTAATACAATAGAGAATACTTCTATATATAGTAATTTGTATATCATGAAACATGGTTTTTAACTCAAACACAACAAGATTTACCCCAACCGTTTTATTGAGACTCCTAACATACATGGATGTCTAATACTAGCAATGGGTTAGGATCACGTAAGAAGCACTAAGCTAATTAAGAAACTTAAGAATAATTCTGGATCACACAATTTTCCTAAACTTTTCGTAATATACACATATGTATAGTTTAAAATTGACTACATACATATGTGTATAATTCAAGATTGGACAATATACATATATGTATCTAGTCAATTTTATACTATACATATGTGTATATTACGAAAAGCTTAGGGGAATGTGTGGTCCAGAATGCTTATCAAGTTTCTCAAATAGAGTGGACTTCTCTTAGAATCCTTACCCTGCTAGCAATCTTCTCACAAAATTGAGATAAGATAGACGAATACAGACAGAGAGTTTTTATCAATAGGATCATAGTACAAGGCCTAAACTATTGAACGATTAAACCAAGAAGATGAAACGTAGGACTGTCTAAACAAGAGATGAGAGACGCGTTGTTCGGTTAATCAATCTTGCCCAAATCCGGACGCGAGCATATATCTGAGCCTTTCACCTAACGAACACAACAACAATCAGCCTTTAACAGTTGAACTTTCCCAGTTAGCACCTTCAGTCCCTCAACTCTCCAATCCTTCAATTAACGGGAAAAAAATAAACATAAGTTAAGTGATTAAATGGGACCACCACTGAAACTAATCACACTTGGCTTTTTTATAGTTATTATTATAATATATGTTGTAAAAATATAATATAAAGTTTTATAAAATTTCGAACATACCGTTGCGACATGCTTATTTTTTATATTGTTCCGATCAAAGTTTTTTTTAAATCGAAAGGATAAAATATAAATGATTTTTTGTTCTGTCATGACGAACCGAACCGATTCTAAGCGAATAACACCGATACTAGTACATGTATTCGTTTTTATGTTCTTTGATTGATGTAAAAGAAGTGTCGATATCGTCTTGGACATATCTCTTATGTGAGCTATATTGAGCCCCAGTATCATACCGATATTATAACGAGATGAATCGATACTGACTCCATTTCCATCGCCACGCCCGAGAATCCCAGAAATTACTATATATTAACAAATTAGGTAGAATCTTGGCTACAGTAGCCAGTTAAACCTTCATTTTAAAGTTATTTACCAAAGTGCCTTTTGAGTATATCTCCTTTTTTTTCCAGCAAACGTATCAAAGAATCTGATGGGTTTTCTTTTTTGTCATTTTTTTTGGTCTTATAGTATAATTTAGTTTTTCATTCCTTTGTCTTCTATTTTTTCCTTTGGCTAATTAAGTAAAAGTTTTCTTGATAGATTTGAGTTTGTATATATTTTACGTCAGCTTGTGATATAAGTTCGCGTTTATCTTTGCCTACGTTTTATGTCATGTGGCGGTATAAATTCGTGTTTTTATTTTACGATTTCCCGGTTTTGATCGTTGTTTGCTTACTACTTAATATAGTTTTACGACCCCGAGCCCGCAACACGGGGGTTAAACTCTAGTTATTATATATATAATTTATCAAGTCCTTAGCTTCATAAATTATGGCGGCGCAGTTTGTTGCTCGTCTACCTGCTATTCTTATGTAATTTGCCCTGATGATTGGAATGAAAACAGTATACATCTTTTTTTTAGCTTCAGTGTCTTTTTTTAATTTTAATTTTGTCCACCAAATTTGTTTGGTGGTCAAGTTTGTCACCTCCATATTTTTTGTCTTTTAGTGAATTATTTTTTTTTTCTTTTTAATCAAGTTTTATTGTTGTTACTTTGCCATAGGTTTTCTAAAAAAATTTATACAATATCTCATTGTCACTCTCCATTTTATATTACGTGTCGGTATAAGTTTGAGTTCGAACACCAAACTTTGTTTGATTGGTACATTTGGCCCCTCAAGTTTTTTTTTTACTTTAAGAGTTTTTTCCTTCCCCTCGAGTTTCAAATTTGTCACTTTTGCCCTCCACTTTTTAAAATTTTTATATGTTATCTATTTGACCCCCTCGACTTGCAAATACGTGTCGGTATAAGTTCGACATCGGCTACATTTTACATCGTGTGAGTCACTTGGTTTTATTAATTCGTGTTATGATTTTATAATTTTTCCCAGTTTTGGTCCTGGCGATGCAACGCAGCGAGATCAATTCTGGTTATTACTAATTTTGCTATAAATGAATGAATATATTAAAAAATGAAGGTGGTGGAGTGCCAAAACGAGCAGGGTGTGTTGGTGGGAGAGACAGAATTGTCTCGTCCTGTGAAGTCTTTGTTAGTTGTTACTGCCCTTTGTCCATTCCCTTGTTTGGGGGTTAATATTCTGTTGGGTAACGTGAACAGCTTGTGACCACAGGAAGGATTATATCACTTCATCTATTCCTTCTTTTAATAAATAAACTAGCACCAAAAAATAATAAAGAAGTAGTACAATACTGTTAGTGTATTTATGTCTATCGCCTACGTCAATCTAAAACCGTAGCTGAAACTAAAGAAATCTAGGCTTATATTGTAATATTTTAATAGAAAAGGCAAGGTGGCATTTCTGTAAATAAAGAAAACTTTCCTTATCTCCTTGGCCTATAAATAGAAATTTTAGGCTTCTCATATAGAACTTTTGCACATTTGGATACTTGGAGAGTTTGGAGCTAGAGAGAGAGTCTAGAGAGAGAAAGTGCAAGAGGTGATTCACGGTTCTTTGTACGTTTCAGATCTATCAATAGAATCACGTTTATAGTACGTTCTCGTGTTCGGTCCACGCACGTGTACGGATTTCGCACGTCACACGTGTCGATACGCAATCGTTTCGGAGTCGAAAACCGATCCTAACAAATACATATACTATTTTTTTATGTAATTTATTATAAAATATATTAGAAAAAACTTTTTTTAACAGCCAACAAATAAATGTTCAGCTAGCCAGGTAACTAAATGATAAAAGACGATCTCATACGTCCGCGACTGCAGACAACGCTAGGTAGCCTAAGCCCACCATCATTAGTTTCAGAGAAAACTCGTCACCCTAAAGGCGAAGACCGACTAGGGTAAAACCCAGTTGAGATCGAATTTGAACTTAGACTTATGGTCTCAAACCTAAATCTTCACTTCCCCCCAGTTTCAGTTAAACTATAGCTCATTGATTAAAAAAAAAGAAAAAGAAAAAAAATATATTCAATAAATATAGCTTGTAAAAAATAATAAAACATAATAATCTTTTAAGCATGTGAAGGAAAAAATATATATTGGAAAAACGTCACATTTACAGGTGTTTGATTTCTGTCTAGGATTCTTTTTCTTTTCCTTTTCAATCTACATCTAATGATATCTATAAATATCCAGTAATACGGATTATTTAATTAACATCCTTTTATACTTTTACTGGATATTTTTTCTTCTTGAAATCTATACTATATAAAAATCTAAGGTTTGTTATCTTCTTGAAATCTAATTATATAAAAATCTAAGGTTTGTTAAGAAAAAAAAAAAAAAAAAAAAAAAAAAAACCACTCTAGGCTCGTTGGTTTTTATGCTTACTTTAAAAATAACTCTATGTGAAACCCAACCTAATCCGACGAACATCTTCAGGCTTTGTCGCTGTTTAGATTGTCAACTGTATCACTTCCTGCCACAAAACAATATTATTATGAAATAAAAGTTAAACCAGGAACATAGTAAAGATAATAAGAATGTATGTAGAAAGATATATGTAACACCTAAATCATCATGTTTTTTTTTATACATCGGGTAACTTCCAAAAAGTGTAAAACAAAACAGTCTGACCAAAATCATGTGGTGACAGTTGAGTCAAAGAGACTACAGTTATACATTTCATAATTCAACGACAAGGTTGAAAGTTATCATATAACCCAAGAAAGAATTTGGTAATAATTTTTTTTTTTTTTGAACGGCTTTTGGTAATAATTAATATAACTTAAAAGAATAAAATCTATACGGTATAGTAAAAGAAACCATTTATGGGACACATGTCACTCATTGGAGCAATCTATTTTTTCTCACCTAATTATCAATAATTAATTTAATTAAAAGATAATTATACAATTGAATTTAATATAAATTTTATTATTAATTTTACACTCATATCTTAACTTCATAAAAATAATTCATATATGAAGAAGAAAAATATGCAGATAAATGTATTTAATCAAGCCCTATTCAAATTTGATTTCTTTAAATATTTTTTAGTGTTAATGGATAGATTCTTTAAAATTTGATTTCTTTAAATATATTTTTTAGTGTTAATAAATACGAATTTTCAATATATAATTTTTTTTACCCTTTTACCTTCTACTTTTTATCTCAAATATATTCAAATCACGTAAAAACGTTTTTTAATTGTGTTCTGAAAACCAATTAAAAAAATGAAAGTTTTATTTTATTTTATTTTTTACTTTATTATTACTAGGGTAAAAAGTAGATATTAAATTTATTTTTGGAAGTTATGTATTATTTTCAACTAAGAGATAAACTTGCGTATATATAATTTTTTTTACCCTTTTACCTTCTACATTTTATCTCAAATATATTCAAATCACGTAAAAACGTTTTTTTAATTGTGTTCTGAAAACCGATAAAAAATGCAAGTTTTTTTATTTTATTTTTTACTTTATTATTACTAGGGTAAAACCTAGATATTAAATTTTTTTTGGAAGTTATGTATTATTTTCAACTAAGAGATAAACTTTCGTAAATAGTTTAATGACTGAAATTAAAAATAATGCCTAATATATACTATATAATAAAAGATAACATTTATGGGACACATGTCATTGGAGCCATCTATTTTTTAGTTTTCTCACCTATCTATTCTACCTAATTATCAATAATTAATTTAATTAAAAGATAATTATACAATTGAATTTAATATAAATTTAATTATTAATTTTACACTCATATCTTAACTTCATAAAAACAATTCATATAGGTGATAATATAATATTTTGAAATTTTCATCAGATTTAATTATTTATCCTTGTCTAATATTATGTTATTCAATTAATATAAACATAATATAATCACAAATTTCAAATCACCGTTTAGTAATCCTTCGATATTATTATTATTGTTATTATTATTATTATTATTATTATTATCTAATCAAATATTTTGTTAAAATAATATACATATAAATATAATATTCAAGCATAGATCATTGTGCAATTTTATCATCATACATGTGTTGGAACTTTTGAGATCGTTCATACTTGTACTGGATTAGTTTTATAGTTGTTTGTAGCTAATTTACTAGTATAGGGGCTTATTTTGTAAATTCATGAAACTTGATATCCTGACTTGGTGTAGTTAAGATTCCAGCAAATTTATAAATTTGCTGGGAAGTCAGGCACTATATATAGCCCAAGCATTGTAACCTAGCCAAGCTTTTGGCTCTTTGGTGAATGAAGTGTTGTTTACATTAAATCTTGTGTTTGTGTGCTCAAATCAGTATTCCAAGGTGCTTTAGTGATTCATATACTTGTTTGGATTCAATACAACACTTGTTGTATTCATCAATCCATTAGCTTCATCTTCATTCTTGATTGTTCTTAACTTTTTCATAGTTCAAACACTTAATCAATAGGTGTTTTGGACTAAAACAACCAACCACTGTGATCCGGATAGATATTGGGATCTACAATTTGGTATCAGAGCCTTTGTGCTCTTGGTTGTTGTGTTTTTGTTAAGATTTTTCAAAGTTTTGAAGGTTTTTCAAAGTTTCAAGGTTTTTCAAAATTTTGGACTTAAAATGGATTGATTTGGTGTGTTTAATTGATAGGTTGTTGTTAATCTGTGATTAGGGAGTCATTTTGGACATTTTGATGCATCAAAACATGGTTTTTGAGCCGTTTTTGAGTGATTAGAGGGTTTTAGTTCGTGTTAAACCATCTTGTCAGCGAAATTAGTTGAATACAGCGACGATTTTTTTGAATACAGCGAAATTATTTTTGAATATAGCGAAGAAACTTTTGAAGCTAGCGAAGAAGCGCTTGAATAGAGCGAACAATCTTCGAAATTATCGCATAATCGCCAACTTCGCCGACTAAAACTCGAGCGAAATTGTTGATTGCCAGCGAAATAGTGTCAAGTGACCCTTTAGCGAAATTATCGAAGGCGACTTCGAGAACTGCAATATCGAACCACAGCGTTCATATCACGGTATTCGGCGAAATTAGCCAATCTAACGTGTGTGCTATTTGTGTCAGCGGATTAGCTGGTTCGCTCGTGCAGGATATCTTCGTGTACCCGGCGAAGACAGGAGACCAGAGAAGATTTCCGGCGAATTTGTGCTACAGCAGTATTTCCAGCGAATTTATCATCTGATCAGCTTTCCTTTGTCAAAAAAAAAAAAAAAAAACAACCCAAGATGTCGTTGAATCAGCTAAGTCCTATTGCTCAAGCGGAACTTGAGACCGGAACCACTACTAGGCCACCAAAGTTGAAAGGAGCTGAAGACTTCAGTACTTGGAAGACTCGTATCCAGTCGTTCTTCGAATACACAGACTACAATTTGTGGCTCTCAGTCACCGCTGGACCCCACATTCCAACGGTGGTTCGAAACGATGCGGTTGTTCCTAACAATGACCCCACAACCTTCACTAACGAAGACAAGGCCCTAGTCCAACGTGATCGTCGTGCACATGCCGCATTAACCATGGCTTTGTCAACCGATGACTGCAACATGTTTGAAGAACACCGAACTGCAAATGCACTCTGGAATGCATTGATTGAGTATTATGAGGGAAATGAAGAGCTAATTGAAAGTAAGAGAGACATGGTGCAGAAGCAATACGACATGTTCTGTGGAGTTCGTGGAGAAAGTCTGTCCGATCACATCAGTCGCTTTCTGAATATGATGACCAAAATGAAGAAGGCAGGAAATCCAGTCACAAACCGTGCTGCCATTAAGAAGCTGCTGGATTCACTCCCTAAGGAATGGAGTTTGCAATGCATGATGATCAAGAAGGACTTCCTCAATAATCCAAATCTTGTCACTCTGTCAGACTTAATTAACACTCTAAGAGCCTTTGAAATGGATGTCAACAAACGAGAAATGAACACTGCTGGCTACACTCCAAAAACCAATCAAACTTCTGCTGGATTGAAGAATGTGGCATTCCTTGCTTCAGGTGGCATCTGTCAACAAGCTTCTGATATGATCTATGCTAACGCTTCCGCAAGCGCATCAAAAGCTCCACAACCTAGTGAGAAGACTGTAACTATTGGTGATACACAAGCGTTGAAAGTGTCTACTGAAAACGTGGCACTTTTCAACATGTTTCTGAGTAGCTATGAAGCTTTAATGTTAGGAGAGCTCAAGAAGGAAATGTTCACTGCTGAAGACATGTATCAGGTCGATCCAGATGACATGGAGGAAATGGATCTGAAATGGCAGATGGCCATGATCACCTTAAGGTTGAAGAAATTTCAGGACAAGACCGGGAAACGCTTGGGTCTTGGAAAGGCTGGTTTTGACAAATCCAAACTGAGACGTTACAACTGTAAGAATCTGGGCCACTTCAAGCGTGATTGCCCCTTGTTGAAAGAAGGAAACATTGAAGCCACTCCTGCTGTAAAACAAATCACTATCGAAGAAAACAAAAGCAACGCATCTCCTAGCACACCAAAAGCCTTAGTCGTTGAATATTATGATTGGAGTGAAGAAATTGTTGAAGCAAAGGAACAAGTCAACAAAGCTCTTATGGCAAAGATCTCAAGCGGGTCCTCTTCAAAGCAGTTTGAGAAGCCAACAGCTGGAATTCCAAAAGGTGACATCATTGCTGACAAGGGTCTGAAAAGTATTCTCACCTCCCCGGAGTCTGAGAAAGAAAAGAAGTCTGGAGAAGCTAAGGAGCAGACACCTAAGGATGCATCTGACCAGAAGAAAGACAAAGAAAAAGTCTCGGCAGCAGCAATGAAAACAGAATCTTCGAAAGAAAATGCTGACAAAGATTTGGTAAATAGTATTCCATATAGCTTTAAAGTTAAGTTATGCACACCCGCATGCGTTGATGTCGTGGCACATTACAAGTCTCTAAATCTAGAATTTGAGAGACAAAAAGACAACGCTTTAAAAGTTAACAAAGAGCTTAAACAGAACGAGGCCGCATATCAGAGAAAGTTGAATTCAACTTTAGCTGAAATGCAAACTCTAAAAGAATTTGTGTTTAGAAAAGATTTTATCATTAACGATCTCACAGATAGACTAGAAAAAGCTTTGAACGAAAAAAATAAATTGCAAATTGTCATAGACAAATGGAATGTCAGTCAAAAGGCCTTTACTGACATCAAAAACTGCCAACGACCAACATATGTGAAAGACGGGATCGGGTATTAGGATAGACAAGGAAATGAAAGAAAACTCTTCTTTCCACCATATAGCAAAAACTATGTGCCTATACCTACTCCTCATCCCGAAAATGATCTCATTGATGAAAAGGCCTCTGTAGAACAAAACGATCCTCGTGAAAAAGAAACAACCGCTAACTTTTCTAAAAGTAATGCAGATCCAATTTTGTGTAAAGAAGATGTGTACGATGAGGATGGAGACTGCGGCGATTCAAAAATAGGAATAGGTTATTCAGGCGGCAGTTATTCCATTGTTAACTGGTTCGCTTGGAACTGTTCTAAGAAAAACAATATTCGGGATGAATGTAATAATTTAATTAGGATGGATGACTGTAATGGCCATGTGCCTAAATTTAAATCTTCGGATGACTGTAAGGGCCAGGTGCCTACATTTGAGACCCGTGATCGTGAACATGCTATGGTTGAATGTCATGATTTAAATTCTGCATTTTGTGATGATAAAGTTGTTTGTGAATCTCCTGTATTTGTGCCAGAATTGAAAAAGAATAGCTTTGGAAAATTCCTGACCGAGGAAATTCCAGAATTTATTCCATCTCGAACAGGTATGACAGATTCTGAAAAGAAAGTCACTGAAGATAAATGCAATGAAGACTCAAGCATTGCTGTCCCAAAGGATGAAAAGGAGATTTCAAGTCCTGAGGATGAGAAAAAATCAGAAACCTCAAACGAAGATCGAACAACAGATAGTGAGAACACTGAATTTTCAAGTGAAGAAACCTTGAAAACCTCAAGTGAGGATCCAACAAATGATGAAAGCTCCGAAAGTTCAAGTGTTGAAACAATTGAAGACCAAGATCCAGAAAGTTCAAGCAAAGATCAAAGCTGCAATGATTCAATTTACGAAGCAAGTGAAGAGCAAGACTCAAGTGAATACCAAACGTCTGAAAGCTCGTCTGATTCCGAAAATGATGAAGAATGTTCAGAAGATGAAAGCAGAGTTGACAAGAAAATGAAGAAAGCAGAAAGCTCAAGACACTCATCACATACATCATCTTCTAACACCAAAAGACCCAGGCGTAAAAGATGTTTTCGTTGTAGTCATTTAGGACATACAGCGAAACATTGTAAAAACAAGTGATAAGTGATAAAATGCCTACGGGCCATACTTATTGTCCTAAGGGACTAAAGACAGTAGTAGTCTTTGACTCTCTGCCCAGAAAAGGGTAATGAACTTTGATTCAAACCTTAATGCCTCGATTCTCTGAAATCATGGGTTATATCATCCTATAAGATGATCATATTATAAACACCCCTTAGAAGGGAAGTGCCTATGGGCTATAGTTAATGTCCTCTGACACTAAAGACAGTGGTAGCCTACAACTCCCTGTCAAGGAAAGGTAATGAACTTTGATTCAAACCGTAATGCCTCGATTCTCTAAAATCATGGCTTATAAATTAAACTTGTCCATGTGACTAGGCCTTTCGTGCCACTAGTAAAACTGTTATTGTTTTTATAATTAGGATAAGTTATAATATAAATCCTAAATAAATGTGATTAATAAATTAACCAAATATGGTCTCCGTTACCATGGTTAATGAATTGCCATAAAAGACAATTCCATAATAAACTCCCAAGTAAACTATTGTCCTTGTTTTATGTAACAGTTCAATTAAATGGCTGGCTCAGATGAAATTAATAGCCACCCAGTGGAGAACAATGATAACGCCCGAATTAATTTAACGGGTGCTGAACTAAAAGCTTTAGTAGACGACGCAGTTACAAAGGCCTTAGAGCGGCAGTACGAAGAGTATAGTGGGACTCGGAGTAGGACCCTATCTACACCGCATTCGAAGCCTCCTTCCAAGAAGGATGAACCCAAGAAGGAAGATGACGAGCGTCACTCTTCTAATCATCACAGTGATCCGTCTCAACAGATCATACTGAATCAAGGACCCCGTGATAAGGGTTGCTCCTACAAGTACTTTGTTTCATGTAAACCCCGGGATTTCACTGGGGAGGAAGGAGCTGTAGATTGTATGACGTGGTTAGATGAGATGGATACGGTTGTGGATATCAGCGGATGCGCTGAGAGGGATGTGGTCAAGTTTGTGTCGCAATCATTTAAGGGTGAGGCCTTAGCCTGGTGGAGATCGTTGATTCAAGCCACCGGGAAGATCCCTTTGTACAACATGACTTGGGATCAGTTCGTTGCTCTTATCAAAGAAAATTGATGTCCTCAACATGAAGTTGAGAAGATCGAGACTGAATTCTTGACATTACTCATGGAGAACTTAGATTGTCAAGCATACCTTACAAGTTTCAATACCAAGTCTCGATTGGTTCCTTATTTGATCAGACCGGAACCAAAGCGAATAGCTCGCTTTATTGGGGGTCTAGCCCCAGAAATAAAGGCCAGCGTGAAAGCATCGAGACCTACTACATTCAGGTCAGCGGCAGATCTGTCGCTATCTCTCACACTCGATGTGATTAGAAACAAGGCTGCCAAGGCCTCTGAAGATGGGAAGCGTAAAAGGGAGGAGGATAACTCCCAGAATCCTAATAAGAGCAAATCCGAGTTCAACAATAACCAACAGGATTCCAATAAGAAGCCTACATGCAAAACCTGCGAAAGAAGACACTGGGGACAGTGTCGATCAAACCAAAAGATAAAGCAATGTGGCATCTGCAAAAGAACTGGTCACCAGTCCCACGAATGTAGGGACATAAAGAATGCAAACTGTTTCAGCTGTGGCGAAAAGGGCCACATCAGTACTAATTGCCCTGAGGCAGCCAAGGAAGGAGCAGCTAAGTCTGGGAAGGATAAGGAAGGAAACGCCTGAATTACCGATTGAATGACAGAGACAATACATATCAATAATAGCATCAGGTACGTCCCGTACCATTTAGCATTGATAGTTTCTGCTAAGTATCTTACGTTAATACAAGGGATAATAAACCTTTAGTAAACCATAAGCCTAGTAAACTCTTGATTACATTCATAAGAACTTCAGATATTAAATGTAAGATATAACTTACCAATGGAATCTATACTGACCATCTCTCCCATCCTCGAAGTTAATCCTCTCATAAGAACCTGGAATACTTTTCCCCAGAAAGAGTACGACAATATATATATTATTTTATTTTATTATTTTCTCATTATTTTATATCGCCTGCGAATGCCAAACTATGTTTGATAAGAGTACCATATGAGGATTGGCGTATCCTAGTGTGTCCCATAGATTGCTTCCATGCCTGATCAGTACGGAGGTTTAATGCATGGAACCCCTGAGATATCCCAATGGTCATATTGTGCTAAAGTCGACTAGTAGTATTCAAAGAAGATATCCAATATAAAATGTCCTTATAAATATCTCTATTTAGGGCATCCTTGCCTGTGTAAAGAGAATGTGTCATTTATCTGACACCGCCATCGATAGATGAACCAAAGCCTGAAAATACAGACATCTCTAACATCTCTGTGTGTCATAATTATCTTCTTTATAAGAATTACCATGTTTACCTTCTGAGAGGCAAGTGGATGTTAGGACAAACATCCCGCTTAGGGCTGCAATTATTGTAAAAGCCTTATATCTGTTAGTACCAACGGAATAAGAAGAACTAAGAGCCAAATCGATAAGTTTTAGAGAAGATTTCATAAAGCCAAAATTCGAAGTTCTAAGAACTCTGATTTATATAAATAAGAAAGACGGATCATCTCGCTTATGCATTGATTACCGCAACCCTATTTAGGCAACAATTAAGAATCGCTATTACCTGCCCAGGATCGTCGATTGGTTCGACTAGCTGTAAGGATTAGCTATTCTTTGAGATTAGTTAAGCAGTGGTTGGAATAACCATCTCACCATAAAATAAGTTTTTTTTATAGCAATTATTATGTAAGTATCAAGGCTACTCCTTTGGAGACCTTGTATGGGGGAATGTTAAACATCTATTGTTAAATAGAAAGTTGGTAAGTCCAATTATCAGGATCTGAAAGTTGCCTAGGAAACAACAAATAAGATCATACAAATCCATAGTCGATTGTAAGTTGCCAGTATACGGCAGAAAATTAAGAATTAATGAAAATAGCAACCATCCTAAGTTCTTGTTAAAGAATAAGGTTCAACAAAAGAAATCACCCTGGAAGGGTGTGCCAAATTTGTTAAATTATCAGGCTAGTTAAGCTCTGAATATATAGAATCATTCGAAGGAAATCGAATGTATCAAGATCAAATAGCTTATAAGCTAAAACCTATTTAAAGAGCTTGGCGGAGCTCGCAATACATTACACACTAGTGACTGAAGGATGTGTTTCGCCAATAAGCCGAAAAGCACTATCACATAATGATATGCAGATCTATGATTGTATGAGCAACCTATGTCGATTAAGGATCGACAGGATTAGAAGCTCCAAAAAAAAGATACATGTACCTATTATAAAGGTCAATTGGAGTGCCTTAGAGGCTCAAAGGTACTGGGGAAGATTAAGCCCAAAATAAGTTAGAAAATACTTCCTTTACTTTAACAAATCTCGAGGTCGAGATTTCTTTTAAGGGGGTGAGGATGTAACACCTCGAAAATTCACGTCCTATAATGTATTGACACGTGTCATAAGCTTGAACGTGTAAAAGAATACTCTGGAAGGACTAAAGTTGACAATCATGGAAAGTATGTGAATATACGAGTTCTAAATGTCAACAGTGAATAAAAATATTGTACATTAACCCTACATGATGCTCATACCTTCAAACGAATAAATCATGGATCATACGAAGCTAAATGTGAAAGAAAGTGAGAGATTTCAAACTGCAGGGGTTAGATGTGTCAACATGTTTAAGTTATACCTCTGAGTGACCTTTTAGCAAACCCGAAGCTTTGTAACGGTTAATTATGCTCACTAGAATACATGATATAAATTTCATAAAGTTTCGTTATCGTATGAGAAAGTTATGATCAAATTCGTATGCGAGGGGTTAAAAGCGTCAACAATGAAGTTTAGGACTTTTTGGGTGACAATAAAGTTAACCGAGGACTAAACAAAGTGGGTATATGTCTTAAAGCCCTTATAAGTCAAGTTAGAGGGTCCAAAGTGCAAGAAATAAAGTCGTAGCAAAGTTCCCAAGAGCCAAGGACCAAAGCGTAAAAAATCAAAAGTTGAAGATTTGATCAGAAGGGGCCTCGCGCCACGCGACGGCCCTGGGGGGGCTTCGCGTGCCGCGAGGGGCTGTCTACTCCGAATTTATTGGGTTTTTGTCTCCTAGATGCATTGTAACCGACTTATAATCGATTTTCCTCATCTTGCACGACCCCTAAACAACCCCTAGACATTTAGGGACACTTGTTAGTGATCAAACATCAATGGTAGACCTTGTTGTCAACAATCTATGAAGATATGAACACTATAAAAGGCCATAAGGTTGCAACTTTGTGATCACACTTCATTTCTGCATTTATGGAGCTTCTTGGAGCTTGATAGCAGACCCAAGTCCTTCCTAATCAAGCATAGGACTTCAGTAAGTATGCTTGATGTAACACCTCGAAAATTTCGTCCAATAATGTATTGACACGTGTCATAAGCTTTGAACGTGTGAAAGAATACTTTAGAGGGACTAAGGTTGACAAACAAAGAAACTATGTGAAAATAAGGGTTCAGAATGTCCACAATGGATAAATATACTTTAAAATAACCCTACATGATGTTTATAACCTTAAACGAATAAATCATGGATCGTACGAAGCTAATTGTGAAAGAAAGTGAGAAATTACAGACTGCAGGGGTTAAATGTGTCAACATGTTTAAAGTATACCTCTGAGTGACCTTTTAGCGAACCCGAAGCTTTGTAACGATTAATTATGCTCACTGGAATGCGTGATAAAATTTCACCAAGTTTCGTTATCGTATGAGGAAGTTATGATAAAATTCGTATTCGAGGGGTTAGATGCGTCAACAATGAAATTCATGACTTTTCGGGTAAACAAAAAGTGACCAAGGACTTCACAAAGATGGTATAAGTCTTGAAGCCCTTATAAATCAAGTTAGAGGGCTTATAATGCAAGAAACAAGGTGAAAACGACGTTTAGGAGGACCGGGGGCCAAAAGTGCAATTAAAGAAAAGTTTGGAATCTGAACCGGAGGTCCAGGCGGGCCGCGTAAGACTTAACCATAACTTACGCGGGCCGCGTCCCACCTACAGATGCAGAAACTTCACAGCTGCCTGGTTTCAGCCGGTTGCACCGCCTCAATCTGCCATTTTCCGATTTTAGGGACTTGTTTAATGCATTATTAGGCCCTAGGAACATTTGGGATGATCCCATAACAATTGTAGACTTGTTTGTAATGATCTAAAGGCATCAAGAACACTATATAAGAACCCACCTTGTTGCACCATTTGATCATTCATTCCAAACTTCACATCTGAGGATTTCTGGAACTCAAGGCCACTTCCTAAGCATCTCTAATCATCATTAGGACCTTGGTAAGTATTATTAACCTTCTTTAATTGAGTTTTGATTAGTTTATAGCTTAAAAGTCAAACCGTCGTAAATAATGGTTGACTTATTGATTAATCGATATTGGTCCAGCGATTAGTCAAACTTAAGGTAGTTATAAGTTGGTAATTAGGTGGGCATCAAACCCTTAAAAGGGCACTCACTGATTCCCATCCTAACTAGGTCATTTGTCGAGTCAAAGATGATTAGAAAAAGTCAACAGAATTGTTATTTTCGAATTTACACGCGATTAGCATTGTAGAAGGCGTGTAACCTATTTTATCATTCATATAACCTGATAATAAGCATAAGAACTTGTCTAAGCTTGTTTGATTCGACAACTTTCTGTTTTGAACCGATTCGGAACCGATAGACGCAAAAGTTTGACTTTTGCTTTGACCTCAGTTCTGACTCGGTTTAGATAGGTTTAGACATGCCTTAAAGTTCCATTAGGACCTAGTTACATGTTGGTATAACCCTCTGCGTTTATACCACTTGGAACCTCGATTGTCCGACGTTTCCGTTAATTGCTTAAATAGTGACCATAATGCCCTTATGACCATACAACGAGAATTTTGGAAATGTGAAAGTACAATAATCTTTGTTACTGATTATAAAACATGTCCCTAAATTTTCACATCAGTCGGAGGTCTAGATTAGGAGTTATGCTTAATGACGTAATTATAACGCTTCTTAGAATTAATCGGCGTCATTAGCGTAAAGCCTATCTAAACCCCATTTTTGACACCAAACCTTTTACCCACTGATGTAATATAATATTTTGGGATTTTTGAAGATTTTTAATTATTTTTAAACTGATCATAAGCTAGGATTATCGCCTTAATTCGGTAAATACCGAATATGCCCTTTTCGGCCATAAAATGAGTTTTACAAATCCTTTTGATGCCAATCCAATTGCTACTGATTTTAAATAATAAATGAAATGTTTTGAACATGTTTAACTGATCAGAAAACTCAGAATCCTATATTAACCCGTAAATCGCTTAAAACGACATTAGACGCGTATTAAACGCATAGTTAGGGTTAAAACTATTTTGGCATATAAGACTTATAACCAAATGTTATAACCTGTTAAAATAAGTTATCTTACTGATTTATTCAGACCCGGATCACAGAAGATAAATTAATCCCTTTTATAATCTTTAAAATGACCAAAATACCCCTACGGGGCTTAATATGAGATTAAACTCGTTTTGGGCATAATGGAAGATATCCTACTGATATCACAACGTATTTAAGGCATGCTAACTTAGGAAACCTGTTTAGGACTCTTATGGTTACCCGTTACGCTTATTACGCGTTCGGTTCAGTTTATGTAACTAGTTTGCATAAATTAGCCGAAACGGGTCAAACCTTATCGGTTTTATCTCAAAATCCAGAATGTGTTTAGATTACCCCTATTATACAAGTCTTCAAACTTGTCGGGTCTAAATCACCTTCTATTTCGGTCTACGCCTTATCACGCGTTTGAACCGTATCTTTCTTTTGGAAAACTAATCGGTCTAAGTCAAGGCTTAATTAAAGACCCGTTAGGATTCTAATAGGTTATTAAAAACTTTCATTCCAGATTTAGGAGCCCAGTAAAAGCTATCTGTACTTGCTGATTTGATACGGCTGGGATTGAATTTATATTTAGCTCAGGTAAATACTTTTAACTTATTTTCCCTTATACGGGTTGGGGTACGGTATATAAAATACCGCTTGGTCGGGCATTCGACCTTAATCGTTTTGGGGGTTAAGTATTATCGAGATGACCGTTTAAATTGTTTTATTTGCTTAAAGCCTTTGGGGGGTTAATGACCATGTCCTGGATATCCCTGGCATCATTTTACGAAATGGCCACGACCTTAGCACACAGGTGTAGGCGTACACCTGTCAGTGTCTCATTTACATAATGTGGTGTGTCTATTGATCTTTAACCCGGCTCGATCCGGCTACTGAACGCATAAGAAACATGTAAATCCTTTACAAGTATTATATTCAAATAATTATCCCAAGTTATAAAATATTATTTGTGCCATGTGCATTCAAATCCATTATTTATTAAACCTTTTCAAAATGAGTCGGTTGATAGTATTTACCAGTGTAAACTGACGTATTTTCCCAAAGAGGCTAAGTGCAGGTACTAATCGGAATGGGCTGGCTACTCCTAGCATCAATAAAGAGTCTCGCAAGCTTAGATGCCTAAAGTCTGTTGAACAATGTTATTTTTATTTTCGATCCGCCTGTGGATCCTTTACTTCCGTTGCAATACCTTGATGTACATTATTTCGGATTATAATATATTTATCCTTTTGCTTCCGCTGTGCATTTATATATTGTGTTGTTTGACTATTATGTTACCAACCACGTCACGATACTCCCCTACCGGGCCCACTGGTAATACGTGGAAATTTGGGGTGTGACACTTAACCTTTCTTAGTTAAGTTTTTGCTTAGTTTTAGCTTAAAAGTCAAACCGTCGTAATTAACGGTTGACTTAGCGATTAATCACTAATGGTCCAGTAATTTATCGAATTGAAAGTAGTTATAAGTTGGTAATTAGGTGGGCAATAAACCCTTAAAAGGGCACCCTCTGATTCCCACTCTAACTAGGTCAAATGTCGGGTCAAACTTTTTATTAAAAAGTCAACAGAATGTTTATTTTTCAATTTATGCATAATTAGCAATGTAGAACCCATACAACTTGTTTGATCATTAATATAACTTGGTAATTAGTGTAAGAACATGTCTAAACATGTTCAACCCGACAATTTTCTGTTTAGACCCGGTTCGGAACCGAAAGTCGCAAACTTTGACTTTTGCTTTGACTTCAGTTCTGACCCGATTTAGTATGATTTGGAATAGCCTTAGAGCTTCCTTAGGACCAGGTTACATGCTAGTATAACCCTCTGTGATTATACACCATGGTTCATTAGTTAACCAATTAATATGCATGATTCCGTTAATTGCCTATATGTTGACCATTATGCCCTTTTCACCATAAAACGTGATTCTTGAAAATGTAAAAGAGTAGAAACCTTAGTTACTGATATATAAACTTGTACCCAAAGTTTGACATCAGTTTGAGGTGTATATTGAGAGTTACGCTCATTAGCGTAAATTGAAAGCTTTATGTTAATCAAACGGCGTAATTAGCGTATAGCCCATTTAAACTCACTTTTTGATATCAAGCTTCTTACCCACTGATGTAATATATTATTTTGGGATTTTTAAAGATTTTTAATTAATTTTAGGATGAGCATAACTTAGAGTTGTAAGCATGATTCGGTAAAATGTCGGTTTTGCCCTTACGGGCTATAAAATGAGTTTTACATATCCTTTCGACCCCAAACCTTTTGCTACTGATTTTATATGATAAATACATTATTTTAAACCTTCTGGAATAATAAAAATATCAGCTTTGTATATAGAACCCATAAACGGCTTCTAATCGCCTTTCTAGCGTTTTAACGCATAGTATGTACTAAAACTATTTTAAACATACAAGGGTTGATACCTACTGATATTTTAGGTAAATTATAATATTTTAACAGTAGGCAAAAGTTGTTTAACTTGGACTTCAGTTTTGAGCTTTTCGGCTTATGTGAAATTTCCAAAATGCCCCTACGGTGCCTAGTTTGGTTATAATTAATAAATTTCACATCTATACCATACCCTACTGTTATAACTTATTAAATTAAGTATCGTTGCTGATTATATCGGACCTGTAACTCAGGTTAATACTTAAACTCTTTTATAACCTTATAAATGACCAAATTACCCCTACGGGGCATAGTTTGTGTCTAAATTCGTTTTGGGCATAATGGAAGGTATCCTACTGATATCGCAACATATTTGAGGCATATTAACTTAGGAAACTTGGTTAGGACCCTTATGATTACCGTTACGCCTCTTGCGCGTACGGATCGGCTTATGTGACTAGATTACATAAATTAGCCGAAACGGGTCAAACCTTATCGGTTTTACCTTTATGCTTTGATTCTCTGAAATCATGGCTTATAAATTAAACTTGTCTACGCGACTAGGCCATTTGTGCTATTATTAACTTATAAATTAGGATTATGATAAAAATCTTGAATAAAAATAAATATCATTCCTTTCCTGCCAGTATAATTATTAAAAGAGAATCTTAAAAGGTGTGACCTAGCTTGAATGTCATTGAAGACCTAGCTAAGATGGTAAAATCTGTTTAAAAAGAGATTCAGATCCTTGTTAACATCTGAAAATGTGTTAACACTCCCGACAACCGTGATGCGATAAAAATCACACTTGTCATCCTTATATTAGGAAGTTTCCAAATCCCTTATTTAGCGTAAATGATCAATAGGAATCTTGGCTGGTAGACGTCGAAAATGATGTACGCATCAAAACATCCATTTGGGATGTATACCTACGGGAAAAGGTGTATACATGAAAAGATAGTTTTTATTTCGTAAATTATGGTCAAGACAATGAACTATGAAATTTTCCGATCCAAAGGAATCATAGGTTATGTTTCAAAAATTTTCTAGTGACAAGGCATCTATGCCATCAAAGGTCCTTTGGAACAAGCCCTTGTGCTATATAAAATGTCGATACGACATTGACAGTCGTGACTTATGTCCCCTGCCTATAGATATGAAAAATTATATTCCGTTAAAATGCCAAGGATGGTTTATTTAAAAACCTAGGCAAAACATAATCAAATAGATTTAATACTATCTATTCGCCTATATGGCTTATTTGTACCATGGCTATTTAATCAACAAATTCGACAATTCACCATATAGTTAAACCAATTATTACTACTTGGTTTGTAGCCTTCAAAGCTTCACCATGGTTGACTTCGCTGAAGCTCACAATCATCCAGTTAATCAGAATGATGATACAAGACTGAATTTAACGGGCGCCGAGTTACAGGCTATGTTAGATACAACTGTAAACAAGGCCGTGAACCGAGCGTTAAGGGATCATAAGCGAAAGTATGATAATACCTCGAATAAGGGTTACAAAAAAAGGTAAGACCGGTTCAAACTATAACCAGTCCAAACCAAAGGAGGCAAAAACCGAATGTAAAACCTGCAAGAAGAAGCACTTCGGAAAATGCTTCTATGATCAGACCAAGGGATGTGTCATCTGTAAAGAGATGGATCACAAGACCCATGAATGCAAGGACTTGAAGAACAACCAACAGTCGGGTGAAAAACCCAGATGTAAGATCTGTAAGAAGCAGCACTTCGGGAAGTGCAGGTATGAATCGAACTCGCATACACAATCGAGGACTTTTGCATGTGGGATATGCAAGTCCAAGGGGCATAAGACCTTGGACTGCAAGAAGATGGAGGACGCAACCTGCCATGGTTGCAATGAAATAGGGCACATCAAAACTAATTGCCCTAATAAAACCAAGAGGTCTGGCGAGGCTAAGAAGACCAAAATCGGAAACTCTCAATTGGATACTTATGAGGCTATCCAGGATGACAAGGTCACAACAGGTACTTTCTATATCAATAACGCTCATGTTAGAGTATTATTTGATTCAGGTTTAGATAAGTCTTTCGTAGACAATAGATTTTGTAAGTCATTAAATCTGCCTGCTAAAACTCTAAGCGTTAAATGTAAAGTAAAATTTACCGATAGTACCTCAGAGACTGCTTCAACAATATTAGATGGATGTTTTATATCCATTAGGAATCATTCTTTTCTGCTGTCCTTGTTTCCATTTATATAATAAGGGACTCGATATAGTCAAAAGGTATGGATTGGTCGTCTTGTGACCAAGCCCATATTGTGAGTGATAAGAAGCAATTAATTATCAAAACTCCTTATGAGACAACCCTCATAATTACATGTATCCGTACGATTAATTAATATTAAACAATATATAAATTATACCTTTCATACCTAAAAAAAAAATGGTGGAACCGGACGTCCCCGGAATCGAACCTGGGTCTAGGCCACACCCTTTCGCGCGCCTAGCCAACCGAGCTAGGTGCCTAGTTTGTGAAATTTCCATTTTGATTAAATATAAACACATGTATAATAACTTCCTTACTTCTTAATATAAGTCACCTACTTATCCTCCTTATGTTGACTAAGTATTAGAATCCAAGATTTTACCTCTATGTTTTAGTTACTCTTGGCTTGCTTATGTTGACTAAACATTAGAAAGGATGAAGTAGAAACCATTAAGTATGTCAGTGGTTATGCTAGAAAGAACATGGTAAGGTATACATAACAGTCATTCGATGACAATACTCTTAATTAGTGAGGACATTAATGAAATCCTCAGGAAGGATCCTCTTATACATCGTGAGATGGTCCAAGTTTTAAGGACCTTATTAGAAAAACCTAGTATCCGTTTCGCGAAATGGGAAAAAGATGGAATAAGAATTTTCTGACTCTCGTCATAATATATATATATATATTCTAGATTTTCGACAGTAAGTCGCAAATTTTAATTCATTGGCTGAGTTAGTGCTCTATTCAATTTACCCAAAAATCTAAGCTTTTCGGCTTATGTGAAATTTCCAAAATGCCCCTACGGTGCCTAGTTTGGTTATAATTAATAAATTTCACATCTATACCATACCCTACTGTTATAACTTATTAAATTAAGTATCGTTGCTGATTATATCGGACCTGTAACTCAGGTTAATACTTAAACTCTTTTATAACCTTATAAATGACCAAATTACCCCTACGGGGCATAGTTTGTGTCTAAATTCGTTTTGGGTATAATGGAAGGTATCCTACTGATATCGCAACATATTTGAGGCATATTAACTTAGGAAACTTGGTTAGGACCCTTATGATTACCGTTACGCCTCTTGCGCGTACGGATCGGCTTATGTGACTAGATTACATAAATTAGCCGAAACGGGTCAAACCTTATCGGTTTTACCCCAAAATTCAGAATGTGCCTAGATTACCCAAATAAGGCAAGTCTTCAATCTTGTCGGGTCTAAATCACATTCTATTCCAGTCTTTGCCTAATCATGTGTTTGAACCATATAATTAACCGGTCTAAGCTTAGGCTTAATTAAAGACCCGTTAGCATTCTAATTGGTTATTTATACCATCATTCCAGACTAGAGCCTTCCGGTAAATTGTACCTACGCTTACTTAAGTGAATACGGCTGAGTTATTATAATTCTTGCTATTTAAGACAGGAGCTAGCTCAGGTAAATACTCTTAACTTATTTTCCCTATTACGGGCTTGGGATACGGTAATATAAATACCGCATGGTCAGGTATGGGATTCAAAGACCAATAAGTCGGGAAATCCAAATAACCAGTTTTAATTCGTATTGCTTGACTGAAACATTGGGGATTAATGCGACCGTGTCCTGGATATCCTTGACTCATTAAATGCAATGGCCACGACCTAAGCACGGGGTGTAGTCATACACCTGACAGATGCCATATGTTTAATAATAAATTGTACCCAATAAGGGAATAGTGGTGTGTTGGTTAATCTTGAACCGGCATAGAACCGGACCCCGTATGTAGAGCAAGTTATGTAAAACTGATAACATGAAATATAGTTTGTCCCAAGTATAAAAGATTAAATTTTGCCTTGTGCATTTTAATCAAAGTGTCAAAACATCTTCGTGCCTTGAGCACCTAAACCAATTTTCATAGACATTTTCAAAGGAGTCGGTTGAGTGTATTTACTAGTGAAAACTGACGTATTTTCAAAAGTCTAATTGACAGGTACAAGTACGTAATAGGCTGGAAGCTGCTCAGGACGTTAATAAGGAATCTTGCAAGTTCTAGGCGTCTAAAGTCTGTTGAACAATATTTATGTTTTAAGATCCGCCTGTGGATCCTTTACTTTCCGTTGTAATACTTGATATTACTTTATATTCGGATCGTAATATATTTATCTTTTGCTTCCGCTGTGCATTTATATATTGTGTTGTTTGACTATGATGATATCAACTACGTCACGATACTCCCCTACCGGGCCCACCGGTGACACGTGTGGAAATATCGGGGTGTGACAGGTTGGTATCAGAGCCAACACTGAGTGAATTAAACGCTAGCCTTTTTGTGTTTAATCTCAGTTACACAGTTGCACATTCTTGAGTCTAGACAAGAACATAGGACAAATCCTAATTCGTTTTATTTGTCCTTATTTGGTTCTTTTGTTATTTTTCTGATTAGCCCTTGCATGGGCGAGTCATTTTCAGTAGAAGTCCCGTTTAGGTCAACCATATACTTGTTTAAATTTTTAAAGGAACGATTATATGTAAAAATATCATTCCTATATTATAAGATCTACCATTATAATAAAATGGCAAAATCTAAAAAGGACAAGACCTAGCCATGTGTCACATTAAGACAAGGCCAAGACGGTAGTTCCACAATTAGATTCAGATCCTCGTTAACATTTCAATTTAGGATTGTTCTGCGTTAAGTATTAAAAGAATCTTAAAGGTAAAACCTAGCCTAAATGTCAATACAGACATGGCCAAGATGGTAAAACCTAGCCTAAATGTCAATACAGACATGGCCAAGATGGTAAAACCTAGCCTAAATGTCATTGTAGACATGGCCAAGACGGTAAAACTTATCGAAAAGATTCCAAACCTTGTTAACATCTGTAAGTATGTTAACATATATTTTTTTTTGGTAAACTGTGAATCGTTAAAGTCACACAGGCCATCTGTAAAAAAAGGGGGGTTAATCTAAATTCCCTTATTTGAAATAATCATCCATTAGTGATGAAGTGCCTACGGGCCAAACTTGTTGTCATATAAGACAACGACAGTGGTGGTCTCTGACCCCCGTCTAAAGATGTGGGACTACGTCCAAGCATAATAGTTTGTATGATCAATGCGATCCTGACTAATATCATCAAATGAAGATGATCATATTATAAACATCCATAAGTGATAAAATGCCTACGGACCATACTTATTGTCCTAAGGGACTAAAGACAGTAGTAGTCTTTGACTCTCTGCCCAGAAAAGGGTAATGAACTTTGATTCAAACCTTAATGCCTCGATTCTTTGAAATCATGGCTTATATCATCCTATATAATGATCATATTATAAACACCCCTTAGAAGGGAAGTGCCCACGGGCTATAGTTAATGTCCTCTGAGACTAAAGACAGTGGTAGCCTACAACTCCCTATCAAGGAAAGGTAATGAACTTTGATTCAAACCGTAATGCCTCGATTCTCTAAAATCATGGCTTATAAATTAAACTTGTCCATGTGACTAGGCCTTTCGTGCCACTAGTAAAACTGTTATTGTTTTTATAATTAGGATAAGTTATAATATAAATCCTAAATAAATGTGATTAATAAATTAACCAAATATGGTCTCCGTTACCATGGTTAATGAATTGCCATAAAAGACAATTCCATAATAAACTCCCAAGTAAACTATTGTCCTTGTTTTATGTAACAGTTCAATTAAATGGCTGGCTCAGATGAAATTAATAGCCACCCAGTGGAGAACAATGATAACGCCCGAATTAATTTAACGGGTGCTGAACTAAAAGCTTTAGTAGACGACGCAGTTACAAAGGCCTTAGAGCGGCAGTACGAAGAGTATAGTGGGACTCGGAGTAGGACCCTATCTACACCGCATTCGAAGCCTCCTTCCAATAAGGATGAACCCAAGAAGGAAGATGACGAGCGTCACTCTTCTAATCATCACAGTGATCCGTCTCAACAGATCATACTGAATCAAGGACCCCGTGATAAGGGTTGCTCCTACAAGTACTTTGTTTCATGTAAACCCCGGGATTTCACTGGGGAGGAAGGAGCTGTAGATTGTATGACGTGGTTAGATGAGATGGATACGGTTGTGGATATCAGCGGATGCGCTGAGAGGGATGTGGTCAAGTTTGTGTCGCAATCATTTAAGGGTGAGGCCTTAGCCTGGTGGAGATCGTTGATTCAAGCCACCGGGAAGATCCCTTTGTACAACATGACTTGGGATCAGTTCGTTGCTCTTATCAAAGAAAATTGATGTCCTCAACATGAAGTTGAGAAGATCGAGACTGAATTCTTGACATTAGTCATGGAGAACTTAGATTGTCAAGCATACCTTACAAGTTTCAATACCAAGTCTCGATTGGTTCCTTATTTGATCAGACCGGAACCAAAGCGAATAGCTCGCTTTATTGGGGGTCTAGCCCCAGAAATAAAGGCCAGCGTGAAAGCATCGAGACCTACTACATTCAGGTCAGCGGCAGATCTGTCGCTATCTCTCACACTCGATGTGATTAGAAACAAGGCTGCCAAGGCCTCTGAAGATGGGAAGCGTAAAAGGGAGGAGGATAACTCCCAGAATCCTAATAAGAGCAAATCCGAGTTCAACAATAACCAACAGGATTCCAATAAGAAGCCTACATGCAAAACCTGCGAAAGAAGACACTGGGGACAGTGTCGATCAAACCAAAAGATAAAGCAATGTGGCATCTGCAAAAGAACTGGTCACCAGTCCCACGAATGTAGGGACATAAAGAATGCAAACTGTTTCAGCTGTGGCGAAAAGGGCCACATCAGTACTAATTGCCCTGAGGCCGCCAAGGAATGAGCAGCTAAGTCTGGGAAGGATAAGGAAGGAAACGCCTGAATTACCGATTGAATGACAGAGACAGTACATATCAATAATAGCATCAGGTACGTCCCGTACCATTTAGCATTGATAGTTTCTGCTAAGTATCTTACGTTAATACAAGGGATAATAAACCTTTAGTAAACCATAAGCCTAGTAAACTCTTGATTACATTCATAAGAACTTCAGATATTAAATGTAAGATATAACTTACCAATGGAATCTATACTGACCATCTCTCCCATCCTCGAAGTTAATCCTCTCATAAGAACCTGGAATACTTTTCCCCAGAAAGAGTACGACAATATATATATTATTTTATTTTATTATTTTCTCATTATTTTATATCGCCTGCGAATGCCAAACTATGTTTGATAAGAGTACCATATGAGGATTGGCGTATCCTAGTGTGTCCCATAGATTGCTTCCATGCCTGATCAGTATGGAGGTTTAATGCATGGAACCCCTGAGATATCCCAATGGTCATATTGTGCTAAAGTCGACTAGTAGTATTCAAAGAAGATATCCAATATAAAATGTCCTTATAAGTATCTCTACTTAGGGCATCCTTGCCTGTGTAAAGAGAATGTGTCATTTATCTGACACCGACATCGATGGATGAACCAAAGCCTGAAAATACAGACATCTCTAACATCTCTGTGTGTCATAATTATCTTCTTTATATGAATTACCATGTTTACCTTCTGAGAGGCAAGTGGATGTTAGGACAAACATCCCGCTTAGGGCTGCAATTATTGTAAAAGCCTTATATCTGTTAGTACCAACGGAATAAGAATAACTAAGAGCCAAATCGATAAGTTTTAGAGAAGATTTCATAAAGCCAAAATTCGAAGTTCTAAGAACTCCGATTTATATAAATAAGAAAGACGGATCATCTCGCTTATGCATTGATTACCGCAACCCTATTTAGGCAACAATTAAGAATCGCTATTACCTGCCCAGGATCGTCGATTGGTTCGACTAGCTGTAAGGATTAGCTATTCTTTGAGATTAGTTAAGCAGTGGTTGGAATAACCATCTCACCATAAAATAAGTTTTTTTTATAGCAATTATTTTGTAAGTATCAAGGCTACTCCTTTGGAGACCTTGTATGGGGGGAATGTTAAACATCTATTGTTAAATAGAAAGTTGGTAAGTCCAATTATCAGGATCTGAAAGTTGCCTAGGAAACAACAAATAAGATCATACAAATCCATAGTCGATTGTAAGTTGCCAGTATACGGCAGAAAATTAAGAATTAATGAAAATAGCAACCATCCTAAGTTCTTGTTAAAGAATAAGGTTCAACAAAAGAAATCACCCAGGAAGGGTGTGCCAAATTTGTTAAATTATCAGGCTAGTTAAGCTCTGAATATATAGAATCATTCGAAGGAAATCGAATGTATCAAGATCAAATAGCTTATAAGCTAAAACCTATTTAAAGAGCTTGGCGGAGCTCGCAATACATTACACACTAGTGACTGAAGGATGTGTTTCGCCAATAAGCCGAAAAGCACTATCACATAATGATATGCAGATCTATGATTGTATGAGCAACCTATGTCGATTAAGGATCGACAGGATTAGAAGCTCCAAAAAAAGATACATGTACCTATTATAAAGGTCAATTGGAGTGCCTTAGAGGCTCAAAGGTACTGGGGAAGATTAAGCCCAAAATAAGTTAGAAAATACTTCCTTTACTTTAACAAATCTCGAGGTCGAGATTTCTTTTAAGGGGGTGAGGATGTAACACCTCGAAAATTCACGTCCTATAATGTATTGGCACGTGTCATAAGCTTGAACGTGTAAAAGAATACTCTGGAAGGACTAAAGTTGACAATCATGGAAAGTATGTGAATATACGAGTTCTAAATGTCAACAGTGAATAAAAATATTGTACATTAACCCTACATGATGCTCATACCTTCAAACGAATAAATCATGGGTCATACGAAGCTAAATATGAAAGAAAGTGAGAGATTTCAAACTGCAGGGGTTAGATGTGTCAACATGTTTAAGTTATACCTCTGAGTGACCTTTTAGCAAACCCGAAGCTTTGTAACGGTTAATTATGCTCACTAGAATACATGATATAAATTTCATAAAGTTTCGTTATCGTATGAGAAAGTTATGATCAAATTCGTATGCGAGGGGTTAAAAGCGTCAACAATGAAGTTTAGGACTTTTCGGGTGACAATAAAGTTAACCGAGGACTAAACAAAGTGGGTATATGTCTTAAAGCCCTTATAAGTCAAGTTAGAGGGTCCAAAGTGCAAGAAATAAAGTCGTAGCAAAGTTCCCAAGAGCCAAGGACCAAAGCGTAAAAAATCAAAAGTTGAAGATTTGATCAGAAGGGGCCTCGCGCCACGCGACGGCCCTGGGGGGGGGGGGGGGGGGCTTCGCGTGCCGCGAGGGGCTGTCTGCTCTGAATTTGTTGGGTTTTTGTCTCCTAGATGCATTGTAACCGACTTATAATCGATTTTCCTCATCTTGCACGACCCCTAAACAACCCCTAGACATTTAGGGACACTTGTTAGTGATCAAACATCAATGGTAGACCTTGTTGTCAACAATCTATGAAGATATGAACACTATAAAAGGCCATAAGGTTGCAACTTTGTGATCACACTTCATTTCTGCATTTCTGGAGCTTGATAGCAGACCCGAGTCCTTCCTAATCAAGCATAGGACTTCAGTAAGTATGCTTAACCTTTCTTAGTTAAGTTTTTGCTTAGTTTTAGCTTAATAGTCAAACCGTCGTAATTAACGGTTGACTTAGCGATTAATCACTAATGGTCCAGTGATTTGTCGAATTGAAAGTAGTTATAAGTTGGTAATTAGGTGGGCAATAAACCCTTAAAAGGGCACCCTCTGATTCCCACTCTAACTAGGTCAAATGTCGGGTCAAACTTGTTATTAAAAAGTCAACAGAATGTTTATTTTTCAATTTATGCATAATTAGCAATGTAGAACCCATACAACCTGTTTGATCATTAATATAACTTGGTAATTAGTGTAAGAACATGTCTAAACATGTTCAACCCGATAATTTTCTGTTTAGACCCGGTTCGGAACCGAAAGTCGCAAACTTTGACTTTTGCTTTGACTTCAGTTCTGACCCGATTTAGTATGATTTGGAATAGCCTTAGAGCTTCCTTAGAACCAGGTTACATGCTAGTATAACCCTCTGTAATTATACACCATGGTTCATTAGTTAACCAATTA
The DNA here is from genome assembly GCA_030545235.1 of Helianthus tuberosus. Classification (NCBI taxonomy): domain Eukaryota; kingdom Viridiplantae; phylum Streptophyta; class Magnoliopsida; order Asterales; family Asteraceae; genus Helianthus; species Helianthus tuberosus. Next base: position 2,323,282 of record JARYGA010060305.1, read on the forward strand.
ATATGCATGATTCCGTTAATTGCCTATATGTTGACCATTATGCCCTTTTCACCATAAAACGTGATTCTTGAAAATGTAAAAGAGTAGAAACCTTAGTTACTGATATATAAACTTGTACCCAAAGTTTGACATCAGTTTGAGGTGTAGATTGAGAGTTACGCTCATTAGCGTAAATTGAAAGCTTTATGTTAATCAAACGGCGTAATTAGCGTATAGCCTATTTAAACTCACTTTTTGATATCAAGCTTCTTACCCACTGATGTAATATATTATTTTGGGATTTTTAAAGATTTTTAATTAATTTTAGGATGAGCATAACTTAGAGTCGTAAGCATGATTCGGTAAAATGTCGGTTTTGCCCTTACGGGCTATAAAATGAGTTTTACATATCCTTTCGACCCCAAACCTTTTGCTACTGATTTTATATGATAAATACATTATTTTAAACCTTCTGGAATAATAAAAATATTAGCTTTGTATATAGAACCCATAAACGGCTTCTAATCGCCTTTCTAGCGTTTTAACGCATAGTATGTACTAAAACTATATTTTAACAGTAGGCAAAAGTTGTTTAACTCGGACTTCAGTTTTGAGCTTTTCGGCTTATGTGAAATTTCCAAAATGCCCCTACGGTGCCTAGTTTGGTTATAATTAATAAATTTCACATCTATACCATACCCTACTGTTATAAATTATTAAATTAAGTATCGTTGCTGATTATATCGGACCTGTAACTCAGGTTAATACTTAAACTCTTTTATAACCTTATAAATGACCAAATTACCCCTACAGGGCATAGTTTGTGTCTAAATTCGTTTTGGGCATAATGGAAGGTATCCTACTGATATCGCAACATATTTGAGGCATATTAACTTAGGAAACTTGGTTAGGACCCTTATGATTACCGTTACGCCTCTTGTGCGTACGGATCGGCCTATGTGACTAGATTACATAAATTAGCCGAAACAGGTCAAACCTTATCGGTTTTACCCCAAAATTCAGAATGTGCCTAGATTACCCAAATAAGGCAAGTCTTCAATCTTGTCGGGTCTAAATCACATTCTATTCCAGTCTTCGCCTAATCGTGCATTTGAACCATATAATTAACCGGTCTAAGCTTAGGCTTAATTAAAGACCCGTTAGCATTCTAATTGGTTATTTATACCATCATTCCAGACTAGAGCCTTCCGGTAAATTGTACCTACGCTTACTTAAGTGAATACGGCTGAGTTATTATAATTCTTGCTATTTAAGACAGGAGCCAGCTCAGGTAAATACTCTTAACTTATTTTCCCTATTACGGGCTTGGGATACGGTAATATAAATACCGCATGGTCAGGTATGGGATTCAAAGACCAATAAGTCGGGAAATCCAAATAACCAGTTTTAATTCGTATTGCTTGACTGAAACATTGGGGATTAATGCGACCGTGTCCTGGATATCCTTGACTCATTAAATGCAATGGCCACGACCTAAGCACGGGGTGTAGTCATACACCTGACAGATGCCATATGTTTAATAATAAATTGTACCCAATAAGGGAATAGTGGTGTGTTGGTTAATCTTGAACCGGCATAGAACCGGACCCCGTATGTAGAGCAAGTTATGTAAAACTGATAACATGAAATATAGTTTGTCCCAAGTATAAAAGATTAAATTTTGCCTTGTGCATTTTAATCAAAGTGTCAAAACATCTTCGTGCCTTAAGCACCTAAACCAATTTTCATAGACATTTTCAAAGGAGTCGGTTGAGTGTATTTACCAGTGAAAACTGACGTATTTTCAAAAGTCTAATTGACAGGTACAAGTACGTAATAGGCTGGAAGCTGCTCAGGACGTTAATAAGGAATCTTGCAAGTTCTAGGCGTCTAAAGTCTGTTGAACAATATTTATGTTTTAAGATCCGCCTGTGGATCCTTTACTTTCCGTTGTAATACTTGATATTACTTTATATTCGGATCGTAATATATTTATCTTTTGCTTCCGCTGTGCATTTATATATTGTGTTGTTTGACTGTGATGATATCAACTACGTCACGATACTCCCCTACCGGGCCCACCGGTGACATGTGTGGAAATATCGGGGTGTGACAGGTTGGTATAAGAGCCAACACTGAGTGAATTAAACGCTAGCCTTTTTGTGTTTAATCTCAGTTACACAGTTGCACATTCTTGAGTCTAGACAAGAACATAGGACAAATCCTAATTCGTTTTATTTGTCCTTATTTGGTTCTTTTGTTATTTTTCTGATTAGCCCTTGCATGGGCGAGTCATTTTCAGTAGAAGTCCCTAACAGGAAGTTTGAAAGAAGGCTGCATGGATTTAAGCGGACAAACATACTGGCAGTTTTTCTTGTGCCCTGGTTAGTAAATGTTAATAATAATAATAAATAAGAAATTGGCAAGTGTTGGCGATATGATCTTCTGCAGGTAAGTCAACGAGCGTCAAAGGTTTCAAGAAAATCCGCATCAAATGGAACCTCCCAGAGCTGAAAATTCGGAGTTCGGAGTCTAAATGGCCCAAATTTTCTTAATTGTGTAAATATTTAATAAATTTTAGTGTTTTAAACAAAACTGGGCACGTTTTACGAGAAAGTTTGAAATTTACGAGCGAAATTAAAATTGTTTTGAATATATACAAGTGGCGGCGAAGATAAGATACCAGCGAAATTGTTATTTCGCTGGTTATCAAATTTTCGGTATAAATATCTAATCAACCGTCATTTTTCAAAATTTTCAAAACTACTTCATCTTCTCTCTCGCTCATCTTCGGACATATTCTTAAAACCAACACAAGATTCAATTTCGTTCAAAGATTTTCAGGTAAATCACCGATTAATCATCATCTACAACCATCGTAGTCATCGGTTCACATTTTCGGTGAACAGTAAACTGTTTGAATCTTTATAATTGTTCATTGTGTTCATAGCCCTAGATTCTGAATCCGTAATCTCTGTGGTTTGATATGGATGTTTGCGTTTTTTTAAGAACCAAACAAACCAAGATTCACAATGCTCATTCATATTTGTACTCATCTGTGATCGTTGTTTGAACAAAACAAGAAATCAGTTAGGGTTTTTAAAGGGTTTATGAAGAAATTTTTGATGCTAGCGAATTAACGATGAACATAGCGAAGTCAGCGAAGATAACAGGGAATTTCAAAAGTCTCGAACGCGAGTTCGAGCAACCGGTGAAATATTCTTATTTCGCCGGTAAAGCGGCCTAGACAAGTGTCTTCGCTGCCAAATCATTCCGAGGACTAAACCCTATCATCTTCGCTAGTGGATCGTCTTCGCTGGTGGATCGTTCCGGGAACAAAACCCTATCGTCGCTGAGTTCGCTATCGAACTTGTTGATGAAACAACCACCGGCCCGGCAGCGAAGACAACCACCTGGCCCGGCAGCGAATTTATATTTTTTTTATTTTATTTCTTTTAAAATTAAATTTTTGTAAATATTTTTTTTAATATTGTTTAATATATTTTTTTTAAAAACGTAAATATCTTTATAAATACTGCTTTCAGTCTTAGTTTTTCTCTCACTTGGCTCGTTTGATGTTTCAGAAACAAGATGGTGAAAGTCATCGAATGGGATAAGACGTTGAAACACAATCAAAGCATTAATCTCGATCAAGTTCCATATGATTTTCAGGATGCAGCAAGATGGGTTAGATAGAGTAGAATTGGATATGCCGTCGAAACAGATGTTAAAGTTTACAAGATCCACATTCAAGAGTTCTGGGAAAATGCTAAACCTGAAACTATCAACAACGCCAGAGGGATATCTTCAACTGTTCGCAACAAACGTATAGAAGTGACCGAAGAAAGAATTCGCAAAGTGTTGAAGCTGCAAGACAATGCACAAGATCCAATCTCTTTGAGAAAAGACGACATTTTAGACGGATTTCGTGGTATGGGGTACGTAGGAGACTTTCGTCAGAAGAAAGAAATTAAGAGAGGTGGACTCACAAGGGACTGGAGGTTCATTGTACACGTATTTGCTATGAGCTTAGTTCATCGTAAAGGTGGCTTTGACGGCCTAAATCTGGAATGGTCGGCAGCAATGTTGAATGTGTGTCTGAATCAGAAATTCAACATCTCTGATTTAAATTTCAACTACATGTTAGAAAATGTCAGTGGGCCGACTTGGGCGATGTATCCCAGGTTCATCCAGATGCTAATTAGCGATCAATACGAGAATCCGCCGAATGATGGAAATCTCTACAAGTTTCATGTACCAACAAGTCGTCAATTCACATAGATTAAAACAAATGAGTGGTAATGCTGCATGACTGGATGTACGCAGCAGAGAGACTGCCGCTGGTCAGGGAAGCTTACAGAAAATACAGAGAGGTACTTCAAGAAAAGCAACAAAGAATTGCACAAGCTGAAGCGGAGGCTGCTGCAAAAGAAGAAAGATCAAAAGGAAAAAGAAAAGGAAAGTAAGCAGCTGAAGATGAGCCTCCCAAGAAGAAAAAGGCAGTTGAAAACCCAGAAAGACTCATGGGTGCAAGCTTTAGAGCAGCTGAATCTGAAGAACAACGTCAACATATCAAAGAAATGAAAGAAAACCACGCGTTGCAGGAAAAAGAAAAGAGAGAGAAGAGACTCAAGAGACAAGAGATGTCAGCATTCGAAAGACCATAAGTTGTTATAGAAGAAGTACAGTTTCTGGATGATTTTGTTGATGCACTGCTAACCGATCCGGATGAAGGTTCAGCAAGCAAGAAAACTCCTCCGAAAAGGAAATCGACAGATGAAGGGTCTTCAAAGTTCCCTCAAGTCAAACCAACGAGGATCTCACGGCCTCCAGTGGTTCCTCAAAGAGTTCGTCCATTTCAAGAACTTTATGATAAACTCCTCGCAGAAACCGGTCCATCTGCAGCCAAAGAAATTTGTCTTCTCAAGAACCAAGTAAACGATACAAACATCTTGAGGGAGAAGTTGAAGGATCAACGTAAGAAGAACAAATAGATGAAAGCCTACATGGCCAAGCAATCAAAGTTTATCAGATTCCAGCAGATGGGGTTAGAGAAATTGTACAGAATGACGAGAAATATGTGCGAGCAGATGAAAATAAAGCCCATGTTCTCCTTTGATGAAATCTTCGACTTTGAAACTTTCATAGAAGAAGAAACTGCCAGAAAGGAAAAAGAAGCTGAAGCTAAGAAAAGACGCCTGGAATCGGTTGAAAGGGTAACTGAAGGAGATGAAAGTGATGAAGAAGAAGTTGACAGAGATGATATGCCAGCTAGATTCATCGAATGGGGTCTGGAAGAGGAAGTACTGTATGAGCAAGAAGATGGAAAAACTTTCTCACCTCAGCATCCAGAATGGTTCAAGAAAGAAAGAGAAAGACTCCCTGATTTCTATCAGGTGATAACTGTCGAAAAGAGTGAAGCCACCGACAGAATCATTAGCTGGATGTACAACAACCTGAGAGGAATGTTTGTGGTTAAAAGACGAGGTGGCGTGATTCAGTACTTTCAGACCGGATTTGATCTCTTTACTCTTCCCAGGTGGGATTTACGTGAGCTGGGCCGTCTGGACATTCTAAATCCAGAAGAAAGAAGTATTGGAGGAGACTTTGAGCGTCTGATCGCTAAAGAATGCAACAAGGGTTTCCCTAATCACAGGCCTCAGCGTCCAAGACGGAGAGTTTCGAAAACAACCATAGATCCAGTGACAGGGAAAGGAAAGGTGACGTGGGTGATCAACCCTGCTAAAGTTGTCACGAGAATCAAGCTTCCTGAAGAAATTCCTGTTGCTCTCAAAGATTTCAAGAAATGGTTCTATGATAGCAAATCTGGCAAAGCTGTGATCAGATCCAACGAAAACGTGGATATTCGAATCTTGGATCCTATGGACGTTTTTATGTTTGGGCTCTCCGATCTAACGGTGTTGAATGCAAGCCGCATAAACGTGGGAGCTGGAAATGCAAATCTCGAGGAGGCTATGCTATTTCAGAGAGCGGTCGAAAGAGCCTGGAAATTAAAGAGAGAAATGATGGATATTGTAGACAAAATCGATAAACGAAAAGAAACAGAGGAAAAGAAGAAGGAGGCAAGGAAGAAAAAAAAGCATGAAAGAAAGAAAGAAAGGACCTCTGCCTCAACAACTGAACCCACCACAACATCATCACCTCCGGCCTCATCCACATATGAGGCCACTATGGAGGATCAATCAATTAGTGAAGCTGTTACTGCTCAAGAAACTCCGGCTGCACCAATCGAAACTCAAGCACCACCCGAAACAACAACGAACGAAGACAATCCCAAAGAGCCTGAAAAGCCAGCTATAGAAAATCCAGCGGAAACAACTGAAGAATGAAAAGACAAGTATGCTACGATCTAGGGGGGATATTGTTGGAACTTTTGAGATCGTTCATACTTGTACTGGATTAGTTTTATAGTTGTTTGTAGCTAATTTACTAGTATAGGGGCTTATTTTGTAAATTCATGAAACTTGATATCCTGACTTGGTGTAGTTAAGATTCCAGCAAATTTATAAATTTGCTGGGAAGTCAGGCACTATATATAGCCCAAGCATTGTAACCTAGCCAAGCTTTTGGCTCTTTGGTGAATGAAGTGTTGTTTACATTAAATCTTGTGTTTGTGTGCTCAAATCAGTATTCCAAGGTGCTTTAGTGATTCATATACTTGTTTGCATTCAATACAACACTTGTTGTATTCATCAATCCATTAGCTTCATCTTCATTCTTGATTGTTCTTAACTTTTTCATAGTTCAAACACTTAATCAATAGGTGTTTTGGACTAAAACAACCAACCACTGTGATCCGGATAGATATTGGGATCTACAACATGTGAATATGAACCATAAACTATAAAAAAAAAATTAATACTATAGTCCCATATTAACATAAACATTGTGTATCCTCGTTATTATTAATTTAGTTTTGAGAGTGTAATGACATATAAATATAAAAAAAATTCAAGAACTATCCTCGCAATCACTCTATCTATCGTGTATTGAGTGTATCCGTTAGTTTTTTTTAAAGATATAACTTTTTTATTATCTTATCTGGTATTAAAAAATTAGATTTATTCAACACGTGTAATGCATAAGGTTTTTTTTTAAGATATAATTTCTTTTATTATTTATGATACAAAATTACATATATTCAACCTGTGTAATACATGGGGGTTTTAAAAATAAAACTTTTTATAATTATTATTTGGTGTATAGAATTAGTTTTATTCAACTTGTGAAATGTACGGAGTTTTTAATTATTTAATATATAAAATTATATTTATTCAACCCGTGTAATACACGGGGTTCTAACCTAGTAACATAATATTTAATTTCCCAGTCTTAATATCTATACTATATAATAAAAGAAACCATTTAAGGGACACTTGTCATCATATTAGGCCATGTCTTATAGATAATTATTATTTTAGTTTAATCTCTTCTAATTAATTATAGATAACCCCTACTAAAAATTATTTAGTTTAATATCTTATGTATAATTATTATTTAGTTTAATCTCTTTTAATTAATTATAGATAACTTTTCTACTAAATATTATTTTGTATAACCTCTTCTACTTAACTATAGATAATTATTATTTAGTTTAAATTTAATGTATACTTCTCATTTATAATATTATTTATTTGATTTTCTATATCATAGTACTTTTTATTTATAATATACAAATTTACTCTTTTTCTTTTCAATGATTTAATTATCTCTAATTAACTTTAAACTTTTACCATGGTATATATAATGTTAGACATTAAATCAAATAAACATTTTGGATGACATCAATAACTTAAGACATAATATAATTATATGATAATATGCACTTTTTAATAAAATAATACCAAACAAAATTACAAATATAAAATCATTGATTTTACTAATCATAGCAAAGTATTAATTTTTTTAAATTAGATTTATTACGGGTTTTTAAATATAATTTATATTTTATCACTCAAATGGTTGCTTATTCGCTTCTTGAATAACATGTTTGACCACTGTATCTTCTTTTCAATACTCATCTCCGCAATCACCATATCTATCGCGTACTGAGTATATCCGTTAGTTTTTTTTTAAATATAATTTTCTTATTATTTGGTATATAAAATCATATTTATTCTAACCGTGTAAACAATATTACTTTATTCAACCCATTTAATACACGTGGTTTTAAATATATAATTTTTTTTTATTATTTGGTATTTAAAATTGCATTTATTCAACCCTACAATATGGTTCCTATAGATATAACTTTTTGTTATTTAATATATAAAATTACATTTATTCAACCCATGCAATAAAAGATGTTTTAAAAAATATATTTTATTATTATTTAGAATATAAAATTCATTTATTTAACCCGTGTAATACACGGGGTTATAACCTAGAACTTCTAATATTTCAGAGATTCACCCTAAGGGCTAAGGGGCTGTTTGTTTCCCAGTCTTGATATACTTTTAACGGGGCTCTTAGTGGTTCAGACATCTTACTGGTTCAGTCACTTAATTGCTCAAACTGATTGTTTCGCGAGCAGATGTCTGAATGGTTCAGACATTTGCTTCTGAATGGTTAAGCATTATATTGAGTCTAAATGGTTAAGACCTCTAATCTGAATTGGTAAGACATTTGCCTCTGAAAGGTTAAGCATTATATTGTCTCTTAATGGTTCAGACCTCCTCTTACTGGTTCAGATCTCTTACTGGTTCAACACTTATGTGACAACCCGAGATTTAAAGGTCTTTTACCTACGCTTGTTTCACAATCTTGCTTGTTTTTTATAGTTCTTTTTACTGTGCATCTTGTGTATGAGATTTGGTTGATTAAAGTATTGTTTACATGTGAAGTCTTATGTGAAAACTTAAGTATTGTGTAAGTTTATAATTATGTTTAATCTGAATTAGAACACTCGACGAAGAATGATCTTCGTGACAACCACACACTCGACGAAGAATGAACTTCGTCATAACTATCATCGACGAAGGTTGATCCTTCGTCATAGTCACATCATGGCGAAGAATCATTCTTCGCCAGGTGAGACTTCGCCAAAGGGGCCTTCGGCCCAGGTATGGTTCGTGGGCCTAACTGTTATTTTATTTGTATAACTCGTCGTAACTGGCGAGACGTAAACATCAAACCCTACAACTCTCTCTCTTTCTCTCCTTCCTGATCGACGGCGGTTGTGGGTTCTCGGAGCCCTTCATCTCGAACAATCTAGTCGCTTCGATACCTTGGTTAGTACCCCATCTTTATTAGTTTGTTACTATGTGATACTTGATGTTTTGATTTGTTATGATCGTATGAATGATGATTGTTAACCAAGATTCCATATAGTGATGGTAAACAGACGTTTCCGTATGACTCGATATGAATGTTTGGATCTTGATTAGTTGATAATTACTGATAATGAGAAATCACTTGGTCTATGTAAATTAACAGATACGATGTGATGTGATAAACTAGGGTTATGCAACTTATATGAAAATCTTATAAGGGCCTTGTAAACTGTTGATGATATTGATGATTGTGTTCACATAATGGACATAGTAATCAATTGGATCATGATTAGTAACAGAGTAACTGCCAGAAACAAACATGATAGCCCGTGTAATGCAGCGGCGAAGAGATGACCCGACGAAGAATCCAGGCCGACGAAGACCCTAAATCTTCGTCGACTGGCCTGGGACGAACCATGAGGAGACTTTGTCATGACCATTACCGACGAAGTATGAATCTTCGCCTTACTCAACCTGACGAAGGATAGACCTTCGCCGGGGGATCTGTAGGATCGTTTTTAGACCCAAATGAGTCGTTCAGAAGAGTTTATCTTAGTTTCAGAGGCGGAAACAAAGAAACTAAGTTCAATTCAGCTAGCAATACACTTTAAACTGTTGTATGATTGATTTCGGAACGTTTTACAACCTGACAACACTTCGGCAGCACTTCGTTGCTCTGGCCGGAAAGTTACAAATGAACTAGACATGAGGGTATTTATAGGAAAAGACCCTTCCGTTTGAAAATGAACAACACTTTCAAACGGAACCCTTTCAAACTTTACATTCAAACTTGACATTCAAACTTTACATTCAAACGGAACCTATTTCAAACTTGCATCTTCAAACGGTTGACTTCAAATTCCATATTTCATGTGCTGATGTCACTATGTGATGTCATATAAGTGATGTCATCATCAATGATGATGACCTCATGCTAGATCTGAACTGCAACATACCAGAGACTCGACGTAAGACGAAGACGACAGATGACTGCACCAACAGACTCCCCCTCAGATGTTGACGAGTCTTAAGTGTCGAGTCTTCAACGACTTCAGTCTTTCTCACAGTGTAAGCATCCTCAAATCTTTCTCTTCTCTTTTCATCATCATCAACAGACTCTCCACGCACAATCTCTACTCAGATGTCTTCAGACTCCCCCTTTCGATTTGCTGGGATCGCAGTCTGACTTTTACAAAATCCTCAGGTATCGGAACCTGGCACTCTATCTTCAGGTTTAAGATAAAAACCTGGCTATACCTGCACATTCTTAACCCAGAAATAAGTTTCTAAATTTAACAATTTGAATGCATCAATAACAACTCATATATGCATCAACAATCACTCTTCCTCAGATCACATACACATGATGAACCATTTGTTGATTTAAAAAACATATTTTCATAATTAAGACACACTCCCTCTCACAACCATGTCATCATGTTTAGCACTCGGAACTTTGAAAATCAGCTTTCGAATATCAGTTGTCGAAAATCTTTTTGAGTTTTTCAAAAATTTATGCTAAAACACACCGAAAATCTTTTTGAATTTGAATATAAAGAAATGCAGTAAAGAAATATTTACAGACAATATTTTTGTGAGTTTTGTGTAAGAGGATCATATCAGTTTATGAGACATGTCACTAACACCATTAAGCTGCATTTAATTTTCAGTTCTAAACAATTCACCTAGATTGTCAGTATATTTGTCCACTTAAATTTTCACACAAAGTTCAATTGATCCGAGATATGAGATTAATGTTTTAAGCTCTTGAACTTATTCGTGTGTCTCACTACTTGAATATACTCCCGTATCCAGATCCCAATATTCAGTCTTACAGGTGAGTATACCACAGATGATATCTGTAAGGGAATAAATTATAGTGCGAGGGCCGTGAGAGCTCAGGTCGATCTTTCGATACGCAGAGAGATGACGGCTTCGACTTTTGGTGTGTCCCCTTTAGAGGATCTTTTGCATTACAACAGCAGCGACTATCAATTTTATTGTTTCATCAGCTTGCTGAGGGTGATGCTATGTTTCAAGCATTTGCAGAAAGCATTTTCCGGGGACTAGGTCAGAAATTTCTTTCAGCAGAAGTCCCGGGATAATACCCCAGATATCACTGAGTATAAAGACCTAGTATCTCAGAATAAGGGACCTTTCAAACAAGATTTCAGGGGTTACCTATATATCCAAGTTTGTGTTAACCCACAGAACAAGCAAGTTTGAAATTTATGTTTGTATCTCGTCACAATTTACTAAATGTGTAAAAACCTACTGACACATCCACAGTGAGATTGTTTATCACATATTATCTAAACAATTCTTTAGCATGTTGTGACAGTCCACTGATGTACTATCATTTCCTCTTTTATGACACTAAAACTCATTTTTCATTTTATCATGTTTTTGGCTTTTTCAAATTTTCAAATGTTTTTGGATTTTCTAAAATTTCTACTCCCCCTAAAATGCAAACATATTAAAGGAAATTTGAAAACAAACTGTACAATATACTCGACAACTGATAACGAATCGCTTCAAATCGCCATCCACTTGGCATAAACAATCAGAACTCCCCCTTTCACAAAACTATTTTCTCATTATGATTTCAAAACACTTAAGTTTGTTTTAACCAAAATGATTTTTCCGGAAAATAAGTTTTGTTGGTTTTACCACTTGTAAAATTAGGAGTTTGGTTCATCATATTGTCCTTCAAACATACGAATCAGGATTACATCAAGTTCAAACTAATGATCTTGACGAATCACATTGTAATTACAAAACATATAACCTCATGTAGGAATAAAACCTCTACACAAACCATTTTACTAATCAAGATGCCGATTCCTGCTTCGCACTTACCAACCTGGAAGCTCCGGCAAGTCACACTTATCCTGTAAAAAATTAACTATTTTTAAGATTCAAACACACAATCAATTACTAAGAAAGATGCCGATTCCTGATCCGCAATTACAAACTTGGGATCTCCGGCAAGTCAGGTTTTTCAAGCAAAGAAAATGTCCACCCAAGCCTGACCAGCCTTGGGTGTTTTCAGTTCAAAAGCAGTTGGAGTGTAAGTTGCTTTCTTTTTAGCATAAAACTCCTTTACCCCTTTCACCTTTCCATCAACCATTTTTTCGAAAATCTTCTTAACTTTCCCATTAAACGCTTTCTCAACATCAAAGCTATCCTTCTCAGAATAACCCTGATTTGAGATTTCAGACTTTCCAGTTTTCCTTTTAAAATTTTCAGTCCTCAATGGCGGAAAGTTCTCATCATCCATTGAAAGAACTGAGTTTTCATCACTCTCATCAAACTGTGGCTCCTCTGATTTTGTGGAATCAGATTCATCACCAGATTTTACCTCTGATTTCTTAACAACCCAAGCTTGGTTGTCAAGATTTCCCTTCTTCTTGTAAAACCTTTTCGAACACTCTCCAACTTCAAATGTTGAATTTTTAAACACTTTAAATTTTTCAGTTGGTGGTTCGGTTTTATCAATAATAACTTCTTTCAGTTTTCCAGAAACTCCCTGTTTTGTGTTTGTCGCTTTCGGACAGTTCCATGCAATGTGACCAGCTTCATTGCATCGGAAACAGGTTCTTGTTTCTTTCCTTTGATAAGCTCCATTCTTCATTTTTTCAGCAAGAAATTCTTGATTTGTTTGTCTCCAAAATGAGCTCTTCTGTTCTTCCTCTGTAGTTGTCCCTGAAACAAATTTAACTCTGGAATTAAAATCTTTAATATATTTTTCATTTTTATAGTTTTTAGGTGGAATAAAACCAAGTCCTTTCTTTTTGTAGCTACGATTGTGGTTTGGTTTCTTTTGAAAACCAGAACCAGAATTGTAACCCTTTTTCTTGTTCAAACGTTGTTGTACTCTTGAAGTGTAATTTTTAGGTTTTCCAGTAAGATTTAAATCTTTTATTTCAGACATATTAATTTCTGCCATTTTGAAAACCTTTTTGATCATTTCAAATCGAACACTTCTTATTGGAAACTCTTTATCAAAATATAATTTGTCAGAATCATTCAAAGTATACACAACTTCAAATGTTTCATCATCCAAATTAGATTTTGACAATAAAAACTCTTTACTATAAACCCGTTTTCCCGACGATTTTGAACTTCTTTCGGACGAACTCGAACTCCCAACTGACTGACACGAACTTTTGGACTTGGACTTTGACTCTGACTCCTCATCCTTATCCAACACCTGATCAACCACTCTTTTTATCAGTTCTGACTCATGATCTGTATCGGACGCTGTGAACGTGACGTCAATATTGTCCGGTAAAACATCTGTTATCTCGGATTCTAACTTAATATTGACCGCCTGTTTTAGTTCTTCCTCATTAGGTTTCCTAGATGAGTACCCTTCCCAAATCGGAGGCGGACACTTATTATAACAGACACCCTGTTTCTTACCAGTATCCTTTTTCTTCTTTGGCTTTATTTCTTCGTCTTTAAACGCTTCAAATCCTTCAACTGTTGGATAAATTCTATCGATTATATAATCACAACCTTTGTAACTTTGCAGCAATCTTCTGATTCTTTCATTTTCAGCTGCTTCACTATCCAACTCTTTTTTCCACTTTGCACATTCTTCTATGTACATATTGATCTCTTTTTGCTTTTTCATCATGGTAGCATTCATCATCTTCAAAGCTTTTTCTCTTTCAGAGTTAGTCTTTTCCAGACTATTCACAGTTCTGTTCAATACATCATATGACTTTTTCAAATTTTTTACATCAAACAACAACTTTTCTTTCAACTTTTCTAACTCACTAAACCTCTCATCTTTCTCTATACATTGTTTACAAGACTCTAAACATTTAAGACAAGGTTTTGTGATTTCAACGATCTTCTCAACTTCTTTGACCTTTTTCAAATCTTTTGCAGCTTTCTCCTCTTTCAGTTTCTTCAATTTTTCTGCAAAATAAAATTCAAAACTATCAGAAGATAAGTGAGTTTTTCCAATATTAATCTGTTCAATTTCTTCATCACTATCACTTGTCTCTGACGAACTGTTTTCAGATGAAACAGATCCTTCATCCTCACTTTTCTCTTCATCAGATAACACTTCCATCCATTCCTTCAGCATTTCCGGCTTTCGAATAATATGAGCAATAAACGCTCCAACATTTGAATCAGCTGGAATGTACTTGTCCCAGCTAAATCCTTCAGCCATTTTCTCATCATCTTGATCAACGATACCGTGGTAAGCTTTCCTGTTTGCATCTTCGATCATTCTTCCATGAGCTGTTTGTGGCTCTTTTTGTTGATGTGGTTGATGAGTGATTTGCTGATATATAGACTTCCGATAGTAATCATCTTTCCCAGACGACTCCTTTGCTCCTCTCGGCTCCTGATTATTGCACTCTCTTTTAAAGTGACCTTTTTCCCTGCAACGAAAACAGACAACTTTAGATTTATCAAATCCAAGATTAGAAAGATTCGCATCCAAGAAATCATTTCTTCCTGTAACCAATCTAAATTTTTATGCTCTCCTCAAAACACTAGCTAAAGCCCATTTAATATCCATCAGTTCCAGCTCCTCTGCATCGATTTGGTCATAATCTTCTTTTGTGAGCATCGGATTACCAATTCTTCCGGCAATCAACCCTTCATAAGACTCTAATGCAGTGACCAATAATCCCATATGATGCTTTACAACTTCTTCAGAATAATTTTGACCATTTTGAAGATGTAGAGCTACATTACACTGAATTAAATGCCCATTTCCAGCAGATGAACTTTGAACACTTGGAGGATTCACCGTTGAGAACCCACTAGTGTTGACTGATCCTTGACTGCTTGGTGTAGATTGATTTCCAGCACTAAATGCAGTTTGTATCTTTGGACTTGCTTCAGCAGTTTGAACATTTCCTTTATAGTACAATTTAATATCTTGTTGATGAGTAGAACTGTTCATTCTAGCAATTTTCTGCTGCTCCAGATCCTGTGCCTCCAACTTTTCTATAAACTGTGCAATCGATAACTTTTTAAACTGTCCGGAATTCTTTAATATCATCAGATATGTACTCCATTCCTTTTGCGGTAACGCGTCAGCAAGCTTTTCAACCCATTCTGCTGGAGTTTTTGTAATCTTCAATTGTGACATGGTGCGTACAAGATGACAATATCTTTCAATAAGACTCTTTGTTGTTTCACCAGGCATGCACGTAAACAATTCAAACTCTTTTTTCAACAAAGCTGCTTTACTTTGTAACATTTCAGTGCTTCCCTCAAACTTCTTTTGAAGAGCTTCCCATATAGAATAAGAATTTTCATCATGTTGAAGCAACACAAATATATCTTCTTTTACCGCTTGTTGTAACAAATTGATCATCATTTTCTCTCCTTTATAACTTTCCCTCTCTTGTTCAGTAAATTCAGAAATAATTTTATCAGCTCCCAATGTATTCTTTGGCCTCTCATACTCAGTTTCGATGCTCTCCCAAGCTTTTAGATGATTCGCCTGAACCCAATTCTCAAACCGTTTCTTCCATCCGTGATAATCTTCAATTCCCATAAGTTTCGGGGGTTTTTGCATTGTTCCGGTTTCATTCTCCATGTTCATGTTCTTAGTAATTTCGGATGGACTAGTCGGGGTTGTAGCAAAAGCGTTGTAAAAATCTTCACTCATGATTCGATATCGAAGAATTTCTCAAACTGGCTTTCAAACGAACTGGTTCACCTTGTGAAATACCTGACAACAAACAAACACACAATCAGTTTTAAACTTTTATCAATTATCTGAAAGAAACTGGTACTCGAACTGATGATTTTCTGTGCAGACTGAACGATCAACTGTGCAGACTGAATAACCAACTGTGCGGACCGAATGACCAACTGACTGAATGACCCAGATCGAATTCGATTGACCTGATGAACCTTTGATACAAAATTGACTTTATGACACCTTTAAACTCCGAACCGTACGAATTCTCAAGCGAATTGATGACTTTAATACGCAACTTGACTGACAAAACAACTAATCGAAACGTGCGAACCGACTGAACTCCAAACCTTGTGACCTGATTATTCAAGCATCTTAAACGCACACAAACACTATGAACTAAAATTTCACATAACCTGATCAACTAGCACATATCACATGAAAGTTTAATTCATGAAATCAGAATATGCCGACATTCACTTTGATAATCCCATTTTCATGATAACCGACAAATAGTTGAGTCTGATACAATCAAACATTTAATCAATTCTATGTATTTAATCGAAGTAGGTGGCCGGCAATTGTTACTAAAGGATCAGATACATCACATGAAATCACATTATCACATGAGATATTATTTAATATCAATCCAACATTTATGACACATCAGACGAAAAAGTAATGTTCACGTGATGAATTAATGAACTGTCAACAATATCACATAATATTCCTATTTGGCTGTCATGTCTTCAATCGGTGGTCATTTTCAAACGACAACCTCAAACGTAAGACAGTTTCAAACGGTATGATATCTTTTCAAACAGAATAGTCAAGTTCAAACGATCAATTCAAACTGAATGGCAATTTCAAACGATATGTTCAAACGATCAGTTTCAAACGATAAGTTCAAACAGAACATCAGTTTCAAACGTAACAGTCCTGTTTCAAACGATACACTCAAACGTAATGGTTTTTTTTTTCAAACGGAACCGACCAGTTTCAAACGGGAAGGTTAGTTTTCAAACGATAGGATCAAATTTCAAACAGAAGGGTGGCAATTTTCAAACGGAACACCTATGCTTCGTTCAAACGGAACCCATATTTCAGTCCTTTTTTACCGGTTAAACTTCGAATTTTGAATTGATATTCTCAAGGGTTTGTCAAAACACAATTACGCACATATTGTAAAAGTTTCAGCCGATTTTAACCGTGAAAACTTGTAATTTTCAAAAAGAAAGGTGTAGAAACAGAAATTTGTGGCTGAATTGGTATGAACTCTTCCTCCTGAGCTCTGATACCACTTGTAGGATCGTTTTTAGACCCAAATGAGTCGTTCAGAAGAGTTTATCTTAGTTTCAGAGGCGGAAACAAAGAAACTAAGTTCAATTCAGCTAGCAATACACTTTAAACTGTTGTATGATTGATTTCGGAACGTTTTACAACCTGACAACACTTCGGCAGCACTTCGTTGCTCTGGCCGGAAAGTTACAAATGAACTAGACATGAGGGTATTTATAGGAAAAGACCCTTCCGTTTGAAAATGAACAACACTTTCAAACGGAACCCTTTCAAACTTTACATTCAAACTTGACATTCAAACTTTACATTCAAACGGAACCTATTTCAAACTTGCATCTTCAAACGGTTGACTTCAAATTCCATATTTCATGTGCTGATGTCACTATGTGATGTCATATAAGTGATGTCATCATCAATGATGATGACCTCATGCTAGATCTGAACTGCAACATACCAGAGACTCGACGTAAGACGAAGGCGACAGATGACTGCACCAACAGGATCCTTCGCCGTGCCTCGGACTGAACAGAACAGTAAACAGTGACGATGGTGATGCATTATGGTTGATGGACACTTGTGTTTACAAATGTTACTTGTTGCATGATACTAATACTGATTAAGAATAAGAGATCAGACTTGTCTTGTGTGGTTAGAACACCCATCTGTTATGTGTTGACTTGTGATATCCACATGGGATGTGTACTTGTATGTGAATTGGGTACTTGATACATATTATACAGTAATCTTGTGATGGATGCAATCTGTGCTAAATACGTGGCTTATTTGATTGTGAAACTGATTTGATTGGTAAGCACGGTAGGGATTAGGTTGACCAACTTGGACGGGTAACTTGACATACCGAGCAAATCAAAGGTGAGTTCATTCCTCTTGAGCATGCGTCCCGGTGGGTGGGACAATCATTGGGTATTCCTGAGAGGAATAAGTCAATTGGGTAAAAACTGGGATGTTGGATAATACACTCAATTTCTATCACCATTAAGTCCCATCTTGTTTGTTACCTGAGAGGTAACGGGGTATTAGTTGATAGCGCTATTTAGGTTTGGCACCCTCACCCCGTACCTGAGAGGACGGGTGTGAACTAATGACCCAGTCATGACCAATGCTTAGATAAGGGCATTGGGGAAGGGCAAAAATAATCTGGAGCCATCATGTACGGTACTCGAGTTATTATCAACATTATAATCAATGGATTGAACTAAACACTTGGTAACCAACGTTTTCGTAAAACTATGAACTCACCAGCGTTGTCTGATACACTTGTTGCATGCTCGCAGGTCATTAGGTACTATGGACAAGGAACTTGCCGTCTGGATGGCTGGAGTGGTCATGGGTCGTACTGCTTGGATATACAAGACTTGTTTACTGATTTCACATACATTGGTTTTGAAACATTTGATCAGTGTTTTACTATTTGCTTTCGCTGAACATGTTAAACTTGGACTATGTTTATAAATGTTTTATCATTATAAATGGAAACTTTGTTTTATAACTTGATGTTAGTTCAATGTGATTGGTGGCTAGATCCTGGCACGTCACACGCCTAGCGGGGTCACCGCATGTGGTATTTTTGGGGTGTGACAACTTAACCATTCAAAAGTTGCCAAACAGCCCCTAAGACCATATTTTAATATGTGGTATCTCATTGGTGAAAGAATTATGTTGAATTGTTGATATTGCAAGAGTCGATGTTGCACGAAAAGGGATATAACATGCGAGCAGGGTAAAAATGCGTGGAAGATTAAAGGCATAAGAGAATGGACGACAAAGAAGCAAATGAGGCAAGCAAGGATGGAGCAAGGAGCAGAGCAGATGTGGAGGCTAAATGGTGACGCGAACACCACACATATGATGTGTGGTG
Organism: Helianthus tuberosus; assembly: GCA_030545235.1. Lineage (NCBI taxonomy): Eukaryota > Viridiplantae > Streptophyta > Magnoliopsida > Asterales > Asteraceae > Helianthus > Helianthus tuberosus. The sequence continues at coordinate 2,342,411 of JARYGA010060305.1, forward strand.
GAGCGGGACAGGGAATCCCCATAGCTATAACACATTCTTGAAAATTAAAAAAAAAACAGAACTATTCTTGTGAGCATGTTGCACAAACACTACTATGCGTAGACCTACTACTCGCTGCGAATACATGCCTTTCTCTTTGTCAAAAACCCTAAGGATCAACCCATAACATCATTTCAAGCCCATGTAAATTTTTAAGTGAATCTCACATTCTTTTTGCTAATACTGATCCCAAGCTTGAGATCCTTCAAAAACGACGAGGATCCACGAGAAAACAGGTTGTTCTCAATCCAGAATGGGAAAACCAACTAGTAATCTTGAATCCACAAGGAGAAACACACAGCCCATTAGATCTATGGCTCGATCCAAGGTTTCTCTCTCTAACTTGCGATCTTGTAAATGAGGGGATTGGTCTAGTCCCTTCGCATAATAAGGTTTTACATGCATGTTACCATTTTGCCCTTCATAAGCTTTCCTATATTTGTTTCCTTTTTGGATTTTTTTTAATCCATTTTGCCCCATAATCCATATAACCTTTTCAATCCATTTATTATTGAAATTTTCGTGTTACATTGTACTAACCGTATTATCATACAAAATCTAAATGTAATGCTAAAATCAAAGCAAATTCAATATCTCATATCAACATTCAACCATGTCAAACACAAACATGTACACAAACCAAGACAATTAAAAAAATCCACTTTAGATTTTGTAAAGGAACAAAGATTTTGTATAAAAGAAATTATAATAAAATTTCATTTATGGGTCCTGACAAGTTGGTCTAGTGATTAGTCATTTGATTTCTCTCTTTAAAGTCCTAAGTTCAACTCTTACTAGCATCACTTTGAAGGACATTGGTGGTGACAATGAAGTTAAGAACTAGGCCTCTCTGGAGGTCGCCAGTTCGAAACCAAGCCGAACTGGGTTTTACCGCAGTGGGCCTTCGGGCGGCGGGTTTTCCCCGGAACCGATGGCTTGGTGGCTCGGGTATGCATCCAACTCTGACCGTTATGGATGAGGGGATACATTTGCTCGATTGAAGGCATCTCATGATGCTTATCCGGTGATTTAGTTGGCCGTTCAAAAAAAATTCATTTATGGAATTAATCTTTCCAAATGGGTTCGCAAATTCAAAACTATGTAACAAAGACAATTTAAGCAAACGACTAAGTAGCTAACACTTTGAGAATCAAACAGGTACTTTTTCTTATTGTAAACATGTCTTGTATATTTTTATATTTCGGATAAAGTCTTCTTCATAAGTCCAACTCAAAAGTCAAAACCACTTTTGAAAATTGGATTCTTAAGCATCTGAGTTGTGAGATAAAGAATAAAATCAGCTTTTGACTTATCATAAGGAATATTAATATATAAACTTGTATGAGAGGATCGAACATACAAGGAGATGTTGTCATGGTTGGACCATGCATCGACGGTTAAACCCTAACCAACGGTCCAACCCTCACATAGTCATGCATATTGAGAAATTGAAAAGTGAAAATTAAGTAAGAACCACTTGTGAAGTATAAAATACTTACATCCAAGATATCTACCATTTAGAAAAGGCAAATTGGATTTTAAGTAATCCAATCTAGGTGTTTTTGGTCAATAATAATCCCAAGTGAGTTTGTCCAACCTTTTTCATTTTGTTTGTATAATGGTCCGCCGTTAAAAATAACTTAACGGGGTTAAGTTTTTTTTTCCAAATTGTAAACCGATGTTTTAGGGATTTTGATCAGAACGAGGATACAAGTCGATTGATGTAAAACTTACCTCGAAACGGTGCTCCAAACGACTTGATTTTGTTAAATGGAAGTTTAAATACCCGAATTGAAGCACCGTTTTCGTTGTTTAGAGCATTGTTTCGAGGTAAGTTTTACATCAATCAACTCGTATTCTCGTTCTGATCAAAAGCCCTAAAACACCAGTTTGTAATTTGGAAAAAAAAACTTAACTCCATTATGTTTTTTAACGACGAACCGTTATACAAACAAAATGAAAAAGATGGAACCACTGTCCGGAATAAACTCAGTTGGAATTATTATTGTCCAAAAATGAGTGTTTAGATCCAATTTGCCTTTAGAAAAAAGTATAGTGTTAAAAGGACTCTTGACCATATTGTTTTGTAAACTCAAAAAAAATATACATAATGATGAAAGGGTATAATAAGTGAATAATTTAGTAGAAAAATGTAACAGGAATTCATCAAAATTAATTTCTATAAGTAAAAATTGATCAATGCATCAAAGTATTATAAAACGAACATAAATACTCATTTTCTGAAGATGAAAAAAAATCAACCAGCATTTGCTGCCATGCTGGTCCGGTGAAGAAGAAACACCTGCAACTTGCAGGCTAACTAGAAGAAGCAACCATCAAAATCATAATATTGATTTGATCAATCGTCAAGGAGAATTTAAAATCTTCAAAAAAAAATTAAAAAAAAATGATTTTGGTGGTTGCGTGTTTCAAGAAATTAAAAGCATATATTATTTGTAAATTTTATTTTGGGTTTTACGTCTGTTGCTTAACCTCACTAGAGTTCTGTATGTGTCAAATTTATGATAGATATTAATGATTTAATACATAAATTAAGCATGCATATATGTATTGATAGACAGAGGATCCTGTACATTAATCCAGAAGTGTGAGAATTGTATTATAACACTATATATAACACCATATAAACACCGGGTAACACTATGTAACACCATATAACACTAGGTAACACTATATAACACTCAGGGCCGTCTCCGAGAATGATAAAAAAAATTTGGGCCCTGGGCAAAACAAAAAAAATTGGTATAATATAAACTCATCAAATATATATAAAAAAACCACAATATGACATGGTAATCATGGGGTTTGAACTCATGACCTCAAGATTATAACCCAAAAGATTAACCAATTAATCATAAAATCATCTTGTTAACAAGATCGAAGAGTCAATTAATTAAGTGAATTGATAGTTCAAAACAGTTTAGGAAATAAAAAATGCATGGGATTAACTGAAAATTGTTTAGGAAATAAAAATGTAAAGGAAGGGTTTAGAACTCATGACCTTGGTTTTCAAATTTGAGTATCTTAACCATTGAACTAGCTTCATTTTTTTATTATTGAAGTCATTTATTAAACATTTAAGATAACAGTGCTCATTTAAAAATCTTGACCCTAAATCTTTGTTGGGCCCTATAAACCTTTTGGGCCTTGGCGTCTGCCCGGGCTGCCCAGCCCACAAAGCCGGGCCTGATAACACTATATAACAAATATAACATTTTATTTTGTCTGATAGCATGTCTATGATAGATGTATAGTGTTATATATTGTTATATGGTGTTACATAATGTTATACGGTGTTTATATGGTGTTATATATAGTGTTATAATACACTTCTCACACTTCTGGATTAATGTACAGGATCCCTACCCTGTATTGATAAAATAAGTATGTTGAGACGGGTATAAGTATTTCTAGAAGTCATATATGATATCTAGACATCATTTGATCATATGTGGACGTACTTAAAAGTAATTGTGAAAAACATCTTTTACTTTCGGATATCATATGATATTAGACATCTTTATAAGGGTAGTGGGTATAACTTATACCTCTAGCCATTGGCCCAAGTGCACAATTTAATTGCCACCGTCAAAGTGAAATAAAATAACTACATGCGGTTTTGCCCAATTTTTGAACGAGCACACATGATAATTGATACATACAAATTATTTTTGAACGAGCATACATCCATATTTAACGATTACTTTTTGAACGAGAATCTTGAAACTCGGGATCAACACAACAATATTTTCTAAAGCTACTGACGACTTAGACTAGAAGGAGTGGTTAGGCCCATCCCCACGGGGATGAGCCTCCACGTAAGCGCCACGTAGGCGGCTCGTGGGGGATGGGCCTCCTTCATAATTGAGGGGGATGGAGGATGGGGCTACCCCACCTCATTATTTTATAATTTTCTAAGTTTTACTTTATTAACTTAATAAAAACTTTATAAAAATTAACAAATACAACATAAATAAATTCATTTCATAACATAAAAAAAAATTACATTTCCTAAAAAAAAAAAAATAGATTTCCGAAAAATAAAAAAAATATTACATTTCCTAAAAAAAAACTAAACTACTCGTCTTCGTCTTCGTCTTCGTCTTCGGCACCGTCCGCTACGTTAACGTTGTTCCAAATATGTTCTACCAAATCCTGTTGAAGGTTTATATGCGTGAAGTCGTTGGTTAGCGCGAACGAGTTTAAATCCTGTTGCGTCGGATCTACCGGGACAGTATTCCCGTAAGATGCATTCTCATCATACTCACAAATCGCCCAACCTTCGTCTTCAATAATCATGTTATGGAGCAAAATGCAAGCGTACATAATCAGGCGCAACTGCTTCGGTGTGAACGCACGTGCCGGTTGATCAAGGACGGCCCATTTTTTTTTTAAAACACCAAAACAACGTTCGATGTCTTTTCTTGCACCTTCTTGACGCTTGGCGAATTTTTTCCTTTTTTCGTCTTCAGGATATGAAATAGTCTTGACAATTGTAGACCAAGACGGATATATTCCGTCAGCAAGATAATACCCGCGTCTATATTCAACCCCTGAAACTGTAAAACGGGTGTCCGGACCGATTCCATTAATGACATCGCTAAAGATCGTCGATTGGTACAGCACGTTGAGGTCGTTGAGTGAACCAGGGAGCCCAAAGAAAGAATGCCAGATCCACAAATCTTGTGACGCCACGGCCTCAAGTATTAAGGTTGGATAGCCGTGATCACCTCGCGTGTATTGGCCTCGCCACCCAGTCGGGCAGTTATGCCACGCCCAATGCATACAATCAATGCTACCAAGCATTCCCGGAAACCCGTGCCTTGCTTCATGAGCTTGGTACAACTGTTGAACATCATACGCGTTTGGTTTCCGCAAATATTTTTTGCTATACAGTTTCACCACATTATGGCAAAACCGATACAAACATTCCCGCGCGGTTCTTGAGGACATCTGTAAGTACTCGTCCAACGCGTCGGCCACTGTCCCGTACGCCAGTTGGCGAATGGCCGCAGTAAACTTTTGTAACGTGGTGAACCCTTCATAATTCCGAGCATCGGGTCGTTGAGTGAAAAACGGGTCTAGCCCCGCCAAATCATCAGCAATCCGTGTGAATAAACGGCGACTCATTCGGAACCTTCGTTTGAAAGTGTCGGCGTTGTAAAGGGGTGCTTCCGAAAAATAATCGTTAACCAAGTTCTCGTGCGCTCCTTCGCGGTTTCTGTTAACATATATTCGTCTGGTAATAACGTTTTCAGACGAGTCCTCTTCCTCTTCCTCTTCCAAAAGAATCTGCGCCGCCTGTACCATAGCGCTTGCGAAAAACATCTCCTCTTCATCCGAAGAAGAGCCGGACCACCAAGGATTAGATGCCATTGTGGATGAAGAGATATTTTTTTATAAAAGATTGGTATAAAAATGGGAGTGTTTTTTTATAAAAATGGATGAGAATGGGTGAAATATTGAAGAAATGGTATAAAGAATGGGTATATATTTAAATTGAAAAAGGTTTTTTTTTTTTTTTTTTTTTTTTTTTTTTATAAAACTAGCCGTTATTAACGGCTATATCTTCAAAGGTGGCCCGGCAAGCCCGGCTTGGGTTTGCTGGTGAAGACGGGTGGGATGGAGGGGGGCGGTGTGGGGGACCGGCGCCGGTCCTAGCCGGGCCTCAGCCGGCCCCCACTCCTTCTAGTCTTAGTACTTTTACTCCTCGAACTCCTCTAGCGTCATCTCATCTTATCACATGTTGTCATCGAATCTTAGGTTCTACATCCAAATTATTTTGCTTTAATTTAATGATTCCCATATACTATCTCTATTTAATGAACTGTGTTATTCTCATTTTTAGTCAATCAGTATTATGCCCCTCGTTGCCTACAAAAAGACTTATGTATTCGTCACTGGGTTAATTTCTAAACAGACTTGATAGTTACCTCGTATTCATAGACAACCAAATACTAACATAGTCGAAGGATGTGGCGGAATGACAACATTAAATTCTACTAGAACACACGAGTAAAATATTATATTATATTATATTATTTTAATAAGTTGTTAGCTACAGTGCCATATTATTTTAGGTATTCCATGTTCACACAACACACGTACGAGTGCTAATTGCACATCTTTAGACCTTAAAGATGTGTTAACTATCTTATTCTTGTCATAATATCAAAACCGAGTCTTCTAACAAAATCATAATTTTCAACAACTTACGAGTCTTCTACACATATACCCGTGTCTTTAAAATCAACTGACCCGCAATTTGTCCCTTTGCTTAAGTTTTCTACAAATTTTCAAAAGAACAACACATTGCCACAAAAACAAACATGACACAACACTTCCATTTAAATGCAACAAACCAGAAAAACACAAAAGCCCGGTAACGTTTAGGCAGCAGCGGTGATGTATTCAATCGCTTGTTTGCATATTCCGGTCATTGTTGCTTCGGGTCCGTACACCTACATAATGAATGATTCATAAGCAAATATCCAATTTGAGCCTAGAGTCATCAAAACCACAACACCCCTATAAAGTTTCATAGTGGTCATGCTTATTAGACAAATTGTTACACAAACGGACTTTCAAGTTTCAACCATGTTTTTGGTTGTCATGACATTGCACGGGGTGTTTGGGATTACTTATTAAAACGGCTTATTTACTCCCAAAGAAGCAGTTTGAACCGAAATCCGAAACACCCTCGCTCACAAACAGTTTTAGTAATCTAAGTTATTCCCTCTTCAATTTTTGCCTTTTTGAAGGTACATTTGACTCCATAAAGACAGGATTACCCTTGTTTCTAAAATCTTAGGGGCTGTTTGGCAACATCTGAATGATTAAGTGCTGAACCAGTAAGAGGTCTGAACCATTAAGAGCCTCATTAAGAGGTAAACAAACAGCTCCTTAGTGTTGAGAAATTAAATGCTGAAAAAAAAATTCACCTCAATTGGGATGCCAATCTCCTCTCCTAGTGCCCGCATCTTCGCTAGTCCTTTTTGGTAATTTGGACCTCCTCTCCTTACGTAGATGTGCATGTTAGCAGCTTTCAACTTAGCCTCCTATAACAAATGTCCAAATCATTTTTCATTATTTGAAAAAAAAAAAAAAAACTTTTGAGATGGAATTAGTTATGGGTGTTTATGAACCGTTGAAACCCGACCGAACCGCCCAAACCGAAGCAAGTCCGCAAGTTTAGCCGACTTAAAGTATACGTTTCACTTTTGACTGACTGGGTTACAGTTTTGAACTAAGAACCGGAGGTTTAACGTTTATTATCTAATATTTATTATCTTAGAAATATACAATTATATATAGTGAAAGGTTTAAATACAAAAGGTTCTTAACGTGCGACGGTACGCGACCACCAATATAACGTGCGTAATTAGGGTTTAACCCAACTCATGCATAATTATGCAAATAACGTGCGTAATATGTATTATAACGTGCGTAATATGTATTATAACGTGCGTAATTATACAAATAACGTGCGTAATTATGCAAAGTTAATTACTATTGTGTCACCGTGTTCAATTGAAGGCATAGATTAGATAAGATGTGCGGTTGAGATGCTCGCGTACGCATTATATATATGTTTATTTTTTAACAATCTTTACCATTAAAAAAATTAACATAAAATTACGCTTATAAAAAATAATTCAAAACCACAAAAAAAAACCCAAACCATCAAACCAAAAAACCAGTCGGTCCAGCCCACCCAACCAACCCAGTTGGTTCGGTTTATCATCTTCCAAAACCTTAGTTAGCAGTTCGGACCAGAATATTTGTCGAAAACAGCTAAACCGAGCAGTGGACACCCCTAAATTTAAATGCAAATGAGTAAAGAATGAACCTTCTCTTTCATGGCACGAATGATGCCATTGAATGTGGCTGCAACATCGGTGAAGTTTGCAATTCCACCTCCTACTACAAGAGCTCGCTTTTGACCATCTGGATCAGCAGTTGCACACTGTACATAATAATTTGATCAAACCCTCGTGTTCAGTTTTATGAATATTGATGATTCTACCCTTGTTTCTAACATAATTGCACCGTTAAAAGAGAACGAATAGCTTACATCAATGACAACTCGAGCATACTGCAAAACCTCTTCTTCGTTTGGTGCCCCGCTGTATTCGGCATAGTTTCCGAGCTCGGATGCATAACCAAGATCTCCAACCTGGTTTGCACAATGATTTCATATGTAAGAGATAGAAATGGAAAACTAATCATTCATCAAAGTGAACATTAGGGGTGTGAATTTCTCACACGACCTGAAAAACACGAGGCGAACCTAATACGAAATTTGCGGGTTTGGGTTTAGTCTAAACGGGTTCGGGTCAGTTTCAGGTTGAACCCGCGAACCCGTTTAGCTAAACGGGTCGCGTTTGGGTCAACCCGGTCGGGTTGGCTTGGGTCAACCCGGTCGGGTTGGCAGGTAGACCCGCTTAATCCATTTATATTATATTATATTTTTTTACAATATGTTTTATCATAAATTAAATTGGGTGTGTATTTTGTGCCATAATTATAACTTAAAAAGATAATTTGACATAAGATTTTATAATTTAATTGTAACCGCATTATATATTTGAGTTTTTTAGTAATAAATTTTAACTTTAATATATTAAATTGTGAAGAAAAAAAATTTCAGGTTGAATGAGTCGTGTTTAGGTTCATATGTATGACACGATTTTCAGGTTCGGATCGGGTTGAAACTGTCAACCCGCGAACACGGCCCATTTAGCACCCCTAGTGAATATACTTTGGTCAGCTTCGGAAGACTTGTTGAAATGTGTATACAAAAAAAAACAGTGTCAGGTATGCTACACACTTCAGTAATAATCTATTTTGCTGTATAAAAATACATTTTCGGCAACTTTTAACCCCTTCGATGTGTTTCCTTTTTAGCCAATTTTTTTTACAATTTTACTCCTTAACTCGTTCAAGATAAAAGGCAACCCAAATCAACCTGTTTACAAGTAAAGGGGTCGAAATTGCCAGCTGTAATAAGAGGGTTTCGGTACGGATTGCATAAGAAAAATAAAAAGAAGTGAAACATACTGTATCAGCATATATGACACTAGCACCTCCACCAGCAACCATGGTCCAAATTCGTCCCTTTGGATTAAGAACCGTAAACTTCAAAGATGCACTAGTCTGCAACATTCGACGTAAATAAAATTAATTATGTGAATGTATTATAATATTAAAAAATTGCTAGTAATGTGTACCTTTTCATCTAGTCCATGAATAAAGCTTTCGGTAGCACTCATAACTCTTCCGAAAGGCAATGGGAACTCAAGGTTGCCCCACCTGAAAAATTGAAAGAAATGTAAGATAACACTTGAAGGCTTTTATGTCACATTTTATAATATTTTATTTTCTATAAAAAGCTGCATGAAATCGAACACTGTTTCTCAATTTTAGACGCCAAATATACACAGGATATAATTCATATATAAAATAAGATTCCACATCAAACAGTTTTGCAAAATGAGCAAAAGAACAACCTACATGTTGAGCAAGTTATTCGTTGATACGATCAATAGTAAACTCGGTAATAAAATGCAGGTTAGTTTCTATTTTGCACCTAATTTAAAGTTAGTGCTAGAAAAAAAAGTAAACGTTGTTTCTATTTTATGCAGTCCATAAAAAACGATGATAAATTGATAATAATCATACTTTTTAAAGTTCTTGAAAGCAGCAGTGTCATCAAGTTCTCCTCTCATGTCAAGAGGATAAGGCTTTCCATCAACTAGAGTGAAAGGATTCATTTCTAAGAAAGTGAAGTCAAGATCTGAAACACACAAAATGAAAAGATCAAATAAATTTTACCAACAATTATGAGATGTGCTAAGTAATAAGAGTAGAGATTTCTGAATTAACTGTTAATTTACCTATGAATAAAGAATATATAGCTTTGATGAACTCCTCGATTACAGGTTTAATCTACATCATTGAAGAAATAAGTATCACAAATCCAATATACACAAACAATGTCAATGCAATTGTTCTTTAGCTTACTATATAAGAACATGATGTTGCGTAACAGGTTATTTTATATGGGTCAAGTCAACCGGAAACGCTTTTTACCCTCGTTTATATAATTCTCCGAAACAATTACTGTTTCCTATATTAAAACAGTAAAAATCTAAGATTTTGAATAAGATGGTTTAAGAAGTTTATTGCATCAAAAACAAGTTTCATCTTTAGCTGTTTTTTACCCGTTTGACCCATTATAGTTAACCTGAATTGACCCATTCATAAGTACCGGGTTAAACTGTTTCCCTCTAGTTACAAATGATTAGACTTAACGGTTACCTCCAATGGAAGTGTAGCAACAAGTGGAGCGCATATCTCTTGATTCAACGACACCCCAGTTGGCAAAAAGATGGTCTTGACCTGCAAAGATGGGGAAGATGCACAGTTATATAAAAATATAGAGTAAAAATTGGTATATAGTATAAAATTATGAGCACAAAACATTGGGTTGACCTGCAAACACTTTTATGTCCACCTTTTAAATCTTTTATAAATCGCTAATGTGTTTATTATAAGAGTAAAACGCCATTTTCATCTTTTTGCTAACTTAAAGGAAAATTTGGTCTTTTTCACTTATAACCAAATACCCCTGAAAAGGACCGAATTGCCCTTAAAGTTGACAAAAAGACGGAAATACCCCTGACTTAACTTAACGGAGAAAAACTGATGGAGTTAAGGAGCCGGATAAAAATGGCAAGATTTCAAATCCAGATGCGGAAAAACAAACCTTTGGACGAAAGTCACAAAACTAGCCAAACCTCAGGGACGAAAATGGCATTTTATTCTTGTTATAATTACAAAAACAATGGTATTTCAGTAGTAAATTAGATCTTTGAACAGTACAATATTATAGGTTGTATACATTTAGTCATAGAATACGGGTCGAATTTCACCCCATTTCACTCGTTCAAAGTTCAAACCATTTGACCAGTTCCTCTTTAGCTACTTTTACGAACAGTTAGAGATAAAACACAACCAAATCCACTCACTCATAAATAAATGGATTTAAAAAATAAGAAAAGTTTTTTCGCAAATATAACATAAGAAAACTTGTGTACCTTTTCCCAATTCTCTTCAATGTCAATACCTCCACATTCTGAAAAGCTAATGCTACATCCTAATCGCTCGGAAACAATGTTGATATAAAACTCTTCATTGTGTGGAACAAATGGTTCAACAATGAATGTGGTTATGGGTCCTTTGCATCCTCCCATCTCAACCTATTAAGTCAATACAACCTTTTAACAAAACATATAAAATAAAACTCCAAGATGTATAAGATGTAAAATTACAAGTCAACACTAGAGATAGCAAGATGGGCCGCACAATGAATACAATGTCAAAACGGATTCAAGTTGAAAAGGTTCATTTTCTAAGAATGGGCTGTGTTTTGATTGACTGTAAATAGTAATATACTTTGTTGTTCATTTTCTATTTTTTTACAGAGCTTATGAGTTAAATATGATTACAAAAACAATAATAGTTAAAGTCTTTAAAACAAAAAGATTTAAGATGTTGTAAGATTTAAAAAGAGACTTAATGACTCTTAAAATATTTTGGCACATTCCCTTTTAGCTATTTTTTTATTCGACTAATTTGAGATAGAATGCAACCCAAATCGACACATAGAATAAAGTAAGACCACACGTGTAAACAATATTGTTGGAATTTTCCCACTAGCATTACACTTGCATATTAAAACATGTAGGTTGTGAATTTGGTTGAGAAACAAATCAAAATTGACTATAAAACATAAACCTGGTACTTTTAGATTTAGAAATGATATGTATGCATATGTGTGTCGATACTCGGTACACACACATAAGAAAGTAGTTGACTTAACTAGGTCTAAACTTGTACTCTTTATATATAGTAATGATTAAACATTTACCTCTTTACCAAGACGTGCCTTCACAAACTCAGAAACTTGGGCCAAATCAAGATTTAGAGCAACGAGCCCACTTTTCCCACGTTTACCAAACAGCATATCAGGTTTCACAACCAATTTTGCTGAAGAAAGCCAAGGTTCCACTTTTACTAGCTCATTCAAGTCTGTAGATTCAGTAATCTGATGTAACAAAAAGAGATGTGTTAATCAATAATCTCACCTCGAAACCATGTTTGAGCCATGCTAATATATAGACAATTCATAATCATCATTCATCAAGAGTTCGAAACTAAGATACTACAAACGTTATTGCTACAAGAATCTGCGCTTGCCCATAAAAAAGTAATACCATCTTACCTATGAGCAAACAATCAATTTGAGGACTTTATAACCTTTTTTCTTCTTCTTGCCAGTAATTATAAAGTTATAACCATTGATATATTAGTGTCTTTCCAAGAACATATGGAACAAAACGGTTCCTCCATTCAGTTTTACTTCTTAGATTTACAAAAAACTATATCTAAAGTCTAAACAATAGTTGGCCAAAACTACTGCCATCAAGAAATCATGGTGTTATTTAGCCTATTCACAAAAAAAAAAAAATGCTCTAACTACATCAAGGCTTTCTGATGTGCCTTTTCAAATTGTTTATGGCATAGTTATTAAAGGCACTAGGCGCACTCAAGGTGCATAGGCCTCACCTGGGGCCTAGGCGCAAAGCGCAAAAAAAGCGAGGGCCTGAGAAAAATAAAGCGCATAATGAAAAAAATAAAAAAAAAATATATTATGTATTAGAAAAAGAATACTATTCTTCAAATAAAATAAACAAAGTCTATTATGTAACACTTTATATCATCTAATTAGTACGAAAAATTAGTGTATTAGTGTAGAAAAGTAGTTTTCCTTGATTAAAAGTAGAAATTTGGCTAGAATCTTGTCGGAATTTAGCCGGAAACTCTCCGGAATATAGGAATCTTGCCGGAATGTGCGCCTGAACCATCACCTGGAGAGTTAAAGCGCAACTGCCTCGCCTCGCCTGAAAAATGGGCCTAGGCGCAAGAGGCGATGGCTTTTAACAACTATGGTTTATGGTGATTTGAAACTCCATAATCAGTTAACCGATTAAAGGTAACAGACTAAACAATCAGAGTATCAGAATCATAATATCTTATGCCAAACACTTTTTATCACTTCACGCACACGCCTATTCACCCCCTAAATGCTACACATGTCAGGTAAATCTAGAGTAAGAGAGGTTTAGATTTGTGCTTAAAACTGATTCCAACATTATGTAACTTGAAAAAATCACTATCAGAATAAGATAATCACCAATCAATATTAATATCTAAACTCCAACTCTACATCGATCTCAAACGACATCCAAACACCCCCTAAAACTACAGATCAGATCAAACAAACACTTCCACAATCAGTACACATGATCCAATACTAATCAGTCACCAATTAAGTTCGAGATCCAGCTAATACACTACAGATTCAATTACATCTTCCCCTACAAACAATTAGCACACGAAACAAACCCTAACAGTCCAATACAAAACCGAATCGTATACCTGTGCTGATTTAATAGCCAAATCAGAACCAGAAATCCGTTTGAAATGCTCCTTCACCAGCCTCTTTGAATCATACTCTCTGATCTTCTTGCGTGCCATTATTGTTACGTTAAAAACCCTAGTTCTTCACGGATAAAACAACAAAATTAGTATAGATCTTAAATTAAATTAAGTGTAGGAATCAAGTACTGGATCAGATCACGAGCTTGATTCACATTTGAAGTGAGTTAAACAAAGGATTGAATTGAAATGTTGACGTAAATCTGTGAGAAAATGAGAACTTACAGTTGTGAGTTGGGAGTTTGGTTGAAGGTTGTTGGAGATCAGATGCAGAGCGGATATTCAATGAGAATGCTTGTGGATTTATAGTTGAAAAATATTATTATTATTATTATTATTATTATTTATTATTATTATTATTTATTTATTTTATTTATTTGTGATCTTGTTTTTTTACTCGGCGGTTGTTCACAGCAACATTTCGTCTCCTAGAGATCGGGGTTTCGTTTTTACTAGGTTAGGTTTCGCTATTCAAAAGGGGTAGCGGCGCAGCTTGTTGCCCGCTTACCGGCTATCTTGGTGTAATTTGTTTGGCTAAACTTTTTGGAACGTTATATATATATATATATAAATGACAATCCAAATTAAAACGTTTATATTAAAATACTAGTCAGTTTCGATATTTTTGCACTGCCGGTATCGAACCGGTACCGTATAGTCATAAACGGTACGGTGTGCGGTTTATATTTTTACTCATTGTCAGTATCAGTATTTTTGGGTACGGATCTCATCTCCATTGCGTTCATCGTTAAAATTTGATTGTGTTTGCTAAATCAAAATAATGTTATTTATTTTGTATATATCACAATAAGGAATAAGATTGTTAAACAAGAGGGTTCGAATCAAGTCAATATAAATACACAATTTAAACTTGAGCAGGTGATGATACAAGCCAGTCTGCCTCGTAATGTTCGGTATGACCTGGAAACTCAGCTTCACGATTCGACTCTGATTGTGGTGCAGTGAGTTAATTTTTTTTTTTTAATTTAATGATATTGTATGTTTTTACGTACAAGACTTAATATAATGAGCTAGCAACAGTCCTAGATGCATAAGTAATCTACTAGCATAACAAGAAGAAAAATGAGACATGAATGACAAGTTTAAAGTTTATTCGAGTTAACAAACAAATTATGTTATATTGTATTATTCGGAACCAGACGAATTACACTTGGCTCTACCTTGCCTCAAAGATTTATCCGGATCAACTGGCTTGAGCTAAATTTAATTATGAGGTGGGATGATGATAAAATAACAAGGGAGATGTGAGTGAATTGCAAGATGAAATTTATTTGTAAACTACTATTGTAAATTTGTAATATTTCCAATTGAAATTTGCTTTCTCATCTTACTAACACATTAAGTATCATTGTCGTGTGACATAATAATAATGCAAGATTCTATCATCATACATGACTATAGTAAAAAAATTAATTATAGTTAAAAAAAATACCCATCCTATTCAAGAAGTAAACTACTCAAAACATTACATTTAATTTAAATAAAAAACAAATCACAATTATGTCATATACCGTGTATATATAAAAAACAAATAAACAAATGTACAAAACAGACTTGCAAATTACAAAAATGAAACAAACAAGCTTTCATCTATACAAACAATCTTTTATCTATATATGTTCAAACATGACTCGTTGGTCGCTAAATAACTTCATGCGTACACTATACTTAACGATTTCTCATACCGTCTTTTCTTAGTACGAATGCCTAGCCCATGTATCGCATAGGCAAATGAGACGTCGGAAGAAATGATGGGTAAAACTTTATACATCATAAAACAGTATGAGGCGAATGCCTTATATGGAGAAATCGTCAAGACAGTTGAAGAGAAGTTTGTCTTTTCCCCTCGCCAGCGAGCCGTGTTTGAGTGTTTGCGAGCCCCCCATGCTCAGGATTTCCTGTCTGTTGTTCCCATCGAAGGTTTAGGGCAGAGTATGTCGGCGGTGGAATACCGGGCTATCCTCAAGTACCGTTTAATGATACCCCTTTTCCAGGCTGATGACCCGTGTCCTGTGTGTCAGAAGTGTTGCTTGGATTCTTTTGGGGAGCATGCAGTACATTGCAAAGAATTGCCGGGGTTTAAGTATCGTCATGATTTAGTTCGCGATGTGCTGTATGATGTCCTTAAGCGAGCAGGGGTCTCGGCAAAAAAGGAAGCTCCAGTGAACTTCTTGACTGATCCATTAGAAGGGAGATCTACGCTACGGCCCGCTGACATTCTTGTTTTTGGATGGGAAGGAGGGAAACACGTGTGTGTCGATTTGACAGGTGTGTCCCCCCTTGTTGGGCTAAGGGATCACAGTTTTGTGGTGGGACAGGCGATAACCAAGGCAGAGGCGGGCAAAGTAGCTAAACACGAAAAAGCTTGTATCGAGAATCAGCACGTGTTCGTCCCGTTCGCTTTCGATACATTTGGCGCTCTCGCCCCTGACGCGGTGCGATTCCTAAAGCGAGTTCAACAGGTGGTAAGCAGTAACACCACACATGTTAAGGGGCAGAATTTTGTGTTTAGCAGGGTAGGGTTTGCCATTCAGAAGGGGGTAGCGGCGCAGCTTGTTGCTCGTCTACCTGCCATTAGTTTGTAATTTCTGTTTATAGGGTATGTATATTTATATCATGTTGTTTTGACCGTGAGTAAAAAAAAAAAAAAACAATATACCTAATTAATAAAGTTTTATATGGTTTTTTTTTTTTTTTTTTCTGTGTCTCATTTTCTCCGCCGGTATGGTATTCATCTATATTATATTCTATTGTTGGTCCAAAAAAATGGAATATTGTAGGTTGCTAGAGAAGTTGGATAACCATCTTAATCAATACATTTACTCCTAATTTCCACAAAGGGCATCTCTTTATTGGCCAATAAAATAAAATAATGTTATGACAATTATTAAAAATAATGGGGCTTTATATCGGCTCAAGTTTGGAAGTTAAGCGATCTTGATTAGTTTTCAAATATCTTTATTGTTCTTAGGGGTTGTTTGGTAGCCTCTGAATGGTCATTAAGAGGCTACCTCTTAATGGAACCATTAATAATTTTACCAATGATAAGGTAGAAGAATGTGACATATGATGATTTACCATTCAGATGTTAGCTCTTAACCATTCAGACTTGAGGTTACCTCTTATTCATTCAGAGGTTTTAAACCATTAAAAGGTAGCATCTGAATGATCATTAAGAGGCTACCAAACAGCCCCTTAATATTTTATTGGGGGGATTCAGCCTTAAATTGTAAGTTATACCCATAATGTCATTTTTTTGGTCCCCTTGAGTGTCCCTTTCGCTTGTTGGTACCCTTTTCAATTACATGTATAGTATTTAATATTTACCATGAACGCTATTTTTACTTTTTATTTAAGGTACTTCAGTTTTTTTTTCTTTTTCTTTCTTTTTCATTTTTCTTTGCTAAACAATAATTTTTCCAATGATGACCTTTTTAAAGAAAACAAATTTACCTTTTTCCATTTTTCTTTTACCTTTGGTTCTCTTGCTTCTGTGGCTACTAGTTTTTTGGACAGAGTGCAGAGAGTCGTGCACAACAGTTTCTCGCCGTCAAGAAACCGAAGTTTTATTTTCGATAGAATTGGATTTGCTATTCAAAAGGGGGCTGTGGCGCAACTTTTTGCCCGTTTACTAGTCATTATTGTGTAATTCTTTTTATCGTTAATGAATTTTTTTTTACCAAAAGTAAAACAATCTCTCAGACTGATAAAAATATTTAATACCTTAAATAAAAGAAAAGTTAATTGACTCAAATGGAAAAAACTAATAATTTATATATTTTATGCAATACTATAGTTAATGTTGGGATGGTTCAAGATCAAATGGAAAAATCAATAATTCATATATTTTATGCAATACTACTTAATGTTGGGATGGCTCAAGAACGAGCCAAGGTCAACTCAAGCTCGAAAATATACGAGTTAGCTTGGTTTGGCTTGAATACTTAACCTAGTTGAAAACTTAAATTAAAGGGTAAATTACAGTTTTCGTCCTTTATGTTTGTATAGGATTGCAATAGATGCCCTTTAACTTCAATAATTACAGTCACAGTCCTTTCTTTGTTAATAACATTACACGCTAGGTCCTTTAACACTAACCTGGTTAAAATTTTCAATTAAGTTCGAATACATAAGGATAGTTTAGTCTTTTTACCCAACTACTTAAAATTTGTTTAATAAATATAACAAAAACAAAATTCATTTCCCTTCTCTTCTCATAAGACACACACTCCCTTTTTTTTTCTCTATCTCTTGCTCTCTTTCTCTTCTCCATAACAACCAATCAGCACACCGCCATTTTTGACCACCACTTCCGGCCGTTTGAAACATATCTAAACAGCCATCCAACTGAAAACACACCTGTAGCCAGAACTAATTCGACCAGATGTTATAGCCGCCATCTTGTAGTCGATAGAAAAATAATTCTTTCATTTGTTAGTTCCAATTTTTTGTTAAATAAATGATATCTAGAGGTCTTGTTAATAAATCACAAATTTTGTCAAAATTGCGGTGGGCAATTCTCTTTAAATTTACAAACAACCACAAACAAATATTGTGTTTAATTCCCAGTACCGATTTTTAATGCAGGTTTTTAATTTTTTTTAACAGGGAGCCAAAAGGGTTTTGTTTTCTGTAAACCCATTTTAAACCGGCTCTAATTCAACAACATCAAAAATTACCCTTGATTTTATAAATAACATACCATTCTTAAAACACATTCTTTAAAAACATCATCGTCAACAATATCATCGTTCCTTGCATCTTCATCGCCGCCTGCAAATCTCCTCTTGAAGTTGATCACTGCCATATCGATTGGGGTGGATCTGGTTGCATCAAACACCTAGTTAGTCGTCGACTCGTTGTCCCTAGTGGAAGTTACAGGTCATCTGATGAGAGGACTTGCACTTCATCACCGCCCCATTCTAAATTGATTAAGTTTTGGAATTAATTTGATCATTATCTGCTGATTTGGGGGTTCCTTTTGTTTGTGTGGAGAACGTGAAGAGTTAGGGCCTAAACCTTGAGTCAACTTCAGGTGGTTGGGGTGGTGTGGGGTTTGGGTGAAATCGGGAGCCCAGAAAAGTGGTGAGATTGTGGATCTGAAACGGATTTAACAGGGGAGCAGAAAATAGTTGGAGTTTGGAACCCTAATTTGGAAAGAGGGTAAAAGCTGTGTTCATATGGTGGGATGAATCAAGGGGTAAAAGGACATAAATGCCCTCACATGATGTGCACATGATATAACTTAACGTTTAAAACAAACTAGGTTAGTGCTAAAGGACCTAAGGTGTAATGTTTTTAACAAAAAAGGAATGTGACTGTAATTATTGAAGCTAAAGGTCATCCATTGCAATCCGATGCAAACATAAAGGACGAAAAGTGTAATTTATCCTAAATTAAAACTCGGCTTGGTTACAACTCGAGCTAAAGTAGAGATAACTTATCGTATTTATTCTGAATATATATATATATATATAGGCCGGTTATTGTACAATACCTCTTATCCTACAAATTGTACGCGATGACCTCAGTCGTTAGATCTTCCGTCTATCAAACCCGGACATGTTCATAAAGTCGCATGGGACTCACAAACTCTGACTCACAAAAATGGTTGTTCGCATGTTATGTCCAAAATCGCATGGCTTCCCAAACCCTGACATTTTCATAAAGTCGCATGGGACTCACAAACTCTGACTCACAAAAAAGGTTGTTCGCATGTTATGTCCAAAATCGCATGGCTTCACAAACCCTGACATTTTCATAAACTCTGACTCACAAAATGGTTGTTCGCATGTTATATCTCCAAAACTCTGACATTTTCATAAACCCTAACTTTTTCATAAACTCTGACTTTTTCACAAACTCTGACTCACAAACTCTGACTCACAAAATGGTTGTTCGCATGTTATATCTCCAAAATCGCATGGTGATAAACTCGGACTCACAAACTCGGACACTAATCGCGTACGCATAGGAAAAATGAACCAGGGACACCTGTAGGGCTATTATCGTCGCGTACGTAATGTATGATTAGGGGATTTGTATTCTACACTTCCACTATATATATATATATATATATATATATATATATATATATATATATATATATATATATATATATAGGAGTTAGGTAGAAAGAGAATTTTTCCTATAAAGTATAGGAAGCAGTCAGGATGCGACACATGGCATTGAAGGATTTTAACTAGAAGGGCAATTATGTACTTTCATAATCTATTTTTATTTTAGGAAATTATCTTCAATAACTAACTATCCATAATGAAACCGATTTGCTTTATAAATTTCGGAATTTTTTGTTTTCGATTTCTGGTCTCACTTAAATCAATCATTCCTTTGTTTTCTTGCTCACAAGATTCATCGCTGATCATATTTTTATACAGAGAGAAAAATCATGGCATCTGGAATCTATCAGCATGTTCTTGGTACTGTGTTTTAACAGTTAGAGGGTTAAAGTCAATGTTTTTATAGATCCCATAATATGAATGATGTTTGGTAACGCTAGAGGATTTCTTGACATTGTGTTTTAACGGCAAGCAGATTAATACAGTTGTGTTTTAGCATTCATGTTGGTAATGCTGGAGGATTTCTTGACGCTGTGTTTTACCATTCATGCTGGTAATGCTGGAGGATTTCTTGACATTGTGTTTTAACAACAAGAAGATTAATACAGTTGTGTTTTAGCATTCATGTTGGTCATGCTGCAGGATTTCTTGACGCTGTGTTTTACCATCCATGCTAGAGGATTTCTTGACATTGTGTTTTAACAGCAAGCAGATTAATACAGTTGTGTTTTAGCATTCATGTTGGTAATGCTGGAGGATTTCTTGACGCTGTGTTTTACCATCCATGCTGGTAATGCTGGAGGATTTATTGGCATTGTGTTTTAACAGCAAGCAATAAATTACACAACTAGTAATTTATTATACACTTTAAATTAAGTTGTTTTTTTTTATTTGGGAAAAATATATATTTTGAAAAAGAGTTACAAATTTAATTTAGTTAGTTATTAAAGGGGAAGAATACAAATTAATGATTTATGTAAGTTTACCAATATACCCTTATATTAAAATTAAATGCAAATATTAAATGAAGTATAAATGGAACATTCTTATTGGTTGAAACTTCTTCTTTTTTTCTTCTTACAAAAAAATTCTTCTCATTTGAACCCTCCACTATATATATATATATATATAGGGGAAGGTTAAAATGAGAACCACCTCGAGTTGTAAGAACCCGCGAGAACCACCCCCGCGGGGGGGCGTTGACCACGATTTTTTTTTTTACAACTAGATGTGTATATTTTAACAACCTACGTAAAGTTTGGGTTTAAACGGCGCGCCCGAGGGGGTAGTTTTTTACGCCCAAAGTTTGGGTTTTTTTATTTTTTTTTAATTTTTCTTTTTTTTTAACCAAACTTTGGGCGTAAAAAACTACCCCCTCGGGCGCGCCGTTTAAACCCAAACTTTACGTAGGTTGTTAAAATATACACATCTAGTTGTAAAAAAAAAATCGTGGTCAACGCCCCCCCCGCGGGGGTGGTTCTCGCGGGTTCTTACAACTCGAGGTGGTTCTCATTTTAACTTATTCCTATATATATATATGATAAGGATCATTACAGAAATGAAGATTAATTGAATAGGGGAAGGATCCACTAAAAAGTGGATTTTGACTAAGTAGCCTAAGAAGAAATCTTAACCATTCATTTTTCAAATCAATGGTTAAGATGAAAGAGTAGGAGAAAGGAGGAGTGCAAGGGTATCTTGGGAAAATACTATTTATAGACTTTCTCTCTCCACATGCAAGGCACATGCAGATTCCACCCCCATTTTTTAAACGTTCATAACTTTTTTATACGACATTATTTTTTCATAAAAATTTCACCATAAAATCGAGCGTCTTTTTATCTTTAATTTGAGTACCATATTGCTATATAAAATATGAAGACTCAAAAAACCCACTAAAATGTGTTGTATTTCTATGTTGTATAACATTTTTTATGCTGGATTTTTGTACTATATTTTTGTACTAAAATTTTGTGCTGATTTTTTTTGTCTTAAATTTTTTTTTCTCAATTTTTTGTGCTGGATTTTTTTGCTAAATTTTTTTGTGCTATATTTTTTTGTACTAGATTTTTTGTGCTATATTTTTTTGTACTACATTTTTTGTGCTAGATTTTTTGTACTAGATTTTTTGTGCTATATTTTTTTGTACTAGATTTTTTGTGCTAGATTTTTTTGTACTATATTTTTTTGTATTTTTAAAAAACAAAAAGGGTGTCACATGTCATTTTCACTCCTATTTATAAGGACCAAAATGCCCTTCATTCCTACTTATTAGGAGTGCCACATGTCATCATCACAATCCTTCTTAGGCTACTTAGGCAAAATCCACTTTTTAGTGGATCCTTCCCCTAATTGAATATATATATATACTAGGTTAGAACCCCGTGTATTACACGGGTTGAATAAATGTAATTTTGTATATTAAATAATAAAAAGTTATATCTTTATGAAACTCGTATATTAGAGCATTCACATCCAATCCACTAAAAATATACATACATTTCACTAAAAAACAACTCCCATATCAATATATTTCCACTAAAAACAAATTCTTTTTCTCTCTTCTTTTCAATATATATTACATTTTTCTCTCTGTTTCACTCACAACCACTTTCAATATATATTAAAAAAATTATAGTGGGTGAACAGTGTCCCCCCAAATATATAGATGAACAGTAATATTTTCTCTCTCTCCACTCACAACCACTTTTTATACTCTTTACGTTTTAAAAACCCCACACACTACATATGATGGACTGGATGGGAACAGTGGCGGACCCAGGATTTTGGAACGATGGGGTCCAATTTTTCCGGTGTTCAAATTTTTCAGGTTTAAAAAAAAAACACAAAAAAATGAAACAAACAGGTATCGAACCTAGGATCTTTTGTGTGTAAACAAGGGGTTTTACCACTACACCAGGCTCACTTTCATTGTTATGGGGTCCAACTTAATAATTTTATGGGGTCCATAGCAAATTTTATATACCGTTTCTACTACTTTTTAAAAAAAGATTGGGGTCCGGGGACCCCGTTCCGTTATACATGGGTCCGCCCCTGGATGGGAATGCTCTTATACAGGTTAAATAAATGTAATTTTGTATATCAAATAATAAAAAAAAAGTTATATATTTAAAAACCATGTATATTACACAAATTAAATAAATGTAATTTTGTATACTAAATACTAAAAACGTCGTATATTTAAAAAACCTGTGTATAATCGGGTTGAATAAACCTACCAAATGATAAAAAAAATTAAATTGTTAAAAACCCCATATATTACACGTGCTAAGTAGATCTAAAAAAGAGTTATATCTTTTAAAAACCATGTGTATTACACAGATTAAATAAATGTAATTTTATATATTAAATACTAAAAATGTTGTATCTTTAAAAAACCCGTGTATAGTCGGCTTGAAAAATCTACCAAATAATAAAAAAAAATTATATCCTTAAAACCCCCGTGTATTACACGTGTTTAATAAATCTAATTTTACATAGCAAATGATAAAAAAGTTATATCTTTAAAAACTTCGTGTATTACACGGGTTATATAAATTTAACTTTGTATAGTAAATAATAAAAAAATGTTAAATTTTTAAAAACCTCGCGTTTTACACGAGTTGAATAAATATAATTTTGTATACAAAATAATAAAAAAATTATATTTTTAATAAATTAGGATAACATTTAATATTAATTTATTATTTATATATTTAATATAAGATAAGTAGGAAAGAGAGGTATTTGTTTTAAAAATATATTAAATTAACAATTTAGATTTAAGGATAATATTTTATTAAAGTAAGAAAAGATTTAATATTAATTTATTATTTATTTAATTATTATAAAATAAGTATTTATTTGAGGATACCTTCAATAAATGACACGTGTACAAAAGTTGGTTTCTTTTATTATAATAGATAGATTGATAATATTTTTAGTATTCGAATATATATGTTCAAAAGATTTATATATATTAATATTAATACTAAGTGATAATGTTGTTTTTGAAAACATTTATGATATTTTGAATACTATATAATCAATTTATATTGTTTAGTATCCGAATATATATGTTCAAGAGTTTTTATTATATTTTTGAAAATATTTATTATAATTGGATTTAAGATAATGATCTGCATTATTCATATATTAAATTAAAAAGATTTAAGATAAAGATTAGCGATATTCATATATTAAATTAAAAAGATATATTAACTAAAAATTATAAATAAAATTATAGAATTGAAGGAGAGAATGACATGTGTTCTTTCATTGGTTTCTTTTATTATATAGTATATATATATATATATATATAAACATAGATTACGAAATGAAGATTAATTGAATATATATAAAAACATAGATTATGAAATGAAGATTAAGAGTGACTTTCCTCGAGTTAGGGGTGTTTGGAATTGCTTATAAAAAAACTTATTAATTTATAGGAGGTGACTTTTTGGAAAAGGATATAGGTGAAAAGTCAATAAGTTATTTTTCATAAGCAATCCCAAACACGGCATACGATATTAACATTCTTTTTTTTTTTTTTTTTTTGAACGACGAGCGATATTAACATTCTAAGACTAAAGTATATTTGTTTGGCACTACCTTATTCAACACTAGACTGCTGCTTTCCCGCACAACTTCCATTATTTTTTTCTTAAGTTTTATATTGGTCTAAAACTATTCAAATTTGTATCATGAACTGCTCATTTAAATATATATTTAAATTTGTTTGTATCAAACTATTTAAAAAACTGGACGGATACGTAATATATCCATAAACTTCTAAAAAAAAACTCTAGTAAAAGTTATCAAACAGTAAAAAAAATTAAAAGAAACCTTTATCATAAACAAAGCACGTATGTATTAAAGCTTTATCATAAACAAAGCACTATGTATTAGAGGAAAATGAAATAGTCAACTAAATAGTAAGGCTGGAGGGTGTGGGGCTTCATCCCCGCCACCTCACCATGTATAGCGCCCATATGGGCTCCATCATCACACCCTCCAAGTGAAGAAGGGGGCGCCATTGATGGGGCTCCATCATGGTAACTAGTGGTAACGTCATGGCTTGGACATATGAACCAATCAAATGCTTTTTTTTTTAATTTTGTTTAATAGGGGCTCCATCCACATCATGTAAATTAAAGGGGGGCTCCATAGGTGAGGTGGATCCTAGGTGGACTTGATAAAGCCCCATGGGGCTCCATCCACACCTCATAGCCTAAATATACACTTACATAGATCATCCAAGTTTTCAACATGTACCCCCTACCATGGTTATTAGGGTTTTTAAAAATAGTTGAACCATACAAGAAAATCGGCCAAGTTTGCCCAGGTTGAGATCAAGTGATATATGTCATGGACATCCCAGAAAATCCTAAAAAATCTTTGGGTCCCGACGAGTAGTGAAAATCAGACCTCAAGTATATATTTCGGGCGCTAAAATATATATTTAAAACACACATATATATAGGGTAGGGATATTGTACATTAATTCAAAAGTGTGAGAAATGTGAGAAGTGTATTATAACACTATATATAACAATATATAACACCATATAAACATCGTATAACACTATGTAACACCATATAACACTATGTAACACTATATAACACTGTATAACAATATATAACACTATACATCTATCATAGACATGCTATCAGACAAAATATAGTGTTATATAGTGTTACATAGTGTTATACGGTGTTTATATGGTGTTATATATAGTGTTATAATACACTTCTCACACTTCTGAATTAATGTACAGGATCCTCAATGTATATATATATATATACAAAAAAGCTTAAAATATATAATAAACAAAAAAATCATTTTTTTTATAATTTCGGGCCCTCAGAGGCTTTGGCCCTAGGGGGGTCGCCCAACCCCAAAACCGGCTCTGGCGTATGTTAAACCGCCAAGCCAGTTTTGTCGTTTACAAAACCTGTAGACGATGGTTTGACTAAGAGAATTCACATAACCTATCGAAGCGGACTGTGAACACCCACAACTCTAATAAAAACTACCAACGTGGTTACTATGGATAGCTTAACATTGGGTGCTTAAAGTTTAAACCTGAAGTTGGTCTATCGTAAAAAAATCTATGAAGGGCAATTCTGTCTTTTTAAATTATTTACGTTATTAATCATAAGATGAGTAAAATGCTCGGATAGTCCCTGTGGTTTTGTAAAATAACACATATAGTCCCCAACTTTTGGAAATTACACCGGTTCTCCTTGGGGTTTGACAATTTGTTAGTTGGATAGTCCCTGAAATGGATGCCCATTAGTTTCTCTGTTAAGTCTATCTGAAATTACTTATTTACCCTTCCCTTTAAAAAATAAAAACAAATATGGATTATTAAAAGTGTGGGGCTCACCTTATTTACCCCTCCCTTATAAACAATCGGCCACCATCACCATAGCCACTCACCTCCACCAACACAATCAACAACAACCATCATCCAAACCCAACCCTATAAAACCCTTATTTCGGTACTAGAGAGAAAGGAAGAAAGAGGGATTCCGATGGTCGGCAGGGTCGAATAGGGCTCGCAAGTCATTTGAAGGAACAAGGTTTTCGAATAGCATAAGCCGACAATCACTTCGAAGACAGAGAGAGGGTCACAAGAGGGTGGTGCGGCGGTCGGGGGTTCAGGGAGGAGGTGGTGCAGCGATGGTGGGTTTAGGGTGGAGGTGGTGCGGCAGTCAGGGGTTCAGGGAGGAGGTGGTGCAACGGCGGTGATTTAAGGGCGAAGGTGGTGAAGCGGTGGTGTTTTTTGGCAGTGGTCGGTGCTGGTTTAGGGTTTGCAGTTTGGGGCTTTTTAGGTGGTGGGATAATGGCGGCATGGGTGACGGTGGCGTTGTGATTGTGGTTGTTACAATGGTGAATTGGTGGTGTTTGGTAGAAGTGGTGTGGTATGGTGGTGGTGACCGGTGATTTGGTGGTGGTAGTGGTGGTTTTGAAGAGAGATGCATTTAGAGAGGGAGGTGGGGTGGGGTGTTAGATATTGTATTTAATAATTAATTGTGGGGTCCAATTGATATTTTAAATGATTAATTAGTTTTTTCTTGTATTTTAATAAAAGCAAAGGGGTAATTTTGTCATTTTACATGGATTCAACAGAGAAAACTAACGGACATCTACTCCAGAGACTATCCAAGTAACAACTAGTCAAACCACGGGGAGCACCGGTGTAACTTCCAAAAGTTAGGGACGATAGGCGTTATTTTACAAAACCACATGGACTATCCGGGCATTTTACTATCATAAGATTTTCATTCTACCATTCATTCTACCAACTTCGTTATACCAACCAAACACGTGACCGACAGATTTTTAATCATTTAAAAACATTATGCAATGTAAGTGATGATGCATCAATGGCCAAATACAATACAAGTCGCCATCTTGCTTGCAGTTTACTTGTCATTAACAACTATATAAAAACTGCAGAATATAACAGAAAAGATAAAAAGATGAGATTTGTTAGATGTTTTGAATTTGAATTTCCTATCAATCGTTTCAGCCCAACATATTTTGAAACGGCCTATTTCAACGCGAACGGGGTCTGTTAAAACTACATGAACAGGCCAAAAAGCCTCCAGTGTGTCAAACATGGCTTATATTGACCTGATTTGTTCTTCACAAGTTAACATCATCATCATTATCACGATAAGTCCATGTTTGAACAGTTTTGAGCCGGACCCGTCAAAATTAAAGAAAAAAGAAATTGATAGATCAACTGAACAAAATTGAAATATGACAGTTCTCCAAATTTTCAAGAATTTATATTTCGTAATTTAATTCCTTGAAAGAAACATTTGTTCGTGTTATTGTACATTTACATCATTACATGCATTGTGTCATAAAACGTGTAACGGAAGAGACATAGTGTTACCTCATGCTCCAAGATTTTCGGAAAATGTTGACAGAAGCAGTTGCTTACACTTAACAATGAGTGCAAAGATGCCAAATGCAGGGAGGAGAATTAATCCTACTCCCAGATACCTGTAAACAAGTCACTTATCCATTGAGAAATGTATGAATAAAAATATTAATATATAATTACTAAGGAAAAGATGCCAAATGCATCTGAAAACATCTTCTATGCCTCCAAAATTACAGAAGAATCAAGAACAGGAAACGTATAAAAGGGTCAAGAATGTGACGGGCCTAATGCTTGAAGATCGAGTACACTTAGAAACGTAATTAAACAATAAACACGTGGGTTCCTGGTCACTCTTTTGCATATCTCTCGGAGTGTCTCAACATCTAGGAAAAAGGTGTGTGCCGGAAGTGGCACTACCCCACTGGTCGGGACTCGCCCCCTATGGCAGAAAGAAAGCAGTGACCAACCTAAGCAGGGCGGGAGGACGCCACACGACACAATGTTTTCATATAATTTCAATTATATGTTCGAGTGACATAAACTAACATAAACGGTCAATTTGTGGCAACAGGACGGGGAAATAAATAACTTAACCATGATTCTCCGATTAAAATTGAGAAGGCGTGATTATGTTAACTAATTATGTCTAATTTTCCAACCAAGAAATAAAGTAAAGGTAATGCAGTTTTACCATATAGCCAAAAAAAATGTAAATGAACAGAAAGAAAGAAATTTATATAAGTGTCTACTCCTGATAAGAAGATACCTGTGTGCCACTTTATGCCCTTAAAGAAGAAATTATATTTACCATTTTAAAGCATCTAGTATAATCATAAGGGAGGTTAAATATGTATCACTATCTTTAACATAACCAACAGAAAAGGAATTGCATTTTCACGATTTTAATAACTTTATTGTATATGAACCAATGTCAGTGTAGTCTTGTTATCCAATTAACTACTGAACCTTGCCTAGGTATTATCCACTCTAATATATACCTTGATAGTTTGTTTTGCATATTGTTGAATAAACTTTCATGTAACTAAAAAACAATAAGAAAGGGTCCAGCTTTAGATTAGGCGCAAAATAGAAACCAACTTTTGGTTTATTAGTGGTTCTAGCAACCAAGTTACATTTTATTACTCATTGTAGCAACCAAGGACCTGACCGTGACATTTTATTTGTCATTTTAGTGTACATGCCATCTATTGTGATATCTAACCAGCAGTCCAGCACCACATCAACACGTTGGTTGCTAAAAGCAGTAATAAAGTGTAAGCCCATTTCTATTTTGTGCTCGATTTAAAGTTGGTTGTTGAAATTGGGAAAACTGTAAAGCATGTTTCTATCGTGAGGTTTACCCTAAAAATAGTCGAACCACCCCCGCATTTTAGATGTTGAGATAGAGGTTAACCTGGACCAGGCTTAACCGCCAGAGACTATGACTAGGACAAAGTATTACGCATAGTTGTTAATGCAAATAACGACAAATAGCGATAAGGTACCTATATGCTACATAGCGAAAAGCGATAAATAGCGGGCGCTATATTATAAATAGCGATACACTAGAAAAAAAATTATATGTATATTATATCAAAATACCCTGGTATATATGATATTTACATGTATGTTTAACAAAAACCTAAAATACAGCCATTTTATAGCTATATATAATCGCTATTCATATTAAAGAAAAAACTTAAATCCCGCTATTTATATTTAAAAAAAAAAACTGATACTCCGCTATTTATATTTTAAAAAACTGAAATCCCGCTATTTATGGCTACATGCCCTGTAGCGCCCTTCGACCTATATGCTACATTGCTACGCTATTCGCTATAGCGACCACAGCGGCTGCTATTGACAACTATGGCATTACGGGTGTGTTTAGTTGGAGAAAACGGGTTGTCTGAAAATAGAAACTCAGTTTTTTACTTTATAACTACAATTTAGGAAACAACCAACATTGTTTTCCATGCTTTTCTTTATAATTTTGGTCGCGTGCCAAAGTTTTTCAGGGTAAAAAGGAAAAGTATACATTCACTAGATCGTACCAAATGGGAGCATATGGAGATGACAAGTCAAGGAAGATATATGGCCACCTGCAATAACAAGAGCCACGTGGATGTTAACTGCTTAGGATCAGTAATCACATGCACACACACAACGATAATTGCAGGAAATGAAAAGACAAGCATGCAAAATGTATGTGGTTTTGCAATTTGGCTACATCAACAGTCTTTGCTAGGATTTTTAATATTAATTCATGGATGGATTCATTAGACGACATCAATGTGTATGTGATTTAAAAAAAACTAACTAAAAAGTTATTTACAACTTTCTATAATAATATTTTTAAATTGTTTTTTATTCGTATACAGAAATAATAATTGAATAGCAAATCAGATGCCACTTGGCATAAGCATGAAAACTAAGTGACATATAAGAAATCATGTCGGATTTTTTTAATAAGCAAAATGAGTTCAACAGGCCATTTGTTGCTACAGCTGGTATTAATGAACTTGGTTGCGAAAATCGGGGGTAAAGTGTAACTTGGTTTCTATATTGTGACAATTAAAACTGGTTGCTAAAATCAGGACAATGTGTAAAGTCCGTTAATATCTCATTTAGTTTGCCTTTAAGAAAAAAAAAAATGATTTATCCACCTAAACTTAAGCCTATACTCCTACCAGTTGAACAGTTCATTTCCATCAGATCCTTGTTTCAACAGCTCTATACTTGTATAAAAAAATAACACTAATAATTTATACTTGCATGTGTATGTTTCAATACTTTTTTGTAGTAAAATCCAATTGTGTGGAGGTTGAAATTGATTGTATCAAGGATAACAAAATTGAGAACATGATATAATGAGTGGAATTATATACAAAAGACAGCTTATGGCTTACCGCATTGATACACAAGCATGGAGAATCCATTGGAAGATGACAAATATGCATGTCCATAGAACAAAGTATGCTAAACGAAAGAGTGGAAATCTCTGGGGGAAAAAATAAAATAAAGATTCATAATGTCATATCTGTAAGACAGTGAAATAGAACATGGAATGAAAAATTATACATACTAATAAAAGAATGTAGAATGAAAAATCAGAACTGAATAAAAAAGATTATAACTTACTAAGTGATTCAGAATCACATCAATGAGGAGGAAAACAATGTTGAGTGAATGCAAGCTAACGTTTAACTGTAACAAACAAGGATAGCCTCAAAATTATATAAAATAAATAGACAAACAATCTATAAACTTAAATAAAATGAAAAAAATATCAGTATATCACTAACATGAAGCTTAGTGATTAAAAAGGGTGAAGAGAACACTTACATAATTTAGTTTGTAAGTTGCTGGAGTAAGAAATGGATAGATTATGAACCAAAAGACACTATCGGTGAGCCCCACAGCACCTGCGCATATCTGTGTATTAAGAGAGAGCACCAGTGAAAAACAAATTTCATGAACATTGCAACTTGATAATAATGAAACCAAAAAAAAAAAATCTATTTTGGATAACCAACTTTGTTTTTATACAGGATTAAAACCATTAAACTTTCAAATAAACTGATAGAAATCCTTCATCTTTAAAATCTTGATTATGTAACAGATAAAGTAACTTTGACCAAGTTTGACATTATCGGACATAGTGCTGACTTGTCAGTAACTATGACCAAGTTAACTTAGAAGATTACCTTCTACTATGGGTGACAATTCTTAACACGGGTTAGGGTTGGTTCTAAAAGGGCCGACAAGGCTACCCGTTTAATAAACAGGGTGGTTCCGGTTTGACACGACTAACATGCTTCCAACCGCCAACCGGACCAACCAATATAACCTGCCAACCTGGTTATTTGCTTCGATAATCGGGTTATACATGTCCAGGTTAGGGTTCAGCTTTTTGACGTGCTATGCAGTTAATGCGGTAAAATATCGGATAGCGGTCAAGGACCGATATTTGAGATATAGGTTATCTTGGTGAGATATCAGTGGGATATCGGTAATTCCGATATCATGCAGAATTTATATATATAGCAGTTTAACACTAACAATTCAGTGATATATCGGTCAAATATCGGTGATAGCGGTCAAATATCGGTCAATATCGCCGACAATATCGGTACCGATATTCTGACCGATGTTTGATACCGATATTTTACATGGGACCAATAACCAACATATCACCAATATCTCATCGATATTAACTGCATAGTCGACATGATAAAGTAATTGGGTTGTGTAACTTGTGTTGTACAAACCAGCCAACTTAACCCGATACGAATTGCCAGCCGTACCTTCAAGCTTTATATAGCTTGCCCTATTTAGAGACGTACCTGGAAGATTATTTGACATGAATAACCCCATACACCAGCTGCCTTGCGAACATGAATTTCTCCAAGGTTACTAGGTTTCATGGGCATATGCTGAGAAATCAAACTCTCTTCTATTAAAGGAGCAGTTGATGTGGCTCGTTCTGCATCTAAATCCACATGATTGATGTTACTGACACCAACTTTTTTCCAGTATTGGTAACACCCATAAATGGAGAGTGAAGATGCAAGCTACAAACAGTAGTTAATTAGTTATGCATGAAAATGTGAATATTATAAATTTATAACAAAGCAGTTTTATTAATAAAATCTAGTCGTATGATTAGCAACATTGCATGTTTCCATACCCCAAAATAGAAAGTGACCAAAACAAATGTCCACCTGTTCATCATTAAAAAATGAGATGTTAATAAAGTTGAGATGTTTTTATGGTTTTTACTTTATACCCACAATTCTCATGGTTTTTACTTTTTAGCACGGTTCAAAGTGTTTTAGCAAGGTTCTAAGGTGTTTTCAGTTAGAATCCGTACCTGAAGTAGCATACAATACTAAATATTTTAGGTTTTATGTCAAAGAAAAGGTAAAATGCAATTTCCAAGATGTTTGACGAATATTGACTAGGAAATAGTCGATGATAATTTTGTCACGTTAGATTGTATTGTGGTTCTATGTGAAGAGTATACGGTATAGCTACTGCCACACCAGCAACAGTCGTTAGTTTTATGTAATATTCTGTTAGAGTGTTAGGGACAGTTGGTTGACTTTGTATGTACTTTGACTTCTGACTAGTCAATCTGTAACCAACTAATCATAGATGGTCACTGAGACAAACGTTCAAATGAAACAATCAACAATTTAACATCTAACAAGCACTTCACACTGGAGGTTTTGCTTGAATAAACAACGAATCGTATAAAACTGAAAAAGTCAACTTACTGAGTGTAGTAGAAAAGCACCCCAGGTCCACTAATCACCAGATTAATGGATAGAATTGCCAGTAGCACACTAAAGGCGATTAATCTGTAAGCAAGCAGCCATACAGGGTGCAACGATTTTATAGAGGTCCTCCAAGTTTCATCATCATACAAAATCCCAACGGGTTCAACGTCCAGCTCATCATCTTGTTGCTTTCTTCTCTTTTTGTTGACTACTTCATATTTTGCTATAACAATTGCAGCTGCTATAACAGCAATTAGGACCCATACTGCGCAAAGGAAGAACCGCCAATTTAACCAGTAACTCAGGGCGGTTGTATCATCCATTAGTAGTCAGTACAACTTCAAGGCTTCTGTTCAAAACGCTTTACGATTATATTATATATTACAAGTTATTGATCACTTATTCATACAATTTGTTCAACATTGTTATATTAACATAAAAAATAATCCAGGTGTGAGTTCTTTTCATTGAACAATATGCTTAACAAAACAGCCAATTAAAAACTTATATGACTACCATATTACAAGTTTGAGATGAAACATTCATACAACTTGTTACACATTTTACATTTGCAATTTGCATTAAAAACTCATCCAACATATTGTAATTTTCATGGATGATATGACTAACATAACATTCCACGAATCACATGGCTACTTTACAGTTAGGTTTCCTAGGAACATACATCGTAGTATTTCTCAAAGGCAACTAGCTCTAAGTTTTCTGCCCACACTTCAACATCAACAATATTCTACTGGTAGTAACTGCAAGAGATAGTATATTTGGTATCTATTTCTACTAGATTCACTATTTTTCTTTATATTCTATATAATTCGGAATCTTCATAGATATAGCACCTCCTACAATTCATGGAGCTTAGTTTTTCTCAACTGTATATACACTAAGTTTAGTTTGGTCGGTTCGACACTCAAGCTTAGCAACACGAGTGATTACAAGCACATAATAAGAATTAAACAACATGTCAGCCTTTCAGTAAACCTAAAATGAACAAAACTATTTCAGTTTGGATCTAAATAACCTGTTTTCCAACTTTTCTACACCAAAAGTCAAAATACACATCACAAACACCAAAACCGCTAAGTTTCAACTAAGATCATCTAACAAAGCAGGTATACAAACCATACGAACGAATATGTAACAAAATCGCTGTATAAATTCGAATTTGAACTAAGAATAACAACATCGAGGTCGAATTGCAGTTCAACAAAATGAAATTAAGACCTAACTTTGAATTTGAACAAAATATATCATCAACATAGTAACAGATTACACATATACAGCTAAAAACATGAATTAATGAGTATAAATCTATCGATCTACGGGTGAAAACAACGGTAACTGCGAAATTAGGTCAACTTATGAAAATGAGAACATCGATCGTTGAAAATACCTGATGAATTGATTGCATTAGTTCATGAAGATTGATCATCCATTGTTATTGTGTGATCAGATTCATCTATCAGCATTCAGCAACAATTAGAGTTTACTTGCAGAAGACGTTGGTGCCATTTTGCGTGCAGTTGTTTGTTTACAGATCGTGATACTGAATTTCAGTTGAGACCCTTTCAGAAATAAAAAATACAGTTTCTTACCCTCTAAATTCTAAATAGGGCCAAGTTAGCCAAAGCTCAAGAAATAATAATGAAAGAGCCATGAGTTTAGAAGTTAGACATGCACCAGAAAAGTGGTTGGTGAACTGAGCTCGGTTTAAACGGTTAAATCTGAACCTGAATCGGTTTGGAACCAATGTTGCGACAACCTGGTTTATTAGTGGATCGTGAACGAAAGATTAGGAAGGTTGGACTCTCATAATCTAGTATTTAAAAAATCGGGATTTTTTTTTTATAAAATCAACACTACGAAACGAAAAAACAGAGGGCGGAGACCCCCAGGGCCCATTAGAAGCTCTGCCAGTGACCCGGTTTAAAACCGATTAAATTCCTATGTTTAAGACTCGTTTGGGTGAAACCGGTTTAGAAAAAAAAAAAAAAATTTTTGACTTGAACCATTAGTGTATCCTTTCATACTTTCTTTTTCATCTTGCTAACTAGGATTTTGACCCGCCGCGCGTTGCGGCGGCGTCAAATGTTATAGTAGCTCGAAATTATACGCTATATTTGACACGACTCATTTTCGAAAAAAATTATGTCACCGTCGAACGAAAATGTATTATATTTGTTGATCCGACTCGCTTTCGAACATGTATACACCAAACCATGAAATCACCATACTGAAATTTAAAGGGATAATTCAAGACATCCTGGCAAAGATTCAAATATACAAACTAAACACATTGGAAAAAGACAATCACATGTTATGTTCCCATTTGGATTTCACCTTGATAGATCTCAAAGCATTGATGACAGGAATGGATGGGAAACAACTACTAATATGGCCGGCCATCTATCAGTTATAACTTGCTAGTAGTTTGCTCAATTCCGTTCACAACCTAATAAAAGATTTCAAACAAAGTCCCGCAGAAATGAAGTAATTGGAGTGCACATTCTTTTGATAATTTAAATGAGCATTGAAATATAATTAAATCTAACTTGTGTGTTTTGTATTCAGCTGCTCTTCTCTGATTGGTTGAAATCGGGTTGTCTTCTATAAACATGTCCTCTACGGGTCAGAAATAGATTAGTTTACTAAATGCATTGACTTAGGTAAGAATGATAATACCTGCTACTCGAATCCTTTTCTTCCTCTGAATGTTCTCCAGCCAATTTCTTTCCCTTTTGACCCACAACCAGCTAAGTAATTAGCCAGCAAGTCCAAAGAACTGAATTGTGCCAAATTTTGTCATAGTTACATGCAAAATACCTTCTCATTCAATAAGGAATCACCTTTTTCTCACTTAACGATCTGAATGGTTCAGCATTAATATCCATTTATGCAGATGGTTCAGCGATTCAATCTAGGGTATTCTTCTTATTATATGTTTCTTAGTTAATTCAATGGTCAATGTAAGCAAATAAAATTAGGGCTTCAAAATCACTTCAAGTCAACAAAAATCAAAAACCATATTTAGCTGCATATTTTAGCAACCCTTGAAAACCAACAACTTTCTCTAACATGGCAAAATTCATCACAACAAACCATGCACGACAGGTTATTGGTAGTTGAAATTTTTGACCAATCAGCACCTTATCTCTTCAAATCAATATAAGTATTATATAAGACCAGTGTCTATAGAACAAGGTAAAAAAAACATAGATCATGATCTTTTAAAAATTTTGAATCCTTTTAAAAACACCTTAACTCCACATAGAAGATCAAACAACAAACATATAACCTTTCCTCTAGATAAATTATCAATTTCTAGCAGAAATCAAAAGCCCTAATGGCATCGAAAATTAAATTATCGCAAAGAATTTCATATATAAACACATCAAACTTTTTCTAAGCTCTACCTTTAAAAATATTAAAAAATAAAAGTTGACATATCAAACCTCTTAGTGAGTGATTTGGGGTTCAGTACCGTCTCACTCAGCGACTCCATCATCAACCATTGATGTCCGGCTGCCAGAGTTCGTCTTCGCCGGCGAAGCCAGCATTGACGCGTGGAACGACCACCTTAGCCCCCAACAATCTTGAAAAAACCAAAAATCGGAAGATCGTATGGCGGATTTAAGTCAAATAACCGGAGAATTAGGGTTAAAAGTGTTGGATCTTACTCCACTCCACTCCACTTCGTTCCAAATCACGAAAACCCCCAAATCACAAAACATTTGATTGACCACAGTTGTTAAATCGCCGCCGATGCAGTCATTGTTCTCCATCACAAACCAGATCATCCACTCTTGTTGACGTGGAACCCGAGTTACATCCAAAAATATAAAGAATCCGTAATGGTATGCTTCGGATCTGTGCGTATGAAACCCTAGATTCGACTAAAGAAAATTAAAAGCGTAAACATGATGAATCAGTTGAATCTGAGTGATGTTACCTGGTTAATTGTGATGGAGAACTTGAGAATAATCGAGATTTGTTCTGCTGCTTTCGATCGAAGGATGAGAGAGCAACAACCCTTTTGTAAATACGGAAGAACCAGTAACCAGCAACAGGGAGAGGATTGTAATTTGCAAGGATGGCATTTGTGTAAATATGTCGGTGCACCGACCTTTGTCTTTAAGAGTTATATAATAACTTTATTAGGGGGAGGGGTAGCACTACAAAACACAGGTGGCCTACCCACAAGGATCCTATAACTTTTTTTTTACTTTAAATAAATTCAACAATTAAGTTTAATTAAAAATTAAATTTCATAAAATAACAATTTCAATTACACTAACTAATAAACTTAAAAAAAAAACACAATTTAAATTCAAATAGAAAAACATAAATATAAACGAAACTATTCCTTATCTTCCTCTTCGAAGTACGGTAGATCTTAAGCTACAAGATGGACCACAAGCTCATTTCTAAGTCGATATTGCATATCTCGATCTATCAACTCGCGAAGAGCATCATTGTTAAAAACGTTTGACGATGGGTCCAAGATGTGGACCGGTGGGGAGGTTTCCCGCCGTCCTTCAAGATCATGTTGTGCAGTATGATGCACGTATACACCACGCTAATAATATTTTCTACAGTGATAGCACGTATGGGTCTCCTAAGTATGCCTCATTTCCCCTTGAGCACACCAAAAGCACGACTGACGGGTAGTCCGTAGGACAACCCTTGGGTGTTATAAATGATAATTTAATTTACTCATTTATCCATGTAATTGTCTAGAATTAGGTAACTACGGTTGTTTGTGTTTTAGGTACAAATGGAGCTTAAAAGGGAAGGAATTTGGAGCATCAATAAAAAGTAAAATATTGGAATGGAAGAACTAAGAATATCACATGATAGAGGATGAAATTACGAGAATGTGGGCGAAAACGGCGAAGAAAACGGAGTTGAAACGAAAAAGTTATGCTGAAAACAAAATTTCATGCTGAAGCCCACCGTAGCCTACGGTGGGGGGCGTAGCTTACGGTGATGACTGAAGTTTTTTGTTTGCCGTAGTCCAGTTCTAAGGCGCCGTAGTGTTTTGATTGACACCGTAGGCTACGGCAGGGGCGTAGCTTACGGCGCTGACCTGCGTAAATGTGTAACTCCCACCTTTTAATTCGGTTTTATGATGTCCTTTCAAGCCCAATCATTGTTTTCGGTTTTGGGAGCATGATAGGGGCGATTTTGGTTGTTTTTCTTGTGTTCTTGGAGATTCTAAACATTCGGTTTGTGTTTTTGATTTGTATGAACATTAAAACTTTGTGTTATGATGATGCACCGAACTATGGAAGGCTAATTTCGTTGGTGATCATCTTCGAATGTAAGGTTTTACTTGTGACAATTATGTTTTGATCTTTAATTTCTGGAGTAATAAACTTTGCATGTGTTGTTTAGTTGATTACGGTGTATGAATCTTAAGCTACAAGATGGACCACAAGCTCATTTCTAAGTCGATATTGCATATCTCGATCTATCAACTCGCGAAGAGCATCATTGTTAAAAACGTTTGACGATGGGTCCAAGATGTGGACCGGTGGGGAGGTTTCCCGCCGTCCTTCAAGATCATGTTGTGCAGTATGATGCATGTATACACCACGCTAATAATCTTTTCTACAGTGATAGCACGTATAGGTCTCCTAAGTATGCCTCATTTCCCCTTGAGCACACCAAAAGCACGACTCACGTCTATTGTTGACCATTCTTGCAATTTATTAAACTTCTTTTCATTCAGATCGACCAGGTATGGAAACGTTTTCACAAACGCTGACCAAGTAGAGTAGATCTCGTCGGTTAGATAGTATCCATGTTTATATGTATGTCCATTTCGTTCAGCGAGAACTATTGAAGATTGTCGAAGAACATTGATGTCGTTTACGCATGCCAAAACCATAAATCTTGTGACGCAACTGCTTCGACAATGATCGTTGCGTATTTGTGATTACCTCTCTTATATTGGTCGCGTAACGCTTTAGGACACATCCTCCAAACAAGATGCGTACAATCGATGCTACCTAACATCCCAGGAATGTGGTGTTATTCTTCGTGATTTTGGTACAAAATCGCTACGCCGTTGCTTGTCTACCTACGCAATAACTCATCACTATACAATTGATTCGTGGCGTTACAAAAAAAAAGTTTGGGGTAAGGAACGTAACTACAATTTGCAAACATAAAGTATGAATCTCGTCACTTTTAAAGAAAAATGACACACTTTGTAATCTGGTGTTAACATAAAGGACGAGTTTTGTAATTTAGTCTTGTAAATATTGTACTTTAGGCTCATTTGGGCCTTGTTTTAGGGTTTTCTCTTCTATTTATAGAGGTGAACCCTTCACTTGCAATCACACTTTCATTTTATAGAATATCACTTTACATAGTATCAGAGCAAATCTCAATATTACATATCTCATTTATGTCCCATTACTCATTCTAGTTTATGGTTCATGCTAATACATTGTTGTTATCTCAAAATCCTTTTCGAACCACTGTTTCTTGTCACCACCACCATTGTTCTTGGAATGTCGTAATCTACAAACCACATCTTCTAGTTGCTGAGATGGAATCAAATCAGGGTCCCAACAAATTAAATACATTACATTAAATTGTATAAAAAAGAAATTTGCAATATATATTACCTTTCCCCTTTCCATGGAAAAACAATACAATCCACCATATGTTTTAATGTAGAAAGAAGGGTGATGAGCTGGCAGTTCAAATATCACGACCGATTTTTGCTAGCCGCAGGTATGTCCAACATTGTGTTGCAAGATTCAAATTTCAACATGCCTTTCTTTAATGATAACTTCATCGATGAAGTGAGGTCCACAACCACAACACCTTTATACCCACAGTACCAGACTTGAAAAACATATAGAATGAAATCATACCTGCATTTACTTGAAACTAGATTAGAAAATGCAGCAGACATAATATGCATAGTGGATAGATATGTTGAATAAAGTTTATTTTTTTCTCCATCAAGAAACGAAACATGAAGGAAATTATCGATATAATCTGCATAGTGGCATTGAACCCACTTGGATACATTGGACTCTGGCTCTGCATAGTGGCGTAGAACCCACTTGGATACATTGGACTTTGGCACACAAAAGTACACTTTTGACGGTGTAATTTTAACTTTCCTCACCTATACACGACCAACGCCCAGATAGCAGGCAACTTTGACATTTTATTTTTGCGGTATACTTTTCTTATCCCAATGTCATGTAATTCAAGATCCAACAACTTAAAAGATATTACCTTCAAGGACGGGCATTGAGATGCAACCTTTTTTAACAAGACGATAATGTTGAAAACAATATTAAATGGCATGTTATAACCATGGGTGGTGGGATTTACAATCGGGACTAAATCTGGCCCTTGAGAAATAAAAGTATGACCGATCACCAACCTAAATAGGTGTTTACTTTCTTTAGCACATTGAAAACGACAACAAAAATTTGTTTCGAATATGGGATTTACTAAAGTTTTTGAAGAACTTGTTTCGAAGATGGGATTTATAAAAGTTTTTGAAGAACTTGTTTCGAATATTGATTTACTTTGGTATTTCTATTGGAACATCAACTCTGTGGACCTGTGTACTGGATCTAAATCAAAAGTTTCAACCCAGGAGTGTTTGGGCGTTTGAAGATTCTGAAACTGTATGTTATTTTGATCTGTTTTTTTTTTAAGTTTAACTAGTAAACGAAACCCCGCGCATTGCGGCGGGTGATAACTCGAATTATTTAGGTGCATAATAAACGAAAGAGAAAACACAAAAAATAAAGTTTTAATTCTTCTATTT
Source organism: Helianthus tuberosus (assembly GCA_030545235.1). NCBI lineage: Eukaryota > Viridiplantae > Streptophyta > Magnoliopsida > Asterales > Asteraceae > Helianthus > Helianthus tuberosus. The sequence continues at coordinate 2,383,143 of JARYGA010060305.1, forward strand.
GATTTTAGTTAGATGAACAGTGGGTTTTAGATAGAGAAAGATTTGGGGAGGTTGATTTATGGGTACTTGAAGGGGTAAGTCAATACGCAGAACTCAATCAGAACGTAACCCTCTGGATAATCTCCTGGTATGTCAGATCTCAGGGGGCATTAAATGCAGTATACACACAGCTGTGTGCACAAACTGCTCCCCAAACTCAATCACGAAGGCCAGGATCCCGTGCTCATGCTTCTCAACGTGATGGCCCATCCCAAGTCCAGATCGAAGACATAGAGGTTTACTCTAGATCTCCATCAAGATACGAGTATACTCAATCAGAAAATCGTCGAAGAGAGCATCGAGATGAGTCATACTCTCACAGAAGACCATCAGTTCACACCAGGTTGGGTTCTCAGCGGCACACCCACACCAGTGAATATGATCCAACTTACCGTGAAGGAGAAAGTGCCAGCGTGTTTAGTCGGTTACAACCGAATTACAACAAGTGTAGACCCCGTGCGGTTTACAATCCCGAGGCTGAGCACAATTATGATCTGATTTATCATCCTACTGAGGCGGCGGAGAATTCAAAATTTACAAGCGAAATAGCTCTGGCTCCGCTAGAAAAAGTAAAGCTCCCGTCTAACGTGGGTAAGCTCAACGGAATGACAGACCTGACGATCATCTGCGAGTTTTCACAAGCGCAGGGCTGGTAGGAGGCTGGACCCTACCAATGTGGTGCCACCTTTTCGTACAAACCCTTACAGGCGCTGCAAGGATCTGTTTTGATAACTTACCCATTGGGAAAATCACGTCATGGATAGATTTGCGCGAGAAGTTTCTGGTTCATTTCAGCCAGCAAAGGCGATCCATCCGCGACACAGCGGATGTGATGAACATCTGGCGTCATGATGATGAAAGTCTGGAAGACTTCATCACCCATTATAACAAAGAGGTACTCGAGATCGGGGACGTCCATGAGCAGCTGATTCGCGCCCAATTCAAATATGCAGTCAGGTGCGACGATATGATAAAAGTCCTGTCCGAGACGGAAGGACTCCCGAAGAGCTGGGAAAAAGTGAAGGCGGCGGCTAAGGTCTACGCCCAAACAGAAAAGAATCTCACCACCAATAGGCCGCCACCACCGCACAATCGACCCTCAGATTTAGGCTTAAGTGGCGGGAGGAAATTTAAGAAAGGTTGGCGCGATTCTAGCTCAGGGAACTATTCATCCGAGGATGCTCGAGCCACAATCAATAAGCTTGCCATGTAGAGAGAAGCCAAACAAGAGAACAGGGAGAGATAATGGACTCCCTTAACCAAAACTCATGCGGAAGTTTTAAGCACGGAGGATTATCAGTTTATGCCTCCACCACCCATGAAGAACAAACGTGGACAGGACCCAACTCAGTATTGTGAATACCATAAGGACAGTGGTCATACCACCAATAATTGCATCTCCTTGCGCACCGAGATAGAAAAGGCGCTTCTACTACAAAACGTGCGCAAAGACATAAAACAAATCACCCGGGGCGAAGAAGGCCCGAGCAAGAAAGCGAAAAATTAACTCTATGATCTCCTTGCAGAATGGAACAGACTCTACAGTTTATCAAGTTTAAGCAGGAAATAGAGTGTAAGTTAAGTCCCGTGTATTTATCTTAATAGACTTTGTAACGGCCTCTGCGCCTTATCCCGAAATAAACAACAAAGTTTCTATTATTCTTGTGTTTTTTCTTACAAAGTGCATACAATTTCTTTTGGTAAGCGCAAAAACATTATGGTAAATGTAATACAAGTCTCATGAACGGTCAAGTGATTACATCACACAAGACCACACGTTCACACATGAGCTTTATACCACTTTCATTCGCCTTACCTGATCAAAGTAATTGTACCCATGCAAAATATTGTAAACTAAAACACATATCATACTATTCCTGGCGTACCAATACGCCTTAGAAAACTATCAAACACGGCAGTGTTTCAGTGTACGTTACTTGTGCGGTAGCGCATTAACAAGAATGGGGATACACATCCCAAAGAACTACAAAAAATTGTTCAATACAATTACAAAAGGAAACCTACGCTAGATCTTCGTCTTCATCTGGGAAGATTTCCTTTAGTTGCACCACGTGATCTTCGGATTGCAATGCAACATTTATAAGGTCCATGATAGGAAGTTGCAAATTGTTGAATTCTGTTTTTAAAGCTGCAAGGGAAGCGCCAGTATTAACGCCATAAGTAGCGGATCTGCTAGTATCCCAATCAACCTTTAGAGCGTTATTCACATGCTGCGAACATTCAGCATAGCCTTGGGTATACCCATCATTACGCGCAGCAACCACCAAGCACTCGACAGTTTTATCAAGCTCTACAGAATTCAACACTGATTCAGCAACCTACAAGAACAAGAAAGATAAATAAGAGAGAGGTGCAAAGCATTCCCGCAAAAAAAAAGAACAAGCAAAAAAGCAACTTACACAGGCAATCTTACGCTCTTTCAACCATAACATATCACTCTTCAAAGGTTCAAGCTCGCTCTCTGCTGTAGCCCGCGCCGTTTCAGAATTTTCCAACTTCACCTCAGTTTCAGTTAGGCGACGGGAGACATCAGCTTTCTCAGAGTGCGCAAGCTCCAAATCCTTTTTAAGTTGTTCCTGGTCAGAAAGCAAAGCGGTAAGTTCTTCTATCTCTTTATCTCTAAGAACAAGAGTGGCGCAGGCATGTACCTCTCGTTGTTCACTACGCTCCCTGTGGGAACGCGCCTCATCTCGCACAGCATCAGCATCAGCTTTTTCTTTTTTCAACCTTTCGATCTCCGCATCCCGCTTCTTCAATTTCTCAACTTCAGCCTTGAGATTATTGATAACATTACGGAGACCTATTTTCTCATTATTATCTTTCTCACAAATTCTTTTAAAATTCTTGCGCTCCTCGGCAAGAAGGGCAGCTTCAGCCTCCGCTTTCCTTTTCCAACTCGCAACGGACCATTCCTCTGTTTTTCGATCAGCCTCAAATTTGGCATGATCAGCTTCCAACTTAGCCTTCAGCTGGGCAACACGGTTTTCATCATCCGCAACTTTCTTCTTGGACACCTTGAAGTCAGTCCACTCCTTGTGCATACTACGCCACTCACGCACTATGCGATGCGTAGTGGATGTATAAGAAGCAGCCTCTTCAAGGTAGGCATGGTAAGTTTGCTCATGGAGACGACTTTCTTGGAACTTAATCTCCCCAGGCGGAAATATCCCCTGCAACCAGTCCCGGCACACGCGCCAATCTGAAAAGGTGTCACCCTTCTTCAGATTCCAAACAGGGACATGAATGTCGGAAGCATCCTTTTCCGAATAAGTTCTATAATAATAATCCCCCAGAGTCTCATCTGGGCGGATTGGAGAACTCTTGCCAGCAGCAGAGAATGAGCCTTGGTCTTCAGCAGAAACTTTCTCGATGTTTTCAGGCATGAAACCAGAAGCTTTAGAAGGAGAAGTTGTAACAGGGATTTCTTCAGTAGCTTTCTCTTTCTCCGAATCATGAGCAGCAACTTCAGGGGCTTGTGGGTTACCAGCGTCATCCACAATCTTGGGGCTAATAACTTTTTCTGCATTCGTAACAACTTCAACAGGCTTATCAGCCCCAAGATCCTCAACCCCAGCAGCCTTCTCAGTCTCACCCTCAGGAACCTCAGAGTTCTTTAGCTTATCAGCAACAAAAGCGCGTGGAGGAGAGGGTGGGAGTTCTTCATTAACCACAGGCAATGATTCTGTGGGAACAGGAGAAATTGGGTTTTCTGAAAAACAAAGTCTATGAGTCACAAAAATATTCAATGTGCATATGAAGAAGAGAGCAAAAGAGGACACTTACCAGGAACAGACTCTGAAATAAAGGCGTCCAGATTGCCTCTCTTGGTAATTTTCTTCCTCTCATCTTCTTTGCAGGCTGACCTTCAGCCTCAACGCCAGACTGCTTTCTTTTTCCTCCCTTATTCCTCACTAAGCGCTCAGAGCTTGATTCCAAGTCAATGGGATCATTAGGGTTGGACGCAGGGATATCAGCAGTCTCTTTTGGTTCTGGCTTCGGTCTTCTAATAATAACTGCAGGCGCAAGACCCTCCAACGAATCAAAAACCACCACATAATCACACCAGGAGTCAGAGGAACGACGCATACCTTTCTTCTCTCCCCCAACACTTTTGACCTTAGAAGATTGAGCTTTCTCAGCATCATTCTTCTTGGGCGCAGCAGTAGTGGTTGTCGCGCGTCTTTTCTTCTCAGGGCCTATGCCCAAATTAGACAAGTCACCTACTAACAAAGCGCAGAATAAAACTTATTCAAACGCGCAAAAGAAGCAAACAAAAAAATAATATGATGAAAGCCTACCAGCACCAGCAGCAGGTGATGCAGACAGATCAGCATCCCACGGAAGAACAAAGTTCTTCACAATGCGGTGATACCACAATTCTTCATCAGGTTTCTTTGGAAGGGTAGCCATTTTCCCGCCTTCCCTCCCAAAAGCAACAACATACAATGAAACAACTGCAAAAGGAGAAAAGCAGAGACAAATTCAAAAAAAATAAAAAAAAGAGGGGGAAGAAACAGAAGTAAAGAAACATGGCAAAAATCTTACCCTTGTCATCTTCCATATAGACCGGCTTGTCTTCTCGTTCCATCCTCCAGTTCAGACTCATACCGGCACCAACAAGGGCTTTCTCTGGTAAAGTAATAGACGGAACGTCTTTTTGGTCCTGGTACCAATTTTCGTCAACAGGGGTTTGAATGGTCTCAGTAGGAACATCTTCTTTTCCCCTAAAAATTATCCTCATCGGAAAAACTCCGGCCTTGATGAAGAAGAATTTCTGTTTCCAATCATGAAAAGATTTTGGGGGATGCAGCAAAATTTTCTTCGCCGATGCTCTTTGAATAAAAGAATAAAACCATTGAGTACAGTGCATTTGATGAAAAATCCGAAAACGGAGAACCGTCGGTTCGATATGCATCGTCCGGCACACAAACTCAAAATGCCGAACCCTAACCATACCAATTGGGTGCATCTGGGAGATGTGAAACTTATAATACTCAAGAATTTCAAGAAAAAGTTTTGTCACAGGTAAACGGAAGTTGCCTGCAGAAAAGAAATCCCAAAAAAGGGTTACATAACCAGCCGGAGCATCCGCCGCCGTCTGACCCTCTTCAGGGTATCGGGCACCCCAGTTCTCCGGAAACCTGAGGTTCCGAACCAATCCATCAAAAGTTGCCCTAGACCACTTCAACGGTGGAAGTTCGGCATACATTTCTTCAGTCGAGTCTTCGTAATGATCCCCGGTGGACATAAGAGGAAGAAATTGAAATCTCTTTCTAGAAACATATAAAGAAGACGAAAAGAGAAGGATTTTCAACAAAGTAATGATTACTGGAAATGGGAAATCCAAAACACTTATATACCCACCGCCATAAAAAGCCTCGGTAACTGCAACAACACCTTTTTCGGGATAGCACAGTTACCCAAGCGACAGGGGCGAGTGGGAAGCAACACAAACGCGAGTTCACGCGCGCGTGTAAAGCACGGTCAGTAATGTGCACCTGACAGCGATAGCCTGTCACCCAGTCCTTACTGTACCTTCCTCACCCAAAGTCAAAGATTTTCAAAATCACCATAATGAGCAAAGTGTATCTTCTCATAAAAGATTCTCCACTTTCGCGCCAAAAAATCTACAGCAAATCACTTCTCTCTCATAGTCTAGTGCTCCACTTATTTTGCATAAAAGCAACACTAGACTAGGGGGACTTGAAGGGGTAAGGTCCCAAAAACCTCGTGATTAAGTACTTGGGACCATACCACCACGTCAACCTTTTAACCCTCTTTAGACCTTGCGCGACCGCGCACTGGTCCAACAAAGAGAGCTTAGAAGAAAAACAGCAGATGACGCCCGCGCGCCAAAAGGAGGTTAATAAATCCTTGCTCTTATCTCCGTAGCAAACGAGGATAAAAATCCCAGTTGACACTCCCGCCTGAATAATACCCAGACTTGGGTATTATTTATTTCACTGATACCACACGATAAGGAGCCACACCGGATTATGGCAATAATCTTCTAGAAGACTCATTCGTGCACCACCAGACGGTTATAACCACCTGGAACACGTGTCATCATCCCAGGCAACCCTGAAATCACGATGATGGCATGGAATTGAAGAGAAATCTCTATTTGTCCACTTTCCACGTGGCAACACCCCAGCCGTTGATCTGAATAGCGATCCTTGTGCACTCACGTCGGATTAAGAGGATTAACGGAATGGGAAATAACCGCTTACGGAGTTAGCATCTTCCGTCAACTTTTCAATAACAGGTTTTCCCGCCCATACTCCCGGCTATAAATACGAGAGTAATTCAGGTATGAACTTCAAGTTACACTCACTTCGTCAATACTTCTTCTTCTTCTTCTTCTTCATAACCATATACTTATTCTCACGCCGGATTCGGGTTACGGAGTGAACCTCCCTTCTCCCCGTAACAAGGCTAACGGTGTTCTGTTTTGCAGTATTCACCGGAGAAGAAGACTTGTCCCTTCGAATCAAACGAGAGAGAACCACCCTTTTTATGCAAAACATAACCCTCTGGATAATTTGATTCCGGTCATTTATTCAGAGTTTCTTCAGTGCTGATTGCAAAATGTCAAGTGGGTTTCGATTGATTTTTGCTGCTTCGCTTGTTCTTATGGTGTTTGGTATGTTTTATTTGTTAATTGTTATGCATGTAAGGTGTTTGTGTAAACGTTTGAACTAGTTTTTTTGTGGTGGGTGTGTTGGGTAAGTGTTGTAGAATGTGTGTTAAGTGTTGGTGTGTGTGGGTTTAAGGTGGTTTAGTAAGTCGATTCATGTTTTGGTGTTTGGAAACAGAGATCTGATTTATGGATATTAGGTGTTTGTATAATTGTCTCAACTGGTTTTTGTGGTTAATGTGTTGATTAAGTTTTGTAAAATGTGGTTTTAAGCTGATTTAGTGGGTTAATTCACATTTTGGTGTGTGGGTTTTAGCTTATTTGTTGACTTAATCCACACTTTGTTGTTTGGGAGCAAAGATCCCTTTTATGCACATTTTGTGTTTGTGTAAATGTCTCTTACATGTTTTTGTGGTTTTAAGCTGGTTTATTGAATTAATTTACATTACATTTTGGTGTTTGGAAACAAACATCCCTTTTCAATGCTGGAACATTGGCTCACATAAATGGGATACTTTTTTTTTTGTTATATATAAACATGCATCAAGTGTTTCCACTTCTATATTTGTTTATTATAAAGATTGTAGATTTGATTAGATTAGTATAGTATAGAGTAGGGACTGTTTGGATAACTTTAAACTTCACAATAATCAGTTTAGGGTTTTTTTTAGGATAAGTGTTTGGATACTAAAACAAGTTGTAGAAGATAGTGTTGGTATCTGCTTTAGCCTGTTTAAACTTGCTAGTATTAAGATGCTATATTTTGATAAAGGGGATGCCTTTTGTAAGAGAGGGAAAAAAGGTAAATTTATTTAGGGGTGTTCAGATAAATGAATATTAAGGCCGAACATTTAAGTATGGTTTTGAAAAATGACAAACCAGACCAGCCCATTATTTGCTTAGATAACATATATTCAGTTTTGTTACAACGGGTATGAAAAAACCGACTATTTGCTTGAATAACATAAAGCTTATTTGTTGAAGTCTGAAAGTTGAAAACCAAATATTAACGTCTTAAATCTTGATGTAGACCCATTAAGGTTGTTTTGTTATTAACCTAGGGGTGTGCATGGGTCGGTTTTGACCAAAAACCATAACCGTGATGTCGGTTATTGGATAACCATAACCATAACCGATCGGTTATGGTGGTTATGGTTATTCGGTTTTGATGGTTATAGTGGGTCGGTTATGGGTGGTTAACCGTGTATTTAGCTTAGCTAAAAATAGCTTATTTTTTTAACATGGAATAAATTGTTATTGCATATTTGTATATATTAGTATATTACACAGTATTAAAAAATACATATAATCTATAATATTAATACCAATGATCTATTATGTATTACAAACAAAAAACGATAACATAATTTATCTATTATGGATTTTATTATTTTTAGGTCGATCGATGATGGCATGATGCGAGCGAACAATCATTTGATCGGTTGTACGACCACGAGTGTCATGTATATCATGCAAAACATATAGCCATCCGACATAGTGAGGACTTGAGGTTTTCCTTATGACTGGACTGTGGCTTTTGGCGAGCCTATCTCGAGTAGCTCACGAACGACTTGCTCGTTTACACCCCTAGTTACATGCTACCAAACAATCTATTTATAAATTTTCAAGGATCGATGTGCGGGTCCGTTATCCGCTAATCATACAGATGGAGACCAACCTCATCTAAACGAAAACGAAAATAAGTTTGAGCAATCATTCAACACACTGTTCATGACAGTGTTTACAAGAATAGTTGTAGTTGTAATAGTATGAAGCACATAGACCTTGCCTCAAACTGAGTATCAAGGTGACTTGAAAGTCATGATGGTAAAGTTACAGGCTCTAAGAAGAGAATTTAAAACTTTAAACTTTACAAACTAGATGATGAATCAATTTCTGATATTCTGTCAAAAGTAATGGGAATTGTCAACCAGAAATGCGCCTACGGTGAAAATGTCACTAACCAAAGTATGTCGAGAAGGCCTTAAGAAGCTTACCTTCGCGTGGTAAAAAGGATACATATGAAAGTTATTCCGTGTAAAAGAGGCTATGAAAAAAAAGCGCTATCTCGTTGAATAAATTTGGTATGCTAAAATTTGCAAACTCCATAAATGTTAATGAAATGTTACAAGGCGGCGATTGTGAAGCTCTAGAAAATTACAGAAAATTCTGCAGGATGGATCTATCTCACTCACACGAGGTCAGGTTCTATCCTTTGACATTTTGGTTTAAGAGTCTTACAGGTTTCAAATGTTCTCTCGAGGTGCTATCTTTTGAGTGCCCGTGACACAAGTTTTGTTGGGTACCATCCTCTTTTATCCCGCAAGAATGTAGTCTAGCTTATTCTACCTCATATGTTAAAATGGTTTTATTACATATATGCATAATATTAGTTGCAATTATACATCTGCGCAGAGGTGGCAAAATGGGCAGTGTGTGAGACGAGTTTAGGTTGTGCAAGACTTTAAAGGGTTAAAACACGCCATCTTCAAAAAACAGGTAAACCAAGTCCAGGTAAACTTGGAACACACATCCACATGCGCACCCACCCACACATAAAGACATACACACACACACGTATATATATAGGGGACCGCTAAAATGAAAACCACCTCCAGTTGTAAGAACCACGAGAACCAGTTCCTAGCCATTAGATCTTCAAGATCAATGGAGGAGATTAAAAGTAACTAAAAATAATATTAAATACTTTTTGTCTTATTATGTTTTTAATATTTTAATTCAAAAGGTTAATTTAGTAAAAAGACTCTATTTTGTCCTTTTGTCTTTATTGTTTTTTATTAGTTTTTTGTATTATTATATTAGTTTTTTTTTGAAACATAATTTTTTTATTGAAAGCATTTTAAAATTCAGATTTTTTTATATTGAAAGCATTTTAAAATTCAATTTTTTTCATATTAGTTTTTTGTATTCAATTTTTTTTAACAAGATAAATTTTTTTGCGCGCCGTTTTTTTGCACGCCGGGCTTTTTCAAGCATCGTTTTTTTAACGTGCCGTTTTTACGCCGGGCTTTCTCAAGCGTCGTTTTTTTAACGCGCCGTTTTTTACGCGTCGTTATTTCAAGCGTCGTTTTTTTAACGCGCCGTTTTTTACACGTTTTTTTAACGCGCCGTTTTTTACACTTTTTACGTTTTACGTTTTACGTTAAACTTTTTACGTTTTAAGTTTTACGTTAAACTTTTTACGTTTTACATTAAACTTTTTACGTTTTACGTAAAGCTTTTTACGTTTTTACGTTTTACGTAATACTTTTTACGTTTTACGTTAAAAAGTTAACGGTTTAACTTTTTTTTACAAAAACTTTTTTACACAAAAACGAACGCACCCATAAATCGCAAACTCGGGAGGTGTCTCAGATATATTGTTATCATCATCGACTAGGGGGAAAAAATAAAAAACCAACAACATCAAAACAAAGTGTATCTTGAAAAAAAGAACGGGGTTTGGCTCAGATTATCCGATAATCAAAAGGCTGCAAAAGTGGGGTTGCAGGTTCAAAAAACCTACCCTCCGCCGTCCTTGCCGCGTCATCGTCATCAAAATCTACGTTTTTTGTGCATCATCGCCGCCCAATCGACCATATCAAAACCAACAGATTCAAAAGAACACAAATCAAAACCCACGAAACCCACCGCCACACCACCACCACACCCACCAAACCCACTGCCACACCAACACCCACTAACTAAGAAATTTCAACAATTTCAAACAAGAACTGTTGGTTCCAAAAAATCAACCTTTGAATAAATTTGTTCAATCAAATTCCAAACTTCCAACTTCATTTAAATCATAGATCAAGAAACAGGGGCATTAAGAACGATTGCCCTTTCAAACTTAAAATTTAGTTCAACTCATTTAAATCTTTTATCAAATTTCAAATTTCCACAAAACAGGCGCAAACACAACTAGATCAAGAAAATCATAGATCTAACAACAACAAAAACCAATAACAACAACAAAAATACCAGAAGACGGTTGTGGATCTAGCTTGTGCGGCGAAGATTTCAGCCTTCAAAGAGAGGGTTTTCAGATCTGCCCCACACCACAAACCGCCCGTCAAAACCCACTACCACAACCCGCTCGTCGCCTACAAATGACTGAAACTCCGGCGATTGAACTCTGTCGCCGTCAAACCCACCACAAACAACCATCCCTTCACCCACCCCCTTCACCCATCTTTCACCGACAACATCGCCTCCGAAAACCGTCGAAAAACACAAATCCGGCACCACCGGAATCTAGTAATTCATAAAAACTCCGGCGATGAGAGGTGGAGGGTGGTGGTGCGGGTGGTGGGGAGGAGAGAGAAAGCGGCGGGTGTTGCGACGGAAGCCATTGCCGGACATTGTTTTATTTTCCTGCTTGGTCAAAAGAAGATGGACATTGTTTTATTTTCTTTGTGCAGAACATTTCGAAGAAGAAGAAAAATATGGTGGTGAAGCATTTCAATAGAGAGAGAGATGAGAGATAAAAGGTGAGTTGAGAAGATGATGGGGACTGATAAACGAAAGAGGAGAGAGGAGAAAACTTTAAATGAAGAGAGAGAAGGGGGGATTTGACATTTGGGGTAAAAGACCAAAATACCCTTTTAGTTGGCATACTTTGATTGGTTGAGAGTGGTTCTCGCGGTTCTTACAACTGGATGTGGTTTCTATTTTAGCGGCTCCCACACACACACACACATATATATATATATATATATAGGGAGAAGATCATGCGAGAACCGCCTCTTATTGCGAGAACCGCGAGAACCAATGTGAACACAACCAAAAATGCCTAAAAATAGCTAAAAATCACACAAAATTTTTTTTTGTAATTTTTTTAATATTTTTTATGTTAAAATCGCTACTTTTCGAAGCAAAAAAAATTAAAAAAAAAAAAAAAATTTGGATTCGAAAAGTAGCGATTTTAACATAAAAAATATTAAAAAAATCAAAAAAAAAATTTTAGATTTTTTTTAGATTTTTTTAGGTTTTTTGAGGGTTTAGTTTTTAACATTTTAGCTTGGGGGTGGGGGGGGGGGGTTTAGGTTTTTGGGGGGTGGGGGAGGGGGGTTTAGGTTTTGGGGGGGGGGGGGGGGTTAGTTTTTTTTTAGGTTTTTTGGGGGTTTTAGTTTTTAGCATTTAGCTTGGGGGGGGGGGGGTGGGTTAGCTTGGGGGGTGGGGTAGGTTTTTTTTTTGGGGGGGGGGGGGGTTTAGGTTTTTTGGGGGGGTGGGGGTTAGGTTTTTTTAGCTATTTTAGGTTGTGTTCACATTGGTTCTCATGGTTCTCACAATAAATGGAGTTCTCGCATGAGCCCCTCCATATATATATATATATATATATATATATATATATATATATATATATATATATATAAGACAGGAGATTGTTAGATCAGAAAAAGTTTCTCATATCACTAAAATTCTAGTCTCAGATAGGTACCACAGACACATAAGGACCAATTCAACTAACATACAAAATATTCTGAGGAATTACTTGAGAACAACTGCAGCATTTCTAAGAGCGAGATATCTTTGCACATACTCGTTAGGAAGTGATCTGATGAGCTTAAACACTTCGGTGTTTGCATACCGTAGATGGGTTCTTGGGTCGCTATAAGGAGCCTGCAAAAAATTAAAAAAAAAAACTTTTAGTTTTTTACTGCAAAACAGCGTATGTTGAAGAAACTAAATAGGCAGCTGGCAAGATCGATGTGTTTAGTAACGAGTCCTTTTTGGTACATGTCGAAACAATTATTTGGTACATGTCGAAACAAGATCGATGACTTTCAACCCGTTTGACCTGTTTGGTTTTTTATTTTAGCAGTTCTAGATAAGCACATGACCTGAATCGACCTATAGATAAATAAATGGTCAAGATTGTGACCTCTAGGTGGAGTCATTCAAGATATTTCATATTTCAAATGAATGAACAAGATTAACCCCCAAATGATGAGGCATTAAGTAGGGTGTGCAAAAATATTGAACGCATGAGAGATGGAGAACATTTATTTCAACATTTTAAGTTATTCTTAATTGAATTGCATACTTCTAGTCATAGTTATTAAAGGCGCATAGGCCTCGCCTGGGGCCTAGGCGCAAGGCGCAAAAAAACGAGGGCCTAACAAGAAAAAAAGCACACAATGCAAAAAAAATATGTATATATTATGTATTAGAAAAATAATAATGTTTTTCAATAACATAAACTATTATATAAAATTTAATATCATCTATTTAGTACCAAAAGTTATAAAATATTAGTATATTGGTGTAGAAAAGTAGTTTTCCTTAGAAAAACATAGAAATATGGCTGGAATCTTGACAGAATTTAAGAAATTTATCCGGAAATCTATGAATCGCGCCAGAATCTACGCCTGAACCATCACCTAGAGAATTAAAACGCAATTGCCTCAACAAAAAATGGGCCTAGGCGCAAGAGGCGATGGCTTTTAACAGCTATGCTTCTAGTGTTATGAGCTATGACAATCTCTGTTCAAATTTCTTTCAAGTAACAAAAGGTGAAGTTTTCAATATATAGGGAAAAAAAACAAAAGTTCAAAGGATCGAAGGCAATGTTAAGGGTCAAACCATTAAGTTTGTTTAAAATATCTCAATTTACTTTATCTTTGTACAAGTTTTGTACAAATGTCGATGGATTTAGATGGCCATTTTATGAGTTGGGTTAGGTTACCCGATACACTTTATGTCCAATAGTATATATATGATTTCAGAAACCTTATTATAACTTTCAGAATAAACTGATATAAGATGTTGCACCGATTCAATATACATTGCAGACGATTTTCACAACCCGGGTTGTTTGACATGTTTTCTTTCTAGCTAAATATTTGACCAGCCTTAAAAATTAAAACACAACCCGAATGAATCCACTCATAAGTAAATTCAAGATTTACATACCTCAAATCCAGTAATATCACAAATTTGATTCCGAGGGTGCATCGATGGTGGCGACTCGATATTAACGTCTGCAAGATCACACACACAAATTCCAACTGAACATTAGGTCAAAAAAGAGAACAAATTTCATTAAAAAAAGTGTTTTTTTTTCTTTTTCCAGAAAATGACCTAAGTTTAGGGTCTTTGAAAAAACAAAGGTAAACTGACAATTGGGTTGATGAGGTGGGTAATTATGGTAATTTTCAGCTTGTATGATTTGTTTGAGATGCTTCCAGTGCCTCCCTCTAGCTTGCCCCTTTAGGTACTTGTCATGCATTTGAATCTTTTTGAAACTCAGGTGTGTAGGTAAGATCATCTCTGATTCGATCACCTCTTGCTCCATCTTCCAAACCAATACCTGAATGAAAAATGAAATTCGCAGATGTTATTCGACTTCAATTTTGCAACAAACCCTAAAGGGCTAAATTCATTTGGGGGAAACAAAAGGAGAGGGGATAATAACAGATGAAAACGAGTATGATTAACTTAATTATGGTGCATTTATAAAAGCAAAAAAAAAAATGATCGTGAGCAAACCTCTTAAGACCTCAATGAAGCTTGCAATTTCAGACCTCCTTAAGGGTGGGGGTACGGATGAGCTTTTTTCCCATATATATTTTCACTATTTTTTAACGGTAACTATCAGACTACTGGAGTATCATCATGTCATCAGCAAAATCATCCGATCATATATATCTTCACATACGTTCCGCCACCCAAGGCACGATCCCTAAGTTATTATCATTATTTATTAACCCTAAGTTATAGAATGTTTTGTTACATTCTATAACCTTTAAAACTAACGTCGTCCAAAAACTCAGTTAAGTTACCTCACATGCTTTGCATGTGAGGGTACTATGGTCTTTTATAACATAAAGGTCGATTTGTGTGAAAAATATTATTACATATATAGTAGATTTTTTTTTTTGCATAAACATTAGGCAAATTGGAAATAAATAATTTTCTTTACCCAAAAAAATTTGGAAATAAATAATCTCACCAAACTCAATTTAGTTGATAACAATCCCAACTCAGTTATTGGCCGATAATAATCCGAACTGGTCAATTTTTTTTTGTAAAATAGTCCGCCATTAAAATAGCTTAACGGAGTTAAGTTTTTTTTTCCGAATTACAAACCGATGTTTTAGGGCTTTTGATCAGAACGATGATACGAGTTTTGTAAACTTCTTGGTAAGCGTGCCAACATATGAAGTCAATTAAGGATAGGTAACGTTCGTTGTAGAGTTTTGTATATTTTCTATTGTTTGAGTCGTATTGTTTGTTACTATAATCGTTTCCGTTTTGTACTATTCTCTTTGATGTGCGAAGTTCAAGACATCACGAACGAGTCATGAAGATGAAAGGTATGTCTTAGGCTTGTTGTGTGTATTGGGGGCAATACACGGCTTTTCGGGGGGTGGTAGGATCGTTAAACGATTTGTTAATTTTAGAATTGAAATTTATAAAAAAAATTATAAAAGATTTTTAATAAAATTTAAGATTTTTTTTTTCTAGCCTAGGTCCCTTTTGTAAAAAAATTGCACAAAATTTTCCATATTTTTCAACTAAAAAAAGCTGAAAAACTAAAAAAAAATTAAAAATGGGAAAACAGTGAGGCGTCGGCGACGGGGCATCATGTCGTCGCCGACGGTATGTGCATGTGGGCCGTCGGGTGATAAGCGTCGTAGACAGCCATTTAAACCGTCGGAGGAAGGGCTGCAAAATAAGGGGCGTCGGCGACGGGGCATCAAGCCGTCGCCGACAGTTTGTCGTTTTTTGGCCGGCGCAACTCGTTTCCCAGCCACTTATCTCAAAACAAACCACTTAAGACCATCTAAAACATAACCCGAACACTTTCTTGACCACCCAAACGACCCATATACCACCCAATCGACCATATACCACCTAATCTGATCTTAGCTCATCCAAAACCGTGAAAACACCTTCTCACCTCTCACATCTCACTTCATCTTCCTCAAATTACCCAAGAACCCTAAAACCTTCAAGCATCCATAACTTCTTCAATCCTAAACCAAATTCAGTGATTCTTGAGCCCATTGTGTGTAGTTTTTCGAGACGAACAAAACCCCTAACACGGCTTTCATCAATTCTTGCTAGCTTGCAAGATTTATGAACTTGAAATTTCGGGTTTACACAAGAGTGTTCTTCAATTTAGTTGATTTTCATCTTTTGCTTGTGTCTCATCATCTACAACATCAAGGTATGAACTTTACATGATTTTGAGCTTTATTATCCTATGGTATGTTGAATTTTTCTGAAATTTTTGAACTTTTGTTTGAAGAGTAGGTTATTTATTATAATGTATGATGTTATAGCTTGAAATTGTCATGTAAACATGCGATTTGGTTTAGGTTGAACATGCAACAAATATGGTCATGTGATTACACCCCTTTGTTCGCATGATTGAGCATCGTTTTAGTGTTGAATGTTGTTAAAAATCTTTTGAACTTAGGATTTTTACATGAAAGATTAATTTTTGATGATTAAATTATGCGACTTCGGAAGTTTAAAATGAGCTAGTTTACATCTAAAGTTAATGGAAGTTCAATAATGATTTAAGGTTTTTTGTGGTATTGATTATCTTCCTTGTGTGTGATTGTAGTCATGGCAAGCAGGAAGAAGACCAGGATTACAGGCCAAAGTTCATCGGCTCGGGTTCAGGGTTATTTAGGAGGAAATGGGAACAATTAAGCAATGTGGAAGAGAATGACGGTAGGTTATACCGTCAAGATTGGGTGTGGGAAAAGATAAGAGATAGTAGTATCGGTGAAACTTGGGAAGCAAACAAGAAAAGACAAATTTCAAGGTTCAATGATGCACTCCTCGAAGTGAAATTGTGGAAGTGGAAGATGGCGAATGCCACCACTACTATTCCGGAGAGGGTTGTATCGGAAATGACGGTGAATGTGGAAGAATTCCGGACGATTGCCATCGTCCAAATGTTTGAGAGGCTTGGTTGGGAGCGGGTTTTGGATTGGTGTGAGGATATCACACCACGGGTGTATTTGGCGGGGGTGTGTGAAGGGGTATGGTCCCAGATCTCGCGTCAGCATGACCGCGAGCGACCATTACCCTTATCAAAAACCCCCACCAGCAAGAACTTATTTGTGTCCGTGCGGGCACGTGCGAACACAGCGGTCGAATCCAATCGGTCAAGAGATGGGAATACTTACCTTATGTATGAAAATGGGTGTACACATAGCGATGCGGCCTGGCACCACATCCTATGAACATTTTCATCACGACAAGGGATCTGGACAACAGTAACAGTCACCAAGCGGTGATGCGGCACGGCACCGCATCCCGCATACGTCTTGGCCAGAACAAGAACGCGGGAACAACATCAGTTACCGCGAGCAGCGATGCGGCCCGGCACCGCATCCTGCCTATAGGGCAAGTGGGACTGACACCACAGTACAAGTGGCACTGAAGACAGTCGCCTGTCAGCCCACATGTAAGCAACAAACTGACACCATAGCAGGACGTGGCATCACCACCGTAACCGACAGGCCTGACACACCTGCAGGAGGCTGTGCGATGTCAGACTAGCCACTCAACTACCCTCCTTCACTCCTCGGCTATAAATACCCATCCCAAACCAGGTTTGAGGTATCTCTTCACAACTCTCTCACTACTACTACTATCACACTTTGCTTCCCAAGCAAATTACTGATTCTCACGCCGGAGAGTGGTAACAAGGAGCACCCCCACCCCATCCTCCTTGTTACGAGTCATGGTTTGTTTCCTTGTGCAGGAGATCAACCAGTGGACGATCCAGCCAGCGATCCTCGGAAAGAAGGGATTAACCCTACTTGACGAGACCAGTGAGTTAACCCCCTTGGTTAACCATCGTTTCATCATTGGCGCCCACCGCTACTCTTAGCACTTTTTTCCACATTCCTTTTTCTTTCCCAAGATCATATCTGATCGTCTAAACAACACTGTCGGGGATAGCCTAAACCCCGCAAACCCAGGGCCTGCACGGACCACCCCTCCAGCCCCAATATACTGGCCACATTGGCACATCAACACAAGGGGGTGCATCCCTTACATTTGCACAAGATCTTTCACAGTATGCTTCTGTGATACCTCTAGGCATGAACCTCCATGCCTGGTATGACCAACAACAAGCTATGCTGGCCACAGCATACAACAGAGCTTGCGCGAAAGCACAAATACCTGTCGGGCCTACCCCGACGCCACATACACCTACGGGTCATATTTCGCAATACGACGGCAGGACCCCTACACACCCAGCCTCCCGAAGTAGGCGTGAAGACCGCGGTTCCTCTTACTGCGAGGTCCGCACAATCAATGAGGATGATTCCTCATACGGGTCCCGCAATAGGGGCCCAATACATAACCGTTTGGGCCCTCAGGGCGAAAACATGCGGCAATCCACAACCCACCGCGGCTCCGGCATTCATAGCCGGCTGGGACCGCAGTCCCACAATAAAGGGTATGGCCGTACCGATCCGGACGACCATACATACTACGGGGAGTCCCACGCTACTAGCAGCAGACTGGGAGGACACAATTATGTTCCTCCCACCGAACCCCGCACTACATACCTCCGCGCTGCAAAGCGCCACCAAAGCCAACCCTACAGGCCGAAATCTGCGGCCGAAAACTCCAAGTTCGTCCGGGAGATTGCCCACGCCGATGTCACCACGACTAAATTCCCATTAACGATCGGGAAATATAATGGTTCGTCCGACCCGGACGACCACATGAATATTTTTACCGGCGTCGGATGCAACGGCAGGTGGGACGAGCCCACTTGGTGTCATTTTTTCCCCCAGACCCTCACTGGTCTGGCAAGGGCTTGGTTCGATTCTTTGCCAGTGGGATCACTGGCCTCATTCGAGGACTTGCAAGCAAAGTTCCTCGCACATTTCAGCCAACAGCGACGTCACGAACGCGATTCTATGGACGTCATGAACATCTGGCGTGGAGACAACGAATCTCTCGAGTCGTTTGTCATCCATTACAACAAAGAGTGCCTGGAGATAGGCGGTGTTGCAGACCAAATGGCACGCAACCATTTCATTCGAGCCGTCAAGGACGAAGAAATGGTTATGACCATCTCAGGCAAGGAAGGCTTGCCAAAGAAATGGGACGACGTTATGGCCGCGGTCAAGACGTACGCCCAGACTCAGCGGTCTCTCAAGCCGCACGTTACAAAGGCACATCCCCAAGCAGAAGGCCAGTCCTCCCACCAGAACCCTAGGCGCAACAACAAGCGCAACCGGAACACGTGGAATCGCGGCAGCGATCCCAAACCGTATGTTCCGCGTGGTCACCAGCCCGACGCAAGGGCAACAATCAATGTCCAACGTGAAAACCGGGCATCGAAGAAGGAATCTCGGGACCGTCACTGGACCGAGATCAACCAGTCGCCAAGCGACGTCCTCCTCACGGACGCGCAATTCCTGCGACTGGCCCAACCAATGAAGTCCAAGAAGAATCAGGATCTTACACTTTACTGTGAGTATCACAAGGACTCAGGCCACACAACAAACAACTGCATCAGTCTCCGACTGGAGATTGAGCGAGCCTTGAAAGAGGGGAAGTTGCAACATTTATTGCCAGCCGTGCAAAAACAAACCAAGCGCATCACCCCCCACAACGAGGGCACCTCCATGGGTAAAATGACCATGTATGTGGCCTCAACCCACATGATCGGTGGAGGACGAGGAAATCCGCACAAGGCGGCAAAAAGACCGGACAATGACTGGAAAGACGAGCAAGTTGTCTTTCCAAAAGTCCGAGGCGGACCGCGCGACAGGCGCGCCATCGTAATCACAGGCTACCTGGCTCATTACTGCACGGAGCGGTTATTCATCGACCCGGGCAGTACATCTGACATCATATATGAGCAGTGCTTCAACCAGTTTGATCAAGAAGACAAGGATCGGTTGCAGCCGGTAGACTACCCTTTGGCCGGATTTGCGGGGGAAACCGTATTCCCACTGGGCCAAATCACTTTTCCTGTGCGCCTCACCAACGGAAGGCACACGCGAACGGATGAGGTAAACTTCATGGTTTTACCCCACACCTCCAAATACGACGTACTTCTCGGGAGGGAGTCCCAGGGCGATTTCAACATGATTACATCCGTCCCCCACTCTGCCATCGGTTTCCCAACCGAGACGGGGTTTGCGATAATATACGCCCGTAGAGAAGTTATGTCCACGGACGAGCTGCGTCCGACCAAGATAGCAAGGCCTACCCCGAACACCCAACCAGAAAAATGGGTTCTTAACGCAAGATACCCAGAGCAAACGGTCACGTTGGGCCACGCCTTGTCCCACAACATCATAGCGCGCCTGAAGCAACTCCTCTTCAGAAACCAATATATTTTCGCATGGGCACCCGCATATATGACAGGGGTGCCTCGCGAAGTTGCGCAACATTTCTTGAACACCTTGCCAGGTATCAAGCCGGTGATCCAAGGCCAACGCCATCTTGGATCCGCAAAGAACGAGGCGATGCATGAGCATGTCAAAGAACTGCTCTCCGCAGGCATCCTGCGGGAGGTCAAGTACCAGACTTGGTTATCCAACCCAGTCATGGTAGAAATACCAACCGGGGGCTGGCGCATGTGTGTCGATTATAAAGATCTCAACAAAGCTTGCCCCAAGGATTGTTACGCACTTCCAGAGATCGACGAGAAAGTCGATAACCTCGCACCATTTCGATGGAAGTGCTTCCTCGATTGTTACAAAGGCTATCACCAGGTACATATGGCAATCAAGGACGAAGATAAAACGGCATTCCGCACACCTACCGGGAATTACTGTTATACAAAAATGTCGTTCGGGTTGCGCAACGCGGGCGCAACCTACCAAAAATTGATGAACGACACTTTTGGTGATCAAATCAGCAAAAGTGTCGAGATCTACATGGACGACCTAGTCGTCATGAGCATGGAGGAGGATACCATGCTCAATGATATCGAAAGAACATTCCAAACTCTGCGCAGCGTCAATATGAAGCTCAATCCAGGGAAATGCTTGTTTGGAATAGAAGAAGGCAAGTTCCTTGGATTCATCGTCACCAAAGATGGATTCAGGGTAAACCCGGAAAAAGTTCAGGCGATCGAACGCATGCCATCGCCTTCCACGATGAAAGAAATGCAACGACTAGTCGGTAGGCTAGCCGCACTGAATAGATTCTTAGCCAATCATGCAGCTAAATCTTATCCTTTCATCAAGACCCTGCGGAACTGCTTAAAGAAGGAGCAATTCCAATGGACCGCAGAGGCCAAAAACGCTTTCCGGGAGATGAAAGAGTGTTTGATTCAACTCCCAACTCTAACCGCACCACGCAAGAAAGAGCCACTTATCTTGTACCTATCCGCCGCAGATAACGCGGTAGGCGCGGTACTCATAGTGGAGTGAGAGGGAGTTCAAACACCCATCTACTATATCAGCAAAATGCTCAACGACCCAGAGACAAGATACTCCATCATGGAGAAGTTGGTACTGGCACTAGTGCACGTATCGAGACGATTACGACGTTAATTTGCAAATCACGTCATCACGGTATTAATCAACTACAGGATCGGGCTGATCCTATCAAAACCCGACATCTCTGGGAGATTAGCAAAATGGGCCATTGAACTGGGCGCACACACGCTGATCTATAAGCCGCGCCCCGCAATCAAAGGCCAAGTTCTAGCTGATTTTGTTGCCGAAGTACCGGCAAATCGCATTCAGGAATGCGAAGAAGAACAAAACCCTACACCACCACCATCCTCCTCAGAAACCTGGGCACTATATACCGATGGTGCATCCAATGAGGATGGTGCAGGCGCAGGTCTGCGACTCGTCAGCCCCGATGGCCAAGAGCTTACCTATGCAATCCACCTCGATTTCAAAAGCACAAATAATGAGGCAGAATATGAGGCTCTACTGGCAGGGCTACGACTGGCAGTCAAACTTGGCGTCCAACATTTGGAAGCACACGTTGACTCACTATTAGTTGCAGGGCAGGTGCGCAGCGACTACACCGCAAAAGGGGATATCACGATCCTCTACCGCGAACAAGCCTTGTAACTGAAATCAAAGTTCACTACCTTCAATATTCGCCATATCAACAGAAGTGAAAACAAACCCGCGGATGCACTATCAAAACTCGCATCCACTAGCTTCCAACATCTGGCAAAGGAGATACGCATTGAGATTCTGCAGAATCCCTCAGTACCCCTGCGCCAAGTCAACGTCATCCAGTACGGGACAACATCCTGGATGACACCGATCATTGCATACCTACAATCAGGTGTTACTCCCGAAAGCAAGGCAGAGGCACGCAAGTTACAATACAAAGCGTGCCATTATCAAATGGGAAACGGTATTATATACCGTAAATCATACCTGGGGCCACTCCTACGATGCGTCGACCCCCAAGATGCCACGTACCTTATCAGAGAGTTACACGAGGGAATATGTGGCATACACGCAAGCCCACGCATGGTAGTGGCCAAAATTATGAACGCCGGGTACTACTGGCCCGGTATGCATCTGGATGCGGTCAAAGTCTTGCGCAAGTGTTTCAATTGTCAGCGGCATGCTCCCAAAACCTTGCGCCCCAAGAACAACCTGATACCCGTCACCACCGCATGGCCATTCCAAAAATAGGCAATCGATGTGGTGGGACCATTTCCAGACGCACCATGTGCGGTGAAGTTTATCATAGTGGCTGTTGATTACTTTACAAAATGGGTAGAGGCAAAACCGCTCGCCTCAACCACCGCTATGATAACAAGGAAATTCGTCTGGGAACATATCATCTGCCGTTTCGGTCTACCGATGTGCATCGTTACCGACAACGGCACCAACTTCGCTGCCGACGACTTTCAAAAATGGCTAAAGGAACTACACATTGAACACATATTCTCCTCAGTGGCGCATCCGCAAGGGAATGGCCAAGTCGAGAGTATTAATAAAAGTTTAGTCGAAGGCATCAAAGCACGGTTGGGAACGGCCAGACTTGGCTGGGTCGATGAACTCCCGAGTATCTTATGGGCTCACAGGACAAACCCAAAAACAAGTCACGGTGAGACACCCTTCAGCCTGGTCTATGGCTCGGAAACGGTGATCCCTGCGGAAGTAGGTCTCCCCTCACCCCGAATGTTGGCTATCAACAGGGTAGCCAACAGTGAGGAACGCAGGCTTGATTTGGACCTCCAAGAAGAAAGGCGTGAAAACGCTGCCATCAACGAAGCCAAGTACAAAACTAAGCTTGAAAAGTATTACAATTCACGCGTCCGCGTTTATACTTTTAACCCGGGAGACTACGTCCTTCGCGATAATGAAGCCTCTAACGCTGAGCGCCCAGGGAAACTTGCCCCCAAGTGGGAAGGACCCTACCTCATCCAAGAGGTCCTGGGCAAAGGCGCGTATAAACTACAAACGTTAGAAGGCGACCCTATCGCGCGCATATGGAATGCACAACAACTTCGACGCTGTTACATGTAAGCCATGTCTTAAACATTTCCCATGTAACCTATCGGGCCGCAGGCCATTTGCAAATAAATAAATGTACGATTCAATGCAATATTGTTTATTTCCTTCTATTACAAATGTGTGTTCCACTTTCCGGTATCTGCAAAAACAGATTGGCAAAATCTTCATTCGCGATACCCACACAATGTGGTGACCACACACAAATATTGTAATAGGCCAGCAAAGGCAAAACATTAAATGTCTATCCGGCGGGATACACACTTACGGTTTTTGCAAAACCTACACAATTCCTAACCTTAACGGGACAAAAACAGGAATTGATTAATACTCATACGACAAAGGTACAGAGTATACTTAACTGCGCTTTACAGCCAATAGAGTCTTACGCGCTCGCACAAAGAAAGTAAAAAAAAAAAATGTACACACTTTGAGCCGCACATACTTGCATATCACCTAGATATGCAAAAGGAAAATTCAGACTTAATGCTATTCACAATAACATTAACTCATACACGTTCAAGCATGCAAGTAGTAAAAAACACTTGTACAAATTGAACAAAATGATTAAACTTTGTATTCAAAAACAAAAAAATTTCTACACCTACGTGGTGCACAAGAGATTTACATAAAGTTTTCTAACATTTACATCGAGGAAACCAAAACGGGCACGCAGGCCAACCTAGTCCTTCTTTGTACCACTGGTACCCGCACCACCCATGCCACTACCAGCGGTTTCTTCCTCTTCCTCTCCAGGATCACCATACAACAACCGCAAGCGGTCCACATAATCTTCCGCCTCCAAGCATTTATCAATTTCCTCAAGGGCAGAAATGGACAGGTCATTATACGCTGCAACAGCGACAGCAAGACGCGCTTCAGTATCTACGCCATGGAACCCAGACCTTTCATTGGTAAATTTGCCTTGGGATAAGAGGTTCATATGGCTGATACATCGGTTATAACCAGCTTTAAAAACAGCAGCTGCGTTCTCAGGTGCGTCAAGGATGGCTCCAACAATCTGTAAAACACAAGCAATAAGGTTAGCAAAGGCAAAACTAAACGGTAGCAAAGGCACCAGGTACTTACATGCCCAATACCGTGATCACGCATCCAATCGTGATCTGCCTTAAGCTGATCAAATGAAGAAACCAGGCTATCTCTAGCCTCGGCAGCCTCCCTTGCCCACACTTCAGCTTCGTCCGTGCGGGCAGTGACCTCCGCAAGAATGGTCACACGGTTCTGCACTTCAGCCTTTCAACAACAAAGAAAACACAAGTATACAAAGATAATCAATCATACTTGTAAAACAAAGATACAAATTCAAGCGCAAAAGCAACTCATACCTGGAGGCCCTCAACAGTCCTGTTTAAATTGGTGCGGTCAGCATTTGCCTCTTCAAGAGCCTTCGCGGCGCGGAAATATGGGAGGAGTGTATAAATACGCTCGAACCCGGGAAAATACACTAAGCAAGAAAGGTAAGGCAAGATATATACTTGACCAAACCGAAAAAGAATAACACATTACTTAAGATTAAGTGAGAATGATATAAATTTCCGTATAATAAGATGGAAATGAATTAAATAATTATTGATCAACCATTATGGATGTTTCAGTTAAAGAAATGTCTGGAGTAACTGGAGATGATTCGACATCTCAATTGACTGAACAAATGAAAGCTAAGATTTCCGAGGCAGTCGGAAAAGCTCTAGAAAATAGTCTATCACAGTATATTGATAGATTACAAACCACAATCGTGCCGGTGGTGGACGATATGATGGCTGAATTGAAAGACATCATATTACAAGAAATAGAAGAAAGGAGGGTGTTGGATATGATTCCAAGTTCCGTAAAGAAATCCAAGTCTAATAAAGCTCCCAAGAAAGGAGTTACAAAAAGTGTGTTACATCAGTGTAAAATTTGTGGAAAAATTCACAAGGGCACATGTGGTAAGCCAAGACATAAGAAGTCTAAATGTCCAGAGATGCTTGGAACCAAAGACACAACTGACACAAAGTCTGATCCCCAGAAATCAAGGACAAAGTTGTTTTATATAACAGCCGCAGAGGCTAAAGCTGAACCTGATGTCGTTTCAGGTATACTCTTGTAAATTAAATTTCAGCATGAATTTTTAATTATTACGAGTACAAGTAAATCGTTTGTTTTATATCTATTTATTCAACATCCTACATTCGCGTTAACGAAATTACCTATGCTTTGAGAAATAGAAATAGGAAATAATAAAAGTTCTATTGTTTATAAGAGGTGCTGAAACTGTACATTGAGCATCGAGGTAAAAGTAATCTCGATAGATATTGCCATGGGAAGGAGCGCATGTACACTCGAACCCGGAAATTGCAATAATAATAAATAGCGAAGACAAGGTTATAGACTTGGCCAAACTAAATAAAACGTGTAGAAGCGTCAATTACATCAACAAACGATGTAGATAAATTTCATTCAACAATAAGGAATAATAAAATTAAATGAATTAATTTTGTTATTGTTTCAATAAGATTAAGGTTAAAGATGAGAAATTAATACTCGGACTGAGAATACCCGCGAAAAGGAAGTTAAATGAATGATACGTATTATTCGCTACTATGAATAATAAAGTATCAATAAATGTAAATTTAGAAACTTGGGTATGGGTAACCATCCAAGTAATACATTATTAATCAAATCCTCATGAGGAGGAACGATGATCGCAGTGATGGATGTGATTATATAAAAGCCTAGTAAAATAAACTTTATGAAAGTGTTAGAATAAGAACGGGTAAACCCCAAAAGCCGTATAACCATAACAATGGTTTTACCAAATAAAACTCAAGAAATGGGCTTTCGAAACATTAGTAAAAGAAACAGACCTAAGGGTCGCTAACAACAGAAAGGAGGTGTTCGGATCAAATAAGCAAAATGCTTGATAATAAAGGTAAACGGAAGCCGGATGACGGGAGCGTGTTACATTAAGGTAATAAGCCCAAGGGAAAGGATAAGAATCAAGGTAAATAAAAATATAAACCAATAAACAAGAATGTTAGGGAATAGGGGTAAAGTTTGACTATCATAAGCGATGAAGTACACACGGACAAGTCAAATAAGAAGAATGAAAGAATAAAAGACTTGGTGGAATAAGGGCGACGGAATACGCTAATACTACTGAATAAATCAAAACGAAGTCTTAATACACGCCGGAATGGCTGCTTTGATAGTGTCTTCGGTAAAATACCCGATAGATGGGTAGGAATACGGATCTATACGTAAACCAAGAGACGGTGGCGCAGATTAAAAGTCAAAAGACTTGGATTAAGAGTTATGACTAAAGGACAATAAAATTTCGCAAAAACATAAATTTCGATAGTTATGTTCAACAATTTTAATATTGGACAGGCCGAATAAAGTATAATACTTGATATTCCAAGTAAGCACAACCCGAATAATGAAAGTGCGAAATATTACCGAACCAATGTGATAGGTCGTAAAAGAGTATGGAAAGGAAAACGCAAACCAATAAAACCGGGGTGTTAAAAATATTAAGATAACGAACCCGGTAACGGGTTGAAAGGAAATAGGGGCATAAACCAAATAACGGTATGAGTAAAATAAACCGACGCGAAGGTGACATAAGAAGTCATAGAGTCGGAAAGATAATCCGAAAGAAAATAAGTATAGCCTTAGACTACGGTCAAGGTCGAACGAATAGAAGATGATCCATGGGATCACCATAACCTCCAGATTATAAACAATGTAAAGGTCTACGGGACCAAAATGACCATTGGGTCGCAAATACAAAGAAACAAACTATGGGGTCTCACCCTAAAAAGGTGAAGACTTAATAAAATAGTCTACAAGGCTAAGTAAAGGAACCTGCGGGTTGATAATATAAAGCGTGGGAACCAATTATGATTTCCCACGAAGAATGATAACGGAGAAGAATAATTATTGTCGTCAATTCCTTGATATGATTAATCAATTTCTTGATATGATTAATCGACATGTATTAAAGAGAAAAACATTAAACTAAAATTCAGTTTTAGTAAAGAAACGACGTTCTAACAAATATAAATACTATAAGAAAAGTTAGAAAATGGTTAATACTAAAAGAATATAAGTCTTAACACCGATAGGTGTAAGAAGATGCATTCGAAAGAAGATTCATAATAATGAAAAGCAGACGAAAACCTAAAACATGACGTGATGTGATCACAGACAAAAAGTGATACAGAATACAGCCACGTTGTAATATGAGTTACTAGATATGAAATGATAAACACGCAAAGGGCCGATGACGGCAATATAGCATACTTGAATGAAGAGTTATGAGGTAAAATGGTGACCAATTAGTCTAGGCAATAAAACAAGTAATAGTCAAAATAATGCGGTGACCTATGTAGAGCGCTTGTCAATATAAGACTAGCGTGAAGTAAGTATGCTGACGAACTCAGTGACTGGATGGTCGAAAGACAACCCGGTCAAAAAGGCGACAAAGATAGGAAACAAGTGATAAAAGGTTATGATCCAATAGAACATGTGCCTAAAAGACGCACATGTCAATACGAATAGAAACCTTATGTAGAAAAAGAAAGAACGCCTTGGAAAGACGAGACAAAAATAGTAGGTCTAAAACCAAAGGGCTACTTAAAGAAGGTTTCGGGGACGAAACCCTCTTTAAGGGGGGTGGACTTGTAACATCCCGAAAATATAAAACTTTATAATATAATTATAAAACGTTGAATAAACAAGAACAAACTAACTTGGGATAGATAACCCAGTTAGATACGAGTCTTGTAATATCAAATAAATGGATGGAAAACTCCTGAATCATAAAGAAAACAACAATTGAGGGACTAGAATGGTTAAACCTGAAACTTGGGATATTAAAACAAAAGATATTACACCAAACACACACAAGAAGTGTGTGTCTGGTCGATCTCTACCAGGGGCGACATAGGGGTTTCCCCACAACCCTAATTCAATCGATTTCCATCAAATTGAAGCTCCTAATCAGTCTTAAATCAAGTTTCAAGCATGAATTAGTGATCACCTCACTGAAGGGATCACAAGGTATGTGAAATTCTAGTGTTTTGATTCATCTCAAGTTCTAGGTTAATGAAGAAAAATCGAAATTTAAGCTTGAGTGTGTCTTGCATGTATGTAATTAGAAGAAATATTGTGTCTAGGGATGAACCCTAGGTGAAATCTTGTTAAAAGATTTCATGATAAATATAGAGTTTATAACCACCATTGTAGGTGATTAATGAACTTGAAGAAAACTTGATAAGCCCTAGAGTTATGATCTTGTTCTAGCATAAATCTGAATTTAAGAATAAATTTCAGAAATATTGATGTTGAGACATGTGTAGAATTGACTAATTGAAGTTAGTTTAGATGATAATTACAAGTCATGAACTTGGTTTTGTTTATATAAAAAATCTGACTCGCTAGGTGTTTGATGGAACGCCTAAGTGAGGGTTAAAATGTTAAAAGTTGAGTAGAAACGCAGATTTGATCATGATAGAGAATTATGCGTTAAAGCTTATGAAAGAGTTCTAAACTTATTGTGAATTGAACTCTTTAGGCAAAGAATCCGGAACGTCAAGCGGACACGCCGGGGGAGATACGTGCTTGAAGGGTGTGCTCTAAAGGTACGTGACTTATTGTCTCGTTACATTTATATAGATAAACCTAGTCGTAGATATGTGCAATATTGATATGGCAAAAATGATGGCGTTTGGTATGTCAATGAAGTGGTGTAACTCACTCGACAACCAAACGGGTCAAACTTATTAAATAAGTATGTTGTTAATGTCATTGTTTAAAATAGCCGTGTTGGAATGTCAATGAAGTGATGTAACTCCCTCGACAAAACCCAACAGGTTAAAGAATGGTCGAATTTTGTAGTGATGAAGTGATTAAAACATCACTCATTAAAAACTGAGTTATAAAAACGTAATCCATGGAATGGACGTGATACGCTAAGATTGACAAGCCGGGAATGGGTAATTATGGTTAGAAACCAATGTCGATGAATTACGCAAGTATGTAACTTGATTCGTTACATTTGGTAAATTTTGATAACTAGCATATTTGTAGTTGAATTGTAGAATAGAAGTTGAGTTGATTTAAAGCGATAATGTTCGCTATACTGAATAATAGGTCAAGGATTGGTTAGACCTCGTTGGTGGTCATCATAAGGGAGGATTCCTTAGATGAGCCAAACGGGTCGGGTAATCAAATAATGCGTGGTTAATGCATCGTAATATTTATAACACCCCGTGTTTTCACAAGTCAAGTCAAAGTCAAGGTCTAAGTCAACGACCGATTTCGCGCAACCTGACTCGTAGAAACTTCTTGTTTTTAATTATATTATGTGGAGTAAGTGTCGTCAATTGCAATAATCGATGTCTGTTAATCGTTATTCGACCGATCTACGACTGTGAACTATGGGTAGTAACAATGAGATAAAGTTAACTAATCACTAATCAAGCTATGCTAATCGAATCGACATCGAAACTCGAACTGTGTATTTTACTTGTTGTCTATACGTGTGTGTGTGTGCCTTACGTGTTACCTGTGCATGTTTATTTATGTTATGTTGTGGTAATCAAGCGAACTCAATCGAAACTCGAAATCTAACTCGAATGTAATCGAACTCGAACTCGAATCACGATCGAACTAAGATAGATAGTGGAAAATAGATTACGCAAGGTACGAAGTAGTTGGGACTAAAAGTAATTTGACTAGGAAACCCTATCGAATCGCTCGCAATCAGAACCGAAACGTCAAAGATCGTCGCACCAAACACACCACCCAGGCGCCAACCGGCCGGATGGCCATCCGCACGGGTAGCCGCCTGGGGAAGTGTTAAGTGCATCCGACCAGGATTACCATCCGCCCGACCGACCATCCGGGCGATGTGCAATCCGGACGGATGACACTTTCCTCTTTTGGCATCCTATAAATACACGGGTCACTCTCAAAACTTTCCACTTTTGGCAAGTGACGTCCGACCTGCACGCTCTCTTCACCTTTTCTTCGATTTCTCTCAATTCAGGTAAGATCTCGCCCTAAATCTTGTACTTTCTTGATCTGGACGCACCTCTACACCTTTCTATCTTCTAAATATTAACTTTTAACCGTGAAATCATCAAGATTTGAGGTATTCTAGGATGACGTCATCATAAAGTTCCCATGAACTTCAAGTTTGACCTCATTCCACCAAGAATAACTCGGATCTGAACGGTTTCCACAAGGTTTCACAACAACTTCGCATAAATCTGAACTTTTTTTTCAAAAGGATAAAAGAGTTGAAAGAAATAAACACAAATTCTCTACTTCTTTTACACTAAAAAACGATAAGAATCGGACCAGTTCTAGTCTCCTACTCAATGTTAGTGATGCACTAGTCCTAAATCCGGATTTTTCCCACGAGACACTTGATTTCGGGTTAGACCAGAATGACCGTTCTGAGCCGCCGACCGGCCAAGCTGGGGTGATTCCTGGCCGGCTTAGTCATGCGAGTAAGAATACAATTCCAATTGGTCGACACGTAATCAGAACATCTCGACAGAATGACAAAAGCGATCAAGGGTAGACGAATGGAACAACCAGAACGAGATGCTGTCCGGACGGTTTGCCATCCGGACGGACTACACTTGGGACCCATTTCTAAAACAAGGTTTGAGTATCGACGAATGAATAATCCGCACGGACGACCCTCTGAATAGATTACTCTTCGGATCATGAGATACTAAGACCTTAAACAAGTGACTCACCATTCAAATCGTTGTCCGCACGGACTACCATCCGAACGGATTGTCGTCCGCTCGACCGACTTGAAGGGTAAGAGAACTTCAAGGTTTTCTAATGCTACAACAAAAACTTCAAAAGTCAAGCCACCATACACAAACACATCTCACCCATAGGAAGAAACAATCCACTCGAATAGTCACCCGCCCGGACAAACTGTCCGCACGGATGACTATCCGAACGGATTACTATTCACCTGGATTGCTGTTCGCACGGATGACTATCCGAACGGATTACTATTCACCCAGATTGCTGTTCGCACGGATGACCATCCGAACGACCAGCTATCCTACCCACTCTCACCCTGTATTGTTTTACGCGCCACTTATCGCTACGTTACCGAATCTATTCAGGCTAACCATACTCGCTAAAAGCGCTCCCTTCAATCCATTAATCGCTGTGAGTATACTCGATCCCTTTTTGCTTTAGCACTTTTGGGTGTTACATACGTTACGAATATTCAAACTACAATCATCACACTACTCAAACTATTTGAACGCTAACCGTTAATGCATGTTATACGTGGCTTATGAATGCTTGTTTGTTATGTTTACACATGGAATGCTATCTACCTGCCTTAGCAACGATAGTACTATAGTTTGGACTCAGCACCCGT
The DNA here is from genome assembly GCA_030545235.1 of Helianthus tuberosus. NCBI lineage: Eukaryota > Viridiplantae > Streptophyta > Magnoliopsida > Asterales > Asteraceae > Helianthus > Helianthus tuberosus. The sequence goes on from JARYGA010060305.1 coordinate 2,414,710, forward strand.
TCACACGGGGGTTGTTAAGGATCTTTTACTTGCATGGATTACGGTGGTAATCATGTATTGCGAACTGCCTCGGGCAGTCAACCCATAGTCATTGGTATCGATGGATCTATGTCGATAACTAACGTGCTTCATTTCACTATGTGTACGTGCTGGTTATGCGTAAACAAATTCGAACTCTATATGCTATTATCAAACTTGTATGCTCACCTTTACATTATATGTATTGACTTTATTTTAACGTATGTGACAGGTGCTTAGGTTGTTTCTATGCTTAGCTTGCTGGTGATGAAATTGAGGCTAGGGAAGGAGTCCTAGAAACCAATAAACAATTTAGCTATTTATAAATCTGAGTTGTCGAAACAGAATGATTTGCCTAGACTTTATCTGTAATAATTTGTTTACTGTTTGAGACATGGTATGGGATATGTTATTATAAATTAAATGGTAATGATAATTGTTATGGAAACTTCTGGACAATCTGTTTCGCTCAGTGCCATGCCCCGATGATTCCGCCATCGGTTGGGGTGTGACAGATTGGTATCAGAGCCATAACTATAGGGAATTAGGCAAGACTCGACCTAGTCCGGGTCGAAGTCTTAGAAACCTAGACTATAGTTAGGAACCAACAGACCGACTTATGCATGATCGTTAGAGATTTTGTATGAGTATTGCTACTATTTCCTCGTATTTCTCGTGCACGCTACACTATCACTGCACTCGAATTTTCAACTATGAGTAAGCAACGAAGCCGAGAATAGGTGTGAAGACCGCAAACTCTCGACTAAAGTTGTTTAATCAACCCGCATTTTTACAAACAAGGAGAATTATACCGAATTAGGAGTGAAATCCATATTTTGATGAATAATCTCCTCTATTTTACCAAAATAGGGACGAAGTTGTTAAGCCAGTGGTTAAACCCTAACCTTGACGACTTGTACCGCGCATTTTACAAAACTCTCACCAAAGTTCGACGGACTCCAACGATCTGAAGTCACGATGAGACCAACGGGATGTGTGCCAACGCCCAAGAATCGAGGCAAGGGCACATTCTCGGAAGTCAAACGTGTACAACGCGCCCTTGTGAATAGTTGAATTACTTGGTTAGTCGAAGTCTACTAGCCGCAGACAATCTATCTCTCTCAATTTCATGTGTTTCAAATTTGTCGATTTTATGTGTTTTATGTGGTTTTACCAATTTATGTGTTTAAATTTTTGAAGATTTACTCGATTTTGCTTTCACTACGATCGACACGCACGACGCGCACTGCATTTCTATCTCAAATCGCTAACAAATCGCCGAATTTTGGACAACCCTATGCTATACTACGCTATTCGATATACTAAGCGCGATCGCTATACTCGAACGGTTGCGAACTTTGAATAATAGGTTTCTGTTTTCTGACCGCCTCTAGTGATTAAATGCGTATGTGCTCTCCTGTTTCTTTGCCCTACGTGCTTAGGAATTATGTGATTATGTGCTCTATGTGCTTACGTGATTTGTGCTCTATGTGTTGTGTATTTGCGTGAATGTACGTATTACTGAGCTTTAGTAAGTAGTAAACGTGTGAGGTGAGATTCGAATACGATGTGTTGAGTTCCGTGGCGATGTCTATTGCAGACAATGTCGTCTGGATCCCGTCATGCACTCTCCCGTCAAGAAAAGAGAGATAAACGCCTTGCTTCCATTATCGCTAAAAGTGTGGCAAAGGCCGTGAGTGATGTTTATGAGAATGCCAGCAAATCATCCGAGGAATCGAGAACCGAAGCTCCTAAAACTGCTGCAAGACCTTTCAGTTTCAAACAATTCAAGTCTTGTGGGCCAAAAGAATTCACTGGCGAAGGAGGTCCCACTGCACTATTTCACTGGTTTGACTCTATTGAGGTTACTCTGCGACAAAGTGGTTGCCCTGATGACCTTCGAACTCTGAATGCTACCGGCGTTTTCCAGTCTCGAGCACTAGACTGGTGGACGGCCGAGAGGAACAAGCGAGGGAACGATGCAGCCTACGGTCTGTCGTGGGACGAGCTCAAGGAAGTCATACTGGAAGAATTCTGCCCTCCTCACGAACGTCAAAAGCTAGAAGATGAATTTTGGCACATACAGGAAAAGGATGGTGACAATGCTGGTCTCACTGCTCGTTTCAAACAGCTCAGCATTATCTGTCCCGATCAAGTCAAGACTCCCGACATGACAATCAAGAAGTATATCCGAGCTTTACCCGATTGCGTTGCTGATTTCGTGCAAGCGACTAAGACTACGACGATCGAGGAAACCTACCTGCTAGCTGCTGAGATCAACGACAAGCGGGTCAAGGCTGGTGTCTGGGATAAGACTTCGAAGCATCTGCATCAAGCTACTGCTACCGCACCAACTGCTGAACCTACCTCATCAAGCAACAAGAGGAAGAACAAGAGAAAGAACAGCTCCAGCAACAAGAACTGTGCGATCACTGTTGCACCAGTTCAATCTGTACCAGCTCAACAGCGTCAAGTAGCGGCGCCTGTGGCCAATGCACCGCCTGCTAAGCGTGCATACACTGGGCCACATCCGCTCTGCCCTACTTGCAGCTACCACCACCCGACTGCCATTCAATGCCGTTTTTGTGCTCATTGCAATGTGTACGGCCATCTTACTGCCAACTGCCGTATTCGCCAGGCTCCTGCCAATCAAGCTCTACTCGCTGCCCCACAGGGTCAATAAGCTCCTCCGGCACCCGCAGTCAAAGCCAGAGCCTGCTTCGCGTGTGGCGACCCGAACCATTTCGCCAACGTGTGCCCAAACAGGGTCGTGAAACAAGAGCCTCAGCAACAGCAGCCACAGCAGCAACAACAGGCCGCACGTGCCAGAACTTTCAACCTCAACATGCGTCAAGCCCAGGCCGACAACAAAGTGGTCAATGGTACGTTCCTTGTGAATGGTATATATGCATCATGTTTGTTTGATACTGGAGCCGATAATTGCTTTGTGTCGTTCGAATTTGAGAAACTCCTTAGTCGTAAACGTTCGAAGCTCCCCTCGTCGTTCGATGTTGAAGTCGCTACCGGAAGAACCGTCGCCGTTAATTCTGTTATCCGTGATTGTACCCTTGAGCTCAACAATCACATCTTTCCAATCGACCTTATTCCGATGCAACTCGGAAGTTTCGACGTCATAGTAGGCATGGACTTTCTTCGCGAAAACCATGCTGAAGTTGTATGCTTCGACAAGATGATTCGATTTTCGCTCACGAATGATGACTCGTTATGTGTTTACGGTGATACTACTTCGAAGGGTCTCAAGCTTATGTCATGTCTCCAAGCTAGCAAGTATCTCCACAAGGAATACAGAGCGTTCTTGGCTAACATCGTAGTAGCGGAAAAGGAAAAGAAAGAAAAGAAGGAAGTAAAAGACGTTCCTGTGGTTCGAGAATTTCCTAACGTTTTTCCAGAGGATCTTCCCGGATTACCGCCAAGTCGTGATATCGATTTTCGTATTGACCTCATTCCTGGAGCCAACCCTATTGCCAAGGCTCCCTACCGACTCGCACCGTCGGAAATGCGCGAACTCTCGACTCAACTCCAGGAATTACTTGATAAAGGCTTCATTCGCCCGAGCACATCTCCTTGGGGCGCACCAGTCCTTTTCGTCAAAAAGAAGGATGGGTCGTTCCGGATGTGCATCGACTATCGGGAACTGAATAAGTTAACTATCAAGAACCGCTATCCCCTACCCCGCATCGACGATTTGTTTGATCAACTACAAGGCGCTACGTGTTTCTCGAAGACCGATCTACGTTCAGGCTATCATCAACTGCGTATACAAGAGGAGGATATACCCAAAACCGCTTTTCGTACCCGATACGGTCATTACGAATTAGTGGTTATGCCTTTTGGTTTAACCAACGCACCAGCAGTTTTCATGGATCTGATGAATCGCGTGTGTAAACCATATCTCGACCATTTCGTCATCGTATTCATCGACGATGTCTTGATCTATTCCAAATCGAAAGCCGAACACGCGCAACATCTACGTTTGGTTCTCGAGTTACTCCAGGGGAACCAACTCTATGCCAAATTCTCCAAGTGTGAATTCTGGTTGGGGGAAGTTCAGTTTCTGGGGCACATTGTTAATAGTCAGGGTATTCACGTCGATCCTGCAAAGATTGAAGCTGTCAAGAGCTGGGTTACGCCTAAGAACCCGTCTGAAGTCCGTTCTTTTCTCGGACTAGCGGGCTATTATCGACGATTTATTGAAGGATTCTCAAAGATCGCTGTACCACTTACCTCTCTTACGCATAAAGACAAGCCTTTTGTTTGGGGAACTAAACAAGAGACTTCCTTTCAAACCCTCAAGCGCATGCTTTGCAACACTCCTGTTCTCACATTACCCGACGGAAACGACGACTTCGTTGTCTATTGTGATGCTTCCAACCTTGGTCTCGGTTGTGTCCTCATGCAACGGGACAAGGTCATAGCTTACGCATCTCGTCAGCTCAAAATCCACGAGAAGAACTATACAACCCACGATCTCGAGCTAGGCGCAGTTGTTTTTGCATTAAAGATTTGGCGACACTACCTGTATGGTACCAAGTGTACGATCTTCACCGATCATAGGAGCCTGCAACATATCTTTAATCAGAAGGAACTTAATATGCGTCAACGCCGATGGGTAGAACTTCTCAACGATTACGACTGTGAGATTCGTTATCACCCAGGCAAGGCAAATGTTGTTGCCGACGCACTTAGTAGACGGAGCTATCTACTTAGCACTCGTAATGTTCAAGCCCAACACAACCTCGAAACTCTCATCCGTGATGCTCAGCACGCATGTTTTAACGAACATACCTTGAAGAGAGAAAGAATCTACCACGATGGAGCCCAGCTTGTGAGCAAATCTAATGGGATATTTCACTTCTTAGACCGTATTTGGATTCCCAAACGAACCAATTTACGGCAAATTCTGATGGACGAAGCCCACAAATCTCGGTATTCTATTCATCCCGGAGCTGACAAAATGTACCAAGATCTTCGATATAAGTACCGGTGGCCGGGGATGAAACGAGATATCGCTCTCTATATCGGAAAATGCCTAACTTGTGCTAGAATCAAGGCCGAACATCAAAGACCCTCTGGCTTACTCGAACAACCACCAATTCCCATGTGGAAGTGGGAAAGTATAGCTATGGATTTCATAACCAAGCTACCGCACACGTCATCAGGTCACGACAGCATTTGGGTTGTAGTCGACCGTTTGACTAAGTCAGCTCACTTTCTGCCCATACGAGAAGACTACAAGGTAGAACGATTAGCCCGAATCTACACCGACGAGATCATTTGTAATCATGGGATGCCTCGTGACATCATCTCTGATCGGGATGCTCGGTTTACTTCGCGACTGTGGGAAACGTTTCAAACGGCACTCGGTACAATGCTTAATCTAAGTACCGCTTTCCACCCACAAACCGACGGTCAGACTGAAAGAACGATTCGCACTCTTGAAGACATGCTCCGTTCGTGTGTTTTAGACTTCGGTGGTAATTGGGACAAATACCTACCATTGGTCGAATTCTCGTATAATAACAGCTACCATTCTAGCATCCAAATGGCACCATTCGAGGCATTATATGGAAGAAGATGTCGATCGCCTATTGTGTGGCACGAGATCGGTCATTCGCAGTTAACCGGTCCTGAGTTACTACAAGAAACGAAAGGCAAAATTTTCCAAATTCGAGACAATCTGGCGAAAGCTCGGGATCGACAGAAAAGTTACGCTGATAAAAAGCGCAAGCCCCGTGAATTTGGCATTGGGGACTACGTACTCCTAAAGGTATCACCTTGGAAGGGTGTAGTCCGATTTGGCAAGAAAGGGAAACTCAAGCCTCGATATGTTGGACCTTTTAAGATTCTGGAAAGGATCGGAAAAGTCGCCTACAGACTCGAACTACTGGAGGAACTTAGTAACGTCCACCCGACTTTCCACGTGTCGAACCTCCGAAAGTGCATTGCCGACCACGACCTACATGTTCCTCTCGATGACTTACAAGTGAACGAAACATTACACTTCGTGGAAAAGCCTGTCGAAATCATGGATCGCCAAACCAAGCAGCTCAGGTGCTCACGCATTCCTATTGTGAATGTCCGATGGGAAGGCAAACGAGGCGCAGAGTTCACTTGGGAACTCGAAAGCGACATGAAGGCTAAGTGCCCGCAGTTGTTTAAAGAGTGAAGCTAGAGAGAGAAAGCAGACAACGTGATTCTAATACTTTGTACGATTTCATATCAATCTATAGAATTACCGAATTTAGTACGTTCTTGTGTAATTGGTCACGCACGTTCACGGATTCCGTGTCACAAGCGATCGTTTCGAAGTCAAAATCAGCCCAAACGGAAAGATCTCAAACGTGATTCACGGCGTTGTACAACTTTCAGCTTAATTTCGGGACGAAATTCCCTAAACAAGGGGAGGCTGTAACACCCCGTGTTTTCACAAGTCAAGTCAAAGTCAAGGTCTAAGTCAACGACCGATTTCGCGCAACCTGACTCGTCGAAACTTCTTGTTTTTAATTATATTATGTGGACTAAGTGTCGTCAATTGCAATAATCGATGTGTGTTAATCGTTATTCGACCGATCTACGACTGTGAACTATAGGAAGTAACAATGCGATAAAGTTAACTAATCACTAATCAAGCTATGCTAATCGAATCGACATCGAAACTCGAACTGTGTATTTTACTTGTTGTCTATACGTGTGTGTGTGACTTACGTGTTACCTGTGCATGTTTATTTATGTTATGTTGTGGTAATCAAGCGAACTCAATCGAAACTCGAAATCTAACTCGAATGTAATCGAACTCGAACTCGAATCACGATCGAACTAAGATAGATAGTGGAAAATAGATTACGCAAGGTACGAAGTAGTTGGGACTAAAAGTAATTTGACTAGGAAACCCTATCGAATCGCTCGCAATCAGAACCGAAATGTCAAAGATCGTCGCACCAAACACACCACCCAGGCGCCAACCGGCCGGATGGCCATCCGCACGGGTAGCCGCCTGGGGAAGTGTTAAGTGCATCCGACCAGGATTGCCATCCGCCCGACCGACCATCCGGGCGATGTGCAATCCGGACGGATGACACTTTCCTCTTTTGGCATCCTATAAATACACGGGTCACTCTCCAAACTTTCCACTTTTGGCAAGTGACGTCCGACCAGCACGCTCTCTTCACCTTTTCTTCGATTTCTCTCAATTCAGGTAAGATCTCGCCCTAAATCTTGTACTTTCTTGATCTGGACGCACCTCTACACCTTTCTATCTTCTAAATATTAACTTTTAACCGTGAAATCATCAAGATTTGAGGTATTCTAGGATGCCGTCATCATAAAGTTCCCATAAACTTCAAGTTTGACCTCATTCCACCAAGAATAACTCGGATCTGAACGGTTTCCACAAGGTTTCACAACAACTTCGCATAAATCTGAACTTTTTTTTTTCAAAAGGATAAAAGAGTTGAAAGAAATAAACACAAATTCTCTCCTTCTTTTACACTAAAAAACGATAAGAATCGGACCAGTTCTAGTCTCCTACTCAATGTTAGTGATGCACTAATCCTAAATCCGGATTTTTCCCACGAGACACTTGATTTCGGGTTAGACCAGAATGACCGTTCTGAGCCGCCGACCGGCCAAGCTGGGGTGATTCCTGGCCGGCTTAGTCGTGTGAGTAAGAATACAATTCCAATTGGTCGACACGTAATCAGAACATCTCGACAGAATGACAAAAGCGATCAAGGGTAGACGAATGGAACAACCAGAACGAGATGCTGTCCGGACGGACTGATGTCCACGCGAACAGGCTATCCGGACGGACTGATGACCATCCGAACGACCAGCTATCCTACCCACTCTCACCCTGTATTGTTTTACGCGCCACTTATCGCTACGTTACCGAATCTATTCAGGCTAACCGTACTCGCTAAAAGCGCTCCCTTCAATCCATTAATCGCTGTGAGTATACTCGATCCCTTTTTGCTTTAGCACTTTTGGGTGTTACATACGTTACGAATATTCAAACTACAATCATCACACTACTCAAACTATTTGAACGCTAACCGTTAATGCATGTTATACGTAGCTTATGAATGCTTGTTTGTTATGTTTACACATGGAATGCTGTCTACCTGCCTTAGCAACGATAGTACTATAGTTTGGACTCAGCACCCGTTCACACGGGGGTTGTTAAGGATCTTTTACTTGCATGGATTACGGTGGTAATCATGTATTGCGAACTGCCTCGGGCAGTCAACCCGCAGTCATTGGTATCGATGGATCTATGTCGATAACTAACGTGCTTCATTTCACTATGTGTACGTGCTGGTTATGCGTAAACAAATTCGAACTCTATATGCTATTATCAAACTTGTATGCTCACCTTTACATTATATGTATTGACTTTATTTTAACGTATGTGACAGGTGCTTAGGTTGTTTCTATGCTTAGCTTGCTGGTGATGAAATTGAGGCTAGGGAAGGAGTCCTAGAAACCAATAAACAATTTAGCTATTTATAAATATGAGTTGTCGAAACAGAATGATTTGCCTAGACTTTATCTGTAATAATTTGTTTACTGTTTGAGACATGGTATGGGAGATGTTATTATAAATTAAATGGTAATGATAATTGTTATGGAAACTTCTGGACAATCTGTTTCGCTCAGTGCCATGCCCCGATGATTCCGCCATCGGTTGGGGTGTGACAGATTGGTATCAGAGCCATAACTATAGGGAATTAGGCAAGACTCGACCTAGTCCGGGTCGAAGTCTTAGAAACCTAGACTATAGTTAGGAACCAACAGACCGACTTATGCATGATCGTTAGAGATTTTGTATGAGTATTGCTACTATTTCCTCGTATTTCTCGTGCACGCTACACTATCACTGCACTCGAATTTTCAACTATGAGTAAGCAACGAAGCCGAGAATAGGTGTGAAGACCGCAAACTCTCGACTAAAGTTGTTTAATCAACCCGCATTTTTACAAACAAGGAGAATTATACCGAATCAGGAGTGAAATCCATATTTTGATGAATAATCTCCTCTATTTTACCAAAATAGGGACGAAGTTGTTAAGCCAGTGGTGAAACCCTAACCTTGACGACTTGTACCGCGCATTTTACAAAACTCTCACCAAAGTTCGACGGACTCCAACGATCTGAAGTCACGATGAGACCAACGGGATGTGTGCCAACGCCCAAGAATCGAGGCAAGGGCACATTCTCGGAAGTCAAACGTGTACAACGCGCCCTTGTGAATAGTTGAATTACTTGGTTAGTCGAAGTCTACTAGCCGCAGACAATCTATCTCTCTCAATTTCATGTGTTTCAAATTTGTCGATTTTATGTGTTTTATGTGGTTTTACCAATTTATGTGTTTAAATTTTTGAAGATTTACTCGATTTTGCTTTCACTACGATCGACACGCACGACGCGCACTGCATTTCTATCTCAAATCGCTAACAAATCGCCGAATTTTGGAAAACCCTATGCTATACTACGCTATTCAATATACTAAGCGCGATCGCTATACTCGAACGGTTGCGAACTTTGAATAATAGGTTTCTGTTTTCTGACCGCCTCTAGTGATTAAATGCGTATGTGCTCTCCTGTTTCTTTGCCCTACGTGCTTAGGAATTATGTGATTATGTGCTCTATGTGCTTACGTGATTTGTGCTCTATGTGTTGTGTATTTGCGTGAATGTACGTATTACTGAGCTTTAGTAAGTAGTAAACGTGTGAGGTGAGATTCGAATACGATGTGTTGAGTTCCGTGGCGATGTCTATTGCAGACAATGTCGTCTGGATCCCGTCATGCACTCTCCCGTCAAGAAAAGAGAGACAAACGCCTTGCTTCCATTATCGTTAAAAGTGTGGCAAAGGCCGTGAGTGATGTTTATGAGAATGCCAGCAAATCATCCGAGGAATCGAGAACCGAAGCTCCTAAAACTGCTGCAAGACCTTTCAGTTTCAAACAATTCAAGTCTTGTGGGCCAAAAGAATTCACTGGCGAAGGAGGTCCCACTGCACTATTTCACTGGTTTGACTCTATTGAGGTTACTCTGCGACAAAGTGGTTGCCCTGATGACCTTCAAACTCTGAATGCTACCGGCGTTTTTCAGTCTCGAGCACTAGACTGGTGGACGGCCGAGAGGAACAAGTGAGGGAACGATGCAGCCTACGGTCTGTCGTGGGACGAGCTCAAGGAAGTCATGCTTGAAGAATTCTGCCCTCCTCACGAACGTCAAAAGCTAGAAGATGAATTTTGGCACATACAGCAAAAGGATGGTGACAATGCTGGTCTCACTGCTCGTTTCAAACATCAATAGACACACCACATTATTTATTTAGGCACTGACGGGTGTACGCCTACACCCCGCGCTTAGGTCGTGGCCATTTCGTAAAATGATGCCAAGGATATTCGGGATATGGTCATTAACCTCCCAAAGGCGTTAAGCAAACAAAACAAAATTTTAAACGGGTCATCTCGATAATACTTAACCACCAAACGATTAAGGTCGAATGCCCGACCAAGCGGTATTTTATATACCGTACCCCAAGCCCGTATAAAGGAAAATAAGTTAAGAGTATTTACCTTTGCAAAGTAATAATCACATTAAGTAAGTGCGAGTAGCTTTTACCGGGTCTCCTATTCTGGAACGAAGGTTTATAATATCCTATTAGAATCCTAACGGGTCTTTAATTAAGCCTAAACTTAGACCGGTTAGTTTTAAAGAAAGATACGGTTCGAACGCGTGAATAAGCGAAGACCGGAATAGAATGTGATTTAGACCCGACAAGTTTGAAGACTTGTATAATATGGGAAATCTAAACACCTTCTGGATTTTAAGATAAAAACGATAAGGTTTGACCCGTTTCGGCTAATTTATGCAAACTAGTTACATAAACCGAACCGAACGCGCCATAAGCATAACGGGTAACCATGAGAGTCATTTACAGGTTTCCTAAGTTAATATGCCTTAATTAGGTTGTGATATCAGTAGGATACCTTCCATTATGCCCAAAACGAGTTTAATCTCAATTTAAGCCCAGTAGGGGTATTTTGGTCATTTTAAAGATATAAAAAGAGTTTAAGTATTAACCTGAGTTACAGGTCTGATATCATTAGTAAAAATACTTAATTTAATAAGTTATAACAGTAGGGTATTGCATATATGTGAAATTTACCAATTATAACCAAACTATGCACCGTAGGGGTATTTTGGTAATTTCACATAAGCTTAAAAGGTCAAAATCAGAAATCTGAGTTTAAAACTTTTTCTCACTGTTAGAATACAATTATTTACTAAAATATCAGTAGGCATCAAACCTTATATGTTTAAAATAGCTTTAATGCATACTATGCGTTTAAAACGCTTAAAAAGTCGTTTTGAGCGATTTCCGGGTTATACAGGAAGTCTGAGTTTTCTGATCAGGTTATAAGGTTCAAAATACTTCATTTATTATATAAAATCAGTAGCAATTGGATTGGTGTCAAAATACTATGTAGAACTCATTTTATGAACAAAAAGGGTATAGTTGGTATTTACTGAAACAACGCCATAACCTTAGGTTATGAGCAGGTTAAAAATAATTAAAAATCTTTAAAAATCCCAAAATATTATATTACATCAGTGGGTAAAAGGTTTGGTGTCAAAAATTGGGTTTAGATATGCCTTATGCTAATAACGGCGTTTAATTACTAAAAACGTTATAATTACGTCATTGAGCATAACTCCTAATCTAGACCTCCAACTGGTGTGAAAATTTAGGGACATGTTTATAAATCAGTAACAAAGATTTTTGTTCTCTTACATATCCAAAATTCTCATTTTATGGTCAAAAGGGCATATTGGTCAACATTAGGCAATTAACGGAAATATGTAAACGAATCGGACAATCAATGAACCGACCACAGAGGGTTATACTATCATGTAACCTGGTCCTAAGGGAGTCCTAAGGCATTTCTAAACTCTACTAAAACGGGTCAGAACTGAAGTCAAAGCAAAAGTCAAAGTTTTGCGACTATCGGTTCCGAACCGGGTCTAAACAGAAAATTGTCGGATCAAACAAGCTTAGACCAGTTATTATACTTATTACCAAATTATATGAGTGATAAAATAGGTTGCATGCCTTCTACATTGTTAATTTGGCGTTAATTCGAAGATTAGCATTCTGTTGACTTTTTCTAATCAACTTTGACCCGACAAATGGTCTAGTTAGAGTGGGAATCAGAGGGTGCCCTTCTAAGGGTTTAAAGCCCACATGATTACCAACTTATAACTACCTTTGATTCGACTAAACACTGAACCTTTAGTGATTAATCGCTAAGTCAAACGTTAATTACGACGGTTTGACTTTTACGCTAATAACTAAGCTAAACTCAATTAAGGAAGGTCAAGGGCACTTACCAAAGTCTAATGCACGACCAGAGATGCTTAGAGAAGGCTCTTGAGCTCCAGAGATGTTCCACAAATGCAGATGGAAGGTGTGATCACAATGTTGCAACATAAGGGCCTTTTTATAGTGTTCTTGATCCATTATGATGATGACAACTAAGTCTAAGGGGTGATCCAGATCAATAACAAGTGCTCCTAGGGTCTAAAAGCATGTAGGGGTCGCCCAAGAAGTGAAAAATATCTAACTAAGTCGGTTACCACGCTTATAACAGCCAACTGCCCAAGTTTCTGTCGCTGGGCACCCCTTACGGACCGTAAGGGGGTGGCTTACGGTCCGTAAGCCCTTTGCAGAAGGCAAAAAGTTGACCTTTCAAGCATTCGAACAGGCAACCATGTTTTACGAATTTTGGGCTTCTATAATTCAGTATGGGGCCTCATGAACAAGCCTTGTACAGTGTAGATCACCTTTAATGATGTACATTTGTCTTGGACTTTAACGAAAAGCCATGAACGAAGGGTTGTCGTGCATTTCTTCGTAGGATTCCACTTTTGAAATTTTGAATAAATTATTGTTAGTATTTACCGGGTTTGAGTATAACAGATGTTTATAATATACATTAGGGTCTTGGGATTCATAATGAGGTCGTTCAGAGGTACGAATTTACATGACGCCACTTTTAAATCCTGCCATACATCTTTAACTAGATCCGGGTTTATAACACTTTTTGTCTTACATGACACGTGTCGTTATTTTATTGAACACGAATTTTTGAGGTGTTACATCCTCACCCCCCTTAAAAGAAATCTCGACCTCGAGATTTACTGAAACAAATGAGGGTACTTTTCTTTCATTGTGGACTCTACCTCCCACGTATACTCGGGACCTCTACGGGCATCCCATTTTACCTTTACAATAGGCACATGCTTCCTTCGAAGCTTCTTAACCTGTCGATCTTCGATCGACACAGGTTTTTCAACAAACTTCAAGCTCTCTTCTATGTGCACATCTGTATGTGGTATGACTAGTGATTCATCAGCGAAACACTTCTTCAGATTGCAGATGTGGAATACATTATGAATACCACTGAGCTCTTCAGGTAAGTTTAACTTATAGGCAACTGATCCAACACATTCGATGACTTCGAATGGTCCTATGTATCTCGGGCTTAACTTGCCTTTCTTACCAAATCGCATCACTCCCTTCCAGGGTGATACTTTGAGTAACACTTTGTCACCTACCTCGAATTTCAGAGGTTTACGCTTTAGATCTGTGTAGGTTTTCTGCCTATCCCTGGCAGCTTTCAGACGGTCACGAATCTGGACAATCTTGTCCGTCGTTTCAAAGACTATTTCTGGTCCTGTCAGTTGGACATCTCCAACTTCCGCCCAACAAACGGGCGTTCTGCACTTTCTACCGTATAAGGCCTCGAAAGGCGCAGCCTTAATGCTGGTATGGTAGCTATTGTTGTACGAGAACTCGATCAATGGCAGGTGGTTATCCCAACTACCACCTAAATCAATCACACATGCACGAAGCATGTCTTCCAAGGTTTAGATTGTACACTCACTCTGCCCGTCCGTCTGAGGATGGTAAGCCGTACTGAAATTTAAGCGCGTGCCCAAAGATTGTTGGAAACTTTTCCAAAAAATGTGATGTGTATCTAGTATCTCTGTCAGAGATAATAGACACTGGTACGCCATGTAAAGCTACAATCTTATCTACGTACAATTGGGCTAACATGTCGGAGCTATAGGTCTCCTTAATGGGTAGGAAATGTGCTGACTTAGTCAGTCTGTCCACGATCACCCATATAGTATCATTGCCCTTCCTTGTCTTTGGCAACTTGGTGATAAAATCCATTGTCACCATTTCCCACTTCCACGTGGGAAGTTCAGGCTGTTGTAGCAAACCTGACGGCTTCTGATGTTCAGCTTTGACTTGCGCACACGTCAAACCTTTAGCTACATAGGTAGCTATAGACTTCTTCAAGCCTATCCACCAAAAGTTTGCGTTCAGATCCTGGTACATCTTATCAGCTCAAGGATGAACGGAATATTTAGAACTGTGGGCTTCCTAGATGATAACATCCCGAAGTCCTCCATAAACTGGAACCCATATTCGTCCATTTAACCTTAGGATTCCGTCCTTGCCATAGGATAACTGTTCTTCAGTTACTCCTAGCTTTTCGTTAGGGTAGTTAGCTTCCAGCACAGCTTCCTTCTGTGCCGCTAACAACCTTTCATTCAAACCGTTCTTTATCTCAATGCTCTTGGCATTGATCCTTATGGGTTTCACTCTTTCTTTCCTGCTTAAGGCATCAGCAACCACATTCGCCTTGCCTGGATGGTATCTTATCTCACAGTCATAATCATTCAACGTCTCCATCCATCGGCGTTGCCTCATGTCTAAATCCTTTTGGTTAAACAGGTGCTGGAGGCTCTTGTGATCAGAATAGATCACACACTTGACACCATATAGATAGTGCCTCCATAGCTTCAGTGCAAATACAACGGCACCCAACTCCAAGTCATGGGTGGTGTAATTCTTTTCGTGCACCTTTAACTGTCGTGAAGCATAGGCAATGACTTTGCCTTTCTGCATAAGCACACATCCCATCCCGGTGTGTGATGCATCACAATATACCACAAATTCTTCTATTCCATCAGGCAATGTCAACACAGGAGCATTGCTCAACTTCCGCTTGAGAATATCGAAGGCTTCTTGCTGCTTAGGACCCCAATCGAACTTTACTTTCTTACGAGTCAATGAAGTTAGGGGTGCAGCAATCCTTGAAAAGTTTTCAATGAAACGCCTATAATATCCTGCCAATCCCAAGAAACTGCGAATTTCTATGGGCGTCTTCGGCTCTTGCCAGTTCATGACAGCTTCAACATTAGCGGGATCTACTTGGATACCATGCTCACTGACAACATGTCCAAGGAATTGGACTTCACGAAGCCAGAATTCACACTTCAAAAACTTGGCATAGAGCTTCTCCTGCTGAAGTAATTCCAGAATACATCGAAGATGCTTCTCATGGTCAGCCTGACTCTTGGAGTAAATGAGAATGTCATCGATGAAGACGATGACGAATTTATCTAGGTAAGGTTTGCAGACACGATTCATGAGATCCATGAATGCGGCTGGTGCATTTGTGAGCCCAAAAGGCATCACTAGGAACTCGAAATGACCATAACGAGTCCTAAATGCAGTCTTGTGCACATCTTCATCTTTAACCTTCAATTGATGATAACCTGACCTTAGATCGATCTTAGAGAAGTAGCTTGCCCCTTGCAATTGATCGAACAGATCGTCGATCCTGGGCAAAGGATACCCATTCTTGATAGTGACCTTATTAAGCTCACAGTAATCGATGCACAGACGCATCGATCCATCCTTCTTCTTGACAAATAAGATTGGTGCTCCCCAAGGAGACGAACTAGGTCTAATGAAACCTTTGGCTAGCAATTCATCTAGTTGTGTCCTCAATTCCTTCATCTCTATTGGTGCCAACCTATAAGGTGCTCTAGCAACAGGTGCTGCTCCAGGGATGATGTCAATTCTGAATTCTACTTGTCTATCTGGTGGTAAACCAGGTAGTTCTTCAGGAAAAACTTCTGGGTATTCAGAAATGACAGGAATATCCTCAATCTTAGGCTTCGGCTCGTCAATAGTCACTTGTGCCATGTAGATGACACAACCCTTCTTCAAACACTTAGAGGCCTTGAGCATAATCACTTGCTCAGGCAGTCCATACTAGGTATCTCCCTGAATGGTAAGTGATTCACCAGACGAAGTCTTGATCACCACTTGTTTCTTGTTGCAGACAATCTGAGCCTGGTTATGAGATAACCAGTCCATACCCAAAACTATGTCAAAACCGGCTAACTTAAAGGGAAGTAGGGCCAAAGGAAAAGAGTGGTTCTTGATGGATATAACACATCCATCTAACACAGTTGAGACGGTTTCTATGGTCCCATCAGCTAATTCCACCTCATACTTCACACTTAAGGTTTTAACAGGCAATTTCAACAATTCACAAAACTTATTATCTACGAAAGACTTATCAGCGCCTGAATCAAAAAGTACTCTTGCATAGACATCATTTATGAGAAAGGTACATGTGATCACGTTATCGTCCTGCACAGCTTCCTTTGCATCCATCCTAAAGACCCTAGCA
Source organism: Helianthus tuberosus (assembly GCA_030545235.1). Classification (NCBI taxonomy): domain Eukaryota; kingdom Viridiplantae; phylum Streptophyta; class Magnoliopsida; order Asterales; family Asteraceae; genus Helianthus; species Helianthus tuberosus. The sequence continues at coordinate 2,431,319 of JARYGA010060305.1, forward strand.
TTGGTCTTCTTTCCTTCATCAGCTTTCTTTGCGAGTTTTGGGCAGTTGGACTTGATATGCCCTTTTTCGTTGCAACTGTAGCACGTTGCGTCCTTCAACTTTTTGCAATCCAAGGTCTTGTGTTCCTTGGACATGCATATACCACATGCAAAAGTTCTTGACTGAGTTTGCGAGTTCGATTCATATCTGCACTTGCCGAAGTGCTGTTTCTTGCAGATCTTACACTTGGGCTTATCTCCAGATTGATGCCCATCTTTCTTAGATCCAGACCCTTTCTTGTGGTCATTGTTTCCCCTGTGCCTCTTGTCTGACCGTCGCGAATTGTCATCTTCACGCTTCCTCTTCTCGGCATCTGTGTTCCTCAGCGATCTCTGTCTGACCGCGTCCAGTGTGAGGGACAAAGATATATCAGCTACAGATCTGAAAGTAGCTGGCCGAGAGGCTTTCACGCTTGCCTTAATTTCTGGGGCTAAACCCCCAATGAAACGAGCTATTCTTTTGGGTTCCGGGGTCACCAGATACGGAACCAATCTTGACATTGTATTAAAGCTCGTAAGGTAAGCTTGACAGTCGAGGTTCTTCATAACCAACGATAAGAAATCAGACTCAATCTTTTCGACCTCATGCTGAGGACAGTAGTTCTCCCTGATGAGGGCAACAAATTGTTCCCATGTCATATTGTACAGTGGAATATTCCCTGTAGCTTGAATCAACGATCTCCACCAGGCTAAGGCCTCACCTTTGAACGATTGAGACACAAACTTTACCACATCCTTCTCAGCGCACCCGCTGATATCAACCACGGTGTCCATCTCATCCAACCACGTCATGCAGTCTATAGCTCCTTTCTCCCCAGTGAAATCCCTGGGTTTACATGAAACAAAATACTTGTAGGAGCAACCCTTATCACGGGGTCCTTGATTCAAAACAATCTTTTGAGATGGGACACTGTTTTGGTTTGAGGAGTGTCGATCATCATCTTTCTTTGGCTCTTCCTTCTTGGAGGGTGGTGGCTTGCTGTGAGCCTCAGAATGAGTCTTAGGCTTGGAATGCGGTGCGGATAGGGTTATGCTCCGAGTCCCGCTATATTCCTGATACTGCCGCTCTATGGCTTTCGTAACAGGGTTGTCTATTAACTCTTGCAGTTCAGCACCCGATATATTAATTCGGGCATCATCCTGATTCTCCCGTGGGTGACTATTAATTTCATCCGAGTCGGCCATTGTATCTTGAACTCTTACATAAGATATTGAAAAAAAATTATTTGGGAGTTTATTATGGAATTGTCTTTTATGGCAATTCATTAACCATGGTAACACAGGCCATATCTGGTTAATTTGTTAATAATATCTATTTAGGATTTTTATTATATTTTATCCTAATTATAAAACAATAACAGTTTTATTAGTAGCACAAAAGGCCTAGTCACGAGGACATTTTTAAATTATAAGCCATGATTTCAGAGAATCAAGGCATGAAGGTTTGAACATAGTTCTTTACCTTTTTCAGACAGGGTCGCAGACTACTACTGTCTTTTGTCTCATACGAGAATGAGCAGGGCCCGTAGGCACTATATTACAAATGGATGGTCAACATGTGATCATCTTAATTAATGGTTTAAACCCATGATTTATAGATCATTAGGTTAAGTTAGGAATCCTTTGAAGAATCCCCTTATAAGAATGACGTGTGTGATTTTTAACGAATCACGTCTGCCAGGAGCGTTAACAGGTTTTCAGATGTTAACAGGAATTTGAATGTTTTTTTTTAACAGGTCTTACCATCTTGGCCACGTCTTTTAATGACATGCAGGCTAGGCTATACCTTTAAGATTCCTAGTTAATATTTAAATAGGCAGATATAGTTTAAAAGGAATGATTTTTGATTCGTTTATCTCATGTATAATATAGTTATGCATATAAAAAGGAAATTTATAAACTTAACATTCCATTTACTTTAAAAGAGTACACGTTGCCCTAAACGGGACTTTTAAATAGGCAAATTACCCTTGCAGGGGTTAAACTGAAATTACAAGTCCACGCAGGGACCAATTAATAAAAATAAACGTCCTCGCAGGGACTAAAGAGACAAGTCCACGCAGGGACTAAGTACTAAGATGAATGTCCATGCAGGGACTTGATTGAGATAGAAAATACAACAATAGATGTAGGGATTTAATGATCCCTCTTTTTCTTCCCCTTTAGCAAGCCTGCTAAGCCCTTGAGGAAGCCTTGTCATTCCCTGTGATCTCTGTGAAAATCTCGCTCGACTTGGTCCAATATTTGAAGAATTTCTTCCCGTTCTGGCGGGGAAAACCGTGGCGGCTGCGATTGTTGCCGAATCAGAGGTCTAGCAGGTATTTGGTACCCCACTCCCCAAGGAGCTCCATACGGTCCTTCCGGGTGAAGGGCGTTGTAATTGGCCGCTACCAAGTATGGGTCGGCTTCAGCGTAATTATAGTTGGTGTGAGCCGTCTGCTCAAACGGGTTGTACGCCATTGAACCGGCGTATGCAGGAATCGGGTTATCAAAACCCATCGGTGGTGGTGGTGGTGCAACTGGTGCAGAATTCACCTCTGCAACTGGGTTTGAAGGCCCACCCATTTGTGGGTCTTCATGTAGTGGCGGATAGTGACTGCCACTTGAGTGATGAGGGGTGCTAAAATGGAAATCCCCTCCTCGCGCGGATATTCTTGCGCCTGTTCTCCAACGCCTTGGTGGTTCTGGAGGTGCTAGATGAACTGGCGGTGGTGGAGGTGGTGGCGTGACTGCCACGAAACGTGAATCCCCAGAGGGATCCTGCTGCTGCTGGTGAGGTGACGAATGGTGAGAAGGTGTGAAGTACCATTCGTGCTGGTTAAACCTCGCTTGATAACTGTCTGGGCCACGGTAAGGTAACCCGTGAAAGGATGACCCATCCGAAATCTCAATGGGATGGTTGGGTGTTCCGGTTGCAGGCTCGACGGGATCCGTGTCCTCGTCCATGTCCATTGCATTGTCTTCCGAGAAGTGGTCCCCCGGTCCCAATGGGTTAAAACCCACTGGTTCTTGAATATAATTTACCGGGTTGAACCGGCCCTGAAAGACAGGAGTAGGGTCGCCGAAGGAATGATGCGAAAGGGATCGCTGGAGAGGTATATATGAAGGTTGTGGGTTATCGGGCCCGTTTTCCGAGTGCGGCCCAAAAGAGTGACGGTAAGGAGGTGTTGAACTGTGCGAAACAGACCGTCTAGCGGGCTCCGTATGGGTCCTCCAGGCTCCTTGCGGATCGGCACTCATTGTAGTGGATGGAGTTCGCCAGTGAGAAGGCCCGGCTTCGTGATCGTTGGGGGCGGTGATCGGCCCCTTGCCTCTTCCTCCTCTTCTAAATCTTGGCGGCATATTTCCTGTTAACAATAAAAGATACAACAAGAAATATAAAGGACAATGTAAAAATTAAACAATTTGGATTATTCCTAAGTTCTTTGTCTAGACTCGAAAATTTAGGAATGTGCAATTGTGTCATTGAGATTAAACACAAAAGGCTAGTGTTTAATTCACTCAATGCTGGCTCTGATACCAACCTGTCACACCCCGATATTTCCACGTATTACCGGTGGGCCCGGTGGGGAGTATCGTGATGTGGTTGGTAACGTTACAGTCAAACAACACAATATTTAAATGCACAGCGGAAGCAAAAGATAGATATATTTCAACTTTAATAAATTGTAATATCAAGTATCACAAACAGTTGAAAGTAATCCACAGGTGGATCAAAAATAAAATGGAAACATTGTTCAACAGTTTTGACATCCAAGCTTGCGAGACTTATTGTGGACGCTAGGAGAAAGCCAGCCTAGTTCGCATAGTACCTGCACTTAATCTTTTTGGGAAAATACGTTAGTTTACACTGGTAAATACAATTAACTGACTCATTTTAAAAATGATTAAAAATTGATTTGGATGCACGTGGCAGAAACATTTTATAACTTGGGATAGTTATTTGAATATATAAACTTGTAAAAGAATTACATGTTCCTTATGCGTTCAGTAGCCCGGTTCGTGCCGGGTTAAAGATCAATAGACACACCACATTATTTATTTAGGCACTGACGGGTGTACGCCTACACCCCGCGCTTAGGTCGTGGCCATTTCGTAAAATGATGCCAAGGATATTCGGGACATGGTCATTAACCTCCCAAAGGCGTTAAGCAAACAAAACAAATTTTTAAACGGGTCATCTCGATAATACTTAACCACCAAACGATTAAGGTCGAATGCCCGACCAAGCGGTATTTTATATACCGTACCCCAAGCCCGTATAAGGGAAAATAAGTTAAGAGTATTTACCTTTGCAAAGTAATAATCACAATAAGCAAGTGCGTGTAGCTTTTACCGGGTCTCCTATTCTGGAACGAAGGTTTATAATAACCTATTAGAATCCTAACGGGTCTTTAATTAAGCCTAAACTTAGACCGGTTAGTTTTAAAGAAAGATACGGTTCGAACGCGTGAATAAGCGAAGACCGGAATAGAATGTGATTTAGACCCGACAAGTTTGAAGACTTGTATAATATGGGAAATCTAAACACCTTCTGGATTTTAAGATAAAAACGATAAGGTTTGACCCGTTTCGGCTAATTTATGCAAACTAGTTACATAAACCGAACCGAACGCGCCATAAGCATAACGGGTAACCATGAGAGTCATTTACAGGTTTCCTAAGTTAATATGCCTTAATTAGGTTGTGATATCAGTAGGATACCTTCCATTATGCCCAAAACGAGTTTAATCTCAATTTAAGCCCCGTAGGGGTATTTTGGTCATTTTAAAGATATACAAAGAGTTTAAGTATTAACCTGAGTTACAGGTCTGATATCATTAGTAAAAATACTTAATTTAATAAGTTATAACAGTAGGGTATTGCATATATGTGAAATTTACCAATTATAACCAAACTATGCACCGTAGGGGCATTTTGGTAATTTCACATAAGCTTAAAAGGTCAAAATCAGAAATCTGAGTTTAAAACTTTTGCTCACTGTTAGAATACAATTATTTACTAAAATATCAGTAGGCATCAAACCTTATATGTTTAAAATAGCTTTAACGCATACTATGCGTTTAAAACGCTTAAAAAGTCGTTTTGAGCGATTTTCGGGTTATACAGGAAGTATGAGTTTTCTGATCAGGTTATAAGGTTCAAAATACTTCATTTATTATATAAAATCAGTATCAATTGGATTGGTGTCAAAATACTATGTAGAACTCATTTTATGAACAAAAAGGGTATAGTTGGTATTTACTGAAACAACGCCATAACCTTAGGTTATAAGCAGGTTAAAAATAATTAAAAATATTTAAAAATCCCAAAATATTATATTACATCAGTGGGTAAAAGGTTTGGTGTCAAAAATTGGGTTTAGATAGGCCTTATGCTAATAACGCCGTTTAATTACTAAAAACGTTATAATTACGTCATTGAGCATAACTCCTAATCTAGACCTCCAACTGGTGTGAAAATTTAGGGACATGTTTATAAACCAGTAACAAAGATTTTTGTTCTCTTACATATCCAAAATTCTCGTTTTATGGTCAAAAGGGCATATTGGTCAACATTAGGCAATTAACGGAAATATGTAAACGAATCGGACAATCAATGAACCGACCACAGAGGGTTATACTATCATGTAACCTGGCCCTAAGGGAGTCCTAAGGCATTTCTAAACTCTACTAAAACGGGTCAGAACTGAAGTCAAAGCAAAAGTCAAAGTTTTGCGACTTTCGGTTCCGAACCGGGTCTAAACAGAAAATTGTCGGATCAAACAAGCTTAGACCAGTTATTATACTTATTACCAAGTTATATGAGTGATAAAATAGGTTACATGCCTTCTACATTGTTAATTATACGTTGATTCGAAGATTAGCATTCTGTTGACTTTTTCTAATCAACTTTGACCCGACAAATGGTCTAGTTAGAGTGGGAATCAGAGGGTGCCCTTCTAAGGGTTTAAAGCCCACATGATTACCAACTTATAACTACCTTTGATTCGACTAAACACTGAACCTTTAGTGATTAATCGCTAAGTCAAACGTTAATTACGACGGTTTGACTTTTAAGCTAATAACTAAGCTAAACTCAATTAAGGAAGGTCAAGGGCACTTACCAAAGTCTAATGCATGACCAGAGATGCTTAGAGAAGGCTCTTGAGCTCCAGAGATGTTCCACAAATGCAGATGGAAGGTGTGATCACAATGTTGCAACATAAGGGCCTTTTTATAGTGTTCTTGATCCATTATGATGATGACAACTATGTCTAAGGGGTGATCCAGATCAATAACAAGTGCTCCTAGGGTCTAAAAGCATGTAGGGATCGCCCAAGAAGTGAAAAATATCTAACTAAGTCGGTTACCACGCTTATAACAGCCAACTGCCCAAGTTTCTGTCGCTGGGCACCCCTTACGGACCGTAAGGAGGTGGCTTACGGTCCGTAAGCCCTTTGCAGAAGGCAAAAAGTTGACCTTTCAAGCATTCGAACAGGCAACCATGTTTTACGAATTTTGGGCTTCTATAATTCAGTATGGGGCCTCATGAACAAGCCTTGTACAGTGTAGATCACCTTTAATGATGTACATTTGTCTTGGACTTTAACGAAAAGCCATGAACGAAGGGTTGTCGTGCATTTCTTCGTAGGATTCCACTTTTGAAATTTTGAATCAATTATTGTTAGTACTTACCGGGTTTGAGTATAACAGATGTTTATAATATACATTAGGGTCTTGGGATTCATAATGAGGTCGTTCAGAGGTACGAATTTACATGACGCCACTTTTAAATCCTGCCATACATCTTTAACTAGATCCGGGTTTATAACACTTTTTGTCTTACATGACACGTGTCGTTATTTTATTGAACACGAATTTTCGAGGTGTTACAGTAGTTGTCTAAAGTTTGGTCACTTTGGAACTTATCTTTTAACCTAGACGCTCTATATATATAAATTTCATATGAAATTTAGATTTAAGTTGAGTGTTAAAAAGAAGGGTGTTACACTTTCCAACTCTTGCGCTCATCAGAAAGCGATTCTTTCCAACTCTTGCGCTCATCAGAAAGCAATTTGGCAAGAGTACGAACCTGTTTAAGGCCAGCAGTGGCAGCCCACTCCTCAGTCTCCTTATACTACTCAAAAGCAGCCTTCTCCCTTTTGAGCTGCTTCCTACCCTCCCGAGCAGCTTTCACCAACGCTTCAGCCTCAGCCCGCAAGCGAGCATTTTCCTCCTCCTTGCGTCCCAGCACCTTGTAGTCTTCCATAATGGCATTCGCCATTATGGAACTCCCAACAAGCATAGACGAGAGTTGGTTGATCCGGAGCTCACGAGGTAAGCCGCGGGCACGAAAGACCTCAAATGGGGTGCCCACACCACCCAAAATCTCCTTGCAAGCGGAGGGATCATTTGAAATATCATCCCCTTGCATAACGCTCCAAGGGGGACGATGGTAGTTCACACTCCGGTCTTCCGTATAAGTACGGTAGTAGAACTCCAATTCAGACTCACCAGGCTGAATGGAAGGCCCTTCAACACCCGCACCCCCAGAGGCAGAACCGGAAGCCTTCTCGGCAGCAGGAGACTTTTGCTTTTCAGCATCAGCAAACTTAAGGTTCCCAAGATCCCCCGGAAAGATCAGATTATCAGAAGAATCTACCGTATCAAAGATTTGATCCGTGGTTTGCGTCCTAGTATCCTCTGCTTGCACAGAAGGCTCAGTAACCACTTTAAAAGAAGGGTTTATTGTGAACCCTTTGTCCACCCCCGCATCCGCAGCCGCGTCATGCGTGGGGGAATGAGGAGAATCAAACAAGGAGAAACCTCCATCTTGCAGTTCTGCGAACAAAGCAAAAATAACTATCAATTACAAATTACAATAGCGAACACTTGTAAAGTTATGATTCATTTACCAACCTCAGCCGCAGTCTTTGACTGCGAGACAGCAGTTGTCCGTTTCGTTTGCAAACTCGGACGTTTCTTCTCGCCAGCACCAGCAGCCTTCTCCGGAACCTTCCTTTTCCTCTCACCAGCAGGTTTAGAACCCGCAGAGGAACCGCCTGTACCCGCACCACCACCTGGAACACCCAAACCCTCAAGGGTGTCAGACACTACCACGTAATCGGTGTATCTGCGGAAACTAGTACGAGAGATACCTGCCACATGCGGCACCAAAGGAGGAACAACAGCAGGCTCATGCTTTTTCCTATGGCGAAACCGCACAGGTTTCTCTACCTGTTTTTTGGGAACACCCTTCGCGTCAGAATCTCCAAGGGCCCCAAGATCACCTGTATGTAAACCATCAAACGAACAGATCAGCAGGGCCATTTTCTTTACAAAGCAACAATATCTAATATACCTTTGCCTTGCGGCAGTGGTTCCTGCATCGCATCGCGATCAGGAATGCAGAAGTTATTGCGAATGGTCAGGTTAAAACCCTCTTCACCTTCCGCACATGCAAGCACCTCCACCTTGCCCTCAAACTGTGGATCGAATATTCTCCAAAGGGCAGCATCCTCTGATAGTACATTTACAAAGAATTCAATACAAAAGATAAGGAAGTCAGGAACCGCACAAGAAGAAAGGTACTTACCACCACTCTTCTCCCGCACAACGGGCCTCGCCTTCCTACTTGCCCTCCCCAGCATCATCCGCAACACCCACAACTGCGTGTTGCTCAGTCTCTGCCACTCAATGGTCCGCAACCTTGGGAACCAGTCCACCGTCTTAACACTAGGGACAACAATAGTCTCTGTTTTGATATTATCAGTCACATTCCGAAAGGTTAACCTGGCAGTGACCGCGACAGCCTTGATATAGAAGAACTTTGTCTTCCACTTTGTAATACCCTTGGGAAGGGTCATCAACTTCGGACTACCGTCCCGTTGACAGAAAGAAAAGAACCCCAACAACACCGTCAGTTGGTAAAATCGTCGGAAATCCCCGACGGTGGGCTCTATACCGAGAGCACGAAAGGTATACTCAAAATTCCGAATCCGGATCATGCCAAACGGACTCAGTTGAGAAATATGGAGTTTATACCATTCCAGTACGTCGGCGACAAACACAGTTAACGGCAACCAGAGGTTACAGTCACCGAAGAAATCTACCCACATGGTGACGTAACCGGCCGGAGCATAAGCACCGGTGTCACCCTCTTGTAGGTAGACAACCCCACCCCATATTCTTGAGGCATCTTGTCACGACCCCCGACCCACCCTGGACGCAATCGGGAGCCGCGAACATCCAAGTGGTACCGGTGATTATTTTGAAAAATATTGCAGCGGAAATTTCATCAGGACCGTGAGTTTGGAAAAATATCAGAGTTTAGAAAACACCGGATTTTATTTATTAAATAGATGGGATAAACCCATGTTTTACAAAGGTAGCTTTAATAAGGATAAATTTGATTACATAAAACAATATTTCTTAATTTGATTTAATTAATAAAATAAGCCACTTCTTGAAGCCTTTCAGTGCCGTATCCATCTCTTACTCCAATCTACTGTAATTACCTGAAACGCGTTTTAAAAAGGTTTTGTCAGCAGGAAATACTGGTGAGTTCATTCATTTTACTTAAAACGACACGTTTGTTATAATTTACAGTATTAAGAGAGATTACAATGTTTCTGATATCAACCAACTACCCACAGTATTTGTCACTCGACCGGATCTGTGACTATGGTCATATCCCTCATTGGCTGCCCCAATGGTGACGATTATAAAGTAATGTATACAAAACCCCACATACCGGCTGTAATTTGGTGATTACATATACTTAATCACTGTAATTATAACTTTGAAAATATTTAAGAATTTATAAAGCATTTTGATAAAAAGAGAACGACTCACTTTATAAGCATGCAGATTCATACGGCCAAAGTTTAGTCTACAGATAAGCCTTGATATATTGCAGATTTATACAGGCAGAGCTTAGCCTATTGATTTAGCCTTGTAACCTAGTGCACACGAACTAAGTAGGTAACTTAATACAACAATTACGATAACTCACGAGATTAAAACCCTCACAACGAATGACAAAGTGCAATCACTTAAACATCCATCGGATTCACAACGAATGACAGAGTATTCCCCGAGTTCGGGTGGTACTCAAACATCCTGTCGGAATCACGACTAATGACAAAGGATAGCACTTAAACATCCATCGGATAGTTTCAATCGATCGAACATTGAATCGTAGCCGCGATCGAGTTAATACCCGGTATCGTAGCAGAATTCGAGCTAGTGTGTGTTTGGTAGTAATCAGGTGATAACTTGGTGTACGAATTGAATTTGAACGTCGTTCCAACTCCAGAAATCAAGTCCTAAAGCCCTCTATTTATACTGAGAATTTGACCCCCTCGCGTGACGCGAGGGGTCACCCCTGAGGCTTCGCGTGACGCGACGGGTCACATCATCTCATAGGGTTGCCACGTGTCCAACTAGCCTAGTTGAGTCGACGGAAATAATAAATTCAATTTTGACAGCGAGTTATGAGGATAATCGTCAAGTAGGAAATACCCCCCCTGAGTTTTAGGGGCCCTGATCCTGATTCTGATTGTTATGAAAATTTTAGGGTTTGTGCAGGATTACTTAGGGGTCTTAACTAAGGTTTCCTTGTGAACAAAATATAATAATAAATAATAGTTTTGGTGAGAATTGTTATGGTTTGGGACAAAAAGGAATAAAATGGTTAGAAAAGAGAATGGATCCACTTTGTAACTTTAGGGTTCAACTAGAAATTTTCCTAGTATAAATTTTGGGTATAATTGCTGAGCTATTAAAATATATAATGTACTCGTATTAAATATAGTACCCCTAATTCAACCTTGTCCCTATGTCACGAGACAGAACCCCAACAACTTAATCGGGCAGAGCCCTGACATATGTTATGAGGCTCAGATCAATCGGAAAGGGTAGCGGTGATCGGGAGTTAAAATACTTAAAACAGGACATAACTTTATTATTATTATACATAATAAAAAAAAACTAACATAGTAGATTTTTAGAGAAAGTTGGGCGACCAGTATGGAAAAGAAATGGGCAAATGCTATTGAATTATTATGTCCCTATTTATAGTTGGGATGGAAAACTTAGGGATAAAGCAAACATCCACCTATCTCCTATGAATGCATATAATTCCTACACGTTTACATACATATATGACATGATTCTTTAATTCTTTGACACATACACTGGCATGAATTTAATATAACATACACGAAATCTTTAAATGTTTAGTTTGATTTATATTATTTTTATTTTAATAAGTGTACACGTACACTTAGGAATTTATTATTTATTTATTAATTTATATATTATAATTAATTTAACTACTTCACTTATTTGGCGCGTATAACTTGTAAAATATACTGTTTTATAAAATAATGAATATGTCATTAGAACGAGTATATTTTTGTCTACATTTTGAACCAACTTTCATTAAAAACGGAGTAGGTTCAATTATAATGTATTTTTATAGTTTAATTATTAAACGGTTACTAGACCCGTCTAAATACTTCATATTTCTAATAGTCAACTTACCCGTAGACTACTCGTCTAATAATATAAGTTTTTATATACTTTTATTTTATTAGAAAGGTTACCCATATACAGGCCAATTTATAATATTTCAACCAACTATATAAAATAGTGTTTAAAACTATTTGGGTTGAATATTTATATTAAAAATAAACTAGTTACTAGTGGTTAATAAATTTAACCAAACCTATAATTTATATGTTAAAAATGGGAATGTTACATTCTCCCCACCTTGTTTTAAATCTCGTCCTCGAGATTTGGGTTATGATATTTCTTTTAGACTTATGTCATATTTTAGTCAATAAAAACAATATTAAGGTAGATGACACAAAATTAAAATATCAAATTTTGTGAATACGAGTTGTACAATAAGTAGGATTCAATGGTTCAACTGAATTAGTTTAAGAAATTGATGACAAACGAATGAGATGAAAGGATATAATTTCCAAAGTGACTAGGTTGAAGCCAAAAGATATATGATCAATAGATATTTAAAATGAATGTAAAGGACTTTTTAGAATCAATAAAATTCTTTGTCAAAAGAAAGTTTACTTTGATTGGTAACTGAGGAAGACTTAGAATCGACAAGTTTCAAATGAAATAAAAGCATGAAAAATGATTTGTCAAATATTTATGATATGAGAAAATCAAAGTGTTGAGATGAGTGAATTGCAAAGATACACCAAAAGATAATAGAGTTAGTGTATCATTGTTTAGAGTTCCAAGTTGTTTTAATTGTGAAACAATGTGATAGTACACTTTTAGTGACCATTTTTTTTATTCTATGTCCTAGAGATCGAAATATAATAAGAACAAGTTGTTTTGGCATGACCAACCATTATATTATATTTGTATAGCAAATGTAATATATATTATTTGTGTCCCTGTCTGAACCGTATCTTACATATCAAATATAATTATTATGTAATATATATTATTTGTTACACATTTTTACTATATGTAAAATAACTTATATTTACTATGTAATATATATTACAAAACTCCACAATGAAGTTTATTATATTACAAAATATTTTAGTATTGTTATTTTGTAAAAGAAATCACTATTATTTATAACGTTAAATGAAAGTTGTAAATAAAGGTGTAAAAATATTTATTGTACAAAAGTATTTGTAAAATATTTTGTAAATATATAACACTTAATGGGTCGATTCTATGTGATTACTTATTTTCATTTTGAAACCATATAACGTTGTGAATGTATTTACAAATGTTGTAAATAAGTGAAAACGGGGACTTTATATATTACAATGTTCTCCTAACCCAACGTAGTTGATGACTACCATATTATTTTTATATGGTTATTTTCTTGCCAGAGTGTTACGGTACATAGTTACCACAAAACATGTGATAGACAATTATTTATATAATTTTATTTGTCCCTCTAATTCTTGTATTGTTTTAATGAAAATATGTCTTCTCCTTACAGTACAAAGTATATATATATTTTTATATATATATATAAAATATTTTTACATATAATTAAAATTTTACTAAATAAGTATGATGACTTTTATATACATTAACTAGTCATTATCATGGGTGGATATTGATTAGCGCTTCCTTGTTTAAGCATAGGTGATCAGTCCATGCCTAACTAAGGCTAGGCTATCCAATACCTGCCCTTGACAATAACCCTAGTACTTAAAAATAATACTAACATTATTACTATTAATATATTATTAATAATAAAACAAATATTAATTACAAATAATAAATAACTAAACATAAACTTAAATGAGAGTATACCTCAAACAAAATTTTATACATATATATATATAAAAATATAAATTCTTCACCTTAATGGTTTAACAAAATTCATTGACTCGATATCAAAGAGTCATCGTTTGGCAATAATTCGGTTCATAATGCAAAAATCAAATATAGCGAAACAATATTTGAGTTTGGATAAAATAACAAATCGGAATGAAGCCCTCCAGTGGTCTTCATAAATCAAACGAACCACATGCGCAACAAACAGTGCATGTGTAACTTGTGGATTTACCAAGAAATGAAACAGATCAATATTTGCTACTATGAAAGAATTCCTCATGGTATGATGACCATTAGAGAAATAGAAACGCGAAAGTCAACTTATAATATGCAAAAGTCAGAATTTCAATGAAAAGAAATATAAAAACTTTATCTGGAATTTCGTGTGATAACTGTTGTTAAGTGACATTACTAAGGAATGTCGAATAAAATGAAATAGGGAATTTGCAAAGGTATGTGACTCCTAGTGATAATAATTATGATTCTGATTAGACTGTGCACCGATGGTTGTGAAATCTTGTTACAACGTACCTTAGCGAGATTCATGTCATTTGTAGGATCGCATGGCAAAGTGCTTTTTTTTAGTTCTTCTACTGACGGAATTCGTATTGGTATCGTCGTGCCCAATTTATATTTTCCAAAGGTTTTGCCTTGGAAGTCGTGTGTGATATATTTCAACGTCTGTGGAAGTGTAATTTACATTTTCATGTGTTTTCTTGTGCAGTAGCACAACTTTACGTGCTTCTTACTTGCGTTAATAGCTTATGGTAACGCATTGGAAATTTTTTATACTTTTGATGGTGTCTCAACTTTAAAGGGTTTCCTTTGTTTATATTGTTGCTCGAGTTACGAGGCAGATAATCAAACGAAATAATGTTTGATATCGGAAAAGAGATTCTTAATAAAGAAATCTAGACACATATGCTTGTACTTTATTTCTAATTGACTTTTGGAATTCCTTATAGATATACATATCTATAATAAATCATATATTTCACATGCTGTAATATACATATCCTCTATAAGGTCTATGTATTTAACAGATTCATATTTTCAAAAATAAATCAGATATCAGGTCATGATATTATTTAGGGAAAACTTTGTCACTTGTTTGACATATTATATACCCCGTCTTATCCGGTTCTCGCCGGAGAGGTAATCTCAGTATATCCGAACAAGCTGGAGAGTCTGCTACACCATACCCAGTCTTGCCGGAGAAAATTTTCTATTTCCCATAAATAGTATCTTTTCAAAAGTGCCTCTTTTATTTAGGCTTTTATCCAGAATCAAGGAAATTTGTATTTCCATAACATAACTTATTCTAGACCAAGTAATATCAATAAGCAAGGATTAATAGTAATTAAGTGTTATTGCTTATTTATCATATCTTGCAATATTCTAATTACCATTCTTAGGGCATACCAAAACTCATCACAAGTATTTAGCTTATCTCGAAGCTTATACTAAGGCATCTTTTCTAAAGTTCAAGTCTAAATATTATCCTGAGTGCTACCATAAAATATCAAGTTCCTAACTCTTCGTTTAAATTTAGGTATTTTATTACAACACCTATAGGCTTAAATCAGTGGCTCTGATACCACCTTCTGTCACGACCCCCGACCCACCCTAGACAGAATCGGGAGCCGCGAACATCCAAGTGGTACCGGTGATTATTTTGAAAAATATTGCAGGGGAAATTTCATCAGGACCCTGAGTTAGGAAAAATATCAGAGTTTAGAAAACACCGGATTTTATTTATTAAATAGATGGGATAAACCCATGTTTTACAAAGGTAGCTTTAATAAGGATAAATTTGATTACATAAAACAATATTTCTTAATTTGATTTAATTAATAAAATAAGCCACTTCTTGAAGCCTTTCAGTGCCGTATCCATCTCTTACTCCAATCTACTGTAATTACCTGAAACGCGTTTTAAAAAGGTTTTGTCAGCAGGAAATACTGGTGAGTTCATTCATTTTACTTAAAACGACACGTTTGTTATAATTTACAGTATTAAGAGAGATAACAATGTTTCTGATATCAACCAACTACCCACAGTATTTGTCACTCGACCGGATCTGTGACTATGGTCATATCCCTCATTGGCTGCCCCAATGGTGACGATTATAAAGTAATGTATACAAAACCCCACATACCGGCTGTAATTTGGTGATTACATATACTTAATCACTGTAATTATAACTTTGAAAATATTTAAGAATTTATAAAGCATTTTGATAAAAAGAGAACGACTCACTTTATAAGCATGCAGATTCATACGGCCAAAGTTTAGTCTACAGATAAGCCTTGATATATTGCAGATTTATACAGGCAGAGCTTAGCCTATTGATTTAGCCTTGTAACCTAGTGCACACGAACTAAGTAGGTAACTTAATACAACAATTACGATAACTCACGAGATTAAAACCCTCACAACGAATGACAAAGTGCAATCACTTAAACATCCATCGGATTCACAACGAATGACAGAGTATTCCCCGAGTTCGGGTGGTACTCAAACATCCTGTCGGAATCACGACTAATGACAAAGGATAGCACTTAAACATCCATCGGATAGTTTCAATCGATCGAACATTGAATCGTAGCCGCGATCGAGTTAATACCCGGTATCGTAGCAGAATTCGAGCTAGTGTGTGTTTGGTAGTAATCAGGTGATAACTTGGTGTACGAATTGAATTTGAACGTCGTTCCAACTCCAGAAATCAAGTCCTAAAGCCCTCTATTTATACTGAGAATTTGACCCCCTCGCGTGACGCGAGGGGTCACCCCTGAGGCTTCGCGTGACGCGACGGGTCACATCATCTCATAGGGTTGCCACGTGTCCAACTAGCCTAGCTGAGTCGACGGAAATAATAAATTCAATTTTGACAGCGAGTTATGAGGATAATCGTCAAGTAGGAAATACCCCCCCTGAGTTTTAGGGGCCCTGATCCTGATTCTGATTGTTATGAAAATTTTAGGGTTTGTGCAGGATTACTTAGGGGTCTTAACTAAGGTTTCCTTGTGAACAAAATATAATAATAAATAATAGTTTTGGTGAGAATTGTTATGGTTTGGGACAAAAAGGAATAAAATGGTTAGAAAAGAGAATGGACCCACTTTGTAACTTTAGGGTTCAACTAGAAATTTTCCTGGTATAAATTTTGGGTATAATTGCTGAGCTATTAAAATATATAATGTACTTGTATTAAATATAGTACCCCTAATTCAACCTTGTCCCTATGTCACGAGACAGAACCCCAACAACTTAATCGGGCAGAGCCCTGACATATGTTATGAGGCTCAGATCAATCGAAAAAGGTAACGGTGATCGGGAGTTAAAATACTTAAAACAGGGCATAGCTTTATTATTATTATACATAATAAAAAAAAACTAACATAGTAGATTTTTAGAGAAAGTTGGGCGACCAGTATGGAAAAGAAATGGGCAAATGCTATTGAATTATTATGTCCCTGTTTATAGTTGGGATGGAAAACTTAGGGAGAAAGCAAACATCCACCTATCTCCTATGAATGCATATAATTCCTACACGTTTACATACATATATGACAAGATTCTTTAATTCCTTGACACATACACTGGCATGAATTTAATATAACATACACGAAATCTTTAAATGTTTAGTTTGATTTATATTATTTTTATTTTAATAAGTGTACACGTACACTTAGGAATTTATTATTTATTTATTAATTTATATATTATAATTAATTTAACTACTTCACTTATTTGGCGCGTATAACTTGTAAAATATACTGTTTTATAAAATAATGAATATGTCATTAGAACGAGTATATTTTTGTCTACATTTTGAACCAACTTTCATTAAAAACGGAGTAGGTTCAATTATAATGTATTTTTATAGTTTAATTATTAAACGGTTACTAGGCCCGTCTAAATACTTCATATTTCTAATAGTCAACTTACCCGTAGACTACTCGTCTAATAATATAAGTTTTTATATACTTTTATTTTATTAGAAAGGTTACCCATATACAGGCCAATTTATAATATTTCAACCAACTATATAAAATAGTGTTAAAACTATTTGGGTTGAATATTTATATTAAAAATAAACTAGTTACTAGTTACTAGTGGTTAATAAATTTAACCAAACCTATAATTTATATGTTAAAAATGGGAATGTTACACATCTGAACCTCCATCATCAGATGATCGAAAGAGGATTTCGGCCATTTCAACACCGGCAGACCGCTACCCAGTGCACCACCTTCTTCCTCTTTCGCCGCCGCCGGCGATGAAGGATCTGGGTTTTCACTCTCAACATTATGAGGATTTGATGGTTCAGCCATTGTAATAAGGAAGACAGAAACTAGGGAACGAGTTCAAAAGAAACTCAGAAACCTCACCGAAATATCAAACAAGTTTATCGGGGAAGACGACGGAAGCTCTCTTTCTCTCACCGGAAATTTTTTGAAATTTTGAACAAGTGAGGGGAAACCAAACGGTTTCCCCTTATATACCCATCGCAATTAAGGCGAGGTAGTAACCGAATCATCACGTTTGAAAAGAGCGAGTTATGCGACGCCACGTGTTTAGCGACGATTTCGCTGACGGTTACCACTCGCGAGTGGTCGTCCACGCGCCTGACAAAGGAGACTTTTACACTCCCGCTACAGTGCATTTATGACCTTGGGCAGTGCAAACGTCCTTTCGTTTCAGCACATGCCAGGAAATCCTACAAACTTTCACCAACTCGCACGTGCGTTCAGCCACGTATGCAACAAAAAAGCGACAACATTATCCAAACATAAGCGGCATGCGGTTTCTCTGGTATACCGCACCATAACCCATACCGCATGTCGTTTTTTTACATACCCCTCAAAAAAGGCAAAATATATATCTCTACATTATGTAAAGGGGTATAACCAATATCCGCATATACCTACGAGCACACATGGAATATGCGGAGATGACACACACGAGCCCGTACAGGTGTGTCAGATACCCAGAACCAGCGTTGTTCTTTGGACTGCGAAAACCGCTTCTCAGGATGCGGTAAATCGCATTCCATGCAACCTTCTTCAAGCTTCAAATCCCTCGTGTCCGGTTCACAACCACAGAGGGGACGCAAACAGCTTCTCCCTAGGAAAAATGACAAGTATGCTGGGTAACCGCACATCAGCAACCCTGACTCCTGACCCTTCAAGAGCCACATCCAAGCTTCAAGCTCTTTTAAAGCGAGTCCTTTGCTGCAAACCGCAAACACTCACGAGTAGCCGCGACGAAACACAAGCACGCAGACGGTAGCTACGGAAGAGCCACGACTGAGCCGTCACACGGTTGAAGCAAAACTACTTCAAGGAAAACTATTTTCCACCTAAGCGTGAAGGAAAGTAGCTAAGGAACGAATGCGGATGAGTTTCACCCAGATTCCCATGTATCTAAGGTGATCTCCTCGGGTAGCAAGCCAAGCAACAGTGGTAACAAGTCTGCTTATGACTCTGTTTGCCCACCTATGGACCGCATAGAATAAACAATGGTGGGCACTACCATGCCTATGACCATGTTTATTTGCCCATAGTACAGATTCCCATTGTTCGACCAAACACGGCCAACAATGACGCAAGTTCCCCACATTGTTCGACCAAACATGGCCAACGATATGCGACAACGAGGTAGCCGCAAAGGACGTGCGGTTACTTGAGAGCTAAATTAGAGAACGCGAATACCCCACAAAGCAGGGATCATCGTTGCATGTCCAGTTGATAAACATAGAGCTTGAGCAAAGCACTTACAGCATTGCATCAGCTGACACAGAGGTTACAACTAGAGTTGCGATCACGGACATCTTCCATCACCGTCTCAAAGGTTGGTTCGAAACACCAACAGGTGGCTGATGACATCAGAGAAAGGTAGACCATATTTCCGAATCAAATCAGGCTGAGAATTTCGCATCAAGCGGACCTTGTTCACCGGTACGGAAGAGACGTCGCACAACTCTACCGAACCCCCAGCTTGATTCACTTGAGGAAGGAGCCATTCGCATGGCCTAATTTCTTCTACAGCCCATATTCTACCTTCTAGACACCATAGTCAAGTATTCCTCCCACATGCAACTTGCATAAGGAAGCAACACTAGACTGGGGGGACTTGAAGGGGTATGGTCCCAGATCTCGCGTCAGCATGACCGCGAGCGACCATTACCCTTATCAAAAACCCCCACCAGTAAGAACTTATCTGTGTCCGTGCGGGCACGTGCGAACACAGCGGTCGAATCCAATCGGTCAAGAGATGGGAATACTTACCTTATGTATGAAAATGGGTGTATACATAGCGATGCGGCCTGGCACCGCATCCTATGAACATTTTCATCATGATAAGGGATCTGGACAACAGTAATAGTCACCAAGCGGTGATGCAGCACGGCACCGCATCCCGCATACGTCTTGGCCAGAATAAGAACGCGAGAACAACATCAGTTACCGCGAGCAGCGATGCGGCCCGGCACCGCATCCTGCCTACAGGGCAAGTGGGACTGACACCACAGTATAAGTGGCACTGAAGACAGTCGCTTGTCAGCCCACATGTAAGCAACAAACTGACACCACAGCAGGATGTGGCATCACCACCGTAACTGACAGGCCTGACACACCTGCAGGAGGTTGTGTGATGTCAGACTAGCCACTCAACTACCCTCCTTCACTCCTCGGCTATAAATACCCATCCCAAACCAGGTTTGAGGTATCTCTTCACAACTCTCTCACTACTACTACTATCACACTTTGCTTCCCAAGCAAATTACTGATTCTCACGCCGGAGAGTGGTAACAAGGAGCACCCCCCACCCCATCCTCCTTGTTACGAGTCACGGTTTGTTTCCTTGTGCAGGAGATCAACCAGCGGACGATCCATACATACTACGGGGAGTCCCACGCTACTAGCAGCAGACCGGGAGGACACAATTATGTTCATCCCACCGAACCCCGCACTACATACCTCCGCGCTGCAAAGCGCCACCAAAGCCAACCCTACAGGCCAAAATCTGCGGCCGAAAACTCCAAGTTCGTCCGGGAGATTGCCCACGCCGATGTCACCACGACTAAATTCCCATTAACGATCGGGAAATATAATGGTTAGTCCGACCCGGACGGCAACATGAATATTTTTACCGGCGCCAGATGCAACGGCGGGTGGGACGAGCCCACCTGGTGTCATTTTTTCCCCCAGGCCCTCACTGGTCTGGCAAGGGCTTGGTTCGATTCTTTGCCAGTGGGATCACTAGCCTCATTCGAGGACTTGCAAGTAAAGTTCCTCGCACATTTCAGCCAGCAGCGACGTCACGAACGCGATTCTATGGACGTCATGAACATCTGGTGTGGAGACAACGAATCTCTCGAGTCGTTTGTCATCCGTTACAACAAAGAGTGCCTGGAGATAGGCGGTGTTGCAGACCAAATGGCACGCAACCATTTCATTCGAGCCGTCAAGGACGAATAAATGGTGATGGCCGTCTCAGGCAAGGAAGGCTTGCCAAAGAAATGGGACGATGTTATGGCCGCGGTCAAGACGTATGTCGACTCACTATTAGTTGCAGGGCAGGTGCGCGGCGACTACGCCGCAAAAGGGGATATCATGATCCTCTACCTCGAACAAGCCTTGCAACTGAAATCAAAGTTCACTACCTTCAATATTCGCCATATCAACAGAAATGAAAACAAACCTGCAGATGCACTATCAAAACTCGCATCCACTAGCTTCCAACATCTGGCAAAGGAGATACGCATTGAGATTCTGCAGAATCCCTCAGTACCCCTGCGCCAAGTCAACGTCATCCAGTACGGGACAACATCCTGGATGACACCGATCATTGCATACCTACAATCAGGTGTTACTCCTGAAAGCAACGCAGAGGCACGCAAGTTACAATTCAAAGATTGCCATACATACATGGGGCCACTCCTACGATGCGTCGACCCCCAAGATGCCACGTACCTTATCATAGAGATACACGAGGGAATATGTGGCATACACACAGGCCCACGCATGGTAGTGGCCAAAATTATGAACGCCGGGTACTACTGGCCCGGTATGCATCTGGATGCGGTCAAAGTCTTGCGCAAGTGTTTCAATTGTCAGCGGCATGCTCCCAAAACCTTGCGCCCCAAGAACAACCTGATACCCATCACCACCGCATGGCCATTCCAAAAATGGGCAATCGATGTGGTGGGACCATTTCCAGACGCACTAGGTGCGGTGAAGTTTATCATAGTGGCTGTTGATTACTTTACAAAATGGGTAGAGGCAAAACCGCTCGTCTCAACCACCGCTATGATAACAAGGAAATTCGTCTGGGAACATATCATCTGCCGTTTCGGTCTACCGATGTGCATCGTTACCGACAACGGCACCAACTTCGCTGCCGACGACTTTCAAAAATGGCTAAAGGAACTACACATTGCACACATATTCTCCTCAGTGGCGCATCCGCAAGGGAATGGCCAAGTCAAGAGTATCAATAAAAGTTTAGTCGAAGGCATCAAAGCACGTTTGGGAACGGCCAGACGTGGCTGGGTCGATGAACTCCCGAGTATCTTATGGGCTCACAGGAAAAACCCAAAAACAAGTCACGGTGAGACACCCTTCAGCCTGGTCTATGGCTCGGAAGCGGTGATCCCTGCGGAAGTAGGTCTCCCCTCACCCCGAGTGTTGGCTATCAACAGGGTAGCCAACAGTGAGGATTGCAGGCTTGATTTGGACCTCCTAGAAGAAACGCGTGAAAACGCTGCCATCAACGAGGCCAAGTACAAAACTAAGCTTGAAAAGTATTACAATTCACGCGTCCGCGTTTGTACTTTTAACCCGGGAGACTACGTCCTTCACGATAATGAAGCCTCTAACGCTGAGCGCCCAGGGAAACTTGTCCCCAAGTGGGAAGGACCCTACCTCATCCAAGAGGTCCTGGGCAAAGGCGCGTATAAACTACAAACGTTAGAAGGCGACCCTATCGCGCGTACATGGAATTCACAGCAACTTCGACGCTGTTACATGTAAGCCATGTCTTAAACATTTCCCATGTAACCTATCGGGCCGCAGGCCATTTGCAAATAAATAAATGGACGATTCAATGCAATATTGTTTATTTCCTTCTATTACAAATGTGTGTTCCACTTTCCGGTATCTGCAAAAACAGATTGGCAAAATTTTCATTCGCGATACCCACACAAAGTGGTGACCACACACAAATATTGTAATAGGCCAGCAAAGGCAAAACATTAAATGTCTATCCAGCTGGATACACACTTACGGTTTTTGCAAAACCTACACCATTCCTAAACCTTAACAGGACAAAAACAGGAATTAATTAATACTCATACGACAAAGGTACAGAGTATACTCAACTGCGCTTTACAGCCAACAGAGTCGTACGCGCTCGCACAAAGAAAGTAAAAAAAAATTTGTACACACTTTGAGCCGCACATACTTGCATATCACCTAGATATGCAAAAGGCAAATTCAGACTTAATGTTATTCACAATAACATTAACTCATACACGTTCAAGCATGCAAGTAGTAAAAAACACTTGTACAAATTGAACAAAACGATTAAACTTTGTATTCAAAAACAAAAAATTTCTACACCTACGCGGTGCACAAGAGAATTACATAAAGTTTTCTAACATTTACATCGAGGAAACCAAAACGGGCACGCAGGCCAACCTAGTCCTTCTTTGTACCACTGGTACCCGCACCACCCTTGCCACTACCAGCGGTCTCTTCCTCTTCCTCTCCAGGGTCACCATACAACAACCGCAAGCGGTCCACATAATCTTCCGCCTCCAAGCATTTATCAATTTCCTCAAGGGCAGAAATGGACAGGTCATTATACGCTGCAACATGTCGTACAAAACCCCTTTTCGAGTCCCCCACTTTGTATAGTCTAAGCCTGATCAAATGCATCTTCAGTTTTAATCTAGGCGTTAATATTGGAAAGTTTTCAATCCCCCAATTGTATGTTCTTCATCAACGTAACTCATTTTTATTCTATAATTTTTAAGATTAACCTTTTTTTTTATAGAAAAGATCCAATAATTTTTTTAGTTTCACAATTTTAAACATATATATAGAGAAAGTTTAGAATACGCTGCACAGTTACTTACGTTGTTTCTTCCATCTCCAGAAACAATAAGAAAATTAAATTACAATTGCTGAAATAAACAATCTTAAATGGGATTGAAAATTGAACATGCGGTAATAAAATATGCTCATAGTTTGAAACAAGGTCAAACTTTAAAAAAAAATTACCTCAACAGTTTTATACATCAAACATTATTAAATTTTGTAATAAACAAATTAAAACTAATATGATAAAACATTGTATATATTTACTTTACAATACACAACATGCATCTTTATGTATCTTATTTCCAGCTTTACCTTCTCTATAATATTAAAAAGGTTGGCAAGCTGGGATGTTGGTGTATCAAAGTAAGACCAGAGTGTTTGCCACATTTTCCATACTTCTGATCTAAAGTCTAATAAAACTATCCACTACCAACACTAAAACAAGAGCTAAAACATGAAATTCTGAAAACATAATAGCCCTTTTGGAACCTAAAACACTCGGGTGCTGGCTGACCGAAGCATCCCTGTCTGGTTTGCCTCTCGAGTAGTCGCGTGGATCAGCACCACGGCTCGTTGGCGCCAGTTTCACTCTTCCAGGACCTGGGCATGGGCTCCTTGAGCCATTACAAGGTGGAGGAGACCTGTCCCTGACACGACTTTGCCTTTTTCTGTGAGGTGTAACAGACCTAAAAAAATTCATAATTAGGAATACAATTTGAATCAT
Source organism: Helianthus tuberosus (assembly GCA_030545235.1). NCBI lineage: Eukaryota > Viridiplantae > Streptophyta > Magnoliopsida > Asterales > Asteraceae > Helianthus > Helianthus tuberosus. The sequence goes on from JARYGA010060305.1 coordinate 2,455,509, forward strand.
ATGCTATTCACAACCACAAAAAAAAAGACAAAAGAGAATTAAAACACCTACCTTGTCACACCCTGGCTTTACGGAAGCGTGGGATTAGTTTGGTGTGAACTCTTAATACCATAGCATAATCACAACAATGCTATATGAAAATAAAACCATGATGTTCATCCCTTTAACAAGTTCTAAAAGTAAAATATGACAACATTGTTTTAGAGTTAACACATGCAACGAGTTCACAACACAACATAATAAAAACCTTGTTCATGAAACACAACCAACAGACATGAATAAAACACAGTTTAAGACTTGTGATCCGTCCAGGCAAAGATCACAATTCCTAAACTCGGATGACACCGTTACTCCTACGCAGCGTGACGACAGTTCATACCAGGCCAGATCCCTTAATTTCCTGAAATACATGTAAGTTGAAAAATCAACATAAAGTTGAGCGAGTTCATGTAAAAGTGAGTATGTATAAACCGTTGTAATAAGCTTGTATGTATGAAAAATCCCTGGTATGTAGCAAATAAGGAAAAAGAGATCACCATTGGGTTGCAAAGCCAATGATATGTGTGAAGTGCTATAGGAAGACTCAAACCTAGCAGATTTTTGCGTCGGGCTCAAAGTCACCCCGAGGTCCGTACAGTTGGGCCTGGAGTTGGGCTCGCTACACCCAGATAGATCTACCGCTAATGACCCTCGGTCCTACAATGAGGATTAATGGCCTCTAGTTTCCGCCTACCCACTCACATGATCTAAGTAGTAAACCCTCCTTAAGTTAACCATACCATGTATATAAGTTTGTAATAATTGTAACATGTATTCCACCCCCGAAGTATAAAAACTGAAAACAGTTAAGAGAAAAGGGGGACATGAACTCACTGTAGTGCGTCCTCAGAATCAGCAACTCAAGACTCTATCTGCAGTACGACCACCTACAATGTACTAATAACTATTAGACGAACGGGCCGTGCCTTAGTTTAGTATTTTGCGTTCTTGAGTTACGTTACTTAGTTATAATACGTGTCAAAACAATAAAAATTATTTTAACTTCACTTATGTCTTTAGGCAAAATAGTTAGGCAACTATTTCGTATTCATACTTTTCGAGTATTTCTACATGCGTATTTACTTCCCAAGGATGGGGGTATTTGTACATGTGCTTTGGTAGTTCGGATCATACATTTTTAAGTCCCACTTAGAAGGTATATTGTAACAAAATTTGTGACGAAGTTTATTTCCGAACAATAAAGTTAAACACCTTTGTATATACTTGTTAGAAAATAATTTTCTAAGTATTGGGATTTTTGGAAAAATTCGCCAGAGCTTTCCCTAAAAATAGAGGTGCCCGTGCTAATAAGCACGTCGTTTTCTTTTACATATATCACGTTAGATCGTTCAAATAGCCAACCCGACATTCCGTCATGCAAGATATTACTTTTGTCGTTTCAGTTTCAATATATGTAAAACTGGACTGTTTTCGGACGATTTAATAAAATTGTTAGCTTATTCCAAAAATTCCCAAATTTTTACAGAACGTCTTACATGAACCAAATATTATTGTGTAAAAATATTGGGGTCCAGTTCGTTATCAGTATTTTATAGAAAATCATTTATCGGACTGCAATCAGATTTGTTACTTTCTGATTGCAGTCTATGAAATAATTCGTATAAAATTTATCGTAAGTCCGATTTATGAAATTCCAGTTGGAGGGTCACAAATACATCAGTGATCATCTATGGTATAAATTTCAGGGGCTGGTTCTACACAGGTTTCAAGTTATGACTGAAAACGTATCGACCATTTACTGCAGCAAAACTCAGCTTTAGCTGCAGTTATAAATCGGGTCTTTAAAAATAGTAAACGACCTCAAAAAAATATGATTCCAGCGCCATTTTCTTCGTTTTTTGAAAATACATATTTTAGGCTTCATAAATTCTGTTTTTCGAGTTATTATGGTCGGTTTACAGCCCGTTAAAGACGGCTGAAAATGTAAATCAGCATGTTCTTTAGGTCTTAAATGTTACTAATTCGTGTCAACAAGTGTCCGAACAACGGATTTATCAAGAAACCAACGACCAAATATCAAGCATGATTTAACCAACCCTAAACCCACAAGTTTCCATCTTCAAGTCTCATTCTCACGTAAACATTATGTAACTTTTATGTTCATAATTCATGTTTCACATCTTCTAGTATTTTTTTTGTTCTTATGATATAACATCACCATTTCACTACAAATCTTAACTATGAATCAAGATGAAACAAGGGTGTAAAGAGACTTACTACTAGCACAAGGCTAGGGTAGAAATCTAGTGCAAAGATGGTAAGAAAAAGATGGTGAAGAAAAGCTAGAAACAAGGCTCCTTTGAAGGTCCTTCAAGATGCACCCTCCATAGATGAACTTCAAGCTTTGAATGGCACTTGAAATGAAGAAGATGAAGATGTTGAAGTGATGGTGGTGGGTTCAGTTATGAAGGACCGAAAATGAGAGAGAGAGAAGTGAATGGAGTGTGATCTCTTGAGTTATGATGACAATCTTATGAGCCATGCTTCTTATAATCTTCTTCACATATTTTGTTTAGTTCAACAAGTAAAATCTAATAAACAAATCAAATATAATCTTGCATAATATTTGAAGTATGGTGAGAATGTGGGGTGGGTCCACCAAGGACCGAAAATCGGTTTGGGGGGGGGGGGTCTTGAGGTAAAAATGTAACTAAAGTGTAAGTGTTAGTTAGGTTGTAAGTACTTGATATTTTATGTTAGATATAGGGTTTTTAGTGGGTATTATGGCAAACGGGGATCATGACTAGCCAAAAATAGTAAAACAATGTCCATGACAAAAATTTAGTGTTCCGGGTAATGTCCGGTTATCCGGTTAGGTACCGTCCCGTTAAAGTGTTTAATTAGTCTAAAAAGGGTCTTTTATATATATTTTTGTAACACAAATTATTCCTGGCACTTAGGAAAGTATGCAGGACCATTCTGCCATGTTTTTGCACTTTACTAGTAATTTAAAATGCTGAATTTTATGAAAGAATGCAGAATTCTGCATTTAAAGTGGGTTTTTGGCACTTCCCGGCACTATAACTATCACCTAGTGACGCGGTTTTATGGTCCTCACTTCCCTACACTCCATACTAGTGTAGTAATTCATTCCCGGCTCATACTGGGCCTCAATATAGTGTTTGTCTAGGTGCTGGCAATGTCAGCATGTTTACTGGGTTATCTGTTCACTGTGCTAACTGTGCTTTGTGCATCAAGTTTGTCACCAATGTTTGTGTGAAATAAATGGAGTGACAGTATAAAATGTGATGCATGAGTAGGTATGTATCAGAAAGCAGAAAGCAGTTTAATCACAATTGTAGCCAAGCACAGTAATTAAGCATTAATTAAATATTAATTAATTATACGGATACCTGGTTTTGTGAGGGTTGTCACATTCTCCCCCCATTAAGAAAATTTTGTCCCGAAATTTAGGCTCTGCTTCTAGTTGCAGGGGTCTTGGGAAATAAATGGGGGTATTTCTCTTTCATTCGATCCTCACGTTCCCACGTGAATTCCGGTCCATGTCTTGCATTCCATCGTACCTTGACGAGCTTGACACTGCTCCTGCGCGTTTTGTTAACTTTCCAATCCGTAACCTCAACCGGTTCTTCAACAAAGTGGAGTGTGTCGTCAACATGAATTTCGTCGGTAGGAATGACCACGGTTTCTTGTGTTGGACTCTTTCTCAAATTTGATACATGGAATGTATCATGAACACCGTTTAGTTCAGTAGGTAATTCCAACTTGTAAGCTACGAGACCAATCCTCTTCAGGATTCTAAATGGACCAATGTACCTGGGGTTCAACTTCCTACGCTTCCCAAAGCGTGCCACCCCTTTCCAGGGTGAAACCTTTAACAAAACCATATCCCCAACCTGAAACTCCAAAGGCTTCCTCTTTGGATCTGCATAGGCTTTCTGTCTGTCGCGAGCCGCCTCGATGCACTTTCGAATTTGTGCAATCTTGTCGGTTGTCTCTTGGACTATTTCAGGACCCACAAGTTGCCTATCACTCGCATCAGCCCAACATAGCGGTGATCGACACTTGCGTCCATAAAGAGCTTCAAATGGCGCGGCTCCAATACTGGTGTGGTAGCTGTTGTTGTAAGAAAATTCGACCAATGGTAAATGATTATCCCAGCTGCCACCCAGATCCATTACACATGCTCTCAGCATGTCCTCCAATGTCTGAATAGTTCGTTCACTTTGGCCATCAGTTTGTGGGTGATATGCAGTGCTTAGATTTAACTGTGAGCCGAAAGCTTCTTGGAAGGACTGCCAAATCCTTGACACGAAGCGTCCATCTCTATCAGAGATAATCGAGAGAGGCACTCCATGACGTGCAACAATCTCTCTCATGTATATTTCCGCAAGTTTACTTGTGCTGTCCTTCTCCTTGATTGGCAAGAAATGTGCGGACTTTGTTAGGCGGTCTACTATCACCCAAATCATATCATGGCCTCTGGGCGTCTTTGGCAATTTAGTTATGAAGTCCATGGAAATCTGTTCCCATTTCCATTTGGGTATTTCAGGTTGATGTAGAAGACCTGGGGGCTTCTGGTACTCGGCTTTTACCTTGGCGCATGTTAAACATTTGCTAACATATACTGCAACATCTCCTTTCATCCTAGGCCACCAGTAGAAATCCTTGAGATCTTGGTACATCTTATCCGCACCAAGATGTATTGAGTACCGAGATTTGTGAGCTTTGTCAAAAATAACCTTCCTCAAACCACCAAACAGAGGAACCCAAATTCTTTTCATGAAGCATAAAGTCCCTTCCTCGTTTGGTACCAACTGCTTCTCCATCCCACGGAGATATTCATCTTCAATATTCCTTTCCTTCAAAGTTTCTCTCTGCGCGGCACGAATGCGTAAAGAGAGGTCTATCTGGACAATCATCTCTAAAGCCCTAACCCTTATGGGCTTGATCCTCTCTTTTCGACTCAGGGCATCAGCGACCACATTTGCTTTCCCTGGGTGGCATTTGATCTCGCAATCATAATCATTCAACAGCTCTACCCAGCGTCTTTGCCTCATGTTAAGCTCCTTTTGGTTAAATATGTGCTGCAGGCTCTTGTGATCCGTGAAAATTGTACATCTCGTACCATACAAATAGTGTCGCCAGATTTTCAACGCAAATACCACCGCGCCTAACTCCAAATCGTGCGTGGTATAATTCTTCTCATGTACCTTCAACTGGCGCGACGCATAAGCTATAACCTTTTGGTGTTGCATCAGCACGCAACCCAAACCTTGACGTGAGGCGTCACAATATACCACGAAGTCGTCCGTTCCTTCGGGTAGCGATAAGATCGGTGCATCACAAAGTTTGTTTTTCAGCAACTGGAACGCTTCTTCTTGTTTGTCACTCCAATCGAACTTTTTGTCTTTCTGGGTGAGCGCGGTCAGAGGTTGAGCGATTTTAGAAAAATCCTCAATGAATCTCCGATAATAACCAGCCAAACCTAAGAACTGTTGAATCTCGGTTGGCGTCTTTGGGGTCTCCCAACTCTTGATCGCCTCGATCTTTGTGGGATCAACATGGATTCCATTTCCATTTACCACATGTCCAAGAAACTGGACTTCGCGTAGCCAGAACTCGCATTTCGAGAACTTGGCGTATAATTTCTCCTTCTTGAGTAGCTCTAGAGTAGCTCTTAAGTGTTGTTCGTGCTCGTCCTTTGTCTTCGAATAAATTAAAATGTCGTCGATGAACACAATTACGAACTTATCCAAGTACGGCTTGCAAACTCTATTCATTAAATCCATAAAAACTGCAGGCGTGTTGGTCAACCCAAACGGCATAACTAGGAACTCGTAATGTCCATAACGAGTCCTAAAGGCCGTCTTCGGGATACTTTCCTCTTGTATCCTTAGTTGATGATATCCTGATCGAAGATCGATTTTTGAATAAAAGCTCGAACCTTGCAGTTGGTCAAATAGGTCATCGATTCTCGGCAAAGGATATATGTTCTTGATAGTCAACTTGTTAAGCTCGCGGTAGTCTATGCACATACGGAAACTACCATCCTTCTTTTTAACGAACAGGGCCGGAGCTCCCCAAGGTGAGAAGCTTGGTCTGATGAATCCTTTATCTAATAGCTCCTGGAGTTGTGTCGACAACTCCTGCATATCTGATGGCGCAAGTCTGTAGGGTGCCTTGGCTACAGGCGCGACGCCTGGAACCAAATCAATGTGGAACTCGACTTGCCTTTGAGGCGGTAATCTTGGCAAGTCTTCTGGAAAGACTTCTGGATATTCCTTGACGACTGGAATGTCTTCGATCTTTGGTTCAGCAGCTTCCTTATCCACGATGTGTGCCAAGAATGCAACACATCCCTTCTTCAAGCACTTTCTAGCTTTCAGGCAGCTAATAATCCTTAGAGGTGTATCATGCTTCTCTCTGTGCACTACGATGGTTTCTTCATCCGTCACAGGGATACGGATGGTCTTCTCGTGGCAAACAATCTCGGCCTTGTTGCTGGACAACCAATCCATTCCCACTACCACATCAAAGCTTCCCAACTCGACAGGTAGCAGGTCTATCGTAAATTCGTGTCCTCCCAATTCTATCACGCATCCTCTTATAACTTCACCTGTTTCAACTAGTTTCCCATTTGCCAATTCAATTGAGTATGGAACGTCTAACTTACTAGCGGTCAGTCCAAGTATATTCTTAAATTCTAATGACACGAAACTATAATCCGCACCAGTATCAAACAGAACGGATGCAAAGCGTTGATTTATAGGGAACGTACCAGTGACAACGTTGGGATCCTGGCGCGCTTCCCTTGCTCCGATGTTAAAGACTCTTCCCCGTGTTTGGTTCAAATTTGGGCATTCCTTCTTAAAGTGCCCAATGTCACCGCAGTTAAAACAGCCCAGTCTTTGCCCATTACCACCTCCATTCCCAGCTTGAGTGTTGTTTTGATTTCGATTCACATTACCAGCTTGATTCGCATTGTTCCCTCGGTTTCCATTGCCTCCATTATTCCCTTGTGAACGATTTCCATTACCACCACGGTTATTGTTCCTATTACCAAAACCTCCTTGGCCACCCCGGCCAGCACTAGCCCAGCAAGTATCCTTCAAGTGGCCAACTTTCCCACAAGCTTCACATATTTTTGGCCCACACCGGCCAGAATGATGACGCTGACAGGTGTTACACTTGGGCTGTGTACCCATATAACCTTTCCCTTTCTTCTCAACACCGGTTGCAGCTTGGACCGGTGTGCTTGACTCGCCCTTCTTGCTTACATGGCTGGTTCCTTGCTTGAAGTTTGAAAACTTTCGCTTGTTTTCACCAGACGACTCAGCATGTGTTTCTTTCTTCTTGGGTTCAACATTTGGAAACTTGTTTAACCGAATGGCCTCCTCAGTAAGCGCCACACTAAGATCGACCGCTTCCGTGATCGTGGCAGGTTTGGATGTGGTAACCATGCTCATTATCTGAGGTGCCAATCCCCAGATAAATCTCTCGATCCGTTTGAACTCTGGTGTGACCATGTACGGTACTACGTGAGATAAGTCATGGAATCTTTGAACGTATTCTGCAATCTTGGGACCATCCATCCTTAAATGCCAGAACTCAGTCTCTAACCTTTGTATCTCAGCACGAGAGCAATACTTTCTTCGAATTAACTCTTTTAACTCAGCCCAGGTTAACGCATAAGCCGCAGCTTCTCCTAAAGTTTGCACTTGTAAGTTCCACCACGATAGGGCTCCATCCAGAAACAACCCTGAGATGTAAGTCACTTGTTGATCGGGAGCGCATTTGCTCATTCTTAAGACAGAGTCTGTTTTCTCAGCCCATCTAACAAACGCAACAGCACCTCCGGTGCCGTCGAAATTCACCGGCTTGCAGTCTAGGAACTGCTGGTAAGTGCACCCTGCACATACGTTAGAATATACAGATGGTATCAGCGGACGTGCTATAAATATCCAACTGTATTGTAATATGTCTCAAATGACTTAACATTACCATGTGGTGGATTGTTATTGCCGTTATTGTTCGAATTGCTTCCGCTGGTTCCTCCTTGTGAGGCTACATACTGTGCTATGGCGGCAACAATGATTCCCTGGAGTTCTGCCTCACTGGTGGGCATGCGCATCTCGCGTCTTGGTGGCATCTTCTAAAAGATGATCGTGTTGGTCAAGTCATTATAAGTAAATGAATCATACGTATTCCATTTATCAGACACATAACATCTCATGTTACAAATAAATCAAGCACACAACATCACATGTTATAAAATATCAATAATCAACCCAACATCACATATAATGAGAATACTGCGATTGCACTGTCATAAATCAAGACCACAATGTAAGGTTTACAAGTTCATAACTGTATCATACATCATCAGTGACTAAGGGCCACATCGCCCTAGTCCAAACTATCAGTGACAACAACAACAAATATATAAATCATCAAAAGTCACAATCATCAAAATGCGGTCTCCAAAAGCTGTGTAGTCTGCACAATCGCGGTCGTCTCATCAAAAGTCTACCTGCGTCGAATCAAAAAGGCCTATGCTGATGGCGGCGGAAGAGGGGGAAAATGAGAATAGAGTAAGCGACGCATATCTAACCAGTCCGCCTCCATAGCGCGATAAGCGCGCAACAAGTATGCTATCTGCTGCTCCGGAGTCCAAAAGCGAGCGGCAGAATCGGGGGACAGTGGACGTGGAGGGTGCGGTGCTGCGAATGATGCCTGACAATGACAAGGTGGGTGTGGAGCTGACTCCAAAACCTGAATACGACGCGTCAATGCGTCCTGCTGTACCATCAAAGAAACGAGGATATCTTTCGTAGAGTGCCCAACATGGTATGGGTGATATGGGTCAGACAGTGGCATGATAGGGGGCGTAGTCCATAAAAATGGCTCGCTCGATGGTGCAGTGGGTGGTGCAACAGAAAAAAACTGTGACGTGAATGGTAAGGATGATGGCAGCACAGGGGGAACAAAGGTAGGATGAGCAATCTGGGGTATGAACTGGCTGCCTCCTGCCATGAAAGATGTATGACCAAACGGCTGTCGTGATGAACCCTCCCCAGGACGTGGTGGAGGTATGTCCTGAAGAAACATGATAGGTAAGTCGGTGCGACGAGCATCCGTGGTATGTGTGGGAAGCAAAAGGACATCAATGGGGGCTAAAACAGGGGCTACGGGGGGTGTAACAGGGAACATGAAAGGTGGGTAATCATCGTCATCATCTATCCACCCGTTGCGGGTGTGAGCGTATCGTGGATCAATATGGGTCGCAAAAGGTGCACGGTCAAACATCACCGGTGTAGGATCAGGAAATGGTGCAACAACAGGATCCTCTATCAAAAGTGGAGCGTCAACAGGAACGTCAGCAATATGATCATCCACTAACGGTGGAGCAACAACGGGATGATCGTCAACAGGTATGGCATCAACAAAAGGAGCAACAGCAGGTGCATCGGCATGAACAGGGTCATGCTCTAATGCAGGGTCAGGAGCAACGACTGGCTCAGGGGCCACAGCAGGCTCCGGATCAACAAACTCCATATCAAAATCAGCTGGATTAGCAAATAAAGGATCGACAGGGGCTACAGGATCCTCTAGGGGCTGGTCTAAGTGAATGAACTCAATATCCTGGTCGGGATCAAAACCAGGGGGAAACACAGGATCATCATCAACATCGTGATCAAACTCAAAGTCATGTGTGGGTGCAGGTGCAGCTGATGACGCCATGTCAGGGTCGGTGTCATGTGAGTGGTGCTGCACTCCCCGTGTATGCAAAGATGCGGACGCCACAGACTCAAATGAGTCTGGGACAGGTGAATGAACAGGAGCCTCCCCTGCAGGAGCGTCAGCAATGAGTAGGATATCATCAGCAGCAATAGGGGCCTCACCCTCAAGGTCATCCTCAAGTGGGTCCTCCTCAAACAAATCGACATCGTCGTCGGAAACATCATCAAGTGGCATATCAACAACCGGATAAGAAGCAAGGGGTATAGGAGCAGGGATCACTGCGAGTGGTAAATCCCCAACGAGATGGCCATCAGCAGGCTCGGCTACGACGTCAGGCAGCGCAAAGGGCTGGAAGTCGTCATCGTCTGTGCTGGTAGTATCGGAAGTGTGGACCTCGTGCTCCGATGAAACTATGTCATCTGATACTATCGCCATAGGGTCCAGAGTGTCGGAAACTCCAGTGTCTGATGAAGAAGGCATGATGTCTGTAACACAAACACACATACGTATAAACAATCAATCATATAATCATATAAACATGTTAGTCACCAATAAGCAAACAAGTAATCATCCTAATCTTCCCTAGACTATCCTCCCAGGCTTTCAGACTGAACTCCCTCAGTCTCCCCGACTGAACTCCCTCAGTCTCCCCGACTGAACTTGTCACACCCCAACCGATGGCGGAAACATCGGGATGAGACGAAGTGTGTATAGATTGCTAGAGACTTCATAACACTATGTGACAATATTTAATTAAATTCAAATTTCATTGCAAGTGCTAAATTGTCATACAACATTTAAAATAGAAATAACAACATTGTTCAAATTTCAACATAACATCAAAAGATAAATGGATTAAAGGTGTGTATCTAGTCCACCCTATTCTTGTTTCATCTTTCATCATACTTCAAAAATTTAACCTGCAACATGTATTAAAATAGAGTTTCAATGCAAAAGCAAAGGCGAGTATACAAGTTTGTTTACATAGCATAATAGAATAAAAACTCAAGTCCAACATGATTCATAATATGTGATTACTAGTATGCAATTTTGGCGTACAATATGATCAAACCCGAGAATACAACGCATAAAAGAGCCTAATCCCAAAAGTTTAGCGGGGTGGTAATGTTTAACTTAACAATACCCAAGAGTATAACGGGCGGGGCGTTAATCCTATAGCGCTATAATTGTTAAGGTGGGCGAGCAAAGTTAATGAGCATATAACGTTCCAAAGCGTTCACATAGCATACGAGAATAACAAGTAAATCACATTAGTTTCATGTTTAATCATGGATAGAGTAAGTTTAATTGAGTTTAAAAGTTGTTTGCATAATTATACATGTTGCATCCCAAAGTATAAAGGGGGAAAAGGGATCGAGTATACTCACAGTGGTTGCAAGCTTTCCTACTTGAAATCCCGCGAGTGAGTTGGTGGATGGATTAGTTTGGAGCACCTAGTCCTTCTACACGAGGAAACATAGGTGTGTGAGTTTGGCGTTCAACGGAAGATTATAAATTTGGAGTTTAACATAACATAAAGTATGATATTAAAAATAATCATCTTTAACTTTATAACCCTTATATGACACTATGTAACCAATATGGTTAGAATGTTTTTATGGGTAGTACACCCATTAGAATCATACTTAGAGTTTTAGGTCTTAGATGATATTCTACTACTTTAACATATAAACACAAGTTTAACATTAAAGGTTCGAATGAGTGTATATATATATTTAGGTTAAGTATTATATGTTATTTAGTCCAATAAGTCAAGTAGGAGGTAGAAGATTAAATCTTCATTTAGGCACCTCTAGTATCATGGATGTCATGTATGGGGTAGGAAGGACAAGCTTCCATTTAGGAACCCCTTGAATGTTCACCACTTCACTTGATGTAAAAACAACCAAGGAGGGTCAAGAACTATGATTAATACAAGAATGTAAATAATCTAAACTAAGAGAAATCATCAAATCATGTGACGATTTTATGTTGGAACAACCCAAGTTGTTCCATAATCACTCTACATCAAGATCTAAGCTCGAACATGACTTGTGGGTAAAATACCCTAAACAAAACAGAGAATATTTGAGGTTTAACCTCTAATTTGTATGTCTCAATCATGCTTCTAACACTTAATCAACCATGGGATAGGTTGTAAGCATTAGTACATAAGTTTGAGATGAGTTTTGATAAGTTTAAACAAGTTTTAAAAGAGTATAAACAAAACAGAAAGTTTATGGAAATATTTAGGGCAATTCTAGGTCTGATTTCTCCAAGGAGAAACCAAGGAATCAAACCCCAAGATTATCCAAAGAAGTAGGAAGAAGAACCAAGTGATTTGGTTGAGAAATGAGCAAGTTACACTCACTTTTGTTAAGAAGTATGAATCTGTCCAAAACTCTGATTTGCAACAGATTTGAGAGTGATTTAGAGAAGATTAGAGAGTTGTGAAAGTGTAAAAATGCTTGGAGAAGGGTTGTATTTATAGGGGAAGAGGTTGGAGGTGATTGGAGGTGTTTAGAGGTGGATTAAAGGTGATTGGGTGAGGTTGGATGTTGGGATTTCGTGCATAAACGCGGGCTGCTGCGTTTTCTGTCCGCCCAGACACCCTTACGGACCGTAAGGGTGGTGGCTTACGGTCCGTAAGCCATGGTCAGAAGCTCAGAATTTTTATTTTATGTTGTTTCAATTTGTAACTCATCCCCAAGTTAAAAGTTACGGGTTTTGGGATTATTTTAAGGTTCTAAGGTATAAGTAACATGTTCCAAAAGTTATGTGAGTGTCCAATTGAATATGATTAAGTATAAGTTTCGTATAAAACATAGATGTTACGAGTGTAATAGTTTATCATAAGTTTGCAAACATCTCAAATAAATACCAAATTGTTTCTCAATTTAAGCATACAAACATGTATAGAGTATGTATAACACGAGTTTAAATAATTGCAAAGTTTCATTCATGATTCAAGTCTCGGTTTTACAATGATTATAAAGAAAGAACGATTACAAGAATACAAGGTTTCCAAAAATAGAAATACGAGCAAAACTTTCTCTAAATGGAAAGTACAAAAGAGCCGGTCGTTACAGTCTCCCCTCCTTTAGGAAATTTCGTCCCGAAATTTAGGAAGACGTAGCGAAAAGATGAGGGTACTTGGTCGATCGAGAAAATATGGATGTTGAGCGCGAGGAAACAATAAAGGAAAATAAAATCAATGGTGATGGACTTGCCATCAGAAATTTTGACTGGAAATGACATAGATTCAAGTTCAACAAATACAAAGCCTTACGCGAGTATAGAGGTAATAAGGTTGTTAACAAAAAAGCGTACCCTCAACGTCTTCATTGTCGTCTTGGGCTTGCTGTCGTTCTTGATTCCATAGAGGACACTGTGGCCGAAGATGAGTAGTGTCTCCACACTTGTAGCAAGCGCGTACTTTGTTGACTGACTCTGTGTGTTGAAACTTTCGTTTCCTGCCTTCGCCACCACTTGCTTGGGCTTCACGGTCAGTGGTAATCTGATTGACTATCTTGGTGGAGATTGCAACCTGTTTATCGCGAATGCGATTGTTGTTTAGGGAAGCAGCAAGACGGTAAACAGCTTCGATATTATCGAGTTTGGCTGCCTCGATGGTATCACGCATGCTAGAAGGTAACCCATTGATGTACTTCCTTATCTTGCGGTCGGTGGTCATAACGAGGTGAGGAACAATGAAGCTAAGTTGTTTGAAACGGGTAGTGTAGGCTAGGTTCTCTTCTCCCACTTGCTTCAAAGCCCAAAATTCTTCCTCTAGCTTTTGTTGCTCATGCGGAGGACAAAACTCATCCATCATTAGGGCCTTGACTTCTTCCCAGGTCAGAGCATATGCCAGTTCGTTCAAACGGATGTTTCTTTCGTTCGTCCACCACTCGAGAGCTCGGGCTTGGAATACCCCAGTCGCACTATGCGTTTTGAGCTCTTCAGGACATTCACTGTTGATGAACGTGACCTCCATGCTATCAAACCACTCGAGCATGGCGGTCACCCCATCATTGCCAGTGAATGGTTTGGGGTTGCACGATGAAAAGTGCTTGAAGTTAAACGAAACGGGCTTGTGTGCTTCGACCTTAGAGTCGACGGAGGATTTCGGAGTGTCGGAAGCTCGAATTTCGGTAACGACCTTTGGGATGATGCGCGCAATTTGATTGGCCATGAAGACCATCATCTTCTTCTTGGAGCGAGACCTTGACTCCTTAGACATTTTGGAGTGACGGGAAGACATCTAAGATTCAAAAGAACGAATAGGTGAGACTTGATCATAATGTTTGTTTAAGAAAATTGTTTGCATAAATTGATTCACATAGCATAAAGTGTCACATAGCATAAAAGGTTCAAATTGATTCACCTAACATAAAGAGTTTAGACGTCTCATATAGCATAGTCATGAGTTCCACATAGCATAGCATGAATAAATGAAAGCATTGTAAATTTAGTTTGTTCAAGAGGGATTATTATTGTTTGTGATTGCGATCAACGTGCGAAATGAGTAAACCAAAATTTGAAAAGAACGAACGTTCAAGTATAAAATCACATATAAATTGAGATACATAAAAGAGAGGCTCAATAAAACATAGGATTGTTTCGGGTAGAGAAACGTCGACTATTCCAAAGTGGGTCGAAAGTCCTTTCGAATTAGAGTAAACGTGCTTTGGCCTATAGGTAAGATACTCTCGTCGAGAAGCGATTAATGGTATCTTACCCTTCCGGTTACTACACATCTCTAATCGATTGAAACAATCAGGACTTTGGCGAGATTGAAAATCGAGGAATGGGACTTAATCAACGAGGCGCGGGTTTCACCCCTAACTTGACGATTTCGTACCCTAAATGTGGTTGGTACTTGTCGGGTCAAAATAAAATTTCGACACTATGACAAGTGTCACGGCCCCCGACCCGGTTTGACCCGTTTCAGGAGCCGCGAGACAGAAATCCCGTGGTATTTATTTAACAACGGAAGTTTTCTTCAGGATCTTTAAAAACTTAAATTTCCCGATTATTTTATTTCACAACTCGGGATAAAACCCGGTAATTTACAATCATAAGATTTCACGTAGAAATCTTTTATTTTACAAAACATGTTTCTTTATTTTATACTGAGCCACTTCCTTAAGCTTTTAGTGCTTCTTGGCACTTTTCCTGGATCACAACAGATCACCTGAAACATGTTTGAAAAAGGTTTTGTCAGCGGGAAACACTGAGTGAATCATTCTTTTTAATAAAACGACTCATTTGTTATAATTCCCAGTACTAAGAGCGATTACAATGTTTCTGATATCAAACCAACTACCCACGGTATTTGTCACTCGACCGGATCTGTGACTATGGTCATATCCCCCATTGGCTGCCCCAATGGTGACGATTATCAAGTTATGTATACAAAACCCCACATACCGGCTGTAACTTGGTGATTACAAAGACTTAATCCCCGTAATTATAACTTTGAAAATAAACATTATTTTGAAAGTAATTTGATAAAAAGAGAATGACTCACATTGCAGATTTAATTTGAGCAGAGCCTAGCCTACTGATTAGCCTTTTAACCTAAATTTAATAACATGCACACAATTCGGTTAGTAACTTAATACAGCATTTACGATAACTCACGAGATCAAACCCTCACAACGAATGACAAAGTGCGATACTTAAACATCCATCGAATTAACGACGAATGACAAAGCATAACCCTAATGTGGGCAGTACTTAAACATCCATTGGATATTTTAATCGATCGGAAAATGAATCGTAATAGCGATCGAGTTATTACCCTGTTTTGTGGCAGCGTTTAGTGATTCGTGTGTGTTTATAATAATCTACGTATATCTCAGTGTATATTTGTAATTTGATCATCGAACGAACAACAGAATGCAAGTGCCAGGCCCTTCTATTTATACCCAAAATTTGCACCTCCCGCTAGTCGCGGAAGAATCCGTGGTACGTGCTGCGTGTCGCCTGGGGTGTCAAAGTAGGGTAGGCCTGCTTCGTCACCTATCTAGCCCTGATGAGTCGACGTTGCATGAAAATTCTATTTCGACAGCATTTTATAAGGATAATCGTTAATAGGGTTTTACCCCCCTTGAGTTTTAGGGGCCCTGATCCTGATTCCGATTGTTCTGAAAATTTTAGGGTTTGTGCAGAATCACTTGGGTGTCTCAATTAGGGTTTCCTATTGGACAATATAAATAATAAATATGACTTTTGATGAGAGTTGTTACATTCTCCCCACCTTAATAAAATATCGTCCTCGAGATTTACTGGAATAAGTAAGGATACTTTCTCTTCATCTCAGATTCCAGCTCCCAAGTGTATTCAGCTCATCTCTTTGAATCCCACTTGACTTTAACTAGAACTAGTCGCTTGTGCTTGAGAAATTTCACCTTTCGATCTTCTATCTGAAGAGGTTTCTCAACAAATTTTAACTTTTCGTTTACCTCTATATCTTGAAGAGGTACTACCAGTGATTCGTCTGATAGACATTTCTTGAGATTGGATACATGAAATACATCATGTACTCCAGCTAACTCTTCTGGTAGTTGTAAACGATAAGCAACTGGTCCTATACGTTGGATCACTGGAAATGGTCCTACGTATCTGGGACTTAGCTTTCCTTTCTTACCGAATCGAACAACTCCTTTCCAAGGAGAAACTTTCAACAGTACTCTTTCTCCAACTTGGAATTCTAACGGCTTACGTCGATTGTTGGCATAGCTCTTTTGACGATCTCGAGCTGTCTTTAGTCTTTCCTTGATCTGAGTAATTTTGTCTGTTGTTTCTTGCACAATTTCCGGACCTGACAATTGACTTTCTCCTATTTCTGCCCAACAAACTGGAGTTCTGCACTTTCTTCCATATAGTGCTTCGAATGGGGCAGTTTCGATACTTGAATGATAACTATTGTTATAGGAGAATTCAATTAATGGTAAATGGTCGTCCCAATTTCCACCAAAATCTGTCACACATGCTCTGAGCATGTCTTCCAGAGTTTGTATCGTCCTTTCACTTTGCCCGTCTGTTTGTGGATGATATGCAGTACTCAGATTTAGTCGAGTTCCCATTGCTTCTTGGAAACTAATCCAAAAATGAGAAGTAAAACGACTATCCCTATCCGAAACAATGGAGAGTGGAATTCCATGTAAGGATACTACTTCATCTACATACAACTTGGCCAACCTTTCCATGCTAAAGGTTTCTTTCATCGGTAGAAAGTGAGCTGATTTGGTTAATCGATCCACAATTACCCAAATCGCATCATTACCTTTTCTGGTCTTGGGCAACTTAGTAACAAAATCCATTGTTATGAGTTCCCATTTCCATACTGGCATTTCTAATTGTTGTAGTAGACCTGAAGGTTTCTGATGTTCTGCCTTAACTTGTGAACAAGTAAGACACTTAGAAACATATCGAGCTATATCCTTCTTCATGCCTATCCACCAGAAATTATTTCTTAAATCTTGGTACATCTTATTGTTTCCAGGGTGTATGGTATATCTAGATGTATGAGCTTCTTCTAAAATCTTATTTCTTAATTCTCCCTGCTTAGGTACCCAAATTCTGCTTTTGTGGAATCTCCAAATTCCATCAGCTCCTTGCTCTAATTCTTTTATTCGTCCCTTTATTCCTTCAGCATCATCCTTGATAGCTGTTTCTTGAACATTTTTCAATTGTTCCATTAAATCTAATTGTAGATTTAACCTAAGAGCACGAACTCGTCGTTGTTTTTCATGATACTTACGACTTAAGGCATCTGCAACTACATTTGCCTTTCCTTCGTGATACTGAATATCACAGTCGTAATCACTTAGGATTTCCATCCATCTTCTTTGCCTCATGTTTAACTCTTTTTGCCCAAATATATATCTTAAACTCTTATGATCTGTATAGACAGTAAATTTACTTCCGTACAGATAATGTCTCCAAATCTTAAGGGCAAAAATTACGGCTCCTAATTCTAAGTCATGAGTCGTATAGTTTTCTTCGTGCTTTTTCAATTGTCTTGAAGCATACGCAATTACCTTTTTGCGTTGCATAAGCACACATCCAAATCCTAGTTTTGAAGCATCACAATATACTTCAAAATCTTCAGTTCCTTCTGGTAAGGCTAAGATTGGAGCATTGGTTAACTTCTGTTTCAAGATCCTAAAAGCTTCTTCTTGCTTAGGTCCCCATTCAAACTTAACGGCTTTACAGGTTAGCTTAGTTAATGGTACAGCTATCTTGGAAAAATCCTTAATAAACCGTCTATAATATCCAGCTAAACCTATAAAACTTCTAATTTCCATTGCAGATTGCGGAACCTTCCATTTGATAATTGCCTCTATCTTAGCAGGATCTACATGAATACCTTCATGATTTACCATATGTCCTAGGAATTGCACTTCTTGTAGCCAAAATTCACACTTCGAGAATTTGGCGTAAAGTTTTTCTTTTCTTAACAAGGTTAAGAGTGAATGCAAGTGCTGACAGTGTTCTGTCTGACTTTTGGAATAAATAAGTATATCATCTATAAAAACAATTACAAATTTATCCAAATACGGTTTACAGATTCTATTCATCATGTCCATAAATGCGGCAGGAGCATTTGTTAATCCGAAGGGCATGACTGTAAACTCGTAATGACCATACCTAGTTCTGAAAGCAGTTTTAGGTATGTCTTCTTCTTGTACCTTTAATTGATGATATCCGGAGTGTAAGTCTATCTTAGAAAAATATCTAGCTCCTTGAAGTTGATCGAAAAGATCATCAATCCTAGGTAATGGGTATCGATTCTTAATTGTAACCTTATTCAATTCTCTATAATCAATACACATTCTCATTGAACCGTCCTTCTTCTTTACAAATAACACGGGTGCTCCCCACGGGGATGAACTAGGTTGTATGAAACCTTTGCTTAGTAATTCATCTAATTGCCTTTTCAGTTCTAACATTTCTGTGGGAGCTAACCGATAAGGTGCCTTGGCTATCGGTATAGTTCCGGGAATTAGATGAATCCTAAATTCTACATCCCTATCTGGTGGTAACCCTGGTAACTCTTCTGGGAATACATCTGGGTATTCTGAGACTACAGGAATTTCCTTAAGTTCTTTACCCTTAGTACTAATGATTACTGAAATCATATATACTATGCCTTGCTTTCGTTCATAACTAGCAACTTTCATTACTGATATGAACTTCATGGGTTTACGTGGTTTATCTCCTGTAATCACAATTACTTCTCCGGTGGGTGCCTGAATTTCTATAGAGTTCTTATCACAGAGAATTCGAGCATGGTTGGCTACTAACCAATCCATTCCTAATACAACATCAAATTCGGCTAATTTCATAGGTAACAGGTTTGCATAAAATTTATGACCTGAAAGTTCTATTTCTACATTTTGCAAAACCTGATCTATTTTACGGAATTCCCATCTGCGGTTTCGACTGTAAAAATCTGCCTAATGTTGGTTAAAGGTAACTTAAGAGCTTGACAGAATAAAGTATTTATAAAACTTTGGTTTGCACCAGAGTCAAATAATACTTTTGCATATACGTTGTGAACTAGGAACGTACCGGCTATCACATCTGGAATCATCTCGGCTTCCTGAGTAGTTAATTGAAAAGCTCGAACATTCTTCTTAATAGCTCCGTCAGCAGTCTTAGCTTTGTGGTTTGCTGATTTGACTAATTTAGGACATTCTGTTTTGAAATGCCCTGCTTCTCCACAATTGTAACAAATTGTGGATTTCTTCCTGCAGTTTTCTTCACGATGTCCTGCAGTTTTGCAAAAATTGCAGGTTATATCGCATCTTCCATAATGTTTCTTTTTGCATTTCCTGCAGAATGACGGAGTTGGAGATTGCCCTATTCCTCTTCTCTTGAAGCTGTTATTATTACCCGTACGAAATCCTTGGGTAATTTTCTGAGCCAGTTCCTTTTTCTTGTTTTCATCTTGCGTGCGTACCAATTCATCAGTTAAGGTGTTGGCTAATTCCACTGCATCGTCAATAGTGCGAGGTCTCGCAGCTTTAACGATATTGCGGATTTCACCAATCAATCCCCAGATATAGCGAGAAATGAGTACCGGTTCTGGCGAAGCCAGTGTTGGTACCACTCTAGCATATTCAAAGAATGTCGAAGTATAACTGCGACAATCTACACCAATCATTCTATGGTTTAGAAACTTATTGGCCATTTGATCTCTTTCATATTCGGGACAGAATTTTCTTTCTACAAGACTCTTAAATTCTTTCCAATTCATAGCGTACGCCATCATTCTTCCTTTTGCTTGTAACACCGTGTTCCACCATTCTAGCGCACCTTCTTTAAAAAGATTTGACGCGTACATGACCTGATCGTCCTTGGCACATTTACTTATTGTAATCACTGCCTCGGTCTTCTCTAACCAACGCAGTGCTGCGGTCGCTCCTTCATTGCCTGCAAACTCAGATGGTTTACAAGCAAGAAATTCTTTATAAGTGCAACCAGGTGTTGCAGCTTTCATTTTCTTAGGGAGCGGAGC
Organism: Helianthus tuberosus; assembly: GCA_030545235.1. Classification (NCBI taxonomy): domain Eukaryota; kingdom Viridiplantae; phylum Streptophyta; class Magnoliopsida; order Asterales; family Asteraceae; genus Helianthus; species Helianthus tuberosus. The sequence continues at coordinate 2,475,805 of JARYGA010060305.1, forward strand.
TTTCCGTGGTTCATTATCATGATTAACATGATCATTGCCTCCGTTTACGCTATTACTGAAGTTATCTTCAGAAATACGTTTGCTAGGAACGATTTGTTGAGGTTCTATTGGATTTTTAACAGCAGCAACAATTGCTGGAATAGCATTAGCTATCCCTTGAGCAACGATATTTTCTATATCTTGCCTAGTCATATATTGATCCCCCGGTTGTTGTTCAGATTGATTAACCTCATTAACTGGTTCATTATTAGCGTTTTCCATCTGATAATTAATATATATAATTTATTAGTATCAAATAAATAACAATTACACAACACAATTATACAGAGTTCATAATACCAATATAGCCAAAACTATCGATTTCTCGATTTCCATTTATATCTAATAGTATGCATCAATACACACTATTATCTTACAGAGTTTTATTTGTAGTTATTTTACAGACTGATTTTTACTATTACTATTACACAACCACAGTTCCATAAATCCCCTATCCTTTGTCAGATGATATTCTAGTAACGGCGTTCCCTCTCATCGTATTTCCAGGAGATCTGTCCCCCAATCTCTTGGATCCTATTCCCAGCATCCATTAGTTCTTCGCCAAAGTGGCGGAGTTCAGCTTTATTCTCGTTACTCATTGGTGGATTTGGTAAAGGTTCTGGATTGAACTGAAGAAAAAGCTTATAGGGATTGTTTTGGAACTGTATTTCATTAGTCAACCATTCGTCTATTCCTAAAGGTTGCGAGTGGATTGAAGGGTTTGGAATAGCTGGTTCTAAGTTCATTGGTAGTTGTGTTTCAAGAAAGTGAATAAAAACATTTTCATTAACAGGCTTAATAGTATCATAGCTTGCCAATATAAAATCTAGCTCTTCCTGAGATGGTAACCCCTCAATTTGCCTAGAGCTTTCCCCAATTTCCATTTTCTTAGGCTTGGGTTTCTCAAGAGGTGAAGCGTTGAATTCTATAGGTTCTTCTATGTCTGGTATATACCTATTGAAATCTCTGGAAACCTCTATTCTTACTGGATAGAGATTTAAATTCTGAAGGGCATCAGACAAGTCACTCATGCTGTTTATCAAAACACACACAATTACTAAGTTAAAAATTATAATAAAATTTTATAGAAAAACTTTTAAATATTATTTCATACTAGGTAACTACCAAAACAACTGAAAATTAAAACACACTAAGGTTTACTTATTTATTTACTGGGTAAGGTTTCTAGACTGTAGGTAATCCGGGTGCTAAAACTTTGAGTCAGATTATTTTAAAAATTTGTATTTATTGCTACAGTGGCTAGCATATATAGATCTGCCCATACTGTACACAATTAGTCAGATAATAAAACACATAATCACAAAATAGTAATTAATAAAAAAAATTTAAGTATTTTCTAAATACTTAATTGGCTTAAATCAGTGGCTCTGATACCACCTTTTTCTGTCACGGCCCCCGACCCGGTTTGACCCGTTTCAGGAGCCGCGGGACAGAAATCCCGTGGTATTTATTTAACAACGGAAGTTTTCTTCAGGATCTTTAAAAACTGAAATTTCCCGGTTATTTTATTTCACAACTCGGGATAAAACCCGGTAATTTACAATCATAAGATTTCACGTAGAAATCTTTTATTTTACAAAACATGTTTCTTTATTTTATACTGAGCCACTTCCTTAAGCTTTTAGTGCTTCTTGGCACTTTTCCTGGATCACAACAGATCACCTGAAACATGTTTGAAAAAGGTTTTGTCAGCGGGAAATACTGAGTGAATCATTCTTTTTAATAAAATGACTCATTTGTTATAATTCCCAGTATTAAGAGCGATTACAATGTTTCTGATATCAAACCAACTACCCACGGTATTTGTCACTCGACCGGATCTGTGACTATGGTCATATCCCCCATTGGCTGCCCCAATGGTGACGATTATCAAGTTATGTATACAAAACCCCACATACCGGCTGTAACTTGGTGATTACAAAGACTTAATCCCCGTAATTATAACTTTGAAAATAAACATTATTTTGAAAGTAATTTGATAAAAAGAGAATGACTCACATTGTAGATTTAATTTGAGCAGAGCCTAGCCTACTGATTAGCCTTTTAACCTAAATTTAATAACATGCACACAATTCGGTTAGTAACTTAATACAGCATTTACGATAACTCACGAGATCAAACCCTCACAACGAATGACAAAGTGCGATACTTAAACATCCATCGAATTAACGACGAATGACAAAGCATAACCCTAATGTGGGCAGCACTTAAACATCCATTGGATATTTTAATCGATCGGAAAATGAATCGTAATAGCGATCGAGTTATTACCCTGTTTTGTGGCAGCGTTTAGTGATTCGTGTGTGTTTATAGTAATCTACGTATATCTCAGTGTATATTTGTAATTTGATCGTCGAACGAACAACATAATGCAAGTACCAGGCCCTTCTATTTATACCCAAAATTTGCACCTCCCGCTAGTCGCGGAAGAATCCGCGGTACGTGCCGCGTGTCGCCTGGGGTGTCAAAGTAGGGTAGGCCTGCTTCGTCACCTATCTAGCCCTGATGAGTCGACGTTGCATGAAAATTCTATTTCGACAGCATTTTATAAGGATAATCGTTAATAGGGTTTTACCCCCCTTGAGTTTTAGGGGCCCTGATCCTGATTCCGATTGTTCTGAAAATTTTAGGGTTTGTGCAGAATCACTTGGGTGTCTCAATTAGGGTTTCCTATTGGACAATTTAAATAATAAATATGACTTTTGATGAGAGTTGTTACAACAAGGGTCCACTAGAGTTGAAATGGAAATTACCATTAAGTTGTGGATTTCACTCCTAGCTTAATGGTGAAATTTCGTGCAAAATAGCTTAAGGTAGAATGAGAGTCGTTTACCAAATTGTGGGTTTCACGCCTATTTTGGTAAAGTTGTCTCGTTTATGTTACAAGAGTATACAAATAAACAAAGTGTATTCATGTTAACCTTAGGAAAGACATATAAATTTAATCAACAAGAAGTATAGCTAGGAAGCATGCATGGTAGAGTACAAAGTTTTAAACAACAAATAAGAGGCAAAACTCCTAAAACTATAGATTAGGGCAAAAGCATGGCAATTTTTCCTAATTCCCTATAGTTATGGCTCTGATACCAATCTGTCACACCCCAACTGATGGCGGAAACATCGGGATGAGACGAAGTGTGTATAGATTGCTAGAGACTTCATAACACTATGTGACAATATTTAATTAAATTCAAATTTCATTGCAAGTGCTAAATTGTCATACAACATTTAAAATAGAAATAACAACATTGTTCAAATTTCAACATAACATCAAAAGATAAATGGATTAAAGGTGTGTATCTAGTCCACCCTATTCTTGTTTCATCTTTCATCATACTTCAACAATTTAACCTGCAACATGTATTAAAATAGAGTTTCAATGCAAAAGCAAAGGCGAGTATACAAGTTTGTTTACATAGCATAATAGAATAAAAACTCAAGTCCAACATGATTCATAATATGTGATTACTAGTATGCAATTTTGGCGTACAATATGATCAAACCCGAGAATACAACGCATAAAAGAGCCTAATCCCAAAAGTTTAGCGGGGTGGTAATGTTTAACTTAACAATACCCAAGAGTATAACGGGCGGGGCGTTAATCCTATAGCGCTATAATTGTTAAGGTGGGCGAGCAAAGTTAATGAGCATATAACGTTCCAAAGCGTTCACATAGCATACGAGAATAACAAGTAAATCACATTAGTTTCATGTTTAATCATGGATAGAGTAAGTTTAATTGAGTTTAAAAGTTGTTTGCATAATTATACATGTTGCATCCCAAAGTATAAAGGGGGAAAAGGGATCGAGTATACTCACAGTGGTTGCAAGCTTTCCTACTTGAAATCCCGCGAGTGAGTTGGTGGATGGATTAGTTTGGAGCACCTAGTCCTTCTACACGAGGAAACATAGGTGTGTGAGTTTGGCGTTCAACGGAAGATTATAAATTTGGAGTTTAACATAACATAAAGTATGATATTAAAAATAATCATCTTTAACTTTATAACCCTTGTATGACACTATGTAACCAATATGGTTAGAATGTTTTTATGGGTAGTACACCCATTAGAATCATACTTAGAGTTTTAGGTCTTAGATGATATTCTACTACTTTAACATATAAACACAAGTTTAACATTAAAGGTTCGAATGAGTGTATATATATATTTAGGTTAAGTATTATATGTTATTTAGTCCAATAAGTCAAGTAGGAGGTAGAAGATTAAATCTTCATTTAGGCACCTCTAGTATCATGGATGTCATGTATGGGGTAGGAAGGACAAGCTTCCATTTAGGAACCCCTTAAATGTTCACCACTTCACTTGATGTAAAAACAACCAAGGAGGGTCAAGAACTATGATTAATACAAGTATGTAAATAATCTAAACTAAGAGTGTCACACCCCGATATTTCCACGTTTCACCGGTGGGCCCGGTAGGGGAGTATCGTGACGTAGTTGATATCATCATAGTCAAACAACACAATATATAAATGCACAGCGGAAGCAAAAGATAAATATATTACAATCCGAATATAAAGTAATATCAAGTATTACAACGGATAGTAAAGGATCCACAGGCGGATCTTAAAACTTAAACATTGTTCAACAGACTTTAGACGCCTAGAACTTGCAAGATTCCTTATTAACGCCCTGAGCTTCCAGCCAATTACGTTCAGTACCTGTCACTTAACCTTTTTGGAAAATACGTCAGTTTACACTGGTAAATACAATTAACCGACTCATTTGAAAAGGTTTAATAAAATTGATTTGGATGCACAAGGCACAACATATCTTTTTAACTTGGGACAATTATATAAAAATCTTGTATACAGATTTACATGTTCGTTGTACGTTCAGGGCCCGATGTAGAAACCGAGTCAAGATTTACAGACATGCCACAAGTATAGGCCCACAAGAGAGTGAGATACCGTTTCCCTTATGCACTGTCAGGTGTATGCCTACACCCCGTGCATAAGACGTGGCCATTTTATAATACAATGATGTCAAGGATATCCGGGACATGGTCATTAACCCCTAAAGGATTTTATTTCAAACAATACAGATTAAAACGGGTTACCTCAATAATTTAATCACAATACGATTAAACATTCAATACCCGACCAAGCGGTATTATTATAATACCGTATCCCAAGCCCGTATAGGGAAAATAAGTTAAGAGTATTTACCTGAGCTAGCAATTGCAATTTATACTCAGCCGTATATTCTAATCAGCAAGCACAAGTACTTCTACTGGGGCTCTCAATCTGGAACGAAGGTTGTATTAACCTATTAGATTCCTAACGGGTCTTATTTAAGTCGTAACTTAGACCGGTTAGTTTTAAGGAGAGGTTTACGGTTCAAAACGCATGATTAAGCGAAGACCGAAATAGAATGTGATTTAGACCCGACAAGTTTGAAGACTTGTATAATATGGGTAATCTAAACACATTCTGAATTTTGAGATAAGGATGATAAGGTTTGACCCGTTTCGGCTAATATATGTAAACTAGTTACATAAGCCGATCCGAACGCGACAAGTGCGTAACGAGTAACCAAAATAGTCATATACATGTTTCCTAAGTTAATATGCCTTAAATATGTTGTGATATCAGTAGGATACCTTCCATTATGCCCAAAACGAGTTTAATCTCAATTTAAGCCCCGTAGGGGTATTTTGGTCATTTTAAAGATTATAAAAGAGGTTAATTGAAATTCTGAGATTCGGGTCCGAATACATCAGTAAAATAACTTATTTTATTAGGTCATATCAGTTAGTAATAAGTCTTATATGCCAAAATGGTTTCAAACCCAAACTATGCGTTTAATATGCTTAAAAAGCCATTTTAAGCGATTTCCGGGTTATACAGGAAATCTGAGTTTTCTGGTCAGGTTATAAAGTTCAAAATACTTTATTTGTTATATAAAATCAGTAGCAATTGGATTGGTGTCAAAATACTATGTAAAACTCATTTTATACACAAAAGGGTATAATCGGTATTTACCGAATTAAGGCGATAGCCTTAGGTTATGATCAGTTTAAAAATAATTAAAAATATTTAAAATCCTGAAAATATTATATTACATCAGTGGGTAAAAGCTTTGGTGTCAAAAATTGGGTTTAGATAGGCTTTATGCTAATTGCGCCGTTTAATTACTAAAAGGCGTTATAATTACGCTAATGAGCATAACTCCTAATCTAGACCTCCAACTGATGTGAAATTTTAGGGACATGTTTATAAATCAGTAATAAAGATTATTGTCCTTTCATATTTCCAAAATTCTCGTTTTATGGTCAAAAGGGCATTATGGTCAACATTAAGCATTTAACGGAAACGCGTAACGAATCGGACAATCAACGATCCAACCACAGAGGGTTATACTATCATGTAACCTGGTCCTAAGGAAGCTCTAAGGCATTTCCAAACCATACTAAATCGGGTCAGAACTGAAGTCAAAGCAAAAGTCAAAGTTTTGCGACTTTCGGTTCCGAACCGGGTCTAAACAGAAAATTGTCGGGTCGAACATGCTTAGACATGTTCTTACATTAATTACTAAGTTATAAGAGTAATAAAACAGGTTGCAAAGCTTCTACATTGTTAATTATGTTTTAAATCGCAAATTAGGATCCTGTTGACTTTTTATAAACAACTTTGACCCGACATTTGATCTAGTTAGAACGGGAATCAGAGGGTGCCCTTTTAAGGGTTTATTGCCCACATAATTACCAACTTATAACTACTCTTAATTCGAATAATCACTGGACCATTAATGATTAATCGCTAAGTCAACCGTTAATTACGACGGTTTGACTTTTAAGCTAAAACTAAGTAAAAACTCAATTAAGAAAGGTTAAGCATACTTACAGAAGTCCTATGCACTATTAGAGATGACTTGGGTCTGCTTTGGAGCTCCAGAAGTCCTCAAGAATGCAGATGGAATGGATGATCAAATTGTTGCAACTAATGGCCCTTTTTATAGTGTTCTTAATCCATTAGGATGATGACAACTAAGTCTAAGGGGTGATCCAGATCATTAACAAGTGCCCCTAAGTCCTAGGAACTATTAGGGGTCGCCCATGTATGTGAAAAATCGTTTTTAAGTCGGTTGCAACGTTTAAAACAGCCAACAGCCAACTTTCTGCATCTGGGCATCCCTTACGGACCGTAAGGGTGGACCTTTACGGTCCGTAAACCATTTATCAGGGCAAATCTTTCTTTTTCAGTTTGCATCCTTGGCTCTTGGTCCTTCGAAAGGTCAATCCACCTTTATTCTTTGCATTTTGAGTCCCTCCAATTGACTTATAAGGGCTTCAAGTCTTATACCCACTTTGTTAAGTCCTTGGTTAACTTGGTTATCACCCGAAAAGTCATAATTTTCAACGTTGACGCTTTAACCCCTCTTATACGAATTTTATCATAACTTTCTCATACGATAACGAAACTTGGCGAAATTTTTATCATACATTCTAATGAGCATAATTAATTGTTACAAAGCTTCAGGTTTGCTAAAAGGTCACTCAGAGGTATACTTTAAACATGTCGACACATTTAACCCCTGTAGTTTGTAATCTCTCACTTTCTTTCGCAATTAGTTTCGTATGATCCATGAATCATTCGTTTAAGGGTATAAACATTATGTAGGGTTATTGTAAAGTATATTTATCCCTTGTTGACATTTTGAACCCTTATATTCACATACTTTCCATGTTTGTCAACTTTAGTCCCTCTAGGGTATACTTTCACACGTTCAAGCTTATGACACGTGTCAATACATTATAAGACGTGAATTTTCGAGGTGTTACATCCTCACCCTCTTAAAAGAAATCTCGACCTCGAGATTTGTTAAAATGCTGGAAGTACTTTTTGTCGCATAATGGACTTAACTCCTATAACATATCTGGAGTCTTTCCAAGCTCCCAAAGTGACTCCTATATTAGGTACATGTATCCTTTTGGATACAGGATGATTCAACAAAATGCTCATCATTGAGCTTCTTAACCTGTCGATCCTCAATCGATACAGGATGCTCATCACATCAAAATCTGCATATCATTATGGGATATTGCTTCTTGACTTATTTGCGACACACATCCTTCAGTCACTAGTGTGCAATGTATTGCGAGCTCCGCCAAGCTCCTTAAATAGGTCTTGGCTTACAAGCTACTTGATCTTGATACATTCGATTTCCTTTGAATGATGCTATATACTCCGAGCCTGACTATCTTGATGATTCAACAAATTTGGCACACCCTTCCTGGGTGATATCTTTTGTTGAGCCTTATTCCTTAACGAGAGTTTAGGAGGGTTGCTATTTTCATAAATCCTTGATTTCCTGCCGTATACTGGCAACTTACAGTCGATTATGGATTTGTATGATCTTATTTGTTGTTTCCAAGGCAACTTTCAGATCCTGATAATTGGACTTACCAATTCTCTATCTAACAAAAGATGCTTAACATTCCATCCATACAAGGTCTCCCAAGGGGCAGCCTTAATACTTACCTATCAATTATTATAGAAAGCTTATCTTAAGGTGGGATGGTCATCCCAACCATTTGCTTAAAACTAATCTTAAGGAATAGCTAATCCTTATAGCTAGTTGAATAACTCAACGATCCTGGGTAGTTGATGGCGATTCTCAAGCATTGTTAAAAGAGGGTTGCGGTAATGAATGCATAAGCAAAATGAACCGTCTTTCTTACTTAACAATATCAAACTCTCAGAATATCGAGTTAGGCTATATGAATCTCCTATCTTAAAATTTACTCAATCAGGGTTTCGGTTATTCCATAATCAACATGGAGTTCTTACAACACTCCAACCCAAAGCGGGATGTTAATCTTAACTCTACTTGCCTCTCGGGAGGTAAACAGGGTAGTCTTAGGAGAAGATAATCAAAATACAAGGAGGTTACAGAGATTTTCCAATTCTCAGGCTCTAGTTCATCCATCCTCGCTTGTGCCAAATGAGTGACACTTTTATGTTATGAGTCCACATGTTCCTTTTACCAGGAAACATTTATTTGGAAAAATTCTATTTTCTAGATATCTTCCTTGAATACCATTAGCTGACTTTAATACCATTTGACCATTGGAATATCTTTGTGGTTCCATGCATTAAACCTCCATACTGATCAGGCATGGAAGCAATCTATGGAACAGATTAAGATACACCAATCCTCATGTGGCGCTTTTGTCATACCATCTGGTGTTTACAATCGATAGAGATCAGGAGATATTAATCACTTATGATGATGTACTTCATCTGGAGAAAGGGTATACTAGAATTTTATGACTGAAGATTTCTGACAGAAACAGAAGAAATGGTTCCTATGATTTGCTATCTGTAAGCTTTACCTTACACTTAATATCTAGGATTCTTATGATAGATTTTTTTTTAAGTCTAATATACTTACAATTTATGAAGGATTTATTGGTATCCGTATTAAAACAAAATTCTTAGCATTTATACTTAAAGAACGTACCCAACGTTATTATTGATATGGACTACTCCTGACACTCTTTAGGAGAGTTTAAGCGCTATCATTCTTAGGCTTTCTATCCTTAGCCGTATTTCCTTTGACAGTTTTGGGGCACGTAGCATTTGGCTCCTTGAACTTTTTCACGGCCTTCTTCACAGCTTTTCCAACAGCTGCGTCTTATCATAGTTTGAATAACATCCTTGGACTTTCTAAGGTTTACTATTGTAGTATCATTAGCATGCGTCGCATCATCAATGGCGCGATTGACTGTTGTCTTATCCGAGTTTGTCATACTCGAGATTTGGTTCCTATTACTAGATGAATCATTTACTTAGTTGCAATCCAACAACTGCTATTCATCACCCTGATGGCCTTAACATGTACTAACCATGGTTTCATTAAACTATACAGGCCAATATGGCACTAACATTCTTAATGAACGTTATTTTAAAAATATATCAATATCACTTAGCCTAGGTCACAAAAGACCATCAATGGCATTTAAGGGTTGGACCTAGTCCATCACCTTTTTGACAAGGGGTCAAATGTCACATTTGTCTTTATTATATTGATGAATTTGGTTAGCTTGAAAGCTTGCCATAAGGGTATCAGAAAAGAGTGACTCCAATAGATATAAAATATCAATCTAAGATTTGTTGGAGCATTCTCTAAAGTATCATCGGTCAATTTCTACCTCGCATTAAATGACCGAAGTCCTAATCAGCGGAGACAACAGTTCTCAACATTTATCGTTCCTTATAGTATCATATGTGCCAGTATCAAATAAATTTCTGTATAAACTGCTTGACAAGGAAAGGTACCTGCTATATAGTTATCATTCTGCAGTATCTCCTGGGCGTTCGTCTGGAAGACTCATGCGTTTGCTTTCTTGGCCTCTTCAGGCTTCTTCAGATTCCTAGGGCAGTTAGTCTTGATATGCCCCTTCTCGTTGCAACCATAACAGGTTGCATCTTTCAACTTCTTGCAATCCAAGGTTTTATGTTCCTTAGACTTGCAGAGTCCACAGGGTAGAGGCTGAGACCCGAATCTGCATTTTTCGAGGTGGTATTTACGACAGGTTTTGCACCTGGTCTTTTCACCCGACTGCTGGCTGTCTTCCTTAAACCCGGAACTCTTCTTATCCTTAGAGTTCCTCTTTGTCTTCCTATCGGAGCGATGAGAATTCTCATCCTCCCTTTTACGCTTTCCATCTTCAGAGGCTTTGGCAGCCCTGTTTCTGATCACATCGAGTGTGAGAGATAGCGACAGATCTGCCGCTGACCTGAATGTAGTAGGTCTCGATGCTTTTACACTTGCCTTTATTTCTGGGGCTAGACCCCCAATAAAGCGAGCTATTCGCTTTGGTTCTGGTGTGATCAAGTAAGGAACCAATCGAGACATGGTATTGAAACTTGTAAGGTATGCTTGACAATCTAAGTTCTCCATGACTAATGTCAAAAATTCAGTCTCAATTTTCTCAACTTCATGTTGAGGACAGTAATTTTCTTTGATAAGAGCAACAAACTGACCCCAAGTCATGTTGTACAAAGGGATCTTCCCCGTAGCTTGGATCAGTGACCTCCACCAAGCTAGAGCTTCTCCTTTAAAAGATTGTGAAACAAACTTCACAATGTCTTGTTCTGCACATCCACTGATGTCAACAACGGTGTCCATCTCATCGAGCCACGTCATGCAATCGATGGCTCCTTCTTCTCCTGTAAAGTCTCTGGGCTTGCAGGAGACAAAATATTTATATGAGCAGGTCTTAACTGGTGCCTCTTGATGAAGCACCACCTGTCTAGACGGAACACTCATTTGATTTGACGAGTTACGAACATCGTCTTCCCTTGACTCATGTGATTTAGAAAGGGGCTTACTACGAGCCACAGATAGAGTCTTAGAGTGGGTATCACTTGATTCATCATACTGTCTGTCGAGGGCTCGTGTAACGGCATTATCTATTAATGCCTACAGTTCCGCACCAGTTATATTAACTCTGGTAGCATCATTATTCTCCCTCGGGTGACTGTTAACCTCATCTGATCCAGCCATGTAGCTTGATTGCTACATACATATTGACAACGATTCATTCAGAGGTTATTATGGATTCATCATTTTGACGATTCATCAACCATGGTAATATAAACCATATTAGTTAATTTGTTAGTTATATTTAATTAGCATTTTCATTATAATTTATCCTAGTTATAAAACATTAAGGATATTAAGGTGGCGCAAAGGGCCTAGTCACAAGGACAGTTTTAAATTTACAAGCCATGATTTCAGAGAATCGAGGCATTAAGGTTTGAACATATTTCATTACATTTTCTTGACAGAAAGTCAAAGACATCAACTGTCTTTTGTCCCTTAGGACAATAAGTATGGCCCGTAGGCATTTCATCACTTATGGATGTTTATAATATGATCATCTTCATTTGATGATATTAGTCAAGATCGCATTGATCATACAAACTATTATGCTTGGACATAGTCCAACATCTTTAGACGGGGTTCAAAGACCACCACTGTCGTTGTCTTATCGGACAACAAGTTTGGCCCGTAGGCACTTCATCACTAATGGATGTTTATTTCAAATAAGGGAATTTAGATTAACCCCCTTTTTAAAGATGGCCTGTGTGACTTTAACGATTCACAGTTTGCCAAAAATGTTAACATACTTACAGATGTTAACAGGGATTGGAATCTTTTAGATAAGTTTTACCGTCTTGGCCATGTCTACAATGACATTTAGGCTAGGTTTTACCTTTAAGACTCTTTTAATATTTAACGCAGAACAATCCTAAATTGGAATGTTAACAAGGATCTGAATCTAATTGGGGAACTACCATCTTGGCCCTGTCTTAAGGTGACATATGGCTAGGTCTTGTCCTTTTTAAATTTTTGCCATTTTATTATAATGGTAGATCTTATAATATAGGAATGATATTTTAAATATAATCGTTCCATTAAAATTTTAAACAAGTATATGGTTGCCCTAAACGGGACTTCTAACAGAAAATGACTTGCCCATGCAAGGGCTAATCAGAAAATAACAAAGGAACCAAATAAGGACAAAATAAAACGAATTAGGATTTGTCCTATGTTCTTGTCTAGACTCAAGAATGTGCAACTGTGTAACTGAGATTAAACACAAAAGGCTAGCGTTTAATTCACTCAGTGTTGGCTCTGATACCAACCTGTCACACCCCGATATTTCCACGTTTCACCGGTGGGCCCGGTAGGGGAGTATCGTGACGTAGTTGATATCATCATAGTCAAACAACACAATATATAAATGCACAGCGGAAGCAAAAGATAAATATATTACAATCCGAATATAAAGTAATATAAAGTATTACAACGGATAGTAAAGGATCCACAGGCGGATCTTAAAACTTAAACATTGTTCAACAGACTTTAGACGCCTAGAACTTGCAAGATTCCTTATTAACGCCCTGAGCTTCCAGCCAATTACGTTCAGTACCCGTCACTTAACCTTTTTGGAAAATATGTCAGTTTACACTGGTAAATACAATTAACCGACTCATTTGAAAAGGTTTAATAAAATTGATTTGGATGCACAAGGCACAACATATCTTTTTAACTTGGGACAATTACATAAAAATCTTGTATACAGATTTACATGTTCGTTGTACGTTCAGGGCCCGATGTAGAAACCGAGTCAAGATTTACAGACACGCCACAAGTATAGGCCCACAAGAGAGTGAGATATCGTTTCCCTTATGCACTGTCAGGTGTATGCCTACACCCCGTGCATAAGACGTGGCCATTTTATAATACAATGATGTCAAGGATATCCGGGACATGGTCATTAACCCCTAAAGGCTTTTATTTCAAACAATACAGATTAAAACAGGTTACCTCAATAATTTAATCACAATACGATTAAACATTCAATACCCAACCAAGCGGTATTATTATAATACCGTATCCCAAGCCCGTATAGGGAAAATAAGTTAAGAGTATTTACCTGAGCTAGCAATTGCAATTTATACTCAGCTGTATATTCTAATCAGCAAGCACAAGTACTTCTACTGGGGCTCTCAATCTGGAACGAAGGTTGTATTAACCTATTAGATTCCTAGCGGGTCTTATTTAAGTCGTAACTTAGACCGGTTAGTTTTAAGGAGAGGTTTACGGTTCAAAACGCATGATTAAGCGAAGACCGAAATAGAATGTGATTTAGACCCGACAAGTTTGAAGACTTGTATAATATGGGTAATCTAAACACATTCTGAATTTTGAGATAAGGATGATAAGGTTTGACCCGTTTCGGCTAATATATGTAAACTAGTTACATAAGCCGATCCGAACGCGACAAGTGCGTAACGAGTAACCAAAATAGTCATATATAGGTTTCCTAAGTTAATATGCCTTAAATACGTTGTGATATCAGTAGGATACCTTCCATTATGCCCAAAACGAGTTTAATCTCAATTTAAGCCCCGTAGGGGTATTTTGGTCATTTTAAAGATTATAAAAGAGGTTAATTGAAATTCTAAGATTCGGGTCCGAATACATCAGTAAAATAACTTATTTTATTAGGTCATATCAGTTGGTAATAAGTCTTATATGCCAAAATGGTTTCAAACCCAAACTATGCGTTTAATACGCTTAAAAAGCCATTTTAAGCGATTTCCGGGTTATACAGGAAATCTGAGTTTTCTGGTCAGGTTATAAAGTTCAAAATACTTTATTTATTATATAAAATCAGTAGCAATTGGATTGGTGTCAAAATACTATGTAAAACTCATTTTATACACAAAAGGGTATAATCGGTATTTACCGAATTAAGGCGATAGCCTTAGGTTATGATCAGTTTAAAAATAATTAAAAATCTTTAAAATCCTGAAAATATTATATTACATCAGTGGGTAAAAGCTTTGGTGTCAAAAATTGGGTTTAGATAGGCTTTATGCTAATTGCGCCGTTTAATTACTAAAAGGCGTTATAATTACGCTAATGAGCATAACTCCTAATCTAGACCTCCAACTGATGTGAAATTTTAGGGACATGTTTATAAATCAGTAATAAAGATTATTGTCCTTTCATATTTCCAAAATTCTCGTTTTATGGTCAAAAGGGCATTATGGTCAACATTAAGCATTTAACGGAAACGCGTAACGAATCGGACAATCAACGATCCAACCACAGAGGGTTATACTATCATGTAACCTGGTCCTAAGGAAGCTCTAAGGCATTTCCAAACCATACTAAATCGGGTCAGAACTGAAGTCAAAGCAAAAGTCAAAGTTTTGCGACTTTCGGTTCCGAACCGGGTCTAAACAGAAAATTGTCGGGTCGAACATGCTTAGACATGTTCTTACATTAATTACTAAGTTATAAGAGTAATAAAACAGCTTGCAAAGCTTCTACATTGTTAATTATGTTTTAAATCGCAAATTAGGATCCTGTTGACTTTTTATAAACAACTTTGACCCGACATTTGATCTAGTTAGAACGGGAATCAGAGGGTGCCCTTTTAAGGGTTTATTGCCCACATAATTACCAACTTATAACTACTCTTAATTCGACTAATCACTGGACCATTAATGATTAATCGCTAAGTCAACCGTTAATTACGACGGTTTGACTTTTAAGCTAAAACTAAGTAAAAACTCAACTAAGAAAGGTTAAGCATACTTACAGAAGTCCTATGCACTATTAGAGATGACTTGGGTCTGCTTTGGAGCTCCAGAAGTCCTCAAGAATGCAGATGGAATGGATGATCAAATTGTTGCAACTAATGGCCCTTTTTATAGTGTTCTTAATCCATTAGGATGATGACAACTAAGTCTAAGGGGTGATCCAGATCATTAACAAGTGCCCCTAAGTCCTAGGAACTATTAGGGGTCGCCCATGTATGTGAAAAATCGTTTTTAAGTCGGTTGCAACGTTTAAAACAGCCAACAGCCAATTTTCTGCATCTGGGCATCCCTTACGGACCGTAAGGGTGGACCTTTACGGTCCGTAAGCCATTTATCAAGGCAAATCTTTCTTTTTCAGTTTGTATCCTTGGCTCTTGGTCCTTCGAAAGGTCAATCCACCTTTATTCTTTGCATTTTGAGTCCCTCCAATTGACTTATAAGGGCTTCAAGTCTTATACCCACTTTGTTAAGTCCTTGGTTAACTTGGTTATCACCCGAAAAGTCATAATTTTCAACGTTGACGCTTTAACCCCTCTTATACGAATTTTATCATACATTCTAATGAGCATAATTAATTGTTACAAAGCTTCGGGTTTGCTAAAAGGTCACTCAGAGGTATACTTTAAACATGTCGACACATTTAACCCCTGTAGTTTGTAATCTCTCACTTTCTTTCGCAATTAGTTTCGTATGTTCCATGAATCATTCGTTTAAGGGTATAAACATTATGTAGGGTTATTGTAAAGTATATTTATCCATTGTTGACATTTTGAACCCTTATATTCACATACTTTCCATGTTTTTCAACTTTAGTCCCTCTAGAGTATACTTTCACACGTTCAAGCTTATGACACGTGTCAATACATTATAAGACGTGAATTTTCGAGGTGTTACAAAGAGAAATCATCAAATCATGTGAGGATTTTATGTTGGAACAACCCAAGTTGTTCCACAATCACTCTACATCAAGATCTAAGCTCGAACATGACTTGTGGGTAAAATACCCTAAACAAAACAGAGAATATTTGAGGTTTAACCTCTGATTTGTATGTCTCAATCATGCTTCTAACACTTAATCAACCATGGGATAGGTTGTAAGCATTAGTACATAAGTTTGAGATGAGTTTTGATAAGTTTAAACAAGTTTTAAAAGAGTATAAACAAAACAGAAAGTTTATGGACATATTTAGGGCAATTCCAGGTCTGATTTCTCCAAGGAGAAACCAAGGAATCAAACCCCAAGATTATCCAAAGAAGTAGGAAGAAGAACCAAGTGATTTGGTTGAGAAATGAGCAAGTTACACTCACTTTTGTTAAGAAGTATGAATCTGTCCAGAACTCTGATTTGTAACAGATTTGAGAGTGATTTAGAGAAGATTAGAGAGTTGTGAAAGTGTAAAAATGCTTGGAGAAGGGTTGTATTTATAGGGGAAGAGGTTGGAGGTGATTGGAGGTGGATTAAAGGTGATTGGGTGAGGTTGGATGTTGGGATTTCGTGCATAAACGCGGGCTGCTGCGATTTCTGTCTGCCCAGACACCCTTACGGACCGTAAGGGTGGTGGCTTACGGCCCGTAAGCCATGGTCAGAAGCTCAGAATTTTTATTTTATGTTGTTTCAATTTGTAACTCGTCCCCAAGTTAAAAGTTACGGGTTTTGGGATTATTTTAAGGTTCTAAGGTATAGGTAACATGTTCCAAAAGTTATGTGAGTGTCCAATTGAATATGATTAAGTATAAGTTTCGTATAAAACATAGATGTTACGAGTGTAATAGTTTATCATAAGTTTGCAAACATCTCAAATAAATACCAAATTGTTTCTCAATTTAAGCGTACAAACATGTATAGAGTATGTATAACACGAGTTTAAATAATTGCAAAGTTTCATTCATGATTCAAGTCTCGGTTTTACAATGATTATAAAGAAAGAACGATTACAAGAATACAAGGTTTCCAAAAATAGAAATCCGAGCAAAACTTTCTATAAATGGAAAGTACAAAAGAGCCGGGCGTTACAGAACTCCCTCAGTCTCCCCGACTGAACTCCCTCAGTCTCCCCGACTGAATTTTAAATCTTTGAAAAGTGTATTGTGCCCTTTTTGTTAAAAATGTCTGTGCCCTGGATCTGGACGTTTAGTGTATGCAATGTAAAAATGTTTTCGTGAGAGCCCTAGTGATCATAGTCTAGACTCGAGAAGGAATCCTAGTTCGCTATGATCGATGCTCTGATACCAAGCTGTCACACCCTGGCTTTGCGGAAGCGTGGGATTAGTTTGGTGTGACTTCTTAATACCATAGCATAATCACAACAATGCTATATGAAAATAAAACCATGATGTTCATCCATTTAACAAGTTCTAAAAGTAAAATATGACAACATTGTTTTAGAGTTGACACATGCAACGAGTTTACAACACAACATAATAAAAACCTTGTTCATGAAACACAACCAACAGACATGAATAAAACACAGTTTAAGACTTGTGATCCGTCCAGGAAAAGATCACAATTCCTAAACTCGGATGACACCATTACTCCTACGCAGCGTGACGACAGTGCATACCAGGCCAAATCCCTTAATTTCCTGAAATACATGTAAGTTGAAAAATCAACATAAAGTTGAGCGAGTTCATGTAAAAGTGAGTATGTATAAACCGTTGTAATAAGCTTGTATGTATGAAAAATCCCTGGTATGTAGCAAATAAGGAAAAAGAGATCACCATTGGGTTGCAAAGCCAATGATATGTGTGAAGTGCTGTAGGAAGACTCAAACCTAGCAGATTTTTGCGCCGGGCTCAAAGTCACCCCGAGGTCTGTACAGTTGGGCCTGGGGTTGGGCTCGCTACACCCAGATAGATCTACCGCTAATGACCCTCGGTCCTACAATGAGGATTAATGGCCTCTAGTTTCCGCCTACCCACTCACATGATCTAAGTAGTAAACCCTCCTTAAGCTAACCATACCATGTATATAAGTCTGTAATAATTGTAACATGTATTCCACCCCCGAAGTATAAAAACTGAAAACAGTTAAGAGAAAAGGGGGACATGAACTCACTGTAGTGCATCCTCAGAATCAGCAACTCAAGACTCTATCTGCAGTACGACCACCTACAATGTACTAATAACTATTAGACGAACGGGCCGTGCCTTAGTTTAGTATTTTGCGTTCTTGAGTTACGTTACTTAGTTATAATACGTGTCAAAACAATAAAAATTATTTTAACTTCACTTATGTCTTTAGGAAAAATAGTTAGACAACTATATCGTATTCATACTTTTCGAGTATTTCTACATGCGTATTTACTTCCCAAGGATGGGGGTATTTGTACATGTGATTTGGTAGTTCGGATCATACATTTTTAAGTCCCACTTAGAAGGTATATTGTAACAAAATTTGTGACGAAGTTTATTTCCGAACAATAAAGTTAAACACCTTTGTATATACTTGTTAGAAAATAATTTTCTAAGTATTGGGATTTTTGGAAAAATTTGCCAGGGCTTTCCCTAAAAATGGAGGTGCCCGTGCTAATAAGCACATCGTTTTCTTTTACATATATCACATTAGATCGTTCAAATAGCCAACCCGACATTCCGTCATGCAAGATATTACTTTTGTCGTTTCAGTTTCAATATATGTAAAACTGGACTGTTTTCGGACGATTTAATAAAATAGTTAGCTTATTCCAAAAATTCCCAAATTTTTACAGAACGTCTTACATGAACCAAATATTATTGTGTAAAAATATCGGGGTCCAGTTCGTTATCAGTATTTTATAGAAAATCATTTACCAGACTGCAATCAGATTTGTTACATTCTGATTGCAGTCTACAAAATAATTCGTATAAAATTTATCGTAAGTCCGATTTACGAAATTCCAGTTGAAGGGTCACAAATACATCAGTGATCATCTATGGTATAAATTTCAGGGGCTGGTTCTACACAGGTTTCAAGTTATGACTGAAAACGTATCGACCATTTACTGCAGCAAAACTCAGCTTTAGCTGCAGTTATAAATCGGGTCTTTAAAAATAGTAAACGACCTCAAAAAAATATGATTCCAGCGCCATTTTCTTCGTTTTTCGAAAATACATATTTTAGGCTTCAGAAATTCTGTTTTTCGAGTTATTATGGTCGGTTTACAGCCCGTTAAAGACGGCTGAAAATGTAAATCAGCATGTTCTTTACGTCTTAAATGTTACTAATTCGTGTCAACAAGTGTCCGAACAACGGATTTATCAAGAAACCAACGACCAAATATCAAGCATGATTTAACCAACCCTAAACCCACAAGTTTCCATCTTCAAGTCTCATTCTCATGTAAACATTATGTAACTTTTATGTTCATAATTCATGTTTCACATCTTCTAGTATTTTTTTGTTCTTATGATATAACATCACCATTTCACTACAAATCTTAACTATGAATCAAGATGAAACAAGGGTGTAAAGAGACTTACTACTAGCACAAGGCTAGGGTAGAAATCTAGTGCAAAGATGGTAAGAAAAAGATGGTGAAGAAAAGCTAGAAACAAGGCTCCTTTGAAGGTCCTTCAAGATGCACCCTCCATAGATGAACTTCAAGCTTTGAATGGCACTTGAAATGAAGAAGATGAAGATGTTGAAGTGATGGTGGTGGGTTCGGTTATGAAGGACCGAAAATGAGAGAGAGAGAAGTGAATGGAGTGTGATCTCTTGAGTTATGATGACAATCTTATGAGCCATGCTTCTTATAATCTTCTTCACATATTTTGTTTAGTTCAACAAGTAAAATCTAATAAACAAATCAAATATAATCTTGCATAATATTTGAAGTATGGTGAGAATGTGGGGTGGGTCCACCAAAGACCGAAAATCGGTTTGGGGGGGGGGGGGGTCTTGAGGTAAAAATGTAACTAAAGTGTAAGTGTTAGTTAGGTTGTAAGTACTTGATATTTTATGTTAGATATAGGGTTTTTAGTGGGTATTATGGCAAACGGGGATCATGACTAGCCAAAAATAGTAAAACAATGTCCATGACAAAAATTTAGTGTTCTGGGTAATGTCCGGTTATCCGGTTAGGTACCGTCCCGTTAAAGTGTTTAATTAGTCTAAAAAGGGTCTTTTATATATATTTTGTAACACAAATTATTCCCGGCACTTAGGAAAGTATGCAGGACCATTCTGCCATGTTTTTGCACTTTACTAGTAATTTAAAATGCTGAATTTTATGAAAGAATGCAGAATTCTGCATTTAAAGTGGGTTTTTGGCACTTCCCGGCACTATAACTATCACCTAGTGACGCAGTTTTATGGTCCTCACTTCCCTACACTCCATACTAGTGTAGTAATTCATTCCCGGCTCATACTGGGCCTCAATATAGTGTATGTCTAGGTGCTGGCAATGTCAGCATGTTTACTGGGTTATCCGTTCACTGTGCTAACTGTGCTTTGTGCATCAAGTTTGTCACCAATGTTTGTGTGAAATAAATGGAGTGACAGTATAAAATGTGATGCATGAGTAGGTATGTATTAGAAAGCAGAAAGCAGTTTAATCACAATTGTAGCCATGCACAGTAATTAAGCATTAATTAAATATTAATTAATTGTACGGATACCTGGTTTTGTGAGGGTTGTCACATACCTTGAGTGATGCTTTCTATTGGGCGGAGGCGAGTACTCACGCCAGTAGGACCATGATCTGCCATGGCATGGAGATAGAGAGTGGGTGTAGTGACGTGGAATCGATCACCTGCAGTGCCATCGCCTCTGCAACAACATTTAGCGTGTCATTTTAGTGAATCAGAATTATATCAACGCCATATCTGCCAATATATACACTCTGCAACATTTAGCGTGTCGTGTTTACTGAAACTTACGTTTTCCAGTTACATTAGAAAGCAATCCTTTGCAGACTTGGTGATTGGAGAATTAATAGCCATCAAATTATACAAAACATTCTCAACTTCCACAATCGAAGGTCTCATCTTAAACCTCGAAACTACTTTCAGTTCCCCTTCTTCAAACAACACACTCCATCTCTCACCACTCAAAACCACATCATAAACACATTTAAAAACCACACCATTTAGCTTGCTCAACATAGTCCCCTAACCTCTTATACCATAAACAACTTCAAACGATCCCAAAAAGTCCGCAAAATAAACAACAAAGATTACTTTCCTCATCATCATCATGTTGTTGAACATCACCACAGGATTTAAGATACACACTGTCGAATACCCAAATCCCTGCTGACGTTCAATGGGGTCTTCGCTGACGTCCGGATATCCCGTTCCTTGTAGCTACAAAAGAATAAACCGTTAGCCTCGTCACGGAGGGCCCCGGGAGGGGGATCCGTGACCAAGCTCCGGCGTGAGAGTAAGTAAACTTGCCGGAGAGGGAGAGGAGTTTATTCCGATGAGTATGATCACCGGAATGTATCCTCTAAGGTGTGAATCCAATGAATGTATGTGTGTTTGTGTGATTAATGTAAAAGAATGTTGGTCGGAATTAATGAGAGAAGAGTAAATGAGAGAGTAGTAAATGTGATACCTCCGATCCCCCTTGTTACCGTTTTCTTCTTCTTATATAAGTCTTAGGCCTTATCTTGCATGTGGGATATTTGTTGAGATGATCCGATGGTTTTAGAAAGTCCTCGAGGGGCTCAGACACGTGTCTGACCCCGAACGGCTAGATTGGCAGCTTCATTTAATGTTCCGGCAGGAGAAGTACGATGCCAGCCAAGATACTCTTCTTATCATTCATTAATTGTGACCTGCATGCTCTGAATCCTCGTTTCCCGCTTGTTTTGTAAAAAGGGGAACCTTAGTGGGCAAGTTAGGCCATGGTTGGGCTCGTATCCTGTTGGGCCCGCATGTAGGCAGCCCAAAACGGGTAAAATGGGGCCTCCCCTTGGCCCGTCGTCAAGTCATCTTTAGTCCCTGGTTCTGAGACCCGAGGCTCATGATCCGGGGCTGAATCATAACTGTTCAAAAGGAGGGTTTAGTTTTTTGGGCTTCGAGTGTGGGCCCACTTCTGATCGGTTATAATTAACCACTCCTTCTTTTTACACTAGCCATCATTTCGCCGAATGCTGACGGCGGGAGTTAATCCCCTAGAGACACGTGCATCATTTTGAATTTTTGAAAGGACGAATGACAAGACGGTTTCATGTGTGTCAGTTACCCTCTTTAAATACCCTATTACCTTTTGAATTTCCTCTTTATCCCTTCTGGTTCCTTCTCCCCCTTCTGTCACACTTCTTCCGATCATCACTCCTTTTCCGATTATGAGTCGTTCCGGTCGTTCT
This sequence comes from Helianthus tuberosus, assembly GCA_030545235.1. NCBI lineage: Eukaryota > Viridiplantae > Streptophyta > Magnoliopsida > Asterales > Asteraceae > Helianthus > Helianthus tuberosus. The sequence goes on from JARYGA010060305.1 coordinate 2,498,304, forward strand.
GCGATTAAATCGGTCTTGACAGCAAGGGACTTGAAGTCTTTTGTCGAGACATATAACATTCCTGAACGGTTTTCCCCCACCCTGCCGGGTCCTAACGAACCGGCAGAGTGCACCCCGGATAGGATTCCTCTTTATACACTGGCGTTTTCCTCTTGCGGAGTCCGATATACTCTTTCCCCTTTCAAGGTTGCTTTGCTTTGCCACTTCGGGGTTCACTTTTCTCAGTTGCATCCCCTAGGGTTCATGAGAGTGGTGCACTTTGAGTTGTCCTGTGCGGCCGTTTCTGGTGAACCCTCTGTCCCCTTGTTTTGCATGTTCTATAAACTGATCTCTGATGGAGATTCGTTCACTTTTGCCAAGAGACAGAACAGTGTGTCGAAACCCTGTTATACTTTTATGCCAACCTCCACTTACCCGAAGGATTGGAAGAGTAGGTTCATCTTCGTCTCTGCTGCCATGATACCAGAATCCCCATTGCCTAAGGATGTCGACGCCGCTATTGAAGATAATGTTCCCACCCTATCGGCTAACGAGACTGTTCAGTGGAAACGCATGTATGAAAACCCTACGAGGGCTTTTACTTTTTCTGAGGGAATTTTGGCCATGGGAGGGTTGAGTCCTTCCTACCCTGTTCGTCCCAAGGCTTTTTTCGGTAAAAAGGTAACTTTTTGTCTTGGATCTGCATTTGTTTGTTTTTGGTTTCTTGGTATTTGTGTAGTCATCTTTAGTGTCTTTCTTTCACAGAGTTGACTTTGTGGAGGCGGGGGGTCTGCCCAGGTGGGGGGATCTATTGTTGTGGCAGGGGGTGAGGAGACTTCCTCTGATGGGGAAGAGAGTTCCCCTGATCCCGCCCCTGTTAAACATTCTGATCCAAGTGATGATGAAGCTCTGGAGGTTCGTTTAATTCGTAAGAGGAAAGCTGTAAGTCCTAAGCCAGCCCCTGTTCCTCGTGATATCCGGCAAAGGCTTCGGAGTGCCAGTGGACAGAAGCCCTCTCCTCCATCGAAGGCTGCTTCCGAACTTCCCCCTGTTGGGGTCAAGGGTTCTTTGTCCAAACACCTGAGGTCTTCAAGTCTTGTGAGTGCACCTCTATTGGTGAGTTCCTTTTTCCTCTTACTTATTTGCCCCATTTCTGTTTTCTTTTTTATGTTCTTTTTCTTTTTGTGTAGGGGAGTTCCCATGATCCCATAGAGATCCCTACCGGTCCCTCTTCTTCCCGTGTTCGGGACAAAACTCCGGAAGTAGGCCTGGCTCATTTTACCTCAGCTTTTGAACTCTCACCACTTCATGCTACGGGGACCAGTAAACCCACTCAACCTGAGGGTCTTGCTCATCAGTCCCCTTTGGCTCCTCTGTTTGCTGATGCTATCCCTTTCACTTATGTCCCCAAATGGAAAGTAACTCATTCTTCGGTGATAGGGACTCCTGAGGCTGCTAGGGACTTCCTGAGTCATGCTGTTCCTCCCTCCCATAAATTCGTGAATTCTGCTTTAAGGGACAATCTTTTCGAGGATCAGTATAGCATGTCTCTTTGTGAGAGTTTTTTCAGGGGTGCTGGCATGCTGCAGCGGATTGACGATTTGAGGAGGGCGGATGAAGGTCTCAAGGGTGAGCTCAAGACCTCCCAGTTTGTTGCTGCTGAGCTTAGGTGTCAAGTGGTTGAGGCTGAGAGGAAGCTGCAGGAGGAGAAGGTACATAGCCTTTCTCCCCCCCTTCCCCTCATTTTTTTTTTTTTTATCTTCCAACTGTTTTTTGGACTCTTGATGATGTTTCTTTCCCAGGGGGCTGGAGTCTTGTTGGAGCAAAAGGAACAAGCTTGGGAGAGGGAGATGACAACGTTGGTGGAGGAGAAGGAAGAGTTGGCTGCTGAGTTAAAGTATCTGAAGGAAGTTGGTTCCGTTTCTCAGGAGCAGCTGAATACTATGTATGCAGACTATGGGATAACCTCTGATGATAACCAGCGCCTGGCTAAGGAGAAGCACTGGCTAATTACTGAAGGTTTTGGGCCCTTCCTTATTGTCGTTTCTCAGTCAGAGGATTTTAAAAGCGGCTTGGAGGAAGTGTATAGGGCGTACCGGGATGTTGGCTACCAGGCTGGGCTGAAGGATGGCTATATCTACTCTGCTCAGGGCCTGGGCAGAAAAGAGACTCCGCTTTACAACTCCAAAGCAAAGAAGAGACTATCCAAGCTGGATGAGGAGTTTGGGAGTAAGACCCCGGCCATTCTCAAGAAAATCCTGGAGCATCCCATGATATCAATTGATGAATTGAAAACCCTGTTTTCCTCCGCCGGTCCTTCATCCCCACCGTCTTTGTCTGGGGGTAATCCCCAGTGATTTCTAAACATTAACCTTTTTCGATATGGTTGTAATCTGGATAACTTGCTTACCCTGGGATACTTTAAACTTTTTTGGTTGTTTGGAAGGAGGTCCTTCGTGTTGGGGTCCTCCTAGGTATCTAATCATATAACTTATGACTGTATGTTGCTTTCTTGTCTTTTGCTTGTTTCCTATTGTGGTTTTTCATGCTGCAGGGGCCTTTGTCAAGGATCAAGTTGACGCTTCCCTGAAGACCTTTGGGCTATTTTTCAAGAAGCTGTGCCTTGGTCTAAATTTGTTGTGTTTGTTGTTTTGCATGCTGTTTGCTTTTGCCAAAGTTATTAAGGCTTTTCTTTATACATTTATTTTGTAAATAAATAAAGAAAGACTTCTTTTTGTAGTCTGTTTACAGAAGTGCGTTGTATGTATGGTTTGTTTGGTAAACCAGGATTGTCTGTTCGAGGCCAATCACTGGACAAGTTTATAATGTGAGATTATGTTTTTGGTTTGTTTTGTCCGCTTTCTTTGGGGTTAGCTAGACCCTATTTTGCCCCACATCCGGGCTTTTGGTATGTTTGATATACCTTATACACGTGTGTTTATTTATTGGTTAGGCTTATAGTGCTTCTGGGCACGTCTGCCTAGATATAATGCTAGTTATTTTGTCAAAAGAGGACAGGTTAACTGTCCGTTGGTCATTCACTTCTTGGGGATTAAGTTTCCCAGCATAAGTTGTTACAAAAGATCTGTCCTTGGGGTAAGCCCCAGACTAATAGTTAAATATTACAAAAGTGGCTCCTTGGTCGTTTTTCCTGGGGGTTCACCCCTCATGTGTGGTACTTCCTGAGCTGCATGAGGTTCCACGTCCTGGGGACCTCCTTGCCTTGGAGTGTTTCCAGCTTGCAACTCCCTTTGCCGTTTGCCCAAATGACCCGGTAAGGCCCTTCCCAATTGGGTCCAAGTTTTCCGGTGCTCTCCTGTAAGCTGGCTTCATTTGCTCTTAGGACCAGATCCCCGGGTACGAGGTTAAGTTTTTTCATCTTGGCATTGTAATAGCTTTCCAGTTGCTTCTTGTACTTAGCCTCCCTGACTGCTGCCACTTCTCTCCTTTCTTCCAGCAAGTTCAGGTTCATCCGGAGGTCCTGTTCGTTCTCTGCCTCCCTGAGTTTCATCCTTGCAGTCGGGGATCCTATTTCAGCCGGGATGACTGCCTCCGTCCCGTAAGTTAAGCTGAAAGGAGTTTCCCCGTTGCAGTCCTTGGGGGTGGTCCTGTATGCCCATAGTACAAACGGTAGCTCCTCCAGCCATCCTTTTTATTTCCTCCCGAGTCTTCCCTTCATCCCTTTGATAACGCTTTGGTTGGCTCTTTCTACCAGTCCATTGCTTTGGGCATGGGTGACGGAGGTAAACACCTGCTGTATGTGCATCTGTTCGCACCATGGCTTGAAAGGTCTTCCAGCAAATTGGACACCGTTATCACTTACCAGCTCTTTTGGGACCCCGTACCTGCAGATGATGTTGTCTAATACAAATCGCCTCATCTGTTCCCCGGTTATTTTCGCCAAGGGTCTTGCTTCGATCCACTTGGTAAAATAATCAATAGCAACCACCACATACTTGACTCCTCCTGGACCCTCCGGAAATGGCCCGATTATGTCGATGTCCCACTTTTGGAAGGGCCAAGACGTTGAGACTGGTGTCATCGGGTGTTTGTGTCGATGAGTCATAGGTGCATGCACCTGGCAATTGTCACATTTCTTGATCTCTTCGGACGTCGTTTCGTACATTCGGGACCAATAGAATCCCGCATTCATTGCCTTTGCTACTATTTTCCTTGGCCCCGAGTGCATTCCACAAATCCCCTCATGTATCTCTCTGATCACATACTCAGCTTCCCCCATGTCAACACACTTCATAGATGGGCCCAGGTATGATCTCCGGTACAGTTCCCCGTCAACCAACTCATATTGCAAGGCTTTTACCCTTATCTTCCTAGATGCCCAGTCTCCCTCAGGTAGTGTCCCGTCTCTGAGGAATCTTACAATTGGTGTCATCCATGTTTCTTGTGTGTTTTCAACTGCAGCTACCTCCCCTGTGTTGAGGGAGGGGGAGGTTAGGACTTCCACTTTGACTTCTTTTGCTAGGTGATCAAATGCTACTGAGGCTAGCTTACTGAGGTCATCAGACTTTCTATTCCTCCCGCGGGGGATGTATTCCAGCTTAAAAGTTTTGAATACCTTGGCCGTCTCTTTTACTTTAGCCACGTACTGAGCCATGGTGCTGTCTTTGGCCTCGTATTCTCCTTGGTATTTCTTGACTACCAGCTGTGAGTCAGTGTTGGCTTCCACATGTTTTGCTTTCATCTTTTCTGCCAGCCTCATCCCTGCTAAAAGGGCCTCATATTCTGCAGTATTGTTGGTGTTTTCGAAGTCCAGTCTTATGGCATAGGTTAGCTCAATTCCTTCAGGGCTTATCAAAGTAACGCCTGCTCCGCTTCCTTCTTCGTTGGAGGCTCCATCTGTGAATAGCTTCCACACAGCCTCATCTTCCTTTTTATTTTCTTCCCTTTCCAAGGCTTCCCATTTTAGGAGTTCCTTTTCTTCATCTTCAGGGACTTCTGCTAAAAAATCGGCCAGTATTTTTCCTTTCATGGCTGTCCTGGGTTTGAACTCCAAGGAGTGTTCTCCCAGTTCTACGGCCCATTTAGCCAATCGTCCCGACAGCTCCGGCCTTATGAGCACCTTCTGGAGGGGCTGATCTGTCGTCAGGGTGATCTTGTGTCCTTGGAAATACCTTCTGAGTCTTCGGGACGCGAAAACAAGGGCCAATGCTAACTTCTCCAGAGGCATATAGCGTTCCTCAGGACCTTTAAGTGTTCTACTGATGAAATATATTGGTATCTGCTTTCCCTCCCGTTCCACTATCATAACCGCACTTATGGTTGTTTTTTAGGCGGACAGATACAAGGTCAGATGCTCCCCGGGTATTGGGGTGGCCAGTGTTGGGAGTTTACAGATATAGGTCTTCATTTCTTGAAAAGCGGCTTCCGCCTCAGAGGTCCACTTAAACTTGTCCGTTTGAAGGCAGTCCTTCAGCACTTTCATGAAGGGAAGGGTTATGTCCGCTACTTTTGATAAAAAACGGTTTAATGCGATTAGCCTCCCGTTCAGCTGCTGGATGTCTTTCAAAGACCTGGGAGATCGCATTTCGGCCACAGCTTGAGTCTTTTCCGGGTTAGCTTTGATTCCGCCCTTAGTGACCACTACCCCCCAAGAATTTTCCTTCTTCTACCCCAAAACAACACTTCCCGGGGTTTAGCTTCATATTCACATCTTACATGGTGCGAAGGGTTTCAGCTATATCATCTATCATGGCCATCTCAGTTAGGCTTTTGATAACGATGTCATCGACGTATACCTCCAAGTTCCTTCCCCGTTGTTCCCTGAAGAGGGTGTTCATGAACCTTTGATATGTGGCACTAGCGTTCTTGAGTCCGAAGGGCATTTTGGTATAGCAAAACGTCCCTTCGTTTGTGATGAAGGCGGTCTTTTCCTCATCTTCTATTGACATTTGAATCTGATGGTATCCTTTGTAGGCATCCAAGAAGCATTTCAGGGGATACTGGGATAAAGAGTCCACCTGGACATCTATCTCTGGGAGAGGGTAGCAGTCCTTGGGACATGCTTTGTTCAAATCTTGAAAGTCAATGCACATCCTCCATCCTCCGTCTTTCTTCTGGACGATAACCGGGTTAGCAACCCAAGACGGGTACTTCACCTCCCTTACTATTCCGGCTCTAAGCAACTTCCTGGTTTCTTCACAGGCGGCCCTCCTCTTACTGGGACCCATGCTTCATTTTTATTGCTTTATTGGCTTTGCCCAGGTGTATGTGTTGAGCCGATGTTCAGTTAGGCTTCTTGGGATTCCCGTCATATCCCCATGTTGAAATGCAAACACATCTATGTTGAGAAGGAGCAATTCCTTGAGAGCACTCTTGCACTTGTCACTCAGGTGACTTCCTACTTTAACCGTCTGTTCCAGGAACCTGTCGCAAGGACCCATTCCTTGACCCCCCCCCCTTCTGGGGCTTCTCGGATGCTTCCCCTTCAGACACAGAGGAAACTACTTCGTATGCAGACTTTACCCAAGCCAAGCCCTTTGGCGTCTGGAACACTAAGGCTCCATGTGGGGTGGATGCCTGTGCTTGCAGATCCCCAATTCCAGGTCTTCCAAGGATTGCACTGTACTTTGAGGGTGCTCGGACCACTGTGAAAGTTAGGTCTATAGTTCGAACGCGGTCTCCTACCCCAACTGTGAACGGGAGTTTGATCTTTCCCAGGGGGTGTGATACACTGTTGTTGAACCCTACTAGAGGGATGGAATCCTCCTCGAGCTTGTCTCTTACATCCCTGTCGAACCTGAGAAAACAGTGCTCGTATATAACTTCTACCCCAGATCCCCTGTCCACGTGTATTCTAGCCACCTTGTGGCTAGCTATTATGGCTGAGATGTTTAGTGGGAGTCGCTGCACCTCATTTTCCTCCAAGTGTGGCATTAGGATGGGAGCTTTCATGCAGTCCGGGGAGCCCAGGATTCTGGCCTTTACACTTCTGGTGGTATCAAATTCATTCCTCCTTCTAATCATATCTACATCTGCCCTCCCAGGCTCCCTTGCATCTTTCCCTTTGCGATCCCCCCTTCCTTAATTTCCTTTACCAAATGGGCCAATCTTCCCGTTTTCACTGCAGCCTCTATTTCTCTCTTTAGGTACATGCAATCATCAGTTTTATGGCCAAACCCTTTGTGAAAGTCACAGTATTCATTTGGTTGTGCTTTTGGCCCAGGCTTTATGGGTGGTGGCCTTGGGAAGGAGCTCTTCACCCTCTCAGTGGCCAATATTTCACTTGGGGTCTTGGTGAGAGGGGTGAAGCTGTCAGAGTAGGGGGATGGGCCTCTCCCCCGAGGTCTATATGGGGAGTACGAGGTCCTTGTCCTATCATGCAACATTCTATCAAAAGCAGGTTTTCTGGAATAAGGTGTACCTTTATCGAGGGGTTTTGCGACCGGGGTGACCCTTCGGGGTAGGGTATCTGTCTCCTTAGCCTTGCTGACTGTGTCTTTACCTCTGACAAAGGCTCTGACCCTGTCCATGAGATTGTCAAATGAGTGTGGGAACTCTTCCCCCAGTTTCTCGCATAGCTGTGCATGCTTTAATCCATTTATGAAGCTGCTGATCTTCATGACCTTCGGGACATCCTTTATGTTCATGCTTTCCTTGACAAACCTCTCCATGTATTGATCTATCCGCTCGTTGTCCCTTTGCCTTATGTGCAAAATTTCATTTAGGTTCTTGACCACCTTTCTTTGTTGACCAAAGTTTCTCAGGAACTTTTCACTCAGTTCTTCATAGCTATCAATCCCCCCAGGAGGGAGGCTGTCGAACCAGAGCCGGGCCCCCTCCGTCAGGGTCTGTACAAACATGTGGCACCAAACTGGCATAGGCCACCGCCCCAGTTGTCCTGCACCCCTGAAGGCATGGAGATGATCTTCAGGGTCTCTCGTCCCATCATACCGGTCAAAGTTTGGGGGTAGCTTCGTCTTAGGGGGCATCGGTGCTTCTGCAATCCTCCGGGTAAATTTTGAGACTTCAGCTAGGTCCCGTGGTAGGTAGGGTTGATCCAGGCCATCATTGCTTTGATTCTCCTTTTCCTTTTCTTTTCCTTTCGGTTTCTTCCCCGTGATGAGGTCCTCCCTTTCTTCCGAGGACATTTATCTAAGGGCTGTCATGAACGTTTCCAGCGGGTCACTCCCACTGCCCTTGTTTTGAGGGTCTACCCCGTCTTGATTAGAGGGTGTATCGAACGATAGTCTAGCCCTGAGGCTGTCAAGTTTTTCTTGTCTTTCTAGGTCTTTGAGACACTTTTTTAGCTTCTCTTTGTGCATGGCAACGAAATCCGGAGTAATAGCCTCTTCCTTTTCCAGAATTTCCACTTGATTCTCGTTTTCTTCTTCAAGAGTTATATCTTCCACTGTGACCTTATCGCGGTCGTTTTGTGCTGTCTGGACGGTGAGTGAGCTGGGTGGAGTAGTCATGTTGTTTCTTGTCAAAACGGGTTATCTCAACTTCGGAATTTCAGAGTGGTAACACCAGCCTGACCGATGTCCCACGGATGGCGCCAATGTCGAATACCCAAATCCCTGCTGACGTTCAATGGGGTCTTCGCTGACGTCCGGATATCCCGTTCCTTGTAGCTACAAAAGAATAAACCGTTAGCCTCGTCACGGAGGGCCCCGGGAGGGGGATCCGTGGGGGATCCGTGACCAAGCTCCGGCGTGAGAGTAAGTAAACTTGCCGGAGAGGGAGAGGAGTTTATTCCGATGAGTATGATCACCGGAATGTATCCTCTAAGGTGTGAATCCAATGAATGTATGTGTGTTTGTGTAATTAATGTAAAAGAATGTTGGTCGGAATTAATGAGAGAAGAGTAAATGAGAAAGTAGTAAATGTGATACCTCCGATCCCCCTTGTTACCGTTTTCTTCTTCTTATATAAGTCTTAGGCCTTATCTTGCATGTGGGATATTTGTTGAGATGATCCGACGGTTTTAGAAAGTCCTCGAGGGGCTCAGACACGTGTCTGACCCCGAACGGCTAGATTGGCAGCTTCATTTAATGTTCCGGCAGGAGAAGTACGATGCCAGCCAAGATACTCTTCTTATCATTCATTAATTGTGACCTGCATGCTCTGAATCCTCGTTTCCCGCTTGTTTTGTAAAAAGGGGAACCTTAGTGGGCAAGTTAGGCCATGGTTGGGCTCGTATCCTGTTGGGCCCACATGTAGGCAGCCCAAAACGGGTAAAATGGGGCCTCCCCTTGGCCCGTCGTCACACACCATTGGTATTTGTATCCATCACTTCCACTTGTGAAGCTTCTCTCTCTCTCTAGAAACCTTCTCTCTATTTCTAGCTTCTGAGGCCTAAGATGTTATAAACAAAAGTTATTCTAACATCCTACGTTAAGATGCACGTAACCATTAAGTTAAAAAAAACAGAAGCATTGAACTGTTGAACACCTTAAATAATATTTCATCCTACAGGTGAAGAACCAATGAAGCAACTAATAAAAAGGCCCTTCTAACATATACAGTTGTCTATGGGAAGACAATACGTCACACATAAAGAGGTATAGAAAGTGAAATTACGGTGTAAGATATGTAATAACACATACCTCTTCTGCAGACCACTACCCCTTTGTCGAATACCTTGTAGGTCCACCTGCCTTCTATAAACAGAAGCATACTTGTTCAATCCAGTATTATACATATAAGTAAATCATAATTTCACAAGTGGCATGCCCATTTAGAGATCACATTTGCTCAAGTCCTTTGTTGTGGCCATTAGAAAAACATCGCATCATCTCTCTCCAGCGACATTCTCATTGCTTATATCCTAATAGATGGTAACAAAAATTACCTGCACGCCAAATTCTAGTAGGCAAAACAAAACAAAACGAAACCTTAAGTAGCTTTTAAGAAACATAAACGTTAAACAAAATCGAAAGTCTTTTCAATTGACTGATTATATCCTACTTAAAGTCATTGCAAATGAATCCAATCCCGATTTAATGACGTCAAATACATATAATTAGCATTCTCAAGAAATAATTCCTCATAGTCACTGAATGGAAAGGCTCAAACCACCAACACTAAATAAAATGCCTTAACCTAAGCAAATCAATGGTTTTTTTAGGTTAGATTGAATCGGGTACTTGATCCTCTCCTTACAAGCACCGTTGAATATCCAACCATGAAATTAGAAGAACCAAACAAGCGAAACTCTGATGGATCTGCTATCAGACACAAGATAGCATGGAAGAGAGTGAAGAAGAAGAAGATATATAATTACATCTGCTATCCAAAAACGGCCTGGAACGGCCCTTAAACCAGCCTGCATGTATAAAACCCCTAAAAATGGCATTTTATACTTCCTTGCTTAGATATATGTCCGAATTTGGAAGAGGTCTTATTAATCAATTTTGAAAAACTATATCCATGGAACAACTACCAAAATAACTGGTTATATGTAAGGCCCGCTTTTGCTTCTAATAGAAATGACGTCCAAACGACACTTGAAACATAAACTTTTAAAAACTTCCAAACTTTTCGCGATTGAAAGGTGAAAATACTAACAACATTAATCCGAAATTTTAACAAAATTTGGGCATGACCCGTCCATATGACGAGTGTATCCCTGTTTTAACCATCATCAATACCATAACGTCTACAACCCGTTCGACTAGACACGACTAAAAACCGTAACATCAAGTTTTTAAAAAGTATAGCTACTAACAAGGTTATTCAAAACAAATACTTTGACCCAAAACATTAATACAAAATAGCGGAAGCGCTTGATGGTCATAGCATGTGCGTGTGTTCACTCCAACTTGCCAAGTCGCCTAAGATGAGGATTTACCTACATTCAACACAAACAAATAAGTTAGCATTTCGTCACTAACCAAATTATCTAACAAATTGATTCGTCTCAATCATGGCCTTACATCATTCTATTACATTACTATCCGTTAGACGGTTCTTTACATGCTCGCCTCAGTGTAGAGACGAATGTACTTTTCTTAACTTACCCGCTAACGACGGGTACTAGTATTTCTAACATAACTTCCATTCGATTCGTTCATGACGAACGAATATATTCTTTTCATACACTTACACTCCAATCCGAGAAGAACGAATAGAATAGACTTTCATTCGTTACATACTTAACTTTCCATACCCGGTTCATATAGAAAGAACCGAGTATGATGCTTTCTCCTTCATAACTTATTCATTTCTTATGACCCGTTTATAACGGGTCTTACTTTTACTTTCAAGCAACTATAGATTCAAATCTCACAATTTATCATAACGACGCAAAACAATTGGGATTAGCATACATATGATAACATAATGGAAATATGGTGTACACTAACGTACCTCGATCTTGTGAGTCCCCCGTTTTCTTAGTGTTTGAGCCTTCTTCTTTCACGCCTACATTAAACGCATTCATTTATTTAGCCCAACACTTTCATTCCATTATTTACATAAATTTCTCATTTTCAAGTGACAAACATTATCACTAATTTTCAGGATTTCACACATTTATTCTCTTAAGCATTTCATCAAACACTTGGTGTGTGTCACATTAATAAAGCATAATGTACAAGCATTCAAAGCATGACATTACTAGTTCCTCTTAGTGGTTTGGATGAAAATGGCAAAAAGTTACAAACGTTTGAGGCAATTTGGTACAAAAGTGTCATTTTGGACAAAAATGGCAAATCTGCCCAAACCTCGGGGACGATTTTGACAATTAACTCTTTATATAACTTATTCACAACTCTTTTTTTTTTACTAGTACTTATAACATTTTCCATTAACTATATTAAATCTTTAATTTATTTAACTCATGTGTCTAATAAATCTTTTTGGGATGTTACATTATAGATACAAAAAAATGATTCTACCTTCACTAATAATATAACTGCTAACCACTGCACAAAATCAAACTAATCATATTATGCCATATTCACATCATGTATTAAATTTCAAACATCATTCAAACATACTAAGGCGGGTCAAAGTGTTTGTGCAAAGTCAAGCTAGTGACATTATGTTATATTCATGTCATGTAATAAATTCCAAATACCGTTTAAACATACTCAAGCTACTCAAATTGTTAATGTGCTAATAAAACATCTAAACTTAAAACCGAGACGGTAAAGTACATAGTCAAATCTTACCATATACCCCAAACTAACCTTCCATTTAATTCAAGAAACCCTTGACAAAAATCTTGCATATTCCTTTTAACATCCACTTTAACTCTGTTCACATTGGCCGGGTTTAATCTCTGGATCCTGGTGTGATCGGTCGCCATCACTGGTTGTCCTGATGGCGTTGTTATCCCACCACAAACAACCTGAATCCACCCGAAATATGTTATTTCTTCGTGGGACATCCTGGGACAAATAACTGGAAAAAAAAAAGATTAGGTCTTGTAAAGTTAGGGAAAGAAACGAAAGCTCACGGTTGTGCATCATAATGGATACATCCAATTAGTAAAATTGGTGTCGTTTCTGTTTTAGGGTCTTTCTTCGCAAACTTTTCACTCCAATAAGCAAATGGGTCAGCATAAGATGTTCCAGCCTCACTGGGAAAAAAAGTTAAACCAAGACCAACAAATAGATTTAGTCATTAGTCATGGTGCTGCAAAAAAATGTTAAAACAGTAAGGAAAAAGAATTTAATGTTGGAAATTATTTTGAATGGAAATTGTATTTTCATTAAAGAAATAATCTAGAGAGAGCATTGGATTATTTAGAAAACTTGAATTTTAGTATTCAAGTTGTCCCACATAGGTGGGATGAAGAATAGGAGAGTGGTATATAATAAGGAGTGTAAGGAAGATGATATCTTCTATACAAGTGGACACACCCAGTGGCAAGCCTGAGGGCCCGTAAGGACCCGAACGCGCCTGCGCCCGCGCTCGGGAGCGGGGCGATGGGCGTAATGTGGCGTTTTGATGGCGCACTTCGCACACTCGCATCGCCGCTTGAGAGCCGCCTTATGATTTTTGACTGGTACATAATTACTAAACTGATTGCTGAAGTTGACTGCTACATAATTGATGATAGTGACTGCTGAACTGCTACACTATCCAAGTGCTGAATTATTGATAGTGACTGCCATTATCTCATAAAGTGGCTGAATTATCAAACTTAGTGCTGCACTATGTCTCTGCATGATTGTTAAAGATCAGTGCTTTTTGTGCTTATAAAAAACGAGTTCAGCTCATCAGTTTTCGTAAAAACAAATACCAGCAAACACCAATACACGAGAACATCTCCTTCTTCACTAAAAACCTCTCTTTCTGTTGCATGAGCTGCAGTACCAACGATCAATCATTCCCGTCACTGAAGGAACTCTACATCCTTGTTTCAGGTACATCTTTAGGTGCTAGGCTAGTCCCGGCAGTACTAACTGCTTCGGCTGTTGTACCCTGGGAGCCAGACGGTTCAACTGGGTGACCCGAAATCTGTTTTAAGGGAAGCGTGTTCTTCGCGGGAAGCGTGTTCTTCGCGGGAAGCGTGTTCTTCGCGTGCCTCAGTCACCATTCTTTCTATTTCATTTTTTCTTGTTTATATTCCCAGTTTTTTTTAAGTTAAGCTAACTGTGATAAAATTAAAATCAGTTCTTGTTTATTTTTTGTTATCATAATTTTGTGAACGGTGTTCCTACAAACTTAAAACAGATCTTAAAAAAAAAAAAAAAAAAAAAAAACCGTTCACTGTTTTGGTTTTATGTAAACCAATCTGTTCTGCATTAAACTGATTATTCTTGTTTCAGAAATGGCTACTATTCAATCAACCACATCAACCACTGTTGGATCCACATCAACTACCATGGGACCATTAGTTGGTACCCAAGCGGCTCAAACAGTTGCTAATCATGCTGAGAAACCAGAAAAGTTCAATGGTTTGAACTTTGAGAGATGGCAACAAAAGATGTTGTTTTATCTTACCACCTTGAACCTTGCGAGGTTCTTGACTGAGACCCTTCTTGTTCCTGCGGAAGGGACATCTAATGTCCAATCTGCAAGTGATGTTGAAGCTTGGAAACTTTCTGAGTACATGTGCCGTAACTATGTGTTGAACGGCTTGTCGGATGCCTTGTATAACGTATATTTTAAGGTTCCAACTGCCAAAGAATTATGGGAGTCATTGGAACGAAAATACAAGACTGAGGATGCGGGTACCAAAAAATTTGTTGTGTCTAGGTTTTTGGACTATAAAATGATTGATTAAAAAACTGTCATAAGTCAAGTTCAAGAACTACAAATTATTCTTAGTGATATTCTGTCGAAAGGAATGATTCTTAGTGAAACATTCCAAGTTGCAGCAATTGTTGAAAAGTTGCCTCCTGGTTGGGTGGACTTCAAAAATTACCTTAAGCATAAGCGAAAGGAAATGACAATTGAAGAACTTGTAGTTCGTCTTAATATTGAGGAAAACAACAGACTGTCACATAAAGAAAGTAAAGTTGAAGCATCTGTTAAAGCGAACCTTGTGGAACAAGCTCAACCCTCTAGAGGTCACAAGGGGAACAAAGGCCATAGGTTCAATGGCAAAGGGAAAAACAAAGGTGGTGATCACCTTGGGCCGAAGAAAGGTGGTGTAAAAAAGAAGGCTGGTCCCTTTAAAGGGAAGTGTTACAACTGTCAAAAAACTGGTCACCGTGCTGACCAATGCAAAGAGCCTAAACGTGACACGGCTCATATGGTTAATGATGATGATATGGACTTAGTGGCCATGATTACAGATCTCACTGCCATGATGGAGGAGATAAATGTGGTGGCTAATGAGCCAAAAGGTTGGTGGGTTGATACTGGGGCAACCCGACATGTGTGCCCAGACAAGACCCTCTTTAATACATTTAAAGAGGTGGTGGGAGAAGAGAAGCTGTACATGGGAAACTCTGCTACAGCTGACATTAAGGGAGAAGGTGATGTGATCCTAAAGTGGACTTCTGGCAAAGAGATCACTTTGAAGAATGTGCTTTATGTTCCAGACCTACGCAAGAGTCTTGTGTCGGGATGGATGCTCAACAAGTTTGGCTTTCGTTTGGTTTTTGAAAGTGACAAATTTGTTTTAACTAAGCGTGGCATGTTTGTTGGAAAGGGCTATGCCGAAAATGGTATGTTTAAGCTTAGTGTGATGCCTATTAAGAAAAACATCAATAAAAATACTACCACTTCTGCTTACTTGGTTGAGTCTCTTAATGTTTGGCATGGACGTCTTGGTCATGTAAATTTTAATTCGATACGTCGTTTAATTAAATTAGATTACATACCAAAATTTTCCATGGACTCTAAAACAAAATGTAAAACATGTATTGAAGCCAAACAAACAAGATCATCCTTCAAATCAGTTGAAAGAATAACTGAATCCCTCGATTTGATTCACACTGATGTGTGTGACTTAAAATCAATTCCCACCAGAGGTGGTAATAAATATTTTATTACCTTTATTGATGACAATACAAGATATTGTTATGTTTACTTACTTAAGAGTAAGGATGAAGCAATTGACAAGTTCATATTGTATAAAGCTGAAGTTGAGAATCAACTTCAAAAGAAAATAAAACGTGTAAGAAGTGATAGAGGAGGTGAACATGTTTCACCATTTGGGGAAGTATGTGCAAAGAGTGGTATCATACACGAATGTACCCCTCCTTATACACCCCAATCAAATGGTATCGCGGAGCGTAAGAATCGTACGCTTAAAGAAATGATGAATGCCATGTTGATAAGTTCTAGGATGAGCCAGGACATGTGGGGTGAGGCAGTTTTGTCAGCCAATTTCTTATTAAACAAAATACCTTTCAAGAAAAAGGATGTCACACCTCATGAGTTGTGGTGGGGACAAAAATCATCCTATAAATACTTGAAAGTGTGGGGGTGCCTGGCCAAGGTGATTGTTACACCCCCTAAAGCACTTACAATAGGGCCCAAAACTGTTGATTGCATCTTTATTGGGTATGCAAAAAATGGTAGTTCACATCGTTTTCTTGTATATCAATCCAAGAATCCTGAAGTTCACAAAAACTCTATCATAGAGACAAGGCCAGGAACCGTGACATATTTTGAAGAAGAGTTTCCTATGTTAGTACAAACTCATGCGAGTTCTTCAAATCATGCAAGTTCATCAACAAGGGTTGATGAGATTGTTCGAGAGGAAACTCAAGAAAAATCAGAGGCTGAAGTAGGTGAGCCAAGAAGAAGTAAAAGGCAAAGGACTGAGAAATCCTTTGGGCCTGACTTTCTTACATATATGATTGAGAGTGAGCCTCAAACTTATAGAGAAGCAGTCACCTCTTCAGATGGACCTCAATGGAAAGAAGCCATCAAGAGTGAAATTGATTCTATCTTGCAGAATCATACTTGGGAGCTAGTAGATCTTCCACCAGGGTGCAAACCACTTGGATATCGATGGATATTTAAGAAAAAGATGAAAGCTGATGGCTCTGTCGAAAAGTATAAGGCAAGGCTTGTGGTCAAAGGGTTTAGACAAAAAGAAGGTCTTGACTATTTCGACACATACTCGCCTGTGACTAGAATAACCTCTATTAGACTAGTGCTTGCAATTGCAGCTTTGAGAAACTTGGAAATACATCAAATGGATGTAAAAACCGCTTTTCTCAATGGAGAATTAGAGGAAGAGATTTACGTGGAGCAACCAGAGGGTTTCTCTACTCCTGGTCAAAAGGGCAAAGTGTGTAAACTCGTTAAATCATTATATGGTTTAAAGCAAGCTCCAAAACAATGGCATCAAAAGTTTGACCAAGTTATGCTTAACAATGGTTTCAAAATAAATGAATGCGATAAATGTGTTTATGTGAAAGACACTTCTAAAGGATATGTAATCTTATGTCTTTATGTAGATGATATGCTTATCATTGGGAGTGATGATAAAATGATCAAATCTACTAAAGACATGTTGAAATCGAGATTTGACATGAAAGATATGGGTCTATCAGATGTAATTCTTGGAGTAAAGATCATTAGAACCCAAACTGGTTTGGTACTGAGTCAATCTCATTATGTTGATAAGATCCTTCAGAAGTTCAGTCCAGAGGACAAGAGTATAGCTCAAACTCCAATTGATACCTCTCAACATTTGTCAAAAAATAGAGGAGAGAGTGTTGCTCAATTGGAATACTCAAGGATCATAGGCAGTCTTATGTATCTTATGTCATGTACTCGGCCAGACTTAGCATTTGCTGTGAGTAGGCTAAGTAGATATACTAGTAATCCTAGTACAGAGCACTGGAAGAGTATGACAAGATTATTAAGGTATTTGAGATACACGAGAAACTATGGACTGCATTATGGCCAAAATCCAGCTGTTGTGGAAGGATTCAGTGATGCCAACTGGATATCCGATATGAAAGCTTCTAGATCTACAAGTGGTTATGTGTTTACCCTTGGAGGAGCAGCTATATCTTGGAAGTCGTCCAAACTGTTAGGGGAGGATTTTCCAATGATCAGTGATCCTCAATTACTGTTGGATTTAGTGATCCTTACTTCTGTTTGAATTGATGATCCTCAGAAGTATTGCAGGATCAGGATCATGGATCATCGTAAGGATCCTTATACTAACGATTGTCTGCTTTGAATATGATGTTGTTTTGCAGGAGTACGAACTTGGACTTGGTCTTGGCGATATTCCTGGAGAATATTCCATATTTATTCCGCACGTGCATGGCTGAAATGGACGTTGTGGGAGTCGTGGAGGACTTGCACCAAATGCGAGATGTTTGTTAGCTTAGATATTTTCCATTTTTAAACGGGATAGCGAGCTAAATAGAAACACTTGGCTATTTTTGGCTTAACACACACACTCGCAACTGCTCTCACCAGCTCTTTACAATTCACTTGGCGATTACACACTTTTTTGCACATTACACTATAGTGATCCTTGTAATTAGCTCGCTATCATCCGAAGTTGTAATACATTTCTTGTTTAATTTGAGTTGGTGATCGGTAGTTTCCATCACCCGAGGTTTTTTATGCCGGAGATCATTCATTGATCAAGGGCTTTTTCCTCGTATAAATCTTTGTGTCACTTATTCATTTCATTTCTGAGTGATCCTTAGTGTTGTTCATTCATTCAAGCATCATACCTCACAACAGAAAGTTTGGTTGCATTATCATTGCTTGATTTTTGACCAAAACAGTTTGGCGCCCACCGTGGGGCAATTGGTGCTTCATTCCTAAGAAAATTCATACTTTTGTGGTCATTTCGGTTCATTACAACCAAGCGGATGGCTTCCTCAACAAAGAATACATCAAGTTCTATGCCGGCAATCAGTTCTTCACAAGGCGTTCCTCCTTTGCCTCCACCACCTTCTGGATCCCAGAAGAATGCTGAGAATGCTGCGAAAAGACAAACCCCCATTTTCACAAAACCACCAACTTCTTCTGTTTCAACTAATCCTACTACTAATGATCTTTACGCTCTAATTTTGCAGATGAGGAATCACGCACAAGAGCAGGACAAAACCAACGAAAGGATCCACCGGGAGATCGCTGAGATCAAGAAACAGAAGAAATTAGTAGAGGATCACTCTCCTCTAATGCCAAGGTCCCTGAACTTCGACACTCCAGTCATAACTTCCCAACACTCAGCAGCTCCGGACGTGCAATACTCGGGTGAATTACCAGGAAGGCGTTATGGAACAACAACAATGAGTCAGGCATTTGGCTCTCACTACCAGCCTCAGGGATCCTATTTTCAGCCATCGGGATCCTCTATTCAGCATCAAGGATCCTTCAGCTCAGGAGGATATTTGGGAATGCATGCAGTTCAAGGATCCTCCCAGGTCCAAGGATCCTCCCAGGTCCAAGGATCCTTCCCGGTCCAAGGATCCTTCCATGTCCTAGGATCCTCTCTGGTTCCAGGATCCTTTCAGGTTCAAGGATCATCTCAACTTCAAGGATCCAACGTCTTTCAGGATCAAGGATTCTTGAGAAGTATGCAGCCTCAGAGCTCGGATGTTCATCAAGGAGACTTCATACCAATGCAAACCGTTGCTTCATCTGGTCCTTCGATCATACCAGAATCCCACCAATATGGATACACATCTGGAATTCCAAACACGAATCCTGTGGGAGGTAACACTTATAATAATTCATACAACACTAACCATGCCTTAATGCAGGATACAGGTATCAATCAGGCTATGGCCAGGGAGTTACAGAAACTCAAGGATATGATATCAAGTGTTCCAGGAGTGGTTAAACCCATTCCTGAAATTGCAGACGGTAGCCATAGGATATCTCATTTTGCACCACCCTTATGTGATGCTGAGATACCCAAAAGATTCCAGATACCATCCATGAAACTGTATGATGGTTCAACGGATCCAGAGGAGCATGTAGCTCAGTACAGGGAGAGGATGGAGATCAATCCAATTCCTGAAAGGTTAAAAGAAGCATGTATATGCAAGGGATTTGGATCCACACTCACAGGATCTGCTCTTAAATGGCTGCTAAGTCTTCCCCCTTACTCTATTACTTCATTTTCTAATCTAGTTAATTTGTTTAATAGTCAATTCTCTTGTAGTAGAAAGTTTGAACGATTAACTAGTGATTTGTATAGGGTAACACAAGGTCAAAATGAATCACTTAGAGATTATATCACTAAGTTTAGTAAAGAATCCTTAGATATTCCTAACTTGGATATTGCTACGGCTGTAGAAGCCTTTAAAATGGGATTGCTTAGGGATTCACTATTCTATGATGATCTCGTTATGACACCTTGCAGGAATCTTGATGAAGTAAGAACCAGGGCCCTTAGGTTCATCCGCCTAGAGGATGACAAAAGGATCCAAGATAGATTGACAGGATCCTCAAAACAGGAGAAGCAAGGATCCTACTTCAGGAACAACAAATCAAAGTCTTACAACAGATCTGATAACCAGAACGTGCATGCAGTGGAACAAGAAGAGGATGATGAGGATTATCCTCCTATTTCTGAATACTATTTTTCTGTTGATAACAATGAACTAATCCTTGCAATGCAGAATCTAGGTGAGAAAGCTAGGTGGCCAAGGAAAAGTGATAAACCAGCTGCTACAAAGGATAAGTCCAAGTGGTGTGCATATCATGAGGATTTTGGGCATCTCACTGAAGAGTGTATTGCACTGAGAAAGGAAATTGGTTACTTGTTGAGCAATGGGCATTTGAAAGAGCTTTTGGGACGAAAGAAGTCAAGGATCCAGGATCCTGAAAGAATCCCGGAAAGGGCTCCTGCTCCTCCAGCAGATGCACAAGTCATAAACTTCATATCCGGTGGATCAGACATTTGTGGTACCTCCTTTTCAGCAGCAAAAAGACATGCTAAGGAAACCAAGATGGATAATGGAGACAGACCCGTCCGGACCTCCGTTGTCACCCAGGATAAAGTCATAACCTTTGATGAGGATGATCGTGTTGATGTCCAGGATCCTCATCATGATGGTCTTGTAATTACATTGTTTATTTCTAACCACTTTGTTCGCAGGATCCTTATAGATGGAGGAAGCTCTGTGAACATCATTCAGCTTGATGTCCTCAAGAAGATGAATATCCCGGAGTCTGATATTATCCCAAGATCCTCAGTACTTGTGGGATTCAGTGGAGAAACTAAGAATACATTGGGGGACATCAAACTCCCAATCTATATTGAAGGATTGCATTCTTATCAAAAATTTTGTGTTATAGATTGCTTATCTTGTTGCAATGTTATCCTTGGCAGGCCATGGATACATGATATGAAGGCAGTCCCATCCACCTATCATCAGTGTGTAAAGCTTCCAAGTCCATGGGGAGTGGTGAAAATTGAGAGTGATCAACAAGAGGCTAAGAACTGTTATACATCATCAATGAAGCCAGCCTCAAGACCAAGGGAGCAATAGCAATTAAAGTATCCTTCAAGAGATGTCTTGGAGGCAAGAGAACAGGATTTGAAAGATATCCTCATGGATCCTGATGATCCTGAATCCAAGATCTTCATAGGATCAGGGATCCTTAGCGACATTGAACAGGAGCTAATATCCTTCCTTAAAAGAAGGAAAACTACATTCGCCTGGAAACATGAGGATATGACAGGTATATCTAAAGATATAATTACTCATAAACTTGGCATTGACAGGTCATTCAAGCCAATTCATCAAAAGAGGAGGAAGTTTGCACCTGAAAGGAATGCTATTATCCAGGAAGAGGTAGATAAACTACTTCGGGCAGGTATGATAAGAGAGGTTAAGTATCCAAGATGGTTAGCCAATGTGGTTGTTGTTCAAAAGAAAAATGGAAAGTGGAGGGTATGTGTCGATTTTACTGATTTAAACAAGGCATGTCCCAAGGATCCATTCCCATTACCCCACATTGACTCCATGGTGGATGCTACCGCGGGTCATGAGTTGTTGACTTTTATGGATGCTTCATCTGGATTTCAACAAATTCAGATGGAACCATCTGATCAAGAGGATACAGCCTTTATGACCCCAACTGGTATATATTGTTATATTGCTATGCCATTTGGACTAAGGAATGCAGGTGCTACTTATCAAAGGCTTGTCAATATGATGTTCAAGGAAAAAATTGGACACACTATGGAAGTCTATATTGATGACATGGTGGTTAAGTCCAAGAAAGCTGAGGATCACCTCAAAGACTTGGAGGAAGCATTCAATATCCTTGATAAATTTAATATGAAACTAAACCCTTCCAAGTGTCATTTTGGTGTTAAGGCAGGTAAATTCTTAGGCTATATGGTGACAAAGAGGGGCATTGAAGCAAGTCCAGAGCAAATCAAGGCTATTGTGAATATCAAATCTCCTGCCAATGCTAAGGATGTGCAAAGATTGACAGGCAGGATCGCAGCCTTGAACAGATTCATATCCAAATCCTCAGAAAAGTGCAAGGAATTCTATGACATCCTAAGGAAGAACAAGAAATTTGAATGGACTGAGAAGCATGAAAGTGCCCTCAAAGCTCTTAAGGATTACCTATCCTCAGCCCCGGCCTTGATGAAACCAGAAAAAGGGGATATATTATCCTTATACTTAGCAGTATCCACAAAAGCAGTAAGTGCGGTCCTTGTTAAGGATCACCAAGGTACATAACATCCTGTCTATTATGTAAGTAAGAGTTTACTTGATGCTGAATCCAGGTATTCACACTTAGAGAAACTTATCCTTGCATTAATAATGGCATCTACTAAATTAAGACATTATTTTGAGACTCATGCTATTATTGTTAAGACTAATTTTCCAATTAAGAATGTTCTCAGGAAACCTGAAATGTCAGGAAGGATGGCTAAGTGGGCAGTGAAGCTGAGTGCATATAATATAAGATATGAACCAAGGACTGTCATCAAATCCCAAGCCTTAGCTGACTTTGTGGTAGATTTTAGTAGTGACTTGCAAAAGGAAGCTGAGTTAGAAGTCCAACAGCTTGAAGAAACTAAGGATCCTTGGATACTCTTCACTAATGGAGCCTCTAATGTGAAAGGAACAGGACTTGGGATACTACTAAAATCGCCACAGGGGGACATAATATCCCACTCCATAGCTTGTGAGTTCCAAACTACCAACAATGAGGCTGAGTATGAAGCCTTGATAGCTGGTTTGCAAATTGCTAAGCATATGAGGATCAGGTATCTTGAGGTACATGTAGATTCTTTATTGATCACTAATCACTTTAATGGATCCTATGCTGTTAAAGGTGAAAAGCTAATCAAATATTTAGAGATAGTCAAAGAATTGGCACTCTCTTTTGTTTCCTTTAGTTTGACACAGGTACCAAGGGAAGAGAATGCAGAGGCTGATGCATTATCCAATCTAGGATCATCCTTGAAGATCCCGGAGGATATAAGGATCCCTATTATCCATATCCTGACCCCTGCTATCGAGGATCATGTAGCTATGGAGATCGGAGAAGATTCTGCAATCACCCCTAGTGAGGATACTCAATCTCATGTAGGATCATGGATCCTTCCAATCATGAGATACATACAACATGGAGAGATTCCTACAGGAGAAAACCCTAGGGCTTTCAAAACTAAGGTATCTCAATTTACAATATTGAATAATATGTTGTATAAACGATCTCTTGCAGGACCATATCTAAGATGCATTGAGGATCCTGAAATCCAAGAAGTCCTAAAGGATTTCCATGAAGGAGACTGTGGAAACCACACTGGGGGCAGGACATTATTCTCAAGGATCCTGAGGACAGGATACTATTGGCCTACTATGAAGAAGGATGCTGTGGAGTATGCCAAGAAATGTGATCCTTGTCAGAGACATAGTAATATCCTTCACCAACCAGTAGAACTTTTGCATCCTATATCCTCTTCTTGGCCATTTATGAGGTGGGGAATGGATATAGTTGGTAAGCTTCCTAAGGCACCTGGTGGAAAAGTATTCATGCTTGCTATGACTGATTACTTCTCCAAGTGGATAGAGGCTGAAGCCTTTGCTCAAGTCAGAGAAAAGGAAGTTATATCCTTTATTAAAAGAAACATTATTACTAGATTTGGTATCCCTTCTGAAATTGTTTGTGATAATGGATCCCAATTTATTGGGAATAGAGCCACTAACTTTTGTGACAGCTGGGGGATTAAAATGATAACATCAACACCAGTCCACCCACAAGCTAATGGTTAGGCAGAATCATCCAACAAGATCATCATCAACAATTTGAAGAAGAAGCTTGGATCCAAAAAAGGAAAATGGGCAGAAGAACTACCTTATGTGCTTTGGGCTGATAGGACAACTCCCAAGAATGCTACTGGCCAAACTCCATTCTCTTTGGTATTTGGAGCAGAATCAGTGATCCCTACAGAGATGGTGGTTCCAACTGCAAGAACAAGCGTTCGTGATCCTGAAGAAAATGTTGAAAACTTGGTTCAAGATCTGGATACTATAGAAGAACTCAGGGATTTGGCAAGGATAAGGATGGCCAGTTATCAACAAAGGATGGCTGGAGCTTACAACAAAAATGTCAGGATCAGGAAATTCCAAGTTGGTGATATGGTATTAAGAAAGGCATTTCAGAATACCACCAATCCTGTTGATGGAAAGTTGGCACCAAAATGGGAAGGCCCTTATTTGATTGAAGCTGAAGCAGGAAAGGGGGCATATCGATTGCTAACTATGGAAGGTGATTTGCTACCAAGAGCTTGGAATGCTGTCAATTTGAAGAAATATTTCATGTGACAAGGATCCATGATCCTTACATGACAAGTATCCTTGAAGGATCCTTACAGAACAGATGATCCTTATCTCGGTAACATTCTAATCTCAAACTATTTCATTCTTTTATTCTCTTATATAAGGATAAGGATCCTGCATCCTTTATCCTCCTTTCACTTGATTCTGAGTTTTGAAGGTTTAGGTATCCTTAACAAAGGACTGAATATCCACAGAAGTATCCAGTTATTTGGGCTTGACCCCAGTTATTTGGGCTTGACCCCAGTTATTTGGGCTTAACCCCAGTTTGGGCCTGTCCCCAGTTTCGCCAGTAGCGCACGATGATCCTGGTATAGTTCATGGCAATGGGACCAGTACTCGCTTTAGGGGCTGACAATTTCATTGTACTGGCTATATTCAGGATCCTACGTATAATGGTAGACGTACCATACATCCGTTCCTAAGGTTTCTAACGTTTTCACGTTAGCTAAGGTTTTGGCATTTTCATGTCACTAAGTTTGGATAGTCGCCAGTGAGGGCCATACTCCAGTTTACACACGATCCTTTGGGCTTATCCCCAGTTATCCTTTGGGCTTGTCCCCAGTTATCCTTTGGGCTTGTCCCCAGTTACTAACTCTTATCTTATATTGGCTTAGTCCCAAGTTGTATCCTATTTCAGGTTTTTGGAGATAAACGACCAAGGATCCTTGATCCTTACTTTCTACTAAGGTTTGTCTTTTGGGTTATCCTGATTATAAGTGTTAAAGGATAGAATCCTAACTTGGATTCTCATGTATGATCCTTAACTATTTTGATTTTATTCATTATTTATTTGAATAACCCTTATCCTTTGACAACTGAACTTGTGATCCTTAAAATATGTTACTTTTCAGAACTTGTTGACTATAGGATATGTGATCCTTGATCATATCCTAAACTTTTTGAGGATATCTATTAAATATTTCTTTATTTGATAAATTTAAACAAAATGAACATCACAATAATTGAAAAGTAAAGAACTAACAAGGATAGTAACACGGGAGATAGCCAAAAAGTTAAAGTTATTTTATTCACAAAAGATTAAACCCTTTAAGGTTGTCAAAATTGCCAACCCATGTTTCTACCAGCAAAACGTGGCCCGTCCACATGGGTTGGCAAAGGGTGTCCATTGTTTACGGGTCTTGGTAGTGCAGGAAATAAAAGACGGCAGGATCACAATGGCTTCATCCCCCAAACAGAGGATCCCTCCACCATTTGTAATCCTACCTATTGTTCAAAGGATCCATGATCCTTAGCCCTAATTACTATTGTTCAAGATACAGCCCATCATTGTTCAACAAAACACCATAACCAAAATAAACTACCAAATTCTAAAAAAAAAATAGGCTCCGGCTACGTCTAGAAATGTCCTTCATCGCCCATCCATGCAGCCTACACCTTCGCTGCATCGCCATCTCCTCCAGCTCCAGTATCCTTCACATGATCCTTGCCACTGCCACCAGCCTCGATTGCCAGAACCTCTTCAGCCTCCTCTTCATCCTCCAACTCAGCCAGCCTAGCCTTCCAGCCCTCCATGCCCCAGTTGCTCCTGTCAAAGGCAGGATCCTGAGCTTCTTGGGCCATCTGCAGCTTGGTCTTATACATGGCAATGGCAGCGGAGACTTTAGCATCCTCCGTGATCTCGTGCTTCTCATAGTCAGCATTGATCTGGGCTGCAACCATCTGAGTTTTGGCATCATTGAGATCCTTTTCAAGGGAAACAATCTTGTGATCCTTGAGCACCGCCACTTTTTGGAGGTCAGAATATTTCTCCTCAAGCTCTTCAACATTCCCAACATAGTCCTCGATTTCGGAAAATTTCTGCAAAGAAGACAATGTAAGGTTAGGATCGCATGATCCTCAAGTGGATAGGATAACTAAGCTAAGTCAGTGATCCTTACATCTGCAAAGTACTCGAGGAACTGATGGCAGATCAGAGGCAAGCCTTCTAGGTTGTCAGCTTCAGAGGTCTTCCTTTTCTTTCCACCTCTTCCCTTTGAAGTGGTTGCCTTGGGGATTATGACGGAGGGGCTAGCGGCAGACTTTTTCTTTGAGGATCGGACAGTGTCAAGATCAGTGACACTGAATTTGGAGGCAGATCTTGAAGGTTTTCCAGCGCCTACACACCCAAAACAGATAAGTATCCTTATCCTATTTCTATTTAACTATTTATTTAAACATTTAATTATACAAAAAACAGGATACTTACTCGACATAGTGACAGAACCTGAGGATACTTCCTGAGAATCCTGGGTGTTTGTTTTAAATAATCTTCTTGCAGGATCAAGTCTCCGGAAAGTGGCAAGCCTATCCTTTGTTGCAGGTGTTGTGATGAGGTGCGCGACAGTAATAGCTGCAAAAAAGGAACAAAAGTACGTTAGTGATCCTTAAACAAAAACAAGGTCATCTGGTGATCCTTCTCAGGATCCTCTATCCTACCATGGGTGCTCCACTTCCTTGGCAGATCCTTTCCATCAGAGATAGAATCCCTTCTGACAAAGAAGAATCGCCGTTTCCAGTTGGTATCATTCTTAGTGGCTTTGAAGATGGGGTGTTCTTCACCGGGTTTACGCTTGAGTAGATATCGGTGGGATCCAAATGTTACGAGGTCATACATCTCTGCCAACTCCGACATTCCCAGAGCAATTCCTTCTTGCTCAATGGTCCTTTCAAGGGTATATAAGACCCTCCAGATCATTGGCATAGCTTGAATGTAGGAGATGCCGGTGAGGGAGAAGAAAGACTGGGGGAATTCAGGGAAGGGATACGAGTATCCTATTGTGAATGGTGTGACCGGGAAAGCTACCCATGTTTCAGAAATATAATCACTTAGAACGGTGGGATCAAATGGTTTGAAATCGGTGTTTGCCGGAAAACAATGGCGGATTCTGTCTATTTGTGGATCAGTGAAGCAGCATCTTTCTTTCGCTGAATCTTTGATGATCCCCTGGCTCTTAAGAGGACTGTCTTTTGTGTGATTCTTAGCCGGAGAGGATCTTAGCATCATCTTGGTCATAAGGGAGAAGAGGAAGAGAGATACCTGCTTGATCTTCGGATGTGGATTTAAAGGGAGTTTCTCTTGAATTTAAATGCGAATTGATCCCTATCCATAACTTCAATTTATAATGATGGTTTTGCAGGATAGTCACCTCATTGACGTCATGCTCGTAACGGCTAGTCCGACTCCAACGGCTAGTTATCCGTTGATTTGTTACGGATAAGAACAGAAAATACAACTCGTTATTTACAATTTACTCCTTATATTTTGGGGGCAATTGTTAGGGGAGGATTTTCCAATGATCAGTGATCCTCAATTACTGTTGGATTTAGTGATCCTTACTTCTGTTTGAATTGATGATCCTCAGAAGTATTGCAGGATCAGGATCATGGATCATCGTAAGGATCCTTATACTAACGATTGTCTGCTTTGAATATGATGTTGTTTTGCAGGAGTACGAACTTGGACTTGGTCTTGGCGATATTCCTGGAGAATATTCCATATTTATTCCGCACGTGCATGGCTGAAATGGACGTTGTGGGAGTCGTGGAGGACTTGCACCAAATGCGGAATGTTTGTTAGCTTAGATATTTTCCATTTTTAAACGGGATAGCGAGCTAAATAGAAACACTTGGCTATTTTTGGCTTAACACACACACTCGCAACTCACCAGCTCTTTACAATTCACTTGGCGATTACACACTTTTTTGCACATTACACTATAGTGATCCTTGTAATTAGCTCGCTATCATCCGAAGTTGTAATACATTTCTTGTTTAATTTGAGTTGGTGATCGGTAGTTTCCATCACCCGAGGTTTTTTATGCCGGAGATCATTCATTGATCAAGGGCTTTTTCCTCGTATAAATCTTTGTGTCACTTATTCATTTCATTTCTGAGTGATCCTTAGTGTTGTTCATTCATTCAAGCATCATACCTCACAACAGAAAGTTTGGTTGCATTATCATTGCTTGATTTTTTACCAAAACACAAACAAACTCTTATAGCTAGATCCACGATGGAATCTGAGTTTATCGCGTTAGATAAAGATGGAGAAGAGGCAGAATGGTTACGTCAATTCTTGGAATATGTTCCAAGATGGCCTAAACCTGTGACGGCCATTTGCATACATTGTGATTGCCAGTCAGCTATTGGTAGAGCTCAAAATGCAATGTATAATGGCAGATCAAGGCACATACGACGTCGACATAACACGATACGACAACTACTCTCAACTGGAGTTATCACGATTGACTATGTAAAGTCAGAAGATAACATTGCGGATCCGCTTACGAAAGGCTTAAGCAGAGAAGTAGTACATAAGTCGTCAATGGGAATGGGACTAAAGCCCTGTGAGTAAGTTTGTACAACGGTAAACCTATCCTAGAAGATTGGAGATCCCATGATCTAGGCTCAATAGGACCACCTAACTGTACGAACTGAGGTCACTGTGGGGGAGTACCTCAACATACAAAGGGAGTTACAAACTTCCTAGTCCATTCCTGATTAAAATCAGTGATATCAAGAGAGGTTAAGCATATGGCTTTTAATGATTTGTAAATCACCTATGTTAGAGAGAAGTGGGGTCGCTTCGAATGGAATTGGGGGGCACAATTCCTAGAGCTCTCGCAAAACCAGGATGGTGTTCCATGACCATAACGGACACATCTATGAGGGGTTAGCCAGACCAAGAAGAGTAATGTGTGATGTGTAATAACGTCTACGTAAAAAGGGGTTGGTTCAAGGACATCGCGTCTACTAATCGCTAGGAGACTAAGTACACATCACAACGGAAAGTTCAAAGGAAACACCTACTTATCCGGCAATACTCAACTATTGAAGTTGTATCGAGAAACCTGGAAGTGGATTGATTTCCATTCATGTGGGGGATTGTTGGAAATTATTTTGAATGGAAATTGTATTTTCATTAAAGAAATAATCTAAAGAAATAATCTAAAGAAATAATCTAGAGAGAGCATTGAATTATTTGGAAAACTTGAATTTTAGTATTCAAGTTGTCCCACATAGGTGGGATGAAGAATAGGAGAGTGGTATATAATAAGGAGTGTAAGGAAGATGATATCTTCTATACAAGTGGACACACCCAGTGGCAAGCCTGAGGGCCCGTAAGGGCCCGAACGCGCCCGCGCCCGGGCACGGGCTCGGGAGCAGGGCGATGGGCGTAATGTGGCGTTTTGATGGCGCACTTCGCACATTCGCATCGCCGCTTGAGAGCCGCCTTATGATTTTTGACTGGTACATAATTACTAAACTGATTGCTGAAGTTGACTGCTACATAATTGATGATAGTGACTGCTGAACTGCTACACTATCCAAGTGCTGAATTATCTGATAGTGACTGCCATTATCTCATAAAGTGGTTGAATTATCAAACTTAGTGCTGCACTATGTCTCTGCATGATTGTTAAAGATCAGTGCTTTTTGTGCCTATAAAAAACGAGTTCAGCTCATCAGTTTTCGTAAAAACAAATACCAGCAAACACCAATACACGAGAACATCTCATTCTTCACTAAAAACCTCTCTTTCTGTTGCATGAGCTGCAGTACCAACGATCAATCATTCCCGTCACTGAAGGAACTCTACGTCCTTGTTTCAGGTACATCTTCAGGTGCTAGGCTAGTCCCGACAGTACTAACTGCTTCGGCTGTTGTACCCTGGGAGACAGACGGTTCAACTGGGTGACCCGAAATCTGTTTTAAGGGAAGCGTGTTCTTCGCGTGCCTCAGTCACCATTCTTTCTGTTTCATTTTTTCTTGTTTATATTCCCAGTTTTTTTTTAAGTTAAGCTAACTGTGATAAAATTAAAATCAGTTCTTGTTTATTTTTTGTTATCATAATTTTGTGAACGGTGTTCCTACATTTAAATCCTACAAATTAGTTTTGATATTTTCACAGTATGAGTTTAGGATGGAAAAAAAAAAGAAAAGGAATATGGTTTAAACATTTA
This sequence comes from Helianthus tuberosus, assembly GCA_030545235.1. Lineage (NCBI taxonomy): Eukaryota > Viridiplantae > Streptophyta > Magnoliopsida > Asterales > Asteraceae > Helianthus > Helianthus tuberosus. Next base: position 2,528,416 of record JARYGA010060305.1, read on the forward strand.
ACTGTTTATTTCAGAAAAAAAAATCGCCCAAAACCGAGCTGGAAGGGGATCAAACCGGTGTCCTCAAGTTTACGTGCACCCGTCCCTTCCACTGAGACAAGTGTCTAACCCAGAAGGAATTCATTTATATGCAGCCAACTGTTCTTCATAAATTGATATAATGTAATGTAAAAAAAATGATCAGCGATAAACAAGGGGCAGGGGGGTCGAACGACGTTGTGTCTCTTACAAACCAAAACCATTCCACCACTTCATTAGTTTGCAACTTAATCAGCTTTTAATTCATATGTACCATTTCACCAGTTCATTGGTTAAATATGTGGATTTCAAAGGATATAGGTAACGGGTTTGAGACCTGTCCCACACATTCATTTTTATTTAAAATCCTAAATCACTAGACCATATTAAATAGAATAGATTGATCAACTTAAAACAAATTTGTTTAAGTTAATTTTTTTAATAATATATATGTTTTAGAAGGTTAATGAGCAATGATTGCTTCTGATTGGTCGAGTTGCCACTTAGGCCATCCGTAGTCATAAAGCCCCTTGTGGGGCGTTATGCGACACGTGTCGTGCCACGTCACACGGGGGCGTTATATCACTAGAGCCCGTAGTCATAAAGCCCCTACCCATCATTACCTATTTAATAATTTTCAATTTTATTAATTAATATAAAAAAGCTTGCTTGTTTGTGATTGGTCAAAAGTTTGAAAGGAACCAGAATAACGCCGCTATTATCATCGCGCCATTCAAAAAATTTTGGCCATAGCGCCCTGCGTTTCGGTGTTCTTGGGCGTTTTCCGGCGCCATCTCCGGGCATAGCGCCCCACTACGGATCACCTTACAATCCTAAATTGGAACACATAAGCTTTTTATGTCTTCTAGATTTTGACATGAGTTTAAATTATTAAATTTAAGGGTATACGGAGTGGTGCGGCAAAGGGGAGTGGCAAAGGGTTTTGCCGCGCGGCAACACCGCCGCCGACCCCTTTGCCGCTGCGGTTTCATTGTCGTTCGGTGATGGCATGCCGATGCGGGGAGGGAGTGTATGTGTGAGAGAGAGGGTAGTGTGGGGTGGGATCCATTCCAATCTCAATCAATCACACTTTTTTTCCTTTTAAAAAAAATAGTTTACCACTTCACCAAGTGTCTAAACCATTGCCAACACTTTTGAGTATAGTTTACCACTTTGACATGGCACAATCTCAGGTTGATTTTTTAGTTTGTCACTCTCAAGTGTTTAACCACTCCTTACACCTTAATGAACAATTGCATATTTACCATTAAAAAACTTTTTAATATTTACCCTAATTAAAATTAAAATTGCATATACGTTCTTCCCTAACTAATAAAATTGAAAATTTACCCATTTTCATTTATTTCATTAAAAACATGTTATATAATGACTTTTTACCTTTATTATTAGTTGAACTTTAAAAAATTACATATTTACTCATTTTTACTAGTTTTTGTAGTTTTTTTCACAAATCTTTTTGTGTGTTTTTTTACGTTTTGCTTGTTAGTTTTCTTTTGTTGTTTTTTTTTTACAGTCTAAACACTGAAATAAACTGTTAAAGGACGTATATGCGTATTTTTTCATAAAATATAAACAATTTTCGAATAAGTGGGAGCTTAATTAGAGGACTACAAACCAAAGAAAAGAATGTAACTTGCTTTAAACGTAATTTAATGTATATATTTATAAATCAGCTGAAAATCATTCTAGTTAGGTTTTTTACTAAGTTTTTTGTTTTGTGTTTTTTTTTCTTTTAAATATTAAACGTATTTTAATGTTATATTTATAAATCAGCTGAAAATCACAAACACCTCTAGATAAATCTTAGCAAAATAAATATCTTAGTAAAAAGGAAAAAAAAAATTTAACTAAGTAGCAAAACGTAAAAAAAATAAAAATAAAAAGAAATGTGAAAAAGGCACAACAACTAGTAAAAATGAATACATATGTAATTTTTAAAAGTTTCAGTAAAAATATGGGTAAAAAGTCATTATATAACTTGTTTTTAATTAAATAAATAAAAATGGGTAAATTTGTAATTTTATTAGTTAAGAAAGAGAAACATATGTAGTTTTAATTTTAAACTGGATAAATACGCAATTAAGAAATTGTTAAAAGGAAATATACAATTGTCAATAAATTCAATGGTTAAATACAAAAGTATATGGGTGGTAGAGGTTTTATTCTGAATTTTTTGTTTTCACTTTTTCCATTTATTTTTCATTTCTCTTTTATCTTTTCTACACTTTTCGATTTGTTTTGACGTTTTGTCTTAATGAGCACAGACGTTTTGTTTAAGTAATGTTATATATAACGTTTTATAAATTTATGAATATATTGTTGCACCGTACTTAGTATTATCCTTGATTCGATGAAACTTTTATTCGAATGAATCAAATACAGTTGACCTTTTTAGTTCCTTGCCGTGATGAACTGAAGTGCACCTGTTCGAACAACATCAATATCGGTCTTGTATAAGTTTGGTATATTTTGTGTAATAATTTATTCTTTTCGTTTTAGTAATAATATGATATAACATTTTATAAAAGTCAGTATATACCGTTGCGATTCGATTAAGTTCAAGATTTTGTATTCTTTAAAGTTTAGCGTCACAAACCGAACATAACCCAACCAAGCAACATCAGAACCGATATCATATTCATCTTTACGGTTTCCTCTACGTCGCGCTATACACTTTGTTGAATACAAAGTCGTATTCCACTATTCACAATAGAATACGTTTTGGTATTGTAAGTTTTATCAAGTGTCGGCATCGTTACGAACCAAACCAAACCGAACCGTTATCGATCAAACAACATCAGAACTGATATCGACACTCGTTTTAATATTTTGTTATCGCCGTAAAGTACGTATTCACTGATATAACGAGCATGGGTATGTATCGTACTTGTAATATAACGAAACAAACTGATACCGACCAAACGTATCAAGAATAATCGAACCGAATTTCACAATTTACACATCTTTTCAAAATACAAGCCCAACGTTTAGCCCATTTATCACAAACCCCGAGCCCAAACAAACCCAAATAACAACAACCCTAACTAACCCTATAAATACTCATTTTCTTTCATTATCTGAAACCCTAGCTTCATCTTCTTCTCAGGCGGCGAAAATGCAGATCTTCGTGAAAACCCTAACGGGGAAGACGATCACGTTGGAGGTCGAATCCTCCGACACGATCGACAACGTGAAGGCAAAGATCCAGGACAAGGAAGGCATTCCACCGGACCAGCAACGGCTAATTTTCGCCGGAAAACAGCTCGAAGACGGCAGAACCCTAGCGGATTACAACATCCAGAAGGAGTCGACTCTGCATCTGGTGTTGCGGCTCCGTGGTGGGGCGAAGAAGAGGAAGAAGAAGACGTACACGAAGCCGAAGAAGATTAAGCACAAGCATAAGAAGGTGAAGTTGAGTGTGCTGCAGTTTTATAAGGTGGATGATGCTGGGAAGGTGCAGAGGTTGAGGAAAGAGTGTCCGAATGCCGAGTGTGGGGCGGGGACTTTCATGGCGAATCATTTTGATCGGCATTATTGTGGTAAGTGTGGGCTTACTTATGTTTACCAGAAGGCTTGAGGTTATGTTTGTTTAAGTTTTTGTTATGTGTTTTTGTCAAACTTTTGTTGAATTGGATACTTTTATGTTTTGATTTAGTAATACATTTTGATCTATTGGCTATTTAGATAGTTGTGGTTGCTGGTGGTTAGATGTTTGTTTGGATTCCATGTTATGTGTTCATAGAAAATTTAGATTATGGAGGTCGTTGTAGGCATGGTTGTAGAAATCGCTAGTAGCTGGTCGGTTGGTGGGGAGAAGACTAGAGATCAATCGGGATTAACGGGAGATTGATCGGGATTAACGGGAGATTGATCGGGATTAACGGGAGATTAATCGGATATAATCGGGATTAATCAGTAATTAATCAAGATTAATTGACAATTAATCAAGATTAATTGACAATTAATCGGGGATTATTCAGTGCCTAGTCTGGATTTTTACAACCATGGTTATAGAATTTGAAACTTTGCTTAGGTTAAGTTATACATTTATATTTGCTGGTTATTTATGTAGTTAATTTAGGGGTGTGCACACTGTAACAGTATTTGAAGTAATTGGTTTGGTTTATTTATCGGTTTTTGGCTTGGCTTGGTTATTTTTGGTTAATAATCAAACCAAACAAGGGCTAAATTTTTGACTTAGAAATAAATGTAATCGATAAATACATGAAATAGATGTATAAATATATAAAATAGAGGTATAAGTACGTGAAATGGATGTATAAAACTAGAAATATATGAAAATATTAATGGTTTGCTCCTGTTAATTTAGGTTAACCAATGCTACAAAAGAATAACCGATTTTCGGTTAATTTTGGTTCGGTTAACGGTTCGGTTTTTGCTCACACCGACATTAACTATGGCTGTTTGATTGTTGTGCTTATCACATTGTTTAACACATCCAAGCATCCTTGTTTAAACATAGAATGCTTTTTGAAGGGTAACAGCGAATGCTTAAATTGTTTTTATGGATCTTGATTGTTGAATGCAAAACTAATATTGCTTTGATTTGGTAATGCATCTTATTAATCGATTACTTTACAGCTATGGTTATTAGTTTTGTTATTATTGGGACGTTTGGACATGTTCTCTAAATCATAATCTGATTTATTATTTGTTTGGGTGCCTGTCACTTTGTAAAACTTACTGAAAACATCTCTTTTGTCAGTCAATAAGCAGTGTTTGTTTAAGTTTTTTGCTTCTACATTTAGCATTATTTATTTATATTCTTAAGCATGATCAGTTTTTAAGTGCTAAAGAATCATAGCTAGGTAGTTTTTTATCATTCAAATATACGTGTTAACACACCAATAATTAGATTGCTTTCTGAATTAGTTTCTGGATGTATAAGCCTTGATCATCAGTTTCACTTAAATGCAGTGGCCTACTAGACTGCGTTTTGAAACAATGTGTCTAGTGTTCTCTTTCATTTGACAACCTCTAAAAGGCTTGAGCCTTGAAGCATTTTGAAATTTATTGGTTTAAGAAGCGTAGACGTGAGGCGATTGCTGTATATGTCTAAGCTAACATGATATATGCAACTTAACTCACATCTATTATGCTTTTTATACTTATTATCAATATCAATTTTTGTTATTAATGTTTAATCTTCATTTTAGAACAACCAATGTTAACCCGCTTAGCACTGCCTTAAGATCCAGAACCGTTTTACAAGCGTTTTTATGATCGCTTTGTGTGCTTTGTCTTGTTTTTGCTTTTCAAATTTAAGAAGCCTAGTCAAGCTTTGTGTATGCAGTTTGGGTTTGAGCGCTTTTGATAGACAAAATCTATTTCTTTTTGTAAAAATTGGTTCTTTTTTAAATAGATCATGAACACAGGTCAACTTTTTTTTTCAAACTGATTGCAATCAACTAACAGCATGTAAATGAAAGATGAGTTAAACAAGTTAAAAGATACTTTAATGTCTGTTTATTTTCTTACAATTTAAGAAAGTAAATTAAAAGTGTTGTCGGGTCAGCTAACTGCTAACAGACCATTAGTTTTGGTTTTGATTGCGTTTTTGGGCCAGACAGTGTAGGTTATTTTGTTTGCGCTTTACATCGCACCATGTTGGTTTAAACTAAATTTTTGGTTCTAAAGTGACAAGTGTCTCACCTTTCTAAGTAAATACAAGTAATGGTATTCATGGGCTAGTTTGATTGGTTTTTATTTTTTTTTGCTAGACTGCTATGTTTTTTAAAATGTTAAACTATGCCGGCAAAGTAAGGTAGTTTGGCTAGAACAGTAAATTGTTTTATAAGTTAAGTGTCCACTTTTTCTATTTTCAGACCAAATTTCAAAATTGTACCATTTTCTCCATGACATTCTTAAAACGTGTCATTTTAGTCTAAAAAACTAACCATAATTAAAAACTCAGTTAGCTCAGAGGTAAAAAGGTCATTACATAGTATTTTGGAGTGGTTCAGAGGTTGGAGCATTACACGGTGAAGTGTATGCAAAACCTGTGAACCATTATATGTAAAATGACCATTTTACCCCTAAGCAGTGGCGGATCTTGCCCGTTGAACATGCCAGGGCCGAAAGACACGGGCACTAAAAAAAGCCCGGGCCAAAAATAGTATATATAAAAAATTTTGATCGAAATGCGGAAAATTAGCACTACGGCCGAAAAACTTGCCCGGGCCGCCGTGGCCCTGCCACATGCCTATTAAGAACCGCCCCTGCCCCTAAGCAAACTGAGTTTTTTAAATTTTGGTAAGTTTTTTGGACCAACATGGCACGTTTCAAGAACGTGGAGAAATGACAGGGACGTAAATGACCCTTAACTCACTTTATATATATACCGTCTAAGTATCTAACCATATGCTTTATTTACGAAAATCATAACAAATGGTCAATCGTATGCAGTGGATTTGGTTTAAACATAAGGTCCTAAGTTTCATGCTACACCAAACTGTTAAACTGATGAAGTGACAAACTGTATAGTTTAAACGGCAAAGTAAATGTTTTTTAAAACTTAAGTTGCCAAACCAGCCGATTTGATTAGGTTTAGTCGTTTTTATTGGTTTCTGAACGTTTCTGATTATAAATACTGCACCAACTTTACATGATGAAAATGAGGTCTCGCGTATGTTTATGATCTTGAATGGTAGTTACTAATTATACAAAGACGAGTGATTGATGTGCAAAAGTGTGAGCGAACGTATGTTTTTTGACACTTGGTAATAGAAACGAAACTAGGTAAAATAACTAGTCATATTGTTCGCATAGTTAGAGAAATGGACATGTTTGTAATATTAGGTCATGCAGTGTAATTTAAAGTTTCATGCAATGTTGTAAAACAAGTCTCGAAGGCCGAGTACTCGTCGAGTTATTGCTACAATGTAAGGCTGCCAAAGCGATTTCTTCAACTCCGCCAAATCGTGGTTAACCTCGGTCAGAATTGAAACTAAAACTTTACAAGTTTCAAGGAATGAATATCAATTTTTGAAATACTTTACTATTTGAACATGTATTTTTTATTTATACTGATATTCACGTATTTTGTTATAAATATTAATAAATTTATGATATGTAACATAATTTTCCAAAAACTAATTCTTTTATAATTTAACATGTCCGAGTACTCTTCGCCTAAGACGCGTACTTGCAACTTCCCAGACGACAAACTAGGGAGCACCTGATGACTTTTGCAACCATGATATCATGAACTAAGAAAATAAAAACGTAGCCAAATAATATATTATGTACAGCTATTTAATCATAGAAAATTTTTCGTATTTAGGTGGGTAGAGTAGAAAATTTATTTTTGGAAAGAAGCAAATGTATGGTGATGGACAAATGGTACTTGGTAGGAAAGCATAACCCAACTCAACATAGTATGTGGGGTGGGTGTGCATTACACACCAATCTAGTTGGATAAGCTACCTCATAGCCCATTTTGAGTTCTTACTAATTAAATAAACATATCTTTAGTATTTTGTTTTATATTATTTGTCTTGAAGTTAAGAGATTCTAATGATGATCAAGAATAGTTAGTAGAAGTATTCCTATTAATCAAGCATTTAGGTTTCTTTCTAAATATAATCATAGATAATTTCTTATCGTTTGCTAATAGAATAAGAAAAACTGAACCATAAAAACCGTTTGCTAATGCAATAAGTAGTGGAGAGATAAACACAAACGATTACATAATTGTCCGGTGTATCACATTCAAAACAACGTATAGATATACTCTATGTGAATAGATGTATTTTATGTTTCTTGCAGTTATCAATATGTTTTTTTAATCTAAAATTAATTCCTCTATATATAACAGAGAATATTGGATTTTAATAATCCCGATTATTCGTCGTTGGCAGCCAACAGTTCCAACTTTAAAAATAACCACTGGCAATCCTAGCTTTTAACATATTGGTCTCCAATAAACCCTAACTAACAGAAACCTAACGACGTTAGTCTTCGGTCGCCGGAAAAACGTTTTTTGGCCGGAAAACTCAACATTTTCGTCCCGAACCTCTTTGTAACCTTATTACGGACCTTTGGGAACCTTTTTCTAGTAAAAGTCTCAATTATTAAAGTCGCCGGAAAACTCCCTTTTTGCCGGAAAACTTCTTTTTCGCCAGAAAACTCAACTTTTTCGTCCCAAACCTCTTTGTAACCTTAGATCTGATCTATAGAAACGTTTTTCTAGACAAAAATGGTTTTCCGGCGACCGGAGACTAACGGCGTTAGGGTTCTGTTAGTCAGGGTCCATTAGTGGCCAATATGTCAATAGTTGGGACTGTCAATGGTTATTTTTGAAGTTGAAATGGCGGCCAACGGCGAATAGTTAGGATTATTAAAATCCAATATTCCATATAATAGGTTAACCAAACAAAATACAACCGCAATAACTTTCTAATAATCAAAGTATTATAACTCAACTGTAAAAACTACTAGTCATTATGGTAAACCATGAATCATCAAAACTACTCTAAATCATTAAGACCTCAAAAGTGATATCAAACGGGTTACACACTATGTTAATGCGTGTACTTTTTAAAAAAAATACAAGAGTTGAAACTTGAAAGGATCGGCTTGTATTGGATTAAAAACTACCACTTTTAATCTTATTAAATAAAAGGTGGGCCGATTTGACCAAATTAAGGTTTTTTTTTAATTTTATTTTTTTTAAACGTGGACGATTTTTTTAAACGCTTGGTCTTAGTGTGCAACTTCTATTATACACTTCATATGTCATTATAATTTGTAACGTGCGGCCATACTGATAGTGGATATTTCACGTTAATCTCTGCTTTCACAATATTCAGCATCAAGAAGTTGTGGAAAAGTATGTTTGGCTTTTAAAATTAGTTGTGACGGTTGTATTGTTAATATTACTCCCTCCGTCCCATTAAAAGTGTCTTATTTTGAATTTTTAAAGTTTTTATTTATAAACTTTGACTTTAATTATATATCTTTGGGGTATTGGATTTTAATAATCCCAAGTTTCACTAATTGGCCGGTAATAATCCCAACTTCAAAAATTGCCTACAACAGTCCCAACTTGTAAGATTTTGGCCACCAATGATCCTTGTCTAACCGGGTTATAACCCGGTTAGTTTTTTGAAGTTTTGAGCGGCGGAGAAGGTCACTAGAGGTTGGAGATGACAAGTGGTGGTCTCCTTTGGTGGTTTCAGGGGTAAAGAAGGTCGTCGGAATAAGTTGCAGGTCACCGGAGTTGCGTAGATGGTGGAAATTTTAAACTTTTGAGAAGCGGAGAAGATTACAGGAGGTCGGAGATGATTGGTGGTGGTCTCGTTTGGTGGTTTCAGGGGTAAAACGGGTCGCCGGAATAAGTTGCAGGTCACCAGCCCAACAAGGTTATAACCCAGATAGACAAGGATCATTGGTGGCCAAAATCTTACAAGTTGGGACTGTTGTAGGCAATTTTTGAAGTTGGGATTATTACCGGCCAATTAGTGAAACTTGGGATTATTAAAATCCAATACCCCTATATCTTTTGTGTTATATAAACTTGATGAAAATTAACCCGATAAAAACACTTGTAAAACACACTCAAATCATATAACTTTCATCAAGTATTATCTAATACAAACAAAATTATTTAAGTTCAAAATTTATAAATAAAGACTTTGAAAATTCAAAATAAGACACTTTTAATGGGACGGGGGAGTATTATAATTCATATCTAACACTTGTAGTTGGTATTAAGAGTTGAGATCTACGGAAAAAAATAATTATAACAGCTATGTTTTACGCCATATGGGTTGAATTAGTATGATTTGACCAATTTTATTTTTTAAAATAACGTAAAAGAAATTAGAAACTGCCAATTTAGAGGGGTGTGAATGTAGTTGTGAAAACAAATAATTGGTGCCTAGGTTAACATGATTTTTTTTTCAATTCAATTAAGTGGTCAAAGTTCTTTTTTTTTTCATCCAAAAATTCATAAATTGTAGGCTTTTAGTAGGGGTATAAACGAGATGAGCTACTGGTGAGCTATGCTACACAAAATGAGTTTGCTAAAAGCTTGAACGAGCCCCACTGGGGTCGGTGGTCCAGTGGCAAGGCAAAACCTTTTAATATACTTAAATGTGAGGTTTTGGGTTCAAATCTCACAAGAAGCAAAAAAATTGTCGTTAAAAATAAAACCTGAACACAGTGGCGGACCCATGAATTATTGTCTAAGGGTGCGAATTATTAGATGTCCAATGATTACAACTCACTATTGTGTAACAATACAATTGTGCACCTAACCTAATCAAGAATGCAAAATTTATACATAAATCAAGTCTTTTAGGTATAATTAGAAAAGAAATAGATTATCAACCTCATATAAAAATTATAATAAACGACAAACTTACATATTCATCATACTCTATACATCTCTTCCACACGAGACTTACATCCATAACCATTTGATTATGAAACATCTTACATTTTAGTACCGTTATGTCAAACACATATGGTGCTGATTTGATTAAAATCAAACTTTTTTTTTTGTTAGTTTTCATTTTGATAAGATGTGTGAATAGAAGTTCTTTTTTTCGTGATGTGTGAATAGTGTGATGTACTTAGTCTTTGAATGCTTTGAACTTGTACTTGAAAGGGAATCATTATAGAAGGCTATATGTTCAAATGTCTTAATTGTTAAAATTGGTCAATCTTGGACGATTTACCTAGATGTAGGGTTCATGCTAAGAGAGGTTATGATATATTATTTGTATGTCTAAGATCTAGAATGTTAAATTCAAAGTTGGTTACTTTTTGTTAAGGGCTAGATGGTTTCATAATTTGAGAATTGTTTTAACTAGTAAATTATTCAGGTAAGATTGGATCAAGTAGACAATAGGGGTGGCAATTCTTGACACGACCCGTTGATCTAACCTGAACCCGACACGAAAAAACAGGTTTGGGTCTACTAACACGACCCGTTTAAGAAAACGGGTCGGATACGGGTTAACCCGTATTAAAAACTGGTTGACCCATTAACCCGTTTAACTATTTAGATAAAAAATCTTTTATATTTTTGTTTTTTCGGTTTCTATTTTACATGGTTAGTTATAATAATGTTAATTTTGACACATTATAGTATTTATTTATCACACTCATACTCATCATTAAACATGTTATCGATAACCCGTTTAAAACCGAACAACTCATTTATAAAATCGTCAACTTATATCACTCATTTAAAAATATGGGTTAAACGGGTCGGGTTCGGGTGGGTTAGGGTTGAAATCTTTGACCCGAATAATAATATGGGTCGGGTTCGGGTTGAACATTTCAACACACCAATCCGCCAACCCATCACCCGACACGATTGCCACCCCTAGTAAACAAGCAGGCTTGATTTCTTGAAAGTTAAATACCCAAATTTGTCCAAATATAATTTATAGGATTAAACCTAATTACATAAATATAGGTCGGTTAACCTACAAGAGTGTTTATCGTGCGAAGTGAACGCGAGCATCTCAACCACACATCTGAAATACCCTATGCCTTCAATTGAACGCGGTGCCACAATAGTAATCAACTTGACATAATTACACACGTTATTGCATAATTACGCATAGGTTGGGTTAAACCCTAATCACGCACATTATTTGCATAATTACGTATGTTATAATGCATAATTATGCACGTTAAAAAATTCAAAACCCTCATGCCACCAAACATAAAAATTACGCATGTTAAACTCAAAATTGCACATGGGTTGTTTCAAACCCTAATTACGCATGTTATATACATAATCACACATCTCATAAAAAATAAGAAATGACACGCGACACAATCTCCTACTCGCGTACGCTTCGTACGATAACCACTCTTGTATTTTACACTTTGTCGTTCCGCATAAATATACTATATATTCATAGTTGTAGACAATAGACAATTTAATCATTGAACGTAACATAGTTGTATTATCCGTGCAATTGTATGCAACGTCGTTCCAAATGGTAAAAAGATGTGAAAGTTTTTGCATTCATATGCAACCACTTTTAATTGCTTGGAAAAAAGAAAGGTTTAATACAATTTGAAAAAAATATAATAATGTACTTGACTTTACATATACAAATGTGTTCGTTCGTTTATTGAAACAGAGACGATTTACAGACTAATGACAAGTAGACGGACAACAAGTTGCGTCGCTACCCCCTTCTGCATAGCAAACCATACCATGCTAAACACAAAATTTTGCCCCTTAACACGCACGGTGTTACTGCTACCCGCTTGAAGGACCGCAAACTAATAATAATCTTAAATATTGGTATGACATATGTTTTCTAGTTAATTAGGCTCTCTAACTGACTACTAACCTGAAGCCCACGGCAACCAAACTTGATAAGATTGAGAAAAAAAATCCAACCACAATTTGACAAAATATAGAACCAATTAACAAAGAGATGATTCAATTTTGTTTTTTTATAACCGATTTTAATAGTTTGATTATGCGTATATGTGTGTTATGCTTATATGTTTTAAAACCGATTTTAATAGTTTGAGCGAAATAGCAAAACCTTCTTTTTTTGGTAACAACTATGTTATTCTTTTAAGCAAAACCACTGGTTATAAAAATCTACAAACCAAAACATGGTCACCCCTAACCCCTAAAACCTGAATTGGGTGTAACCGTGTAAACTAATCTTGACTTCGTTTTAGGCTAGTTTTCCGTGTTTGAAAGCCTACATAACACACACATACACATGTGTATACATATATGTATATATATATATATATATATATGTGTGTGTACAAGTGTAGAGTATGTATTGGCATGATGGTGCATGCCCATTAAATAATGTTTAGACATAATTAGGTGATAATATAATGTTTGTCAAGTCTATGAGTAGTAGGAAGTAGGAACGTATGAAAAACTTAAATTAGTTGACAAACTCCAACTCCTTGTGGAGCCATTTTCAATAAATGGTGGGACGGTGGACCCATCACTCTCAAGATTAACACAACCATTCCCTAAAACACTATAAACGAATCAACTTCAAAGTTTAATATTGGTAGGGTTTAGTTTGGTTTTTATAATTATTGGCTTTTAACTCGATTCCACTGTCTCCACATTATTGAACGAATAAAATAACATGTCACCACGACCTTAAGTTATGCATTCACACATGACACATGTATTGTTCATATTAAATACCTTTTTTTATATTTAGAGTAAATTGTCAAAATTGTCCCTGAGTTTTGGTCATTTTTTCTACTTTAGTACAAAACTCAAATCTTTTTAATCTGGATCCCTGTGATTTCAGTTTTGTTACCATTTTCATCCAAAATCAAAATATCGTCAGATTTTCCAGTTAACATCCATTTTTTTTGTTGTCTTTTTTCTTTTTTTAATGAAGGGCAGAATGGTCTTTTAACGTTTTATTAAACAAATTAAAAAATATGACCATTTTGCCCTTCATTAAAAGGGAGGAAAAAAACAAAAAACTAGATGTTAACTGAAAAATCTGATCAGATTTTGTTTTTAGATGAAAATAACAACAACAAAATTGAAACCACACGGACCCAGATTCAAAAGGTTTTAGTTTTTGAGTAAAGTGACAAAAGTGATTAAACCTTAGGGACCGTTTTGGCAGTTTACTCTTATATTTATGTAGCACATAACTAATACTTTAAGACTGAATTAACACCATAAGTGAATGTTTATTTATCCTATTCACGTTTATAAATTTTCATTAGTGGGAGCCCTAAAACAAATCAGCATCTACTAATAAGATAGTTGCAAATTGAACTTTTATTTTGCCTAATAAAAAAATAAAAAAAATTATAACATTTGGTGATAAAACTAAACAAGTTTATACCAAGTTATTTAAAAATATATATATGTTTCTTTTTCCTCATTAAGCAAACTTTAGTGGGGGATTTTCGGCTATATCAATTGATTTGAGTCACATCTTCAATCATGACGGATCAAATGTTGGGTGTCGGAGTCGAGTGATTCCAAAGACCATTTTAAGTGTAATCCATTGTTTGAGTCGTCTTTTTATGGTAATATATAAATAGCGACCCATATTCGAAAAATGACCCTAGTATAAAAAATCTCTTAGATCTACCACTGCCCTACACCCGATGTGCATAATGATAACTAATTTATTTACATGTCTATTTGGTAATTACATGTATAGGTGATAGGGTTGTTCATTTTTATCCGAAACCTAACCCGGAGTTGAAGCCACCCGAACCCAAATTAGATAAAACCCGAACCTTAAATGGTTTGGTTATCGGGTCACTTTTTCCCAACGAAAAACCAAAATAACCCGACCCGAAAAAACCCAAATATGAAAAAAAAAATTGAACATTTAATGTCTTTTTTTAGATTTGTTTTGATTTAGAGTTTTTGGTATATGAAGTATTATGTTTTAGGACATTTGAATATTATCATATCATATTGTCAAATATTGTTTTAATTTTGATGATATTTTTTTAAGTAGAATGATGAATTTTAATTATAGTTTGCGATTTTTTTATATTACATTTAAACCCGAAAACCAAACAACCTGACCCGAATAACCCGAACCCGACTAACCCGAGCTTTAAATGGTTCGGTTATCGGGTCACTTTTTCTCAGCCAAAAACCCGAATAGCCCGACCTGAAAACCCCGAAACCGAGAAAAAAACCGAAAACACTACCATAGTTTTGTCAAAAAAACTAAAACGAGCGCAAGACTATAATTTTACACTGGGAGCAAAATTGTAATTTGATAGATAAAAAAAACAAAAACGATAGCAAAACTGTAAATTTGAAATGAGAGCAAACCCGCAATTTGACTAGAAGAAAAAAAATTAATGGCAAAACTGTAAATTTAAATTAGACAAATTCGTAATTTAACTGGACTATTAGGAAAGTATTACCTGACGGTTGACACTATTCTCCTCCATGTGATTTGTAGTGTATATAAATATAAATTTAAATTTGAAGACTAGTTTTGCCAATAAGAATAGTTGAGGGTTAGTTGTCGTGCTATCATGAGAAAGCTGGTAAACAAATAATAGTGAAAACTGAAAAGACAATAACGTGAAGGTAATGTCGTTTCTTAAATTACCCGCCAAAACAAACAAACAAAGAGGGTGGGCCCACTGGCCCAATAAGCCTGCTGCTATTCAACGTTATGCATCGTTTCGTGACCACCCACGGCCTTCCTTAATTGACAAATGCAAATGCAACGGTCTCAATAATATGATTACCGGCTTTAATGAGTTGCCACATGCCTTATTATTATTATTTCTACTTTGTTATCAACATATTAATTATTATTATTATTATTTTATGTTTCTGTATCATAACAAAGATGATACATGTACAGTGGAGGGTTCAAATGAGAAATTTTTTTTTGCAAGAATAAAAAGAATGAGTTTTAAACCAATAGAATGCTCCATTATACTTTATTTAATATGTGTATTTAATGTTATTAATAAGGGCATATAGGTAAATTTCTAATTCTAATTAATTAGCTAACTAATTAAACTTGTAACTCACTTTTAAATATACCATTTCAAGATAAAATAATTTAGAGTGAAGGACAATTTTCGACATGTGTATGATAAATTTTAGTATGTGTAGGATAAATTCTTAAATGTGTATGATAAATTTAGATATGCGTAGGGTATATTTCGGTAAGTGTAAGATATATGTAGGATAAATTTTGAAAATGTGAAGGAAAAAATGTTTTTTGCTTTATTAATAAGAGATAACATAATTAATGGGAGGAGTTATAAACTATTTAATGTTTTACCATTATGTCATTTCTTCTTTTTCTTCTCACATTAAATTTCTTCTCAAATGAACATTCCCCTACATGTATATTAGTTAAATGAATAAAATTTTCTAATATAATGATGGTTGTTTCAAACTAGTTGGTCCAACCATTCCTATACCCAACAAGATATTTTTTTCTTGAAATGTGAAGTAGTCAATTGTGGTGTCAAACATTAATCAATGAATTTTTTATCCTCGAACATCAGGGGTGCGGGTGACTCTAAAAAAGCGGAGCACATCAGGGGGCTGAAAAGAAACAACAAATTGGGCTTCATTTGTATCCAAGAGACTCAGATGTCCAATTCTTCTAATATTCAGGTCAGTGCATTTTGGGATAACACATTGTTCGATTACGATACAGTTGATGCCAATGGTAGATCTGGGGGGTTGCTAAACATTTGGGATCTGAGTGTGTTTGTAAAGAAGTCCTCGACATCTAATAGGTTCTTCCTTGCAACTTTTGGGGAGTTAAGTCAGGGAGGGGGTGAGGTTACTGTAGTTAATGTATATGCTCCACAGGATAAGGCGGTTAAAAAACAGTTATGGGAGGATCTCCTGGCTCTAATGAACTCAGCGACTAATGTGGGTTCATGGATCTTTCTAGGAGACTTCAACTGTGTCCGGGAGGCTGGTGAAAGACGAAATTCAAAATTTTGTGCTGAATCCGCCAGTGACTTCAATTCCTTAATCAACACAGCTGGCCTATCAGAATATGCAATGTTGGGGTGTCGTTTTACTTATATGAAGGATGATGGGCAGAAATTTAGCAAGATAGACAGGGTGCTTGTTTGTCACTCGTTCCTATCTAAATGGACTTTCGCTAAATTAATGGGATTGCCAAGATATCGTTCCGATCACAGACCATTATTACTTATTTGCTCAGATGTGTACTTTGGTAAACCACCTTTCAGATTCTTTAACTCGTGGTTAAAGGAGGATGGTTTGGAAAATATTGTTCGCTCGGCTTACCAAAGTGTACCTCCTTTTTACCCGCCGGATAAACTATTGGCAACAAGGCTAAAAGCAATTAAGGCGGCCATTAAACCATGGTGTGAAGAGGTAAATAAAGAGAATTACGGTTTGTTACAAGATCTGATGAAGAAAGTGGAAACTCTTGACCTAAAGGCGGAAACCATGGCATTATCGAATTTGGAGGTTAAAGAAAGAGAGACATGGCTGAAAACTATCAATGAAATTGACGAGTGTAGGATGGAAGATCTTAAGCAAAGAGCGAAACTAAAATGGGTGGTAGATGGGGACGAAAACTCATCTTTTTTTCACGGTATAATCAAGGGCCATAAAAAAAACAATCGTATTAACGGATTGATATTCAATGATGTATGGGTTTCACAACCGGAAGCATTAAAAACAGAAATTCAAGACTATTTCCAATCCATCTTCATGGAAAATAATCATGATAGACCGCTTTTCATCAACAACGGCTTCAGGATGCTATCCTCTTCACAAGCGGCTGCGCTTGTAACGCGATTCAAAAGGGAGGAAATAAAGGAGGCGGTTTGGAGTTGTGGGAGCGAAAAGGCACCGGGCCCCGATGGGTTTACTTTCAAATTTTTAAAATCTTTTTGGGATATTTTTGAAGCAGACTTCTACTCCCTACTTGATTATTTTTATGTGCACGGAGAACTCAACAGGGGTTGCAACTCAAGCTTCATTACACTTATTCCCAAAATATCCAATCCTCAACTAATCAAGAATTTTCGGCCTATCAATCTGATTGGATGCATATCTAAAGTTGTCTCTAAAATACTAGCCACCCGACTAAAAGGGGTGATTGGGTCAGTGGTGAGTGTTGAGCAAACCGCATATATTGAAGGGCGTAGTATTTTGGAAGGGCCGTTGATTGTTAATGAGCTTGTCTCGTGGGCAAAGAAATCGAAACGTAAAGCAATGCTATTTAAGGTGGATTTTGAAAAGGCTTTTGATTCAATAAATTGGGGCTTCTTGGAATCGGTGTTATCCCAAATGGGCTTTCCAGCTTTATGGAGGAAATGGGTTTTGGGCATTTTATCATCGTCAAGATCATCCATACTAGTCAACGGCTCACCGACTTTGGAATTTAATATTCAAAGGGGGGTGCGTCAAGGCGACCCGTTGTCCCCACTACTCTTCATCATTGCCATGGAGGCTCTTCATGTGGCTACGAGTAGTGCAGTAGAGTCGGGGATCTATAGGGGCTTGAAGACACCGGGCATGGGTTCAACAATCTCTCATCTTCTATATGCGGATGATGTCCTCTTTGTTGGAGAATGGACCGAGTTGAATTTTCACAACCTCGCAAGGATGTTAAGATGTTTTCACTTGTCTTCGGGCCTTAAGGTGAATTTCTCTAAAAGTCAACTTTTTGGTGTAGGTGTGGAGAAGGACGAAATAACAAATATGGCATCCATCCTTGATTGTAAAATGGGTTCATTACCATTTACTTATCTTGGACTACCGGTAGGGGCGAATATGGGACTTGTGAAAAATTGGAAGCCCATAATTGAGAGATTTGAAAATCAACTCTCACTATGGAAAGCTAGGACACTTTCCTTCGGGGGTAGGGTGACGTTAATAAAGGCGGTACTAGGTAACTTACCAACCTATTACTTCTCTTTATTTAATGCACCCGTGGAAGTGTTGAAAAGATTGGAAAGAATTAGAAGAAAATTCCTATGGGGGGGTTGTCTTGATAACAACAAGATAAGTTGGGTGCCGTGGTTCAAAGTAGTAGCTCCATTAGAACAAGGCGGTTTGGGTATTGGAAGTTTAATGGCAACAAACAGGGCATTAATGGTCAAATGGTGTGTTCGTTTCAAAAATGAATCATCTCAACTTTGGGCACGAGTTATTAAGGCAATACACGAAGGTGTACGTGGAGTATCATCCATTCCACTCAAAAGCTCATTAGGTGGAGTATGGAAAAACATAGTGAACATGGGCAGGACATCGGGCAATCAACAAGTTGAGGTTCAAGATAGGCTGAAATTAAAGCTGGGTTGTGGTAACAACACATACTTTTGGCTGGATAAGTGGATTGGGGATAACACTTTACGAGTTAGGTTCCCTAACCTCTTCGCTTTGGAATCAGATAAACACTGCAGCGTGCAACAAAGACATCAACAAACAAATGGAAACACAACTTGGGTTTGGGGCAGTACTAACATCTTAGCAGAACCGGGGGTAATAGCGGAATGGAATGAATGTTTACTGCTCTTAAATGGGAAAAACATGGGGTCAAAGTCTGATGAATGGCTGTGGTATACAGACGGATCAGCTGAAACATATCAGGTGGGTATTCTAAGGGATGAGCTGGATAAAATACAACTGATTCCAGAAACAAAAGCGTTAAAATGGATAAGTTGGGTTCCAAAAAAAATCAACTGTTTCATGTGGCGGGTCGTCCTGAACCGAATACCAACAAGGGAGGCGCTTGCAAGACGAAATGTTACTTTACCGTCGGTATTATGTGTGCTATGCAATCTGGTACAGGAGTCGGCAGACCATTTACTCGTGACGTGTCAATACGCACAACAGGTATGGGTTGCATTTTCGTTATGGTCAAAAATACCCCTTCCATGGTACCTATTGAGCGTGGTGGAGCTGCTAGAATATGTCCAGAATATGCAGCTTTCAGGAAACAAAAAGAAGGCTGTTTACACAATAATAGCAACCGTATGTTGGTCGCTATGGAGGACGCGTAACGACCTGATCTTTAACAGCAGGCACAAACAACTACATAAACTTGTCGGGGAAATTAAGGCACTATCCTTCCTTTGGATTAATTCAAGATCAAAAACTCAGAAGCTGGATTTGGAAAACTGGAGGGAATTCAAGGTGGCCTGGTAAATTGGCTCTGCAGCTCTAGTGTTTGGCTGCAGTTATGCACTGTCTCATTTGTAATTCCTTTTAGTGCAACTCTTGTTTTTGGCTGCTGTTATGCTTTGTCCCTTTTGTTTTCCTTTTGTGTACTGTACTTACTTGAGCTACTTGCTTGAGTCTTTTTTAATACATCGCCTTTATTCAAAAAATTGTGGAGTTAACAAGTTTCGTGCTGACAAGTTGAATTGATGAACTCAAACACAACCGATATATCTATTAATATCGACAACATTAACCATGATCTAGACATATTTAAGATCGTGTACTCCGAACGCGAAACATGTAACAAGTTATTATTTATAGAAAGATAAAGTCCTTAGCTAGAGTAGATAAATTGTCGCTTGTTTTGAAAGCTATTTACATGAATGCCATTTATGCCATCTTTTTTTTTACTGACGTGTATATCAAAGTGACACATCAATGGTTTTTAAACACTGTAGTATTTTTTCCACCAACATATCTATCCAGTAAGATAATATATGGTCTGAGGATGGTAAAATTTAGACAACCTTATCTCTACACCGTAGGAATAGAGAGACTGCTTCCAGTGAGACCCTCAGCTCGATAGTAATTTTGCATCAAGCCTTGGACATAAGTTGATTGGATTTACTGAGTATGATGATGATGATAAATAATAAATAAGCTACAAGGATCAACATGTATACAATTTAATTATGTGAAGATTATATAATTTTTATTATAACATAAACTGATAACACAAAATTACATAACAAATCATACATTGATTCTCACTCCCAAAACCAACTGGACCACACACACTATTCACATTTTATTTTTATTTATGGCTTTCGGTCAATGTAAAGCACATGTTGATTGCTATATTGAGTGTTGTTATCGTCCTGATACTGTAATGAACTAAACCAATGCCGACCAAAAGCCCTCCATGAAGCGCATGAAATTCCACTAGTATATATTAAAGACTCAACTGGGTTAACGGGTTGTAAACTAGTTAAATGGATCATAGACGGGTTAACGTGTAAAAAGTGCGTTGACTTGTATTATTAAACAGATTAATCAAGTTGACCTGAACATAACATGCTTATTAAATTGTTATAAATGAAAACTTAATTATTTTAGCGTCATGCATTACATGATACATGTTTACCCTTATCCCTTTTGTGATAATAACCCACATATCTTGTATATTGTCTAAATTCTCACTCCCAAAACCAATTGGACCACACACTGTTCACATTGATTATAACAAGTAATGGTTATTTTAGAGTGCTTGGATGGAACCAATTATGATATGTAAATCTCTATAATAATAAGTTGATCTAAGGGGTTGTTTGATTAGCTCTTAATGAGCCTCTTAATGGTTAAGACTATTTGTTTCGCAAGCAGATGTCTGAATGGTTCATACATTTTCCTCTGAATGGTTAAGCATTATACAGAGTCTGAATGATTAAAACCTCTAATCTGAATTGGTTAGACATTTGTCTTTGAACGATTAAGCATTATACTGGATCTTAATGATTCAGACTTATTACTGGTTCAACACTTAATGGTTCAGCACATAACAATTTAGAAGTTGCCAAACAACCCCTAAACCTCTAAGAACATGTGTTATTACTAAAAATCTCTATAATAAATACATCTAAGCTTCTAAGAACACGTGTTATTACCAAAATACATGTAGTTCTTATAATTATATACTTGTTTAGATATTTGAATTGATGTTGAGATCGATACACATCAAGATAGAGAGGAGAAAGAGGATAAAGATTAAACCTAAATATTTTTAGGAATTTTGGGAAGTAACCATGTAAGTTGATAAGTTCTTAAAGTTCAGGATTACTATATATTTGCTAAAACGTTTCATAAGTTTTCAAAACACTTTCCATTAACGAATGCTGACAAAATTGTAGATTCACCGATCCATATCCCGTCTATGTACAAGATACCTTTGTAATGCTATTTTTGAATTTTTACCAATTTACCAATGTTCCTCAATTGAACATGTTTTCAAGACTTAACAAACACTTCAATGCATACACGGACATGATATGATGATATGGATTCTTAAGTTTCATTAGTTAAGTCACGATATAATCATTCCATGCTACACTCAACCGATCTATTTTAAACGAATCATATAATCAGTCCCTGCTACATCGAACCGACATGTTTTAAACGAATCAAACCAAATGAAAAACAATTGTTGCTTGCCTTCTATTAACTAGCTAATTTTAAGATTGATTTTGAAGCCGTTAATGTTGTCAGTTTGAACCACATATTCGCTTTTTAAAACAACAGTTTTAACATTTTATTAAGGCTCGCCGTAGTGGGCCAACGCCCTTCCACATCAGCAACAAAAAGCACCCCCATTTCACTACGAGGCAACACCAAACTTTCACCACAATAACGAATGTGAACCCTTTCTCCACCACTTTCCAATAATTAGATGCATACATACTCTAAAAGTTTGGATTAGTAACGTAACATAAACTTTTACACTTTCAAATGATTTAACATATAATTTAATAGAAAAATCAATTCAATAATAGGTGAAAACCCCCAAAATTAGATTAGATTATAGAACACAAAACAATCCTTATCGGTTAGGCCTCTCCAACAAACAAGTTAAAAACCAAAAAGAAAATTAAAACACATACATCACGTCCAATATTAAAGTCAAACGTGGCCGATGAATCGAGGAGCGTGATTTCAGAAATTTGCTGGGTCGCGTGTTCTGTGGATCCCACCATCTACGTATTTCCTATTTTTCAATTTTTTTAACTTATTTATTATTAGAGTTAAATTCCGTTTTAGTCCCTGTGGTTTGGTCATTTTGTCAGTTTAGTCCAAAGGTTTTACTTTTCGCCTATGAGTCCAAAAATGTTTCATCGTTGTCATTTTAGTCTACCGGGTTAACTTCATCTGTTTTTTCTGTTAACGAGAAGGCCAATTTGGTCATTTTATATGGCTGAATTGCTCTTTTAGTTAACAGAATTACATACAAAATGACTAAATTGGCCTTCTCGTTAACAGAAAAAATGGATGAAGTTAACCCAGTGGACTAAAATGGCAACTGTGAAACCTTTTTGGACCCACAGGTTAAAAATGAAACATTTGGACTAAATTGGTAAAATGGCCCAAACCACATGGACTAAAATGGCATTTAACTCTATTTATTATTATTTAAAATATTCAGAGTTAAATGCCATTTTAGTCCTTGTGGTTTGTACAATTTTACCAGTTCTAAAAAGATTTCACCGTTGCCATTTTAGTCTACCGGGATAACTTGATCCATTTTTTCTATTAACGAGAAAGACAATTCGGTCATTTTAGATGTAATCCTGTTAACTAGAAAGGCAATTCGGCCATATAAAATGACCGAATTGCCTTTCTCGTTAACATAAAAAATGGATGAAGTTAACCCAGTGGACTAAAATGGTAACGGTAAAACCTTTTTAGACTCACATATGAAAAACGAAACCTTTGGACTAGACTGATAAAATGACCCAAACTACAAGGACTAAAATGACATATAACTCTAAAATGTATTAAAAACTCTAAAAAAAAAGAGTTAATTACTGTTTTCGTCCCTGTGGTTTGTCAAAAATCACTATTTCAGTCCATTAGTTTAAAAATTACGATTTCAGTCCCTGTGGTTTCACTTTCGTAACAATTTCAGTCCTTGTGGTTTCACTTTCGTAACTATTTCAATCCATTTATTCTGTTAGTACAGGGACTGAAATGGTTACAAGGTGGACCAAAATGGTTACGAAAGTGAAACCACAGGGACTGAAATCATAATTTTTAAACTAATGGACTGAAATAGTGGTTTTTGACAAACCACATGACAGAAACAGTAATTAACTCAAAAAAAAAAAAAGAAAAAAAATTCTCAACCTCCATCCATCATCTTCTCCCCGTTTGCGTAACCACCACCGCACCGTTCAATTATTTCTCCCCATCACCTTTCCCTATGCCATACCCTCCCACACCATCCCACTTCTTCAATCAATTCAATTACTCTCTCTCTCTCTCTCTCTCTAACTTTCTCTCTCTAAAACCACCTTCATTATTATTCGTAACCTCTACGCTTCCATCAAATCGCCAGCCACTCGGTATTACATCTTCCTTTCTCCACTCCATTCATCGATTTCCTATCCTTCTTTATTTAACTGATTTGCCCTAATTTCATCTAATTTGCGTGTGATTTTGCAGGTTCTTGTGACGTTTTTCTCTCTCAGGTAATTCTGTTACTGATTGATTGATTTAATTTAGCGATTTTGATGTTCTGATTGTGTTAGATTGTTGCGTTTCTTGTGATTTGTGACGTGTTAGTTCTCGAGACTCTGGATTTTGGTCAAACATAGGGATTTTGATGTTCTGATTGTTGCATTCTTTTGTGATTTGGATTTGTTGAGACTTTGGATTTTGGTCAAACTTAGGGTTTCCAGTCTCCGATCATGCAGTTTTTGTATTATGTGGTTATTTTCCGGCATTGGTGGTTTCTGATCGGCTAATTTGTTTGGTTGAAAGAGAGTTTGATTGCTTGTGTGTTATGAATAGTTATCGATCCAGTCAGTTTTTTTTTCCTGATTAATTGTTAACTGTAGAAAGTGCATACATTATAGTTTGTCATCTCTTGAACTACTGCATCTTAGGCTGCACGGTGTGGGCTTCGGCCTGGGATCGTCGAGGACCGGCGCCGCACCTCCCCCCATCTCCCCCCCCCCCCCCCCCCACACACACACACACCGGCGTCGTCCAAATCGTCGGGGTGTAGATGGTGAAGACGATCCACAAAAACACAAACGCCCCTCACACACACATACATACAACTCATATATATATATATATTAGGCCCATCCCCCATTTCCTTACCTCCATCCTCTTTGCCCCATCCTCACACCCGATCTACGTGGCGCTTACGTGGCGGATCATCCTCCAAGGATGGGCCATCACCATACCGCATAGCCTTAGAATGGCAAGTTCATATCAACCATATAGCCAATTTTGACCAACCATTTATCAAGGATATGTTTATTTGTCAATTATGTTTAACCCACAAAAAAAGATGGATTCAAGCATTTTAGTTTAGATTTGAGGTTCTTAATTTTTTAAGGATAGCCAAGACACAGGGAACTATATTTCTTTTATAAAAGTAATAGTGAAATATATGGTTAATGCCTTAAACTTATGCTCAAAAAAAGATGATGGAAGAAACAACACCATAAAAAAGGTTTTCCATAAGTAAAACGCAGTGTTGAACCCTTGACCGTTAGAACTGTACTAGTTATTGGTTAGCACATCAGCAGGCCGGTGATTTCTTCAGTATCAGTATACTTTAGAATAGATAATATAACAAGCACAAACGTGATTTCACTAAACAATAACTAACTAGTATGTAATGCATCGTAAAATATGAAACATGTTGTTAACGATTCCACCGTCGGTTCTGCTATTCTGTTGAGTTGCAACTTTCTTTTTGTTTATTATTATGCTTCTACTTTTTAATCATAGCATGTATTCATACTTTCATAGCTATCGGTTTATAGCTCAGTTCCAAATTTGCGCTTCTCTCACTCATTTCTGGCTTGGCATCAATCTACTTTATAGTACCTGTGTGTAATTTTAAACCACTAACTGATTTTGCAGGTTCTTGTGACGTTTCTCTCTCTCAGGTAATTCTGTTACTGATTGATTGGTTTAATTTAGGGATTTTGATGTTCCGGTTGTGTTAGATTGTTGCGTTTTTTGTGATTTGTGACGTGTTAGTTCTCGAGACTCTGGATTTTGGTCAAACATAGGGATTTTGATGTTCTGATTGTTGCATTCTTTTGTGATTTGGATTTGTTGTGTTTTTCTGTGATGTGTTTGGTTGTTGAGACTTTGGATTTTGGTCAAACATAGGGTTTGCACTCTCCGATCATGCAGTTTTTGTATTATGTGGTTATTTTTCTGCATTGGTGGTTTCTGATTGGCTAAGTTGTTTGGTTGAAAGAGAGTTTGATTGCCTGTGTGTTATGAATAGTTATCGATCCAGTCGGTTTTTTTCCTGATTAATTGTTAATTGTAGAAATTGCATACATTATAGTTTGTCATCTCTTGAACTACTGCATCTTAGGCTGCACGGTGTGGGCTTCGGCCTGGGATCGTCGAGGACCGGCGCCGCACCTCCCCCCATCTCCCCCCCCCCCCCCCCCCCAACACACACACACACACCGGCGTCGTCCAAATAGTCGGGGTGTAGACGGTGAAGACGATCCACAAAAACACAAACGCCCCTCACACACACACATACATACAACTCATATATATATATATATATTAGGCCCATCCCCCATTTCCTTACCTCCATTCTCTTTGCCCCATCCTCACACCCGATCTACGTGGCGCTTACGTGGCGGATCATCCTCCAAGGATGGGCCATCACCATACCGCATAGCCTTAGAATGGCAAGTTCATATCAACCATATAGCCAATTTTGACCAACCATTTATCAAGGATATGTTTATTTGTCAATTGTGTTTAACCAACAGAAAAAGATGGATTCAAGCATTTTAGTTTAGATTTGAGGTTCTTAATTTTTTAAGGATAGCCAAGACACAGGGAACTATATTTCTTTTATAAAAGTAATATAATGAAATATATGGTTAGTGCCTTAAATTTATGCTCAAAAAAAGATGATGGAAGAAACAACACCATAAAAAAGGTTTTTCATAAGTAAAATGCAGTGTTGAACCCTTGACCGTTAGAACTGTACTATTTATTGGTTAGCCCCTCAGCAGGCCGGTGATTTCTTCAGTATCAGTGTACTTTAGAATAGATAATATAACAAGCACAAACGTTATTTCACTAAACAATAACTAACTAGTATGTAATGCATTGTAAATTATGAAACATGTTGTTAATGATTCCACCGTCAGTTCTGCTATTCTGTTGAGTTGCAACTTTCTCATTGTTTATTATTATGCTTCTACTTTTTAATCATAGCATGTATTCATAGCTATCGGTTTATAGCTCAGTTCCAAATTTGCGCTTATCTCACTCATTTCTGGCTTGGCATCAATCTACTTTATAGTACCTGTGTGTAATTTTAAACCACTAACTGATTTTAACAATGGTTTAATTGTAAGCAGGTTGTCTGTGTACTGTGTACTTAAAGATGTTGGGAGGAAGTAACACAAATTCATTAGTCCCTGTCTTCCTTGATGAGAATATCTTTCAGTATCCTTCAAACCAATTGCAGCTATTTGGTAATGGTGAGTTCTACTATTTTTACCCCCAAGATTAATATACTTATGCTGAACCTAATCTTCACTGTATTTTCATGGTCTTTATCTTCATGATGTACTACAATTCAAGTGGGTCATTTTCTTTAAGCTGCTCATAAGGGTTTCAAATAATTTCTTTTCGAGATTTGTTACTACCGCAAAGTCTTTGCTGTATTACTTGATCAATTGTTTTAAATTTGTTTTTCGTATTGCAAGTAAGTTGCTGGGGCTTTGTTAGATTACTCAATTAACTTACTGGATTCGTTCTTATGAAATTGGCTAATTTTTTTCTGTCTTATTTGGCATTCTAAACCTTACACATCATATGTAGTTAATCTTTCACATTTTCTTGTAGATGGAATTAGTATTAAAACATATTATAATGATATGGTTATAACTTATATGCTACTTGCTTTTGAAACATAAAGTGTACCTTAAATTGCTCATTTATGTTTTCGTAAATGAAGTTAGATTGAGAAGATATGATCATTCTCATAATACTGATTACTCACTGCCACCTGTTTCTAACACATAGGGTATGGAATTAGATTGAGAAGATGTGATCATTGTATGTTTTTTTAACACATGCCTTCTTAGGTTATGCCCTTAGATTACGAAATTTAAAGGAAATGCCCATGTATGCAATATGTTTGACTTAGCAAGCAAACTTTGAGGACTTGATCTATCACAAAAAAAATTACGCTTACAACGTGAAAGCACGTATAGGGGTTTTTGAGAATTAAACCTTATTTTGATTTACTTGAAGGGCAACCTTCAATTATTCTGCCTGTCACATCATGATCACATATAGCCTGCTTTTCAGACAAAGAAAAAAAATTAAGAAAACATAATGAGCAAGCTCCATTGTCAGGATTAAGCATCTTTCATTTCTTGGTTTTACAGCTCCACTGTGTCTGTTTGCAATGAACCTTTTTTTTTTTTGCTAATTTAACTGTTCTGCTGGGGTCTCACCATTACTTTAGTCACTTCAGGCTATAATGGTATTTGCAACCCTCTTATTATTACATAGCCATAAATGATTAGATTTTTGCTTTGTTGTAATTGGTTGTGATTCTTTTTGGTTGAATTATTGTTTATTACTTGCAGCTCATTTTAATTATTTAAATTATGTTAATGAGTATGAGGTGTACAACACTCAGCTAAAATGTTGAACCGGCAACCGAACCGAAACAATTCTCGGTCCATGGTTTGAGATAGCTTCAGTTTGTGTTCCAGTTGGGTTTCTTTCCAGCCAGGTCCGGTCCAGTTTCGGACTGAACCGGTACCATACAATCTGGTCTTGGTTCCAATGTCTATAAATCTTCAGTTTTGGTTCGGTCTTGTATTGGACTGTTGCGCACTGTCCAAAACAGGACCTGGCGGAAACTAAAATTCGAAAACGTTGAAACCGAACCGAACTGAAATTAACCGAAACAGAATTAATTGAAAACAAGTTATCGTTTTTTTGTACCATCGGTTAACCGAAATTAACCAAACTGAATTGAACCATTTACATTTTCATATATTTCTAGCTTTTATACCTCCATTTTATGTATTTATACATCTATTTCATGTATTTATACATCAATTACATGTATTTCTAGGTAAAAAATTTATCCCTTGTTTGGTTTGGTTATTAACCGAACCGAACTGAAAACCGATAAATTAACCGAATAAACCAAACCGATTAACGATGACTTTGGTTACGGTTTCGGTTAATGCTAATAAGAACCGGACCATGAACTGGATTCAAAGTATTGGGTTAGTGATTCAAGCTTACTTCCGTAAATAGACACCGTCATATACTATAAATAAAATAAAAATATCCTGTTTTGAACCGGGCTGGACCAAAACTGAACTGCACATGTACCGGACCAGACCAATAATTGAACTTTATTCATACCATGACGGAGAACCAAACCGCATATAACTGGTCCCGGTATTGTCTGGTCCGCTTTGTTGGTCTCAACGAGTTACTCTTTACCATGTAATCTGATCTTTGATTTCGCTTTTAACTTTGCTATAGGAGTACCAGCCGCCCATAATGTTGAGCAGATAAATTATTCCGGTAAAGACCATAATACCCCTGTATTCCAGTCCCATAAACGCCCAAGGGAAGCCGAAGCTAATTTAATGCAGAAGAAGCTACAGATATCATTGAACCAGAATTTTTATAATGAAGAATCTGATCGGCCATCAACCATTCAAAACCCACATCATGTATCTACTGGTTTAAGGTTATCATATGATGATGAGGAACGCAATTCATCAATCACATCTGCAAGTGGAAGCATGCCAGCAGCACCATCAATTATGTCTTCTTTTGGTGAGAGTGTCACAACTGAACTTGATCGACAAAATGAAGACCTTGAAAGATACATTATGCTTCAGGTATTAATTTGATTTTTCTATTTCATATTACTTTTTTATATAATCATGGTTTTAATTATATTGATTTTTAACATAACCAAGTAAACGAAAAACTTCAAGAAAAAGCATCTATTCATATATATGTGTAGTTATAGTTATATAGGTGGGCGTTTAGTACATAACCAATTTGAGAAGAGAACTGCAATAAGCACTTGTATGTAGCTTTGATCAGACATAATGGGAGAGAAAAGTAGTTGGATAGATAACCGCTTATATATCACATTTAAAACATCAAGTACAAGTCTATCTATATACTTATATATATATATATATATATATATAGGGAGAAGATCATGCGAGAACCATTGGTTCTCGCGGTTCTCACAATAAAGGTGGTTCTCGCATGAGCTCCTCCCTATATATTGTTTAATTATATGCATCGTTAGATGTACTATCTCTATATAAAAGAAGAGAAGTTGAATAGTGTTAATATGCTAACATGAGCCTTGGAGGCTTTGCTAACTTGAACCTTTTTTGTGAGTTTAGTGCTTTGCTAACTTGCGCCTATTTTTTTTACTTTAGTTTTTTTAACGAACCAAACCAATAGTGGTACGGAAAACCGCTTTTAAATTTCAATTTTTTTTAACGAACTGAACGCGCGAAGATGCTCTTTTGGACATATTTTTAAGCCTTTTTTTTTCGTTTGCTATAAAGAGTGCACCGAAACCGACCAAGTTCTTATCGTTTTCTTTTATGTTTACCTTTGTTTTGCCTTTGTTATTTACCTTATTGTTTTATCTGTTCTTATTATTTTGTTTGATTTTACGAATCTATTCATCGGTTATCATGGTGTGCGATACATAGCGAATTCCAATCGTATCCCGGCACAACGCGTGGGTTACTACGACCCTAGTTTATGTTATTTAAAATATTTTATCATACTTAGGACCAATCTAGGCTGAAGCTCTGGCTTGGGCTCATTTAATCTTGGAATGATTTTGCTTTTAGCGAGCCAACTTATGTAGTTTATGAACGGTTCAACTTGTTTACACCTATCAGTAAGCAAATCTCAAATGCCCGCTTATAACTTACCTATATGCTGATGCTTAACAGGGAGATATTATGGTTAAAGGAGTAAAGGACATTAGACAAAGACACATGTCTTCATTTCTGGCTTCTATCGGTAAAAGCATAGACAAGCAGATGCGTGAAAAAGATCTCGAAATAGAGACAATAAACCGTAAAAACAAAGAACTTGTGGAAAGAATCAAACAAGTGGCAACCGAAGCCCAAAATTGGCACTACAGAGCAAAATACAACGAGTCAATAGTCAACATGTTAAGGTCAAACCTACAACAGGCATTAGCACAAGGAGTTGACCAGGTCAAAGAAGGGTATGGTGATACAGATTTAGAAAACGATGCTGTTTCATCTATAGACCCTAACAATTACCTTGGATTGGCTAATGGTGGGCCCCGTAAAGAGCGTGATAATAACATGATATGCAAAGCGTGCAATGCGAATGAGGTGTTGATTCTGGTGATGCCGTGTAGGCATTTGAGTCTGTGTAAAGATTGTGACAGGGGTTTGAGTGTTTGTCCAGTTTGCCAATGTGTGAAAAGCATTGGTGTTGAAGTGTACATGGCCTAAAATATAGGCATCATGGTTGTGGTGTCCCTCAAAGTTTAACTTGTGAAATACATTGTGGTTACTCATATATGTTTAAATCATCTGGGGGATTGTAATTTATGCGTCCATGCATGACGTGCTTCGGTTTATACTTCCATTCAAGTTGATGATAGATTGGCTGATTTGGTTTGGTATCGATTTATCTTTTGCTCACTATGTTTTGACCCGCTCCGACCGTGACTCATTTTAGCTTGACCCTTTAAGCCAATGGTCTCTAAAGATAAAGTGACGGTTCGAGTGAACTATGAGTGGTGGGAAGTTTAGTATATTTTTGTGGCAACAAATGAGGAGTAGATGGGTACATGCAACAGGACAAGGGTTTGTAAAAAATGTGAGAAGAGGTTGTATTTATAGGCCTAAGACATCTTTATGAACACAACACAGTGCGATTTCTGGCGTGACATCTCTTCGAACATAACCAAATGAACGGTAAACCAAAGTTTGTGATTGTTTGTTCTCTGCCCGTAACATGCATGATTCAACAAACTATTGTAATTGTTCGTGAGGGCTGTGTCAAACCATCGAGGTGGTTCCCGCTCATGGTGGTGTGAAGTCTAAAGTGTATCAAAATGCCATATTGTGGCCATGGATAATGATCATGGTATGTGTGTGAGAGGGTGTGTTTGCGTCGAAAATACAAAGAATCTATATGAATTTAAAAATTATTGCAATTCAAATCCGAAAGGAAAGTACAAACTGACATGAGAGCTAGAATCAATCAACTAGTCCGTCAAACTATCAATCATGAATCAATAGTAACAGAAGAAAAACGGACGGTGATCTCTCAGAACCTTTAAGATTCGATATTTTATAAATTTTTAATACGCCGTTGCCACTTGCTTATTGTTATCTATGGGTCGATATAAAATTGACTCAAAATAATAGTAATGTACAAGTGATCAAAGCACGGATGCACATTTCATCAAATCCTCCTCGCGGTTTAGTTTTTTGTTTTTATTTTTTTTTATGTAAAGCATCGTTGTTTTCCATTTTCTCTAATAATATATGTTGCAATGTCCATATATTTATCTACGTTTTGAGAAAAAAAAAGGAAGTTGTAAGGATCAAATGTTACTGATTTTAACGAAGTTGTAAGGATCAAATGTTACTGATTTTGTTCTTTACCATGACGAACCAAACCGATATTGTCCGAACATTGGTGCTAATATTTGTTTTACGGTTTTTCAACATTTAGATATAAATTTCTTTGAAAACGGAGTTGTAAAAGTCAAGTATATTGATTTAAACCAATACCTCCTAAACATTAGTCGGTATTCGTTTTTTGTTTTTTTTTGTTTTCTCGATGTTTGAAAACGGAGTTGTATTTGCAATAGAGTATCTTTTTTTGTATCGTAAGCTATAGAAAGGTACCTTACCGATCCGTGCGGAACTAACAATCACAGTCACTCCGAACAAAGTCGGTACTAGTATCGATAGTCATTTTTATCTCTTTCAGTTGCTATACTAAGTGCCAGTATCTTATCACTACTGTAACGAATCGAACTGATACAGACCGAAAGGTACCACAAAACATGAGGAATCACCCTAGTTAAAATATAAGAATTGGATATTTAGGCCTTTAGGTATCTAGGTTATCTTGTCTTTTTATAGTATGATTATTTAAAAAAATTCTGTTACCTTTATATTTTTTATGTATTTAAAGAAAGATTAAAACTTTTCTTCTGAAATCAAAGTAGATATATGATTTTCATCGTGTTTTCAATTAAAGATGCAAAAATCAAAACTTGTGTAGACATTTAGTTTATATAGGGATGAACAAATGATACCCGGTATCGGTATTGAACCGGTACCGGTACCGAATTTACCGAACTGGGTACATTTTCGGTACTGGTTCGCTATCGGTCCGATACGGTACCGATTCGGTACGGTACCGGTTTGGTACCAGTATTTACCGGCAGTGGCGGATCTTGCCCGTTGAACATGCCAGTGCCGAAAGACACAGACACTAAAAAAAGCCCGGACAAGCCCGGGCCAAACATAGTATACATAAAAAACTTTGATCAAAATGCGGAAAATTAGCACTACGCCCGAAAAACTTGCCCGGGCCGTGGCCCTGCCACAGCTCTTCTAAGAACCGCCCCTGTTTACCGGTTTTTACCCTCAAATACCGGTACCGGTCCGGTTCGGTACCGGTACCCACTTTTGGGGATTTTCGGCATCGGTACTTTCGGTATCGGTACCGGTACCAGTACCGGTCGATACCGAGCTCATCCGTTTATATATTTAGATTCAATACTAGATAATATTTATGTAATTATGTTACTCATCTCTATTTGTCTCTGTGTAATATTTACGTATTGTTCACGCCAAGTTAACTTGTGTTTATGAAATACTTAACTTAGTTAGAATGTTTTTACTTAAAATTCACCATTAACCCATTAGTCCTTATACTATATTAATAAAAAGACATTAAAATAACAAATTATTTTTAGACGAAAGTATAGTTTCCATTAAAGGCAATATGAATTCCTTCATATTTTTCCAAATATAAAGTAAAACTATCCTTCAAAGCTTCAAACTCCTCCATATTAAGAGTATCCTTATACAATACGAATATGCTAATGCTAAAGCATATTAAAACAACAATTTAGTTTTTAGACGAAGTACAATTTCTACTAAATGAAATATGAGTTCCTCCATATTTCTCCCAATATAGAGTAAGAGGCTGTTTGGAAACTTCTAAATGGTTAAGAGTTGAACCAGTAAGAGGTCTGAACCAGTAAGAGGTCTGAACCATTAAATATTGAACTAGTAATAGGTCTGAACCATTAAGAGACAGTATAATACTTAACCATTTAGAGGCAAATGTCTGGCCAATTCAGATTATAGGTCTTAATCATTCAGACTCAGTATAATGCTTAACTATTCAGAGGCAAATGTCTGACCAATTCAGATTATACGTCTTAATCATTCAGACTCAGTATAAGGCTTAACTATTCAGAGGCAAATGTCTGAACCATTCATGCATCTGCTCGCGAAACAAACACTCTGAACCATTAAGCGTTGAAGAGGTCTGAACCATTAAGAGCCTAAGAGGTAACAAACAGCCCCTAAAACGTATACTCCAAACCTTCAAACTCTCCATATTAAGGGGTATAGGGCAAAGGTTGGAAGTGACCCAAAGAAAGAATTTCATATTCTCAATTAAGGGTGAGCAATAACCGAACTGTTAACCGAATCCAAACTGAAATTAACCAAAAATCTGTTATTGGTTATTCTTTTGTACCATCGGTTAACCGAAATTAATCGAACCAAACCATTTATATTTTTTCATATATTTCTAGTTTTTATACCTATATTTCATGTTTATACTATCATTTCATGTATTTGTACCCCCATTTCATTTATTTATACCTCAATTCATATATTTATGTAGTCATTACATGTATTTCTAAGTATAAAATATTAGCCTTTGTTTCATGGCCGACCCTGGGGCTGGAGGGGGAGGACCACCGGTGAGAGCCCGATATTTTGAAGGGTACGTTATTTTATGAAAAAAAACCCCGATATGTACATGTAAAATATTTTTTAATAAGGTATACTCGTACAAACACCAACATAGGCCCACTTACAAAACTATTCTTATGGTTTAGATTAGTTATTAGCCCATTGGTATTAGGTTTAGACTTTTAGTGAGCTCAATACCCGCTTTCGTTAAGGTCTACGGGCACGTTTTTTCGAGCTCGAACAGGGTACACAGATTCTTAGGGCCGACCCTACTTTGTTTGGTTTGGTTGTTAACCAAAATTAGCTGAACCGAACCGAAAATCGATAAAATAACTGAATAAACCAAACTAATAACCGATGAGTTCGGTTACAAATTCGGTTAATGATAATAATCGAACTAAACCATGCACACCCCTATTCTCAATGAATTAAACATACACGGGGTTTGGAAAAACAAGTCACTTCCAAGTGCCTAACAATAATATCCACGTCATCATTCTCCAAGCCACCTAAAACGTTATAAATACCCTCCTCGCCTTCTAATCAATTCACATTCATCTTCATCCCCAACCTCACTCGATCAACACCACAACCACCATGGAATCCACAATGAAAACTAATAAACAACCACCACTACACTACAAAACCATGAGCTACCACAAAGGCCCATTTGGCAAATTTTAATGGTTTCCACCCCTTTGAAAGAACTACCGAGGTTTTTGTGTATAATTGGATGTGTAAGACGTGTATGGCGGAAGGGAAGGGTTGGTAAAGGACAACTGTACAACCCACCTTTCCTCCATATATGTCTTTGCCCACCCAATTACTACTGAATAATAATAAAAAGGAAACCATGCCAATCCAATTAAAAACATTTGTGGTGACGCACCAATGGTAGATCTAGTGTAGAAGGAAGGGGGCGAAGGCCCCGTGCTAAGCCACCAACAAAGTTTAAATTTTTCATTTTTTTGATATTTATGGCTTTACCAACAAAGGTTAAAATTTTCATTTTTTGATATTTATGGGTTTTTTTATTAGCAAATACGGGCACTATTATGAGATGATGGGGCATTTTTGTGAGTAGATTGGCCCATCATAATTTCTCAACCTCTTTATAATGGTATTTTGTGGTTAAATGAGCAAGTATTATGTGTATTACCTCTTTATAATGGTATTTTGTGGTTAAATGAGCAAGTAACTTTAAAATATGCCCTTATTTTTAATAAACATGACAATTTAAACATTTGAGTATAATTAAAATTTTAAATGATCCTAGAGTTAGGAATTAAATAGTAGTGTTCTAATAGAGGTTATGAATAATGATTACTTAATTCATTTCCAGGTTACTTAACATAACTAGTATTTTCTATAATAATATAAATTATTTTATGTTGTTTTATTCTCATTTGCAATTTTTTTGAATTCATCCAATTTTGACCCAACTAAAATTTACCCTCTATACGACCCAGTCCCTATTTTATCTGACCCAAATTTTGCCACCCGTAGCAAAAACTTATGGATCTGTCACAGATGACGCATATAACAAACTTGAAATAAGAGTACTCGATGGCATCACCCAACTCCGATATCGCCCACATAGCTTTTACCGTCTCTGCTCGAAATTAAAAGAGGCAGCTTGGCTCGGCTTGTGCTCGTGCTCGAAGTTAAACGAGCCAACATGCCGAGACATGAGCTGAGCAGAGCTTGGCTCGATTACAAAATGAGTTGGCTCGGGTCAGATCGTTTCAAATCAAGATTTTTTTTAGCTAGTTTTCTTCGAGCGAGCTAAGAGCCGAGTTGCGAGCTTTTTGAACCCACCATCATCCAAGTCCACAAAAGCCCCTAAAATATCTAGAAATTACAACAACACACTTCTTTTGCGCGGGAAATATTTCGATTGCTTCATTTTCCGTTAGGTTTTCACTTTTCACATCCTTTTCACATACTCACACACAAAATTTGTTATTTGAATCTGCAAAGATCAAAAAACCTCGAATTCGATCGATTACTCGCACTTTCCTTTTCGAATCAACTGTTAATTGCACAGATCTATGGACGTTTCATCTATCAAAAACCTCTTTCGACATGTAAGTTTAATTTGCTCTCAATTTCCGTATCAATTTGTTACAGTAATAATTTTAGTTATAATTCTGATTTCCGAACAAATTGTCTCAGTTGATTTCGTCGGCTATTCAACGGTGCCGGACGTCCGGTGAACTTTGCCGATTAACCGTCAGTCTGAAATCGTATCCACTCGCTAGTCCTCCATTAGTTCGGATCTCAGGTACTTTGCTTTCTCTGTAGATGTTATGTTAAACCTAATTTAAGCTTAAAATACGTATGTATGATAGATCGAGGATAGAATCATTAGATTTGCACTTGTTAGATCAGTTACTTTGTATGATTAATTGATAATTGATTATCATCTGTGAGATTTTGTTTTTTTTATGTTAAATTGTTCACGTGTTCATGCGTTAGCTACTTAGTTTCTCTTCTGAATCGGTAATTAGTTCATCTGATACATATTTAAAACTAGCTGATAGTATATTTTTCTTAATTTTGCTTAGGTGATTATGTTGTTGTTTTTCATGGAGATCTGTGTACTGCATGCTGTAAAGGTGTGATTGAAATTGATTTAGCCTATATTTATTGTGAAACGAGTTAAAGTACGTATGTATGATAGATTGCGCATAGCATTATCGAACTTGCATTTGTTAGATCAATTACTTTGTATGATTATTATATGTACGATTTGTGTTTCCTACATCATATTGTTCATGTCTTAATGTGATAGCTGCTTAGATTCTCTTTTGAATCGGTAATTAGTTCATATGATTCATATTCAAAACTAGCTGATAGCATTTCTATAATTTACTCACGGTGATTATGGTTCTGTTATTAATGGAGATCTGTGTATTTCATACTTTAAGGTGTGAATGAATGTGATTAAATCTACGAAAAATTACAAGTTTTGTCCTTTATCTTTATAGTACTTTACAGGCGGTGTCCTTTTTTTCAAATGTTGACAGGCGGTGTCCTTTAGTAGGTATTTTGTTACAAGTTTTGTCCTTTCCACCCAACCTGGTTAAAAAACTCAGTTAATTTGTGGCACATGATAAGCACATGAGGGTAATTATGTCTTTTCCACCCCACCACTTCATTTCCCTAAACACTCAAATGCAGAAAGAAATCAAATCCACTGCACCACCATCATAAAAAATGCAACCCTTTCATTCGATCTGCACACTCAAATGCAGAAAGAAATCAAATCCCTTTCATTCGATCTGCACACTCAAATGCTGTGAGCTCGATCTGCTGTGGAATCGAATCTCCTACTCACCTGCACCACCATCATCAAAAATGTTCAAAATCACACACCATACCTTCAAGTCAACCCTTTCATTCCCCTGCACAATCGAAACCGCATACCGATCCAAACAAGGTAATCTCTACACACTCGAATTTGAATCTTGCACCGGTTGATGATGTTAATTTTGATGAGGGTGAACTCTGATGTTTGGTTAGGGTTGGGGTGGGTGCGGCGGCGACGGATGGTGTGGTTGTGGTGGTGTTCGGAGGTGGGAGATGATGATGGTGGTTGATGTGTGGGCGGCGGCAGATGGTTGTGGTGGAAGGTGGGAGATGATGTTGGTGGTAGATGTGTGGGCAGCGACAGATGGTTGTGGTTGTGATGGGAGGTGGGAGATGTGTGGGCGACGGCGGATGGTTATTGTGGTGGTGGTGGGAGGTGGGAGATGATGTTGGTGGTAGAAGTGTGGGCGACAACAGATGGTTGTGGTGGGAGGTGGTGGTGGATGATGGTAGAGAATGATGGCGGATGGTTGTGGTGGTGGGAGGTGGGAGATGGTGGTGGTAGATAAAGGGTGAGAGAGAGAGAAATAGAGAGAACTCTGTGTGTTTGTAAAGAGAGAGAGAGAGATATTTTAATTTTTTAAATAGATATTAGTTTTTTAAATTCTTTTTGTTTTATTTTATTAAAAAGATTTATAAATAAATAGGTAGAAAGACTAAACTACCCCTGTTTGACCAGACTTAACAAAAAAATCTAACTGGGTTAGGGCTAAAGGACAAGACGTGTAACAAAATATCTACTAAAGGACACCCCCTGTCAACATTTGAAAAAAAGGACACCGCCTGTAAAGTACTATAAAGATAAAGGACAAAACTTGTAATTTTTCCTTAAATCTATATACATTTGTGAATCAAGCTAAACCTTTAACAATGTTCTGAACCTAGGTTTTATCTTGTTAGCCGTTTGGCTTTAAGATTACTTGCTAAATATGATGCCAAAATGGCTATTTGTGTGATTATGTCTTTTTTATGTATTTTTAACGATAATTATGATATGTGAGGCAGTCTGAAGAGTTTGTTTGGCTACATGATATGACTAGTTTCTGACACGGGAGTTGGAAGCTGCTTGGAGGAGATTCAGGATGTGGAGCATCTAAGTGATTCAACGTTAAATGACTTACACGGTAAGAACTCGAACTGGCAATATGTGCGATCTTCTTATCTAAAAGAATACAAACTGGTAGGTTAACTTATTGGAGGCGTAATATTGTTAAGCAGAGGTCAAGAAATCTTGATATGGTTTTTATTCTGGTTATGATGTTAATGTGTAAAAATGATCTGCTTTTGAATCTTCAATGCAAAATTTTGTTTTATCTTAGGTTTTTTTTTTACATTTTGCTTGTTTGGACACATCCTGAAGCTTTGCTTCGATAAGCAATCAGGATGCACCAAAGTTTGTAGCTAAGTAATCTATCTAGGCATGATTCTACTATACCATGTGTCCACAGTCGAACTTATGACTCCCTTTGGTGTTAATCATACTAGACATTACCGTGTCATTTGTTTTAAAACACTAACGGAGTGCAGAAGTAAGTGGTTAAATATTCTTTCAGATCATTTTTTTAATTTTTGAAATTCTAACTTGAAACTCGAGAAACCACACAGTGTTATAAAATTAACCAACTAATGAGCAGCTTTGGTATGCTATGCAGATGGAGTTATATCAATTGCAACAACCAGTAAGTATTGTTCACTTACAAACTTGATGTTACAAAACTTGCACTTTCCCGGTTATTGTTAGGCTTAGTTGTCATTTAATCTCAAGTTCTCAACATATGATCTGTATATATGTAATCAAAGTGGCTTCTTGCATCATTACATGTAATGTTTTTTTTTTTTGAATTGAGGAATTTAAGCATTTATTTTTTGTATACACACCATATTATTAGCATGGGATGCCTTGATATACATCACAATCAATTTATTAGTTTTGATACACTATTCACTTACATGTGTTCTAAAATAATATAGATATAGAAGCCAGTCTAGTATCATGATAAGAAACTCTATTTCTAGAAGAAGCTTTATAAAACTTAATAATGAACAAAATCAGTATTTTCATTTGTTTATGAAATTTTATATCTGTTAAATCATTACCTTATCTTCAATATAACTAGATTGCTCTTATGATTTTACCAGTGTTAATCGTGATTAATTAAATTTCAGTAGAACAGGTTTTGACAACGTTACCTTGCTGTGAGGTTTACAATACTAGGTTAATACTAGGCCACTTCAAAAAAATTAACTAGTGCATTGTATAGTTCACAGCTTATCGATTGTTCCATTTTATTACTGTTTTGTGTTTTCAAGATATAATAATGTGTTTTAAAAGGATTGTGAGACTTCTCTGTTAACTGAGCTTATTTTTTTATTGTTGTTTGTATTCTACAGGTGCTTGTGATACTGAAATCTTTCACTACAGTATAGATCTTAAACAAAAGGATCGCTCAAAACGAATAGCAAAACTGCCCCTAAGCTCCAAATCTGGTGCAACATTCAGGCATGCATATCATCCAGAAGCCATTTAAGTTGATTTTAAAATAGTCTAGACGTTAATTTCTTGAATGTTTCTTCCAGTGGGTCTGAAGTATCATTCTCAACTTTTCATAGTGTTGATTCTCTACAGGCAGATATTAATTGCTTTTTCCGAAAGGTTAGGTGTCCCATTTTTTTCCTTTGTGTTTTTTTTTTCTAAGAGCCGGTGTTCTGGTTGTATGTCCTATTATTATATTATTAATTTTTTTGTATGATTTACAGATGCTGGTTATGAACATTCCGGTAAGTATTATTTCAAATTCTGTAAGAGACTGTATTAGAAACCTATCTGCAATCATTGTTCATTCTTGATTTGGAACGATTTCATGGTACTAGAGCAATTAGGTAAATAGCCAAGTGTATTTTTATATATTATTATCAAATGAATCAGACATGAAGATGTGCCAAGTTTCATGGTATTAGGGCCAATCTAATTAGCTTATCCATTATCAAAATGCACAACGACCCTGATAGCCTAATAAAGTAATAAAGATTTACATATTTATATACACTATTAATTTTGCTGTTAACATTTTATCATTTATGCCGATACCTACAGATTCAAGTGGTGGTGATAAACTTGTAGTTGATATATTTGTCATCACTGCATGATTATCTTTTCTTTTTTCCAGAAGGTTGGAATTGAGCTCATTGTTGACAAGGGTAAATTTACTGAGCATCAATGTGTGAATGCTATAGTGGCAAATGAGTGCGTTGATTTACCATCAGATGAAAACGATGCATGTCTCAAACCAGGCCTTATGGACTATGCTCTCAAGCATGGGAATCAGAAAAACTGTATATGCTACTCTTGCTTTCCAACCAGGTAAGTTTTAAACAGATAAAATATTGCTATATTAGTTGTGTTGTATACCCAACAGATCATATATTAAGAAGAGTGTACCTATCCGCACACTCATCTCACTATCTACACACTCAAAAAGGTGATTTTTGTCTTTACATGCACACCCTGCAGTGTCGAACTGTGGCCAGAACGAGGCGTTTTGGTCCGATTAACCAGACAAAGACTGACGGGCCTGTTGACCGGACCAAAACGCTGAGCTTTGGCCGCGATTTGGTCCTGTCAACCAGACAAAAGACTGATACCCGGTCTGGTTGACAGGACCAAAACGCGGCCAAAGCTCGGCGTTTTGGTCCGGACAACAGACCCGTCAGACACCCGTCAGTCTTTGTCTGGTTAATCGGACCAAAACGCCCCGTTTTGGCCACAGTTAGACACTGCAGGGTGTGCATGTAAAGACAAAAATCACCTTTTAGGTGTGTAGAAAGGCAAAATTGGTGTGTGGATAGTTTGGCCCATAATATAATTAGATGTAATTGGTCTACATAGGGGCTGTTTGTTTTTGCTTATAAGGCGGACAGACATAAGTCTTTGAAGACCGTTTGTTTTTTTTTTTAAAGAAGGTCTGAAAAGTGCTTTAATTAGCTTAAAAAAAAAGCCAATACCAATCATCTTCTCAAACCTACAGATCTTCAAAAAAAGCACAGATCTTCCTCAAGCCTATCATCTTCTCAAACCTATCACCTCCACCCACCACCACATCTCAGCCACCACATCTCCGCCACCACCTTCACCACCACATCTCAGCCACCACCTCCACCACCACCATCGTCAAAACCCACCACCACCGAAAGGAAAAAAAACCCACCAAATCTCATACATATTGACATCCCCTCCACAACAAACTCAAAACCCCCCTTTAACAAACAAACCCGTCAATCATCACCCACCCACTTACTTTTTTTTATGAATTTTGATTCTGGGTTTGGAATGGCTGTTGCTGGTTTGGAGGTTGAAGAAGAAGAAAGGGGGTGGTCGGCCGATTACACAGATCGAAGGAAGGGGGTGGTCGGCCGTTTCGTCGTCACGCCACCTGTGAGAGAGAGAGACTGTAGAGAGAGAGACCTGTGAGAGAGAGAGAGAGAGAGACCTGTAGAGAGAGAGAGACCTGTGATGGCGGTGGTGTGATGGCGGAGGTGGTGCGGTGGTGGTGGCAGAGGTGGTGCGGTGGTGGTGGCAGAGAAGGTGCGGTGGTGGTGGTGGTTGTAGAGAGAGAGAGTTTGTAGAGAGAGAGAGAGAGCAGAGAGAGAGCTTGTGTGTGTGTTATGTGTGTGAAGTTGTTTTTGAAGGAAAAAAACAAACCCTCTTCTCCTTGCAGACTACAGACATTTGGACCACATCTTCTCCTGCATGCCTGCAGATGTGGTTCGCAGACTACAGACATTTTACATCTGAAAAAACAAACAGCACCATAGTCTCTATTTGGATATCGAAAAGCTCATTTCCTGCTTTTGTATCCTTATTAGTAGAGGTAGCAATCTGGGCGGGTCAGGCAAAATGGGTATTTGTTTGAATTTTGTAACAGGTTTGACCCAAAAATGTTTGTTTGTCCTTTATACTTGATGTTTATATATAGTTGATGTGTTTTAATATGATAACATAATAAAACTAAAAAAATACTAATAGAATCTCGAGAAATAAGCGATAAGCACTTAAATATACATTGGGTCACTTCTGATATGTTCAACCCATTTGACTAGTTCTGTTTTTACCAAGTTTATGAGATTTCACCCTTTGACCCATTAGGGGTAATTCATATTGGTTCTTCATATATGTAGAGGTATGTGTACATACCATCTTCCATATAAGAAACTTATACTAAATTTTTGCCTAGTACAGGATTGCTGTTCTGACTACAAAGTGACCATTACATAATTCCAAAACATATTTAGTAATTAATAATCTGTGTGTATATAGTATACATATATGATGTTTGTATGGTTAAGTCTTCTGACTTGTTGCACTCTTGATTTTGTTAGGGAACACCTGAAAACTGGAAGTGGGGTGGTCTGCAGAAGTAAAAAGAATACTGAAACAACGATAGAAGCTGTGGTTGTAGTTAGTGAATTACCAGAGTTGATTAATCCATCTTGTTCCAGAGTGTATGGTAGTAAAACAGAGGTCCGTCCTCCCTCCCTCTTTAACGTTTTTTCATAAAGATGGCAGGAGGGTTGGGTTTGGTGATGGGTCAAGACGTATTTGGGTTGAAATGGGTCATTTTTCGTTCGGGTCGAAACACAGCAGGCTGGGTTGGATCAACCTGCAAACACTTTTGTCCATTCAAAAAGAAATCTAAATAATTAGTGCATTAATCATGATTACTAATACAATGTTATTACAATAATGATCTTTTTCTTGTAAAAAATGATTTATGAGGCTGTATGCATTGAAATAAACTTTGGGCGACGGACAATGTGTTTCAACTGCTCATTCCATTTGTCACCATAGTTGTCAATAGCGGTCGCGATGGTTGCTATGCGAATAGCGGAACGTATAGGTCGAAGGTCGCTACAGGATATGTAGCGATAAATAGCGGGATTTCAGTTTTTTTTACAATATAAATAGCGATTACATATAGCTATAAAATAGCTGGATTTCAGCTTTTTGTTAAATATACATGTAAATAGCGTGTATACCAGGGTATTTTGATATAATATACATATAATTTTTTTTCTAGTGTATCACTATTTATAAAATAACGCCCACTATGTATCGCTATTCGCTATGTAGCATATAGGTACCTTATCGCTATTTGTCGCTATTCGCCATTAACAACTATGTTTGTCACATTGTTCTTTTCGCTATTTCTTTTGACTCGTTTGAGATTAAAAAAAAACACATCCCAAGCTGATCTGTGCACAAATAGGTAGAAACTGTGTCTCTGATTGTACACAAGATCTTTC
This sequence comes from Helianthus tuberosus, assembly GCA_030545235.1. Taxonomy (NCBI): domain Eukaryota; kingdom Viridiplantae; phylum Streptophyta; class Magnoliopsida; order Asterales; family Asteraceae; genus Helianthus; species Helianthus tuberosus. The sequence goes on from JARYGA010060305.1 coordinate 2,572,585, forward strand.
TTCGACTAAATCTTGGAGAGTTATTCATAATTTATCTTGCCTTTAGTTTTTCCAGAAGTTTTGATGACTACATGCATTTCAGGTATTATACTACAGTGACTTCTCACTTGGCCTAATTTCTCAACCATTACTAACTGCATTAAAAGGCATCAAGTGGAAAAGATATGGGCTTAGCATTAAATGCATATCGGGTGAAGATGGTTGTGCATTTATTGAATGGGAGGATTTGCCACCAGGTTGTCATATCGACATTGCCATCCACTGTCACCACAACCAATATCCATCATTTCTTTCCATACAGTTATTTTTTGGGTAATAGTTATTTTTTCTGATGACTCGGTTTAGAGGTGAAAAAAGGGCCTGGCTGGTTATGGGTCAAAGCACTAGTTTTTCGTATGTGTCGAGTTGGGTTGACCATGAAATGTTTGTCAAATTTTTTTTTTAATAATTAAGTAGTTAAAAAATGATTACATAAATCTATTAAGTGTAAAATACATTACGGCTTAACGTACATCACGTACGACAACGTGCGTGATTATGTGTATAACGTGCGTGATTAATGTTTTCATCATGCGTGATTAATGTTTTCCAACATGCGTGATTTGGGTTTTTTAGTTTATAACATGCCTGATTTTCAAATGAACGTGCGTAATTATCTGTCGTACGTGATGTACGTTAAGCCGTATTGTACGTTAACTAGCCTCTATATTTTTTTGAGTAAATTGCCAAAATCGTCCCTGAGGTTTTGGCATATTTGCTTGTTTCATCCAAAACAACTTTTTTGCCATTGTCATCCTTGAGGTTGGCAATTATTGTGACATTCGTCCATCGAAAAATGGCCCTCAGGGATGAAAATGGCAAGAGTTCAAACTTTTTGGATGAAAATGGCACCTCCGGGACGAAGTTGCCAAAGTGGCCAGACCTCAGGGACGAAAATGGCATTTTACTCTATTTTTTTTAAAATGATTTCAGCACATGGTGTCTTGTTCGACCCGTTTGACCCTTCAAGTATTCAACTGTATCTATCAAAAAGTGTTTAATTAAAAAGAAAGCAAAACACAGTGTATTATTAATCAGAAAGAAAGCAAGCCATAATGGTTAACTTTTTGTACTTTCTTTAATTATTATTTTGTTTTTGTTATATAATATTTATGTAGAAAAGGCGAAACACCCTCATATAAGGGCACATGGAGTTTATTTAACGAAGAAAGCTAACACTGTTTGTAATTAATTAAAATTGTTTAGCATACCAGACAGTGTTTGCAGTAAATGGATTGTAGGGACGCTATCCGTAATTTTGACCATCATGGGACAAAAATGTAAAAAACTCTTTCTAATTCTACCCATTTGACCCATTATATTTATAATACCCAATTATAAGTTGAAATGGTCAAACACTATTTTTTTACATTTTGAATGTTGATTATTTCTGCATTTTCTTAATGTATACCAAGCTCAGTCTGCCTCAAGCAATTAAAAGTACTGCTGACAGAAATCTTGCTAAAAAAGCTGTGAAGCTTGCATTTGATGACCTAAAGGAAAAAAATAATGGAGTTCTTCTCAGTGCACATGCAGTTAAGGTACACCCAAATTCTGTTACTTTTTTCTTTATGGTTTAATTTTAAATTACCAACTACATTAAAAAATAGCCTTCAATTCTATTAGAAATTACAAGTTGCAAAATGAAAATGTTATCCTTTAGAAGTTATAAACTTTAAAAAGCAAAAACTTTCCAAAAACATTCAACTGGTGGTTAGTGATTTTTGGAGGTTATGTCTAGACAACATTTAAAAAAAATAAATACATTATGAACTATTAGTTAATAGCAGTGATATTATTAGCAAAACCCTTTATAATTTGGTTTCAAGAGTTTTCTTTAGCACCAGCAACAAATATGATAAAAACAACGAGGTCAACCAAGTATCCTTTGGTTTTGTTTATCAAATGGGCTGGCCATGTTGACCTGTTTATGAGTGAACCATAATCGAAAGCTACATGATTAATATTATTAGGCGAGAATCGTGGGATAGGACGAATATTAGAGCATAAACACAAGCAAATGTAAAACACGTAAACCATAAACATTAAGGCATAAGCACAAGCAACCGTTGAGAGAATTTTGAAAGGTGAAGTTAAAGAGTAAAGTACACGAATGGTCCCTGTGATTTACGAAATTTTGGATTTGGTCCCTAGCTTTCCAAAAGTACACAGATGGTCCCTGTGGTTTGCACTTTGTACGCATTTAGTCCTCAACATTTTCCAAAAGTACATGGATGGTGGAGACTAAATGCGTTACAAAGTGCAAACCACGTGGACCATCCGTGTAGTTTTGGAAAGATAGGGACCAAATCCAAAATTTTGGTAAACCACAGGGACCACTTTACTCGAAGTTAAATCTATAGTCAACATTTAACTTTTTAGTTGTAAGCTTAAATGAGTTGGTGGGTCTAAAATTTGTTAGGCAGCTCAACTCAAAACCGACCCGTCTTTCAACCCTAACTCGTTAAACCCCGACCCATTTAGTTTCTGTGGAATTTCTTGTCGGGAATTTCCACCCTACAAAAGGCAACGTTTTGTTTTATTTTCTTGAATAAAATGTCATTTTCGTCCCTGAGGTTTGGCTAGTTTTGCAACTTTCGTCCAAATGTTTGTTTTTCCGCATCTAGATCCAAAAGGTTTGAAATCTTGTCATTTTCATCCAGCTCGTTAACTCATCCATGTTTCTCGGTATTTCCGTCTTTTTTGTTAACTTAAAGGGCAATTCGGTCTTTTTCACTTTATGTACAAGCATTTAGCATAATGTACAAGAATTCAAACTACCTTAACTAAACAAATAACAAAAACAAGTAGGTAAAAAGACAAAAATACCCCTGAATTAACAGAGAAAAATGGATTAACAAGCCGGATGAAAATGGCAAGATTTCAAACCTTTTGGATCAAGATGCATAAAAACAAACCTTTGTACAAAAGTTGCAAAACTAGCCAAACCTCAGGGACGAAAATGGCATTTTACTATATTTTCTTTCTAGTCCATAACTTCATACATAATATTACTCCTACCGTCCCATGAAAACTTTTCTGGAATGTTTCAAGGCTAAACATGATATTGTCAATATTATTGATCCATAATTTATGTTTGATACATAGCGCCTATGACATAACTTTTTAACAGCCGATGTGTTGGTTAATTTAGATTCGCAGTTATGCCCCAGACCTCGCGAAAACAATTGCAGGCCTCATCTCAACTTCTAATGACTCTAAGTTTAAAGAAGAATGTACTTCACTACTTGGCCTAAATTCCCATGATGCAAAATCTATTGAGGATAACATCAAACAGAAGCTTTTTTCAGTTATAGACCGCAACGACAGAGAACCTCAAACTAGGAGAATGAAAGAAAGCGAGCATCTTCTTTTTAATGATGATTGCTTCGAAGAACCAGATTTCTTGTATGAAGATTACGAAGACGAGGAGAGTCTTTCTGCTTTTGATATGTGAGATTGTCGTTGATCATGTTGATATTCATGAGGCATGCCTTAGTTTATGAGCTACATTCTGGTAATATTATGTTGCTGAGCATCCCTTAGATATAAAAGATTAATGGTCATTTGATGCTTATTATATGCTGGTCTTAGTTGCCCCATGCTAAGATATGGGGCGTCTTAGTAAAGGGTTCGAGCCTCGCCTCGCCTAGAGCAAAAATGTTCTGGGTTGAGTCGGGGAGTGCGCCTTCGAACAGTGGGATTCCTCTAGGATGGTGACGGGCCAGGTCACCAATGCCATCTGCGTCCGCGGGTGTGGGTAGCCTTTTGCCATTGGGTTTATGCAGGTAATCAGGCTTTTGTTGTAAAAAATATTGTTATTAGTCAAATCAACCGGCTAAGCCATTTGATAGCATTTTTTAATACAAGAAACATAACGGTGAATTTTTAGCACAGCGTGAACAGTCTTTCACAAAATTACAGGTCAAATCCAAACGTTTTTGAGTCGAGCCTAGTCAAGCCTAACGGGGTTGATCCACTCAACCAGATTTGTTGTTTCAAGAAAGATTGTATTGTATATCATACCTTAAACTATTCGCATATTAGTATTCCCTCCCCTGCAACTTCCAAGTACGCAACAGCAACAATCATTATAACGACAATACCAAAACATACCAAGTAAATATAAAAAAGCATATATAAACAACCAACATTTATCTCTTTAAAATACCAACAAAGTTGAAAGCAAAGAACGTATCATACATACCCTATATAAAAAAAAAATTCAAAAAAGCCTTTTTTAACAAAGTTCCATAACCACTAGCACCTCAGTCACGGAAGAACGAGAACCAGTAAGAAAAGTGACCCGACCATAGAAAAAGCATAACTTGCCTCCGGTTTCTTGACCCCCAAATTACAATTCATCTCCACCTCATGCCTGATAAGAGAACAAAATCAAAACATACATATCCCAAACACTTGTCCAAATTCGTTATTTATTTGTAAAATGGGGATTGATTTTTGTTCAAAGTTCAAACAATTGGCGATTATTTTAAAAAGAAGATGATGTAAATAGAGCACTTACCTTGTTAGCAATGTTGTTGGAGAGCCAGTCCAAACCCTCGTAAAGTCCTTCCCCAGAGGTGGCACAGGTGCTTTGGATGTACCTAAAAAAACAAAATAGAAGTGACAAAATGAGCGGGTTATGGACCTCCACTTTTTGTTCATAACTTTTTCGAAGATTTATAGGTAACAAATGTATAAATGGTATCAGAAAGCATACTTTTTTTAAAAACAAGCTACAGTTTATAATATAAGTTGCCTAACGTGTATTCTAATGCTTATAAAGTCCAAAATGGGCTCTTGTATAAAATACACCCATTCTCGTATAAATGGGTTTCTTTTAGAATCATGACTTCCTAGAAAACAAAATTTCCGAATTTCATATATTTAAGTGAAGAGGGGTGGGTTATCGTACAATAGCCCCTTAACGAGCGACAGCACACAAGTAAATTACGTATGTTTATTTGTAAATTACGCACATTATAAATTTCAAACCCTAATTATGCATGAAGAAGAAATCATGTATGGTCAAAACACAAAATCACGCATAGGTTGGTTTTTACCCTAATTACGCATGTTATATCAATACTTACACACGTTATTTTGTTGGTTGCATACCGTCGCACGTTAAGAGCCTTTTGTATTTTAAGCTTTCACTAAGTGAAGAAGCAATATGCATAGCATTTTCTACAAAAAGATAATAAAAATTACCAGTGACGTTGTCGAAGAGAGTGAAGGCCAAGCTTATCGGTGATTTCGGCAGCATTCATTGCATTGGGCAGATCTTGTTTGTTGGCAAACACAAGAAGAACTGCATCCCTAAGCTCATCCTACATTAAAGTATATACAATAATTTAAAAAAAAGATATCCATTAGAAAGAACAATATTATCTTAAGACTTAATTTAAATAGATACAAATGATTATTTTAAACAGCTTTAGAAGAGAAAAGGTTTTAATTATAAATAAAAAGGTTTTATTTTGAAATTTAATAAGAAACTAATACTACAAGCATTGTATACAAATTTAAACAGATGTCACAAATTTGCTTACCTCATTCAACATCCTGTGTAACTCATCTCTTGCCTCAACAACTCTATCCCTATCATTGCTATCGACCACAAAGATAAGACCTTGTGTGTTTTGGAAGTAGTGCCTCCAAAGGGGACGGATCTGTATAACAAATTTAAAATAATTATTAATAATTTTATATAGATCCAAAATACACTTACATGGTTGAAACTTGAAAGAAGGTTCATTTCTATCAACATTTCAGTAGGAAAATGTATTTATTGTAAGCTCTTTATCAATGATAGCATATACACTTATCCTTAAAGCTTAAAATGTGATACCAAAGACGGTTTTGTGACCACACCTCTTTCTTTATCTGGTTGAAAATGTTGCATTTTTATCACAACTGAAGTGAGGTCTTAGAAAAAGAGCGCTAAATGCTTCATAAGAGATAGAGAAAAAGTGAGTGTGTGTGTGTGTGTCTGTTTACAAAATCAAAAGTCGAGAAACATTTATACCTTGTCCTGACCCCCCACATCCCACACAGTGAAGCTGATGTTTTTGTATTCAACTGTCTCCACATTAAAGCCTGCATAGAAAAACCAGAACCGCATCCTATTACACATCTTGGTATTTGATAATTTAATGGTATTAAACAAATTACAAATTATGAATCATAAGCTATTATCTGATTGTAATATTTTGCAGCAATTCTAACATCCAAATCTATGCAATGGCACAACAAATGCATGACTCAAAAGATTATCAAATGAAAATATACTTCAATAACATAAAAGCGTACCGATGGTAGGGATGGTAGTAACAATCTCCCCGAGCTTGAGCTTGTACAAAATGGTTGTCTTACCAGCAGCATCAAGACCCACCATCAATATACGCATTTCTTTCTTGGCGAAAAGCCGGCTGAAGAGTTTGGTGAATGTAAGCCCCATCCTACTTCTGATGAGGATCCCTGCACATAAAGTCAAAGTTTAACAAATTAAAAAAAAAATCATGTCTGTAAAAAAATCATGATATCTGTTCTATGCTTAAACTTAAAAAATGAAACCAAACATGTAAACTAAAACATCACACTGATAAGAAAGTATCAATTTTGTCAAAAGGGGTTTATATAAAACTGGGTACAAGTATCAATTTGATATGTATCTAAACGGGTTCTGATAATATTGGGCTCAACTTCAAATGGGTCAGTGTTTGATTTTTTTTTTTTATTTATCTACGAACTGTGAAAAAAGCTGCAAAGCTTGCAATGATGTCAACTCCTAGCTTCAAATCATTTTTTTCTAACACTGACCCATTTCAAGACAAGCCCACTTTGGTCAGGACCTGCTTTGACACGCAACAAACCGATTCTATTTTTTGATATGATCCAATACCCGATTCGCACGTTTTGCCAGGCTTATACGTTAGCCAATAAACTCATCATCAAACGCTGAGCTGCCTGAGCACGATAAGAACTTATGATATGTAAAGCAATTAGATTATGGAAGCTATAACTTCAGAATTTAGATCAGAGTTATATATAGAGGTAATATTATTCTCAAGTAGAAACGCGCTCTACACCATGGTTGTAAAACTCCTGACTAGTCCTTGGTTTTAAAAAGCGCGCCTTAAGCGCGAAGCGCATCTAGGCACAAACTCCATCGCTTTTGCGCTTCAAAGCGGGCAGGGTGTACAAGAAGCGCAGCTGAGGCGCGCTTTTTAGGGGAAAATTGACCTAAGGCGCAGGCTGAGGCACACGCTTTTTGTACATGGGGTGTTTCTATGCTTCTAAGTGTTGTACAGCAGGCTTTTTATGCTGTACATTTATGTTTTTTTCATTTTAAAACATATATAAAGCTTAATTATAGCTAAATCATAGGTATTGGAGGCTAAACACTTATGGGATATATAAAATAAATTTTATAATCACTTTGCGCTTTGCGTACGAAAAGCTCACCGCTTTTGCGCTTCGCTTTAAAAAAATCTTTTTTAGACCTCATCGCTTTTGTGCGCTTCCCGCTTTTTTAAACCAAGGACTAGTCTCCGATTAGTCGCCGATTAATCAATAATCAGTGGTTCACCGATTATTGGCCGATTAATCGCTAGGCGGTCAATAGCGGTCCTATTCTGGCCAGATTCCAAATTTCGACCAAACCTTATAAAAATTTCCGCCAATTACTTAAAAAGATGGGTCAATAAGGGGTTAAAATATGTCTACTTTAATAAACTACATATAAAAATGTGTGTGTATATATATAACTAAAAGGGTCAAGTTATTCTACAAAGTCTTCTAATTGTAAGAAGTGTAAGAAGGATTTATAGAGTGACAAGTGTCCAATAACCTAAACACCCACCCCCACCCCACCCCACCACCACCCAAAAACCTAAACCCCCACCCCCTTGGCAAAAAAAAAAAAAAAAAAAAAAAAAAGGTGATGGGGGTGGGTTTAGGTTTTTGGTGGTGGTGGATGTTTAAGTTTTTTTTTTTTTTTTTTTTGTGTGTAGTGGGTTTTTTTAGGTTATTGGACACTTGTCACTTTTTAAATCCTTTTTACACTTCTTACAATTAGGATCCTTTGTATTTGATCCTAATCCATAACTAAACATTACATATAAAAATCCCAATCCGATTAATCCCTGGTCGGTACCTCACCGACCGAATTGCGTCTGGCGATTCTTACAACACTGCTCTACACCTCTATCAAATCAACAATTCGACACAACGGAAGTTAAAATATGTAACAAAACAAAGCACTAAAAACCCAACTTGTTTCATTAAACAGGAAAACAAAGCAGCAACATAAAGACATAACAGATCAAATTCTAAAACCCTAAATACAAACTTAGCAAATCCTCCTAGATGCAATATAACATGATAGATCTAATGAATATGAACTGCATATAATCGGAATAATGTGTAAACAAAATACCAATTTCAAATAAAACCATAAAAAATTAACTAATAAAAAATATTCAGATCAAATAATTTAAACTGCTTAAAAATAAATGTTAAAAACTTTACAATTTCTAGTAAGTAAGAAACTTCGATTAAAAAAGCAACAAATCAGAAATTAAAAAAAGATTGATTATTCAATCACCTGAGAGAAAAGAAAGTTTGAATTGAACGTATAAAGAAAGAAGTAAGTAACAGATTGAAGTTTGGATTCAGATTTGTAAGAAGAAGGCACCTGAATGAATGAGTTTTTTTGGAGATCGATCTGGAAACCTCGTGTGCGAGAGAGGTAGGTTCGTAAAGTTAGGTAGCGTTTAGCGTTAGCGGATCAATAATTTCTCTCATTAAATACCCAAACTAACCTTTCACATGTGACTCTCACCTCATAAAGTAAGTGTCACCCTAGTGACACATCAAAACCTCATTTTCTTTCACTAAGACTATCGGGTGTGTGGGTCGGCTCCAGGTCGTCGAGCTCCGTCCACACCGCCCCCACCCGGATCATCCCGTCTTCAATGTCTTCCTTTTGTCGGGTTAGACGGGCCTCCTTGCTTTATTCAACACACACATATAAAGGGGCTTATCACCACACCCTTGGTCCATTCCTTAGGGCACATCCTCCACACTTGATGATGTGACCGCTTACGTGACGGATCATCCCCAAAGGACTACCATCCACACCCTTTAGTTTAATATTGCTATGGTTTCAACTCCCTCTCACACCCTATTAAAATAATATTAAAATCTTAAAAAGTTTTTTTAAGAAAAAAGAACGAAGAAAAAGCCTTGATTGGTTGATGGGCATGTGCCCCGTCAAAACCCATCTCCTTCAAACAACCTCCACGTAGCGATTAGCCTTAAGGCTTTATGGAATATAGCATCAACTTAAAGCATCACATCAGCACCATGTACATAATGGACTTTAACTGATCCATGATTGATTTTCGATATTTGATGATGGTATTTTTTCACATGCAAAAAATATTTGTGAGGAAAAAGTTTGTACTATGTGTTGAGGTGAATGTGAAATGTGAAAAATAAAATTATGTCACGTAGACGGTAGAGGTTTTGTATTTCACACTTAAAAAACGGATAAACCACAAGGACCAAGCATATACTTAATTCTATTAATTATCATCATATAGACCTTTAAGTTCGTACAGCCCCTAATTTATTAGAATTACATATAAAATTAATTGAAAAGATATCAAAGTGACCTAATATAAAACAAATCCAAGTTTAGTTGGATGTTATAACATCATGTATGATACATGATGAGCCTAATTAGCATTCAATTGGGTATACCCGAAATCCGAAACATACGGGCCGGGTATACCCGAAGCCCGACAGGTATGGGCCGGGTATGGGATTAAAAATATAAAAATATTCGGGTACGGGTATGGGATTTAGTGATACCCGCCCGATACCCAGCCCGTTTACCCGAATAATACCCGAAAAGCATATTATTTTAAATTTAATTTCCCATTTTTATAAACTTTAGTACATACACTTATTCATATTATTTTGTTGTTTGTCTTCAAGACTTTAACATACAAACATAAGATTTTATGTTTACTTATGTTGTTTCTGTGTAGATTAAAAATGTGTGTTAGTTTTGGAATTTTCTAAACACATTTCAAGTTGTTAGGGAGATTACGTGGGTTCTGAATAAACTAACATTATGTGTTCCAAAGTAGCAATACATTAATTAGTTAATTATGCAAATATATGTTTCAAATATGCATTTGAATATGATATGTTTGTATGTTATTGGTCATGTTTTCCTTTGTTGTAGTTGTTAAAGTAGTAAATTATATAAACATTAGAGTAAACAATGCACATGAGAGTTTCAATGATATTTTTAACAAATTAATGGGTATACCCATTACCCGCGGGTATACTCGATACCCGATGGGTAAATACCCGACGGGTAACGGGCCAGGTACGGGCCAAAGAATTACAACCGGGTACGGGCTTGGGATTACTAATACCCGGCCCAAACCCGGCCCATTGCCATTCCTATTCAATTTCATGATTAAAAATGACAATAAAATTGAAGATTGTGAGACAAAGGAGATTGTTGTTAATTCTTGAATGTTATATTAAAAATGACAATAAAAAAGAAGATTGTGAGACAAAGGAGATTGTTGTTAATTCTTGAATGTTAAATTGTGTAGGTTGTTTATCACGGACTACTGTATTATTGAGTTAATGAAATGATCACCATGTATATTTTACTCCTATCAGTGTCACTTTAACTAATATTGTTGGTTTGAATTGAACTTGTTTGTTGCTTGACTATCAACTAATATTGCCGGTGTAATTTCAATTTTTACTCGGTGTTATTGTCAAAAGCCGGATCTGGAACAACATTTAGATAACCATGTTTCATCTTTAGTGGTCAATTGGGTCGAACAAGTCATAACCACCAAGAGTGTTCTGTGTGTATCATACACAAGCAACAGAACTTTTTAAAATGCAATAATATGGTTTAATCATGCATTATTTTCATCATACAAAAAAGCTCGACGAAGCTCATCTAACGATGTGATAGTGGCTGTTCGATCCTCTTTCTTTGCTTCTGCTAGTAATCTGTCACGCAGCACGAAATGAAGATCCTCGGCCACTGTATAAGGGCTTGAACAATACGCATGTATAAGGTGAAGGTCCGTGCTATCACTTTTAAACCAAGCAACATCATATCGGATATACATCTTGTAATCCTATTGCTATCAAGGATTCAATCGTTGTTTACAAGATCAGTAATTTTGCTCATCAAATACATAGATCAAGATTGAGATCTTAAGTATGATCCCCGACTCGAATCAAAATTTACCGATTTTAACTTGTTACCATGCTGCCTATTTTGTCATCTCTAATCTAATTTAATGAATAAACTCATTTCGCAAACGTTCTTTGGATCACATAATCAGATATTAATAATATTGATTCATGAATAAACTCATTTTGCAAATGTTCTTTGGATCACATAATCGAACATGTACAAAAAGACATACAACAACCTTAACATTATGTAGCATTAGCATTAGAGAACTATTATGTAGCATTATGCAGATAGTATAACTAACAACTCACGAGTGGGATGACTTACCGATTAGTGGCTTAAAACTGATCTCTTCTTTCTTTTTACAAATTTCTGCGTGATTTTCGTCGTCTCAACGCCCATCTTTCTTTAATATCAAGTGTTTGAATTTCATTAGACGAAACCGGATCAAGATTCGGGTTTGTGGTGATAACATCAGTGGCAGAAACCGAAACACCTTTGATTCGAGCAGCTTCTTCAACTAAATCGTTTATGAGCATTTCTACAGTTTTTGAGGTGATTCCTCTAAGATACCATGAGATAGGTGGAGGAGGAACGATAGCGGGCTCCACAAGTTGCTGAAGTGTCACTTTTGATGCGATCCTACCGTTGCATTGAGTGCATGACATGTATTCGGATAACGTTTTTGGCTTGAACGGATGACATAGTTTTTCATCAAGTAGTATTGGTTCTACTTTCCAACTACCTTCAAACCTTTTCATAAATCCTGGTGTAACTTGCTTAAATTTCATCTGCAAATCATCAAAACAATCAAGGAATGATTCATTTCTATTTTTGAGCTTCTACTTCATTCACACACACACAGGTATTTGTGCGTGTGAGAGTTCGAGCCAAAGTCGAACATGCATACTGGCAGCAAACAAATCGAACGAACACACACAAGACCTTGTTCGTGTTCGTTTGAAAAGAAATATATGTGTTCACGAACTGTTCATGAATGCATACCGAACGAGATTTTCTGTTCGTTTTGTTAAGGAAATGAACTTGTTTGTATTCTTTTGTGTTTGTTTGTTAATTTTAGGCAACGAACATTGATGAACACAAATGAGCACAAACTACTGTTCATAAACACAAATGGAAACAAATGAACACAAACAAGCATTCATGAACATAATATATAATACACTGACACTTATTAAATATTTTATTTGTCGGAAATTTTGAATATTTTAATAAAATATAAAAACTAAAATACTAATGAACTATCGAACACAAACGAACACGTTCACGAACATAAATGAACGAACGCAACCTTTGTTCATTTAACTAAACGAACGAAATTTATTGTTCGTGTTCGTTTGTTTAATAAACAAACGAACACAAACGAACTTCCCGCCGAACGATTCACGAACTGTTCGCCGAACGATTGGTTCGTTTGCAGCCCTATGCATACATATTTGATAAGAGTTTGGCTATTAATATAACTTTTATACATATTTCCACCTATCCGAGCTAAACTCAAGCCCACATCTTGAAGAATCATCGAGTTATCAAGCTGACTTGAGCTTAGCCTAATGTTCTAGTGCCGATCTGAAGCCTCAAAATTATGGTTAGCAAAACCCTTTTCTATTTTAGCCATTTAATACATTAGAGATGAAACATAACCCAAAACGACCGTTCACGAGTAAATGGATAAATAAACTTTTCAGAAGATAGTTTTGTCACTTACAGAGTAATCGTCTCTGTTCTGATCTACAAGAACATGAACAGAAATGGTTCCTGACCACCATAGAAACCGCCATATAGCAGCTTGCTCCAGGTCCACAATCTGTCTTGAACCTTCATCAAGCAAAACCTTTCTGGATAGTACAGCCTGACACAAAAAGGAACATTATTCAGCATAGAGTAAAGAAACAACAAGAATCATGATAGTCAAAATCTTTACAATATGTCATGGATATAAAGCGATTTAAAAAGCATTTACTGCCATATACTACATCAAGAAATTGATGGCCTCCTCTTTTTTGCTATTTCGTCATTCATTGTGAATGGAACTATGCAGTTAATGCGGTAAAATATCAGATATCGGTCAAGGGTTGATATTTGAGATACAGGTTATTGCGGTGGGATGTCGGTAATTTTAATATCATGTAGAATTTAGCTATATATACATAGCAATTTAACACTAACAATTCAGTATACTCTCCTACCATTAACAAATAAATCTTTTGCAACTTGCAAAACACTAACAATTAACACTTAAAACACTAATAGTAGCAATAAGAAGAAAGATGAATGGTAGAACTAAGAAGAAAGGTACCGATATGGGAAAAGCGGTGATATATCGGTCAAATATTGGTCAATATCACTGATAATATCGGTACCGATATTCTGACCGATATTTTAAATGGGGACAGATAACCAATATATCACCGATATTAACTGCATACGAATGGAAAAAAAGAAACATATAAACACATGTTCCAATCACCTACCTGAATATTCTTAAAGACCCGTCTATTGTCGGGGTCAGTTACAATGTTGTATATTGCATCTGGGGGCAATCCCACATTCGTTTTCACATTTAGTTGGCATAAAGATCCTTTGGGTACAACAACCTGAAATTAGTTGGCAAACAAAATGCTTTAACTACCTTACGAAAGAAGAGTATTTCCACATCATCGAAACATTCTAAACCACTTTTACCTCAATCGAAGTGGATTGATCATCATCCCACACGGGATTTTTCCTCCACGCTTGCATTTGCTTCTCTAAACTGAATTTTGCATCCTTTAGTTTGAACATCTCCCTGTTCGATCCCTCTGTTTCCGTTGGTCTCTTGAACCTTGACTGCATCGTATGGAATAAAACTCTTAGTTTTTTAACAAACTGAATATAAGATAATCAAGTGATTAAAACAAAAGTATTAACCAACCTTCAAATGCCTCTGAACTTTTCCAGGAAACTGTAATAAGAAGCCTCGAAGTGCTGGAAGATTAATGCGTGGACGTCTGTTCATCTTTTGCATTTGAACATTTTTCCTTGAATTATTGGCTTCTTTTTCACCCATCGGTCTTAAATCAGTCGTGAACATCGAGTTTCTTAATAGATTTTAACTGTTTTCCTGATAAAAATTGAACAATAGCATAAGAAACGAAATCCACATTTCAATTTCATCCAGATTCCATTCCATTCTGTGAAACAAACACGCCTAAATTCCAAATCAATTTTCAATTCCTAAGTAAATTCCAATTCCATTACATTCCACGAAACGAACGCTACCGAGCTTCTTACCTCCTAAACACATTCACATTCTATAAACCAAAAAACAAACAAAACTCATCCAAATTTGCTATTTCATCAAAATTAACAATATATTAATAAGAAATTAGGTTTTTCAAGACAATAAACTCTACATAAATAATCAAAACAAAGTACTAACAACTGAAATTGAATCGATTCAACATTTAACAAACTACATACATCTTACAAAAACCCCTAAATTCCCCCATATAACAATACATTAATCAGAAATTAGGTTTCAAAAGCAATAAAATCTACATAAATAATCAAAACAAAAGTACTAACAACTGAAACTGAACCGATTCAACATTTAACCAAACCAACTATATACATATATACAGCTAACGAAAACCCTAAATTCCTCCACGACCAATGCCTGAAGTCACAGCTACAATTCTCGTTCAATAACCACAACCGCAGCTCAACAAATTCAAATCATGAACTAATTACACTCCAATTCAAATAAACTCATTCAAATTTGCTATATTATAAACAAGTTATATATATATAATATTCCAAATTAGGGTTTTGAGGCAATGAAGCATGCAAAAGAGGATCAAAACAAATGAATTTGACTTACAGATATAGTGAAATCGAATTCGTTGTAGATTCAATCAAGTTATAATTGAAAAGATTGAAGCAATTTGGAAGGATGAAGATATTAATATTAATATTAATATATTATATTATTTATTATTATCATTATTATTATTATCCGCGTGATTTTCATTTGGGTCGGTATTGCAATGCTTTCGTGCGAAAACAGTTAGTTTACCCACCCAATAGTTGCTTCCCACGTGTTTCACGTCTGCCGATTTGGTCAATGTAAGAAGAAGTCAAAGGTCAAACGTCAAAAGATTGACTAATATTTTCCACGTGTTAAACTTAAAAGTTAAAAGCACTCAAACTCAAAGTCGGCCTAAAATAATTTCACCTAATATTATGGCGATTATCGGTTGGATTTTAGTCCTTTACAAGCACTGATTATTGGGTTTTTAACAGTTTAGATTTTTTACTAGTTCAGCATTTAATGGTTCAGACTGTTTGTTTTGCGAGCAGATGTTTGAATGGTTCAAACATTTGACTCTGATTGGTTAAGTATTATACTGAGTCTGAATGGTTAAGATCTTTTATCTGAATTAGTCAGACATTTGTCTCTGAATGGTTAAGGATTATACTAACTCTTAATTGTTCAGACCTCTTAGGGGCTGTTTGTTTAGCTCTTAATGGTTCAGACATCTTACTAGTTTAGCACTTAATGGTTCAGACTGTTTGTTTCGCGATCAGATGTCTGAATGGTTCAGACATTTGCCTCTGAATGGTTAAGCATTATATTGAGTCTGAATTGTTAAGACCTCTAATCTGAATTGGTCAGACATTTGCCTCTGAACGGTTAAACATTATACCGGTCCTTAATGGTTCAGACCTCTTACTCGTTCAGCACTTAATGGTTGAGACCTCTTACTGGTTCAGTACTTAACTATTCAGAAGTTGCCAAACAGCCTCTTACTAGTTCAACACTTAACAATTCAGACCTCTTACTAGTTTAGTACTTACTCATTCAGAAGTTGTTGAAGTGCCCCTTAGTTAAGATCGTTTCTATTTTTTATTGGTTCAAATGGCTCTCACAAAAAGTTAATTTTTTGAGTGGTGAATGGTATTAAACTATCTTCTGACTAGAGTACAAGAGGTATTCCGCTTGACAGGATCTGTGTTGCATGCAACGAGACGGAAGGGATTGCATATCACTTGTTTTGTAAATTGCAAGTTTGCTCGAGATATATGGGAAGACGTCTCAAAATGGTGCAAACTGACGATGGTTGCTTGCAACTCGATCAAATTGGTTCTCCCGAAGGCTTATCTACTTCTATGATCTATCCATGTGGAGATGAAAGAAATGTCTCTACTCAGCCACAAAATTTATTTTGTATACGGCAAGGGGTTCCATTTTTCTCTTAATGAGAGTTCTGGGTGTCGGTTTATATTTTTCGAATGAACTAACATTAAATTTTGAAACATCAGTTAATCAATCGTATCATGTGGCTTTGGAAATCATATTCTATAATGGATTTTTAATTGTTTTTGCTGTCAAATTGCCGATTCTACCCCTACATACATAATTACCGGATACCCACGGAGAGGCGCATTACAGTACTTGTATGCTTCTAGCCGGAATGTTATTAAAAATGGGAGCATATCGATTGATTCGGATTAATATGGAATTATTACCACACGCTCATTCTATATTTTCTCCTTGGTTAATGGTAGTAGGCACAATACAAATCATCTATGCAGCCTCAACATCTCCCGGCCAATGTAATTTAGAAAAAAAAATAGCATGTTTTTCCGTATCTCATATGGGTTTCATATTTATAGAAATTGCTTCGATAACCGATACGGGACTCAATGGAGCTATTTTACAAATAATCTCTCATGGCTTTATTGGTGTTGCACCCTTTTTCTTGGCGGGAACGAGCTATGATAGAATACGTCTTGTTTATCTCGATGAAATGGGTGGAGTTGCTATCCCCGTGCCAAAAATCTTTAAAATGTTTAATAGCTTTTCCATGGCTTCCCTTGCATTAGCGGGTATGAGTGGTTTAGTTATGAAGTAATAGTATTTTAAGGAATAATTTATGTCACACCCCGGATTTCCACGTGTCACAGGTGGGCCCGGTGGGGAGTATCGTGACGTGGTTGGCAACATAATAGTCAAACAACACAATATTTAATATGCACAGCGGAAGCAAAATGTAAGATATAATTCAACCGAATATAATATTGTAATATCGTGTATCACAACAGTCGATTGTTTATCCACAGACGGATCGAAAATAAAATGGATACAATAGTTCAACAGACTTTAGGCATCTTAAGCTTGCGAGACTTCTATTGATGCTAAGGAGAAATCCCAGCCAATTACGCTTAGTACCTGCATTTAATCTTTTTGGGAAAATACGTCAGTTTACACTGGTAAATACAATCAACTGACTCATTTTGGAAAATGATTGAAAATTGATTTGGATGCACGTGGCATAAACATTTTATAACTTGGGAGAATTATTTAATTATATAATCTTGTGAATGAATTACATGTTCCTTGTGCGTTTAGTAGCCCGGATCGTGTCCGGGTTAAAGATCAATAGACACACCACATATTTCTTTTGTGCACTGACGGGTGTACGCCTACACCCCGCGCTTAAGTCGTGGCCATTTCGTAAAATGATGCCAGGGATATCCGGGACATGGTCATTAACCCCCCAAAGGCTTTAAGTAAACAAGACGATTTAAACGGGCCGATCAAATTATTCAATTAACCACCAAACGATGGAAGATTTGATGCCCGACCAAGCGATATTCTATATACCGTAACCCAAGCCCGTATAGGGAAAATAAGTTAAAAGTATTTACCTGAGCAAAGTAATAATCACAAATAAGCAAATGCAAGTAGCTTTTACTGGTCCTCCTAATCTGGAACGAAGGTTTATAATAACCTATTAGAATCCTAACGGGTCTTTAATTAAGCTTAAGCTTAGACCGGTTAGTTTCAAAGATACGGTTCGTACGCACGATTAAGCGAATGACCGGATAGAATGTGATTTGGACCCGACAAGTTCGGAGACTTGCTTAATATGGGTATTTCATACACACTCTGGATTATGAGATAAAACCGATAAGGTTTGACCCGTTTCGGCTAATTTATGTAAACTAGTTACATAAACCGAACCGAACGCGTAATAAGCGTAACGGGTATTCATGAGAGCCATATACATGTTTCCTAAGTTAATATGCTTCAAATATGTTGTGACATCAGTAAGTTGTCTTTTATTATGCCCGAAATGAATTTAAACACAAACTATGCCCCGTAGGGGTAGTTTGGTCATTTATAAGGTGATAAAAGAGTTTAAGTAGTATCCTGAGTTATAGGTCTGATGTAATCAACAAAGATAATCAATTTGCTAAGTTATATCAGTGGGGTATTGTATATATGTGAAATTTATCAATTATAACCAAACTATGCACCGTAGGGGCATTTTGGTAATTTCACATAAGCCGTAAAGCTCAAAACTGAAGTCTGAGTTAAACAACTTTTGCTTACTGTTAAAATATTATAATTTTCCCAAAATATCAGTAGGTATCAACCCTTGTATGTTTAAAATAGTTTTAGTACATACTATGCGTTAAAAACGCTTAATAAGGCGATTAAAAGCCATTTCCGGGTTTGATAGATAAAGCTGATATTTTTATTATTCCAGAAGGCTTAAAATAATTTATTTATCATATCTAATCAGTAGCAAAAGGTTTGGAGTCGATTAGATATGTAAAACTCATTTTATGGCCCGTAGGGGCAAAACCGACAATTACCGGATTAAGCCTACGACTATAAGTTATGCTCAGCCTAAAATTAATTAAAAATCTTCAAAAATCCCAAAATAATATATTACATCAGTGGGTAATAAGTTTGATATCAAAAAGTAGGCTTAACTAGGCTATATGCTAATTACGCCGTTTTATTAACATAAAGCTTCTTAATTACGCTAATGAGCATAACTCTCAATCTACACCTCAAACTGATGTCAAACTTTGCATATAAGTTTATATATCAGTAACTAAGGTTTCTACACTTTTACATTTTCACAAATCACGTTTTAAAGTGAAAAGGGCATAATGGTCAACATATGAGCAATTAACGGAATCATGCGTATTAATTGGTTAACTAATGAACCATGGTGTATAATCACAGAGGGTTATACTAGCATGTAACCTGGTCCAAATGAAGCTCTAAGGTATTTCTAAAACATACCATAACGGGTCAGAACTGAAGTCAAAGCTTTGCGACTTTCGGTTCCGAATCAGGTCTAAACAGGAAATTGTCGGGTTGATGTCACACCCCGGATTTCCACGTGTCACCGGTGGGCCCGGTGGGGGAGTATCATGACGCGGTTGGCAACATAATAGTCAAACAACACAATATAATAATGCACAGCGGAAGCAAAAGATAAATATATTACATTCCGAATATAAAGTAATATCAAAGTATTACAACGGAAAGTAAAGGATCCACAGGCGGATCAATAAAAGAAAAGAAAACTGTTCAACAGACTTCAGGCATCTAGAACTTGCAAGATTCCTTATTAACGCCCTGAGCTTCCAGCAAATTTCGTTCAGTACCTGCCACTTAACCTTTTTGGAAAATACGTCAGTTTACACTGGTAAATACAATTAACTGACTCATTTTGGAAAAAGAGTTTGAAAAGTGATTCGAGTGCAAACGGCACAAAATATCTTGACACATTGATTAAAATGCACAGAGGCAAAATTAATCTTTTATAACTTAGGACAATTTTATTAATAAAAATCTTGTATCCGATTTACATGGTTGTCCAACATTTAGGGCCGGTGATTATAAAATACAAGCCGGACAAGATTAATCGACACACCACAAATATAATCTCACAAGAAGACACCCTTACGAGTGAGTATACGTTATACATATGCAACAGGAGGTGTTTTGTCTACACCTTGTGCTTACGTCGTGGCCATTCACTTTTTAAAATGAGCCAAGGATATCCAGGACACGGTCATTAACCCCCAATGTTATTTGTTATCAATCAATACAGATTAAAACGGGATTATGCAATTTAATCATCTCCGATTAAAAGGTTTCTACACCCGACCAAGCGGTATTTTTATAATACCGTATCCCAAGCCCGTATAAGGGAAAATAAGTTAAAAGTATTTACCTGAGCTAGCAATGCAATTTATAATCAGCCGTATATTCTAATCAGCAAGCACAAGTACTTCTACTGGGGCTCTCAATCTGGAACGAAGGTTTTATTAACCTATTAGATTCCTAACGGGTCTTATTTAAGTCGTAACTTAGACCGGTTAGTTTTAAGGAAGGTTTACGGTTCAAACGCATGATTAAGCGAAGACCGGAATAGAATGTGATTTAGACCCGACAAGTTTGAAGACTTGTATAATATGGGTAAACTAAACACATTCTGGATTTTGAGATAAAAAGGATAAGGTTTGACCCGTTTCGGCTAATTTATGCAAACTAGTTACATAAACCGAACCGAACACGCCAGAGGCGTAACGGGTAACCATATGGGTCCTAAACAGGTTTCCTAAGTTAATTATGCCTCAAATATGTTGTGACATCAGTAAGATGTCTCTCATTATGCCCGAAACGTTTTTAAACACAAACTAGGCCCCGTAGGGGTAGTTTGGTCATTTAAAAGGTTATAAAAGAGTTTAAGTATTTACCTGAGTTACAGGTCTGATATAATCAGCAAAAATACTTATTTTGACAAGTTATAACAGTAGGATAAAGTATATATGTGAAATTCATCAATTATAACCAAACTATGCACCGAAGGGGCATTTTGGTAATTTCACATAAGCCGTAAAGCTCAAAACTGAAGTCTGAGTTAAACAACTTTTGATTACTGTTAAAACATTATAAATTACCTAAAATATCAGTAGGTATCAACCCGTGTATGTCTAAAATAGTTCTAGTACATACTATGCGTTAAAAACGCTTAGAAAGGCGATTAGGAGCCGTTTCTGGGTTACGTACCTAAAGCTGATATTTTTATTATTCCAGAAGGCTTAAATTAATTTATTTATTATTTAAGATCAGTAGCAAAAGGTTTGGAGTCGTTTAGATATGTAAAACTCATTTTATAGCCCGTAAGGGCAAAACCGACAATTACCGGATTAAGCCTACGACTATAAGTTATGCTCAGCCTAAAATTAAATAAAAATCTTCAAAAATCCCAAAATAATATATTACATCAGTGGGTAATAAGTTTGATATCAAAAAGTATGTTTAAATACGCTATATGCTAATTACGCCATTTTATTAACATAAAGCTTTCAATTTGCGCTAATGAGCATAACTCTCAATCTATACTTCAAACTGATGTTAAACTTTGCATACATGTTTATATATCAGTAATTAAAGTTTCTACACTTTTACATTTCCAAAAATCATGTTTTAAGGTAATAAGGGCATAATGGTCAACATATGAGCAATTAACGGAAACGCGTAAACGAATGGGTCAATCAATGAACCAACCACAGAGGGTTATGCTAACATGTAGCCTGGTCCTAAGGAAGCTCTAAGGCATTTCCAAATCATACTAAAGCGGGTCAGAACTGAAGTCAAAGCAAAAGTCAAAGCTTTGCGACTTTCGGTTCCGAACCGGGTCTAATCAGAAAGTTGTCGAATCAAACAAACTTAGACCAGTTTATATACTTATTACCAAGTTATATTAATGACGAAACAGGTTGCACGCCTTCTAGATTGCTAATTACGCGTTTTATGCTTCTGTTGACTTTTTCGGATTAACTTTGACCCGACAAACGATCTTGTTAGAGTGTAATTCAGAGGGTGCCCTTTTAAGGGTTTAATGCCCACATAAATACCAACTTATAACTACTCTTGATTCGACTAATCACTGGACCATTTGTGATTAATCTTAAAGTCAACCGTTAATTACGACGGTTTGACTTTTAAGCTAAAACTAGGCTAAAACTTAATCGAGAAAGGTTTAGCAACCTTACCAAGGTCCTATGCAAGAAATGTGATCACTTGAGGCTGCTTGGGAGCTCCAGAATTGATCAGGAATGCAAATGAAGGTGTGAGGAACAATGTTGCAACTTCATGGCTTTATATAGTGATCAAATCACCATAACTTGTTGACACACAAGTCTACCATTGACCACAAATCACCAGCACATGTCCCTAAGGTCCTAGGAGGCATTTAGGGGTCGCACATGAAGTGAAACATCCGTTTTGGGTCGAGTTTTCGCGTATACAGCAGGCTGCTTCCTTTTTCTGGTTCTGGGCGCCTGATGCGGCCCGTATTAGATTTAACTAATGCTGAAGCGGGCCGCCTGGCCCCTAAATATAGATTTTTATTTTTCTTTTGTTTTGCAACTTGACCTTTGGCTTCACGAAGGGGCAACCGGGGTTATATCTTGCATTTTGACCCCCTTATGATTACCCACAAGGGCTTTAGGACTTATACCCACTTTGCCAAGTCCCTGAACGCTTCCGGTTAACCCGAAAAGTCTTAATTTTCAATGTTAACGCTTTAACCCCTCGCACACGAATTTGATCATAACTTTCTCATACGATAACGAAACTTTACGAAATTTATATCGTGCATTCTAGTGAGCATAACCAACAGTTACAATGCTTCGGGTTTGTCAAAAGGTCACTCCGAGGTATAACTTAAACATGTTGACACATTTAACCCCTGTAGTTTGTAATCTCTCACTTTTAGCTTCGCATGATCCATGATTTATTCGTTTGAAGGTATGAGCATCATGTAGGGTTAATGTACAATATATTCATTAACTGTTTGACATTTAGAACTCGTATTTTCATATACTTTTCAAGTTTGTCAACTTTAGTCCCTCTAGGGTATTCTTTCACACGTTCAAGCTTATGACACGTGTCAATACATTATAGGACGTGAATTTTTGAGGTGTTACAGTTGAACATGTTTAAACATGTTCTTACACTAATTACCAAGTTATATTAATGATAAAACAGGTTGTATGTGTTCTACGTTGCTAATCATGCATAAATTAGAAACTAAGTATCCTGTTGACTTTTTATTCACAAGTTTGACCCGACATTTGACCTAGTTAGAGTGGGAATCAGGGGGAACCCTTTTAAGGGTTTATTACCCACATAATTACCTACTTAAAGGTACTTTTAATTCGAGATTTGACTGAGCCATTATTAATTAATCTCGAAGTCAAACCGTAATTACGACGGTTTGACTTTTAGCTAAATAACTAAGCTAAACTCAATTAAAGAAGGTTAAGCAAACTTACAAGTGTCTACTGATCGATTAGGAAGGCTTGGAAGGTGCTCTTGTGCTCCACAATTGATCAGAAGTTGCTTGGGGAATGAATGATCAAAGTGTTTGCACTTAGGAGCTTTATATAGTGACCAAGACTCCACAAAGTGTTGACATCTAAGTCTACAACTGACCATAACTTACCCACAAGTGTCCCTAGGTGTCTAGGGGGTGTTTAGGGGTCGCACATTATGAGGAAACTCGGATAAAAGTCAGTTCCATGCGTTTAAACAGCAAACAACCGAAAATATTGGAGCTGGGCACTGCTTGCGCACCGTAAGGAATGTTCTTGCGGTGCGCAAGCCTTTAGCAGAAACCAAAACTGTTTGTTCTTTCAGGATTTCGAAAGGGCAACCACTTGTTTCGAATTTGGGACATTATTTTTTACAGTAAGGGGCCTCTAGAATGTGCCTTGAACAGTGACATACCCTACCACTTTGGTATGTTTCATTGAATCCTTATTGAAAGTGCCGAACAAGAAGGTTTACCGTAGAAATTTCCGTAGGATCCTATCTTGCATTTTGAATTCAATCATTGTGGGTATTTACCGGATATTAATCAGATGTTTATAATAAATATTAGGGTCTTGGGATCTATATGAGGTCGTTCAGAGGTTTAAATCAACATGACGACACTTTTAAATCCTGCCATACATCAGAAAAATTGGATCCGGGTTTATAATACTTTTGTCTTACATGACACGTGTCGTTAATTCATTGAACACGAATTTTCGAGGTGTTACATCCTCACCCCCTTAAAAGAAATCTCGACCTCGAGATTTACTGAAATAAATAAGGGTACTTTTCTTTCATCATGGACTCAACCTCCCACGTATATTCGGGACCTCTACGGGCATCCCATTTGACCTTTACAATAGGCACATGCTTCCTTCGAAGCTTTTTAACCTGTCGATCTTCAATCGACAATGGCTTTTCCACAAATTTCAAGCTCTCGTCTATATGCACATCTGTGTGTGGTATGACTAGCGATTCATCAGCTAGGCATTTCTTCAGATTGCAGACGTGGAATACGTTATGAATACCACTGAGCTCTTCTGGTAAGTTTAACTTGTAAGCCACTGATCCAACACATTCAATAATCTCGAATGGTCCTATATACCTTGGGCTCAACTTACCTTTCTTACCAAACCGCATCACTCCCTTCCAAGGTGATACTTTAAGTAAGACTTTATCACCTACTTCACATTTTATAGATTTACGCTTTGGATCTGCGTAACTCTTCTACCTATCCCGAGCAGCTTTGAGACGGTCACGAATCTGGACAATCTTGTCCGTCGTTTCAAAGACTATCTCTGGTCCTGATAATTGGACATCTCCAACTTCCGCCTAACAAACGGGCGTTCTACACTTTCTACCATATAAGGCCTTGAAAGGCGCAGCCTTTATGCTGGTGTGGTAGCTATTGTTGTAGGAGAACTCAATTAATGGTAGGTGGTTATCCCAACTCCCACCTAAATCAATTACACATGCGCGTAGCATGTCTTCCAGTGTTTGAATAGTACGCTCACTCTGACCGTCTGTCTGAGGATGGTAAGCCGTACTAAAATTCAAACGCGTGCCCAAAGATTGTTGGAAACTCTTCCAAAAATGTGACGTGTATCTAGTATCTCTGTCAGAGATAATAGACACAGGTATGCCATGTAAGGCTACAATCTTATCCACGTATAACTGGGCTAACATGTCGGAGCTATAAGTCTCCTTAATGGGTAGGAAATGTGCTGACTTAGTCAGTCTATCAACTATAACCCATATTGTATCATTTCCTTTCCTTGTCTTAGGTAACTTGGTGATAAAATCCATAGTTACCATTTCCCACTTCCAAGTAGGAAGTTCAAGCTGTTGTAGCAAGCCTGACGGCTTTTGATGTTCTCCTTTGACTTGCGCACAAGTCAAGCACTTAGCTACATAGGCAGCTACAGACTTTTTCAAGCCTATCCACCAATAATTTGCCCTTAGATCCTGGTACATCTTATCAGCTCCAGGATGAACGGAATATTTGGAACTATGGGCTTCCTGGAGGATAACATCCCGAAGTCCTCCATAAATTGGAACCCATATTCGTCCATTAAATCTAAGAATTCCGTCTTTGCCAAGAGATAACTGCTCCTCAGTTACTCCTAGCTTTTCATTAGGATAGTTAGCTTCCAACACAGCTTCCTTCTGTGCAGCTAACAACCTTTCAGTCAAACTGTTCTTTATCTCCATGCGCTTGGCATTGATTCGGATGGGTTTCACCCTTTCCTTTCGACTCAAGGCATCAGCGACTACATTCGCTTTGCCGGGATGGTATCTGATTTCACAATCATAATCATTCAAAGTCTCCATCCAACGGCGTTGCCTCATGTTTAAATCCTTCTGATTAAACAGGTGCTGGAGGCTCTTGTGATCAGAATAGATCACACATTTGATACCATATAAATAATGCCTCCACAGTTTTAGTGCGAATACAACGGCACCCAACTCCAAGTCATGGGTGGTGTAATTATTTTCGTGCACCTTTAACTGTCTTGAAGCGTAGGCAATAACCTTGCCTTTCTGCATAAGCACACACCCCATGCCGGTGTGTGACGCATCACAATAAACTACAAATTCTTCGATACCTTCAGGCAACGTCAGCACAGGAGCGTTGCTCAACTTCTGTTTAAGGATATCAAAAGATTCTTGCTGTTTAGGGCCCCAAACAAACTTAACCTTCTTCTTAGTTAAGGAGGTTAGGGGTGCAGCAATCCTTGAAAAATTTTCGATAAAACGCCTGTAATATCCTGCCAATCCCAGGAAGCTACGAATCTCTGTAGGCGTCTTTGGCTCTTGCCAGTTCATAACTGCTTCAACCTTAGCGGGATCCACTTGGATACCACGCTCACTAACCACATGTCCAAGGAATTGGACTTCTCGAAGCCAGAATTCACACTTAGAGAATTTGGCATAGAGTTTCTCATGATGTAGGAGTTTGAGAATACAGCGAAGGTGTTTCTCGTGGTCAGCTTGGTTCTTAGAATAAATGAGAATGTCGTCGATGAAAACGATGACGAATTTATCTAAGTACGGCTTGCAGACACGATTCATGAGATCCATGAACGCGGCAGGTGCATTAGTGAGCCCAAAAGGCATCACTAGGAACTCGTAATGACCATAACGAGTTCTAAATGCAGTTTTGTGTACGTCTTCATTTCTAACCTTCAGTTGGTGGTAGCCTGACCTTAAGTCAATCTTCGAGAAATAACTTGCCCCTTGCAATTGATCGAACAAATCGTCGATCCTGGGCAAAGGATACCTATTCTTTATCGTGACCTTATTAAGTTCACGATAATCGATGCACAGACGCATCGATCCATCCTTCTTCTTGACAAACAAGACTGGTGTTCCCCAAGGGGACGAGCTAGGTTTAATGAAAACTTTGGCTAGCAATTCGTCTAGTTGTGCTCTTAACTCTTTCATCTCTGTGGGCGCCAACCTATAAGGTGCTCTAGCAACAGGTGCTGCTCCGGGGATGATGTCAATTCTGAATTCCACCTGCCTATCTGGTGGTAAGCCAGGTAGTTCTTCAGGAAAAACTTCAGGGTATTCAGAAATGACAGGGATGTCTTCCATCTGGGGTTTCGGCTCATCAAAAGTCACTTGTGCCATGTAAATGACACAACCCTTCTTTAAACACTTCGAGGCCTTGAGCATAGTCACTTGCTCAGGCAATCCATACCGGGTATCTCCCTGAATGGTAATTGATTCGCCAGATGGAGTCTTGATCATCACTTGTTTTCTATTGCAGACAATCTGGGCCTGGTTATGAGATAACCAGTCCATGCCTAAAACGATGTCAAAACCCGCTAACTTCAAAGGAAGTAGGGACAGAGGAAAAGAGTGGTTCTTAATGGATATAAAACATCCATCTAATATGGTTGACGCGGTTTCTATGGTGCCATCAGCTAACTCCACCTCGTATTTCACGCTTAAGGTTTTAACAGGTAAATTCAACAATTTGCAAAACTTATTATCTACAAATGACTTATCGGCTCCTGAATCAAATAGTACTCTTGCATAGACATCATTTACAAGGAAAGTACCTGTAATCACGTTGTCGTCTAGAACTGCTTCCTTTGTGTCCATTCTGAAGACTCTAGCATTTGTCTTCTTGGTCTCTTCAGGCTTCTTGGAGTATTTAGGGCGGTTGGTTTTAATGTGCCCTTTCTCATTGCAACGGTAGTACGTTGCGTCTTTCAGCTGTTTGCAATCCAAGGTCTTGTGATCCTTGGACTTGCATATCCCGCAAGCAAAAGTTCTTTGCGAGTTCGATTCGAGTCTGCACTTTCCAAAGTGCTGTTTCTTGCAAATTTTGCACTTGGGCTTATCACCAGACTGGTGCCCATCTTTCCTTGACTCGGATCCCCTCTTGTTGTCACCGTTTCCACGGTGCTTCTTGCTCGACCTCCGTGAATTATCATCTTCACGTTTTCTCTTCTCAGCATCCTTATTCCTCAGCGATCTTTGCCTGACCGCATCCAAAGTGAGGGACAAAGATATGTCAGCTACAGATCTAAAAGTAGCTGGCCGAGAAGCCTTGACGCTTGCCTTTATCTCGGGGGCTAAACCACCGATAAAACAAGCTATTCTTTTTGGTTCCGGGGTCACCAGATACGGAACCAACCGGGACATTGTGTTGAAGCTCGTGAGGTAAGCTTGACAGTCAAGGTTTGTCATAACCAATGATAGAAAATCAGACTCTATCTTCTCCACCTCATGCTGGGGACAGTAATTTTCCCTGATGAGGGCAACAAATTGATCCCATGACATGTTATACAATGGGATTTTCCCGGTGGCTTGAATCAGTGATCTCCACCAGGCTAAAGCTTCGCCTTTAAAAGATTGTGACACAAACTTGACTATATCCCTCTCAGCGCATCCGCTGATATCCACAACTGTGTCCATCTCGTCTAACCACGTCATGCAGTCAATGGCTCCCTTTTCCCCAGTAAAATCTCTGGGCTTGCACGAAACGAAGTATTTATAGGAGCAACCCTTACTACGGGGTTCTTGATTTAGTGCAACCTGCTGAGATGGAGCACTGTGGTGGTTTGAGGAAAGTCTATCATCATCTTTCTTCAGTTCTTCCTTCTTGGAAGGTGGCTTTGAATGCGGAGTAGATAGGGTCCTACTCCGAGTCCCACTATACTCTTCGTACTGCCGCTCCAATGCCTTTGTAACTGCGTCGTCTACCAACGCTTTCAATTCATCACCCGTTAAATGAACTCGGGCGTTATCAATATTCTCCACTGGATGGCTATTAATTTCGTCTGAGTTAGCCATTTTAATTGAACTGTTACAAAAAACACGGACAATAGTTTATTTGGGAGTTTATTATAGAATTGTCTTTTATGGCAATTCATTAACCATGGTATACATAAACCATATTGGGTTAATTTATTAATCATATTTTATTTAGGATTTCTATTATAATTTATCCTAATTATAAAACAATAATAGTTTTATTAGTGGCACAAAAGGCCTAGTCACAAGGACATTTATAAATTATAAGCTACGATTTCAGAGAATCAAAGCTTTTAAGGCTTGAACATAGTTCATTACCTTTCTTAGACAGGGAGTCATAGCTACCACTGTCTTTTAGTCTCAGAGGTCATTAACTATAGCCCGTAGGCACTTCCCTTCTAAGGGATGTTTATAATATGATCATCTTATAGGATGATATAAGCCATGATTTCAGAGAATCGAGGCATTAAGGTTTAAATCAAAGTTCATTACCTTTTTCGGACAGGGAGTCATCGCTACCACTGTCTTTTGGCTCATATGGAAATGAGCAGGGCCTGTAGGCATTATATTGCCAATGTATGGTCAAAATATGATCATCTTAATTGATGATCTAAACCCGTGATTCAGAGATCATTAAATTGGGTTAGGAATCTTTTAAAGAATCCTTATATAAGAATGACGTATGTGATTTTAACGAATCACATCTGCCAGGAGTGTTAACATGTTTACAGATGCTAACAGGGATTCGAATCTTTTAAACAGGTCTTACCATCATGGCCAGGTCTTCAAAATGACACTCAGGCTAGGTTTCACTCTTAAGATTCTTATTCAATATTTAATAGGCAGATTACTATCAAAAGGAATGATTTTGATTTATTTATTTCATATATAATTTATTTATGCATATAATGGCAAACATGAAATTTATAAACTTACATTCCATTAATTATTAAAATATTACACATCGCCCTAAACGGGACTTTTTAATAAACAAACTTACCCTCGTAGGGGTTTTAAACAAGGACTTACCCACGCAGGGGCTTAACAACGAACATCATAATAGTCCACGCAGAGACTTACACAAATAACATAATAGTCCACGCAGGGACTTAAACAATAACATACCCTCGTAGGGGTTAACAGAAAGATAGACCCACGCAGGGGTCAAAACAAACCAACATACATACCCACGCAGGGGTTAATACAGCAAGACAGGCCCACGCAGGGGCTCAAATTACAACAACAGTGGAAGGATTCAATGGTCCTTCTTGCTCTTCCCTTTTATCAGGCTTGTCAATCCTTGGAAGAAGGTCTGTCGCTCCCTGCGATCTCGGTGAAAGTCTCGCTCAACCTGATCCAGTCTCTGAAGAATTTCCTCCCGTTCTGGGGGAGAAAACCGTGGCGGCTGCGATTGGGTCCGTATAATAGGTCTGGGAGGAATCTCGTACCCATGAGTTGGGTACCCTACTCCCCAAGGAGTTCCATAAGGTCCTTCCGGGTTAAAGGCGTTGTAATTGGCCGCTACCATGTAGGGGTCGGCTTCAGCGTAACCTTAGTTGGTGTGAGTCGGCGGCTCAAATGGGTTGTACGCCATCGAACCAGTGTATGCTGGAATCGGGTTATCAAAATCCATAGGCGGTGGTTGCGGAGCAACTGGGTGCGAAGGTCCACCCATCTGTGGGTCTTCCTGAAGTGGCGGGTAATGGCTGCCACTTGATTGGCGTGGGGAGCTAAAATGGAAATCCCCCGCTCGCGCAGACATACGTGCACCTGTCCTCCTACGCCTCGGCGGTTGAGGAGGTGCCGGTTGAACTGGTGGCGGTGGAGGCGGTGGCGTGACTGCCACAAACCGTGAATCCACAGAGGGATCCTGCTGTTGCTGCTGAGGCGGTGAATGGCGAGGAGGTGTATAATACCATTCGTGCCGGGTAAACATAGCTTGAAAGCTGTCTGGACCACCGTAGGGTGATCTGTGGAAAGAGGAGCCATCTGAAATCTCAATGGGATGGTTCGGTGTACCACTGGCAGGTTCGACGGGATCCGTGTCCTCGTCCATGTCCATAGCGTTGTCTCCCGAGAAGTGGTCCTCCGGTCCCAATGGGTTAAAACCCACTGGTTCTTGTATAAAATTTGCCGGGTTAAACCGGCCCCTAAAAACAGGTGTAGGGTCACCAAAAGAATTGTACGATAAGGATCGCTGTAGGGGTATGTAGGAAGGTTGAGGGTTGTTGGGCTCATACTCCGGCTGTGGCCCGTAAGGGTTATGAACAGGAGGTGTTGAACTGTGCGAAACCGACCGTCTAGCCGGCTCGAAGAGGTTCCTCCGATTTTGTTGGGGATCGTCACTCTCGGTGGTGGAAGGAGCTCGCACATGCGAAGGTCCTGCCTCGTTGTCATTGGGGGCGGTGATTGGCCCCTTTCCTCGTCCTCTTCTTCGGAAGAATCTTGGCGGCATTTTCAATCCTGTCAATATAACATGAGATAACAACAAAAATATATGTAAAATAAAGGATAACACAAAACAAAAATGGAATTTGTCCTATGTTATATGTCTAGACTCGAAAGTTTAGAAATGTGCAATTGTGTAACTGAGATTAAACACAAAAGGCTAGTGTTTAATTCACTCAGTGTTGGCTCTGATACCAACCTGTCACACCCCGGATTTCCACGTGTCACCGGTGGGCCCGGTGGGGAGTATCGTGACGTGGTTGGCAACATAATAGTCAAACAACACAATATTTAATATGCACAGCGAAAGCAAAATGTAAGATATAATTCAACCGAATATAATATTGTAATATCGTGTATCACAACAGTCGATTGTTTATCCACAGACGGATCGAAAATAAAATGGATACAATAGTTCAACAGACTTTAGGCATCTTAAGCTTGCGAGACTTCTATTGATGCTAAGGAGAAATCCCAGCCAATTACGCTTAGTACCTGCATTTAATCTTTTTGGGAAAATACGTCAGTTTACACTGGTAAATACAATCAACTGACTCATTTTGGAAAATGATTGAAAATTGATTTGGATGCACGTGGCATAAACATTTTATAACTTGGGAGAATTATTTAATTATATAATCTGGTGAATGAATTACATGTTCCTTGTGCGTTTAGTAGCCCGGATCGTGTCCGGGTTAAAGATCAATAGACACACCACATATTTCTTTTGTGCACTGACGGGTGTACGCCTACACCCCGCGCTTAAGTCGTGGCCATTTCGTAAAATGATGCCAGGGATATCCGGGACATGGTCATTAACCCCCCAAAGGCTTTAAGTAAACAAGACGATTTAAACGGGCCGATCAAATTATTCAATTAACCACCACCAAACGATGGAAGATTTGATGCCCGACCAAGCGGTATTCTATATACCGTAACCCAAGCCCGTATAGGGAAAATAAGTTAAAAGTATTTACCTGAGCAAAGTAATAATCACAAATAAGCAAATGCAAGTAGCTTTTACTGGTCCTCCTAATCTGGAACGAAGGTTTATAATAACCTATTAGAATCCTAACGGGTCTTTAATTAAGCTTAAGCTTAGACCGGTTAGTTTCAAAGATACGGTTCGTACGCACGATTAAGCGAATGACCGGATAGAATCTGATTTGGACCCGACAAGTTCGGAGACTTGCTTAATATGGGTATTTCATGCACACTCTGGATTTTGAGATAAAACCGACAAGGTTTGACCCGTTTCGGCTAATTTATGTAAACTAGTTACATAAACCGAACCGAACGCGTAATAAGCGTAACGGGTATTCATGAGAGCCATATACAGGTTTCCTAAGTTAATATGCTTCAAATATGTTGTGACATCAGTAAGTTGTCTTTTATTATGCCCGAAATGAATTTAAACACAAACTATGCCCCGTAGGGGTAGTTTGGTCATTTATAAGGTGATAAAAGAGTTTAAGTAGTATCCTGAGTTACAGGTCTGATGTAATCAGAAACTATAATCAATTTGCTAAGTTATATCAGTGGGGTATTGTATATATGTGAAATTTATCAATTATAACCAAACTATGTACCGTATGGGCATTTTGGTAATTTCACATAAGTCGTAAAGCTCAAAACTGAAGTCTGAGTTAAACAACTTTTTCTTACTGTTAAAATATTATAATTTGCCCAAAATATCAGTAGGTATCAACCCTTGTATGTTTAAAATAGTTTTAGTACATACTATGCGTTAAAAACGCTTAATAAGGCGATTAAAAGCCATTTCCGGGTTTGATACATAAAGCTGATATTTTTATTATTCCAGAAGGCTTAAAATAATTTATTTATCATATCTAATCAGTAGCAAAAGGTTTGGAGTCGATTAGATATGTAAAACTCATTTTATGGCCCGTAGGGGCAAAACCGACAATTACCGGATTAAGCCTACGACTATAAGTTATGCTCAGCCTAAAATTAATTAAAAATCTTCAAAAATCCCAAAATAATATATTACATCAGTGGGTAATAAGTTTGATATCAAAAAGTAGGCTTAACTAGGCTATATGCTAATTACGCCGTTTTATTAACATAAAGCTTCTTAATTACGCTAATGAGCATAACTCTCAATCTACACCTCAAACTGATGTCAAACTTTGCATATAAGTTTATATATCAGTAACTAAGGTTTCTACACTTTTACATTTTCACAAATCACGTTTTAAAGTGAAAAGGGCATAATGGTCAACATATGAGCAATTAACGGAATCATGCGTATTAATTGGTTAACTAATGAACCATGGTGTATAATCACAGAGGGTTATACTAGCATGTAACCTGGTCCAAATGAAGCTCTAAGATATTTCTAAAACATACCATAACGGGTCAGAACTGAAGTCAAAGCTTTGCGACTTTCGGTTCCGAACCGGGTCTAAACAGGAAATTGTCAGGTTGAACATGTTTAGACATGT
Source organism: Helianthus tuberosus (assembly GCA_030545235.1). Classification (NCBI taxonomy): domain Eukaryota; kingdom Viridiplantae; phylum Streptophyta; class Magnoliopsida; order Asterales; family Asteraceae; genus Helianthus; species Helianthus tuberosus. The sequence goes on from JARYGA010060305.1 coordinate 2,606,255, forward strand.
TCTTACACTAATTACCAAGTTATATTAATGATCAAACAGGTTGTATGTGTTCTACATTGCTAATCATGCATAAATTAGAAACTAAGTATCCTGTTGACTTTTTATTCACAAGTTTGACCCGACATTTGACCTAGTTAGAGTGGGAATCAGGGGGAACCCTTTTAAGGGTTATTACCCACATAATTACCTACTTAAAGGTACTTTTAATTCGAGATTTGACTGAGCCATTATTAATTAATCTCGAAGTCAAACCGTAATTACGACGGTTTGACTTTTAGCTAAATAACTAAGCTAAACTCAATTAAAGAAGGTTAAGAAAACTTACAAGTGTCTACTGATCGATTAGGAAGGCTTGGAAGGTGCTCTTGTGCTCCACAATTGATCAGAAGTTGCTTGGGGAATGAATGATCAAAGTGTTTGCACTTAGGAGCTTTATATAGTGACCAAGACTCCACAAAGTGTTGACATCTAAGTCTACAACTGACCATAACTTACCCACAAGTGTCCCTAGGTGTCTAGGGGGTGTTTAGGGGTCGCACATTATGAGGAAACTCGGATAAAAGTCAGTTCCATGCGTTTAAACAGCAAACAGCCGAAAATATTGGAGCTGGGCACTGCTTGCGCACCGTAAGGAATGTGCTTGCGGTGCGCAAGCCTTTAGCAGAAACCAAAACTGTTTGTTCTTTCAGGATTTCGAAAGGGCAACCACTTGTTTCGAATTTGGGACATTATTTTACAGTAAGGGGCCTCTAGAATGTGCCTTGAACAGTGACATACCCTACCACTTTGGTATGTTTCATTGAATCCTTATTGAAAGTGCCGAACAAGAAGGTTTACCGTAGAAATTTCCGTAGGATCCTATCTTGCATTTTGAATTCAATCATTGTGGGTATTTACCGGATATTAATCAGATGTTTATAATAAATATTAGGGTCTTGGGATCTATATGAGGTCGTTCAGATGTTTAAATCAACATGACGACACTTTTAAATCCTGCCATACATCAGAAAAATTGGATCCGGGTTTATAATACTTTTGTCTTACATGACACGTGTCGTTAATTCATTGAACACGAATTTTCGAGGTGTTACAATTTACTAGCCAAAAATATCTTTAATGCCCGTCACACTACAAATTGTTCATCTAAACGTAATGTACTCGTTCAATACTAAAATACAACTATTTACCACTTTTGCAGGACTAACTCCATAAACTAAAACCATAGATCTACATTTCGTGTTCTTTTGTGACGTCGAGATGAGTATCACTGATCAAGAAATCATGATAGAAATTTCAGATAAGTCTTCATATTTTATATTTATAAACCTTTTAAAACAGAGACGATTACAGACTAATGGCAGGTAGACGGGCAACAAGTTGCGTCGCTACCCCTTTCTGAATAGCAAACCCTACCCTGCTAAACACAAAATTCTGCCCCTTGACATGCGCGGTGTTACTGCTTACCACCCGCTGAACCCGCTTGAGGAACCGCACCGCGTCAGGGGCGAGAGCGCCAAAGGTATCGAAAGCGAACGGGACGAACACGTGCTGATTCTCGATGCAAGCTTTTTCGTGCTTGGCTACTTTGCCCGCCTCCGCCTTGGTTATCGCCTGGCCCGCCACAAACCCGTGGTCCCTTAGCTCAACGAGGGGGGACACACCTGTCAAATCGACGCACGAGTGTTTCCCTCCTTCCCATCCAAAAACAAGAATGTCAGCGGGCTGTAGGGTAGATCCTCCCTTCTAATGGATCGGTCAAGAAGTTCACAGAAGCTTCCTTTTTTGCCGAAATCCCTGCCCGCTTAAGAAATTGGTACTTCTTTTGCTCATCACATTTTGTACAATAATATTTATTTCTTATTTCATAATTTTCTAACTATAAATCAACAAACATTTTGCCAAATAAAAATGTAATAATACAACTAATTTATTGGACCATTTTTAAAATCGTGGGAGATCTATATACACTCAAGTGTAGCAAGCCAACGCTTAAGGAAAACAAATATTATTCTTTATAATAGGCAATCATATAGTTGCATGTTTTTATACACATGCATGATACATACATCAAGCTATACATTCAGAAAATTTTGACATATATAAGAACTATTTATCTTCCACACTTTCACTTTATAAGAAAAAAAAAACACACACACAAACAAACTGTGAAAATCTTTATTTGCACATTTAGTAACGATTTGGTCGGGTGCGAATTTTGAAGTTGATTTCGTTATCTTGGTCACCACCAAACCTCACTTGACGACCTTGAGATTCACCGTTATGAAACGAGTTTGATTGCCCCATGGTTGGTTCATGGAATGAGTTAGGTCTTCCCATAGATGGTTCATGAACCGAGCTAGGTTGCACCTTGTTCGTTTTGTGAAATGCGTTTGCTTGGTTGACGTTTGGTTCATGAACCGAGCTAGGCTGACCAATGGTTGGTTCACTAAATGAGTTAGGCCTCGCCACGTTTGGTTCCCGAAAGGGATTTGGCCGAGCCATTGGTGATTCATTGGTGTTAGCCACTTTAGAACTAGCAAACCTCTTATCATACCCAAATTCAATGTCCCCATCTTTCGTGTGAATGCCATTGGTGTCACGCTTTGCGTCTTTATCTTTCTTTGGAAGGCTTTGGCTAGATGGTCTTGCCGCATTTTCACGCTTATTACAAAGGCGCCCAAGAAAGCAAGCGAGCGTGGATATGGTTATGATCACGGCTAGAACAATAAAAACCGCCCCGTATGACCCACTTGACGAGTCGTTCGTAGGTGGAAGAGTGTTGGTAACCGGGTACACGGTAGGCATTGGCATTTGTTGTGACATTTTTAGGTTTTGGGGTAAATGGTGTGAAGGGTGTAAATAATGTGCAAGAAAGATGTTGGTTTAGTGGTTATAGTTTTTTAGTTTAAATGGATGTGTGGGTTTGTTTGTATGCTAAGGGTACGTTTTAGTGAAGAGGGGTGTTGGAGGGTTTTTGAATCTAAAATAGTGACTTTTGCTTTACTAAAGAGTTGGGTAAAGAAATATTCTTCTATGCTCCTTAGTAGGTGTTTATAATGATTCAATAAATTATCATGATTTATATAAAACACAAATTATTTTACACGTAGAATAACTTATTATACAACAATATCTAGCGACGAATATGTTATATTAATTAATTTGTGTCGCATAGACCCGACCCCTTAATTGTCAAACAAACTTAGGGATGAACAAATGTTACTGAAACCGCACCGGTCCAAACCATATCATACCAGGTCATTTTCCGTACCAATCCGATACCCACTTTTTGTCATTTTCAGGATCGATACCTTCAGTTCAGTTCGACACTGGTATTTTGAGTTGATTTACCTTCGAATACCGTAGCCTACCAAACAAATTTGGTACCAGTACCAATACCCATTTTCTGTGATTTTTGTAATCGAAACTTTCAGTATCCGTACGGTACCGAACTCCCGCTGATCGAACTCACACCAACATTTTTGATATAAAAGAGTGTTATTGACTAGGGATGGGCAAATCCCGATCCCGATACCATACCGTCCCGATACCGACAAATCCCGATCCCGAATTTTGTGAAAACTAGGTACCGATACCGAAATACGTCGGTTCGGTACGGTATCGGTACGGTGTCGGTATTTTGAGGGTAAAATTCGGTATTATACCGATACCATACCGTACCGATACCGAAAAAACCTAAAAGTGGATACCGAAACCGATACCGAAACCGCTTCGGTATGGTATTATCGGGATCGGGATGGGATCGGTATTTGATACCACTTGCTCATCCCTATTATTGACGACTTATATTTATTAACTTGAAAAACCCACTAACATCTTTGCTATATTATTATTAATAACACATATTTGATATTTATATACCATTAATTAGTAACTTTTGTATGCATAGTGTGTTATACCAAATGCTTTGGGTAGTTTAAAAAAAAAGTTACATTTTTATTTTTAGTCCAAAACTTTTCATTTCTTGCAATTTCAACCTCACAAAATTGATTTTTTTTTACTTATAACTAAAAAAATTTCATTTTTTTATAATTGAACATCACAATTTTTTATTTTCAACTTTGTTCCCCTGCACTTTTGATCTTTCGCAAATTTTCATTTTACGTTTCGTACTAAATTTTGTGAGTTAACACGACGCAACATGTGTGTGTGGTTCAACGTTTTTACGTTTCGTTCAAAATTTTGCAAGTTAACACGACGAGACGTTCGTGTGTGGTTTAACGTTTTTACGTCTATTTTTCCCATTTGGCAGGTTCGTCGCAACGCGCAGGTCCTAGATTGACGTAGTTATTTTTTATATGTTATACGTTTCGGTCTTATTTCTTCGCATTAACACGCCGCAATTTCAATGTTGGTGGTCGCTAGCGATGGTGTGACATTGATGCTATTTGACATAGTTTTGCGCCCCGCCGCAACGCCGGGTGCTTAATTCTAGTTTCTATTATTTTAATACGTATAACCGGAAAAAAAAAAAAAAAAAAAAAAAAAAAACTTAATATTGTATTTATCGAATTATCTGGTTTAAGAAAGTAAAAGGCAAAAAAGATAGTGAGGCACATTGAAGCAATTGTGATCGTCATGGAATAATTCTTTGCTGGTGATATAGGAAAAGGAATAATTTTTAGTAGATGTGTGCAGGGTAAGAGTGATCACATATCTTTAATCTTAAATGTAATAGTATATATTAACTTTAAAACATTCGTTTTTGATGTATCATAATTACGTAACTTATAATAGGATGAGATCGGTACGGGTACTGATTTGGTACCGTATCAAAAAATATCATAATTGAAAACTGAGTGAGAAACTGAGAATATAAACCGTGTATCGATTTTATCTGTTCATAACCAGTCAACATAGGTATCATTGAAAATACCAAAACCAAAACATGAAGTAACCTATTGCATGTTATCATTGTGTTCCTTTTTTTTTAATATAATAACTTTGGCATGGTTGACGTATAAGCGTGATCCCATCAAATATAAACCATATCATTTTATTATAATTTTTTTAATCCAAATGCAACTTTAGTATGAACTAAAAGTCACAAGCACAACCCCATACGGCCGTACATGAGTTCTCAAAAAACAATAACCTGAAACTAGTAAACTTAGGAACTCTGCCTACAACGAAATTTGACACATTAGAACACAACCAAGAGGTTGTAGCAAACAACATATATCGACCGGCTAAAGGGTTCGTTGGTATCGTTTGATAAAAACCGGTTAATATTAGCAAGTTAACGTGGATCTAGCCCAAAAGGTCAGGGGCATCCCAAAACTTTTTTTCGATCAGGGGTATCTTTTATGTAACGGAGACGAAATTGAGGGGTATTTTTACACTACGGAGACAAAGTTGAAGGGTATTTTTACACTACGGAGACGGAGTTGAAAGGTAACCCGTGCTACCCCTGCTAACACGCTAACTCCGCCCCTGCAACTATATAAGTTTACATGTAGTCTTTAATTTATCATAAGATAACATTTAAAAGTTCATGACATGTAATAACAATGCCTATAAATTTAGCATAACCACCATCATTTTTTCCAATAAATCGATAAATTGCAACCCAACATTGATAAATAAGAACATGTAAACTTTAAAGAATTTAAAAAAATGCCATCCACCATCCTACAATAGAAATATAGAATACTTGTGAAAAAGTATGACAATAGAATACTTGTAAAACAAGTCCTTCATTTCACATTGTTAAGGGAAAAAGTTAACGTCTAGGCTTCCCAATCTATATCCTTTTTAATTCAAAGTTCCTTCAAAGTTTTGGGGCCCTAAAACTCATTTTTAAGTGGGTTATACTAAGGCCCATGAATGAGTCCACAATATTGGTTGTACATAAGATCGCAACAAATAATTTTTACTTTTCAAGGATTTGCATTTAAAAACAAGAAAGTTAAGGGTGAATGGGGTGGGTGCGGCAAAAGTATGGGGTCAACTAGTTTACCTCGCGGGGAACACCGCCGCCATCAAAATTTACCTCGCAAGGGGACTTGATTTCGGTGTATAATCACCGCATAGGGGAAGAAGAGAGAGAGTTGGATAATGGTGGGGTCCACTCTTTTTCAACCAATCACAATTTTTTTATTTTGCTTTTTTATATTTAAAAAAATAGTTTACCTCTCCCCAAGAGACATGACAAGATGTGATTGGGTGGGTGGGTGGAGAGTTTACCTCTTCTCAAGAAGTGACCACCCCAGTCCACCAACCAATGTAACATTGTTAAATATTTATCATTCAAAAACATATTTGTATTTAAAATGGTACATTTTCAAAAACATATTTGTATTTAAATTTAAAATGGAACATTATATTACATTTCTATCACATGTGATACGTAGAAGTAAAGAAGGCTTGACCATAAAAACAATAAAAATAAGGTGAAATTTGGGGTTCTATTTAAGTGGCTCTCAAGGTTTTAAATAGCGATTTGATTATTTCTTTCTTATTACAACTTTTACGTCTCGCTGTCTCTTGATTTTTGTATTATTAAACAACTATTTAAAACAAGAGTAAATAAACAATCAACATTAACTATTTTTTATGACGACATCTAAAATCCACCTAAATTGAAAGGAATTCATCAATGTCATTGAGCCGAAACCTATTGGCAACTACAAGTCTGTTACTCTGTCTTATATATCTCCGTTTATCATTTCGTTTACGTTTATGCTCGATTTCATTGTGGTTTTTACAAAGTGTAATACTTATGGACTCATGTCCGCTCATCAAAGACATTTTCCAACTAAAATAAACCAAATAATTTCCAGAGATCCCATTTGAATTCTGTGACCAAACAATAAAGAAACTTTTTTTTTATATATATTTTCTTATAATATTGAATTGGTTTTGAAAAGAAAAATATGGATCATTATATTTTTAATATCAATGTAGGTAACAAGAACTCACTTTTATAACACAACAATGTAGACACCTAAAAACAACCTAACATCTACCAACATAACTTCTAGTTAATAATGATGAATTGCACAAGAACAATACATCCTTTCTTCATCTTTTCATACACCTTTCTCATATTCTTTCACTTTTCAGGTAATCGACCTTTCTTTTTTACTTTTACTACTTGTAAAATAAGTTGCATTTACCGTATTTACACACGGATCTACCATCTATCCAACGACACCATTCACATTACCACGATAGCGGATTATTGTTATTATTTTTTATTATTTTTTGCATACTCCTTATATTTAATCTTCTTATTTTATTACAGGTTCCACAATTTCTAATTTCAAGGCCCATGTCTTTAAGTACATAAAGACATGAGTTGAGTTTACTACGAGTCTGCAATGATTACCAGACCCATTTAATATGTAGTTCTACCCGTTTTCATAAATGTAACTAACTTTTACATTCTTTTTTTTTTTTTTTTGAACGGCTAAAATCACTACACCTTACATGATTTGAAATCACATTCACTTGATTGGTAAATACACCAGTTTACCATCACGCTATCCCCTTGGGGACACTTTTACACTCATAAAGAAAATTCTGAATCAGCCATTGAACGTAGCTAAACAAAATATGTATGTTCTTTTACATGCTTTAAAATTTTCTTGAATATAAATTTCACTACAAAGGTGTGGCGAAAATATATTTTTCTTTATATTCTAAATCATAAAGTTACAAGTTTTATAATAGTTTTAGCATTAAAATTTACTTGTTTAATGCTTTTTTAACAGCAATTCATAAATTTTTCGGGATAAATACAATGCAGGATTTGAACTTTCAATCTTATATTCTTAGAAAAAGTATATCGTACAATATGCCTTAACGTACGTTGCGTATGCGACGGCAAAATCGCACCTTCTGTTACAAAAAAATTGAAAATCGCATGTTGCTAAAAACCTTAAAATCGCATGTGTATAAGAAGAAAGTGAAGTCGCATGTTAAAAATTAACCCAAAATCGCATGTGTAGGAAGAAAATGACATCGCATGTGAGAGGGAAAAATGAATGTCGCATGTTAGTTACCAATTTCGCATATTGATAATGCCTCGCGTACGCAATGTACGTTAAGCCATTTTGTACGTTAACCGGGCTCATATTCTTATGTTAAATTTATTTATAATTAGAATTTTTCATTTCTTACAGTCGCGGTACCTATAGGAATTTGCTACGGTCGTGTCGCCAACAACCTTCCGCCACCAACCACCGCCGTCAACATCATAACCACCAACGGAATATCAAGCATCCGACTATTCAACCCGAATCCGGAGTCGCTACAACCATTTTCCGGCACTCGAATCCAACTCGCCATCGGAGTCCCCAACGAAGATCTCCCTTCCATCGCCGCAGGCACCACCACCACCGCTCACAACTGGCTTCAATCCAACATATTCGCCCACGTCTCCCCCGACCAAATCCGATACTTAATCGTCGGAAACGAAGTATTTTTAAAAGAACCATATTACACGTCTCATGTCATTTCGGCCATTTTCAATATTTACCAAGCGTTACATATTCTAAACTTAACGGACAAAATAAAAATCTCATCAGCCCAAGCAGCTTCTATATTATCAAACTCTTACCCTCCTTCACATGCAATATTCGACCCGAATATATTACCCGACTTGACCCGGTTACTTCAGTTTCTCCACGACACGTCATCACCCTTAATGGTGAATGTGTACACTTATTTTAGTTACATTAACAATCAACAATATGTGACATTAGATTATGCTTTGTTAAAATCCGGAAGTGAAATGATAGATCAAAATTTGCTCTATGATAACTTGTTCGATATGACGATTGATGCGTTTATATACGCGATGGAGAGAGAAGGGTACGGTGGGATACGGGTGGTGGTGACGGAGACAGGGTGGCCGACTGCAGGTGGTGAAGCGGCGAATGGTGAGAACGCGTTGGTTTACAATGGGAATGTTGTGAAAAGGAGTTTGAACAACGTTGGCACGCCGAAAAGACCGGGGATTGGTGTTGAGGTTTTTTTGTTTGATTTGTTTGATGAGAATGAGAAAATGGGGAATGAGTTTGAGAAACATTTTGGGATATTTGGGATTAATGGTGTGAAGGCATATGATCTTGTTTTGTATTGAATAAGATGGGCAAATTAAACATGTAGACTAAATTGTAGGAGATAATAAATTAAAGTTTAGACCGTGGGGTATGGTGGGGCGGGGGTTGGGCTTGGGTTGGGGCAAATGCTGACACGTGTAAAGGGAGCCCCCCACTGCCTGGTTACGTGTCCGCGGGGTATGGCGGGGCGTGGGTTGGGCTTGGGTTGGGTGCACCGCGTGGCAGAATGGTTTTTAAAAAAAAAATACAAAAAATTTATAAAAAATCACACAACATTTATAAAAAAAACCTACAACTTCATTAAAATTTTAAAAATTACATAATCCTAAAAATTACATAATTTCTAAATATTACAAAATAAACAAACCTAGAGCGTTAAAAAAATTTCAAAAAGGTCGATCTTGTCGAACGCCTTGTTTTCCTTGCCTCGAAACTCTATGTTCGCCACCGCCACCCGGTCTTCGTGGCTTAACTCGCCAGCGGGAACGGCTTCGTAGTAAGCCTTGAACGCTCGAGCTTGGGCCGTAGCTCGCGCCATTTATGTTGGCACGCGTTGAGGTTGTGGCGGTCGTTACGGACGTTATGTCGGTAGGCCGCGAATGCTTCCGCCCAATATTTTGTTTGGCCCGGTGGCCGCCCCTTCATAGCGTCGACGACGCTAGTGACGAGTGCCATTTCTTCACGGGTCCAGGATGCCATAGCGGTGTTGGGTTCGTGGGATGGGGGGGGACCAGTGGGGTAGCCGGTGGGGTTTCGGTTCGTGGGATGGGTAGCCGGTGGGGTTTCGGTTCGTGGGATGGGGGACCAGTGGGTTTGGGGTTACAAATATATAGAGGATGTTGGGAGACCGGGGTGGCGGTTGGGTGGTATGGGGGGACCGTTTGAATTTTTAATTTCAAAATTTGAATTGGCCGCCTGACGTGGCGGGGTGACCCAATGAAATACCGCCAGCTCGCTTGGCCATTGCGCCCCACGCCCGGCTTGAAAGCCAAGCCCCAAGGGCCACGCCCAAACCCAAGCCCACCCGGGGTGGTGGCTTGGGCATTTTCCCCCAACCCACGCCCAAACCCCCGCCCCATACCCCACGGTCTTAAATGTGTTTGCTCTATCTAAAGTTTTAGTTATAGCTAATGTTAACAAATTAGTTGATGATATTTTAAAACATAATATAAAAAGAGAGTGGAAAATGTGAATAAACAAACATATGATAAGATTTAGATTTAGAATCATATTAAAAAAAAAATATTTTAACGGTTTCAAACCGATTTAGATTATTTCTATTTAAGACTTGTTCGGATCTGAATCATATTTGCGTGTTAGATAATCAATGGACGCTTCAATCAACTAACAAATCTTTTAACGGTTCCAGACCGAATAATCTACACTTTACACTATATGATGTGGTATTTGTCAATTATACTATCAGGCGCTATCAATCAAAACACCTTATTCTCTAATGATAAAAAACCAAGTAGTAGAATTGATGTTATGAAGTGTTCAAAATGGTAAATTATTCACCATGGAAACACTAATTCCAGATAAGTTATAACTTATAAGTACTTTAAACAACTAAAGCAAATTTATATCTAGTTCACACACAAATTAGATTGAATAAAAGCAAATTTATATCCAGGGTGTTTTAGGGGCTTTTGGGAACTCCTTTGATTTGAAAAAAAAATAGAAAAAGTTAGTGGAAACCTAATATTATTTGAAAAAGAAATAGTGAGAATCTAACAAAACAATGTGCAAAAAATTCTTGAATCCCTGAGTTATTGCAACTTCCAGCCCAAATTCTATAAAATGCAGCCCATTTAGAATACCTTTATTTTAAAGTCCAGTTGGAGGCTTGGATTGGAGCACCTACTTTCAATATTTACGTTTCCTGCTTGTAATTACACATGAATTTTAAATGCGACTATTATAATAAAATCAAATCTCAGCTCACGTTTAAAGAAAAAGGTCCAACACAAATCATTTGATTTTATTTTATTTTATACAAAGTTCATTCCACATATCGTCATATAATTTATGTTATGGTCTCCATCAACTCCTTTGCCAACATGATTTATTTTCTTTTAACTCGATAGTCAATTCTTCTCAAATCACCGTAATTCATTCACCCCATACGATATTAAAAGCAAAGGGAAGTAGTATAATTTATAATATAATTACTACCTATAATTTACCTATATATTAAATTTTGAACTGAATGAACAGTACCAAAAATATATAATTAAAATAGAATTGACCTATATATTAAATTTTGAACTGAATGAACAGTACCAAAAATATATAATTTAAATTTTGAACTGAATGAACAGCACCAAAAATATATAATTAAAATAGAATTGAATGAATATGTATAGTAATAAAAATAGAATTGAATTAATAGTAACATCACTAAGGGATGAGCAAATGGTATCGAGTACCGGTACCAAGATCAAATTTACCAAACCAGGTGTATTTTCGGTACCGGTTCGACACGGTATTCACCGGTTTTTACCCTCAAATACCGGTGTCGTATCAGTACCGACCGGTACCGAACCGTACCAGGTATATTCGGTACCGGTACCCACTTTTGGGGATTTCGGTAACGGTATTTTCGGTACCGGTTGGTACCGAGCTCATCAAATCCTGTAGCAACGTAGCAATGCAAGTAATTGCACCGTTTAGATTACTTTTCATACACACAGTAAGTAAACTGTATTTCGTTTGAATGAGGTTTTATATACACAACAACTTATTTTGCTTTATTTTTTGTCTTTTTCTGTAATGAATGAATTGTAGCATATAAAATTAAATTAGATATTTAGATTATTGATCAGCAAATCGTATCAAATCCTGTAATCAAACCGGTATCGTATCGGTACCAAATTTACTATACCAAATCATTTTCGGTACCAATTTGGTACCCACCTTTTGGCATTTTCAGAATCGTTACTTTCGGTTCGACAACGGTCTAGCACCATACCTGTTTTTATTAATTTTTACCTTCAAATACCATACCGTATTGTACCGAGCATTTTCGGTGTTGGTACCTAATTTCGATGATTTTCCGGATCGGTACTTTCGGTGTCGTTACCGGTACCGAGTTCATCCATATTTTAACGTGTTAGCACCGTAATAACTGAACTGAAAACAACCGAATTTCCAACGTTTAGGACGTGTGGGTCCTATTATTTTGATATTCGGTATCCGCTTGCCGTTACTGACACGCGTTTTTCAGTCATTGGCTCCCCGCCGCAACGCGCGGACGGAAAATCAACTAGTTTATATAATTAATCAATAACTGTATACCCTTAAATTAGCTAAACTAAATTAAACTAATAACTCGTCTTCTTTAAAAAATATACTATTTCAAAACAAACCTAATTTATAGTGATGGATAAATTCGAATGTGAAGAAAAAATATAGGATACATTTCAATATGTGTAAGATAAAGTGTCTTGACAAATTTATTAGAGAAAAAAATATTAATGAAGGGAAGACAAACTATTTAGGTGGTTTTGTTTTTCTAAAAAATATGCGCAAGCTCTTCTGTCTTCGCCGCGCAGACCACGCACAGACATTGCCATCTACGGTCTATTCGATTTCCGAAGACTTTTCATTAAAAAACGTCTGTGTAAGCTCTTCTTGGTGCAGATTTGGCCCAACCACTTTTAAGATCTTCTAAGATCTACAAAAGGGTTAAACACCACCACCACCCACCACCACTGTCTGTACACCACCATCAATTTATTTTAGAAGTCTACATACGTTAAAGAAACAAACAACCTTTTTCTTGCAGACTGCAAAGGTTTGGTCCACCTCTTCTTCTACAGATGTCTGCAGATGTGGTCCGCAAACTATAGACATTTTACCTCGTAAAAAACAAACTATACCTTAGTGTTTTACCATGTCTTTGTTTTTTCTCCTCACATTAAAGTTTCTTTATGAAAAATCTTTCTCCTATACATATATATAAAACTTGGTTAAATTTGACGGTATTTGGACCGATCTAAATCGTCTTGATTGATACTAATGCTATGGTGTTCCTCAATCATCCAATTCATTCATGGGTAATGGACTTAAGCCTTGACTTGAGGAGATAATAAGTGGGCGTATATCATTGAACTGGAGGATCTTGTTATTTAACTTAGAGTTGAGGAGAGGTTTGTTAAGTGTAATTACAAGTCCAACTTGAATTTGATGTACTAATAATGCTTGCAAATAAGGTTTGAAACAAAATTTGAGTTGTTTATATGTCATTTCAAAATGTTACTTGAAGTTTTTATAGGTTTATCGTATTTTCAAATCAGTTTTTATATTTATTTCTAGATAAAAAGCAAGGGACATCCCAACAAACAAAGCCTTGTCCTCATGTTTTTTTTATTATTTTATTTTATGAAACTAGCGATCAATATAGTTCTCGTTTATCAGGCCATGTGTAGTCATAAAACCCTTTTAGGGGCGTTTTGAGACAAGTGGCAAAATACGTAAGAGAGAGGCTTTACATCATCAGAGGGTGACAGGGTGTAGTGGTAAGGGGGTTATATAACCCCTTCAATTTAGGGATGGCAATGGGTCGGGTTCGGGTCGGGTATTGGTAATCCCATACCCATACCCGGTTGTAAAATCTTGTCCCATACCCGGCCCAATACACGTCGGGTATTTGTCGGGTAATTACCCGTCGGGTACCGGGTATACCCGCGGGTATCGGGTATACCCATTAATTTGTTAAAAAATATACTTTGGGATTTCCAAATACATTTTTTACTATTATAATTCTTATATAATTTTATTTATGCAACAACTATTATAAATTAAAAATATACATTACATACATATAAGTTTTATCATAAATTAATAATAACTTTATAGTATTTATACACTTATATGTATATATACTTCACAACATACAAAATATAAATACAATTATCAAAGGAAAAATTACAAGTTTTGTCCTTTATCTTTATACCACTTTTCAGGCGGTGTCCTTTTTAACGAATGTTGACAGGCGGTGTCCTTTACTAGGTATTTTGTTGCAAGTTTAGTCCTTTACACCCAACCCAGTTAAAAAACTCTGTTAATATATTATATATTAAAAAATTAAAATTTTGTATGGGCTCGTTTAGGCTCGCGAGCCTAAACAAGCTTTGTATTTCATGCTCGAGCTCGGGCTCATCAATGTCATCATAATTATTAATATATTATATATTAAAATTTTAAAATTTTGTATGGGCTCGTTTAGGCTCGCGAGCCTAAACAAGCTTTGTATTTCAGGCTCGAGCTCGGGCTCGATAACAAAACGAGCTCTATTTCAGGCTTGAGCTCGGGCTCGGGCTCGTTAAGGCTCGGCTCGTTCGAGCTTTTAACCGAACCGATCACGAGTAGCTCTCGAGCCTTTAGGCTTGTTTACACCCCTAATTATATGGATAATCACCGACCTACAAAACACATATAGTCGGCTCCAACCCACGATTAGGAGTACAATTTCCAAAATATCATGTAATACATTTCATTTTTTATTACACTTTTCGTTTCAAGTTAATAACGTAATATAAAATCATTTAGCTTTTTTGATGAGGTACGATTTTATCCTTAAAAATATTGGCATATGGCAATTACCAACGAACATGCCTTCCAGTTTCCACATGGCCAATAAACTAATCAACTACAGAAGCAAAAGGTTAGTTATCATTGAATATATGTATATTTCATATACATAGTTTAATCACAAATAAAATCCAAAAAGAGTACAAAATCGATTAGAAAATAATAAACAGATTCCTTTGAGAAACGTGCCGAAAACTAAATAACAAGATTAAATCAATATTATATGGCATATATATATATATATATATTTAAGTTAGGACAGTTTTATAATTTTCACCATGAGATTACTTCTTTATAAAAAGATTGTTACACCTAATGTTCAAAATGGGTTCAACTTTATGAAAAGATTGTTACACCTAATGTTCAAAATAGGTTCATTTTTTTTAAAATTAAATGATACCCATGTTTGATGACCGAAACAATAACTCACTTCTTATAGTTATCCAGTTTTTAATCCGCGCGTTACGGGACAGGATTCGTAAAACCATGTTAAGTAGTAAGGAAGCGATGAGCATAACCGAAAAATATTGTAAAACAAAAACGTGAATTTATGCCACAACGTGACGTAAAACACAATAAGGCCACCATATAAAAATCTGGTTTAGAACCCAACCATAATGCATTTAGCCAAGTCAAAATGAAATCCGTTAGAACATGTGGACAATTTTTTAACTTTAACGCAGGCCATCTCATAAACAATTAAATCACCCCATAAACTCATTTTTTATGAAATGTTTTGTTACTTTTATGATGTTTTGTACTTTTGTTATGTATCTTAATAAAAGCTAAAAATTTTATAAATGAAATTGTTTAAATGTTTTTACTCAACTGACTAGAAGCCATAGGTTTATAAAAATTAAATTTAATAATAATAATAATAATAATAATAATAATAATAATTACCCACAATTCATTTGGCGCGAAACTAATTTTCTAGAACCTTTGCTAGTTATCCAAGGAAGAAGCAATATATATAGTTGACTTTTGAAGCGCCACATTAGGGTATGGTTCAATCACTTTAGGGTGTTTGAGTTATTTATTTTTTATTTTTGATTAACAACTATATTCCTCAATAATCCCACTCAAACAATCGGTGAGTATACACCGAAAAAGGAGTCACCGAATCGCCGAAAAAGGGGCGGGGTCAATCACCGATCGGTGAAAGCATGTCCCCGAATGCACTCCCCGCACCACTCCGTCTACCCTTAGCAACCACTCACTATAGCTAAGAATCAACCTCAAATGTGTGTGTGTATATATATATATATATAGTAATTACGTATCTACTCAAATATTACATTTAACCACATGATACATATAGTGATAAAAATATTAAGCAGCAAGTTGTAAAAAATCATGAGTTATGTCCTAAATGTACGATATAACCGAGAAATATAAAGTTTAGGGTATATAAACATGAAATAATGCAATTTGATTAAAAAAGAGAAAAGCAATATAAATCAAATCATAAACATTGGCATCATACACATAACCATTAGAAACAACAATAACAAAAACCCCCAAAACACAAATAACATATTTGGTCTATGGCCTTGTTGTATTTGACATGTTAACTCGAAGTTGAAACTAGAAAACAACATTGGATATAACAATAATACTATCAAGTAGCATCATAATTGTCAATTTTTCACTTTTTACCTTTTCCATGGTACCAAACAAAGATAATTCTATATATCGTCTCTATATTATGTAATGGAAGTGTACCAAACAATTTCATTAGATAACCCAACAAATTGAAACTTTTGACTAAACAGTATTATGACTTATTTGCAATTATCACGAAGACATTTGGAGGTTGAAAACCGTACACTTATTTTGAAAACATGTTACATTCCTTTTCAAATATTTATATATAGCAATTAATAAGAAAAATGAAAAAGGTCAAAAACTACATGTGATGAGGATACGTACTTGACCGGACCGAATCATCAGCAGACATAGAACCGAACCTCAGCACCTAAGCGTCGGATCGGACCTATACTGAGGACGGAACGTCAACACTCCATAACTAACTGGGGGCCCACAGCTTTAACTGCCCTGACAGTGACTGGTCCGACCCCAACTAACTCGCCACGTCAGCATACCCAAAGACTATAAATACCCCACCAAGTCTTCCCGCAAAGGGTAATTGCTACTCTCTCTCTCTAAAACTCTCCTCTCTCTCTCCCTGACCTATTATCTCCTCACAAACACTTATCCTCACGCCCGAGCTTGGTCACAGAGAGGCCCCCCTCCCTGTGACGAGGCTAACGGTGTGCTTGTTTCCTTGTGATCTTGCAGGTTTTTGCTAGGTCATCTGAAGCTCTACTCTAACCAGGTCGGACCAACTGGTTTTGAGTCTTCAGTGGCGTCATCCCCTCGAATTCACTCAATTCGTTTTGTTAGTTCTGCTTACTTACCATGGAATCCACGACAGCTGCTCCCACAAACACTTTCCCGTCTTATAATGACATCTGGGAAGGAAGTGTTGTATCCACAACTGCCCCTGCAGCAGTTACCGCTGCAACAATTTTAACAGGATCAACAACAGCACCTCCAGTTGCAAGTTCTGTAATCGCGAGCTCTGTTACCACGCTCTCGGTTACTGCTCCAGTCGCTACGCCGTTGCCTAGTTTCGACAACGCTTTCCTCCTGCGGAACGCTGATCTACTACGGCAACTACAACAGCAGCAGCAGCGGGAAGAAATGTTGCAGAGCCTCCGCACGAATTTGTTTAGCAGCGTTTATCCAGGGTCTAATCCCGTCTCCGTCGGAGCTTTCACCTCTGGATCTATGGTAAGTCCTGCAATCTCCACTCCTATAACATGTGTTGCACAATTTCCCTCGTTTACGAGTACTCCGATGAATAACGGTCTCAATGACCTGTTTCGCCAGGGATCTATGGGTCTAAACCCTCAGGATCAGGAGCTGATCATGCCATACCATCCTACATCTATGACTTCTCAATCGAAGTTTACGTTACGGATCGTTAATGCCCCACTCCCGGCAAAACTGAAGATGCCCCCCACGTTGAAGTTTTACGACGGTACGTCCGATCCGAACGACCACATGTTCGCATTCGCCGGAGCGGCTAAGGTCGAACAGTGGCCTATGCCGGCTTGGTGTCACATGTTCGCCCAAACTCTCACTGGATCGGCAAGGGTTTGGTTCGATGGATTGCCAGAAGGATCGATTGATCACTTTGAAGATTTCCGGCGCATATTCTTGCAAAATTTCTGCCAGCAGCGACGCTGCAAGAAAGACATTACCGAGGTTCACCACATAAAACGCCGTGACGGAGAATCCGTAGAGGATTTCATTGATCGTTTCAATCGAGAGAGCATGCAGATAAGTGGAGCGGTTGACCAGCTCCGAGTTTCTGGATTTTGTCACGGAGTTCGGAATAATCAGCTTGTGGAAAAGCTCCACGAAGATCTTCCAAAAACCATGGAGATACTTATGGAGCGAGCTCGAGCTTTTGTCCGAGGAAAGAGTGACCGTGGTCAACCGAATGAAGCAGCAGCGAGAAACGCCAAGGCTCGGACCACATCATGGAGACGGAACGCGTCACCACCAAAAGATAGATGCAACAATTGGAACAGAAGTCGTGGCCCGTATCAGAAATCAGATCGAAGCAGTTTCCGAACCGGAAACGTGCGTTTTAACACCTTCTCCGAGCTAACAAAATCGCCAAGTGAGATTCTTAGTACGGAAACCACCCGTTTTCCTACACTGTCGAAGCAACGGCCTACCTCGGATAAGCACTCCAAAAAGTATCGCGAATACCACCGAGACAAGGGGCATACAACTGATGAATGTTGGGCCTTGAAACAAGAGATCGAAAAGGCTGTACGATCCGGAAAACTCTCACATCTCGTAAAAGAAGTAAAAGACGGGAAGAAGTCTGCGACTGCGATTGATAATCCGAACACCGAGCCTGGAATCAATATGATTCGGTCTGCCGAGCCTAGAGGGGTGAAGCGGTCGAGCCAACATATGGCAGTTTGGATGCACCAACCAACGTACTTTCCTCTGATTGATCCGGAAGATGCTCGAGACGGACCAATCACAATATCGGTCGTAGTCGCAGGGTACTTGGTCCGGCGAATCTATGTAGACGGAGGAAGCGCCTTTGAAATAATGTACTTGCAGTGTTTCCAGCAGTTGAACCCCCAAACCAAGAAGAGGTTGATCGAAGTATCTACCCCACTAGTAAGCTTTTTGGGAGAGGTGGTTCGCCCGATAGGGCAGATTACCCTTCCGACCACATTCAAGGATGATGACAAAAGCAGAACTGTTCAACTAACTTTTCTGGTTTTCGTTACTCATTCGTCGCATAACATAATACTCGGGCGACCCGGGTTGCGAGCACTTGGGGCAATTAGTTCGACAATACATGGTGCCATAAAGTTTCCCACCGAAGCTGGGGTCGCCACTATCCTTTCAGAATCAAATCCATTCGTAGCTGAGGTAAGACACGCGGCAGAAACGAGCTCCAAAAAATCTGAGGTGCCTACAGAACTCTGGGCGATTAATCCGGACTTCCCCGAGCAACAAGTAGCTATCGGTGCTCAGCTCCCAAAACGAACGAAGAAGCTCCAATGGGAATTATTGAGTAATTCTATTGATGTTTTCGCATGGAAGCACTCCGATATGCAAGGAGTCCCCAGGTCTATGGCACAACACCATCTGAACGTAAAAGAGTCAATCAAGCCAATAGCACAAAGAAAAAGGCATATGGCGCCGGATCGGGCCAAAGCAATTGCAAAGGACGTAAAAAGCCTCTTAGATGCCGGAATTATTCGAGAAGTCCGGTACCAAACGTGGGTATCGAACCCAGTTATGGTACGGAAAAAGGACAACTCATGGAGAATGTGTATCGACTTCACCGATCTAAATGATGCGTGCCCGAAAGGTTGTTTTCCATTACCGGAAATTGATGAGAAGATTGACTCCGTCGCCACGTTCAGGCTGAAATGCTTTCTAGATGCCTACAAGGGATACCACCTCATACAAATGGCAGTCGAAGACGAGGACAAGACAGCCTTTGTCACCAACGAAGGAGTTTACTGCTTTACTAAGATGCCTTTCGGGTTGAAAAACGCCGGTGCTACGTATCAGCGTTTAATGAGCAAAGCCTTCAAAGACCAGATCGAACGAAACGTAGAAGTGTACGTTGATGATATCGTAATCAAAAGTCACGATGTAACCGCCATGCTGAAAGACATACTCGAGACATTTACCCGACTCTGAAGCATCAACATGAAGTTAAACCCCAAAAAGTGTACGTTCGGGGTAGAAGAAGGAAAGTTCCTAGGAGTCATGGTCAGGTCAAAAGGTTTGCGAGCCAACCCAGACAAAATTGATGTTGTTCTTACTATGAAGCCTCCAACGTCGGTTAAAGAGATCCAGTCCTTAAATGGGCGATTGGCCGCACTCAATCGGTTCTTATAAAAAACGGCAGATAGATCCCTCCTATTCATGGACGTGCTCAGAAAAAGCTTCAGGTCGGAGTTTAAATGGACTGAAGAAGCCGCACGAGCTTTTGAAGAGCTTAAAGCTTCTCTCGGCACCCTGCCAACCCTCACCGTACCAGAAAAAGACGAGGTGCTAACGATCTATCTAGCTGCATCGTTTGGTGCTATCAGTGCAGTGCTAGTCGCTCACCGAACCGGAGCACAAATCCCCATATACTACGTGAGCCGAACGTTGAAAGATTATGAAATAAGATACTCAAACTTGGAAAAGGTAGCTCTGGCGTTAGTCCATGCTTCGAGAAGACTTCGTCGATACTTCCAAGCCCACCCAATTGAAGTACGAACGGATCAAAGAATCCAGCATGTTCTCCGACGGCCAGAAGTTTCGGGTCGCATGGCAAAATGGGCGATCGAGCTGGGCGCATTTAATATCACCTTCAGAACCAAAGGTCCGTTAAAAGGACAGGTAATAGCTGATTTTCTAGTAGAAATGCCGGAGGAGAAAGAAATGCAAGAAACCGAGAAAGCTCCAGACAAACCCTGGTCTTTGTATACAGACGGGGCTTCGAGCGCCGAAGGGGCGGGAGCAGGTTTGATTCTCACCGATCCGGATGG
The DNA here is from genome assembly GCA_030545235.1 of Helianthus tuberosus. Taxonomy (NCBI): domain Eukaryota; kingdom Viridiplantae; phylum Streptophyta; class Magnoliopsida; order Asterales; family Asteraceae; genus Helianthus; species Helianthus tuberosus. Next base: position 2,627,031 of record JARYGA010060305.1, read on the forward strand.
CACGGATATGACGTATGCGCTCCGATTAGAATTCAAGAGTTCTAACAATGAAGCCGAATATGAGGCCTTGCTAGCCGGCTTACGTCTGGCAACAAAAGTCGGAGCAAGAAACGTAGTGGCCCACGTGGATTCGTTGCTCGTAGCAAATCAAGTGAACGGAGAATATGAAGCAAGGGAAGCCAACATGATTGAATATCTCGAATAGGTAAAGCAAGTTATGGCATTGTTCGATTCATGTAAGGTTGAACACGTTCCCCGTAGCAAAAACAAAAAGGCCGATGCATTGAGCAAGCTGGCATCCGTGTCGTTCAGTCATTTGGCCAAAGAGGTAAGGGTGGAAGTGTTAACCGTGCCTTCAATCGCCACTCCACACGTTATGCAAGTAGAAGCTCCGTCACAAACATGGATGACTCCCATAATCAACTACCTGGTGCACGATGTTTTGCCAGGTGATAAATTGGAAGCAAGAAAAATCCAAATCAACTCTCTTCAATATCAGATGCAGGAAGGAGGTTTGTACCGAAAGACTTTCCTTGGGCCTCTGTTAAAATGCCTAGATCCGGAACAGGCCAGCTATATCATTAGAGAAATTCATTACGGCATCTGCGGGATTCACGCCGGGCCAAAAATGATCGTAACAAAGGTGAAAAATGTAGGATATTATTGGCCCGGGATGCACGAGAGTGCTGTCAAAGAACTCCAGCAATGTGACGAATGCCAAAAGCACGCACCAGTAAGTCTCCGAGCAAAGAATAAGATGATCCCAGTAACTGCCGCATGGCCTTTCCAGAAGTGGGGCGTTGACATAGTCGGACCCTTCCCACAGTCAAGCGGAAGCGCCCAATACTTGCTAGTCGCGGTGGATTATTTCACCAAATGGGTGGAAGCCCAACCATTCACAATCATCTCCGGTTACAAAGTAACGAGATTCTTTTGGGAACAAATCGTATGCCGATTCGGTCTTCCACTCTACATTGTAAGCGACAATGCAAAGCAGTTCGCGGAAAACCCGTTGAAGCGCTGGTGTGAGAACCTGAAGATTAACCAAGTCTTTTCCTCGGTTGCCCACCCTCAGGGGAACGGGCAGGTCGAACAGATAAACCGGCGAATCGTTGATGGGATAAAGAGAAGACTCGATTACGAAGGCAAAGGTTGGGCGGATGAATTGCCGAACGTTTTATGGGCTCACCGAACGTTACACAAGACTAGCAACGGAGAAACCCCGTTCAGTCTTACCTATGGCACTGAGGCCGAATCAAAGGTGTAAAAACTAGGAAGAAAACGAGCTGGAGCTCCGATCCAATCTTGATCTGCTAGAAGAGCTTCGGAACGTCGCGGCCATAAAAGAGGCACGATACAAAAAGAAGATCGAAAAGTACTACAACGCCCGTACAAGCTTTACAGATTCAAGGTCGGAGACTTCGTGCTCCGAAACAACGACGCAAGTCGCGTCGAAGCCCCTGGGAAGCTAACCCCAAAATGGGAAGGACCGTACCGAGTCAAAGAGGCTAGCGAAAAAGGATCGTACGTATTGGAAAAAATCGATGGAACCCCCGTACCCAGGACATGGAACGGGGTACATTTGAAGAAGTGTTTTATGTGAACAGTCTGCTACGGCCAAGAAAGATCGTTATTTCCTACTTTATTTTCAATTTCCGTGTATGAATCGGGAGGGTAATGCCCCGAACAAATTTCCATTTTCCTTGTAACCGGGAGGGTTTTCCCCGGGCCTATGATTAAATAAGTCAATAAATAAAGCGATCTGTACTTTTACAAGTATAAAGTATAACATATGTAAAAGTTCAAACAATAATAAAAACGTGCACGAACGGGCCTCGACCCATGCCTCGCGCCGATCGAAAAGGCTTAAATAGTTCCAAAAACAACAAAATCTATTAAGCGTAAGGGCCGTATCTAATACGGTCCGACTATACACAACCCATTAAGCAAAAAGAAGTCAAAGAATTTCTTGCTATGATCCGGTCACCTAGATGACCGAGCCATGACTTGAGCAAACAGCATAAAGTTTGGACGCAAACTAAAAGGCTAAGCAGCCAAGCATGAATATCTTATCAAAATATTACTTCATATAGAACTAGAAAAATATGTTCTATGCGACTAACAAGTTCAAACACCAAGATTTACGGCTAAAGAAAGTTAAAGTTATATGGTAACATATCATTGTACGATTACAAAAACAAATATCAAGTTAAGACTCAATATCTTCCTTCACGATGGGAAGTTCGCTCCTTTGCTTGATAACAGATAAGCGTTTGTCTACTAAATCCGCAACCTTCTCCAGAACAGAGATGTGGAAATCATCAAAAGCCTTTATCGCAGCGTTTAGTGCATCCGAAGCTCCTTCATCATAACCGTAGACTTCCTCGAACGAACGAACCAAACCCTTGGCCGCCTGAAAACCCTGCTTGATTCCTTCGTTCACTCCAACCACATTAACGATGTTCACCAAATCAGCGACCACCTTTTCCAACTCTGGACTCTGATGAACCAGCTTAACCACCCAAGCAATCCCGTCCGTTAAAAACCATTGCTTGGTAAGCATGAGCTCCGACACCTGGGCGTATAACTCAACCATTTCATCATCACAACGAATCAGCATGCCTTTCGCTTCGTCGATCGTCGCCTTGTGCGACTCGACCGCCCTGTCGCGAGCCCTCTCAAGTTCATCCTTGTCTGAAGAAAAATGAGACTTAATAAGTAGTGGAAAAAGAAAGCAACAAAAAGTAAATTACGAACGTACCGTTAATCAAGCGATGGTGATTGGCCAGAAGCTGGTCGTAGGATGTTTGCATCTCCTTTAGCTCAGCCTTATGTCTCTTCTCCGCATCAGATATTTTCTTTTCCAGATCGCCAAACTTCAATTTAAGAGCTTCTAAATCTTGCAGAGCTTTGTCCCGGGCTTCATAAGCGGCCGCAGCTGAAGCCTGGGAAGATTTGTTAACCTCCTTCGCTTCGGAGACTTGCTCCTTTAGGCGATCCACCTGAGACCGGAGGGATGAAAGCTCCTGCTTAGTTTTCGATCGAATACTATCCTCGTTTTTCAAATTGGCAATCTCGCGCTCGAACTTACGACAGTTCGACTCCGCCTCAACCCAACGTTTGTAAGTTTCCACCACCAAAGAGTTCGAGTGAGCTTGGTTCAGCATCAGGGCGTTGCCAAGCTCCGGACCACTCATCTTCCGGTAATGCGCATGTTCGGCCGGAGTACCAAGATGAAACAACGCCATCTTCGCCGACAAGGCATCCACAATCCTATCTTTGTTCGCCAACGACCACTCGGGTATATACTTCTCCAAAGCTCGAGCCGAATCCATATCCCCAACATCGCCCGAACCTAGCTCCCGGCACAAGAAAACAACTTCAGTTTTATACCATAAAGGGGAAGAAGAGGCACTATCCCCACCATCAATTGGTTGGGGGCTCGGCCTTGACACATTGGAAGCAACCCCCGTTGTAGGCTTACCGGAAGGAGATGGTTCAATCTTTTTGAAAGATAAAGGCTCAGGCATATGAATATCTTCGAAAACTTTGGTAGTTGGCCCTCCAAAGGATAACGGGCTCGTTGGAATATTGACCGGATGGTCCCTTGGGGTACGACCACCGTGAAGATGGGCGTCCAAATTTGCCAACAAACCCCCAGCAGTAGAGAAATCGGTGCCCTGATCATCTTCATCATCGTCCAATGTAATGGTTTTGAAATCCATTTTCTTTTTCTTCACCTGCTTGGGTTTCGGATCAGACTTAGAAGAAGTAGTCCGTCTTCTTTTCAAGCTAACTTGAGGACGTTCCTCATCATCACCTTCATCACCCTCTTCTCCCCCCTCAGCATACACTCCTTCGTCTTCAATAGAAACATGTATTCCTTCGTATCCAATAACAAACTTGGAACCGGACCCTTTCGTCCCGCTCGAGCTAGTCTTCTTACCTCTATCACCACCAGCCATCACTGCCGCCGGAGTCGGAACAATATTCAACACTTGTGCCGCAGGAGCTGAACCTGAACCTCCTTGACCAGCCGAACCTCCCAAATTACCCGGAGCCGCGGGTTCCCGAATCGGATAAAGATTCTCCTGTACGATGCTCAGATACGGCGGATCTCCCTTCGGCGTCCTAGTAGCACGGACATCAAGCTCTTTGGAGTCGAAGGATTTCAACCTTAGAGCTTCCTTTAAACCCATAGCTGCATAGAAAGCAAGCAACAAATAATATCTATAGTCCGGCATATTAAAAAGACGTACAACGCATAGAAAAATAATTTGCAAGTGCAAGAAACACCGTATCAGATTAAGAAGCGCGACTAACCCTTTCCGTTCCACCTAAGGGTGGGATACCACTCCGGTTCGGCCCACATCGTGCTGATCCGTCCCATGATAAGAATGTGTTCCGGAAACTTTTGTACGCGCCCTGCTTCCTTGATCAGAGTCGCATATAAATCTCTGTTGAATTCAAAATCTTCAGGAAGAGGGGGTGGGAGGCGTGACCTTTTCAATCTCCATGACATCTCGCCGGAACGCATCGGTCATCAACCAAGAAAAAATGATCTTTCCAGTCCTTTATACTGGTGGTAATCCACGAGTAACAACAAGAATTCTTATTCCTAACCTCGAAGGTATACCAGCTACCGAAACGATTCAACTTGTAAAAAGCCCGGAACACATCCAAATCCGGGTCGGAGCCCAAACCACGACAGGACAACTCGAAATGACACACCTTGGCAAGGCCAAAGCGGTTCATTTGAGAAAGGTGAACCTCGTGGAATAACAGAACGTCGATCAAAAACTTCGTCAGAGAGAGTCGATAATTACAGTAATTAAACAAACGAGTATAAATCCCTATCTTCCCCGGGGGAAAAGGATAAATAGGCGTATCCTTTTCGGGGAGAATTGGGTGTAAGGAGGCAGGAATCGCATATTTATCGACATACCATGCTAAGCCATTTCTATTTAAAATGTTAAAACAACCGGACAAGTTGCTTTTGTTCGCCATTGCATAAGAATACACTAACATGCTTAATGAGTCGCTTCGCCTTAGTGAAAAGGAAGGAGAAGATGAAGTAAAAAAGTGAAAACAAAAAAGTCACTTTTTGTTCCCCTTTTATAGGGATATACACCGCCTCAAAGTAGCCAATCAAAGAGCGACACGTCATGGGGAGTGACGTACTCCAAGAGACACATCGATTAGGGTAAGATAGGGTAACTGACGGTCACCAAAACAAAAAATCACCGCCAAATATTTAAAATTCAAAAATCAGTAAAAACTAGCGGCGAATAAAGGCCCCGAATCGCCAAAACCTTGCTATATAGTTCAAAGCTTTTGCTAAACAAACGCTACGAACTAGGGGGACTTGATGAGGATACGTCCTTGACCGGACCGAATCATCAGCAGACATAGAACCGAACCTCAGCACCTAAGCGTCGGATCGGACCTATACTGAGGACGGAACGACTAAACACGCCATAACTAACTAGGGGCCCACAGCTTTAACTGCCCTGACAGTGACTGGTCCGACCCCAACTAACTCGCCACGTCAGCATACCCAAAGACTATAAATACCCCACCAAGTCTTTCCCGCAAAGGGTAATTGCTACTCTCTCTCTCTCTCTAAAACTCTCCTCTCTCTCTCTCCCTGACCTATTCTCTCCTCACAAATACTTATCCTCACGCCCGAGCTTGGTCACAGAGAGGCCCCCCTCCCTGTGACGAGGCTAACGGTGTGCTTGTTTCCTTGTGTTCTTGCAGGTTTTTGCTAGGTCATCTGAAGCTCTACTCTAACCAGGTCGGATCAACGGTGTGCTTGTTTCCTTGTCACAGAAACAGCTATTGGAGCACTTGCTTTTAAAGCATTACATATTATGAAAACGCATATTTAAGCAGCTTAGATGTGTGAAATAAATTTTTGAACATAGTGTGTGTTGATTGAAATTTGAAGTTTGAAGTAGTATTTATCAAATTATTAGCCGTATGAGTGTCTAAAATCAAAGCTTACATTTCATACTTGTCTAATTACAGTTACATGAAGAGCTTGACTGGCGAGGCATTTTTGCAGAATTTGCCAGAAGAACATATCTACTGTCACAGGTATTAACTATGTGTTTTCTATTTTTTGATAGATAAAAAATTACTTTTATCTAAAAGAAAAAAAAATTGATTTAGTAGATCAATCATGCTGAACAAAGGAGAAACCTAAGCAAAACATAAGAAAAACATTTTTCAAGTGATAATTAAAAAAAATAACATAGTTCAAGTGAGAAACCAAAACAACCAAACAAAAACATTGTTCAACAAATAACGAAAAAAACCATCGTTAAATTACCATTAAAAAATAAACTGTCATCTTTGGAATCTTTGGAATCTTTGGCTTTTTCCTCACTAACCAGATTGAATCTGCAGTAACAGCGTACTCGTCCTCGAAATCATTTTCTTTACCACTGGTGTTGTTAACAACTTCACAACTTTCATTGGAACGACTAATGTCAATAACATCATCCCATTGCCAAGTTAATATAGCTCTTGCCCGTTTGTTGGATCGATCACACCTTCGAATCTAGTAGAAATGAAAGACTTAGTTTAGTCGAAAATAGACAAAGAATTTTAAGACAAAAAAGTGAAATTAAGTTTTACACAAAATCATACCAATTCACTAATAGTTTCCTCAACTTTGTCGCCCTGGTGTCACATCGTAAATAAAATAAGATTTGAGCACAATAACTTAATACCCCATGAATGTTAGAGAAGGTGTAGGAATACCTTTGGCATTGGTTGTGAAGGGGGTCCCTATTATATAGGCTGAAAGACAAACTGCTTGTAGGAAATTGCAATCAAAACATGTCTTGTGTTGTAAACTACCCTGTAGTTAGTGGAGTCATGGGATTAGTGGAGTCATGGGTTGGTTTATCGGTTATCTTTAAGAAAATAACTGCTTGTAGGAAACAGTAATCAAAACATGACTTAGGATATAAACTACCCTGTAGTTAGCGAAGTCATGGGGTTAGTGGAGTGATGGGTTGGTTAGTCGGTTATCTTACATGAAAATAACAATGTGCATTAGTTCTTCAAAACCCAAGTGGGTATGAAAACACAGCCTCTAAACAGCGTTTACCAGGTGTATTACCCCTAAATATGAATACATCAATCATAAAACTTGTGAAATTAGCCAAGAATAAAGTACTTGCAACAACTAATCTATATACATTATATGCGCATACCGCAAGCGGGGCGTAAAATTATCTATGGCCAGCCACCTCTAAATTCAAGTCTGATCCTCCACTAAATCAAGAAATTTGCAAAAATCGGTTACCCATGCGTACCTACGTGTTTCTTACCTACGACCAAGCTTCAGTGGGGACGCGAGCGGAGGCTTCAGCACAGGCGTGAGGGTTGTGGTCGGCGCTATTGGGCAAAAATGGGGGTGTTCTAGGTCGCTATTGGTGAAAACCACAACATGCTCAAGTGAGGGTGGCGCGAGTAGACAATATGATAAGTAGGCGTCTGGTCAGCGCACCATGTATCGAGGTTATGCATTCAGCCACAACACATAGTCTTAATTGCAAATGATGAACTATCATCAACTTAGGATGATGTGTTATTGTGGTTTTAAGTTGACGTGGCATTGTAAATTAAAATAAAAGTGAGGTTAGTAATCTGTTTGTTTTAAAACAATTGCATATATTACTAGTTTAAACATGTTCTTTTGTAGATATCCTACTTTGAGTTTTTATTTATTTGTGGTTTAGTTTTTATTTATTTGTGGATAATATTTTATCTTTTAGGGGCTGTTTGGTAGCCTCTTAATTACCATTCAGATGCTACCTCTTAATTGTTTAAAACATCTGAATGAATAAGAGGTAACCTCAAGTCTGAATGGTTAAGAGGTAACCTCTGAATGGTAGATCATCACATGTCACATTCTTCTACCTTCTCATTGGTAAAATTCTTAATGGTTCCATTAAGAGGTAGCCTCTTAATGACCATTCAGAGGCTACCAAACAGCCCCTTAGTTAAGGATGATTAACAAATGGCAACGGAAGGACCCATTGTAAATCGATAATTAACTAATACTACAATTGAAAAATATCTAAGGGTAAATAACACTAAACAATAATAATCTAGTTAGACAATAATCTACTTAGTCAATTGAACCACTAAATAACAAGCGAAACAAACATCTAAACCAAATATATGATCCACATCATGTAATCAGGACGGATTCGGAAAAACATACTCTACTGTTGGGACTAGAGATAGAAACGAGTCGAGCGAAGCCCAAACCAGAGTTCAACTTGGTTAGAACTATGTATTTAAAACCCAAACTTGACACGTGAATAATTTTAAACTCAAACTCGATGTGTTTATTATTTCTTAACTGTTTATTTTACTTACATATATAAGTATTGTGAAAATGTAATGTACAATATGCCTTATCGTACGAGGTACGAGATTTGAAGTTCGCATGTTATAAACTTCAATTGCATGTTATAAAAAAAGTTGTATGGTGTATAATAACAAAATCGCATGTTGATGCCAAAAAAAAAGTCGCATCTTGTATTAAATAGGAAATCGTATGTTATACAAAAAACTCGCATGTTGTAACTCAACCTCGTACGCATCGTATGTTAACACAAATTGTACGTTAACCAACCCCTATAAGTATTTATATCTAGTTATTATTGTAATTCTATTTGTAGATAATAATATCAATTAGAACTAGTTTAATACCCGTCCGTTGGACGGGTTACGCTAAGGTAACAGACAAAGACAATGTATATTGATGGTGTTTCGGTTTGCATCTCATTTTCGTCTTTTCCATCTTCTATTTGAAAATACTACAACCATCGAACTTTTCTTTTTCTTCTTTTCAAACCAGTGAAACGCATTCTCAAAACACATTATCCAAACGCTACAAAAATGACATATTAACTTTTAAGAAGTCAAAAACTTAAAAGCAGCTCAAAATAAACAATCTCAAACACCCACATTAAGTGAACACAAGTCTAAAGAACATTATAAACAAAAGCACCATTTTTAATTTATAGAGAAAAATGCAATTTGCGTCTCTTTGGTATGTGTGAAACATCAACCTGAGCCTCTAAATTCTTTTTTTTGTTGTTTTTTGAGCCCCCTGAGCTTATAAATTCATAACAATTTGAGCCCCCCCGTCACTCTTCCGTCTATTTGACTGTTTGACAATTGTGAAATGTCATTTATACCCTTATTATTGATAAACATCAACCTCAGCCACTAAAATTATTTATAGCACCCACCCACCACCTCCTCATCTATAACCATTCAATACACATCAACATGCACCGCCATTAGTCTCCCTCAACCAATCAGATCAAAACAGAGACAGAGAGAGTGACGAGACATAGAAATTACGACAGAGAGGAGCCGGCGAACTTCCGATCGGCGACACCACTCCGGCAAGTGCACACCTTCAACTGCTAAAGTGAGGAAAGCTGGAAAGGTCAGATTCGTATATGGCATAATTAGGGTTTCGTGGTTGGGTTGTGATCAGAAAAAACAATGGACCTTCATTTAATTTTGTTTTTGTTGATCTGGGTTCTTGAATACACAGAGAGAAACATGTGGTGTCGTCATTGGCGAAAAAGACGGAAGCTTCTTTCAATCCTCCCAGTGATCAGGTACATATTTCTTTTCCTTGTTAGGGTTTACAAAACTTAGAGGGTGTTTGGGTTAGCTTATTATGTGTTTTCAATGGTGTGTTGTTGCTATATTTGTTGAAAAGTTTTGATCTTCATGATGAGTATGGTGTTGATTTTGTGGCTTTTGAAATGTAGGGTTTTGGCTTTTCGAAGGTGTAGTCTAAACACGAATAAGTATATGAATTAACGATAGTTATGTGCCTTAAATGATGTATTGTTGCTGTATTTGATGAAAATTTTTGATTTTATTGATGGATATGCTGTTGATTTTGTGGCTTTTGAAATTTAGGGGTTTTTGGTTTTTGATGGTGTAGTCTAAACACAAATGCGTATCCAAAAATTAATGTCATCTAGGACGTTTCGAATGGTGTCTTCTTGCTGCATTTGTTGGAAAGTTTTGAAGTTGATGATGGGTTTGATTTCAGTTTTGTGGGTTTTGAAATTTAGGATATTGGGTTTTTGATGATGTAGTCTAAACACGAAGTGTATCAAAATATTTATCTCATCAAGGGGGTTTTGAATGGTGTCTTGTTGTTGTATTTGTTGAAAAGTTTTAATCTTGATGATGGGTTTGGTTAGGGGTTTGGGTTTTCATTTGTGTACTCTAAACACGGATGTGTATTGAAAAAGAAATCTTATGAAGGTGCTTTTAAATGGTGTCTTCTTGCTGTATATGTTGAAAACTTTTGATTAAGATGATGGGGTTGGAATTGATTTTGTGGTATTGAAAATCTAGGTTTTGGTGTTTGGATGGCGGAGGGTCCAGGTAGTCCAGGTGGCAGTGGGAGGCACGATAGAGGGGAGTGGGGGGGGGGGGAGCTGAGCCCGAGGTTGTCCAATTTTTGAGAACATGATCGTTTTTTGCCAATTGCGAATATCAGTCGGATTATGAAGAAAAGGGTTACCGGCTACTGGCAAAATGACAAAGGATGCAAAGGAGACTGTTCAGGAGCGTGTTTCTGAGTTTATCAGCTTAGTGACAAGTGAGTAAGTAGTTCGTTGTCGACAGTTGTTTTCATAGACTATTTCTGAACTCACTGAACGGTTGAAATGTTCGGACTTCGGATAAACAAACCTCTGTTTTCATAGACTATTTTAGTGTGTGTGCGTGTGTGAGTTTTTGGTTTTATGATTAATTACAGTGGAAATAAACAAAGTTGTGTAAAAAAACTTTGTCACAGAAACAGCTATTGGAGCACTTGCTTTTAAAGCATTACATATTATGAAAACGCATATTTAAGCAGCTTAGATGTGTGAAATAAATTTTTGAACATAGTGTGTGTTGATTGAAATTTGAAGTTTGAAGTAGTATTTATCAAATTATTAGCCGTATGAGTGTCTAAAATCAAAGCTTACATTTCATACTTGTCTAATTACAGTTACATGAAGAGCTTGACTGGCGAGGCATTTTTGCAGAATTTGCCAGAAGAACATATCTACTGTCACAGGTATTAACTATGTGTTTTCTATTTTTTGATAGATAAAAAATTACTTTTATCTAAAAGAAAAAAAATTTGATTTAGTAGATCAATCATGCTGAACAAAGGAGAAACCTAAGCAAAACATAAGAAAAACATTTTTCAAGTGATAATTAAAAAAAATAACATAGTTCAAGTGAGAAACCAAAACAACCAAACAAAAACATTGTTCAACAAATAACGAAAAAAACCATCGTTAAATTACCATTAAAAAATAAACTGTCATCTTTGGAATCTTTGGAATCTTTGGCTTTTTCCTCACTAACCAGATTGAATCTGCAGTAACAGCGTACTCGTCCTCGAAATCATTTTCTTTACCCCTGGTGTTGTTAACAACTTCACAACTTTCATTGGAACGACTAATGTCAATAACATCATCCCATTGCCAAGTTAATATAGCTCTTGCCCGTTTGTTGGATCGATCACACCTTCGAATCTAGTAGAAATGAAAGACTTAGTTTAGTCGAAAATAGACAAAGAATTTTAAGACAAAAAAGTGAAATTAAGTTTTACACAAAATCATACCAATTCACTAATAGTTTCCTCAACTTTGTCGCCCTGGTGTCACATCGTAAATAAAATAAGATTTGAGCACAATAACTTAATACCCCATGAATGTTAGAGAAGGTGTAGGAATACCTTTGGCATTGGTTGTGAAGGGGGTCCCTATTATATAGGCTGAAAGATAAACTGCTTGTAGGAAATTGCAATCAAAACATGTCTTGTGTTGTAAACTACCCTGTAGTTAGTGGAGTCATGGGATTAGTGGAGTCATGGGTTGGTTTATCGGTTATCTTTAAGAAAATAACTGCTTGTAGGAAACAGTAATCAAAACATGACTTAGGATATAAACTACCCTGTAGTTAGCGAAGTCATGGGGTTAGTGGAGTGATGGGTTGGTTAGTCGGTTATCTTACATGAAAATAACAATGTGCATTAGTTCTTCAAAACCCAAGTGGGTATGAAAACACAGCCTCTAAACAGCGTTTACCAGGTGTATTACCCCTAAATATGAATACATCAATCATAAAACTTGTGAAATTAGCCAAGAATAAAGTACTTGCAACAACTAATCTATATACATTATATGCGCATACCGCAAGCGGGGCGTAAAATTATCTATGGCCAGCCACCTCTAAATTCAAGTCTGATCCTCCACTAAATCAAGAAATTTGCAAAAATCGGTTACCCATGCGTACCTACGTGTTTCTTACCTACGACCAAGCTTCAGTGGGGACGCGAGCGGAGGCTTCAGCACAGGCGTGAGGGTTGTGGTCGGCGCTATTGGGCAAAAATGGGGGTGTTCTAGGTCGCTATTGGTGAAAACCACAACATGCTCAAGTGAGGGTGGCGCGAGTAGACAATATGATAAGTAGGCGTCTGGTCAGCGCACCATGTATCGAGGTTATGCATTCAGCCACAACACATAGTCTTAATTGCAAATGATGAACTATCATCAACTTAGGATGATGTGTTATTGTGGTTTTAAGTTGACGTGGCATTGTAAATTAAAATAAAAGTGAGGTTAGTAATCTGTTTGTTTTAAAACAATTGCATATATTACTAGTTTAAACATGTTCTTTTGTAGATATCCTACTTTGAGTTTTTATTTATTTGTGGTTTAGTTTTTATTTATTTGTGGATAATATTTTATCTTTTAGGGGCTGTTTGGTAGCCTCTTAATTACCATTCAGATGCTACCTCTTAATTGTTTAAAACATCTGAATGAATAAGAGGTAACCTCAAGTCTGAATGGTTAAGAGGTAACCTCTGAATGGTAGATCATCACATGTCACATTCTTCTACCTTCTCATTGGTAAAATTCTTAATGGTTCCATTAAGAGGTAGCCTCTTAATGACCATTCAGAGGCTACCAAACAGCCCCTTAGTTAAGGATGATTAACAAATGGCAACGGAAGGACCCATTGTAAATCGATAATTAACTAATACTACAATTGAAAAATATCTAAGGGTAAATAACACTAAACAATAATAATCTAGTTAGACAATAATCTACTTAGTCAATTGAACCACTAAATAACAAGCGAAACAAACATCTAAACCAAATATATGATCCACATCATGTAATCAGGACGGATTCGGAAAAACATACTCTACTGTTGGGACTAGAGATAGAAACGAGTCGAGCGAAGCCCAAACCAGAGTTCAACTTGGTTAGAACTATGTATTTAAAACCCAAACTTGACACGTGAATAATTTTAAACTCAAACTCGATGTGTTTATTATTTCTTAACTGTTTATTTTACTTACATATATAAGTATTGTGAAAATGTAATGTACAATATGCCTTATCGTACGAGGTACGAGATTTGAAGTTCGCATGTTATAAACTTCAATTGCATGTTATAAAAAAAGTTGTATGGTGTATAATAACAAAATCGCATGTTGATGCCAAAAAAAAAGTCGCATCTTGTATTAAATAGGAAATCGTATGTTATACAAAAAACTCGCATGTTGTAACTCAACCTCGTACGCATCGTATGTTAACACAAATTGTACGTTAACCAACCCCTATAAGTATTTATATCTAGTTATTATTGTAATTCTATTTGTAGATAATAATATCAATTAGAACTAGTTTAATACCCGTCCGTTGGACGGGTTACGCTAAGGTAACAGACAAAGACAATGTATATTGATGGTGTTTCGGTTTGCATCTCATTTTCGTCTTTTCCATCTTCTATTTGAAAATACTACAACCATCGAACTTTTCTTTTTCTTCTTTTCAAACCAGTGAAACGCATTCTCAAAACACATTATCCAAACGCTACAAAAATGACATATTAACTTTTAAGAAGTCAAAAACTTAAAAGCAGCTCAAAATAAACAATCTCAAACACCCACATTAAGTGAACACAAGTCTAAAGAACATTATAAACAAAAGCACCATTTTTAATTTATAGAGAAAAATGCAATTTGCGTCTCTTTGGTATGTGTGAAACATCAACCTGAGCCTCTAAATTCTTTTTTTTGTTGTTTTTTGAGCCCCCTGAGCTTATAAATTCATAACAATTTGAGCCCCCCCGTCACTCTTCCGTCTATTTGACTGTTTGACAATTGTGAAATGTCATTTATACCCTTATTATTGATAAACATCAACCTCAGCCACTAAAATTATTTATAGCACCCACCCACCACCTCCTCATCTATAACCATTCAATACACATCAACATGCACCGCCATTAGTCTCCCTCAACCAATCAGATCAAAACAGAGACAGAGAGAGTGACGAGACATAGAAATTACGACAGAGAGGAGCCGGCGAACTTCCGATCGGCGACACCACTCCGGCAAGTGCACACCTTCAACTGCTAAAGTGAGGAAAGCTGGAAAGGTCAGATTCGTATATGGCATAATTAGGGTTTCGTGGTTGGGTTGTGATCAGAAAAAACAATGGACCTTCATTTAATTTTGTTTTTGTTGATCTGGGTTCTTGAATACACAGAGAGAAACATGTGGTGTCGTCATTGGCGAAAAAGACGGAAGCTTCTTTCAATCCTCCCAGTGATCAGGTACATATTTCTTTTCCTTGTTAGGGTTTACAAAACTTAGAGGGTGTTTGGGTTAGCTTATTATGTGTTTTCAATGGTGTGTTGTTGCTATATTTGTTGAAAAGTTTTGATCTTCATGATGAGTATGGTGTTGATTTTGTGGCTTTTGAAATGTAGGGTTTTGGCTTTTCGAAGGTGTAGTCTAAACACGAATAAGTATATGAATTAACGATAGTTATGTGCCTTAAATGATGTATTGTTGCTGTATTTGATGAAAATTTTTGATTTTATTGATGGATATGCTGTTGATTTTGTGGCTTTTGAAATTTAGGGGTTTTTGGTTTTTGATGGTGTAGTCTAAACACAAATGCGTATCCAAAAATTAATGTCATCTAGGACGTTTCGAATGGTGTCTTCTTGCTGCATTTGTTGGAAAGTTTTGAAGTTGATGATGGGTTTGATTTCAGTTTTGTGGGTTTTGAAATTTAGGATATTGGGTTTTTGATGATGTAGTCTAAACACGAAGTGTATCAAAATATTTATCTCATCAAGGGGGTTTTGAATGGTGTCTTGTTGTTGTATTTGTTGAAAAGTTTTAATCTTGATGATGGGTTTGGTTAGGGGTTTGGGTTTTCATTTGTGTACTCTAAACACGGATGTGTATTGAAAAAGAAATCTTATGAAGGTGCTTTTAAATGGTGTCTTCTTGCTGTATATGTTGAAAACTTTTGATTAAGATGATGGGGTTGGAATTGATTTTGTGGTATTGAAAATCTAGGTTTTGGTGTTTGGATGGCGGAGGGTCCAGGT
Source organism: Helianthus tuberosus (assembly GCA_030545235.1). Classification (NCBI taxonomy): domain Eukaryota; kingdom Viridiplantae; phylum Streptophyta; class Magnoliopsida; order Asterales; family Asteraceae; genus Helianthus; species Helianthus tuberosus. Next base: position 2,642,514 of record JARYGA010060305.1, read on the forward strand.
AGTCCAGGTGGCAGTGGGAGGCACGATAGAGGGGAGTGGGGGGGGGGGGGAGCTGAGCCCGAGGTTGTCCAATTTTTGAGAACATGATCGTTTTTTGCCAATTGCGAATATCAGTCGGATTATGAAGAAAAGGGTTACCGGCTACTGGCAAAATGACAAAGGATGCAAAGGAGACTGTTCAGGAGCGTGTTTCTGAGTTTATCAGCTTAGTGACAAGTGAGTAAGTAGTTCGTTGTCGACAGTTGTTTTCATAGACTATTTCTGAACTCACTGAACGGTTGAAATGTTCGGACTTCGGATAAACAAACCTCTGTTTTCATAGACTATTTTAGTGTGTGTGCGTGTGTGAGTTTTTGGTTTTATGATTAATTACAGTGGAAATAAACAAAGTTGTGTAAAAAAACTTTGTCACAGAAACAGCTATTGGAGCACTTGCTTTTAAAGCATTACATATTATGAAAACGCATATTTAAGCAGCTTAGATGTGTGAAATAAATTTTTGAACATAGTGTGTGTTGATTGAAATTTGAAGTTTGAAGTAGTATTTATCAAATTATTAGCCGTATGAGTGTCTAAAATCAAAGCTTACATTTCATACTTGTCTAATTACAGTTACATGAAGAGCTTGACTGGCGAGGCATTTTTGCAGAATTTGCCAGAAGAACATATCTACTGTCACAGGTATTAACTATGTGTTTTCTATTTTTTGATAGATAAAAAATTACTTTTATCTAAAAGAAAAAAAAATTGATTTAGTAGATCAATCATGCTGAACAAAGGAGAAACCTAAGCAAAACATAAGAAAAACATTTTTCAAGTGATAATTAAAAAAAATAACATAGTTCAAGTGAGAAACCAAAACAACCAAACAAAAACATTGTTCAACAAATAACGAAAAAAACCATCGTTAAATTACCATTAAAAAATAAACTGTCATCTTTGGAATCTTTGGAATCTTTGGCTTTTTCCTCACTAACCAGATTGAATCTGCAGTAACAGCGTACTCGTCCTCGAAATCATTTTCTTTACCCCTGGTGTTGTTAACAACTTCACAACTTTCATTGGAACGACTAATGTCAATAACATCATCCCATTGCCAAGTTAATATAGCTCTTGCCCGTTTGTTGGATCGATCACACCTTCGAATCTAGTAGAAATGAAAGACTTAGTTTAGTCGAAAATAGACAAAGAATTTTAAGACAAAAAAGTGAAATTAAGTTTTACACAAAATCATACCAATTCACTAATAGTTTCCTCAACTTTGTCGCCCTGGTGTCACATCGTAAATAAAATAAGATTTGAGCACAATAACTTAATACCCCATGAATGTTAGAGAAGGTGTAGGAATACCTTTGGCATTGGTTGTGAAGGGGGTCCCTATTATATAGGCTGAAAGACAAACTGCTTGTAGGAAATTGCAATCAAAACATGTCTTGTGTTGTAAACTACCCTGTAGTTAGTGGAGTCATGGGATTAGTGGAGTCATGGGTTGGTTTATCGGTTATCTTTAAGAAAATAACTGCTTGTAGGAAACAGTAATCAAAACATGACTTAGGATATAAACTACCCTGTAGTTAGCGAAGTCATGGGGTTAGTGGAGTGATGGGTTGGTTAGTCGGTTATCTTACATGAAAATAACAATGTGCATTAGTTCTTCAAAACCCAAGTGGGTATGAAAACACAGCCTCTAAACAGCGTTTACCAGGTGTATTACCCCTAAATATGAATACATCAATCATAAAACTTGTGAAATTAGCCAAGAATAAAGTACTTGCAACAACTAATCTATATACATTATATGCGCATACCGCAAGCGGGGCGTAAAATTATCTATGGCCAGCCACCTCTAAATTCAAGTCTGATCCTCCACTAAATCAAGAAATTTGCAAAAATCGGTTACCCATGCGTACCTACGTGTTTCTTACCTACGACCAAGCTTCAGTGGGGACGCGAGCGGAGGCTTCAGCACAGGCGTGAGGGTTGTGGTCGGCGCTATTGGGCAAAAATGGGGGTGTTCTAGGTCGCTATTGGTGAAAACCACAACATGCTCAAGTGAGGGTGGCGCGAGTAGACAATATGATAAGTAGGCGTCTGGTCAGCGCACCATGTATCGAGGTTATGCATTCAGCCACAACACATAGTCTTAATTGCAAATGATGAACTATCATCAACTTAGGATGATGTGTTATTGTGGTTTTAAGTTGACGTGGCATTGTAAATTAAAATAAAAGTGAGGTTAGTAATCTGTTTGTTTTAAAACAATTGCATATATTACTAGTTTAAACATGTTCTTTTGTAGATATCCTACTTTGAGTTTTTATTTATTTGTGGTTTAGTTTTTATTTATTTGTGGATAATATTTTATCTTTTAGGGGCTGTTTGGTAGCCTCTTAATTACCATTCAGATGCTACCTCTTAATTGTTTAAAACATCTGAATGAATAAGAGGTAACCTCAAGTCTGAATGGTTAAGAGGTAACCTCTGAATGGTAGATCATCACATGTCACATTCTTCTACCTTCTCATTGGTAAAATTCTTAATGGTTCCATTAAGAGGTAGCCTCTTAATGACCATTCAGAGGCTACCAAACAGCCCCTTAGTTAAGGATGATTAACAAATGGCAACGGAAGGACCCATTGTAAATCGATAATCTACTTCGATAATTAACTAATACTACAATTGAAAAACATCTAAGGGTAAATAACACTAAACAATAATAATCTAGTTAGACAATAATCTACTTAGTCAATTGAACCACTAAATAACAAGCGAAACAAACATCTAAACCAAATATATGATCCACATCATGTAATCAGGACGGATTCGGAAAAACATACTCTACTGTTGGGACTAGAGATAGAAACGAGTCGAGCGAAGCCCAAACCAGAGTTCAACTTGGTTAGAACTATGTATTTAAAACCCAAACTTGACACGTGAATAATTTTAAACTCAAACTCGATGTGTTTATTATTTCTTAACTGTTTATTTTACTTACATATATAAGTATTGTGAAAATGTAATGTACAATATGCCTTATCGTACGAGGTACGAGATTTGAAGTTCGCATGTTATAAACTTCAATTGCATGTTATAAAAAAAGTTGTATGGTGTATAATAACAAAATCGCATGTTGATGCCAAAAAAAAAGTCGCATCTTGTATTAAATAGGAAATCGTATGTTATACAAAAAACTCGCATGTTGTAACTCAACCTCGTACGCATCGTATGTTAACACAAATTGTACGTTAACCAACCCCTATAAGTATTTATATCTAGTTATTATTGTAATTCTATTTGTAGATAATAATATCAATTAGAATTTGGTTGTTCTTATTATACTTGTACGTAAAATAATATGAATTTTGCTTTATATACTTATTATTATTATTATTATTATTATTATTATTATTATTATAACATGTTCGATTAGTCTCGAGGCTCATTTGTTATACATGTTTCAATTTATGTTTGAGTTCGAGTTCAATCTCGTTTAATCTTAAATCAATTCAAACTTTTGGCTTGTTGATTTCAAGTAACTATCTCACATTTCTATAGGGAACTTTTGACTAAGTTTTCAAAAGTCGAAGAACAATTTCATTAATCAGTTCGATCATTCAAGTTCCTAAAAAATGTGTTTCTAATGAATATATATAACCATTGTCAAATCTAACACGCTCAACCGCCACTAAAATATTCAGTTTGGCATTTTCTTTATTTACTTATTATTGTTGTTATTTTCTTTATTTATCTTTATTTTTTGAACGGCAGTTTGTCATCGTTTGAACCAAGCTACAAATAATAAACAACATGTTATTATTTTTTTTTATTTTATAAACAACATGTGGTACTATCAGTTTTTTTTTATATGAATACTTCTTTTATAATGGTTTGTATTTTGAATTTCGATGTGATTAACAATTTGTGAGGCGATTACAATGTATCAAAGCGAGTGAATTTCATTTTTGGTATCGAATATATTTTTAACTAAATGATCTTGAATAACGTAAACATTAAAATAATTTTCGGCATGCTCGACTCATATATCTTTCCCTTTTAATTAAAACTTTAAATGTGTGATCAACTCAATATATAATCTAATCTAAATATTAATAATCTAAATATTAATAAAATACTCCATTTAATGTCACATGACATTCTCTCCTACCAGGGCTAGCTCTGAGCAAGTGTCGGGTGTGCGACGACTCAGGGCCAAAAACGTAAAGGGGCCCGTAAAATTTAAAAAATTTTCGATTATAGTTTATTTGTCTGAAGAGTATTAATATTTACTACATTAAAACTGCAAACAGCTGCCCCTATAGCTTAATGGAAGAGCGCTATTTATGTATACCAGACGTCTGTAGTTCGAGTCTCCATTGCTGCAATATATTTTCATTTTCTAACATTTTTAAATAATAACAATATCAGTATGGGCTCTTTTTATCTCAATAAACCTTTATCATACATAGTTACATACATCCAATTGGGCCTGTATTTTGACAGCACAAAGGTATTAATTTTTCATAACTAATTTAATTATATCTCAAATCAATTAACTTTCATAAGTTATTTATTTTCAAATTATATTTGATTAAATCACGGTTTACTAACATTTAAGAGAAATCAAGGTATATATAAATGGCGTTAAAGAGGAACCGTGGCATAAAAATGACGAATCGCGATGAGTTGGTTCTAATTTTATTTACATATTGATATAAGTTTCGTTTAAAATGGAATTATGTGTGATAATGTAGAGTCATCTAAACATAGACGAACAAGTCATTAAAGTTTTTTTATTTCAATTTTTACGGGATTTTGATACCGTTTCGACTTGGTTATTTTTTTTACGATGATATTTATATTTCGGTCTGATTATGGCGAGTCTACACGTCGCAACGTGTGTGCGTAGTTCAAAGCTTGTACGTCTATTTTGTGTGGTTTAACGATCCCGCCACAACACGCGAGTCGACTTATGAGTTTTTTATAACAATTATCGTGATATTGTGGGTTTTTACTTTTTATATATGTGATTGATAAGTTTATATTATAGTGAGGTATGGCCCGGTTTCCTTATCTCGTCCAGGGCTAAAAAAATATTTTAACATTCTCGAAGAAGGGCCTGTCTCCTACACTCTCTCTATTTTTTATTTAATAAATAGATATTTAATAGAATCTAATCGGACTGATCTTCTTCAATTTAAATTCATAGAAAGTTAATTATCTTTATCTTTTATCCTTCTTTTTATTATTATCCAAATTATAGTTCATAATATTGATTAGTTTTTGTTTTTTATTACTATTATCTTTTACATTAAAGAAGTATTGTATTTCCTTTGAGATAACTATATTATATACTATTTTTCCTATTTTTTGCGTAGTAGTACAGGGTTAAAATTGTTATGGATTTTCATATTTGTTTACATTTTATCAATACAAAATAAATAATATAAATTACATTGTAACAAAATTTACATACAAGTTTTCTATACTTTTAGAAGAATAAATCTTACTTCTAATACACGATTTTAATGAATGTCACGTGTCAATATCATATCATCCCTAAAAAATCGTGTCTAATCAAAATTGATTTTTTTTTATTTTTTTTAAATCATATTAATACCATATAATGATAATATTGCTTCTTTTAAATTGTTGCCTTAATATCCGTTCCTACTTCAAATGTATTTAAAATTTAAAATTTATTTTTGTATTAAAACTTCTTAAAAACGGTTAAATTCTATTATAATACCATAATAGTAATAATAATGATACTTTTGATATAAATTACCGAAAAATGCAGAATCTGTGGATTTTTAAGTATTATGATAGACAACATGATATTCTTGAAACAAACTTTGAGTTAATATGAAGAATAATCAAATGTAAACCCAAGTATTAGTTTAAATATTTTTCATATTTAACCATATTACGTGATTTAACAGTTTAATCTTTGTATTAAAAAACTTTTATATTTAACAATATAGCTTAGCAATTTATTAATATAGCCTAACCGTTTTTTAAATTATACGTGAGGCAAGATAAGTTAATTTGTATTACAAAATAAGGGAAAATAAACTTATGGATTATAAAAATATGTTTTCAGTGTTTAACTACATGATGGAAAAATAAGTACAAAGCTTCCTAAAGAATTGATGATTAAGCACTTTAGAAGCAGGTTAAGTATTGATTACTATGAGCAAAAGATTACAAGTTTGTGAGATGATTATCAGATACATATACATGTCTAATTGCACTATAGAAACAAATAGCTTTCATTATTAAAATCGTGTAATACACAGGACTATAATCTAGTAATATAATATAAAACAATGAATGTATAATATATTTGGTATAAATGTTTCTGATATCAAAACAATGAATGTGTAAAAACAATGAATGTGTAATATATTTCGTATAAATGTTTCTGATATCATTTAGTATGAATCTTTGAAATTTACTAAGGATTCATGTGAAATTAGAATATTCATGAAGTGTATTTATAGAAAAGAAAATTTATCATTGCCCTAACATGTAATATATAAAATAATAAGTATTTTCAGAATCGGTATACACAGTTGGTACGGTTGATTACCGCTGAATTAGGATCACTTGGAACACCAAGTTTGTGCAATTATGGTGGTTACAGGTTGAATCGGCGAACCCGATGGATGGTTGGATCAAAATTACAAATGTTTCACACTCCATTTTTTTAATATGATAAATCCACATCAAAGGAGAACGCAATTTCATACTTTTATGACCGGACATCATGGTCACCTTGTTAGACCTTAGCATCTCTTGTGTGCTTTTGTGGATTATTTTAATTGCATTGTTAGTGTCATTCTCTTCAAGTTTTTTAGTGTTTCGAATGTTTTTAGAATTTAACGCCTATTTGGTAACATGGGTACATGTGCTTTTTTATCATATTAGCAAAAACCTTTTATATATTGAACAACTTTTCTTTAGCTCTTATGTTGGTTAAGTATACCATAAGAATGTGTGCGTCATGTATTCCAGTACTGTCTAAAAATGAACATTGAACCAATGAGGCAATCTCTATGTCATTGTTAAACTTCAAGAGGGGAAAATCTCTCCCTAATAATGTAACTTCATCTGTAAATCCTTACCAATATAGGCCCTCGGATCTACCCGGTTAGTATTAATACAATCATAATTTTGTATTAGAAATATTCCATTTAGGTTTTTACAATACAAATAATCAGAAGTTTTATTCTTTAGGTAACCTTGTTCTTAAAATCTTACCAAATGAAAACGTAATTAAGCAGTTGACTTGTGGTACCTGTTTAGCAAACAATCTAACTAGTCAAGATTTGTGTATACTATAGCTTGTTTTAATCTTACCAAAGAAAATGTAACTTGCAACTGATTTGTGGTACATGTGGTCCGGGGAAAAAAGGATGTCGAGTGTAGATCCTGGCAGGAAACTGACACTCCTTATGAGACGTTTTCTAACCTTGCTATCATCGATTTCAAAACTGTCCATCAGTTTTACACGAGTTGGGCCTCACATAGTCAAAAGACAGATTGGTGGATGCAAGAATACACAACAACCAGAAATGTGACAACGATACAGAGGTATGCAACCTATCTGTTGATTTTGGTATTTTAGATGTCAAAAGTTGTAACTGGTTAGGTTTGATAATATGTAGGATCTTAGAGCATTATGAAGAGTCTTTTTGGTCGATACTAATGTCAACATATCCATTTGTTTGGCATAAAAACAGTTTAAACAAGTGAATGTATGGTAAGTTGTGTATGTAAGAGTTATTTGTTCTATCAAGATGCACAAGAGTTTAAGAAGTTGCATATAAATTTTAGGGAAAGACTCTAGATTTAGTTCATGGGCAGTCATCTGGAGAGACTTCAAGTATCGCGTCTTTTCTCTTCTATGAAAACTTTTCTCATTGGTTTTTTATTCGATCTACTATATGTTTAGTGTGTGATTTTTAATCTCTTATAACCGATCTGAACTCCAAAGGTTTGGGTCAAGAGACTCCCAAAGACTGCGAATCATCGAATATTTTCCAAAAGTGCATTCAAAGGGGGAAAGAAGGAGCATGTAGTATCTATGTTTCTTAGCATTTTCAAAGTTGCTTTTTGGATAATGACAATAAACATAGGTGTTTCACTCTCATTCTTTCCCCTTTGGATGCACTTTTGGAAATATTCGAATATTTACAGTCTTTAGAGGTCTCTTGATCCGAGCGTGCATCCAAATGAGGAAAGAATGAGCATGTAGTATTTATGTTTCTTGGCGTTTTCAAAGTTTTTTTTGGGCGAATGTCAAGAAACATAGATACCTCACGCTCATTCCTTCCCCATTTGGATGCACTTTTAGAAAATATTCAATGATCCACAGTATTTGGAGGTCTGTTGACCCGAACATGCACCAGAGGGGGAAAGAATGAGCGTGTAGTATTTACGTTTCTTGGCATTTTTAAAGTTGATTTGGAGAATGACAAGAAACATAGTTACTTCACGCTCATTCTTTCCCCCTTTGGATGCACTTTTGGAAATATTCAATGACTTGCGGTCTTTGGAGGTCTCTTGACCTGAACGTGCATCCAAAGGGGGAAAGAATGAGCATGAAGTATCTATATTTCTTGGCATTGTCAAAGTTGTTTTTTGGATAATGCCAAGAAACATAGATACTTCACTCTCATTCTTTCTCCATTTGGATGCACTTTTGGAAATATTCGATGACTTGCAGTCTTTGGAGGTCTATTGACTCGAACATTTAGAGTCTTGATCGGTTATAAGAGTCTGATTACAAATAACACACTAAGCACATAGTAGACAAAATGAAAACCAAGGAAATAAGTTTTCATATAGTAGACTAGGCGCGACAGCTAACGTTTTATAGATGAATGTTCAAGAAAAGGATACGGAGTCTTTCCCTACAAAATATATGATACTTTCTTAAAATTTTTTGTTTGATATAACAAATGACTCTTTACATACACAACTCATCACACGTTCACTTGTTGAACCCATTTTTGGCGCCACATTGATAGAAATTGACATTAGTATCAACAAAAAATACTCTGCATAATGCTCTAGGATCCTACATATTATCAAATCAAACTAGTTACAACTTTTGACATCTAAAATACCCAAATCAACAGATAGGCTGCATATATTTGTATCGTTGTCACATTTCTGATTATTATATATTCTTTCATCAAACAATGTTTTGGGCTATGTGAGGCCCGACTATCATATTATTACTGAAGAGTAGGTCTGAAATCGACGATAGCAGAGTTAGAAAATGTATCACAAGGAGCCTTAGTTTCCAGCCAGGATCCACACCCTACGTCCTTTTTTACCCCGGACCACAAGTACAACAAATCAGCTACAAGTTACATTTCCTTTAGTAAGATTAAAACAAGATATAATATGCACAAATCTTGATTATTTAGACTGTTTGCTAAAAACGTAGCACATGTCAATTGCTTAATTTCATTTTCATTTGGTAAGATTTTAAAAATAAGATTACCAAAAGAATAAAAATAATGATTATGTGAATTGAGAAAACCGAAATAGAATATTTTTAATGCAAAAAACGTGTTTGTATTGATACCAACCAGGTGGATCTAAGAGCCTATACCGGTAATGATTTACATTTTAATTACATTATCGGGCAGAGATTTTCCCTTCTAGAAGTTCAACAATGACATAAAGATTGCATCATTGGTCCAATGTTTATTTTTAGCTGGAAGTTGAATGTATGATGAACACATTCTCATGGTATACTTAACCAACATAAGAGCAAAAGAAAATTTATTCAATATATTAAAGGTTTTTCTAATGTGAAAAAAAAAAAACAAAACACGAACCCATTTTGCCAGATAGGGCTCAAATTTTACAAACATCCGAAAACACACCAATAAAACCCGAAGAGAATGACACTTACCAAGCAATTAAAATCACCCACAAAAGCATGTAATAGATCCTAAGGTCATACCAAAGTGACAATGATGGTAGGTTATATGTTCAAGAAAACATGATAAAAAAATTCGTTAATTTAAAAATGAGAAATCCAATGATTTTTTTTTCCAAAAACGAAACATGAATAAACTTTAAAACCTTTTTAAAACTATAGCTTAGAAGTTCAAAAGCTAGGTCGGAACCACATCAAACCCTGTGTCACGTCGCTAACAATTTGCCCCTTCATTTGTGGTTGGAACCACGCATTCCCTCCACGCCAGAAACCTGCAAAAGTCAAGCCACACTGTTGTTGAATCGGATGGATCAACACCTTTTGGCGTAGATGACGGGTGGTCCGTAGGACAACCCTTAAAAGGTTTAATATTATGCACATTCCATGTTTATTACGGTTAATTGCTTGAACTTGGTAACCACTAGATGTTTGATGTTGCAGGTGTTAAAGTGCTCAAGATGTGGGATTTAGGAAACATAGATGAATGCTAGAAGTTGGCGGAATCAAAAGTTGAAGAATTTGTGATTTGAAGAAGAAACAAGAAAAAGAAGAATGTTTGTTGCCGTAGCCTACGGCCCCAGCCTTAGGTTACGGCCCCCATGGTTCACAAATCCACCGCCGTAGGACAGTATGTTGGTGCCGTAAAGCTTCAATGATCGTCGTAGCTTACGGCGCTATGTTGACCAGCCATCTATGTTGACTGCCGTAAGCTACGGCGGCTGCCGTAGCTTACGGCGCCGTGTGTCCCCAAAACATAACTCCCACATTTATTGAGCATTTTGATGATGTTTGATGAGACTTATCATTGGTAATCGGTTACACTTCACTTTAGAGACGAAATTGGCTGCACTTGGGGAGTTCTAGTGAGCCTGAAACAATTCTAATCATTTGTTTTAGTGTTTTGAATCCATATGAACATTGAACTAATTGTGAAGATGATTATCAAAGCTATGTATGGCTAAACACTTTGTGGTCATCTTTAGTTGAAGGTTTGTTTGAGACAATTGTGCTTTGATTTCATATTTCTAGAATGGTAAATTTAAATTATGTTTTGTTTATCATGGTGTGTTCTTATTTGCTTGTAAATTGTTGATTCTTATGATTATTCTATTTTGAAACCATACGTTCTTGGTGCCGTTGGCAATCGAGATATCATGGGTAGAAGTAGGATTGGGTAAGGGTTAATTGGTCATCGGGTAACAACCTCACGTTCTAGGAATCTGAGTACTTAGTTCCCTTTTATCACAACAAGTAATTACATATGAACTATGTCTATGTAGTTCTTTCTAGTGAATGATAGCACAAACGTTGAAGCAAACCGGAAACTAAAGATGGTCATTCGTCTCTAATTTGTTTACAATCAATACTTTCATTTTTGCAATTACATTAGTAATCTTAGTTTTAAAATCAATTCAATCAATCAAACTCTTGAAATTTACTTTACTTGCATTTAGTTTAATTTTAGTTAACTTAGAGAAACACTTTAAATAGCACATATTCCACAAACTCCCTGTGTTTGATACCCACTTGCCACTATCTATTTAGTAGTAATTGGATTAAATTTGATTGTGACCACGACACTACGTCAAATTTTGGCGCCGTTGCCGGAGAGTAGTGCGCAACGTGTGTTATTTTTTATCCTTTTTAGGTTTGTTATTTTTCTGGTTTACGCTGGGTGTGTTAGTGGCAGGTATTTACAGGTGCATGCGTACTAGAAGCTCTCACAAGCTATCACCATTGGCATTTGATCCAGAGATTGAACGAACTTTGAGAGGAAAAAAAATCTTGTTAAGGGAAAACAAAATTAGCGGTTCACCAACAACACCAACTACACCAATTACACCACTTAGATACATGGATCCACCACCACCACCCACTACGGGTGAGCTTATACCACCTTTCATACCATCATCAACTCAACCTTCACCAAATACCACCATGCCTAACACCAATACCGAATTTACTCCACTTCATGATGTTACACCAACCAACACTACACAACCCATTACCACCCAAGATGAACCTACACTCACTTTTAACCCTTCTACTACAATTCCACCATTCTCCCATTTCTTCCCAGGTTCGGGTCAATCATCTTCAACTTATTCAATACCACCGAATTCAACTATTGTTCATGCTACTTCATCATTTAGACCACCGAACCAATCGGGTTTTCAGTACTCATCTTTTCCATTCGGGCAATCTTTGGGTATAGGAGGAGATGGATATGAAGAAGGGTATGAGGATTTTGAGGGTTATGAGGAAGAAGGATACGTGTATGGGGGTGATGGAGATCAAGGGGAGTTGACTTATGTGCAAGGTCAAAATCAAAGAATGTCAAGTGTTGGTGGGATTCCTCAACAAATTATACCACAACATATTCGGCCAAGGCCACAAGGGCCACAAGTGCAACGTCCTATACCATTGCAACAAGTTCGTCCGCAAAATGTACAACATCAATTTCAAAGGCCAATTCAACAACAACCGATTCAACAACAATTTCAACCACCATTCGCACCACAAGGACCTATACAAAGACCAATGGGTCCTATTCGTCAAAGGGGTCGATTGGGTGTACCAAGAAGACATCTTAGAGAACATGCGAGAGGCATTGAAGCGCATTTTAGGCCGGTAATCACTCACAATCCTTCACCGGTAGTTATTCCTACAATAATCAAGGGAGGACATTTGAAGTGAGGACCAATTCATTACAAAGCTTACCAAAATATAAGGGTCTAGCAACGGAGGAGCCTTATTTTCATTTGGAGGCTTATGACTCGATTTGTAACACTCTTGGGAGTCAAGGATTTTCGGCCGATGATGTCAAATTGGTATTATTTCAATTTTCTTTGGAAGACAAGGCGAAAAAGTGGTTCTACACATTACCTTCAGCATCTATCTATACATGGGCGGAGATGCAACAAATTTTCTTAGATGAATTCTACACCGCCCAAAAGACAAATGATGCTAGGAAAGGGTTAAGAAGTTTTCAACAATAACAAGGTGAAATGTTTCATGAGGCATTTGAACGATTCAACATGATGATTAAGAATTGCCCTCACCATGGGATAGAACTTTGGGGATTGATGAATGCTTTCCATGAGGGGCTAAGTGCCGAAGATGCTCGCGATTTAATGTCCATCACAAATGGTACTTTTGGCACAAATTACGAGCATGACGATTGGGAGTTTTTCGAGCAAATGGCAATTACATCAAAAAGAAAAGCTCAAGCATCAAGGAGAGCACGACCGACCATTACCCGAACTCAAGTGCATGCGGTAGACGATGGTAATGTTCAATCTTCTAACCAAATTTATGATGTTTGTGCTATTTGTAATAAGATATGACATGCGGCTGAAAATTGCCAAGGAGGTGAAGGGCAATATGAAGAGGTTCATGCTGTGCAAGGTCAAGGAGGGGGTGGTAGAAAGTACAATATGAATTCTAACACTTACCACCCCAGGTTGAGAAACCACCCAAATTTTCGGTACGGGAATCCCTCAAATCAAGCTAACCCGAATTTTCAAGGAAGTCAAGGTAACTTTGGTTCGCGCCAACCTTACAACAATCAAAGTGGATATCGAGGTGGGAACAATCAAGGGTACCAAAGGCAATATCAAACGGGTCAAGAACAAGGGGGGTCTTCAGGTGGAAGTGAGATGATGGAAATGTTAAAGAGCATGCAAGCGGAGATGCAAAAGAGAAATCAAATGGATAATGTGCGCATACAAAAGGATTAAGCCCGTGACAAAGCAATTCAAACTTTGACCACCCAAATGGGTCAACTCGCAACCGAAGTGGCGGACTTGAAAAAAGGTAAAGGTTAATTACCAAGCGACACTAAGGTAAACCCGTCTCATAATACTTCTAGAGGTAACAACGTTAATATTCATCATGTAAGTGTTTTGAGAAGTGGGAAAGAGTACAAAACCAATCCTTTACCAGATTTGGTTGATGGGGTGGTTGAGGATATAACGGGTTAAGAAAGTGAGGAAGAAAATGAAACATCTAATAATTCTTCTAAAAAAACCAATTTTGAAAAAACCCGAAATTAATAAAGAAGTAGGACATAAGAATGGGGATGAGGATTTAGTCAAGTACCATTTCCCTCAGCTTTATTAGATCCGGGTAGAAAAAAACTTTATTTCAAAACGAGGACCTCAAAAGGAAGAAATGTTGGAGGTTTTTAAACAAGTAAAAATTAATCTTCCTTTACTTGAAGCAATCAAACAGGTACCCGCTTACGCCAAGTTTTTGAAAGAATTATGTACTCAAAAGAGGCAACAAAAAGTGCCTAAATTGGTTGACTTGACGGAGTGGGTAAGTGCGGTTTTGAAAGGAGATCTTCCTCCTAATCTACAAGATCCGGGAACGCCTCTTATTAACATTCAAGTGGGAAATTTTCAAACTGCAAGGGCGTTACTAGATCTTGGGGCCGAAGTAAGTATCTTACCGGGGGGGTTATATGACCAATATGATTTTGGTCCATTGAAACGGGTCGAGACAACGGTGGTATTAGCCGATTTGTCTCATAAACTTCGTCAGGGTATTGTGCGGGATGTGATAGTTAAAGTTGATGAATTTTATTATCCCATTGATTTTCTTGTGTTAGATTACTCATCCGCGGACCCAATTCAACAACAAAATGTTATTTTGGGTCGGCCGTTTTTGAACACCGCACATGCCGTTATTGATTGCCGTTATTAAATGTTTTTACTAATGGTGCTAATGTTTTTGGTGATGAGTGTTTTCTAGCAGACTTTATAGATGGATACGATCCGAAGGAATATGAAGAAGAGATGTTGGAGTCGTGTGTTTATGATGTGTCTTTGCAGGTTCATGCATGTGCGTTGGAAGTGGAAGAGAAAGAGCAAGAGGCTCTAGCGGTGAAAGAAGGAAGACCGCCATGGACCCACCAAACAGATACTTAACCGGTGGGAATTGATTCGGGTACAAAACCTTCCTTGGAATGTCCACCAAATGTGGAATTGAATGAGTTACCGAAACATTTGAAATATGCGTTTTTGGGGGAGAATGACACTTTACCGGTGATCATTGCTTCCAATTTGGCGGTAGCTCAAGAGGAGGAATTGTTACGGGTGTTGAAGGCTCACAAGGCGGAAATTGGATGGACGATAGCCGACTTGAAAGGTATTAGTCCATCCATTGTAATGCACAAAATCATTACAAGTGAAGATGCGAAGCCAACCCGTGAAACACAAAAAAGGTTGAACCCGAACTTGAGAGAAGTGGTTAAGAAAGAAGTGATCAAGTGGTTGGATGCGGGGATCATCTACCCCATTTCGGACAGTGCGTGGGTAAGTCCGACTCAGGTAGTGCCTAAAAAGGCCAGTATTCAGGTAATTAAGGATGAACAAGGCGAGCAAATTGCCACCCGACCGGTCACCGGGTGGCGAGTTTGCATTGATTATAGAAAGTTGAACGTCGTTACCTCCAAGGACGATTTCCCGTTACCCTTCATTGACCAAATTATTGAAAAACTTTCGGGTCAAAAATACTATTGTTTTTTGGATGGGTATTCGGGTTATAACCAAATTGCTATTCACCCGTACGACCAACACAAAACCACGTTTACATGTCCATATGGTACATTTGCTTTTCGGCGAATGCCCTTTGGACTATGTAACGCCCTGGCCACATTTCAAAGATGTATGATGAGTATATTTTCGGACATGGTCGGGGAGTCTCTTGAAGTGTTTATGGATGATTTTTCCATCTTTGGCCCAAGTTTCGAGTCTTGTATTGATGAATTAGAAAAAAGTTTTAAAAAGGTGCCTTGAGACAAACTTGGTGCTAAGTTGGGAAAAAAGCCACTTTATGGTTCAAGAGGGTATTGTGTTGGGGTACGTGACATCGGACCGGGGAATGGAGGTAGACAAAGCAAAGATTCGGGTAATTTCATCTCTACCCCCACCAAAGAATGTTAAGGGGGTGAGATCATTTTTGGGACACGCGGGGTTCTATAGAAGATTTATTAAAGGTTTTAGTGTAATTACAAAACATTTATGTAATTTATTATTGAAAGATGTTCCA
This sequence comes from Helianthus tuberosus, assembly GCA_030545235.1. Lineage (NCBI taxonomy): Eukaryota > Viridiplantae > Streptophyta > Magnoliopsida > Asterales > Asteraceae > Helianthus > Helianthus tuberosus. The sequence goes on from JARYGA010060305.1 coordinate 2,658,526, forward strand.
TTTGATTTTACTGACGAATGTTTGCAAGCGTTTCGTGTGTTGAAGGAACAGTTGGTGAAGGCTCCTATCTTGCAACCACCGGATTGGTCGAAGCCGTTTGAGATTATGTGTGATGCTAGCGACACGACCATTGGAGCGGTTTTGGGTCAAAGAGTTGATAAGAAGCCGGTGGTAATTTACTATGCAAGTAAAACTTTGTCCGAGGCGCAACTGAATTACACCACAACCGAGAAAGAATTATTAGCTGTGGTGTATGCCTTGGACAAGTTTAGATCCTACATTTGGGGGAGCAAGGTGATCGTGTATTCGGATCATAGCGCGGTCCGATATTTAATGGAAAAGAAGGATGCTAAGCCCCGGTTGATTCGTTGGGTGCTTTTGTTGCAAGAGTTCGATCTAGAGATTCGGGACAAAAAGGGGTGTGAAAATGTTGTTGCGGATCATTTGTCCCGGATCCCATTGGAATGTGTTGATGACCCGAGGCCCGAGCGAGATTAATGAATGGTTTCCCGATGAACAATTGGTGGCCGTTTCTACTTTCGTTGCACCTTGGTATGCCCACTACGTGAACTATTTGGCCAAGGGTTCAATTCCAAATCATTGGACGAAGAAGAGAAGACAACAATTTCTAAGTCAAGTTAAACAATACATTTGGGATGAACAGAATTTGTTTAAAATTGGACCCGATCAAGTGATAAGAATATGTGTTCCCGAAACCGAAGTACTAGAGATTTTGACCCATGCCCATTCGTCGGCATGTGGAGGGCATTTTAGTGGGAACAAGACGGGTTACCGGGTGTTGTCATGTGGGTTTTATTGGCCCACAATTTTCAAAGATTCTTGCGAGTTTGCCCGGAATTGTATAAATTGTCAAAAAGTTGGAAGCATATCAAAGCGGGATGAAATGCCTTTACAACCAATCTTGGTGGTGGAGGTATTTGATGTGTGGGGAATAGATTTCATGGGTCCTTTTCCCAATTTGCTTCAACTGTGGAGAAGCTGGACATTTTATACCAGACTGCCCTAAACTAGTCAAACCAGCTGACAACAAAGCCAAACATGCAGAAGGAACTACCAAAAAGAATGCAAGAGCCTTCCAGTTGACTACCCAGGAAGCAGATCTAATCCCCGATGTGATAGCTGGTATGTTCCTAGTTCACAACATTTACGCGAAAGTATTGTTTGACTCTGGTGCAAACCAAAGTTTTATAAATACTTTATTCTGCCAAGCTCTTAACTTACCCTTAACCAAACTTAGACAAATTTTTATGGTAGAAACGGCAGATGGGAATTCTGTTAACATAGATAAGGTTTTGCAAGAAGGAAAGATAGAACTCTTAGGCCATAAATTTTCTGCAACCCTGTTACCTATGAATTTAGCTGGATTCGATGTTGTGTTAGGAATGGATTGGTTAGTAGCCAACCATGCTCGAATCCTCTGTGATAAGAATTCCATAGAAATTCATACACCCACAGGAGAAATAGTGGTGATTACAGGAGATAAGCCACGTAAGCCAATGAAATTCATTTCAGTAATGATAATGGCCAGTTATTCAAGAAAACAAGGAATAGTGTATATGATTTCGGTAATCATTAACACTAAAGGTAAGGAACTTAAGAAAATTCCTGTAGTATCAGAATACTCAGATGTATTCCCAGAAGAACTTCCTGGATTACCACCTGATAGGGAAGTAGAATTTAGAATTCATCTGATTCCTGAAACTACACCGATAGCCAAGGCACCTTATCGGTTAGCACCCACCGAAATGTTAGAATTGAAAAAGCAGTTTGATGAATTATTAAGCAAAGGATTCATACAACCTAGTCCATCCCCGTGGGAAGCACCAATGTTGTTTGTGAAAAAGAAAGATGGTTCAATGCGAATGTGTATCGATTACAGGGAATTGAATAAGATTACAATTAAGAATCGATACCCATTACCTAGGATTGATGATCTTTTCGATCAACTTCAGGGAGCTAGATATTTTTCTAAGATAGATTTACGCTCCGGATACCATCAGTTGAAGGTACAAGAGGAAGATATACCTAAAACTGCTTTCAGAACTAGGTATGGTCATTACGAGTTTACAGTTATGCCCTTTGGACTAACAAATGCTCCTGCAACATTCATGGACATGATGAATAGAATCTGTAAACCGTATTTGGATAAATTTGTAATTGTCTTCATTGACGATATACTTATTTATTCCGAAAGCCAGGAAGAGCATTGTGAGCACTTGCATGCACTCTTAACTTTGTTAAGAAAAGAAAAGTGTGAATTTTGGCTACAGGAGGTGCAATTTTTAGGACACATGGTGAACCACGAAGGTATACGCGTAGATCCTTCTAAGATCGAAGCAATTCTAAAATGGAAAGTCCCACAATCAGTTACGGAAGTTAGAAGTTTTCTAGGATTAGCTAGATATTACAGGCGCTTTATCAAAGATTTCTCTAAGATAGCTGTTCCATTAACTAAGCTAACCTGTAAAACAGTTAAGTTTGAATGTGGACCCAAGCAAGAAGAGGCCTTTAGAATTTTGAAACAACGATTAACAAACGCCCTTATTCTAGCCTTGCCAGAAGGAACAGAAGATTTTGAAGTTTATTGTGATGCCTCTAAGTTGGGATTAGGATGTGTGCTGATGCAACGCAAGAAGGTAATTGCGTATGCCTCAAGGCAATTGAAGAAGCATGAGGAAAATTATACGACTCATGACTTAGAATTAGGAGCCATAATTTTTGCCCTTAAGATTTGGAGACATTATCTGTACGGGAGTAACTTTACTGTCTATACAGATCATAAGAGTTTGAGGTACATATTTGGGCAAAAGGAATTAAACATGAGGCAAAGAAGATGGATGGAAACTCTAAGTGATTACGACTGTGATATTCAATATCACGAAAGAAAGGCAAATGTAGTAGCAGATGCCCTAAGTCGTAAGTATCATGAGAAACAACGACGAATTCGTGCTCTTAGATTAAGTTTACAATTAGACTTAATGGAACAACTGAAGAATGTTCAGGAGAATGCAATCGAGGATAATGCTGAAGGAATGAAGGGACGGATAAAGGAATTAGAGCAAGGAATTGATGGAATTTGGAGATTCCATAAGAAAAGGATTTGGGTACCTATGCAAGGAAACTTAAGAAATAAAATTTTAGAAGAAGCCCATAAATCAAGATACACCATGCATCCTGGTAATAATAAGATGTACCAAGATTTAAGGAATAACTTCTGGTGGATAGGAATGAAAAAGGACATAGCCAGATACGTCTTTAAGTGCCTAACTTGTTCACAAGTACAGGCGGAACACCAGAAACCCTCAGGTCTACTACAACAATTAGAAATGCCCGTATGGAAATGAGAACTAATAACCATGGACTTTGTTACTAAGTTACCCAAGACCAGAAAAGGTAACGATGCCATCTGGGTAATTGTGGATCGATTAACCAAATCAGCCAATTTCCTACCCATGAAAGAAACCTATAGCATGGAAAGGTTAGCAAAATTATACGTCGACGAAGTAGTCTCCTTACATGGAGTCCCACTCTCCATTGTATCAGACAGGGATAGTCGTTTCACTTCACATTTCTGGACAAGTTTCCAGGAAGCCATGGGGACACGATTAAATTTAAGTACAGCCTACCATCCCCAAACAGATGGACAAAGTGAAAGGACGATCCAAACCCTGGAAGACATGCTTAGAGAATGTGTCATAAATTTTGGGGGAAACTGGGATGACCACCTCCTTTAATTGAATTCTCCTATAACAATAGTTACCATACAAGCATCGAAGCTGCCCCATTTGAAGCACTGTATGGACGAAAGTCTCGAACTCCAGTTTGTTGGACAGAAATAGGAGAAAGTCAATTATCAGGTCCCGATATTGTGCAAGAAACAACCGACAAGATCACTCAAATCAAGGAAAGACTAAAGACGGCTCGAGATCGCCAGAAAAGTTATGCAGACAATCAACGTAAGCCGTTAGAATTCCAAGTTGGAGACAAGGTACTATTGAAAGTTTCTCCTTGGAAAGGAATAGTGCGATTCGGTAAAAAGGGAAAGCTAAGTCCAAGGTACATAGGACCATTCTCAGTGATCCAGTAAATAGGACCAGTTGCCTATCGCTTACAACTACCAGAAGAGCTAGCTGGAGTACATGACGTATTTCATGTATCTAACCTCAAGAAATGTCTGTCTGACGAATCACTAGTAGTACATCTTCAAGACATAGAGGTAAATGAAAAGTTGAAGTTCGTGGAAAAACCGCTCCAAATAGAAGACAGAAAGATTAAATTCCTTAAACACAAAAGATTGGTACTGGTCAAGGTCAAGTGGGATTCGAAAAGAGGACCCGAGTATACCTGGGAACTGGAAACGGAAATGAAGCGCAAATATCCTCACTTATTTCAATAAATCTCGAGGACGAGATTTTAAATAAGGTGGGGAGGATGTAAGGACCTGCAAAAATGTCCAAAAACGACCCGTAAGTGAAAACCCGGACCCCTGAAACCCTAGTGCTCATAAAAAAACCAAGAAATCAAGATTTTCAGGCTTCTCGCGGGCCACGTAAGCCATAAGGCTAAGCCTACGCGGGCCGCGACAGGACAACTGGCGACCGGGACACGCTTTAGGCCATGTGTCAGCCACGTGGCGGGCCTACACGTGACATGCTAGCCCTAATTGTAGACTAGGTGGCCCTCGCGGGCCGCGTAAGGTTTAAGTGAGGGTTTACGCGGGCCGCGTAAAACCCAATTTTCAGCTATAAATGGGTCAGGCATGAGCAGTTCATCTGTGTGCGAGAAATTTATCAAAATCACACATTTTCTGTTCCAAAGTCAAGTCTAAAGTAGGAAAACGCTGCTACGATAAAGGGTATTAACTCGATTACTGCTACGATGCAATGTTCGATCGATTGAAACCGATCCGATGGATGTTTAAGTGCTGCCCGTATTTGGGCTATACTTTGTCATTCGTCGTGAGGGTTTTGATTTCGTGAGTTATCGTAAATGTTGTATTAAGTTACTGACCTAGTTTCGTGTGCATTGTTATTTAACTAGGTTATCAGGCTAAAATCAGTAGGCAAAACTCTGCCCGTCTAAAATTGCAATGTGAGTCATTCTCTTTTTATCAATGGTTTTACTAAACTTCAAATTATTTTCAAAAGTTATACTTACAGGGATTAAGTCGTGGTTATCTTAAATCACTAGCATGTGGGGTATTGTGCACATTACTAATTTCTCATGGTTAGGTAAACAAACCTAACTGTGATAATCATCACTACTTGGGAAAAAGAACCCAATAGTGGTATGACCATCGTCACCAGGGTGTGACACGAATCCAGATAATAATAATAAGATAGTAGCCATTGTAATAGCTCTTATGCTGTAATCTATAACTATGTGTCATTTTATTCAAATTGAGTGACTCGCCAGTATTTCCCCGCTGATAAAATCTTTTTAAACATGTTTCAGGTGATTTACTGTGAACCAGGAATAAGTGCCATATAGCACCCCAGCTTGAAGAATGTGGCTTAGTAAATAAAATAAATAACATGTTGTTTTTGTAAAAATAAGGAATTTCCTCGTGAAATATCCTTTATTGTAAATTACGGGGTTGACCCAAATTGTGAAATAAAATAATCGGGCATTTTCAGTTTTTAAAAGATCCTGTTAAACTTTCCGCTGCCAAAATAAACAATACCACGGGTTTCTGTTATGCGGCTCCTGAAACGGATAAAAACGGGTCGGGGGCCGTGACAGTGTGGTTGTACAATTCGAGGTTGAAAATGTTCGCTGGCAAACTCAAGAGCAAATGGATGGGTCCTTATGTCATTCGAAGAGTGGGGAGATTTGGAGATGTCGATATCCAAGATGAGCAAACCAATAAGCAACAAACGGTGAACGGGCATCGGCTCAAACCGTATTTGGAAGGCAATGACATCAACAATCTTGAGCTTGACAAAGTGGGTTACATTCTACGCCCACTGGATGACGAGGAAACTTGAAAGAGGCCCAGGTTTGGTTGTGTAAATATTTAGTTTAGTTTATTTTTGCTTTGAATAAAGCCCCGTTTGAAACTTGTGTTCGAAACAAGTGTGGGGAAATTCGTACGAATTTCCCGAACATAGTGTTGAGGACAACACGGGTTTTTAACCGGGGGGGGGGTAGGTATAATTTTCATGTTTTTCAAAAATTATAAAAACAATATAAAATTTATAAAAGCTAAAAAAACAATAAAAAAACAAAAAACACATAAAAAGTTTTGCAATGGAAAAATAAAAGCCAAAAAGTGCCAGCTATCGCCGTAAGCTACGGCCCATGGCGTAGCTTACGATGGCCCTCAACCAAAAAAAGAACCTTACGGCGTTTGGGGACTGTCTTACAGCAATTAAAAAAACACCCAGCTCTCACCGTAACCTACGGCAGATGCCGTAGGCTACGACGCCTACTGAATCGATTGAGGGGACCCTTGTCGGCGATGTGTATATAAATAAATATATATATATATATATATATATATATAATTTCTAAAACCGAAAAACAACAAAATAATAATAATAATAATATAATTATAATAAAACTTATAATCTCCCCTATCCACACAATCGTTCCATCGATCCCCAACCACAACTTTTCTTCTTCTTCTTCTTCATCTCTTTCACTCAAGAACCCTAACTCACCTTCAAACCTTCATAACTTTTTCATCTTTCATCTAAATCATGTGATTCTTGAGGCTATTTTGGCTAAAATCTCACGAGTATTCTGATTGTGGGTAAAGATTTGGAAGAAAACCACCTTTTCTTGGTCGAAAATTCACACCCTAGGGCCGAAAATTTGGGGGTTTTGCGGGTTTTTGCTTTATAGTGAAGTACTTGTTATTTTCATCCTCTACAAGGTCAAGGTATGCGATTTCCTTTCATTCTTTGAGTTACATTGCGGTATGTAAGTTTCCATTATTTTTTTGCTTACATACTTGCTTGTATATGATAGATGATAGGATTTTATGAACCATTGAATGTTTGGGTATAAATGTATTTGATGTTTAGTGAAAATTTTTGGAAAAAAATCTGATTTGTAGAGACATCATGCCGAATTTTTGTTTGAAAGGATAAATTTTTGGTTTTTGTACATCTATACCCATAACATAAAGCAAGTGTGGGGAAGATTGTGAAGTTGAACTTACTTTATTTTTGTGTTTGGTTTATGAATGTGTGTAGGTATGGTGAGAACGAAGGATAAAGCGGGTGCAAGTTCGTCTAAACAACCTCAAGGGGAAGAAGAACAACCAAAGAGGAGGAGGTTGACACAGGTTGGTGACCCGGACTCGGAGGATGATGCGCCTCCAAGGGGTCCAAAACCGGATTGGACATCCGGTTCACTATTAGATCAACCCGAGGAATGGAGAGAGGACTTGTTTCACGAGAAAATGAACAAGTTGAAGCAAAGGAGTGAGGCGTTTATTTGCGAGAAGGAGATCCAGGAAGTTGATTTTGGGCTGTTCTGGATAACGGCTAAGTTTAAAGCATTGGGCTGGGAGGCGGCGCTAAAGTGTTATGATAATGAAGTAAAGAAGATGTATGATGCTCAGATTCAAGAGTGGATGGCCACACTTGAATGTCCCCCGTTTAAGGCCCCACACAAGATGAAACTAGTTGGAACATGTAACGGGGTAAAGGTCGAGCTTATGATTCGTTGCGCCGAATAGCAAAGTTTGATAACCAACCATCTAATAAATATATCTGCCCAAGCCTTAAAGATCTCTACTTTGAGCCCGACAAACATCCTCAATGGCAACAAATGTTGGATTACCTTTTCCTTCCGGGTACTACACATGGGAAACTGTTTAGAAGAAACTTGAGAATGGAGGCGAAGTTGTTGTTGGTTTTGTGTACACACAATGTCATCCCACGGCGGGGTGATAAGAAGGAGGTTAGGTTTCAAGAGGTGCCGATCTTGTACATGTTAATGCGCGGTTCCCCCATGGTTCCCTTCCGATTCTTAGTGTTGAACAACATTTGGTTGAGCCGAAATAGTGGAGAAAGAAAAATTGTACCCCATTGCCGATTGATCACGGCATTGTTAAAGAAATATGGGGCGATTGAAGGCAATGAAAAAGGTTCTTATAAGAGGTTTAAGCCGTTCAATATACAGAATTTGGGACAAGGATGGGAGTACAAGGAATCAGAAAGGTACCATAAGTTGAAGACCGATGGGAGAAGGTGGAGAGTTTTGAAAGTGGATGCGAGGCCACTACGACCGGGCGAGGCTGATGAGCCCGAAACGAATGATGAAGAGGTTAGTGGTGACGATGACTACCGTGAAGACACGTTCATGGTTGATGCTCCGATGGGGGGCGCTGGCCCAGGTGGAGTTCAGGGAGCAGGAGTACAGTCAGGATATGTGGGTAGTGCATTCGACTATGCACAACAGCCCTATGATCCCTATTGGGCCCATTCGGGGAATATGGGCCAGATTATTGAGCAGAGGCGACCCCCCACTTTTGGCGAATGGACTGAACCCAATAAAATGCTCTTCGATCAACAAACTTTTATGGGGGCTAGTATGGAGAGAGCTCTTAAGCAGAGATATGACAGAAATGAGCAATGAAATAGAGCTCATATGTATGCCCACCAAGAAGAGATGAACAATCGCTACCTAGACGACCGCCATAGATGCTTGCATGATCAGTGGCATGCGGGCCAACCACTCGAAGCGGACCCGCCAGTTGTGGATTATACCACATTGCCACCATATGATGGTAGCCTGTCGTCTCCCACCCCACCATTGCATCATTCTCAATGGGTGGATCCACACGCCATGAGTTATCAGGAGGCGAGTCAAGGTGGTGATAAAGGCAGTAGCAGCAGTAGCGGAGCATTTGGGTTTGGCGAATGGAATGACATGATGACATCCATTTTCGGGCCTCCGCAGCCAAAGTACTACTAGCCAGGTCGTATCTCGCTCCTTTGTATATTTGTGTATATTTTCATCTCGTATGTTTATGTTTATGGTTGGGAGGTCGGGTGGTGTTTAGATGTTGATGTGATTTACGGGATGTGTTAGTGGTGGTGTGTTTGAATTTTCATAAAAATAAATAAAAAAGAATACAAAAAGAAATTTGGGATTTAAGAGTATTAGCGAAAGCTAATGTTTTTGGTTAGAAGCGATCTTTCCCTCAAAACCATACATTGGGACAATGTATCCCAAGTGTGGGGATGGGGGGAATTTTTGAGGATTTTAAAAATTTGTAAAGCCAAGTGAAAATTGTCAAAATTTGAAAACTTGATATTGTTCCACTTGACACACCGACACCCATTTCTAGTCCTTTCTTGGTGAGAGTTTGAGCCACATATGATAATTATAAAATATTTCTTTGTTTTGAGTGGCGGTATGTGTATTGTGTTAATAGAAATTGTGTATGAATTCTTGTTAAATCTTAGAGTTAACATGCTTTTGAAAATGATAGGGGACTTTTAGGTAGCCTCGTCTAGACGTGTGAGAGTGTGGGATTGGTGGGTTGGACCTCATATTTACATATATGAGCTTGGTATTGTGAGGGGTGGGGGTTTGGTCTTTAGAAAGCCATGTTTGCGCCTTATACCATTCGGTTGTGACCCAAACCTACTTCCTACAAAACTTTACCTTTTGAGATGACCCGGTTTAGGAGTTTAGTTGTGATTGTTGATGTTCTTGTATATAGTGTGAATCTTTATCTTTATTGAAAAAAAAGAGAAAAATATGAGAAAAATTCAAAAAGAAGTGTTTAGTTGCAATAGTAGTTGAGAGGTTGATGATATTTTGTATATATTTGGTGTTTGCTTTGTTTAGTAGTAGAAATAAAAAACCGGGTCAAATCAATTAGCTCTTGCATATATATACCACCATTTTTCTACCTTTGCACCTAGCCCCGTTACAACCCGTAAGTCCTTTTGGTTCATAAGCATGCTAGGTATTTGTTAGGAGGAGACTTGATTTTTATACAAGCTTATTGTCGCACAAACACACACACGCATTGAGTGGTTTAGCATTATGTGCTAATATTTCTTGTCACCGAGAGTTTTGTGAGGGGTGCGTCTTGTGGTATGATTGAAGGTTAGTAGAAGGACGATATATTTTAGCTTGGTTTGTAGGATGATCGCTTTTGGTTATGAAATGGTTTTTGAATGGGTTGCTTAGGACAAGCAACGGGTAAGTGTGGGGATGTGACGGGTGGTCCGTAGGACAACCCTTAAAAGGTTTAATATTATGCACATTCCATGTTTATAACGGTTAATTGCTTGAAATTGGTAACCACTAGATGTTTGATGTTGCAGGTGTTAAAGTGCTCAAGATGCGGGATTTAGGAAGCATAGATGAATGCTAGAAGTTGGCGGAATCAAAAGTTGAAGAATTTGTGATTTGAAGAAGAAACAAGAAAAAGAAGAATGTTTGTTGCCGTAGCCTACGGCCCCAGCCTTAGGTTACGGCCCCCATGGTTCACAAATCCACCGCCGTAGGACAGTATGTTGGTGCCGTAAAGCTTCAATGATCACCGTAAGCTACGGCGAGCGCCGTAGCTTACGGCGCTATGTTGACCAGCCATCTATGTTGACCGCCGTAAGCTACGATGGCTGCCGTAGCTTACGGCGCCGTGTGTCCCCAAAACATAACTCCCACATTTATTGAGCATTTTGATGATGTTTAATGAGACTTATCATTGGTAATCGGTTACACTTCACTTTAGAGACGAAATTGGCTGCACTTGGGGAGTTCTAGGGAGCTTGAAACAATTCTAATCATTTGTTTTAGTGTTTTGAATCCATATGAACATTGAACTAATTGTGAAGATGATTGTCAAAGCTATGTGTGGCTAAACACTTTGTGGTCATCTTTAGTTGAAGGTTTGTTTGAGACCATTGTGCTTTGATTTCATATTTCTAGAATGGTAAATTTAAATTATGTTTTGTTTATCATGGTGTGTTCTTATTTGCTTGTAAATTGTTGATTCTTATGATTATTCTATTTTGAAACCATACGTTCTTGGTTCCGTTGGCAATCGAGATATCATGGGTAGAAGTAGGATTGGGTAAGGGTTAATTGGTCATCGGGTAACAACCTCACGTTCTAGGAATCTGAGTACTTAGTTCCCTTTTATCACAACAAGTAATTACACATGAACTATGTCTATGTAGTTCTTTCTAGTGAATGATAGCACAAACGTTGAAGCAAATCGGAAACTAAAGATAGTCATTCGTCTCTAATTTGTTTACAATCAACACTTTCATTTTTGCAATTACATTAGTAATCTTAGTTTTAAAATCAATTCAATCAATCCAACTCTTGAAATTTACTTTACTTGCATTTAGTTTAATTTTAGTTAACTTAGAGAAACACTTTAAATAGCACATATTCCACAAACTCCCTGTGTTCGATACCCACTTGCCACTATCTATTTAGTAGTAATTGGATTAAATTTGATTGTGACCACGACACCACGTCAGTAGACGACTATGACTAGTACAAAATTATATATAGACACATACACACACTAATTTGCAACTTGGGTATGCATCTTGATTGTACCTTTGGGCTTTAGTGGGTTGTACCTATCTTTTATTTTTTTAATCTTTAATTTTTATACTTTTAACCCAATACTTTTACAATTTAACTCTAAAACTTTTTCACTATCAACTTTAGTTTCCTATACTTTCCAACTTTTACATTTTTTGTTTTACGTTTCGGTGTAAGTTTTGTGAGTTAACACGCCAGAGCGTGCGTGTATGGTTTAACATTTTTACGCCTATTTTTTCTCTCATTTGACGGTAATGTCACAATCACTGGTTCGAGATCGACTTAATTATTGTTTTCAATGTTTCACGTTTCACTTGCGTGGTTCAACTGTTTTTCGTCTACTTTTCGTTTTTTATTTCCTTTTTAATACAAGTTATTTCAGTGTCCATAATCGCTAGTGGTGATTCAATGTTTTAATAACCGGTTTTTAAATCATATCGGGTTAGGCTCAGAAATGGTTCAACCGTTGAACTGGATTGTACCGGGCGCTTAAACCGTGTTGACTACTTAACCCTATAAATCTATAAAATACAATTTTAACTCAAAAAATAATCAAAAACTATATCATTTCATAATAAAAAAATGAGTAAATTACACAGATTGTCCTTTAATTACACCCTAAATTGCAGTCCCTGCCCTTTCCCTTTAATTTGTGCATTCAATGTCCTTTAAATAACAAATTTGCACACTCCTTGTCCTTTTCTCCAAACCCCATCCAACAACCCAGTTAAATGCACCCATGTGCCTCTCACATGATGGGTAAAATTGTAAATAACCTTCCACCTACCCTTAAAAACCCCAGGAGTCTTCTTCCTCCCCACATAAATTAGGGTTTCGATTTCTTCATCAGGCTATAAACACTTCCTCACATAAATTCAGTTTCCTCATCAAACTATAAACACGAAATCATGGTATATTGCAGATGTGGAACATCAACGACTCTTAAGACATCTTGTACTTCAAAGAACAAAGGGAGAAGGTTTTATGGATGCCCTAGATGTGGATTCATCTGCTGGTTTGATACCGCGGTTTGTGAAAGATCACAAGGTGGAACAACAGCGACTCTTAACCAACACTTAGCATCTAAAGTCGAAACATCACAAGTTGCAAATATGAACCTGTATAGGATGTTGATCATGAGTTGGGTGTTTCTGATCATGAGTTGGGTTGTTTTCATTGTGTTTGATCGTTTTTTCTTAATGTAATGTGATGTAAAGTTGGTATGCTATTCTGCTTTGTAATGTGCAGGTCTATGTTTAGTTGGTTTCGTCTATGTTTAGTTGGAAGTGTTTTGTAATTTGTAAGTTGCAAGTCGATTAATGCAAGTTGGTTATGTAATCTTTTGTACAATATGATGCGCTACACTATCTAAACTAAACATATGAGTAAATTGACCAAAAAGCAAAAAGCCAAACCAAACACACCCCTGTCACACCTGCTCCGGCTGCCCAAACTATAACCCAACCCAACCCAAACCAAACCAAACCAACCTAAACTATCTAACCCTGCACTGCACAAACCAAAAGCCAAACCATACACACCATAAACCTGCAATAAAATACGTCGCTTGCTGCACCATAACATATCATTCCAAACATACACAACTGATAACATAACTAATATCATAAAATTCCAACTTAACAAAAGACAAAGGTTTACCATCCAAACATTTCAAACATGTAAACAAAACATAAAAACCATAGTTTTAAGTCCAACAAACTATCAAACTTCCTAGGATGCCTCCTGTCCCTTGCATGTTCTGCGATTGTGCCCTGTTTTGCCACACTTTAAACAGTTCTTCATGGTTCCCTTCTTTATCAGTCTTCCATCTTTTGTTGACTCCTCCAACTCCAGGGCTGACCTCTTTCTGGCCTTTTTTGGCCTACCAATAGGCTTGTGATGGTTTGGTGGTGTTAAAGTGGTAGGGACATTAGACTTAGGCCACAAAGTCCTCCCATTGATTGGATACACCTTATACTTGTATACATGTTTCCACCTATCCATTGTGTACACTGGATGGACAAATGTCTCAGGTAGTTCTGTTCCTTTCCCACCATACATATTCTTGTTCCATATTGAAGCCACAACATGTTTGCACGGCATCCCTGTGATCTCCCATTTCCTACATGTACATGTTCTACTTTTTAAATCCACCACAACACCAAATCCAGCATGGCATCTAACTTGATAATGGTCTTCCCCATTCCACTTGACTGAACACCTACTAGCTTGTAACTTAATCTCCTCAAACTTGTTGTGAGCGTATGGTGTCAACAGTCCATCACAGTTGTCCATAACTCTAAGCACATTCACAATCCTTCTCATGAGATACTCCCTGATGTACTCCAAGGATTGCATGTTTTGTTCAAAGTACTCAACAGTGCTTGATGTTGCTAACTTCCATAAGTTATCTTTGTATTCTTTTCCTTTGAATCTCAACTTCATATTCTCATGAATATGTCTTAGGCAAAACCTGTGTTCAGCACATGGGAACACCTTCTGCAGTGCTGGGATTATGCCCTGTAATAACACATTTAAGTGCACCATACAAACAAGTAACATTTAAATCAAAACAGTAAGTAATATTGGACTGACCTTTTGCCTGTCACTAATGAAGGTAAAGTTTGAATTAGACTCCAATTCCAGATCTTTACCAAGGCACTGAAGGAACCATGTCCAAGAATTCAAGGTTTCTGCCTCAACTACTGCATAGGCTAAGGGGTATATCCCATTGTTAGGGTCAACACCAACAACACTAAGAACCTGACCAGGGTATGGACCCTTTATAAAAGCTCCATCCAGACCCAACAGGTCTCTACCAATTGCTTTAAACCCCTGCTTCAGTGACCCTAGACACACATAAATTCTTTTGAACTTTCTGGTCATAGACCTGTGATCTGCACATGGTTCTACCTCAATTTGAACTGTAGTACCTTGATTTGTCTTGTAAAGTTCACAGATGTAATCCTTTAGAAGACTGTATTGTGCTTGATAATCACCATGAAGTTGGTCAAGTGCCTTTGTTTTTGCTCTGAAAGCTTTCATTCTTGAAACCTCTACCTCGTATTTCCTTTGAAACTGATCCTGAAGTGCCTTCACAGGAATATTAGGATTTTCTACAATGTGGGGAAGAAGAAGACTCCTGGGGTTTTTAAGGGTAGGTGGAAGGTTATTTACAATTTTACCCATCATGTGAGAGTGTAACATCCCGAAAATGCGAGTTCGTAAATTTGCAATTAAGTTGCAAATAAACTAGTAAAATAAACTAACTAGCAATAACACTAACTAAGTTAGTTGATCAATTATGAGCAGTTAAAAGTTAAAACAAATAAAGAATGAAAGATGAGGGGCCAAAGGTGTCTAAAAGAAAACTATTTTTAATAAAACAACAAACTAAACTCAAAACACAATTTTGTCTGTGTTGTTGAGATCGACCAGAACCAGGGGCGACCCCAGGCTCCCCCAAAGCCCTAGTTCATCACAAAATCTCACAATTAAAGGTTCAAATCTGATTCAAAACAAAATCCGAGCTAAGATTAATGATCCCCATCGAAAGGATATCATAAGGTATGCAAAATTTTATAAAATTTCTCTACTTGAAATTCTCATGAATTATAGAACTCGAAATTTGTTGATGCATGTGTGTTATGAAGATGAAATAAAGACATTTAAGTGTCTAGGAGTAAACCCTAGGCAATTACATGTTGAAATCTTGTATGATACTTGTGGTGATTCTAATCACCATTGTAGGTGATTATTTGGTTTGTAGAAACTAGATAAACACTAGGATTATGATTCTTATTCTAGTGAAATTTGAATGCATGACGTAATTTTCTGAAAAATTGATGTTAAAACTTGGTGTAAATTGCTAAATTGAAGTTAATTTAGATGAAACTAACAAGTCATGAATTTACTATTGATTATATAAAAATCCGACCCGCTAGGTGTTTGTTAAAACGCCTAAGTGAGGATCAAAATGTTAATAATCGGACAAAAACGCAGATTCGGATATCATAATGAATTATGATAAATGAATGTAAAAAGGGTTCTAAAATGGTTGTGAATGGAACTCTTTAGGTGAAGAATCCGGATCGTTAAGCGGACAAGCCGAAGGTGATACACGGTTGAAGGGTGTGCTTTAAAGGTACGCGACTTGTCGTCTCGTTACATTTACGTTGATAAGCTTAGTCGTAAATATGTCTAATGTTATTATAGCGAAAATAGTTGCGTTTGGTAAGTCTAAGAAGTGATGGAATTCACTCGACAAACCAAACGGGTCAAAAGAAATAGCTGAAATAGGTATAATGTTGAAATGGTAGTGTTTGGAGTAACTCGAACGTCACTCGTTAAATTGAGTTATAAAAGCAGAAATCGAGGATTAGAAGGGATACGCTAAGGTCGACAAGCCCGGGAATGGGTAATTATGATTAGAAAGCAATGTTGACGAATTATGAAGGTATGTAACTTGACCCGTTACATTAGGTAAATTTGATGATTATAATATGCGTAGTTGAATTTTAGAATAAGAGTTGCGTTGAATTAAAGCGGAGATGTCGCTATACTGAATAATTGGTCAAAATTTAGTTGGAACTCGTTGGTAGTCATCATAAAGGAGGATTCCTTAGATGAGCCAAACGAGTCGAATAATCAAATAAAGCATGGATATTGCTTCATAAGATGATCAATTGGTCTATTGTTATCAATTAATTATAGACATATTAAATCATGAGAGTTTAATATGTTGGTTTATTAGAATAAGGATTTGAGAAAATTGTGTGGGCAAAACAAATAAAAAGCCAAACTATATATGTGCAGGGGCTACCGTAAGTTACGGTGACACCGTAACTTACGGTAGAGGTCAGAAGAGTTACGGTGGGTTTCTACTGGTTTACGGTAAACCCTTTTTGTAATCCGACCACCGTAACTTACGGTGGAACCGTAAGTTACGGTAGAGCCCAATTTTCTTTTAAATTTTTGTGTAATTGTAACTATTCAAATCCATTTCGATTGTAGTTTCGATTAACTATTATTTCTAAGCATTCTAATACAAATGTTTTATGTAAACATTTCAGTTTTAGGGACTCACGGGTTACGGGTGACGATCAAGCAAGCTTTTGAAGAACCGAACACATACTTTTGAAGCTTCCGCATAAATTAACTCGGTTTAAACAATGTCTATGATGTAAACTGTTTGCTAAACAACTTTTGGATGTTTAAATTAGTCAGTAGAAAACTAATGTTTGTTACTTTAATACTCTGTTTTTGGATCTTATGGTATAAAATGATCGTAGTATTTATATATATATCGTATATTTACATTAATTAAAAGAAGGGTGTTACAAGTTGGTAATCAGAGCTTAAGGTTGTCAACAAGTGTTCGGTTCAAGCTTGATCAATCGTCCGGTAAGAATTAATTGCTTTAGTAGACTTACTAGAATACTAGAAGAAGGAAATTTGAATTGATATGCACGGGAAGTGCGTGTTTACACACTCAAACCCGGAAAAGTGCACTAAGCATAAATGGTTTAAGCAAGTGGTGAACTTGGCTAGATCAAAATGAATGACGCATATGTCATAAATGAAATGTTTAACAATTAGTGTAAACATTTCAATTTCAAGATAACGGAAAGATGGGAGGAGTGTATGAATACGCACGAACCCGGGAAAATACACTAAGTAAGAAAGGTAAGGCAAGATATATACTTGACCAAACCGAAAAAGAATAACACATTATTTATGATTGAATAAGAGTGATATAAAATTCCATATAATAAGATGGAAATGAATTAAATAATTATTGATAAATCATGATGGATGTTTCAGTTAAAGAAATGTCTGGAGTAATCGGAGATGATTTGACATCTCAATTGACTGAACAAATGAAAGCTAAGATTTCCGAGGAGGTCGGAAAAGCTCTAGAAAATAGTCTATCACAATATATTGATAGATTACAAACCACAATCGTGCCGGTGGTGAACAATATGATGGCTGAGTTGAAAGACAGCATACTACAAGAAATAGAAGAAAAGAGGGTGTTGGATATGAATCCAAGATCCGTAAAGAAGTCCAAGTTTAATAAAGCTCCCAAGAAGGGAGTTACAAAAAGTGTGTTACATCAGTGTAGATTTTGTGGAAAAATTCACAAGGGCACATGTGGTAAGCCAAGACCTAAAAAGTCTAAATGTCCGCAGAGGCTTGGAACCAAGGACACAACCGACACATAGTCTGATGCCCAGAAATCAAGGACAAAGTTGTTTTATATAACAGCCACGGAGGCTAAAGCTGAACCTGATGTCTTTTCAGGTATACTCTTGTAAATTAAATTTCAGCATGAATTTTGAATTATTACGAGTGCAAATAAATCGTTTGTTTTATATCGATTTATTTAACATTCTACATTAGTATTAACGAAATTACAAAGGCTTTGAAAAATAGAAAGAGGTAATAATAAAAGTTCTATTGTTTATAAGAAGTGCTGAAACTGTACGTTGAGCATCTAGGTAAAAATAATCATGATAAATATTGCCTTGGGAAGGGGTGCGCGCACACTCGAACCCGAGAACGTAATGAAAGATAAGCGTCATAATAGGGAGGAGTGTAATAACACCCGAACCCTGGGAGTTTACAATAGTAATAGATGACAAGGACATGGTTATAGACTAAGCCAAACTAAATGAAACAGATAGAAACATCGTTTATGTCAACAAACGATGCGGATAAATTTCATACAACGATATGAAATAATAACATGAAATGAATTGATTTTGTTATTGTAACAATGGGTTAAAGTCGGAAATCAAGAGATTAAGATTTGGATAGGAATATCCTCGAAAAAAAAAAGAAACTAAATGGACAATACGTATTATTTGTTGCTGTAAATAATGAAATACCAATAAATTTGGATTTAAAAGCTCGGGTATGGGTAGATACCCAAGTAACATGTTATTAATAAATTCCTCCTAAGGAAGAACGATAATCACCTTGGTAAGGGTGAATATGTAAAATAATTAGTAAGACAAACATTTTGAAAACGTTGGAATAAGAACGAGTAAACCCCAAAGGTCGTATAACCATAACAGTGGTTTTACCAATTAAAACTCAAGAGATGGGTTTTGAAATATTAGTAAAGGAAACAGACCTAAGAGTCGCTAACAACTGAAAGGTGGTGATACGATCAAATAAGCGAAATGCTTAATAATAAAAGTAAACGAAATACGCTAACACTACTGAATAAAATCAAAACGAGGTCTTAATACATGCCGGAATGGCTGCTTTGGTAGTGACTTCGGTAAAATACCCGATAGATGGGTAGGAATACGGATTTATACGTAAACCAAGAGACGGTGACGCAGATTAAAGGTCAAAAGACTCGGATTAATAGTTAGGACTAAAAGACGATAAAATTTCACAAAACAGAAATTTCGATAGTTATATTCGACTATTGCAATGCTGGACGGACTAAATAAAGTATAATACCTGATATTCCGAGTAAGCGCAAAACGAATAATGGAAGTGTGAAATATTACTGAACCTATGTGATAGGTCGTAAAAGAATATTGAAAGGGAAACGAAAACTATTAAAACCGGAGTGTTAAAGCCATTAAGATGAAGAACCCAGGTAACGGGTTGAAAGGAAATAGAGGCATAAACCAAATAACAATATGAGTAAAATAAACCGACGCAAAGGACACATAAGAAGTCATAGAGTCGGAAAGATAATCCGAAAGGAAATGAGTGTAGCCTTAGACTACGGTCAAGGTCAAACGAATAGAAGAATGATCCATGGGATCACCATAACCTCCAAATTATAAACAATGTAAAGACCTAATAAAATAGTCTACAAGGCTAAGTAAAGGAACCTACGGGTCGATAATATAAAGCGTGGAGAACCAATTATGATCTCTCGCGTAAAATGATAATCCTGAAGAATAATCCTTGTCGTCAATTCCTTTATATGATTAATCGACATGGTTAAAGAGAAAAAAATTCAGTTTTAGTAAAGAAACGATGTTCTAATACCTATGAATACCGAGAGAGAAATTAGAAAATAGATAGCACTAAAGAATATAGTTCTAACGCCGAAAGTTGTAAGATGATGCATTCGGAGGAAAGATTCTTAAAAATGAAAAGTCGATGTAAAACTAAACATGGCGTGATGTGATCCCGGATACAAAAGTAATATAGAATGTAATCACGTTATAGTGTGAATGACTAGATAGGAAATTATAAGCACGCAAAGGGCCGATGACGGCAATATTGCATACCTGAATGACGAGGTATGAGGTAAAATGGTGACCAATTAGTTTAGACAATAAAACAAGTTGTAGCCTAAATAACACTACGACCTATGTAGAGCGCTTGTTAATACAAAACTAGCGTCAAGTAAGTATGCTGATGGACTCAGTGACTGAATGGTCAAAAGACAACCCGATCAAAAGGGCGACAGAGAATAGGAAATAAGTGACACGGTTATGCTAAAAGTTTTCCCAAAGGAGGGGTGTTATTCGATTCAGGAAAAGAGAGAAACTAAGCCCGAGGTTTATCGGGCCATTTGAAATCATCGAGCAGATTGGCAAGGTGGCTTATTGCCTCGAGCTACCGGAAGAATTGAGTGGAATACATAGCACGTTTCACGTGTCACAACTGCAAAAATGTTTAGCAGACGAAACTGCTCGTATCCACTATGATGATATCGAAGTGGATAATAGCCTGAATTAGGCAGTGAAACCAGTGGAGATTTTAGATCGAAAGGTCAAGCACTTACGAAATAAACAAATCGATCAAGTCAAGATCAAGTGGGAGCAAAGGAAAGGCTCGGACACTACGTGGGAGTCCTAAGAGGAGATGCGACGTCTCTACCCTACTTTATTTGGTACGTACTTTGGTTTCGGGGACGAAACCCTTTTTAAGGGGGGTGGACTTGTAACATCCCGAAAATGCGAGTTCGTAAATTTGCAATTAAGTTGCAAATAAACTAGTAAAATAAACTAACTAGCAATGACACTAACTAAGTTAGTTGATCAATTATGAGCAGTTAAAAGTTAAAACAAATAAAGAATGAAAGATGAGGGGCCAAAGGTGTCTAAAAGAAAACTATTTTTAATAAAACAACAAACTAAACTCAAAACACAATTTTGTCTGTGTTGTTGAGATCGACCAGAACCAGGGGCGACCCCAGGCTCCCCCAAAGCCCTAGTTCATCACAAAATCTCACAATTGAAGGTTCAAATCTGATTCAAAACAAAATCCGAGCTAAGATTAATGATCCCCATCGAAAGGAGATCATAAGGTATGCAAAATTTTATAAAATTTCTCTACTTGAAATTCTCATGAATTATAGAACTCGAAATTTGTTGATGCATGTGTGTTATGAAGATGAAATAAAGACATTTAAGTGTCTAGGAGTAAACCCTAGGCAATTACATGTTGAAATCTTGTATGATACTTGTGGTGATTCTAATCACCATTGTAGGTGATTATTTGGTTTGTAGAAACTAGATAAACACTAGGATTATGATTCTTATTCTAGTGAAATTTGAATGCATGAAGTAATTTTCTGAAAAATTGATGTTAAAACTTGGTGTAAATTGCTAAATTGAAGTTAATTTAGATTAATCTAACAAGTCATGAATTTACTATTGATTATATAAAAATCCGACCCGCTAGGTGTTTGTTAAAACGCCTAAGTGAGGATCAAAATGTTAATAATCGGACAAAAACGCAGATTCGGATATCATAATGAATTATGATAAATGAATGTAAAAAGGGTTCTAAAATGGTTGTGAATGGAACTCTTTAGGTGAAGAATCCGGATCGTTAAGCGGACAAGCCGAAGGTGATACACGTAGGCCTGTAAACGAGCCGAGTTGAGCCGAGCTAGACCCAGCTCGAGCTCGGCTCGAACTCGATTCGAGCTGGCTCGGCTCGAGCTCGAATTTTAAATCGAGCTGAGATTTGAGGCTCGAGCTCGACTCGATTAGAATTCGAGCTAGCTCGGCTCGGCTCGATCTAGCTCGAACTAACGAAGAACCGTAAAATTTACTACTTAAAAAGCCCTTAAAAATGTATTTCTTCATAGACTAAGGGTCATAATTCCCAATTAATTTAACCATATGGCTAAATATGCAAGTATAAATAGTTAATTTACTTTGTTCATTGTCTTTACCTTCTTTTATAGGGGAGATACTCTCTTAGTTTTTGTTTTCTAAGCGATGTGGGACAAAAAAATGAAGGATGCAAACCTTATCGAGCCAGCTCAAGAGCTGACGAGCCGAGCCAGGCCGAGCTCGAGCTCGACTCGTTTACAAATCGAGCCGAGCCGAGCTGGCTCGTTTACAACCGAGCCAATTTCGAGCCGAGCTTTATTCGAGCTTTTTTCGAGCGAGTTTCGAGCGAGCTGCGAGCCACGAGTTTTTTGAACACCCCTAGATCATACACGGTTGAAGGGTGTGCTTTAAAGGTACGCGACTTGTCGTCTCGTTACATTTACGTAGATAAGCTTAGTCGTAAATATGTCTAATGTTATTATAGCGAAAATAGTTGCGTTTGGTAAGTCTAAGAAGTGATGGAATTCACTCGACAAACCAAACGGGTCAAAAGAAATAGTTGAAATAGGTATAATGTCGAAATGGTAGTGTTTGGGTTAACTCGAACGTCACTCGTTAAATTGAGTTATAAAAGCAGAAATCGAGGATTAGAAGGGATACGCTAAGGTCGACAAGCCCGGGAATGGGTAATTATGATTAGAAAGCAATGTTGACGAATTATGAAGGTATGTAACTTGACCCGTTACATTAGGTAAATTTGATGATTATAATATGCGTAGTTGAATTTTAGAATAAGAGTTGCGTTGAATTAAAGCGGAGATGTCGCTATACTGAATAATTGGTCAAAATTTAGTTGGAACTCGTTGGTAGTCATCATAAAGGAAGATTCCTTAGATGAGCCAAACGAGTCGAATAATCAAATAAAGCATGGATATTGCTTCATAAGATGATCAATTGGTCTATTGTTATCAATTAATTATAGACATATTAAATCATGAGAGTTTAATATGTTGGTTTATTAGAATAAGGATTTGAGAAAATTGTGTGGGCAAAACAAATAAAAAGCCAAACTATATATGTGCAGGGGCTACCGTAAGTTACGGTGACACCGTAACTTACGGTAGAGGTCAGAAGAGTTACGGTGGGTTTCTACTGGTTTACGGTAGACCCTTTTTGTAATCCGACCACCGTAACTTACGGTGGAACCGTAAGTTACGGTAGAGCCCAATTTTTTTTTAAATTTTTGTATAATTGTAGCTATTCAGATCCATTTCGATTGTAGTTTCGATTAAGTATTATTTCTAAGCATTCTAATACAAATGTTTTATGTAAACATTTCAGTTTTAGGGACTCACGGGTTACGGGTGACGATCAAGCAAGCTTTTGAAGAACCGAACACATACTTTTGAAGCTTCCGCATAAATTAACTCGGTTTAAACAATGTCTATGATGTAAACTGTTTGCTAAACAACTTTTGGATGTTTAAACTAGTCAGTAGAAAACTAATGTTTGTTACTTTAATACTCTGTTTTTGGATCTTATGGTATAAAATGATCGTAGTATTTATATATATATCGTATATTTACATTAATTAAAAGAAGGGTGTTACAGAGAGGCACATGGGTGCATTTAACTGGGTTGTTGGATGGGGTTTGGAGAAAATGACAAGGAGTGTGCAAATTTGTTATTTAAAGGACATGGAATGCACAAATTAAAGGGGAAGGGCAGGGACTGCAATTTAGGGTGTAATTAAAGGACAATCTGTGTAATTTACTCTAAAAAAATATTCAAAAGTTAATCTATAATAAAAAAAAATCAAAAAATTCACTATTGGTACTTTTTGGGCTTATAAAAGATTTAAAGTCTAAATTTTAACCTTAGGCTCCGTACCAGTATATCGATTTAAAGCGGTATAACCCAATTTACCAGTGGTATGACTTCTTTGCCGGCCAAGCTTCCGACAACTGATTTAACAAGTTTTTAAAACCTTACGGTAACGTGTCATTGGTCCTGCTTGACACGGTTTTACATCCCACTACAACACGTGAGGTTACTTTAAAACAACTAAAAAAGTAGATAAAAACAACTAAAGAAAGTAGATGTTAAGGGGGTGTTTGGCTAAGCTTTTCCACACCTCCTTATAATTTATTGACTTTTAAAAAAGTTAATAAGGAGAAAAAATGTTTGGAAACTCAAAAGGACTTTTTAAAATGACTTCTTATATAGAGATGAAAAATCAGTTTTGAAAAGTTAGAACATTGTGGCTTTTTGAAGCTCCTTATAACTTTTCATAAAAAAAATTACAAAAATGCCCTAAATGCGCTAATACATATAGCTTTTCTTTTCATATCAATGTCACTTTTAGTCATTTTACATTAATAAGCTAAACTAAACACTTTTTAAAAAACAACTTATTGACTTATTGTGGCTTTTCTCATCACATAATCTAAATACCTTTTTTAAAAAGTCATTTTCAAAAAGTTACAAGTGAATAGGTCATTAAAAAAAATGTCTTTTTTTTGTGATAAATAAGTTTAGCCAGACACCCCCTAAATTGAAGACCCAAGTTCAATTCCTATTTGGTGCAAAAAAAAAAGTGAGGCAGTGGTGGGCAGTGATAGGAGACCACAGAAAACCTGGGTTTGATCCCTAAGCCAAACGAGTTTTACTGGTAATTTACCGTCATGCCTATGGACGGGTGGGTTACTGGGTTTTGCCCGGAATTAATGGTAGACGACTCAGGTTACTTTCGGATTACTTCGTTTGTCCAGTAAGTGTTCCGGCCTCCAAGAGCGCTTAAGATTAATTTTTGGCCGTTAAAAAAAAGAGTTAAATGCCATTTTAATCCCTGTGGTTTGGGTCATTTTGCCAGTTTAGTCCAAATGTTTCATTTTTAACCTGTGGGTCCAAAAAGGTTTCACAGTTGCCATTTTAGTCCATTGAGTTAACTTCATCCATTTTTTCTGTTAACGAGAAGACCAATTCGGTCATTTTATATGGCTGAATTGACCTTTTAGTTAACAGAATTACATACAAAATGACCGAATTGGCCTTCTCGTTAACAGAAAAAATGGATGAAGTTAACCAAGTGGACTAAAATGGCAACTGTGAAACCTTTTTGGACCCATAGGTTAAAAATGAAACCTTTGGACTAAACTGCAAAATAACCCAAACCACAGGGACTAAAATGACATTTAACTCTAAAAAAAAATAAACAAAGGCATAAAGAATTTGAAAGTCTAAAAAGCAAACAAACTTATTTGACTAATTCTCCCAACCCCTAGTCTCAATCCCAACCCACCCACCCCCTTTTAAAAACAAGCCGTCACCATCCATATCCACACATTCATAAATCAACAATCCACCCTGCAACATTTTTCACTTACTTTCATCACACGAAATCTCAATTAATTCCTTTCCACTATGGAGACAACAAATCAACCAATATCTTCTTCATCTCCTTCTTCCGGTGATGACAATCCACCTCCGGCTGATGACGTCACCTTCCGTTTCACTCAAAAACTGACGCTGATTTCAGAAACTGACGCCAACGATGATTCTAATCCACAACACTTGATTCCAGAAGCTTCAGAAACTGACGATGATCCAATATCTTCATCTCCACCGGCAGCTGATGACGTCACCTTCCCTTTCAATCACCTTCAGATTAACGGTAACAACTATGATTCTAAAATTTCTAATCCACAAAACTTGATTCCAGAAGCATCAGAAACTGAAGATGATGATGCTGTTGAAGAAGACGAAGAAGATGATGGTGATTTCACCTTTATGTGTGTAGCGGATAACGGTAACGGTACCGATGACGGTAACGGTTCACTAACGGCGTTCGAAAACGGTCAGATCCGTAACGTTTTCCCGCTATTTGATCAAAGTTTGTTATTAACAGGCGATTACGACGACGGAAACCGCCGTTTTCCGATTGACGTACCGGTAGATAAGGTTTTCATCGAGTCACCTCGCCGATCTCCGTCAGATAACGGCGAAACTGACGGAAGTGTACGGCGTTTGCCGATTGAGGTTCCTGTAGATAAGGTTTTCATCGAGTCACCTCGCCGATCTCCGTCAGATAACGGCGAAACTGACGGAACCGGAACCGTACGCCGTTTGCAAAACGAATCCGAAATCAACAAGAGCAACTCTACAGGATTCTCGAAGCTCTGGAGGTTCAGAAACAATGAAATGAATCGGAGTAACAGTGACGGACGTGACGCTTTTGTGTTTCTAGAAAGTTCAGATGCCGGAACAACTGCAACGACATCGGATGGAAAACCTAACGGCGTTAAAGTCAACGTTGGAAAGGGGAAAGGTGTGAAGAAAGGGAAAAAGTCAACGGCGTCGGCACATGAGGTTTATTTGAAGCAGAAAGGTGGACAGACGGAGGAAGAACGCCGGCGGTCATATCTGCCGTACCGGCCGGGGTTAATGGGGTTTTTTACGAATGTGAACGGTGGTTTAAGCAAGAATGTGCACCCGTTTTAGGTTTATGGTTTTTTCGTAATGTTACACATGTGTAATATATTACTGTTTATGTTAATGTTAAGTATTAACGATTTTTGTTTTAGTTTGATGCGTTTTTTCGTAATGTTACACATGTGTAATATATTACTGTTTATGTTAATGTTAAGTATTAACGATTTTTGTTTTAGTTTGATGCGTTTTTTCGTAATGTTACACATCTGTAATATATTACTGTTTATGTTAATGTTAAGTATTAACGATTTTTGTTTTAGTTTGATGCGTTTTTTTAAGATTAACATGTCATTTTGGGGACGGGGTTGTTAAAAAGTTGACCAACGTTTAAAACATGTCGATGATGTTCTTAGTGGTCGCACAAAGTTGTTCTTCGTGAATTGTCAATATCAAATAGACCGTTAAAAGTGGTCCTTCGTGTAACGGTCCTTTGTGTCGCAACCTTGGGAGTCAGGAGTCAGGACCACCCTTCGATGCCCAAGTAAGCATAGTCGTTATGGATATGAGCATGTATGCGGAAAAATGAGTGTAAACAAAAGCGTATGTATTAGATAGCCAATGGAGTGAGCCCTAACAATAAATAATAAAAATAAAAGATCGGTGTACGCCACCATTGGGTGTTTGTCTGTGTCCTCTATTGGCCGGGTGTACAACCAATATGAGGGAGGTAAATCAGATGTTGTAGAGTAAATCGATTGATACGACATTTTTAGTTCGCGGGTTACATGTTCCTTTCAAACCAAATCCATCAAAATAGTAGTGATGATATGTCATCTTTTACTATATAATGGTTACTTCCATTAAATATAACCTAAAACTTGTAACACATGGTTAATTGGTTTTGCAATTCAAAAAGGGGGTTGCGGCGCAGCTTGTTGCCCGTTTACCTACCATTTGTTTGTAATTTGTTACTTTGGGTTTTTAATGATAAATGAATCACAATTTAAAAAAAAAATTTGGTTATTGAAGATTTAGAAAACAGACCTTCAGCTGGCCTTATGAATTGAGTATTGTGACAGGAAAGAAACTTGCAAAACAGAAAACCGTTAGGCTCGTTACAGAGGTGGGAGGGCCATTCTACGACCACCTTTGCCGGAAAATAAATATGAGTTGTAGAGAGAGACAGTTAGGACGAAGGTACAGAATAACGTACTTTGGTTGTACTTGGAACTGGGTATTTATACTCATAGATATAGATGACGTCATCCGGCCCAACCAATTTGATCGATATGCGGCCATTTCTGAGTCCGGAGAACCTTATAGCTCCTGGAACGGATTCTGTCTTTCTAAGGTTCGGTAGCCGGACCTTATGTCCGGTATTACTGGTGTAACCTCTACTGTTATAAAGTTTAACAAAATGAGGATATAAAGTTTAACAAAATGAGGATAACCTCGATGATCTATTAGGGAGGTAGGGGTGCTCCACTCAGTGGCGGATCTAGAAAACCTTCATAGGGGTAACGTTTTAAAATAAAGGGGCAACGAAATCGAAAAAACGTAAAAAATCGTCAAATTTTTCCGAAATTTACACTACCGCCGGAGAGCCAAGGCTACCCCTTATCATAAGGTACATCTGCCCCTGGCTCCACTTTCCATCACTCACCACACCCAATCATCAAACGCCACGTCATCGAACTTGGTTCCATCACTAGTGATGGATTTTAGTGGGGGTGTCCATCACTCACTACACTCATCTCCGTCGAACATGGTGTGCGGCACCTTCAATTCTTCACGCATCATGGTGGCCACTCGTTATACAGTACACGCGTTTTGTTCGATGGTGGCGGTGGTGTATCACACAAGTCCACAAGTGATATTTCATTCTTCACGCTGCGCCCCGGGTGGCCTAATAAACGACTTTAATTTCCACCACATGTGAAAAAAATTGTTTTGTATATTACGTGGACCAAGGCTCCTTTTTGAACCCATTACATGCAAAGCCCACAACCTCGAAGCCCACGCAAATACTTCAAAAATACTACTAATACTTGTAGCCGAAGGCCCAAGCTAAACATGCATATATACAAATTTAAATAGTCTTTAATAAATCATTGCCGCAATTTGACGATATTGAACCTTAACATGTTGAAGAACTGTTGATGATTGATTGGGGAAACAAATTGCTAAAGTAAATAATTGCTGATCAATGCAAATTGTTGTTGATTTCCGATTTTTTGAGTTATAACCATATAATGTTGTTCGGGGCGGAGGTTAATGGAGGCCCAAGGGTGACCCGGCCCCCACCGGATTTTTGCTCGTAGTGTTAATTTTATTGAAAAACTTTTCTTGTAGTGTAAGATATTGAATTCTTAAGAGTCACCGAGTTTTTGTTCAAGGTTCGTCACTGAATGTTGTTGTCGTTGACAACCGAAAACATGATATCCGTTTAGTTATAG
Source organism: Helianthus tuberosus (assembly GCA_030545235.1). Taxonomy (NCBI): domain Eukaryota; kingdom Viridiplantae; phylum Streptophyta; class Magnoliopsida; order Asterales; family Asteraceae; genus Helianthus; species Helianthus tuberosus. The sequence goes on from JARYGA010060305.1 coordinate 2,687,012, forward strand.
GAGGCGGAAATATTACAAGAAAACCTAATCTCTTGAATAAGAAAATAAATCAAACCATGGTAGCAATAACAATCCATGTGTTGTTTCAAGTCTCAACAACGTTTTGCAGATGGTCGAATGGTCACATCACGCATACATTAAGCCTTGGGGCCCACTAAACCCTTCTCCCTCACGAGCTTTAGCTGATTCACGCACTCCCCTTTCACCTAGTATGCTCGGATCTACCTGTTTTCCCCATTTTTTATTTGTTTGTGTTTTTAAATGTGTTTATGTAATAACTTAAACTATCGGGTGTTTTTATGCCAAAAATCTGATTGTTTAAAAATAAGTTTCCCAATTTTAAACATAAATACTTCAAAAATCGATTTTTTTTTTATTTAGAAGTATTAATATGAAAAAATACATAAATTAAATAATTATTTTTAGGTTAAACGGGCTATGTTCGAGTAAACCCGCGAATATATACGACATGACGTTTATGTGTGTGCCACAATTTTCATGTTTGTGTAAAATTTTCAAATCCATCTCAGTTTTAACCCGCAAGCCTACAAACACAACCTCTTAGAGCATTCACATATGAATTGGTAAATCATGCCTTATCTTCTATTTGAAGGTAAATTTTAAAAATCTTTCAAATTACCCACTCCATATGATTCTTTATACTTTTCCTCATTCTTAAATTATAACAATTATATATATGGATTGAATAGTGATTTATCATACTTATGAATTAAATAGTAGTTTCTTATGTTTATTAACTCGCTATTCATCCCGTATAATTATTTTATTCGAACTAGCAAGGCGCTAGGCACCAAAATACACCGACTAGCTAAAGAAAGATGTCAAACTTCTTCCAATCCTCCCATGTCATGTTAAACTCTTTCGTCCGGTTTACCCAAAGAATTTGATTCTTCAAGAACTTTTGTTACCTCAGGAGAGGTATTATTAAATACCACCTCGTGCATTGTTTCACATCTTTGAATTTTGATGCTATAAAGCCAACCATTACCTCTAACTTGACACATGAAAATGCTGAAGTTTTGAATTTTGCATTCACATATTTAAATTCTTTGGACATATTCCAAAACCTTCAAAACAAAATACAAGAAACCAAACACATCTTGGGGCGCTTGGTTCATTGAATTCTGAATTCTATTCCCGTTTTCATTTGGTTCGTAGCATTCCTTAGAACTAAAACGTGCATTCGAGAGGTAACCTACTGTTTGGTTGGAAAAAGAAGGGGTTGGAACGCGCATGAACTTTCTAAAATTCCTTTTTTGGTAAAAGAATTAAACCGAAATAAGTCCCGTTTCCAGGGCCGTTCCTACGTTTTTGGAGACCCTAAGCGAACTACGAAGTTTTTGTAAAATTATCCTTTTCAACGTATTTAGTAACAAAACCCTCCTTTCCCTAGAGTTGGGACCATCAATTATAAACTAAAAAGTTTATAGTTGGCGATTTTTTTTTTTTTTTGAAAGTTATATGTTTTGTATAGATATAGTATATGTTTAAATAAAATCTATTTTTTAGCTTTGGGGTGGATCGAATGATCGATGGTTGCTGCAGTTATGTCTATAGTTTAATTTCGAAATTAGGTCTTGAATGTAAGCCTTTTTTCCGTAAACAATTTTTATCTGGGCTCCTATAGTAAAAAAAAACTGGTTAAGTTTTGTTTTTATTTAGGCCTAATACATATACAAAATATAAAACTTACTAAAATTTGAGGCCGTTGATTTTGGTGGCCATAGGTCCGTGCCAAGATTGGAAAGCCTAACGCCCGTTTCTCAACACCACACCACATTCCAACTAGAGATGGGCATAATCGGGTATTTTTAATACCCGGACCCGGTTCCTCTCAAACCCGGTTCCGGGTCATACCCGGGTATTTGCCCAAAAAATCAGAACCTGTTGTACCCGGTTACGGGTATTATGGAACCGGGTTCGGGTCGGAACCGGTTCTGTCGTATATGTGAAGAAAAAGCCGACACTAATGCATGGAACCGGGTGCTCTGTGCTCATGTCCAGTCAAATCAATATTCAAATCAATATGTTGGAATTCGGAACTAGTGGAACCGGTTGTCGTATTATAACCGGTTGTGTTATTTAAATCAATGTTTCAAATTCATATTTTCATACTTTCAAAGCTCTACCAAATTCATAGTTTCATACTTGCTAAGAGATTAGAGATATGGCATGCAACGATGAAGTAGTTATGGTTTTGGAAACAAAAAGGAACCCGGCAATATGGAAAAACTTTGATTTATGTTTAATGTCCGATAGCCACGAGATGGCAAGATGCAAAGGTTGCGGCAAGTTTATGAAGGCGTCGGCTAACTCGACGCTAAAGAAGCACACCGAGAAACATTGTCCGTTGACAAAGGCGAAAAAAGGTGAAAAGGGTGAAGCCTCCGGGACCGGCTCGTCTAAAGTTTAGGTGTTTTATGTAACCGGTTTGTTTGGTTTAAGATTATGTAGAGTCCTTGCTTAACAAGGAGCCACAATGTTTGCATTGGGCCTTTTGCGAACCATCACTCAACTCGACCAAGTCCCAATTACACCACACCTCAATATTGCGATTGTGGGATAATGTTCCAACGACAAATGGAGCGGATTGATCACCATTGTTGACGGATTTGGAATTTGTAACTTTGGAATTTTTGGTAGCCATTATAGAAGAATAAGATAGAAGAATAAGTTAGAAGAAGAAGATTAGGGAGAATTGATGTGTGATAATCTTGAAAAAATTGCAAACTTTTTATAGGCGGAACCGGTTCCAACGGTCAGAAATCGGTTCCAACGGTCAGATTTGTATTAAATGTTGATTATGACCGTTAGAATCGATTCCAACGGTAAGAACTGGGTACGGGCTGAATTAAGTGATAGTCTGTTCTATGGGCTTTGCTTGATGGGTCATGGGCTCTGTTTGTAAACTTGAAACAACCAAGCCCAGCTTTATTAAACTTTAAAAATTAAAGTGGCACCGGGTACGCATGCAAACCGGGTACGGGTAGGAACCGGGTACGCATGGACACCGGGTACGGGTAGGAACCGGGTGCGGGTTGGAACCGGGTATGAAACTTATTTTTTTTTTTAAATATGGAACCGGGTAGGAACCTTCGGGTTTTTTAAACCCGGAACCGGGTATGCTTTATACCGGGTTGGGACTGGAACCGGTTACGGGTAGGTTCTAACGGGTCGGGTTTGGAACCGGTTATTATGCCCATCTCTAATTCCAACTTCTTTAATAAATTTACAAACCAAACATATATTGTTTTATCAGCCAAACAGGAATACAGATTTCTATTTCCTCAACAACTTCTGATTCCAAATTCCAATGCCTTTGATACATTACAACTCCATAAAAAACAAGTGAACCAAACAGCCTTGTTATGATATAATATCACTAAAATGTTACTGACCTAACTAATCTTAGTCTAAAATATGTGACTCTTTACAATAGAGTAAGACATCAACTCATGTCAATCTGGTCGCTGATAGGCTAAATTGTGGTTGAGGTGGCAATTTGGATTCATTTGCTTATGATGAATGTGTTTAAAAGAAAACATTTCAAGCGGGTAGAAATTTCCCGAGTATACTTTTAATGCATAAAGTGCCTCCCTGTGGTTTGGTCATTTTAACGGTTTTGCTCCAATAATGGATATACTTTTTAACAAAACTTAAAAAAAAGTATTTTAAAGAGATAGGCAAAAAGTATTTCGAGTCAATCCAACATAACGTATTTCAACCCATACCGAACGACTATCTATTTATGGTCATAGGGATGCTTATGAATAGAAAAGAACTTGAAGTAATATCAATCAGGCCTTGGACCAAGATTATCCAACATATTTTGTGGATGGCCAGATGATATTCGACAGTTATTACGTTATATTTATTAAAATAAGTGTTTTTATTAAGTCGTGATACTCGGTTGTAGTTGAGAAGTGTAAAATGATACAAAGGATACATACATACATAAATGTTAATTAGGTACATGATTATTGGAATAGGGTAGTTAAGTAACTTTTCCTCAAACGCTCCAGCTTTTTATTGTTGTTGTGACATTAATGGCGTAAATCACATATTTCTAACCTTAGATTAGGGTTAAGATATATACTTGAACAGTCTTCATAAATAGAAGTTCCATTGACAGGTTCTTTGTGTGTGTGAAATCCTGTTTGTTGGCACTCCCTCAAAATATTCATCCCATCCGGGTCGGATAATCGGAAAAACCCATGACTCCTAAAATGCAATAATTTCAATACATAAAAATCAGTTTCTTATTCAATAGTCAAAGTAAGGGTGTGTCTGGGAATTGGGATTTGCTTTTTTTAAACAACTTATCTGCTTATTGTGTTTTCTTATAACTGATAAGCACATTTTGTAATTATGTGTATCTGCTTATTTTAGGGGAATATAAGCTGTTTAGTTGCTTATTTTAAACTGATTATTCTTGGTGGATTCAAAATCACAAGTTTACCCCTAGGGTGAAATAAGTTGTTTACCATAAGGTGTTATAATAAATAATCACAAAGGCCCCCTCTACATATTGAGTATGTAAGTCTATTATGATCCGGTGACATATTTTTATTTATTTATAAGTACATAGGTTTATTTGAGTTATAATTTATCTATAATGGGTCAAATGGGTAAATTTAGAAAAAAAGTAGCTACTCAGGAAACGTGTTGGACGGATTGAAAGTGGCCCAAAAGCGTATTCATGTACATATATTGTATATCGTGTATTAAGATAATGATAGATTATTGTTGAAAATTATATAACCTAGTATTAATTCAAAAATCTGCTTGCGGGTCAGCCTAACTTGTACTAAAAGTTTTTACCCATTTTGACATGACACCTGGCCCGCCCATTGTGACATTGTTTCTTGACCCCTAAAAATGAAAAAAAACAAAAAAACAAAAAAACAAGACTTCTAATGTTCCATAATGGATGCAAAACACATAAGTGGCTTACCTTGATGTATCTGTGGGAGCCATCACAATGGCAACTGCCTCTGGTACCATCACCTGAAAATAGTTAAAAGACCGATAAACTAATTTGAATTTTAAAATCACATTAGCTAAAAAGAATAATTCCATACAAATCTAACTTCTATCTATACAATAAATTATGAATTTTAATCATGTTGTGTTAACAAAGCAAAAAGAAGATTGCAAATGGGATTATTGACTCATTTATCTCATATGTAGCATGAATGCAAAACGGTACTTACAATTAAACAAATGTACATTAACATATGAATTTTACCTAGAGGTGGCAAAATGGATGGGTTGGATTGGATTGGTTGTTGGGTCAGGATGGGTTTGGGTTAGAATGAGTTTGGGTTAAGATGGGTAAAAGAAAGAAGAAGGTCAGGATGGGTTTGGGTCAGGATGAGTTCGGGTCAGGATGGGTTTGGGTCAGGATGGGTTGAGAATAAATTAATAATAATAAAAACTGAAAAAAATTAAAAATTTAAAAAAAATTTTAAAAACGAAAAAAATTTAAAAAACGAAAAAAATTTAAAAAAATTTAAAAAACGAAAAAAAATTAAAAAAATTATAAACGTGCAGAACAGGTTGTCTTTTACGAAGCTGAACAGAAATCGTTTTTGGTACGATCCCACGTGTTTACGAAGCCACCGCTTCGTACGAACTCAGAACAGTCGACATAATCTGTTTTACGGATCTGTTTTAAAAAAATTAAAAAAAGTGCAGAACAGGTCCGTGCACTGCAGAATCAGATCTGTTTTAGCCGATATAATCTGTTTTACGGATCTGCAAATCAGTCGACATAATCTGTTTTACAGATCTGTTTTAAAAAAAATTAAACAAACGTGCAGAACAGGTCCGTGCACTGCAGAATCGGATCTGTTTTAGCCGATATAATCTGTTTTACGGATCTGCAAATCAGATTCGTTTCATTTGTTTATTATTTAGCCGCACTGCAGAATCAGTCCGATATTTAGCCGCACTGCAGAGTGCAGAATCAGTCCGATTATTTAGCCGCACTGCAGAATCTGTTTTACAGATCTGCAAATCAGATTCGTTTCATTTTACGGATCTGTTTATTATTTAGCCGCACTGCAGAATCAGTCCGATATAATCTGTTTTGCAGTCCAACTCCAAGTTACCAACAACCTAAACAGTCCTACTATCATAACAACCATGACACGAAAAAGCATACGAAAAAACATCGCATACAGCCATGAACAAGTTTAGACAAACGGTTAACAATAATGTTAAAACCATAAATGTGTACCTGCAAACAGTATATACATAGAACAAGTTTATATTGAGTTACTTCGTTTGGACTTTGGAAGACCTGTTAAGTTGTTATGTTATTTTAGGGTTACCCATCTTGACCCACGGTTCTTTTTAAGTTGGCCCATCCTGACCCATTCATGTGTTTAATTAATTTTTGATATGTCCATTCTAACCCATTCCACTAAAAATCTTAACCCAAAACAGCCCATTGCTTTACTTTTAAAGTCCAAATCAGCCCATATTCTAGCTTTTGGGTAAAAATTGCCAGGTCTAATTTTACCTGATAAGAATATTGGGTATGCAGATCAACTGATGACATAAAACAACTTTGGGAAGGATGCGTCTGAAGATCAATAAAGAAAATATATCATACAATTTATGAAGATATAATCTGGACAAAAGAAAAACAAAAGACGGAGAAGCACACAAGACCAGAAGAATCAGATCATGTAATTATTTCAAACACATAATTAATTACATTTAAAATTAAGTGTTAACGAGAAGATATACACTAAGTGGGTATCTTGAAAATGAGCAGAAGATCAATTCCATCGCATACTATTAAGAATATACATGCACCGTTATAGTTAGAAGTGGCAAAATGGGCAGGGTGTGCAATTTGTGACGGGTCAAACAGGTCGGCTCAAGTTGACCTACCAAAAGTTGTCTATTTTCTTTTTTCTATTATATTGATAGGTGATGTATTAAATATGATTACAAGAAGAGTAAAATGTCTTTTTCGTCCCTGAGGTTTGGCCAGTTTTGCGACTTTCGTCCAAAGGTTTGTTTTGTTTTTCCGCATCTGGATCCAAAAGGTTTGAAATCTTGCCATTTTCATCCGGCTCGTTAACTCCATCCATTGTTCTCCGTTAAGTCAGGGGTATTTCCGTCTTTTTTGTTAACTTAAAGGGCAATTCGGTCTTTGTCACTTTATGTACAAGCATTTAGCATAATGTACAAGTATTCAAAATACCCTTACTAAATAAAAAAGACGAAAATACCCCTGATTTAACGGAGAGAAATGCATGGAGCTAACGAATCGGATGAAAATGGCAAGATTTCAAACCTTTTGGATCCAGATGTGAGAAAGCAAACCTTCGGACGAAAGTCGCCAAACTGGCCAAACCTCAGGGACAAAAATGGCATTTTACTCTTACAAAATTTATACTACTCTAATAATCTAACTTTTTTTTTCAGTGAAGAAAATTTAGCAGGCTGCAAGCAAATTTCTAATACACATTGGATGACCATCAACCCGTTTGACCCCTTTGACTTTTAGCTGAATTTTAAAGTTTTACCAATTTGACCCACTAGAGATAAAGTAAACCGCAAATCGACCCATTGATAGATAATTGGGTCAAAAGACATACATGGATCCATCCAACAGGGATGAGAGATTGTTCATTTTGAATGGCAAAGATCTCCTCTTCGTTAATAGCCTGACACTATCAATGAAAAGAATAATGTAAAGCCTCACACATTAAATATACGAAAAGAAAAAAAATAACCTGAATAGAAAACACAGAACAAAATCTAATACACCTAAACAAAAAGTAAGAAAGATCGACTTACAGAGCTAGAAGTCGAATCTTGTTTTGGTATTATAAGAGTTGTTACGTAATAAGTCCTTCCTTTCTGGAAACAAAATCAGAAAATAAAAAATAGTTTCATGACAAACTTTCGTTTTATATATTTTAGACCATCTCCGTAGCAGTACAAAAAACCACAATATGGGAAAGATAGTTAGAACATAAAAGAGTAAAGTACATGGATGCTCCCTGTAGTTTACCAAAATTTTGGATTTGGTCCCTATCTTTCCAAAAGTACAGGGATGGTCCCTGTGATTTGCACTTTGTAACGCATTTAGTCCCCAACTTTTGCCAAAAGTACACGGATGGTCCCTGTAGTTTGCACTTTGTAACGCATTTAGTCCCTAACTTAGACATTTTGAAACCTTTAATTTGTTAACCGGGGACTAAATGCGTTACAAAGTACAGACCACAGGGACCATTCCTTGACTTTTGAAAAGCTATGGACCAAATCCAAAATTTTAGTTAACCACAGGGACCATCTGTGTACTTTACTCAATATAATATTTGACTATTTTCATTAAGGCCACCTATGTATTGAAAGTTGAAACTACTTTATAGGCCACCTAATAACTTATCCAGATTCATTTATACTAAATCTGGTTTAAAAAGTACTAGAATTCTGTAAAATGATAAAATCACACTAGTTTTTTCACACTGAATCTTTGCTTATTGATAGCTCGATAGTCGATACAGTCGCATTGGCATTATTGGTTAGACTAAAAAAACTAATTACGACACTAACAGGTGACTATCAGAACGTCAAAAGGCAATGAAGTAACACAATGGCACATTCCATAAGCAAAAGCTAAAGCTAAAGTAAAGATGTTGAATACATGATTTAGAAGAACTTGAGGCTGAAAGCATAATTACTATGTTTGGCAACATAAAGAAGTCAATAAGAAAGCTCATAAGCATTTTCTGCATCGTATCAATACGTACTAAGATTTCAGTGGCAAACGTTAATAATCTAGAGCGTAGATCTTACAAGAAAAGCACCAAGCACGCCACATGTCTCCAGGTCCCTGCTTGTGTTGTCTTTAGCAAGATCAAGAAACCCGTCTAGTAACTGAGTTGACTAATAAAATTGAACTTTATTAAGATAAACGACATAGTTGGTTTCCACAAGGAACGCATGGTAGAGTGCACGCAGAAAATTTAGAGGTGAGACTTTTGACCCATTTACTAAATTGGTAGGCGCGAGTCACAATTTATCTCTAACAGGTCAAAATTAAAAATAAATTAAAATAATTGAAAAGGAAATGTGTTTAACAGGTCTGAAGTTGCCCAATGTGTATATTTAAGGAACAAAACCTCCTAAATCATCTTATTAAATAAATAGGTTATTACTGAAATAATACAACTTTTGAGTAAATTGCATTTTACTTCCTTTAACTAACGAAATTATACTAGTTGTCCTTTATGTTACTGTTTCTCATCAAGCGGTGTCCTTTTGCCCTAACCCAGTTAGTTTTTTTTTTCTGTTAACTCTTAACGAGTGCCAATCACATGAGGGCATAATGGTCCATTTCACTTAATAACTAAAACAAAGTTAAATAAAAATAATATATATTAACAACAAAATAAGTGAAAATGACCATTATGCCCACATGTAAGTAGAACGTTTTAAGAGTTAACTAGAAAAAAATAGCCGGGTTAGGGCAAAAGGACACCGCCTGATGAGAAATAGAAACATAAAGGACATCCAGTGCAATTTGGTTAGTTAAAGGACAATGCCTGCAATTTGGTTAGTTAAAGGACAATGCCTGCAATTTGGCTCAAACTTAAAGGACACAAAATGCCATTTACTCTATAACTTTTGAAATGACACACAAACTAACTATTCATAAAAGTAACAGTTTTGGACAAAAGGTGTAGTTTCAGAACATACAAAAACTACTCATGTTGACCCGAATCCACTTTGACATATTACCCAACCAGCGCATTTCGTAGCTGTATTTGTTCTAGATCACTTAATCATATGATCTAGAACGGCATGTTTGATCACAGTTTGTTGTGATTTTGCAGTACAGTTATTCAGTTAAGGCAATCAAAAAATACAAAAACATTCTGAATCTTACAATGTGCACATCTTTAAGAGCATTAGACGTTGATTCATCAACGAAAGATTTGGTATGTCTATTCTTTGAACTTAGACTTGTGATCCGTGAAACCTCTGAAGCATGTGGATCTTTGTGTATGCATGATATTACGGGAGAAGGGTATGAGTGAGTAACTTTGCACAAATTAGGCTGCGTTAAACCTATTTTATTCATTAAAGTGTCTCCTCTAAGTGCCGGCTGGGAATCTTAGATGCATGAGCCAATACCAGTTCTCTGCAAACAAGAATAAAATTTAGTTCAATCATTATGTTTTAGTTTTTGATTGTAATCTCGTAAGTTTAAAGGTGCTGCTAAAGATCTGCAGCACATAGAGAAATCAACTGTTGATTGGAGTCAATGGGTTCATAAATCCAGATTTTAAAAAAATGGCGAAGTTGATAAATATAAAGTACACTTGGTGGGTAAAGGTTTTAACTTACAAGCAACAATTAAGTATTGATTATAAGAAGTTCATAAAGTTGAAAGTGGACAGATAGTCCAAGTAATAGGTTAATGGTGTTATTTACATCAGGACCGATTAAGCAATTGGGGACGAATTTAAGTGATAAATGACAGGGATGTAAACGAGCCAAGCCTCTCGTGAGCTGCTCAAGATCGACTCGCTAAAGGCTCGAATCAAGTTGAGCTTAAACAAGCTCGAGCATGAGCCTAATTTTCACTTATCGAGCTCAAGCTGGCTTGCGCAACCTACATGAGCCTACTATTTATATAACTTTATTTAATATATTAAATATATATTTATATAATAATAATAATTATTATACATAAAACTATGATCAATATAACTAAATAATATATATATAATGCTATATATTAAAACTATCATTATAAACATATGTAGAATTAATTATAAATATATATAAATAAATTAATAAGTCGAGCTCGAGCTTGGAAAAATACTCACAAGCCGAGCTTGAGCTTTAGATATCGAGCTTAGTCGAGCTCAGGCTCGGCTCGGCTCGTTTACATCCCTAAATAAATGATGCAGACTTTGATGCATCGAATCTTGGATTAATGCATTATTTTTTGGCATTGAAGTGTTGATGACTTAATTCCACCACATATACTAATATGGGATTAAATTTTGGGAAAATATATGGAGGAAAGAAGATCAAAAACACACTTTACAAAAAGATGATGCGAGGTTTAATGTATTTAACAGCCATGGGGACTCATATTATGTACCCTAGGAATCTTGATAAAAGGTACATGGAGATCCCAAATAACACACACTTCCTTCTTTTAAAGAAATATAAGATTTTACACAAAAAAGTGAAAATCTAAACACCTAATAGGTTTTCTGATACAGTCTTACAAAAGACAAATTATGGAGAATACACTTTTGGCAATGACTTCATGTTCGGTTCAGGAGCAATTTCATGGTCACAACAGTCAATTCTTACATTGTAAAATACGAAAACATAGTTTCTGGAAATTTTCTAGTGGAGCTATATATCACACAAGGACCTATATTAGGTTATTGTTAAAGCAATTCAGTAACTAAGCTTCCAAAGTAAACCTGTTTTTCACTAGAGAAAGCAAAGCATATAGACGTGTAATTTCATTCTTGAATGATCTGACAAAGGAAGAGACTGATAGTCTATAGACATCATTTATTGTTGGGACAAACATCAAGTTTAAATATTTTTATCAAACCACTAAAATTGTGAATTGAAGAGCTTTGAATAGAGAGTTTATACGTATTGTCAAATCCTAGCTTCGAGGAAGTCATGGGAGTTTAAGTAGTTTTCTTCTTTGCTAGGTTTAATTGGGCAGTTTCAAGAGTGTTTCGGATAACTTATCTAAGTTACTCATCTGATTTATTTGTTAGTGAAATAAGCATTAAGCATTGTGAAGTTGTTTAGGGGGTGTTTTGGATTGTTTGTTACAATTGCTTATCTGCTTATTGAAATAGACAGAACAACAACAACAATAAGGGAGGTTTTGGATTGATTATATACACCGCTTATCTGCATTGCATTTTGATACAACAAGAAGGCAACTTTGAGGGTGTTTGCCTGTTTGGAATTTTGCTTATTCAAACTGTTTATCTGTTTATTCTTTGAGTGAAATAAGCAACCTCAAACATATAAGCAACTATCAATAAACCGATTTAAAGTTGGTTACTCCAGATTGCTTATATCAATAACCAAAAGGCAGATACGTAATTTAAACAAGTAATCCTGATTAAAAAAATAATCAGATTTATAAAAAAAGAGTTGCAGAAAACTAGGTGATAGGAATATGACCCTGAATCACCGGTTCAAATAAAACGATAAAATACAGGATAGAGCTAAAGCCCGTTTGTGATACAGAAATCACCACACAAACAAGCGATAGGGCAAACCTAAACCGAGATAGGATACAGATACACCACCTAGCTCTGAATAGGATCCAAAGAACACCGTCTAAGATGCCACACTTAAACTAGCAATGGAAAAATTAATTCACCTCAAAATCCATTGAGAGAAAATTAACCAAAAGAAATTCTTTACTCAAATCAAAACTCACTGTCCTCTTTTCAGTTACTCATCCACAATACATATAGGAAATGTGGAAACTAAAAACAACCTACGTGGCTATCATTTAGGGAAGTGGGATAACTAACTTGAAAATGAAAAATAAAGAAAATAAAAATAGAAGAAAATAACATAAATCTGTGTAACAGAACGTGGGTTTTGCATGAGCATGTGATCCAAAGTCTCAAAGAATCCATTTGAATAAAATGACCCAGGTTTGGCTCGCTTTGGTCGACCCACATATGCCCGATTGTGGCCCGATCGGGTTGGCTATCATTCTCTCCGTCTTCGAAAAAGTTTGTCCTCAAACTTGGAAAAGAATCATAAGGGGGTGGTTCGGGAGGTATTTTCGGTCGGTATCGGATAACCCATAGCAACTTAGCCGCGTACAATATCGCGTGGCTACTCAGATCCCTTTCAACCCATGTGCTTGGTGGCCATCCCGGTATGGAAGCTCTCATTTGATCCATCAGTATGTTGATGTCGGGCATGTATGACCGCTGCGAAATAATCCATTTAATTAGTTGGCTAGCTAGCACCATCGAGACCATTTTTTGTTCACCGAAGTCTAAGGCATCCTTCCTTTCAAAACAAAAACTTGGAACATCTTCTCCATCACAGTTAATTTTCAAGTAAAGACCCTTAGGAGCAGTTTCTTGCTTTTCGTTGAGTACAAATGAGAGTATTTTTTTGTCTGACCTTGACAGGGGTATTTCTGATCCGAAAAGTGTACACGAACCGGTGTCACGTTGAAGTTTCTCCGCTTGATTGGCAGCCCCACCAAGAGCTTGGAGCACAAATAAACACTCTTCCACATCGGGCTCGGTTCCGTCTTCATCATACCTTGGTTCTCCATCCAATTCGTTCTCACGGAATTCTTTGGCTTGATCCGTTAATTCTTCGATTGCTGACCATTTTGGTATTTGTGTTGGACCCATGAATTAGTGTTAAGTGAGGAAAAAACGGGTGTGGACTTTTGGTTTCTGGAAATGAAAATTTTGATACCAAGTTTTTTTTTTTTTTTGGGTAGATGATGAAAAAGATAAGTAAATAGCAAGAGTCAAAACGAATCGCTTCGGCTCTGATACCAAATGATAGGAATATGACCCTGAATCACCGGTTCAAATAAAACGATAAAATACAGGATAGAGCTAAAGCCCGTTTGTGATACAGAAATCACCACACAAACAAGCGATAGGGCAAACCTAAACCGAGATAGGATACAGATACACCACCTAGCTCTGAATAGGATCCAAAGAACACCGTCTAAGATGCCACACTTAAACTAGCAATGGAAAAATTAATTCACCTCAAAATCCATTGAGAGAAAATTAACCAAAAGAAATTCTTTACTCAAATCAAAACTCACTGTCCTCTTTTCAGTTACTCATCCACAATACATATAGGAAATGTGGAAACTAAAAACAACCTACGTGGCTATCATTTAGGGAAGTGGGATAACTAACTTGAAAATGAAAAATAAAGAAAATAAAAATAGAAGAAAATAACATAAATCTGTGTAACAGAACGTGGGTTTTGCATGAGCATGTGATCCAAAGTCTCAAAGAATCCATTTGAATAAAATGACCCAGGTTTGGCTCGCTTTGGTCGACCCACATATGCCCGATTGTGGCCCGATCGGGTTGGCTATCATTCTCTCCGTCTTCGAAAAAGTTTGTCCTCAAACTTGGAAAAGAATCATAAGGGGGTGGTTCGGGAGGTATTTTCGGTCGGTATCGGATAACCCATAGCAACTTAGCCGCGTACAATATCGCGTGGCTACTCAGATCCCTTTCAACCCATGTGCTTGGTGGCCATCCCGGTATGGAAGCTCTCATTTGATCCATCAGTATGTTGATGTCGGGCATGTATGACCGCTGCGAAATAATCCATTTAATTAGTTGGCTAGCTAGCACCATCGAGACCATTTTTTGTTCACCGAAGTCTAAGGCATCCTTCCTTTCAAAACAAAAACTTGGAACATCTTCTCCATCACAGTTAATTTTCAAGTAAAGACCCTTAGGAGCAGTTTCTTGCTTTTCGTTGAGTACAAATGAGAGTATTTTTTTGTCTGACCTTGACAGGGGTATTTCTGATCCGAAAAGTGTACACGAACCGGTGTCACGTTGAAGTTTCTCCGCTTGATTGGCAGCCCCACCAAGAGCTTGGAGCACAAATAAACACTCTTCCACATCGGGCTCGGTTCCGTCTTCATCATACCTTGGTTCTCCATCCAATTCGTTCTCACGGAATTCTTTGGCTTGATCCGTTAATTCTTCGATTGCTGACCATTTTGGTATTTGTGTTGGACCCATGAATTAGTGTTAAGTGAGGAAAAAACGGGTGTGGACTTTTGGTTTCTGGAAATGAAAATTTTGATACCAAGTTTTTTTTTTTTTTTGGGTAGATGATGAAAAAGATAAGTAAATAGCAAGAGTCAAAACGAATCGCTTCGGCTCTGATACCAAATGATAGGAATATGACCCTGAATCACCGGTTCAAATAAAACGATAAAATACAGGATAGAGCTAAAGCCCGTTTGTGATACAGAAATCACCACACAAACAAGCGATAGGGCAAACCTAAACCGAGATAGGATACAGATACACCACCTAGCTCTGAATAGGATCCAAAGAACACCGTCTAAGATGCCACACTTAAACTAGCAATGGAAAAATTAATTCACCTCAAAATCCATTGAGAGAAAATTAACCAAAAGAAATTCTTTACTCAAATCAAAACTCACTGTCCTCTTTTCAGTTACTCATCCACAATACATATAGGAAATGTGGAAACTAAAAACAACCTACGTGGCTATCATTTAGGGAAGTGGGATAACTAACTTGAAAATGAAAAATAAAGAAAATAAAAATAGAAGAAAATAACATAAATCTGTGTAACAGAACGTGGGTTTTGCATGAGCATGTGATCCAAAGTCTCAAAGAATCCATTTGAATAAAATGACCCAGGTTTGGCTCGCTTTGGTCGACCCACATATGCCCGATTGTGGCCCGATCGGGTTGGCTATCATTCTCTCCGTCTTCGAAAAAGTTTGTCCTCAAACTTGGAAAAGAATCATAAGGGGGTGGTTCGGGAGGTATTTTCGGTCGGTATCGGATAACCCATAGCAACTTAGCCGCGTACAATATCGCGTGGCTACTCAGATCCCTTTCAACCCATGTGCTTGGTGGCCATCCCGGTATGGAAGCTCTCATTTGATCCATCAGTATGTTGATGTCGGGCATGTATGACCGCTGCGAAATAATCCATTTAATTAGTTGGCTAGCTAGCACCATCGAGACCATTTTTTGTTCACCGAAGTCTAAGGCATCCTTCCTTTCAAAACAAAAACTTGGAACATCTTCTCCATCACAGTTAATTTTCAAGTAAAGACCCTTAGGAGCAGTTTCTTGCTTTTCGTTGAGTACAAATGAGAGTATTTTTTTGTCTGACCTTGACAGGGGTATTTCTGATCCGAAAAGTGTACACGAACCGGTGTCACGTTGAAGTTTCTCCGCTTGATTGGCAGCCCCACCAAGAGCTTGGAGCACAAATAAACACTCTTCCACATCGGGCTCGGTTCCGTCTTCATCATACCTTGGTTCTCCATCCAATTCGTTCTCACGGAATTCTTTGGCTTGATCCGTTAATTCTTCGATTGCTGACCATTTTGGTATTTGTGTTGGACCCATGAATTAGTGTTAAGTGAGGAAAAAACGGGTGTGGACTTTTGGTTTCTGGAAATGAAAATTTTGATACCAAGTTTTTTTTTTTTTTTGGGTAGATGATGAAAAAGATAAGTAAATAGCAAGAGTCAAAACGAATCGCTTCGGCTCTGATACCAAATGATAGGAATATGACCCTGAATCACCGGTTCAAATAAAACGATAAAATACAGGATAGAGCTAAAGCCCGTTTGTGATACAGAAATCACCACACAAACAAGCGATAGGGCAAACCTAAACCGAGATAGGATACAGATACACCACCTAGCTCTGAATAGGATCCAAAGAACACCGTCTAAGATGCCACACTTAAACTAGCAATGGAAAAATTAATTCACCTCAAAATCCATTGAGAGAAAATTAACCAAAAGAAATTCTTTACTCAAATCAAAACTCACTGTCCTCTTTTCAGTTACTCATCCACAATACATATAGGAAATGTGGAAACTAAAAACAACCTACGTGGCTATCATTTAGGGAAGTGGGATAACTAACTTGAAAATGAAAAATAAAGAAAATAAAAATAGAAGAAAATAACATAAATCTGTGTAACAGAACGTGGGTTTTGCATGAGCATGTGATCCAAAGTCTCAAAGAATCCATTTGAATAAAATGACCCAGGTTTGGCTCGCTTTGGTCGACCCACATATGCCCGATTGTGGCCCGATCGGGTTGGCTATCACTAGGGATGAGATTGCACTGGTACCATACTGAACCTGTATCGTACCGCATAGTACCGATACCAAAATTTCTCTAAAACCAAACTGAATACCGTACCGTATATGTTTGGTTGGTAGCGGTATGGCACAGTATCGTTAAAAGTCACAAACCAGCCTGTATAAAAGTCACGAACCTGCCTGTATTGTACCACATAGTACCGGTACCGAAATTGAGCTAAATTCAAAACCGAATACCATACCATATATGTTAGGTTAGTACCGGCACAGTACCAGTTTTTGGTAGCAAAGATCTCATCCCTACAGAAAACTGTTTATTGAGAAAAAAAGGTAAATTAACCTCACTAACTTTACTTATTTTACTTATTTGATTCTAATTCATCATGTCTGCATTCTGCAATAATCACTTTGCAATAATCCTAACTGCTGCCTGCTGGTGTTAACTTATGTTACAAACATATATATCAATTCCTATTACAAATACAAACAAAATTCTTGTATACAAATTAACCCTATGAGCACAAAATTAACTACATACACACTATGCAGTTAATGCGGTAAAATATTGGATATCGGTCAAGGAACGATATTTGCAATATAGGTTATCTCGGTGAGATATCGGTGGGATATCGGTAATTTTAATATCATGCAGAATTTATATATATAGCAATTTAACACCAATAATTCAGTGACATATCAGTGATATATCGGTTATATAGGTCAAACGTCGGTGATATATCGATTATATCGGTAAAATATTGGTCAATATCGCCGATAATATCGGTACCGATATTTGACACTGATATTTTAGTAAGGGACCGATATAACCGATATATCACCGATATTAACGGCATAGCAGACACACCAGAAAACTCATGTTATTATCCTTATCATAGAAAGTTGCGCACCGGTACAGTATCATATAATACCAATACTGAACTTGAGCTAAATTCAAAACCGAATACCATACCGTTTATGTTCGGTTGTTAGCGGTACAGTATCGAATTACTGATATCGTTCGGCATCGAGAAAAAATGTAAATTAAGTAATTAACCTCACTAACATCACTTAATTGATTCTAATACATCATGTCTGCAATAATCACTTTACAATAACCCTAACTGCTGGCGTAAACGTATGTTACAAACATATATATATCACTATATCAATTTCTACTGCAAAATAATGAACAGGAAAAGGAAAACCCTACATAATTCTTATATTATATACAAATGAAAACAATAAACACGTAATTAACTACATACACACCATGTAATGATATAAAACCCTAAATTGTGGAATATTATATGAAATTTGAGCAGCAAGTAGGACATTGATCATGGAGAATTGTGCTTACTGAGATGAAGGAATCGTTTTGGTGATCTCGAACAAATTGCATCAAGTGTTACTGCAACTTGTTGAATTTATTCGTCACGTAATTTTCTCTTTTTCGGACTGTGTGTGTGCCCCATTATTCGGGTATCCCCACCCGCCAATTTCAACACTTCATGATGGGCGTCGGTTATTTACGAAGTAGCCCATCGTTGGGGTGGTGTATTTACGGTTTTTATTTTAAACTAGGGTGTTACACCCGCGCTTCGCGGCGGGGCGACCTGATTTTTGATCCGATACAGAAGTATGTCGACAAATGTCTTACATCAAGTGGGAAACTCGATTAGAAAAGTTTTTACAAAGTAAAAAGTTTGTCAGTGTGAATGCTAATCAACTTAAGTTTATAGCGACACGTAAATAAAAATAAAGACGTAAAAGTTGATTAAAAAGTATTTAGAAAGTTAGGAGTTTGTAAGAGTCAATGCTAAAAATTAAAGGTTTACGAAAACTGTAAAAGCGTAAAGTTTAAACGTTTACGAGAACGTACATTACAAGAGATGGGAAAAAATACGTAAAAAAACAAAACCACAAAAAATTAGTACAAGGGGTAAAAACGTAAAGTTAAAAAGTTGATGAAAACTGTAAATTGCAAAAGAAGTTGGTATTTAAGAAACAACGCACAAAGCATAAGGACCGAAAACGTAAATTAAGAAAAAAAAAAAGAAAACCCAAAGGTTGCTAGGAAAAGACAAAAAAAATATGTCCTCGCCGACATAGCATATTTATAGTTATATAATGGCTAACTCACGCATTCAATTGTCTTGAAAATTTCGTTCAACGGTTAATTGGATCGTGCGCTAGTGGAGGCGTAGGTTCGATTTCCGTTTTGGCCATTTTCAATGGACAACTAGGTGAAGGGACGAATTAGGGCTTTAATCTCGGGTTCGAACCTGACCGGAGGGGGCGAGGGTTTACGGATTCCATCCGGTGCATCAGGGATACGATCTCATGGCGATCGAGGAGTCGACCTTGAATATAGCCCCGAGTAAGGTGGGTTTGCACGTGACTGCGCGAGATTCTTTGTTGTTAAAAAAAACTCGTGCACTTGTTAATAATGCTTTTAAATTTACATATTTGTTCATCATGAGATTAAATTTCGTGGGGAGAAACACATTTACATCATAGTGATCACACTTTGATAACGCTAGACTTTGTTAGAAATGTAGATTGCTAATTTTGTTATTAAGGCCAGTGTTAGATTATGTGTTGTGGTGCATATGAAATGTGAAGGAAAAAACAGTTTGTCACGTAGACAGTTAGGGGTTTCACGTTTCACACCCACCAACATATGTGTTTTGTAGAGGTAAAATGTGAAATTTTATAATGGGTTGAAATGACTATAGATGGTTGAGTTATATTTTTTATGGTTACAATAAATTAAAGAGATCGAGAGTTTGAGACCCACGCCTGCAAATATATCCACTCCCTTGCCCATCACACACCTTTAGCGCATGGCGCCCCCTTCCACCGTGGCAGAGCTTCACGGCCCTTTCACCCAAATCACAACACATGGTTTTATGTCCATTACTAATCACTCACTGTCACCTCAACACCACATCATCACCTCCTCATCCCTTACCTCCATCTTTCGACCTATGTTATATCCATCATTCACCTATATTAATAGAAATTTGAGAGAGGAAAGGAGAAAGAGTGTATGTGTATGATGAGCGGGATGTGGCTCACGACCACGTGAAAGCCATAAATTTGTGGGACGATGGGGCGATGCTACCAAGCAAATATTTATATTTAACATAATTTTTTTAGTTTTATTTTATAAAAACCTATATATACATTTAGGCAAAAGATCAAATATAAATAATCTTAACATACTAAACATACAAATTGAAGGAAAACCCAAAAAGACAAGGTGGCATTTTTGTAATTACCACCAACTATCAAAGTTACAACCAAAAATACCTAAAAAAACACAAAAAATTTTTTTAACATTTTTTATTAAAAAATCGCTACATTTCGTTAGCAAAAAAAAAAAAAAAATTTTTTTTGCTGCTACTAAAAGTAGCGTTTTTTTTAATAAAAAATGTTAAAAAAATAAAATAAAATAATTTGTGTGTTTTTTTTTTTTATTTTTTTAGGTTTTTTGGGGGTTTAGTTTTTAGCATTTTAGCTTGGGTGGGGGGGTTAGGTTTTTTTTTGGGGGGGGGGGGGGGGGGTTAGGTTTTTTTTTAGGTTTTTGGGGGTGGGGGGGGGGGGGTTAGGTTTTTTTAGGTTTTTGGGGGGTGTGGGGGGGGGGGGGTAGGTTTTTTTTAGGTTTTTGGGGGGTGGGGGGTTTAGGTTTTTTTTTTTGGGGGGGGGGGGAGTGGTTAGGTTTTTTTAGGTATATTTGTAGAGTAACTTTGATAGTTATTGATAATTACAAAAATGCCACCTTGTCTTTTTGAGTTTTCCTTCAATTTGTATGTTTAGTATGTTAAGATTATTTGTACAAGAACTTTACCCTATACATTTAATGCAAAGACAAATTTACAGATAGCACCTCTCAAATCAAAGAAATATAAAACCATTAAAGTTCGGCCCACAAGGAGAGGACAAGTCACAATACAAAATATGAGCCTCAAACTAACTAAATACCGATGAATACGTGTTAACCCATGTAGTAAACGTCACTCGTAAGAACACTATGCATCGTGTAATATCCGCTAATCATTGTTCATATATTATATATGTATCTCGTGTTTCACCCATTCACAAAGATTTTTAAAGAGTGTCACCAAAAAAGAAAAGAATTATAACATGACATTCATTGGCGAAGCATAGTGGGGGCGGGA
Organism: Helianthus tuberosus; assembly: GCA_030545235.1. Classification (NCBI taxonomy): domain Eukaryota; kingdom Viridiplantae; phylum Streptophyta; class Magnoliopsida; order Asterales; family Asteraceae; genus Helianthus; species Helianthus tuberosus. Next base: position 2,708,093 of record JARYGA010060305.1, read on the forward strand.
GGGGGCGGCCGACCCCCTGAACTTTTCGCTAAGTAGTGGAGAGTATGTAGTTTTCGTATAGAAATTTTTGGGTATATACGTTTTCGACCCCCGTTTTATAGAAAATTTTGGATATATACGTTTTTGACCCCCCGGTCGGAAATCTCAAGCTTTGCCACTGATGACATTTTTTTTCCAGGCATATGCGCTAACAAAACCGACGGCAAGAGCCAAGAGACTTTAACCTACATCCAACATGGTTTGAAGACTAATTATCCAATCATAAATTTGATTTTCCTACTCAGTTTTTCAATCCATTGTAATTGTAAAAATTTGATTTCTTCATATTCCCTTACATGGACACCATACAAGCACTTTAAAAGCCATGTCAACCCTCTTATGACTTATTTGGCTTTGGATATAAATCATACTCAGTTTGGCCATTTACGAACCAAAAAGATGTTACACTTCAACATATCTAACGGTCGTGATTGTGAATTAGCCCTTCATTGCTTTCAAATGAATCAAAGATCAAATATGTCTTCAAAACAACTTACGTGGTTTATAAATATATCATAAAAAAATGCTTAAGGGAACTCAATGTCAAACTTATCTTTCATCAAACATAAGGGTTTTTTTTTCCCTTTAATAATGGTTTTTATATGAACTATTATCATTCTAAACAGATTTAATAATGGTTTTTATATGAACTATTATCATTCTAAACAGAAATTTGGTTATTCTTGTTTAATATTATTAGGGTTTTATTTATGAATTCTCCTATATATTTCTCCTATATATTAATAAGTGAATGGAATGAACAGTACATTATATTATAATATAATAAAATACAGTTTTTTATAGTTTTATTATTTTAATAATATTATTATAATAATTGTTATCTTCTTTACTTTTTAAGTTTGATAAGCTTGGTGTTAACCGGTACTTGTATCAAAAATACTGGTTCGTTATCAGTACATGAAGGTAAAAACCAGCACCAGCGTGGTACATAAAACGCCAAAGTCGGTACCGGATTGAGTTTGATAATCTTTTAGTTCGAGAAATTTGCTACTGCTACCCAGTACCATTTGCTCATCCCTAATCATGGGTACCGTACGAACAACAACGGTATCGTACAACTTTTTTTTTTAGTTTCAGGGGTATTGATACCCAGTACCAATAGGCTTTTAATGAAATTAAGAATTTTTTTTTAACTTATTTGTATATGCAAATACCGGTAACATTTACACAAATAATCCTTCTTTGTAGACTTTTACACAAATAGTACTCCGTTTTTCTATGCAATATGTGGTCTTTACTTCTTTAGGCTTTTACACAAATGGTTCCTCCTTTTCTACACCGGCCATATAAACCCTCAACTTTTTAAAAATGCAGTTTCAACCCCTACATTATTACTCCATTTTGCAACCCCTTAACTTTTGAAAATTGCAATTTTTATCATCTCTCAACTTTTGGAAATTATAGTTTTAAGGGTTATTGGATTTTATCACCCCAAACTATCGGCTATTGGCCGCTGCCACCCCCAACTATCACTTTGACGTCCGTCACCCCCAATTTAACACTTAGTGTGTTCTGTCACCACGTCATTAACTGATCACTCACTTTTGATCATGTTACTATACTTTTGGGGGTGTCATAGGGGTCTTAGGAAGGTTTTAGGGATCCTAGGAGACTCCCAAAAGTATAGTAACCGGATCAAAAGTTAGTGATCAGTTAACGACGTGGTGACAAAATACACTAAATGTTAAGTTAGGGGTGGCAGACGTCAAAGTGATAGTTGGGGGTGACAACGCCCAATAGCCAATAGTTAGAGGTGATAAAATCCAATAACCTTAGTTGTATCCCCTACGTTATTACTCCATTTTACAAAACCCTCAAATTTTGGTCTACGTTTCGAGGTTTTTTTTTTTTTGAAACAAGTCGAGTCAAATATAATACTTTTTCGTGTTTATTATGTGCAATTCCAGTTGGTCTACGTTTCGTCATAAATTTAGTTCTGCATCAAATGGAAATATACTACGTTCTCATTCAACGGTGTTAAATTCAAGTTACTTTACGTTTCGACCCCGCCGCAACACGCTAGGTGTAAAATTTCAACCGTTCGTTGTGTTTTTTTGCATGTTTCCTGATGAATGGGTTTTATAATGTGATTTATATGTGTTAAATGTTGGGTTTTATGAGGTTTGAGTGTCTAGATGTGTGGAACAAAGTAACTATGCGAGATTGATGTTTTGAAGGTTAAGCATGAGGATTTGGTTTGTTAATGGAAGCACAAAGAAGTTGGATATGAATGGAATGAAATATAATAGAATTGGAAGGCTAAACATCAAGTATGGAAGCTACTGGGATGGTGTAAGAGGCTTGGAACTAAAGAAAAACGAAGAAATTCTACGCAAATAGAAACTCACCGAAGTAAGTTGCGGCGACCGGCGCAGCTTACGCCGGCCACCAGGTTGGCTCAATAGAAACTGCTCGACGTAAGCTATGCCGACCACCTAACGCAAAACTTTATAAATGACCGAATATAGGGTTTAAGATCCAATCTTTTACTACAAACGACAATTGGTTACTTTGGGAGATCATTAGGGCGATTTTTGGCATTCTTTCACCATTCAATCAAGTTCCAATCATCAAACATACAATTCATAATCAAGATTGAAGATCAAATCAAGAACATGAGCGGCTAAATCATTCGTGATCATCTCTGGGGCTAGGGTTTGTGTTAAGAAGCGGGTTGACTTGTATCTATATACTTTTAGATGTAGATTTGTCTAAGCATTCGATTAGTTTATCTTTTTATTTACTTGTTTTGATTAAAAGGTTTTGGATTATCTCATACATACGTTTTCATCAGTTATTTGGTTTTGTGATCAACAATTGGGATAAATTCTAAGTTGTCGTTGTTCTTTTACCTTTAACCACTGAATTTGTTTGTGTTTGTGAAATCTAGGATTGGTAATTAACTAGGTTACTATTCAGTTGCATCATTCTTTTAGTTTCGATCGTGGATCATTGCAACCAAATATATTATCTGTTAGTTATTTGTCTAACAAGTAGGTGAACAAATCATGTCTATGTGATTTCCAATTTGTAGTAATTATGTTACACGACTTTCTTCACAACTTGAAAACCCAGAGATTTGTCATTTTCTCACTATTGTTTATAACTTCAATAATCAAACTCGTTTTTATTTTTTAGTCAATTGCGTTTAAGAAAAAAAAAACACATTTTTTTTTTGGTCCACTGCGTTTTAGAGAAAAAAAACTCATTTTTTTTTTGTTTTTTGTCTATTGCGTTTTAGAAAGAACACGTTCTTTTGTATTTTTAGTCCATTGCGTTTTAGAAAGAACACTTTGTTCTGTGTTTTTAATCCAATGCGCTTTAGAAAAAAACACATTCTTTTGTGTTTTTTTCCATTGCGTTTTATAAAGAACAATTTTTTCTGTTTTTAATTCATTGCGTTTTACAAAGAACACTTTCTTTTGTGTTTTTAGGCTATTGCGTTTTAGAAAAACCACTTTGTTTTGTGTTTTTAGTTTATTGTGTTTTAGAAAGAAAAAAAAAAAAAAAGACATTTCTATGTGTTTTTTTCCATTGCGTTTTAGAAAAAGATATTTTTGGTGTTTTTTATCCCATTGCGTCTTAGAAAAAAAATCATTTTTTTGTGTTTTTTGTACATTGCGTTTTACGCATCTTGGTTATTAAATATTTTTAGAGGAGAGAGAAACTGTTGATTTGAATGGACTAGAATACCCCTACAAATCACACGCACCTCGTTCTTTTTTATTAATTCTACTCATTTAATCTAATCTCTTGATTAATCAATTGATGGTTAAGGTTACTTCCTAACCTTTCTAACAATATAAACGTCCTAGTATATTCTGACCCTTATTATAAATACTTTTGGATTGAAAATAAACATAATTATCTATGGAGTTTCGAAATATATATATATGTTTATTTCTTTTAAACGTCTCCAAATTCTCAATTTGAATAGAAAGAGGACATTATACATATTGAGATTCATTCTTATTTATTAAGTAGTATAGATATAGATAATTATTACAGTAAATAAATTCGATAATAAGAAATATAGTCATTATCAGAACTTTAAATTCAAAATGTTGTCAGGGAATTTAGGTTTTATGGACACTATCTTGGCCTAAGTAAATGTGTGGACGTGTGGAGCAAATTTGTAAATGTGTAACATAGAGAGATTCTCTCATCTCAAGAAGATAACACATTTAGAAGCCAAGGTGAACTCACCTATCACTTTCTTTATCCAAATTGTCTTCATTCCTTAAACAAGCCCCCTATGGTATACCCATTTTCAAGAAATACAACAAACTAATTATAAAAAAACAAAACATATACAATCTCTATTGCATAAAGTACAAGTCATTGTAGCATTCTTGTCCTTGATTTCTCAATTGTTGATTGGGGAAAGAAAAATTACCTTGTATTTTTATCAATATTCAATGTCATCACCCTTCCTTTGTTTCCCCCCATTTTAAACCCCATATCCCCATGAAGCACTTTTCTAGGAGGAATAGCACATTGGCTTCTTTTGAAGAAACAACTACTATCTAAGGTACATATCTCTTTTATAAGATTTAAGAACTATAGGTTTGTAACTTATAGTCATTGTATTCGTTTAACTTTATACCGATAAAACATGTTTTTAATAACTTTGTTTAGTTGTTTTGAACGGTGCACTCCTTGTTGGTCTCAAAACAAATCGTAATAGACTACCGAGTTAGACTAACAAGCTCATGTAGACGAGAGTCTATACTCTCATAGTTAGGTCGTAAATTACTTTCATTGATTAATAAAATGTTGACCGTGGTACCACCCTTATTTGCGAATTATTGAAGATAGGATACTACAATATATGGTTGAATTATGCTGTTGTTAAAATGCTATTTGTTTATTTGTATATCTTGTATAAAAGCTATGAATACAATGCATAAATGGTCATGTATATAGATAAACTAAGTTAGAACCCCGTGTAATACACGGGTTGAATAAATGTAATGTTATATATCAGATAATAAAAGATATTTCTTTAAAAACCTCGTTTATTACACGGGTTGAATAAATGTAATTTTATATACTAAATAATAAAACAATATATATTTAAAAATCTCATTTATTGCGTGGGTTGAATAAATGTAATTTTATATATTAAATAATAAAAATGTTATATATTTAAGAACCCCATGTATTGTACGAATTGAGTAAATTTAATTTTATATATTAAATAATGAAAAAGGTTACAATTTTAAAAAATCGTGTATTGTATGGGTTGAACACATGTAATTTTTTATACCAATTAATAAAAATTTATATCTTGTGATATCTTTATAAACCTTGTGTATTGTAAAACCTTTGGACTAAACTGATAAAATGGGCCAAACCACAGAGACTAAAATGACATTTAACTCTTTACATTATATTAATTTATATTTAGTGTACGTCTTTTGTTAATTTCAAGATAAATATCTTTCCAGCAAGTACAATGAAGGAAATAGATATTGTAATGGTGTGTCGAGTGCCCAAGAGGCCGTCCAGAATTGAGTATCCACGCCATTTCCCACTTTACACTTTATAAAATGCTAATGTTATTACCTCTAAATGCCAATTCCTTTCTTATAATATTATTTCAAACACCCGAATTCCCGCGTTTTGTAGGGAGAAAATTACCGTGCCTTGGATTAAAGTGTATGCTGGTAACAACTTTTCTCCAAAGTCTACCCGATTCCGTTTTATATCTACATGTCGCCTTCGCCAAAAGCCCACAATTCATGTTTTTTAATGAACCGAGACCAAGACCCCATTTTGCTAAGGGTTGTATTACTTTTGCCCATTTCACCCAATGCATCTTGCTTCTTGTATCCGAATTGCCCAAAAAGAAGTTTCTTCGATTTGATGAGCGTTTGTATTATTTTTATTATAAACTATTTCAAGGTACAAGTCTTTAAATTGTTTTTATTATTTTTATTATAAACTATTGTTTATAGAAGTTTTAAGACTAACGATGATAGTTAGAATTAAAATACATTAAAAAATAGAAAAAAAAAATTCTTAAAAAAAAGTATATGTGATTTTCGTTATTTTTGAAATTATATACTTCACGAAATTTATATAAAACATTGACAAGTCTACTTTGCTACCTCAATTTATTTATTTATTCTTTCGTGAAATAATACAAATTTATTAATAAAAAATATTATTATAATACCTAGTATAATACAACAAATTTATAATACTTGATGATATAAAATATAGTATAGCTTACGAATTGTTTAAATATCTAATAAATATTTCAAATGATTATATTATCTCCTTTACAAATTGTTTAAATTTATATTAAATTTAATTTAATTTTATAATTATTTTTAATTAATATTAATTATCTATAATTAAATGGATGGCTCCAATGAATGACATGTGTCCTCACATTGGTTTCTTTTATTATATAGTATAGATTATCATTATATGTTGATATTCTTAACCTATACTATACTAGTACAATGTATAAATGTTCATACATTATAAAAAAGTTATCATTATATGTGTGATATAACTAAATAGTTATATATGTGTGTGGGTTTTAGAAACTTATAAAACCACATACAAGATAATAACCTTTTGTTTTCTCAATATTTCAATGATCAATATCAGGTCTGAATAAACATCAAGATGGCCGGGGCATTTAAGAATTGTATCACACTATGTTGCGCCAAAAAGCCTTCGGTAAGAATTTATGTATAATAAGTTTTTATAGATGCATAAATGGATTGCAATGATCGTATTCTTATTAGGCTATATGTTATATGGGGCTTCATTGATAAACAAATGTTGTCACGTGACACATTTTTTTTAACTTTTCACATCACTAAAGGGGTGTCTTCGGGTTTTGTTGTCGCTTTATATGAAATGTGTATTGGGTTGACGTGGCTAGATATGTTTGGGTGGATATATTATGTTATTAAAAAAAATCACTTTTCCCCTCTCATGTCATGAGTTACCCCAAGCCCTCGCCAGTGGCGGACCCAGGATTTTTTTCCTGGGGGTGCGGAAATTTTTTAAAGATTTTAGACCCCTAGCTATATAAAAAAAATCGGTTCATAGCGGGTCGGGTCGGGTCATGTAAAACAAGTAAACACAAACAAACAAAGTTTCATAGCCAGTCAAATCAGATCGGGTCGGGTCCATTTCAATTTTCAAACAATCAAACTCTAGTTCCTAACTTCCTATCACATTAACAAACAAAAAAGCATCAAAGTTCAAACCATCCCTACTTCTATTCTTCTTAATCATTAGATAAGAGAACAAAAAAACTTATCTAAAACAAATATTGGTCTTAAATTAGAAGAATCCGGCAAAAAAAAGTGGTTCAACCCCTTTACTCTTGAGAAATCGCAGCACAACTTCCCTACTCATTGTTCCTTCCTAATCCTATTACATACAAAATAAACAAGGATCTTCAAGTGTTCAACCATAGCCCATCTTCCTTAATTTTCAATTTAAAATTTTGAAGTTCAAGCCCTAGTAATTGTTATTTACCAACCAACAATCATATAATCAACAAAACCACTCAACAAAAGACTAGAACAACCCAAAAATACTTAAAAAATATAAAATTTTAAACTTTTTTAACATATATATATGTTTCTAGAATCATATAATCAACAAGAGATTAAGAAACAACAAACCCATCCTATAAAGACTAGAACAACCCCAAATTACCTCAAAACACATAAAAGTTTAAACTTTTTTAACCTATCCTAAAATCCTATTATCTCATGACTCTTGAACAAAATCGCATAAACATAAAAAAAAATGTATCTGTCTGGAGCGGCCTGAATTATCTAGTTTGCAGCCGGAATTTTGCAGTCACCAAACGGAATTATGTTGTTGCTCGGCGCTGAAGTGAGGCAGAGGGATGACGGGAGTCGCTGGCTAGTGGCAGCGATTTGGGTTTTTTTTTTTTTTTTATTATGTGGACTGATGTTGTTTAACAAAACTAGTAGTTGGGTTAGGCTTGAATGGGTATTAAGTTATTGGGCTTGATGGATTGAATTTAAGTTTTATTAAAGGGGTTAATGGCCTAACTTGTGTACATAATTTGATCGGGTTTCAATCCGTGTTCACAATTTTTTTATATAAATTCCTGATATTTTTTTCTAAGGGGTGCGGACGAAAATTTTCAAAGGGTGCAGTCTGAATTTTCCAAGGGGTGCGGTCGGAATTTTTCAAGGGGTGCGGACGAAAATTTCCAAGGGGTGCGGTCGGGATTTTTTGCGAAAAATACCACTAATTTTTTTTTCAGGGGGTGCGGCCGCCCACCCACCTCATAAGGTGGGTACGCCCCTGGCCCTCGCCCCGTGCACTGATTGACGCCCCCATGTGATGGTGCCCGCGCTTCTTGGCCTGCTGATGCGGCTTGAATCCCCCCCCCCCCCCCTTGAAGTTCCATAACACATGATCTTAGAACTTATACGTATTTTGTTAAAAAAAAGTAACACGATTAGAGTTGATGAAATATATATCGAGAAAAAAATATCAAACATACATGTTTGGTTTCATAAATATAATATTTAATTTATTGAGAAAAAAAAAAACAACCATATATGCTTGGTTAAATAAATGGGTCCTAATAAACCCACACCCCAAAATCTTTCACAATCTGTATACGGCCGTATAACGTTATACGGCTTGTATAAAATAATTTGACATGACAAATATTGGGCGTGTAATGTTATACGACTCGTATGGATGGATAAAATATTAGGTCGTATAACATTCTATACGGGCCGTATAATGTTATACCGATCGTATATATGTAAACGAAAAAACATTATCTGACATTTTTTGTGTGCAACAATCAGTTATACGGCTTGTATAACTCTATATAGACCGTATACATGTAGGGGCGTGAAAATAATATTTTAGGGGTGTGTAAATAGTCGAAACCTAAATATAGTCACTACTAACTTTCATACATTTACTTTTGTAAGCTGGTCCCTTGATGATCAGACGAGACACAAAACATTGCAAAACTAGGTTAATTAATTACTAAAGTCATACCTTGTAAGTTGTAAGTCAATAAAAAAAAATTAGTGACATGTCTTTCGATTTTTATTTTTATTCTTAACCCATAGAAGCACACAAGTCTTTATTCCTCCAACACGTCTGGAGGCCCGTTGTTAAAAAATAATTATTTTATGTAGTTAATGAATCAGATAAACTGGTCTTTTGAAATTAACTAGTCACTAAAAACTAAATATAAGATATCTTTATACCCCTAAAGTACAATAAATTTAATGTTTTTTAGAAATGAATGGTTTTTTTGTTTTATTTTATATCTCATACACTGATGACTTGTTACAATTTTATTGCATAATAGTTAATAATATTAAAGTCAATTGTTATTGGATAGGACCTTTCTATAAGTGGCATATAACAAATTATGAATGACTTTTAAATGGATTGAATGGACAACTATAAGTAAGAGTCACAATCTTAACTTTGCTATTCTTATTATTATTTTTATAATTCATATGGCTATGACCTAACTGAAATTTTGGCCCGTGCCTTTTAACTTGATTATTATATATATTTTTAGAGTAAACTGCCATTTTGGTCCCTGTGGTTTGGTCAGTTTTGCCACTTTAGTCCAAATCTCAAACTTATTACATCTGGGTCCCTGTGGTTTGCATTTTGTTGCCATTTTAGTCCAAATTTCAAAAATCCTCTATTTTGACTGTTGAAAACTGATTATTTTGTCTTTTAGTGCAGGGGCATTTTGGTCCATGTTAATTTATTATAACATTTCAATAATTAATAACATCATCTTCAAGAACATCATCAAACTTCATCATCAAAACCCAGAAAATCCAGAAAATCAAGAACATCATCTTCAAGAAAATCAAGAACCCAGAACAAAACCAGAAACCATCACAAAAATCAAAATACAGACAACAACAACTCAAAACAAAAACCGATTTGTAAAAAGAAACGAGGCTCCAACAACAAATCAAAACAAAACTGATTTGTAAAAAGAAACGAGGCTCAGATCTGTATCTTCAAGAACATCATCATCAAAACCCAGAACAAAACCAGAAACCATCACAAAAATCAAAATACAGACAACAACAAATCAAAACCGCCATGGCTGCAAACAGAGGTTGCAAGCGCACTTGCCCTCCTCCGATTCTGCCACGCCAAGCTGCCGAAAATCTCAAATGTTGACCCAATTTTGACTCGGATTAGGTGAAATCATCACAGTCTCGTGGTGAATAAAAGGACTGGGTTCACAGATCATCATCCATCACAAAATCACAGATCAACACCCACCAACACCCAACACCCGAAACCCACCACCACCAACGAACACATCCACCACCGGGCAGGCCACCACCACCGCCGTAACCACCACATCAGCAAACATTAACATCATCCCCCTAATTTTGCATCAAACCCATTAACCCACATGAAATCTGATTTGGCGGAAGATGATATGCGGTGTCGTTTCATCAAACACACAGGAGAAACTAACCCTCTCATTCATTATCTTCCTCAGACACACACACCCGGCACCTCTTGTTCAGCCGACGACCCCCCCCCCCCCCTTCTTCTCCGTATAACCGACAACACCCCCACCGCCGTCAGCGGCGACCAACGCCGTCAGCGGAGAGAGACGAAGGAGAGAGGAGAGAGACGAATGAGAGAAAGAGACACGACGTCACCGGCAACCAACGCCGTCAGCGGCGGCGATGACGGTGGTGTTCCGTTTTTCCAACAGGTTCCGACTCCACTCCCCTTCTATTTTGACTTTCCTTAAGTTTTCAAGCAAAAACCGGCAAATGATGTGACTTTTCTGTTTTCCGGCGACGTGGTGGTGGTGTTGGACGACGGCGGCGTTCACGGCAGTGGCGGTGATGGGTGGTGCTTGGAGAGAGAAAGAGAGAGAGTGTGTTGTCGATGATGATGATGAAGATGAGCTGTATGTGTGTATATTAATATATATATATATATATATATTAATTTTTGAATTAAGAAAATATTAAATGAAAAGCAAAATGACCAAAATGCCCCTGAACTAAAAGACAAAATAGGAGGTTGTAACAGTAAAAAAATAGGGTTTTTGAAATTTGGACTAAAATGGCAACAAAATGTAAACCACAGGGACCCAGATGTAATAAGTTTGAGATTTGGACTAAAGTGACAAAACTGGCCAAACCACAGGGACCAAAATGGCAGTTTACTCTATATTTTTATTTTACTTTACAACTTAAATATATAACTTTAGAGTAAACTATTAAAGTGGTTCATTAGGTTTGGTCACTTTAGTCTAAAAGTCAAACCTTTTAATCAGAGTCTTTGTGGTTTCAATTTTGTTGTCATTTTCATCCAAAATCAAAATCTGGTCAGATTTTTCAGTTAAAATCCATATTTTTTGTCTTTTTCCTCCCTTTTAAAAAACCTGACAAGTCTGTTCTTTATTAAAAGAGAGAAAAAAAGACAAAAATCTTGATGTTAACTAAAAAAAATTGACCAGATTTTGCTTTTGGATGAAAATGACAACAGAGTTGAAACCATAGGGACACGGATTCAAAAGGTTTGAGTTTTGAATTAAAATGAAAAAAGTGACCAAACTCTATGAACCATTTTGGCAGTTTACTCATAACTTTATGATGTAAAAAGAAGTCCATTAAATATATAACTTGCAGAGTAGTCAAGACAAGTCGAGTTTGATAACAATTGAAGCATCTTTCACTTAAACGGGTTGCATAAAAAAATAACAGGGATGAAGTAAAAACATATGAGTTTTAGTGGTTTCACTCGCTATATATATATTTGTTTCTATGTCAAGTGCTAGAAGTGGTGGCGGAGGTCCGATGGTAATAGCAGTGATGGTCATGAGAGCGTGGTAGCAAGTGGGTGTTTTAGGGGTGTGGTAGCTTGGGCTAGCGGAGCTTACCACAACAGGCTCAAGCTATGGGATGCGCGAGTGGGCGTCTAGTCACCACCAGATGGAGTGATATTACAGGATGAATCCGGATGTGCACCTGGACCACAACGGATAGTCTGAATGAACATATACTAAAATAAAAACTAAAGTATACAAATAAATACATGTCATGGAAAATTTGATAAGTGTAAAATACATAGGAAATGACTAATTATTTCGATACACCATTTAATAAATTTTGAGAACACATGGCTTCTGGCTAGCCACAAGGGAGGGCCATGGTTGGTGCATGTCCAATCGAGCCTATGGAGCCCTCGGTTACCCGTTTAGCTACTTATACATGTGATACAAATTTTTAACATTAATAGTTCTTATAAATTTATTGTAAGAAAAAAGAAATCAATTTCAACGGTGACTTTAACAAGTAACAAGTTTGATATTTTTACAAATCATATTTGGAGTACATGTTCATATATACTATGATTTAACAAAAAAAGAAAAAAAAAACAACCTCTTTGTGTATTAACATTGAATATAATTGTTAACTGCTAACCATTGAATATACTGAACAAAATTAGAACACAACTTGTATCAAGTTAAAAAAAAAACATTTTAAAAAACTTTGATTTACAAAAGATATTAATTGGATTAGTGATCTTTTAAATTCATCTTAATGCAACAACGTAAACTCATAAAGAAACCAATTAGACGATTCAACGACATACCAGAAACATATATGATAAAAACAAAGAGAAAACATACTTCGCTTGAACAACGAATCACATGATTCAACAGTAATATCATAAATACACAAATGAATTTAATACATAAATCATTTTCATAAATCGTTTTATTTTCTTTTGAAGCATTGTTATTGGACCTATTTAATATTTGTTTGTCAAATACGTCTATAGCTTGATGGTAGAGTCTTTTGTCTCTTGAAGAAAAAGACCAGAGATCAAATTCTGCCATGGTGTAATTTAGTATTTATTGGTGTAGTTTAGAATAATGTAACATTTGCCACTAAAAAAACTAAGGAAACTAAGGTTCCGTTAACGGCTGCTACACCGCGCCCCTAAGTTAACCATGATCATGAATGGAGATTATGTTAATAGGAAGAAAATGTAATGATGGTAGGGCCCACCCCAATCTAAACACTCACATGGTCTTGCTTTATTTTTATTGGTATTTGGTGTTTAACCAATCTAAACTAATACTCAAGTTTATTGTAACACACTTAGCAAATCTTACATCGGCCGTGGATAGGACTCATAGGAGAGACGTTTGGTTCATAATAAGTATCAAACCTCAAATATCGCCAACACATTTTGGATTCATTGGCTGTAGAGGAGATGAAAACTCCGCATTTAAACATGTTCATGTGAAAGTAGGATGATTTTGTAAGAAGTCTCTACTAGAGTAACAAAATAAAAAAAAACAAATATAAGAGATCCTTATAAATAAAATGGACGATATTAATGATACAAGAGACCGTAGGAATAGAGTGTTAGAGCTATTTGGCAATTTTTGAATAAGTAAGTGCTGAACCAGTAAGAGTTCTGAACCATTAAGAGTCAATATAATGCTTAACCATTCAGATACAAATGTCTGACCAATTTAAATAAGAGATCTTAACCATTCAGACTCAATATAATGTTTAACCATTTAGAGGAAAATTTATGAACCATTTAGACATATGCTCATGAAATAAAACCTTACATTTATATTATAAAGTTAAATTCCATTTTAGTCCCTGTGTTTGGGCCATTTTGGCAGTTAGTCCAAAGGTTTTAAACATTTTCATTTTAGTCCAAATAGGTTCAAGTGTTGTCATTTTAGTCCACTTGGTTAACTCTGTCTATTTTTTTTTGTTAGCTCGAAGGGTAATTCGATCATTTTATATGGTCGAATTGTCCTTCTAGTTAACAGAATTACATTTAAAATGCCTGAAATGTCCTTCTAGTTAACAAAATAAAGGGATTGAGTTAACCTAGTGGACCAAAATGGCAACGTTTATAACTATTTGGAATAAAATGACAACGTTTCAAACATTTGGTCTAAACTGGCAAAATGGTCCAAACCACATGAACTAAAATGACATTTAACTCTATATTAAGGGTGGGGGTGCCCCGTGATGTAGCGTGGTGCGTGGGTGACCACGCGTGGAACACCGCCGCCGGTCCTTGTGACCACGCGTTAAAAGTTGTTTACTACCGCACACCATGCTTCTCCTAGTGATGGTTTGTTACGATAGAGATGAGTGTATGGTGACTGGTGGAAAGTGGAGCACCTCACCTCCTTATATTATTGGTAAACCCGTTAATAAACTAAAATATGAATCAACAATATCACCACCATATAATATAAACATCTTCTCTCCCACCCCTACATAAACTCTAAACAATATACCCCGCGTCATCAATGACCAGTCTGGATTGGGTCCTATTTTCCCGAAGAAAAAAAAAACATTATTAAATTACAATTTTTATATATAACTTCTAACCATGGTTAGTTCATCATACTATAAATAGGGGTAGCCCCCACTTTATGATCCACACAAACGTCTCCTCTTAATCAGCAGCTGATTTAGTAAGGTTTATTTCAGTTAATAATTCATCATTAAATTCATCCGTTCACACCATTTGCATTCACTCATCAACTGTTTACCTTCAATGATCACTACAAACACATGATTTTGTGATAATTTGCAGGTTGTAGAAGATATGGCGACTAACGGTAAACCGATTCACATCGATGACGCCATTAACGGACTCAAGAAGCTTTTGAGGTACGTAAACTTCATGATCATCACCGTCTGATCACAATTCTCATTTGAAACAAATTCTGTTTGTTAATTTGATCAAACGCCTTGATTCATCAATCTACCGGATGAGACCGGTACCGTAAAGATATAAACCGAACACCGTACCGATTATAGCAGTACTGTACCAGCAGTTCGATCAAACACTTTGATTCATCAATCTACCGTACCGTTAAAATACTGAAACCAAAATCTCTAAAAATGATAACCAGTACTGGTACCGGTATTTGTTCTGTCGGTATCAGTTCGGTACCAGTATTTGTTAAAAAACGCTCACCTCTAACTGTAATACAGGTGCCTGACGTCATCCTGCAGGCCGTAATCCCTAATTTTACGCCATTTTTTTACTCTATGTTCCCGAGTCTCATTTAACAGGGGGAGGGGAGGGAAAAGAGATGAAAATATGAAAAACCATGTTCCCGAGTTTCATTTAACAGGGGGAGGGGAGGGAAAATGGAAGAAAATATGACCAAATATGACCATGTATTCATCCTCCCAAATTGGAGAGATTAGAAGAGAAAATTTTCCTTCCCCTCCCCTCCCCCTTTAAATGGACTCGGGAACATAAAATGAATTTTATAATACGAAACGAGTTGACACTAACGGCGTTAGTTTTAACGGTGTTGCAGTGAGAAAGAAGACCTGCAAACCGTGGCGGTTGCGAAGATCAAACAGCTAACTGCGGAACTGGAAGGTGTGGATGCGGGTGAGTTTAACGCGGTGGAGAGGATTCGCGACGGTTTTGCTCGGTTTAAAAAGGAGAAATATGAGTACGTTCTGTTGTACCTTTTTTTGGAATATAAGACTGAAGGTAGTGGGGCGACCTCAAAAGAGGGCGTCTTGCGACACGTGGCGTTTGGGGGGCGACTTGGGGCGACCTCAAAAGAGGGGGCGTGGTGTTTGGGGCGACTTGGGGCGACCTCCAAGGGGGAATCCAAGAAAGTTTGTGCCAAAAAGGGGGGGGACGCCGATGGGGGGATGGATGTGTGTGAGGAAGGTGGCGACGTGCAGAGGACGGGCAAGAGGGGGTCGCCCCCCAAGTCGCCCCCGGGGGCGGTGTTCCAGGCGACTTGGGGCGACTTGGGGTGGGGAGTCGCCCCACTACACTCAGTCTAAGGATTATTAACAAGTACTGAATCGTTACTGCTCATTTCAGAACATAATCTGCATTTTTTTCTATAGTGGCAGACTGACTGTACTGCCTCTTTTAATTGGAACATTTGATTATTGATTGATTCCTTTTTGTTGTCACCTTTGTTTACCTTAGACATTAAATTCATTAATTTTATTTTTTTATGTTATGGAATATGGATAGAAAACACCTGAGAGGAAGCAGATTATTAATCGTAATTAGATCATTATTTTATAATTTTTATTATAGTTATTCAAAAAGTTTTTTTGACGTTTTATTTGAGTTAGAAGTTTTATCCTATTTAGTTAGGTGAAATGTCAGCCATATGGGATGTTTTTTCTTGTTTTTCAGGCTTTGATTTGTCTTTTTTATACAATTAAAAATAGTGTAAATATAATCTTTTAATTAATTAAATTTTCCATGTAAAAAGTTGTTTGAATTAGGGGTGGAAACGAACCGAGCTATTCGAGATCGGCTCGAAAAAAAGCTCGAACGAGTCAAGCTTAAACGAGCTCGAGCCTAAAAATAAGCTCGTTTAGTAAACAAGCCCGAGCTTCGCTTATCGAGCTCGAGCCGGCTCGCGAGATTAAACTAGCCTGGGGTTTTTATAGTTTTTTTTTATTAATAAGTTAAATATATATTTAAATAATAATAACTAATATCTAGAAAAGAATAAAAAACTAAATTATATATAAAATATAAATTATAATTAGTATTAATTAATTAATAAATGTTAAATGAGCCGAGCTTGAGCTTGAAAAATTGCATACGAGCCTAATTCGAGCTTTAAAAACAAAAGTTCGAATCGAGCCAAGCTCGAGCTTTAAAAACAAAGTTTGAATCGAGCCAAGCTTGAGCTTTCAAAAGTTAAACGAGCACGAGCCTAGTCGAGTTCGGGCTCGGCTCGTTTGCACCCAAGTTTGGATACACAAGCTAACAGAATTTCTATCAGTAGAGTTTTATTTCTCATCGGTTGAGCAGTTGAAACAAATGTAAAAAATAATATTGTGACATATGGTTAAAATGTTTGCATTGAATTCTTTAATATGTTTTAATGTGAATTTTAATCTGATTTTTATTTTACCTATTTAAGCAAGTCAAGGTAGCATCTTATGTTTATTAGGACCATTTATATGATATGTACCAACAATTATGCATTGAATTGTAATTAATTCGATTTTTAATGCTCTAGAAAGGGAATTTTTTTTGGACGGCTAGATCACCCGGTTAGACCTTTGGCCTTTGATCACCCAGGTCACGAGTAGAAATCTCGCGGTTGGCATATTATTGTCAGTTTGAACCAGTGCCACAATTCGTCCTTCGCAAGATTCGACCCTGAGACCTCCCGGGTAGAAACCCCACATAAGTGGGTAAATCTTCCCACCTCCCCAAAAACCAATTGATCTGCGGATCATGCTCTAGAAAGGGACTTATCCCAAAAGAAATATATACCTTACCTATCAATTGACCTTCACTAACTGCTTAATGTTCTTTTTTTTTTCGTGCAGAACAAACCCCACTTTGTATGGTGAGCTTGCTAAAGGCCAAAGTCCCAAGGTTACCCACTTTTCTCTCTAGTGTGTAGTCTGTGTTTCAAGCACTAGTTATTTTAAATCTTTTATATTTTCTTACATTTATCTCTTTTTTTTATTTCATATATATTTTCTCATAGTAAATGATTTTGTGCCAAAACCAAAAACTTTTGACCTACTACGTAAAGAAAATACTTAAAATATGTACTGGTACTGAATTTCTGAAAAATTGAGTACCGAATGTTATTTTAAATCTTTTATATTTTCTTACATTTATCTCTTTTTTTTTATTTCATATATATTTTCTCATAGTAAATGATTTTGTGCAAAAACCAAAAACTTTGGACCTACTACGTAAAGAAAATACTTAAAATATGTACTGGTACTGAATTTCTGAAAAATTGAGTACCGAATACCATATCGTATATATCAGTATGGTACCGGTATAATACTGCTACTCGTTACAAAAAGTTTATCTCTATAAGATATCGATACCGAAAATACCGATCCCGAATTTCTGGAAAGGTGGGTACTGAGTACTGTACCGAATCTGTCGATACATATTAATACTCAATACCAAATGTTCATCCCTACTCTTTAACATTTTTCCATGTTTTATTTATTTATTGTTATAAATAACAATAATGTTGGATGATATATCATAAATAAACAGAATGTAAGGTTCCACTAATGTATGCTAACTAATTTTACTCTAATTCTTTTTTTATTCATATATGTTTTCTTCATATCAATTAAAAAGGACAAGTTCTTGCATTATTTTGACCCCATGTGAATGATTCTTATAAAACAAACTGATGAAAACAAATCTGATATAAAAACTTTACATATGAAAATGTCCTACATTCATTCTCTTAATTTCTTGTTTATTCTATGACACAGTTTTTGGTATTTGCCTGCGCGGATTCTCGAGTTTGCCCATCACACATCCTGGATTTTCAACCGGGCGAAGCCTTTGTGGTCAGAAACATTGCTAACATGGTTCCTCCATATGATACGGTGATCTCTCAAACTTTACCATTAATTATCTTGATTTTACATTATAGATATTGAATTCAAGAAATATTATAATCATTTCTACAACTATATATGATTATCAAATCGTTTTTTAATTTCCAAGAAGTCAAACCCCCATAAGCATCTTTCAATCATAATTGCTAACATGTTTTCCAGCACATAGTCAAACTATACGTCCCTCCTTTCTTCAACGAGAAAGTTCAATAATTTTTAATAGTGTTCATTTTGTTCAACATTGTTCTTTATAAATAAAAGAGTAAAAAGACACGGATGGTGGTTATAGTTTACCAAAATTTTGGATTTGATCTCTAGTTTTATAAAATATACGGATGGTCCCTGTGGTTTGCATTTTCTAACACATGTATTCCCCCGCCATCTAGCTTTACAAAAGTATACGGATGGTCCATGTGGTTTGCATTTTCTGACACATGTATTCCCCAGCCAACAAATCTAAAAGTGTTAGCGTGTTCAAGTTCGGGACTAAATATGTTACAAAGTGAAAATCACAGGGACCATCCATGTACTTTTGGAAAAAGCTGGGACTAAATATGTTATAAAGTGCAAATCAAAGGGACTATTTGTGTACTTCTGGAAAGCTATGGATCAAATACAAAATTTTGGCAAACCACAAGAACCATCCATGTACTTTACTCTAAATAAAACCTAGAATATATAATGTCGAAGTTAGGCGAAAAGAGAAATTTTTATAACTTGTAGCCATAATATGATTATTCCTTTTACAGTTGCTTAAACTACTATTATAAACGGTTATTAGGGGATCAAATTATAAGAAATCAATATTGTTAGATACCTCTGTTAACAGAATATTTTGCCGGACGGATGTCCGGAACCCCTCTAGTTCCACCACTGGATAAAAGCCCATTAACCTTTTTGAATAATATAAACTCATAGATTTGTATGTATAGAAATGCTAAAACTTATAAGTGGTTGCTTTGAATAATAATCAATTTGGTTCAATAGTTACTTATTGCTAAGTTGACTTATCAAAAAACTTTTTGTGCAGATAAAACACTCAGGAGCAGGTGCCGCCATTGAATATGCAGTGCTCTACCTAAAGGTGAATATTAAACTTTTAAAGGGGTGATTTTATGTTGTCTAAATCTAGATAAGGGGTGATTGACTGATTGCTTTTAATTAAAAAAGAATAACATTCCTAAAAGAAGAAAAAAAAAAACCATCTCCTATATCTCAATTCTCTTTAGTTATTTTATTAGAAACTTTTTTTTTATCAATTAATAGGGTGTTTAAAAGTTGGATTTGATGTTAAGTTTGGTTAAGAGTACAAGTATTAATACCCACCAAATGGGTATTATCCTCAATACCCATGTAAAGGGTTCGGTTTTAAAGTGGTATGTTATCAAACTCATACCTAGTGTGTTTGCGGTCTGGTTTTTTTTTTTTTGTCTAACGAGTTTCAAGTATAAACCATAGAACAAACCGTACATATGGTTTGAAAGTCGAAAGTCACTAAACCAACCAGCCATTTTTTTTAAATCTGTTGCTAAACCAAACATAAACATCCCTACACTTATAGTGAAGGAGGTGGGAAATTGTTGTGGGGGGGTTCGGGATTCAAATCCCGACACTGCCTGATTTACTCTGGGACATGTGATTTCTCTCCCTCATGGATGCATAGTGGTGATGTACACCATACCTATACTTATGCTTCATGGTGTGGGATAAAGCCCCTAGAGGCTTTATCACGCCACATCAGTGCCATGTAGTTTTAGGGCAACAATGACTCCCCTTTTGATATTGATGGTGTGGAGTAAACCCCCCTATATATATAAAAATTAAAGTAAAAGAAATTTGATTGGTGTTGGACAAGGGGGCCCCTCAAGTCAACCCTTAAGCACTTGTTATATGCCTGGCAAAGCCACCGCAACGATGTTTGGGGTGCTATAGAGGTGATGTGATTGGGAGCGTGATCCCACACAGAATGACCTTATAGTGATTATGTGGTCGTCTACAGAAAAACCTATTATTTCCTGGTTTTTGTTAGATTATCAACATGATGATAATTTAGTTAATTTCAAAACCTGGAACGTGGATAAACACTAAATAAACATCAGAAAATTTAATTTAAATTAAATAAATATGAGAGCAATACATGCTACTTATGGACCACTATGCAACATGTCATCTTTATTCCATATTTCTATTCACTGGTAGTTGGGTGTCATCTTTATTTTAGAAAAGGAGGTTTCTCTAGTGGAGTGGATGGATGCAATTGCCCACCTTGTTCCAAACCTCTTTTGAGTCACATATTATGGAATATGCTCATCATAGAGTTTAACAAGATGCTCTTAAGTCAAAGATAAATTATGGGTTATGGGTATCTAAATTCAATAATTCATCATGTCATATTGTTTATAAATTTGTAAATAAGACATAAAAAAAACTTTTTTTTTTCTTTTGTCAAAGGCGAGGGGCATCTAAACATTAATTTAATTATTATATCAGTTTTGTTTTTTATTCTGTTGATCTAAAAAAAATTCTTTAATTATGAGTATACCTAACAAGCATCTTTTATAAACAATATCTTATTATTTTTGAAAAAAAATAAACTTCCACCTTTTTATTTTATAAAAAAAAACCTTATTTATAGAGTAAAGTTAACCTTTGAAGATATAGCTACTTAGCATAAGGTTGATAAAGAAAACTTTTAAACATATTATAAAACCTCTAATTTTTTACATGTAATTGATAAAAATATATAAATAAATGAATAAGACATAAAGTTCTCTTTTTTTCAATTTGCATATTCCATCTTTTCCTTTGCGCATACTTTAAAAAGAGAAAAGAATGAGTTACCTTGCCTTAAAATGGTTTCAATAATTGAGTGAGGCTCCACTTGTTTACTTAACCTTTTCTAATCCGATGACTTTTTTTTTTCCATATTAATTTTCCATGGGCCACTTAAAGGTATTAGTCATCCCAGCAACTGGGAAATGAATCAATATTCAACTACTGTAACATTTAATAATTAATATTTTTTTAGAGTTAATTGCTCGGATGGTCCCTGTGGTTTCACGTTTTTTCACGTTTAGTCCCCACCTTTTGAAAATAGCAGGTATGCTCCCTATGGTTTGTCATTTTGTTACTCGGATAGTCCCTGAGTAGATGTCAGTTAGTTTGGAAATAGCAGGTATGCTCCCTATGGTTTGTCATTTTGTTACTCGGATAGTCCCCAGAGTAAATGTTTGGGGACCATCCGAGTAACAAAATGACAAACCATAGGGAGCATACATGTTATTTTCAAAAGGTGGGGACTAAACGTGAAAAAGCGTGAAACTACAAGGACCATCCGGGCAACTAAACTCATTTTTTTATAAATATTCTTTTACCCTAATGTAGCTATGGATTAAATAATGTTGGCATTGTGGTTTCAGGTGGAGAATATTGTAGTGATTGGACACAGCTGTTGTGGTGGGATTAAAGGGCTCATGTCCATCCCTGATGATGGAACCGAAGCTAGGTAAGTTTCCACTTTATTTATATTGTATAATGTATAATATAATATAATGTATAATTGTATATTGTATATCTATATATGGAATTTTCAATTAATCATTGCCACCAATGTGCATTTTAATATTAATATTTTTGTCATAGGACGGCATATAGATCATATAATTAGTGTGTATATATCTAACTCAGTCAATGAACGTACCATGGTTTGGTAACCTGTTAATAAAAACTACTGTTTATCTACAGTGGTTAGTAAACTTATGTGATCATCTAAAGTTGGATGTTTTAGATTCTTTATTTTATCATTATTGATAATGACAGAAAAAACATTAATTTGACTGGGAAACCAAAAACCGCTGTGTTTACGGGGACATAACCGCTGTGTTAGATGACCCCTAACCCGATTATCCAAACAAATATATACCAAACCCGTCTATCCAAACTGAAAAAATATAATACTCAAAAATCTTATAATTTTAAGATAAAAATATGTGTTATTTTTAGTTTCTCTTGGTTTCGAAGTTCTTTAAACTTTTTTTTTTATCGTGAATTGGTATTGATGATATGTCTTTGTTATTTATCCTATTGTAAGATTGTTAGAAACTTAAAAAAATAAAAAATAAAAATTGGTTTTGGTAGATTTTTAGATATTTCAAGTCAGTTTTTGAGATGGGGTTAGGATTGAGTTTGTGGTGACCAGAATCTCAACCTGATCGGGTAACTTTTAACCGTCTAAAATCATAAACATACCCCAGAGAAATTACGAACTCAACTGTAAATGAGTAATTTGGTACTTAATGGGGTTGAAACTGGTTTAGTTATTTCGCTTAATTTCTTGACGAAGTTAGTTTTAGTTAATCATAAAACGTTAGCGGGTTTGTCTTGAGTAATGTTTTTTTGTTAAATCAGACATTTTCCAAACACAGAAAGAAATATCAACTTTGTAGTACATATCACTTCAAAAAGATGTTTATTGCCAATAACTAACAATATAATATCAATTTATTATTTGGGGAATAAACTTGAGTTTGAAGATTTCACACAAACAATCAAGATTCTCTCAATGATTTGTGTCCACAAAAGGTGGTTGTTTAATGTAGTTCCTTTTTCTCTTTGAATGACACCCATTACCAGCTCAATATGATGAAAACAAATAGATTTGCATACCTTTTTTTCCCTTTCTGGATAATATGAATTCATACATGTTTAGACTACAAAAAGGCAATTAATATCTTCTTGATCTTGCTTAACTTGAACTAATACAAACTAACAGTTTTGTTTTGAATAATAATTTGGCAGTGATTTCATAGAACAGTGGGTTAAAATCGGTTTGTCTGCCAAGAGCAAAGTGAAAGCAGATTGGAGCGATTTGGAGCACTCGGATCTATGCACTAAGTGTGAGAAGGTATTTTCACACCAAAACACCAAACTTTGTATAGCAAAACAGCAACATAGCCAGTGGCGGATCTAGAAAAAACTTAAAGGGGCAACGTTTCTTTAAAAAGGGGCAGCGAAATCGGAAAAACGACAAATTTTTCCAAAATTTACACTAATTTTACACTACCGCCGGAGCGTCAAGGGGCAACGGGGGTTGCCCCTTGTTCTATGCTAGGTCCGCCCCTGAACATAGCATCTAAGCTTGGCAAAACAAACGGGTCAAGTAACGGGTCAAACTGAGTTCGGGTCAAAATAGATCTAGCCAAAATGGGCTCACCTTGAAATAGGACATTTTAGAAAGGAAAATGAAGGTATCAAAACGTGTACACTGGCTGCTATATTTGCTTTTATGGCGGCTAGTGGCGTTGTAATGGTTCGAGAAAAAACAAGTTTTTACAAAAATGGATTCTTCTTGAAATAAGTCGGTTTAGAAAAAAAATGGATCAAAATGAGTTCACCTGCTATATTTGGTTTTATGGTGGCTAGTGGCGTTATGATGGTTTTGGTCAAAACGGGTTCTGATCAAAACAATCCCGCCTTAAAATGAGTCGATCTAGAAAAAAAGTATCAAAATGAGCTCGTCCGCAAAATTTGTTTTTATGGCGGCTAGCAGTGTCGTAATTGTCCGGGCCAAGAACGACAACTGACAATAATAAGCTCTTCTTAAAATGGGTAAGTTTAGAAAAATAACGCCTGCCATGGCGGCTAGTAGTGTCGAACTGGTTGGGCCGGGTTGACCCATCAACTTTATTTTGTCATTTCTTTTTCAAATTATAAATAACTGTATATTTGTATATATGAGACTCATATCCTTTATGTTAGAATGTTAAAGGAGTGACCAAATTTAATGTAATGTGCAATAAAAACAGGAGGCTGTGAATGTATCTCTAGGGAACCTATTGACATATCCATTTGTGAGAGAAGCTGTGGTGAACAAAAAGCTTTCACTAAAGGGAGGACATTATGACTTTGTGAATGGATCTTTTGACCTTTGGAATCTTGATTTTGGCATTTCATCGTCTCTCATTTAAAGGATTTTCACTCTTCATCAACAAAACTTGTTTACATATTATCAATAACTAGGCTTAAAAATCTTATATTAAGTCTTGCTTTGCATCAAATTTGTAAAGTTTTGGGTATGTTTCTATATATGTATAATGTATTTTCAATTTGGTTGTATCTATATTTTTGTTTCGAATAATGTTGGTTTATCTGTAACATCCTGTGTTTTGATCGGAGTACTTTATGTAACATCCCGTGTTGTTAAAGAAAGTTTGATATGAATATGCTTACATCTTTTATCTTTCTAATTTAGCTTCATTCGATACATATAAGACACCTAACTTGATTTTATGCCATTACACTGTTTTTGGCAACTGTTATGGTAATATGAGTTAATCACTAAACTAAAAAAATGTGAAGTTGAAGGTTTATGCCATTACATTGTTTATGGCAACTGTTGTTTTTTTTGGACGAATCTGACATGTTTCAAGAATATCAGGGACGGAAACGATACAAATTTAAAATTTGACCTAAACTGACGTAATTGAACAAACCACAGGGAGGGTGGAACGGAAATGGCAGTCAACTCCATTTAAATATGTGTAACCCGTTGCTTTGCATCTTATTTTCACTCTCGATTATGTCGCACTTGTATAATCGTGTTTTATTATACATAAAATAATTATAGTATTTTGTTATGAAAAGCCAATTGTTTGAAATGGTTTGGGCTCACGAAAGGGTTCACAATGACTTGGCCCATATTTTCAGTTTTCGATTCTATGTTCAAACGAACCGAATTATTATTCAAACTAGTTGATTTTCCGTTCGCGCGTTGCGGCGGGGACCCAGTGACTGCAAAACGCGTGTCAGTGACGGTAAGCAGATACCGAAAATCAAAACATAAATAAAAATGTCGTGAAAAGGATAGTCACTCCGTCCTGAAAAAAGCGATTTTAGATAACCTAATATATAATAATAGGACCCACACGTCCTACACGTTGGAAATTCGGTTGTTTTCAGTTCAGTTATTACGGTGCTAACACGTTAAAATATGGATGAGCTCGGTACCGGTAACGGTACCGAAAGTACCGATCCGGAAAATCATCGAAATTAGGTACCGGCACCGAAAATGCTCGGTACAATACGGAATGGTATTTGAAGGTAAAAATCAATAAATACAGGTATGGTGCTAGACCGGTCTCGAACCGAAAGTAACGATTCTGAGCGCCAAAAGGTGGGTACCAAATTGGTACCGAAATTATTATGTATAGTAAATTTGGTACCGATACGATACCGGTTTGATTACAGGATTTGATACGATTTGCTCATTAATAATCTAAATATCCAAGTTAATTTTACATGCTACAATTCATTCATTACAGAAAAGACAAAAAATAAAGCAAAATAAGTTGTGTATATAAAACCTCATTCAAACGAAATACAGTTTACTTACTGTGTGTATGAAAAGTAATATAAACTGTGCAATTACTTGCATTGCTACGTTGCTACGGGATTTGATGAGCTCGGTACGAACCGGTACGGAAAATACCGTTACCGAAATCCTCAAAAGTGGGTACCAGTACCGAATATACCTGGTACGGTACGGATCGGTACCAGTACTGGTACGACACCGGCATTTGAGGGTAAAAACAGATGAATACCGGTGTCGAACCAGTACCAAAAATACACCCGGTTTGGTAAATTCGATACCGATACAGGTACCCGATACCAGCTCATTCCTTACTAATGTTACTATCCATTAAATTCAATTTTTATTATATTACTATATTCATTCTGTTTATTGTTCATTCAGTTCTCTTTTTAATATATAGGACAAATTAATGAAATTATATTACTATATTCATTATGTTTACTGTTCATTTAGTTCTCTTTTTAATATATGGGACTTCTACTGTTCATTCAGTTCTGTTTTTAATATATAGAACAAATTTTTATTATATTACTATATTCATTATGTTTATTGTTCATTTAGTTCTCTTTTTAATATATAGGAATTTAGTTCTCTTTTTAATATATAGAGTAAACTGCAATTTTACCCCCCTGAGGTTAGGGGTCATTGGCACCCTTACCCCCCCCCCCCCACTAAGGAAATAATTGCAATTTTACCCCCCACTGTTCACTGTTATGTCGCAACCTTACCCCCCGGCCTCAAATTTGGTGACTAATCTGTTGACTATAACTTGAAATGACTATAATGCCCTTTCAAATTACCCCCTGTGTTTTGTGCACTCTGTGATATTACCCCCTGCCACCACTGCCACCGCCATTCACCACCACAACCACCACTGCCACCTCCAGCCACCACCCTCAACTTAATATCCCTTTCATATATAACACCACCACCTCCAGCCACCACCCTCAACTTAATATTCCCCATACCACCACTGCCACCGCCATTCACCACCACAACCACCTCCAGCCACCTCCCTCAACCACCTCCAGCCACCACCCTTTCGGTAGAATCAAAATCGATAACGGTAATCAAAGTATCAGCCCTTAATATCAGTAAATTAAATTACAAAACACAAAGTTTCCTATTGGCTAAAAACGAAATCAATGAAAGTAATCACAGTATCAGCACTTAAGATTAGTAAATCAAATTAAAAATTACAATAGCTTCAAACAGATTAAACCTAACACTAACGGCAATTACAACCAACAATGCTTCAAATGGATTAACCTATATAATATCTTCAATAGACAAAATTAGCCTCTGGTATTCTACTAACTAACAAACTGTCTTCTACTAAATATATAATATCCACAAAATAAGAAGAAGAAATCAACAGTGATTTACCCATAATAAACAGAGGGTTTGAACTGAATAATCGATCAAATTGTCTGCCAGCCAAAACGATGAAGCTAATCCGATCCCGCAGACTAAATGCGATAAGAGTACTCATCTCCGGTGTTGATGACAGAGCACGGCGTCCAATGGCCACCATTAATGCAAGCAATCGCACACCACCATCCACCGTGGGCGATTACCTGTGTAACAAATCAAACATTGTTCACCCAAAACTGCAGCCAGTTTCAGTTGCATCATTTACACAAATTTAACAGACACGGGAGTATAGGTAAGCAATTAAACCAGATCCCTCTGTCACAACAACTCCATCTCCATCTCCGGTCATCCTCTCCGGCGACCATTGAACCTCCTCTGTCTCCTTCCGGATGGTTGTGGTGGTGGTTGTGTGGCGGCGGCAGTTGCTGTGGTTGTGGTGGTGAATGGCGGTGGCAGTGGTGGTGCCCGGTGGTAATTATTGTGGTGGATGAGAGAGAGACAGGAGAGAGATGGTTGAAGAAGAAGAACATTGTTATGTCCGGCAGTTGCTGTGGTTGAAGAAGAAGAACTATGTCGCCACCCCCGATCCCTGATTCCGGGGAACGGGCGGACGCGATCTCAGAGTTTTGGTGGTATCAGGTTATTTAATCTTGCAGCGGAATTTACATCAGGACCGTAGTTAGGAAATGTTTATCAGAGTAAAACCACCTCATTTTATATTAATAATCACATGGGTAAAACCCAAGTTTCTTATTACAATACATTCATAGGGACAAACCCTATTTTATTGAATTTAAAACATCGTTTATTAGGTAACTTTTATAGCCACATTTTTCCCAAGCCTTCAGTGCTCTCCAGCTGGCTTTTTATTAATTGGCTTTCACATTGGGTTACCTGAAACGCGTTTTAAAAACATTTGTCAGTCGGAAATACTGGTGAGTGAATCCCAGTTTAATCAAGAAACATTTTATCAATTAAGACAGTATTGAGAGCGATCACATTGTTTATTTCTACACAATTACTCCATTTGGTACTATCAATCCACTGACTTGTGGGTCATATTACACATTGGCTAACTCATTGTCCAATGGTAACGTACTGTCAACCTTGACTTACTACTCACAGTGTAGTAAATTTTGTATAGAAAACCCCAACATACCGGCAGTAATTGAAGAACTACAAAGACCCAATCACCGCTTAATCACATTGTAAAATAATTAAGGTTTTGTAAAACATTCCAAAAACTTTAACAAAAAGAGGATAAACTCACATTGCTATCTTAGGCTTTGTGTAAGGGTTTCCTGGATATAATCTATAATTTATACAAATGTACATTGGTTAGTATCATAACCCTTTGAAAATATTAATGATACCCTCCCCGAGACGGCATTCCAACAACTACGTCGGGCAGAACCACGACAGTTGTTACGGAACCCTAAATCAATCGGGCAGCGTAACTGTTATGAAACTGGGGTTATAATACTTACAACGGAGCAGAACCTCGCTAATTAGGGGTATAATACCCGAGTATTATAACTTTCCTACATAAATTGTGATTCAAGATTGAAATGTGAGCGACGGAAAACGAAAACTGATGCGTTCTATTTATAGTGTTGGATTCTGACTTTCAGGCGGCCCGCGTAAGGTAAGGCTAAGCCTTACGCGGCCCGCGTCAACACATGGTCAACCTATAGCTCATCTGGATCACCACTAGACTTGACACGATGTCGACACGTGTCAGCTCAGGATGCATCCACGTTTGATGATCTCTAGCGGCCCGCGTAAGTGTAAGCTTAAGCTTACGCGGCCCGTATCAACTTAAGAAGTCAACGAAGTACGGTCTACACCCTTATACCGCCCGCGTGAATTGTTGGGGTGGGTCTACGCGGCCCGCCTCAACTTAACATTTTCATATTTTTATTTATTTTAAATGTTATAACATATCTCGGGCTCGATTTTCACATACGGGGTGTATTATAAGACATAAGGGAATATTTTAAGATATACTGGGGTGTCGGAAATATTATGAGGGTGTTGGTTTTACCGAGGGTTGTTACATTCTCCCCACCTTGTTTTAGAGCTCGTCCTCGAGATCTATTGGAATAAATGTGGATATTTCCTTTGCATTTCAGATTCAAGCTCCCATGTGTACTCAGGTCCTCTTTTGGAGTCCCACTTCACTTTGACTAGAATTAATCTCTTATGCTTGAGATTCTTGACTTTCCTGTCCTCAATTTGTAGAGGCCTTTCTACAAACTTGAGTTGTTCATTTACCTCTATATCCTTAAAAGGTACTATTAGCGATTCGTCAGCTAAACACTTTTTAAGATTGGATACATGAAATACATCATGTATTCCTGCCATTTCCTCTGGCAGTTGTAGCTGATAGGCTACAGGTCCTATTCTTCTAATAATCTTAAAAGGTCCAACATACATGGGACTTAGCTTTCCCCGTTTGATGAATTTTACTATTCATTTCCAAGGAGAGACTTTTAATAATACTTTATCTCCTACTTGAAACTCCAAGGGTTTTCGTCGGTTATCAGCACAACTCTTCTGTCGATCACGTGCTGCTTTCAGTCGTTCCTTGACTTGCATAATCTTGTCAGTTGTTTCCTGCACTATCTCAGGTCCAGATAGTTGCTTTTCCCCAATTTCTGCCCAACAGACTGGGGTTCGGCACTTTCGTCCATAAAGTGCTTCGAATGGTGCAGCATTGATACTTGTGTGATAGCTATTATTATAAGAAAATTCTATTAAAGGTAAGTGATCGTCCCAATTACCTCCAAAATCAATTACACAAGCTCTAAGCATGTCTTCCATTGTTTGAATTGTCCTTTCACTTTGTCCGTCAGTTTGTGGATGATAAGCCGTACTTAGCTTTAACTTGGTTCCCATTGCCTTTTGGAAACTTGACCAAAAATGAGAGGTAAATCGACTATCCCTATCAGAAACAATTGATAAAGGAATTCCATGCAAAGAAACAATTTCATTTACATATAGTTTAGCTAATTGTTCCATACTAATTGTTTCCTTCATTGGTAGAAAATGAGCTGACTTGGTTAGCCTATCTACAATCATCCAGATTGTATCATTTCCTTTCTTAGTTTTGGGTAATTTAGTAACAAAATCCATTGTTATTAATTCCCATTTCCACACTGGCATTTCTAATTGCTGTAACAAACCTGATGGTTTCTGGTGTTCAGCTTTGACTTGTAAACAAGTTAAACATTTAGAAACATAGGCTGCTATGTCCTTTTTCATTCCTATCAACCAAAAATTTTTCCTTAAATCCTGGTACATTTTATCACTTCCTGGATGCATCGTATATTTAGACTTATGGGCCTCTTCTAATATACGATGTCGTAGATTTCCTAATTTAGGTATCCACATTCTCTTTTTATGGAATCTCCAAATTCCATCTATTCCTTGTTCCAATTCTTTTAGCATACCTTTTAATTTTTCAGAATCATCCTTGATTACTGATTCTTGTGCTTCTCTCATCTGATCATTTAAGTCTACTTGCAGATTTAATTTAAGAGAACGTAATCTTTTTGGCTTTTCATGATACTTTCGACTTAAAGCATCTGCCACTATATTTGCCTTTCCTTCATGATACTGGATATCACAATCATAGTCACTAAGCATCTCCATCCAGCGTCTTTGTCTCATATTCAATTCCTTTTGCTTGAAGATATACCTTAAACTCTTATGATTAGTGAAAATGGTAAACTTACTACCATAAAGGTAATGTCTCCAAATCTTAAGAGCAAAAATTATAGCTCCTAATTCTAAATCATGAGTTGAATAATTCTCTTCATGATTCTTAAGTTGTCTAGATGCGTAAGCTATAACCTTTTGGCGTTGCATCAACACACATCCATAACCTAATTTAGAAGCATCACAATAGACTACAAAGTCTTCAGCTTATTCTGGTAATGCTAGTATGGGTGTATGGGTTAATCTTTGTTTAAGAATTCTAAAGGCTTTTTCTTGTTTTACTCTCCATTCAAACTTAACAGATTTACATGTTAGCTTAGTTAAGGGAATGGCTATTCTAGAGAAATCTTTAATAAACCTTCTATAATAACCGGCCAATCCTAAGAAACTTCTAACCTAGGTTGGTGAATCAGGGGGTTTCCATTTAGTAATTGCCTCGATTTTTGTTGGATCCACATGAATTCCTTCATGATTAACTAAATGTCCAAGGAATTGTACATGTTCTAACCAAAATTCGCACTTAGAGAATTTAGCATAAAGCTTTTCCTTTCTTAATAAACTTCAAAGTGCGTGCAAATGTTTTGCATGATCCTCTTTACTATTAGAGTAAATTAGAATATCATCTATGAATACAATTATGAATTTATCCAAATATGGCTTACATATTCGGTTCATCATGTCCATAAATGCAGCTGGGGCATTGGTTAAACCAAATGGCATGACAGTAAATTCATAATGACCATACCTTGTTCTAAATGCGGTCTTAGGAATGTCCTCGTCCTGTACCTTTAATTGATGATATCCTGACCTTAAATCGATTTTAGAGAAAAATCGAGCTCCTTGCAGTTGATCAAACAGATCGTCGATTCTTGGTAATGGATACCGATTTTTAATCGTGACCTTGTTTAATTCACGGTAGTCAATGCACATACGCATTGATCCGTCCTTCTTTTTAACAAACAGTATCGGTGCTCCCCATGGCGACGAACTTGGCTGTATAAATCCTTTTTTCAATAATTCATCTAATTGTTTCTTCAGTTCCTGCATTTCAGCAGGTGCCAAACAGTAGGGTGCTTTGGCAATCGGTGATGTTCCTGGTATTAGATGAATTCTGAATTCAACTTCCCTATCTGGAGGTTGCCCTGGCAATTCTTCTGGAAATATATCTGAAAACTGAGATACTACTGGAATATCTTTTAAATCCTTTCCTTTAGTGTTAGTGATTATAGAAATCAAATACACTATAGAACCTTTTCTTATATAACTTGCAGTTTTCATCACAGAGATAAATTTAGTGGACCTAGAGGGTTTATCTCCTTTAATTGTGATCGTTTTACCTTTTGTTGATTTTATTTGAATTAACTTTTAATCACATAAAATACTGGATTTATTGGCTATTAACCAATTCATTCCTAAAACAACATCGAATCCTGCCAGATTCATGGGATAAAGATTTGCAATAAATTTCTGATTTAAAATTTCTATGCTTGCTCCCTGTAAGATTTCAGAAATCTTAACGGTTTCTCCATTAGCTGTTTCTACTCGTCATTCTTGTGGTAGTTTAGTTAATGACTGATTTAGAAATTTGCAAAACGATGTATTAATAAAACTTTGGTTTGCACCAGAGTCAAATAATACTTTAGCAAAGACATCATTAACTAAAAACGTACCAGCTATAACATCTGGAATCATCTTGGCTTCATCTGCAGTTAAAACAAATGCTCTAGCATTTTTAGTATTCTTGTAGTTTGTAGCTGGAGCTAATTTCGGACAGTTTGGCCTGATATGACATTTTTCTCCACAGTTGTAGCATAATCCATTACTGGATTTCCTCTTGCAATTTTCTTCCTTGTGTCCTAGCATCTTGCAATAATTACAGAGAGTGGAGCATTTTCCCGAATGCTTTTTCTTACAGACCTTGCAGTATGGTGCAGAGGTAGAACCCATATTCCTACGATTGTAATTTCCAGAACGGAATTCTTGTGTAAGCCTTTGGGTTAAGTTCCTCCTCTGATCTTCTTCTCTAGTACGGACTAATTCATCAGTCAAGGTATTTGCTAGTTCTACAGCTTCTTCTATGGTTTGAGGTCTAGCTGCCTTGACTATGTGTCTTATCTCTCCAATTAATCCCCAAATATAACGGGAGATTAACACTGGTTCTGGTGAAGCAAGGGTTGGCACTATTCTAGCATATTCGAAGAATAACTTCGTGTATCCCTTACTATCCACACCAGTCATCCTAAGGTTTAAGAATTTGTTTGCTATATGTTCTTTTTCATTAGGTGGGTAGAATTTCCTTTCTACCTTGTCCTTAAATTCTTCCCATTCCATATTGTAGGTTCTATCACTTCCTTTTTTTTGGAGGATAGTATTCCACCATTCTAGTGCTGCATTCTTAAACAGATTAGAAGCAAACAATATCTTATCTTCTTCAGCACACTTGCTTATCCTTAAGACTGCCTCAGTCTTTTCTATCCAGCGTAAGGTTGCAATGGCCCCTTCGTTGCCCGAGAATTCCATTGGTTTACAAGACCAAAATTCTTTATAAGAACAACCGTAAGGCACGGTTCTTCTTCTTTTGGGAATAGGCATTTGAAGTACAGGTCCATTATTCGTGTTGTTTTCTGGTTCAATTGGTCGCTTACTGCTATGCTTACTTTTATTATCAGCATCTTTAATAGTTTGAAGAAATAAATGGCATTGCATCTATAATTCCCTGTGCTACTATGTGTTGGATAACACTATTATCCACTTGGTTTCCATTGTTATTGATACTCGGATTCTCATTAACCACGTTAATGTTACTCTGGTTATCATTATTCAAATTTCCTTTATTTCCTTCGTCGGCCATCTGAATTTTAAACATTTACCCCATATTAATATCACAGAATAATAGGTAATCTAGTTAATCACATGACACACATTTTTGCCAAAAACGTCGATCATTGCGACTTGTACTCTATTTTCATATACTATGCGTCTATTATACACTAGTACAGAAATAAAGATTACAATACCAATAGAAAGAAAATTACACTAATAGTAATATGCCTCCGTACACACATATTTTATTTTATTTTTATTTTATTATATTATATTACTACTACCGTTTCCTCCATTCTCACATTCACGGATATGGATTTATCCAAAAATCCATATTGCGCTCATCGTATTTCCATATGAGACGCCCTCCCACCTGACGCGTTCTCTCACTGCTTTCTAAAATTTCCTCCCCGAAAGTCCTAAGTTCTTGAACGTTTTCTGCACTCATTGGGGTTGCAGGTTCTCGGACTGGGTTTGGAATCTGGGGTACGGGTTCCTGATATGAGGGTGATAGTGCCTGAAATCGGTAAGGATCTTCTAAGATCTCCCTAATATATTCATCATGGTAATAGGGATCTAAAGGGTCCATACCTGAGTAGGCTTCTATGTTCTGTATGGGTGGGTATTCCAGGATAGGGTAACGTTGCACAAAGTCCCTATTGTCGTCCCACCAGGGGTCGTAATTTGGGTCTAGAGGGTTTGGTGCAGGTACCCTAGGGATTTCTTCTGGGTTGAAGTCATGCATCTTCACTTGGTTTTCTGTAACGCCCTTCTAATTATACTTGAGTCTAATAATATTTCATACCATTTTTATAACAAAATACCAATTTAACACTAATTTCATAAGTCAAGTTCATAACTGACATAAACCCTAGTCAACTAAAACCAAGTTAAAACATGCCAAAATATTATCTATTTGTTTACAACCCATAAACATAATCCTTTGAAAGTTTTAATATTGCGGAAGCTTCAAAAATTGTGTTCGGTTATTCTAATACTTGCTTGATCGTCATCCATAATCCCCGAGTACCTAGAAACTGAAATGTTTAACACGAAACATTAATAATGGAGTCCTTAGAAATATTACACCACCAAAACTACGTTCGATACGGGTTTGATTAATTGTAAAATAAAAAAAATTACAAAACATTCCTGGCTCTACCGTAACTTACGGTATTACCGTAAGTTATGGTGATCACTTAAAAGTACCGTAAGTTACGGTGATCACTTAAAAGTTCTGGTCCACCGTAAAACAGGAAAGAACCACCGTAAGACTTTTATCTCAACCGTAAGTTACGGTACCACCGTAACTTACGGTAGTACCTGGAAATCCCTATTTTGTTTGATTTGTTTATTACACTCAAACCCAAATCTCGGATTTCGCTTTTCTAGCACACCAAAACATTAAATCCTCGTAATTCTAATATGTTATATATTAACCAACATCAACGATCAATCCATCATATTTCGGAGTATTAACCATGCCTTACTTGATTATTCGACCCGTTTGGCTAGTCTAAGGAATCCTCCTTTGTGACTACTACCAACGAGTTCCAACCAAGTTTGACTTATTATTCAATATAGCGACATCACCGCTTAAATTCAAACAACTCATATTCAAAAATTCAATTACACATTTTATAATCATCAAAATCTACTTAATGTAACGGGTCAAGTTACATACCTTAGTGTACGCCCTTCAATCGCAAATCACCACCGGCTTGTCCACTCGACGTTCCGGTATCCTTTCCTATAGAGTTCATATATGATAGGTTTAGAACTCTCTTTAAATCATAATTCGCATAATACACCAAAACATCATGATTATGCGTTTAACTTGGAAATTTCAGTTTTTAAGCCTTCATAGAGGCATTTCAACAAACACTTCATGGGCAGATTTTTACAAGATTAAACATCAAATCTCTAGTTTATCTCTTAGCCCTAATTTCACACAATTCAACCTTTTACATGGTTATTAACTTCTGAATTTCTGAAATTACTTCAAGATGGTCAAATTACACTAGAACAACACCCAATATCCTAGTGTTTATCAATTTACACACAACCCTTTAATCACCTACAATGGTGTTCATAATCTTCACTAGAATTTAACATGATTTCAACTTGTATTTGCTTAGGGTTTGTCCCTAAACACTATAGTTGCTCCTAGATCATCATAAGACACACATGCAACTAACAATTCAGATTTTCCCAATTACATGAGAATTTTAAGTTGAGGGTTTTCATGAAATTTTACATACCTTGTAATCCTCTTGTGATGAGGATCAGTATTCTATACTTTAATTTCGATTCCAGCTTGGATTAAACCTTCAATTTGCAAGTTTAATGAAGTTTGAGGGTTTTTGAAGATGGAGTGTCGCCCCCTGCTCCTTCTTGATCGACCAGCACCTCTAAATGGGGTGTTTGGTTTATTTTTTATTTGTTTTATCTAATTTAGTTTCAAATTTAACAACTAAGGCCCCTCTACTTTGTTCAACATATCATTTAGTAGCTTTTAACCCTATTATAGGCTATTTCTAGTCTTGTAACTAACTAGGTTAAAAATTCCTAGTTAGTAAATTCTCGTCTATTTATACTTTATAGTTCCAATATAAAGTTTTATATTTTCGGGGTGTTACATTTCCCTGGTTTTCTATTTCCATGGGTTGATCTTGGATTGGTAGTTGTGGTTGGGGTGCTACTAATTGTTCCAGACTCGGGTCAGCAGCAGTTGTAGCTAAGATATGGAAATTAGCTAGGCTTCTATTAAGCATATCCTGTGTATGGGCATATGTTCTACGCTTAGCACCTGCTAGAACTCTTTGCTGTTGCAACTTTCGCATTCTCTTCCTACGAGCAAAGGCTTCCTTACTGAACCATCCTCGTTTCTTATGAGGGAATGACTCTTCTGACTGAGCTTTAAAAGCAAACACTCATTCTTCCTGATCAGCATAATACCCAGAAATGGCAGGCTGTGAAGAAGTACCTTCACTCTTAGGTGAATCAGACAATTGGCGATTCATGTCTGAGGGTCCTTGATCACTCATACTGTAAACTAACAGATAGTCAAATAACACATAACAAATAAATACAGTTATGCATGTATTTTCGTAATTTATTTCCTAACACAAAATTTTAGAATTTAAGTGTCAGCAGAACACTTCTTTGGCTCAGACCAGTGGCTAGGCTCTGATACCACCTTCTGTCGCCACCCCCGATCCCTGATTCCCGGGAACGGGCGGACGCGATCTCAGAGCTTTGGTGGTATCAGGTTATTTAATCTTGCAGCGGAATTTACATCAGGACCGTAGTTAGGAAATGTTTATCAGAGTAAAACCACCTCATTTTATATTAATAATCACATGGGTAAAACCCAAGTTTCTTATTACAATACATTCATAGGGACAAACCCTATTTTATTGAATTTAAAACATCGTTTATTAGGTAACTTTTATAGCCACATTTTTCCCAAGCCTTCAGTGCTCTCCAGCTGGCTTTTTATTAATTGGCTTTCACATTGGGTTACCTGAAACGCGTTTTAAAAACATTTGTCAGTCGGAAATACTGGTGAGTGAATCCCAGTTTAATCAATAAACATTTTATCAATTAAGACAGTATTGAGAGCGATCACATTGTTTATTTCTACACAATTACTCCATTTGGTACTATTAATCCACTGACTTGTGGGTCATATTACACATTGGCTAACTCATTGTCCAATGGTAACGTACTGTCAACCTTGACTTACTACTCACAGTGTAGTAAATTTTGTATACAAAACCCCAACATACCGGCAGTAATTGAAGAACTAGAAAGACCCAATCACCGCTTAATTACATTGTAAAATAATTAAGGTTTTGTAAAACATTCCAAAAACGTTAACAAAAAGAGGATAAACTCACATTGCTATCTTAGGCTTTGTGTAAGGGTTTCCTGGATATAATCTATAATTTATACAAATGTACATTGGTTAGTATCATAACCCTTTGAAAATATTAATGATACCCTCCCCGAGACGGCATTCCAACAACTACGTCGGGCAGAACCACGACAGTTGTTACGGAACCCTAAATCAATCGGGCAGCGTAACTGTTACGAAACTGGGGTTATAATACTTACAACGGAGCAGAACCTCGCTAATTAGGGGTATAATACCCGAGTATTATAACTTTCCTACAGAAATTGTGATTCGAGATTGAAATGTGAGCGACGGAAAACGTTAACTGATGCGTTCTATTTATAGTGCTGGATTTTGACTTTCAGGCGGCCCGCGTAAGGTAAGGCTAAGCCTTACGCGGCCCGCGTCAACACATGGTCAACCTATAGCTCATCCGGATCACCACTAGACTTGACACGATGTCGACACGTGTCAGCTCAGGATGCATCCGCGTTTGATGATCTCTAGCGGCCCGCGTAAGTGTAAGCTTAAGCTTACGCGACCCGTATCAACTTAAGAAGTCAACGAAGTCCGGTCTACACCCTTATACCGCCCGCGTGAATTGTTGGGGTGGGTCTACGCGACCCGCCTCAACTTAACATTTTCAGATTTTTATTTATTTTAAATGTTATAACATATCTCGGGCTCGATTTTCACATACGGGGTGTATCATAAGACATAAGGGAATATTTTAAGATATACTGGGGTGTCGGAAACATTATGAGGGTGTTGGTTTTACCGATGGTTGTTACAAACTATGTATTTTATATATATATATATATATATATAATAACAATAATAATAATATAATAATAAATATATGGTAAGATTACCAAAATACCCTTACCTATAAGGGTCAAACTACCGTTGACTGAGGCCGGGGGGTAAGGTTGCGACATAACAGTGAATAGTGGGGGGTAAAATTGTAATTATTTCCTTAGGGGGGTAAGGGTGCCAATAACCCCTAACCTCAGGGGGTAAAATTGCAGTTTAGACACTTTGGTTTGGTTTTAAGAAACTCAATTTAGTTAAGGTAGGAAATTGAATTTATATATGTTGGACTAAGTTTTTTTTTTTCTATTTGTACATTTAGTCCATTACAAAATCGGAGAAACTGACTTGAGGAACTAGAAACCCAAACCAATGAATATCTATCCTGTTAATGAGTTCGACCTTAACCATAAAATAATCGAAATCAAGCAAGGAACCCGAACCGATGCACACCCTATACAATGATAGTAAACATTTCCTTGATAGAGGTTGCACTCAAAACTCCGACATTAACGTCCCTTCCAACAAGTTTTTTTTTTTTTTCTATGTTTGTAGCAAGATCCAAGTTTGCGACTACAAAGACTCACAAAGCAAGATTATTGCTTCAACATATGCAATCGTTATAAAATAAACAAAATTGGACTCAAAACGTTATAAAATAAATGGCTAGGGAATTAGAGCGTTAAACTTTTTTATTTTGAACTTAAGTGGTTAAAACCACTAAAACATAGGGACTAAAAAAGTAATTTTCTCTAAATTGAATATCCATGGCCCATGGGTCTAAATTGGGGGATCCAGATTCATTTACCCTAACTATAAAACCCCATCGATACTCTCATGATCCATCATCACCAGATCTTCTTCACCTCAACCACTTTTCTCGAGTTTTCCGAACATCAATTACTCTCAATTCAGGTCACTTCCATCTCTATTTTCCTCTAATTCACCATCACTCATCGATCCAATTTTCAATTTCATTCATCATATTTCATCTTATTTCAATAATAATCTGACTTTTGATACTTATTTTTTCGTCAATTTCGTATATGCATGTGTTTGTGTATCGTATTCTCTATCGATTATTATGCTCAAACTCGTCAATTGTTGTTATAAGTTTGTATCTGATAAATCAGATCATGAAAAAGTCAACTTTTTGCTTTTCAAAAGTCAAAGTTGTGTTCTTTTTATGGTTTTATTGCATGATCTTATTGTTGATGATTGCAATACATAATGTCACATTGAAATTAAAATAATAACTGGTTATAGTTTTAGCTTATGCATATATTATATGTATTTGAAGTTTTGAACTAATGATTCCTTGATTGGAAGCCAATTACCAGCCCAGTCAAGGAAAATATCAAAGTTTTTGGGTGTTATAGACTTATAGTAGTTGTTTAGTGTTTGATTAAAAAGGAAAAAAAGATAAACTTTTGAGGTTTTTTTGTATCAATAATCTTATTTTTGATGATTATGATTTATGATACCAATGGCACATCAAATTTCGTGAAATTGCACTAATTTTAACGTTATTTTACTAATTTCGTGAAAATAACGTTAAAAGCGGCTTAGCGGCGGGCGACTAATCATGCATCATGTGGTGGCGTTGATAGCCGAAAGACAAGGGGGTACATGCACAAATCAGCCTTTGTCCCGATTGCTGGGTGTTATGTGCTGCCTCATGTTCAAGGCTTGATACAAAACAACTATTGAGCCGGGGGTCTTATTGGAAGCAGCCTCTCTAGTCCTACGGGTAGAGGTAAGGTTGTCTACATCTTACCATCCTCATACCTTACCTTAGCTTTGCTATTGGTGGGATTTACCGAGTATGATGATGATGATGAATGGCACATCAAATTTAATAACTGGTTGTAGTTTTAGTTAATGCATGTATCTATGTTTGGCAGCTCATTGACGATTGTCTCGTATAACTCAATCAATTAAGGGAAAGATGAACGCTTTAGGTTGTATAGGAGTGCTTTTGTGTTTGAATTGAAAAAAAGGGCTTCTTGTGATTGTTGTATCTTACAAAACTGTTTATTGTATAGTTATGTCATTAGA
The DNA here is from genome assembly GCA_030545235.1 of Helianthus tuberosus. NCBI lineage: Eukaryota > Viridiplantae > Streptophyta > Magnoliopsida > Asterales > Asteraceae > Helianthus > Helianthus tuberosus. The sequence goes on from JARYGA010060305.1 coordinate 2,748,639, forward strand.
ATTATTCATGTATGATTGTACGTAACACGTAGGCAAATCGCACGAATGTGTTGTGGGCGCATTAGTTGTGGATAAGAAGAGAACTCCGCAATTAACCGTTGCTTGGGTGACTTTTATAAATATTTTCTTATTGTGATATTTTATTATAGGGTTTCTTGGAAAATGGCTGAACAAATCAAGCAGCAACCAGCTTTCGTTAAGATCAGCGAACTTCGTCCTGGTGCTTTTGGTCTTAACTTAACTGTAAAAGTGGTTAGTTCAAAAGCAATAATGACACGCGGTCGCAATGGGACTCAAGGTCGTAACATGCGTCTTGCTGAATGTTTGGTTGGTGATGAAACTGGAATCGTTGTCTTTACTGCTAGAAACGACCAAGGTATGATTTACCTTATCAGTTTATATAGAATGTCTAATGTTTAGTGTCAACTTCATATGGATTGTTAATTGTTTGAACTTTTACTATATTATCGGCATTATAGTCGTGCGTTTACTTCTTTTATTCTTGTTTGGATTTTAATCACAAAGTTATAAAAAAAAATATGGAAATTTTTATAATACGCCGCTGATTTATATTAGGATGTCATAGCTTGTTTCAGCACTTACATATCATTGTGTGCTTATCAAACTTTTTGTATGGTTTAGAATTGTTCTTCTGCTCTACGTTTTCTGGACCTTAATGCAACAGACAACCGTTGCACAAAAAAGATATTCTTCGGACTATAAACTGTAACTTTCGATTTACTTAAATATGACATATTTTGGATTAATCAAAGCATATGTGAACTTTTAAACTGATACAAATCTTGGTTTAAAATGCGTGCATAATGCGTGATGTGCCCGATGCGCTGATGAGAGCACATCGCCACTGCTGATGCGTTGCGTTTACGTGATGTGAGAATATCGTGTCTATTTCATGCGCGCAACATTGTCTGTTATGTTTATTTTTTTCAGATTTTATGAAATGGGTTGGGTTTTTTCAGTAATTAATATCTTAGTAAGCTTGATTTGGACCATTATGGTTCCTAAACACTTTTTGTGGTTCTAGAAACATTTTAGTATGCTTGATTTGAACCAAAAAGCACAACTCGTATCTTCTTATTACATAAGTTTTTTTAGTTTAAGTATGTTTTTGTAAGTTGTTATGTATAATATTTTTTAGTATTTTTTTATAAAGAGCGCATCGCATACGTGATGCGCTCGCATCACGCATCAGATTTTTGGACCATACGCATTGGAGTGCATCACGCAATATAAAACCAAGATACAAATACTTATCTAACTGATCAATTTCATTTTGAATTATCCTGATAAGGATTATATATGACTACATTCAAATTGAGAAAAGTCAACTGATAAATACGAGTCGAGAAAGGCCAATCAATCCTCATGTAGATTGTTTTAACGCGTAATTTTACTAGTTAGTTGCTAATAAGTGATTAAATAATGTGACTGTTTTGGTTTAGCAATGAAATATTGCTGCATCTAGAAGAAGAAAAAGAATTCATGTAGCCTTCATTCGTACATATATATCTATCTTATTAATAAAATATACAACTTTTTTCAGTGGACGCCATGAAGGAGGGCAGCACTGTCATTTTGAGAAATGCAAAAATCGACATGTACAAAGGGTCCATGAGACTTGCAGTGGACAAATGGGGGCGTGTTGAAGTAACTGAAGCAGCTGCGTTTTCTGTTAAGGAAGACAACAATCTGTCACTTATCGAGTTTGAACTTATCACAGTTGAAGAGTGAGATTTTACCCTTTTGCCCTTGCCCTCGACTCCTAAACATCTGTGTTTGTGTATTAAAGGGCAGTTTATTTACAGCTTACTGTAAGTTTTCTTACCCTTTAATGACTAATTAGTGGCTGTTTTGGTTATCATGAGATGAGAAATAGTCTGTGAGAATAGCAAAACTGTAAAAGTACTTGCTTATGTAAGTTTTAAAGTTTCCTGTTTATGTATTACATTTTGTTTTGAATGATCTTTTTTTCTTTGCATGATCCTGATTTTGATCTTAAAATCTTGCGATTCTCTTTAGTGAAAACATGTGGTTCCTGCATCGCGTTGTAAGTTACGTTCATTTTGTTTTGAATATGTATTCACCAAACTTGGTAATTTGAATCACTATGTTCATGTAACAAGTGGATCAATGTTGTAAATGGTTCCATCCATGCAACCTTGTTTGCATCGAAAGGTGGAGACTACAGGTGAAAAACGAGTGTGGTTTGGATCAAAAGTAAAACTTTATTTCTTGTGTGGATCAAAACGAGTCGATCTGGGCTTGTTCGACTCATCGACTGAAACAACCAACAAATTATTAGGGAGAACTGAGTGGGGGGGAAAAGAATGCAGTCCCCGCGTGGTGGGGGCGATGTTCTCGGACCCCTCGAACCGTTTCCCCAATTCACTTACCGTCCTCTGACACAGATTTGGCTCCCCCAGGGATTAGACGCCGCACCACTTTGTCCGACGTGGACCTCTTTCCCGGCGGGACTTTCGGGTGGACTATGTCCACCCTTAGAAGACATACAAATCTTGCGTGATAATATCATATCAGGAACCACAATAATCCTAAAACACTAGACACAAGTTGTTAATCTTGGGAAGACATTAAAGATCATTAATGTTTACCAAAAGGGTAAAATGGGGTTTAATGGTAGGGGTGTAATGTAAAAGCTATAACATCATAACGAGTGAAGTCAATTATGTTATGAGTTACTTGAGATTGGTTCACTAAAAGCTTAAATTGAAGTGAACTTAAACGATATCGAGCCTAAAAATTTATATAGTTTTGATTTAATATATTAAATTTATAATTTTATAATGATTAATTATATACATAAAGCTACAATAAAATAACAAAATAATATACATCATGTGTGTGTATATATAGCTTTCACTTTAAAAATTAAAAGTAATTAAATATATATGATTTAATTAACAAAATAACAAGCAATTCGAGCTTAAGTCGAACTCAATCTTGAAAAACTTTTTCATGAAGTAAGCTTATTCTTAAAAAAATAAAGCTCAAGACAAACCAAGCTCGCACTCAAACACCTGTAAGTTAAACTTCATGTAATGTACTGTTTGGCAATTTCTGAATCGATAATGTGTTGTTTGTCAATTTTTGAATCGGTAAGTGTTGAACCAGTAAGAGGTTTAAACAATTAAGTGCTGAACTAGTAAGAGGTCTGAACCATTAAGAGCCGGTATAATGTTTAACCATTCAGATACCAATGTCTGACCAATGTCTGACCAATTCAGATAAGAGGTCTTAATCATTCAGACTCAGCATAATGCTTAACCATTCAGAGACAAATGTCTGAATCAACATCTTCTTGCGAAACAAACAGTCTAAACCAGTAAGAGATATGTAAACCCATTAGACCGCGGGGTGTGGGCTTGGGTTTGGGGCGTGGGAACCAAACCAACGCCGCTTTAGCCACACCGGGCCATTTTGTGTAGTGACGTTGCCCCTCTGGCGTGGGGCGGGTTGGGGAACAAATGTGGATGGCTGGGATTGGCTGAGTTCATGTAACCGTTGGGCTAGCCGTTGGCCAATGGCTATTTTATAAAAAAAATCTTTAACTTTTATTCTATATAAATCAACCAATTTTTACTAAATTTTACTATTCAAATATTCAAAAACCACCTCCCATCACCCAAAAAAATTTATACAATGAATTCTTCAAGTTCAAGCGATTCGTCAGATAGTTATGATTCGTCATCCTCATCGAATAACGTGGTGACGAACAAAGAACGCAAAACCAAAACCAAAATCAAATCGAGTCACGACAAATAAATGCAAATCTTCGAGCTGATTTAGTACAACATGTTTCAACACTACCTAGATTTGACAACGTTGAAGATGAAGATGATGGATTTTTTTTTGTGATGTAATATTTTTTTTTGTAGTTATTTAATATTAATTAAATAGGTGTTTTTAAAATTAATATATAAAATTCTATGATTAAAATAAAAAAGAAAAATAGCTGCCAAATGTCAATCCACGCCAGCTAGTCCACGCCCCCTCCACACCCACTTTTTTTTTGGTGGCCTGGTGGAGCCCATCTCCGCCACATGTCAACCCAAGACCCAATCCCCAAACCCAAGTCCCACACCAAGCGGTCTTAAGTAGGGTTGCAAACGAACCGAATGAACAGGAACAAAACCATGTTCGTGTTCGTTCATTAAGGAAATTAACATGTTCGCGAACTGTTCACGAACGCATACCGAACATAAGTTTATGTTCATGTTCGTTCGTTAAGGAATTTCAGTTGTTCACGAACAGTTCGTGAACACTGGTCTCGAACACAAACGAACGCAAGCGAACACAAACGAACTCAAGCAAATAAAAAAAAACGCAAACGGACTTTTAACTTGAAAATAAAAAAATAAAAATAGTGTCATCCTTAAACATTGGATATAAGTAGTTAAATACAACCATCAAATGACAAATCAAAACACAAAAAGTCTAAAACACCACCAAACGATGAATCAACTTTAACTAACTTAGACATAATTATCCCTAAATGTCTTAGCGTGTCCATATTTTAGCTAACTTAGAAAAAATAGGGTTTCAAATTTTTAATATGTTTAGATAAAAGGTTTATTATTTATTATTTTTTAATATAATCAAACGAACACGAACGAACGTAACCGAATATATTACCGAATGTTTACGAACGCAGTCAAACGAACGAGACCTGTGTTCGTGTTCGTTCGCTAAGCTACCTGAACAAATTTTTTTGTTCGTGTTTGTTCGTTAAGCTAATCGAACGAACATAAACGAACTTCCCGCCGAACGGTTCACGAACTGTTCGCTGAACGTTCAGTTCGTTTACAGCCCAACTTAAGAGCTGAAATAAACAGCCCGTTAGCATGAGTTGCGTGGCCCTTAATGGTCAGGGCCGGCTCCATAGGTTTACCAACCTAGGCACGGGTTTAGGGCCACCAAAAAATGAGGGGCTCCAATTTTTTAGAAAGATATTTTATATATAGTATATATATTGGGCCCAAATAAATACGTTTATTTCAAAACTAAATTATTTTTTTATTGAAGGAGCCCAAAGTAAATATTATTTAGCAAAAAAGGCCTAGTTTCAAAGCCCATTTCCCATTAATTTCCAACTATTATAACACAACAACCATCGACCTAATCATCATTATTCAGCGGCTTAAAGCCCCTAAAATACAACCGCAATTATCGTTCCCACTTCCCTTCGCAGCCTGCTTTCAATTTCTAACTTGTCGAATATCACTAGACGAAAAAAGCAATTGTAATCACCCATGGCGACGGGTCTATCGGGATTGGAGGAGAGTTTGTGGGTGAAAACAGGGGCCCCACTTCGTGGTTCGCTTAAGGTCTCCAAAAACGTTGTTAATGGCATAAATATAAATAATCAAAAGTAAATATAAAAATAAATAAAGGAATTGAATTTTGGTGCAAATATAACATGGAGGCGAGCTACTGTATCTGGATGAGGCAACTTAAAATGGCCACCACCACCTCCTCCACCGTCTTCCGCCGCACCACCACCACCGCTTCCCTCTCATCCTTTATCATCCGGCTACCTTCTTCGAAACCAATTCCCACTCTTCTCTCTCATCTTTTTCACCACCACCACCGCCGCCGCTCAATTTCAACATCTGCAACTTCTCCTCATGCCTCTCAGTCTCCGCTTTCCCAAACCCTAAACCATTCATGTTCCTCCAATTCAGGTGAAATTTTGTAACTTTTTATGTATCTATTCGAGTATTTATTTGCACAATTTATGTATTGATTTTGGTTTTGGTAGGAGTTGAAGATGGTGAATTTAATCTCAGTGACTCCCATAAGGTTATTCTGAAAGGAATGAGATACAAAGAATTTCAAGTAAGCATAAATAAGTTTCTTCTTTTTGTCTTTAACATGGTTTTATGAACTGGAATTTTATATTTGAGCATAGTTAAGTGAATTAGAGGGTGTTTGGATGTGGGTTAGAAGAAGCTTAAGATTTCCGACCGGTTTTTTTTTTTTTTTTTTTTTTTGGGGGGGGGGGGGGGGGGGGAGTCACCGGAACAAAAAATTTCTATAAAACCGGGGGTCGAAAACGTATATACCCAAAAATTTCTATAGGAAAACCACACACTCTCCACTACTGAGCGAAAAGTTCGGGGGTCGGCCGCCCTACTTAAGCTTCGCCCATGTTTTAGAATATTAGTAGAAAATAGGATTTGTTATGGCCCCTTTAACAGGGTGCAAGAACTGGTGACACGAAATTAGGTTCTTGGATGTAGTTTTCGCGTCTTTCAGATTTTCGTAGAAGGTAAGTTTACGATAGATTTGTACTAAAAGAGCTACACTTTTGTTGCAAAGTTTTTACATAATATTGCATATTGAATGATTATAGTAATGGACTAATGGTTATATATTTTAATTTTGGAATGCTTTTGGGAAAGTTTTGTAGAAAAAGGTTTATAATTGGCATCGATAAGTGGTTTTGGAGGCACGAAGTCAAGTGGTGTATATTTTTGTTTAAAATGGGGTATTTTTGTTATGAACTATGTAAATATATAACTTTGATAACAAGTTGGTGTGAGTTTGTATATAAAAATGTAGAGTAAATTACAAGTTTTGTCCTTTATGTATGTCCAAAATTGCAGGCGTTGTCCTTTATCTTTAAAATTGACGAGTTTTGTCCTTAATGTTTGCAAATCTTGCACGTTATGTCCTTTAAGGCAAACCCAGTTAATTTTTTTTTGTTAAATCTGAGGCACATGAGGGCATTGTTGTCATTTCATCTCATCAGGGACCATTGTGTAAAAGAATTTGTCTTCAGGGGCTATTCTTTTACAAAAGTCATGTGCCTCTGAAGTCAACAATAGCCCCTGAAGACAAATTCTTTTACACAATGGTCCCTGATGAGATGAAATGACAACAATGCCCTCATGTGCCTCAGATTTAACAAAAAAAAATTAACTGGGTTTGCCTTAAAGGACATAACGTGCAAGATTTGCAAACATTAAGGACAAAACTCGTCAATTTTAAAGATAAAGGACAGCGCCTGCAATTTTGGACATACATAAAGGACAAAACTTGTAATTTACTCAAAAATGTATCTATGTTTCAGATGGAGCACCCCCTCCCCATGAAAGTGTTTGGTTAACTGTAAAACAATACAAAAGTTAACCTTATGTAAAGACGATAACAAGGAAGTTAGGGACCAAAGTCAACGCCATAACTTATTTTGCAACCAGATAATGTCCAAAACTCCAAATAGTTCTTGTAATTTGAGAACTTGAAAAGAAAATCAAAACGTTGCATTGATGATTCTTGGGACATCTTGATTGGCTTATGGCAGTATGGCCTTTGAGTTTTTAAAATAAAAAAAAAAGTTAATTTGATAGTTGTATTCCTTAGATATACCATTTACGCTTTATTAATTTTTACATACATGAATCTTTAAACAGAATTGGGTCACTTCACAAGGATATAGACCCGCTCAAGCTTTAATGTTATGGAAACTGCTATACGGGAACAATTCAAAGAGTATTTGGGCACATTCATGTGAAGAATTAGAAGGTTTAGCTCATTTTCATGGACTTGTATGTCGGCTTCAATACCAAAGATGTTCTTCATATAGTCACATCGGTTTATTATTACTATTTTTCTAGGTTTAAACAAAGATCTTATGAGGATGTTGAGTAAACGTGCTAAGCTGAAGGCATTACAAGTAAAAGATATCATTACAGCCTCTGATGGCACTAGGAAGGTAAGCGTAATCTTTTTCGACCGTCTCTATAGTCTATACTTGCTTAATATGCAGTGTTTGGATGAACATTTTGAAAGTGAATACTATAATTGAAGAATTATAATCAAATTTAAATAACCAGAAACAGATATTTAGTTAATTAAAACCAAGAATAGGTGGATTATCTTACATTTATCTCCATTTTCAGCTCTTTACAACAGATTAGACCTGTTTTTCCACATCTGGTTATATTGGCGTTGAATAGATCATAGGTGTCAATAGCGGTCGCTATAGCGAATAGCGTAGCGTATAGGTCGAAGGTCGCTACAGGGTATGTAGCGGTAAATAGAGGGATTTCAGTTTTTTTAGTATAAATAGCGATTAAATGTAGCTATAAAATAGGTTGATTTTAGGTTTTTGTTAAATATACATGTAAAATAGCGTATATACCAGGGTATTTTGATATAATACACATATAAATTTAAAAAAAAAATTCTAGCGTATCACTATTTATAAAATAGCGCCCAGTATTCATCCATATTCGTCATTAACAACTATGGAATAGATACAAAATTATAATCACCTTTACCCCACGCGCAAAACTTATATGTGATAAATAGTTTAACTTTATAACTTAACCAATCGGCTATTCAACTCATATGGTTTCTTCGCAACAATTGTCATTTGTCTAAACCATTTTCCCCAATTCTCCATTTTCTGGGTCATTGGGTCCTATGTGTGTCAAGTAGATAGGACCCAAATCGCTGAATAAGGGGGATTTCATAATATTGTATTTAACCTTTCAAAACACTAAGGTGGTGTTTGTTTTTCTAAAAAAGAGGCTCTTCTGTCTGCGCCGCGCAAACCACGCGCAGACATTGCCATTTGCAGACTGTTTGTTTTTCCGAAGATGTTTCATTAAAAAACGTCTGCGCGAGCTCTTCTTGGTGCAAACTTGGCCCATCCACTTTTAAGATCTTCTAAGGTCTGCAGAGGGTTAACACCACCACCCACCACCGTCCATCACCATCACCACCGTCCACCACCCACCTCCACCATTTACCACCACCATCGTCCACCACCACCACCCACCTCCACCACCCACCACCATCGTCCACCACCCACCGTTCACGTCCACCACCCACCACCCACCGTCCATGTCCACCACCCACCACCATTGTCCACCACCACCACCCACCGCCACTGTCCGTACACCACCACCAGTTTATTTAGAAGTCTACATACGTTAAAAAACAAACAACCTTCTTCTTGCAGACTGCAGAGGTTTGGTCCACCTCTTCTTCTACAGATGTCTACAGATGTGGTCCGCAGACTGCAGACATTTTACCTCTTAAAAAACAAGCTGCACCTAAATGAAGCAACTTAAAGAATATATAGCTATGCTTTTGAGGATCTTCTCATTAATGATAACATCTCAGGGGGCTGCAGATTCTGTTTACATTGGATGATGGATTGGTAATAGAGACGGTCATAATACCTAACGGTGATAGAGGGAGGAACACAGTTTGCGTTTCAAGTCAAGTGGGTTGCGCAATGAACTGCCAATTCTGCTTCACTGGCAGGCAAGTTTTTCTTCCGATTGGTAATAATAGTTCGTGACATTCTGATTTCGACTATATAATTATATATTAGTTCATGGAATTTGGATTATATTTGCTAAATATATATTTTATTTTCTCTTACGGGTGTTAGTGGATCATCAAAGCTCTCTGATTTGCTAGGCTTGTATGTAGAAGTAGCAATGACTGGTCTGGTGGGTTTAGTAACTGGTCAAAACTGGTAATTTATTAGGTCCTTTCAAAAACATCTACGAGTTGGGTTCGGTCTGACATGAAATGGTTAAAGTCTATTTTTTATTGTATGTTATAAAAACTGTAAGTGTTGTATAAAATTACAAAGATTATATTGTTTCAATAATAACTATTTTATATACTAAAATGATTTAAGATGTTTTATGCATCAAAAATATTATGCTACTTATATTTTAGGAAAAATGGATTTAAATAATCCCAAGTAACAAAATGTTTTGTGACAATCCCAACTTTTAACCTATTTTCTCCCAACGAGTTTTTTTAACTGAGGTCTAACCTAGTTAGTTTTTGTTGACGTGGGTTGCCACATAAGCAGTCCACAATTCCACATCATCAAAACTTCGACTTTTTGCCACATAAGCAAAAAACTAACGGGGTTAGACCTTAGTTAGTAAAAGCTCGTTGGGAGAAAATAGGTTAAAAGTTGGACTGTCACAAAACATTTCATTAGTTGGGACTGTTGTCGGCCAATAGGCAATACTTGGGATTATTTAAATCCAATTTTCCTATATTTTATTATATATTCTATTAAATATCCCTTTATGCGACCCTCTCCCAATAGACCCATTTCCGTTTTACCTAAATATTTATATTGTTCGTTTTGACCCATTAGAGGTAAAACATAACGCAGGTCAACCCATTCATAAGTAAAGGGGTCATTTTTGCTACCTAGTTGGGTGATATTTTTGTAGGCAATCTTCTGCTTTTATATTAGCAAAAAATGGTTTTTGAACTCTTACATGGTAAAATTAGATCAATAAGCAATTCTTTGTGTTGGAGGTGAATTCGAATTTGGACTACGAATTGGACAGCCACTTAGTTAAAATCAACTTTATGTGAAAATGGTTACAAAGTAGAGTTAAGATTTGAAGCGGGAAAATGGGCGGGTGCGTGGGCTGATTAACTTGTCATAACGATTAACAGGTAAATTGCGAACACTTATTTTGTCCGGGATTTCTGGTTATGAATGATGTCAGATTCATTTTCGTGTACTACCAAAGAACCGAGAAATAAACAAATTAACAAGTAAGAAACCAAAGTTTGATTTTTCTTGAAAATTTGTTTTCTTTTTCAGGATGGGTTTGAGGAGAAATCTAACCGCAGCTGAAATAGTAGAACAAGCGGTCTTTGCACGACGCCTGTTTACAAGTGAAGTTGGCTCCATCAGAAATGTTGTTTTCATGGTATGCATACTATCACACATGGAAAAATATGTTGGTGGGTCAATTAAAACCAAGAGTAAATTACTTTTTTAAGTTCCTGTGTTTTAGTGGTTTTAACCACTTGAGTCCAAAATCAAAAAGTTTAACGCCCTGAGCACTCAAATTCTCATTTTCTAACGTTTTGAGTCCAAATTACTCACACCATCCTCAAGTCTGATTACTACAAGGACATTCTCTTTAGTGCACAAAGGTATAAGTATAACTGTACAAGGAACAAGTCGTTAATGCACTTTCTCTCTCTCCATCCTACCACCACCATTACCACCACCGCACTTCCACCACTATCTTTAGAGAGAGAGAGAGAGAGAGAGAGAGAGAGAGAGAGAGAAGGAGAATGGTTGTGTTTGAGAGTGTGTGAGAGAGAGAGAGATAAGGTTTATATATATTTTACTTTTATTTTTATTTTTTAAGACAAGGGCATTTTAGTCTTTTCATGAAAAACTAACAGAATACTCAAACTGAGTTAATTATTTGGATTCAAAACGTCAGAAAATGAGAATTTGGGTATTCAGGGCGTTCAGCTTATTGATTTCGGACTCAAGTGGTTAAACCACTTAAACACAAGGACTCAAAAAGTAATTTACTCTAAAATCAATCATTTTGACCCATGCTAAAAATGACCATATTGACCAGTTACCCAACCAACCCATTTGCCACCTCTACTAGAATTAGTTTGTTTGACACTCGAAGTCAAAGTAGAACAAGTCAACTTAATAGAGAATGAATGATCAATGATGCATAATGTATTGATATTAAATACTTTATGTTTTATCTGTAGGGTATGGGTGAACCGCTTCAAAACATCGAAAATGTGATAACAGCTGCAGATATAATGGTTGATGAACAAGGGCTTCATTTCAGCCCGAATAAAGTTACCATTTCAACAAGCGGGCTTGTACCCCAGATAAAACAGTTTCTTCGTGAGTCTAAATGTGCATTGGCTGTTAGTTTGAATGCTACAACTGATGAAGTAATATTTCTTATCGCTTCGGTTACTAAAGTTTTCAATTGTTTACAGTTCACATTGTTGACCCGTTTACTTATTAATGGGCCGATTTGGGCTGTGTTATCTCAAACTACCCGCAACTTTAAACCCATTTGATCCGTTCCCCTTTTAGCTACATGTTTTATTTGATTCCTTTGAGATAATGCACAACCTATTCGGCCCATTCATAAGTAAATGAATAAAATGTGTTTGTGGGTCAATACAACCCGAACCATTTCGACCTGCTCATGTTGCCACCTCTATATTCGCGTTTCTAATTTGACTTACAGTCTGCAATTATCTTATAGGTTAGGAACTGGATTATGCCCATTAATCGTAGTTTGACTTACAGTCTGCAATTATCTTATAGGTTAGGAACTGGATTATGCCCATTAATCGGAAGTATAATTTGAAAGTACTTCTTGATACTCTTCGTGAAGAACTCAGCTTGAAGCATAAATATAAAGTTTTATTTGAATACGTGTTGCTTGCTGGAGTCAACGACAGGTTTGACCAACCAACTTTGCTTTCTCCATATCGTCTACATTCATCTCAATGAGCTTCTTCAAATATATTTATCTTAATAATACATAAAACCTCGTTAGTCATTTTATCCAAAAAAAAATAAAAAAAAACTTAGATTACTAATTGATATAAACTTTTGCAATTATATTTGACACGCTAATAGTTATAAAAATTATAATTATGATTATAAATTAATACTTAAACACAACTTGTGTGCTATAGTAACTTTATGTCTTTTTCTGTTTTTTTTAACCTTTTCAAGTTTCAAAGTCAGCCCTGGCACTATAATAACATACACATTTAATCCAATAGTTTTATTTTCTCTTATAACTTCCGTTCGTTAGTTTCTTTTACAAAAACTAAATACGTGACATAATTTTTTTTTTTTGAGAACTGACAGATCGAGCCAGTACCCACCAAAAAACACCAGTCCGGTATCGGTACTATTAGAACCGTCACCGCTATTCGTTTATTATGGTTTTCAATCGATGTAGAACACGTGTCGACATCCTTTTGGGCTTATCATCAATTTATATTTTAAGTTTTATCTTTAGGTTGCTATATGGAGTGCCGGCACCGTATGAATACCGTAATGAAGTGAACCAATATCGACTAGATTCCCGTCATTAACGTTATTTTTACCACTGCATCTACATTTTCATTTAAATTTGATAAAAATTGGGTCGCCCCCCGAGCACGGGTGTAACCCACTAGTTTGGAAAATTTGGACAAAGTTTCAGGTCAACCCGATTCGACCCATTATCCAACTCAACTATTTTGCCACCTTTAATCCCTGGGTTATGCATGTAATTTGGCTCATTTTGGGTTGCATTAAATTAATTTCTTTGGGTCTATATTTTGCAGCATTGATGATGCAAAGAGGATAATTGATCTTGTAAAGGGCATTCCTTGTAAAATAAACCTCCTGACATTCAACCCGCATAGTGGGTCCCACTTCCAACCCTCCACAAACGAGAAAATGATCGAGTTTAGAAACACACTGGCTGAAGGCGGTTGTGTTGTGTTCATGAGGCCGAGTAGAGGTGATGATCAAATGGCCGCGTGTGGTCAGCTCGGTAACCCGGGTGAGTTACAAGCACCTTTGCTCAAAGTCCCACCGAGGTTTCAAACTTCGCTAGAGTCGTTGGTGTAACCGGATTAACTTATACGTCATGTTTTAAGTGGCTTGGAGGAATATGATATTGAAGAAGATTTTGAGTATTTGTGTAAATTTTATTTGTACTATCCAGGTTTCTTGTTATTTATGGTCATAATAATTAGATCTAAATCAAATAAGATATTCTTGAAAAATCTGATTATTAAAATAAAGAAGGGGAGTAGAGTAGTGTTAAATTCCAATGAATAGTAGAAAATATTTCAATTAATATTTCAATTTCATTTATACGTGGTGTCAACCAAACATGAATAGTGAATTCAGTGAATCAAACGGGGCCTTAGGGGTCCCGTAAAAATAAAATTTTAAATAATTACGTTACCCTTTCATACAAATACACAAAAACATATATTTTATGTTATGACATCACATATCTTTACCAGTAAATTTACTAATTTCTTGTTAACTAAGTAGATTTCCTGGAGTTTACTACCTTGTTTACTAATTAATTAATTAGATTAGGTAAAACCTAGTTTAGAAAGAAAAAAAATGTTGCTTTTAAAGAAGTTAAAACGGAAGCTACATAACTTGTGTGTCACCAACACATGATTTGCATGATAAGAAGAAATATTTATAAACATATAAAAATATATCACATGATAAGAATTTATAGATGATCCTAGTATAATTATAAGTAAATGAAAGTATACAATAACAAAAGTTAATAGATTGATACATGTTCATATGGGATTTATTAGTTAATTATATGATAAAGTTTATGTATGTATGAGACAAAAATAAGAGTAAAAATATTTATATTATTATTAAGTAAAAACACTAGGAATATATAAAAAATTTGGGCAAAATTTAAAGAGATTCCGGTTTGGTTTGGTTATAGTCCTTTGTTGTAAGCATAACTTAAAGCTTTGGTAATGAGATTTCTTTAACAATCGTTGTTTTGGTCAAAAATCAAGCAATGATAATGCAACCAAATCTTTTGTTGTGAGGTGTGATGCTTGAATCTATGAACAATTGTATGAACAACTTGCAAATCAAATAAAGAGGTGACACAAGGATTTATACGAGGAAAAAGCCCTTGATCAAGAGTTGATCTCCGACATAAAAAACCTCGGGTGATGGAAACTACCGATCACCAACTAAGATTAAACAGAAAAATGTTACAACTCGGGATGATAACAAGCTTGTTACAAGGATCACTAGTGTGTAAACGTGTTAAAGTGTACGAAATTGCCAAGTAAACTGCCGAGAGCTGTTCGAGAGTGTGTGTTTTTGCTAAAACTAGCCAAGTGTTCTAACTCAAGCTTGTTATCCCCTTTTTAAAATTAGAAATAACTAGACTAACTAACTGTCCGCTAATTGTGCAAGCTCCCCACGATCTCCATAACGTTCACAAGGACCAAGCACGTGCGGAATATTGAGGGAATGTGCTCCACGAATATCGCCAAGACCAAGTCCATGCACGTACTCCTGCAAAACGAGCTCACATACAAGGTAGACAACCGTTAGTGTAAGGATAACAATGAGGATCCTGAATCCTGGTCCTGCAACACATTATGAGGATCCTGAATTCAAACATAATTAAGGATCCGTGATCCTGGCAGTACTTGAGGATCCTTGATCCTTAGGATTGGAAAATCCTCCCCTAACAATTGCCCCCAAAATATAAGGAGTAGAGTGTAAATTAGCGAGTTATATTTTTTTTATCTTATCTGTAACTAACTAACGGATATATAGTCGTTACAATCTAACTATCCGTTGCAAATCACATGTCATTGAAGCGACGTCCCTGCAGAATCATCATTATATATATAGGTTAGAGATAAGGACTAATGTGCATTTAAATTCGAGCAATACTCCCTTTAAATCCTCATTCGAAGGTCAAACAGGTACTTCTCTCTCCTTTCTCTCTTCACCTTCTTACTCTGTTCCTTCTTTCTTTACCATCATCCATGACCAAGATGATGTTAAGATCTTCACCGGCTAAGGATCACCGAAAGGATAGCCCTCTAAAGAGCCAAGGAATCATCAAAGATTCTCCGAAGGAACGCTGTTGTTTTACTGATCCTGAGATCGACAAGATTCGTCATTGCTTTCCGGCGAAAACTGTCTTTAAACCTTTTGACCCTACCGTCTTGAGCGACTTCGTTTCTGCAACTTGGGTTGATTTTCCGGCCACCCCATTTCTGATAGGATACTCCTATCCTTTCCCTGCTTTCACCGAATCCTTCTTTTCTCTCACCGGCATATGTTATGTTCAGGCAATGCCTATGATGTGGAGGGTTTTGTATACCTTAGAGAGAATCATCGAGCAAGAAGGCATAGAGTTGGGGATGTCGGAACTTGCTGAACTGTACAACCTTGTGAGCCATGGTTCACACCGCTTTTTATTTAAACACAAACCCGGTGAAGAACACCCAATCCTCAAGACCACCAAAAATGACAACAACTGGAAGAAGCGTTTTTTCTTCGTTAGGAGAGATCCTATCCCGGATGGGAAGGATCTCCCCTTAAAGTGGACCACTCATGGTAGGATAGAGGATCCTTATAGAAGGATCATAGGATAATCCTGTTTCTGCTGAGGATCACTAACCCCTTTTTTGTATTTTTTGTGCAGCTATCTCTGTTTCCCATATCATTTCATCACCTGAAACCGAGGGGAGGATTGCTGCTTTCCAGAATCTTGATCCTGCAGCAAGATCATTTCAAGCAAACACCAAGGATTCTCAAGAAGTATCCTCAGGCTCAGTCACAATGTCAAGTAGGTATCCGAGTTTGTACATAATTAACTGCTTAAATGAAAATAAAACAAGAATACTTATCTGTTGTTGTGGATTGGTAGGCACTGGAAAATCCTCAAGGTCGGCCTCCCGCTTTAGTGTTAGTGATCTCAGCATTGTGGCTCCCCGGTCTGGGAAGAAGAAAACTGCTGCTAGCCCAAGTACTGCAGTCCCCAAGCCTGTCACCTCCAAGGGGGGAAAGAAAAGGAAGGCCACTGAAGCCGACAATCTTGAAGGCCTGCCCCTCATTCGTCACCAGTTTCAGGAATACTTTGTCGATGTAAGGATCACCAACTTTGCTTCATTATCCTGCCCACTTGAGGATCACGGATCCTGAACTTTACCTTGTCTTTTTGCAGAAATTCGCAGAGATCGAAATGCTTTTTGATGCTTATGTTGAAGAGGCTGAGCAGAAGCATTTGGAGTTCCAGAAATTCTTCCTGGCTAAGGATGAGACTATCTCTCGCCTTGAGAAGGACCTCGCTCTGGCAAAGCAGCAGGTAGTCATGGCCCAAATAAACGCTGATCATGAGAAGCATGATGTGTTGGAGGATGCTAAAGTCTCTGCCGCCATCACCATGTACAAGATCAAGCTGCAAATGGCCCAAGAGGCTGAGGATCCTGACTTCGATAGGACCACTTGGGACAAGGAGGGCTGGAAGGCGAAGCGGAAGGTTTTACCCGGTCAGGAGCCGCGGGGCAGGAACCCGTGGTATCTGTAATGCGATAGCGGAAGATTTTTAACAGGATCTTTTAAAACTCAAATTGCCCAATTATTTTATTCCATAATTTTGGGATAAACCCCGTAATTTACAACAGAGGAATTTAACTAGGAAATTCCCTGATTTATTAAAACATGTTTATTTATTTTTAACTGAGCCACCTCTTCAAGCTGGTTAGTGCTCTGTAGCACGTTTCCTTGATTTACAGCAGGTCGCCTGAAACATGTTTTAAAAATATTTTATCAGCGGGGAAATGCTGGCGAGTCACTCAAATTTGATAAAAAGACACATAGTTATCAATTACAGCATAAGAGCGATTACAATGGTTTCTATCTTATTGTTATATGGCGCCGTGTCACCTCCTGGTGACGATGGTCATACCACTCTTGGGTCCTGTTACCCAAGTAGTGATGATTATCATTGTTAGGGCTTATTAGCCTAACCTGTGTTAGGGCTTATTAGCCTAACCCGTGAGAAATTAGTAATGTGCACAATACCCCACTAGCCATTGATTAAGATTACCACGACTTACTCCCTGTAATTATAACATTTGAAAATAATTTGAGGTATTGTAAAACAGTTGATAAAAAGAGAATGACTCACTTTGCAGATTTAACGGGCAGAGTTTAAGCCTACTGATTAGCCGTATGACCTAATTTAAATAACATGCACACGAACGAGGTCAGTAACTAATACAGCATTTACGATAACTCACGAGATTAAACCCTCACAACGAATGACAAAGTGCGATACTTAAACATCCATCGAATTCACGATGAATGACAAAGCATAAACCCAATGTGGGCAGCACTTAAACATCCATTGGATAGTTTCAATCGATCGGACATTGAATCGTAGTAGCGATCGAGTTAATACCCGGTATCGGAGCAGCGCCTCGCTAATATAATTGAAAGTAATTTCGAATTCAGAGTAGCCAAATTCGTTTTTTGAAAGTTTTTGTCGACACAGAATGAAAGCTCCTGAGACAAGCTATTTATAGCTGAAATATGGGGCTCTCGCGGCCCACGTGAGACATAGGCTCACTCTTACGCAGCCCGCGTGGCCACCTAGTCTACGTATAGGTTTGCATGGTCATGCGTAGGTTTGCCAGTTGGGTTATACGTGGATCCGGAATACTTATCCGGTCAACCCATGTTTGACGCGGCCCGCGTAAAGTATGCTTAACCTTTACGCGGCCCGCCTGAACCCTATAAATCTTGATTTCTTAGTTTTTTTATATGGAATAGGGTTTCAGGGGTCCAGATTCTTACTTACGGGTCAATTTAGGACAATTTTGAGAGTCCTTACATCCTCCCCACCTTATTTAAAATCTCGTCCTCGAGATTCATTGGAATAAGTGAGGATACTTTCGCTGCATTTCTGATTCCAGCTCCCAAGTGTACCCAGCTCCTCTTCTGGAATCCCACTTGACCTTGACAAGCACTAAACGCTTGTGCTTGAGAAATTTGATCTTTCGATCTTCGATTTGAAGTGGTTTTTCAACGAACTTCAATTTCCCATTTACCTCTATATCTTGGAGAGGTACTACCAAAGATTCGTCAGATAGACATTTCTTGAGGTTAGATACATGAAATACATCATGTACTCCTGCTAGCTCCTCTGGTAATTGTAAACGATAAGCAACGGGTCCTATACGTTGGATCACTGGGAATGGTCCTACGTATCTTGGACTTAGCTTTCCTTTCTTTCCAAACCGGACTACTCCTTTCCAAGGAGATACTTTTAATAGTACCTTGTCTCCAACTTGAAACTCTAACGGCTTGCGTCGATTATCTGCATAGCTTTTCTGGCGATCTTGAGCCGTCTTCAATCTTTCTTTGATTTGAGTGATCTTATCAGTAGTTTCTTTCACAATCTCTGGTCCTGATAATTGACTTTCTCCTATTTCTGCCCAACAAACTGGAGTTCTGCACTTTCGTCCATACAAGGCTTCAAATGGGGCAGCTTTGATGCTTGAATGATAACTATTGTTATAGGAGAATTCAATTAAGGGTAGATGGTTGTCCCAGTTTCCACCAAAATCTATCACACATGCCCTAAGCATGTCTTCCATGGTTTGGATCGTCCTTTCACTTTGTCCGTCTGTTTGAGGATGATATGCAGTACTCAAATTTAGTCGGGTTCCCATTGCTTCTTGGAAACTTTTCCAGAAATGGGAAGTGAAACGACTATCTCTATCTGATACAATGGAGAGTGGAACTCCATGTAAGGATACTACTTCATCTACATACAACTTTGCCAACTTTTCCATGCTAAAGGTTTCTTTCATAGGTAGAAAATGAGCTGATTTGGTTAATCGATCCACAATTACCCAAATCGCGTCATTACCTTTTCTGGTTTTGGGTAACTTAGTAACAAAATCCATTGTTATGAGTTCCCATTTCCATACAGGCATTTCTAATTGTTGTAGTAGGCCTGCGGGTTTCTGGTGTTCTGCCTTAACTTTCGAACAAGTAAGACACTTAGAAACATATCTAGCTATGTCCTTTTTCATACCTATCCACCAGAAGTTATTTCTTAAATCTTGGTACATCTTGTTGTTACCAGGATGCATGGTATACCTAGATTTATGAGCTTCTTCTAAAATCTTATTTCGTAATTCACCTTGCTTAGGTACCCAAATTCGTTTCTTATGGAATTTCCAAATTCCATCACTTCCTTGCTCTAATTCCTTTATTCTTCCTTTCATTCCTTCAGCATCGTCCTTGATTGTTGTTTCTTGAACATTCTTTAATTGTTCCATTAATTCTAACTGTAGATTTAATCTAAGAGCACGAACCCGTCGTTGTTTTTCATGATACTTACGACTTAAGGCATCTGCAACTACGTTTGCCTTTCCTTCGTGATATTGAATATCACAGTCGTAGTCACTTAAAATTTCTATCCATCTTCTTTGCCTCATGTTCAATTCTTTTTGCCCAAATATGTACCTTAAACTTTTATGATCTGTATAGACAGTAAACTTACTTCCATACAGATAATGTTTCCAAATTTTAAGGGCAAAAATTATAGCTCCTAATTCTAAATCGTGAGTCGTATAGTTTTCCTCGTGCTTTTTCAATTGCCTTGAGGCATATGCAATTACCTTCTTGCGTTGCATTAACACACATCCTAATCCTAGGTTTGAAGCATCACAATATACTTCAAAATCTTCTGTTCCTTCTGGTAAAGCTAGAATTGGAGCATTTGTTAGCTTTTGCTTCAAAATCCTAAAGGCTTCTTCTTGTCTAGGTCCCCATTCAAACTTAACTGATTTACAGGTTAGCTTAGTTAATGGTACAACTATCTTGGAAAAATCCTTAATAAACCGTCTATAATATCCGGCTAAACCTATAAAACTTCTAATTTCCATTACTGATTGCGGAACCTTCCATTTGGTGATTGCTTCTATCTTAACAGGATCTACGTGAATGCCCTCGTGATTCACCATATGTCCTAAGAATTGCACTTCTTGTAGCCAAAATTCACACTTCGAGAATTTGGCGTAAAGTTTCTCCTTTCTTAACAAAGTTAAGAGTACATGCAGGTGCTTACAATGTTACTCCTGACTTTTGGAATAAATAAGTATATCGTCGATGAAGACAATTACAAATTTATCCAAGTACGGTTTACAGATTCTATTCATCATGTCCATAAATGCTGCAGGAGCATTTGTTAATCCAAAGGGCATGACTGTAAACTCATAATGACCATACCTAATTCTGAAAGTAGTTTTAGGTATGTCTTCTTCTTGTACCTTCAATTGATGGTATCCGGAGCGTAAGTCGATCTTAGAAAAGTATCTAGCCCCCTGAAGTTGATCAAAAAGATCATCAATCCTAGGTAATGGGTATCGATTCTTAATTGTAACTTTATTCAATTCTCTATAATCGATACACATTCGCATCGAACCATCCTTCTTCTTTACAAACAACACGGGCGCTCCCCAAAGGGATGAACTAGGTTGTATAAATCCTTTGCTCAGTAATTCATCTAATTGCTTTTTCAATTCTAACATTTCGGTGGGTGCTAACCGATAAGGTGCCTTGGCTATCGGTGTAGTTCCAGGAATTAAATGAATTCTAAATTCTACCTCCCTATCAGGTGGTAATCCAGGTAGTTCCTCTAGGAATACATCCGAGTATTCTGATACTACTGGAATTTCCTTAAGTTCTTTACCCTTAGTGCTAATGATTACCAAAATCATATACACTATTCCTTGCTTTCGTTCATAACTAGCAATTTTCATTACTGAAATGAACTTCATGGGTTTACGCGGCTTATCTCCTGTAACCATAATTACTTTTCCATTGGGTGCACGAATTTCTATGGAATTCTTATCACAAAGTATTCGAGCATGGTTGGCTACTAACCAATCCATTCCTAACACCACATCAAATTCGGCTAATTTCATAGGTAATAGGCTTGCATGAAATTTATGACCTAAAAGTTCTATCTTTCCTTCTCGCACAACCTTATTTATTTTAACAAAATTCCCCTCTGCCGTTTCGACTGTAAAAATATGCCTAAGGTTGGTCAAAGGTAAATTAAGAGCTTGGCAGAATGAAGTATTGATAAAACTTTGGTTTGCACCAAAGTCAAATAATACTTTCTCGTAAACGTTGTGAACTAGGAACGTACCGGCTATTACGTCAGGAATCAGTTCGGCTTCCTGAGTTGTCAGTTGGAAGGCTCTTACGTTCTTCTTGGTAGTTCCTTCTGCAGGTTTGGCTTTGTTGTCAGCTGGTTTAGCTAATTTAGGGCAATCTGGCCTAATATGTCCAGCTTCTCCACAGTTGTAGCATACTGTGAATTTCTTCTTCCTGCAGTCTTCCTCTTGATGCCCCGGAATTTTGCAAAAATTACAATATCTCTTGCATCTTCCAAAATGCTTCATTTTGCAAGAATTGCAAAATGGACCAGTGGAAGATTGCCCAGTCCCCCTTCTTTTGAAATTGTTACGGTTACCCATACGAAATCCCTGGGTAATCTTTTGGGCTACTTCCTTCTTTCTATTTTCTTCTTGCGTCTGCACAAGTTCGTCAGTTAATGTATTGGCTAAATCCACCGCATCATCAATGTTGCGGGGTTTCGCGGCTTTGACGATATTACGGATCTCGCCAATCAATCCCCAAATGTAATGAGAAATAAGTACCGGTTCTGGCGAAGCCAGGGTTGGTACCACTCTAGCATACTCGAAGAAAGTCGAAGTATATCCTCTACAATCAACACCGATCATTCGGTGACTCAGGAACTTATTTGCCATTTGTTCCTTTTCATACTCGGGACAGAATTTTCTTTCTACAAGACTCTTAAATTCTTCCCAGTTCATAACATACGCCGCAGTTCTTCTTTTAGCTTGTAGAACCGTATTCCACCATTCTAGCGCCCCTTCTTTAAAAAGATTTGACGCATACATGACCTGGTATTCTTTAGCACATTTACTGATCATAATTACTGCTTCGGTCTTCTCCAACCAACGCAGTGCTGCAGTTGCCCCCTTGTTACCTGCAAACTCAGCTGGTTTACAGGCAAGAAATTCTTTGTAAGTGCAACCAGGCGTTGCAGCTTTCATTTTCTTGAGAATCGGGGCTTGCAGTACATTATCGTTATTGTTATTGTTGTTGTTGCTGCCTCCGTTTACACTATTACTAAAGTTGTCTTCATGAGTACGTTTGCTAGGAATAATTTGAGGTTCAACTGGATGTCTAGCAGCAGCAAGTATTGCTGGAATAGCATTGGCTATTCCTTGAGCAACGATATCCTCGATATCTTGCCTATTCAGCAATTGCTCTTCCTGATTTTGCTCAGATTGATTTACTTCATTAACTGGTTCATTATCAACGTTTGCCATCTGGTAATTAATTTATATATAAATAATTAGTATAAGAAACAACCAAATATAACAAATAATCTCACATAATCACATAAACAAATATATATCCAAAATTGTCAATTTCTCGACTTTCATTTTTTTTATATATTATATTATGCATCAGTACACACTGTTATTTTACAACCGTTTTATTTTTTAAATTATTACACATACTGATTTTTATTACTATTATTATTATTATACAAACACAGATTCACCACCACACTTCTCCCTTGTCAACTAGCATTTTAAAAGCGATGTTCCCTCTCATCGTATTTCCTGGAGAATTGTCCTCCAATCTCCCGGATCCTATTCCCTGCATCCATCAATTCCTCGCCGAAATGGCGGAGTTCAGCTAAGTTTTCATTACTCATTGGTGGGTTTGGTATAGGTTCTGGGTCGAACTGAGGGAAAAAGGTATAAGGATTATTTAGAAGGTTCTGGAACTGCCAGTCGTTGGTCCACCATTCGTCCATTCCTAAGGGTTGAGTGTGAATTAAAGGTTCTGGGATAGCCGGTTCCAGGTTTATTGGAAGTTGGGTTTCAACAGGATAGGTAAAAATATTTTTATTGACAGGCTTAATGGTATCACAGCTTGCCAATATGAAATCTTGCTCTTCCTGCAATGTCATTTCTTTGATTTGCTTGGAGCTTTCTCCAATTTCTTGTTTAGAACTTTCCCCAATTTCCATCCCTGATTGCCTTGATTCTTCCTCCATCTCGATTCATTTTCCTTTATCCATGGGATTTTCTATCTTAGGAATTCTCCTAGTTGCTGGTTTCCTTCTACGTACACGCCTCCAACCCACAAATCTTTTTCTTTTCTTAGGTTTTACTTTTTCCAAAGGTGGAGCTTGGAATTCCATAGGTTCCTCAACATCGGCAAAGTAACCAGTAAACTCTCTGGAAACTTCTATTTTCACAGGATAGAGGTTGAGATTCTCTAGGGCTCCAGATAATTCATTCATGCTGTTTAGCATAAAAAAATTACTAAGTTAAAATTTTATAACAAAACTTCACATATAACCTTCAAGTCTTATTGCATACCATGTGATACAAAGGACAACTGACAATTAAAACATACTAAGGTTTATGGTAATTTATTTATTTACTGGGTAAAGTTTCGGGCTTGTAGGTGATAGGGGTGCTAGAACTGAGTCAGGGTATTTTAAAGATTTGTATTCACTGCTACAGTAGCTAGCATATAGAGATCTGCCCATTTTTCATCTAACTGGTCTTCCCATGGTGGTTTACTGCCTAGTTCCTGGGTTTCCTGATTAACTCTCCGTTCTTTTGGTTGTGATTTCTTTATTTTCTCCTGACTTTTCCTAATAATCAAACTTCTTTTATTAGGAGAAAGTGGTTCCTCGTATTGTGCTTTTCGAACAAATATTCCTTCCTCAGGATCTACTAAGTATCTTGAGGAATTTGATCGAGATGAACTTCCCTTTTTCTTTTGGTGAAGTATCTAATTTATGGTAGATATCCGAAAGTCTTTTCTTACCCATACTGTAAGCAAATATCCAAATAATAAAACATATAATCACAAAATGACAATTTAGGAGAATTAAGTATTTTCTAAATATTTAATTGGCTTAAATCAGTGGCTTGATCAGTGGCTCTGATACCACCTTCTCATGTCACGGCCCCAGCCCCGGTTTTACCCGGTCAAGAGCCGTGGGGCAGGAACCCGTGGTATCTGTAATGCGATAGCGGAAGATTTTTAACAGGATCTTTTAAAACTCAAATTGCCCAATTATTTTATTCCATAATTTTGGGATAAACCCCGTAATTTACAACAGAGGAATTTAACTAGGAAATTCCCTGATTTATTAAAACATGTTTATTTATTTTTAACTGAGCCACCTCTTCAAGCTGGTTAGTGCTCCGTAGCACGTTTCCTTGATTTACAGCAGGTCGCCTGAAACATGTTTTAAAAATATTTTATCAGCGGGGAAATGCTGGCGAGTCACTCAAATTTGATAAAAAGACACATAGTTATCAATTACAGCATAAGAGTGATTACAATGGTTTCTATCTTATTGTTATATGGCACCGTGTCACCTCCTGGTGACGATGGTCATACCACTCTTGGGTCATGTTACCCAAGTAGTGATGATTATCACTGTTAGGGCTTATTAGCCTAACCCATGAGAAATTAGTAATGTACACAATACCCCACTAGCCATTGATTAAGATTACCACGACTTACTCCCTGTAATTATAACATTTGAAAATAATTTGAGGTATTGTAAAACAGTTGATAAAAAGAGAATGACTCACTTTGCAGATTTAACGGGCAGAGTTTAAGCCTACTGATTAGCCGTATGACCTAATTTAAATAACATGCACACGAACGAGGTCAGTAACTAATACAGCATTTACGATAACTCACGAGATTAAACCCTCACAACAAATGACAAAGTGCGATACTTAAACATCCATCGAATTCACGACGAATGACAAAGCATAAACTCAATGTGGGCAGCACTTAAACATCCATTAGATAGTTTCAATCGATCGGACATTGAATCGTAGTAGCGATCGAGTTAATACCCGGTATCGGAGCAGCGCCTCGCTAATATAATTGAAAGTAATTTCGAATTCAGAGTAGCCAAATTCGTTTTTTGAAAGTTTTTGTCGACACAGAATGAAAGCTCCTGAGACAAGCTATTTATAGCTGAAATATGGGGCTCTCGTGGCCCGTGTGAGACATAGGCTCACTCTTACGCGGCCCGCGTGGCCACCTAGTCTACGTATAGGTTTGCATGGTCATGCGTAGGTTTGCCAGTTGGGTTATACGTGGATCCGGAATACTTATCCGGTCAACCCATGTTTGACGCGGCCCGCGTAAAGTATGCTTAACCTTTACGCGGCCCGCCTGAACCCTATAAATCTTGATTTCTTAGTTTTTTTATATGGAATAGGGTTTCAGGGGTCCGGATTCTTACTTACAGGTCAATTTAGGACAATTTTGAGAGTCCTTACACTTCAGCCTTTATCCACTTGGAGAAGTAATCAGTCATAGCAAGCATGAATACTTTTCCACCAGGTGCCTTAGGAAGTTTACCAACTATATCCATTCCCCATCTCATAAATGGCCAAGAAGAGGATATAGGATGCAAGAGCTCTGCTGGTTGATGAAGGATATTACTGTGTCTCTGACAAGGATCACACTTCTTGGCATAATCCACAACATCCTTCTTCATTGTAGGCCAATAGTAACCTGTCCTTAGGATCCTTGAGAATAATGCCCTGCCCCCAGTGTGATTTCCACAATCTCCTTCATGAAAATCCTTTAGGACTTCTTGGATTTCAGGATCCTCAATGCATCTTAGATATGGTCCTGCAAGAGATCGTTTATATAACATGTTATTCAATATTGTAAATTGAGATACCTTAATTTTGAAATCCCTGGGGTTTTCTCCTGTAGGAATCTCTCCATGTTGGATATATCTTTTGATTGGAAGGATCCAAGATCCTGAATGAGATTGTGTATCATCACTAGGGATGATTGCAGAATCTTCTCCTATCTCCATGGCTACATGATCCTCAATAGCGGGGGTTAGGATGTGGACAATAGGGATCCTGATATCCTCTGGAATCTTCAAGGATGATCCTAGATTGGCTAATGCATCAGCTTCTGCATTCTCTTCCCTTGGTACCTGTGTTAAACTAAAGGAAACAAAAGAGAGTGCCAATTCTTTGACTATCTCTAAATATTTGATTAGCTTTTCACCTTTAACAGCATAGGATCCATTAAAGTGATTAGTAATTAACAATGAATCTACATGTACCTCAAGATACCTGATCCTCATATGCTTGGCAATTTGCAAACCAGCTATCAAGGCCTCATATTCAGCCTCATTATTAGTAGTTTGAAACTCACAAGCTATGGAGTGGAGTATTATGTCCCCCTGTGGCGATTTTAGTAGTATTCCAAGTCCTGTTCCTTTGACATTAGAGGCTCCATCGGTGAAGAGTATCCAAGGATCCTTAGTTTCTTCAAGCTGTTGGACTTCTAACTCAGCTTCCTTTTGCAAGTCACTACTGAAATCTGCCACAAAGTCAGCTAAGGCTTGGGATTTAATGGCAGTTCTAGGTTCATATCTTATATCATAAGCGCTAAGCTTCACTGCCCATTTAGACATCCTTCCTGACATTTCAGGTTTCCTGAGAACATTCTTAATTGGAAAATTAGTCTTGACAATAATGGCATGAGTTTCAAAATAATGTCTTAATTTAGTAGATGCCATAATTAATGCAAGGATAAGTTTTTCTAAATGTGAATACCTGGATTCAGCATCAAGCAAACTCTTACTAATATAATAGACAGGATGTTGTGTACCTTGGTGATCCTTAACAAGGACTGCACTTACTGCTTTAGAGGATACCGCCAGATATAAGGATAATATATCCCCTTTTTTCTGGTTTCATCAAGGCAGGAGCTGAGGATTTGTAATCCTTAAGGGCTTTGAGAGCACTTTCATGCTTTTCAGTCCATTCAAATTTCTTGTTCTTTCTCAAAATGTCATAGAATTCCTTGCATTTTT